>OX421914.1:17927672-20575510 GCA_949128165.1 Lathronympha strigana
GTCATGACGACTACATAAAAATGATAATTGAAGGCAAAATTGAAAAAAGAAGAGAGAGGGGAAGGCCAAGACGGGCGTTTTTAGATCAAGTCAAAGAGAAAGTTAAAGTAGTGACGTACCAGGAACTCAAAACAGTAGCAGAAACAAGACCCGAGTGGCGATTACTCCACTGACAAGAGCAAGGCTCTTAAATTTATGATGATGATGATCGTTTTATGATTTATCGGGTCGCTGATTACAAAAACAACGACGATTTTAAAATCTAACGTGGCGATTGTGAAATACTATCTTCCCTGTTGGGGCTCGAGGGGGTCGAACTCTAAACATATAAATATGGGTGTCGTTTTGTTGTTTATTCCTGGTTCTATATATTCCAAATTTAATACTTAGGTTCCTTATAAGGCGTAGGGGTGCACAAAAAAAGGAGTTTTCAATATTCACCTCCAAAGGGGGAGAAATGACGGTACAAACTATGTATGGGGAAACATGATTAGTTAAACTATTTTATTCAAAACTACACAAGAGTATTTCTAAAGATAAATGAGTAAAGACGTGTATTTGATTTTTTGAGAATTAAACCCCTAAGAGGGGAAAAAGGGGTAACAAAGTCAAAAAACAACATGATTATCGTTTTTATGGTTTATCGGGTCGCTGAAATCAAAAACAACAACCATTTTAAAATGGTTGTTGAAATATGGTTGAAAAATGGTAAAAATGGTTGAAATCTCAATATATCAATATAAGTGTCGTTTTGTTGTTTATTTCTGTTTCTAGAATTTCAAATTTGGCACGTAGGTTTCTTATTAAGGTGTAGGGGTGCATTAAGAAAGGATTTTTCAGAATTCACCTTCTAATCGAGATAAGAAAGAAGATCCGAGAGGTTCTTTACAATGAATCTGGAGCCAAAACTGCGAGAAAAGGCCGCCAATTGAAATTACGTTATGGTTGAACATATTTTGTAAGCGGGGAAGCTGCGGGAAATAGCTACGATTTTTTAGAATTTTCCTCCTAAAGGGGTGAAGTGGGATTTGATTGTATATCGGGAAACAAGATTTATTAGACTATTTTATTCACAGGAGTATTCCTAACGAGAAATGAGTAAATAGGAGTACTAAATGGGGTGAAAAAGTCAACATGGAAATATATAGGTACAGTAAGTGTATCTTACCTAACGACCTACCTCTACCTACCTTAAATCTAAAATAGGTCCTTGATCAGAATTGCGAAAAGGGGCTCCATCTTGAATTTATTGAGTTTTAATCCGACCTTGATAATAATCGGGGATCCGAGAGATTCCTCAGTAACGAATCTGTAGTAAAAACTGCGAGATCCGGCCGCCATCTTGAATTATTTCGATTTTGATCAGATCGTGTTTAAATCGATTGCTGAGGATCCGTGAGGTTCTCTTTATGAATAATCTGAAGTTAAAACTGAGAAAAACGGCCATCGTCTAGAATTTCTTCAGTTATGATCTGATCGTGATGAAAATCGATATCCGAGGATCCGAAAGGTTCTTTCTAACGAACCACCAACGCCACCATCAACGGCCACCATCTTGAATTTATAGAGTTAAGTTCGTGATAAAGCTCGGTAGGCACATATAAAGGGTTCGAGAGGTTCTTTATAACAAATCAGAGGTCAAAATTGAGAAACAACCGCCAACTTGAATTTTTCAGTTTGATCACTTTTCCGACAACCATCCATTCCATTTAAAGCCGTTCAGCCAAACGCAAGATAATAGCGGACAAACATACTCGTACATATGTACATACAAATATACGGGCCCAACTAAGAACCTCCTTATTTGTAGGTGGTCGAAAATTACGTTTAGTACGCGGGCGAAGCCGCGGGTAAAAGCTAGTATCAATATAAACAAAGCTAAGGTCACATCAACTTCAATTTGACGTTAAAACTCGTCTTTGCGCATGTGATGTATCGGCGTTGTCTTGGTGACGGCCGACCAGGACCAATACAGCGTGGGCACAGAGCATCTCGCGCCGGCGCGATGTAAGCAATTGTCGTTGTTGCCACGGCTGGTTGATGGCGTCTTGTCAGCCTTCCGTCAGTGATCGCTGCCAAGGGGTATTCTCACAGATTGCAGTGGGAAAGGGAGTTTCCCGCACGCTGCCCATATTCACGCAATCTCACAGCGGCACCTTCACTTCATTATCTTCATTATCAATGAATCAAACACTTATTTGATGCATAAAATACTATAAGTCGTATAAATGCTGAAATTACTTCTTTACGATGTTTATAGCTCTTTGAGTCGTATAAATCCTCCTTATACGACTAAAATGTTTGTTGGGGAGAGTAAGCGTTATTCTTGGAATAAAAATTTGGTAAAACGCAGCCTTAGTCTATTTAATTTAGTCTAAAAATGTGGCCAAACATAAATAAATTGTAAGCGTATGTTTCGCTTTCGACCACAGCCTTTCTAAATAGAAAACAACGATGTAAGTTGTGCCTACGAAATTAACAGCGTTTGATGATTATCCATTCCTCTTCTCTCCTCTTTTGCATATTAGTCCTTAAGAACCCTATTTTATTTATTACAAAGAAATTTATTTATTTTTGCAACATTTTAAAGTAAATATAATAATGTGTATACTTTTTACAGTCAAGAATAAAAGGGCTTTTTCACAAAATTATTGTTTTTAATCTCCAAATTAAATAATAAATTGGTTGACATCAACATCTTCACCAATCGTCGGAGGTTGGCTTTCAACGTTTTTACACTGTGATATATATATAAGTTATAGCTTTATAGTATAAGTTATACTTTGCTCCAAACTCGAAAAGTGGTATGCGGCAAGAATTGCTAGTTCTAAGTCTACAGCGATCTAGAGAGTCTAAGCATCTAAAAAAACATTTATTAAGTGTAACTTACCTAGCTACCTACCTCTACCAACCTTAATTCTAAAATAGGTCCTTGAGGCATTGTACTTAGGATGCTGGCGGCATTCTCTCGTATAGCAATGCTGATACGTTGTGTGAGGAAGCCACCAACTCTTTGGTCACCAGTAAAATCATCCAGACGTTTCGCGATTTCTACGAAAAACTTGCGTGCGCTAGGACTCCATGGACCAAGATTTTCGACCCCGAATGGTACAAAAAGGTACTCTCTACCCAGGCTATATTATTTACGTTTTAAAATGTTGTTGCTTTCAGCCGCTCCGCCAGCTTGTCCATTATCAGTTTGATGGAGATGGGGCGGTGCTAGCGTGTCTACGCAGGTAGCATTCCACAATTTTCACACTAGCATCCGTCCCAAACTCCAAGGAACCAAGGACACCCCTTCGGCTCTCTTGCCATCATGCGTCAAAACGCCAGTTGGCTCAAGGAGAGCAGGCACGTTGATGTTGGCAAGAGACAGATGGATTATGTCATTAAGAGACCTTGGAGGAATAAAGAGGTCCTGGTCTAATGCCAACCTCATCTAGAAGTAACCTTTCTTATATCATCCACTCATCGAGCTGACTATAACTAGCTAAGCAGCTTAGAGTGCTTAAATTATCTCAGAAAGCAAAGTTATTAATTGAAACTCATTGCACACAAATAATGTTTCAGAACTAAAGTTAAATCCACTTTAATATTTATCAGGTACCAAATAATAAAATTCATGATTTGAAAGTATTTCTTTCGGGAGGTTCAAAATTTCAAATTACATAATATTTGGTTTTTCATAAACAATATATTTATTTTATGTGTACATTTCTTGAAATTAAGGAGTTACTTGGTGTAGACATTTTTATTTTTAGGTAAGTTCTTGGTAAGCCAACGTCTCACGGGGAGTCACACTGGATACGATTTGCACCGCACTCCGTTATGAGTGAGATAACGCTATGCGCGTGTATATAAAGCTATCCTCCTTGTACACGATTAGGGTTTGCAATTCGAATATTCGAATATTCGAATATTCGAATTATTCGCCATAATTATTATTCGAATTCGACAACGCTCATTATTCGAATAAAACGAATATTTCGAATAGTGCAGATTTTATTCAGAAATTATTATTTTTTACGAAAACCTATAATAAAATGCCCGTTTTAATTGTATTTCACTTTAACAACTCCGTGGAAATCGATTTTAACCCTAAAAAAACCGTTTTAACAGTAGACTTATTCTTATTAAATTATATTTTTCTTTTCATTTGCCCAAATTCATTGAAGCCTAAAATTAAATCTTCTAAAACTACCCAAATATCGTATCATAATTGGTAAAAGGATTGCGAATTCGGCTACCAGCTATGTAATTAGTATTATAGGTAGTCCCACTAGGGTTAAGTTAGCACTGTTAGCAGACAACAACATTGTCCTGTAATGAGATCGAGATTTTGAAATTAAGTACTGTTCTTTTTTCGTACCGAATGGCAAGTTCTACAGTGAATTGTAAAATAGACCAAAAAGTTTTTATACCAATGAATATATATTCAGTAGTGTTTTCATTGACACTAACGTTCATTTCATTCATTAACTTTTTTTTGTAGTCAGTACTTTATGTAGCTGTGTGTGAAATCATTCACTTCAACTCTCGTGAAACTACCTATAACTGAAATAAATAGAAACCCTAAAAGCTCAATAAGCCAACCATTAACTGTGTGCGTACCATGAGCTGTTTTCGATTGCGACTGCGGCATTCAAAAGTAAGTCCGTCTCGCTCCTACCAATACAACCCACGGTAGACACACTGCACAAGAAATAGATCCTACTCTTCGTTTTAATTTCTCGTGCATGCCGTAATTACACACCCAGTGCTTTATCAATGACATGTATATTATATTGACTTAATCGGTAAATAGTATTTGGTTTTACACAGTACAGTCGGTAGGTATGCACCAATTTTTGATTGAGTTTACACTCCAGATCTTTATTACTTTTAGAGATATTAGCGATTTATAGTAAACCAATTATTCTACGTCAACTTAAGCTAAGCCGCGTCAGTTAAAATTTAATTAGCTGCCTAGGCATTGTTACTTGTTACCATACCGTTTTATATTTTGCAGTCTTAACAAGTATCAATACAAAAATGATTAAAATAAAAATAGACTTTATTCATTTGCTTAACTCAAAAATGTGAATAAGGTTAAGGTTGAAAAAGATCTGAAGTGTTGCGAGTAGTCTGTAGAGAAGCGTTTTACAAAAAAAAACCGTAAACCTGATTCTTCCAGACTCGCTTGGGCTCATTTGAATCATAATCACGATCTGACTGGATCCTGATAATCAAAATTTTTTTACTATCAGGATCGAATCATAAGACCCATCCTCATGTATGGCTGTGAGGCCTGGACACTAACACAAAAAGAAGAAAGTCAACTCCTGGTGGCGGAAAGGAAGGTTTTGCGTAAGATTCTGGGACCTGTCAAGAGAGACGACGGCACATGGAGGGTCCGGAAAAACATTGAGATCCAGAGGCTGGTGGCCGAACCCAACATCATCGGCGTAACAAAATCACACAGACTTCGCTGGTTCGGTCACCTACTCAGAATGGGAGAGGATCGTGCTGCCAGGAGAGCGTATATGGGATGTCCGACTGGACGTCGCCCGGTTGGGCGACCCAGGTACCGCTGGGAGGACACTGTGCAGGCAGATCTGTGCAGTCTTCAAGTCAGTAACTGGCAAGAAGTTGCACATGATCGGAGCAGGTGGCATGCTCTCGTTTCGGAGGCCAAGACTCTCTTGGGTCCCTGAGCCAAATTAGTTAGTTAGAATAGAATAGAATAGAATACTCTTTATTGCACACCTCGGTACATGAGAAAGAACAAAACATTTACAAGGTACAAACATTTGATTAACACAGAGGCAAACAACAGGCGGTCTTATCGCTAAAAAGCGATTTCTTCCAGACAACCTTTGGGTAGCGGAAACATTAAAAACGTATCCTTGAAGAGTAGGCGTTGCAAAAAAAAAAAGGATGAAAAAGGATGAAGGGGTTAGTTAGTTAGGATCGAATCAGCTCGTGATTCAGATTTGAATGAGCCCATGAAGGTCCAGATCTGGAAGAATTAGGTGTTCGGGATTTTTTTTGGGAAAAGCTTATTAGACACTAACATTAGGAATAGTCAACCAATCGCTCTTGTTCCTGTAAAAACGTTAAAGGAATAAAAGCATACCTACATATTTAACAATTAAACAACTTGAAATCATTGTTTTGAGATATTTTTCAAAAATATTCGTTTTATTCGTTTTATTCGAATATTCGAATATTGCAAATCGAAGTATTCGTATTATTCGAATACTAAAATTGGACGAATAATGCAAACCCTATACACGATGCGATGCGAATCTCATCATAACTGCCGTGTCGCCAGAGCAACAGTTTTCCCCTCATTGTGGTTCGTGCAAACATTGCTGCACGGTTTGTTTCTTGTCCGTGCAACACTCGTGCACGGCTTGTTTCGTGTCTTGGATGACTTGTGTCTTGTCTGTGTCAAACGTGTTGTTGAGTGTGCACTGCGGCTCACCCGAGGCTGTGTGGTTTGTGAATTGCACTTCTAATGCTTGGTGCTGTAGCTTTACCATCTCACTGCGTATAAGTAATATCAGGTATAGTTGTACAACTAAAACAGAATAAATTGAAATTAAAAATAGAATTATAGTTTACCGAATGTTGTCGGCATTTAAATCTTGAAATTTAGTTGCCAATCGTTTGTACCAAACAGGTGTAAAGTTTAGTCTAACCGCCTTATTCATAAAAAAATTAACAGAAGCTTTAGTTAAATTATGTATTCTCCCATTCTGACAAACGCGGTTGTCAAAGTGACAGATAAGGACAAACAATCATTTAGCTAAACTGTTGTTGAAGTGCGTTTATGAATAACGCCATAAGTAATCATGCTTTGAGTTTTACTATGACACAAAACCACTCTTATGTTGCATCTACTTTGTAGTAACTAAAGGGTCTACTTTTCACAACCATAGCCTTTAAATGACTTCTCTAACGCCTTGTTTCTATTCTCAAGTATCTGCAACTCGCTTCCACCAATGAGAAAAAGCAGGATGCAAAATATTCGGAAATCGTGCAGGGTAGAGAAACGTCACTTAGAAAAATAGGAAAATAGATAAGTTGCGCGGATAGCATGACGGTAATTGCTGTCCAATGTGGATAAAGGATGACTCACACTAGCACGGGGCGGGACGGGAAAATCAATCAATTTCTATATAAGTAGTTTAATAACATAACTTTGTATAGATATAAAAAATATGAACACACTGCTGTCTGAAATAAAATATTTAATTTCATTTCATTTCAAAAAGAATCACGTGATAGCTCGTAGCCCTCGGATTTCACGTGACGCTTTCTATAGAAATTGACAGATATTCCCGTCCCGCCCCGTCCCGTCCCATCCCGTCCAGTTCTAGTGTGAGTTATCCTTAAATGTTTAAAATTGTCATAAAATATGGATAACTGATAAAATTGCCAAGATTATTACTTGGACTTTTAACTAGGTACGTATACAATATTCTACTTACAAATAATAGTAAATACGAATCCTGAACTGATAAGCAAATCCAAGACAATATATTTGCGGTACTCGATGTACGTCCACATTCCGTAAGCCGCACTGATGGTTGTGTACAGTTGAAAGCAATTGCCTAATGTCACTAAGCCCATCCATACAATGTTGTATATGTAGGTTATTTTCAACAACTTTACACTTTTCTGTAACAATAATATATATTATGGTCTCGTTATACTGTCACGTCGCATTGTAAATCAGGTGTAGGTCAAATAACAATCTACACACCATCACTAACAATTTACTGACCATTTCTAATACCTTGTTTTTTTGTCCAAAACACCTTTGTCATAACAGCAAAATGCCGTGAAAGCATGACGTCGCTGGTTCGATTCCAGCCCTGGGCACTGGGGGCCTTGGTCAGTTTTTCTGTAGTATACGACATCTCTTTCAATTTATAATATGTTATAAGCTTTATTAAACAAAAACGTACCTTATGTCCAGCCACGATAAAGATAATATTTAAAGATATGTCAATAAGCAAGCAAATGCTTATAAATACCAAGATCGCAATGTTTGTGGCCTCCAAGGATCTCTTAGATTTGAAAGCGTAAAAATAAATAATGCTTGCAAGGAATAATATCATCAACATGTTTAGTATCTGAAACAAAAGTTCTTATGAAATAATAGTATGTGATATAATAAGAATCCAGCCGATAAATGTTCCACTGTTGGGCACAGGCTTCATCTCAAGCGCGAAAAGTTTTGAGCTATAGTCCCCTCGCTGGCAAAGATAAATAAGACTTGTGTTCTGATGTATGCAGGAATATTTATGAAATACACAGTCTAGACCTTTAAGGTAGGTATATAAAGGCTTGCTTTAAAATTTTAATATATATTATAAGTTATTCCGAGGTATTTTTTAACCTTGCGTTGCGACAAAATTTCGTATTTTCTATGGGTCATCAAAAATATTCTGTGTGTCGTTATTTAAGCAGTGATTGACTAAGGGTCCAAAACAACTTCTTAATGTCAATGCTCACGGAAATCACTTACCACTTTGGTATATCCCCAACCAATCAAACCTCTTCTTAAAGGCACACAAAAACAACATCTTTTGAACTCAGGGACTTCTCCGTGCATGTTTATCAACAATCCTTGATTTAACTTCAGTAAAGCTTTGCACTTTTTATAATATTGTAATATTCTTCAATTTAAAATCAAATTACCTCCGCTCCATCGCACGATTTAAATAAATCTGCTTTTATTTTAATAAGTTGTTATGTTAGATAAGAAGTAGTCAATTGTTATTGTTTTGTGCAATTACAGATAACGTTGAGATAAATACCTATTAGCTGTTACTCTGATTGAGAGAATTACGTTGTACCTACATTTTATACAAACAAACTTATCGGTTTTTTACGACTTATAGGAAGGAGGGTTTCAGTTGAACTGTGTATTGTAGGTGTGTGATGAGATCCATGAAAAAAGGGTCCCTTGAATTTGAAAGTATTACTATATGCATAAATAAAACACAATTACAAATCTGTGAAACTTCTTTGTTGAAAGTTTTGAGAGTTGAAAGAAATGCACAAATCACACTTTTCTGGAAATATTTATTTGAATGCATATCAGTTACAAGATCTTCTCCAGGGTTGTTTTGCACCTTTACTTTTTAATAATGTCTTTAAGTGAAGGTGAGCTCGGCACGGCTGGCAGTATGAGCTCATATAAGTAATAATTCTAAAATTTCAATCCGAGAAAAGTGAAATCGGGCCATACAGATGTTTCGTTATTCATATATTTGAAGAAAAAACGGCTCTCTGACATTTTATTCAGCGTTTTAATCACATTTATCAAAGGTTCGGTTTCGGTTTCAGCCGAAACAAGAATAGGTACCGAACCTACCTTCGGTTTCGGTTTCGGTCGGCCACTACTTTTTACGTTTCTTTTTTGCTCAAAATCTGTAAGTTGACTTTAACACTTGACGCAACACAACGTTGCAACAATCATCCGTAAGGGATGCAGTGGCCATTGATGATTCTAACATATTACATAAAGTGAAATATTTCAATTTAAATTCCTACACAACAAAAAAACTCTAAAAAGTAGGTATCATTGAATACAGTGTAATTATTTGAATGTTTACAACAAAAAACTCAATAAAATACCGAGGTATAAAATGTCCTAGCATCCTTTCTAATACAGTATGTTTTGTGCATAATAATGAAACTTTTTTGCATAATAATGGTTAATAGACTGCTGGTATGGTGCTGTCGCCTATTTACTCGTCCGTGCAATAGTTCTGCACAGTTTGTTTCTTGTCCGCGTTAGACGTGTTGTGAAGCGTGCATTCCGGCTCTCCCGAGACTAAATGGTTTGTGAATTGCATTTCTAATATCTGGCTCTGTAGCTTTACCATTTCGCTGCGTGTCAGCAAGATTACGTAAATTTGTAGAACTGGAAAAAAAACGAATAGTTTAATATACAATTGATTTTAAACAAACTCTTTTATACTCACGTATATTTGTACTCACATATAACGCTAATTATAAATCCTAAGCTCATCAGCAGATCGATAATTAAGTATGCGCGGTATTCGATGTACGACCACGCTCTTTGCATGTAATATACGTGTTCGTACAGTAGCAGACAGGCTACTAATGTCAATAGGCCCAGCACCACCATATTGTATATATAAGATATCTTCAATAACTTTATACTTTTCTGTAAATATATGAAAACATTTGTCATTAGCAGTTTTTTATATATGTGTATTAGCAATGCATACGATGCTATTTGATAAGTGTCATTATTGTCATTAAGTACAGTAGAACCCGCTTAATACGTTTCAGGGGGGACCTAGCAAAAATAGCGTCTTATACATGAAAAAGAAAACTAGTATTATATAATATTACCCTTTATTGAAAATTAATGAATTTTTTATCATTTTTGACATCACTGAACAGTGAACACGCCAACATGAATGAAGTTAAGAGTTTAATAACCCTCACAATAATGGAAACTTAATTAAGACAAATGAAAACACCGCAGCGGTTACAATGAGCGAATGAAATTTAGGTACGAACTAATTAGCCGATGGCTTAATCAGCGCTACAAACTTGTCTTGACAGGCGGAGAAGGCATCGCTAGAATTGTGTTCCCTTACGTATAATATTAATACGGCATGGCCAGCGCCAATTTTTTTCACCAGCCAACATATGTTGCTATTGTACGAAGTTGCTAGGTGAGTGGGGTTTAGATGGTGTACTCGCTGGTGTAACTGATTTCTCGTACTACCACGTACTTTAACGCAGAATTGATCTACTATGGAGTAAATGAAATATGCTTGATTGAAACAAAAAATACGCACCGTATGTCCAGCTACGATAAAAAGAATGTTGAAAGCTGTATCGGTGAGCAAGCACACGCAAATTATTGTATAGATCACTATATCTGGCGTTGACGACCGAGCTGATCGAAATCTATTTAAAAATAAGAAAAAGGAGTATGTTGCGTATGTCATCATCAAAATGTTGATGCCCTGTAACAAAAGTTTATTTAAATAATGCGATGCGTATAAATGAAATTCTCATATATTTATATTATTATAAAAATGTATAACAACCCACGATTTGTACGACAAAATTGCAAAACGTTTTTAGCGTTAGCGTGCCATTTGCGTGTATCTTTAATCGATTGTTTATTTAGAGTATTCTATCTTATTGGGAGTTTCAGGAATTGCTGAGATATAGTTTAATCAAAATCCAGTTTGATAACGTTTACACTAAACAATGTTCCAACTTCCAAGATGTCTTTCAATTCAAGATGAAAGCATATTTCAAGCTAAAAACTCATTTTTGATAAGTTTACTTGTTCTGTAGGACCCGAAAATAGATTCAGGCATAGATTCAGATTCAGATTAATTTATTTCATAGTACAGATTCCGTATTAAATTGCAGGCATGACAATCTACAAGAGTTCATATTATGATCGTCGAAAACAGGCACAAGAGTAGGTATAATCAAAGGATATCATTTCAAAAATTAAATTATTACTGGATATCAAATTTCAAAATAATGTCAAGAAAGTAAATCTTGTAGTGGATCGTCAAAATCTATGTACCTATAATTAATATATTCATTAATACAGTAAAATTGATTATTCAACAAAAAATCTTTCAATCGCATTTTGACTGTTTGATCACACAGTTCACTTCTTATTGCGACTGAATGTTGTTTATAATATGTGAGCCCTATGACACCAGGGTTTTTATGAGCTAAGGCCATACGGCGGGGTACTGTTGCTAGCCCCATAGCCTCAACGCGTTTAAATTCATAGAAATTGCTTCTCACGAACGTGTTTTTTTAGTAGTGTAGTTAATTAGTTAAAAGTTATAATACTTATAACTGGAAGTTTTTTTGCAACAACTCATGGTTTGCGCAAAGTGTCATATAAGGATATCCTACGAACAAAGTGGGCGGTTATTGTGACATTGTATACGAGAGCTAATGACCTACTTACAACTATAACTATACTTACATCCAGTGATATTGTCTTCTGTTACCGCGATTGTTATTCATTGAAATTAAACACTTTAGAACGGATTAATCGCGTTTATTAACACCATGATCCTACGTTTCAAGCCCTTTACAGCACTCGTTTTCACAGGGTTAAGATGATGACTGAGAGAATGCGAATTCTCCCCGTCAATCAAAAAAGTTACTTGTGCAAACTTTTTTGGGGTCGAAACGTAGGATCATGGTGTTAATAAACGCGATTAATCCGTTCTAAAGTGTTTAATTACATCCAGTGAATTTAGGTGAAAAAGACACTTGTGATAATTAACTTATGATGTGACTCACCACTTTAACATATCCCCAAGCAATCAATCCTTTCCTTAAGGGTAAACAAAAACAACATCTTTGAAACTCAGGCGCTTCTCTTTGCATTCTATGTAGTATTTACTTTAATTTCAAAAATATTTTACTAAAAATTGTGATTGGATTATTTAGGCACATCTGTTTCGTTGTAAGTTTCAGTTAAATATGCGTTTTGTGTTATCGTATTGTAGCTATTAATATTTTTATCAATTAGCAAATGTTCAGTCAGTTATCTGTTTTAACATAATACATACGGAAACGGGTCCATATTGGGTGGCATACATTGTTAAGTCATATCGTTGCTGCGCATAACCACTTGTTTCATAATCATCATTGCGCATACAATTAGAAAGTCATATTATTTTGTGTCATACATTTTTAGTCATAAAAATTTTGATCATACTCAGTAGTGGTCATATATTTTTTACGCATATAAATTTAAATTATAATAAATTAAATGTCATAACCACTAAGAGCATAATTGTCAATAACTATAACTTTAACTCGCATAACGATTTGCAGTTTGTATCTGTGGGGGTCGCAGTTCGAACCTAACCTAATCCACTTTTCTGGTAACAGTTCATGTCTGTGAGGGTCCCGGTTCCAACCTAACCTGAATCACTTTTCTGGTAACAGTTTGTGTCTGTGGGGGTCGCAGTTCTAACCTAACCTAACCCACTTGTCTGGTTACAGCTTTGTATTTTTTATGAATAAAATATGTTATGAGCCTTAAATATATGCCCACTTTTCTGGTAACAGGTTGGGATCATAGGGCGCTAACCTAACCCACTTTTCTGGTAACATTTTGTATCTGTGGGGGTCACAGTTCTAACCTAACCTAACCTACTTTTCTGGTAACAGTTCATGTCTGTGAGGGTTGCAGTTCTAACCTAACTTAATCCACTTTTCTGGTAACAGTTCATGTCTGTGGGGATCGCAGTTCAAACCTAACCTAACCCACTTTTCTGGTTACAGTTCGCATCTGTGGGGTCGCAGTTCTAACCTAACCCACTTTTCTAGTAACAGTTTGTATCTGTGGGGTCACAGTTCTAACCTAACCTAACCCACTTTTCTGGTAACAGTTCATGTCTGTGAGGGTCGCGGTTCCAACCTAACCTGACTCACTTTTCTGGTAACAGTTTGTGTCTGTGGGTCGCAGTTCTAACCTAACCTAACCCACTTGTCTGGTTACAGCTTTGTATTTTTATGAATAAAATATGTTATGAGCCTTAAATATATGACCTTAAATTTTTATGAAATATTAATAAGATGCGTTGCAATACTTATAACTAAAGACAATTATGGTCATCAAACATATGATTAAAAATATTATGCCAAATAAAAGTATAATTATAAAAAATATGCTTTAGATCATTTATGACAAAAAACGAGATATGCTCAAAAATAATTATGACGAAAAATAATTATGACAAACGAATATGTGCGAAAAGTGTTATGACAATCAAAAATATGACAATAGTTTGTATGCGCTCAGAGGGAGCCTCATACGGAAACGTATTAAAATTTACAATTAGGTAAAAATATATTGATGATTATGTCTTTGTTAGCTTGGACATTTTGGTGACTTTTTTGTATATCAGTATGTGAATGTATATCAATTTATTAATGAAATGTCTTTTTTATCTTAACTTATATGTTCTTATACTTTCTTCTTAAATTTTATTTGCTAACTTACTTAGCTTTGTCGTTTCGTTTACTGCCGCCTATGCCGCGGCATAAAATAAACCTAAGACTCATGAGCACCTAATTGATATTTCTTATCATGTGAACATAATCACATCAATGTTTATTCTCATTATAGTTTCGTTAAAAATTCTAATAATAGCCTAGCCCCGAAGCCTTGACTTCACTAACCTTACAGGCTACAGCTTGACCGTTTCTTATACATAATGTATGTATAATTTCCAATCTTGAATACGTTCATCAAACCATCTTATGGATATGATGAGGAATTAAGATTAATATTATCGAATAATTAAGTTAATACTTTAGTGTTAATGAACGCGATTAATGGCGTTCATTTACACCATGAACCTACGTTTCGAGCCCTTTATAGAACTTGGTTTCACAGAGTTAAGATGCTGACTAGTTATAGTAGTAAGAAACGCGATTAATCCATTCTAAAGTGTTTAAATTCAATGAATAACAATCGCGGAAACAGAAGACAATCATTAACTTAATTTTATATCATAAAGCTGGATCAATTAAACTCTACTACATTTTTATCTTTTATTCTGTGTATTTGCGCTTCTGGTTTTACCTAGGTTAACGCACTACCTATAGATTAAAAATGAGACGAAACGACTCGAGAATAGGGAGGTGATCAGGTGAAATAAAAAATGTATACTGATTTATACAAGCTTCTCTTGTTTATTATCAATTAACATTAATTACTTACCTAATTTGCTTATTTCACTAAGTTTTATTGTTAGTCTTTTTATTTCGTTTTGATAGGATCGAACTAATATGAGCCATATTGAATTAACGGTCTACAAACAACAGTTATGTAGCTGAACTTCTAGTCAACTTTTTTCTTGCAGATGCAATCACCCTACATGCCTTGTTTATCGTCCGTGCAACAGCGATGCACACTTTGTTTCTCGCCCGTGCAACAGCTCTGCACAACTTGTTTTTCGGCTTTGCAACAGCCCTGCATAACTTGTTTTTCGGCTGTGCAACAGCCCTGAACATGTTGTTTTTCGTCTGTGCAACAGCCCTGCACACCTTGTTTTTCATCTATGTAACAGCCCTTCTTCTCCGTGCATTGGTCTGTGTCAGTTGCGATGTGAAGTGTACACTGCGGTCCACCAGCAGCTAAATGATTGGAGAACTGCATTTCTAAGGATTGTTTCTGTAGTTTTATCATCTCGCTTCGTATTAGCAGGATTAGGTATATTTGTACAACTGAAAGTGAGAAAAAACATATTTTTTTGGTATGGCTTGGTTTGGGTCAATCAGTAGCCATTTGTATTTAAATAGAAGGTAAGTGCCTACTAGCTTACATCTGTTACCTTATTGCCATATGTTGGGCTTGGAATGTTAAAGACGAGTAATAATAATATTCATATGTTTCCTTTGTTGTTTATGAGACCTTGGACTTTGGTCGGCCTTGTGGAATGCTCGGCATTTCTATTAGGTACTCATCTTTATACATTCCGTTGCATCGGCTGTATGCAATCCAGCTGATTACATGCCTATGCCATAGATAGAAAAGTGTGGTAAAAATAAAAGTCTGATTTGTAGCAATGACGTCTTAACGCGATTGAATTTTCCACCTAAACTGAGTCGTTTCCATACAACAGAAGGCCTAGTATAAAAATTGTACGACATTAACTCCTCGACCGCGTTAGCGTATCGGGAATTCAAATTATGTTTGCCGTTTATTTAAATCATCCGGCAACTTTCATATTTTGACCCCTCGATACGCTAACGCGGTCGAGGAGTTAATGTCGTACAATTTTTATACTAGGCCTTCTGAGCCTAAACTGAACCTAAATTGAATCGCGTTAAGACGTCATGGTGAGCAGTGAACGGAAATTGTACCTAATTGTGACGGCACGCGAAACTTTAATGTATTTCCGCCATTTTTCATTTGACAAACAAAAGAAAAATTACGTGTCAAATATTTGTTAATAATCTAACAGACGAACTAATTAGATATTTTCTGTCGTCTAGCCTATTCCACGATAAGTCGCTTACGTGACGTGATTCTTCTAATACTTCTTAAAACGAAGAAAGTGATTTTGTCTCTGATGATATTTCATGACTTATTTGGAAATAACTTTATTGGAAAATACAACCATTTATACTAACATATTGACTAATACAAGCCTATTTGTAAGTATACAGATTAGATTAAACCTTGTAACAAAATAATAAGACTATAATTTACCACCCTGTAACGCTCCCGACGCAAAAGTGCCCATCACACTCGCAGCGTTCCCGCGTTGAACTGCAATAGACAACCTCTGCGCCAGGAACGAACCGGAGCGGGGGTTATGACTCTCTGGCAGGCGACGGCCTAGCTCCCCAAGAAAGGTTATTGCCTCCGCGCACCAAAAACCAGCCGTTTCAACCGCAAGCGTAATAAATATAAACGAGTAATTGGTAATTTCATGAGTTGGCTAACTATTTGGTAGTATATTCTCGAGATTTACAGACTTAATTGGAGTAGCTGCCATACGGAAAGCGTCACGTAAGGGCCTACGCTAGCTGACGCGGATTACCCGGAACGGACGCCCTTCTAATAAGAAATTGTATGAACAACGCTAAGTGAAGCGGGCCCACGAAGCGGGTGCGCCATACTAAATCCACCCGCCGCATGCACCCGCTCCGTGCACCCGCGTCAGCTAGCGTAGGCTCTAAGCGATATTCTTGTAGAATGCATCTATTGCTGTTTGTACTTACATATAACACTGAACGCAAGTCCGGCGTTGGCCATCAGATCAAAGACGAAGTACATACGGAAGCCCAGGTACTCCGACATCCTGTAGATGTAGTACAGGTTCGAGTAGATCTTGAAACAGTGGATTAGCATCACCAGACCCAGGGAGACCGCGTTGTAAATGTATGATATTCTTAGCAGTTTGATGCTTTTCTGAAAGTTATTGTAGCACAGTTAACGGATCATCAGCATTTTTGTTACGCCTTATATAAATTAAAAAAATCACAAAATGTATATGATTGCTTAAGGCCGTCCCCTATCCCAATGACCTCGGCGATTTGAGCTTTCTTCCTCTCCCGCTTCCTTTCCTCACCGGTTATACAATACGTCAATAAGCATAAGTCGCCACCTAGGAAGAGCTTCTTGTACTAGGACGCAAACCTATAAACTACTAGTGGCATCTTACACGACTGGCCCCCGTCGCCCGCGCAGGCATCTCGAGCCGGCGTTTTCGAAAAAATGCGTGTAATAGCGTTTTCTCGAAAAGTACAAAACCTATCCAAAAATCAGTAGATGCGTTTAAAGTAAACATAAATATATACTGCTTGTCTTAGTTTCTTGTACTTACGACGCATAATAAGGGAGTAAATACAGATTTAAGGTAGAAAAAAGGGTTTACGGTTATTTTTTTTCTCTTGATGTATTATGTTTTTCGACAATTTAGTAGAACCAAATGTAGAACAAATACCTAGCTACATTATATATTTTTTTCAAGCGTTGTGCTTGGAGCTAAACAAAGCCTAATCACTTTAAAAAAGTTTAAAAACAGTGAAATATGCCGGGTAGCCCCTTAAGTTCCAATAGACACGATGAAATCGATGAATACGACACACTGAACCGATTTCGGTTATTTTGGTATTGAAATATTTCACCGGGACAGTAATTGATAAAATATCTCACCTGATGGCCGCCGACGACGAAAACAATGTTAAAACAAGTGTCCGTGAGTAATATTGCGAAAATAACAATGATTAATGCAAAATCTTTCGATCGCATATTTCCATATCGTCGCATTAAAGAACAGATCAGTATTATATATGCAAACGTTAAAACGTTGAGGGCCTGAAACAATGAACGAATAATTAATACAGAATTATACGTAAGATTTGTTAGAAAGAAAGGAAAATTGGAAAAACACTAGGCCTCGGATGAGACTCGAACTCGCGACTCTGGGATACACGCCCATCGCTCTGCCCACTGAGCTACCGAGTCACACCCAATGGCCCCGAACTTATCCCTCGTATGTGCCTTAGGGGGTGGTTAGCGACATCTACCGTAAGAAGATAGTACTTCTTAATCGGCAAGTGTAATCTTTTAAGTTACTTATATTGAGAATACACAACTAACAATTCCCGAAGCCACGAGTTTTTCAATTTCCCTTTCTTTTTAGGAAACTTGGTATCGTCCGTAAACGTTTCCGATTTAAAAAAAAATATATACAGAATGATCAATCCCAATGGGTCAGAATGGAGAAGTCAGAAACTTTGAGAGATCTATTCTTAGGAACTATATGGCTTCGATTTTAGATTCAATAATAATGGCATTACAAGTATTTTTAAATCTTTTATACATAACCGGGAATCGAACCTGCTCGAAATCGTATCCACAGAAGTTTTGAAGTCCTTGTTGAAATCATATCGGGAATGCCAGAGTAATTCACATTTCCGCATATAATAGTCAAATTCACAAAAACTTGCCATGTGAGATACTCATAGATTCTGACTTCTTGTTCTTCTGATGTAAAAGTCATACTGAATAACTTTTATGATACTACTAGCTTTTACCCGCGGCTTCGCCCGCGTACTAAACGTAATTTTCGACCACCTACAAATAAGGAGGTTCTTAGTTGGGCCCGTATATTTGTATGTACATATGTACGAGTATGTTTGTCCGCTATTATCTTGCGTTTGGCTGAACGGCTTTAAATGGAATGGATGGTTGTCGGAAAAGTGATCAAACTGAAAAATTCAAGTTGGCGGTTGTTTCTCAATTTTGACCTCTGATTTGTTATAAAGAACCTCTCGAACCCTTTATATGTGCTTACCGAGCTTTATCACGAACTTAACTCTATAAATTCAAGATGGTGGCCGTTGATGGTGGCGTTGGTGGTTCGTTAGAAAGAACCTTTCGGATCCTCGGATATCGATTTTCATCACGATCAGATCATAACTGAAGAAATTCTAGACGATGGCCGTTTTTCTCAGTTTTAACTTCAGATTATTCATAAAGAGAACCTCACGGATCCTCAGCAATCGATTTAAACACGATCTGATCAAAATCGAAATAATTCAAGATGGCGGCCGGATCTCGCAGTTTTTACTACAGATTCGTTACTGAGGAATCTCTCGGATTCCCGATTATTATCAAGGTCGGATTAAAACTCAATAAATTCAAGATGGAGCCCCTTTTCGCAATTCTGATCAAGGACCTATTTTAGATTTAAGGTAGGTAGAGGTAGGTCGTTAGGTAAGATACACTTACTGTACCTATATATTTCCATGTTGACTTTTTCACCCCATTTCGTACTCCTATTTACTCATTTCTCGTTAGGAATACTCCTGTGAATAAAATAGTCTAATAAATCTTGTTTCCCGATATACAATCAAATCCCACTTCACCCCTTTAGGAGGAAAATTCTAAAAAATCGTAGCTATTTCCCGCAGCTTCCCCGCTTACAAAATATGTTCAACCATAACGTAATTTCAATTGGCGGCCTTTTCTCGCAGTTTTGGCTCCAGATTCATTGTAAAGAACCTCTCGGATCTTCTTTCTTATCTCGATTAGAAGGTGAATTCTGAAAAATCCTTTCTTAATGCACCCCTACACCTTAATAAGAAACCTACGTGCCAAATTTGAAATTCTAGAAACAGAAATAAACAACAAAACGACACTTATATTGATATATTGAGATTTCAACCATTTTTACCATTTTTCAACCATATTTCAACAACCATTTTAAAATGGTTGTTGTTTTTGATTTCAGCGACCCGATAAACCATAAAAACGATAATCATGTTGTTTTTTGACTTTGTTACCCCTTTTTCCCCTCTTAGGGGTTTAATTCTCAAAAAATCAAATACACGTCTTTACTCATTTATCTTTAGAAATACTCTTGTGTAGTTTTGAATAAAATAGTTTAACTAATCATGTTTCCCCATACATAGTTTGTACCGTCATTTCTCCCCCTTTGGAGGTGAATATTGAAAACTCCTTTTTTTGTGCACCCCTACGCCTTATAAGGAACCTAAGTATTAAATTTGGAATCTATAGAACCAGGAATAAACAACAAAACGACACCCATATTTATATGTTTAGAGTTCGACCCCCTCGCGCCCCAACAGGGAAGATAGTATTTCACAATCGCCACGTTAGATTTTAAAATCGTCGTTGTTTTTGTAATCAGCGACCCGATAAATCATAAAACGATCATCATCATCATAAATTTAAGAGCCTTGCTCTTGTCGGTGGAGTAATCGCCACTCGGGTCTTGTTTCTGCTACTGTTTTGAGTTCCTGGTACGTCACTACTTTAACTTTCTCTTTGACTTGATCTAAAAACGCCCGTCTTGGCCTTCCCCTCTCTCTTCTTTTTTCAATTTTGCCTTCAATTATCATTTTTATGTAGTCGTCATGACGTATCAGGTGCCCCAACATGTTTCCTCTTCTGTTCTCTATCGTACTTAACAGGCTTCTTTTCTCACCCACCAAATTCAACACCTCTTCGTTTGTTCTTCTCTCTCTCCAGCTTATACCTTCCATCCTTCTCCAAGTCCACATTTCGAAAGCACTCAATCTCTCTCTATCACGCTGAGTTAACGTCCACGTCTCGCTTCCATATAACGCTATACTCCAAATGTAAGTTTTAATAAATCGCTTTCTGGTATGGCGGGATATCTTAGATTGAAATATGTTCTTTTTGAAATTAAATGCTTTCTTGGCCATAGCTATACGGGTAATGATATCCGGAGTACACCTGGAATTATTTGTTATAATACTACCCAAGTATTTAAAACTGTCGACTTGTTCAATTGTATTGTCTCTAATTTTTATGTTGTCTCTAATTTTTATTGTCTCTAATAAAACGATACCCATGTTGTTTTTTTTACTTTTTCACCCCTTTTTCCCCTTATATGGGATGAATTCTCAAAAAACCTGAAACACGTGCTACCTCATTTATCTTTATAAATACTCCTGTAAAGTTTCAAATGGAATAGGCCAACTAACCTTGTTTCCCCATAAAAACTTTGGACTTCTAAATCACCCCCTTAGGGGTTGAATTTTGAAAAATCCTTTCTTAGTGCACCTCTAGACTTTATAAGGAACCTACGTTCCAAATTTGGAATCTCTAGGGCCAGCGGTTTAGGCTGTGCGTTGAAATGATAGTCAGTCAGTCAGTCAGTTAGTCATTCAGTCAGTCAGTTTCTTTTTTAAGTAAATAGATAAAAACACCTTTTTTGTATTTTGAAGGTTTCTCACCTTTACACATAAAATAAAGTCTCTAGCTAAACAGAAAACCTTCCGCCATACAAACTTTCAACACCCTTTTCACCCTTATAAGGGTCGAATTTTCGAAATCGCTGAAATTACTTTTTGTAAACTCTAATGAGGATTCTTTTCACAAAGTTTGTAGTCTATAACTAAAAGGGAAACGCTTCCGCCATACAAACTTTCAACACACTTTTCACCCCTTTTGGGGTGGATTTTTCCAAAACGCTAAAATTACTTTTTTTGTATTTTAATAACAAACCTCTACACCAACTTTTGAGTCTCTTTCTAAAAAAAAAAACGTTCTTCCATACAAACTTTCAATCCCGATTTAACCCCCTTGGAAGATGATTTTTTCAAAATCCTTTCTTATTCGTTACCTTCGTTAAACACCTAACGTAATGTGAAAATTTCAGGATCATACGTTTAGTAGTTTAGGCTGTGCGTTGATCAGTGAGTCAGTCAGTCAGGACTTTTCCTTTTATATGTATAGATTTTCACAAGAGATTATTTAGTAACCAAAACGAGCTTACATTTCCCCTGTTGCTTCGGAAAAAGACGGGGCTCAACTTCGCCTAAATACTCAATGTTTCGGTGCGAACTGCGAATAAGCTTCATTTTGGTTGCTTATAATAGGTAACTAATGTCAAGGTGTGTGTTGGTGACAAGTAGATATTTCCTCGAAATCACAAATGAATTTTTTTGGAAATTTTCTAATACTCCAAAGTTTTGCCACTACATACATTTTCATTTATTTACAATTAGGAAAATTCTTTATTTCAATAACAATAAAAACACATTAAACTAAAATAAAATAAATTTTAAAGCAAATATTCCCCCCTCGGCGTGGTACCATAGACGCTGGCAGCGTTTCCTCGCTGTATTGCAATACTAATGCGTTGGGCGAGGAAGCTGCCAGCTCTACGGTCGCCCGGTAGCGTCCACAAGCCTCTTTGAAATATATAGAGGGTGTGGGCGCTCGAACCCAATTGTAGTGGTTTTGTTTATTTTTAACGTAGGTACAGATGTAGTTCATGTTTCCCCTCGTATTTTCTCGGAAACGCTCGTATTTGTCATGCTATTTCAATCGACCTCGGTACTTATAGTACTGACACTGAATGAAATAGCATGACACGTTCGGGCGTGTCCGTGAAAATACGAGGGGAAAACATTATGCACTACATCTGCACTTGTATTTCCAATTGAAGAAACGAGTGCTGTAACGTAGGGTCATGGTGTTAATAAACGCGATTTATCCGTGCTAAAGTGTTTAATTCATACTTGTCATTATTAGTTCGGTGATTGGAGCAGTGTCGAGCTCTAGAACGTTTACCTTATATCAGTAACGTATTTATTTATTGACCTAATTAATCTTATTTTATTATTATTATTTAATTTTTAGTTTTTTTTTTACTGACATATTTTACTTCTATTTGTACTTGTTTACTTTATTGATTGTAGGTATTGTTATATGGAATTTTATGTTCTGAAATAAATTATTTGAATTTGAATATTTGAATTTGAAATTTCAATTGCTGGCCATATACGTTTGGACAATCCGTCGGATCCCCATAGTGGGTGTGTCCGCCGGACATCCGCCATCCACCATCCGCCATCCGCCATCCGCATATGGACAGATCCGGCAAATATGCCCGAACGTATATCGGCAGTAAATGCAAAAGCGGGAAATACGTTACTTCACTATTGGTAGCTCGCACGTTTTCCTTCTTTACAAAAAGCACTTTCTTAGCATATTCATTTAAAAATTGATTGCCTACTTAAGGATGACTCACACTAGCACGGGACGGGACTGGGCGGGACGGGAAAATCTGTCAATTTCTATAGAAAGAATGACGTGATAGCTCGGAACCCTCGGATGTCACGTGACGCTTTCTATAGAAATCAGATTTTCTCGTCCCGCCCCGTCCCGTCCCGTTCTAGTGTGAGTCATTCTTTATAATTTAATACTTAATATATATATACCTACTCACCAGTTTAACATATCCCCACCCAATCAACCCTCTCCTTAAAGGAATGCAGAAGCAGCATCTTCTAAACTGTGGTGTTTCCCCACGCATTATGTACACTCGTTGTTTTAAACTTTATATATTTCCTTTGTTTATCAAAATAAATCATATAAATGTACTATTGACCGGGACTTCGTTCCGTAGTTTGATTCCGAATGAATCTTTTATCTGTTGCGGTGCAAATGGCATGTAATTATAATTAACCATTATCAACATCCAGTCAGTGTCGTTATTATTATCCTGTTGATAACAGTTTGTTTATTATAAACGGGAAATGTTATTGTTTATAGTACGCAGATAATTTAGTTTAACAGAAATCACAATTTTTTTAATTACAGAAGTAATAGTAGGTGTTACAAAAATAATAATCACACCTTTTTGGAAGAATCTAAAATTGTAATATTGTCTTGTGTTACCACAACTGTTGTAATTGAAATTAAACACTTTATTAACACCATGACCCTACTTTACGTTTTCATAGGGTTAATGAGAGAATTCTCTCAGTCATCATCTTCGGCTCGAAACTTAGGGTCATGGTGTTAATAAACGCGATTAATCCTTTGTAATGTGTTTAATTTCTAAAATTGTAATTTACAACAAATAAATAAAACAATTTGAACTTGTTTTGTTAACTCTCTAATGCGACTCACAGAACTTTAAAATCCCAAACAGTTTGACATTCGTATTTCTAGCTAGAAAAATCAAGACTGACTTAATGAAAATTTATGAGAAAATAATTTAAAAAAATATCGACTTCAATTGGCCTTTCCGGTAAAAGTGAAAGATTGAGTTGGTTGGAGTTAACTAGTTAAGAGTGCTATCACAAAATCCGCCCGCTCGCATTTCAATATTATTAGCGCCAGTTGCGCGCCGACGCGTATCTGTGTGCGGACACACACTACAATCAGGTATACAAACTTATTATCGCCATGCTCTTCGAACGGCATAGCAGGTGCGGTTAGTGCGAACGGGAGCGAGCATTCACTGACTGTAAGCACCGTCGCGAGGCTAATGGCCTCGCGACGCTTGACGCGCGGACCAAACATTATTGATACTTGCGTCAGAACATCAACTATTACTTGGCGTACGTGGTGTTAGAAAATTTACGAGTAATTTGTTTTGTGTTTATCATAAGATTAAAAATAGTTTTATTCAAACGTCAAATGTCTCTAAATAGTATCCGAAGTTATTTTGGAATAGGATTTTGTTTTCTGCCTCCGGATCCAATTCATAGTTTTCATATTCATACATATATTGGTACATTTCTAAGCATACCTAACTACTAAAAAGTTTTTTTTTTTTCAAAATTTAAACTCAAACTGAATTCTATTTTGGGGTGGTGATATTATATTGAAGGTTACAAAGCCGATAAGATGAAAAAAGGGACGTGTAATTATAGTACATTACATACCAAGGCCGTTTAAGTGGGAAATGCCTCGGATGCCATGTAATTGTCGGCCGAGGCGAAGCCGAGGTCGACTAACATGTGATCCGAGGCTTTCCTATTTACCGGCCGAGGTTTGTATACTATTTTTCAGCCCGACGGAGCCGGTAGGCGGCAATTTAGTTTTGCGTAAAGTGGCGCTTACCGGCCGGAGGACTGAAAAATAATTTTATTTAAACGTTTTGTAATTTTAACTGAAATCCGGAGGCATATTTTGGGCGTTTTTATTATTTGTTGTAAAAAATCATTTTTGAAAATATGAAAAGTTTTAATTGTTTTCTATTCAGAATCGCGAGCTCTTTCAATCGCAGTAGGAGAAAAAAAGTGTTCCAAGATTTGTTTTCCATTTCGCCACCATCATTTCATAGATTCAGTATGGCGGTAGCACATTAGAAAGTTTGAAAAATGAATGAAAAATTTAGGACACTTTTTTTCTCCTACTAGGATTGAAAGAGCTGCGATTCTGAGTAGAATAAATATAAAAATTTCTAATTTAGCAAAAAGTGATTTTTGTACAACAAAAAATAAAAATGCCGTTTTTTGAGTTCCATTTTTTTGTCAAATATCTACTTGTGGCACACCATCTGATAGGTCCTTAGAAATAAGTTAAAGGTCTCTTGAACAAAAAATTGGTTGATCCAGTATCGGGAGGTCCAAAAAACCGGCCAAGATCGAGTCGGACTTGCCCACCGAGGGCTCCGAACAAAAGTGGCATGGAACTCTCAGTGTACGGCAGTTTCAGATTTGGATTGCGTTGATGTAGAAGTTTGGTTTTTTTGCAGCTTCATGGGACCGCAGAACTGTGTATTAATTTTAACTTGCAACCTTTACTCGTTCCCGAGATAAAGGGTCTGGACAGACAGACGGGCGGACGGACGGAAACTTATTTTGAACGAATTTGTTCAAAATAAGTTTCGTGGTAAGGTTGTCTAGCCGTTTTTGCCAAAAACTATTAATTGCTAACATACAGTTAAGTCCCTTGATTTTTCGAAGACACTTATGCCTTTTTGCTTGCACAATATTTATGTCGTATAACGCTACAAAACCCTCAATTATGCTTGGTCCGACACGCTTTTGGCCGGTTTTATTCCGGATTTTGCTCATATAGCAATATGATTATCCCTGACTAGGGCGGTGGCACCAGTAATGGACAAGGAACGAGTAACGTACAGTCACTTTTATTATGAGGAAATAAGTTTCATGCATTTATTTTGTGTCAACCAATTGACAATCATATGACATTTGAATTAAGAATATAGTGTCCATCACTCCTGTCTGTCAGCTTAAAGTGTTCATAATGGGTACCGTCACCCTAATACACCTAAAATTTCTCCATACTGTCCGTCTTAATTAACACTATGTATTACTGAAAGTATCTAGAAGGGTTGGTTGCGGTACAATCACATTCGATAAAATCATTTCAAATTTTTATTTCAAACAGGTCTATAATATAGTCAAAAATGTAAAATGCTTATCTCAGTGGTTGGTCGCGGTCTATTCACTTTTCCAAACGCTTCCAGCACTTACTCGTGCAACAAAACAAGCAAATTGTATAGTCCACAGAGAACAACACAGGTCCTACCTCTACGAGCGCGAGCGCGGTACTGAGACTGAGGACTAGGCTAGCGCGGATTGGATTTTATACACCATTTGAATATTTAAAAAAAAATACGGAATTTAAACAAAAAGTGTTTTTTTCGATTTCAGCATGTTCATAAAAGAATAAACTTTAATGTTGTATACAAATCATCCCAATATTTTGTCAAAATTACTGCGAAAATCCCTGCGTTTGCAGTGTATTTTTATCGAAAAAAGTGCATATTCAAAGTCGAACTAGATAGGTATCTGTGTAAATTATTGGAAATATGAGGCCTATAAGTTAAATAAAACCATGTTGCAATATTATATCAACCTAGAAATACATGTGTTTTCATGTATCATGCTAACAATAAACGAAGTCAAACTTCTGTCTCCGTGCGCTTTTCAGAAAACAACTGCCAATAATTGTATAGTAAAAGTTAAACAATTGAGTTTTACTCAAATTAGAAGCTTACAAGTTAAACACTAGGAAATAAGCTATGAAACATAGTTAACAACTTTAACAAACAGCTCACAGTTTCTTTGTATTTCAACGTCAAAAAACAGCTTTTGTTGCTTTTCCGTACAAACCGTATTGATGGCCTCTTAACTTCAAAAATATCCAAACGAGGACAAGTGTTACCTTTAAAGTTCAAAGGTCAAAGGTGTCGTGATGATTCTGATATCGTCAGCACTAAATAATTTAAACGAAAATTGAGAGTTATATGAGGCTTTTATCTCAGTACAGTAATAATGATGTGTGTGTGTGTATTTGTATTTTTTATTTTTTTTACCTAAAAGTCTAAGCTCTAAACTTGGACCTGCATATATATTTAATATTTGGGCCTCAACGAACTTGGCCTAACCTATCCTTAATTCGCGTAGTTACCGATCTAACAGCGCCATCTATACCATTTTTTATGCACCACCAAACGTACATGTCTTGAGCGTTTGAGGGAAAACATGAACCAGTCGATGAGATAGAGCTGCCAATAAACAATTTAGTTTTCAGTGCATCCGATAGTTGGCGCTGTTATTAACTGTGTTTACAATGTGTAATAAAAATGCTAGTGATGATAATCAGTATCGTGTTAGAGTCTCATGATGAGACTCCGTATGCGGGATCGTATAATAGGTACGCGGATAAAGGCGCGGATGGAAAACTAGTTCATTTAATAAAAGTTAGGTTTGTCGGTAAATACCTACCTACATAGATTTAGGAATTTATTTGTGTATATAGGATTAATCTGCGAGAACATTTGTGCGCCAGAATTTAAATGTGACAAATGTCACTTCAACTCTCGCACTAACGTTCGTCGCACTAACGTTTGTCGCACTTCTGTTCGTCGGCTAAATAATTTGTCGCAGTTAAGTGCTTTCGAACTAACATTTGTCACGTTAAAATTCTGTCGCACTAACGTTCATCGATGATTCGTTATTCGCAGTTGGGTTACGAAGCCATTTTTAAACGGATCACCAGAATTTTGTTAGATACACCCTGTATGATATACTCCGATATAAGATATCTCCGATTATCTGATATAAGTGTCCCGACATTTAAGTATTTTAAGTAAATGTAGCTGCAGTAAACGAATTACCAATATGTGTACGAATCTATGACAATATCAAATTATATATGTAAGTACCTAATTTCAAACACATATCTTAATACCTTACGCTCTCGAAATAATGTATACCTAGGTAAGATTACACTCGCACCGGTCGGTAATAACGTTGTAAGCATTCTACTTCTACCTTAAGAGCGTTCTCGCCCTAGCGCGCTTCCCAAGTTTAGGTATTTCTCCGCATCGACCACGTGACCAGACGCGCGCAATGCTAGACATCGACGAGCGCCCCGCGTGCGACGGGTATACTATAGCGCGCTCAAGCTGTGCATTTTACCTTGATACTTAAATCAGATAAACTTACGTTACTTTGATTAGTAATCATTGTTTACAGTATTTTGCGTAAAATTGAGTTTGCAGTTTATAACTTTGATACTTGTAGTCTTGTACTAACTGAATTTAGTACTAACTATGTAATTAAAATTATTTTTCTATGTACTTATTTCCTTTGATAATAATAATCAACTTTCCTTAATAATACCTACTTGTTTTGTTGCTATTTTAGTACTGAGTTTCTATTAATAATAGTTTTCATTTCACGTTAACGTTTAATGGTATCAATTCTAATGAAGCGCCAAAAAGATGTATACACTACCTTAATATTGAGAAAATAAGATTGTGTACGTATATAATAATATATTTCTGGTAGTACATTTTTATAGATGTTATTAGATTTGACTGTACAAATGCGCAAAGTTGTTGTCAAGCTCTCGTGTTAATATTGAGAATTGAGACCCGACCCGACCAAGCGAAAGCTTTAAAAATTTAAATCTTGAGAATCTTGGTTTTAAGGTATGAGAGTTAGACAAACTTTACTGCGAAGTGAAACACAACATTTCTCATCACACTCTCATTAGTCAGGAAATTGTTAATGATCGTTATTTCCAAGTTAATTTCTATTTCTTTTTATTTTTATATTATAAGTGCATATAGAACAAAACACTTCAATATTCCGAAATATTTTTTTCCGATTTTCATAATCCCAATTTTTATAATTCTGAATTTTTATAAATCCTATACATCAAATTTCCGTATTTCACATTCTCAATATTAAAAATCCGATAGCGACTTGAACGAATACAAAAAAATCCAATTTTTTATATTCCGAAAATAATTTATCCGAATTCAAAATTCCGAAAACATAATATTCTTTCGGAATTACGGTGGTTCGGTAACTTCGTAATTTTGGAGATTCGGAGTTATGGAAATCAGAAAAAAAACTCGCCAGCATTCGATGGGGCCAGGCGGCCTTGTTCCCGCGTAAGCTGTGGATCAGAGTTCGATCCTCGGCTTAAGCTTCCGATGTTGTTGATTTTTTTCTTTAGTTTTATGACATCTATTTCAATTTATAACATGACAATATGTTTATGGTCGTTGTTAATCCATAGTTGTCACCACCCACGTAGACAATTAGCAAACTGGCTTCAACCTACAAATAATACAGCAAATCAACGTTTTGTTTTACCCATATATTTAGAGGGATTTCGTAATAATAACATAGTGGTTCCGAACCTACTATGGTACATCACTACTCATAGCAATACTTACTTCAACATTATAAATGCGTAACATTACTTTTAAGCTTCCCAAGCTTTTGCCAAGTTCTCAAACACGGTAAGTATAGTGTAAACCGGTACTTAGTCTCCAGGTTTTAATTACCAGCTAGTCTACTTGTGTTCAACCAGACAATGCATTTGATTTCAAACATGGTACGTATAGTGTAAGCTGTTACATAGTTGCTGGGCCAAACTTCTGATTACGTCCCCAGATCTTTGTCACCACCCGGTCTACGAGTGCTCACCAAGACAATGCATTTGAGCTCAAACACGGTGCATCTAAGGTAAGCCGTTACATAGTTCCTGACCCAATATTCTGGTTACGGTTCCAGGTCTTAATTACCAGCTGGTCTACTTGTGCTCAGCAAGACAATGCATTTAAGCTCAAACACGGTACGTATAGTGTAAGCTGTTACATAGTTGCTGGGCCAAACTTCTGATTACGTCCCCAGATCTTTGTCACCACCCGGTCTACGAGTGCTCACCAAGACAATGCATTTGAGCTCAAACACGGTGCATCTAAGGTAAGCCGTTACATAGTTCCTGACCCAATATTCTGGTTACGGTTCCAGGTCTTAATTACCAGCTGGTCTACTTGTGCTCAGCAAGACAATGCATTTAAGCTAAAACACGGTGCGTAAATATTGTGTAAGCCGTTACATAGTTCCTGACCTAGCCTTCTGGTTACGTATCGAGGTCTTTGACACCTGGTCTTCAAGTGCCGCGACAAGTCTTAGTTTAGTTTAGTTTAGTTTATTTATCACATTAAACAAATCTCATACAGTTAAATATACATTTTCGCTTATACTACTGTTTGTCTAATGATCGTTTAACAATTCAAAATTTATAAATAATAATAATAAGGAAATTCAACTTCAATAGTTAACACAATAAAAATAAGATACAATAAAAAAATAACTAAAAGGAATGTCAAAATGTAAAAACTAAAATATTAATTTATATAAAATTATAAATGTCGACACAAAAAGAAATAATTAAAAAATAAAAGTTGTACTAGAAGTACCCATCAAAATTGAAAATATGTCAGGATCAATACGCTAGTACCATGTACTACTAATCAAAGTTTAATTAAATTAAATAAAATGTCAAGTTAGTAATGATGTCAATTTATAAATTCTGCAATTTATTTATTTATTTAATTTCCATCATGTACTCAAATACATGTACATGTACTTATGTGAACGGTTACAGAATCAGCACTGTCTTCTGATTGCATCACCTAGTCCTAATCAGCAATTACTAGCTGTTTTTAACGGCGGTTTCCAGGTCTTACCAACAACTTACTACGAAAACATCACGTCCTGGTCACCAGCTGATGATTATTAAAAAAAAATTACTATAGCTAATATATAAACAACAATTAAATCATCAACACAAATAGAAATCGAACTTATCAAGTATCTTGATCGGTTGGTCGCGGTATCACGGTCTATCTTATCTTTTTAGATATGTCTTTCTCTTTTTAATCATCTCTTTCTCTTTCTCGCAAACTTCACTCGTAAAAAGAAGGCCCGCGGAGCAAAGCGATACGTCCACTCTCTAGAAGGCATGGGGCCAGACTGACGAGCACGCGCCGCGCGCAATCTTATAAACGGGGTTTTGATAAAAAATCTAAATAAATATTATTTCGTTGTTTTTGACACTTTTTTTTATTAAATGGAGTAACCAACGAGTTATAGTCTCATAAAAATGACAATCTGAACCATTTACTGCGAAAGTATAATACTAAAACACGCCGTGAATTTTGCAAACATTGCGTAGTTTTCATCAGTAAGTTTAGTTAAACAGAATCTGAAATTTACTAGTTTTGCACAATACAAAAGTTAGATAGTGTAATGTTCTTTCGTAAACCAGTTTTGTTTTGTATAAGATCATTACAGTGTAGGAATAGAGTGACGTATAAGACAACATGTTTCGGCAAATTTCAACAACGGCCGCGAAAGAATTGGCTAGAATTGCATATAATTATCTAAAACTTGTAAATGTAGACAATACAAAATTTGGCTTATGAGTTGTTTATTATGTACATATAAACATTTTGATCTAAAAGTCTAACAATCACATAGTACATCGAGCCCGAAAACCGCGTAAATCATTGATTTCGCGCTTTTGTGGTATAAACGCTCTTAATTGATGCGCCCATCAGGGTTTCATATGGCATTTCTGTACCTACCTTCTTTAACAATGTGTTTTGATGTGTAATGTCAGTAATGTACATGTGAATAGCAATAAAGCCAATAAATAAATACAGTATAACACAAGGAAATGTTATTTCTACATCTAAACAAACTCCTACATCTAAAATATACATATAAACTGAATTATTTTTTTGGCCGTAAATATGTGGTTAGAATTAATTTGTAAAGCTCATCAATATTAGTTTTACGAATCAATTTTAACCAATTAGTTTTTACGCTTAATATACAAGTTTCCTGTTTGTCACTTTGTATGAGGAAGTTAGTGTCTTCCAGTGTGTGGTTTTTCAACCGACTTCATAATTTCAAAAGGAGGAGTTTCTCAATTGTCTGAATGTTTTGTTTATTATTATTTTTAATGTTTGTTACCTCAGAACTCCGTCATTAATGAACCGATTTTAAAATTCTTGTTTTATCTGTAAGTAGATGGTTCCAGATTGGTCCCATTTTTTCAAAATCCATTTCTGATGAAGGGATCTATGAGGAATTGAGAGAACTCCTCAAATTTGAAACGTACAAGCATGGTGATTTGGGTGGTTTCTTAAAAAACTCGAGCATTTCTTTACGAAAATCATCAATTTGGTGGAGTGGATCTGATGATATATATAACTACTATCATTCGATTAAAAAAAAACTTTTTTTATTTGAAAGTAGACGGTTCCAGATTGGTTCAATTTATTTTCAAAATCCATTTCTAATGATGGGAATGAGTTATTGAGAGAACTCCTCAAATTTGAAAGGTACATGCATGATGATTTGGGTGGTTTCTTTAGATACTCGAGCATTTCTTTACAAACATCATCAATTTAGAGAACTGGACCTGATGATGAAGACAAAATTTCCTAGCCAACTGCTAGAACGTCTCCCTGCGTAGGACCGGTGGGGGGCCCACACGCCACGGCACTACAAGACTGGGAGGAGAGTTTAGCGTCACCTGGCTTTTCTCCCCGGGTGCCCGCCAAGCGTCGGGCGACCGGGGGGCGTTGCGGTAGAATGCGCAAACGATCCCGTGACTCTCCCATAACGGTGATGCGGATGACGCCGGTGGGTTTGTAGTGGATAACTCCTCTCCCTGTCGCGGGAGGAGAGTCTCACATAACCTCCCTTCCAAGTGGCCTTCCCCGGGCCGGGAGGCATACGTAATGCATTTCACATCGTTAAAAAAAGGTCATGACTGCTATGGCTTCTAAGTATTGTTGACATTCTTGTGTAATCAGTAATCACAAAATTGAATAACAAAAAGAAACGAACTATTCGCAAAAAAAACATTTTGTTTAAACAAAAGATATTATCGTACCTAGGTACTTAAGATAATACTAATGAATTGGATGTCCGGTATCCTACATCTTTATCATTTCGAAGAACTTGTCACAATAGCAAGATTCCACTTAAGTACCTTTATCATCAGCAATTGTGAAATGATTTGTGTCTGTCTGCGGAAAAGGGACCTAGGACGAGTATGAGTATGAGTATGAGTAACCTATAAATGTATGACGTTAGTCTATGCCCTAAGCTAAGCAAGGTACGCTGCGAAGCGTATTACGTTATATCCAAATCATCACCTATGATGTTGCATACGCTATTTTTCTACGACAGCTAAAATAGGGAAAAATGCAAAATCTAGAACGGTGGCAGAATGTGGAAGATGTCGTATACCCACTAAAATAATACTTAATTCAAAAACCAAAAGGCTTAAAAAAGTAATAGTACATTACGATACAAGGGCGAAAAGAGGAAATTCGCAACGAGTGGCGATAAATTAAAACACGACCGTAGGGAGTGTTTTATATCCACACGAGTTGCGAATTACCTCTTCGCACGCGTATCGTACGACGTTTTACAGTACATATGGCCCTTTAAATATTCGACGCAAGCACGAAAAGTGCGCATTATCGCCCTGGGGCGGTAAAGTAGCACCATGTGCACTGTAAAATTCGTTTTTGTTTTTTTTTTATATCCCATTTAACATAGGTAGGATTCCGTACCAAAATGGCATAAAGAATAAGCCTACTTAGGTGATCTTTCAAAAAATTTAGTGTGCGCCCTCCGTCGAAATCCTCAAGAAGACTAACTAGCACAATACTCGTACATGACTGTTTTTTCTTTTATAAAATTGGAATTTCAAAGGACAAGATTCGTATGTAAACGAGAACTATTCGAACGTGTTTAAGTGACATTTCGATGCGAACTCTTCTTCTTCTTCTTCTTTTAAATAATGGCTTCTGTCCGATTTGGACAATTTTGCCAGTGTCACGTATTATATATTTTAGTATTTGTATAAATAGAATAGTATATTGCCACTAGGGCGACGTTGTTCGGTAATTGACCTCGCTATATGTTAAGTTTATAGCTAAAAGACTTAAAATATAGCTTCTCAGGGGCCAAGATCCCGGGATTGCCGCTTGGTGACTAAAGGAGTGACTGAACTCGTTTCAGGATTAATTCTTCATTAGCTGTATACTGCTTCGTTAGTTTACTGTACAATTAGCTATCAAAATTACACATTAAACAACATTTTGTACACAAAATACAAAAAAATATTCCAGAGACGCCATCGTCAACCCGAGAAACAAACGACAATCCGATGCGAACTCCCTTGGAAATTATCAATTTGACATGCTAATGACGTAAGTGGATATGTCAAATGTCACTTTAGCACGTTTGAATAGGTCTACTGAGCAAACATTTGAAGAAATTAGTAAGTAATCTGTATTTTCCTTTCTTTTTATGCTCTTTTTATTAACGACCAAAATAAGAAACGAGGGTCCTTTTAGGCGGCACTACACACGCACTTATGGTGATGAGTAATATGTATTTTAAGTTTGTGACGTACAAGGACTTCAATCTGCACAGGAACTAATATGCAACGGGGAAGACCCCGGCAAAATGATAAAACGCAATGTAGTGCATCTGGGTAATTTTGATCTTTTGCTTTTGAGGAAAATAAATACTATACCACCAGTACCAATGCCGCCTATTTCCCCGCGATATTTTCTTTAACAAATACAGCTTATAGGTACTCCATAATTTAGTTGTCTAATTTTCTTTTATTTTAATTATGCCTTATTTTTTTTCAAACCCACCTTTTCTACTGACCCAATTTTTACGGTTCCATAACCAAAATGGTAAAACGGAATCCTTATCCAGTCAGTATTAGTAGTTATTAGTTTCGTCTTTTTTTTTTAAATCTTTATTTATTTAGAGAGGGTTTTTTACAAATGCCACCCTCATAGTGGCTCTCTTATACTAAACATTTCTTAACTTAATTACAGCCTTAACTAAATTGTATACTAGTTCCGCCTCATCGGAAGTCGGATCAGACAAGATACTATTTATTTTTCCGAGATCATATGTTTTTAAATTAAGTAGCCGTCGGTGTCCATCTGTCCGTTCGTATGTCACAGCCGTTTTACTCAGTAACCGTAAAGCATATTTTATGGTAATGATATTACAGGAGCCCCATTACAACGTGCTAAACTGACATATGACATGTCCACTTCATATTCTCTACGCCGAAGTTCGCATCGAAATGTCACTTACCACGTTCGAATAGGCCTCCTTGTAGAAGTGTAAGTATTTTCTATGGCGCTACTTACATATAAATTAAAAAATATATATGTTTTTAGGGCCTCCCACACCTCTTACATGTAATTACATTTTTTTTTGCATAAGTATTTTCTTTATTTGCAAATATGTACTTGTGGTACATCAAAGGATAGGTATTTAAAAATAACTTTAAGGTTTTTTGGAACAAGAATTTGAATAGTCGAATATTTAAATGTTTTTTTTTTCCTTTTGAGTTCTCTGTTTTGACAGGGATTCTGAGGGATTCTGTTTTGACAAATTACCTACTTTAAAAATAATAAAGTTCAATTGCCAGGCATTAAGGATGACACACACGAGGACGGGACCGGACGGGACGGGGCGGGACTGGACGGGACGATTTGTCATTTTCTATGGAAAAAAATCACGTGATAGCTCGGAGCCCTCGAATTTTAAATGACGTTTTCTATAGAAACTGACAGATCGTCGATGTATAAGTATTTCATTATTAAACAAGTATTTTACCTCAATTTATTTCTTCCTTCCTTCTCAGGTAGGTATTAAAACCATAGAAAAGAAATCACGCGAAAAAAACACGGTGTAGTTATTGGGACGACCTCGTACAAAAAACTTTTTTTATTTGTATAAAAATGTTTTGTTTTTTCCATATTTCCTAATTAGACGTCGATTCTGATTACGCCCTTAAACAGATCACGTTATACGTTAGGGTTTTTTTTATCAAGCCAAATGAATAGAATTGAATGTTCACCTGTGGGATACCAAGGGCTCAAATTTGTGCCCTAAATAAAATTTCTAGATCTCCCACGACCTTCAAAACCTAGAATCCGGCAACTACCACGGGCTCAAATTTGTGCCCGCGATTTCGTACACCTATGTTTCCCAAGACTCAAATTTGTGACCGAAAATCTTATTCCGTTTGAAACCGTATATGTGAGAATATAAGATATAAATTACATTGGACTGACTTTCATTCGATTCTGAATGAAGTTACCTACAGAACGATACCAATCATTCGCGCCCGCACAATACAAACAACTCGTTACCACCAGTCAAAAGTTCGGCATCCATGTTTGCAACAGTGGATTTCGTATTTTGCGTGAATCTTTGGGATTTTACAAAGAAAACACTAAGTAATTGTTGTTTTTTATATACTTATTCATTATAGATTAGTACTAAATACAATCATTTGTTATTATAACGTGTTTTCTGTGTAAAAACCGTAAATCAAAATAGGGTCTTTAGACCATATATCGCAGATAGTTCGTAAATTAGGCTCTAGTGAAGTATTTTACACACATCAACATAAAGTATAATTCATCCTCTTCAAAATAATATACAATTCTCTTATTTATGTAAAACACTTCAGCCTCACAAGCGATAAACAGCACGTAAGTAGTACGCCCCTTAGGTGTCAAAAACTCATGGGAAGTACGGAGTTAGGCCATCGCGCACCACCTGGGAAACCTAGGTACTGATATTTTGGGCACAAATTTGTGCCTCTGGTAAACAACGATAAAATTAGATTTTGGGTCGTGGTACCACACAGGTTAATGTCTTTTCATGTTCAGTTCAAGTGGGAAGTGACATTACAAGAGGTTCTAGCGTTTTTTTAAAATACTACGACGGTGACAAACAAGCATACGGCCCGCCTGATGGTAAGCGGTCACCGTAGCCTATGGACGCCTGCAACTCCAGGGGTGTTACAAGCGCGTTGCCGACCCTTTTAAAAAAGGAGGATTCGCTGTGTTGGCAGCTAAAGGGGCAAGCTTTGCTCCGTGGGTCCCCAGCTGTCAACACAGTGAATCCTCTTGGAGCTCTGGCGACCTTACTCACCAACAGAAACACAACACTATGAGTAGCTTATCTCCCCTCACACTCACTCCATATCAGCCCACATTCAACACAATCTAACCTATTTTTGACCAATCAAGTTATTGAGTTGAGTTATCGCGTTTTCTGTTCATGCGCGGGATTCCCCTTGCCATTTACTTGTAGCTATAGTTATAGTTATTTTTACCTAGTTATATGTACCTAAGTACCCACGCGTTCAAACGTGCATGGGCAATTTATGAATGAATTCATTACCTATATCTTTATTTTTATTTAAAACATTTCTATCCGTGCAAAAATATATCTTAATCAAATTATTAGCGACTTCGTCTGCGTAAAATTAGAAAACTGCCCGGTTTTAGAGTGAAGAGGTAAGAGACAGACAGAGTTACTGTCGCATTTACTCGTATAATATTAGTACCTACCTATGGATATGTCACCGGAAAATCGCCATCAATGGAACTTCCTAACAATGTAAACAAAAGGCGTCACATGTTTTGTCACTCTTTCTCCTTGTATTTTCACACTACCTCATCAAACTCCACTGAAACCATTCACTACCGAAACGGTCGTATTATCGTAACATACAAAACAGAAGATAAATAAGTTCTTGGAGATTTCATTAAAAACTTAAAAGTTGGGTTATTACTATCAATATGGCGGTTTGTCTACATTGTTAGGAAGTTCAAGCGATCTTAGAATAGGCTTGACGACTGAAAAAATCTAATTAGTCCGTCTTTTAGATAGTAAAAAAATATTGTACACGTATTTTTTCTTTTGTTCGTAAAATCAAAAATGACAAAAATACAGTGCGTTCAAGTTTCGCGTAATGTCACTCCTAGGTACAATTCCTACCTAGGAGTGACGTCACAAGCCCCCACCCCGGAACTTTGATGCTCTTTATCTTCGTCAATTTTAGTTAAATTGAAAAAGGAAAAAATACGTGTCTAATAATTTTAGATAATCTAACTGACGGACTAATTAGAATAATAGTTTTTCAACCTAGTCGATTGTGAGTACCGTTAGTTTAATAACGCGTGAGATTAGATTAGGTTAGGTTAGGTTAGTTTAAAATATCCTTTATGTTTACAATGAGTTGTATTGGATTGTCGATCGATTTACAAAATTGGTCCTATTTGAGTATTGTTTTGAATATTTATTTTTAATAATTCGCCTCTTTAAAACAGTAGCTACTGTATGTTTCTTTTAGTTTTTCCAGAAGACATAATTTTCATATCATTTTGATAGTAAGTGACATAATTAAAAAATATAGGGATATAACACTAGCTTTTGCCCGCGGCTTTTTTCGCGTTAGAAAGAGACAAAAACTAGCATATATCACTCTCCATCCCTTCAACTATCTCCACTTAAAAAATCACGTCAATTCGTCCGTCCGTTTTGCCGTGAAATACCGACAAACAAACAGACACACACACTTTCCAATTTATAATATTAGTATGGATGGTTTGTATAAATAAAAAACATGAAAACACTAATCCACTCTCCACTCTCAACACTCGTCTAATCTGCTGCTTTTTCTTCTGCTAAAATTACTTACCCGCAGGGGTCGGACAGTACTTACATTAGATATGCCTATTCATCCTATTATCTATTATTACGTCTATTTATAATGACATCATCGGGCCGGCAATTTGGAGGACATAGTCTGGCTTTAGATCAGGGTCACTTGTTGTTAGGTTAGCTCGCTCAGAATAGCGCGTCTAAAGTTTGGTCTACACTTGACTCATTTTGCCCTGTCGTATTTCAGTCGCATATCACCGACGCGTATCATTGCTTTGTGCTTACCTCGAGTCTGAAATCTACTAAAAGAATAATTCATATCGATTCACGCGATCAAAAGTTACCTTCGAAAACCCAACATACTGAACCCGTACTACTATACTGTAGATATCTATAGTCGCTAGCGTCTACGTGAACGCGCCGTTAGTGCATCTTACTCACACTTGCGGGTGGAAGCGGGATGCAAATGTATGTGTATGGCCGTATTCGACTGTGGCGTTCGGGGTTATGTCCATCTCGTTCCTGCCAGTAATGATAGGAGCGAGACGGACATACTCTCGAGTACCGCAGTCGCTATCGAATACAGTTGCGTGCAACTCATGGTAAGCACAATAAATAATAAACGTGTCTTTTTACTTTGACACGACATATCAGTTTTACTTAAACACGAGTCGATAGCGACTGCACGATTCTAAAGTATTTGCAATTCGTTCCGAACAATTAAGGATGCATATCTTATCTATATATATGTATAGGTATGCACCTTTCTCGTTCTTTATTGGTCGGAACGTGGCAAATGCTTTCGAATCACGCAGTCGCTATCGACTCGTGGTTAAGTAAAGCTCATGGTTAGCATAATGGTACCGACACATGAGTTTTACGTAACCGTGGTCGAGAGCGACTGCCTGATTCGATAGTGTTTGCATCTTATTCTTTCTTAACGGTGCGCGAGATGAACACCATCGAATCGCGCAGTCGGTATCGACTACGATTACGTGGAACTTATGGTAAGCAATGATCGTTAGTGTGGACGTAAATAAATGATCTTGATATTTTTGCATCCACTAACGATCATGATACGCGTCGGTGATACGATACGGCAAAATGATACCAGTGTGGACCCAGCTTTACGCGGTTATGAGACTGATGTGGATTGTGGATTTGTCCCACTCCGGTATGTGAGCGAGACAACAATATGTGATTGTATTTAGGTCAATCTACTTTTTTCTGTCAGCAAAATTTCATCTACTTCGACTATGACTAATAAGAATACTTTATTTAGGTTCTATATATAAAAGACAGATAAAAAAGCTACGTAATGCAATATACATATCTAAAATTTTATTTGTTATAACTGTTTAAGAGCTGTGACTCAGCGGCGGACGTAGGTGTCCCCCTGTTTTTGTATGAAAATAAGAGTTCGCCCGCTGAGTTAGTACTTTACAAGCAAATAGGTCACACTATTTATTTGTAAACATGTTTTTTTTTATTGCTACACAATCCGGCATGTATATGATGGTTTTTTTTCATGCTGTTCACACTAATAGTAGTTTATCCAACATGGATATAATAAGGGTTCTTAAAACTTGAGACCCGAGAGTTTTAAGAACCAATTACGAGCTGTTGCATACGCTTTTCTACGACAGCTAAAAGAGCAAAAAAAGGAAAATCTCGAAAGGTGGCAGAATGTGAAAGACTACTGCCAGCTAAAAAAATTAAAAGAAACAGTGGTCATATATTGTCTTTACCATTGGTCAAATGATTAGAGCATCGCTTTACGGTGGTCTTATGGAATACCATAACATAGACAACGTTATAATGTATACCTTTTTAATACCACTTCCAGTCATCTTATTGACAGATAGAAGTGCTGGAGTCGAAAAAGTAATAAAAGATGAACAAATAATGATTTCGAGCAATCGATGCAAAAAACAGAAATTCACCACTTTGTCGGTTGCCTTATCAAAAAGTGACAAAGTGGTAATATGTGCATAGGGGATCTCCCTCTACTTATTTATAGCAATAATGATCACAGAGGTTATTGAGGAAACCACAATTATTGTTTTTCTAAAATCGCCGTCAATAGAACTTACAAACGATGTAAAAAAAAGTTATCACATTTTTTTTTTGTGACATGTTTTGTCACTTCTTATATTTTCACACTACATCAAATACTACTGAAGACGTTCACTACTGATATGGTCGTATTATTGTAACATGACAATACGTAAAATAAATAACTTAATCTTGGAGATTTCATTAAAAAACTATAAAAGTTAGGTTATAACGATCAATATGGCGAATATAGGAAGTTGGACTGACGGCGATTTTATTTAAATTATACCCTTTGGTTTGTTATTTAGTGAACAATGTGCTTTTACCTATCTATCTATCCTATATAAGGTACTTGCACCATAGATGGCCCATTCCTTAACATGGCCCACTTTCAAAATTCCATACTTAGAGCGTTCGAGTGAACCTGAATTTGCACGCCAATGTTCGATTAGTACCATAAACATAAGTTCTAGTTCATATCAAACTGTAGTCCCGACCATTTTTACTGGAGTCTTCACTTTGTCAGCCAAGTTGCAACAGGCTCGCGTGTTATAACCTATTAGTCACTTAAGTTATAGTATCTCTTTAAAAAATCAAGGAGATTTAGTGTTTCTTTTAAACAATAAGTTTGTTTGTGGTTCAAGGGCGACCCCATAAAGGTAAGTGTTGTTTGTATTTTTTGTTCATTTTCATTTTATAGAAAGAATGCTCGCTGCTGAGAAAAACACCTATTAAGGTCCACCTGACGTTCTCCCAAGAGGGCCCGGTGAACTTGAACCGGGTGTAAACTTGAATGAGTAGCAGATATGAGACAGTGCGATAGTGTGACAGCGAGGAATGTGTGGGCCTCACTAAAAACTACGTGGATGAATTCCAGTGCCCCGATTGCAGCTAAGACTGTATTTTTGTACCTAAGTACTTAATAATTTACGGAACTATTTTTGATACTCCTAATAAGGCCCATAAAAAATATTTAAAAAAATTGTTTATATTTTAGAAAAATATTCCATGTTTAAGTTTCAACTGATGTTAGAATAAGCAGAAGAAAAGTGTTGTTTTATTATTTTATGAAGAGTTTTTATGGTTTATTGGTAGATTAAGTTTTGTTAAGCCTAAGATGGCCCACGGTTTAATTATGACCAAAATATTTACTGCAAGAGACTGCTTACCTCAGAAACTAACATAATAGGTTAAGGTTTATAATTAAACATACTTTTGTTTCGATACCTCTTATAATTTTAGTGTTAAAAATAGGGCCATGATAAGCGCATATATTCCTAAAGAGGCCCACTTTCAAGGTTATTAAAAATGATCGTTTTCCTTAAGAAATCTGTATTTTGACCCTGTTCACAAATAAATAAGGAATGCCTTAATTAAGTTTGATTTCAGAATTTATGTTTTATTTTTTATTTATTGAATTTATGCAAAAAATGGGCCTTAAATGGCGCAGGTACCTTAATTATATAATAGAGGTATATTTTAATATAATTATATGTCGTTGATTCCGTGGAGAATAGGCCATACGCTGAAGACCAGTGAAAAAAAGGGAGGCATATACAGGATGTCACAAAAATGCTGGTGATCCGTGAGCCTTATTACAATGTGATAAGTTCTAATAAGGTTCACGGATCACGAGCATTTTTTTTACAACCTGTAGATTAAAAAAAAAACATTTTAATAGTTCTAATTATAATTACGTTCATATTTTACAGCTTTCCTTGCGATAGTGTAGTCAACAATGTTGTGTCACACTCGGCTGCAAAATTTGTTCACCTTTCATGCTTTGAGACCTTCTTCCTTTAAGATTCCATTTACAATTTTAGGATATCCCGCTTGTTTAGGTCTGAATATGAGCACTACAGATAAACAACAAAGTTTAATTATTTTTAATTTTACTCTTTTTTGGTGGAACTGGGTGGGTGGGTGGTGGGTAGCATCTTTTTCTTCTTCCCAGCGTTTTCCAACGTATGCCATGGCTCAGGGATCAATCAGGATCAGGGGTCCACGTTGGCGACCAATCCCAAGATTTGGTGTAGGCTTCCCTTCCAACCCACAGGGTAAACTAGGCCTTATTGGGATTAGTCCGGTTTCGTCTCGATGTCTTCCTTCACCGAAAAACGATTGGTAAATATCAAATGATATTTCGTCTATTTCTAAATCTATTCTAGTGGAGTGGAGTGGATATTTCTGCTTAAAAATAATAGTCTAGTATGTGGTAGCACATTGTTAGTGGTGAATTCTCATTATAACTTGAGACTCCACTTGCCGAGTAAGAAGTACTTTCTTCGTAGATGTTGCTAAGCGCCCCTCTAAGGCACTTACGAGGAATATGTTGGAGAAATTCGCAGCTACAGGTGTGGTCTCGGTAGCTCAGTTGGCAGACCGATGGGCGTGTATCCCAGAGTCGCGGGTTCACGTCCCGGCTGAGGTCATTATTTTTTCCATTCTTCCTTTCTTTGTAAGAGATACCTATCTTTTCATATTTTGTTAATGAGGTCATTTCTAAAAATCCTGACACTTGTAAAGTCCGCCTGGAATTCGGATTCTCAAAGGGTAAAAAATCCTGCCACATATGAACTCTAACCTTACCTTGCCTAACTAAATAGACTACAGTGCTAAACAAAAAATAGATGTGGGCACGGTAATTTTTTTTCTGTTAGTTTCTTATTGTGTGAGGTACTCTATTGTTCTTTTACAAGTTAGCTACTATTAATAATTTACAAAAAAAGTACGCAAGCAATTTGCTAACTTCAGACCAGACATTTCCAAGGGCAACAAACAAACAACACGCGCTCTCAAACAAGACCGAACGAATGTAAACAGGCCGTGATCATTTGTATCTCCCTCTCTATCGCTCATGTTAACTCGATAGATAAAGAGGGGTATAGACGCACGAACGCAGTGGTTCGCGGTACCCATTCATTCACTCATCGCATTCAGTTCAGTTGGTAAACATACAATAAAGACCGACGGCAGGGGTGCCAACTTAGGGGTTTTCCCCCTAGATTTAGGGGGTAAACAAGACGCGTGAGGTTTTTTTAGGGGTGAAATATTTCTAGGGGTAAATTTAGGGATATTTGATTTTCCCATTCCATGTATGTGTGACAGCGAAAAATGTGTTGAGAAGCGAAATTATTACTGAAAATGAAATGATACTGCAGTCCATTCCACTCTCAGTTGCTTGAACTCACAAGTGTGCGATTGAGAAAGAAATATATACGACCGGAACTCAAACGCTCCGATTTACGCTACAGTGATGTGTAAGAGAAGAGGCATCCTAACGGGGACGAAATTTTCTCCCAATCTATCAAATTGCATTTATTAGTCCCGTCTGGACAGGCCATCATTCAACCTTTCTGACCAAAAATACTAAATCTGTGGCGTAAACGGTCGAGCGTTAATGACTTTATGGTAGAGATACTGAATAATGTCGATAATTAATGTTGAATAAAGAAATTTTATTTAATATTCATTAATTTTTTTATTTAGGGGGTTTTCCGAAAAATCACTACAGTTTTAGGGGATTTCAATTTGTGCTTTAGTGGTAAATAAAAATTTGAGTTGGCAACCCTGACCGACGGCGCGCAGTTCGCTTAAGACCGCTCTCGGTGTCGGTTATCTTGGGTCCGTTTTAACTGTTGCTGATATATATAATGTAAGTGAATTATTTGTTTTTATACCTATCTCATTTGTAAATTCTAATTTTTCTTTTATTGACAATAACAAAAAGATGCAATTAAGCGCATAGTTTGATTATTAACTGTTGTGTTTAATAATGTATTTATACCGGTTTTTGGTTAATGCGTTGTGTAAGTTGCGTTTTTAAAGGTTGTTTGAGGACAGGTACCTACTGATTATTTATGACGTGAGCAGGTTTATAGTAAATTCACACTTGTAGTCTTGTAGGATACATTTTGATACTTAATAATAAAAAAAAACTGGTGCGTAAAAATAGACGCTTTCAGTTTTTTTAAGTCAGGCGTAGGTACACGTGAAAAAGCGTACTGCGTGCGGTTTTGGGATTTACTGTTAACTGAAATAAATTTGATAAACTAGGTACTCATTTAAACACGATGTTTTTCAATATAATTTGTAATAACCAACCTACCTACTGCGTAGCTAAATGCGTGGCTTAAAAACAGTGTGTTTTCCTTGCAAAGTGATTTTAATATAAGTACCTAAGTAAATAAATAATAAATATGAAAATAACAAAAAAGAACAGTTAAAATCTTAAGCTTTCTTCTTTTCCGATAGTGTTTTCTAAATGCCAACTCGTCGGAGATCCGACATCTTGTTATGTCAAAAAGGGCGTAGCACCGGTCTTGGGTTATTTTTATTACCTACACAATTATTTATATAGATTCATACATATAAATATGGCAGTATCTACGAATCCAACGTTAATATATTTTAATATTAAACCTTGAATAGGTTTAATATTAGAATATTAAAAAAATCGTTTCATTGGGAGCAATTGTTCTACATATGTTTATATTTTTGCGGAACCTTGATTTTACTATGATTTTACTTTTATAATATTGATAAAGGTACTTACCCACTTATTTTCTTAAATATTGATAAAGGTACCCACACATTCGCAAATCCAATTGTTGTAAATGAAAGTAGGATTCGGTCTTTATCCATTCCCTAATATAAACTACCTACCTAGCTTGGTAGCTACAAATACCTACTTGTCCTATTCTATTACTTGTATTGATTTCATAATGGCGATCTCTTAGCTAATAGGTACCTATACATTGTGTCCCGCGGGTGTGCCACAAAGTGCCTACAACCTACAATAAAAGTGCTTGTTTTTCTTTCGTGTCATTTTGGGTAGGTACCTAACTAGATATTAAGTTCTCATTACAAGTGAATTGTATCATTAAACTTAGATAGGTACGTTGTTTATTGCTGACGAGGTTTATTTTTTTTCATCGTCGAAATTAATCTTTATGGCATTCGGGGTATTATCGGCAACCGACAATGTGGCAGCGTGGTTTACTAAAACAATCACAACAAAGTTATTGAAGATAGAGCTTCTCACTAATAATACATAATTTATTTTTTAACCATTAAATATGATGCATTCACTGATCATTAGGTATACATTTAATAAAGTTATTTCTTAGTTCCGCTTATAAAGAACATACATATTTGTAGGTACTTATAACAGGAAGCGTTCTATTATAATACTGCAAGTGTGTGTATAAAAGGCAAAAGCAGTGCACCTATCTTTTTACCTTTCGTCATAATGTGCGAAGTAACAACATGCTTGTTAGTCATACAAGTTTTACTATGTTTATCAACAGTACGGAGAATACAGCAAGGAAAAGAAGATGTAAACAACATTCGGACTCAATCGGTTTACATCTTTTACTACCCAGTTATTTTCTTGGCGTTTTCTTTAAATAAATGGCATCCTAGCTAAGCATTTCTGATCGATCGAAGTTTATGAAACAACAATATTTTGCGATTTCAAATTTAATCTTGTAGTTGCTTCGTAAATCACCGCGTGTTTCGGATTGAAAAAACACATTGTATGGTCGCGACACTCGCGGCATGGCGTCGCTCTGGCGCCCATATCGGCATCGTCGCTCCCCTAGCTTAGGTACCTATCTATCATACAATCATTACGTCACTGTATCCCCCAAATAACATACTTAAATAAACCAATTTTGGTATTCGTTCAATTCTGCCAAATAAAACATACCGAAACAATGAAATGGCATTTTAAAATATCAGACAGTAGCTTCATGAAAATTATGGTGACATTTTATGTGTTCGATAAAAATATTTACAACTTTTTTTTCACTTTCGTGCCAGTGCAAGTGTCATTACATTACATATAAAATCGTAAATTCGACATGGTTCCATGCGCTCAGTGTGCGTACCATGAGTTGCATTCGATTGCGACTGCGGCATTCGACAGTATGTCCGTCTCGCTCCTACCACTACTTTGGCAGGAGCGAGATGGACATAGAGATAGAGATGCACACAGGCTTGCAAACGGACATAAGTACTAATACTCACACTTATGTGTCTTTCGTGGAAAGATTGTCACATAACAGACGAAGCTATAATGTGACATTTGCCCCAATATCCTGTCCAACTCTTTTAAAAATATTTCTAATGTCGCATATGGCATGATGCCGAGGAAACTGGCATCCTCCATTATCTTTATATCAGTTACTTTATTTTTACAATCAATATTTTGGTTTGAACTATTTTTAAAAAGCCATTTTCAACTGCAAAGGAAGTCGCGTAGATTTTTCTTACCTGAATATGTACTAAATCTTATCAGGATTTGTATAAGTTCGTTTATGATTCCCTTTCTAACTAACGCAAATTTCAACCTGACAGATAAGGATAAACAATACTTAACTAGTAATGGAGATGTCATGGACGTTTATCTTTGACAACATTCATTTTTAGAATACCTTCTCTGTGGGTAACTGCAACTTCCAACATTCAAGCGCTTCAATCTGATAAAACTGTCTCATTTTTCAAATGTTTAAATGCAGTTATTGTTTATTTTTAAAATTAAAATGTTTCATATCAGTAAAATACCTTACTAAACGTCTTACTTTCCCTCCCATAGGGCCCATTGATTTATTCCATCCTGTATAATAGTGATAATTACCATATGTGACGCGCGATAATTTTTGACAATATCGACCATTGTTTCTGCGATTTCGAGCGCTCGTAACAAATATGGCGCACTGAATTAATGTACAGGCACAGGCATTGTAATATTTTTAAGAACTTGTTTCATCTCACGTCGGCAATGGCAACTTATCTCCATCAGCGGAATGTACTTAACGTATTTCCTGCCCAAGACGATCCCGTTACATCACCGCTAAAGATAGCAAACGAAAAGGGTGGGCTTGGCTTGCTTAAAATAAATTAATGGCCAGATGTGGAATGTTTGTTCATTGTTTGGTAAGGTTGAAAATTAACACAATCAGTACCAAGCACCTTGAATCCTGTACAAAATGAACCCGACTAGTATTACATTGCAACGGTTAACACTCACGTATTTTTATCACAATAGGCGTGACATGTTTCGACTGCATCGGGCAGTCACTGTCAGACAGAGTGGTGTTGTCCCCTTCGCGGCTCGGGCATCAGCACAGTATGACTCACGAATGTTTAAATTATATGAACCCGATTAGGTTCTTAGGCGTGTATATTTCATTGGTCGATAGGGTATAGTCATAGTGTGGTTACCATTGTGCGCAACTGTATTCTATAGAATACATAGCCCGAAGGTATGCCCGTCTCGCTCTTTCCAATACTCTGGTAAGAGCGAGACGGACATACAACCGAACGCCGCAGTCGCTATCGAATACGGCTACGTACAGTCAACCAATGGGAACCCTAGGTCACTCTTCAACCATGTCAAAATGACAAGCAGTAAGAGATTTCTTACAATCTGATTTATAGCGTCACTATGACATAGTCCTACAGTGGCCTAGGGTTCCAATTGGTTGACTGTACTGAGCAGGGATGTTGCGGATGCTGATTTTTTGACATCCGCGGATGCGGATGCGGATATTTGAAGGCTCACATCCGCGGATGCGGATGCGGATGCGGATGTTATGAAAGTACATTAAAAAAACCTCAAATATTAAAATTTTGTATTAATTATTGAAAAAAGGACAGTTTAATATTTAAACATAAATATAGGCAAGTTATACTTAATAAACAATAACATTGCTGCCTTTTACGGGTTAAGACGATTTCTCAGCGGGTCATAAATAAGGCCCGCAGCACTGAACAATTGCTCACTAGGAACGCTGGCTGTCGGAGGTGACAAATACCTGTTCTTGATCACGATCGTCAACTTTAAAATAAGTCCAAATTGCACTTTGCGACGGCGGCGCCATTGTCTTTAACCACCGAACGAAACACTCAACACAACTAATCACACTGTTTATTTACTTATTAACTGCTCATTTTACGACACCCTTCGTCCTACAATAGCATGTCAACACTAAAATCAAAATAAACAAACTCGTCATTTCTTGTTGCTATCCTTCAAGGACGCAAGAGCACTATCGACAAATCAGGAAAAAGTAACAATATTCCTATTGGGTAATGGTGAAATTGCCTACCTTAACTAGCACGTGCGCCATTAACGAGACGTTCCTGCATCGACTTGTTCCACATCTGCATCCGCATCAGCTCCGCATCGACTTGATGCGGAGGCGGATGCGGATGCGGACTTTGAAAATTATGCGGAAGATCCGCGGTTGCGGATGCGGATGCGAATATTCGCAACATCCCTGGTACTGAGCACACATGAGTTCTACGGAACAGTGATTGATAGCTGCACGATTCGTTAGTATTTTTATCTTTCTCTTTCTTGGTGGGAGCGATAACACTATCGAATCGCGCAGTCGCTAGCAACTACGGTTACGTAGAACTGTGTGCTTACCATGAATTATACGTGGCCGTATTCGATTGCGCCTGCGGCGTGGGTATGTCCGTCTCACTCCTGCCAGAGTATTGGAAAGAGCGAGACGGGCATACCTTCGAACGACGCAGTCGCTATCGAATACAGTTGCGTGCAGTGCAACTCATGGTAAGCACAAAGGACTCGCATTGCATTGATGCGACCCTATCCTATGGCATGCGTATATGGAAATCTCCCACACCCAACATGCGGGCGCTAGCGTGCGTGCATGCTGATTAATGTTATTATTGATATTTAAAATTTAAACGCTCTTGACGCAAGAATATTACCACTGTTTCGTCACATTTGGGATAATCTCTAACATGATTATATTGACACATTTGTTGTAACTGTAAGGTCCAGAATAAACTAATGCGCATTCTACACGGTCGGCGCAAGATGTTGCCGTTGTCGACTATGTAGCCAAAATTTTATGAACCATGGGTCAAGGTCACAGTGCCCGTGACCTTCTGGATTTATGTTAGCGACTGTAGACTGTAGAGGCACGTTATACAGACATTCTCACACTTCTGACCCCTCAGCCATTTTTTGTTGCGCTACCTGGAATACACTTAAAAAAAGCTTTCGTTGGGTAACTATTGTCCAGAAATAGCGCCCTGGGCGTTACTTGCGTTGTTTTGATGCAGCTTGAAGATATTCAAGGTTATGTTGGCAATGCATTTCGTGTTTTTTTTTAGCGTGTGTAATATACGCGTGGCGGCGACCCGACAGGTCAAGGAATTTCCTTTTAAGGGCTGTGTGATTTCATGTGGATTGCCATGGTGGCAAATTTACTGTAAAAACTCGCTCAAGGCAGTTGAGTTAACCGGCTGTAAGTAGTAGTTTACTTAATACGTTCCCAGGTGCAAGCTTTTCTGGGGTAAAGAGTTTCCTTGCGTAATTGGCGTGGCCTGCCGTTCACTCCCATATAACAACTTAACAAATATCGGTCAAAATAACGGTTAGAAGGTATAAATAAATAAATATAAATATTATAGGACATTCTTACACAAATTGACTAAGTCCCGCAATAAGCTTAAGAAGGCTTGTGTTACGGGTACTCAGACAACGATATATATATAATATACAATAATAATATTTTATTTATAAATGACATATTGATGGTAAGCAAGCAATGGCAATCGGCGCCCGTAGCCCATAGACGCCTGTAATATCAGTAATGATGATGTCGAAAATTGCTGCACCTGTCGTCGTAGTGAAAACCTGGTGTAACGACTTAAGTTGCGTGATTGACGTGTGGATGTTGTTATACCTATGTACTATGTATAACAACATCCACACGTCTACACATGAATAACACCTTGGCACGCCTTACAAACTCGACTTTGGGAAGTCTGTAGACAGTTGTGGGAATGACTTTGGCGCCAAAATACCGTCAGGTTCACTAACCTTTTTAATAGACATCTTGTTTGCGTGCTTGCGTATTTTCCAGCAAACCAAGTTTATGGACGAAATTCGTTCGCATAAGCTTTAAGAAAAAAAAAACGTAAAAATAAGGAAAAATCTTACGGTATGTCCGCACGTTGTAGGTATAGTTAACCAATTGGAACATAGGCCACTCTAGAACTTCTTATATTCGGATTTATAGCGTCACTATGACATAAGTAGTCCTACAGTGGCCTAGGGTTCCAATTGGTTGTAGGTTATCGAAAATCTACAGAGAAGCTATTGCGAAACGGAAACCAGGTTTTTCCTCTGTTTCTCTGTCCCACTGGCGTCAGAAATCACAACTGTACAGTTGTGATTTGTTGAACTGTACATTTCTTCACCTTAGTCCCTTCCCTTGTAACTTGTAATATTTAAAAAAACCGGCCAAGTGCGAGTCGGACTGACCCACCGAGGGTTCCGCACATAGCATGCTCCTCCCATCCCCCATTAAAGAACCCTCTGCTCCCAGTTACCTTAAATGCCAATTTAGCTTCGTCACCCCTCGCCCAGGTAGTGAACTTCGTTCCTCTCGTTCCATTAAACTTTCAGTTTTCCCTCTTCATAGGGGTTTTCTCTCTTCGTCTTTTACCGTCCAAGCTATCCGTTTTTGGAATGCGCTCCCTCTGAGGATTAGACAAGCCCCAAGCAAATTAGTTTTCAAACGTTACCTTTTCAAGCACCTGTTTGATCAGGTTTAGTAGGATTAGTAAGGATCCCTTAACGCACATGCAATTTTATGTATATTATAGATATTTATTAATATATTAAATACTAGTATTCCTATGTAATTATATTTAGTTGTATATATTGGTAGTAATATAGTAGTAATATTAGGTAATTTATCTTTTTATCCTTAGTTGTGTAATTTGATTATTTTCACTGCACCCACCTTAATTATTTCTGTTTGGCCCTATGGTTGCCTGGTAGAGAATGCCCAAAGGCATTAAGTCCGCCTTTTGTACACTTTTTTTACGTGCAATAAAGTTTAAAATAAATAATAAATTAATGACCTTAGGTACTTAAAAATACTGGTGGCACGGAACTCTCAGTGTGCGGCAATTATACTGTAATTTTCTCTTGTACTTGTGCTACAAGCTCCTGCATTTTGCCAAATTTTGTGGTTTTAGGTCAACGGGAAGTACTATACATACATTTTGATTCCCATTGCAAATATGGGAAATGCGACATAAACGGCCGTATCTTTTGATTGCGTTCACGAGGAGGTTTAGTTTTTTTTACAGTTTCAAGGGACTACAGACTTGTGTAAGTGGTATTAATATCCACTTGCTACCTCTACGCGTTCCAGAGAGTCTTGATAGACAGACGAACGGACGCACAACAAGTGATCCTATAAGTGATCCTTTAAGCGGCCTCCTAGCCTAGTTGGTAGTGACCCTGCCTACGAAGCAGGAGGTCCCGGGTTCGAATCCTGGTCAGGGCATTTATTTGTGTGTTTATCAGGAATATTTGTTCCTGAGTTATGGATGTTTTCTATGTATTTAAGTATTTATATGTATCTCTCTATTATATATATCGTCGCCTAGTACCCACAACACAAGCCTTATTGAGCTTACCGTGGGACTAGGTCGATTTGTGTAAGATTGTCCCATAATATTTATTTAATTATTTATTATTTAATAAGGGTTCCGTTTTCTCCTTTCGAGTTACGCAACCCTAAAAATATACTAAAATTAATGGACTCGACCTGTACAGAGAGGCAAAACGTTCTCGGTAAGCCCTGGTTCGCGCAACAGGTCGAAAATCGCTTCAATATTCGGCACGGCATCGGCACCTACATATACACATCTGTGTAGTATTATAACATTGCCTCGCCTCACCCCCCTGGCCTCTCAAAAACCGCTCTTATCACACCGCAATAAAGGCTAGTAAACAATTGTGAGCATCGATTTATACGCGTGGGTATTCAAGGGCACCTTTAAGACTGAGACGGCGACGCCGCCAGACCGGTTTTGTTTTCGGTCGTGCTTCGTAATCGAAAAATCGACTGGGTTTTTTTTTGGATTCTTGTACGCTACAGTGTTTATGTTTCTACTTCGACCGCATGCGTTATGCGACAAATGCGTTAAAATGATAAACATATAAATTTTAATGTTATGAACGTAAAATAAAAAAGCTTATTACGATTGTTACCGCCACGAAATTCGGTGGGATTTGTTCTTACAAAACAAAAGGTACCTACATTGACAATTTGTGGTTCTACAAGAAACCATATTTAAAAAAACGTAAAACGGAAAGACCAGAAACAAAAAATAGGAAAAAATAAAATAAAATTTTACAGTTTTTGCACGCACAAACATTCATTTGATATGATTCCTTTTTTCAACTGCGTCTTCCACTGTAACATTCAATATACATTTTTTTTTCGTTTGATTACAGTTTGTGGTACGCGAGCCATGCATGTTACTTTGCCATTGGACGATGCACAAACTTTCAGCATTTCCTATTTATTTATATTTTTTAATTTTTTTTTCTAATTTATACCTATATAATTTATTTTATTTATTTCCTATTTATTACCTTTGGGGTCCTGCTATTATGATGTAACCTGAAGGTGGACAGTGGAACTTTTTGAAAGAGAATTTAAGTAAAGTATACGTAATTGAGCTCAAATGATTCGTGTTGACCGGTCCAGCAAGGTTTACAGACAGTAGCTTAGGTAGGAATCAGATGAAAGTCTACAAACGCTGTCTTTGGTTAAGGACTGATATACTCGTTTACCAATAAGATGCGTTTTGAAACGAATTCACCATCGACTTTAGTGGCGTGTAGTACACACAAACACACACATAGATACATAAACTGACGCGTGTATCAAAAGGGGTAGGCAGAGCACATTAAAACTGCTATCTAATGCTTCTTGTGCTACTTTAGCAATCGGGATTTTACCACATATAAAGAGAAAGATGTTATATTATTACCTACATTTATGGTTTAAGACATTTATTTCTCATAAAGAATTTACAAAATTCACTTAAATGAGATACCTATATTAATTTATAATAAAACATTTTATAGCTAGCGTGCACTTATTTTTACATTTAAGAATAGTATGTACAAACATCAATAATTAACTATCAAAGAAACACAATGAAATCACTAAATTGCAAAACTCCTATAACTAAATTAAATTATAAAAAAAGTTACATCAAAGTTTTGAATTAGGTACTTGAGTTATTTTTTTACCGCACTATATATCAGTGAATGGTATCATTGGATTTCTCACATTATAAAGAAAAAATTGTGTAATAACTATACCTAAACGCAATGCTTCACGATCACAATCGCAATTTACTTATTATTAAATGAATTTTGCCCCCTGAAACTTGATAATGCATGCGAATTAGTTAGGGTCGTTTCAAAATTCAATGACCCAGTACCTACGTCTGATGACGTTGACTTAAATTTATGTTTCTGTTTCTGAAAAAAAATGTAGTTCCAATATTAAGGTGAGGTACAGTCGACAATAAATGTGATTTTTAAAACTACTAGCTGCAAGAGTTTGTTCTATTTCACGAATGTTTAGATTAACATATATTATTAACCTTTTCGACGCCATGTCAAACGCACAAGCTATCACTTATACGCTACGTCATCGAAATGTCAACACTGAAGTTGAACTTTATGCTGTACCAGTGTAGGTTTATTTTACTCTGGTCTGTGACCGATATATCGGTCATTGGCGTTGAACCTGCGGTGCCAATATATACGTCTTTGGCGTGGAAAAGGTTAATGATCCTTTTCTTGTTTCAGAATCATGCCTGCCCTGATCTTTGACACGTGCTGCGGCTGCATCGAGCTGAAGACAGGAGCCCTCATCATCGGGTACCTGGAGCTTGTGAGTTTTTATTTATTTATTTTAAAAAAAGTGCTCGTATTAGGTTGGACGTCAGAATAACCGGCCAGTAAAAAAAAACAAGAAACAATCTGAAAGCTAGGGCAGAGTTGCCAATATTCAACTACTTATTTGTAAAGGAGGACGAGGCCTTACCATGACGTCTTAACGCGGATTCAGTTGACGACCTAAACTGACTCGCTTCCATACAACTGAGCCTAAAGTGAACTTAAACTGAATCGCGTTAAGACGTCATGGTTAGGCCCCAGGTCCCAGAACAACCCTACTACCAAATTTAATTACGATTGAGATTTATATCATTAATGCACTCGGCCAAATTTGATATATAAAGTCGCCACATATCAGAAACACCTCGTTTTAGAGAAAATGTTAAAGTGTAGCTATGATATCAACCACTCGAAAATAGACTGGCTAATGAACTATGAGACTGACATTTATTTAAAACTTTTAGATAGCAATAATTTCGCCTATCAAATAAGCTGTTACGTTTAAAGCAGTAATTAACTTGTATGTAATTTTGTTGCCAGGTATGTTTTTTAATTTAATTTACATGATTATTTCAGTCTCATCTTTCATTAGCCAGAGTCTATTATACTGTACAGCACATAAAGTAAAAACATACAAATGACCGACTTAATGCCTTAAGGCATTCTCTGCCAGTAGTGCCAGTCAACCGATCAGTCAAAAGGAACGTCAGCTTGGCACAGGTTAGCTATTATTTCTTCTGCTTCTGCTCCTCCTCAATTACTTGGGGTCGGCCTTTGTGATCATTCGTCGCCAGGCCGGTGGGTCCTGAGACTCCTGAGCCGTCTCTGGTCTTATTCTTCATGTCGTTTCTGATAACTGCCATCCAGGTTGTTGGAGGTCTACCTGTTCCACGAGCTGCAATAGCTGTCTGTAGGATCCTCTATATGGTCATGTGGTTGCCGTATCACATGACCATACCACCTCAATCGGCCTCCTTCGAGTTTTTCCTGGATAGTTTGCTCTCTGAAACTGTCTCTTATGTAGTTACTCCGTACCTCAGGTTACTAGGAAAGTTTTGAGATAAATAAAATGAATTAAGATATTCGAATAATATATTAAATTCTTCTCAAAATACTCTTCATTGGCCTTTATATACCGGTTCATCCGTCTAACTAAACCATGATTTGAAGCATTCCTGTTACTCTTCTTTAGGAAGGTCCTCTACGGCCTCCAAGTAGGTGTCTCGAGCGTCCTCAGGGCTGCTAAATTGCATGTCACGAAGTCCAAATTTGATTTTTAGAAAGAGAAAGAAATCATAAAGAGCTAAATCATGATCTTCGATCTCCGTGCGCTTTTATAAATGTTTATTAAGAATGGCCTTGTGCGGCGTCGCATTAGCATGGTGCAGAAATAGCCCCCTCAAAGCGGAATTAGGTCGTTCCTGTTCCAAATTATTAAAAATAGTTGGCAAACACACTTCAGCATACCACTTAGCATTTACAGTTTTTTGGTCGTCAAAAGAAATTGTAGCCACGTGACCACTCGCAGAAAAAAGTAGCTACCATTTTTTCTTGACGCTTTGACCACGTTTCACCTTCGTTGGAGGTTCATCGTCTGGAAACACTCAAACTGTTGGCTGGCGCTTAGTTGGTGGATCGTGCCGGTAAATCCAACTTTCGTCTCCAGTATTCCTGTTATATATAATCCGTTTCCCCGGTTAAGTTTTTAAGACTTTGCACCACTTCACTCGAGCTTGTTTTGTTCTGCTGTCAGTGAGCGGAGCACCCATCGCGAATATTGTTTCCTGACACCAAGCCGGATGTTTAAGATATCTAACGATAACTTCCTTAAGATTTCATCGCCATGAATGTTAATTAAGGACCTCTTATATTTCTATATCACTTTTAGATCTTTCTTTATAATATTTTTTACAGCTATAACCTTTTCCTCTGTAACTGAAGTCACAGGGCGGCCACTTTTTTCATCATTATTCAAGGAGAAATCCACATGTTTAAATTGTGCAAACCATCTGAAAACTGTGGCATGCGAAGGTGTAATTGCACTCACTTTCGTTTATCCAAACTTATTATCGTACACAGTCATCGCACGAAAATGGCCCCTTAAAAAATTCATGGCTGCCGAAAAATGCGCGCTGAATTTAATTAAAAAGTTGCTTTTATTTTTTTATTCTTTTGGCTATGATTGAATGAGTAATAAATTATTTAAAAAAATGTATACTTACACCAGCGGGTCTAAGATGGTTATCCACGAATGTCAGGATAATGCTATAAAAGTTAATAAACTGTAAGTTGATAAACTGCGGATAGCGCGACGGTGACAGCTGCCAAATGCAAAGACATTTGACAGAACTGTTTAAAATTATCAGAAATTGTCAGAACGTGCCGACAAACTATCGTCTTATCCAGCAATTATCAGGATATCAGCTTGGCATCTTAGCCCCGCAGTTGTGTTCTTTGTCTAAATTTGGAGTAAGTATCATTTTTTTTCCAGTGACTCACGTAGTCCACGTACATGGTAAAGTCTCGTACTCGTAACGCCCCCTGTCCATCTCAACATTTTCATTTCAGCACAGCACCTAGTTTGCCTGATGTTTTTTGAGCTGCTTACTTTGCCTTGTCTTCATATCAAACAAACATCAATATTTGTTAAAGGGAACCCAGAACTGTTTAATAACGTACAGTTCACGCATGCAAATTAGTATAACCAAAAACAAGACTGTACTACTGCAGAAGTAATGCTTATGGGGTGGCTATCAGAAAACATAATCAACCTCCCACAAATCTGCGCAACTTGCCTATAAAAATGTTCAAAACTTAACATGGCTTATGCACAGAGTATTTTACTCGGTGAATAAGTTATTTGCCTATAAAAATGTATGATTTGTATATAGATGTAGTTAAGTTAGTAGCATGATAGGTTTAAGCATGAATAATATTGTAGGACAACTCTGCGCCCCAGCCCTTCTCATCGGGGACCTTGGTTTTTCTGTAGTATATGACATCTCTTTCAATTAATAATTTATATATAGTAGTGTGAATACTTAAAAAACATGAATCAAAATATTTATTATAAATGATAAATGATTTAATTCATGCTTTACAATTGTATTGTAGGACAAATCACATAAAATTCCCAAGCGCGAAAGTGACGTAATATGTACAACTATTATAGCTAAAATAAGACCATCAGTAACTATATTCCTGCGAATAAGCTCACACTCTAAATAAAATACCTAAAGCCTAAAGCTAAAATGTGAACAATGCGACGCGTCCTATTTCTGACCTTCTGGGTGGGGCGGTCACGCTACTACACGCACGGTTTATCTTCGTTAAGCTATCTATAGTTATACGCTTATTACGAGCTTAAACCGTCATCAACTACGTAAACTAACAGTGCATCCCACTCACTGATGTATAGTGCAAGCGAGATGAACTGACAATGAGTTAACGCGGGTGTTAGGAAATACGGCCGCATCATCCTCGTGGTAGAAGTACCTAATGATAATGGGGTCTAAAAATAGTCTCCTAATGGTCACTCCACTTACCAAATAGCTGAGGCGGCACCAAATTTTGGTATAGTGGATAATATCCATATTTTCGAGCTGCATCTCTTGCATATTTAGATTTTCGGAAGTTGGCCTGCGCCTGCCGTAGGTATATGACAGAACCGGCTTGCATTGCCGGATTGCATGAGCATCAAATTAGAAATTGAGAAATTAAATAATTGTACAATAGCTAACCTGTGCGTTAAGTGTACGTTGTGTTCTAACATCCCTAAAGTTATTAAACGGTGTTCTAGGTTTGCTTTAACAAATATTGACATTTGTTTGACATACAGACAAGGAATAAGCAGCTTTAATGATATGCACCACAAATTGCTTTAACATATTTTTTTGCTATATATATATTTTTTTAATAGCCTATTTTGTGTCCCACTGCTGGGCAAAAGCCTCCCCTCTCTTCCTCCACCCGTCACGGCTAAGTGCATGTCTTCGCCAGTCGCTAGAAAAGGCATCCAGGTCGTCCCGCCATCTCTTCTTTGGTCTGCCTCTGCCCCGACCACCTTCTGGGATCCAGTCTGTAGCTAATTTGGCCCATCGTTCCGGGTGCATTCGGCAGATGTGTCCAGCCCAATCCCATTTTAGCTTGGCGGCCTTAGCAATATAAATAAGTAGTTTAAATGCGCTGAATTACCCCATAACGAAAGCCTGTAAGCGCAAACGATACGTAACCATGATATGCAGTAATACTCGTTTCTTCAGATGTATGTTGCCTTAGTGCCGAAGCGCAAATTAAAAACTAAACCGAATGTCATTCGACTTTCAGGACTATGTAAACAAACGGCGTAACTTTGATTTATCACTGTTACTCCTTAAAGTTTCACACCACCTCATCAAAAGTCATTGAAAACATACACTATTACAATAGCCTTTGTGGTAAAAACAAAAAATATAGGCAAAATTACTTAATCTTGGAAATTTCATTAAAAATTCAATATGATTTAAAAGTTAGATTATTCCGACAAAATGCAATGACGTTTTTGTTTCTTTAATATTCTACGTTGTCTATGACGTTTAGGGATGTGACTAAAGTTAGTGACATTGTAATGCCGGTACTCACGGTATCTACCTGATATAGGCATTGTGTACACTACACGGTAAGTAAATGAGCAAAGGATCGTAGCGTAAGGTATAATATACTTAAAATTAAATAAATACCTAAATTCAGATGCGGATGCATGCAGTGGAAGAAATGCGTGGTGGATCATGTAATAGGAGAAGAGCATAAAATGAAAAATTTAGACGGCATCATCGATGGGGTATACCGATGATGTAACGCCACCTTTTATAATTAATACTGGTGACTCTAGTAAAACTTCAAGCACCGATTTTTTCATAAGATTAAACCAATTAAAAATATGAAGATGAGATGCCGCTACCAGAAGTACACTGCTATAACGAAAACATAAACCGGACTTCACCAACAACGAGCTCAAGTTCACAACCACCACATCGAGGCACCGCCGGAGAGCAACCGCAATGGCCACCAATAAGAGACCACTCACCATCACCAGCGCCATCTGTCAAGACTTTTCGTCCTTAAACTTCCACAACCGGCTATATTATATCAGAATATGTGTAGCATCAGAAACAAAATTCACCAAGTTGAGTCTCTTATAGATGAAAAACCCTTTATTGAAGTACTTTGTATTTCTGAAACTTGGATTTCAACATGTAAAATAGATTTATTGAAACTAGAAGGTTATAATTTAGCAAGCTCTTACTGTAGATCCACCCACGAAGGTGGCGGAGTTTGTATTTTCCTAAAAGATACCATAAAATACAATGATCTCACAGATATAAGTAAGCTATCAGTAGAATGTATTTTCGAAACTTGTGCAATAGAGATTATTCATAATAGCAAGCCAAATTTAATATTAATTGTTATATATTGGCCTAATAACACACGAAGACCCGACTTATTTTTTGAACAATTAGATAAACTCCTCCAAGTCGTAAATATAAAATATAGTAATAAAAACGTTATCATAGGAGGGGACCTCAATATTGATGTGTTAAAACAGACCACTCTTTCTCATAACTTATTAAACCTTTTTAGAAACTGTAACTTTCACCAGAATGTAAAAGAACCCACAAGAATATCCCAAAATTCAAAAACATGCTTAGATATTTTATTCACAAACTTTGAGGTAAATTCGAGTATTGATGTTGTAGAGCTTGGCTTTTCCGACCATAAAGGCATTTTAGTTACAGCGCCAAGTATTTCAGATAAGGCACGAGTTCAGCGAAGCCAATACTCATATATAAATCGATGCTATTCGGAAAAAAATATCCAAACATTCAAAACAGAACTACAAAAAATTGATTTTACGCGCATCATTACCCCCCAAAATACTATGAACGAAAATTATGATAGATTCCATAATGTAATAATAAATTTACTTGACCAATGCATACCAAAAAAACAATTCAAACCAAAACCTAAACCTAGAAGGCAATGGTTGACACGTGGTATAAAAATCTCGTGTAAACATAAACGCCTACTAAAAATATTGTTGTCTCAATCCGACGACTTAGTTTTAAAAAAACATTTTAAAACATACGATAAAATCTTAAAACAATCCATATATATTTCGAAAAGAATAAACAATATTAAAAAACTAACAAAATCCAAAAACAAAATAAAAACAGTGTGGCAAATTGTTAGTGAACAAACAAATAAAACAAAAGTGAAAAAAACAGAAAATTTAAGTTTAAAAATTAATGACAATATAACCAGCAACCCGCATTTAGTCACCAACACTTTCAACACCTTTTTTGCTTCCGTAGGTTCGAATGATGCCAATAACCACCCATGCGGCCGGCCCGTCATAAACCCGATCAGCAACACATTCTTCTTGTCACCCGTCCATCCCCCAGAGATTTTTAAATGTATAAAGCAGTTAAAAAATAAGACTAGTTACGGACTTGATGAGATACCACCTTCACTTGTTAAAGCATGCGCCACTGAGCTTACGATTCCCCTCACAAACCTAATAAACCAGTCCTTTTCCTCTGGAATATTTCCGGAACGCCTTAAAACGTCGCTTATAAAACCAATCCATAAAAAAGGAGACCTATCAGATACCCAAAATTATCGACCAATTGCTCTACTCAGTACATTTTCAAAGGTATTTGAAACTATTATGGCCAACAGACTTACATCGTTCTGCAATAAATTTAATATTTTTGATGAGCGGCAATACGGTTTTCGAAAACAAAGGTCTACAACACTGACAGTTTATAAATTCATCCAGGAAGCTTTAAAATTAATAGACAATAAGAAATATGCATTCGGGCTGCTTCTAGATATGAGCAAAGCATATGATTGTGTGCGGCATGATATTCTTTTGAAAAAGTTGTATGGAATAGGCATTCGGGGTTGTGCTTTTGAATGGTTCAAATCTTACCTTCAGAACCGCCAACAACAAGTAGAAGTACAATATTATGATGACAACACAAAAACTCAATCCAAAATCCGATCGTCCACTATAAACACTACATGTTCTATCCCACAGGGAAGCGTATTGGGTTGCATTTTATTTATTATTTATATTAATGACCTACCAAAACTCCTAAACTCTCTTAACATTAAATCACTACTCTATGCGGACGATATCTCGATTATATTTCCCAGCGTAAACACAGACGAAGTCACAAATACGTTAAACACTATATTTAACACCATATTGCCCTGGCTAGAAGACCACAATCTTAACGTTAACCTGCAAAAAACAAACTTAATACAATTCAGACCCCACCAGAGATCAGCATTAGAAATTAACTACTCCTATCGAAATGACAAACTACAACTTTCTCGCTCTTGCTGCTTACTCGGACTGAATATTGATGAAAATGTAAATTGGAAATCACACATCGAAAAAATTTCCGTCAAGTTATCGAGATTCTCATATGCACTCAGACAAATATTAATAAACACAAACATTAAGACCGCTGTTTGCGCATACCATGCCTTTGCTCAGTCATGGCTTCAGTATGGAATACTCTTGTGGGGCAATAGTGTCGATATCAACAACCTATTTCTACTCCAGAAAAAATGTGTAAGAGTACTTTGTAACATAAGAGATGAAGAAAGCTGTAAACCATTTTTCCTAAAATTAAATATACTCACCCTTACATCCCTATACATATTAGAAACCTGCAAGTTTGTTCGGAAACATCCAAATTTATTTGATAAACCCACAAATCCTAACCCGCAAATTCATAATCTTCGCCCCCGAAATAAACTAATCCAAGCAGTCCCCGCTAACTTACACATGTTCAACAAAGGTCCTTATTCCATGTCAATAAAAATTTATAACCAAGTACCCGAGTACATAAAAAATGAATCTAAGTATCCTAATTTCGTAAATAAACTCAAACGCTTTCTGCTTACCAAACGCCCATACACTCTACAATTGGACGATTAATTGTAGCTGATATGTGCATATCAATGTCCAATTAATTAAATTTAAATTGCTGTATAATTTTGTATGCACTTATGATTATGGTACAGATTGTAATGCTACATTCCTAGATTGTGTAATTGTGTGCTTAGGTTAGGTTAGAATTTAGAATTAAGTACCCACTTATGCCAAAATGTTGCTACGCCCTAGTAGGGTCCATGTTTGTACTGGTTAAATTTAAGAACACCTAATGTAATACCATGGTTGCAACGAATAAATGATTATGATTATGATTATGATTATGTGTTTTACTTTCGGTATTTTAGTAATCGATTTATTTTGACTTAAAATAGCACTTCCCCATCACTCGTAAATTCATCATTCAAAGACAATTTCAATATGGCGGTTTGTTTACATATTCCTGAAAGTCGATTGACATTCATTTTACTAATCTTTTTACAAATGCACAGTGACAATTCATAACAATTGCAAGAAAATTGGTATGTGCTGGAAACTGAGAGAGGAAAACTGGTATGGCTTCTGAAATTGGTTCGTCTTTATATTGAATATTAAATTTAACGGGAGAGGCTCGGCCTCGATTAGCGTTGAAACGTATACACTTCGTTTTAGACAAAGTTGCTTTAAGGTTATTTTTGTCAAGCCAATCAAATTAGTTTACTTATGGGTAAGTACTTTACTTCATTTTGCAGTTTTTCTGAGTCTGTTCCGTTAATAATAACGTTGTATCGTTCGCAAATAAAATACACTCATGTGGTATATTATCTGGAAGATCAGTAACGTATGTATGGAAAGAAGAGGTCCTAAATTCCTAAGACACTGCCCTGCGGAACTCCATATGTAATTTTAACTCCGTTTTAAAACATTTAAACTGTCTATCGGCTTGTAGTTAGGTTATTTCTGCATTTTAAACACGGTCTTTTAAATAGCTATTTAACCATTTCTCGGCAACTCCCCGAACACCATATTTATTTAATTTACTGAAGAGCCTATCATGATGTACAAAGTCGAAAGCCTTTGTTATATCAAATGATAAGACCACGACCATTTCACCCTTATCGACGGATTCCACTTTTTATGAGTTTAAAATAGCTAACCTCGTTGGCATGTTTTTGTGGAATCCATTTTTTGCTGATCAAAATACTCGTTTTATCTTGTACATTTTCATACATTTTGCAAATTATTGGTATAAGAGTGATTGGAATGTAGCTATGCTGTTCTGAAAACATACTTCCCAGGAAAGATGAGTTCATGAACTGTGTTAAAATTTTTGCAAGTATTGTTGCGCAGTGTTTTACAATATTGATTGTTAACAACTGGTCCTGTATTTCTCAAGGCTGGCGCTGGTCGGTTCTACAAATATACTTGTTGATTGATGCTACTAATCTGGTTTTTAGTTTGGATTATTTCTTGTTGGTACCTATCTACAAAATAGTTGTAAAAATAGTTGTTGGTTTTGATGTTTACATTAAAGTGGTTTTAATGGATACCAAAACACAGTTTTAACGGTTTTTACATATGATAATCACTACATAGTATAAAACAAAGTCGCTTTCTCTGTCCCTATATCCCTATGTATGCTTAAATCTTTAAAACTACTACGCAACGGATTTTGATGCGGTTTTTTAAATAGATAGTGTGATTCAAGAGGAAGGTTTATATGTATAATAATAACCCGTGCGAAGCGGGGGCAGGTCGCTAGTATAAGTATATAAATAAATTAATAACAACTAAAGTTTGGTTACTAATTTCGTACATAAGTTCCGAAAAACTCATTGGTACGAGCCGGGGATTTGAACCCGTGACCTTCGGATTGAAAGTCGCACGATCTTACTGCTGGGCGACCAACGCTCTTTCTCTTTTAAATGTTGTAACTATTGTTTTTTTTTATACTTACTAACTGGTGTTACATTAAAATATATAAGTTTATGTTTTTTGATATCTTAATGGGTTAAAGTAATGACAAAGATAAGATGGAATCACAAATAATTGTAAAATATTCTCAGTAATGAGCTCTAAGTTTGATTTCAGTCTTCCTTATGTTCATGTTAATTGCGTGCCGTTTAGAAGATAAGAACAGGATAACAGAACTTAAAGTTTTAGATTGTAAATCACTGTAGGTACGAGTAATATGGTATGGTATGGTAGCTTTCCAAGAAGAAAAGAAGTACGTAAAAAAAACTATGTATATAATACAGTGTGTAAGTCTAATACGGGCGATAAATTTAACCAAACATAGAATTCATTATTGTTATCAATAATTAAAACATATTTTTAAAGTTACACTTAATTATGATATGACCCCATAATTATTTTTTTTATAAAATTGTCAGCAGCGATGTACTATAAACAATTTGACGCTGACAGTTGTCAACGGATGTTTAAACTTTAAGGCGAGTGTGTTTGCATTACATTGCGGGCCGAATTATTTTGTATGGATAACATTTTAATTGCAGTTCCATTTAAAAGTTATTTTATTACATTTCTTATGTCCTATACTAACCACCGTTAAGAGGTTCGCCCGTATTAGATTTACACAGAGTCAATTAGTCAATAGTTTTTTTTTAATATATATTAAAAAAAACTATTGACTATAAACTATAACAAAGTATCTTGAAATAGTAAACTGGGCCTTAAGCCTAGGCCTTATATAAAGTATATCTCTTCTCCGTTGCTGCCTCATTGCTGGGGATCGAGACTCCCAGCTTGCCAACTGCTGGCCTCTATCGGCCATGATCAGCCATAGAGGAATTATACATATAGTAGTTCAGCTTTCTGCGACGTTATTTGGACCATTAGTCTGCTCTGAGATCTGGTCAGATTTAAAGTATTAGTACGGAAACTTTGGAACGCGAGACCTAGTTTTATTTGACCAATATTATGTATATGTAGTTACTTACCATTATGTAGCTTTATGTTTCAAGGTTTCTAAAATCCAAAACGGGTATTGTTTCTTATCCCAATTCATTTTCCCAAAATAAATACTAACACGTTTACTTTGTGGCATTAAACTGATGAACTAAAATGGAAACTTCTAAACTAAGACAATTGCCTTAACTACATAATACTAGCTAGATACATTTGACTTTAATTCTCTCAGGGATATGACTCATGACTTAATGAAAATTTATGGTCAATAGATTAATTCAAATGGTATTAATTGCTTGAACACACCCAAATAGAGTTCAAAACTGTATTTGGGTGTGTTGAGAGGTTTTAAGGAACTGGCGCTACAATTAATATAGTGGCCGAAAATTAAGAATACGTTTAACTTCAGTTTAGTTGGCTAACCCCGGGTGTTGTCAGTGGCGCTTATTATCTAAAATGTGTTCTTAACATAATACATTTTGTTAATTTTACATTCACAGGGAGTACGGTCGCCCGTATTGTTAGCGAGAGCCATACCCTCATAAAATCACAGATCATATTTAATAAAAAACCGGATTAACTATCGAAATCTATACTATATTAACGGTAACTCTAGGTTAGTTACATACCCCGGTTAGTGCAAGGTGCCCTCAATGGAACTTACGCCACCCAGAGTTAGCCGCTAACTCGGAGTTAAGCGTTTAAAAAGTATCTGATTTGACAGCTAACTACAAGTTAGTCCTCCTAGTTGGTGCGCAAGTCGCCCTTAGATTCACATTTTAAGGAATAAAGAGGAAATCATTTATTAAAACATTAAAAATACATAAAATCCAAAAACAATAAAAATTTAAACTATCTTATATTTATAAATAAAAAGCTGGCTCCAGCTCGGTGCCTTGTGGCATAGTGCCAAGGAGGCTGGCGGCATTGCCGCGCTGGACGGCAATACCAAGACGTTGCGCTAGGTACGCGCCAGCCCTCCTATCGCCAGTCGCTTCTACAAGACGCTTCGCTAAGCCCTTATAAATGAAGTGGGCGCCAGGTCCCCACGGTCCAAGCGTTTCCACTCCAAAAGGCTCAAACATGCAGCCAGAATCAATGGCTGCATATTTGCGCCGCTTGAGGTGTTCAGCCGAGTTGGCGGCAGCACCAGCTCTGTTTGAAGTCCCTAGAAGATGGGACGGCGCAAGGGTATCCACGCATGTGGCATCCCAGACTAAAGGCCGTCCAAGCTTCCAGGGGACGAGAGTCATGCCATCCGGCCTTTTGCCGTCCTGGCGCGCTAAACCAGAAGGAATAAAGTACTTAAGGCAAAATATTTTCTCCACTGTTAGAAATACGTAGGGCGCTGTAGCAAATTACTTTCGAACGATTCTTTAATTATTGACGTATTGAAAGTAACTAATAAACAGTATAATAAAACGAAATATCGCCGTGGTGCGAATGTGCCAAATATGCTGGATGGCGGCATTACCCTGCGTCTGATCGTTTAAGAGGCACATTCCAACATAAATATTTGCTCATAGCAATGAGGGCATACAATGCCCGATGGCTGAATAAACAGAACTGTAACTCTTTATACTTACCAAGCTTAAAAACCAGTGTAACTACGACCTCCAGAATAATCTGGAGGTCGTAGTTACACTGGTTTTTAAGCTATAAAGTTAAGTCAAAAAAACTCCGATGTTCAGTCTTTCCTGTGGACTACCCAGCCTTTTCTTATTCAGCCCTTAAACTCGCTGTCAATGGAACCTAAAAATGTAAACAAACCGCCATATTGAGCGTAACCTTTAAGTTTTTAACGTAATCTCCAAGATTAACTTATTTATCTTATGTTTTGTTTACGATAGTACGACCGTTTCAGTAGTGAATGGTTTCAGTGTTTAATGAGGTTGTGTGATGATACAAGGAGAAACAGTGACAACATGTGGCGCCTTCTGTTTACATTGTTAGGCAGTTCCATTGACGGCGATTTTACCCATGTCTGTATCATAAAAAATCATTAATCAAGCCAGTGCGAGCAAGATACACGGACAGAGAATTGACGTTAACGCTAGCGATAGTATTCTATAGTAAACAAACTCATGGTAAACACACTTACTTATAACCTGCCAAAGAAAGTGTGACTTCATTATATCTATCAAGCTCGACTTGACATATGGACTTGAGCCAGTAGAGCTCTTTGAACGTGCTAAACTGACATTTGACATTATCTACTTCATATTCCCTACGTCATTATCATGTCTTATTGATCATTTCCACGGAAGTTCGCATCGAAATGTCACTTAAACACGTCCGAAGCTCTCCTAAGTTTATTTATTTTAAAAATAAATTTACTAAAATTATATTATAAAACGTATAAGTTTACTAAAATTACGGGGCTTAATCGTGTAAAACTTGAACATTTTTTGATGGTCATATTTTAATGCGGGTAGTTCGTAAAACCCGCGCGGCTAGATGTTGATGTCAACCTCAGCCAGGTTACTCATCCACTACCTTCGTATATTGGACTCGGGCAGTCATGAAATTCTCACTTCTCCACTTTGCGATATCCAGATATTAAACGACTATAAGATTTGTGGATACTGGATGCAATTGGAACTGTATCGGCCGCGCCCATGCGCCGTCTTCCTGATGCCTCTGAATGTCAACGCAGTCTAATAATAGGCTGGCGTTATTCCAAACTTGCAATCAATGCTTGGTGGTCGATATTATTTCAATGTAGATATTTGAAGTGTGAAAGCTTTTGGGGCCTTATCACGATTGCCAAACGCGATTCAGTTTAGGTCCTTAACTGTGCTCTGGGCCCTTACCATTACGTCTTAACGCGATTCAGTTTAGGTTCTTAACTGTACTTAGTTGTATGGCAGGGACTCAGGTTAGATCCAAAATTGAATCGCGTTAGGCGATCGTGGTAACCCCCCAGTAAGGAATTCGCGAGGATTCGCAAAGCCTCATTAGAGAGCGTCCATACAATCTGGGCTGCGTTCACTAAGATCATCAGTGTGCTTACCACGAGGCTCAAAATTGACTGTAGATTACTTAACTTGCTAGCGTCTACTTCAACTACCGTCAGTGCATCTTGCTGGCACTTAGGAACTATTTCTTTTGATTCCGATTTATTAAAATTATCGTTGGCGCTTGTTCCAGGTTGGCGAAATCATCCTAAGCATCTTCGTCCTGCTGTTCCTGGTTCTGGGCAGTGCCGTAGCCACTTCGGCAGACAAGGAGGACGCCCAGGTCGCTGGCGTGGCGCTGCTGGCCATCGCGGTCATCCTGCTGCTGATCCTCGCTCTACTGCTCGCGTTCACCATCACTCTGCTCGTCGGTGTGCATAAGGTAAGGATGCCCAGGTGGCTGGCGTCGGGCTGCTGGTCAGTGCAGTCATCTTGCTGCTGATTCTAGCTTTGCTGCTGGCTTTCACCGTCATTCTGCAGCAGGGCCTCTGCTCGTTTGTGTGTTAGGCAAGGAAGGAGCTTCCAGGTGACTGGCGTGGTACTGCTAGCCATTGCAGTTATCCTGCTGCTGATTCTAGCTTTACTGCTCGCGTTCACCATCACTCTGCTCGTCGGTGTGCATAAGGTAAGGATGCCCAGGTTGCTGGCGTCGCGCTGCTGGCCAGAGCAGCCATCCTGCTGCTGATTCTAGCTTTGCTGCTGGCGTTCACCGTCATTCTGCAGCAGGGCCTCTGCTCGTTTGTGTGTTAGGCAAGGAAGGAGCTTCCAGGTGACTGGCGTGGCACTGCTAGCCATCGCAGTTATCCTGCTGCTGATTCTAGCTTTGCTGCTGGCGTTCACCGTCATTCTGCAGCAGGGCCTCTGCTCGTTTGTGTGTTAGGTACGGAAGGAGCTTCCAGGTGACTGGCGTGGGTGGCACTGCTAGCCATCGCAGTTATCCTGCTGCTGATTCTAGCTTTGCTGCTGGCGTTCTCCGTCATTCTGCAGCAGGGCCCCTGCTCGTTTGTGTGTTAGGCAAGGAAGGAGCTTCCAGGTGACTGGCGTGGCACTGCCAGCCATCGCAGTCATCCTGCTGCTCCTGGTCCTGGATCTACTGTTTAAGTTCACCATCATAAATGTGCACACTATCGTTCGTGCACTCGAACGCTTCTCATAACTCATTACCACCCTGAAAATTTCATGTAGACCCGATAGGACTGGGTGTGAGCTGTACGAAGTTGTTCAAGATAGAGCAAAGGGGAAGTAGAAAAGTAGAGCATCAGGTCGTTGGTACAAGCCAGGGTTTGGACCAGTGACATACGGATCACCTTACCTAGACCACAAAAAGAAATAAAAATAGAAATAGAAAAATGTTTATTCATGGCATATTGTTCTTCATATAAACACAAGTCTGCATTCAATACAATATGTTTAAAAGTAGGTACGTCGAAAAAAAACCTAATTATGCAAAAATGGAAGCCGTGACCGGCGTTCAAATACGAGTTATTATTATTCAAACCGCTACTGTTGACGAGACACGAATACCCGAAAAGAGTAATGTCCAAGGTCGCGTTTGCATACATCCTTACATAAGTAATTCAATCGTCATCAATCATCAGTCGCTCCCTCATTTTCCTTAAAAATGCTGAGAACTGCACTCGTTATCACATATCAAATAATATTGCAAACGGGTCACTCACGTAATTCAATCGATTTTCGCTCGACATGTTTCGTTACGTAAGTGACCCATTTTAAATATTATTTAATATTTTCGAGTTTCACGAGAGTTTTATAATTAAAATTGATTCAGTACTTAATACGAAATACCTACAAAAGAATGTTCTTATCCTATTTGTAGATATTATTTATACTTACGATTTTGATGACATTCATATTACTTGATAGCAAATACATTTAGGTATAAGGTTGCGTTACTAAAAACATCGGTAACCTAATATTGTTGCGAATAAATAGCTCTTCTGGAATGTAAATTAATGATGAATGATATTTTACAACACATATTAATCGAGTGTAGGTGTAGCTTTACCGACCGCTGCTCGACCTCTAGATATATTTATACTAAATGCAAAACAAATATATAGTTAGGTATTCACTATAACGTTACTTCTACAATTGTGTCGCTATGCAAATATCTACCTTATTACCTTTTCTTAATAGGTATCAAAATAGCACAGCGAGTGGCGAACAAAAATCGTCAGCAATTTTTTTTTTGCAATGCCAGCTTAAATAATATCATTAGCGCGTCTGTTATATTTGTTATGCTATTAAAAAAATGCAAACTGCTAAAACGTGTATTAAATAATTACCAGCTAACCGGTAAATTACCGGTAAGTTTCATACAAAATACTTACCGGTTACATCCGCTAAAGTAGGTTCTCCTAGTAGGAGAAAAAAAGTGTCCTCGGATTTTTTTTCCATTTTGTCACCATTTTTTCATAGATTTAGTATGGCGGTAGCGAAATGGACAGTTTGAATAATGTATAAAAATTTTGGGACACTTTTTTTCTCCTACTAGGATTGAAAGAGCTCGCGATTACGAGTAGAAAACATAAACATTTCCAATTTAGCAAAAAAAAAATATTTTTATACAAAAAATAAAAACGCCCAACGTTTTAAATCCACGAGCATACCGACTGGAACTAAAAATGACCGACAGTAATCATCTAAATTGTGCCGCCAGCCCGATTATATCTTTAGCAGCGACGGGGCGTTGTTGATGTCACATATTTACATAGGTATTGATATACTTGTATCGGGTTACTCACGTCAATAAAGTCGAAAATAGCTCGACATGTTTCTTAACAGTCCGTGTCCCTTAATCATGAGTGCGATGCGCTCGCGATTGTTCTGCGCACACCCGACTCAAGTAACCCGATACATATTAATATGTCTAATACTCACGAGGGTTTTCTATTTTAAAATGTCACTTACAGTTAGACAATTTAAGTTAGAAATTAAATAAAGTGAAACTAAACGGAAACCACTGTGGCAACACCAGTGAGTCGTAGGCGTTAGCGACTACGTGATTCTAAAGTATGTCCGTCTCGCTCCTGCTAGTGGTAGGTCTCGGTACTGCTGTTCTCTTGTCAAATATGCCATTACTTTCGTAAAAAAACATTTGTCAAACAGCAAACTTACTGCTCCCACTTATGCGACAGAATGAGATAAACAATATGCAGTGTTGCCTGCTAAAGCTCAGTGGCGCCCCCCATAAATTGGCATTGAATTATTAAAAGAAATAGACACAAATATAGAAAAATGTCAAAAACGTCAATATTTCAATAAATTTGGGTCAGAATGACATTTTCGAACTTGCACGGTTAATGTTCATCATCACATCAGCCATAAGACGTCCATTGCTGAACATAGGCCTCCCCTTTGGACCTCCGTATGTAACGGTTGGATGCGAACTGCATCCAGCGTCTCCCAGCGACCTTCATAAGGTCATCTGTCCATCTTGTGGGCGGACGTCCTACGCTGCGTTTGCCAAGTCGCGGTCTCCACCCGAGCACTTTTCCACCCCATCCACCATCTGCTCTGCCTGCCCATTGCCACTTCAGCTTGCTAATCCGGAGGGCTATGTCGGTGACTTTAGTTCGTCTACAGATCTCCTCATTTCTGATTCGATCACGTAGAGAAACTCCGAGCATAGCTCGTTGAGCGACTTTAAGTTTTGAGATGAGGCCGATAGTGAAGGACAAGTCCAGTGATGACTTACAGCGCTGATGATGATCCAAAACCATAAATGTTTCGTACGAAAAAGAGTACTGACGTAAGCATCAAGTGTCAAATTCATACACAGAACACAAAACAGGCTGTTGGCACTTACGCAACGTCACGTTCCAGAAGAGACTACATATAAAAAAGAGTCGCAACTGCTGCACTTTTATGGTAATTTTTTTCGGCTGATTAGGTATCCCGTCCGTTTGTCCTATATCTATAGGGATAGGTATATAATAATATACTCTCAGATCTTCTCGTAGGTATGTATTCATGACATTCTGGATACATTTTCAGAAAAAAGTCTATTGAGGTTGATGGGTCCGTAGCCAAGGTACCATTCGCTAACCTAACGCTTAGTAGCGTAGCGTAGTTTCTCTCTATCACTCTTCCTTGTTAGTGCGACAAAGACAATTGCGTTACGTTCGCGACTGAGCGATAGCGATTGGCATCTTCGCTACCCACGCAGTACAATGTAGAAACGTTAACGCCGCGAAAACGAGTCTGCGTGGGTGATGTGTCGATTCGACGTGTTTGTACGCGTCGGTATTCATAGCTGAGCGGTGACTTGTTTAAAAATCGTAATAAGTGTAAGAGTAAATTCAAGAATTCCCTACGTGCCACCCAGGTAGCCGCTAACCCGGAGTTAAGCGTTTATAAAGTACCTAATTATGGCATTACTGATTAACTCCGGGTAAAGGATGACTCACGCTACACCGGGCCGGGATATGACCGGCCCGGGCCGGTCTGTCTGTTTCTATAGAAAACGTCACGTGACGAGGACTCCGAGCTATCACGTGATTCTTTCTATAGAAATTGACAGATCTTCCCGTCTCTTTCTAGTATCAATCCTCCTTTAATTGTTCAACGGCATTTTAAGTTTAAGTATTTTATGTTGATATTATTCCAACCAAAAATATTTAAATATTTTCGATATGTATTGGCAATGATGACTAACTTATGTAAGTAGATAGATACATTTAGCTCTTCAATGACCTAAAAGGTCGGATACTGTTACATCAAACTAAGTAATTGAAATCGCAAATTACAAATACCTATTCACCCAGCCTCATTAATATTGATCCATCCAGTATTCATTTTGGTGTTGACTTTAAACCTTATTGCTTTGCCGATAAAGTTCGCTTTCAGTAGAAACTAGACTTCGCAATATCGCAGCCCGCAGGTGTGAAACTGTAATTGGGTAATCCCCATAGACTATTTTACAATAGAATATCCTCGAGATAAGTTTGAATTTTCGACTTACTTATTGAATCCATTTATTTACTTAGACATGTGACAACAGAAAATGCCAGCCATACTGTGAATCAACTATTTCTTGTTGGTATTCTGATCCGTCAGCCAGGAGACAAATGCAGCACAGTTTGTTAGAAGAATCATTGTAGAATATTCTGACATGCTTTGCTTGGTACATGGCCCATCAAGGAAAGGGAATACAAGTGCCAAAAAACGTGTTTTGTGAATTTGAATGTCAAAAAGGCGTGATTTTAAAAGTGACCCAGGTGACCGTAACCATGGTAATTTGTGACAAGAAATAAAATTGATAAACTCTACTAATACTATAATTTAGTTATACATTTAGATTTAAATTTGTATCATATGTTCTAGTTTAGTTTCTTGCATAAATGATATCAATCACAGAAAAAAATACATGCGAATGTAACTCTATCTGTCTGTTACCTCTTTACGCTAAAATAGCAGAACTGATTAATATGATTAACTGATTTCCGTAACGCAAATTTTGAAAAATTATAGGTAAATTCTCAGTCTATTTTTTTGAATAACTTTTTTCCTCCGGCCGATAAATTGAAAATTTTAATATAATTTTAGAAGCGGGACTAAGCTCTTTAATTTAAAATTGGTTTGGTCTCTGTACGCGAACTTTCATAAAGCGGGTCAAAAACGCCCAATGACCTTTGGTATGGGGATAGTTTCACTCCTGTGAAAGGTAATAGGGTGCCAAAAATTCTAATTATACGCAGACGAAATCACTGGCAAAAGCTAGTATTAGATTAGCATTAAATTTACTGTGATATTGACTGTATTAATATACTGCCTACTTCCTGTGATAATTTTTGGATTGGGAGCTGTGGGAGATAATGAAATTTAAATATCGTAAAATTTGCAAATATATAACATACCTATACCTACATTCACAGTCATCGTACAGTCACGATATATATATTATGATTTTATGATGATTGCTGAATCAACTCTTATATGAGTTTTTACACATTTGAAAATAGATCAATCAATTTTGTGTATTTCCGTCTATATATTTTCGTGAATTTATTTTATTGACGGTTACCTTGTAATGCTTAGAACTATTAACAATAAAAGCCATCTAACACCAGCTTTGCCCCTTTGTTATCTTAAGTTAGTCTGGAATGCACTGCTTATCAGACTGTCTTTAATCACCTATTGTTAAACATACAATACATCATAATTTCTACCTTTTAGCGCCTCATCTCATCCAGGCCTCGGTACCGCGAAAATGTATATGTCCCTGTCTATCGCAAAGTCTTACGAATACGAGCGAAAGCGATGCATGCAGCCATCAAAATCATGAATCTTCGACTCAGGCATGCTGTCACGGATATTGATCGAAAATGCATATCTGCCTCTATCGCATTATTCGCATTAGCTTATTCAAGGGAAAGAGACACGCATACGAAATCTAAAATTTTAGATGCTCTGTTGGACCACGCTGTCTTCCTGCCAAGTTTAGTCACACCTCACGCTAAACCGGACCGAGGATGATCTTACAATTTGATCAATTTCTATAGAAACTGGCACATCGCCCCGGCCCGGTCAGGCCACCGGCTTAAATGATCCTTTATCTGGCTACCTACACTGACCTCTAGGTCTCTATAAAAACAAAACTTCGTATAGTCTAAATTTTTACAACTGAGCTCGTTAACTTATAAAGGCATTGTATTAACACAAAGGCATTATATTAATTATTACAATAACATTATCTACTTTTGTTTTCGTAAGAGCCAACTTTGTTCTTGCGTTAAAAGTACATTGCATGCATATTGCATTTTCAACTTTCTCTTTTTGAATAATATAAAAAATGTTCTTATCAATTGTAAGAATGCTATACGAGAGCCTAGCCGGCACACCTGTTTTAATAGTTTCTTAACAATTAAAACAGCTCAGTTGTAAAAAATACTATAAAAAAGTCATAGGTGCTTGTTTATTAGGAAAAGTAAAAGGTACTTTGTGGCTAGTTGATAAGGTTTATTTCCGAACAAATCTTTATAGCATTAGCGCCTTATCGGGTACCGGCAAAGTGGTACCATGTACTAAAACAATCACATAGTAATACTTATTAATTTTGCTGTTGGTCAATATACTTAACTACACTTATAGTCATAACAAAATGGAGTCCACAGAGTTTATCTCAATGTTTACATTAGTTATTTAGAAGATTCATAAAACAAACATATGACACTAGCTGTTCTCATGTAGCAAACAACGTTATCAAGTAATTTTCAACTTGACCTGACCTTATATTTGAGTCCGCGGCGCTTTTAAAACTTGTTTTATCTTATTTTACTCATGAACAACGAGAATGTTCGGGGAATGAAAAAGATGGACGATGAACATCATGGGAAGATTCAGCGTTACCTGGTTCAAGGTCGACCGACGACCTGGTAGAGACCACCGCATTTAAATCCTTGGTGACCTCTGTCCAGCTGTGAACATCTCTCGGATGAAATGATTTCACCTAATACTCATTTGATACTTTACATACAGTCACCGACATGTTATTTTTCTGTCTTGTCTATCAGCCCTTTGATCGGCTGTGGGAAAGTCTTGCCACGGATGCCAGTGTCGGCTAAAATCGACAGCTAATCTAAGCATATTAATCAATTATATATTTTTTCCCACAGAACAAACGCGGCCATGTGAAGGCATACCTGATCTACTCGGCCATCTTCATGGTGCTAGCCACCATCATGTTCTTCGCCAGCCTCAGCCAGGCTATTCCTGCCTCGAAGATCGTCTCCAACCTCATTGGCTTGCGTGAGTACTTTTTAAATAGCTACCCTATCCCCAATAGTACCCACTACTGGATCCCAATAGTACAATTAATTGAATCAGGATCGTCAAATGCCTACCAAATTATGATATACTTACTACATATTTCCCTGACTGACACTCATATAAAGAATGTCTGGCGATCCTTTATCTACCATCCTTGGAACAGCCTTAAGCCTTTGTCAGCCTTATTACAATGACATAAGACCTATCCGTGGTCAGGTACTTGTACCGCTGTTAGTAACAGATGTGCAGATACGGATGACGCACGTGGCCTGTATTTGCTGCAAAGTAATTCAATATTTATTTTTGTTTGGTGAGGGCAAGCTTGTTTGAAAAATATCACACTTAGCTATTATTAAAGCAGTGCGTCTAATGTGTAAATCAAGCATACTAGATTTATTTCGCAAGGAGCACAAATACATTATTAGCTAGATTGCGGACTGCAGTACATAGTATTTAAGACTTAAGTGCCTATACCAGAATATTGCGTAGTGGTAGAGAGAGCTGTCATTGTCAACATTTGTATTATTATAAACATAGTTTTTCTTCAAACATCGGTATTTTCTGCTAAAGATTGTTTTGCTTTCGCATAGGCCTCTCCCAAAACTTAATTCCATTTGTCCCGTTCATCGCATTTCCTTCTTCACATTGAACCGGAAAGCGCTTACATATCATCCTCCTATCTACGATATGGTCTTTCTCTTTTCTTAGATCCTTCTGTGAGGTACGATTTGGTAACTAGTTTGGTCCATTTTTTTGCCCCATTAGGCCCCGCCCAACATTTTAGCTTCCTTATGGTATAAAAGACGTCAAAAGTTTTTTTTTGGATTCCGATTTGTTTTAAGGTCATACGATCCTGTCGCTTAACACCAATCATAGTCCTTTCAATGTTGTACTGATATGTCTGTAAAGTTTATAAGTTTATTTGTTAGAGAGAAGATGTGAGTCAAATTAATGACGGATGTAACTACTTAAGCCAATCGGCAAAAAAGGATTTAAACTGCTAGTGGCTCCGCCGATGATTTATCTGTTGACAACTATCATTGAATAGAACGTATCATTTATCCAATAAGTAGACTTTTTTGTATAAGCTATTTCAGAATAATAAAACTACTGTTTATTCAAGTGTATATCTTATGATACAAAACACTTCAACAACTTATTTGCAATGCGATTTCCAGTTAATAATAAAAACTGCTATCGACTGTGTCCACACATAACATGATCTTTAACTTCATTTTTATTAAATTCCTATTCGAATCATGTGTGGTTGTTGTTAGTGTAAGGTACCACCTTTTCGCTTGATAAGGCGCTTATATTATACATATTCATTGAGAAACGAACCTTATCAACAAGGAGAACAAGCGTCAAAGTTGTAAGACAAGCACATATATGTAACTTATGTAGGTGTTCAGTACACTGCTACTCAGAAAGAAAGGTGTAATATGAGATAGGATACGAATAAATACCACAGAATAAGTACCTAATACTACTAAAGTACAGAAGCTTCTCTTTCATACATTTGACGTTTAGCTTGTCAAGCATGCTAATGTCAATATGACATTAACATTAGGGTTGTCATCATGCTGTCGGGTGCGTATGGTGGAACAAATTATGTATCGAAACATTATTTGTATTATAAGAACACGTTTATTATTGTTTTTTATTAGTATTTGTATTAATATGAATTAGTATGCGGTGTTTGAAATATAAATATATCTGAACGCACCCGTGACGTAATGCGCGTTGCACGAACCCTGATGGCCGCTCCACACAATAGGCCATGATGGGCGATGATAAGCGACGCAGTTATGAGTAAGAGGGGTACGCAATACTGCCATCCCGTTCTGCTGTATAGCTACGTCCCGTATAATGACCCATGGTTTTGTGTCAACGTAAAAGGCGGAGTGATACCCCCCTGCTAATAGGTACTTAGGCAGTAGGAGGGTAGGGAGAGCGTATAATAGGTTCCTAGAAATGGCACAGATTAAATCAGTTTTAGCCCTTGGTATCGTAGAAAAGTCACCGCTGCCTTAAAGGTTAAAAGGGGTTGTATAGGTCCTAACCTATTTGACATTGAATCTTGTCGAAATTATAAAAAGACGATGTCTGTTAACAACGGCTGCCCACTATTTATGTATATTAGTAGATATACTATGTTCTCTTGGTCAACTAGTCTTCAAGGTAACCTTGGCATTCAATTTTTGCACCTTATGCTATTAAGGAAAATCCTACTCTGGTATTTATAGAGTCGTGGACTACAACCTACACAAGAACTAACAAAAAATTACGCATAAATTAGTCAAATGTCTATTTACCTAAATGTTAGGTAGGTAGGTGAGATCGCTTTTCACCTATTATTTTGTTTTCTGTATTATCTGTAGGTATTGAGTCTATTTTGTATGATATTTTTGTATGTCATACGACTCCTTCGCCCACTGGTTTCAACCGGTGCAATCCGTCAACGCAGGTCAACTCGTGGCGAGTTGTTGGGGAGTAGCGGCCCCACGTACCTGAGCGCTCCGGGGGGACTCCGTCGTCCGACCGAGTCCTCCGCCTTTTGCCTTGCCTTAACCGGCCGTCCAGAGTGGGGTCGCGAGAGCTGCGTTCTCGAGGGTAGATGTGGAAACCTGAGTGGCTAGTTGGCTATATGTTTAAAGTCCAGTAACACTTTTCTACCCCTAGCCCGCATACGGCGCATACCGGTGTTGCCCTTGAGCCATCTTAGATGTCGCTTTCTGTGGGGGCAACACAGGCTTCTAAGTTTATTTTGTAGTTTGTTATGGCATGGTATTTTAATTATTATCATTAGCATTAAGTACTTTACGCCTTCCTCTTCTACTAGGTATGTACTATAAACTATCCAAAACGCTAATTATTTCTAATAGTCCAAAGAGTTCTCAGCTTCTCTAGGATCTTATGATCAGATCCTGGCCTGATTACAGTAGGACCTATTATAAAATATTATATATACTTAAAAAGATTCCAAATTAATCAAAAAACCAACAACTATCTCGACGATGTACCACCTCCTTTTTGAAGTCTATTAAAATCCATAAGTTTTACATAACAATACCAAAACCACATCTCAAAAAAGTTGTTGACATTGGATTCATCTTCGGATGGTAATATCGTAGGTGGTTTTCAGAAAAAGACAAAAAGTGGTCTGCCGTTCAGGGTGTCAGAGTCGGCATATTTTTTGCCCAAAACAATGATTAATTGCACACGCTGCCAAATACGGCATTGTATTGTGAGAAGTAGAATTTAAAAGATTAAAACCGTACCGAGGTCCAAAGCGAAAAATATTTAAGTAATGAAATATAAAGTTAATTGACTGAATTATACTGGAATTTTTATATTTACATTTTTGTTTTCTCGTTCCAGTGATCCATCTGTACTTCCTCCTGGTGATCAGGAGCTACTACCACAAGATGGACGACTCCAACAAGGGAGCCATCTACAACACCGCTTAAGCGTACCTCGTAACGAGCGGAGCGTTAGGCGGAGCGGGTAGCGTCAAGTCCCAAAATCTCAGCGTGCAATGTGGCCGTTCGCTTACGTTTGCATGTGTTTAACATGAACGCTAACGCCCCGTTCCGCTGCACGCCCCGCTTGAGCGTCCACTTAGTTTACTTAAAGGTTTACTGTTCTCCAAAGTACCTCTTAAGAGCTTGATGTTGTGTCGGTACTATAATATATCCCACGCGCCGCGACAAATAAATGTGTTGCTTATGGCTGTAGATTTAAGGTAGATTTAGGAATAACTTTATTTTCGTAAGTTTTTTATTTAGAAGTCATGTTTTTTTGCATTTTTAGAAATAAGCCTTAACCCTTCGTCTGTGGGTGGGGGTGGGTGGGGGTGAGTTCAAACCTCGGTGGTATCGTAAAGGGCAAATGAAATTGTTTAGAAAAAAAATGCAAAAAGATGACCAAGAAATGTGGTCAGGATCCTTATCAAACACAGACGAAGGGTTAATCTACTTTTGTTTATGTCTTATATTTCGTAAACATTCTATTATTCTATTCTATTTTTTATTCGCTATTTCGAATATGTTTTAATTACTATCTGTTTTAAAATTTACTTTACTTATAAGTAAAGTAAATAATATTTCAATGTTAGTGTCTTGTAACCGCCTATGCCTCTAAAATTTACATACATAGTGATTTCATATTTGAATGTTACAATACGAAATATATTTTATATTGCAAATGTGGTTTATAAATGTGCCTAGAACGATCTCGACTGGTGCTGGATGTTAGCAAGGTATGAATAATTTACACGAAGCCAATTACGAGTAAGTTGAAAATCTATTGAGCTAAAAATGAATGAATTAATAATTGATATAATTCTATTTTAAGAATACAACAGTGGATTTACTCGGAAATTGGTCTCATGTAAACACGTAAGGGAAGGTAGGTACTAGTTATGCTCTCTTATATTTTGTATCGCACAAGGACCTAGTGTAACGCTCGACGCTAATTGTTAAAACAAATGAATGGCGGTTAGCGACGAGCGTAAACGGCGACCATGCGTGGCCTAGGTGTTAGATTTTATAACGAAATAAAAAACACTTCAAATTGTTTCGCTAACTAACCTCCTGAGGCCCCAACATATTTTTAGGACAAGTGCAATATTGACCCAGTGTCCTAAAAATAGGACACCATATTTTGAAACTTAAGATTTTCAAAATGAAGGTTTAATTTTGATTACCTGGTGGGTCGTTATACCGAAATTGTGTTGTACTAAAAATAGGACAGTGGGCCTTACGAGGCTTAAACAAAATACAATTGAAATATAGGATTTACATTTATATATGTTTTAAATACAGTTATTCAACGTAGATCAGCGATTCCCAAGCTTGTTTGTACTCCGACCGCGAAGTAAAATGCTTGGGTCTCCAAAATATACAGCAGCAGTCGAAATGAGCACACGGATATAAGGCTCTGCGAGTTGCGATAATTTGGGAATCTCTGACGTAAATTTTGCTTAGTTATATGTGCCTGATTTGCCTAAATGTATTTGTATTTGGTGTCATATAAATACTTTCTAACTTACGAATTGTATGGTAAGTAGTTACGATATTTGTCTAATACCCAATTGCATTTTGAAAGGAATTTTGTACATCTCAAAGCGCATTTGATAGTTGTATATTTACCTATTCAAATTTATCCTACGAAACATGACTGTTAGTATGTATACTTTACGGAAAAAAATAATTAAGTCAATTGTACTTACAACTCCCATAACTTGGCCGGTTAAGGCATATGCTTTTATCTATTTCTAAATACATATTAATACTTTTTGAGGCTTGCACAAGCATTTTTATATGGAAACAATTGAACTTCAAAGTTTTGTAGAAACAATGAAAGTGCCATTTTTATATTATCGTGTATACATATTCTGTGCGTTACTGTAAAGAAAAGAGTATCAAATATAGCGTATCTTTTGTCGAATAAATGTTTGAATGATTAATTGTGTTTTTTACTCTTAAGTACAATAATATTCTAATTACCTTTTTTTGCACCTGCCCGAGTCATAGGACGCACGCAGAGGCAGCACCCGGTAGGGTGTATGGACTAGTCTAAAATATACCGGACTATTAGTTGAATTGAAAGTGGTGGACTAAATACTGGGTTATAGTCGTTATAGAGTAATTAAATCGGACGTCTGCCTAACAAAATGGTTATATTACCTTATTGTTATTTGTATGTCTTTCCCATCACGGAACAATGGTGTTCCGGGCCTTTGGGAGGCGTACGCGGAGCCGAAGCCAACACGCAGAGCCCCTTTCGATATTCGTAATTTTCGGGCTGCTTCTCTTTCGCTCGAATTAGTAAGTGCGATAGAGAATTAGAGAGGGATATACCAATTTCGTCTGTTAAATTTTCGCGGGTGTCCCTTATAGCAGCAGGGACATACCAGGTCAAGTAGGTAATGGTATTATATCAAACATGCATAAGCATCCGAATTGTATAGCATTTGGTGTCACATAGTGTAAAAGAAATGGTTTCATAATGACGGGACTTGCATTGCATTCGACTTGTATAGAATTTCGCGTCACATAAGAATCCTGATTTTAGCTTTGTTGTGACAGGTATGCAATAGTAGTCGTAAAATTCCCATACAAAATTAAGGTGTCCCAGAGGTGTGACCAAGCGTCCGCGAACGTGTTAAATTGCAACCGCGAAGGTGACAACACCACTCTGTCTGTGTGACGATGACTGCCCGATGCAATCGATGCCCGAAACATATCACGCTTATTGTGATAAAAATACGTGAGTGTTAACCGTTGCAATTTAATATCAGTATGACTCACGAAAGTTTAAATTATATATGACAATTAGTTGGTGAGCATCATTACAAGCCAAACGTTTACTGTGGAGCCATCTGTCTTAGGTATATGTGCCGTTTTGCTAACAGGGGACCCTTATTAACACCGAATACTTAGGGATGACTCACGGTAGAACGGGACGGGACGGGACAATCTGTCAGCTTCTATTGAAAATGTCACGTGATATCGAAGGACTCCGAGCTATCACGTGATTCTTTCTATGGAAATTGACAGAACGTCCGGTTCCATCCCGTCCTAGTGTGTAATCCTTTATTCAACCATTCCACCATAAGAATTACCCGTTACCCGTACGACGTACTTATCCATTTGCTGTCTATTTCGGCATACCCTCAGTTTTTTCTGCAACTACCTACGAGTAAGTATAATTTATGACCTCACATGCCAGTTAAGTACCGGGAATACGACCCACTGCAAAGGTATTATTCATAGTCTGCATTCATAATTATTATCTGCGTTTACACAACTCAACTTTTAAGTGCTTCTTAAGTTATAAATTGAATTGAATTGATTGTGTTGTGCTTATTAAGTGTTAAAACGAAATAAGGTAAGTCCACTCGCATAAATTTTTTATTAATACACTTAGGGCCACTTGCACCAACCGGAGTTAGCCATATAACCCGGAGTTAAGCGTTTTTTTGTATGGAATTTGAGAGCTCAACTCAGGGTTAGCGGCTAACCCTGGGTGGTGCAAGTGGGCCTTATTAACTATGTTTTAAACGAGTTAGTTGTCTACTTACCTACCTACTATGATTTGAATGTATGATCTTATACATATATGTGGCACTACTAGTAATTAGAGGTACATCGACCAAGAAAGCTAAGGCTTATAACTCTTATACTTAAGTAATTAAGTGTAATTAATTTAATTAGGTACTTAATTTGATCTTGTATGTATAACGATCGAAAGAAGCCACTTTTATGAGGAAGATAATAGGCTAAACGACAAAATAAATCGAATTAGTCCGACGTATTTATTCTTTTGTTAGTGAAAAGGAAATACAGTGCATATAAGATTCGTGTTACGTCACAGGTCAAATTCTTACCTATTTAATAATGACGGACACACCACGGAAATTTGATGCTCTTCATAATTTCATCTTCGTTTATTTACATGCGATAACAAAGATTAGATACCAATTATTTTCAAAATATATACAGTAAGTGTAACTTACACCTTACACCTAACCTAAGAGGTAGGTAACCTCTACCTATGTACCTTAAATCTAAAATAGGTCCTTGAGGCATTGGACCTAGGATGCTGGCGGCATTCGCTCGTTGTATCGCAATGCTGATACGTTGTGCGATGAAGCCACCAGCTCTTCGGTCACCAGCTCTTCGGTCACCAGTAACTGGCAGTAACATCAACCAGACGGTTTGCGATTTCTACGAAAAAAAAACAAAAATTTGTAGTTATCAAATGTAAACAAAATACCGATAAATTCGGTGTCAGTTTTCATAGTTTTCAATTTGTTAGTTGTAGCAGGTACTTACAATAACGCATAAAGTAAGTTACCAGCTTGGGCAGCTTGGCTTCATACATAATATATTGATTTGAAAAGGACAACACTGCGATGTTGCCACCTTTAACCTTTACTCTATTTTGCCAAACTGTAGGTACTTACAAGACGTCTTCATAAAAGTTGACCAACGTCCTCCAGCCAAAGTACCTATACCAAGAAAATCGATCGATTGCGGATTTGTATCTTCATCTATCACACTTGCCTATTGGAGTAACAAAGAGGTTTTCCCGTTAATGCTAATTTTCGATGTTCGTGGTAGGCGAGCTGGGACCGGTATTTTTAAAAAATCTCGAAGTAGGCCAATATTTTAACAAATTCGTATTAATCCAAAGAACGGAAAAAATACGGTATTTTTGGATGGAGAAAATACGTATGTATCCGATCCCTGCCTAGCAGTGTTTAGGGCGGGAAGCGCATCGTTGGGGTTTAAACCTATGACCTCTATAGATTGAAAGTCGGGCGTCTTACTGCTAAGCCACCAGATAGTTTGTGTGGACGCACACAGTGACTTCCATTCACGGTCTTGCAGTTTTGTAGGCAAACATCTACCTACCTATACCCCTACTGCGATAAGCACTCAATCCTGATAAAGAGCCCCCGATGAGCACAAAACATAACGCGTCACCGGTTCTTAAGTTAAATTTTGATGAAACAACTTTTTTTAAATTCCAGTACCACTATGGCTGCCTTGACCTTAACTTCTGGATGCGGCTGCGTTGAACTGAGAACCAGTTCTTTCATCATTGGATACATAAATATGGTAAGTCTTCTAATTCTAATTTTGGGAAATATAGATATACCAGTTGAATAGACAAGGTGATTTTCTAGGTCGGCATCCAGGAGTTCCGAACAACTAGTTATGACTCGGTATTCAAGATTTATATTATGGTAGTAATGGTAGTATCTGATCAAACCGTTTTTTGTAGTAGGTAGGTACTTAATCTTAATCTAAGAAAATCATGGTCTCACCAGTGCTCGACTGCACCAGTATTCGATATGGGCACTTTATGTCATGATGTGCTCCTTGCGATATCAAATTAGTAATTAGATACCTAACACGTAGAGTTTACCTACCTTTTAGTAATTATTGCACTATGCATAATAGATACAATAGTAGTTTATGCAACAGTGATATATTAAGCAAAAAAACCAATTATGAGGTGTTGCATACGCTAGTTTTTCTATAAGACTGCTAAAATAGCGGAAAATAACATAATTAAAAAAAGCAACAGTGCTTATATATTGTATGAAAATCCATAGGAGCAGTGTTCTTATGGAATACCATAGACAACGTTATAATGTAGGTATACTTTTTTAATATCGCTGTCAGTTATTTAATTGACAGATAGAAGTGCTGGAGTAGAAAAATATTGTTGTTATTCATTGTTGGTGGGATAATTGATAACATAAGAAAATAATAACTTACTATTTTACAGGTACTAAGCATCATATTCAGCACGATATTGCTCTTGGGGATACTAGGTGGCGCCATCGTCGCTGTGGAGGGCCACAGCGTAGAGAGCAGGCGAATGGCGTCCGTGCTGATGGTCATATTCACCATTACCTTGGTGTACGCTGTGCTGTTGCTCGTCTTCACTGTAGTTCTGCTGGTGGGACTGCATAAGGTGAGCTGTGAACACGGTTTCTTCGTAGCGTGTTCCCGGCTTATGCCACGGGAGCCCGGGGTCCGCTTTAAACACAGCTACTCCCAATGGGCAAAATCTTGAACATAGGAAACTATCACAACTATCTAACATGTCACGCAAATTAATCTTTTTTTTTGCACCAGATGGCGCCACTCGGCGAAACTTAATTTTAAATGACTTTTAAAATAAAAGTTTCCCGCCAGACACAAACAAACAAACAAACATTTTCAATAGTATTTTCAATATTCATCGAAAATTCTATAAAACCGCGTTGCTCATTTCAGATTGTTATATCAGCGCCATCTGTTGTTCACTAACGCGGCGTTCTAAGTTCCATACGTTTTAAAATAGCCATTCTGTTTAAAAGATGTAACTATGTTCCCACAAAGTTCAGATTATTGCCTAATTTCGATTTCGCCGATTTTCTTTTCCGAAAGAAAATTGTGTTATTAAAATACATTTCTAAGCTGGAACTGCCTAATCGCTGTCAGGTTGCCACGTTACTAAAGTACAACGAACAAAGAAGTCAATACCAGAGACGCCCATACCACACTTCGACTGCGCCGAAATGTGTCAATCCAGGAATGAACGACTTCGCTCAATCTAGAACCAATCGTCCTTACGGTGTCCAAAGGGGTCCTTACCTTACGGTCGCTATGGCATCGAAGAACAAACATTTCAAAATCTTGCTACACTTTCCCTTTGAAGGCGCCTCTATTTACCTCTATCTCGGCGCGTTCTTGAAATGGATCTTTGCTATATTTAGTAACTAGCTACATTATTACATAGGTACTATTTCATTTTCTGTTTTCAGACAAGACGCAACCTCGTGAAGATATACCTCGTAGCGGCCGCCATGTTTTTCTTTCTGGACTTCGTCATGTTCTTCGTCGGCTTCGTCCATAGCTACAGTGCGTGGACTATCTTCGTACGGGTTGTAGCTTTAAGTATGTTTTACTATATAGAGTACCTATTTATTATAATGTTACTAAAACGGGGCATAATCGCGTAAAACTTTGAAAAGTAAGCTCTGACGTTTTGAGGGAGACATTGTCCCGTGGTGTCGGAAAAAGACTGGCCAATGTTGACATCTTTAAGCCGCGCGGGTTTATGGACTACCCGCATTTGGTCTTGATTATCAACTTGAACATTTTACGCACTAGGGATGTATAATATAGGTTTTCTCGTCAATGCCAATTTTGCATGCTGTACACTATTTTTCTGTTCGACGCAGTTGGCAAGCGGCGAATTTGTTTAGCGTAGCGGCCTGAAATTGGCTGCTTGCCGGCCGGAAGGCAGAAAAGGATTTTTTTGTTGTATTAGGCAGTTCGTCTCCATTTTTTTTTTCGCGTCAATGTTTTTTTTTTCTAATCAGAATACGATACAAATTCCGCCCTTAAACTGATCACAGCATTTTTGTAAAATCTTGTATAAGGCACTATTTATGCTAAATGTATTGTGACTGTTTCAGTTCTGCAAGCTTACTCGTTCCTCGTCGTACGAAGCTACTACTACATCATGGACACTCCCCAAAGCGGCATCACATACACCACTGCCTAATCTGTATTTTTTTTATTTGGGCCATTTTTTTCGAAATTGCCTTCCCACTTTTTTCTTATTTGGATGTTTTTGTTATTTCTACACATAATCGCGTCCAGAAATTGTATTCCCAAACCGTTACCATTTTTTCATAGGCTTTGTATCGCGGTAACGGAATTAAAGTTTGAAAAATGTATAGAAATTTTGGGACAAATTTTGTCTCGTTTTGGCCTGTCTCCTAGATCGAGGCTAGCGGGGGTTCATATAGCCTGCATTCTCTGATCCCCATAGATCGAAAAATATCTGCATGAAAGAATCACAGTTCTGCTGATCACAGCTCGCCCTCGAGATGAGAACATCTGAGATCGAGTGTGTTTAGTGCGTAAATAAGAGGATGTACAGTATTGTCTTCATAGAATTTTATAGTGTGCCTACTAGTTGGAAATACTTTCGAATCGCCTGCGCGATTCGAAAGTATTTCCAACTAGTTCCGACCAGTGTGCTTACCATGACTTGTATTCGATTATGACTGCCGTATTCGAAAGTATTATATGTCCGTCTCGCTCCTGCCAGAGTAGTGGTAGGAGTGAGGTGAGACGGACATATTTTCGAATGCGGCAGTCGCAATCGAATACAATTCATGGCGAGCACACACTTTAAATCAAACAAGATGCATATACTTTCGAATCGCGCAGTCGATTAGCGATTTGAGAGCGAGATCAACTCATGGTACAGTCAACCATTCATTGTCATTCATAGCTGTGAGGCTGACTGTACCTACCGATACAGGTCCGGGTGTTTGATACACTTTACTTGTCACGTGTTAATATTTACTTAATTATCTAATTATTATGTTTCAATCGTTATGTTGTAAGTACTTACATAATATCCAGCAATCGTAAATTTTGTAGTAATTTTGATGCAGCATACCTAATAGAAATAAAGGAATTTCTACAAAAACATCTAGGGAGACGATCAATTAAGGTACTTACCTACACACGAGTTCAAAAGTGCATGGGCAATTTATGAATGAATTTACGAATGAGTTCATTCATAAACTGCTCATGCAATTTTGAACGCTTACATATTACTCCCCAGATAGAATAGGACTTACAGATTAAAGCAACCATGCTGCACCGAAATTGCTACAAAACGTACGATCACTGCTTTTAAATTTTAATCTACCTCATTAATCTACTAAACATTTTTATTATAATTGATGTAATAAAATGATTGTGTTAAAAGTCGTTTTTCGTTTCTCCCTGTCTGTCTGCTATTTATCTTTGTTTGTAGAAAAGTTTAACAGCTTACTAAGTTTAACCTTTTCCACACCACGCCAAAGACGTATAATATTGGCGCCGCAGGTACTATCGCGTACAAAATTGCATGTGCTGTTTATAAATGAATTCATTCATAAATTGCCCATGTACTTTTGAACGCATGTGTATAACGTCAAAGACGGATTAAGTTATCACATTAATAGACCACATACCAACAATAGTAGTTTATGCAACAGTGATATAATAAGGGTTCTTAAAATTTGAGGGTCGCCGTTACAAAACGAGGCGAAGCCGAGTTTTGTAATTATAGACCCGAGAGTTTAAGAACCAATTATGAGCTGTTGCATACCCTAGTTTTTCTACGACAGCTAAAATAGCGTAAAAAGCAAAATCTAGAAACGTGGCAGAATAGGGAAGATGTTGTGCCCACTATAAAAATTAAAAAAAAAACAACAACAGTGCTAATATATTGTATGAAAATCCATAGGAGCAGTGTTCTTATGGAATACCACAGACAACGTTATAATGTATACTTTTTAAATATCGCTGTCAGTCATCTAATTGACAGATAGAAGTGCTGGAGTAGAAAAAGACCTTAATAAGCATATTTTTATTTTTTAGTCGTTTTTTTTCGCGTCAGATTTGAATGGAACTTGGTGAGTAGGTAGGTAGAGTTCCTTATTCTAAGTGCGACAACAATTTTGTACTAAATTTCCCACTGAGTTAAGAAAATTCCATACGATTTCGTAACTCAGTGGAAACAATTGTGGGACATACTTACTTTGGAATTGGGTCTATCTTGAAGAGAATAAGGAACTCTACCTACCCGCCGAATTTCATTCAAATCTGACGCGAAAAAAAAAGACAACAAAAAAAATCCGCCCTAATATGAATACCTATTCATCAAATACCTATCATAAAATTCAACTTCAGTTTTGACACTTCTGTGACCTAGGTGCGTAGATAAGATGCCAATCGCTAACGCTCCGTAGCGTAGTTATCACCATACCACGGCCGGCGAGAGCAAAAATGCGTCTGCTCCTAGTGCTTAATTAATTAAATATCGACTATTCTATCGACATATGGATGTCGATAGAATAGACGACTTTTAATTAAGCACAATTATTATAATTTTTTTTTAAACTGAGCCATTAGTATTTGTTATTTATTTCAACTTGATACCTCCACGCGTTTCTAAGAATAACCCTAAAACAATTTTCTATCAACATAAAATTATTATTTACACACACACATTTCACATAATTAATTTAAATAAATTGATATCTGGCAGAGAAATGGAACTACCTAATACAGAACAAATTCATAATCACTATGAATTATTTCGTTTTGCTCCGATTACTACAGTAGATTTAGAACGGTCCTTTAGTTGGATGAAATGGATTTTATCGGCAAGGCGAAGGAGTTTAAAATCAGAAAATTTAGAAAAAATGCTAATTGTATATTACGAAAATTACATAAAATACTGAATAAATACAAACACTTGGTTTTAATTTTGTTTACAACAATAATTAATACTTCTGCATATCATAACGGTGGTCCAGTACATCGTGTTGTTTTTATCGACATCGACCAAAGTGTGTGTCCTCGCACTATTAAGCTGTCAACGCATTTTTGCTCTCGCCGGCCGGGGTATGGTTATCACTCTCTTTTTAGTGCGACAAAGACAGTTGCGTTTGGCTCACTACTGAGCGTTAACGATTGGCATCTTGTCTACGTCTGAAAGAGTTTGTATTTCGGTTAATCAACTATTTCTTGTCACTGGTTGCCATTGTTACGGTTTCCTGGGTCACTTTTAAAATCACTGTTTCATTGCATTAAAATTCACACGATTTGTTTTGGTAGTTACATTCCCTTTCCATGATGGGCCATCTACCAAGCATGTCAGTAGAACGTACTACAACTATACAGCGTAGGGATGAGCTACGCTGTGCTACAACGTTTAATTTAACAAACGGGACCGATTTTTGAGATTCGAACGCTCGAATACAAAAACGAATGATCGAAAATAATCGCATCGCACTTGAAAATTTGTCACGATTATATTCGCATGATACCATAGTTCGTATTTTTGAAAGTCACTGGAATTATCACTCGAATCGAAAAGCTAGTGGAGTTTCTTACTACTTCGTTTTTATTCACATTCGAATGAAATATTCGAGCGTTCGAATCTCAAAAATCGGCCACCAGTGCTGCATTAGTCCCCTGGCTAACGGGACAGAATAACTACAAAAAATAGTAGATTCACCCATTTAACATGGCGTCGAGTTAAACAATAAGGCGGTGAGATTCTTGGATCATGTTTATTATTTACTATTTACAAGGATTGATTTCTTGGCACTTCTTTTTGGCTTTGCGCAGCAGCATGGGCCCCGCTGCAGCGCCTGCGACGCCCACGAGCAGCATTGCGAGAAGGAACCATTTCAGAAAGCTTAAAAAAAGTTTATCAACGATTATTTTGAAATCATAGAAAGGGAAAGGAAATACTACAATGCCCCGGGTTCAGAGAGCCGCATTGGGGTCACATTTGGATTTGGTGTAGGCGCTAGTTTCACGAAAGCGACTGCCATCTCACCTGCCAACGCAAAGGATTAACCAGGCATTATCGGGATGAGACCGGGTTCCTCACGATGTTTTCCTTTACTGAAATAGTACATTATTGGCGAGGGACGGAAAGTAAGGGATTGACTGACGAGGTGGTTGCCGGGGCGAGGCGAGGCTTGCCGAGCTCAGGCAAAACCGCCGAAGCAGGTATACTTAGTGCTTTTCTCAAACATGCGCGGCCACCGGCAATCGGCGGCGTATGGGGCGAGGTCCCCGGGGCTAATAGGCTGGAGCGCGGTCGCAGCGGACACTAAAAGGCTACGATATTCTATGCTCTTTTGATCACTCTAAACTTAAACTGAAAAGTGCCACTTTGATTACTCCTAGTTTGATAAGAAAATATCCTTTTTCGAATAGTTAACGTGAAAAAGAAATTGGAATAGTAGAACGGTAAGTGTTCTATTTTAACTTTCACGAGTTTCACACATTATAAATCCACTAAAACGGAGCTTAGTCGTATAAAACTGTAAAAACTAACCTCCGTCGTTTCCAGGGCGCCATAGCCCCCGTGGTATCCGCCTTCAAACCCAGCCTCCGCCTTTTTTTGGCCAAATCCAGCCTTAGTGAATTTAAAATGTGGAATTGTACAATTTTTAGAAAAATAAAGTCGGTATACGGGCGAAAGTTTTACGTGACAACGACTTTGAGTGGTAAAATACTGTGCTCGAGTGGAAGGGACGCGTGCCTTTCACTTTTTATGTCTGTCTCTCTCGCTCTTAGGCGGGCTAACCATGCCCGAGTGGAAGGGACGCGTGCCTCTCACTCGCTCTCATTGTGAGCGCATAACGTGAGCGGAGCGTAACGCAGTTTCTTGAAGTGTCACCCGGCAAACCAATTTATAAGACGTTGTCACGTCAAAAAAACTAACCTTTTCATTCGAGACCCGATTGCTCCCGACGACGACGATCTAAGTAATAAGAAAAAAACGTTTTAAAGAATATAATGCATTAATAAAGGATTTTAAATAATAAATTGAATACTACTATAAATAAATTATAAATTGAAAGAGATGTCATATACTACAGAAAAAGTGACCAAGGTCCCAGCCCTGCTCACTGGGAACCTTGGTCACTTTTTCTGTAGTATATGACATCTCTTTCAATTTATAATTTATATAGGTAAAGTAGTGTGACTACTTAAAACACAAAGAAACATGAATCAAAACATTTATTTCATTTAATAAATGTTTGATTCGTGCTTTACAATTTTAAAGTTAAATAAAAGTGACTCCGTTGATAGAGTCAAACCACGTTATCTCTTCCAAGCATTAACTGACAAACTTTAAAGTGTTCCTTTAAATGTCAAACTTCTATGAAATTATGACGTTTATTTAACGCTTTCACTGTCTGTCTGTACTATCAAAATCTATGAAACTTAGCTTAGCGGACTGTATATACTTAATGCTTTTTTTTAAACCTAATCCACATCCTAACAATGGCTGACGACTTGGACATATTTGCTGATAGGTAATAGGTAGTACCTATTGGTGTATTATACAGGAAAGTTTTAGCATTGATTTAACTACCTCTAGGTTGACAAGTTTTTATTTGACCCTCGCCATGTTGCGGATTTTCAGTTATACTAATTTGTTTTACTGGTAAGGAGTACTCTTTGACAACATAACGTCGAAGGTCATCGAATGTCAGTCATGTAAACAAGAAGTAAATATTTTAAATATTCTAATGGTTTATCGCAAATATGCCTAAAAGAATACCAAAAGAAGCTAAAATAATAATACTGAATGCGATAAATTATTTACAACAACAAAAGGATAAAGGATTTCACAGCATACCGATAAACAATGTTCTGTTCTGAAATCTATTATTGATATGACCGGTACTGACACTTAATAGTGCGGTTGTAATGAACGGATTAGTTGGTTTCGTTTTAGTTTACTTAATAGTTTTTATTTTCTTATTTTACGGCTTGACTTGTGATCGGTCAATGCTAATACGTGTTACCTAAATTAGTAAAGACATGAAAAATTTTCGTGTCGTTTTCTTAGCGACATCTTTTGACAAAATGTAAAACTAATCGAGCCATGTTCCTTACAAACACTCTAGGTATATTTACTTATTTTATATTTAATTTCGTTTACTGTTATTCTGTTTGTATATTTTAATATTTTGTGTTGTACTAGTACTAGCATATAAGTGTTATGGTGTCAGAACATAACTTATGTGTTATTTCAATAAATAATTATTAATTTGAATAAGGTACTTACTTCCCGCGGTTGCCGTCTTCAAAGCAGTGATGAGGTTTGACAGTAGGCCGGTATTTGGGTGCTGTCGGGCTCTTGAACTGCTTGAATGGTACCGGTTCTACCCTGCACACATAAAAATCATCATTAGCATAATTTCACTCATACAAAGTCCCTCAAAATATTCTTACAAAAAGCCACTCCAAAACAGATATATTTAACTACTGATATTTATTATATTTCAAAAACGTAGGTAGGTATATACGTATTTTGAATAGGTTGCTTATTTGTTGTTTATATCCAACAGGCTTTATCTAATTGTTATTTACAGGTTTAAATTTTTGTTCGGTTTAATTAAGCAATAGGTCACGACTCATCTAGTTTTATCTCGCTCGCGCGGGGAGTTGCTAGGAGCGCGCGCAACGGCCATTTTGATTTACCATTTAAGGGATTGCCTGGGTCGATAATCGATATGATTTATCGACATCGACAGATCGCGTGTGCGTGTGTAAGAATTTTAATAGATTTTATTATTTTAAACAGCTAGACCACACTTATGTCTACCATCTCCAATTCATGCTTGAAGGTTAAATAAGAGATTCCTTAAAGGGTTGAGTTCGCCTTTATACAAATGATATACCTACTTTGCTTATCTATGTTTTCGTAGGTTACAATAAAATGTTTTACTATTACTACTACTGAAACTTACTCGTGTCGGGATGTTTTCAAAGAAGCTCGCGAAGGTCTGCTTTTGATTGAGGCTCGCGACGTCGTGCGGCCAAAAAATGGGAGGAAGGAGAAGAAAGATCGGCTTTTTGACCTGCGTTACGAATATTAGAATCAATCAGATGCGGATAAATGTATTAAACGGGACTTAATTCCGACGTTTCAAGGGTAACATTGGCCCCAGTGGTCGTCGGAAGTTCGTTTTCAAAGTTTTACACAATTAAGCCCCGTTTTAGTAAATTTATAATGTGTGAAAATCGTGTAAGTTCAAATAAGAGGATTAGATACATACTTCGTTGTAATCGATAGTCCAGCGACGAATAACTACCGGATGTAGGTACTATCGCGCAAAATTACATAGGCAGTTTATGAATAAATTCATTCATAAATTGCCCATGTAATTTTGAACGTATCTGATATTAATTTCAACTTGCTATCTCTACGAGTTCTTGAGATAAAGGGTCTTGACTGACCGACAGACGGACGGAAGGAAGGAAGAAAGGACGGACGGACACACGGACGGACGGACAACGAAATGATCTTATAAGGGTTCCGATTTTTCCTTTTGAGGTACGGAACCCTAAAAAGTACCAAAAAAGGATCACCATGGGGGAGTGGGAGTCAAAAATCGGCCAATTATGATCACATGATTTTTGAACGAGCCCAAACTCTCATGGCCGCTCCACTCTACTCAAATGATAAGGGACGCAGTTATGAGTAAAAGAGGTTACTCAATACTGCCATCCCGTTCTGGTGTATAGCTACGTCCCACATAAAGGGCCATGATGGGCGATCATAAGGGACGCAGTTATGAGTAAGAGGGGTTAATCAATACTGTCATCCCGTTCTGCTGTATAGCTACTCAATATAATGGCCCATTATGTGGATCGGCGCATTGTAGGATGCCTATGTATGCACCTTGATCTGACAGATGTAGATGACTGGGCCACTGTGACCTTACTCGGAGCCGCTTCGAAATCGCATTTGTGAGGGACCACCGGTCGGCCAGACCGCGTCACACCTAACTGCGGAGCCCTGTTAAAAACATGTTAATTGGTAAACGCCATCAGATATATCGGGAACTCGGAACAGCCAAGGCTCTAGAAAAGGTCTGAGCTTGCAGACAATGGAGATGTGTTCGGACCTTTGTGGGCACCTGGGCATCTTGGCCGCTCCAGCATACCACGAGAATGTCTCTTGAGGAATGTTTTTGCCTTGTATATGGAAGCTACTTCATCAATTCCGTAAAGCTCGAGAATATACCTACTGCCACTTTGTTAGCCAAGCCATATACTATCACACACAAAATCGCTTGTTAAGCATTTTCAGAAGTATGAGAGGAATCACATTTTGTAAGGGATATATTATTCTTGTTGAATGTCTATGTAAATGAATATTTATATTTGATGACGACTGCAGACAATTAGCTAAAGTAGATGAAGTTACTTGCAAGTCCTTCTCTTGGATAGAGGGCTACTAGAGTAATATAAAAGCTAGTAAAATAGTTTCAACCATGTCCGTGATCTTTTAAAATTTAGAGAGCATTAAGATTTGTTAAAAAGACATACGGGTGTTACTACAGTCTGACAAACCAAGTCTGACAGAAGATTAGAACAAAATTCGATATGCATCTCTTTTTTCGGAGTGGCAATACAAGTGTAAGAAAATGACTCGCTGACTATCCTTGTCATGGCCACTCCACACAATAGGCTCTGATGGGCGATGATAAGGGACGCAGTTATGAGTAAGACGGGTTACCCAATATTGCCATCCCGTTATGCTGTATAGCTACGTCCCGTATGGTCCATGATGGCCCACTGTGTGCAGCGGCCATCAGACTATACCTTCGTGTGAAAAAAGACAACAGAATAGCAGTATCATCTTCCTGTTTTACCGCCGATGCCTGAATTATCTTCATAAAACCAAAATGTTATTCTTAAAGCGTTTTTTTATGCTATTAGGGTTGCCACCCTCCTACTCGTACGCAATATAAAACTCGACAAATGTTTATTTGCTTCAAAAAAATAGCTGTACACTGAACATCTACGAATGGAAAATTGAAAAATGGGTAGAAATGGAAACCACCTGAAATACTAAGATTATTGTTCGTTCTAAAAATGTCTATTCATCTATTGATAGAAGTGGGCACACATCTAAATGGTGTATCTGTGACTACCGTACTAATGTTAATAATGAAATTTATTTTGTCACAACTTACTCAAGTATTTGCCTTCTTATTCTACATGGTGGTATAGGTATGGTACAGGTGGCTTTCGAACATTCTATTTCGACGTCTGTGCCGACGCCACAATCACAAAATCGTGGGCATGTACTGCGAACATAATTTTTTATTAGTAAAAAAGTATATTTTATTTGAAATGTCATTAAAAACGTCGTGTACTATTTAGGAAAATATATTGTTTTTAAATGACGAAGGTGAGTTTTTAATATAACCAATATTAATGTAAATAAATATATATAAGATACCTTGGCGCCGCCGCCGGTTCATTCGAATTTTCATATCTGCGAAAAAAATCTGTGATAAGATTTTTTTTTAATGGGTGGTTCAGAAAAGTAGGTATTACACGTGAAACAAATATACATTAAATGAGAGTTGAATATATGAATGCTTAGTAGGTAGACATAAGTACAATAAAAAATTGGGGGTATAGCGTCAAAATTTGCTTTGATCTGGTAACTAGTTCCAAATTGAGTTGACTGCTTTTATGCCCCCACCAATCAAAGCTATGAACCATCAGGACAGACAAACCTTCAATTAAAAAACCGGACTTCAATCGTTTCACCTGTTACTACAATGCCACACAAATTAAACTTTAAATGAGTACCTCTTCTTTTTCTAGTAGGTTTTTTGTAAATGTTTGAATAATGACTACATTATGTAACAGAAACACCAATTGCTTAGAAAATGTGTCCACATCTATCAAGTAAATCTACAGACTCGAAACCGTTTGGTGAGAAGATCATTGTGGTTTAATTACCACGTGGTTATGGTCGCGAACGATGGTAAAAAAAACCGTCGGGTATTAGGATTAGGACGATGGTTCGGGTATCGGCGGTAACAGACTAACAGTCCGATTCAGCACGCCTACCACGAACATCGAAAAGTAACATTGACGGGAAAACATCTTTGTCACTCCAATATGCAAATGTGACAGAGATTCGTAGTATAGGCCCAGGGAAGCAGCACCGTCGCCTGTTTAAGGCCTTATTATATGAAAAGTCCTACCGGATTTCGATGACCTCGGTGTGTCGAAGCCCGATAGCCTCGGACGGACAGTGTTGCCAAATTTATTAACTAATAATAGTTAATTAAATATCATTCGCACCTGCGCATTTTTTACTCAAGTTAAATACCTACTTATACTGGCTTCAGGTACGAAGCTACTTGTAAAACTGAAAAACATACTTAATATTTTTCTCATTGTAAAGTGGAGAAACGTAATTGTTTGGCAACACTGTCCTTTCAACGCCCCGGCGATTGAAAACCACTAGCTAGCGCATTCGATTTAGGAAGGAATTTCGTTTCACAAAGTGTCAAAGCACTGGTATTAGAATATTAAATAAATAGATTTTTTATTTTGAAGCAAACGCTTTTTATACTTTCTTATGATGTTCGCGACGGACTGACATTTTCGTGAAACGGATGCTGTTAATTCATCAAGGGCATCGTATCCGGTGAGACTTTTCGTATAATAACCGCATTTTACTGCCGAAACGCGAAGGTTCTTCTTGTGCTGCCTCCACTTTGCTAACGACGGAGCGTACCGTACAGTGCTTAGACATAATCAGCCCTTGAAGTTGAACATAATAATTGAATACGTACCCTTTTTTCCGGCCAAAGAGAAAATTCCACATTCTGAGGGTCGAGGACTACTGAGGAAAAAAGGTTTTAATTAACTAAAATTTCAGTCACAATCCTGGCTTCCGATCTTTCAAACCTATAAGAAAATCGCTGAATGTGCGTAATGTGTAATTGAGTGTAGTAAGACCTGAATGGTGTTCATGGTAAACACAGCCTATAATGTTTGTGAGCATCCTGAGTGCATGTTGTTACAAAGCACGTAGCCGCTACACGCCACGCTACCCGCCCCGCCACACGCTCACGCCCGCCAGTCTAGCCTTACGCATCGAGAATTGCCATTAACGAACATGCAAGTGTGACAGAGAGAAAGATACACGTACATATGTACGTGGTAGTAGACCAAAGGCACAAAACAGAAACACTAGTAGAAGCGTAAGGTACGTGGAGCGCGTGTGGAAATAGTACGCGGAGCTCCGCACACGTGCACCACGAATAGCAGCCAGTTTATTGTAGTTTTATATTGTTTGGACACAGGTGAAACCTAGATTCTTGAGTTGAAGAAATGTACGAGTACAATCTTTATTGATTTAAGTTTTTTATTGGTAGGTAAGGTAAATTAATGTCTTGCACGCACTATCTCTTACCCAAAAAGTGTAATAATAAGCATATATATCTCTGTCACTCCCGGTAAAACTACGTACGTTGAAGGTCCCAAGTAGCAATCAAATGTCTTAAAAAGGTATTGAAGATATCTTGAAGACAATTAGACCAATTCTTGCTGGTGTCTTGGCTAAAACCATTATGTCCCTGAAGATATCTTGAAGATATCCCCCAAGACTCAGTTAAGACAAAGTGGGCACAGTATTTAAGAAAATTTTAAGAAAGAGTTAATACTTCTGTTTAGACAAACTTAAACCCTACTTAAGAATGAGGGTTTACAGATCTCTAAACTTGGATTTCAAGATATCTTGAAGGTTGATTTAAGACCAAGAAATATACTTAAAGATATCTACAATACTGACTTAAAACTATTAACACTGAGTTGCACAAATTCGACCTTCTCTTAATAAAGAAAATTTTAAACCTTTTTTTACTCATGGATTGTATTTTAGATGTATTTGAGAAAACATGGCTAACTCTTTTACTAAAAAGAGAATTCATTGAAGGTTATCAAAATGGCGATTATGTTACTATTTATTATTTTTATAAAATACCGTTTTATTACCTTGTAGGTATTTAAAAACTACAACGCACGATTGTTTGTCGTGTAGAATTGATCGAAAGTGCTATAAAAAAGACGGGCTTACAAAATACTAGAAAAAAACAGTTAAAATTTGGAATATTATGTTGCAAAATGAAAATTTTCTTATATACAGCGCAGAATACTACTTTTCTGTAAATGTATTTGAGATATAAATGCAATTATTATTGATATAACAAAAATCTAACTTCAATGAACTTTATTTTTTAAGAATCAGCATCGAAATTTTAAATTTATTTTATTTATTACAAGTGTAAAATGGCGTTAAGTCTTATTACTCTTAGCGAAGTATGACTTTAAACGATACTGATTTTGTAAGGTTACTTTAGATAAAGTATAGACACATTGGGTTTGGAGAAGTACCGATTTAGATATATTATACTTAACTTATAATAAAAACCGTTCTACTTAATACTTAAAGGGACTCAATAGAATCCTTAGTTTTGACTTAGTGAATGCAAGTTGTCGTCCAACTTACGGTAAGTTTTATGCAAGAAGAGCCATTAAATTTATAATAGGTATATAATATTCATTCTGTATGTCCTGTGATGAAAACACATTTTGGCTAACTCAACTTGTATTCATATTTCAATTACGAATTTTTAATTTGTAATGCAAAATCATGTAATACACTGTAGAAATAAATGAATCTGAATTCTGAATCTGAATCATAACTTCATATAATAGCCTCGCCCGGCGCAGTGCTGTGCATTCCCGGTGTACTCCCAGATTTTTAACATAGGATTGGCCAAAATTCTATTTTTGAACTTTTGAATGTTGCAGTGTGGTATTTTACTGATCTGAGCGGCCAATATTATTCTTGATGTTATTTAAGTAGTTACAGTAACATTAAGCTAATCATTCATTTTTTATCTATACGTACGGTATGAAAATTATGGTGAAATTATAAAAAAAATAAGGATTTTTCAATATTAGCTCAAAGTAGTTATAATAATATAATGCTCTCCGTTCCCTTTCTATGTCGGCATCGTCCTTCAGATCGTCAGTAACAATATGCCCGAGATACTTGAAGCGAGTGACTCTCGTCAGGGACTTGTTACCAGCCTTAAAAACCATAAATTCACTCTTCTTCCCGTTATAAAGCAAATCGTGTGAGGAGGCGTAGGATTCACATATGGCAAAAAGTTTCCGAAGCGCACTAATGGAGGGAGCCAGTAGCAACATATCATCGTACATCATACGTATAGACATCAAGGGTGAGCTCAAACCCTCGCTGGCGTACCCCGCACTCCATCTTGTATGGTTAAAGTTCCAGATTCGATATTCCGACATGCAGGACCTAAGGGCGAACTAATTTTAAACCGGTCTCTGAAAAAGTTAGCTATTTCTTTAGGATTTGAAACTCCATTAACACTCCCAGGCACGCCGTTCTTAGGATTAAGTTTATTTGTGGCCTTCCAGAAGGCCCCGAAATCTCCACTAGAGTGATGTGATGCCAGCAGGTCCATTTTAATTTGGTCCTGATGGTTCTGACACCACCTCAACCTTCCTTTAAAGACTTTACGCGCCTCCAACATGTCATTACACCGTCCCTGAGCCCGGTTTCCCATACCATTCCCAAATTCTGAACGCTCTTTTGGCGTGACTGTGGGCCTCCTTCACATGCTTGTTCCATCCGGCTAAAGTATTTTTACGTCCACTAATACTTATTACTTAAATGTGTTAGAGTAGCCGCATGACATATAGAGCCCCAATTATTGTACACAGTTGGTCAACAAGGCTCCTATGACATATACTGTCGCAATACCTACCGCAACAATCTTGAAACTCAGTAGGTAAATCAATATTCTTTAACTTTAAATTACAAATTTTCAAATATTCCGTTATTTGGTGGACATTTCTTTGTCCCCACTTCACTTTATTTGTATTATTTATTAACCAAGCTGACATTAGTGATTTTCCTCGCTACGTTCAATTTGCATTTTACTATGAGTGGAAAATTATCAGACCAACATACATAGTATGTAACATGAACATCAATAACACTCGGTAATGCTGTAATGCGACCTTAGTTACTATACAGTGGTCGAGAAAACGGCGGGATCCATGCGCCTCGCTAATAAATGTGAATGCTCCCGACGACTCTAAAATATCTAAATCGGCACATACCCAGTCGTGCATAATGATACCGAAGTATCACTCGAAGATGTACTTGGTACTACTAACGAAGTCTCACGCATCGCACTGGTAACGTTTGAAGCACTTGGTCGCACACAATTTGACGATTTTTTAAATATATTTTTTTATTTCGGGTATCTTTGAATTAGGGCATGCAGAACCGGTCCCGGTTCCCGATTTTTGATACCCGGTTCTGGGATGCATAAAGAACCGGGGGAACCGGTTCCACCGGTTCTGGGTGATTAATTTGGATAAATTTTTTTTTAGAGTAATAAAATAAGTAAGTAACTTAATTATAGAGTATTTAACAGGTTGAAGCACTATTGTGAGAAAAATGAAATGAAAAAGTTTATAAATTATATAATCAACATTTATTTCTTTTTAAAGAAATATGAATAAGTAACAAAGAACACAACGAATCAGTTTTATCATCGTAATCGTAATATCACAAAAGAACACAACAAATCAGATTTATCATCGTAATATCACAAACGAACACAACAAATCAGTTCTATCATCATAGGTAATAATAATAAATATCACAAAAGAACACAACAAATCAGTCTTAATGAACGATATTAACTTATGTGCTTATCTTTTTTTATTTATTTGTTAAATATTAGTAGTTATTCAAAAACAAACCCAAGCAGTCTTCAACTCTTCAATCAAATTTAAAACTCAAAACAAAAACGTTAATAAAATCTAAAAAAAAAAAATCTTCTATGTGAATAAAATAAGTAAATAACCTGCTTAATATAATCTAAATAAAATAATCAGCTTTTCTTCTTCCATGGCCCTTATCCCTTAAACAGTTTTTTTAGTCTTCTTCAAAAGATTTTTTTCTTGATAATACGACCTTAAATAAATAATAACATCTAGACTGTGACTGATGTCACAGTCTAGACACTAGTCTTAATGAGCTGCGTAGGTGATTGCATATGTATCCAGCTGAGGAGAATATACGTTCAGGCTCCACGCTTGTCGGTGGTATTGCTTTCAAGTAATCGTACGCCAGGGAAAGATTGCTACCACGACCGTTTTCGAATAGTGTCATTTCTATTTTCACTGTTGTGAAAAAATCTTCGTCATCTTGCTGCCTATTTTTGCACTGTGCGGTTGTGGCTTTAAGGATTTCGAGATCTAATTCTTCTTTTTTTGTCAATAGCGGGGCTGGGGCTAGGTCGAGAACGACTTCGTCTTCTCCTTGTTGCGGAATTTCCTCGTTTATATGCCATGCCGCCGCACGCCATCGCAAGTTCGCAAGAATGTAATATTATTACTAATACATTCTATGACGGTTTTAGTAAAAGAAATTCTGGGAAATTAAACCACTTTAACTTATTTTTGAAAACCGGGGGAACCGGGTTTATTGCTTTTGGAACCGGTTCTACGCATACGTGTAAAGAACCGGGTATACCCGGGTATTTCAGAACCGGGTAGAACCGGGTGCATGCCCTACTTTGAATGGTTCTAGTTCGGTTAAAAACGTCCCGTTAAACCTATTTTCACTTAAACTTTATTAAATTTAGCAAAAATTGAATACAATAGTCTTCATTAACCCAATCAATAGAGCTTAGTATTACAATCATCTTAAGTTCATCTACCAAAATCAGTTTTTACTTTGCAATTCTAAACTAATACTTGAATTATATCATTGAGTCTTAAGTGAGCTTCCAAATAATCTGAGTTGAGTAAAATACGCATTTTTAGACTTAACTGTAGACATACTTAATACTAAATAGTTTTTAGCATACTTAACTAGGTTTAAGGTATTCTTAACTTGCTAAAGTAGGAGTAGCTTAATACTATTTAGTTTTTAAGATTAAAATGACTAAACTGAGTCGTTTTAAATTTAACTAATTATTATTTAAGATAAAGTTAAGATATGTAAGATTTAATCACTATTCTTGTTTGCTACTTGGGGTGGAAGGAAGATGCTATCTGTTGGGGATTAGCTGAACTGTAACTATGTTATATTGATGTTCATAGTTCAGCTACTTAACGCCAGGTGACACATCTTCCTTTGCAGGTTAAGTGTAGAAGCGAAACATCGTAAGTGGTAAAATGAGTATATAATTTCATTTCAACAATGTTACATTAAACATTAAGCTTATTTTTGAATAAAATATTAGGGCCATCTATGTTTAAAGCTGTGTGAGTGTGGCGACATCTAGCTGTTCTTTATAATAATCTGGCCACAAGTCACTTCTATTAGTCTCTCTGTTTTGTCGCCAGAAGCGAGCGCCGAGTGGAGTGGAATCTAAACGACGCAACGTGCAGGCAGGCTGATCAAGTGATATAATACCTATACGTTTGTATTTTGTTTTTTTGCAGAATTTATTAATTCCAGACGTTACGGTGCACGGTGCTAACATGACGGCACGGCGCTGAGGGCATGACTTTGCGTCGACTTGAATTGACGTCTTTTGTGGTCAAAGAATTAACCATACACACATCAACTCCACTCCGCTCTACGCGACTCTACTTTATAATCATCATCATACAACTGCGAACCCATCAGATAATACCCGCAAATTTAAAACTATGTTATCCTTGAACAAAAAGAGCAATAGTCGTCCCATTTAACCCTTTGACCGCTTTCATATTTGAATGAAGTGATCAGTCAGACGCCAAGCACGTTACGATAACCAATGACGAATCTCGTAGTGCTGTGCAAAACGATTCTAAATAAGTACACTTTATTCATGATCGAAGTACACCTTAACTGAGACAACTTTAGGCGTTGCTGGCGTCGTGGGTACGACAGCACACGACGCCTTTAGGTGTTCTTGGCGGTCAAAGGGTTAACATGGAATAAAGGTGGCACTTTAGTCTCTCCCAGCGGGGAAAGAAAAGTCGCTTCGGATAGGTGGTATGAAAAGAAGATGATAATAGAAATGTTTCTATTGTCATCTTATGCACACCATTAGTAATTTGTGTTACAAGTGATCAAAATGATATAAGTATTTCCAGCGAGGGCGTAGGTACATTCAATTCCAAATGAAGCGATGGATTTCAAAGTAGAATTCTGAGCGTAATGAGGGATTCAAGGGTTAACGCCCAAGACGAAAATAATTTTGATACCGTGTGACACATAGGTACTGCTTTTCACACCAACTAAGAGGAAATAAACAAAGCCGAAAACTGCATCATATCAACACCACGATGCCACTAGTTAATGCCCGAAAACGTAAAAATGTGTCCCTGAACAGAAAAGTGCCACTTTGATCCCTCCTAGCTTGAACACAAAAAACCCTTTTATGAATTAAAAATAAATTGATACATATCGATTGATTATGTTGTGCATAATTCAATGATAACCCAATCTCAACTAAATGATTAACTTACGCATGTATTCTGTTGCGGTTGCGAAGGCTGATCCTATTTTAAATTACATGTTTGTTTCAGTTTTTTTACTTGAATTTTTAATTTGCCCAGCCCCATTTTGATGTTATCATGTTTGCCACTGTCAAGATTGTCAGTGAGCAAAAGCGTTTTGTTTGTGCTTTTGCTGCTAGAATAAACCTAGTCAACCGCCAAGTATGATCGCCAAGTCTGCACGCCAAGTGCTAACTAAACCGTTTGAACGCCAGACGCCAAAAGAATATGCCATGCCCCGAACGCCAAGCAATTGCGATTATTTGAGCAAAATTAAACTTTACGGAGTCTTACTGCATAGGCGAAGTTTTCGCGTGTAGCTGTCGTTGGCGGCCTTCGCAAGACTTTTTGATATCGTCCACAGCCGGGTGTGGCTTACGTATAGCGCGTCTATTTTTTTTATTTTTTTTATTAGCCTTTCAGAGTGTCCCACTGCTGGGCAAAGGCCTCTCCCTTGGATCTCCATAACTCCCTCTGTTTTGCTTCATCGGGCCAGTTAGCAAGGAAGGCGTCCATGTCATCTCGCCATCTCCACCTGGGCCTGCCTCGTCCACGCCTACCTTGCGGCATCCACTTGGTAGCTATACTAGCCCACCTATCCGGATCCGGCGCGTCTATACTGGATCTAAATCTAGGGAGTGTATTTATCTGTTTTTGTCATACTAATTTGAACCTTATCCCTGAGCGACAAAGGTGTTCCTACGAATACCTTGCTTCCTACGGAAAAGCACAGTCCCTTCGATGTAGATCCATGATAGACGCGACATAGTCAAGACATAGTGCTCTTTTTATAGTCTTATACGTAATTATTAGTCAATTACCTAGTCTTATACCTATAAAACTATAAAAAGAGCACTGTCTTACACTAGTCACAGTATTTACAAGAATGCCAACATTAGAATATTTAGAATTAGTGGAAAAATCTAAAATGTCCTTGTGAGAAGTGGAACTAGAGGCGTGCGTCTCATTTCAAGAGTGACAATTCCGTGATTTCAGGGTCGGTGATAAGGTGCTATTTAGTTTGGTACAAAAGTACTTCTTCTTCTTCTTTTATAATATGGCCTCTGTCCGAGAATTGGACAATTTTGCCAGTGTCCCGTATTAATATATCAGTGTATCTTATATAAATAGTATATTGCCTCTTGGGCGACGTTGTTCGGTAATTGGCCTTGCTATTTATTCCGTTTACAGCTTATACGTAATAAATATTTCAGGAGGCCAAAATCCCAGGGCAACCGAGTAATAACTCAATAACGCGATTACACGCGTTTCAGGATTAATTCTTCATTAGCTGCACACTTCTTCGTTAGTTTACTGCACAATAAGCTATAAATATTACACATTAAACAACATTTAGCACACAAAAACAAAGAACTATTCAAGAAACGCAACCGCCATTTTGAATATCAAACGGCACAAAAGTAAAACTGCGTAGGTGTATATCCATCAAATGGGAGAATCCTCATCTGACATTTTCTATAAGTACAATAGTTATTTCAGTTATTTGTTATACAAGGGGGAAAAGTTGTTGTTTAACTCTCGGGCTTATATTGAGATTCGAGCAAGCGAATTATTCTAAAATTGAGCCACGAGCATAGCGAGTGGTTCAATACAGGAATCTTGAGCTTTACGAGATTCTCAAGGCATGAGAGTTGAACAAACTTTGCCGTTAAATTACTTGTGGATAAAATGCGTTTTTCCACGCGTTTTAGAGGATAAAACCGCGCTCTCCGAACTAGTGAGGGGAAAAATATTCTACTGATTCCTTGGGGTTGTATGGATATTCGTACGTGTTACGTGATAAAAGATTTTTTGGAATAGGGCAGATGTATTGAAAGGTGCAGTCTATACTCTAAGTCTAAGTCTAAGGTGCCCATGTAGTAAATCGACCAAAAGAAATAAAATCAATTTTCGACGTGAATTTGTTTATTGTCACAATAAGACATTCTAGTTGTTGCTACATACATCACATTTATACTGGATATACACATATATTCGTGTTTCATAATAAATATTTAAACTTTAAAGCACATGATTATTAAGATTTTGTGTATACATTTTGTGTCTGTGTACAAAATAAATGCTTGTTCTTTATCAAAATAAAAATCTAAAAAAAAGCTCTAAAATTACATTTTATGCGCGTGCTAAAGTTAAGTATTTCCTTATTTCTACAACATTTATAATGTCGATAAATAAGGTGAAAGTATAAATACATTTCAGCATCAAAATATAAATTGAGGAAAGGAATGTACAACGGGGCCCTGGACTGTTTAAAAAATTAAATGTTTCCACATTTATCACATTACAATTTATAGGAATTGGTTACATTTTACGTAGGTATTTACTTTAGTTTCATTCATTTGGGGTAGCGCATTGTAACATTATTGTATTTTACAATGTAACTTGTTAACCTTTTCACGAACCTTACTACTGGGATCTACAAGCTAAAGGTTGTGAAAGTGTTAAGTTATGTAACTCTCTTACGGTAGATGTCGCTACTTGCCTCCTTAGTGAAAAGGGATGTAGTGAAAAAAATATTTACGGGATTGTACCCGTAGTCACGAATTCGATTGACTACGAAGGCAGTGATTTTTTCTTCTTTACCTTTTCTAAACATGTATCTATTACATCACTCTATTAGTTGATCACTGTAGGTACTCGTATATACTTTAATCTGTTCTAACCCGGCGGCATTCCCTACTATTTTTATTAGCATAAATGCAGTAATCCATACTGGGTATTTCTGCCCGGTAGCAAATGCTGCCGGGTTTAACGCAGATTACGTTCAACACTAAAGTCCCTGCACCTACTTACTTAATCTTTCTGGTTTAGCCCATTGGTTGACTGGTAGAGAATGCCTTAAGGCATTAAGTCCGCCATTTATGCCATTTGTATTGTGCAATAAAGTTTTAAATAAATAAATAAAATAAATAAATACGTGTTCTTCGGGTTTCAATGTTCCCGGTGGCTCTACTTGTGTCGAAACGAAACTGGAATGGTCTATGTACAGCCTTTCATTTGCGGACTTACATTTGTGTGTGACCCACTGTCAAACTGTAGGTATTGAAATTCAGAGCAGGGATCGTTACCGATGTAACTAAAAATCCAAATATAAACAAAAGATTTTCGATACTTTAAAACAGGATGTATGTAAGAACTATGTAATAAGGTCTAGTTTACCCCCTGGGGTTAGAAGGTCAGATGGCAGTCGCTTTCGTGAAACTAGCGCCTACGCCAAATCTTGGATTTAGTTGCCAAAGCGGCCACCAGGATTCCTGAGCCGTGGCATAGGCCGGGATTCATGAGATAAGTTGAGTGAAATGAAAATTTTCAATAACAACGGATTTACCGAAATTGAATACGTACCGGTAAATTTGTATGAAAATAATACCGATACAAGATCCCTGATTAGGGAAAGTTTGCGGAGTCGCAAATTTAATACCGCGACCGTGCCATCGCCAACACTGTTAACTGACTATTTCTAACCCGTATTACAATGGGATACGGGTGTGCCGATAGTCACTTAACATTGTAGATTGTACAGTCAACCAATTGGAACCCCAGGCCACTGTAGGACTATGTCATAGTGAAGATTTAAATCAAATTGTAAGAAATCTCTTACTGCTTGTCATTTTGACATGGTTCTAGAGTGGCCTAGGGTTCCAATTGGTTGACTGTACAGTCAGCTACAAAAATATGAATACAGCCAAAGTACTAAAAATATGTATACACGACCTTAATGTCCGGGGAATATAGTCCTGTATACATATTTTCTGCACTTTGGCTGTATTTTTAGCTGTGTGGCTGACTGTACCTACCGATACAGGTCCTTGTGCGTATTTGATACACTTTACTGGACACGTGTTAATATTTACTTAATTGTCTTATTATTATGTTTCAATCATTATATTGTAAGTACTTATAACCAGTGATGAATCTAAAATGGGACATTTACCATGTATGTTGGTACGTTTTACACCAATGACTATTTGTTTTAAAATCTATTAAGTCAATCACTTTTAGGTCCCGGGTGACAGTGTTGACTGACCAAAAAGAAGGCAATTATATGCGATTACATTCTGTAATCGGGTTAAAGTAATCCAAAGTTTGTATGTGTCTACAGGATTTATGGTTGCGCCCGCGCTTGTCAGAAAGAGACGACTGCTTTAACTGTGGCGACAACGAGATAGCCTTGCCGATATGTTTAGCTGTTCTTCTTCACCACAATGGCGCCCACAGCGATAGCGCCGAGTATAAGCGCAGCAAGCGCTATCCATTTCCAATTACTGAAAACAAAAAAAAGTTTAAAAATACTTATAAGGAATAGGCTACTAGACTCATATCAAATTTGGCACAATAAATGATTATTTTCTATAGTACCTATTTGACTTAAGAACCCAGTATTTGTTGATTTCGGGTATTGGGTACGTTTTTTTCAAATAAAAAATTTGTTTTTTTTAACTCTGAAAACGATGTCGGCCATGTAGTGACGTCATTATACTCGTCGAAGCTAACTTCATGCTGAATCTTATACGAGTGAACTGTGAAGTTCGTTACGTCACCTCTGCTGTGACATTGACAAATGTTGTTTTCCTCCATAGTGACGTCATATCACAGATTATATGTGAACAACGTTTTCGCCGGATCACGTATAAAGTAAACTTTAAAAATATTTTTTGCAGTTTTCCAGGGCATAATAAAATATGGATATATTTTTTTCACTTAATTGGTCATTAATTAATAATATAAGACCAACTTCAAAACAAGGTCAAGTAGCCTATTCCTTCACAAATAGACCTAATAAAGGAACCAGACTGCGCGCCGTGTCCAGGATTACCGCCTTCTGCATCTGACCCCCGATCTAACTTCGTAGCGAGAGCCTCTCAAAATGTTGGTCGAGGCTCTTCGCTATAAGACCGTTCGCCGAATCACCCTCCCACATGGCGGTTACTTTGTGAGCCAAGTCTAGGTACTTGCTGGACTTGTCCCCTCGGCTTTCACTTCATGGGGGATGGTGATGTAGATAAGAAAACTCGATAAGGCTTCTCACGCTCTCTAGCATAACTTTGGGCGACAGAGGCGCGAAAACACATCAAGTTATGCTAAGGGGACAGATGTGAATTCTAGACGACAATACGTCGCTATACTTAGTCAACCTCATATGTACAGCAATCATTTGATGGAAAAGTCATCTTTCTGTCACTAGGAATACGGGTGTTTTCTCTATCAAATGAAATTTGCAGATACGAGGTTGAGTAAGTATAGCGACGAATATACAGATTGATTTATGAAAACTGGCGCGGAAAATATATGATATGAAACTCTCATTAATTTCATAGATAGATCTGTACATAATGGATAATATACATAAGTATTTATAACCTAGGATAGTAGCTATTACTAAGTACAATATACTTACAAGAACCATTTACTACATTAATTTATGTTTCTACAATACGATTGACATATCTACACTTATCATACTCTCGTATCTACTGGCATTATATTTCATGTGTCTAACTAATATATCAATTGCCTATAATTCACAAATGTACTATTCTAAGAATAAGTAGATGTGGCTATCTTTAGTTAAAGGTACCACTTTGTGGATTGTTGATAAGGTTCCTCTCTAAATTAATCTTTGTGACGTTAACGCCTTATTGCCTAGCGACTAACTGGTACCTTTCACTATCACAAGACAGCCACGACAGTATGTAATGAGCGAGACAAACTACCCTCTCTTTCTAGATTAAATAATAATACAATACAAAAAGTGTCACGGCTCACGGCTCTATTTTGCTTGTTCCAATAACAATGATTGCATTACAATTGTAAAGCATGAATTAAATCATTTACTACATATAATAAATGATTTGATTCATGTTTTTTTAAGTAGTCACACTACTATAGGTATATAAATTATAAATTGAAAGAGATGTCATATACTACAGAAAAAGGGCGTCTGCCGCGAAAGCAGGTCGCTGGTTCGATCTCAGCCCTGGACACTGAGGGCCTTGGTCACTTTTTTTCTGTAGTAAGTATATGACATCTCTTTCAATTTATAATGATTTCATTATTACATACCAACGGTTAATAGCAATTGGACTACCTAGTTACTAGAGACATATCAACATAGCGGGTAACAACGTGACAGGAGATAAGGTACGACTTTAAGCGTGTTATTAAGTATATTAAATAAATAGGTACCTTTCGTCACACCTATCACAGGGCAGACCGCGCTTCCGTCGTTTATCACACCTTGCAAACAATACAGTCTTCGGAGTATTGTACAGCTTAGTCGGTGCCCTCACATATACACGGTGCCCGTAAGCATTGCGAGAGATTTTAACAGCGTATTCCTGAGGCTAAAAGAAACAAAAAATTTCATATGATTTTTAGGAATTTTGACATTAAAAAATTCTTATCACATTCCAAAACGCGTTATTTACCGAGTGGAAGTAAAATTGTTTTAATAAAAATTGCAATTATCTCAGAAACTAGCCCTATCCAATAAACTTATTATGATTTTTTTTCTTTTAGCCTCCGGAATCCGCTGTTAAAATCTCTCGCAATGCTCACGAGCACCGTATTTAATAAGTATCCAACCACTCCACGTATGCAACCGCGTAGCGCGCGTGGATGCTTATGTGAGGGCACAGACCGTACCTGTTATACATACAGGATATACGTCACACGATTAAATACACAATAATATACAAATAGTGGAAATCCGAATAGAGTGAAATTAGAAGGGGGAAAAAGGAGTAAAATGAGGGAAAACAAGGTACGGACTTTTTATGTAAGGACGGTTGCCTTAGGGCCACTTGCACCACCCGGGGTGGCCGGGGTTAGCTACATAACCCGGAGTTAAGCATTTTTTTGTATAAGACTTAGTGGTGCAAGTGGGGCTTATACATACATATAGACGACCTGCCTCACACCCAAAAAAATCGGGATAAAAAGTACTTTTACAACTTTTCCTAGTCAGAAGGGTTTTATCGTGGTTGCAATTTTATCGACTATCACGCGATTCGTCACTTTCGCACTTGCATACTTGTAAGAACGTGACAGTCGGTGATAGACGATAAAAACCCGATCATAATAGCAGAATACGATACTGATTGTGATTACGCCCTGAAACCTTTGAGTTTTGAACCAGACGGAGTAGCAATTTACAAGCCTACCCCTCTGCCGAAGAGCTATGACATAGTATCATAATCATTGCATGGATTGACGTTAATCTGACATGGTTATTTGTACGTCACGTACGAATAGCTGTACATTTAACGTGCCTCCCGCAAAAAATGGCAGGCTTTTTTGATTAAAGTCAAAGCCTGAAACGGATCACCACTATTTTCGTAACACTGTGTATATGCAAATTATGCACGCTGAACCTTGGAATGTTTGTGAGTCTCAAATCATTTTCTACATGTCATTAACATCTAAGTAGGTACAGTCAGCTACAATATGAATGCAGCCAAAGTGCCAAAAATATGTATACACCTTAATGTTCAGGCAATAAAGTCCTGTAAGTAAACATCTTTTTGGCACTTTGGCTGTATTCATATCTTTGTAACTGACTGTACGTGGTGATGAGTTAACGTAAAAGGAGTACGTACCGACTTTTCTTCTTTTTTGTTTGCGGTATGCTAAAATTAAAACAATAAATATAAATTCTATAAACAAAACAAGCTCAAGAACAAAATAACAGTTCCTTGAAATTATTATATTTAAATTTGTGGTGTTTTTTTTTTTGAGAGACCTTGGAGGAATAATAAGCATAAAAGCATAATACCGAACTAGTTTTTGGTTTTAACCATTCAAAACAAGTAAACTTAAAATCTTAATATGGTTATGTATGGGCCACAAACGCCCGACTGTGTAAAGAATGATGGCGACTCTATAAAGAATGAAATAGATCGTCAACCTGTCATTATCAGCAACAATTTTCGTGACGGCAGACGTGGAGGTTGGTCCTTCATCGCACTTGTCCGGCACGAGACGAGTGCGCTTGGAACTCTTGGGGGTCAGGGCGCTGTCCCAAAATATGTATAACTTACTTAATGTATCCTCCTAGCGCCCATCATACAACCAAAATTGCCAGTAGATTTTGAATCTATTCCTTAGGAACTATTATTAATTTCTATTGTTAAGCGGAGAATACCTGTTTATAGGGCTTGGGCGGCAGGAGGATTAAAATATCGACTTTTTAAACTTTGTCTTCAGCGACTTATCTAACAGATGCGTAAGTAAGGCTTGTCCAAAAAAAAGTAGCCACTGTCATACTATTATAATTTTTAATTGAAACCATACTTTTACATCAATATAATTAAAAAATAGTACATTACATACCAAGGCCGTTTAAGTGGGGAATGGAAATGGCTTCGCCTCGGCCGACAATTACATGTAATCCGAGGCTTTCCCATTTACCGGCCGAGGTTTGTATACTATTTTTCAGCCCGACGGAGCCGGCAGGCGGCAATTTAGTTTTCCGTAAAGTGGCGCTTACCGGCCGGAGGACTGAAAAGAATATTCCCGTTTCCTTTTAGAATGCTTTAATGATATTTTTATCAATTGCTCCATATTTATGTGTCTTTATTTGAACCTTTGCATTGGAATGGTGTTTTTCAACCTCACCGGGGCCTTGGTAACTTTTTCTGTAATAGTATATGACATCTCTTTCAATTTACGACTTCATAATTTCAAAAGGAATTAAGCTCAATTCGTGTTTTCTTTTGTAAATTTATCATTTTGGATAATTTAGTTTCCCTCTGTATGAACTAAATTACAATATCGTTGACAATAGTTTTTCTTACCGATAGCAAGCCAAATAAATATTGTTGATATTCCGTAAGACCGCACTTTTTCTTGTGATAACTTTCGCATTAAGTATTATCTGAAGTTATTTTGATTTTGACGACTTTTAAGCAAATGGTTTTGGGTTTTTTATTGTTAAACCTATAAAGGAACACTTAATTTACAGTCTTATGTCTGTTTGAACTAGATGCTGGAACTATGGAGTAACGGTGGAGATTAATTTTACGATGGCTTTTTTTCGTGGACAAGCCTTATTCGTTGATTTGGGTTATATTAGATTCCTACTTTTCTTTATTACCTTTTATTTAACTTGCAGTGTATGTACAGTCAACCAATTGGAACCCTAGGCCACTGTAGGACTATGTCATAGTGACGCTATAAGTCAGATTGTAAGAAATCTCTTACTGCTTGTAATTTTGACATGGTTCTAGAGTGGCCTAGGGTTCCAATTGGTTGACTGTACCTATGTGTGTTTGTTAGGGTGCTGCAAAATCTTTTAACGGCCTCCTAGCCTAGTGCGATCTCATGCTTCGTAGGCAGGGTCACGCCTACGAAGCAGGAGGTCCCGGGTTCGAATCTTGGTCAGGGCATTTATTTGATTTATCACGAATATTTGTTCCCGAGATATGGATGTTTTCTATGTATTTAAGTATTTATATGTATCTATTTATTATATATATCGTCATATAGTAGCCACAACACAAGCATTTATGAGCTTACCGTGGTACCTACTAGATCGATTTGTGTAAGATTGTCCCATAATATTTATTTATTTATTTAACCTGAATTTGACTAACTTCCCGTTATTGTAATAAGCTGAAACTTCACATGCTTATGTACAGTCAAGTGTAAAAATATGGTGGTGAACATCTTACTGAAAAATATGTCCCATAGCACCTTTTGCCGGTGTAATAAGAGCGTAGTACCATATTAAAATTTATGAGTCGATTATGTCGAACCATATTTTTGCACTTGACTGTAGGTTGGATGACAATACAATGTTATATTACTATTGAGCTGATCGGATGATGGAGTCCAGAGGTGACCAAAATAACTCTATGATGAAACAACCGAACTAACTAACTAACTAACCAAAATAACTCTATGATGAAATAACCGAACTCTATTCTGTTAGGGTTTCTTAGAATTACGTCGAATTACTAATGCTTGTATCAAAGGTTACTGTTTTTTTAGATATATAATAAAATATTGGTATAACCAGAGAGCCTACGACGAGCTTATAATTTATATGGATTGGTATACTTTGAGTAAGACGCTACGTTGTACAGTCAAGTGTAAAAATATGGTTCGATATAATCGACTCATAAATATGGTACTACGCTCTTATTACACCGGCATAAGGTGCTATGGGACATATTTTTAAGTAAGATGTGCACCACCATATTTTTACACTTGACTGTATCAAAATTTTTAATAGTACCTGTCGGTAGGAGCATCAAAATTCCGCCAAAATTTTCCAGTTTTTTTCGTAGGTGGCTTGTTGGCTTCCAAACAGCTGTCACAAGTATAGTGTTAGTTATGTGAAACAAAAAAGAAATTGTGTAGGAATTAAAACATAAGAGTGTAAGTACCTTGCCACTGAGTTACATTCTGAACATGAGCCTTTTCTGTAAAAAAATATTATTTCATATAAAAATATATATAATGACGCCTTTGCTAATTACTTAATGGTTTCTAGATATCTTCGTAGCAATTTCGAGGTGTTAGTAATGCCTAGAGCCTGCTTGGCAATCTAATCCTAAAATTGGCGAAGGTATGAATAAAGCGACTGTCATCTGACATTCCATACCCAGAAGGAAAAAATCAGCGCTAATCACCAGTCTAGCTACAGTCGACTTCATAAATATCTGTCAACATCCTAAGGGTGTACAGATATTTTTAAAGCATTATAACTAATATTTGAAACGGGATAATTACCATGTATGTTTGTTTTATTGAGCACCCGATATTACTCCGTGAACATGACGCTTGCAACAGTGTCGAAATATCGGGTGCTCAATAAAACAAACATATCTACATGGTAATTATCCCGTTTCAAATATTAGTTATAATGCAAATGACCATGTTAGCTTAAAATCGTATATTTTTAAAGCCTTGGAAATTCTCGTATATTTATGAACTCGACTATACGGCGTAACGCTACGAAAAATCCTTACGAGCTAATTAATCTATTAGGGAAAGAAATAACATCTAAAATAAACTGTTCTGTAGTTTACGGAACTCTCGGATCGCGAGTCCAAATCGCACTTAGAACGAAGGTTTTTATTTCGGTTTCATTAATAGAGCAATGTAGGTACAAACCCGCTTATATTGTGTGTGTGTTTCGCAATGCGGTCTTTTTTGGTCATCATGTGCGCGTTAAAACAACTAAAACAAAATAATAAAAAATGTTTTCGCAAAACTAAAAAAAAATCTTACTAACTTGATAAATGGGCGGATATTTTTTTGTTGTCGATTTTTTTTTCGCGTCTGATTTGAATGCAATTAGATATGTAGGCAGGAAGTTTCTTATTATCTTCAAGATAGACCCAATTTTCCAGTTTTTCCTACAACTTTTTCCACTGAGCTACGAAATTTATTACAATTTTTGGTCGCACATTGGGGTTACGCATCTATCTACCGAGTTCCTTATTACTACAGACTCACCAAATTTCATTCAAAACTGACGTGAAAAAAATGACAACTAAATAAAAATCCACATATGATATCATCTTAGCCGTGCGTAAATGAGTAATGTAAAGGGCTCGAGACGTAAGGTAATGGTGTTAATAAACGCGATCAATCCGTTCCATAGTGTTTAATTCCAATTGATAGATATGGTATTATTTAAGTATGTGTATACGTTCCGCCTTCATTTATTAAACAGCGGATTTTGACGAAAACTGTAAGTTAATAGTTCAGATAAAATCATTTCTAACAAAAATATTAGAATACACGATGTTCTTGAACATTTTCTTTAAGTTCGTCATTTGGCATGGTATTATAAAGCAAACCGAATGGCATAGTTTAGTTTTATTAAATTCGTTATTTTTTTTCATTAGAGTGGGTCACTCAGTGTGAAGAAAAAAAACAAAAATTTACCTGCATATTGTATACCGTCGCGCACAGAAATAAAAAGTTACGTTATAAGTTATAATTTAGGTTACTGCCTCTGGATTACAGTTAACATGTGCACTTGTAGAAAAAGCAATTGCTCAAAAACACGTACTATAAAAAATAAAGAATGTACCTGTCGACTGGGGTGCACACTTTAGTACATGATGGAATGTTTCTGTGGAAAAACATTTTTAGTTACTTTTTGAAAACCAATTATAGAACGCCATTTTTTTACTGCTAAATTCTAAATATGTATCTGGTTTAATCAACTATTATTTGTCACTAGTTACCGTCTCCTGGGTCACTTTTAAAATCACGGTTTTATGGCACTAAAATTCACAGTTTAATTTTTTTTTGGTATTCCCTTTCCATGATGGGCGATCTACCAAGCATGTCAGTAGAACATACTACAACGTTTCTTCTAACGAACTGTGCTGCATCTGTCCCCTGGCTGACGGGACTGAATAACCACAAGAAATAGTTGATTCACCTACCTACAGATGTAATTTTTCCGTAGTTTTTATCGAAACTGTACTTCTCAACTAGTTAATGTCTGGTGATGATAGGAAACTATTCACTACATCTGTTGTGCACATAGCTGTTACACAGGTGCTCTGAGTTAAAGCATTTCTAAGTAAACACGAGATATCTACATCGCTATAAGAACTACATATCTATCTATGATACATCCAACGCTTCATCCTAGTCAGTCCAAAGTGTAAACATGCCCTTAGTTGCTATACCTAAGAACGTAATGGGAACTAACGTATTGTCGCTCACCAGGCGGCGCCACTCAACCCAACACATGCGTGGGTCCTCTGTCTATATGGAAGAATTGTCAAAGTGACGTTTGAAATGTTCCCGCAGGACCCACGTTCCACTAGCGCCCCTAGCGGAAAATCGACTCGCGAGTCCTCATTGGTGTCCTTACCACGAGTTCGAAATCTACTGTAGAAATCTATAGTCGCTAGCGTCTACGTCAAAGCACTGTCAGTGCATCTCGCTCGCACTTGCGGGTGGAAGCGGGATGCAACTGTCGAAATTTATTCTTCGAAATCTATATAAACTCATGGTAGACACTGATAGGAGCAGGTGGAGAGACCGTTAGATCTAGAGACGACATCAAGTGAATACATTATACCAAAAGGTCCCTACTATGTAGGTATCTACTTTATCATTATTCATTACTTAGGAACTATCACGTTCAAAATTGCATGGGCAAGTTTATGAATGAATTCATTCATTCATGAATTACCCATACAGTTTTGAACACGGGTGTACATCTAAGATAACGCAAATTTGTATTTACATTAAGACTGGTGATTTCACACATTTTATTTAAACTACATATCTACTTACATTATGATTAGATGTAGATATGCTAGGACTAAATAATCACGGAATGTATACAAAAACATTTTTAAAACCTATAATCGCTGTCAATGGAACTTCCAAACAATGTAAACAAAAGGCGTCACATGTTTTGTCACTGTCTCTCCTTGTATTTTCACACTACCTCATCAAACACCACTGAAACCATTCACTACTGAAACGGTCGTATTATCGTAACATACAAAACATGAGACAAATAAGTTAATCTTGGAGACTTCATTAAAAACTTAAAAGTTAGGTTACTACGGTCAATATGGCGGTTGTTTACATTGTTAAGAAGTTCCATTGACAGCAAGCTTAGTAAACTTATTGTCGATTTCTTTATTGTTTTTGTTCCATTTGTTTGTATGTATGTAAACTCTTTATTACTCTGTGTACACACGCGTTCAAAAGTGCATGGACAATTAATTCATTTATAAACTGCTCATGCAATTTTGAACGAGATAGTAGGGATATCTTAACTGTGTTTACGTACGAATAAATGTTCCTATTACTAAACTATTGTTACAGACTGCAAGATACGACTTAATTAATTAATCTTGATGTATTTACTTGGGCAACACCTACGTATGTTTAAACTAGATAAAAAAAAAACCTTTGTGATGTTGATTTACAACTGCAAGTAAAATAAAAGTTTTTTAAATAAATACAACGTATTCTGTATGAGTAGTGTACATAGGTATATGTCGATCGCAGAGTAGAATTAATTAATTATAATTTGAGTCTTATCTAAATAAGTTACACATTTCTTTTATACAACATGTGTTTAGACAATATCTTAGATTATTTGTAAGTTAGTAAAGCAAAAAGTACCTATCCTATAATTATTATTTATTTTTATTAAGCTGGAATGAAAATGTATACGAACAGTACCTACCTTATTTAAATATTTGGCATATAATTATTGTCTAAAGAAAATATAAGCCTCGCAAAATATTGGAAACTAAACTTACCAAGTTTGAACGGGTTCTTTGTCTGATTTTTCGTCATCTGGCAGTGTGCCAATTTTATATTGCTTCAACAGCTCCCTGAAACGTGATTTGATTTATATATAATTGATATTTACTATTTAGGCTAACTATACTAGTTATGCTAAGTTATGCTAAGAGCTATGGAGAGGGCTATGCTCGGAGTTTCTCCACGCGATCGAATCAGAAATGAGGAGATCCGTAGACGAACTAAAGTCACCGACATAGCCCTGCAGATTAGCAAGCTGAAGTGGCAATGGGCAGGCCACATGCACGCAGAGCAGATGGCCGATGGGGTCGAAAAGTGCTTGAGTGGAGAACACGGCTTGGCAAACGCAGCGTAGGACGTCCACCCACAAGATGGACAGATGACCTTATGAAGGTCGCCGGGAGACGCTGGATGCAGGTCGCTTCCAACCGGTACATATGGAGGTCTAAAGGGGAGGCCTATGTTCAGCAGTGGACGTCTTATGGCTGATATGATGCTGATGATGATGATGATACAAGTTATACGTATATCGAGTTCCGAGAAATCATAGCGTATTTCGTAAAATCGCCGTCAATGGAACTTTCTAACAATGTAAACAAAAGGCGTCACATGCTTTGTCACTGTTTCTCCTTGTATTTTCACACTACCTCATCAAACACCACTGAAACCATTCACTACTGAAACGGTCGTATTATCGTAACATACAAAACATAAGATAAATAAGTTAATCTTGGAGAATTCATTAAAAACTTAAAAGTTAGGTTACTACGATCAATATGGCGGTTGTTTACATTGTTAAGAAGTTCCATTGACGGCGTATTTATAAGAGTTTCAAAAACTCATTGGTATTGATATTTTACCGCTTCGAACTCTTTCTTATGATATAAACAATCGTTAACTATACTGGGAGTAGCATAGTTGTGATTATAAAATTATTTCGAAGTTCATTTTAAAATACCTACCCATATGCCACGCAAGGAAACTAGTTAATTCTTTAAAAATCAGTGTAAAAAGATTTCAAAACCTGTGATTTAATTCCACATTGTTCTAATAATCTTGTTAGATTGCAACATCATTTCTACAAAATATTTTTTAGGTTTACTAATATATTCTAGCCAAACATATTTCTGATATGGCATTTGTCTAATTTGACAGGTCTGCTTTCAGAATAATAATGAAGTGAGCCAACAAAAAAGGGTCTAAGTAGATTTTAAAAAAAACAACTTACATCAAAAACCTATATTAAACTGTAATTGTCTATAGAATTGAACCCACAATTAGGTATTAATAAACTTAACTTCCTCCCTAGCCTAGTTGGTAGCCCTGCCTACAAAGCTAGAAGTCCCAGGTTCGAATCTGGGTAAGAGCATTTATGTGTTGTGTGATTAACACGAATATTTGTTCCAAGTTATGATGAACGTTTTCTACATATTTAAGTATGTAATGTGTATGTAAGTATGTAAGTATGTAATGTAAGTATTTAAGTATGTAATTTATCTATTTAAGAATATATATCGTTGCCTAGCACTCATAATACAAGCTTGCTTAGTTTGGGGCTATGTATACATAGAAAACAACCATTATTCAGGAACAGATATTTTTCATCACACAAATAAATGCCCTTACTAGGATTTGAACCAGGCTTCTCGAGCTTCGTAGGCAGGGTAACTACCAACAAGGCTAAAGAGGCCGTTATAATTATAAATAGTTATTGATACATTTAAAAAAAGAAAAAGGAGGCCCGAAAAGAAAATGGAGGGTATGTAAAATAAGAAAATTTTATTACGTAAAATAATAGTTTTTATGTCCACTCAATAATAATAGTTGGAGTTCTCTTACCTAAATGTTGTATGGGATCCTCACACTATGTGACTATACGCTGGCTTACACTTGGCACAATTGATCTTTTGTGGCCCTGAGTGAATTTAGACCGGGAGCCATTAAAAGCTAACTGAAGTTTGGTGGGGGGTTATATGGGGGTATGCCCCATTGTGAATGGTTTGAGCAAAATGTTCGCCCAAACTACACAACGAACCAAACTTTCCCCCCCCTCCTCCCACTAAAATACAGTTGGCTCTCAATCTAGTCTTGTCTAAATCTACTCAGGACTTCCGAAAGGTCTGTGCCAAGTGTCAGCTCACAATCACAAAGTGCAAGGTGTCGCACAAGGGGGGACTATAAAAATTCTGATGAGCAAAGCTTTTGTTTAAAAGAATTCACACTCAAATTACTGCATCCAGTTAGCTGCTATAATGTCACAGATAGACACAAGGGGACACACATTATCTTTATCTATGGTCGGTTAACTGGGTTAACATATAATTACCTTGCATCTTCACTGTGGCCCACATCTTCAAAAGCTTGAGTGGCATCCGACCCTGCAGCATCCAGTAGGGTATCCTCACCACCAGGGTGCTATTAAAATAAAAACATTACTTACTAATTTACCCTAAATTCCTATAGGGTTCCATTCCTCTCTCACTCAATATGTGACATGGTAATATTTGTTGGGCAAAAATGCTGATACTAAAACTTAATGAAAACAGAATCAGAAGACCTCCTAACTAAGACATTTACATGTGTTTATTGCAAAGATAACCTTTATAAATATAAATTGCAGTATCTTAATGCTCCATCGTCAGTCTCGGATAATATTTGGAGGATTCTATGTCATACTGTGGCCAATTAGGAATAAGTAAGTACATACATTGATATCTGTCTTAAATTTCGAAATTCATGCAAATGGGCATTTTTATTTTTGTTGCAGAAAATTCATTTCTTGCCAAATCGAAAAATTGATCTGTTTTTTTATCCAGAATCGAGAGCTCTTTCAATCCTAGTAGGAGAAAAAAGTATCCTAATATTTCCATAAATTTTTCAAACTTTCAAATCTGTATAAAAAATGGTGGTGAACTGGAAAACAAATCTTGGGACACTTTTTTCTCCTACTAGGATTTGAAGAGCTCGCGATTCTGAATAGAAAACATATTAAAATTTCCAATTTAGCAAAAAACTAGTTTTCTACAACAAAACATGAAAAACGCACAAATCACTTGCTGAAACTTCCATACCAAGTGCTGCATCTAACCATTACCACTATTCATTGTAAACTACACCTTGGGAGTATACTGAGTCTAAAAACATCAGTTTTATTTAAAACTAGTTGTCGAGATCCCTGCATTGGCTAGTGTTCATTATGAATGTTTGTTCCAGAGCTATTGATGGTTTCCATGCATTTAAATATTTCTCTGTTACATATATCGCTGTCAAGTGACAACACAGGCCTTATTTACCTTACTGTGAGACTAAGTCGAATTGTGTAAGAACATCCATTACTTTAAACCAGAAATGTGACTTCTCCTAATAAAAACTGCAAAAGTTCTATGAAGCTTAGCTTAAAATTTAAACAAGTTGGTACCCAGTTAGGTTACGTAATGCCAGCGCAATAAACAGTTATCTATTTACCTCTTCTAAAAATTTAGTCACATCATACACATCGTCGTGTATAATCAACCACAGATTGTTTCTGTGCCTGTTTCTCTTCACGTCGGCTCTAGTTATAACTTTCGTCATAGTTACTAAATGGTTAAACTTGAACACTGACTATTTTCATTTACTTTAGCAGTTACACGTGAATTTCTAGGTTTTTTGTGGGCAATTGTTGAATGGATTGTTGGTTGGTTGGTTTGATTACCACTCAGCTGGCACTTGTCAGTTGTCACTGTCAGTGTACGATCAAAGTGAGCGTTTAGATTATGCAATAGATAGATCATCGGAGTTCAAGGACGTGTGGACACGTCAATAAATAATTCACAATAGAAATAATAAATCCTTAAAATATAGATAAAAAGCAGTACTAAAATTTTACTGACAAAAATGTTTATGCATTCTTCTTTAGAATGTCGGATTGAATACTTTTTTATATTAGGTTGAACACTAACGGCCGTTTGCTGCTCTACACTTGGGATATTTGTGTTGTGCCTCTCGCTCGCACCGATGCTAAACGTAACTGGTGCGTGCGAGAGGCAACACGCAAATATCCCAAGTGTAGTGGTACCATTACACGAATATTATACTTGGTATATACCTATGTCACTCTGTTGATGTAAAGGCCAATGATACCTATGTCAAATTACAAAAAACTTACGGTCGATAATGGATATTTGAACATACCTCGTTACAAGTGTATTGGCCGCTCCACACAATGGGCCATCATGGGCCATTATTCGGGGACGAGACGTAGCTATACAGCAGAACGGGATGGCAGTATTGTGTAACCCCTTTTACTCATAACTGCGTCCCTTATCATCGCCCATCATGGCCCATTGTCTGGAGCGGCCATAAAATAAAGTGTCACTGTCAAAGTCATGCTTGAATGCTTGATCCTTGAATTTGCTATTTGCTTGAATTTTGCTTGTTGATGAGGTGTAGGTATTTATTTTATGAAATAAATATATTACTACAAAATTTTCACATACATAATTTATTAGATTATGTGTAAAACCAACTAAAGTTATACCCGCGTGGCACAGTTACTTTTATTTAAAGTAATCCATATCAATTCTGCATGATTAGTGAGTGATTAGTGATAACCTACAACGTATTTACGTACATATTTATGGAATTTTACGATTTTTATAATTGAACGAAAACTATATATGTATTTTTTTATATTTATGGAACCTACAGCACTTTATTGTTTTCAAAATACACTAAGACAAAACTTTGTAAATTGCTTTAAATGGCTGTCGAACGCGATTTTAACGACGTTCTAGAGGACATATTTGTGCATGAAGAAACTTCGCATAAAAATAGTTTTGAAGAAGGATTCAGAGCTGGTAAAGAGGCAGGAAACTTTGAAGGGTATCACTTAGGCTACCATAGAGGCGCTGAATTAGGTAGAGAACTAGGTAAGTTGATTTTATTATAAAAACTCTCAATTATGTTGAACAAGTGTAGAAAATAATGTATCATAATCATAATCATTTATTTGCAACCATGGTATTACATAAGTTCTTAAAATAAAATAAGTACAGTCATGGACCCTACTAGGGCGTAGCAACTTACCGATGTAGGTAAATAATATATAAATTTTTCACTAAAATAGGTACATTATTCATATCTGTAATATATATCTTACTCATACAATAACACTTGTTATATAAATCACCAGTTTGTTTTTTGTGGTGGTGTGGTGGGGGTGGCACTTAAGTATATTTAATTGTCCATAAATTCCAGTAGAGTGTAGGGGCATTCAGCTAGAAGGTACGTTTTAAGTTTATTTACAAAATTTGCATATTTAATTTCATTTTTTATGTGCTGAGGGATGTGGTATATACTCTAATGGACATTGAGTAGGGGCCTTTGTTAAACATATGGAGGTTAGCGGGAACTGCTTGCACTAATTTATTGCGATTACGTAAGTTGTGTAATTGTAGCTTGGAGTTTTTGGGGTTGACAAATAAGTTCTCATGTTTCCGGACAAACTTGCAAGCTTCTAGTATGTACAAAGATGTAAGGGTGAGTATATCTAATTTTCTGAAGTGTGGTCTACAACTCTCTTCGTCTGTAATGTTAATGAGGACTCGTATGCATCTTTTTTGCAGTAAAAATAGGTCATTTATATTAACACTGTTACCCCATAAGATAATACCATATTGGAGCCAAGACTGGGCAAAAGCGTGGTAAGCACAAACCGCGGTTTTTAAATTAGTATTTATTAATATTTGTCTAAGGGCTTAAGCGAATCTCAACAGTTTAACTGATATTTTATCTATATGAGATTTCCAGTTCAGGTTTTCATCAATGTAAAAGCAATTAAATGGAAATGCCCAGATTATAAGAACAAAACTAATAAAAAACTTTTCGTAGTAACTATCATTCTGCTTCTCCGTCGTAACAGTCTTTACAAAGTCATTGTGGCCATTATGTAGTTTTTTGAATGACTTGCTTAACAATATCACCATTCCCCCATAAAGCTGTTATTTGTGAGCATTTATTGTGGCAGAAACACTGGCCTTGATCTGGTCAGTCCGTCTCATTGGTGATCTTCCTTCAACCCTGACACCTACTTTTCCATGCACAACCTGACTGTGGACGCTCCGTCTTATCAATATATATGAAACATTGGTTTACATCCCAGTCCATGATATACCCAGCATTTGTCTTCAGCACCTGCATTCAGTGCATTCACTTTCTGTTCTTATTAGTCTTGTGTAATTTAACTGTTTTCTTATAATACAATCTTATTTTGCTTAACTCTACAGGATATTACTTGGGTACTGTCACTCATCATCTAAACATTAACGAAACCGCAGAGACAAAGTATTCTGAAAAACTACTAAACCAACTGACCAAAGTGAAAGAGCTTATTGAAACGTTCCCTCGCACCAATTCCGAAGACCATGATATACTTGATATGGCGGAGAAGATAAGAGCACAGTATAAAAAAGCTTGTGCCCTCTTGAAGATACCATCTAATAATCCTTATGATGCTGGTGTATCATTTTAAATTAATTTAGGTGAGATTATTGCTGTATATGTTATATTTTATTTTTTATTTTTTGCCATTTGGTTTTCTAGAAAATGTTAGGAATTGTGGGAATTGGCACAAAAAGCTTTTATGCGCCACACATGTGTATGGCGCTTTAGACCTTATGGTCACAAGGTCTACAGCTCACAGAGCCACTAGTGATATATCTATTTGCCCTGTGAGTTAACTGGTAAAGAATACCTTATAGCATTAAGTCTGCCTTTTCTAACTTAACTTTTTTACTGCTCGATATAGTAAAAAAAAATCTTTTGTATTCTTTTATCTTTTCATTCCAGATTCCACTATGGACTCCACAATGTTAAAACTAAGAAACCACATAGATTCCCTAGTCTCCTACTTAACCCCCCTCCTACCTCTAGCCAACTGCCACATGGTGGAGTTCCTGACACACAACCATTGGGAGACACTGCTCCCAAGGGGCCTTCGGGAAAGCCTGGATGGTATGGATTTAGAACAGGCTGTTGAAAAGTTTTGGAATACACAAAGTGATGTGTGTGGTAAGATATCAATAATATCTGCATAGTCCTCTCGATTTCGCGCGTTTTTTAGTTATAGTTAACTCTGAACGTTCGTCTTTGCTTTGCTCTTCGTCGCACCTATCCTTTTACTCTAGCTAATACCATGAAACTTGGTTTTAACACAAAAAACAAAGTAACAATCACTCAAAAAGGAGTCTATTTTGCAGAACTCTGAAAATAAACACTCTAAAACGGATTAATCGCGTCGATTAACACCATGACAGCCCTTGTTATAAAGGGCTCGAAACGTAGGGTCGGACTCTAAACTACAGGACACGCTAATGGTCTAAAGGAGCTTTAAATCCGTTTTATACTGTTTAATTTAATAATAATAGCGGTAACAGAAGACAATGTTATCTTCAGTAGCATCTAAAAATACCTCTTGTGTTTAACATAATTTTTGACATCCTATTTATTTATATTTCAGACAAATCACCTCTCAGCCAGTGGGTGCATACTGCACGTACCCATTGTCTGTCAGTGAACGACGAGTATTGCCTGTCAGTAGATCAATTTGAAAGACGCATCAGAGATATGGGTGGCGAGTTGCCACAGGAGATACCAGTCAAGGAGTTCATGAACCCTAAGAAGAGTTATGAGGTATGTCAACAAAATAAATACTGATTATATCTATAAGGCCCACTTGTAACACTCAGGGTTAGCCGTTAACCCGGAGTTAAGTAGGGTTGACCCTCAGTGGGCCGATTGTGTTTTCTAATATAGCATTCTGTTTCTCTATGTATACTCCATCATAAGATCGTTTTAGTACTACTAATTCCCCAACAAGATAGATATATATAAATACTTAAATACATAGGTAACGTTTACAACTCAGGAACAAATATTCGTGATAAACACAAATAAATGCCCTAACCAGGATTCGAACCCGGGACCTCCCGCTTCGTAGGCAGGGTCACTACCAACTAGGCTAGGAGGCCTAGAACGAATATTTATCTCTCATAGAAAATGCGAATACTAACCGTTATAAACATCAGGCAAAAAACCAAAGGTTGCCTGTGATTAGAAATATAATGGGAGCTACCGTATTGTCGCTCACCAGGCGGCGCCACTCATGCGTGGGTCCTGTGTCAGTATGAGAGAACTGTCAAAGTGAGGTTTGAAATGTTCCCGCAGGACCCACGTTCCACTAGCGCCCCTAGCGGAAAATAGACTCGCGGTAATCCTCATTGAAGTGAATACTGGCGGCCGCATGCACGTGCGGGCGCGGGAAGTATAGGCAGCCCGTGCGTTGGTACCGACCGGCACGAGACAAGAGACGATGAATTTGAGTTCGCTCGGAGAGCTTTTTTTTAAATAATGAGAGGTATGTCAGGTCCGCGTAATGTCCCGGCTGCTGGCCGCGCTGCACTCGTGCGCGCCGGCCGCGTGCGCGGTGGAGGCGGGCGGCGGGCGCGGCCACCTGCTGGTGCCGGCCAGCCGCGGCTACCGGCTGCGCTGCCTCACCCTCGACTGCGACCAGGGGAGCCTCGCCAGCGCGCAGGCGAGGGGCAAGCTCATCCAGGTAACAGGGGTGCCAACTTAGGGGTTTTACCCCTAGATTTAGTGGGTCAACAAGAAGCGTTAGGTTTTTCATGTATGTGTGACATGGAAAAATGTGTTGAGAAGCGAGATTGTTACTGAAAATGAAATGATAGTCCAGTCCGCAGTCCATTCCACTCTCAGTTGCTCGCACTCGCAAGTGTGCGACTGAGAAAGAAATACACGACCGAAACTCAAACACGCTTTTACGCTACAGTGACAAAAATAGATAATTTTCACCATGCTGTTAGGTACGTATTGTAGTACAGCAATTTGTATAAATATATAAGGCCTACGCTAGCTGACGCGGGTGCACGGAGCGGGTGCACTCGGCGGGTGGATTTAGTATGGCGCACCCGCTCCGTGAGCCCGCTTCACTTAGCGCTGTTCATACAATTTCTTATTACAAGGGCGTCCGTTCCGAGTAATCCGCGTCAGCTAGCGTAGGCCCTAAATAGGATCAAAATATGTATCGGAACATTATTTGTATTATAAGAACACGTTTTTATTGTTTATTTATTAGTATTGGTATGAATTTGTCTAAGTATACATTAATATGCAGTGTTTGAAACTAATATAAATATATCTGAATGCACCCGTGAGGTAATGCGCGTTGAGCAAACGATAACTCTTATTTCTTTCAGCTTATTTCTCTACGCTTTCCTGAACAAAATGGACTAGCAAAAAGAATGAGTAGGACTATCATTGAGATAGCCATGGATATCCATGAATACAAGCTACTGTTTGTTTTCTGTAAGTTGAGTATGTTTGCCTGCAGAAACGATGGCACGCCATATCGAACACCGGCTCCCGCGGGGAAGATGGGCTTCATCGGTTTGCCAAGCTGTTTATCACCGAGCATACGGATCTGGCCTCAGTTGTAATGGAGACTTTTCCTGAGATAGCCGATGAAGATGTTAAGGTGCTGCTGACAGGTACGAATTATATCTAGATCCGAAGGCAGAGTCACTTTTGACTGAGCTATGCCTATAAAACATTAAACTTAAAAAAACTCACGTATTTTTATCACAATAGCCGTGACATGTTTCGACTGCAATGGGCAGTCCTCGTCGGACAGACAGAGTGGTGTTGTCACCTTTGTGGCTCAGACAGCATTGCCTGAGATTGGCGTAGGTAACGGGTCGCGCGCGCCCGTAAAATAGGCGAGTTTTTAACCGTTTTTCAAGTTCAATGTCAGTATAATTCATGAAAGTATAAATTGTAGGCTATGAGACCGTGAAACTACCAGCGCTGTCATTTAAATATGGAACGTATCTAACTACGGTTCAAATTCCTCTGGTGGAACACGTTCGGACGGGCTCATCGGAAGATCAGCGCTGGAAGTTGCCAGCATTAAGCTGAAATGAGTCCAATTGTGGCACTTCTTTTATTATTATGTACTAGCACCTGGTCCCTGCTTTGCACGGGTTATTTTTATACATATAAACCTACCTCTTGAATCACTATCTATTAAAAAAACCGCATCAAAATCCGTTGCGCAGTTTTACAGATTTAAGCATACTTACATACATACAGACAGCGGGAATAGACTGTGTTTTATACTATGTAGTGATGTGATACATGTCTTTTTCATAATTGTATTGTGCTTTGTGTGTCTTCGAATAAATTATTTATATTCTGTTCTATTCTTTAGTCCAATTTCTAAATCGTACATTGACTATCCAGGGCTCCACACTTGCGGCGACCTGGGCCCCTCCTCGCTCCGCATATTCCTCTCTCAGCCGAGCACGAGGGTAGTGTTCAACGTGCCATGCTGCTACCATCTTCTCACTGAGGAGATACAGGAGTCTACACTGTTCGATGACTTCCAGGGCGTCCCACAGGGGTTAAAGGGTCGAGCTGGGTTCCCTATGTCTGAGCATTTGAGAGGTACGTCAGAGTCAGATTGCTTCTCGATGCAAAAAGGAATGGAAGGGAACATTTCTATTAAGTACAAAAAATTTTAAACAATATAGGAATGACATAATTTTGGACATGTGACATTTTATTCGTCATTTTTCTATAGAGCTGATTTCGTTACATTAATAATTCGTCTCCGTCTAGGGTCTTTGAAACATGATGAATGTTAATACATATTCAACATACTATATAATTTGTTAAAATAACTAGTAGGTAAGCAAGTAACATGCATAATAATATTAGAAGTTATGTACTTAATTAAGGAATTAAATAAATGTATATTTATTGGGTACTAAAAAGGTACATACAAATAATTAATAAACTAAAACTTAAAAATTGAAAGAGATGTCATATACTACAGAAAAAGTGACCAAGGCCCCCGGTGAGCAGGGCTGGGATCGAACCAATTTATAATTTAATATATAGTAGTGTGACTACTTAAAAAAAACATGAGTCAAAACATGTATTACATTTAATAAATGATTTGATTCGTGCTTTACAATTGTATACAATTGTAAACTAAAAGTTAACTAAAAATACTTTAATATATAAGGTATATCTTATTAAGGTGTATATAAGTATACAATAGGTTAAATAAACAATGGCTGTATCGCGAAACAACTGTTCGGTAGCGATTTTTTTTGTTTTTTTAGTTATTTGTTTGCTAATAAATAAATAAGAAAATTCTTGCATAACTGCGTTAAAACTTAAATTAGATGTTGCCTGGACTTTTGACTGACTGTCGGTTTAATCGTCAGGATTCACCCTGGGCCGCAACGCGCGCATGCTGGCCGCGCAGTCACTGGAACGGGTGTCAGCGCAGCGGCAACTGCCTGCACGTAGCCTGCTGTACCGCGCTCTGCTGCAGGTACGTAACCACGTGCGCCCTGTAGCCCGGGCATTACAATACGGCTACGGTATCTCCTGCCTGTCGTAAGAGGCGACTAAAAGGAGTCCTCGGGGTCGTAGACGATGGCAGCTAGGGACTGCCAGCGTCCTAAAACAAGGGGGAACCCTCAGCGGCGTGACGCAAGGGTGGCACTGGCGAGTTCTATCGAGATCCCAGAGCCACCCTAATTGCGTCGAAGAGGAAAAAGGGGTTTTTTTTAGTAGGTGAGACTCCGACATAACTTCTGCACTGTCCCTGCGGTGCAGAAGTATCCATAACGGACGTAAACACGCGATAGGCTAGGTTACATTTTATATTTAGACGACCGGTTGGCGTAGTTGGTAGTGACCCCGCCTGCTAAGCCGATCGTCCTGGGTTCGAATCCCGGTAAGGGCATTTATTTGTGTGATGAACACATATATTTGTTACTGAGTCATGGATGTTTTCTATGTATTTATGTATTTGTATATTTTGTGTATCATTGCCTGAGTAGGTACCCGTAACACAAGCCTTATTGAGCTTACTGCGGGACTTAGTCAATTTGTGTAAGAATGTCCTGTAATATTTATTTATTATTTATTTATTTTTTATATTTAAATGTGAATCGATCCGATTTGTTGGTAGGTTGAAATCTATCTGCACCCTTTCCACGCCAATTACGTATATATCGGTCACAGACCACAGAGTAAAATAAACCTACACTACTAAAGCATAAAGTTTAATTTCAGTTTATGACAACGATAAAACCTATCTCAAGTTTTTGTTCCAGGCTGTTATAAAGAAGCATACACCCGATTTCGTCCTAAGAGAAGGAAGACTAAAGCGAGCCGGAGCAAAAAGCCGTGACTTTGCAGAGTATTTCAAAATGGCCGACTCCATTTTGGAATTAAACCTTTTTTACACTCTACCCGCCAATTGTTTTACAGAAGATGAAAGTCAGTGGAAAAATATGGTTTTGTTTTATTTATTAAGATTATGTTTAGCGCAGGTTGTAGAAAGTTTGATATTGTTGGACCGTTTGTTGTTTTTGAAAGAGAATGGTTTTAGTAATACGTTCTTGGTCAAGTTGTTTGATCCTGTATTGTCACCTAGGTGTCATAGCATTGTTGCTGTAAGATGAAATATAAATATATTTTATTAAACATGCTTTTATTATTTTTTCTACTCTATTATCATCTGTGGACATTCATGGACGACAATACAGCGTGTATTTTTAATACTACCAAATTTTAACCAGACGTAGGCGTTAGTGCTATGAACCGATATTGCAATTAAATCTTACTTTTTCACTATTTATTTTTTCCTTATAAAATAGTTCATCACGCAATGTACGCTACTTTGTCTTGCTGGCGTGACGTCACAAGCGATAACTTTAACTGCTGTCAAATAAGTATACACGTAATACATTGCTGCTCGAGAAAAAAAAATCATTACGCTTTAGTGGTTAAGGCTAATTAAAAATTACCTTGCAATATCGGTTCATAGTACTAAAACCTAAGTTTGGTTACGATTTGAGGTAATATTAAAAATACAGACTGTATAAGAACATAACTACGTAATAACACTAATAACAAGTGTAATGAAAAGTATCACCTCTGTTACCACGAATATTGAAAGTTGGTAGTGACGGCAAATCCTCTTTATCACTCTAATAAGCAAGTGTGACGGAGAGGGAGATACTAATGAAATAAAAAAATCAATTAGTCGATTTTCGTAGTACTAGGCCAGTTATCACGCAAAAAAGGCACAATAGATGTCGAGTTGCGGAAAAAGCCCTGCATAACTACCTAACTAACTAGGCCAGTTCCGTTCATCATAAGGTGCATTCCATAAGAATGTCCCTTACCTACGCAACGGCAACTACAGTACAATACAATACAATAACTCTTTATTGCACCTCAAAACAACAAAACTAACACAAACTACTACTACAATACAACAATCACTACTTCAATCAAATCCGCAAAACTCGACAATATACTGTCAATTTGTTTGCGAATATTATCACTAAAATCAGACACAAAATCGCTTTCTTAGCATTTTCAGAAGTTAATAGAATCGAATTTCGTGAAATGCCCCATAACAGCACTTGTGCTGTAAAATCGCCAAAACGCTATCGGGTGCAGACACATTTTAAACAGATTGCGCAACAATCGTTTAAACCTGTTTAAAATATGTAATTGGTTATACCTAAAGAACCAACTGGGATCACCCAAATATTTCGAAAAAATTAATAATAATCCCGATTTTTATAATCCCGAATTTTTATAAATCCTATACTTATATCAAAATCTAGGATTTTATAATCTCCACCTATCGATACTCCGATCGTCAAAATTCCGACTCATGAAAGCACGAGCATTTATTTTTGATTGTGCTATTTTGTTGCACTGTGAGGGGCTGCACTCTCCCACCAGTGCTATACAATGGTAGGTTTGTTTGTATATGTAGAATATATAGGTTTAATATTTCTTTTTTTTTTTTATGTGATGAGTACTTGTAAAATATGTGTCCAGTTACACGAAATAAATAATTTTGAATTTTGAATTTACCCCAAACTCATTCGGTATTCTTAAAAATTCTGTTTTTTTCTATTCGGAATTTTAAATATTCGTACTTTAATCCGTCGGAATTTTGATGAGCGGAGTTTAGATAGGTCAAGGTGTTCAAAATTGGAATTATAACATTCTAGATTCAAAAATTCGGTAGGTATGTAGTTTTTCGGAATTATGTAGTGTACCCGAATCAACTATGTAGAATATACCTGTAGGTACTTACGTCAAGTTTGGTACCGTAACAAAATATACATACCTATAGACTGACAAACCAAGTCTGACAGTAGTGACAGTTGGTTTTTTTTTAGGGTTCCATAGTCAACTATAATATAACCCTTTTAGTTTTAAAGAATTTTTGAAGGTAAGTCTCCATCCATACACGAAAAGTGGGGAGTGACTTGTTTCTTTTTGACGTGACAACGTCTTAAATTAGGTTGCGGCTGGGAGTCACTTATGAAAAAGTGTAACGCTCGGTAACGTTACAATGAGTCACCGAACGAGAGAGAGGCCCGCCGAATGCCTTGCGTCTCTCTCCCACTCAACTATGATCGGTCTGCCGCGCGCGCAGCACTAGAGAATTAGGCGCATTGAATCGGCGCATGCTTGTGTCTCTGTCTTTGTCTTTCTCGAACGTTGATAGTGTTAAGTAAGTTCCTATTGTGCAATTTAATTATATTCATATCAATAAATATTCTACCGAGAAAAAGACGTTGTCACGTAAAATCTTCGCCCGTAAAACCGACTTTACAGGCAACCATTTTTTTCAACCCTACAGTGTGAGGTATCGTTGGATGGGTATGGAAAAAGAATAGGAGTTTGCTATAAAAAAAATTTGATAAAGTCAATATTTTCGGAAGCAATCGCTCCGGAAGTTAAAAAAATTTCCCCGACTCTAACTTTTGAACCGCAAGTCCAAAAAAATATGAAAAGAGAGCTTTACGAAAACTTTCAAGGAAAATTATTTTGCAGTTGGTCAGTTAAGCGATTTTTGATTTTTTGCAAAAAACGTACAGAAAGCCCTTTTAGGGCGCATATAGTCAGTGACAGATATGATACAGCAAAAGTGCCAAAATATGTATACACGACCTTAATATTCAAGCAATAAAGTCGGAAGAGCTGCGAAGATACTCCTGTTTTATTGCTATAAGCACATGGTATATATGTATATTCAAACCCTTTTTAAGTTGCTTATTGTGACGGACGGTAAACTACGGAACCCTACACTGAGCATGGCCCGACATGCTCTTGGCCACTTATCTATATGTCTCTCTATTTTTCAGAGTGAAAAAAAAGGGACTGTCAGACTTGGTTTTTCAGACAACACTTGCGTTGGAACCACAAACCAGAGAGAATCTCTCTGTTTTGTGATTGGAACCTTTATACTTAAGCCCTTCATCTTGCAACCCCCTTTTTAAAAGCAGGTTTATTTGACTGGATGCAATGACAACAAATAGACATCTGGCATTCAAAGTACCTAACCTCCAAAGATATACCTCTGAGGCCTCGACATTTCACATAAGAAACCTTGTGTTACTAGTATATACCTTATCTTCATTGCAATAAAGCGCAATTTGCCGTTTACATATAATTGTGGATTTAATATTTAACCAGGAAGCTTTCTTTAATAGCAAAGGTTTAAGGGTACCTAAAGAGGCTTCTGATCGATTGGTCGACCACTAAGTGATCATGGATAATAAAACATTCAAACGAAGATTAATGCTGGCATTTAGCTGTTTTCTTTACGAGTATTGTTTAACTTGCAGTGTTTATTGTTTGCGTATGTACCTATATCATCCTCTAAAGCAAGATTTGAATAAAATACACGTCCCTACGCCACTGAATTTTCATCTATGAGCATATGCCTATCTTGTACGCCTCATCCAAAAGTAACCCGCATTCTTTCGAATATCGTCCACCCATCGAGCCGACGGACGTACCTACCTATTTAGGTTCACCTGCCATCACTCTGCCTGGCAATATGTCCCGCCCAGCTCCACTTTAGTTTGCTAATGACGTATCCAACGCAATTTTAACTATAAAACTCTCATGAGACTCGAACATATAAAATAATATTTAAAACGGATTACTCTATAACCTCATCTAAATACCAAACGTTGAATTTAGATTTTAAATTTTGAATAATTGGGTTGATGTCCAAACTGAAAATTGCCGGCCCAAGAGGATCGCCTTGCCGACAGCCGACTTCTGAGGATAAAACGTTATCGCGGTACATTAATTTGGTAAAAGCTAGTTGTATAATGAACTCAGGAATATTGGTCTTAAATTCAGTCAGCAAGGTTTCCCGATTTACTGAATAAAATGCGTTCCGAACATCGATTTATACGAGCACATCGCAGAGTGAGTTTGTGAGGTAAGTACGTAAAGCATGTACGGCTGCCTCACAACCTCCTTTACGCCAAAATCGAGCTCGACAGGTTCGAAAAGGGGTTTTAGTTTGGAATTTATATACCTGACTGCAATTTTGGACGCAAGACGTCTTAGTATAGAGCCAACGGCAATCGGTCTCACCGCTCCATCCTTTTTTGTAAGGGCAATCGTAACACACATCAGACGCGTTGAACCTCTTTTGAAGTTGTAAAAAAATTTCTCACGTAAATCTTACTTCAAAGTTTTCATTTTCACAACTGACTTGTCAACTTTGAAGTTGAACCAACGCTGTACTTGGTTAAAATAGTTCGGTAGATCTCAAGTAATTCTTTTGTTTTAGAATTCTAAATTAAAAATATTTGAAGATTAACTACTTGTTTACTAAACGGAATTCTTGCAGACTTAAAACTTAGCCCTCGTAACAATAGCGGTGTAATCCGTTTTAAATTGTCATATTTAAATTCCATTGTCCTGCAGGGAGGGAACCCATGGATTTGCGTGTCACTTGCAAAAGGTAACGTCAACGAGGCCTGCGGTGTTTAACAACTTTTGATTAAACTTCCGGATTGTGATGTCAACAAACAATACAATGACAGACAGGAACCAATGTTTTCAGAGGGCTTACAACTGTTCCGAGCAGTAATCGTGTAAGTGGGACAGAGAACATGATATGAGTCAGAGGTAGAAAATGACTACCTATGCTATAACTGTTAGGTGGGTAGGCGCGTCAATGAAACAAGACGATCCGGTAATGACTGGCGTTTAATGCACAAGACTTATCCTATATACATAACACTTTTCCCCCCTATTGAATAACTAAAATTCAATATTTAGTTTCAATAACTTAAATAGGTACATAGGGTACATCAGTAGTTACAAATCACGTAGGTAAACATAAATGTGAAATACTACAAGTAGGAACAAAGTAGGTAGTGAAGTTACAGTATACTGTTATATCTATAATTATAACTACGTACCTAAAACTACATCTGTTCTTTATAAATTGTCTACAAAAATTTTGCATTGAGGTAACTGAAATACACTCGACCTTCATTCTTATTTATTTATTTATTTATTTATTTAATATAAAAACACGTTTACATGACATTACAGTAAAACTAATGCGCCATGAAACTAGGGAATACATAATTACAGAACAACAACGAAATAATAATTATCTAATTTACATAACGGTAGACGGCCTATTATCCATCCCCTCACAGAATCTCAAACATTCAGCATGCTTATGATATACGGTTGCGAGTTGCAAATGTTATCATGCTAACATATTGTACATTAAACATGAAATGAGTTCGTACCTATGAGACACAATAACAAGTGGTTATTCTAATTAAGCAACATAGATCCTTAACGGACTTAAATTAAAGTTTGTTTTTAACCTATATACCTACGTAGGTATGTTTACGAATAACAAGTTCGTACATAGAAACTTAGTCACTATTATTATCATAGTAGGAATTTACAGTTTTACTTTTACATGACATTCCAATATTGTTGTTATGTTATTGTTTATCAATTTATACCACAAAACAATGCAACAAAATTGGGTAAAATAGATAGGTAAAAATAAAAGTAGCTTATTTATAACGATTGGCCAAATGAATGCTGCTCGTAGGTACTTAACATAAACATAACAGAGCAATGACTGCAGGGCTAAACATTATGCAACCTATCTAAGCATTTTAAAGCCGCTTTGCGTTTTAAACGAGGACTAAGATCTGCGCCCAAATGCGGGGGCGCTGGTGACCCCAGGGCTGCACCCGGCGACGCCGGCTCCGCAGTTTGCGCTGCCTCGCTGTCATAAAACTCCTCTGTGTCTATATCATCTACATTTACAAGAGGTGGCTTGGAAGGTATCGATGACTCATTAAGTACCTGACTGAGTGAATGGCGCGACTTTCTTAGACTATTCGATTTATTATGCGTCAAGATTTGATCAACATGGCGTTTATGTGTGTGACCATCGCTCGTTTTCACTTCGTATAACACAGGACTTGATCTTTTAGTTACGACACCTTCCTGCCACTTACTTGCAGCCTTGGAATAATCTCTGAATAATACCTTATCTCCGGGAGTTGCTACCCGCAGCGTGCCCTGCCGGCGCTGCTCGTGCGTCAGCTGCGCGGCGCGCACGGCTTCCTCGGTGTCGGGGCGCAGCAAGTCTAGCCGCCCGCGCAGCCGCCGGCCCAGCATCAGAACAGCTGGCTCTCGCCCTGTCGTAGCTTGCTCCGAATTTCTATATGTGAATAGAAACCTGCAAAGTGCGACATGTGGGTCTTCGTTCTCAAATTGTGCCTTTTTCAACACCCGTTTTATTGAGCGCACTGCATTTTCAGCGGCTCCATTGCTGGCAGGATGGTACGGAGCTACTAACGTATGCTTTATGCCATTACGCTGCAAGTATGAAGCAAATTCTGAAGACGAGAACGGAGGCCCATTGTCGCTAACAATTCTTCGCGGCAAACCGAATCGCGCAAACATGTTTCGCAGGTGCCCTATTATAATGGACGCAGAGGTGGTTTTTACTTTTTCCACTTCAATCCACTTTGAGTGCGCATCGATGACAACTAAATAATACACATTAGCAAACGGACCTAAAAAATCCATGTGAAGTCGAGTCCATGCCTGGGTCGGCCACGACCACGAGTGCAGCGGCGCCACTGGCGCCACGGGCCGCCGCTGCGAGCGGCACGCCAGGCACTCGTGCGCCACGCGCTCGATGTCCGCGTCTATGTTCTCCCACCAAACGTAGTTGCGAGAGATTTGCTTCATTTTCACGATGCCTGGGTGCCCCTCATGTATCTCCCTTAAAATCTTTTCGCGCAAAGATTTTGGAATAACTATTCTATATCCCCAAACGAGGCACCCCTGATCGACGTGCAAGCTATCTTTCCGGCTTAAGTATTGTTTTTCAATTTCATTTACGCCATTTGAAGGCCAGCCAAACATCACATATCCATATATTTTTGAAAGTAAAGGATCTTTCGACGTCTCAGTTTTCACATCTTTGAAACTGAGAGGAAAGGTGTCCTCTATGAAATGGAGATAACTTAGCTCCTCGCAGCACTTCGATCTAGATCGATCCTCCGACGACCCTAGAGGAAGGCGAGAAAGAGCATCTGCGAAACAGTTTTGAGCTGACCTAACAAACTGTATTTCGAAGTCGTAGGCAGCTAATTTGACAGCGTAACGCTGTAAACGGCTAGCGGCCGTCACCGGTATTCCTTTATGTTTACCAAATATGTAACTTAACGGGTGATGGTCGCTACGCAAAATAAAATGCTTACCGTACAAATAGTGATGATGTCGTGTCACCCCGAAAACTATAGCGAGCGCCTCTTTGTCCAGCTGAGAGTAGTTGAGCTCGGCGGCGCTGAGCGTGCGCGAGGCGCAGCACACGGGGCGCTCGCAGCCGTCGGCGCCGCGCTGCGTCAGCGCCGCGCCCAGCCCGTACGAGCTGCTGTCAACTGATAAAATAAGAGGACGCGTCGGATCGTAGTGTGCCAGTACGGGAGCACTACTTAAGACCTTTTTAATTTTTGTAAATGCCCTTTCGCAGTCGTTACTCCATTCCCATTTACTATTTTTCTTTAACAGACTGTACAATGGTTTCAATATCTCGCTCATGTTTATACAGAATTTTGCATAAAAATTGATAAGTCCTATGAAACTTCTCAATTGAGTCACATTCGTCGGAGTGGGCGCTGCTACAATGGCCTCAATCTTTTTCTCGTCCGTGTGTAAGCCGAATTTGTCAATTTTATATCCAAGATAAGTAACACTGTTTTTGAAAAAATTACATTTACTAAAATTTATCCGTAAACCGTTATCATTGAGCCTCTGTAGCACCGCCCTTAAGTTTGCCAGATGAGTAGGGCGGTCCTTGCCGGTAACACAAATATCATCGGCAAAAACAGCCGTTGACGGCAAACCACTCAGTGTTTCTTCCATTATCTTCTGAAAATTTTCAGGAATACACTTAATTCCGAATGGTACACGCTTATAAATAAAAGTACCAATATGGGTGGTTATAGCCGTCATCGGCTGCGATTGTTCATCCAATACACATTGTTGAAATGCATTAGACAAATCTAATTTTGTGAACTGCTCGCCGCCGCCCAGCGCCGCGAACAGGTCCTCGATCCGCGGCAGCGGGTAGTGGTAATCTTTCAACAATGGATTTATAGTGATTTTGTAATCACCACACAATCGAATGCTACCATTCGATTTGACTACTGGCACGATCGGCGTGCCGTAGTCGGATCGCTCAACTTTATAGATCACCCCCTCCCGCTGCAGCCGGTCGAGCTCGCGCTCCACGGGCTCACGCAGCGCGATCGGCAGCGCGCGCGCCTTCACAAATACCGGCGTTTCATCCTTTAAATGCAAGCGCAACTCCGATTTAAACGTCCCCAACCCATCTGCAAAAACCTCCGGGAACTCATTTTTCAAGGATCTCGCCATCGAGTCGTCTTCAACAATGTTATGACAATCAACGGACAACTTTAACTTTTTAATCCATGTTCGACCCATCAATGGCGGTCCCCCATTTTCAATTACAAATAACTTAAGTGTTTCCGAAATATTGCCACAAGTGACATTAACCATGACATAGCCCAGTGGTCGAATGGGGCCACCCGTATATGATCTGAGAGTTAACTGTTTATTTTGAATAGGTAGATTCGAGAAGTGTTTGTTATAAAAATGCTTTGATATGGCCGATATTTTACTTCCCGTGTCTACTTCAAATTTAAATGACACGTTTTCTACTTTTAAAACGGCAAAATACGGGTCGTCCCCCTCACTGCTAACAACTAAATTATAGAAAGGACAGTCGTCACTGGCATCGCTATCTTCGGAGTCGTTAAAATATAACTGACCTTTGGACCTATTCTTGCCGTTCGTACTATTAACTACACTTTTTACTTTGCACATTACCTTTAAGTGACCTTTTTGCCCACAATTGTCACACGTGTAATGCTTGAATCGACACTTGCCATCGACGTGGCCCGCCTTGCCGCAGCGGCCGCAGACGCGCTGCCTGGTGTTGGCGCGCGCGGCGGCAGCGCCGGCGCCCGAGCCCGAGCCGAACCGATGCAAGCCGTCGTCTCCTTGTGCTGGTTGTGTAGCCGGGAGAGCTGCGCCCTCGGCGCCTGGCGCGCACGCGGTGGCCGCGTGCCGCTCGGCTGCCTCCAGCGCCAACGCTAACTCCACGGCGCGTTTGTAGTCAATATTTTGTTCGGCGAATATCCTGGATCTCATATCTTCATTGAACAGCCCCGATACAAACTGGTCGCGAAGGCACACTTCGAGGCAACTACTAAAATTGCAAGTTTTTGCTAAATGTTTTAGTGCTTGTAGGTAGTCTCGAACACTTTCACCTTGCCGCTGTGTTCTCTGTCTGAACACATGCCGTTCCGCTATTTCGGACCTTTGAGGCTCGAGGTGTTCTTTAACTAATCTTACGAGCTCCTCGAATGTCCTAGTTTCGGGATTCACTGGAGCACACAGGTCGCACATTAGTTCGTAACATTCTGGCCCGACAACCGTCACCAACGTGGCTACTTTTAAGGTACTAGAAATTGAATTCACTTGAATATATTGCTCAACACGTCTCACATATGCGTCCCAATTGCCGCTAGTGATATTGAAGGACTCAATATGTCCAAAAGGCATTTTAAAACGCAATTAATCACGCACGCGTCGGAATAATTTCTTATCTCGTTCGCCAGTGTTAGGTAGGTAGGCGCGTCAATGAAACAAGACGATCCGGTAATGACTGGCGTTTAATGCACAAGACTTATCCTATATACATAACAATAACTTTTCTAGATTTTGATAGCACAAACTGTGAGTGTTTTCATCATTTCATTTAAATTCGACCTTTAAAATAATATTTTAAAGTTTGACAGTTTATTTGCTTCGAAGAGATAACGTGCTTTGACTCTAAAAGCGCTTACCATACACCTTGTCGAAACGATAATAATAGTTATTATAGTCTTGCATGTGAATACCATTTAATTGTAGGTACACGCGCGTTAAAATGTGCATGGGCAGTTTATGAATGAATTCATTGATAAACTCTGAATGCGATAGTTCACACATTTCAATATACAGGCCACGATGCCGATGCACGTTTATATTTCAGTCGTTCAGCTTCCAACTACCTACTCATGCTGTCGGCTACGGCGTAGCGCTACGAGCGTAACTAAGTGATAAATTAATCAATGTAAACCAAATAATCTGAGGCATCACCGAACACAATTCTATAACATATAACAAATAAAAGTATTAAAAAGATTCTGAGTATCGTCATCCATGTGAAATACATAATTATTCACGTGTCTGAGTCATTGGCTTCATTGCGTAAACTAATGGGAAATAAATAAGCAGTAGTAATCACTGACGAAGCTTTTCTTAGTAAACCGTGTAAAACGACTAGCTACAGACTAGATAGTATTCCAATCGCTATTCAAATCGACCAGTTCAATAATGACCCATATTATTAGCAGGGATGTTGCGGCTGCTGATTTTTTTGGGATTTCTTGCTGATTTTGATGAAGATGCGGATGCGGATAATAAAAGGCTCACATCCGCGGACACGGATGTGGATGTAATTTTTCCATTTATTCGAAAAAAAGGAAACAAACTGTAACTCCCCCCCAATAAATCTACTATTTAAAAACTAATTACCCCTTAACACACTATTAAATTTAACTTATTTAATTGGCCTTGTGATTCGTCTAGTTAGTGGACCCTAGTTTGTGACGCAGATAACCTTAGTTCTTTAAAGTGTGACAAGCTATGTTTCTGATTCTAAAACTTATTTATTATTAGAATACTTAACCATTAGTGAATGTATATATTTATTTATTTGATTAAGTCATTGAGAAATAATAATTAATGAGAATAATTAATATAATTTAGAGATTGATTTCTTTTGATAACAATTTACTTGAAAGATGGTATTATTTGGCAAACTTTGTAGTACATGAGATAGATAATGATGATGACGGTAAATAGAAGTATATAATATATTATTTTCCATTGAGTTAGATGATGTTAGACAAGGTTATCTAAAGAGATTTAGCAAGATATTAGTGATGTAATAGTTTTCTTAGATAATTGAATATTTTGGTGGATAAAATAGATAGATATAATCTTTAACAATAATCGAGATGGTAATCAAGTAATTAAACGTTTATAACAATTGAGAGAAGATCAGAGGCGTTTAATTTAAAGTGAGTATTCGTAGTAGGGAATTTACAAGATTATGATTTTCATATGTCAAAAGGGTAGTATTTTTAGTATGTGTGATCAATATATATTATGTATATAAATATAATTTATTAAAAGGTAATACTCTGCTACCCCTATTAATCTCTCGATAATGGTAAAAAGAGCTTGTACTACTGGGCTAACCCCGAAACGTCCTATTCACTGAAAATTTGTCTTTAATACCTAACAGATTCCACTCTGGCTTCAGCTAATAAGCTCTTTCTCCACTGGATGCAGTCTGAGAGATCCTATCTAAACCCATCAGTTTATTTATATTATTATTATTTCAATGGGGCTACCTACGGTCCTGCCTATTCCTAACGAGTTGTAGGACTCTGCGAAAGGCTTTAGTAACGTTTCACAACCTATGTCACTGCCTGTGATAGATAAAGAAACGTTAAGTATCTATCATGTGATCCTACCTACTTTTGTTTTCTTATAAAACGAAACATACAACCCAATTCTGTAAATTTAGTGCGTTATTTCTGAGTTGGTTAATGTAAATTCGAAGTGCCTTATTAAAATTGCAAACAAACAACCTTTCAAAGTTAAATAGCTAAGTTCTGAGCATTTTTCTACTCATAACTTAAACAAAAGAGGATTCTGAACATCTTTTTGCTCATACCTCAGGAACTGCTCTTGCCTGTCCTGAGCCCTATGAACTTCACCATTCTTTTATTCTAGAACAGCTTGTTCAAAACGCGATTAAATGTAATAATAATTGTACAACCTTGTTGCAATTTCAAACACCTCGTTGCCACACCAACAACTCAGGAATTCAATTAATGATTGTTCTAACAATAAATGGTTGGAAATACTATAAGTTAGGCATTTTAATCGTAGACCGTTAATTATAATATTCCTTTTATTTTGTATTTAATCCCATTTTATAAGTATTTTGTTACAATTAAAGTGCGAATAATTTTAGAGCCTAAACACAAGAACTGAAATGATCCTGTTGATATTTCTTCCTAAAAGCTATAATTTATGTCCATCAATGTTTATCTTTGGATGGAAAATGAAGCATTAATCGCATGATTCTAGAAGAGAGTAATATCAAACCAAGTTTTAAACCTTTCTAAAGATACCATTGATCTGCTCTGCTTGTCAATGATTTCTTCTCAGTTAAATTCCCAAGATTCTAAATTCAACCCCTAACGGTGTGTGCGAAGTTACCCTAACGGCCCCCCCGTCCCTAAACTAAGGCAAAACTGCACAAGTCATACTTACCAGTGACTTGTGACATTTACTCTAGTGTGTATCCCTAATCTTGCGAGCGTCCAGTCGGCGGAAACTGGTAATAGCAACCTTCACGCCTAGTGTAATAGCCCCCCCAAACCACGGCCGAAGCCGGAAGTGGTTGGTAGGCCAGTTCTACCGTTAATACAGGACTGAGGATAGGTGTTAGGAAATAGATAAATAAGGACCTATACTTCAGGCGTCGCATGGGTTCTGTGAGTCCTGATCTCAGGATGGTTTGACTAAGAAACCCCCACTTTCGCCATGAAACAAACCTGAAGCACAGGGGGAAATTCACCGGCCAATATAAAGGCTATATCGGTGCCAGACACCCCAAATCTGGTCAACTTGGACTCAAGAATGTTTTCTTAACACAGCAAGTGAAAACAAACTTGTGGCGTACTTTGCGAACAGTGATTCTGGTTTTATAGATAATAAAAGTTTCTTAATAACAAATTACGTAACAAACTTCCCCTTAATAAACTGAAAACTTCTTGGTCACCTTGATCCAAGTTCAAAACTACGGAAATGATCTCTCCGTAAAGTTAAACAAAGACCACATTCCAAAACCTAACTCAACAATTATATTGCTAAGTCTAGCCCAGAACTTCGGTGCACCAGGAAATACCCCTTAATAGTATAAATGAAACGCTTGTAGTAAAAATCAAAGTCCGGCTTATCGCATGGAATTTCTTCCTGCCTCAGCCTACAGAGACTCATTCTACAAGGAAATACCCCTTAATAATATAAATGAAACGCTTGTAGTAAAGAATCAAAGTCCGGCTTAACGCATGGAATTTCTTCCTGCATCGGCCTACAGAGACTCATTCTACAAGGAAATACCCCTTAATAATACAAATCAAATGCTAGTAGTAAAGATTCTCTAAAGGAGTCAAAGTCCGGCGTAACGCATAGAAATTCATCTTGCATTCGCTTACAGTGACTTATCCTACAAGTCCAAAGTCGCAGGGATTTCTCCTAGCAAAGTTGAACCAGAGAAAATATTTAGAGAAACTTTACTTACCAGAGCTCTTTCTTACGTTACGACCAGTCTCACTGAGTGTCCCAGATTGAATGACTCCGTTGGGCCCGGCCCCGTCTATTTATACCATTCCGCCGGCCTAGGCATCTGATCGAGTTTTGTACCATTTCATACGATTTGGTACCATCTCATACGATTCGGTGCCATTCCATACGATTTGGTACCATCTCATACGATTCGGTACCATTTCATACGATTCGGTGCCATTTCATACGATTTGGTACCATCTCATACGATTCGGCACCATTTCATACGATTCGGTGCCATTTCATACTAAAACGTTCCTTTCAATACATTAGCGCTAAATCTTCATAATAAATTGGAATCTTCGTGTTGCATGCGACAATGCTGCAAGAAATCCAAGAAAAATCCTGACGCGGCTACCAGGGCATCATAACTCTCAAGGAGGTTTATATTAAACTGGCATTCTCCCAAAATCACTCTTAATGCTTAAGCAAGAAGGTTTATATTTACATGCCAAGTATACTCTAATACTTGATCCGCCCTAACGTGATCCACAGTCTATGTCAATGAAAGACGTATCTTACTATGATTGTATTCAAAATTTATTCATGGTATGTTATTATTAAGACTTATATTCCTATGGTTAATAGTCTATAAGGATTTTGTATTTAAACGTCACTTGAACGATGTTCAGCACAATCTGAACGCTATCTCTTTTCATCCCCTTTAATGTATCTCGCAAAAATGAGACGCAAACATTTTTTGTCTGTCACCTAGACGTAGTTGTTTTGACAGGGACATTACCAGGAGATTAGAAGTATCTAAGAGCCAAAACATATTTCGTTCAGCGATTCTTATAACATGATTTTAAGGATCTACAAATATATGGATGATTTAAAATATGATTTAAATTTTTCCCTCCTTTAATAATGATGCAATTATTGGCACGTTTTACGTATTTAAGATAAATTAGCCGGAATAATGTAAAGATTTTACATAAAACTTGGTTTCTAATGTAACTATCTTTCGCATGACAGCTACTTATTACTAAACGAAACGTTTCTGAAGCTATGAAGTGTCAAAACAATGTTTACACTAATGTTTGTCTGTAATAAGTTTATTTCTTATTATTTCGATGGATAAATTGAATAATGAATATAGTAAATGGAGCCATAAATGTGACAAAGTGAATTCAAGTGAACCCAAAGTGTATTTATTGGAATATGACGTGAAATCGTGACAAACACAACACCGGATTTTGTCAGGTTATTATTATGTTTATTTTGCTTTCTTTTGTATTTTGAATGGATCTCGCAGCCGAATTATGGGTAGGATACCTGTACCGTCACAAAACTAATTATTTCGTTAGAGCTTCGGCCTTGTAGCCTAGTTGGTAGTGACCCTACCTACGATGCAGGAGGTACCGGGTTCGAATCCTGGTCAGGGTATATATTTGTTCCTGAATTATGGATATTTCTATGTATTCAATTATACAATCTACTATTAGAATATTCAGTGCCAATTCCCAACGACCAGTATCAAGTTCTCTGTTCGTAGACTTTTATTATCGTTATATACGCATTTCGCCATGTTATCGTTATCGGCTCATCGAAGCGCGTAGCACGCACTGACACTGAACGTTGACCTGGGTGCCTCTTTCAGTGCTAATGATGACACGTTGTCCTCTACGCACCATTTTCGCTACAAAGCGGGAAATGCATGATAACGGCTACGGCGTAGCGCTACGAGAATTCCTTAGCATTGAATGAGTTTGTACATCCATCTCACTCCTACCACTATTCTGGCAGGAGCGAGACGGACATACTTTAGAAACGCGCAGTCGCTAACGCCTACTGTAACGTACAACTCATTGCTGCAGAATGATCTGAAAGTATTTGCATCTTCCTCGTTCCTAACCGGTGAGGTAAGATGCAATTGTCGAATCGCGCCGTCGCTATCGACTCGTGGTAGTGGTGGCTATGTAAAACTCATGGTGAGCACATATTGTCCTAGCGCGGTAAGCGATCACAATCGCACCCCCAAGCACGCAAACTAAGGAAGATAGATACAACAGTATAGATACGTAGATATAGATTACCAAGTACTGCGTCCGATAGAACCGCTTATAGAGGCGGTTCAAACGTTCACACCGTAAAGACATGCCTCAGGGGCATTTGGGGACGTTTCAGTGAATTTTAATTGATTCAAGTCGTCAGGGTTGATTGAAATGACGTAGTAAGGATACAATTTGGTATAAAGTATAATACTTGCAAAGTTTCTGAGAAGATACTTATTTTATAGACCAAAACTTACACAGAAAATAATACTTATAATTTAAACACGCAACACAAATATTGAAAAACTTAAAATAAAAACTAATGACGGTGCTGTTCCCCAAGTAGACCAGGTAAAATATCTTGGATTCATAATTGACGCAGGTTTCACATGGTCCCCTCATATCCATTTCGCTTGTGGCAAGCTGAGTTTTGCAGCTTACGCTTTATCAAGGATTGCTCCTACCCTATCACCCGAAAACGTGAAAAAGGCGTATTATGGTTATTTCCACAGCATCTTGACCTACGGAATTGACATGTGGGCTACTGCAGCAGATCGGGAAAAGATATTTAAACTGCAAAAACAGGCTATCTGAATAATCGCGAGGAAACCCGACGACCATCCTGCTCAGAACCTATTTAGAGAGCTAAAAATACTCACCCTACCCTGTGTATTCATTCTTGAGGCCGCCATCCACGTCAGACAAAACCTCGAGTCGCACCCGGCTCGTGAACAAAACCGGGCCACCAGCATGGCCACGCGCAACCAACACCTGCTGCTCGTGCCGAGGTGCAGGCTAGCTAAGGCTAGAAAATCGCTTGGTGCACTGGGCCCAAAAATCTATAATTCTCTTCCAGCTGATGTTATTAACTCACCTAGCGACACATCATTCAAAAACAAGCTGAAAAACATATTGTTGGATCTGGTTTGTTACACAATTGACGAATTCATCAATCGCAGTTCATTAACCCATTCATTTACTAAAATAATAATAATAATAATGTATGTCTTAATCGGCAATGGCCGCTAAACTACTAGTCAGCATGTTTCCTGACATGACTTAAATGTAGGTAGGTTTTATGTTGGTAGTAAATAGAATAATTATATTGACATTACTGTAATACCAAAGAATATTGTATCCCATATATGATATGTAAATAATATTTTTATCAATAAATATCTTGAATCTTGAAAAACGTTCGTGAGTCATACTAATATTAAATTGCAACGGTTTTAACACTCGCGTATTTTTATCACAATAGGCGTGATATGTTCGACTGCATCGGGCAGTCACGTCGGACAGACAGGTGTATGTCGTTGATCACGTCAGACGATCCGACAATTCAGACTCCCGCAACGACGGCGCCGGATTGCTCGAATTAGCCTGCTTCGTCGCGCGCGACCTGTCACCTACGCCGGCCTCGGGCAGTGATGCCCGAGCCGCGAAGGTGACATCACCACTCTGTCCGACGATGACTGCTTGATGCAGTCGAATATGTCACGCCTATTGTGATAAAAATACGTGAGTGTTAACCGTTGCACTTTAAAATAATACTTAGGTATAAATTACAATAAAAATGTCGTTATTAGAGCCTAGTCGGTAGTGATAAAATTTATATATTTATTTTACATATTTCCTGTGTATTCCATAAATACCTATATCTTTAATTATCTTTTAAAACTCTGTAGGCTTTGTTTAAAAGGCGGATGTCCGTAGGTACTCGTAGCTCGTAGACTGTTGAGTACGTATGGCAATTGCTTCTTTAAGGTTCTGTCTCTGAAGTAGTTTTTGACTTTAGGTACCTCAAATTCACCTGCAGAAACCGACCTTGTGCTATGGTTGTGTAGCTTTATCCAGGTCATGCTCCTGGTTTCCAGGGTTGTTAATATACATATTATGTTAATATACACTTATGCTATAAGCTAATTGGAAAGACTACAAATTTTAAATAGTCTTCAATGATCGTTTTTAGGGTTCCGTACTAAAATCGTAAAAAAGGAATCCTTATTATGGTGTGACTCAGTCAGTCTGTCTGTCACATCCTCAAATATTTCGAGAACTACTAAAGCTACCGATTTGAAATAGTTACAAACATGGTTAACCCACACACATTGAGTCAGAATTTATTATATATTTTAATTTATTTTTAGGCTTTAGGCTTTATAGGCTACCCAGTGTACAGAGCAAATACCGTATCTATCCTCTAATTACCTCTAACCTTCTTCGAACTAGTGATGTTTTTATTCGTAACCGAAACGGAAACTAATAGTGCTGCCGCACCCTATTCGCGTTAAGTCGATTTGCTTACGCCAGTTAATGATCGGTTTGTAAACTGATGTTTTACGCCACCGCGTTGGCCACATACTTAGAACGCATTAAGCCAAGAAAATGAGATCAATAAAGCATTTCCATGAATTAATTCCTAGCCAGCTGATTATCGTTTTAATACCTTCATTAGGTTCTAAAGATGTGTAAAATGAGTTTACACAATTGCAGAAGTTGAACATCATTTTAAGGGAGGCACCCCATACATATTTATTTGTGGTACATCATCTAACAGGTGTTTAAAAATAACTTTGAGGTTTCTTGAACAAGTCGAATCTTGATACGAATATTTTCAAAAATAATCGTTCTGAGATACTAAAAACGTGTGGCGCGTTTGTGTTTTATTTTGGCTGTACTACTAAACCTTTGAAGTTTATAGTTACTCATTCAACGTAGAATTTAACCCTCTTTAATACCAACCTGAATGACTTTTCCGTCCGACGTACCATTTTCGAGCTAGACGCAAAAAATATATATGGCCGAAAATTTAGCAGTACCTACTTAAATTTGACAGCTAGGGTATTAAATCAACAATCTAAATGAATTTCCTGGAATGCAAACTCGTTTTACACGTCTTTAGGACCTAATGAAGGTGTTAAGGGTGACTCACACTAGAACGAGACGGGACGGGAAAATCTGTCAATTTCTGTGACATCCGAGGGCTCCGAGCTATCACGTGATTCTTTCTATAGAAATTGACAGATTTTACCGTCCCGCCCCGTCCCATCCCGAGCTAGTGTGAGTTATCTTTAAAACAATATCCAGCTGGCTGGGAATTAGTTTCGGGAAATTATCTAATTTTCTTGGTCTGCTATTTATAGTTTTCGTGTTTTTTCCTTAAAAACAAGGCCGGCCAGTGATAGTGCGACATTGTTTACTCCGATACAAAAAAATAGTGTGCGCTGACATGGCTGTTGTAAGCCTCTTAAAACATAATCAATGTCACCATGACAGTTCCCACGTGGGCAGGGGATTTGTTCCATTGCCACCCACTTTGAAACTGGCGAGTCTAACCTTTTATCATGGATGAATGGAACAAGAGGACTATGTTTATAAAAAAATCGTGTTTCTTCAAAAATTCAGGCTATTTACTAGATACAAATACAACAAATAAAAATACAAATAATTTATTCAAAAAAGTATAAATACAGAGGTTACTCTTACAGGCTAAGATTTTTTAGACGACAAAGTGGTTTACAAATGCCTGAACTAGGATTCCCTGTGTTTCAGGTAGATGATGTCACACAGCACGTAACAGTTCCAGGATGTACGGAAAACGCTGATGATCCGGTTAAGGGCGTATAGTATTCTGGTTAGGTTAGGTTTTTGTTTTGTCCCTAAAAAAATATAATATAGTGGGTTAGTCTATTGAAATGACCAGCAGGCACCACATACTCATACATATTTAACACATAGAAAACACCTTGTATGTTGTTCGGCCCCTAAACCTCTGGTTTCAAATCCAGGATTGGCATTGCCATCTATTGAATAGAATTAAGTTGTTGATGAACGTAACATTTAATATTTAATAAAAGGAGTACATTTATACTTAATCGTCAGCTGACAGCGATATTAAAAAAGTATACCTACATTATAACGTTATCTATTCTATTCCATAAGAACACTGCTGCTGCTGCTCTTATCGATTTTCACACAATATATGAGCACTGTTATATTTTTTTTAATTTATACCTATTATGGGTATACAACATGTTCCACATTCTGCCACTTTTCGAGATCGCTATTTTAGCTATCGTAGAAAAAGTAGCGTATGCAACAGCTCGAAGCTCGTAATTGGTTCTTAAAACTCGAGGGTCGCCGTTACAAAACGAGACAAAGTCGAGTCAATGGACCCGAAAATAGACCCCTATTATATCACTGTTGCATAAACTACTTTAGTAAGTAATCTTTTCATGTTGAAAGATCCCGAATTTATTTTGATATTGTCTGTCCTCATTATTTTCGCATCACTCGCAGTTTTAACCCTAATAGATTTTCTCTATTGAAAATGCTCCTACGCTCTACGCCCCCTACGGCGTAGCCACCGTAGCGTTTCTTGCTGATTGCAGTTTTTATCCTAATGACTCATAAATTAGTTTCATCAATCACTGCAATGTAGTAGGTATTGTCAACCAATTGGAACCCGCCCCTCTAGAACCATGTCAAAATGAGAAGCAGTAAGAGATTTCTTACATTATTTTTAGCGTCACTTTACCGGGTGTTTCCTGTAATAGCAGCAATACATTTAATCGTTGGTAGTACTCGCCAAACAGAACAACGTTTGTTTAGCGACTTTTAAAAATAATAAATTGATTTTTATTACACTTTAAAGATTGTTAGAAGACACAATGTACAGCGAATTTTGTTACTTTTGAACTATGACAGACAAGAGATGTCAATAAGCTGATGTTAATGTTCATTGAAAATACTATTTAGTTTCTATTAAAAAGTGATAACGGTCTTCCGTTTGATATTCAAAATGGCGGTTGCGTTTCTTGAATAGTTCTTTGTTTTTGTGTGCTAAATGTTGTTTAATGTGTAATATTTATAGCTTATTGTGCAGTAAACTAACGAAGAAGTGTGCAGCTATTGAAGAATTAATCCTGAACGCGTGTAATCGCGTTATTGAGTCATTACTCGGTTGCCCCGAGATCTCGGCCTCCTGAGATATTTATTACGTATAGCTGTAAACGGAATAAATAGCAAGGCCAATTACCGAACAACGTCGCCGAAGAGGCAATATACTATTTATATAAGATACACTGATATTTTAATACGGGACACTGGCAAAATTGTCCAATTCTCGGACAGAGGCCATATTATAAAAGAAGAAGAAGTGATAACCTACAGAGTAGGTAAATAGTTTTTAAACGATGTTGAACAAAAGTTGTTCAGTTTGAGTAGCACTACCTACGATTAAATTTATTGCTTTTATTACAGGAAACACGGTAGATCGATTTACGAACGCTGGCACGTAAAATGTGTGAAATTGTCATTAATTTCACTAAATTAATCCTACTAATCCTGATCAAACAAGTGCTTGAAAAGTACACGTTTGACAGCTTATTTGCTTGGGGTTTGACTAATTGTCAGAGGGAGCGCATGTACTTATAATAAGAGATAGAAAATAATTATGAAATCGTTAATACTAGTACGTTTTTAGTTTCTTCGGTATACTTACTTCGGTGTCGGTACCTAGTCATGAATTGGAACAAAACTAATTGAAAGACATTGGAAAAGTAAAAACACACTTTTTGAGCTCATCATCATAAACTTAAGAGTTTTTCACTCTTGTCGATGGAGTATCTTCCAGCTCTCTCTGTCCTGCGCCAGCGCTTTGACCTTTTGATACGACATGGTTTTTACTTTTTCCTTCACTTGGTCCATGTAGCTTCGTCTTGGTTTGCCTCTTCCTCTCTTGCCTGCTTGTCCCTTCAGAATAGCTTTGAAAAAGTGGTCATGTCGTATCAAATGTCCAATCATTTTCCCGCGTCTCACTTCAATGGTATTCAGAATCGTTCTTCTCTCGTCCAAACAACAAACTTTTTACAGTACATAGGCACATAAAGTGCTCATTATCGCACTAGTGCGGTAATATAGCACCATGTGTACTGTAATAGTACATTACCTAACTAGTGCGGTAAAACAAAGAAAGGCCGAGATCGCAGATGTTTGCGACCCAAGCTGCAAGCGAGGGACGTAAATATGCGATCAAGGGCTTTATTTATTACCTCACGTGTTAGGTACATCATTTTATGCCTACACTTGGGCTCTGACCTTGGCCGCCTAGAACTTACGACCGATTTCATTAAATAACCAAAACTTTTTTACATTTAGAACTGTTTTCCAATCGCGAAGTAAAAGTTTGCAGCAATACTTGTTTTTAAGTTTAAGGGCGAGGACGAATAAAATGTCACGTTTTTCCTGAATGCGCAAAGCTATGTGGTGATGTGTTTATCAGCTTATACATTAATGTATTCAGTACCGTGGACTAATTAGGAAAAAAATATAACTCGATTTTTCTTTGTATGGAGGGTTAGGCTATTGGGACGACCCATCGCATTTTTTTCTGGTATATTAAGTTTTTTTTCTATTTTTTCCTAATCAGTTCATGATACTGTAATACGGATGAAGCTCTTAAACGGATAATCAGCAGTTTTTTGGAAAAGGGATAAGTACAAGCCGTTGCTATGGCTATTTTTCTTTTTTCACATAACCTATTCGAAAAAGAGCCTTTCTTCTCTGCTAAGAGACATCAAAGTGGGACTTTTCTGTTCAAGGGCCACACACCCGGGGACCAAGGGGACGCGATCCGTATGCCAAGTCGCTTGATGTATGAAGTAGTGCTTCCTCTGACAATTGTGCTCTCCGTGCAATTTGCATCTCGCTACCACCAGATAAGAACGAGCAGTCGCTATCGAGTACGGGTACGTACTACTCATGGAAAGCACAAAGGTCCTCAGTTGTTAGTATGATTGCTCAGGCTAAGGCGATTTGTGAGTGAGATAACGCTACACGCGTGTATAGCGCTGTCCCGCTTGCACGCCGGCTAGGCAAGCGGTTGGAACGAGGCCCTCATTATAATTGTGTATGTTGTCATGTCAACTTACAAGTGAAAACCGAGATAGAAGTAGATAGAGACGCCTCCAAAGGGAAAAAGCGTAGCAAGATTTTGAAATGTTTGTTTGTTCTCTGTTGCCATGGCGACCGTAAGGACGCCTTTGAATGAGGATTACCGCGAGTGGATTTTCTGCTAGGGGCGCTAGTGAGCTGCGGGAGCATTTCAAACGTCACCTTGGCATTTCTTTCATACTGACACAGGACCCACGCATGAGCGGCGCCGCCTGGTGAGCGACAATACGGTAGCTCCCATTGGACACCGCAAGGATGCTGGTTATAGATTGAGCAAAGTCGCTCATTGCAGGATTGATACATTCCCTCGCGGTCGAAGTGTGGTTTCAAAGATAAAAACTGTAGCAAGATTTTGAAATGTTTGTTTGTTCTCCGTTGTCATGGCGACCGTTAGGACGCCTATGGATACCACAAGGACGATTGGTTCTAGATTGAGCGACGCCACTCATTTCAGGGTTAACACATTTCCGCGCGGTCGAAATATGACTTGGGCATCTCTAGTATTGGGGCATTTTTATTTTTTGTTGTAGAAATATATTTTTTTGAAAATTTGATTTTTTTATTTATTTCCTATTCTATTCAGAATCGCGAGCTCTTTTAATCCTAGTAGGAGAAAAAAAATGTCCCAAGATTAGTTTTCCATTTCGACACCATGATTTCATAGATTTAGTATGACGGCAGCGCAATGGAAAGTTTGAAAAATGTACCTACTTATGGAAAATTTAGGAAACTTTTTTTCTCTTACTAGGATTGAAAGAGCTCACGAGTAGAATAGAGATAAAAATTTCCAATTTAGCAAAAACATTTTTTTTCTAAAACAAAAAATTAAAATGCCTATTGACCTCTTTGCAAGTCAGAACATTTTATCTCTAGAAATGTAATTATGTTTCTTTTCTAAGAATTAGTTTTGGTTTACGCTGTTATCGCCACTGTATTTTTCATACAAAGGTGAGAGGCTGGCGATGGCACCTAATCGCATTACCATTTATTAAATTGTCTCCTGAATTACGCAACTGAGAAACAGGAAAACAATTCTAAAATGTTCATTGATCCCAACGTGCTCATTTCAACATAAGGTCGCGTCCGCACTGACGGGCTAACTAAAAAAAAACTTAAAAAAATATGGAAATAAAAAACTACCATAATACTCTTACTTTAAACCGCAAGACTAAATTTTTTGAAAAAATCATCAATCATCTTTTATCACTTCCATGGAAAATTATTTTAAACATAAACTCCTTCTAGATCCGCTTATTGTGACGGTCAACTACGGAACCCTACGCTGAGCGTGGTCCGACATGCTCTTAATGTTTTTTTTTTACTATGGCGGTTATTAGACGTTAATTTAACACGCTTTTCTTATTATGAGATCCCGGTATTTCGGCGATGTTGCAACCGATATGTTCTCGAGAAAAAGTCTGCTGGTAGGTTGCCACTTAAACTTACTTTAACATACTTTTTGGCTCCAAAAATTCAAAAGTCGAACGTTGGTTTTAGCTAGGTGCCTATTGGCGTCGTACTAGGCTCTAGGCGCTAAGCATATCGCCTGTCAATGGGGACGCAACCTAAGCGTTTCCAAGACCACCCAGGCGTAAGTTGTTTACACCAAAGACAATCAGAGAACTAAAACTTGTGGGCAGAGACTAAATGGAGCTATTACTCTTTTGGGAGGAAGGATTCACGCTTGAAATAAACATACTAAACACGCCTTTATTTTGTATCTCTATCGTACCTGCTTATACGAGCGAAAGAGATGTAGCTACGAAATTTTGGGTTTTCGATGTTCACGGTAGGCCCTCAGGTGACTTTTACGTTGAGGTTTTAAGTCTTTGTCGACCTTTGAGGCTTTTGTGCGTATATACTCAGACTGCGTAGCCAAGATGCCAATCACTAACGTACAGTCGCGAACGAAACGCAAGTGTCTTTGTCGCACTTATAAGGAAGAGTGATAGAGAGAGAAAACTACGACACGTTTCGTAGCGTGAACGATTGGCATCTTGGTATTCTTGGTTACGCACACAGTGTGCGTCTGTTCAAAGCTCCGACAACGTTTACTTTTGAAACCTATACCAATTCAAGGCATACATCTTCAGAAAACCATGTGTATCACAACACAACACAGATATTTATATTTATTTATTTCGTCACATATAAGCTTACAGTTTTACACCAAAACGCTTAAACGATAAACTATTATGATTATATTATTATTTAAGATTACGATTCATTCATAATTTTTACAAAAAAAATAAGCTAAGAATAATGTCACATTAATGTCTAATTAAAATCACATTCAACTCAATACAATACAATGGGTTCCAATAAAAACGCTAATACATAAAAATTATATTAAAATAATACGATTGTTTTTAATCCAGCTAGGCAGAATCCAGAGCAGGCATGATAATGTCAACAATACAACTTTATGTTGACACAAATCTATTTTTTTTATTTGTGTCAATGAAAAGTAGTGTTACTACTTTAATAACAAATCAAAAAAATATTAAATTAAATAATTTGATTTGTGTCAACAAAAAGAAATAATAAATAAAGTTATAAATTTAAAGATATGTCATATACTACACGATGACAGTGACCTTTTGCTTTTCCGGCAGACGCCTTACCCGACCACATAGTTACATACCTTATACATGTCTTAGTGAGAGCATTTAAGGAAGTAAGTGTATATTTAACGCATCATATAATTACTTAAGATGTAACTGCTTTACTGTCACCTACTTCTGTTGTTTCTCCAATAAAAATAAAAATAAATTGCCCCTTCCCGCTCTTAAGAATTATTTGAAAAATCTTTGATGTCGAAGGCTTATTACACAGTAGAGGACTATTTAACAGACAAACATGCATGGCCCATATCAGAAACTAACGAAATCAACAAAAAATTAAATTGAATGTACTGCTTATGGAGTGAAGCACACAGTTCACGAAAGAAATCATATCAAATGGTTTGTATACCGTGTAAAACCGTTTAATTTTGTTTTATTTTGTTTATTCTTTTTTTTGTCTTTCACTATTTTCTTTTGATATGGTTTCTTGTAGAACCACATATTGTAAATATTTTTACTACTTTTGTAATTTCTTTTGAAAAAATAAATCCCGCCGAGTTTCTTGCCGATCTTCTCGGGCTGTGCTGCCGTCTTAAGCCAAACTCACGTATCTTTGAAATTGCAATTTCGAGAAAAACGACATTAAAGTTATAAACAAGAAAATTAGCATAACTCACAAAATAATGGTCCGATCTTGATACTTTTTACATAAGTGGAAACTAAATACCACAGTTAAATGACAAAACGAGTTTTCAATTTAAACTTCATATATGTTATTTAAATATGCCAAATTCTAAATTGTAACTATCTAAATTTACATACATTTACTGTTACGCGAAATGCTGTATCTACAAATACGTGAATACGGTCGGTGCTTTACTCCGGTGGCAGCACTGCTGTTATGCCAATCTCCAGTATATTGATATTGTTTGAAGTACCTCTTAGATTTAACGTTCTAATGAAAAGTCTAATCTATTAAAAAGTAATACCTAAATGCATAAATAATCGTTATACAAATATAAGTTCTTAACATTGATCTTTTTGGAACATAAAAATGTGTAATTGGTCACTTAACCTTGGAAAATGTACAAATAAATACCATTTTCATTTCAACCTTAAATAACCATCTACTTACTCTTCAAAATGTAACACTTAGATATTAAACGGGTTAAAACGCGTATACCTAGTAATTAACTGGATCCATCGTCAACATTTCGAGATTTCACATTACTCTTTACCGTCGGGGAAATGTACTAGATTCATTTATTAATTATTTAATGTGTTTTATTTCATTATTTCATCAGGCACTTAATCACAATAACTGAAATAGGTATAATAAACATCTACTCTTATACTTGGCATTAAGAGAAAAGATATTAATGAATACATAAGAATAATGTTTCACTATCTCTATTTTGGTTTTAAATTCAACAACGCCAATGTCCTGTATTAAAAGATACCTTAATTTGGTGCAACTCGAATACATTGTGCTTGCGATGGGTTCATACTTATGCGGTTATACCAAACTCATGTATTAGAAGGTACCGCAAATTGGCAAAACTCAAACGTGCCGCGATTGTTAAGCTTATTGTGGTAACTAAAGATACAGGATTACGCATAAATCGATACTTAAAAATCGAGTTACAGGAGTTTGTCATATCGATTTTTTGCAAAGTTTAAATGGAAAACATATATTGTTTTAAATGTATATATACAAAGACACTATTTTGAATCGAATAAGCCCGGTTAAACAAAACTGCTGTATCTCAAGATACGTGAGTTTGGCTTAACACGGCAGTGTGGTGTAGGGATATAACCGGTAGTAGCCTTTTTTTTTGACGTTCATAAGTGCATTGTAATGTGCCTAAATTGAAAAATAATAGTACATTATTGCAGAGGCCGGGAAACCGAATTTCGTGGATGAGTATTTTTGATGAGGACGAAGCGAAGCTGAGTCCGACAATCACATACGAATCCACGAAATTCTATTTCCGTCCGAGGCATATATAGTGCTTTTCTCCAAACATGAAAGGAAATAAAATGTATTCTTGCATAAGATTTGAAAGGAAAAATAAGGTTCCCGCCTAAACTTTCTTTTAATGCACGGTTGTGTTTATAAAAAAAGTTGAAATGTCTTTAGTTTTATTAAGCCGTATCTACACGACCTTGCACAGTGAGCCGTATGCAACTCGCGATAGAACGAGACAACCAAGCATTTGATCTCCTTCTCTCTAGAACTACTACACTACTACAAAGCCAGCCCAGAATTGGCATTTTTAAGCACGATATAATCAGATTGACAATTTGATGGCAATCAGATTGTCCCGTCTGTGCAGACCGTTTGGTCGCGGCTAAAGTATATTTGGCTGTTTGCAATATTGATAGTCCAAATATTAAAAAAAAAGTAAAAAACAATACAGTAATGGATTTTAGTACAACTTCCTGGACGCTAAAACGGTAAAATAATGAATTCGATTTTTTTAAATTTGAGTCGGTACATAAGGAGGTTCTTTTCGTACCAATTTTGCTACATTAATGTGAACATTTCCGAGCATATTGGAGAAAAGATATTTATCATTTTACGAGTATCATAGGTACTCATTTTGCTTAATATGACACCCAACTAAATTTTTGCATTTCGATGAATTTCATTTCGCCGAAAAATCTGTTGGATTACCCATTCGTTCGCTACGCATTCTCGGTCATCTGTTGTAGAAGTGAAGCCTTTTTCACGAGCTAGTGATAGGTACATACTTAATATAGCTTTCAAGGTCCATATACTCGTACCTAGACTTCGAGAACTTTTGAAGTATTTCAAAATATTGAATACTTGGGATTCGACAAAGTTGGCTTCATGCGTCTAACGAAATATTATTTATTTCAAGGTTTTATGTGTGTAAAGTTATTTATTTGAAGGTACTTTCAAAACACTTTCGAAATCTCATTTGCTAGGTTTACGACAATTATCGTTTTACGTAGTTTATTTAAGCTTTTTAACGGTTGTTATTGCTCTAAATGCTGTCCAAAAGTCGTAGGAAATAACCAGTATTACTGCAAACAAAACTACTATGATGGCAGTAGGACCCCGGCGGGCCTATAGGTACAACGAAAATCGGATTTGTATCTCCATCTCTGTCACACTTGCATATTGGAGTGACAAAGAGATTTTCCCGTCAATGCCAATTTTCGATGTTCGTGGTAGGCGTACAGGAGCCGATACAGCAGCCACCTCTATGTGGGTCCCTAGGAAAGAAATGAGATGATCGAAATCTGGACATGGTATGGTCATGTATTATGTTTTTATAAAGCCTATTTTATTAGAAGTAGAACACTAGTAGACAGATTTGTCTAATTACATAAATAAGAATTTGACAGCCACTTTAGATCACCGATCCGCACGTTTTTTTGTGACACGGTGGGGCTGAAAGGAACACATTCTCGCGCTCTTTTATTTTACGGCTTTTGATATTTGAAACCGATTTTTGCTAGGAATTAGGTTCCTGGAAATTATCTTCTTTTTTTGGCCTAATAGAAATTGCATAATTGAATTGATTGTGGTGGTATTCCCCCTTTTGTTACAAGCTAAATGTAAATAATTTTCATGAATTCTATTTTCCTTAATAAATGGAAACTCCATCGTGCGCTTATGATTTATTTGCATAGTTCACTAGAATATACCATGAACGTAATTAAAATTGTAATTTATTAACGTAATGTTATCGTAAGCGGTGACATTTCGATCGCTTTGTGCGCAACGCGTGGGAGCCGTCGAGGGTGAGATATTGCGTTTTTTGTGGTACTTTTTTTTTTTTTTTTTTTTTTTTATGCTATAGGGGGCAAACGAGCAAACGAATCACCTGATGGTAAGCGATTAACGTCGTCCATGGACACCCGCAACACCAGAGGTGTCGCAAGTGCGTTGCCGGCCTTTAAGGTGGGAGTACGCTCTTTTCTTGAAGGTTTGAAGGTCGTATCGGTCCGGAAACACCGCTGGCGACAGTTCGTTCCACAGTTTAGCTGTGCGAGGCAGGAAGTTTCGGGAAAAGCGCACAGTTGAGGACTGCCAACCATCTAAATGGTGAGAGTGGAAATATTGTCGCGTAGAGCGATGGCGGAAAGAAGCGGCAGGGATTAATCCGAACAATTCCTCGGAACACTCCCCATAATACATGCGATAGAAAATACAGAGTGAGGCCACATCTCTACGCAGCGCCAAGGGATCAAGCCGATCAGAAATACGATGGCAGTTGACAATTCGAGCTGCTCTCCGTTGGATGCGGTCTAGAGGAAGAAGCTGGTACTTAGGTGCCCCTGCTCAAAGATGAGAGCAGTATTCCATATGCGGGCGAACCTGCGCCTTATAAAGCTGTAGGCGATGGGCCGGCGTGAAATACTGCCTCGATCTATTGAGCACACTGAGCTTCTTCGAGGCCAATTTGGCCTTACCCTCTAGGTGGCCGCGGAACTGGACTTCACTCGAGATGTCAACGCCAAGGATTCCAATACTGGCTGTGGCAGATAGGGGAGTGCTCTCAAAACGAGGTGACGCGACGAACGGAAGTTTTTTTGCGGTGAACGCGCAAACCTGTGTCTTTGTAGGGTTAAAATGGACCAAATTAAGTCGACCCCAATCTGAGACTTCTTTTAGGGAGGTCTCAATTTCGGACACAAGTTTGTTCCGGCTCTCAATGACGTTTTCCCGGGAAATATTGGCGCGGCCGGTGTAGGAGGCATCACCCGTACTGTCATCAGCATAACAATGAATGCCGCTAGTTTGCAACATGTCATTGATATGCAGGAGGAATAGCGTGGGTGATAGCACACAGCCTTGAGGGACACCAGCATTCACAGACATTGAGTCTGAGCATTCACCGTCAACTAGGACCTTAATGCTTCTGTCTGCTAGAAAACTGCTGACCCATTCGCATAATTTCCCGGGGAGCCCATAGCATGGAAGTTTCGAAAGAAGTGCTTTGTGCCAAACGCGATCGAAGGCCTTCGCTACATCCAAACTAACTGCCAGTGCCTCACCTTTACTCTCTATCGCCTGTGCCCAGCAATGTGTCAGGTAAACTAAAAGATCACCAGCCGAACGACCCCTACGGAAACCGTATTGTTGGTCACTCAGCAGCTGGTGATCCTCTAGGTACCAGAGGAGCTGACGATTGATGATGGACTCCATAATCTTAGAGAAAAGGGAGGTTATAGCTATCGGCCTGTAGTCGGATGGATTTGAGCGGTCGCCTTTTTTAGGGATCGGGTGCACCAAAGCTGACTTCCACGAAGTCGGGACTACGCCAGAAGAGTAGGAGAGCCGAAAAAGACGCGTTAAGACCGGCGCCAACTCAGGAGCACACATCTTGAGAACAATTGCAGGGATTCCATCAGGCCCACTGGACTTATGGGTGTCGAGGGAGCGAAGAGCCTTACGCACAAAGCTTTGGCGGAACTGTACATCTGGCATACAGCTCTCGCACCGCGGTATAGTCGGCGGCGCTTGTCCCCCGTCATCCAAAGTCGAGTTGGACGCAAAAAGCTTACCCAGTAGATCGGCTTTGTCTTTTGCGTCGTGGGCCAACGAATCATTTCCCGTGTGCAGAGGTGGAAAAGACGGCGTGCAGAAATTCCCCTGGATAGCTTTGGCAAGAGACCAGAACGCACGAGTTCCCGATGGGAGACGCTCTAGTTTCTCGCCAATCCTACCAATGTGCAACGACTTTGCTCTGGCAATGGCTCTTTTGAAGGACCTGGAGGCAAAGTTAAACTCCTTTTTTAAAGCGCTGGTCTTTACATCCTGTACCGCCGCTGCATTTACCCAGGCTTGGTAGCACTCCAGCTTTCGGCGAGACGCCTTTTTGCAGGAGCGATCAAACCAAGGCTGGGTTTTGCCACCAACAGGTACCGCAGAGGATGGAACGAAAAGTTCCATTCCCTGAAGCACCACGTCAGCAACAGAGTCAGCAGCGATATCAGGATCATCCGGCGTGAAGCAAACCTGCCCCCACGGGTAAGACGCAAAGAACACCCGCATCCCGTCCCAGTCTGCTGACTTATAGTGCCACACACGGCGGCTACAAGCAACTCGCCGACGCGGCGGGCACGTGAGAGGCACTGTACTCCGGATGAGGCAATGATCCGAGGAACCGAGAGGGGCTGCAACGGATACATCATAGCCAACCGGGTGAGAAGTCAGCAGAAGGTCCAACAGGGAAGGTTCCTGGCTCTCCACATCTGGGATTCGCGTAGGCGCAGTAACCAGTTGTGTCAAGCCGTAGGTCAGAGCAAAGTCGTGAACAGATCTCCCCGCATGATCAGTCTTGCTGGAGCCCAGCCATTCGGCATTATGGGCGTTAAAATCGCCAAGAACGATGATCTCAGCGGATGGGATCTGCTGCTGCACTGAATCCACAGCCGTTTGAATCTGCTCCAAGAGTCGGTCAGTTTCGGCATCACCGCTATGGGACCTATAGAGGCACGAATAGACGCGAGGATGATCATCACAATCAACACGTAGCCATAAGGTGGAAAGGTCCCTACCTTCAAGATTGCTGAGGCGACGAGAACTGATATCGCCTCTAACGTACACACACACTCCAGCCCTAGGCAGAAAGGAATGCTCTAGTTCGTACCCAGGGTAGGAGAGGTATTTTGTGTCCGCTGGAGACGATATCTGCGTCTCTGTCAGAAAAAGCAAGGCCGGCTTAGCTGTCTCGAGGTGATGATGGACAGCATTAAGATTAGAATGCAAACCCCTGATGTTGCAGAAATCCACAGCGAGCGTGGCAGGGGCTGCCGTAGCCGTCTTGCTCTTGCCTCGGGAGGATGGCGGATGGCGGAGCGCGGATTTGCCCCCCCCAGAGTACGAAACGGGGCGCTCTCGGCGTCCACGCTCAGGCACGACAGTACCTGAGCATGGAAGCCCAGAAAGGGATTCTCCAGCGCTAGAGCAGCTGGTACCCTCCTGGGGTAGCTTATTAATCTGCGCTGTCATCGTCATTAAGGGGGAGGTTGGGGGGATTGGAGCTCTGGAAACCTTACTCACCGTGAGGAACACAACACCACATACCTACAAAGTAAGTAGTGATGTTATTATGGCTTCGGTATTCTGTAAGGTGGAGGTACTTCCCCAGTCAGGCTGCTCCAGATTCAAGCGAGATGACGTTTCGCTGTGCCCTACCTCACTTGTTGGACGTAGTTTAAGGACATACCCGGGTCCAAAATACAACATACTAAACTTCCCTCATATTTGCTTAATAACTTTAAAGAACGTAAGTGAGATTGCGACACGTTGTCAAATTAAAAAAAATAGAATTAACTTTTACAATACACGTTCATGGAGGAAATTTGTTTTTCACACCACAATACAATACAATACAATACAAATACTCTTTATTGTTCACGAACAAGGAAATAAAAACAATATACATTAAACACTAAAATATAAACACTGGTAGACAACAGGCGGCCTTATCGCTAAGAAGCGATCTCTTCCAGACAACCTTTGGGTAGAAACCACCTATGCGAAAATGTTTTTTTTTTCTTCCATGCTAGGAGGGATCTAAGTGGCACTTCAAGTTCAAGGACTACAAAGTTGTACGTTTTTGGCCATTATCTGGTGGCATCTTTGTGTTAGTATGATGCTGTTTATGTAATTTCAGCTTTTGTTTATTTTCGTAATAGTTGGTGTGAAAAGCAGTATGTGTCACACGGTATCTAAATTATTTTCGTGTTGGGCGTTAAAGCATGAATATCTCATTACGCTAAGGATTCTGCTTGTAGAATTCTTCGCTTCATTCGGGATTCAATGAACGCCCTCGCCGGGAATATATCCTTTTGATCCCTTGTGACGAAATCTACTACGGAAAAAAAATGCTTGAGATACTTAGGAAACAACAAAATCAACATGTATCTGAACCGACATCCAAAGGCAATATCTGAGAAGCATGCAGTTTAAAAATGGTTTAGCTCTACGAATTGCTGAAAATTGAAAAATATATACCTATAACAATAGTTTGAGTTATTATAAACCTCGATTTTTTTTAATCTGCCTAAAAAAATATTGAAGCTATGAAAAACATGGGTACAATGGGCTGAATGTGAACTCAAACGCAGTATTGAGTTTCTGTTTAAAATATTATACGCCAGTGTCATGCGATACCTCTGATGAAATTTATGATAAAGCATAGAGGTCTGAAAGTTTATAATTTCCTTTGAATATTACTTTTCGCCATGAAAATTGATTACATAGGTAAGCAATTCAATAAATAGGGTTTAAAGAACAATCTTACACAAATCAACATAGTCCTAGGGTCAAAAACATATGATGTTCTGGTTTTTCCTGTGGACTGCCCAAAAGTTAAGGGGTATTTATTAAGGTTGATTTTCTTATTTAACCTTTATCCACATGAAAGGGCCTTTTCTATAGACCTGTATGATAACAATTATTACTAAATGCCCACAAGCTATTAACTATTGTCCACAGGAAATAACACTCTAGAGTCCAGTTCAACACACAAGTTTTCTATTACAACATCGTGTGTATAAATAGACTGATAACTCCGAACAAAATACGTTTTAACACCACCTATTCATAAAAGGGTTTTTTCTGTTCAAGGTAGGAGTTATCAAAGTGGCACTTTCTTCCCTGCTTGGAGGGATCAAAGTGATACGTTTCTGTTCATTTTTACGTTTACGTTCGTCTAGTGGCATCGCGGTGTTGGTATTGATGCTGTTTTCGGTTTTTTAGGGTTCCGTAGCCAAAATGGCAAAAACGGAACCCTTATAGTTTCGTCATGTCCGTCTGTCCGTCTGTCCGTCTGTCCGTCTGTCCGTCTGTCACAGCCGATTTACTCGGAAACTATAAGTACTACAGTGATGAAATTTGATGGGAATATGTGTTGTATGAACCGCTACAAAATTATGACACTAAATAGTAAAAAAAAGAATTGGGGGTGGGGCCCCCCATACATGTAACTGAGGGATGAAAATTTTTTTTTCGATGTACATACCCGTGTGGGGTATCAATGGAAAGGTCTTTTAAAATGATATAAAGTTTTCTAAAAAACATTTTTCTTAAAGTGAACGGTTTTTGAGATATCAGCTCTCAAAGTCGTAAAAAGTATGTCCCCCCCCCTCTATTTTTATAACTACGGGGTATAAAATTCTAAAAAAAATAGAGGTGATGCATGCTAATTAACTCTTTCAACGATTTTTGGTTTGATCAAAGTATCTCTTATAGTTTTTGAGATAGGTTGATTTAACTGTAATTTTGGTTAAGTTATTGTGCTTACACTGAAAACGATGGCTGAACCTTATAAGTTTAGGCTCCATTCACCAGGTGTATAAATTGACATAATAAGTTTATTATATTTGCTGCTACGGAACCCTTTGTGCGCGAGCCCGACTCGCACTTGGCCGGTTTTTTTCCTCTTAGTTGCTGTGAAAACCAGAATGTGTCACACGGTAGCAAAATTATTTTCGCCTTGGGCATTAACGCTTGAATCCCTCATTACGCTCAGGATTCAACTTGATTGTAGATTCCATCGTTTCATTCGGAAGTCAATGTATTTTGATCGCTTGGAATTGTAACACAATCTACTATTGTCTACTCCAGCACTTGTATCTGTCAATTAGATGACTGACAGCAATATTTAAAAAGTATACATTATAACTGTTATGTATGTATGAAATGTGGGGTAGATCTATTATAATAACATTGAGGGTAAGCTTTCAATAAATCAGTTGTGTCGTTGACCTGGAGTTTACTTTCGTCTCGCATTCCCAAAAACCCTTAAAATATTACTGGCGACGAGAATAAAAGAGTATTTATATTAAAAACAGTGTATATACCGCGTGCAGTGTTTAGTGAAGATGCCGATCGGCAAAATTGAGCCGTTTGACTTAGCGAGTAAAAAGTGGCTGGCGTACATAAGGCGTGTCAAGCAATTTATAACCTTAAATGAAATAAAGGCAGAGCTACAAGTAGCCACTTTAGTGACATTGGTTGGAGAACCTACATATAGTTTGATGTGCGATTTGTGTGCGCCGGTTGACCCAGAGACAAAAACCCTCACCGAGTTAGTGAAAATAGTCGGCGACCATCTCGAACCTAAGCGCTCCGAGATTGCGGAGCGACACGTGTTTCGTCAACGAAGACAGAAGGCGGGCGAACCTATAGGCGAGTACTTGCAAGCCCTGAAACATCTAGCCAGTACGTGTAATTTTGGTAGCGGCCTTGAAGAAAATTTGAGGGATCAATTCGTATCTGGCCTATCGGATGATGATATGAGGTCTCGCCTATTTGCGGAGGCGACGTTGACGTACAAGCGAGCGGTGGAATTGGCTTTGGCGCTCGAGGCGGCGGAGCGGCACGCGCAGGCGAGCGGCTCGGGCAGCGGAGCGAGCGCAGCCACCGCGGGACACGGTGCCGGCGAGGCGCTGCACCGGGTGGAGGCGCGCGGCGCGCGCGCGCCGAGCGGCGGCGGCGGCGGCGGGCGCGGCGAGCGCGCACAGGGCCCCGGCCGCGCATGCTGGCGGTGCGGTAAATCTCATCGGGCGGACGGGTGTCGTTTTAAAAATTACTCTTGTGACAGTTGTGGCCAAAAGGGCCATCTCAAGATTATGTGCAAAACGGGTCCTCAAACCCCACGCGGGAAGGTGCCGGCGGGGCGTGGACATCATTATCTAGACAGCGATGATGAATCGGAGTGCAATTTTTACAACCTAACAGTGAGTGGGAAAGATGACAAACCGTATTTAGTTTCGATGTTGGTGAATGGAGTGAGTTTGACCTTAGAACTGGACACAGGAAGTAAGTTATCCGCGATTAATACTGATTGTTATGAAAAGTATTTTAAAAATTTACCTTTGCAGGTTAGTGATATGTATTTACGTTCTTATAACGGGACTCCTATAAAACCCGTTGGTTACATTGTCGTAAAGGGTGTTTTGGGTGAACATGAGTCGGAAAACCTAAAGTTGTGGGTAATTAAAAATGGCGGTCCTCCTTTGCTAGGTCGGTCGTGGCTGAGACGTTTACAGATCAGTACGGTTGAAATTCAAGATTTAATTTTACATTTATCGGAAAATAATTTAGTTGATGATTTACGGCAAAGGTTTCCGACCGTATTCACACCAGGGCTAGGTACTTGTACAAAAAAATTATCACTTAAATTATCAAACACTGATCCTGTGTTTATTAAAGCGAGGTCATTGCCCTTAGCATTACGTAAGCCGGTGGAGCGGGAACTCGAACGACTCGTGGCGGAGGGCACAATTTATATAGTCGATTATTCGGATTTCGGTACACCCATTGTACCAGTAATTAAAAAATCGGGTGAGATTCGTATTTGCGGCGACTACAAAGTGACCGTAAACCCTAAGTTGGTACAGGATCCGTACCCGCTGCCACGAATCGAGGAGTTATTCGCCGCGTTGAGTGGGGGCGAGCAATACACTAAAATTGATCTTACGAACGCGTACCAACAACTACTGTTGGACGAGGAATCTCAACCGTATACCGCCATTACCACTCACATAGGTACTTTTGTATATAGACGCACCCCGTTTGGCTTAAGCTGTATTCCTGAGAAATTTCAGAAGTTCATGGAGGAGACGCTCAGGGGGCTGCGGGGGGTCGCGGTTTTCCTTGATGACATCGCGGTAACCGGGCGCGATAGGGACGAGCACATTGCTAACTTGACGGCGCTGTTCGAAAGATTGCGCGATGTAGGTCTCAGGATTAAATTAGACAAATGTTCATTTATGCAGGATAGCATTGTTTACGTAGGGTTTATTATAGATAAACAAGGTTTGCACCCTGACCCCGACAAGATAAAGGCTATTGTGGAGGCGCCTGCGCCGAATGACGTCACGCAGCTGCGATCATTCTTGGGGTTAATTAACTACTACGCGAAGTTTATACCTAATCTTAGCTCAACACTTTATCCGTTGCATCGATTGCTACGTAAGGACGTCGCTTGGGATTGGTCAACCGATTGCAATAAAGCGTTTTTGCAGGTCAAGAATGTCGTGGCTGGCAGAGGTGTACTGGTGCATTACGACCCCGCTCTGCCTCTAGTGTTAGCCGTTGACAGCAGCTCGTACGGTCTCGGCAGCGTGCTGTCACACCGCTTCCCGGACGGCTCGGAGCGGCCCATATGTTTCGCGTCGCGCACGCTGTCCGCGGCCGAGCGGGCATATAGTCAGCTAGATAAAGAAGCGCTCGCAATAATAGCGGGTGTTGTTAAACACCATCAGTACCTGTATGGACGCCATTTTATTATTAAAACGGACCACAAGCCACTAACTTTTATATTTGGTTCTAAACACGGTTTACCGCAAACGGCCGCTAGTAGATTACAAAGATACGCGACTAGGCTGGCAGCTTACGATTTTGAAATTGAATTTGTTAAGTCCAACGATAACGGTAACGCGGATGCGCTCTCGCGGTTGCCGTTGCCGTGTCGGCACATTAAGGAAAAGGGGTTAGATGCAATATCGTATATTAATTATGTAGAGGAGTCGTTTCCTATCAGCGCGAGAGATGTGGCATCAGGGACGCAATCGGACGCGGTTTTAAAGAAAATATGTGATTATGTTAGGGATGGTTGGCCGGTAAATGTAGCCGAGCAGGAAAAACCTTACGTCCATAGAAAGGATAAATTAGCATTGGATAGGGGTTGCATTTTGTACAATCACCGAGTGGTCATACCGGATAGATTGAGGCAACAGGTGTTAATGGAGCTGCATGAAGGTCACCTTGGCGTGGTAAAAATGAAAAATTTAGCACGCGGGTATGTATATTGGCCGCAGCTGGACGCCGAGATCGAGGCGCTGTGCCGCGCGTGCACCGCGTGCCGCCAGCAGCGCGACGCGCCGCCGCGCGCCACGTTGCACCCCTGGAGCTTCCCGTCGCGGCCATGGCAGCGCCTACATGTTGACTTCGGTGAGTTTCAAGGTAAACATTATTTAGTGACAGTGGATGCCCACAGCAAGTGGATCGAAGTTCAAAGAATGACGAGTACTAACGCTGCAGCGACGATACTCAAGTTAAGAAAACAGTTCGCTCGATTTGGCCTGCCCAGTCAGATAGTAAGTGATGGGGGGCCGCCGTTCGCCTCCGCAGAGTTTGCCGAGTACGTAAAAAAAAATTTCATCACGCACACGATAACAAGCCCTTATCGCGCAGCAGGGAATGGCGCGGCTGAAAACGCAGTCAAGTCCGTGAAACGGGCGATGAAAAAAGCATTACACGAAGGTACAGATATTGATGTAGCTATTTGCAGGTTTCTATTTCAGTATCGCAACACGCAGCATTGTACAACGGGTGTTACCCCTGCAGAAGCCCTGATTGGTAGGCGGCTGCGGGGACGATTAGATATAATCTTGCCCACATTCGAAAGAACCGAGCGAGTAAGTATGGCGCAGGACCGTGCTGGACAGCATCGGCCGGGCGCTGAGCGGCACGTGCAGCCCGGGGACACTGTGCTGGCGCGAGACTACCGCCGGCAGTCAGGTAAGTGGGCCGAAGCAGTCGTCACAGAGCGTCATGATCCGCTTACCTACACAGTACGCCTCTCCGACGGACACGAGTGGAAGCGCCACATTGATCAGCTGTTGCCCGCTCAAACGGTAAAAAACCGTTATTCGTTATCTAAATGCGAGCCAAAGCCAGATGTCAACAAGAATAATGACGTGTTGCCATCGACTTCGACCGACCGGTTAAGTGCTTTCGACAATAATGTCAGCGAGGATTTGAACCTGCGACCTTCCGACAGCGAGGAGTCGGACGAGTACCAGGATCCGTCAGAGGAGCCTCCCGTGAGCGCACCAAATGAGTGCCAGTCAGGTGAAATAGGGCATAATCCCACATCCGAGCCGGTACCTACCGATAGTACCGATGACAACATTGTTAAAAAAAAACGGCCTACGCGTAGCTGTGTTAATAAAGTAAAAGGCAAATACAAAGTTTAAAAGACATATATTTCTTTACTTATTATCGTTTAGTAAGGTAATGATAGGTAATATAGGTAATAGGTATAAATTTGTACCTAGTACCTACTCATATTTGCATATACTTATACATATTTTTATAGATACCTACCTAGATGAGTACCCAATTCGGCATTTCCTCAACAAAAATGAATTGATAAGGATAATTTAATAATTAACATCATAAGATTTGATATTTCATTTATTGCTTCCCCTACTCAAAACTACACCTTACGGCATAGATCAGAAGGTCTGTGGTACCTTTAGTCTTAGTAATAAGAGTTAGAATACGTTTTGTAAACTACCTTTGAATGTGTGTGTTGGAAAAGTTTTTATTTTATTTTAATTTAGTTAAGGCATAATATACGTATGTATTACTGAGCGCCGACTAGAGTTAATAAATACCTTATGTAACTGTTTTTTTGTAACGGGGGGAGGTGTTATGTATGTATGAAATGTGGGGTAGATCTATTATAATAACATTGAGGGTAAGCTTTCAATAAATCAGTTGTGTCGTTGACCTGGAGTTTACTTTCGTCTCGCATTCCCAAAAACCCTTAAAATATTACTATAACGTTGTCCGTGGTATTCCATAATATCACCGTAAAGCGATGCTCTAATGGATTTTCATACAATATAGGTATGAACACTCTTGGTTTCTTTCTATTTCACAGAGGTATTCCACATTCTGCCACCTTTCAAAATTTTGATTTTTTCGTCGTAGAAAAACTAACGTATGCAACAGCTCATAATTATTTAAATTCTGATCAATTGAAAAAGAATTGCGTTTCTTTTGTTTCCTTCAATTTTAAAATAATTGAAATTTAATTATATTTGCTCATGCTCAGCAATAGATTCAAAATTCACTGGCATTGTTAGTTATAGCGGGCGGCAGGTGGTATTACATTTAGAAGATATATTAGGTATAAAATAAGCACCAACTGTGACAACATAATACTTAATCAAACAGGTCCCGATTCTAGGGAATCTTAATAACAGTAGATAAACACCTATATGTAATAAAATGGAACTGACAAATTTTGAGTAGGCGTCATTCCAATCGCCTCAAGCATGGATTATGGTGGCAAGACATTGATTTAGCATTTCTCATTTTGATCAGCGGAAAAGGGAAAATTGTGATATCCATCAGACGTTACTGTTTAATCCATTCCGGGATAATGAAGATACGTTGTCGTTACGTCTCTTCTCTACGAGCCATTTTCGCTGCGAAGTGGATAATTCATAGTTATATATATTCATATACATTAATTCGTCGTCAGCTATACGGCGTAGCACTACGACAAAATATTAGCGGCGAATGAATTAATACATGATTTCGCACAAGCGTGTGACGGCATAGTGAAAGTAATTTTAAATATTTCTGTATATAATAGAAAAACATAAAATATGTAGTTGTTTCATAAATTAAAACTTACTTCTGGATCAGAGACCAAAAGAGGATCCTGGCCAACAATACAAGAGAATGCAACTTTGCCTCGTCCTGCACCACATCACGCCAGTTGGGTAGGCCGAACAATTTTCTAGTCTACAAGACAGTGACTAAACCAATTTCGGATAAAAGATAAGAGAGAAAGCTCTTAGTGGCAGAAAGGAAAATCAATAAGGGGCGAGAATGGAAGTAGGAGTCGCAAGAAGAACAGATGGAGGAGCTGATTGATAAGTACGCCTAATATAATTAGCAAAATCAAAGCCTCACAACTCCGCTGACTGGCCGCTGGACATCTGGAGAGGATGGTAGACGACCGAGCTGTACGTACAGCGTATGTGGGGCACCCGGGTGGAAAACGTCGAATCGGACGCCCCAGATACCGCTGGAGCGACGACACCCTCAAAGACCTGACTGCCCTCGGAGTACCTCACTATTAAAACATGGCAATGAAATTACCTGTTGCTTTTCGTCGCGTATCAATAGTGTTTCCACCACTTTCTCGTATAATAAAACAACAAAATTACCTTCGTGTTTCTTCAAAGGAAAAATATTATAGCATTATATGCACACAACAACAGGTGGTCTTATCGCTTATGTTTGTACCCAATTATTTCTTATTTCGAAAATTAATTAAGTAATATTATAGTTGAAAGAAAAATTGAAAAATTGCCCGAGTCGAGCAAGATTCGAACTCCCTAAAGCGTAAACAAATGAAAGAAATAGTGGAAACATTCGCTCGCCTCGAGTAAGCGTCGATAGCTCGATTGGCACAGAGATCTGACCGGTCTTTCAGAAAGGTCGATTTTTAACAAAAGCCTCGATACTTTTATTTTTCAAACATAGGGCCTTTTTTACACGTTTTTGGTCAGAACGTCGAAACCCTTGAATTTATAAACATGAGTCTAATTAAATAGTTGATTAATAACTAGTTCATTAATCAGGTAAAAGCTTTTAGGTATTTACATAATTTGTAGTTTAGTTGTAAACAGCAATTAAATGATTACGCGGTTACGCCCCGCGTACTATCGCCTTTTAATTTTTCCGCGTGCTCTTGCAATTAGATCTATCCCGCTCTCTGTTGCTCAAGCATGTGGACTCTTAAACAGGACGGTGAAAAGAAATCTTTTTTGGCGCTCTCACTTTGTTCGAGCTCCATAACATATCATACAAAGCTCTTCTGGAACTGCCTTAATGACTTTCTCTGAAAATCACCAGACCAGATCATGTTATAGTGGTTAACCAATAACTCGCAATCACGCGCGAACGATGATAATTCGCATCAACATTCCCACGAGGAAAATCGCGAAAAAAATTCAAAAAATATATTGTATTTTCCGCCTACTTATTTCATATTTTACCGAATCTACGACCTTTCTTGTCATCGGGATAGGTGGATTGCTATTAAACCCGACTCCTTGGAAAAGTGACGATATTTTGCGTGACGCGGACAAATGACGAGGATTAGTCATCGATGTGACATGACTGTGACGTGACGTGGGGACGTAACGAGCCGACAGGGATCGGTGGCACCTACCTTAAAAGAAAATTACGCAAATAGGCTGCAGACTGTATCGCAAGACCAAACAAATACGTTTAAGATTGGCTTGCGTATCCCTGTCAGCTTGATCTTGTAGGAACTGCCAGTCCCAAAACTCAGTCTAAAAGACAAGCGGTGGAACACCTAGGTATTTTTAGTTCGTGCGACACGGACTTACTCAATCGGTTTCTCGCGGGCCCGATGGGATCCACATCGGATATGACTTTTTGCAAAAAAGGGCTTAAGTGACCATGTTCAAAAAATTTCCTTGAATATTTTTATGAAGCTCTACTTTCGCGATTTTACCCAATAAAACCGCTGTCTACTGACGTAGAATTTAACCGTCTGAAGTACCATTTTCGAACTAGACGCATAAAACTGAAAAATTATCAAAAATTTAGCTCTTAAAAGCCAAGTTCAACTCTTGCAATTGTGTAAGCTCGGTTAACACATCTTTTGGACCTAATGAAGGTATTAAAACGATATCCAGCTTACTGGGAACTAGTTCCTGAAAATTGTCGTTTGTTTGCCTGAAGTTTGTCGCTGTTTTGTTTTGTTTTGCACTGCCCAATAACTTTTATCTGTACGCTTTTTCGCTATCTGAAGGTTGTCTGGAAGAGATCGCTCTTTAGCGATAAGTCCGCCTGTTGTTGTTACTTACTATCTCATGTTCTTTTTTATTTGTTTTTTTTACTATTGTATTTTGTAGTGCACAATAAAGAATGTTATTATTATTATTTGTATGTATCTTACATAATCTCGGGACCATGGGGTCCCGGACTTTTGGAAGGCGTGCGTGGGGCCGAAGTCAACAGCGCAGAGGCCCCTTGTAAGAGACAATTTATTCTAAATGTGATGTGACACTAACTGACGATTATCCTTGTATGCACTATAGTAATGCATCCAAGGACAATTCCCGGTTAGTGTAGGACTATTCCAAATAAAAATAGAAACAAAAGGAAATGGGCTATTGGGATGAACGGCTAAGTGGATTGGGTAACCGGGACTATGGAAAGGGCTATGGCACCTGCCGTTGTCAATCTTAAAAAAGACGAAAAAAAAAAGGCAGGTGGTGACTCGCCAACACACTAAAATGGGCCCCCGAAAACGGTCGCTCGCACGGAGCGACAAGGGGGCAACATTGCGTGAGTGGCTCAGGGTGTGGAGAGGTGTGCGCCGCTTTCTACCCAGTGGCTGTAAACAGTCACTGTGCCAACTCGCGTCTTATGCATCTTTCACTTCCACCCTGCGAGCGTATAGCTCTGACATCCCACTCTGACCGGCCGGTTAAGGCAAGCCAGAGGTGAGAGTCCTGCGGCCCCTGCTGGGGTCCACTCCGGCCGGCCAATTAAGGCAAGCCGAAGAGAGGGGCCTGACCGACTCTCGGGGACATGGGACCCAAGGGACGTCACTTCCCATTCAGCTCGCCACAAGCTGCCCTGGGGGTTTATTATTATTATTATTATCTAATTTTCTTGGCCTAAAAAAGTTCAAGTTGACTATTAAAACATAAAGTATAAAATGAGACTAACAAGAAACTATGATTATGTCCAAAAACAAGTTAGTCTTAACTAAAATAAACCTTAATTTTGATTTACATTATGAAAAGTTCGTGCCCAGTTTTCTATTGCTAACGGCATATCGGCTTCTAAGAAACATGATTCACGAACTGTTATTCTCAGTAGGAGGTGCCACAGATGTAATAAAAACAAGTTTATCAACAATCAAACATGTGACGGATGTAATACCCGTAATTAATATGTGACGTAGGCAAGTTTCCTTCTACCAGACTATCATTGAGCTTCTTTTCGATTTAACACGCTTGTATTTGTCATGTTACTTCAATCGACCTCGGTACTTTGAGTACTGACACTGAATGAAATAGCATGACATGTTCGGGTGTTTCCGTCAAAATACGAGGGCAAAACATTATGCACCACATCACATTCTGTACGTTTTTTTTTTAATGGCTTTCACTCCTCGGTTTTTGTATCTGTACGTATTAAATAATATTTAAAACGGGTCACTCACGTAATTTAGTCGATTTTCGCTCGACATGTTTCGTTCTTTACGAAGAACGTCATCAGGAACGACCACCCGCGACAGAGGCAAGTCGTAAAAACGTAAAATCGTAAGAGGTAAAATCTGTACGTATGTTTGTTGAATGTAATGTCATGTCGAATTTTTTAAGTTACGTTGTAAAGTAACTACCGTGGTGTATTTTAAGCGAGGGGCCTCACTTCTGCTTTGCGTTGCACTTTTATTTGCATTTTTAGAATTCCGTTCCAAAGTTTTTTTAAGTTTTTTGAAATTTAGAACAGTTATATTTATACAAAGTTAACCCAAATATTGGGAGAGGATTTACCGTAACGGGGCAAAAATCAAATACTTAGTTATTGGGTTATGTGGGGTATCATTTGAAAGGGCTTAATTTGCAACCCCAAAAACATATTTCTTTGGGAAAATGTAAAAAATACCACCTAAAAATACGGAAAAAAAAAGATTTTTTTACACATCTTTAAGGATATCATGAATATTACAGAAAAATATAATGTCGACCTTATCTTCATATTTTTTTTGTATTAAAAAATACTTTTCTGAACTAAATTTAAATAATAACCGCCTTAGATTGTTTCTGTTTTCTTAAAATTTATGTGATATCACGGTGTAACCCGTCTTTTAAATAAAGTTAAAAAAAAAACAATTTACGTGATAAAAAAATTCTAAAATAAACGCTCATACTAACTCTATGCCGTTAAAACGAGCGATTCAATCTGTTGATAGGTAGTATAGGTACATGGGGCTGTTGTCGTCATGTTTCTGCTTCCAGATGCAGTTGCAACTAAATGTTTGTACGGAACCCTCGGTGCGCGAGTCCGACTCGCACTTGTTTATCGTCAAGGCTTTACAGTAAAATCTTGTATATCAAATATGATGCGGCCATCAGATGCAAAAAAATGTCCACGATTACCAAGTCGTGGTTCTTTATTTACAAAATATTCAAACCGACCGGTGCCAGAAAAAAGGCGATTAAATATGCCATAGTTATGATTTCTTGCTAACGCTTTTGAAGAGAGAGTAAGAGAGGTAAATATGGGCACAGCGGATGCATATCGTTTAGTGTGGTAGGGCATAGCACAACGAATGTCGTCTCGCTAAAATCTGGAGCAGAGCCCATCTGGGGAAGTACCTCCACCTTACAGGAAACCGCAGTTAAATAACACTAGACCCTACTCATAGTGTTGTGTTTCTGTTGGTGAGTAAGGTCGCCAGAGCTCCAAGAGGGTTCGCTGTGTTGACAGCTGAGGACCCACGGAGCAAAGCCCTTGGCCCGTTTGGATGTCAACACAGCGAATCCTCCTTTTTTTTAAGGGTCGGCAACGCGCATGTAACACCCCTGGTGTTGCAGGTGTCCATAGGCTACGGTGACCGCTTACCATCAGGCGGTCCGTATGCTTGTTTGTCACCGTCGTAGTATAAAAAAAAAAGAGTCACAAAGTAACCAAAAGAGAAAGATGGCTTATCTTTATAGGAATATATCACGAGTGTGAAAGAGACACACATCAATTGAAAAATGTGACCATATTTGAGCACCCACGTATACGCATATACCCGCTTGATGATACGAAAATTTAAGGTAATGGTCGATGGGAAATATGAAAAGTTATGTTTAAGAGATGTGGTATGTAGATACGTCTTGGATTACAATGTTTCAAAATACTATAATTGACGTAATCGCATGTCCATTTCGATTTCAATTTTCAGTTTTTAAGGTTGGGGTCTACATGCTTGACTGTGAATGTTGACTATCATATGTTGGGCAAACAAAGCGTAGCGTATCAACCAGGCTGAAGGAACATAAATAGCCGATGTCAAGCGTCGTCGACCACGGTCTGCAGTCTGACAGATTAAGTTTGACAAACCTCTTGATGCTCGCCAAGGAGACGCAATACATTCCCAGGATGCTGCGCGAGGCTATTGAAATCAAGAAGGTTCCTAATTTCAATAGAGAAGATGGCTTTTCGGTACCACCAGCTTGGAATCCTGTATTACATCTCATCTAGGATCAAGCACGACACAGGACTGGAAGACCTTAGTGTGGACTTTGTTTGAAAAGATTAAAAACGGATAATATAGGCAAAATGGGGTAGTTTTTATATTTTTGTCGCTTCATTCTGCCCATAAGCCAGTTAGGGAAGCGTCCGTAAGTTGTATGTATGTTAATCCTCACAGGGTTTTTATAATTTTTAATTTTAAGTATAGAATGCCCCTGAGGCAATGTATTACTACTAGCTTTATAAGCCCCTCTGGGCATTGTAGACCAAACGTTGTTTTTGTTTTTTAATTGCTTTTATATTTTTGTATGTAGGTAATTTGCACAAGTAACTTTTGTGATTGACGGGGAGAATTCGCATTCTATCAGTCATCATTTTAACCCTGTGAAAACGAGTGCTGTACAAGGCTCGAAACGTAGAGTCATGGTGTGAATAAACGCGATTAATTCGTTCTAAAGTGGTTAATTTCAATGAATAACAGTCGCGGTAACAGAAGACAATATCACGTTTTTAATGTTTGACAAGAATTCTTGTCAAATTCGTTCTGTGGTGTCTGCATTGACGCTGGGACGTTTTAGGGATTTCTATGTAGATAAATAACATGAAAATAAAATACACATTAACACATTCTCCTTTTTTGAAGTCATTTGAGAATAATTATGCCCGAGTATTAAAAAGTAGGTAATATTCAATCGATGTAATATTCACATCAATACTTACGTTACTTTACTTGGATGATCAACTTATCATCGCATCTAAAAAAGGGTATTTTATGCTTCATAAAAAACTTTTACGTCCGTTTTATTCGTTTTCATGTATACCTTACGATATCGTTTTAAATGGGTGGTCCACGAGTGCAGGTACCTCCTACCCATGTGTATTTTACATATATTTTGTTAACTAGCCCACCCCCGTATCTTCGTCTGTGAAAGTTTCTAGTTTTTACTCTCTTTGGGTTTGGAAAACGTTGGTGGCGACTTCTAATTCGAATTTCGCGAGAACCCCGGCTTGTATCAATGAGCTTTTCGGAACTTATGTACGAATTTATCGCTTTTCGGGAAGGAAAAAATATCGTGAGGCAGCCGGACTAATCCCAGTAAGGCCTAGTTTACCCTCTGGGTTAGGTCAGATGGAAGTCGATTTCGTAAAACTAGCGCTTACGGCATTTCTTGGGATTAGTGGCTAAAGCAGGCCTCAGGCTCCCTAAGCATAAGTCGGGAAAATGCTAAGAAGGAAAGTAGGTTCACTTTGGGATTTAATTTTAAAAAATCCTTTCTTAATGAAGCTTGACAACATTTGAAGCGTACATTCCATTTCATGATTCTACCATCAACAACGTTTAGGCTGTGCCTGCGTTGTCTGCCTGTATCTTACATTTTTAGACCAAATAAGTCAAACGGTTTCCACAGTTTGACTGTGGGATCAGAGTATCTAATTCTCTAACAGCAGTTACTTATATACTAACTTAAAAACTATTTATAAAATTATCAAACATTTTAGATTTAAATTTGGCTCTGTCAGTCTCCTGTCTGATATCTGCCGGCAAGCAGTTTAGAATATAGGGTAAGCGTTTCCGTAGGTACCTATCACCGTTGTAGTTAGTTACCCTCGGTACAGCGTACTTGCCCGCATCTACCGATCTGGTGACATATGTATGACTTACATGAGAAAGGTCATGTTCTTGACTTCCGTGGTGATTAAGTGCAAGATTGAATTTGTTCTTAAGGCTTACTGGTGGATCTTACAAATTTTAAATAGTTTACGGTAATCTGTTTTACATTTACTTTTAGTCTTTTTGTTGACGAGTAATTTTAAAACCTTACTTGTAGTTTTTCTATCTTACTTAAGTTTGTCTTAAAAGTTAATCCGTAACAGCTAAGGGCAACTATCCTATCCTATAATAAACTACTAATTACTTTTATTGTAGTAAGAGGAACTTTAAAGCTTAAGTCATACAACTTACTTAGGAGTACTCTTAGTTTATCATATATATATATAATTTTCATGATGAGACCATGGGAAGTTTTCGTCCACTTTAACACCGAGGTAGGTACAGAGCTTACCGTGGGCTCCCATATAAGCGGGCCGGCGGTCCGCCGCACGGCACTCGTTACGTACCCACGCAGAATGAAGACCGCGCGCGCCGTAGCCGTGTTCGCGCTGCTTGCCGGTCAGTTTAAATTTCGAATACGATTTTGAATTTGTTTTATTTTTGTTCAGTGCTACCTGCCAGCTGGTTTTTATTTGCGTGAGAAAAGTTTTCGAAAAAAGTTTGTACAAATAAGTGAAGTCTTTTACCTTACCCGTTAGTATTTTCCATATTATTTTTGACGCTAAGTAAGAAAATAAATGGATGTTTTATTGTACTTTTTCTTGTAATCTTGTAATATTTAAAGTTAAATTACTGTAGAATTATTGCGCAATTGCAGAAAATATGTCCAATAAACGCAATAAATAGGTAATTGTACAAACTTTTTTATTCTCATTTATTTGTTGTAATTTAATTTAATTTATGTTATTTCTTATTTATTAAATAATTTTACCAGATTTTATGGTTTTATTTCTATTGATTTACTACTTCAGATTTTATAGGTGATAAACAGTGAATTTATATTATTAATTCATTACTTTTATGTCTATAATTGTGAAATACTAATCAACATTCGGGCGTAAAGGTAAGTACTTATATACAGTATCTTTATTAATAGCAGCTTATAAACATCGAACGTCAACTTTTTCCTAACTGAAGTAGGTACCTACAGATCGATTCAGGAAAGCTGGCGCGAAAAATGTATGAAACTGTCATTAATTTCATAGACATTCCGCGCCAGCTTTCATAAATCGATCTGTACCTATTATAAACTTACTCTACGAAAACATTTTTTTTTTCAGTTTTATTTAGTTTAGTATCGATTACACTATTCTAAAATTACTTTGATTACAAAACAAACTAGAATTATATTTACAAAATTTTGAGCGCTATGTAAGTTCAAACATTCCCTTTTTAGCGTACTAGCGTAGTTTTTTATTTAAAAATGCCCCCAATTCTTTCTTTTTTATCGGAAAATATTATATATATCTACTCAAAATCGTCAGCTCTTTCAATCCTAGTAGGAGTGAAAAAAAGTTTCCCAAATTACATGTGATACATTTTTTTTACCTTTCCGTTCCATGTCGTCACCGCCATACAAAATCCATGAAAAAATGGTAACGTACCGTGAAAATAATCTTAAGATACTTTTTCTCCTACTGTAATCGAACGAAAGAGTTCGCGATTCTGAGTAGTAATCACATAAAATTTTCGAAAATAATGGGGGATAGCTTTAAATATAAACGCCCAAATAGTCCAAATACAAATGTTATAAAGTATTTGGAAGTGTAAATATACTAGCTTTCGCCCGCGGCTTCGTTTGCGTTAGAAAGAGACAAAAAGTAGCCTATCTCACTCTCCATCCCTTCAACTATCTCCACTTCAAAAATAACGTCAATTCGTCGCTCCGTTTTACCGTGCAAAACGGACAACCAAACAGACACACACACTTTCCCATTTATAATATTAGTATGGATAGTACCAAGTATGAACTCTTGATAAAGTGGCTTCCCACTTGTTGCGTCTCTCGGGCCGCGATTTCGCTTCCAACAGAAAACCGATTTTATTTTCACTGTACCGCTTAAACTTACTTTTACGGTTCCGTACAAAAAAGGTAATAGTACCTAGATGTGTGTGTATTTAGGGCGGTAAATAAGAAAATACCAGTGTGAATTTAAGCCCGAGTCGAAGACTAGGCTTAATTTTGACACGAGTTCGTAATTCTTGTACCGGCTATAATGCATACAATATTTTTCATCATATTGGCGAGGAAATAGAGTTCCTAGGAAAATAAATAAGCAATTAAAACAATAAAAAGCGAAATTATAAGCGCGGTGGGTGGCGGTTTTTATTCATTCTCGTAATCGCCAAACGCACCAACAAATCGATTCTCTCACAGCTCAAGACCAAAACCCGCCTGTCTACAATATGCCACCAGCGAATTCTTTCGTATTTCGGCCACATAGTGCGAAGAGGGAACGAGAGTCTCGAAAAGTTGATCGTAGTTGGGTACGCAGATGGTAAACGAGCTCGTGGCCGATCCCCAACCAGATGGACCGATCAAGTAAAGGACACGTATTCCTCTAAGCTAAGCTTGGTTGTGAGGGAAGCAATGGACAGGACTCGATGGAGGCAAATTATTCACTCCAAGTGCAAGACATCCAATGATGACCACGATCCTCAGTCATGAGGGAACGACAAGAGAGAGAGAATCTCGTAGCGCTTCAAATGTGACTTTAAGTTATCTCCTTTTCAGTGTGGTTTAGCCTTCCGCTATTTGAAGATTAAGAACCTGACCTACTCGTACCTAGTGATATAAAAAAAGAGGTTATTTTGTTCTAGACGTAGACTAAAAGTGACGTAGTTATTTTATGGGCCTTGCCATTTTGCGTTCTAGTCATTGTGAGGATCCCTTATAAATGTGCGTAAATAAATCTTAAAAGATTCAATTTAGTAATTATTTATTCCCATAAATAACAAAGATGCGGTAATGAAATGCATTTAGGATTAGGAGGTAGAATAGCTATTATTACTTATTTATTCAAAAATAAGGGCTGCATGGAGTTACAAATTCCACTCATTATCTTCCACTCAACTGACGTCAAAATGGAAGAATAAAGTTTTATGGCTAAAAACTTAAAAAAACATAAAAGTACCTACTTAAACTTAAACTAAAAAGAAAAGGCCCGGTCTTCCCGGCAGACAGCCCATTGCGCAGGCAGCATTCCCGCGCTGAATTGCGATTGCGATTGCATTTTTTTGCGCGAGGAAACTGTCAGCGCGTGGGTCGCCTGTTGCCTGAGTTACAAATTGTTATGTAGGTATTATCAATTAGACATGGGCCACGCTGCTCCGCCGAATTACGCGCCGCCGCCGGCAAATTTTAAGTCGGCACCCATGTCTATTATCATTACCACCGTTGTATAAGGAAAATTGTTTTCCTGAAAAATGCCTACGCACGGTGTCTCTCTTCAGTACCAAAACCGCTTCATAATAAAATATGTATAATAGCCGATACTCAGACGAAGACGAATAAAGTGAAATACCTACTTGTACGTACCGGTATTAAGTACGAATGATTCAAGAGACGTCAGCAGGACTAACCCTACCCAATCAGTAAATGTAAAGGGATAATTTACAATCAAATTTACGTGAAAAACTTATAATTTACTTTGTGATTTTAATGTACGGACTCGTATGTGTCAAATCGGGCAGTTCTGATTGTTCGCAGACTTGTTACTGGTGTTGAGACAATGAACAATCCAAGTATGTAACCTCGAGTGCTGAGCGCAAAATTGTCAAAATTAAAAAAAAAAGGCGAAAATTCCGGATTTTTCTTAGGTTATGGCGATTCCAACCCAAGTTCTAGTTTTTGACAGTACCTTTTTAGGGCGTTTTCGAAGTATACTAAATTTGAAACTAACTAAACTACCACATGAAACTAGTGAAGAATCTTTGTAATCCAGTCATTGAACTGACAGCTTGTATGGAAATTTTGACAGTTTGGGAAATAATTAATAATAGGTAATTTTTTTAGCGTAACGGATATATCGTGAGTCTAGTATTAAGTAGGCAACAAAATCCAACAAAATATCGTTACACGCTAATTGTCAAAAATATGTACACACATGTTACAAACATTTTTGTTGTAAGATTTATATGTATATATGTTTTTTAAGCCGTTTAAAATGGGTCAGGACCAGTTTCTGCCTATTAACATTTGTTTCTAGCGAAATAACACATCTATCACCCGCGCCGTACATTTTGTAGATTTAATGGTTTTACTTGAATAAGTTTTCTTCGGTTTCTCTTTTAACAGATAGAAGACAAATATGTCGTCATGTTCACATACAAGAAAACTATTTGCTATCGTTCAGTTAAAAAATCGATTTAGTTTAGTTTTTTTTTTACTATTTACCTTCTTCCGTAAGAAAAGTTTGTAGGATTTTTGCATATATCATATATATATATATATATATATATCCCATTTTAATGTAATTTGAAAAAATCAGGCTATTATAATTTAATGTCTGTCAAAATCGTATCTTTCCTGGGTTATTGGACAAGCTTCTGAGATAAAACTTTTCAAAACTCGCAACATTTCGCACTTCGCAACTTTTTGTAAATATATATTTTTTTAATTTACAATAATTTTCTGCATAGATTATTATTAATAAGTACGCACGTATTACTATTGTTAAATACCTTCATAATAACAACGACTAGTAGTCTCAAAAAGCAAAGCTATGTTTTTAACCCAAATGTGAAACTTAATTTTTTTTATTTCGTTTACTTATACAATTATAAGGTTGAGAAACCTCAATGTGCATTTTTTAATACTATGAATTAACATTTTTAAAACAAAAAAAAGCTGTCCCGATGGTCCCAGAGTCTCTGATTAATCGAATATTTTCAAAAATAATTGCGCTGAAAGTCGCGGTTTTGTTTTATTTTGGCTATATGTACGTGTATCACTTAACCAAAGTAAAAGTTAAGGATACTCAATAGGCGTAGAATTTAACCTTTTTTAATACCTACGTAAATGACTTCTCCGTCCGACATACCATTTTCGAAATAAACGCAAAAAAACTGAAAAATTACCGAAAATTGGCAGTCCTGGAATTGTACATACTCTGCTGAGTGCTGACACGTCTTCGGATCGGACCTAATTAAATAGAATTAGTTCCTGGAAATTATCTTTTTTTTGTCTATAGGTTAGACAATTTAACATTGTAAACCATCACTAAAGAAAATAAGGTTGCAAAGTCGTGTAAAATGTAAAGCAAATTAAAAGTCGTCGGACTTACAAATTATCTCATAAGTGAGTTTCCATATTTTACTCCAATTTAAGCTGGGTCTGGCTAGACTAATGAAACTAATACTTTAATGTAAAGTACTTAAAACCCTCCTAACTATTAAGGGATGACTCACACTAGTCCACACTAGCACGCGACGGGACGGGGCGTTACGATCTGTGAGTTTCTATAGAAAACGTCACGTGACATCCGATAGGGCTCCAAACTATCACGTGATTATATCTATAGAAATTAACAGATCGTCCCGTCCCGGTCCGTCCCGTTCTAGTGTGAGTCATATTTAATAATAATAACCCTAATATATAACTTGCTTATTTCCGCTCGATGTGAGTATTACCTATTTGAATAGATCTTGTGAGAACTACTTAGGGCCTTAGTAGTTCTCACAAGGCTTAGGCCATGCTAAAGTTTCTGCTTACTCAGAATGTGTATTAATTATTCAATTCAATATTTTATTTCACATAATTGATCCATAACATTGTTAGTAAGTAGAACAAATCTTAAAACTAATTTTGCATGTTTTTTTTTAAAGATTACCTTTCCTCTTTCTGGCAACGAGCCAACCAACCTGAAATGTTCACGGCATATTTTTCTGAGATCACTTTTTGCATGTACATTTTGGGCTTCCGGAGTCCTTCTAAGTGCACTTTAATATAAAATCATAATCTAAGCTTGTTTCTGCTTCGCATTACTGACTGAGCCTCCATTGAAAGTTGTATATCATTTTACACAATTTTTTTGGTGATAATTGTAAGAACGCCTGCTAACCAACTTTTAAATGGCTCAAAACACTAACTGAATAAGCTACCACTACCACCTACAGAGTTATATTTTCAGAAAACAAATACTTACTTTCATTGTTTGATCTTTAAGGCTGGATTTGACCAAACTTTTTAACCAAGAGTAACGCTTACTCTTGGATACTAATGTCAAAATCCCATAGTAATTTGACGTTACTATCTGAGAGTAAGCGTTATTCTCGGAATAAAAATTTGGTAAAACGCAGCCTAAGTGGGTCATTCCAGGAACTTTCAGTATTACCCACGTATTACGTATCTGAATAGAAACGAAATAAGCTCGTAATATAAGGAAATACTCAGAAAACAACCGCAAGGCGTTCGTCCCCCATTCACACTTTATGACGCCTGTACACCAAACATTCAAGAAGCCAAGTACGCGAATGTACAGCGTCACGTGTTTTGTCAATGTTTCTCCTTGTCTTTTCACACTACCTCATCAAACACCACTGAAACCATTCCCTACTGAAACGGTCGTATTATCGTAACATACAAAACAGAGGATAAATAAATTTATCTTAGAGATTTAATTAAAAACTTAAAAAGTTAGGTTATTACGAGCAATAGGTATGGCGGTTTGTTTACATCGTTAGAAAGTTCCATTGACAGCGGTCTTAGGTATAGATTGTACAGAAGGCCTACCACGAACCACGAACGAAGTTTCACCTCTCTGTCGCACTTGAGTGAGAAATCATAAGTGCGAAAGGGAGGTATACTTTCGTTCGCGGTTCGTGGTAGGCGCTCTGGTGTCTATAATTAGAGGTTAAAAATACATACGCACGAACATATAACCTCCATCTTTGTTGAAATAAAGGCGCATAAAAAGGTAACTCCTCGAATGTAAAAACGGTAGTCTAAAAACTCCACATAACGCCCCAATTCGGTATGTACCTACGAATGTAATACTCTCACAAACAATATGCATATATGTATATTTAATTAATTAATTGTGTAAAACGATACGGTTGATTAAAACCAATAACCTACCCTTTACACCTACTTACTTATAATTAATTGAATATTATCGTTTGGTAAACAATCATAGCGAGTTAAACTCTACGGCTATATACGTACCCTATAATACGGGTGTGAGGATATATCTACCCACACATTCTTTAATATCACGTCGGTGGCAAACAAGCATACGGATCGCCTGATGGACGGCGGTCACTGTACCCTATAGATGCCTGCAACTCCAGGGGTGTCACAACCGCATTTCCCATTGCCTCACACCCATTACAACTTGTAAGGTAAGGCGGGGGGAAATTGAATGGTTTTTTGATGAGATGACCAGCGCTGTGTACCCCTTGTAAATAAAATACTATTGATTCCTTTCGGTTGTCTAAATTAGCAAGCAGGGGCATTGGGCAAGGAGTGTATTTTTGTATTCTGTCGGTAAAACTCGGGAGTAGAATAGGCGTGGATTCTAATACATAGAAATAATAAATTAAAATACATTGTTGTGTAAAAAGTAGACGGGTGTAGATGGAATAGTCGAGGGCTAAGATTGAAAGTGTTTCATCTTATTTTCATACGTTATAAATATTACGGGATAATATTGAAAATCGTTGTAATGCCACAAAATGGCACATAACACGTGCACACTCCAAGCGGTCACTGTCGATCGAGCGGCGGATTGTAACAAGATGGCGGCTTAAAGGATGGTACGAGGACTAATAAATTTAAACCAAATAGGCAGTGATATGGGGCATTTCAGCTTTTCCCTGCTTTCCTCTTTTCCCCACCTTACCTTACATTTTATGAAGAACCTCATACTGTAGTACTTAGGAAAACGGTATACCCTCGTTTTGTCGAACAACTTTATGCCTAATTTCAGTTCGCCTAAAAACGTTTAGTATAATCAACGGTTTGTCTAAAGTCATTTTACATAAACTCGTTTCACACAAAAATCATTACATCGAATGTCGTTTTGCCTAATGGTCATTATGTATAATTATTGTTTCGTCGAATACTATTTTGCCTAATTATCGTTTCGTCGATTGCCATTTTGACTAATTATCGATTTGCCGAAAAAAGATATATAAAACATAGGGGAACCAATAACCAATACATGATACTAATCAACAAATTAGATACCACCGCTTGAAAAAAAAACATTTAAGCAAGGTTAGGTTATCAGAAATAAACCTTTTTTTTACCCTACCGACCGGATTGGTTAACTCGCGCTCGTTAGTTTTCTAGGCTAGGGCAGAGTAAAAAGCGAGATAAAATACTTACTTTTAATTAGTGGTCGCCAATAATTGGGGGTTGACACTAATCCAACCCGATAATCGGAAGCAAAAAGCCAGGTATGTTCCCAGAGTCAGTTTAGGTACGACGACGAGCGAAGCGAGGAGGAGTGTTAGGTTGAATTGTGACCAACAACACGCGAGCGTAGCGAGCGTGCCACCACATCAAAAAGCATGTTCCCAGAGTCGCTGTTGGGTCGCCAATTATTGGGGGTTAACACTAATCCAATAATTGGATGATGATGATACTCATTTAAAGGAGCAAATTCGGGCGAGCCAAGCGAGCGTGCCACGGCAGCGGCCGGTGAAGCGCCAGAACCGAATCTTTCGCGGCCCCCCTTTGCAACCAGAGTCACCGTTAGGTACGACGACGAGCGAAGCGAGGAGGAGTGTTAGGATGAATTGTGACCAACAACACGCGAGCGTAGCGAGCGTGCCACCACATCAGAAAGCATGTTCCCAGAGTCGACCTATTGGGTCGCCAATTATTGGGGATTGACACTATTCCAATTGATACTCATTTAAAGGAGCAAATTCGGGCGAGCCAAGCCAGCGTGCCACGGCAGCGGCCCGCGAAGCGCCAAAACCGAATCTTTCGCGGCCCCCCTATGCAACCAGAGTCACCGTTAGGTACGACGACGAGCGAAGCGAGGAGGAGTGTTAGGTTGAACTGCGACCTCACAGCGCGCGAGGCGAGCGAGCGAAGCGAGCGTGCCGCGGCAGCGGCCGGCGAAGCGCCAGAACCGAATCTTTCGCGGCCCCCCTTTGCAACCAGAGTCACCGTTAGGTACGACGATGAGCGAAGCGAGGAGGAGTGTTGGGTTGAATTGTGACCAGCAACACGCGAGCGAAGCGAGCGTGCCACCATACCAGAAAGCATGTTCCCAGAGTCGATCTATTGGGTCGCCAATTATTGGGGGTTTACACTAATCCAACCCAATAATCGGAAGCAAAAAGCCAGGTTTGTTCCCAGAGTCAGTTTAGGTACGACGACGAGCGAAGCGAGGAGGAGTGTTAGGTTGAATTGTGACCAACAACACGCGAGCGAAGCGAGCGTGCCTCCACATCAGAAAGTATGTTCCCACAGTCGACCTATTGGGTCGCCAATTATTAGGGAGGGCAGAAAAAAAAATTGCATTAGACCAAAAAAAATTATACCAATTGAATATTAGACAAAACAATATTAGGTAAACTGAAATTAGGTATAATGATAGTTAGACGAAACGGGCGTTCGACATAATGATTTTAGGCAAAACGAAATTCGATGTAATGAAAATTCGACGAAACGAATAAGTATACCAAGTGATATTAGGCATACTGAAATTAGGCGAACTGAAATTAGGCAAAAAGTTCGTCGACAAAACGAAGGTAAACCTAGGAAAACTCGGCAAGCTCATTCCACAGACGGGCTGTCTGCGGGAGGAAATTCGTCTGAAAGCACACAGTGCGCGAACATTTAGGTTGTGATATGTCACATGGAAAACACGTTCTAAAACGATTGACGTTTTTTTACGACAGCTAAAATAGCGATAAAAGCAAAATCTTGAAAGGTGGCAGAATGTAGAACAAGTCGTATGCCCCCTATAGAAATTGAAAAAAAAAACAAGTGCTAATATATTTTAAGAAAATCCATATGAGCAGTCTTCTTATGGAATACCATAGACAACGTTATAGTGCGTATTTTTTAAATATCGCTGTCAGTCATCTAATTGACGGATAGAAGTGCTGGAGTGGAATAGTACATTTCGATGCTAGTGCGGAAAGGATGTCATTACTTCACGAGCCCCGAGGTATCTTGCCACGAGCCGTAGGCGAGTGGCAATACTCGGGACAAGTGAAAAATGACATATCTGCACGTGAATCGAACGACGTTTTTCAATACAGATGCGAAAAAAAAAAGAACTAATTTGAAAGTTTTTTTTATTATTTCCGTGACACGATTGTAATACAGTCGATATATTAAGAACATCTTCAAAATGTTTATCTTATCTTCTTTACTTTCTCATTTCAATTTATAATAAATAAAATAATAAATCGCATGTGACAAATCGTATCGTCATGTCTTATAGGCCCTTCGAACATGTTTACCTGATTGAAAAACGCCTCTACTTTGACAGACGTTCGTAGGCTCTGTTCCGTTTCATACACACAGATTTATAAGAACTGTTTTCAATGTTAATATTTTTAATGAATGATCATTAGTATGACGAAGAAGTAATTATTGAAATATAAAAATAACAATATCCTAAATATTATAGCGTTAATAGTAGGTATATAGTTTTATTACGGCTCGGTAAAGTTAACGAACAATAATACTCTTCGGTAAGCTGTCATGAATTGGAACACAACTAAATTTAAAAAGATTGGAAAAGTAAAAAGCACTAGTTCGCAAAAACAAACTTTGCGCACGCAAAACAGCCAAAAAAGGGGCACTGTTTGAGCAACTGTATTGAAAAAACTATTTATACCTCGCTCCCCGCTCCGGCTCTCGGCTCCGGCATTGCCGCGCTGCATGGCAAGCGATATTTGTTGAACAAGGTAGGAATATAGGTACATATAGGTATATACTTATACAAGTGTGTGTGTGCATGTATCAATCCCTAATAGTTGAATTTAATTAAGCAAGTGCGTTACCTCCTAAACCCACAAAGGGAGAGATTATGTAAAATAAACCAGCAGTAATTGGAGATAATGATTCCGGCGGGAACTACTAAAGCTTTCCTGAATTAACGGAATAATATTCATTAAGTTTTTATACGCAGGTTGTTCACAAGGTGACAATGTAGGTCATACTGAACTACTATTCTATAGCACTAGCTCTGAACCATATAGGTATTTAATTAATACTACAGAAAAAAATACTGCAGAGTCGACATAACAAATCTGTTTACATTTTTGCTCTATGCGATTTAAGGATGACTCACAGTAGTCCGTACGATACGGGACGATCTGTCAGTTTCTATAGAAAGGATCACGTGATAGCTCGGAGCCCTCGGACGTCACGTGACTTTTTGTATAGAAACTGACAGATCGTCCCGTATCGGATCGGAACGGAACGGACTACTGTGAGTCATCCTTTAATCTCTCGAATTATTTCTTTCGTCGGTTTTATTTAACCCTTCGTCTGTGGGTGGGTCAAAAAGCTGTGAGTTCAAACCTCGGTGGTATCGTAAAAGGCAAATGAAATTGTTTAGAAAAAAAATGCAAAAAGATGACCAAAGAATGTGGTCAGGAGCCTTATCAAACACAGATGAAGGGTTAACCAACACAAATAAGATGGCACCGCAGGGATGGATACCGCAATTGCTGAAAACGCTCCCGCCGCGGTGACGCCCGCTAAGAAGCCATAGGCGAAGCCCACTCATCCTCATCCTAAGACGTCCGAGATGGTCAACAGCGCCATTAAGGAGTTGAAGGAGAGAAGCGGTTCATCCCTGCAGGCTATAAATAAATACAACGCCGCCCAGTACAAGATTGACGCCAAGAAGCTCGCGCCGTTCATCAGAAAATATCTAAAGAGCGCCGTGGAACTATTTTGTATTAAGGAGCAAAGTATTACGTATCTTTGAAGTCGATTGTAGGTACCTTAAAGATGTCTTGTATTTGCTAATTAGGCATCTGTCTCTGGTTTCATTTGAATAGTTTTAAAATTAGATTTAATTGAGAACTCCGCCCCGATCGGTTGTGTACTCAGTGTTGATACTATGGGCGCTGAGTATTCCAATAGCCAACAGTAATTCAAAAGTGGCTACATTGTAGTGGCGTCCCATTCCCTTATCATATTGATTTAAAAGGGACAACACACTACTTTTTCTGCCGCACTATACAGGGATTCATCCAGCAGTGTGGTCCTGCTAGGCTTTATCGGTAAAATTCTTGCGGGCTTCGTTTGTTGCCTTTGTTGGTCATCCAGCTATCGTTATATACCTATACAATTTCTTACAAGGTGGTTGTATCTGCCTAACATATAATCTACCTACTCCCTACTTAAAACCAGATAAACTAAACCTCATTGGCTCATGCCATCGTTTCCTCAAATTTTTCCATCACCGTATTAAGATCAAATGTATATCATCAAAAGTTGGTAAAAGCTCATTAATATCGGATTTCGAACCTACTACCTTCGATAGAAAGGCGCTCGCCTTTTACCGCTAGGCCAGCAAGTCCAACAACTCTCATAGACCGTAAAACTAGTTATATTATAGCTATGTATCTACATTAAGTAAATATAGTGACCTTAAAGTTATGTTATACAGGCTGTTTTTTGGGTCATGGAGCAGGAGTGAACAGGGTACTGGGGAGGGCCACACTAAGCAACTTTCACTATGGGGACAACCACGAAATCCCGAAAAAGAAAATCTCTTAATTAAGAGTTAATTGATATTTAATTACTCCTAAGTATGAGTTAGTTGATACTTAACTATCAATTAACTCATAAGTAGGATTTTTTTTCTCGATTTCGTGTTTGCTATAGTGAAAGATGCTCAGTGTGACCCTCCCCGGTACCCTGATCACTCCTGTTCCATGACCCAAAAAACAGCCTGATTATTGGTTGTATTTTCCTAAGGGCTAATAAACTGGGTAGCCACGTGGCAGGTGAATCATTTTATCTCGACTGAGATCGTCCCACGTACATTGTTGTTTATTTGTCATTTATTTCATCAAACAGAAACGTCTGCTGCGAGTTTCGAGAGGTGGTGAATTGGATATTTTCGTTCCTACCTTCCCTTCCTATTTTTAACTTAACTTTTCTCGTAAAAATGGCGGGGACAACATCGCCGAAATATCGGGAGCTTAATTTTAATAAAATCAATGTTGTAAGAACCCATGTTCATTAGTTAGAATGTTAATAACCGCTATACATTAAAAAAGTATACCGTCCCTTTTGATATAATTCCCTGTTGGTAATTTCATTATTACCTAATATTACCTATATTATATTAACTTAATCGGTAAGAATGCCGAAGAACTTTCTTGTAGGTATGCGAGTCCTTAATATTACATTTATTTTTGATTGCTGCAGCAAGCAACACACTTTACAAGAAATTCTGTTTACTCATTTTTGAACAATAAAAGGAATAAGAACCAGAAAACGAGGTATTTACCATGTATATTTGTTATTGTTTACAGTTAACATAGCTTTACAAGTATACATGGTAAATATACCGTTTTAAATATTAATTATAATGTAATTATTAAATCGAATAAGAACCATAAAACTCACCTGTTCCTCGCTCGCTAATCACCATCGCTCACGTGCCTTACCTTACTCAACCTTTGGCATGTTGATCTATTTCTATTTGACCCTCTCAACAAGAATCATGTTCCCCAACAAGAATCCTCGCAAGTCCTTCCGATTGTCCTAAACTAAGTTCGCCGGTTACGAAATTTTGAGATATGGAATCGTAAAAATTCGTTATTTGCCGCAGGGTTAAGTAATGGGAGACTGCTATAAGGATAAACTGCTTTAAAGTTTACTAGAGGTATCGGCAGGAGAGCTGAGGTGAATTGAAAACACACACAAATACATAGAGAACTAAAAGCAAGAAATTAAATTGGTCCGTTACACTTGTGTGTAATGATCGGCAAATATAACAACTTGCGATATATTTTCAACGGATATAACAACATTTTATAAAATGTCATGGAGTATAATGAGGGGCATACCTAATAGACTTTTGGTATATAAAAAAAGTATAATTCATGCAACATAATGGTCAATAAATATAAGATATGTTTGTTATAACGAGTACTGGAAATAATGAATATAGGTATATTATAAGAATTATAATCTCACCCTCGTTACACATGACCAGAGATCGGTTTTTTGGATTCGACACGGGGTGAACGACCTCAATCATTATATTAGTATGGATATGCCCCGGGAATCCGGGCTCTATGTTGTTAGAAAAGGCACAACAATACAATGTGTTTATTTTATTACACTTTAAAACATCTAAGTAGCTGATAGACCCGCGTACTTACTCTCCGTTCTCTTGTCGAAATCGAACAAATGAGCGTGTTTACACTGACAGCTCATTTGCTGCCTCCAAAGCGACACATTTTGTACCGTTTGGATAAAAGTTCGGCGAGTAAGGATTCCATAAATAAATAGGTATTAGCTGTATAATTTATACTATAATATTAGGTATTTAATTACTTGGCAATGTGGTATACTCTTCAGCTTTACGAATTCAAAGTACCTGCCTTACAAATAAAAACCGGCCAAGTGCGAGTCGGGCTCGCGCACAAAGGGTTCCGTAGCAGCAAATATAATAAACTTATTATGTCAATTTATACACCTGGTGAATGGAGCCTAAACTTATAAGGTTCAGCCATCGTTTTCAGTGTAAGCACAATAACTTAACCAAAATTACAGTTAAATCAACCTATCTCAAAAACTATAAGAGATACTTTGATCAAACCAAAAATCGTTGAAAGAGTTAATTAGCATGCATCACCTCTATTTTTTTTAGAATTTTATACCCCGTAGTTATAAAAATAGAGGGGGGGGGACATACTTTTTACGACTTTGAGAGCTGATATCTCAAAAACCGTTCACTTTAAGAAAAATGTTTTTTAGAAAACTTTATATCATTTTAAAAGACCTTTCCATTGATACCCCACACGGGTATGTACATCGAAAAAAAAATTTTCATCCCTCAGTTACATGTATGGGGGGCCCCACCCCCAATTCTTTTTTTTACTATTTAGTGTCATAATTTTGTAGCGGTTCATACAACACATATTCCCATCAAATTTCATCACTGTAGTACTTATAGTTTCCGAGTAAATCGGCTGTGACAGACGGACAGACGGACAGACGGACAGACGGACAGACGGACATGACGAAACTATAAGGGTTCCGTTTTTGCCATTTTGGCTACGGAACCCTAAAAAGCATTTTGTAAGGGACCTTTTCGTGAATCCCGTTTAATAGGTCATTTAACTTCCCTTGTCTCTAAGTTCAACTGATCTATTTTATCCACCTCATTTATTTTTCCGTCACCCACGCGTACGCGCAAAAATACGTCTGTTACTTAATTAATTAGGTTCAAAATTCAATTAGTCTGCAAGTAGGCACTTTTACAAGTCAACAACCATTATATTAACGCATTTGCATTGCATGTACAAACATTTACAATATACAGGGTGACTTCAAAATCGTAATACAAAACACTTGGTTGTGGCTCAGTTAATGCCAAACTATATAATACATGCACCCCGTTGTTAAAATTAGCTGTATTTAATTATCGCTAATTTTCTAACAAAACAAATATTTAAAGTCCCGAAGTGTTGTTACACTACATTCAATACCTGACTGTCATACCTGTCACTCGATGTTATCATCAAAGCAAGTTATTATCGATATCACTATGAGTGACAGTCGTATAACTAACTTGTTTGTTCATTGAAATTAAACACTTTAGAACGGATTAATCGTGTTTATTAACACCATGATCCTACGTTTAGAGCCCTTTACAGCACTCGTTTTCACAAGGTTAAGGCACATGTCGTGTTAAGCTGCTCAGTCATCATCTTAACCCTGTGAAAACGAGTGCTGTAAAGGGCTCGAAACGTAGGATCATGGTGTTAATAAACGCGATTATTCCGTTCTAAAGTGTTAAATTTCAATGAATAACAATCGCGGTAACAGAAGACAATATTAACTTGTTTGTTGTTTAGTTTTAAGTACCCTGATAAATTTGTGAAAATAATAAACGGAGCTAGTTTAAATAAAATCATTTATTAATGTACCTAAACTACCGTAAATTACAAGCTTAAAATATCTACGTTTAAGTAGATAAGTGTGAACCTACTTTTCCTAAACGTATTTTAAGATGTGTTCAAAATGACCACCGCCTTCCCGGACACATAAGTCCGCCCGCCGTCTATGGTTGATCTTAAGTCTGCCTAGAATAAATTCATTGGCTTTTACTGAATCAAACGCCTGAATTATCTTTTGGCGAAGTTCATGGACGGTATTAGATTCCCGTGTGTACACTCTCCTTTTGATTTCGCCCCACAAAAAGAAGTCGAGTGGCGTCAGATCGGGACTTCGAGGCGGCCATGCGACTGGACCATTGCGTCCAATCCATCTCTCAGGGAATTGTCTGTCCAAATAATTTCGCACACTTAGAGCAAAATGTGCTGGTGCACCATCTTGCTGGAAATAAAGATTATCCAAATTTTGCTCCGGCACATCTTGTAGCAAAATCGGTAACACGTTTCTCAGGAAATCTTCATATTTCGGTCCATTTAAGTTCCCGTCAATAAAATATGGGCCAATTACACAATTGTTCAGAATGCCTGCCCAAACGTTTACAGAGAAACGAGTCTGGTAAGAGTCTCGGCGAGTTACATGAGGATTTGCATCACGATCAGCCCACCAGTGTTCATTGTGGACGTTAAACATGCCGACTCTTGTAAAAGTTGCCTCGTCGGTCCATAAGATATTTAGGTGTAAGTTTTGCTGCAGCCAACGACCAAAAATAACTCTTCTAGGGTAATCTGCTAATACGATATCCTGAACCCTTTGAAATTTAAACGGATGTTTTGCTTCAGCTTTCATTAGCCGCCAAATAACAATTGGCTCGTGCCGAATCTCGCAGCAGCGTCCCTTGTGCTAGCCTCTGGGTTGCGGTTAAAATACTCGAGCACTCGTCTCCGAAAAGCTTGTGAATACCGCGGCCGTCGGCCTCGAGCTTGAGCATGCACCGGAACTGCAAACTGACCATAGTCTCGTAAATTCTGGATGGTACTGTTTATTAACACACGTGTAGGTGTTGGACAATCAGGGTAACGTTCGTTAAATAATACCTGAGCTCGCACAGTACTTCGCGATGTTAAATAAAAATCAAGCATATCCATCTTTTGAATATTAGTATAAGGATAAGGTCGAGGCATTTTATTTAATAGTGAAATCAAAATATTACGGTAAATCTTATTTTCTTTGACAAGTGTCACTTAATAATCAAAACACGTTTTCTTCATAAATACCATGGTAGGTGATTGACAACTAAAGAGGAAAGTGATTTTTTAAACTTCTTTGTTAATTATTATGGTAGGTTAACCATGTTAAGTCAAACAAAATAGGATAAATTTAAAATTTAAAAAAATATTCTTACGATTATTTTAAATGCATGATACTTAATTGAGAGGCTTAGTTTAGGGGAAATGTGTGTAAAACATTGATTTTGTATTACCATTTTGAAGTCACCCTGTATACTGACAAGAAAATTAAAATCTAAGTAGGTAGGTACCTACTGTGAGTTCAAACATCTTTCGAAATACGAAACAACAAAGTCAAACGAAACTGTGGAACTAAACTGGTTTCGACACTTTCAGGCTTAGGTTTTCTAACTCTAAACTTAATTAGGCAATCTCTGGTCAAACAAATCACATCCGTTGATATACAAAACTCAGATTGAGACAGTGTACCTACTTACTACGTGGGCGAACAAAAGCGGTACTTTGGGGTAAATTCGAAAATCGCTTGCTCCCGTATATATATATTTATGCTCGTCGGAAATTAGGTACGTACTTTCGGCACTTGTTGCATAAATAGGTATAATAGCACCAGAGCTAAACTACAAGCTCACAAAAACTGTACTGAGGACGCCCCGAAATCAACTACGGAAAATAGTAGGACTACTCACAGGACACAACACACTAAACAAACACTTAAACAAAATAGGCATCACACACAGCCCTATGTGCAAAGCATGCATCGAAAAAGAAGAAACAACAAAACATATTCTCCTAGAATGTATACAGGTACAAATATACAGGAGCAAATATTAGGAACTCTCAGCACATTAAAGGAGGCAGTTTGCAACCTTAAAACGATGATAGGTTTCGTGGACGAACTAGGGTTGTAGAGTAGAGCTAACTAACTCGCTATCACGCACAAATTTTGATTTTGATTTGCGTAAAAAACCCAGAAAAACGAACAAACTAATGCTCTAGGATTCTAAGAGACTGTATTAATTATGCAAATACTTTATTACCACGCCTTTTTCATGACATTTCTTTGTCCATTTTTCCTAGGTATTGTAAGTTTTGGGTTCTCAAAGTTTTGTATAGAATTTTGGGGAGTCCTTTGAGATAGGAGCTATTTTAAGAAAAAGTGTTTATACAGGATTTGTCCGAATGTCACTACGACGGGCCGGGACGTGCCCGGGACGGGACGATCTGTCAGTTCCTATAGAAAACGTCACGTGACCTCCGAGGACTCCGGGTTCGGGCCTGATACTGTCTATAGAAATTGACAAATCGTCCCGCCCCCCCCGTCCCGTCCCGTTCTAGTGTGAGTCATCCTTAAGGGTTATATTATCAGAAAATAAATGCTTCTTTATACTGCATGATCTTTAAGCTGGTTATTCCAGGGACTTTCGGTATTGCCCACGTATGTAATACGATGTACAGCTGCAGAGTTAATTCCCCCCACTCTGCAGTCGACCGTTCACGTATTAACTTAAAAAAGTCAAGTCTTAGAGTCGAATGATATTAATTCAAAAACTTGCCCCGCCATTTCAGATCAAAAACATAATTATTCTTAACGTTTGAATCTTTGAATAAGTTTACAAAACTTGCTATGAAATCGAAACAAAACTTAAATACTACATCAAATCTGCGACGCCACCCGGTGGGCGGTGGCCTCCAGTATACATCATGAGGAAACTTGTAATTTGCCAACTTTCAACCAACTTTTTGATTGGCTTCAATGCTTCAATAATGTAAGTATGAAATTTGGCCAGCGAATATTAATGCAGAATATCTAAAGACATTTTTTGTAACTTTTTAAATTAAGCCTATACCTTTTTCCGGATTTCGGAACCTATTGGTATAAAACGAAAATTATGACACGTCGAGAAAAGATGTCATAAGGGGAAGTGAAAATCAAAAAGACATAAGATTGCAAAGACTCATGTAAATACGATACTTTATCGTTCAATAAAAAAAACGAGAAAACATTTATTTTCAAAATATATACAGCAAGTGTAACTTCCCTACCTCTACCTACCTTAAAAAATCTAAAATAGGTCCTTGAGGCATTGTATCTAGCAGGGATGTTACGGATGCTGATTTTTTGACATCCGCGGATACGGATGCGGATATTAAAAGGCTCACATCCGCGGATGCGGATGCGGATGCGGATGTTATGTAGGTACATTTAAAAAAACAAATTTAATATTAAAATTTTGTATTAATTATTGAAAAAAAAGGACAGTTTAATATTTAAACTTAAATATAGGCGAGTTATACTTAATAAACAATAACTTTGCTGCCTTTTCCGGGTTAAGACGATTTCTCAGCGGGTCATAAATAAGGCCCGCAGCACTGCTAATCAAATCACTCTTCCCAATGTTTATTTACTTATTAACTTTTCATTATACGATTTATACGACACCCTTCGTCCTACAATAGCATGTCAATACTAAAATCAAAATAAACAAGAGCACTATCGACGAATCAGGAAAAAGTAACAATATTCCTATTGGGTAATGGTGAAATTGCCTACTTTAACCTTTAACTAGCACGTGCGCCATTACCGAGACGTTCATGCATCGACTTGCGCATCCGCATCGTCTTGATGCGGAGGCGGATGCGGATGCGGATTTTAAAAATGATGCGGAAGATCCGCGGTTGCGGATGCGGATGCGAATATTCGCAACATCCCTGGTATCTAGGATGCTGGCGGCATTTCCTCGTTGTATCGCAATGCTAATACGTTGTGCGAAGAAGCCACCAGCTCTTCGGTCACCAGTTACATCAACCAGACGTTTCGCGATTTCTACGAAAAACTATTCCGACAACCTACCTCGCCAAAATTACCAAAATTACGCAGTAAATATGTTAGGTGCCTATGTGCTATTGCTATCTGAGGCCCTGTCATAACGTCTTAAAGCGATTCAGTTAACGACCTAAATTGTATCGCTTCCATACAACTGAGCCTAAAGGATGACTCACACTAGAACGGGACGGGACGGGACGGCACGGGGCGGGACGGGAAAATCTGTCAATTTCCCTAGAAAGCGTCACGTGACATCCGAGGGCTCCGAGCTATCACGTAATTCTTTCAATAGAAATTGACAATTTTTCCCGTCCCGCCCCGTCCCGTCCCATCCCGTCCCTTGCAAGTTTTAGTCATCCTTAACCCGAATCGCGTTAAGACGTCATGGTAAGACCCCAGCAGTGATCATACGTTTTGTAGCAATTTCGGTGCAGCACTGTGCCCTATTCTAGCTAGTTTGTGCCCTAATCGATCATCTCCCTAGAATTTTTTTGTAGAAATTCCTTTATTTATACAAACTTTAAGACCACTGGTTACCAGTTATATGTTTGTCGTAGTATCGATTTCTGTGCTATGGTGTTGTAACCATCTACTCGTAATTATGAGAGTTCCTAGACTACATAGATTAATCGCTGACAGAGTTAGTATTAAGTAAATATTATATGGTAATATGCACACTTTAAATTGTCGTAAGGTACATGTTAAAGGGTTGGAAAATTGGACATACGACATTTGAAATTTCTACTGTCGATATATTGTTATTTCAAACATTAAACTGAATGATTTAAGTACACGTCATCCAGCCATAACTTTTAAACCACTAATTCTCTTTAAGTATTTAACAAATTTAATTAACCAGCAGTGACATGTCATTAACCAACTTCAAACGATAATATTCTAAGTATTAATACGTTTTCCTTTTGAACTGCTTAACATTCTGGCTTTAAACCGAAATATTCATATGACGTTAATAGATGAACTACAATTTTAAAATTAATTTGTCAGAATCAACTTATTATAAGTTTTGAAATTCTCGAAAACTCGATTTGAGGATACTTAATCATGTTTTGATGCCGTTTTTCAGCCCCGTAGAAGTTATTTTCAATTTAAAAAAAATATAGATTATTTCTAGATTATTTTGGTGCTCGAATGTAGTGAGATAATATCATATCATATCATTTATTCAGTAATACTCATACATCGCCGATAGTCCGAAACTGAAATAGTACGTTTCACCCAAGTTAAACATTCTCATACAGTCACACACAACCACAGTCACTTTTCATATCGAAGAAAGTTTTTTTTCTATAGTTGGCATACGACAACTTCTACATTCTGCCACCAATAAAAATTTCGCATTTTTCGCTATTTTAGCTGTAGTATAAAAAAGTAGTGTATGCAACAGCTCATAATTGGTTCTTAAAATTCTCCTTCAGGCCTATTGAATTTTAAAACACTTATTATATCACTGTCACATAACTACTATAAGTAGATAAATTGTTACTCCTCCCACTCTTACGTAAAACCAAATAGTTAAATTTTATAATGAAAGTTTACAAAGTTCAATCCCAACGCTTACTTACTTATGAATTCATATAGTTTATACCACATATCATTACTATCTTTAGCCCTCTGTAACGCGTTTAAACACCGCATATAAAAATCCTCAAACAATATATAATATATTTTTTTAACAACTTTTTTTTCTGTGAAAATTATAGCTAGGTACATAATTTCATCGATTTCGATAATATTATTACATTCAAATTTCGAACATATCTCACAAACAAGGAAATTGGATTGGATTTGACCTCTATCTATCTGGGAATTAAAAATATAAATGTCAAAAAAAGCGAATGGAAATTCGTGAAAGCGGTAATGGCGGTCGAAGTATGCGGCTTGAACGCATCACGGAGAACTCATGATGTGTGCGTTTATACTCGTAATCCAATGTATATTATGACTGCAGGTAAATAATTAGGTATTAAAGCACTAATGTTATGTTATTATGAAACACACTCGAGATATACTACATATAATACTATTATATATACTTAGGTAATACACAATGAATGCTAAAGTAACTGCTCCCCGTACTAGCTCCTCCTTCATAATGAGGCGATTTTTACGACGAAATATGTCGTTTATTATCGTTAGCCTACTCGCTCCCCGCCGCGTCCTTAATATGTTGTAGTGAGTTAATAAGTAAATAAGTAACAACTTAATATAATTGCTACATTTCGTTTCATTAGATCGCTGCCTAATGACGTGGAACAAGTGTGTGTAATTTGTTTTAACTGTAAGGAGTCCTTTTGTCGTATGTAGGTACTAATAACTAAGATATATTTCGACTACCAAGCCCTACGGAAGACCAGCGCTGGCTTCAAAACTAGCATTATGCTGAGTTGGGTCCATTTCGTGATGCACACAACAATTCTGTTTCCCTGTTTTTGTTCTTTTATTATGTGTTGTGTGTGATCGTCACGAATAAATAATTCTTATTCTTATTCTTATTCTTACTATATGTTTGTGATTGCGTTGAATTTTGTGTTATTAAAAGGTCACTTTTTTAAACCCTAGGAAGAAGACTTACTTATAAAATGTCTTTCTTCCTAGCGTTTTCCCGGCTTAAGCAACGGCTCAGGGAGCCTGGGGTCCGCTTTGGCAACTAATCCCAAGATTTGACGTAGGCACTAGTTTTACGAAAGTGACTTGACTGCTATCTGACCGTCCGTCCAACCCAGTGGATAAGCAAAGCCTTATTGGGTTTAGTCCAGTTTCCTCACGACATTTTCTTTCACCGAAAAGCGATTTAAATCAAATGATATTTCGTATATAAGTTCTGAAAAATTCATTGTTACGTGCCGGCAGGATTTGAACCGAAAACCTTCCGAAAGAAAGTCTCACGTCACACCGCTGAGCCACCGACGCTCCCACTTGTTTATAAAATGTAACGAAATTAATTTAAAAACAGCAAATACATTATCATGAGATAGTAAGTTTTTAAAACCCTAAGGGCCACTTGAACCACCCAGGGCTAGCCACATAACCAGGAGTTAAGCGGTTTTTTGTATGGAACTTGACAGCTTAACTCCAAGTTAGCGGCTAACCCTGGGCGGTGCAAGTGGGCCTAAGAATAGCGTTAATTTCTTATGACTTTTGGTCAACGACATTGAATTTCATAGACTCACCATGACCGCTTAAAATGTGTCCGGAACAAATCGTGCTTAAATTTGTTCTAAGCACAATTGAGCTATCAGTAGCGCGTCAACCGTCCTGCCGTCAACATGCCGAAGTGCTCCGTTAAAAAGTGCAAAAATAACACATTAAATACGCTTAAAAAGGATGGCATATCGTATTTCCAATAAGTAATATCTTACAGTTTAATAATGCATTAGGTTTTTAGTCAAAATTGCTTTGTAACTTACTAAAATCTTTTTTTTTCTAACATAAGTAAAATAAATTTCTTGATTTGGTCTTACGCAGTTGGCCCTTTCCCTCACGCTACGCGCTACGCGAGACGGACAGCGACAAAAGATGTAAAAGGCAGAACATAGTTGAAATTTAATGAATAGAGTCGCCGGTTTATTAATTTTTTAAACAACATTATATTATTAGAGGCGTTTAGATTTTAATAATGTCAGACTAATTACTAAATACACCGATTGCGACAGTTAAATTATCCAAGTTTATAGATAAAAACAAACAACCTGGCAATAGCTATCGTTAGTATCGTTACATCCTTATTATAAATAATAAAAAAGATTTTTATTTGCAGTTCCTCTTAACCATCCCTGATCTTTATCATTAGGTCCACTCCACCAAAATGATGGTTTACGTAAGAAAATGCCCAAGTTACTTATAGAAATTGTCAAAACAAAACACATGTTCCGTTAAAATTTGACGAGTTCCTTAATTCCCCTTTAAAAGGCGATTTTCGGGATAAAAACTATCCTATATCCTTTCTCAGGTGTCAAACTATCTCCATATCATTTCAGCAAAATCAGTCCAGCGGTATTAACGCGAAGAGGTAACAGAGAGTTACTTTTGCATTTATAATATTAGTATGGATATGGATGATTTTTATGACATAACAGAATTTAATAATGAGGAATCTTAATTTTGACAAAGCAAATTTTAGGTATAAGTATTTGACATGAAAAAATGTTCATTTTAATTTTAATTTTATTTTATTTTATTAATAAACAATTGTATTGTATTTTATTGATTAATTTAAATGAAATTTGGAATTTTTATAAATTGTACCAATATGTTAATTATTTTTGAAAATTGTTAATTAATCTTATTTTATTTTCTTTTGACGTGTATTGTATGGGTGCATTTACGAAATAAATGAATATGAATATGATATGGAACTATGGATAGTCACCTAGTAAGTACCTACTCGCCAAGACAATCAAACAAGCCTAAACTCGATAGGGTTTAGGTTTTTATTACATATTTCTTGGCCATCTTCAAGCTCCATCAGCAGATCAGCTTCATATCATAATGAATATTATGATATTGTATTCTGACGTGATATACCTACATTTGCATATAAAATTTCAGCTCAGCTATTAAAGGTATTTGCTTCTAAATGGAGTTGCAATAGCCAAGTTGTCTGGGTTATTCCACCCGAACAAACATATATACATGCATGCATAGTGCATTCATATATACCTACATGAACACTCACACACATACATAGTTACATACCTAGCTACATGCACACTTACATACAAACATGCACAAATACATATATACATACATACATACATATAAACATACATACATACAAACAAACATACAGACAAACAAACATACAGACAAACATACTACATGGTTACATAATTTATTTGTAAGATAAATAAAAGTTTGTAAAAAAAATTATTCACGACTCCACGGTGTCTCTGTGCCGATGCGAAAAACTTTACTATGATTCTTGCAGTACAAACCGAATTGAACGTTATAGTGATTCGTATACGGTGCGGAACGTAACAAAGAATCGACGGGTAATAAATTTTTTACGACTTGCGCGATGTTCGAATTTCGTAACATCATAACCGCCAATTGCACGCATTTGAAATAAAACATTAAGCTCGACGATTTAAAGTTGTTATTTAAGAAACAAGAAGTAGGCTTGACTATGTGTTCAAGTTTTAACTTTTCAACTAGACGCACACATTCGTAACGTAGCCGTTGGACACTTTTACGGGTAGAATTTGTACGTCGTGCTGTTTCTATCTAATCCTAATTCTATGCTTTTGGTACTCAAACAATGCTAAAAATTTTAAGTTTGAAACTGAATTCAACTCTTCGTGAAACGCAAAACAAAGTCTTAGAATGCTCAGAATAGGATGAATACATTGTGAACAAAAGGAGAATATTGCATATTCATACACAAAGCTGTCATGCAAACATGAACTACGTAAAAACGACGTATTTTTACACCTAAAAATCAGTTGGCCTTGTTTTTAACAATTGTAGCCATTGTGGGGAATATTTTTATTTGCATTGATAATTAAATTTGCATTCGCATTCAGCGCAAACAAATGATTACATTTATATATTTAAATTCTTACACATTGGGCGACGTTACACAGTGAGGCTCGGAAAATTGGAGGAAACTCGAAAATATGCGTTCTTCGACGGGGAATTGAAACTAGTAGTAATGACTAGTTTACTTCAATAGATTGAAATATGTTCTTCAGTTTGAGAAAATATAATTAGAAATAAAATCCGAAATTTTTAACGCATGATTGAAATTTTTTAATGAATAGGTATGAATACATTAACAAGTTTCTATTTCGAGAACAGGAGGTCGCTGGTTCGATGCCAGCCCTGCTCACCGGGGGCTTTCGTCACTTAATTATAGTACTCGTAGTGCGACTACTTAAAAAAAGATGAATCAATACTTTTATTATACAACTAATAAATGATTTTATCATTTTTTACAACTGTAGAGTTTCTTTTAATTAGCAAACATCTTGACAGTAGGAAAACGTAGGTAATAAAAGAGATTACCGCCTAAATGTTTATTTTATAATTTTCTGGTGACGGTAATAACTTACCAGACTTTAATATAGCTACTGGGCCTACTGGGGACCGATTCGAACGTGCTAAACGGACATATGACTATCTCCAACATATCTCATACGTTACCACGTGACCATGTCGCGAAACTTTTTTGTCTTTGGTTAGGGTCACGCTTGACTATTATGTTGTCACTTAGACGGACTCGTTGGGAATATTTGTGATATACGTATCACAATCATGATGCTAGAGTTTCTTGTTTACATGATACGTCATGTGTCGGTTAAAAGCTGCGATATTCTTGCCTGTGATAGCTCGTCGCGAGAATGCTTCTGTATGACTACTTCGGTTGTCATCTTGAAATTTTTGACATTTATAGGTGTCATACTGAAAATTGGTACACCGCACACATATGTTGATTATGTTTTGTATACAAACAATATGATTATCGTACTCGACATGTGATGTAGGCCTTAGGTTCCACGCTCATTATAAACGCACACTTAGCCTCTTTTAAAAGTTTTTTCATGTTTTCAAGATATTGATCACTTTTCCACAGAAGTTCGCATCGAAATGTCACTTATAATAAACTGTTTTACTTGCCTATCTCAAAACTAGTTATGTACAGAAACGGCCCTTACTGTCGATGCGTAATCATAGCTAACAAACTACCCGAAGAATTGAAACAAGAAAACAATGATAAAAAGTTCAAAAGTAAATTAAAAAAACTGCTCACCGAGAAATGTTACTATACAATTGACGAATACTTAAACGATGATACTTTGTTGGAATGGAATCCTTAACACATTTAAATGTAATGCGATAAATAATTTAATGTATAATAATTATTTTTAATGAGTTATGATTATGATTTATGATATTGCTTAGCTTTGTTTACTTTAAATTAACTGATATTATTTTTGACATTTAAATTGGCTATTCACTACATTTTACTTTTATTACTGCATTTTACTGATATTGTTTTGACTTTTGAACTTAAGTAGATTGACATATATAACTGTTATTTTTAGATTATTATTAGTTACATAAATGTTTATATGCATGTTAAAATTAGAAACCCTTAACATTCTGTGCCCTAGCAGGGTGTCATGTACCTACTGCCTAATACTAACACCTTTTGTAATGCACATGACTTGTAATGTTGAATATAAATATAAATAAATAAACAGGTTCGAATAGGGCTCCCGATCAAGTGAGGAAGTGAGTTAATATTTCACCTTCCCTTTGTTATTTTGTAATTATACCTCTTGAATCAAACAAATTGAAGTTATCGAGGACCTCACTGAATTTCCATCATCGGACATAAACACAGAGGTATTTTAAGAACACTGACTGTCGAAAAAGGAAAAGCTTATAAAACCGTGGCCGCTTGTACTTTTTAGGGTTCCGTTACAAAATGGTCAAAAATGGTTTCCTTTTTAGGTTTCCGTACCTCAAAAGGAATAAACGGAAACATTTTAGGATCACTTTGTTGTCCGTCCGTCCGTCTGTCTGCCTGTCAAGAGCCTTTATCTCAGGAACGCGTAGACTGCGTAGAGGTAGCAAAGTAAAATTAATACCACATACAGTCTGCGGTCCCTTGAAGTTGTGAAAAATCCGAACCTCTACGGCAACGCAATCAAAAGACGGCCATTTATGTCACATTTCCATACATTTGCAATGGGAATCAAAATGTATAGGGTACTTCCCGACTTAGATCACGAAATTAGTCAAAAAGCAAGAGCTTGTAGCACAAGTACGGGAAAAACCCCGAAAACTGTATAATTGCCGCACACTGAGACTTCCGTGTCACCAGTAATTTTAAGTACCTACCTAAGGTCATAACATAAAAGGGGGGAGCAGCCTTTCTGCGGAAAAGCGGGCTAGTCCGACTCCCACTTAGCCGTTTTTTTTATTTACCATTATGGTGCGACTTAGTCTGTCTGTCTGACATTGACAATCTAACATTGACATTAGCGCGGCATAACGCCGATATTAACCGATTTTTGGAGGCAAAATGGCGTGTTCGAACCTTCGAACAAGCTACGAGTACCTACATTCATTGTAACAACAATTTATCACCGACACTATAATTCAAAGATGACGTAATTAGAATATCTTCATGCCAAACAAACCCCTGATTACCATTGAGTTGTCATTTGGATTCCCAAGTAATGTAGGTGGCAGATAACAAGGCTCAAGATGTCATCGAGGATTAACTAGATTCCATGTTGAGATCGTGGATATTTCTGAGAAATTTTCATCTCTGTAGGTGGCCTAGTTCTATTTAAATTGTAGCTTTGCTCGTTCATTTACATTGAAGGTGTGTACACCGCAGGTAAACCATAGATTTATTTTTCTTAAAAATGAATTGTGTTGTGAATTTTACTAGTATTTTCCTGGTGTTCATTTTAATTTAATATTTAACCAAGACGCAAGGGCCATTTTACGAGATTAAACATGCATGGCATTAGATATTCATTACGTCCGCAACACGCATTTACCATACAAAAAAATTGTATTAGGTAATTTTTAAATAAAATACCGTTGGCTCGGTGCTCAATATGATTTCATGGGTTTTGGCGTCGAGACACTATGGCCTTGGGCCAGCAAGAGGCTGAGAGGGGCTACAGGCGACCCTTGCGCTGGCAGCTTCGCGCAAAAAATTGCAATCGCTATTCAGCGTGGGAATGGTGCCTGCGGGATGGGCACCCTGCCGGGATGACCAGACCTTTTTAGTTAAAATTTTCTTATTTATTTTTAAGATTTAGATTTAATTATTTGAATTTAATAGTAGTCTTAATTTTTTTTTAATTTTAAGAGGAAAACGAAGTTAAAATTGCAACCCTTGCACGAATGGTGGTTTAAAAAAAATAGGTCATGTAGACACAGGGTGTGTAAGTACAATCAAGTGTAAAAATATGGGTGGACATATTTTAGTCAAAAAATATGTCCATCTTATTCCGGTGTATACGCGCGTAGCATCATATTTGGGTCAAACACAAAACGATGTTCGGAATCTTTCCAGTAGACTTTTAGAAAGTTAAGGGCTATAATATAAAGGTAAAATATTTATATATTGTAAGAAACTAAACAAAAACATAATCAAACACAAATTTAAATCTATAAGTATAACTAAACTAAAAACTCTCTCTCTCTTATGAGAATGAAGTTCTTTAACCACAAAAACTAAAATAAAACTAGATAAAAACTAAAATAAATCTAAAACAGTCCCCTGCGGCATGGTACCGAGGACGCTGGCAACATTTCCTCGCTGGATTGCAAGACTGATCCGTTGAGCGAGGAAGCTGCCAGCTCTTGGGTCTCCTGTGGCGTCTCTGAGTCTCTTCGATAGGTCTTTGAAGAGGCTCAGAGCGCTAGGGCCCCACGGACCAAAGGTCTCGCTCGACGCCGAAAGGAACAAAATTATATTTGGCGCCGAGACCACTGTACTTTTCCACCTTTGCTTTCTTTCATTGAACTCGAATCCACATTAAAAAGTACTCCTTTTACTATTGAATTGTATGGTAAAAATCATGATAAGATTGGATCTACAGTTCAGATGAACACGCACTTTTTCTTTCCCGTGGTCAATAGTTAACAGCTTGTGGATATGTAGTAATTATTTGTATCATAAAATGCAATAGAAAGGGAGTATCCCTTGATATAGATAAGGCTTAAGTAAAAAAATCAAGCTTTATAGCCCTTAACTTTCTAATACTCCGAACATCGTTATGTTTGATCCAGTTATGAGATGATTTTGTCCAAACATGTTTTTGCACTGAAAAAAATATAGGAATTTTTTCCTAATCATATTTTTTTATTGGCCAAATATGCGGTAACATCCAGATCCAGGTTCCGTAGTCAACTAGGAACCTTATAGGTTCGCCATGTCTATCCGTCTGTCTGCGGCTTAACTCACAGACCGTTAGTACTAGAAAGATGTAATTTAGGTATGAATATACATATTAATCATGCCGACAAAGTAAAAAAGTACAAATTTATAAAAACTCCCAAGGAAAATGATTTTGAACTTGTTAAGACATTTGTCATGGTATGTATATTAAAACCCGTTTTAAGATCACATATTGTGACGAACGGTAAACTACGGAACCTTACAGCATAGCCCGACATACTCTTGGCCGGTTTTGAAATTATTTATCCGATAGTAATAACAAATTTGAATACCAGACTTGTATGAATATACCTACTCGTATATCTTAGTAATATCTATCAGTTTTTAATTGCACCTCGGTATATCATACAATTTATAGGCACAGCCAATAAGGAAAGCATATTGCTTATAACAAGAAATATAAAAAGCAAATAAAATTCCTCATTCATCACCATACCGATTCAATTGGAATACCGGTAATATTACGGTATCGATATTACGAGATATATGTCCAGATGTACACACGCGTTCAGAATTGCATGGGCAGTTTATGAATGAATTCATTCATAAACTGCCCATACAATTCTGAACGCTATAGTACATTGAAGATATGTACTCTGCCCTACTCTGCCCCTAGTCTACTTTATTATATTTATAGATTAATTGACCGAGCGAGCGAAGCGTCTCCGTTTCAGCTTGGGTAAAAATGCTTTTGTGTGTCTGTCCATTTGTTCTCTTCTACTGGTCGCATCAACCAATTTTTCTGAAACTTCGTAAGCACGTTTTTTGAATACATTTTTTTTGTCGATTATTTTTTTGGAAATTTACAAAGTGGCGGGAATTGGTATAAAGGTCATAGGCGCCTTTGAGGTCTATGGCGCTTATGACCATTGATAGTTCATTGTGATAAATAAACAATAAAAGGAAGTATTTCTTATTTTAACATATTTGACCGAGCGAGTGAAGTATTTCAGCTTGAGCAGAAATGCTTTCGTGTGTTCGGCTGTCTATCCATTTGTTCTCCTCTAAAGGTCGCATTTATCAACCAATTCTTGTGAAATTTTGTAAGCAAGTTCGAAATTCATTTCTAATGATGGGATCCGTGAGTAATTAAGATAGTTTCTCAAAGAAAGGCACATGTGATTTAGGTGTTTTCTAGAAACTCGAGCATTTCTTTACGAAAACTATCAATTTGGTGAAGTATACCTGATAATTGATAATGAAGACTAGGGATGGCATAGAGAAACTGCTTAGTCACCCGATTTGAGACAGGTCTACAGCTCACATAAAAACATATAAACAATACTTAATACAGTTATTAGTATATTTATTCTTATTTTAAAACGTAATAAATTTAAGAGCCTGGGCAGAGAGTACCTTTTTGTACCATTCGGAGTCGAAACTCTTGGTCCATGGGGTCCCAGCGCACGCAATTTTTTTTGTAGAAATCTCGAAACGTCTGGTTGATGTTACTGGTGACCGAAGAGCTGGTGGCTTCCTCGCACAACGTATTAGCATTGCGATACAACGAGGAAATGCCGCCAGCATCCTAGGTACAATGCCTCAAGGACCTATTTTAGATTTAAGGTAAAGATAGGTAGTTAGGTAAATTACACTTACTGTATATATATTTCAAAAATAAATGTTTTTCATTTTAGGTTATATTTTATTTTATTACATGTACATAATTGTTACAATCACAATAAGAAATATTATTTTAAAACACTGTTTCTATGTTTCTATTATTATGTTAACTGGCTTCGTATTTTTTCTTTTGTCATTTCCAGGAAAATCTGAAAAAGGAAACCGGAATAAAATCAACAAAATGCTCATACCTACTCAAATCACGGCCCATTTATTTTATAAACTCAATTTCAAATTACTTGTTGTGTCAATATTTTCATTTTATGTAGAGTTATAATTTCGCGGTAACGCTTAAAGAAGTGAGGAAAAGAGAAGCCTCTTTATATTTTGCGAGTGCGAAAGAGCCCGCTTGTGTACACGAGAATATAAGGTATCAATATAATAATAATAATAATAATGAGGCGTAGGGATGTGACGACCCCATCGCCCACTGGTTTCACCGGTGCAATCAGTCAACGCAGGGCAGCTTGTGGCGAGCTGTTGGGGAGTAGCGACCCCACGTACCTGAGCGCTCCTGGGGGACTCCGTCGTCCGACCAAGTCCTCCGCCTCTGGCTTGCCTTAACTGGCCGTCCAGAGTGGAGTCGCGAGAGCTGTGTTCTCGAGGGTAGATGTGGAAACCTAAGTGGCGAGTTGGCTATATGTTTAAAGTCCAGTGACACCTCTCTACCCCCAGCCCTCATACCGGTGTTGCCCTCGAGCCATCTTAGATGTCGCTTTTTGTGGGGGCCCATCTTATGTGGGCGAGTCACCGTCTGCCGGAAATAAAATTGATTACCGTTTTGTTAGGCAGACGTCCGATTTTATTCTCCATAACCCAGTATTTAGTCCACCACTTTCACCTAATAGTCCAGCATATTTTAGATTCCATTAAATCTCAATAGTCTATACACCCTGGCGGGTGCTGCCTCTGCGTGCGTCCCATGACTCGGGCAGGTGCAACATCCGCTCGGTGTACCCCTTACATTTCATTAAATTGTCGAAAGGGCCTCTGCGTGTTGGCTTCGGCTCCGCGTACGCCTCCCAAAGGTCCGGAACACCATTGTTCCGTGATGGGAAAGACAAATAATAATAATAATATTCTTTATTGCACCAATAACAGTAACAGTATCAGAAGGAAACAAAGAATCAATAGCATTGGGTAACAACAGGCGGTCTTATCGCTAAAAAGCGATCTCTTCCAGACAACCTTAGGGTAGCGGGAAATGAAGAAAGCGTATCAGTTAACAGGTAGTGCAAAAAATGAAAATAAAACTAAAAGTAAGAGCATAACAAGATACAAACACACATCTACGCCTAAAATGAAAGCAGCCAAAACAAACAAAAAATTACATATAAAATAAAATAAATCTATAAAATAATATATACATAAATAAATATATATATATATATATATATATATACACACAAGTATACACATACACATATAAATAAATAGCAAATGATCATATAATATATATATAAGGAATAAATGGTCTTGTAAATGAAAAGTTATGTTTAAGAGTTGTTGAAAGTTGTGTGGGTACGTCTTGGAATGTAATATAACAAAAGAAACTAGTTCACGTAATCATGTATTAATTTCGATATCAATTTTATCAATGACAGTTGACATCTTTGCGTTTTTGGTTACGTTTTCAATATTTGACAAGCATTATTGTCATAATTAGTTCTGTGATTTTATGTTAATCTCTTGAGAACTACTAAAGCTACCGTTATGGAAGTTGGAATAATTATAAGCAAAGTTAATCCAGACACCTCCTCCTCCTTGCGTCGATACCCCAATGCTGGGGGTCGTGATTTATCAAGTCATCAGTTTCTCCCTGACGATATTCCGCCAACGACTTCGATCTTCAGCAACGTGAATTGCTTCAGCAACCCTAAAGTTGAGTGTGGTACGAATCTGGTCCGTCCAGCGCACGGGGCTCCTTCCTCTAGGCCTTTTACCCTCTATTTTTCCAGTAACGATAAGCTTTTGGAGGTCTTCGCCGGGTCTGCGGGCTACGTGACCAAAGAACTCAAAAATCCTCCGAAGACAAACGTTAGAGAGCCTTGCTTTCCAGACACATTGAGAAAGAATTTATGATTTGTTTCAATTTATTTTCAATGAAAAATGCAAGATATAAGAGGGGACAAAAAATAAAAGTTTAGTTACTGGGTATCATTTGAAAGGGCTTGACTTGATTTGCACATTTTAAATTGAGCTTTACATTTATTATTCACGGTTTAGGCTGTGCGTTGTCTGTTGTCTGTACAACGTAACTATATTTTTTTTTTAAATATTTAGATGAGTATTTAAATCATATATAGGAGAGCGGTTGTGGCCCAGCGGTAAGAGCGTGCAACTTTCAATCCGGTGGTCGCGGGTTCAAATCCCGGCTCATACCAATAAGTTTTTCGGAAATTACGAATACGAAATATAATAATTCGATATTTAACAATCGCTTTTTAGTGAAGGAAAACATCTCGAGGAAACCGGACTAATCCCAACAAGGTCAAGTTTATCGCTTTCGTAAAACTAGCGCCTACGTCAAATCTTGGGATTAGTTGCCAAAGCGGACCCCAGGCCCCCTGAGCCGTGACATAAGCCGGGAAGACGCTTAGAAAAAGAAGATTGAAGTAGTGACTACTATAAGTATATAAATTAAAAAATAAAATTGTTTTTTACTACAAAAAAGACCAACTGCATCGGAGGCCAAGCCGAGGATCGAACCCAGGTCTTCACCTTACGCGGCTAACGCTGTAACCTCTATAACATGTATTATGTTATAGTTATAACATAATTATATTTAGATAAGTATTTATCGGCCTCCTAGCCTAGTCGGTAGTGACCCTGCCTACGAAGCAGGAGGTCCCGGGTTCGAATCCTGGTCAGGGCATTTATTTGTGTGTTTATCACGAATATTTGTTCCTGAGTTATGGATGTTTTCTATGTATTTAAGTATTTATATGTATCTATCTATTATATATATCGTCGTCTAGTACCCACATCACAAGCCTTATTGAGCTTACCGTGGGACTAGGTCGATTTATGTAAAATTGTCCCACAATATTTATTTATTTATTTGAATCACAACATATGCTAATGTTGTAGCGGGTCCCCTCTTCTCTCCTGCGTATATGCTCCCACTGTTGGGGTTCCCCTCTCATTTTTAGGGTTTCGTACCAAAATGGTAATAAAGGAACCAGTATGGTGCGACTCAGTCTGTCTGTCACATTTTAAAATATCTGGAGAACAACTAAAGTTTATGGAAATTTAGAACAGTTATATACAAAGTTAACCCAAACATATTGGAAGAGCTTAATTTCAATGAAAACGGGGCAAAATATCAGAAGCTTACTTACTGGGTTATGTGGGGTATCATTTGAAAGGGCTTAATTTGCAAATCCTAAAACACAACAGCTACCGATTTGTTAGAATACTCGTAGTTAAAACATAGTTAACGCAGACACATTGAGAGGAGATTTATCACATATTTGAATTTATTTTCAACGTAAAATGCCCGATAAAAGAGGGGGCCAAAATGTAAAGTTTAGTTACTGGGTCATATGTATGGGGTATCATTTGAAAGGGCTACATTTGCACATTTTTTATTTTATTTATAAACGAAAATGTAAAAAAAATATCTCCGTAGCTTATACAGGTTATTTCCTTTTCTCTGAAATGTATTTTTCTTTAAATCTATATATGACTACAATAAAAAAAAGACTTTACGTTTGCTTCATCTCCCGCCCCATATGGTAGGTATATAGCGGGTCCTCTGAAATCTAATATGTTTAATATATGGCATATTATATCGCTCGTCTTTCCTTTCACTGCGCCGATTTGAATGCATTTCGTTGCAGGCTCCACTATTATTTAATTTTAAAATGAAATATTCCTTTTATTTGTCAAACATTTATACCCCTATATGAACTTCACGTTTCACACGACCAATTTACATTTAAAAAACCGGCCAGATGCGAGTCGGACTGGCCCACCGAGGGTTCCGCACAAAGGTGGCACGGAACTCTTAGTGTGCGGCAATTATACGGTTTTTGCATTATTTCCTGTACTTGTACAAGCTCTTGCTTTTTGCCAAATTTCGTGATTATATATATTTTGGTTCCCATTGCCTCTCGTACGGGAAATGCGACATAAACGGCCGTATCTTGTGATTGATATCACGTAGAGGTTTGGTTTTTTCGCAGCTCCAAGTGACTACAGACCTATGTATGTGGTATTAATTTCAACTTGCTATCTTTACGCGTTCCCGAGATAAAAGGTCTTGATAGACAGACGGACGGACGGACAGATGGACGGACAACAAAGTGATCCAATAAGGTTTCCGTTTTTTCCTTAAAAAAACGCTTACAGAACCCTAAGACCCGATCACGCCGGAATGTAATGAAAGCTTCAATTATTATTAAATAATTATATCGAGCGCCGGCCGTATGCGATTTTACTTTATCCTCTAGAGCATAAAAAGCCTACCCTCGACTTAAGGCCCTATGCCAATGACCTCGGCGATTTGAGCTTTTTTCCCCTCCCGCTTACATTCCTCACCGGTTATACAATACGTCAATAAGCATAAGTTCCCACCTAGGAAGAGCTCCTTGTACTAGGACGCAACCCTATAAACTACTAGTGCCATCTTACACGACTGGCCCCCGTCGCCCGCGCAGGCATCTCGAGCCGGCGTTTTCGGAAAAATGCGTGTAATTAGCTTTTTCTCGAAAAGTACAAAACCTATCCAAAAATCAGTAGATGCGTTTAAAGTTAACATAAATATATACTGCTTGTCTTAGTTTCTTGTACTTACAAGGCATAATGAGGGAGTAGATACAGATTTAAGGTAGAAAAAAGGGTTTACGGTTATTTTTTTCTCTTGATGTATCATGTTTTTCGACAATTTAGTAGAACCAAATGTAGACCAAATACCTAGCTACATTATATATTTTTTTCAAGCGTTGTGCTTGGAGCTGAACAAAGCCTATTCACTTTAAAAACAGTGAAATATCAGTGAAACAGCCGGGTAGCCCCTTAACGTCGAAATTTTCGAGCAACAGAAGTGAAAAAGCTATTTTTTAGTGAAATGATTATGTTACTAAAAGAAACGTGCAAATTAATCAATATTTTATTTATAATTTCGTATGCCCTTATTTCTCAGCATAAAAAATATAACTAGAAAAATATTAAAAATCGGATAACATATATGAAGTATTTTCTAACAGCCCAGGACGGGACGTAAGGAATGTAAAAAAAATACCTGTAGGTTTGGCGATCCTGTATACCGGTCCAATCGCTCACGCAAACGTAACCAATAGGAATACAATACACGATCTGGTTACAATAGTGACATTGACAGATAATTTAATTCGACGCCAGTTATTGTGTAGTTTGGGTATCGGTGTCCGGTTCGAAGGACCATTATTTGTTAGTGAGAACAGTGATACACTCAGTGAGAGTTGTGCATACCTATATTATGGGCGATTCACACACTGACACCACGCGACATATTTAACAATAATTATTTATTGTTTTTATGTTTGTTTAGCGTACAGTCAAATGTAAAAATATGGTGGTCAATTTCAATTTCAATTTCAATTTATTCCATATAAACAATATACATTGTGTTTGAATTTTTAACCTACTTAAATCTATAAGTTAGCCTATTTAATTTATACATTAAATAAATTTTCACTTCATACATTGAAAACATTGACAAAACAAACTAAATACATAATTACGAGTATGACTAATATCTTTCATCGTCAAAAATTAAGCATTATATCATAATACTCGTACAATATTAAATCATATATATAAGCAGAACGTTAATAGGAATTATCCTAATACTTTCACTATAGAATGTCAAAAACGAAAACGAAATACATAATTACGAGTATGACTAATATCTTTCATCGTCATCCAATAAATATTCATCTACTGTATAAAAACACTTTGTAAGCAAAAATGATTTTAATTTGTTTTTAAACAAGTTGGCACTTGTGAGCGACTTTAAATCTATTGGCAATTTATTAAATAAGAAAATAGCTTGGTAACCTGCCGAATGTTGTGCTACCCTCAGGTTTGTTTTAAAGGTAAGTGGTAGATCCTTTCTTCTACTGGCTAGACGAGTTTCTCTTTGCTCGGGAGTTTCAATCTCGTTTAAGGACTTCACCAGATCACAAAGTACAACTTGAATATACAGACCAGCTACAGTAAGTATTCCAAACTCAGAGAAGTGATTTTTACACGAAGCCTGCTGTGGTACTCTAGCAATTATTTTAATAGCCCTTTTCTGGGCAACAAAAGCTGATTGACAATTGTATTTGTAGCTATTTCCCCAGAACTTGATACTATAACGTAATTTAGATTCGACTAGTGCATAGTATACCATTATGAGCTGAGTCAATTTTATTTCATTTCTTAGACTTCTAAGCGCGTAACAGGCTGAACTTATGGAATTTACTAGTGCAGATAGTTCATCTTTCCAGTTTAGGTAAGAATCGATATGTACGCCGAGAAGTTTTACTGACTCTACTTGCTGGATGTAGGAGCCTTGAGATACAATTTGAAGGTTATCTCTACTCCTCGACGTTGTTTTGAATAGCAATACATTTGTTTTATTGCAATTTAATTTTAATTTATTAGCACTGAACCATGTATGAAAAAGATCCAGCGCCTTATTTACTTTATTATTTAATTCTGTAATATTATCGGCTGATATTATTGCATTGGTGTCGTCTGCTAACACCACAAGCTGACTGTCTGGGAGTTTATTATTCATATATTCAATCAGATCGTTGGTAAACATAATGAAAAAGATAGGACCCAAGATGGAGCCCTGTGGTACACCCCTAGTTACTGTAACCATTTTGGACCTATGAGTAGTCTCATTATCCTTATCTGTCCATTTTACTTCGATAAATTGTTTTCTATTCTGAAGATAAGATCGGAAAAGTGCTAACGCTCCACCCCTAATTCCATAAAATTCTAGCTTTCCTAGTAAGATATTATGATCTACCAGATCAAAAGCTGAGCTCAAGTCAAGAAATAGGCCTGAAACCTTTTTTCTACAATTAAGTCCTTGAACTATGTCCCCTATGAGAGTACCGATGGCCTCATTTGTGCCCCTGCTCTTTTGATAAGCGAACTGCCTTGCAGAAAGAACGTTATTACGGTTAAGGTGTTTGGTTAGTCTATCCTTCATGATTCTCTCCAATAGTTTGGATAATATGGGCAGTATAGAAATGGGCCTATAATTTTTTGGATCCCATTTTGGGCCTTTTTTATAAATCGGAATAACTTTTGCTACTTTTAACTGATCCGGAAAGGTGCATGCGTCAAGACATTGATTAAAAAAATAGGCTAGTGGTTCGGCAAGTATATCAATGTTATCCTTAATTATGCTTATAGGTATTTCATCATACCCACATGAGGTTTTAGGTTTAAGCCGTTTAACTATAAGAAGAACCTCTACCGGATTCACTTTCTCAAATACCATATTTTTTTCAACTCTTGTGGCATGAACATTTAGAAGAGACATAGCATGAAACATAGAATCCGTATTGTCACTTTTTGGCGTAAATTGGTCTATAAAGTTATCACACACACTCTCGGGTTTATTCAACATGTTTACTTTCCCATTTGTTTCTACTTTTAAAACTAGGTTTTCCTTAGATCTCTCTGCAGCTTTGTTTCTAGATTTCTGTACGACCTTCCAAATTTCCTTACTAGAGTCTTTTGCTTTATCTACTTGTGACTGAATTGCCATTCTTTTTGCGTTGCGAATAACTCTGTTGTAAATGTTAATAAATTTCTTTCTGTAGTTTGCTATTGAATCTGAATTGTTATTTTTGTGAGTAACAAGTATGCGTTTCATGACACTTGAAACCTTAATTCCCTTTGTTACCCAGTTTATTTTAGAACCTTCATTCCTAGAAACCTTAATTTTCGTTTTTTTAAAGCATTCTTTGAAGATGGTGTTAAATCTATCAATAAAGGTATTAATGCCTTTATTTAACCAATTTTCCGTCATGAGATTCATTCGAAATTGCAATTTAGCCTTACAACTAAGTTTCCTGACTGTCTTCCATAGTTGTTTTTTCCTTGTCGCATTTATGTTTCCAGTGACAGTAATAGTGCTTAAAATTGCTGCATGTCCATCGGCCAGACCATTATGATCCACTAAGGGGATAGGCACTCGGTGTTCAGGTAAATTGGTCAAGATATTGTCCAGGCATGAATAAGTCTCATTACGTAAAAATGTAGGAACCGTTATTAAATGGCTAAAGTTATATGAGACCAACAAGGTTAAAAATTCAGCAGCTTTTCTATCTTCCTTCAACAGATCTTAGATCTTACTCAAAAATATGTCCCATAGCACCTTATGCCGGTGTAATAAGAGCGTAGTACCATATTTATGAGTCGATTATGTCGAACCATATTTTTGCACTTGACTGTACCTATCTATTATATCAGGATATGTTGGGATACCGGTTGTTCCCTAAGACATACGTATAAGCAAAAGTACAAATAGATCCTTTTTTTAGATTATTTAACTAAAATCATTTATTCTCGAAATATATACAGTAAGTGTAAATTACCTAACTACCTACCTCTACCTACCTTAAATCTAAAGTAGGTCCTTGAGGCATTGTACCTAGGATGCTGGCGGCATTTCCTCGTTGTATCGCAATGCTGATACGTTGTGCGAGGAAGCCACCAGCTCTTCGGTCACCAGTAACATCAACCAGACGTTTCGCGATTTCTACGAAAAATTTGCGTGCGCTGGGACCCCATGGACCAAGAGTTTAGAGTTTTAGATTATTTAGAGATTTAGATTAGATTTTTATGAAACAAGGATAAGTGGATAAATTTATGAACTCGGGCGGGACTCGAACCCGCAACTTTCCTTTTCACGGTTCAATTTTTTCCTCTTTTCCTTTTTAGGGTTCCGTCGCCATAATGGCGAAAACGGAATTCTTATTGTTTTTTTTAAGAAATTTGGTATCGTTCCCTCAAGTTTCTGCTTATAAATAATAGAGACTGTCTCTGAGTTGAGACTATCTTCAAACACAAACAATGTTCAATGTTTTTTCAATAAATGTTTAACATGACAAATAATTATATTATTATATCAACAGGTAGCATTGGGTCTAAATGGTGAAAATTAGGCGCAAAGTACTAACAAAAACATATTTGGCACGTTACATACTAAACATTAATAATACAAAATATTGTCTTCTGTTACTCCGATTGTTTTATTCATTGAAATTAAACACTTTAGAACGGGTTAATCGCGTTTATTAACACCACGATCGTTTCAAGCCCTTTACAGCACTCGTTTCATCTTAAACCTGTGAAAACGAGTGCTGTAAAGGGCTCGAAACGTAGGGTCATGGTGTTAGTAAACGCAATTAATCCGTTCTAAAGTGTTTAATTTCAATCAATATATTTAGGTTAGGTACCTACTTACTTGTACATGTATTACAAATTTCCACAAAACATGCTCCAGTTCTTACATCTAATTGTTACTTAAAAATGGGACTGTCGAGTCCTCAAAAAAGAAAGATATTGAATGTAATTTTAACCTTAAGATGTGAAAACGAAGTAAAAAGTTTCAACTCTTACACGAATGAAGTTGCAGTCTAAGGTTAGTACTTATTCAAATGAAAATAAAGGTATTTCTGGAAAATGTGTGTTACTTCCTATTCAATGCAATGCAACTTTTTTCTAAGGCCGAGTTCAAACTTCGAAGAAACTAATAAAAGGCAAATACTGTACAACATTCGAACGCTTTGGAAACGTAACCATAGACTCATTGTGGAGCAAAGTTTTTTTTTATTTAAAGAATAATTCTTAAAGAATAAAGCCAGTAAAGCGACAGCAGAACAAAGGGAAAGTCCTTTATATAACTGACGTCTGACCCCGTCTTTTACAAGATAGAGTTGTTTGAAGTGAAAGGGCGTCGACCTGCCCTTAAGTTACTTTCTTGGGTCTATGTGACTGTTGTTTTGATCCCTAAATATGATCCACCTACGGACGCCAGAGGGTGACAACGGCTCGGGCATATCCTCCAGATTTACCAATAAATGTATGGGAAATTTGACAAAGTAGTGACTACTGGAGATCTGACGGATTGCCAAAACGAATATGGCCGGCAAATAAATTAGAATCGCAATTTGAACGCGAGTATGGTAGTTACCAGTACAGCGGGTAGCCGCAAAACCTTAAACTGATACATTTTAATAATATAGTAAATAATATTAAAATATAATATATAATCACCTAATAGTCCAGTATATTTTAGATTCCATTAGATCTCAATAGTCTATACACCCTCGCGGGTGCTGCCTCTGCGTGCGTCCCATGACTCGGGCAGGTGCAGCATCCGCTCGGTGTACCCCTTACATTTCATTAAATTGTCGAAAGGGCCTCTGCGTGTTGGCTTCGGCTCCGCGTACGCCTCCCAAAGGTCCGGAACACCATTGTTCCGTGATGGGAAAGACATACTAGTATATAATACATGTAAATGTAATAGTAAAAAAAAACATGTATATTACATTCTTTATTTCAATAACAACAAACACACACAAAACTAAAATAAAATAAATCTTAAAGTAAATATTCCCCCCTCGGCATGGTACCGTAGACGCTGGCAGCGTTTCCTCGCTGTATTGCAATGCAATACTAATGCGTTGGGCGAGGAAGCTGCAAAATATTTTTCTTAATGGCTGAGTACGGCACGTGTAGCCGACTGCAGCGTAGCAAATAGGGGGAGTCCAGCCTATCCGTATCACCTTCATGATTTTGATTGTTTAGTTTAAACGTATTAGTTCATAATCAACATTTTTCGTGTGTCATAGATTTTCTTTCCCTAACGTCATCATATTCTCAGACTAACAGTTGGTAAATTATTTTAACCGTTTTTTAGTCACACTGCTGTATTGTATAGCTTACGCAAAATATTAGGTATAATAATAGTAGTTTATGTAACAGTGACATAAAGGGTTTTAAGAACCAATTATGAGCTGTTGCATACGCTCTACTTTTTCTACGACAGCTAAAATAGCGAAAAAAACAAAATTTCAAAAGGTAGCAGAATGTGTGAGATGTCGTATGCCCAATAAAGAAAAAAAAAAAACAACAGTGCTCAATATATTCAGTGTTTATATTTTAGTGTTTAATGTATATTGTTTTTATTTCCTTGTTGGTGAACAATAAAGAGTATTTGTATTGTATTGTATTGTATTGTATATTGTATGAAAACCCATAGGAGCAGTGTTCTTATGGTATACCATAGACAACGTTATAATGTATACTTTTTTAATATCACTGTCAGTCATCTAACTGACAGATATAAGTGCTGGAGTAGAAAAAACAGATTTAAACGGTGACATATACTTACATATAAAGATTAGTAAAGATATCTCTGAAATACTCAACATAAGCGGATTATTTTCCACGATATAGTAAAAATAGAAATGTTACCTCTCCTTATCATATGTTATATTTAAGTACTTTTGATGCATACTTTGTCTGTCTTTGATCTAAGATCACGGCATTTGCAATATTTTCATAAACGTTAAAGATAACATTCGATCTATGGCTTGATATAAAGTATTATAAGGGTGTGTAGGTGTTAGTTATACTGGTTAAAAACCTTCGCTTTAAGAGGAAATAGGAGCACGGGCTAAATTGCGCACGGTTCATACAAAAACTCGAAACAATTAAACCTACATTAATAGTTTTAGACATTTAGGATAATGAAGCATAATGACATGTCTCTATGTTTTCCTTTTTGAAAACTGTCACTATAATTATTTTTTAATAAAATTTTCAGCAGCAATATACTATAAAAAAATTGACGCTGACAGTTGTCAAGGAATGTTTAACGCGCGTGTGTTTGCATTACATTGCGGACCGAATTATTTTCTATGGAGAAAATTTTAATTCCAATTCCATTTAAAAGATACCTAATTACATTTCTTATGCCCTATACTAACCACCGTTAAGCGGTTCGCCCGTATTCGATTTACACACTGTATAGTCATCAACAACTTCGAGCTTATTATCTCCATCTTTCATTTTTTCTTTCAATTGCCGACCATATCCGTTCAGGAATATCCGCCGGATCTGCCAATTAATGTATGGGAATTTGTCTGGCGAATGCCGGGCGGACATTTTTAAAAAATTGATATAAATAATAGTTAAATAACATTTTATATGACAGTACCGTTAAACCAGATCGGTTTGTCTCGATACCTCGTTCCGCAGTTCTTAATTAATCAAAGACGAAATTCAGTGCAACACAAAAATGCCGTTCTTCATAAACGCTCATCAAACCTCTGTTAACTTATACGTACTCATTGTTAGGGTTCCGTAGCCAACTAGGAACCCTTATAGTATCGCTCTGTCTGTCTGTCTGTCCATCCGTCCGTCCGCGGATAATCTCAGTGACTGTAAGTACAGTCAGCCACACAGCTAACAATACACCCAAAGTGCCAAAAATATGTATACACGACCTTAATGCTCAGACAATAAAGTCCTGTATACATATGTTTGGCACTTTGGGTGTATTGTTAGCTGTGTGGCTGACTGTACTAGAAAGCTGTAATTTTATACGTACGAATATGTATATCGATCACGCCAACAAAGTGGTAAAATAAAAAGGATTATAATTTCTTTTTTAGAGTACCACCCATACACGTAAAGTGGGGGGTGATTTTTTTTTGTTCTTATCAGTCAACTTAGCGTTTGTTAAAAATGGTCAAATCTAGGTACTATGGAGATCTGACGAAGTGCCCGATCGTATATGACTGGCAAATGGAGTGTCATCGACAGGTGCTTAAGCGCCCGGTTGTTTTATGGGACAAATACTTTAGACACATTGCGTTTGGCACACATCATTTTACATCAGGCAATCACACGTTGTGTGCGGTGAAAGATACGGGACAAACGCATTCCGCAGACCACATGCGTCTAACCACAGATAGAGGGTAGTTAAGGAGTCTCTTTACCCAGTAGTTCGAACTTTTTATGATTCTCGTTCGAAATTCAAAATGTGTTCCCTGCGACGGTTGGACGGTGTGGGTGGGGAGTCCGCTCATTAGTAAACATCGCGCTTAAAGGATAACTCACACTAGGACGGGGCTGGACGGGGCGGGACGGGACGATCTATCAATTTCTATAGAAAGAATCACGTGATAGTTCGGAGCCCTCAGATGTCACGTGACGTTTTCTATAGAAACTGACAGATCGTCCCGTCCCGTCCCGTTCTAGTGTGAGTCATCCCTTACGCATATATTAGCAAATATCGAAACTACATTTATTAACAACGTATTATTTAAACTTGACATATCACATTCTTCTATATTTTTAACTAGAAAAATACTACTATTCCTTTGGAATAGATCACAAAATATTCTTACATTAAACATATTTTATACATTATTTCTTAAAGAACAATAATCAGTCAAGCTTAATATCAGCTATAATTTTACCACCTACGCGAAGTCGCTGAAAGTGAAACCAATGACAGCAGTTTTTTGTCCACCAAAACTAACTATACAACGCCCACGGGAGCAAAGTGGGTGGTTCTCTTCTGAACCCGTCACCACACGCGAACTAGGGTTCAGGTATTTTTGAACCTTCTAATAGTGTAATTTGTGTCACTAATTCTAATATAATGATGGCGCCTGCCAACGTATACATACTCACTATTACTCACGTAAGGCGTCCCTTATATCCCTTTTGAGGAAAAAGTGGGCAATAAAAACAATAACACGTGAACTATTGTGTATGTTGACGGCAAATATATCATCTCTACCAGTCTACTTGTAGTATATGAGATTCTATATTGTTTGGATAGTTCAGAAGAAATCTATAGACACTGCGTTCAAAATTGCATGGGCAGTTTATGAATGAATTCATTCATATATTGCCCATGCACTTTTGAACGCGTGTGTATACTTATAGCATAAAGGATGACTCATACTAGCACGGGACGGGACGGGGCGGGACGGGAAAATCTGTCAATTTCTATAGAAGAATCACGTGATAGCTCGGAGCCCTCGGATGTCACGTGACGCTTTCTATAGATATTGACAGATTTTCCCGTCCCGCCCCGTCCCGTCCCGTTCTAGTTTAATCAATATCTTAATTTATAGTAGTGGTTCGCCCCAAACGTGTACTCGCAACCCCTATATCTCAACCCCTGGACCGATTTGGCTTAAAATATTTATTCGAAAATAAAAATTCTACCTATTTCAGGATTTGTCTCTTTAGATTAGAAGCTTTACATTGGGTTTGTGCTACGTGGTCTCCATTAAAAACATGCATAATTTTAGTACCTTACCTTAGTTTGGTAAAATGTTTTTTTAAATACATATATGCCAAGAAAAACGTGCGGGCTGAAAAACAATGTGGAGCCTACCAGGCTCGCAGCAAATAACGAGTCGTGAAGAAGTTTTTGTCTTTTCTTTCCCCTTCTTGTGTTGTTATTTCTTGTCTTCTCTATAATAATCTATTTGACAATAAACGTGTGTTTCTTTAATTCAACCCTCCTAGGGTTAAAATCATGTAAACTAAAAGCAACGGGAAACAGAAATTATTTTATGGAACTTCTTGAAGACTGGCCTCTCAAGACTAGTAACTTATACCTCGTCTATAAAATTTGAGTAATTCGATTTATGTAGACATGTTATGACACATAAGTTGAGTTGGGGTTGATATTTGGCATGCTGAATTTAATATATTTGGAATAGAAATGTTGAACGTTTCGAATATTGGATTAAACGTGCAAGTTTTTAGTAATAGGTACTCCAGACTCCTTTGTCGGTAGTTAATAAGGTGCTAATGCTATAGAAAATCGTTTAGAAATTAACACTCGCTCTGAAAAAAAAGGTTTGATAAATTAAACCACTCTTTCGTCTACCAGGAAGGTCCCTGGTACCATGTCTGACGCGATTCAGTTGACGACCTAAACTGAGTCGCTTCCATACAACACTGAGCCCAAACTGAACTTAAACTGAATCGCGTTAAGACGACATGGTAAGGCCCCTGTAACTTAAACAAAGTGACGACATAACTAGGGCAATATCTCAACAAAACCAGATTTTCTTATAAACAAACCAAATTGTTAAATCAAACGAACTTTGATAACGGATAATCAAATTATGGTTGTTGATGAACTAACTCAAAACTAAGTGAAGTAAATAAATAATAAATATCATGGGACAATCTTACGCAAATCGACCTCAACAAGGCTTGTGGTGTGGGTACTAGGCGACGATATACATAATAGATAGATATACATAGAAAACATCTATAACTCAATAACAAATATTCGTGGTAAACACAAATAAATGCTCTTACCCAGATCCGAACCCTGCTTTATGAGCAGGGTCACTACCGATTAGGCTAGGATGACGTTAGTTTGTTTTTTTTATTACGCCCGCGTATAAAAATTGCTTCATGCTGATAGCCGTCTGCCGCTGGTGGGACCAATGCCTAAATCTCAAGAAAATACTTTCAATTTGTTAGCCAAGTGTGTTTGAGCATTTTCAGAAGTATAGATGAATCGCATTTAAGGATGACTCACACCCATCCGATTCAATCCGATCCGATCCGAGACGATCTGTCAGTTTCTATAGACAACGACCTCCGAGGGCTCCGACCTATAACGTGATTCTATCTATAGAAACTGACCGATCGTCCCGGAGCGGATTGGTGTAAGTCACCCTTTAGTAAGGGATGCATCCAACTAATTGTCTTCGAGTTGTCCATTATACAATAGATTCAATTCGACTGCGTAATGCAACTAGCGCACATCTTTCATTGATAAGCTCGGTGACACACGATCAATCTCCGCGGACACTGCACGTGGCAAAACAAAACACGAGAGACATGTCCGACACCGGTGCAAACGTGGGGACACCTCAAACTAGGACAGGAACGGGTTGATTCACTAAAAATATGAAATCTGTTAGTATTTCATATCTAAAAATTTGTCCTTTGTTTTTCGTGGTCCTTAAAATACGATCTCAAAAATTTGGATTCATTAAGGCGCACTTTTCCCGGTAGACACCAAACTCACCCGTTGTTTAATGAGTTGTAACATAATTAACAGTGTTAAAAAATATGAAATAAGTATACCGGTTGTTTCCTGTAATAGGAGTAATAAATTTAATCGTAGGTGCTCCTCAAACCTTACAAGTTTTACAATTGTAATGCATGAATTAAATCACTTATAAGTTATAATAAATGTTTTAATTCATATTTTTAAGTGGGCACACTCTCTGCCGCGAAATCAAGTCGCTGTTTCAATTCCAGCCCTGGGCACTGGGGGCCTTAGTCAGTTTTTCTGTAGTATATGACATCTCCTTCAATTTATAACTTACAATACAAGTTTTGTTTAACAACTTTTAAAAATATTATTCTTTGTAGTTTTTAACTTTTACACAGTATTTTCAATGTAAGTACGTTAACATCAGCCTAATTGGCGTCTCTTGTCAAGTTGTCATAGTTCAAAAATTACAAAATTCGCAGTACATTACGTCTTAAAAACATAATTACAAAAACTTCGCTCCATATAAAAAAATCCCGAAGGTACCTCCATTTTGGTCATTCTTCGAGTCGTATCGCTACAATATGAACTTTCTTTACCCGTTTTTTGCGTAAACGTATATGCATTATCATTATTTAGATAAATTCGTAGGGTTTGTCTCAATAATATGATTTATTTATTGGAACTAAATACCTCCTAAACCTTCGAGCATTACAACGCGCAAGCTCACTTTCCATATGCCCATTCTCAAACTCCTCCACTTAACTTCTGGTTAGTTGGCTCTAAGGCCCACTTGCACCACCCAGGGCTAGCCGTTAACCTGGAGTTAAATCTGTCAAATTCCATACAAAAAAACGCTTAACTCCGGGCTATGCGGCTAATCCCGGGTGGTGCAAGTGGCTCTAACTGTTATAACGGCAAGTAACATAACTTAACATGCGACCAATTGACAAATACATACAGTGGTGGCTAACCAGTGTGCTTACCATGAATTTTACGTAGCGTTGAAAATGCCGGAAAAAATCGAATGGTTTTTTCATGATTTAATTAAACTTTCGGTTTTTCCGAAGGTTTCGGGTTTTTTAAGAAATAAATAATGTCACTATCACTGTCACTCACTTCATCTGTTTCAATTGTTTCTTCCTCAATGTAATCGATGTAGCCCTGTTCTAGGTGTAAGTTAGACCTACTGAGCATTGATTTAGAGTTGAAAATTTGAGCGGAAACTTTCTATAATTTTTTCCTGAAGAATCCGAAAAAAACGTGTCGTCTGGGAAAAAATCGGAATTTTTCCAGACTTTTTTAACGCTAATTGTACGTTACCGTAAACGTTAGCGACTGAGTATTTCTTAAGTATATTGGTCTCGCTCCTACTAACGCATGGTAAGCACAAATAATATTTTCCCCATACGATTGCCTACAAATATGACTTGTGTCTAAGGGCCACTTGCACAAACCAAGATTAGCCAACTAACCTGGAGTCAGCCGTCGAATCCCATACTTAGTATACGCTTATTTAACTCTGGGATAAGCTAAGAGGATTCTATGGGGATGACGTGGCTGGTGGGCGCTACAAAGTTTATAAATCTTAAAAACAGACAAAATGCAAGGTTAAGATAAGTTTCATGAACGTCAAGGTTTTCCAACTCTTGAAAATCCAAAAACAAATAGTGTAGAAACTAAAAGATGAACAACCCGCAATAGATGAACGTTTTGCCTAAAAATCACAACAATAAATCCTGATGCTTTACCAGCTTAGAGGTATTCTTTACTAATATCAGCCGTTCGCGCAGTCTCCATGAGCGTGAGAGGCACCAGAAGACGCATCAAAGCTTTTGATTGCGAAGACGGAGCAGGAATTCATTACTAAGCTAGATTTTACACACAACCTCGCCGTCGTCTAAATATACATTTTTGTTATTTCGTTTATTTATCTTCTTTCTTAGGTTAGGATTTTTTACAATATGTATATAAAAATAAAATACAAAACAACATACAAAAAACAATACAAAACAAATACACATTATAAAAAAACCTAACCTAGAGTGCCGCCGGCAACAGGGCAGGGCCCAGGCTGCCGGTGGTTAGGGCCGCAAAGAGAGGAACCTTCGGACTATGCGCGCAGTGTCCAGTATTACCGCCTTCTGCATCTGACCCTTGATCCAACCACAACTTCGTAGCGAGAGCCTCTCGAGATGTTGGTCGAGACTCTTCGCTATAAGACCGTTCGCTGAAACAACTATCGGTACAATGATCGCCGAATCAACCTCCCACATGGCGGTTACCTCGTGCGCCAAGTCTAGGTACTTGCTGGACTTGTCCTTCTCGGCCTTCACGAGGTTGTCGTCATGGGGGATGGTGATGTCGACGAGCATGGCCCGGCGCTGCGATCGATCTATCACGACGATATCAGGTCTATTGGCTAGAATAGTCCTGTCCGTGATGATAGATCGATCCCAATAGAGCGTGGCACGACCATTTTCGAGAACTGGTACAGGTAAGTACTTGTAGTACGCCACTTCGTGGTTCACAAGACCATATTGAAGTGCAAGTTGCTGGTGTATAATTCTGGCTACAAGATTATGTCTGTGCAAGTACTCGCCGTTAGCAAGATGAGAACAACCAGAAATAATATGCCTGACTGAGTGACTCTCCGGGACGGCGGCATGCCCGACAAATGTCGACCGTACCGTCCTTCAGGATATACTTCCGGTAGTTATTTATTATTATTGTTGCTCTTTATTTATTTTTATTCTTAGGTTAGGTTTATTTTCTTGTTTTTATATGTATGTTATTCAAATAAAGATCCCACTTAATTCTTGGCTAAAGATTTAACACAAACCCGTCATAGACATTTAAACTCTAAATAATAACCGTGTATGCGGTTGCGAGAGCTCGCCGAAAATATACCTCCAGCCGAAATGCTGTTTGTATCTAAATCTAATTTAAATAGCGCTTCATTTAAGGAAATAATTTCGTAGGTATAAGATTTAATAACTTTTCTACTAACATTTTGTTCAATTATTCTAGACTAATCCAACGACATCTCTTTCAATTTATTACATTTATTAAGTGATTTGATTCATGCTTTATAATTCTAATCCCAGTTTAGGGAATACGATCAAATATTATCCCTAGCTCCTATTATGGGAGACACCTGATATAATGTCGACTTCAAAAGTAAAACTTTTCACTTACTTTGATATTACAAAGTTTAAATGGGCAAGTAAGTTAAGCCTTGCATCGCAACCAACGCCGTGAACTTTTCATCGCTAAACAAACGTTTAAATTAGCTTCGTTTGAAACAAGTTGGAACATCACAGCTACGTTAATTGTTGCAGACATTGTCATTAAATGTCATTGTTTATAGTAAAAGGTACCACATTGGCGAATGTCGAGCGCTGAAGCCACAGAGGCGGTGGGCTTCAGCGCTGAAGCCACTTTATTTGGAAATGAACCTTAATTAACCATTTACTAGCAAACTGGACAAAAAAATGTAACTGCCAATTTCAAACGCAAAAATCGGGATGAAATATTTGGATAGCTATAACTTCTGGCTTGAAAATATTAACCGGGAGAATCTACATTAGCTTATTTTTTTCACTTTTTTGTCATCACTTTATTTCCAGTACTGACTGTAGGTACAGATTCTTCCGAATTAAGGATGACTCACACTAGAACGGGACAGGACGGGACGGGACGGAGCGGGACGGGAAAATCTGTCAATTTCTATAGAAAGAATCACGTGATGTCTCGGAACCCTCGGATGTCACGTGACGCTTTCTATAGATTTTTTTCAATATCCAATTATACATATACCTAGGTGAGTTTATATAATCAAACAAAATTGTATTACATGTACAGGTACTTATTATCCTGATTCGCCATTTAGGATGACTTACACTAGAACGGGCCGGAACGTGACGGGCCGGGCCAATATGTCAGTTTCTATAGAAAACGTCACTTGACCTGATTTGACAGATTGTCCCTACCTGACCCGTCCAATCCAGTTTATTTTGTTTTATTTATTTCTCAAAAAAAGCTTTGTACAATTACACATAATCTTAAATTCGTCAAACATTAAGTTTAACGGCGACTATTGCACTCACTTTTTATTCCCGTCTGAGTCATCCTATAAGTTTCAACTTGTATGAATTAGAACGATACCCTAGCGTCGGAGCGATATGGCCGTGTCCACCGCTTTAGAACTAATAATGTTGGTTTAGGCCCCTAAGAAAACGGTCGTATGAATATATTTAATTTAGAAAATTTCGCTACCAAAAAGATTTCTTATGGCTACTTGCTGGTGCCCGGGGTTAGGCATATAATCCGGGGTTAAGCTGTTTTTGTATGGAATTTGACAGCTTGATTCCGGGTTACTTGGTAACCCTGGGTGGTCCATTTGGGTTTTATAGATTTAGTTATTTAACTTTTATACAAAATAGCGTAATTCGCTAGAAATGCTAGAATAAGCTGTACAACCAGGGGCAGAAAACTTCTTAAATGGTGACCCACCGTCATATATAGAATAAAAGAACTGGATACCCAATCAGCCGAAAAAAATCTTGTTTTTAACGTTAACGTGACGCTTCGTTAAGTCTCAACAGCCTATAAAGATTTAACAGTGTTGATAGTTGTATGAATTCGTATGTAATCGTACGAAACGTTTCATATTTTTTGACGGTTTTGTTCTGCGTTCATTCAGTTCTGTGTCCTTCATTAGGAAACTCCCTTTTTGAGCACTTGCATTGTTGTAGCTAGTTATGCAACAAATGCGGAAAGTAGGTGATTTCAGACGAGTGTATAAGCCGACACGAGCTGAAAATCATATTTTCTCAAAACATGCTCAGAAATGGTTGAGTTTTGTTCGCAAGTAGAAGATATTCAGTAAATAATCGCACTTGATGATTTTAATAATAAAACTATCGTGAAACCCGAATATATTAATATTGTATTAATTTAATTTTACTTGTACCAATATCATTAATTATCGCAATCAATTCAATATTGTAAATACTGTTATTTTATTATGTAAAGTTTTAGTATTAAGATATATTGCAGTGCCCTCACAGGGTTGTGTTGAGACGTAATTTATTTATATAAGGCCTTTTGTAAACACACAATGCAAGGAATCAATGATATGATATGATATGATATGATATTAAAAATTATTTAAAACGGGTAACTCACGTAATTCAGTCAATTTTCACTCGACAGTTTTTAATATTATTTAATCGCACTTGTCATTTATTATAATTTAATTACAATTAGCGCACTACGCAAACGTAACAGTTTGGCGAGAATATAAATGTATAATACTTAAGATGTAATCTATACTTATATAAATAAATTATAAAAAAAAAACTATTAACCCTTCGGTTGACCGTTGGCACTTACTATGGGCGTGCCGGATTCCAACCGACCCTTTACTGTAATTCATTTGGTAATGCAGTCTCTAGGGTTTGGTTATTTCATAAAATAATGAAAATGGTTCCTGCAAATCACAGATATTACTAAATTTAATGGAATACAATAATTCTGTGCTTTGAAACATTAAATTGAGCATGTTATTTGTTAGAATCAACTTCCGTTAGATAGATACAGCTAGCATGTAGCGAAGTAGGTATAATAATGTAGGTAATAATCAACTTTATGATTTTTATATTATTCGATAAAAATATTAGCAAAATGTTTTATTTGTCAATTTCTTTTCGATCACCCCCACGAGACTTCCTTTTTATTTTTTGTAAAAATGAATATTAGATTTTAACACCAAATAGAGAATGAATCTCAATTTCCGATCGGAAATTTCTAATTTCACTGGCGTAACATCTTTTTCATATTGACATTGAATGACATAACACACATTGTTAAGGGCCTGAATCACTTAATATGATGTCATTCTGCCTCTCATAGCTCTACTACTTTTTGACTATTAACAGTTTAAAATTTCTGTATAAATGAAATTAGGAAATCAGACAGATAAATTCTATGTCCAATTTTAAGTAAGTTTTTAAGGTAAATGCGTGACAAAAATGTTTTCAATATTTAGTCGATTGAAAAATAAATATAGGTTGAGGACGCGCCAAAGAGCTGATTTTTGAGTTATTTTTTATATTTTCATAAACAGAAACTGTTAGTTTTATTAATGAAAATTGCGCGTCTTAGACGTATTACAGGCACAACAATAATTGCTACTTTCAGTTCAATACATATGAAGTTAACATGCGTGGGCATGCCCACTATATGAAAAATTGAGATTCACCCTAGAGTTAATTACATTATTTACCTACAAGGATTCTTGAAATGAGATACGGTGGCACGAGAAAGAATCCTTGTAAATAATATAATTAACTCTATTTGGATTGCAATTAGGTTAATTTTTACTAAAAACTCAAAAGGAAGTCTCGGGGTGGTGATCAAAAAAAAATACAGTAAGTATACAAATAAATAAAATAAAATAAATAAAAAATAAAATGTTTCTTTATTTAGGTATAAACCCATCAAATTATGTTACAACATTAGATTTTTTTTTCTGTTACAACTAATTTACAACTAATTTAAAAATTCTAAGTTATAATTAATTAATATGCTATCGAAGAGACCTTGCTTGAGAAGTAGCATGCTGCGCACACCGCCTAATAATAATTATTGCTAGTATTATTTTCGACTTAAGTTTATCCATAAAGTTGATTATAGGTATGTATTTATATTTTATAAGTCTCGCGGAAAGTGACGTGAGTAGTGACGTATGAATTTTTTCAACAACCGATTTTATCGTCCGGTAAATCGATTTTTGAATCGTATAATTTGACGTGTGAATAAAAGGCTTGAATTAAGAAATTAAATTTTAGCAATCCAAAAATACTACAATTACATGAAATTGGTTACAAATTAAATGTCATGCCGTCTTTTTCAACCGACGAAAAAAGTGATAGTTGGCTGACCCCGGGGTAGAAGTGGCGCTAAAGTTTTTAAAGGTTTTGGGACCCTTCACTGGGTCTGTACTGACTATTGCAAAGACACTGCCGTCACTGCCTTTTGTCTCTAAAAATTTGATTTTCAACCTCAGGTTGATAAAAACATTATTTAACTCAAAACATTTCAACAACTTGCTCAATGAACAATGAACTCATGATGACTTCTCCAGCAGGGCTGGTTTCCGCGGAAGTCCAGAACCTGGACCTGCTGCGGCTGCTGATGGAGCGGCCGCTGCTGAGCGGCCACAACCGGTTCGACCGAGGACCTTATATCGAAGACCGGACTGATCAGCTCTGGCACCGGAAATATGGCGAGGACCCAAATTATAATCAGGATCTGAGGTATGACCAATATTTCGAACATACATAGTTATTTGTGAAAGTGCCTCTTATACATTTTATGCATAGAAAGTGATTCTTTTCCGCACACTGTGCTGGGACGAATTTGCATAAAATCGCCGTCAATGGAACTTACTAACGATGTAAACAAGAGGCATCACATTGTTTTGTCACTGTTTCTCCTTGTATTTTTACACTACCTCATCAAACACCACTGAAACGATTATTTACTGAAACAGTCGTATTATCGTAACAAACAAAACATAAGATAAATAACTTAATCTAGGAGATTTCATTAAAAACTTAAAAGTGAGGTTATTACGATCAATATCGCGGTTTGTTTACATTGTTTGCAAGTTGGATTGAAGGCGATTTTACTAGTTATCGCTAATTATCCGGACATATCGAGTCCTTTACAGCACTCGTAACAGAATACAATAAACATTACACAAGAACTACAAAGTAGTCTTCTTTAAAGAAATCAAATCGTCGAAATGCAGTTAATATACGGTCAATGTGGCTAATTCAGTATTTTGGTATTCCGTCTAGTGCTCACCTGATTCCCTTTGACTCGGTCCAGAGGCGCGCTGCACGAATTGTCGACGATCCCAAACTCACAGTCGGTATTGAACCCTTAAGTCTGAGAGACTGCCTCTTCATGTGTGTTATATAGCCTACACAATGGGTTGTGTTCTGAAGAATTGTTTGACATGATGCTAACGTCCACTTTTCACCATCGCACCGCTCGCAATCTACAGGGCGCTCATCCACCCACCTTGCAACCAAAATGGTCGCGCACAGTGCGGTTTCAGAGGAATTTCCTCCCGCGGACGCCCCGGCTGTGAAATGAGCTGCCGAGGTTTTCCCAAAAGATTACAGTATGGAGTTCTTCAAAAAGGGAATGTACAAGATTTTACTGGGCCGACAACGCGTATGTGACCCCCTGACTCAGTTGATGATAGGATAGAACATATATAGGACTCAGGATAGCCCGTTTCTTATGAACTAAGTCGGTAGCGGCAGTGCTGCAGTTTTGCGTACTTACTGCGCTTACTCGTATATTCAACGCAAAGCATTAGATAGATTAGTTCCTCTGACGGAATTTACTTACGCAATTTAATCCGTTTCAAAGTGTTTTACATATCCGTAATATCAACCTCCAACATATCGAAAAATAGCCATTACTAAGATCCTGGCGGAGATATTATACATAAAACCGATATTAACCGACATGAATATGCTATTTGGGCGTCACGGGGGTCCTATTATTAAAGTGACGGATATATCTACTCGTATCTATATGAGGACAGGTGACTGTAGGCGTCTTTTATAAATAGATTCAAATTAGGCTATTTTGAGCCGTTACAAAGTGATTTTAGTAATTTGACTTGCCTAGTCCTTTTTGCCTAGGATTTTATAAATGGTTTGATCTGTACAAATATCGTCGATATCGTCATAGGAATTTTATAATTGAAAGAAAAATGGAAACATTCTTCGCGTCGAGCGGGATTTGAACCCACGACCTCCCTGAACACCGGTCAGATCGCTCTGCCAATTAAGCTATCATTTCATATCGCTTTTCGGTGAAGAAAAAAACATCGTGACGAAACCGGAATAATAAGGCCTAGTTTACCCTCTGGGTTGGAAGGTCCGATAGGAGTCGCTTTCGTAAAACTAGCGACTACGTCAAATCTTGGGATTAGTTCCCAAAGCGGACTCCAGGCTCCCTGAGCCGTGCCATAAGCTAGGGAGAGGGAATGGGGTTTCAGAATCATCAAAAACATAATATTTACGTAGAAAAGCCTTAATATTGGGCTAATCATGAATTTCTGCTAAGCTAATCTGCGCCTGCGATAATGTTTGAGCAAAGTGTGCTTACCATGAGTTGTACGTAACCGTAGGCGTTAGCGAATGCGCGTTTCTAAAGTATATGTCCGTCTCGCTCCTACCAGAGTAGTGGTAGGAGCGAGACGGATATACTAGTATTGTTATTATTCGAAGGCACAGACTGTGAAAGTCGTCATAATTTCATTGAAGTTGGACGTTCAGAATAACACGTTTAAATGTTTGACAGTCCATTTGGTTGGAAGTGATAACGGGGTCTGCACGCCTACCACGAACATCGAAAATTGGCATTGACGGGAAAACCTCTTTGTCACTCCAATATGCAAGTGTGACAGAGATGGAGATACAAATCCGCAATCGTTCGATTTTCGTGGTATAGGCCCTGACCTACCCTAGGCCGCTCTAGAACCATGTCAGAATGACAAGCAATAAGAAATTTCTAATAATCTGATTTATAGCGTCACTATGACATAGTCCAACAGGGGCCTAGGGTTCCAATTGGTTGACTCCATTTCAATGGAAGGCACAAGAGGCTTCCCCGCGCTTGCCCAAAGCGAGTTGGAGATTTCACTTGAGGTTTTCTCCTGACCTTTTTTTATACTACGACGGTGACAAACAAGCATACGGCCCGCCTGATGGTAAGCGGTCCACGTAGCCTATGGACGATGCAACTCCAGGGGTGTTACATGCGCGTTGCCGACAAGCAAGTACTCCCTAATACATATGTATTCCTCCCTTCTAATATGTAGTACTTGGTTTGCCGTCCACAAACTAAAAGGCCGCTAAATGCGTGAGTACTGTTTTGAGTTATGAGCGAAAAACGCGCCGAATCATGCCTCTAGATATATTTAGGCGATCAATGTATATTTTTTTGATATTACTGTAGATCATAATATAAACAATTTTTTAAGTAAATTAAATTTATTTTTATTGATTATTTTATAGGTATAATCTTCAGTTTTCCTTTTTTGTTTTGTGTTGGAAGAATAAAAACATTACACTAGAACTACAAATAAACATTACACAAGAACTACAAAGTAGTCTAATCGTCGAAATGCAGTTAATATATGGTCAAGTCAATGTGACTAATTCAGTATTTCGATATTCCGTCTAGTGCTCACCTGATTCCCTTTGACTCGGTCCAGAGGCGCGCTGCACGAATTGTCGACGATCCCAAACTCACAGTCGGTATTGAACTCTTAAGTCTGAGAGACTGCCTCTTCATGTGTGTTATATAGCCTACACAATGGGTTGTGTTCTGAAGAATTGTTTGACATGATGCTAACGTCCACTTTTCACCATCGCACCGCTCGCCATCCACAGGGCGCTCATCCACCCACCTTGCAACCAAAATGGTCGCGCACAGTGCGGTTTCAGAGGAATTTCCTCCCGCGGACGCCCCGGCTGTGAAATGAGCTGCCGAGGTTTTCCCAAAAGATTACAGTATGGAGTTCTTCAAAAAGGGAATGTACAAGATTTTACTGGGCCGACAACGCGTATGTGACCCCCTGACTCAGTTGATGATAGGATAGAACATATATAGGACTCAGGATAGCCCGTTTCTTATGAACTAAGTCGGTCGCGGCAGTGCTGCAGTTTTGCGTACTTACTGCGCTTACTCGTATATTCAACGCAAAGCATTAGATAGATTAGTTCCTCTGACGGAATTTACTTACGCAATTTAATCCGTTTGAAAGTGTTTTACATATCCGTAATATCAAGTTAAAGGAAAACCTCCAACATATCGAAAAATAGCCATTACTAAGATCCTGGCGGAGATATTAACTACATAAAACCGATATTAACCGACATGAATATGCTATTTGGGCGTCACGGGGGTCCTATTATTAAAGTGACGGATATATCTACTCGTATCTATATGAGGACAGGTGACTGTAGGCGTCTTTTATAAATAGATTCAAATTAGGCTATTTTGAGCCGTTACAAAGTGATTTTAGTAATTTGACTTGCCTAGTCCTTTTTGCCTAGGATTTTATAAATGGTTTGATCTGTACAAATATCGTCGATATCGTCATAGGAATTTTATAATTGAAAGAAAAATGGAAAAATTCTTCGAGTCGAGCGGGATGTGAACCCACGACCTCCCTGGACACCGGTCAGATCGCTCTGCCAATTAAGCTATCATTTCATATTTATATCGCTTTTCGGTGAAGAAAAAAACATCGTGACGAAACCGGAATAATAAGGCCTAGTTTACCCTCTGGGTTGGAAGGTCCGATAGGAGTCGCTTTCGTAAAACTAGCGACTACGTCAAATCTTGGGATTAGTTCCCAAAGCGGACTCCAGGCTCCCTGAGCCGTGCCATAAGCTAGGGCGAGGGAATGGGGTTTCAGAATCATCAAAAACATAATATTTACGTAGAACAGCCTTAATATTGGGGTAATCACGAATTTCTGCTAAACTAATCTGCGCCTGCGACAATGTTTAAACAAAGTGTGCTTATTATGAGTTGTACGTAACAGTAGGCGTCAGCGAATTCGCGTTTCTAAAGTATATGTCCGTCTCGCTCCTACCACTGCTCTGGTCATATACTAGTGTTGTTATAATTCGAAGGCACAGACTGTGAAAGAGTTAAGTAAACGTCGTAATTTTTATGGTTTAAGATACTTATTTCTCATAAGATTTTACAAAATCACTCACTGAGAAAAAACAATATTATATTAACTTAAATCTAGGTAAGAGAGGGTAACATGCAAAGTGGCCGAACACAATGATTTTAGAAAAATGGGTAAACACACAAAACATCGTAGACGTTAGCAACTACAACAATGCAGCATTGCAATAAATGCACGGCAAGAGACTTCATAAAAATTGACGTTTAAAATAACACGTTTAAATTTTTGACAGTCCATTTGTTTGGAAGTGATAACGGGGTCTGACCTACCCTAGACCGCTCTAGAACCATGTCAAAATGACAAGCAATAAGAAATTTCTAATAATCTGATTTATAGCGTCACTATGACATAGTCCAACAGTGGCCTAGGGTTCCAATTGGTTGACTCCATTCAATGGAAGGCACAAGAGGCTTCCCCGCGCTTGTCCAAAGCGAGTTGGAGATTTCACATGAGGTTTTCTCCTGACCTTTTTTTATACTACGACGGTGACAAACAAGCACACGGCCCGCCTGATGGTAAGCGGTCCACGTAGCCTATGGACGATGCAACTCCAGGGGTGTTACATGCGCGTTGCCGACAAGCAAGTACTCCCTAATACATATGTATTCCTCTCTTCTAATATGTAGTACTTCGTAGTACTAATAGTAGTAATACAAAGATATGAATACAGCCAAAAATATGTACCTATACAAGACTCCTCCTGAATCCAAGAGCTATTTTGTTGAACTCTCTTCATTAGAATAAGAGTTGATAACTCGATTTTGAATTTGTACTTGTACAAGTACGCAAGTACTTACGACGTTAAGGTCGTGTATATATTTTTGGCCTGTATTCATAATTTCATATCTTTGTAGTTGACTGTAAACTAGGTACATTTTTTATTTTAAAAATAGTACCTAATGGGATTAATTCTTATGTTAATATTGTAGCGCAAGGTCACAGCAAATTCATATTTGGTTTCAAAACTAAGAATTGTAACGATGGTTATTGTTCATGAAAGTTTAGTTTTATTATCTCGACTTATTGTTAGAGGCATCCATACTTATTGGATTTGTTACATTGTTTGCTCATGAAACATAATCGGCCAAGTGTGAGTTGGACTCGCGCACCGAGTTTTATGTTGCATTGCAATTTGCAACACCTAAAATGGCCGTCAATCGAACTTCCTAACAACGTAAACAAAAGGCGTCACATGTTTTGTCACTGTTTCTCCTTGTATTTTCAAACTACCTCATCAAACACCACTGAAACCATTCACCACTGAAACGGTCGTATTATCTTAACATACAAAACATAAGATAAATAAGTTACTCTTGGAGATTTCATTAAAAACTTAAAAGTTAGGTTATTACGATCAATATGGCGGTTTGTTTACATTGTTCGGAAGTTCCAATGAAAGCGATCTTAGAAGTAGAAATTTGACATGGAGTTAGTATGCGAGTTTGTTTTTCCTTATATTTTTTTTCACGTAAACCAATTTTGATAACTTTATTTATAAGACGGTACTTACAGTATGATATCATATAAATTCAACGAACAAATCAATCTGAGTTGGTTAAATAACAAATTTAATTCAGAAAAGTTTTAGGGTTTGGGTTATATTTATCCTGATTCCCCCACGCCCACTTGTAGCGTTAGATTTTTAGGGCAGCAATAGATAGTAAATCCGGGGCAACAGGTTACAACAGGATTTTTATTAGGCTTATTATCGGCCTCCTAGCCTAGTCGGTAGTGACCCTGCCTACGAAGCAGGAGGTCCCGGGGTCGAATCCTGGTCAGGGCATTTATTTGTGTGTTTATCACCTTTATTTGTTCCTGAGTTATGGATGTTTTCTATGTACATATTTAAGTTTTTATATACATCTATCTATTATATATATCGTCGCCTAGTACCCACATCACAAGCCTTATTGAGCTTACCGTGTGACTAGGTCGATTTGTGTAAAATTGTATTTTTTTTATTGGTGAGTCGTTGGACAGCTATAATGGTGGTACAGATGGATCGTTGCCCAGTAGGGCTTTACTATCCTGAAGTGTTGGCAGGTAGTAATGACCAGCACAGGGCGGCAGCAAATGCCCAGGTGCCTAGGATTTCAGGCAGCTAGCCCGCAGGTTGGACGCCAATGCGGGGGAAAACAGATGCACACAAAAGCGGCTTTCTTTGATGAATTTTAAATAGTGGGTTTTATTTAGGTCTATGTTTCCGATTTTTTTATAGAGTGAAAGTTTGTAATTCTTAAGTTGAAATAGATGTCATATACTAAAGAAAAAGACCAACACCGACGAAGGCCAATCCGAGGATCGAACTCGGGTCTTCAGCTTGCGCGGCTAACGCCATAACAAATCAAAAAATATTAAATAAAGTAATTTGATTTGGGTCAATAAAAAGTTTGTAATTCATGTTTTGAGTCGCGTTAGTCCCTTAACTAAGTCCTCAAAATTACAATCCATACGTTTTCAAATCCACACCATTACTTATATAACAATTGTGTTCGCTGAACACACTGCACCTTAAATAGCAATGCGTGGGTCTTGTGTCAATATGAGAGAATTGTCAAAGTGACGTTTGAAATGTTCCCGAAGAACTCACGTTCCACTAGCGCCCCTAGCGGAAAATCGACTCGTGGTAATCCTCATTCAATATCAATGTGCAGTTGCAGTGCCGGCTTAAATACAGTCTGAACTGCATCTGAACTGCTTTTTATAATTACAGATCGCAAATAGCGGCTCGATTGCGTTTTATATGCAGTATAATTATCCAGCAGTTCCAATGATTGCAGTTCAAACATAGTCTATGTGAATTGCTACAATTGTAGAACTTCGATAGCCATCAAAGTTTATTGTTAGTCAATATTAGGATATAAAGATACATGAATCAATCTTATATATTATCTCTAGTATATCACCGGTTCACTATAACTCCCGTGTCAGCCATGTCGTCTCGCTCAGATATGTTTGAGTCATAAATACAGATGTACAGAAAGATTATTACTTAATACTGAAAATTTCCGCTTATTTCCCGCGATTTTTTCGGGGTGTTTCGGTTTTTAGCTGTAGAGTGACACAAAAATGGACGCCGTGATGCCCGTGATCGCGAGCGAGTAGGAGCTGTAGGTTTTAAATTGTATGATATATATATGTAGTCGGATTTGTAAGGATATGAAGATGATTCGACAATACGGACAGATATATATCTTTTGTATCAGTCACTCCTGAGTATCCATCTCCTGTTGCTAGATCGCCAATAAATATAAAAAATTATGTACCTCATGGTATGGATGTTTTCTATGTATTTGTATATTATATATATCGTTGTCTGAGTACCCGTAATACAAGCCTTCTTGAGCTTACTGCGGGACTTAGTCAATTTGTGTAAGAATGCCTATAATATTTATTTGTTTATTTTGGATATTTAAAAATACTTACAATAATTTGCCGGTATTAACGCATCAGGATGAACAATAATTACCAAAACATTGCCACTCAACATATTATATTTTAGCCCAGGCTGGGATAGCAGGTAAATTGCAAAATCTTAAAACCATACTCGTACCAATAAAACAAGTGACGAAAAGTTTTTTTTTACAGTGCCACATCGACGAAGCGGTCGGCGGTGGCGACGGCAATGAACGGGCGGCGGCGCCGGCAGCCTGACTCCACGCTCGGTAAGGCCGGTACGCCATTTTCCGTCGTGGGTAAGCAGCGGCACAACCCCTGGCTTGCATGGCTTATTGTTGTAGCTATTAGCCAGTAAATGAAAACACTGCGTTTTGACATCATTAAGAGGCTGACAACAGCTAAATCATCGCTCACTGTGTATTTTTATCAATTGCACTATCACCAGCCGGCTATTAAAATAAACAAAACCGTGGACTATTTGTGAAATGTGACTCGTCTAAGTTTTAGATATCAGTATAATGGATTCGCTTAAGTCAACAAAATAAAGATATATAACGATTTTAAGACACATATTTGCAATTAATTTTTATCCAGCCAATTTATTACGTTAAATATAAAATAGGCTCCGTCTAGGATCTTACAAATATGATGAAAACATATTTTTTTCGCAGTATTAAAACTCCTAGTTTTTCTTAAAACACTGCTTAATATACACGAATTAGGTGTTGTCAGCCCCTTAACCGGCCACATACGTTCGGTGTCCGTCGGATCTTCATACCGGGTATGTCCGCCGGGCAAATTTACCATAAATTGATCGTGAGATCCACCGGATATGCCCGTACGTATAAGGCCACCTATTAGAACTACGATCAACTACGATGTACAACAGACGCCGCTGAACGCCGAATGTACAGAATGCAATTGACCGCCGGACCGCCGCTCGGTAACCGGCCACGTCATTTACAGGAAGACCGTCACGCTATCCGCCGTCGTTGATCAGCAGCTAGTAATCTTCCCCTGGCTCGCATGACTGATTGTTGTAGCTTTTACTGACCAGTTCAGTTTAGAAACTAAAATGAATCGCGGTAAGACGTCATGGTAAGGGCCCAGCTCATATAATCATTATTTTCTGACACTGGCATGTAACCTATTGCTATTCATTGTAAATACTGTCATCCTGTAATCATACGGACGTCACTGAACACCGGACGTTCTCAGTCCGTCAGTCAATCGTAAGGTATGGGCCTTTAATAATGACACGGCTTCTTAGTTGTTTAACTGAAGCAATGTCCAGCAGTTATACGAACGGCACGTTTGTACATGCATAATTTTAGCCTAATATCATCCTGAAATTACACATGGTTTACGTCGAACCAAATAGTTTCAGCAACACACGATTTTAAAAGTTTATAACAGGTTAAGCATCGAATTACCTACACCTGTATATAGTCTTAAATTTTTCATCTAATCGCATAATGACGGCATTATAAACGCAATCCGCGGAGCGACATACTTATCTGCATCGCTTTTTGTAAATAGCTCCGATATTGTCTGGTATTCGTAATAGTGGTAATTTAGCTGACATATTTATTTTTCACATGTAGCACTGGCACTCACAGACAGGGAACCGCAGCCGTCGGCGCCGAACGCCGTGGAGCCGCCGCGGGGTAAGGCGTTCCCTGGCGTTGGTAAGGAACGCCCAACCCTTGCTTCGCTTGTTGCTGTAGCTTTTAAAGACTGGCGGGTTATGTACGGACTAGCTTGCTCTTGCTTGACTTGAGGGGCGAATCATCCGTGAAACACGGAGAGACGTATTCGCGCGCGTATGAGAGCAATCCGCACAGTATAAATACATCGCACCATGTTTTCTCGGATTTTTCTCGGATTGATTGGCGATTTGATTATATCCACTTCTTCCGCACGTGTTTCGCACTTAAACTTCCTTCGCGTCTGCAGTCAGCCCTACTGTTTTAGTGTTTACTATTTTTCGTTTGTTTTATGGACTGATTTTATCGATCCCTCTCCACATTGTGCGAGATGAGTTATAATAGTAAATCAAACTTGTATATTTTTACCAGGGGTCCATAATGGCACTGCCATAAAAATTTCATAACATATCAGCCGATCAGAAATTGATCCTTTATAACTATCATAATGGTTCCAGTTGTGGCGGCCTACCCGCGACTAAATCTTCATAAAACTTGCATGTTGCATGCATTTTTTTGCATGATCTACTTAGAACTGCACGGCGAAGACCTTTGACACCTGACATAGGCGAACTTAAAAGGGTTTTAATACCACGACACAGATACCCTTACGACTTATATGGAACTGCTTTTTTTGCAAAAAATAAAAAATGACCTAACTAATCAAAATCAAAATAATTTTCCTTGAAAGTCTTTATAAAGTTTCTACTTTCATGAACATTGAAAAAACTTGAGGAGCGTTTATTCCCGAAAATATTCACTTTGTCAAATACCTATTCAATGATATATCAGACTAGGGGCGAAAGGAAAAAAAAGATCACTCCCCACTTTGACGTGTATGGGAGGTAAAATAATAGTTTTTAGACTCTTTATTTTGTTATCCCTTTGTCGGTATGATTGGTATATTCATTTCAAATTACAGCTTTCTGCGATTTACAGCCGCAGGCAGACAGACTGACGGACGGGCGGACGGACGGACGGACAGACAGACAAGGCGTTGACTACTGAACCCTAATAAAACATATTACCTGTAAAAACCCATGGCTCGCCGAAACATAAAAATGGCCGAATAATCATGGCATCTTTATGGTACGAGCCCATGGGGACGTGTCTTATCTCGTCTTTTTGAAACCGCCCTAGTCCCAGGGCGGGCGGGACACTCGTAACGAGTTTCTGTAAAAGGTTTCATTGTGTTGACTTTTAATGATTTCTTCGAACATGTTTACCTGATTGAAAAACGCCTCTACTTTGACAGACGTTTCGTTGGGTAAATAGTGAAATAGCGAAGAGATAAATAGTGAAATATGAATATCTTTAATATTTTTGCGTTAATAGTTGGTATTTAGTTGTATTACGTCTCGGCAAAGTTAAGTTATAATAATACTCTTCGGTAAGCAGTCATGAGTTGGAACATAACTAAATTAAAAAAAATGGAAAAGTAAAAAGCACTAGTCCGCAAAAACTAACTTTGTGCACGCAAAACGGCCAAAAACGAGACCTTTTTGAGCAACTGTATTGAGAAATTAATATTTAGGTGTATGTATTTGGATTAACTTACCTACTAATTCAGTTACTAACTTATTCTAACTTTATTTATTTCCTATTACGTGAATTTATTGGAAACAATACTATGGTATGCTTTTATTTTTACTTACATGAAGATATAGGTACAAAGAAAGGGGTTATATTGCCATCTCTTTCACTCTTACTTCGACCGTATAAGTGTGAATCAGAACCCAGTCGTCAGTTTGGTAACAGGGTGAATCAAGTATATCTTGTTGTTTGCATTGGATTAGGGCTAGTTTCTGAGATAATTGCAATTTTAATTTACTTAAACATAATTTTACCGCCACTCGGTAAATAACGCGTTATGGAATGTGATAATGCTACTATGTGGTTAGCTGGTGGTTAGTCTAGATCTGATTTTTGACAGACTTCAAAGTGACACTGTGATGTCTTTGCAAAACTCGGCTCTACCAAAAAATAATTAATGTTTTTTTGTATTTTAAGTGGGCCTTTTCTAAATGAAATTTACTTACCATGTATCAAAGCATATAAAAAACTAAAAAAATGTTTTTTTTATTTATTTTTTGTCGAAATTACCAAAAATACGCTGTTAAAATCTCTTGCAATGCTCACGGGCACCGTGTATAACTACCAAAAAAAAACATGTTTTGTGAATGTTAATGCCATAAAACCGTAACCATGCCGACTAGCGACTAGAAATAGTTGATTTACCCAAATAACGATTAAGCTGCAAAGGAAAGCGTCAAGTGATTGTAAAAATACCTATTTTGCACCGCGCGCGGCGTACATGTCTAAAATTAGCAGCCCGAAGAGTACGCCCGGGTAAACAAACCTTAATAATTGTTTACATCCGATTTAGAGAATTACGATAGGGCTGTCTCTACTAAAAGTAGGTACTCACTTAAAATTAAAAGTTAAAACGTTGACAGATATATTTTTGTACTTTCAAAGGTACTGATATTTGTACGAAACTTCTTTACACTATTAGATGGTCTTCGTAAACTTCTAGTAATTAGTTCGCGCTTTTTATTTTACAAAGTGGAGTCGCCTGTAGGTACAGTCACCTGCAATAGTATAGGACTATATGAAGGCTGCAAAATAATCTGACACATTCTTGTTTGTACCGCCATAAGAGCGCGTCACATATTTTTGCGGCCTTCATAGCGTCATATACTATTGCAGGTGACTGTACTTCGGAGATACCTACGTAGTCACCTGCGATTCTTACCTCATCATCAACATCATCATATCAGCCATAAGACGTCCACTGCTGAACATAGGCGTCCCCTTAGGACCTACATATGTATCGGTTGGAAGCGACCTGCATCCAGCATACAGATGTGCAAGTTGCGGAAAGTTCCCAAAAAGTTGGAAAAATTCTAGGAAATTTCTTGAAAATTACACAGAAATTTAAGAAATATCCATTTTATTTTGCGGAAAGTTTCAATCCCCATACAAAAATGTGAAAAGTTTCTGAAACTTTCCTACGCGAAATATTTCGCAATATTGGAAAGTTTCCGTCGGCACATCAGTAATCCAGCATCTCCCGGCGACCTTCGTAAGGTCATCCGTCCATCTTGTGAATGGACGTCCTACGCTGCGTTTGCCAAGCCGGGTGGACACCGTCCGAAAAAACACAAGAAAGAAAAACAACATAAAAGCAAATTAAGAACACAAATAAAAGATGTGCAGCCGAAATAGTCTCCACTCAGCAATGCAGTTGGCACGCCATCGCGGTCGACGGCGCCTGTTTTCTGTGGAGCCGGCGCGATACATTTTGCTCACAATAGTGAGGTGAAAAATGTTGTATTACACTTGGTGGTAAAGTCGCTACGCTCGTGGCTCAATTTTGGAATCTTCCAGTTGCCCAGGTCTCAATGTAAGCGCGAGCTTTACACAACAACTTTTCCCGTTGTCTAATAAATAACCAAGTATTCTGTTGTTGTGTCAGCCCTAAACTCTTACTGTGGTGCCCTGTTGTTGCTACATTTGCTATTTCTGATTTTTGTCGGGTTATTTTGTTGTCGAGTGTTTTAAAATACAAGCAACATTCAGACTTTCCAAATCTGATCTTAATTTAACATTACACACACGCGGTACACCTCGCTCGTACATTAAAAGAGGCATATTCGAAGAATAAGATTACTTATTGTTTTGATTCACTTTTAATACTGAACAGGGAAGCAGCAATTGAAAGTGACAATGCGCTTATTTACATCTCTCCTTTTCATTTCATTTGTTATAAACTCGTGTCAAATAAACATTCTTTTATAACGGAAATTGATACAGGTCCATATACTGAAAAAAGATTTTCGTGTAACTGTATGTACCTACATATTACATATACATAGATACATATTATATTACATATTACGTATATATTAATGCCATTGTACTAAATACATACAAGTAGTACCTACTGCGAGTAATGTCAATCAAATAATGTGATATTTATAGTAAGTCCAATTTTGCTCCTGATTTACCTATAATCATCTGTCTCTATTGGTGTCCCCTGAATATCAGCAAAATCTGTGATTGTTTTTATAATACATATGTACATTGAGCGTGATATTTTTGATAAATGGGCTCTTTCATGTAATTTTCGGAAAAGCGTAGGCCGCAAAAGTTGTCGTATCACGGTTACGTAAGAAGAATAGATATTTATAAGAATTTGACGACAAGGGCGTTACTTGCAAATAAACACATCTACAGTTTCAGTACAAATTTGTTTACCTGTTGAATTTAGCGCACGCTGTGCATAAATATGTTTTTTTCTGAATGCCCTTTGCATGATTTTTACCTATCAAATAATATAATTTACAGTACATATGGTGCTATATTACCGCACTAGTGCAATAATGAGCACTTTCGATTTAAACCACTCCCTTCGGTCTTGTTTTATTATATCGCCACTCATTGCCAACTTTCTCCTATTCGCACTTATATCGTAATATTCGTAATGTACTATAAACATATCCAAGAGGCACGAAAAGCTTTCAACGTTCGTGCACATAGCTTTTTAAGCCTGTTTTTAAGGCTGGGTGGGGAGCTTCCAAGGGCCTTACCACCACGATCGCCTAACGCTATTCAGTTTAACTAGTATGAATATTAGTTTAAATATAAACTTATATATTAGTTAAAATATGTTTTGTCCCTTATTAACATACGCAAATGTCAAATTGACAGATAAAGTCAAAAGACAAATTAGTTGCGGAGGTTTGATGAGAGCGTTTATGAATAACGGCATACATGTTTACAAAAGGAAAATCATAGAGTGACAAACAGAAACAATACGGGCCTCGACTCAAATTCAAACTTTATAGATGGCCAGCGTTATCCAACAGATATCTGAGGGTTCCGAACTCGGACGTGATTCTTTTTATATGAATTGACAGATCGTCCCGTACCGTCCCTGCCTAGTGTGAGTCATCCTTTAGGCGATCGTGCATGGTAACCCCCCAGCGTAACTTCCAGCGTGGTGTGCAGCGTGTATGTGCAGCGTGCACTCAGAAGGCCTAGTATAAAAGTTGTATGACACTTACTTCTCGATCGCGTTAGCGTATCGAGAGTTCAAATTATGTTTGCCGTTTATTTATATCATCCGGCAACTTTCATATTTTGACCCCTCGATACGCTAACGCGGTCGAGAATTTAATTTCGTACAATTTTTATACTAGGCCTTCAGGACGCTCACATGTTATATTCGCTTTGGTTTCACACGAACGCCGCCTCGCTCGAGCGGGGCGAAGCTGGGGGGGAGGGAGTGGTATACAGTAGAATCCGTTTATAATGACTCCGTTTATATTATACTGACCATTTGTCCAACCGCTTGGTATAACGCGATTACAATACCTATGACGTTTGGTTTTCATAAACCTAATATTCTTATTTTACTAAAACGGGGCTTGATCGAGTAAAACTTTGAAAACAAACCTCCGACGTTTCAAGGGCGACATTGTCCTGCCCCGGAGAAAGACTGCAGTCTACACCATCCCACCGATGAACAGCTGTCAGGCGCCCGGATTATAAATAATGATAGTATGTATTTGTCATTTCCCTTCGTTGTCACTATAAGCGGATTTCACTGTACCTTACTGAGATGTTTTTCATACTGACATATATAATTAACTGACGAAACTTTCAGGAGTCCTGAGCGACATGGGGGACTTCTTCGACACTCTACGTGGAAACCTGGCACTGCAGGCGTCGCTGTCGCCCTACGAACGCGCCCACTTGTACGACCCACCAACCGTCGTTCAAGCACCCTCCTCAGGTAATACTGCCATCAGGGATCCTGAACGACGAATTTCTCCAACACGCTCCGTAGAAACCTGGCACTGCATGTCTGTCGCCCTATGAACTTGCCCACTTGTACGACCCACCAACCGTCGTTCAAGCACCCTCCTCAGGTAATACTGCCATCAGGGATCCTGTACAACGAAAGTCTCCAACACGCTCCGTAGAAACCTGGCACTGCAGGTCGGTCGCCCTATGAACTTGCCCAATTGTGAGACCCACCAACCGTCGTTCAAGCACCCTCCTCAGGTAATACTACCATCAGGGATCCTGTACAACCAAAATCTCCAACACGCTCCGTAGAAACCTGGCACTGCAGGTCTGTCGCCCTATTAACTTACCCACTTGTACGACCCACAAACCGTCGTTCAAGGGTGCTTGGTCCTAAGGTAATAACTATCACGGAATCTGAACGTGATGAACTTCTTCGACATGATCCGTGGAAACGTGGCACTGCAGGTCTGTCGCCCTATGAACTTGGCCACTTGTACGACCCACCAACTGTCGTTCAAGCACCCTCCTTAGTTAATACTGCCATCAGGGATCCTGAACGACGAATTTCTCCATCACGCTCCGTAGAAACCTGGCACTGCAGGCTTCGCTATCGCCCTACGAACGCGCCCACTTGTACGACCCACCAACCGTCTTCAAACTCAGGTAATACTGTCAGGGAACCTGATCGTGATAAACAGGGCTCGAACGAATCATGAGGACGACGTAAAAGTGACGTAATTTTGTGACAATATTTGGTGACAATATTCATTTTAGCCTACTAGATGATTTTTCTAGGTCAACTGTAGTACTTGGAGCGAATTCAAATAATTTATAGTGTTGACACTGATAGACTTATTTTGTACAATTCAGATACATTATTATTCGTAGTACCAAATCATTTAAGGTTTTTAAACTTTTTCATTAGTTATGATAGTGATGGTAAAAAAATGCCTTTTATCGATGTCTATAAACTTAGTCGTATTTAAATTATTTAATCAATAGCACTGGCACATTTTTGAGCCCGTCAATCCGATGTTTGGTCATGAAGGTTCATTTTTAATTGAACCGTTGTATACTTGAAACCTCGGGTTAAAAGGTTAAACACCCACGACTAAGAATGACACATTCCTAATTTATCGGAAGTTACCCGTTCTGACTAAAAAACGTTAACTCAATTAAGATGATCGTTTTTGTCACGCTACAAAAAGTTAATCTGCTAATGTATATACATTGATCTTTTTGAGACTTTAAAAGGCCCAAAATAATAGGATGTAAACAACACATATGCCTTTTTAATAACTACAGCCGTTGAACCTTGCGTGCGCGAATTATCCTTGTGTTCACAACGTTTAGCTCGTTCCTAACGTAACTTGATCTCTAAGTTCATATAAACTGCGGGTTTATACCAGTCATTGTCCAATTAATAAGATTAGTAATTTGTAAGTTAGCAACCCACGTTCGCACTTGACAAATGATAATTGCTAATTGGCGATAATAAAGACATTAAGGACGTGATTGAAATTACAATTGTCGGTTAACGGAAGGAATTCTGTTTGTCAAGTGTCTTGTGTTGTAAAGGTTAGATGCTGGCCATATACAATCGGGCATATCCACCAGATCTGCGAATAAATGTATGGTAAATTATGGAGATCTGACGGATTATCTGAACGTACATGGCCGACAAAAGGTTTGGGTGTAGTGTAATCTGCATGGGTGTCAAATTTACAATATAGAATTTACAAGTTAGTCAAGAGTACACGAAATTATAATAGTAGTTTATGCAACAGTGATATAATAAGGGTTCTTGAGGTTCGCCGTTACAAAACTAGACGAAATCGAGTTTTGTAATAATAGACCCGAGAGTTTTAAGAACCAATTATGAGCTGTGGCATACGCTAGTTTTTCTACGACAGCTAAAATAGGGTATGAAAGCAAAATCTAGAAACGTGGCAGAATAGGGAAGATGTTACGCCCACTATAGAAAGTAAAAAAAAACAACAGTGCTCATATATTGTATGAAAATCCATAGGACCAGTGTTCTTATGGAATACCATAGACAACATTATAATGTATACTTTTTCAATATCGCTCTCAGTCATCTAATTGACAGATAGAAGTGCTGGAGTAGAAAAATATAGTAGCCTATCAGTGTAAGTCAAAAATGATATAATTTTCCAAGCCAAGGAATTAAATCATTTGAGAGCCTTGCAGTAGATAAACATTTCAACAATCAAACCAATAAATAAATCAATCAATAAAGCAATCATAAAGCTAAAACGGTAAACGGAACTGAACTTTATTTCGTGAACATGGCGCTTGAAACAGTGCCGAAATATCGGATGGTCAATAAAACAAACATACATAGTAATTATCCCGTTTTAGATTGTAGTTATAAATCATAAAACTGTAAAGATTTCATAAATTGAAAGAGATGTCATAACTACAGAAAAATTTACCAAGGTGAGCAGGGCTGGGATCGAACCAGCAAACCCCGGCTTTCGCGGCGGACGCCCTAACCACTGGTCTACCCGCACCACCGGCTGGGGGCCAGGATGGTCGGAACGCACCTTAAACGTTGAAAATAAGAAAGGATTGCATATACTTAGGAAATTTCGGACTCTGGTTGCCGTGATCGGGTAGCCCAGTGGTTAGGGCGTCTGCCACGAAAACAGGTCGCTGGTTCGATTCTAGTCCTGCTCACCGGGGACCTTGTTACTTGACAAGTTGACACTTGTAAGTAACTTACATAATTTTTATGTACGTAAGTTAGGTTTGAATTTACACTTATGAAAAGCTTACCGTAAATAATGCTTACGTATTTTTTGAGATATTCAATTTACCGAAAGTATTACAAGCCCATTACATTTTACATTTAACTTACGGAAACTGAAAGTTTTTAAGTTTTTTTTTCAATGGCGGGTTATGTAGGATCCTATGACATTTTTGCAGTGCGCGGGTAATTTTATGCGGTTATCAGCTGTAGGTACATATGGCTTCCAGGTGTTTAAATTTATAGACGTTGCGTTGATTCATTAAACCACTTTTTGATGATGGGACATGATACGACTTAATATAATATAATAGCGTAAAAAATATGAATCAAATGCAGAGAACGTTTAAATAAATAAAGATTTTACACACAACGATCTCGAACAACATAACCTTCATTCGGCAGTCGGGTAAGAATAAAATAAGCCTAAAGAACGTCCGACATCATTCCCATCAAAGCGCATTAGCACATCCTTCACGCTTTCCCTTTCGATTGCTTTCCAATTTGTTTTGTCCAAAAGTAATCCTGCGATCCGGTACCATGTTGATGCCAATCTTTTTCTGGCCAATTTTTTTCCTAAAAACAATTTGTCTTGAGGCAAGTACGTCCTACCTTTGAGTTAAAAATGACCTTTGGCGTCGGGGCAGACAAGAAGTAACTTTCTATAAAGCAGTGTCTAAGACTTGATGAACAATTAACTAGCTTTAACTGGGCTAAGTAAAAACAAACTTTGAAAAATGAAGCCAATCAACCGTGTAAACACTGAAGTTGGTAAAGTGCATTATTGAGAAAAAAACGACTTTATTAGATAAAATAATTGTTTACACGAGTAAAATCAAGAGACTTTTTCAGTTCCTTGACTTCCTCGTGAGTCGTGAATGTCATCGGATCACCTCCTCAAAGGTCAGATCTCCTTTCGAACAAAACACAGGGAGTTTCGAGCAAAATATAGGGAAAAATTTCGAAATTCGAAAGAAAAAATGACTGTGTTCAGCTGTACAGTGGAACAGATGATCTAAAATGCACCTATTTCCATACAAAAGTGTTTTTTTTTTTTAAGTATTTCCACTTGTTTAGTACTCAGGGTCATTGGTCTTATCAGCTGGTGAAGTATCGTTCGAGACGTTTGTCACATTCTGTAGATTGTAATTTTTTTTAATAGGAAATCCAAAATTTATAATTGACGGAGTAATCGTGGAAGGTTAATGTGGCTAATTCCGTCAGAGGGACACATTTTACACTATACTTATGTGCTTGCCATGTGCAGGCCATGTTGGCAGGCCATGTTGCCAGAATGGCGGACAAAAGGTGGACCAGCCAAGTAACTAGATGGCCCGGACCATCGGGTAAACGCAAAAGAGGCAAACCTTGCATGCGCTGGTCGGACGACATTGTCAAAACCGCGGGCGCAAATTGGGATCAAAAAGCACAGGACAGACCGAATTGGCACACTCTGGAGGAGGCCTTCACCCGATAAGGGGTTCTTGCTATAAAAAATGCACTAGACAAACCAACTTAATAATCTTTTAATTTAATCTAATTCGCAATTTATTTAGAAATTTTAAATGTAATACAATCTATGAAGAAAAAAAAAACTTTGACATGAAATAATATATATCTACATTCAACTTGACTGTAAATTTTCACATGTAAATATTAATCCTTATCGTGTTAAATTTAATTTATTTAATTTATTAATTGATGGACGAATAATGACAATTTATGACATAGTTAATGTGGAATGCTACTTAATTTTTAATTCTCAGTGTTTAGAGATAGATATTAAATTCAAATTCAATTTATTGTAATTTAAAAACTAAGTATCGAATGCAAGAAATAAAAGGCTTTTTTTTTATTTTATTTTTTTATGTGCTTCTGTTTTGTTTTTGTTTATTATTTTGTGTATACTTATGGACAATTTATCTAAAGTAAACGTTTTCATTTCATAGGGACCATTTCGTCTTATCCTCGCTTGCGTTCAACCTCCTGACGACCGGGTATGAAAATTTTCCATTAACTCTGTCTTTACAAAGAGTAAAAATTTCATTGGGGCCTACGTATAGGACATGGGAAGGCAAGAGGTAAATATAAGCCCAGTATGCAGCTGCCGACTCAGTCGAGCATAAGCTATCCTGACATTCCTGAGTGTCCATCGGTAGTTACGTACGGTATTTATGTTCAACGCAGGCGAGCATAAGACGGAATTGCCTCCATTACGGAATAAGCCACATTGACTTTATTTATTATACTAAAAAACAAACAATGTAATTAAGAACCCTCCTTTTTGAAGTCGGATAAAAATAGTGTACTTTTCGCTGCACTTGCCTACTAAACGAACGTCTGTTCTGCATTTCAACAATTGACTTGAAATTTTCCTCATCACATATTTAACTCGTATTCATTTTGGTCACGTGTGTCCTAGAGGTAGGAAGCGATGCCGGAACTCCTCATAACGAGGATGTTTCCTCATGTAGACCCACGTTGTCAATAAATAAGATAAAATTATTTAAATTTAGCTTTTTCGAGGTTCTTAAAATACTGCTTTCGCGGCCTGCTTTTAGAATTTCCTTATTTCAGAAAATTATTGTAACTTTTGAATTCGCTGGAATTTAGCCTTCTCGGAAGAATATTAAGGGAAATTTTGTTTATTGTTTATTAAATAACCTTTGTTACATTTGAACAGATAAAATTATAGCCTGATGGCCCTGATGGGAAACTTTGGGACCCTTTTGCGAATTTAACAAAGCAGTGGCCTCCCAGTACCGTCAAGAACAAGTACTGATTCCTTTAAACACGCCCTTGAATTTAGTACTTTGTAAATCATAACATTTTCTTGGTTGTGATCTAATAAATAGCATACTTACAACTTGTAATTATTTTAGTGAATTTTATTGAGAAATCTCGGTTCAAAAATCACTCGTAATCTACTAAATCCTAACAAAAAATCCTTATTTTTCCACTTACTCGTACACTCGTGGCCAGAACAATTAAGAACGACTTATCCATGCTTAAACAAGGTATACTCGAATGTTTGCCTGTTTTACTTCCTACCTAAAATTAAGACGTTGGAAGTTAGTCGCTGGAAAGAAAAAGCTATGAACAGAAGATAATGGAAAATGTTACTCGACCAGGCCAAGGCTCTCCACGGGCTGTAGAGCCCGATGATGAATCCTAGCTGGGTCCTAGCCTACAAACCTAGAGGTGTCGGATTTAAATTCTGTTATTTTGTGCGTTCCAGTTTTATGGATGTTTTCCTTGTATTTAATATTTATCTTTATCACAACATCAGATTTATTGAGCTTATTACAAGGCTAGAGTCCGACTAAGTTACGTTTGCATCGATTTTGACAGCATACGCATAGAAAGTGTTAATTAAACATCATAATCTCATAGAAGTTTGACGTTTAAAATAACAGTGGCGCAATTTCTTATATCAAAATCCATGCAAACTTACTTCGGTCTAACTCTACTGCAGGTCGGTTTGTAGACGTCTGTACATTTTCCTAAAAATATTTATTTAATTACTAACATTCGTCCGCGACATTGCCCGCATAGAAGTCATTAAACCTTTCAACCCCATTTTCGACCCGTAGGGATTGAATATTTTATTCACGACATTCCCAGAAAATATGTAGAATTGATGTGGGTCCCAATTCAAGATTCTACATTTAAGTACCTAAGAGTTACGTTCGTTCATAGAACGTTCTCTGCGAATATGTGTAAAGTAACTGTTACACACACACACATACACACACACGCACGCACACACGCACACACACACGAACACACACACGCACGCACACACGCACACACACACGAACACACACACATACGTTTAAAGAACCCGTTTTCTGAAAGTATACTTCTGAGAGAGTTGTGCCTTTATAAAATAATAATAAGGAGGCTTGAATCTACATTATACTAAAATTTCGAGAGTTTTGACCGAAACCACTTTTTCCCTATGTTTCATGCGTGATCCTTTCATTTAGTTTATACTGTTTATAGGTACTTAATACGCGTAAAAATTGAATATTCCAACCATAACCTTTATAACAGTTAGGCCATCATGTGAGGTTTTTCATTTAATTTTCACACAATTAGATTAATTAATACGGCAAGTACCTAAGTATACAATATTAATTTTACCGATCCTGTTTTCCAAAACTACAAAGACTCGTGTCCCAAAACTTTTTACACGGTTCCGTTGTTATAAAACTACTTTGTTCCAAACGGATCTCTACTATCATATGCATCACCATTATATAATACACACACAAAACTCGCAACCTTTTAGGTCCATAAATGGATGGTAAATTCAATGATTAATGAGAATTATGTGAACTTGCAGTTTACAAAGTTTAAATCAAATGTAAAACGTAGACTGAACCGCTTTATTTAGATTCTATGAATTTATTAAAATTAAAGGTTAATAATGTACCGTTACATACGTTGACTTAAGGATTCTAAGTTTTATATCGTAACCGAAAGACTTCACTTTTCGTCTCGTCAAAATTGACTATTTTCATAATATTGTTTCATAGGACCGACTTTTCATTAAAACAGGTTAAAATAAATTCATTTGAATAAGTATATACCATTACCACTAAAAACCAGGACAATGTTCAAACCTTTAATCGAAACTGGTCGGTGTATATATTTTTAGATTCATATGTAAAAGTTGGCCTGTTTTCTCCCGTGTGGGCATATCGACATTGCGATCAAAACACGTGAAAACCTTCATTCCTATCAATAACTCGTAACAATCAGCATATTGTAAGCCCACATCGTATTCCCAGCCCGCGGGGACGGGAGGTAATTTAACTTAGTTCGCAACTCGGACAATCTTGTGTGACATGTGCAGCCTATTGTGAGGTTTCCCTGTGGATCAGTTGAAGAAACTAGACTATAGGGTTTACCACAGAATAGATTTGTAGTTTATTAGCTGGGAAGATTAACAAAAGCATGGAAGGAGTACAACATTCGTCAAGTGTCACCAACTTCCAGCTATCATTCGGACTCCATTTTCATGTGACCAAGTTGTAATGCATAACGAATACGAAATAACAAATGATGTATTTATTTTGGTTGCATTGTATTACCCAGTATAATGCAGCCAAATTGAATGCGTCATTGTTAATTTTATAATTGAAAGAAGAATTGAAAAATTCTCCGCCTCGAGCGGGATTGTTTAATTTTTTCAATTATAAAATTGTAAATTTCGTTCGCAGACGTCTCTGCTTAATACAAAATTTAATTACGTCATTGTCATTTTCGTATTCGAATCAAACACAAAGCGATGTTTGGAATCCTTCCGGCGGATTTTTCAAAAGTTAAGGGCTATGAAGGTTGATTTTCTTAATGAACCCTTATCCACATTAAAAACAGGTAGTATACCCAATTTCAAAGTATGTCCCACATTTTTTTCCACTGAGTTACGAAATCGTATGGAATTTTCGTAACTCAGTGGGAAAATTAGTACAAATTTATTGTCGCACATTGAGACTTTGTATCCATCTAGCGTAGAATAAGGAACTCTACCTACCCACCAAATTTCATTCAAATCTGACGCGAAAAAAAAACGACAACAAAATATAAATATGCCCATATATTATTCTAATAGGTTCTATTAATAGGTTTCTATTGAATTGTGTGATAAAAATCATGACTGTACTCAAGATATTAACTATTGGCTACAGGAAAGATTGGCTGTACAGTTCTGCTGCACACGCACTTTTCTTTCCTGTGGTCAATAGTTAACAGCTTGTACACTATGAGTAGGGTCTAGTGTTATTTAACTGCGGTTTTCTGTAAGGTGGAGGTACTTTCCCAGATGGGCTTTGCTCCAGATTTGAGCGAAACGACATTCGTTGTGCTGTGCCCTACCACACTAAACGATGTGCATCCGCTGTACCTCTCTTAAGAATTAATAATAATAAATTAATTCATAAATGATTATGTCCGAACAATATTTTTAACCAGTCAATATTATAATATAATACAATCGCGGTAACAGAAGCCATAACAAACTAAGTATAGTTTTCTTATAAATTGAGCTCTAAGAAACCATAACATTGATTTCAATTAAGAAACTTTCATTCAAACACTTTCACCATTATTTCAACCTGCATATTAACTTTATTTTCGAGATATTGCGACTCGTGCGCAAATACTAAATATTAGTTGTTAGTAGTTTCATTTGTTTACTTAGAAACTAATTATGAAGTGCAATTGAAGCAGGAAAATACATATTAATACAGGCATTTCATGAAAATTTGTGTTTGATTTAGGTCAAGGTTGAACCGGGCTTCAAGTTACGAGTATGTATTTTAATTTGTATATTGAAGATGAAGATCTACATAACTACATTAGTTTTTTTTTTCGATAACGGTGATTTTAAGTAAGTAGATAAATTAGAAACTACGCAATATTACCTACATTTTAAAAATGGCTCAGAGGAACATTTTAACTTATTTCTTATTCGGTTATAACTACAATTTAAAACGTGATATTTACTATGTTTGTTTGTTTTATTGAACTTCCGATATTTCGGCACGGTTGCAAGCGCTATTTTGATTGAGTTTTTTTTATAACTGTGATGCTGCGAGTTTTTAGTTGTGGTCTACCCACACACTGGATGCGACTAGCACCGCACGCCGGCGTGCAAGGGGGACAGCGCTATACACGCGCGTAGCGTTGTGTCACTCAGAAACCGTTTATTTTTCGTGTTGTCTCTGGCACTACTGCCTTAAAATCGTATACATTCCTTTTCAAAATACCACGTATAGTGTCTGACATCGATCTAGCCATGTTATGATATTGTTATAAATACGATGTGTGTAGTGTTTGTTATGAATACAATGTTTGTTTGTTTGTCATTAGGCGGCGGCGGGAGCGGGATGCGGAAACTGCATGCGCTCCGGCCCCTCCGACCCGTGGGCAACATCAGGTGCTTACACTAATCCTACTTGCACTTACACTAATACCGCAAACCACAATATAAAGCGTTTAAAAATTCACCACTGTACAGTCAGCAGCAGATGTAGCTGAAAGGGTGGGGTGTTCAAAATACTCATACTCATACTTTTTTTTCCAATGTTCTTGATACGCTCTTACTGTGACAACAATGAGGATTACGAGTAGCAAGTCAATTCGCCGTTAGGGTTGCTAGTGGAACGTGAGTCTTTTGTTTCGCCTAGAACGGCTGTCATGCTTTCTTTTTTTTTCTTTTTTTTTAAAGGTTGTGGCCTGGATACTAGTCCTTTAAGCCAAGTCTTTATTTTGGTTGTCATGCTTTCAGTAAGATGTATTTTGTCAATGTCACAGTTTTAGAATTCCGTCACGAGTCTGGCGCGAAGCTTTTACACAAGACGCGCATGAGTAGCGCTGCCTGGTGAGCGACAATACGGTAGCCCCCCTTATGTCGTGCCAAGATCATTTTTAAACACCAAGCCAAGGGGATTGATGTTGCTCTACGTCCGTAGGAATTACCTTAGATAACCCTACACGTGATCCCCGGGTGGTGCTAACAGAGCAACGACCTGGCAACTGCATTGTCCTCCAGGATCTCGCAGTGCTCACTGGATACTTAAAGTAAAGAAAAAAAAATGCCAACAACACAAACAAATAATGGTAACAGAAACACAGATGCGCGTCATATGACAAAAGATATCGGGCCCTCTGTCCGTGTCTGCTCATTTAATATAGAAGGCATAAGCCAAGCAAAATCAGAGTGCATGTTGAAAGTTCTTAAAGAACATGACGTAGATGTTGCCCTTCTTCAAGAAACTCATACAAAAGATCCGTCCCAGCTGAATCGAAGGGGTGATATCCCCGGATACTTAATGGTTGCAGCCACCTACCATGCCCAGTACGGTACCGCCACCTATGTCCGTGAACCAATAGCTCACACATGCGTCATCCAACACAATGAAATTAGCGCTAACAACATTGCAACGACAGTTATACAGTTAGGTGATATAAAGCTGTGTAACATTTACAAGCCACCTCTCAGCAAATGGCCTACACCCGCACTCCCTAAACTCTCACACCCTGCCCTATATATTGGTGATTTCAACAGCCACCACACCAACTGGGGATATGTGGACAATGACGAAAACGGTCTGAGAATAGCGGAATGGGCTGACCATGTGAACACGTTCTTGCTGTTTGATAAGAAAAGTAGAGGCACATTCCGATCTGCTCGATGGGGAAAAGAGTACAACCCAGACCTGGCCTTCACCACAAGAGACGCGCACGATCAGCCCGTGGCAACTAAAAGAACCGTCCTTAAAACTTTCCCCCATAGCCAGCACAGGCCAGTGCTCTTCGAAATCGGACTTAAAATCCCCATAATTCCGTCCTACCCGGTACCTCGATGGAACTTTCGAAAAGCAAACTGGGAGAGCTTTAGCAGGAACCTAGACGAGTGTATCAGATGGATACCACCTTGTCCCGAGAACTACGAGCGATTCAGGAAGCTAGTTATAGCAACTGCCAAGAGGTCAATACCCAGGGGATACCGTAAAGAGTATATACCGTGCTGGAACGAAGTCTCTGAAGGGAAATGGAAAGAATTTCAAAAAACAGGAGAACCGGACACCGCTCATGAGCTGATAAAGTCGCTTGATGATACAAGAAGACTCAAATGGGAGGAAACTGTTCAGAGGATGAACTTCACACATTCCAGTAAGAAAGCTTGGCACCTCGTCAGAAGGCTCACCACAGGCACTGCACACCTAAAGTGCCAACCAAAGGTCCATCCAAACGCGATAGCAGATAGAGTGGTTAAATTATCGAAAGCCCCAAACCACAAGCTACATACACGAAACATAAAAAAGGAACTAACTACCCTAAAAGCAAACGCTAGCGAAAGTGACACTTACTGTAAACCAGTCACCATAAGCGAGTTGTCCAAGGCTATCACTGACATCGCGATCGATAAGGCAAGTGGTGAAGACGAAATCTATCCTGAATTCCTTAAACACAGCGGCCCTAAAACCCGTGTCTGGCTGACGAAATTCTACTCATGTATACTGGAAACCGGCAAGATACCGCCATCTCTAAAGCGGTCCAAAGTTATAGGTGTGCTGAAGCCGGGAAAGCCAGAAGATAAAGCAGACAGCTACAGACCAATAGCACTGCTAAGTGTGGTGTATAAACTGCTTGAACGTATAGTCTACAACCGCATTCAGAACAGAATCAATGCTGTAATACCCCCGGAGCAAGCAGGATTTAGACCAAACCGCAACTGCTGTGACCAGGTTCTTGCTCTGACCACGCACATTGAAAGCGGGTACAATAAAAACTTAAAGTCTTCGGCAGCTTTTATTGACCTCACGGCAGCGTATGACACCGTTTGGAAGCAAGGTCTGCTTTACAAGCTCCTCAAGATCATCCCCGACATCAAGCTTTACAGGCTGATAGAGGACTCCCTCACAAACAGAACGTTCCAGGTGTTCCTGGGTGAGTCGACCAGTAAAGTTAGGGTACTTAATAATGGCCTCCCCCAGGGTTCCGTATTGGCTCCAATACTGTTTAATTTATATATACATGACATCCCCGGTACTATATCGCGCCAATTCGGCTACGCAGACGATCTTGCGCTTGTTACTCAGCACCGCGAAATGGAAGCCTCTGAACCAATACTGGAGAAGGACCTGGCTTGTCTTGACGATTTCTTCACACGTTGGCGGCTATGTCCAAACCCTTCAAAGACGGAAGTATGTTGTTTCCACCTATGTAATAGGCTTGCACGCAAAACCCTACGTGTTCGGTTCCGTGATACTATTCTACAACACAACAACTTCCCCAAGTACCTCGGCGTCACATTGGACAGAAGCCTAACATACAGCCAACACACTCAAAGGCTAAAATGCAAAATCAAGACCAGAAATAACCTAGTCCAAAAACTTACAGGAACAACCTGGGGAGCAACTGCCTCCTGTCTACGAACTACGGCACTGGCCTTAGTCTATTCAACAGCCGAATATTGCGCTCCGGTATGGATGCATAGCGCCGGTGCCTCCCAGGTGGATGTGCAGCTGAACGAGACCATGCGGCTTATTACTGGCTGTCTTAAGCCTACCCCGACCTTTTGGCTACCGGCACTCAGCGCCATTGAACCACCTAACCTGCGCCGGAAAAAGTGTCTATTCCGAGAGGCAATTAAGACTAAATGCCAACCCACGTTACCCATTTTTAAAGACCTCAGCAATTTTGGAAAGAAACGCCTGAAGTCCCGCAACCCACCAGCCCTCAGTATGATGGAAATGGACATGCATTGGAAGTCTCATGAATCGTGGATAGACGAGTGGAATGCACACGAACACACCGGCGAACAATTTTTCACTTTTGACCCAAAGAAGCGCCCTCCTGGCTTCGACCAACCGCGCAGATTATGGTGTCAACTGAATCGCTTAAGAACAGGTTTTGGAAATTGCGCGCACCACTGGCATAAATGGGGCTGGTGCGACTCTCCTAAGTGCGTGTGTGGTGAACCCAAGCAGACAGTTGAGCACATGGTTCTAGAATGCCCGGTTACTAGATTTACGGGACGAACGGAGGATCTCGCAAGCCTTAAAGAGAACGCCATCGAGTACCTGAGAAGGAATAACCTGAATCTATGACTTTTTTTTTTTTTTTTTATATATGATTGTATTTTTACTGTGTACCTATCTAAATATCCAGTGACTGTAATTCCATACGATAAAAAAAAATAAAAAATAAAAAAAAACACCAAGCCTGCTCAAACTCTTCCGCACAAAAACAGGAGACAATTTTTTTTAAATTTGTGACAGCATTTTTTTTCTTGTTCCGAAAAAAATCTGCTCTTTACAACAATATTCTAATATAAATAACAATAGTGTAGAATCCCTCTAAAAACTATCTCTTCTGAAATTCTATCCGACTGCACAATATTATCATATTGAAAACATTGCAATCAGTCCGATATTTTTCCAATGAAACCAAATAAATCAACGCCCACCAAATAAATAAATTATCAATCTGATGTATGCGGTGTCGTTTTCCATTACTCTTCAAGGCTTAACTGGACGGGGATAAATGATAAAGAATAAAAAATATTGGCGTTTTCTTATAACCCGCGATTCAGATTAGGACCTAAACTGAATCGCTGCCATACAACTGGGGCCATACCATGATGTCTTAACGCGATTCAGTTTAGGTTCTTAACTGTGCTCTAGGGCCTTACCCTGACGTCTTAACGCGATTCAGTTGACGACCTAAACTGAGTCGCTTCCTGATAACTGAACCTAAACTGAAACGCGTTAAGACGTCATGGTAAGGCCCCAGGGGCCCTACCATGGCGTCTCAACGCGATTCGCCTTTGTTGGAATGAAAACACTTGTTGGAATGAGACAGACATGGTCACACTAACCTCTCCTGGACTCTGGTGACGCCTTCTTACACATGTTACCTAATAACCTATAATATTGCCCTACTGGCACTGACGTACTGGCATACTGGCATAAGTGGGACTGGCATTGTCTGTCATTTTCTATACAAAAAGAGTCTGCCGATTTTTGCGGGTGGAGAAGACCTCAAATGTATTCGTATGTAATCTACAAATAGCTGTGTCAGATAAACGGCAATCCATGCACATGATCGATTGTCTTATGCTTTCGGCAAAGAGGACCTGCCAATTGCTAGTCCGCTTGGTTAAATGGTCTAAGATCAAGTCCCGGTGTTGGGCTCAGACCTTCTCACATGCCTAAGAGGGATTGGGGTGTAGTCTCCAAGACTCCACGCTGGCTCAAAGTGGGAAGACTTCACTTGGTTGAAGGTTGAAGCATAGATTCTTCAATCATTCTAGAACCTACTTTTTTTTCTTAGAAAGAAAGTAAAAATGGAGAAACTCGGTGGGGACTGGAACTCCTCCGAAACCTCGTATGCACCTTAAAGGGATTCTTAGAGACATCTACCGTAAGAAGTTAGTACATACGTCTTAATCGGCAAATGGATGCAGGTTGCTTCCAACCGGTACATATGCAGGTCCAAAGGGGTGGCCTATGTTCAGCAGTGGACGTCTTATGGCTGATATGATGATGATGAATCGGCAAGTGGAGTCTCAAGTTATATTTATAATTCACCACTGGGAAATTCGGGACCACCGGATGTTTCTCAGTAGCTCAGTTGGCAGAGCGATTGGCGTATATGTATATACCAGAGTCGCGAGTTCGAGCCTCACCCGAGGCCTGAATTTTCCACTCTTCCTTTCTTACTACAATTTTCATTGCTCTTCATTTTCTACTGCTACCTTCATAATTTTATCCAGTACTTTCTTATCATTCTCTAATGTCACTAGAAAAACGTTAGTGTATAAAACGCCGTCTCGAAAACGGAGTTCAGTTTATTTTATATTACGTTTGTAAAACTGGTTCTATCAACTCTAGTCCTTTAAACACTTACTCACTTTCATATCATTTGTAAAACTCTTCTTTGCTGGCCATATACGTTCGAGCATATCTGCCGTATCTGCCGTATCTGCCGATAAATGTATGTATGTATCCACTATTTTATCCTTTATTGCAAACCATGTCCGGCATGGTCATTAATATCAGAATACAACTTTACACAACCTTTTTTGGTAGTACGACTGACACTATCGCAAAAAACAGATACTATAAGTCGCTATCCATGCTCTAATGCTAACTCATTCACCGCAGAGACATTCTTGTAGCGCTACGCCGTCGTCGATGACATGGATTTCCTGATGTAGCGAAAATGGCTCCTAGAGGGTAACGACAACGTCGTGAGAGCGCTGAATCTCTTCCAAGCAAAGAACTGTCAAACTTAAAAGTGTTATTTTAACCTCGTCCTGTACCCAATGTCGATGTCAACATAAATGTGATGCGAATGTCAATGTGTGTGTCGTTGTGTACCCAATGTTCTCAATTAGAACAGTTTTGATTTAGTAAGTAGTTCCTGCCCAACTATTACCTAAATTGTATGTATAATTTTCAATTAAAATTAGTCATACACATAGTCCTTATATCCTAAAAATAACATAAAAAATCGTACTTGCCTTTAAAATAAATATTTGCACAAAAATTGTCTTGGGCAACTAAAATTAAAGTGTGCTTAATTGAGAACATTGGGCGGTACGAATTTAACCGTCAAACTTCTATGAAATTATGCTGTGCTATCAAAATCTATGAAACTTACTATAGATGTACTCTATTAGGTTTGATTTACACAACAATCTATATCCCTAATCACTAAACCTTCACAAAACACACTAACACAGTTCTTGTACTCAGATCTTACAACCGCAGATCCTTGGTGGAGGACTACCCTGGGGCCAATCGGCACGACCCTGGCCTGCTGTGGGCGGGGCTTGGGCGGTAAACAGCCTTACCACTGTCACCGTCTGTTCAGACACTTCGCGCCTTCGTACCAAAGGTTTTGGAAGCCACCTCAAGTTATAGTCCGGTCTGTAAGAACAACAGATCCGTTGCCGAATTTTGTGTATACGTCTTGATGAACAAAACTCTCTTTTCTATTCTGTTTGTCTTTATTTTTTGTATTTTAATATTAATTGTCAGGGCTATGAATGCATCTGTTAACCACCATTTATGTGTATAGATGGAGTAACCTTTTAGTCTATAGAGCTTAAGAAATATGATATTAGGTCTTGACATTTAGAGACCACACAATAACTTAACAGTCGAGTAAAACGGGGTGACTTTGGAATGAGGGGTGACTTTGAAAATATTATTCCTTTCTAAACCATTTTTTTATCTATTTACATAAGAGTTTTAATGTTTCTAATAGTTTACCAAACGAGATCAAGAAAATTAAAAATATAGCTGTTTTAAAATTTTATTCACCTTTAAAACCAACCACTCCGTTAAACTGGAAACTGCCGTGTGATTTTGAATTTCCTACTTATATTTCGTAATATCGTTTATTTCATTCATCTCTTTCTAAATGGCGCGACCTAAAAACTCCATAAATGCATATACCGGTGCATAAGTAGAAGAACAAATTAAGTATTTTATTCTTAGTGGCATAACCTATTTAAGCTATAGCTACAGTGCGACAGAAAAAAGTAGACATTTACGGACAGTGCCAGTGAGCTTTAACGGGCAACATTGTATATTGTGCATCTCATTCTGTCGCTTAAGTGCGAGCAGTAAGTTAACAGTTTGACGCATATTTGCTTACGAAAATAATGACCGTGCGTTTACATGCTCGGGCTCTCGGCCGAATGTTTCGGCCATGTTAGTACACGATGATTCGAGACAGACTATATAGAGAAAACTTAAGCCAGACCAGAGACAATTTAAGTACTTTTTCAGGTAGTTTGGTTGAGTTAAAAGGTGTCTTAAATAATTTCACTTCGGGTAAAGCTATTTAAAAAGTGTCTTAAATAGTTTCAATAACCAAAGCTATTTAAAACACCGTTTAACTCACCGAAACTACCTGAAAAAGCTTAAATTGTCTATGGTCTGGCTTAAATTTTATCTATATAGTCTGTCTCGAATGAGCGTGTACTAGGGTGGGCCGAATCATTCGGCCGAGAGCCCGAGCATGTAAAAGCACCATGACATACTTGACAAGAGAACTGGGTGCGTAGCCAAGATGCCAATTGCTCACGCTACGAAGCGTAACGTAGTTATCTATATCACTCTCCCTTATTACTCGTAGTGTGAATGGTTTTGTTCGCGACTGAGCGCTTGCGATTGGCATCTTGGCTATAATACCCAGGTTTTATCACTGTAGTTTACGTTTAGTTCCACTTTTTTAATTTCTATCTTTTCTGACGCACTGTAAAGAACTGTAGGTACATATTTAATCTATATCTCATCTAGCGTTATATAGGCTATAAAACTTATAAATATTATGCATGTAAACGACACAGTATTTTTAATAAAATTCATATTGAATTTCATTATTATTTCTCCATATGATATTCTTAATATTGAATAAAAAGACGTGTTTATAAAAGTCGGCATCTAGGTAGGCTCGTATTTTAATTGATTTTGGTTTATATACCTATTATAAAATGACCTATAACTTATTGTGATACCTAGGTGGCATTACCGATAAATATTTTAAGTATGTAAGCACCCAGTGGCGAAATGTCAGATATAGCTTATTCAAAATGTTTAAATAGCAGCGGATAGACGCAGACATACTCATATTTGACATGATATTTGCCGCTTTCTAAATAAAACTAAGGCTCTAAAATTACGTACAGATCGGAAACGCTCGTATTTGTCATGCTACTTCAATCGACCTCGGTACTTTTAGTACTGACACTGACTGAAATAGCATGACATGTTCGGGCGTGTCCGTGAAAATGCGAAGGAAAATCATTATGCACTGCATCTGTACCAACTATGTTAAGCTACCTACGCCCGCATCTTGCTAACAGCCTTTAAAAACAGTATCATGTGAATAATTTAGGCACTATTTTTTACAATTTAAATGGACACATAACTATTGAATTAGACTTTAGTAAATTGACTATTTTTGACTTGAGGCCAGATCAAACGGCTTACTTATCCAGTACTTTTCCTTAGAGCCTCTACCTCCTACACATATATTGCGTGCTTGTAAAGCGGTGACGATGATATGCTATATTCGCAAACGGTGTATAACCGCCTTTACAGCTTTTTACATTCCCTGAATTATTTCCAGTATCACAAAAAAAAAGAGTATTCTTAAAATAATGCATTAAAAAGCGTTCTTAAGCAGTAATTTTAAATATTAGTTGTAATATGACAAATCTTTTTAGAAGTAGTTCCAGAATGTGACGTGTCCTCATTCGAGGCTTAATTTTAAGATTAAATCTACGCTGTGACTATAGTCTAAGAGCTGACCACCGGAAATGTTGTATACGATCAGCGCACGTCTGGCCACTGTTCATCGGTGGAGCTCTAAGTTCGTACTAAGGCTCAATGGCTACTAATCCGCCCGAGTCTGGTGGGTCCGTTGATTATTTACCCGATTCCGTAGCCAGACCTCAATCTATAAGTAGATAGGTTATTTGGAAATCCCGATAAATGTACTTAAAATATATTTCTTTCGTGATTATTATTTTACATACCTTAACTAATGTTTATAATCTATTTGCCAAATCTTTAAAATAAATAAAAAATATCTAGTATTACCTGTCATTAATTAATGAGGTGTTAAAGATATTATATCGACTATGTATTACCAGTACAATAAAAGTATCATATCGTATGAATAAGTTTGGCTAATTACGTATTGTTCCTTCCTTTCACTCATTCTATCTTAGTAAGGTTAAGAATCAATGTAATATTTGTAAATTATCGTGGTTTTACTATATATTAAAAAGATAATACACAATGCATGATTATATGACTTTATTTATTGACTATGCCCTTTAACGTGTCTAACTTTATAGTTCGTCAAACCGGATTCTAATTTGGGTTTCTCCAAATATTGTTAAGGATGACTTACACTAGAAGGAGACGGCACGGGGCGGGACGGGACAATCACTTTCTATAGAAAGAATCACATCCTATAGAAAGAATCATATCAATGACATGTTGTCCATTGGCGATATTCATTGTTATGCAGACGACAGTACTGGGGATGCCTATTACACAGGCCGTGCTAACATCCCTCGTCCCGTTGTGTTAGAGAGTCGTGAAAAGCTTGTGTCAGACATCGAGAGTGCTCTCTCTGATATCTCACTGTGGGGCCAGGAAAATCTTGTCCGATTTAACCCCACTAAGACACAAGTTTGCGCGTTCACCGCTAAAAAAAACCCCATTTACTGTGGTCCCACAATTCCAAGACACAGTCCTTACCATGTCAGAGAGTATTGGGATCCTGGGTGTTGACATTTCCAGTGACGTCCAATTCCGTAGCTACCTGGAAGGGAAGGCCAAGCTGGCATCCAAAAAGCTCGGTGTGCTCAATAGAGCTAAGCAATACTTCTCTCCGGGGCAAAGACTGTTATTATACAAGTCTCAAGTCAGGCCCCATATGGAGTATTGCTGCCATCTTTGGGCGGGAGCACCTGGATACCAGCTGGGCCCCTTTGAGTCGATCCAAAGACGTGCTGTCCGAATTGTCAACGATCCCAAACTCACGAGCGATATCGAACCCTTAAGTCTAAGGAGAGACTTCGCCTCCTTATGTGTATTCTATCGCTTGTACAATGGATTGTGCTCTGAGGAATTGTTTGATATGATGCCAACGGCTGCATTCTACCACCGCACCGCTCGCCGTCGGCAGGGTGTTCACCCGCATACCCTGGAGCCTAAATGGTCTCGTACCGTGCGGTTTATGAGGAACTTCCTCCCGCGGACGCTCCGGCTGTGGAATGAGCTCCCTGCCACTGTTTTCCCAAAGGACTACAATATGGGGTTCTTCAAAAAAGGAGTGTTAAAGTTTTTAAAGGGTCGGCAACGCGCATGTAACACCCCTGGAGTTGCAGGCGTCCATAGGCTACGGTGACCGCTTACCATCAGGCGGGCCGTATGCTTGTTTGTCACCGTCGTAGTATAAAAAAAAAAAAAACATCCCGAGCTCTGAACCCTCGGAGGTCACAAGTGTCTCGGCGAGATTGGAGTTCTATTATTCTATCTAAACTGGAGTAGGTAATTAAGTAGCCGAGATTAAAAAGAAAACCCGGTTCTTCCAAAACTGGACTTGCTTGGGCTCATTCTGGTTAAAGACATTTATTTTACTCAAAAGAAATTATTACATTTCACTTAATGAGTAAGTTTTATAACTAATTACAATTTGCGAGTGTTTGCGAGTAAGTTATTATACTTAGGTACACACAGAGTTGTTACAAATTAAATATTATACAATTTTGTAAATCTTACCACTCAAACCAACATTAAAGTAGAAAAAAAAAGAATCGTTATGCGGTGCAATTTAAAAATGTGCGGAAGGTAGTTAGTAGTTAGATTGTCACTAAGCGGGCCGCTCGCTCGAGATAAGAATAAGACTTTGTATCTATATGCCAGGGACGTATTTAGGTGACCGGAATTTTGTCAAATATATGCGATTTTAATTTTTTTTTGAAGATGGATAAACTTTTAGAGATTTTAATAGTTTTAGGTAGATCGTTGTACATACGCGCACCCTGATATGTTATATTTTTAATTCCAAAATGTTTAGTCCGTGGAAACGGTAGGGATAGATTGTCTGCACTTCGAAGAGTTCTTTTGCCACTCTCTTTATTGGTTTTAAATGAGGTTTGACAGTGTATTTTCTTCTGAATTATGTTTCTTATTAATATAGTGGTGTTATAACAGTAAAGTTGATTAATGCTCATTAGCTTAGTTTTAGGGTATACTGTTGCTGTAGGCGTAAGATAATCTAAATGAAAAAGTTTTTTTACTAGTTTATTTTGCACTATTTGTATTTCTTTAAGATTAGTTTTGGAAGCGCTTCCCCATATCTCGATAAGATAATTTAAATGTGATTTAACCAATGAGTTATAAATACTGTAACGTACATGAAGAGGAATGCACTTAACGATATTTCTTATGGAAGCTAGAATGGAAGACAGCTTTGTTTTTATTTTTTTTATGTGCGCTTTCCAAGTTAGGCCGTCATCCAAAATCAGAATCACGAGCTGATTCGTTCCTGATAATGAAAAAATTTCATATAAAATTTAAGTTTCCATTACGCCACGCTCATAGTAAATTCATATAAAAACGTGATGGAATTTTTAGGCATTTTTTTTATTATTAGGATCGGATCGGCTCGTTATTCTTCGAATGAGCCAAAGTAAGTCCACATCTGGATTCCAGATCTGGGGGCCGATTTTTGGCATTCGATCGCTCGAATATATCACTCGAATGTGAATAAAAACGATGAAATGCTATTTTTGAAATACGAACAATAGAAAGTTCAAATACGAGTGGTGTTGACCACTCGTATTCAAATTCTATCAGTAGAAAATACATTATGTACGATGTTAGAATTTGAAATTTGTCTCTTACTTGTGTTTATTTTGGTATCGCTGATTAATAAATAAGAAAATTTGACCATTTTGGTTATTTTTAACCGTGAGGTTGGCAAAGAAGCATACGGTCCGCCTGGTGGCTAAAGGTTACCGTAGCATAGGAAAGCCTGTAATCCAGAGGATTCACTCGTTACCAACACCTAAAGAACCTATACACTCCGCTTTCGATGAACCTCATACTGCAGTCCCTTGGGAAAGCCTCGGCAGGAAAGGAAGTTCCTTCCACATGTGGAACGACCCAGCCGGAGCGTTTGCGGGAGGAAATTACTCTTAAAGCGCACAGCGCGCGACCTATTAGGACGTCAGGGTGTGGAGATGAATGCTGCCGATGGTGAGGGGTGCGGTGGTAGGTACATAATGGCTATGGAGATCATTGAAAGCAGTTCTTTAAAGTACAAGCCATTGAACTACCAACGACGGTCCCGGCGGCCGTGGTCCGTCGGGAGCTATATTGGCAACCATTTAGACGCTCTTTGAAGTCTTGAAAATATAGAGATGTTTAGATATTAGTAACCCTTATCTTACTTTGTGTGTAAAAATGACAACTTTCTTGACTTTTGGGGTGGTGTTACCTCCTTCACTAGGGTTGAAGTGAGGAAAAGGAAGGACAGACAGAGAAATATAACTCAACATGATATTGTAATTTTTCGTTTTATTTATATCATCAAAATGAACAATCATTGTACTCAGTCCTTATGTGACAAATAAAATGTTCATAAACAGAGATCAAATTTCTAACAACTTTAAAAGAGCTAACAAGATCCTACTCCCATTTTTACAGTAAAAAATAACATAATCTAATAAATTATTACTTTGATAAAATTGTACACTTAAGTAAAACTTTTCTATACATTCATCAATAATGAATAACAATTGTGCTAATAGAAGACAATATTTTCCTTTAGGCTTGTGTCGGTCAGGAACTAAGAACTAAAAGGAATGAAAAATCCCATAACGGACCGAAAGGAACTAGTTCCTCGCCAAAAAGTTAAATCGGTCCTCAGTCTTTAGTTCAGTTCAGACGGAGTGAAAACCATTAAAACGTTCATACAAATAGCCTACACCACACATCGGGTGGTTGCGTTTTGCCTCACGCACCAGTTAAATTTTTAAATCTAAAATAATCAACAGTCAGTGTTTTATTACATATTTTTACTTAACATTTCTATAAAATTTCCAATATATTACTTAAGTTGATTTTTTTGTCTATACAAGTGCACATATATCATATCTATAGACTAAATTATTAATTATTTGATCTGAAATTGGAAACAATTTACCATAAACATAAATAGATGTCACATACTAAAAAAAGCTTAATAGAGCCTTAGCCAGGTTTGGGAATTTTGGTGGGAAAATTTATGTTAGTATAATAAAGTAGAATATTACTTAAAATGGTGCCTACTAATGAAAATTTTAAATAGTTTGATACAGTATTACATTATACTACTGCTTGGCTCTGCAGTCTTGAGGTATTATATCTAGAACAGAAGTTTGCTTCGGCATGTTATCAATAAAGGCAGGTGTAAAACTAATCTTTTGCTTCACATAGTAAAATTTCAATGGCACATGTTGCTGGTTCTATTAGTGGCTGTTCCAATTTCATCACCATTATCTGAAACCAAACATATTTATTAAAGTTTGATAAACTAGATACATCCCCTAATTACTACATAGCTACACTTTACATATTATAACAGCCTCCTAGCCCAGTTGGTAGTGACCCTGCCTACGAAGCAGGAGGTCTTGGGTTTGAATTACTTTGTATCCTGGTAAGGGCATTTATTTGTGTGTTTATAGATCTGGGAGAATCAGGTTGTCGAGATGATCTTTCAATCATGATCTTTTCGAGGTAAGATAAAGTCGTCTTAACATGCGAAGTAAGGTAGTATTTGTAAAAGGTTCTTCCTAAAATCTGCCTAAATAAAATAAAATAAAATATTGTTTTGCGTAAAATGGTATGGTCAGTCATGATAAGACTCTTTTATCTCCGGGAGACAAAGTCAAGAATGACACAAAAAGCCTTGACCCTTCAATGGATTTTTTGTCAGAAATGAATATTGATGAGTTTATTGGCTCGGGAATAAAAAAGATTAAAAGTCAATTTTACTATCCATGCTCTTGTAATACCATTATCGGATCCATGTCTATTAGCGCAGTATATTCTTTAAGTAAATAAAAGTCGAATAGTTTTTATCAAAGAATTATCTAATAACAACTAAAAAAATAATGATTTTGTTATTTAGGCTGCATGCTACAAGTGATACTTAATAACTTACTCAAACAAAAGGAGACCTAACAAATATGACTAATGAAACGTATAATTCACGGTAGCTACCTATTCAATTGTATCGATAAACGAAGGTTTTCCCGTATTTTTTTGACATCTAGTGATACATTTGTAACTGTCTGATTGTTGTATTAAAATTAAATGATCGTCGAATACACGTTTTAACGTTTTTGATTTTACTGAAAGATCCTACCGAGTGCCCTTGAAGTAAAACTGAAGATTTTGGATTAGGGGCCGAAATTAGGATCCTGTAATGCGTGTAGGTAATATTTAAGTTATCATTTAAGTAAATAAACGTAATAAATAGGACAATCTTACACAAATCGACCTAGTCACATAGTGAGTTCAATAAAGCTTGTGCTATGGGTACAGCAGTGGCGACGCATCCATAAAACTCGATTCCTGTCGGCTTCCCTAGTGGAATAGAAACTAGCACTTTCTAATCGATATATCTTGATGAAAAAGTAGACTATATATGGCGACGCTCGGCTACAGGGGCTAACCTAACCTAACCCTAGGCCACTTTAGAAAGCCTGTGTGTGTGGCCTAAAAGTGGCCTAGGGTTAGGCAGGGGACTGTGCCCAATGTAATAGAGACGCTACAAATCAGATTTTAATTTAAGAAATCTCTTACAGAACCATGTCCAAATAACAAGCAGTAAGAGATTTCTTAAAATCTGATTTGTAGCGTCCCTATAACATAGTTCTTTAGTAGCCTAGGTACCTATAGGTTGACTGTACTATATGTAAAGGTACAGTCGCGGACAGGGATTGTTGAGCCAAGTGCCATTTTTCGTAATTTTGCCGTTTAATAAATTGCCTTCTGTTACCGCGATTGTTATTCATTCAAATTAAACACTTTAGAATGGATTAATCGCGTTTATTAACACCATGACCCTACGTTTCGAGCCCTTTACAGCACTCGTTTTCACAGGGTTAAGATGATGACTGAGTGTAGGGTCATGGTGTTAATAAACGCGATTAATCCGTTCTAAAGTGTTTAATTTCAACGATGTTATATAGTGTTGTGTAATAGATGACAGTTGACATTTGCCATACCGATTTGGCGTTACACGCCAAAGTTAGAAATATAGTTAAATGGCTCAATGATCCCGGTGCGCGACTGTACATCCAAGATATTAATAGATAAATCGATGGCAAAAAGCGGAAACATAGTAGTTTACCATATTTATATTAAGGTGTGATCAAAAAAATGCATTCGTTTTGTTCATAATATTGTCTTCTGTTACCGCGATTGTTATTCATTGAAATTAAATACTTTAGAACGGATTACGCTGTACAGTATTTTCTAATCGTCGTAGAGCAACGAGACCCAGACCATTCGACGCAGAAAAATTCACTGAGTCCGAATACACAATTTTTTTTGACGTGGCGGTTACTACGTTTCCGCTATTTGCCATCACCATACTTACGACAGAAATATATAGATACATACATACATTACATTTGGCTGTCCCATATAAATCGGCAGCATCCCACCGGCATAAGCCCCGTAATCAAAATTGTTCAGAATGAGTTATACATTCACTATGTGGAATGAACGGTCCTTTTTATATTACCCTTTATAAGATTTCATAGTTATATTTCTTATAGCTTAAATGAGGCCCAAAAACATTGCATCAAAAACATTAAGTTGAGACCCGAACCCGCTAGATTCGGGCTTAAAGTACCTTACCAATAATGAATGATGTCAACTGGCTGTCAATTGTGACCGTTTCCTCCCGATAGCCGATACGCTTCCTCATTGAGGCCAATCGACTTAATGGCTTGGATGACTATTATCATGTGAGCGTCATGGTCCTAAATCATCCTTAAGTAGTACCTGTGGGTCTTACCGTCTTAAACCAAGTAGCTAAAGTAAGCAGTACCTATATAGTCTTAACCCAAATACTTAAAGAAGCATTTGTATTAAAAAACTCAACTGTAATATGTTGACCAAATCCACGATTTTGAATACTAAACATTTTAAGGTACCTACCTGTCACATGACTATGACAATACCTAGGGCATTGTGTACTAGTTGTAGATATTTGTGTCGATTCTGACATATTAAGTAAGTAATGATGAAATAATAACTAAAATGTTTCTATTCACCCCGCCACTCTTTTTAACCCCGTTTTACAGATAGAGCAATATGCATTTTTGCTGTGAATTTAAATACAATATGGCGACAATTTTTAACAATATCTAATGCACAAATATAGGCCTCAAGACTGCTTCAAAGGGACTCCATGCCGACACTATAATTTCAATATAGGTACAATAACATCAATTGACAATGTGTCAATTGTGGGCAGTTACATCCCACCAAGAGTTATTACAACCCGATTCGATTTGAGATAACTCAGAGCTTCATGTTCATGTATTATATGCCCTTTCATGGTCATATGCCCTTTCCCTGTTTATAAGAGGGGTTAATTTGCTCGTAATTTGTAATAAAAGAAATGTAAATAGTTTTACAGAGTAAGTAGGTACTATAAAAATAAAATGTTTAAAACCCGTCTGGTGTAAGTTAGAACACCAGCAAAACCACACTTTTAATTTAACATCGAGGAAACTAAATGCAGGTGAGGCGTCTGACGTGATATTCGAAAACTAGCGACTACCATTCTTACTCACTCGCTTCACTCACTCGTGCGATAAACTAGGTATGAGTACCATTTAATCACCACAAGTATTATACTCAACGTGTGGACATAGTGTGGCTATTACGCCTGGCGTGTATCCATAAACTGCCAAACTGTTGTCTTAGGACGGGATGTCCTTAATTCGGTCGCATTTTATCGCGGTCGAGTGATCATGTCAAACAATATGTGGGCGGACATTGTCACAGTGAAAGACATTTAGATAGGGTACCTTACCTACTTGGCTAGTCACAATCGTTTATCAACATCACCAAATAGCTTTGAGTATTAATCCAATTGGTGTAGCAATTGACAGGCTTAAGGATATATGACTCACGCTAGCACGGGACGGGGCGGGGTTGGACCGTCTGTTAATTTCTTTAGAAAAAATCACGTGATAGCCCTCGGATATCACGTGACGTTTTCTATAGAAACTAAAGAAGTTTCTATAGAAGTTGAAGAGAGGTATGGGTACAGCGGATGCATATCGTTGTGTGGTAGGGCACAGCACAACGAATGTCGTCTCGCTCAAATCTGGAGCAGAGCCGATCTGGCGAAGTACCTCCACCTTACAGAATACCGCAGTTTAATAACACTAGACCCTACTCATAGTGTTTTGGTTCTGTTGGTGAGTAAGGTCGCCAGAGCTCCAAGAGGATTCACTGTGTTGACAGCTGGGGACCCACTGAGCAAAAGTTGCCCCTTTAGCTGTCAAAACAGCGAATCCTCCTTTTTTTAAAGGGTTGGCAACGAGCATGTAACACCCTTGGAGTTGCAGGCGTCCATAGGTTACGGTGACTGCTTGCCATCAGGCGGGCCGTATGCTTGTTTGTCACCGTCGTAGTATAAAAAAACTGACAGATCATCCCGTCCCGTCCCGTTCTAGTGTGAGTCATGCCTTATCCCTCTGCCGAAAGCATATTAGAGCAGGCTCCCATGATGTTCGTTAGCAAAAATAGCGCACCTAATTCTGACTCTGATATACACGGTGCCCGTGAGCATTGCGAGAGATTTTAACAGCGTATTCCTGAGGCTAAAAGAAACAACAAATGTCCCTGATTGCCTGATTAAATAGTTAAAGCAAGATGCTGACTTTCCCGACTGCACTCCACACTCACGCGGGGTAGTCGGCGCCGCCGGAAACGTTAAACGCCGACTTCCTCGCGAGACGCAACTGCCGACGCCGACCCTGTGACGTCATCGTGTGCAACAAACGGCTCATTTTACCCGACTGAGTATATTATCTATGTAAGTATGTCTAGTTGTTTGACACGGACTGCAGCCTACACCCACATGAGGTGTCATTCGTATTTTGCCTGTAAGAGTGCTTGCTTACCATTAGTACGTAATCGAATCGAACTCGATAGCCACTGCGCGATTTGATAGTGTCTGCATTTTCCTCTATCTTAACTGGTGACGTGACTTAACGTTCGTTATTATCAATAAGTACTTGTTCTCTGGCGAAAAATAACAATAACCAAACGCACAGGGTGCACAGCAGTGTCACCAACGCTTCGTTCAATGACATTGAGTATTTATAGCAACTACACTATACACTGTGCTGACTGTACTTACTAACAGCTACCCTAACAATGCCCCATAAATCTACGATGACATGTTTGCAGGTACATGTGTGATCACATAGGCATACCTACGCTCAAATTCTTTGAAGTTATGTACGTTATATCTAGTTTACAACACACAAAACATTGTTTTAGAGTCCGACTAACCTAAGTTATTTGCACCGATTAGCACAGACTGTAAAAGTGTTAAACGTTATAATTTCATAGAAACATTTTTAAATGCTCGACTGTTCATTTTCTCGGAAGAGATAATGTGGTCTGAGCGCCTACCCCGAACCGCGAACGAAAGTATGCCTCCCTTTCGCACTTGAGATTTCTCACTCAAGTGCGACAGAGACGTGAAACTTCGTTCGTGGTTCGTGGTAGGCCTTCTGACTCTATCGGCATTGTCACTCACAGTGGTCACTCAAAGCAGTCAAGCGTGAGTCAGTGTACATTTTTGGTCAGATCTAAGCTGATACGGCTGATAGCCATCAACGTGCGATACAGACATGTACGTGCGTTGCTCTTCCGGTGTGACAAAGAATATGCCGGTGTAGAGAAGCCTTTTATCATACATAGGTACGAGTACATACGTCACGCCTGCACGCCTACCACGAACATCGAAAATTGGCATTGACGGGAAAACCTCTTTGTCACTCCAATATGCAAGTGTGACAGATTATGGAGATACGAATCGTTCGATTTGCGTGGTAGGCATGCTGTATTCCCAGAAGGCGAACGTAGAGCACATGAAGCTGGTCAGAGTTCAGGGGTGAAAAGATAACAAAATGGTACTTACCTATTTTTTTATTCACATAAACTACACTGGCTAAACATGTTAATAACACAGGATAATATCCTCCTGTATCCTAATAACATAGTCTAGAGCAGTGGTTTAAGGATGACTCACACTAGAACGGGACGGGACGGGACGGGACGGGAAAATCTGTAAATTTCTATAGAAAGCGTCACGTGGCATCCGAGGGCTCCGAGCTATCACGTGATTATTCCTATAGAAATTGACAGATTTTCCCGTCACAGTTACAATGTCACAGTGTGATGAAACTTGAAGTCGTGATAGAATCCAAGGTCTCCAAGTATCGGCTGCTAATCGCAAGAAATTGGGACTTAGTGTCAGGTTGCTAGAATACCGGTAAGTAATAATGGTAACGGTTACACGGACAATTTGCAACGACGATGATTGGCTGGTCCAGGTGGAACCATAGAGTACGGGAGAAATTGGCGAATCATCGACATGGATCCAAGGATAACCGATAAAAAGGGTAACCGGTGCCACCGCCTCCCACAGTCGACTATGATACCCACGGGACGAAAGGGGGTCTATTATACTCAGATGGTTTTGAGTAATGAGTATCGGACAGCTTTAACTTGGATAATAATTGTAATATTGTAGATTATCTAAAGCACTAGACGCAAGTTTGAGCTGTAGGATTGGTGGAATGCACGTTAAGCGTTTTAAAATAAGAAAGGATAGGATACCTATATTTAGACAATTTTGGACTCTGGCTACCGTGGTCGGGTAGCCTAGTAGTAAAGGCGTCTGCCGCGTAAGTAGGAGGTCGCCAGCCCTACTCACTATTTCTATTTATAATGGTGGTTTTTATTATATTAGCGATAGTGCGGTAATAATGTTGTACATCGTATTAGACTCGGCAGCAAAGTTTATTCGCTTCTTGTACCCTGAAATCCTTGCGTCGACGCTCTAGATTCCAATACTTGCTACACTCGTGGCTGGATATGTATTTTTTTATTAGTAAAAGCTACCACTTTTAATAAAAATAATCACATAAGCATGAGAGATACCTAAGCATTCTTGGCTCCTTGTATAGCAAATAACTATTAACAACTTCAATCGCAAAAACCTAGAATAGACGCGCAATTAAAATAACTTCCGATAAAGGGTCCATCGACTCTGCCGATACTCTTTGACCTGCGCCTGAGCATTGTTATAAAGCTGCATAAAGGTCGCACACACGACACGTCCAACCCGCCAGTCCGCCACCGACGCGCGAGTCGAACACACGTTAGCGCGCGAATTTAAAACACAAAATTAAAACAAAATCGCCATGTTGTTCGTTCTATCTGTTGCGGTCTTACTGGCCAGTGCTCAGGCCAAGTTTTACACGGATTGTGGTGAGTTTTTTGTGACGTTGAATATTTTGGCCAAGTTCGCAATTATCTGGGAGGAAATTGACGCTTATGTACAGTAAATCCGATACGTCGACTTTGTACGTATGAGTAATGTAATTTAGCTGATGTAAATATACCTAAATAACGATTTAAGCTGAGCAGCGCGAATAAACATACTTTAGTCCTAGAAATCAGTAAGCAATCTTAGCATTGTGCCAATTTCTGAAAGAGTATTACCTAATTTTTATTGACCTAATTAATCTTATTTTATTATTATTATTATTTTTTTAGTTTTTTTTTTTTTTTTTTTTTTTTACTGACATATTTTATTTCTATTTGTACTTGTTTATTTTATTGATTGTAGGTATTGTTATATGGAATTTTATGTTCTGAAATAAATTATTTGAATTGAATTGAATTGAATTACCTATTACCTACAATACAAATAACTTTATTTAGCAAAAATGTTTTACAGGATTTAACAAGGTCTCCGCACTAGGCTTCGCCTGTATCGCGGTGAACCAATGACATTTGAATTAGCTACAATTAGGTAAAGCAAACTTAAAACTAAAAAATACGAATACAATATATATTAAAAACAAAGATTTCAACCTCTAGTTGAAAATGTTCTCTGTCTCGGCATAGTCAAGAGAAATCAAAAATTTGTACAAGAGTTTTTTAGCTTCAAAGATTGTGCAGTCTTGCAGTTGGCAGCGTTTCAGTATGGTATTGTAGGTAGTATTTCTGATATAATCCCCAAAACGTTTCCCAAAGGTGGAATTAACTCTAGGAATCGGCAATTTGAATACGCGTTTCTGAAGTAAGATGTTGTAGTTAGGCAATCGTTTAGAAGCTTTGTGTGTTCCTAAGGCAGTTTTGTGTAAATATAATTTTCGGACGGATAGAACTTGAGCTTGGGCATAGAGTGCAGTGGTTGGGTATCGGAAAGGTTTCTTATGCATTACGCCCGGAAGTAAATACAATTTACATAGCTATTGATCACACACGTTCTGATTTTTCAGATAATTAATTTCTTAGATTGATCTGACGGCTGTGTGTGGCCGGCAAACCGGGATCAGAGATGGTATTCATAATATGGATTCATGCTCTGATTCCGGACGTGTGTGCGATCCCAAGAGTTCCGTTATTAAATACCTATTACAAATAACGTATAAGTTATTCTAATAAATATTTTGGGAAGCAAGCTAAGTGCCAGACGAGTTTGGCAGCTGTACAACCTAAATATGAACTACCCACAACCCTGGAACCTACCCTCACACGAAGACACGAACCACTTCGTTCGTTTAGAGTCCGCCATGCTGTTTGCTAGATTTTGTCAGCACAGACTGTAATATTTTCCTATAAGTTTGAAGTTTAAAATAACTCTTTAAAGGATGACAGTTAATTTGCTTAGATAACGTTTGACTCTATTTTCCTCATCACAGTCATCACTCGAAGCGTGAGCTATAGAGAGGAACATAGACAAACGAACGAAGTTTAACGGCCTCCTAGCCTAGTCGGTAGAGTGACCCTGCCTACGAAGCAGGAGAGGAGGTAGGGTTCGAATCCGGGCATTTATTTGTGTGTTTATCACGAATCGCTCCTGAGTTATGGATGTTTTCTATGTATTTAAGTATTTATATGTATGTATCTATCTATTATATAAATCGTCGCCTACTACCCACATCACAAGCCTTATTGAGCTTACCGTGGGACTAGGTCGATTTGTGTAAGATTGTCCCACAATGTTATATTATTATTAAGTGGTACGTACCACAATGTTATATTACTATTATAAAACGCGCCCCTTATTATTTATCCTTTTAAAATGAGGATTATCGCGAGTCGATTTTCCGCTAGGGGCGCGTAGTAGTAGTAGGGTAGTGGGAACGTGGGTCTTGCGGGAACATTTCAAACTTCACATTGACAATTCTCTCATACTGACACAGGATCCACGCATGAGTGACGCCGCCTGGTGAACGACAATACGGTAGTTCCCATTGATTGATACGTATTCATTAAATTTTCGACGCTACTGTGAAATAGCTATTTACACTAAATGTGGCAAAAATACAAAAATAAAACACATTTTTTTCTGTATGATTTTTCGTGGTTTTCAAGTTAAACAGCAGTCTTTCTAGCCAAGTTTGTAGTGACCATGCCTACGAAGCTGGACGTCCCGGGTTCGAACCCAGCTGAGGACATATATTTCCGTGGTTAGCACGAATATTTGTTCCTAAGTTATGGACGTTATCTATGTATACACGCGTTCATAAGTGCATGGGCAATTTATGAATGAATTCATTCATAATCTACCCATGCAATTTTGAACGCAATATAGTCCATATGTATATTATGTATGTATTTATCGTATGTCTCCATATAAGTATGTATATCGTCAAGCTTTGTTTAGTTTGGGACTAGATCGATCTGTGTTAGATTGTCCTCAAACAATTATTTATTAAATAATATTTAAAACGGGTCATTCACGTAATTTAGTCGATTTTCGCTCGACATGTTTCGTTCTTTACGAAGAACGTCATCAGGAGCGACCCGCGACAGAGGCAAGTCGTACACTCAAAAAAAAAAGTTTCATTGAACAGAAAAGTGCCACTTTGACTTTAATCCCTCCTAGCCAGGGAAGAAAACGGCACTTTGATCCCTCCTGGCAGGGAAGAAAAAACTCTTTTTATAACCGTGTCTACCGATAACAAAACCAAAGTTTACCAACGAATCAGGTTATCCCTCGCTAGTAACACGTGGCGCCGATTAAGCATATTAGGCGAATACGCGAAGACTATAATGACCCCTAAACATAACATAACTCACAAGTCGATTTTTTTTAAATTACCTATTAGATTACACTTTAGACTAATCGAGAAAAATAATGTCTAACTGTTTTAGATAAAGCTTTGGGTAAAATATAGGTATTTGTTACCGACGCGTGTAAAATCAAGGAAAGATTATGCAAGTCATATTTTCTATCTTTATATTATTGGATTAAACTATTTGAATGTCACCTGTCATTTTATAACAAATTTGTCAAAAGCTTTCTTGAAGCGAGAAAAACCTACATATTTTCTCCAAAAAAATACTTAAGTACATCTAAGTACCTGAAATGTGTTAAAAAATTATGTAGATAACGAATAGGTTCCATGTCTAACGTATTCATCAATAGTTTCAATCTATATGAAGAATTCAACTTTTAAGGTCTTCTGTTAACTTCAATAAAAATCTAGAAATTTTCAAGTTGGTACATTTTGTTCATTAGTATTATAGAAATGCATACACCGAAATTATAAGAAATACATCAATAGCTCTAAATTTTATGATCTTATCAGTTCGCATCATAATTCGAACTCGAAGAGATTTGAGCGGGATAGTCTATCGCGCTACGGCTGATTACGCAACGCGTTTCTTACATTTCGTTTGTGCTACGTATTAAATTATGATCTGTAATGTAAATATTAATTTGTTAATTTTAAATTGTAATCCATATTGGTACCTAAAGCAAAATTGTTTTCTTCTTTAAATAAAATATTAAATGCACGCGTAGTATAAAATTATTTATTCAAATACTGTTTAATCACTATTTCTAAAGAAACCTCATTTAGACCGATATCAGACAGACGATGTGCGCTTTCAAAGGGTACGCAGTGAAAGACTTAGATTTTTTTTAAACATAGGAGTCGTAAAAGACTTCGATTTTATTTTGACAAAAAGTGAGATATTCATAAGTAAATTTAAAAAACTTAGTTTTTCTACCAGAAGTAACTACTTGGTCAAATTTTCGATGGTTGTTGTGCTATAATGACACTTACTTTATATGGAGGAATCGTGTAGAACACGCTAAAATAAGCATGTTTTGTACGGACAGTTTTTATCTAAAATCAAAAATGGCCGACTTATTTGACCCCAAAGATGAACAATTTTAGATCTCAGTAAAATTTTCGATGGTTGTTGTGCTATGATGACACCTACTTTTTATGTTAGTATCGTGTAGAGCACGCTAAAATAAGCATGTTTTGTATGGACAGCTTTTTTCTAAAATAAAAAATGGCCAACTTATTTGACCCCAAAGATGAACAATTTTAGATAAGTAAAATTTTCGATGGTTGTTGTGCTATGATGACACCTACTTTTTATGTTAGTATCGTATGGAACACGCTAAAATAAGCATGTTTTGTATGGACAGTTTTTTTCTAAAATAAAAAATGGCCGACTTATTTGACCCCAAAGATGAACAATTTTAGATAAGTAAAATTTTCGATGGTTGTTGTGCTATGATGACACCTACTTTTTATGTTAGTATCGTATAGAACCCGCTAAAATAAGCATGTTTTGTATGGAAAGTTTTTTTCTAAAATAAAAAATGGCCGACTTATTTGACCCCAAAGATGAACCATTTTAGATCTTAGTAAAATTTTCGATGGTTGTTGTGCTATAATGACACCTACTTTTAATGTTAGTATCGTATAGAACACGCTAAAATAAGCATGTTTTGTATGGACAGTTTTTTTTCTAAAATAAAAAATGGCCAACTTATTTGACCCCAAAGATGAACAATTTTAGATCTTAGTAAAATTTTGCGATGGTTGTTGTGCTATGATGACACCTATTTTTTATGTTAGTATCGTGTAGAACACGCTAAAATAAGCATGTTTTGTATGAACATTTTTTTCTAAAATCAAAAATGGCTGACTTATTTGACCTGAAAGATAAACAATTTTAATTCAAAGTATTTATTTGCATCGAACACAGTATAGTGGGTCTTACAGTTAGAATGGTTAAGTCCAGTGCATTCAACCTGCATGCAGGCGTGCAAATATTTCGAATAGCGTTCAGTATTTACAGTACTATATACCTATATACCTATAACCTTTTATGTGTTAATAATTATATCTAAAATTATAAAAAATATGTCAAGATAGATAAAAATGCATGAAACTATGTGTAAATTATCAACAAAACCCAAAAATAAAAAACAAAAAACAATTGTGGTAGGTAATGAATGCAAATGTCAATAAAAATTCAATATTAATAATAATTAAAATAAATATGTCAGCTATATTCTAAATATTCTTTAACACTGTAGATGCAATGGTCTCAGCAATGGTCTAAAAGCCAAGAAGTCAATTTATTCTTAAATCTATTGCCTTGCAGGAATTTTATGTCAACAGGTAATTTATTATAAATAATTATACACATATTAAAAGCATTCTTATCATAAATCATTTTATGAGCACGTGGCTTGTATAATAAATCCATAATGTTTTCATTTCATTTATTAATTGCTTTGTGTGTTTTGTCGGGTCTGTCTGTTATTCATAATTGCACCTCGCGTTTTGAATGAACTTTGGTGGTTGTTTACAAAAATACATATATCCCTTATGTACAAACACGGTAATAGCAAAATATGCCATTGTTTAAATAGGGGGACACATGGTGTTTGGTGGTTTAGGTCTTGCACCCGGCAGGAGCAGCTCCCGCCTTAGTCTACGATGGTTTTTTTTATCGAGCGAGCAAATCCTCCGGGGCAGAACCGACACGGATTTGGTTAGGTTAGAAGACTAAGGCGAGAGCTTCACTTCCCTTATTAAAAATTAATAACCTGGAAGTCTAAGGCGGGAGCAAAGCTCTGCCCGGGAAGGTCTTGCTCGCTCGCTGTCAAAATCATACCATCAAAAATATTACCAAGACATAAAACTGCTCATCTTTTGGGTCAAATCAGTCGGTCATTTTTTATTTTAGAAAGAAACTGTCCTTACAAAACATGCTTATTATAGCGTGTTCTACAAGATTCTACCATAAAATGTAGGTGTCATCATAGCACGATACCCATCGTTGTTTTTTTTTGTAATAGCCTGTTTTTGTATCCCACTGCTGGGCAAAGGCCTCCCCTCTCCTTATCCAATCCTCCCTGTGCTGGGCAAGATCCCACCAATACCGCTGAAACGCATCCAAGTCGTCCCGCCATCTCTTTCTCGGTCTGCCTCTGCCACGACTATACCGGGGATGCCAGCTAGAAAATTTGACTCTCGTAAAATATCTTCTATCTTTCGAGTCAAATAAGGTAGACTGGGGACGATTAAAACAATTTGCCTTTAACCGTCTGTTACCGTCATATTTTTATGAGTTGAAAGATGTCCGCACAAAAACTTCATGGTTAGTTATCTGGTTCCTAAATAAAATATATTTGGATGGTCTATAATGCATAGTTTTTGACAATGACGTAATAAAGAAAATAGGGCAGTGTGGTTCAATTGACCCCACATGACTGTCAATTGAAACACTATCTGAGATCAATTGAAACACTCAAATATCTTCGGCACAATTAAAGTACTTATATTTGTTTTTATCTTTTTCATAACTTCCTCTGCATACAATGAGCTCATCAGAAGTTCGCAAGCATTACATAAACATTTCTCAATTTATGAGCATCTGAAAAAAAACGATAAAAATAGTTCAAAGTCAAATATTATATATAAAAAGACTCGAACGCTGATCAACGGCTGTTAAAAACATTCGTTTATTCTTAAATATAACACCTACATAATTTAATTCGTCAAAATACAAGAGTGAACGAAGTTATAAGAAAATATACGAAAACACAAATACTTATTTTACACCGCGTAAACCTGTTTTGGCTCGTGGATACTCCCGTAACGCACCGGCGCTCGAGTGGTACTGGCCAAGTATTCAAACATGGCTGGCCATGTTTTCAGAGTGATGCGTCAGACGCGTAGGTATTATAGTTTTCGAAAAATTTGAATAGTTTCAATTATAACGTGTTTCAATTGTCCCCTTTCTACCCTAAATCGGCCATTTTTGATTTTAGAAAAAAAAACTTCAAACAAAACATGCTTATTTTAGCGTGTTCTACACGATACTAACATAAAAAGTAGGTGTTATTATAGCAAACCAACCATCGAAAATTTAACTAAGATCTAAAATTGTTCATCTTTGGGGTCAAATAAGTCGGCCATTTTTTATTTTAGAAAAAAAAGTGTCCATACAAAACATGCTTATTTTAGCGTGCTCTACGCGATACTAACATAAAAAGTAGGTGTCATCATAGCACAATAACCATCGAAAATTTTACTAAGATCTAAAACTGTTCATCTTTGGGGTCAAATAAGTCGGCACTTTTTTATTTTAGAAAAAAACTGTCCATACAAAACATGCTTATTTTAGCGTGTTCTACACGATACTAACATAAAAAGTAGGTGTCATCATAGCACAACAACCATCGAAAATTTTACTAAGATCTAAAACTGTTCATCTTTGGGGTCAAATAAGTCGGCACTTTTTTATTTTAGAAAAAAACTGTCCATACAAAACATGCTTATTTTAGCGTGTTCTACACGATACTAACATAAAAAGTAGGTGTTATCATAGCACACCAACCATCGAAAATTTAAGTAAGATCTAAAATTGTTCATCTTTGGGGTCAAATAAGTCGGCCATTTTTTATTTTAGAAAAAAACTGTCCATACAAAACATGCTTATTTTAGCGTTTTCTATACGATACTAACATAAAAAGTAGGTGTCATCATAGCACAACAACCATCGAAAATTTGACTAAGTCCAGCGCACTAATTTTGGTAAAAAAACTAAGTTTTTTTTAAATTTACCTATGTATGAATATCGCACTTTTCGTCATAAAATTCTAAGTCTTTTACGACTCCATGGTTTTTGCACTTTCGGCAAAAAAACAAGTATTTTTCACTGACATCGACCCAGACTTGACACGACATTGACATTTTGATTTTACTATCTTGCGTAAACACTCAGTTGTAGTCATATTATCGACATCATTGTTATGTTATTTGTTGTTATTGACAGACAAGTGAGACAAGGTTAGTTAGTTGCTGCGCGTTTTCCGCAACTCGACATCTATTGTGCCTTTTTTGCGTGATAACGAGGTAGCCCTATTCTAACCATCCTAGCTCCTCCACGAAACCTAGCATCTTTTTTAGGTTGCTAATTTGCTTCCTTTAGTGTTGTTAGAGTTCAGTGTTCAGTGTGAGACAAGGTGCAAATACAACATTGAGTTATACTATATAGTTATATAATCTATGCCGGGATCAACATCGCGACTAAACGTCGAAAGCGCCGTGCAAATCGCGGCGCTTACGACAATGCAGAAGCGGAACATTGCATCTCGTGACCTAAACGTGTAAGCGCCGTGAAAATAGCGGCGTTTACGATGTTTTGGTCGCGTGGTTGACGCCCCTACTAAGTTCGCAAGTTGTGATTGTGACACATTCCTTGTTTGCCTACGGCTCCTCTATACGAAGTAGTATAACTCAATGAAATACAACGACCTACCGATGTTAGTCGATGTACGTACCAATTCACCGAGAGGCAAAGGCGCCTGGCGCGCCGGCTGTGATTGGTCAAACCGCCCCCGTTCCGCGCGAAACACACGCGATATTAATTCCCGCGCGTAGCTTCGAGCATTTGAATTACGCCTAGAATTGATAAGATAATAAAAGTTGAATCTTTCGATGAAATCCTTAGTATTTCCGTATACATACTATTTAAATGCTATTGAACTGATGACCTTGACTTGAAAATTATGAGATTTATATTATGGCAAGGAGAATTTTTTTTAAATTCTAGTGCCTATATAAATTTAAGCTATTGATGAATGTGTTAGAAATGGGCTCTAATAGTTACCTTTGATAATATTAAATGCATTTCAGTTACCATAAAGCACTTGCGTAATGTTTTCGAGGAGTAATATTTTTTTTAAGTTTTTATATTATATTGAAATAAGCTCTTGTCAAATATGTTATTAAATGATAGGCGACGTTCAAATAGTTAAATACGATTATCTGATGAAAAAATTTTCTTCTTGTTTATTTTTTCCTAAGATTTAAAAGGTTGGTAACGAATTTTTTTTTAATTCCTAAAGCAATATCAAAATCTGTTATCTTTTTTTTTTACGCCTTGTTCTAAGAGTATTCTAACCGTCGACAAATAATATCGCTCTTGGGAGTTGTAAAATTTTATTTCCTTTACGTATCGTACTATATTCTTTCTCAAGACAGAAGCAACTGAGGACCATTTATAACAAATTTTAACCTTACTAGATATTGTTAAAATAAAAACAATGTTGCAGATTCTACAGTTCAAAGTTCAAAGAGGTTAAATCATGTAAACGTTTCCTTATCGCGTTCTGTGTCCTTGTTTCTTCCACTCACGTACTCGTAGTTTCAAATTGCAACACATCCTTATACAGACGCTAATAATTTTACGTAGAGCGAGCGTTTTCTATCAAACTTCATCACTGAAATATGAATTAAAGGCCATTAAATAAAAATAACCACGCACATTCAATTATAAATGTAAATATATGAAATAAAAATTAGATTTACTGGAGTAAACCGCAAAGGTGCCCATCATGCTCGCTCCGTTTCCGCGAATTGCGATGGACAGTCGCCAGTCTTTCCTCCAGGAATGAACCGGAGCGGGGCTCCAGGCCAGGCTGGTCCCCGCGGGCGGGCGTCGACCCAAGTCCCTGAGAATACTTTAAACTAAATACCTAGCACAAAATATAAAAGTAGAGCAAAAATTATACAAGAAGGCGTGTTAACATCCCATTATACTACCCATTATGCGCATTATGTGTGTATGTTATTCCAACTTAAGAAACGTTGTTCTTGCGTAATTGTGAATCGTTATATCTAGCTATCAGTAAGTATTACATACTTAGTTGTAGGTATATATAAGTATCTCACATACACATTAATAATGAATGCGTGGTATGCCAAATCACTGTTGTTGTCATTACTTCAAAACAAACCACAAAAACCTTGACTAGCATTCCGTGGCAACGGATATGCACATCCGACCAAAATTACATTTGAATTCAACTTAGGTCACACTATGTGCGCTGACTGTGAGTTATTTTCGATTGCGACTGCGGCATTCGAACGAAAGTATATCAGCCATCAGGGCGTTTTTATTTTTTGTTGTACAAAAACTATTTTTGGAAAATTTTATATTTTTTAGCTGTTTTCTATTCAGAATCGCGAGCTCTTTCAATCCTAGTAGGAGAAAAAAAGTGTCCTAAATTTTCCATACAAATTTCAAACTTTCCATTGACGCTACCGCCATACTAAATCAATGAAATTATGGTGGCGAAATGGAAAACAAATCTTGGAACACTTTTTTTCTCCTACTAGGATTGAAAGAGCTCGCGATTCTGAATAGAACACAATTAAAAAACTTTATATTTTACAAAAATGGTTTTTGTACAACAAAAAATAAAAACGCCTATCAATCTCGCTCCTACCACTACTCTGACATGAGCGAAACGGACATAGTGTCGAATGCCGCAGTTGGAATCAAATGCAACTCATGGTAAGCACACCAGTGTCTTTACCATCAGTTGCTATAGATTTCTAAGGATAGATTTCGACACGTTACGTAGTTGAACACTACTAAAAATTGACGGAATCATAACTTAACAAACATACTAAAAAACTTACACTAGTATTGAATCAGAGTAAGCTAAGTAGGAATCATAAAATATTGTTTATGCTTTGGCTAATTTAGCAAAATACATTATGTTAAGTATGCTGTTTTGCTACACAATAATGCAAGTCATTAAATAATGATAGAGATCGCGGATAAGGTAACGAGAGTCGGAAAACACGCATCTAAAAATTTCAATAACATCGTTAAATCGCAATTATATACTTTAAAACTGTTTAGGTACAATCGAAGTTAATGTATATTATATTTTTCAATAATAGAGGAGTACCTACCAAGGTGCAAAAGTGATACTGGATTTGAATGGTAGGTACAATCACCTGCAAGAGTATCATCCGCTCTGAAGGTCGCATAAATATCTGATACAATTCTGATGCGTCATATACGAGTATGTTGGCGGCCTTTATAGAGAAGATAATATTACAGGTGACTGTACCCATAAATTTGATTAATCCTATTTTAAAAGTGGTTGAAATGACAAATGAGGACAAAATTAAATGAGGGTGAAGCCCTCTGTTTTTTTACTACGACGTGACAAAGGAGCATACGGCCCGCCTGATGGTAAGCGGTCACCGTAGCCTATGTACGCCTGCAACTCCAGGGGTGTTACATGCGCGTTGCCAACCCTTTAAAAGAAGGAGGATTCGCTGTCTTGACAGCTAGAGAGGCAAGCTTTGCTCCGTGGGTCCCCAGCTGTCAACACAGTGAATCCTCTTGGAGCTCTGGCGACCTTACTCACCAGTAGAAACACAACACTATGAGTAGGGTCTAGTGACTCTAGTGTTATTAAACTGCGGTTTTCTTTAAGGAGGTACTTCCCCAGATGGGCTCTGCTCCAGATTTGAGCGAGACGACATTCGTTGTGCTGTGCCCTGCCACACTAAACGATATGCATCCGCTGTGCCCATACCTCTCTTAAAAGTACTGTCTCTGTACAGCTTAGAAGACTACAAAATTGTATACCTAGTTACCGAGATACCTAGATACCTAGTCAGTCACGGTGATACTATTAGATGGCGAGCGCTGTGATTTTTTCATCGTGACGTTATTTATCACCTTAAGAGATTCAATAGATTGTGAACCCCTCCCTACACTAGGGCTTAGCCATTCATCAAAGTACGGGCTATACCTGACAGTCTAGAAATCCAGTCTATCTCCAAAGGTCAGTAAAGGATTACGGGACATTGACAACTGAATATCACGAAGAGAACGGTCTGTATTATTTATTCAGCTATATTCAAGTTACAAATATGTCATGGTTGTGAAATATTGCGTCAGGGCAATATTACTGTTTCAATATTAAAAATGGATTACTTACTGTACCTATACTTTTACACGCCATTACAAAGCTGTAGTTAACTACCATTAACAAACGAAGTGGGATTAGCTACTTGTTGGTACTCGTACCTACTATGACATCAGGCTCTCAAAAGGACAAGTCAAGATATGACAAATATGTAGCTGGACAATAAAAAGCTAATAATGTTTTCCCATAAAAACCTTGTTGTTATGTAGGTACCTCTAAAGGGAAAAGAAGCCATTGTAAGATTAAATTACTTCGCTATCCGTATGTCAATTTCTCAAGACATTTTTTCTCCACCAAGTGAGTAAATTAATCGTCTTTTAAATTTGCTTGTATCAATTATTTTATCTCAACTACACTGCGTTATAAACCATAAAGCAATGTGATTAATTTACTCATTCAATCGTTTGCTTATTGGTTTAATCGATTGCGAAGTTGTCACGCGTTAAATATGCACTTAACAATGCATTATGCATGGTGTGCACTAACTCAACTCATGTTGCCACATTGTGTCTTGATCGGAAAATTACTGTAATACCTATGGTTAAGTACAATACCTTCTCTGAAGTTTACTTAATGGATAAATTATAATTTATTCTGATCATCAGTTGAACAACAAATCTTATTTAAATGTTGGAGGTATTCTCACTTCGTTCGCGGTTCGGTGTAGGCACGCAGTTTCAATCAATTTCCGTGTTTTTGTGCCCCAAATAAGGGGCGTCCTAACCAATTGTTTATTAGTCAATCCTACACTACATTCTTCCCTTTCGCTTGCTCATCGATAATCCGAGTTACGCTGTAGTGAAACCTTAAGCGAACGTAGCGTCCGTTCTTCCATTGTGATCGAATTAACTTCACAATGTATATCCTGTCGAACCCATGAGGTCGTTAACGGTAAGTAGCAAGAAACAGACAGCCAACTGTGTCTTTACTGTCGTCTCGTTCGTCCTAGCGGTTTCCCGGCTTAGGTATGCCACGGCACAGAGAGCTTGGGGTCCTTGTCAACTATTTCCTAGCTTGGCCATTTGACCTTCCAACACTTGCCATCTGACCTTCCAACCTATCTACATACATCTACATCTTCCAAGTTAGAGGGTAAACTAGGCCTTATTGAGATAATGAACCGTCAAACATTTAAAGTGTTACTGTCATAACTTATATGAAATTATAAAGCTTAGGTACTTAACTTTTACATTCGTGCTATCAAAATTTATACAAACTTGAAAATTATCTACTTTGTAAATTAATGTGATAACTCGTTAACAAGTACCTACTCATAATATCTCTTTCCCATCACGAAACTATGGTGTTCTGGACCTATGGGAGGCGCACGCGGAGGCAGAGGCCCTTTCGACAATTTAATGAAATACATATACACCGAACGGATGCTGCATCTGCCCGAGTCATGGGACGCGCGCAGAGACAGCACCCAACAGGGTGAATGGACTATTGAGAGTTAATGAAATCTAAAATATACTGAACTATTAGGTGAAAGTGGTGGACTAAATACTGGGTTATGCACTTATGCAGAATGAAACTGGATGCCTGCCAAATAAAATGGTAACCAATTTTAATAATATCTTATTATTGTTTCCAGGATCAAAGCTAGCGACTGTGGCGAAGGTCGGCGTGAGCGGCTGCGCGGAAAACGCCCAGGAGTGCGTGCTCAAGAGAAACACCAATGCTACCATCACCATAGACTTCACACCTTGTAAGTTATCAGCAGTGTATGCGATGCTTATCTTAAAAACATGCCGATTACATGAAACATGGTATTAATGTCGTACACATATCACATACACGACACAAGTCACGTATCCTTAAATCCAGATAAAGGATGACTCACACTAAAACGGGCCGGGACGTGACTGGACCGGCGATGTGTCAGTTTCAATAGAAAACGTCACGTGACCTCTGATGGCTCCAAGCTGACGTGATTCTAGTGTGAGTCATCCTTAAGTTTTGGCTCTTTTACTACCAAAAATTAACATCAGAGTATCATACATTTTAAACTGTTGGTTAAAATTACCTACTTATAGTTGTAAATTGAAATAGACGCCATATCATATATTTACTAAAGAAAAAGACCAACACCGACGAAGGCCAATCTGAGGACCGAACTCGGGTCTTCAGTTTACGCGGCTAACGCGATAACCACTAGGCCAACTGGTCTTCATGCCTACCACGAAAATCGAACGAATGCGGATTCGTATCTCTATCTCTGTTACACTTGCATATTGGAGTGACAAAGAGGTTTTCCCGTCAATGCCAATTTTCGATGTTCGTGGTAGGTATGCTTATCGAAATGCCGGCGAATTTCTCGAGTATATGCAATCTTAGTAACAGGCAAGACAAGAGAAAAAATAAAATAAAATAATTTGATTTGTGTCAACAAAAAGTTGTACTTATAGTTGCGTCGTAATTTGAGTTGGAATAATTCAAAGGACTCTTAATATCAATGAATATGGTAAATCAAGGTTAAGTTTATAACAAAGCAAGCATCGGTGTTAGAGTAGCTGTGGCTGGGTAATCCGCAGCGATGTTATATTACACCTATTAGAGACATGAGCGGATGCGGTAATCACCAGATCACCACGTAACGTCGTTCCACAGAACAACACATTTGGCTCAATTTAATGGCAAGAATGTTCTTATCTAAATCGCTAACGAGATTTATTTTATTTAACTTTATTTCAATAACAATAAATGCTCATAAAAACCGTAAAATAAAACTTACCTAAATTAAAAATTAAAAACTAATCTTAAAAATAAAAATAAACTACCTATAAATAAAAAAATTGCCACAAATCGCTGCCTAGTGGAAGCGTGCCCAGAATGCTGGCAGCATTGCCACGTTGTATGGCAATGCTGATCCGCTGTGCTAGATAGGAATGTGTTCTTGTGTTCTAGTTTCTTGAAAATTTAAACTAGAGAGTTTAGACTCTCTAAACTCTCTTAGACAAATTTACGACTTGCGAAAAATCTCTCTAAAATACTAATTTGATTGATGAACGTAGCGTAGACTGTTAATAAGATTAATTTCTATATATGATTTTTATGGCATTAGCGTCTTATTGAATATCAGCAAAGTGGTACGTTTTACTAAAACAATGACCTGAATGAAATCATTCATAAACTGCCCATGCAATTTTGAACGCGCTAGTACATGCGTAAAACATAAGTAGGTACGCAATTTTTCAATAACTCATACAGCTGGTGCCTAGTATCCAAGCGTAATAATTACCTGCTAAGCAAATGTAGTCTCTACTCTCTAGGTAATAGTATCAGTGAACATTTGTGTCAATTTAAGTGTCGCTAGTTATTGCTGCTTTGCACTACTCGTACATAATGATAGTAATAACTATGATGATTGATGAATAACGCTAGTAACAAAATATTACACAAATTCAACACTATTCGATCGTTGGACTGTGAAATTATAGCAACACTATCCTGCCATTAAAAAAAAAACGTTAGTGTACAACAATTGGTCGTGGGGTATTTTACATTGTATAGTCAATAATATGTTTTTAATATGTAGTAGGTACCTACTTGCACTGTAAGTGACCATGTTTAGCTTTAAATTTTACCTAGGAATATCATACTAAATCACATCATCATAAGTACCATACCCATCCACGGTGCGATGTAGGGTTAAGAATTTCACCACTCTTTTTCCTCTAGGGTGACCCTTAAAACCCCTTAATTGCTGAAAGTGGCACTGTAACTTAAGAGCGTTTATACCACAAAAGCGCGAAATCAATGATTTACGCGGTTTTCGGGCTCGATGTACTATGTGATTGTTAGACTTTTAGATCAAAATATTTATATGTACATAATAAACAACTCATAAGCCAAATTTGGTATTGTCTACATTTACAAGTTTTAGATAATTATATGCAATTCTAGCCAATTCTTTCGCGGCCGTTGTTGAAATTTGCCGAAACATGTTGTCTTATACGTCACTCTATTCCTACACTGTAATGATCTTATACAAAACAAAACTGGTTTACGAAAGAACATTACACTATCTAACTTTTGTATTGTGCAAAACTAGTAAATTTCAGATTCTGTTTAACTAAACTTACCGATGAAAACTACGCAATTTTTGCAAAATTCACGGCGTGTTTTAGTATTATACTTTCGCAGTAAATGGTTCAGATTGTCATTTTTATGAGACTATAACTCGTTGGTTACTCCATTTAATAAAAAAAAGTGTCAAAAACAACAAAATAATATTTATTTAGATTTTTTATCAAAACCCCGTTTATAAGATTGCGCGCGGCGCGTGCTCGTCAGTCTGGCCCCATGCCTTCTAGAGAGTGGACGTATCGCTTTGCTCCGCGGGCCTTCTTTTTACGAGTGAAGTTTGCGAGAAAGAGAAAGAGATGATTAAAAAGAGAAAGACATATCTAAAAAGATAAGATAGACCGTGATACCGCGACCAACCGATCAAGATACTTGATAAGTTCGATTTCTATTTGTGTTGATGATTTAATTGTTGTTTATATATTAGCTATAGTATTTTTTTTTAATAATCATCAGCTGGTGACCAGGACGTGATGTTTTCGTAGTAAATTGTTGGTAAGACCTGGAAACCGCCGTTAAAAACAGCTAGTAATTGCTGATTAGGACTAGGTGATGTAATCAGAAGACAGTGCTGATTCTGTAACCGTTCACATAAGACTTGTCGCGGCACTTGTAGACCAGGTGTCAAAGACCTGGATACGTAACCAGAAGGCTAGGTCAGGAACTATGTAACGGCTTACACAATACGCACCGTGTTTTAGCTTAAATGCATTGTCTTGCTGAGCACAAGTAGACCAGCTGGTCATTAAGACCTGGAAACGTAACCAGAATATTGGGTCAGGAATTATGTAACGGTTTACCTTAGATGCATCGTGTTTGAGCTCAAATGCATTGTCTTGGTGAGCACTCGTAGACCGGCTGGTGACAAAGATCTGGAGACGTAACCAGAAGTTTGGGCCAGGAACTATGTAACAGCTTACAATATACGTACCGTGTTTGAGCTTAAATGCATTGTCTTGCTGAGCACAAGTAGACCAGCTGGTAATTAAGACCTGGAAACGTAACCAGAATATTGGGTCAGGAACTATGTAACGGCTTACCTTAGATGCATCGTGTGTGAGCTCAAATGCATTGTCTTGGTGAGCACTCGTAGACCGGTTGGTGACAAAGATCTGGAGACGTAATCAGAAGTTTGGCCCAGCAACTATGTAACAGCTTACAATATACGTACCGTGTTTGAGCTTAAATGCATTGTCTTGCTGAGCACAAGTAGACCAGCTGGTAATTAAGACCTGGAAACGTAACCAGAATATTGGGTCAGGAACTATGTAACGGCTTACCTTAGATGCACCGTGTTTGAGCTCAAATGCATTGTCTTGGTGAGCCCTCGTAGACCGGGTGGTGACAAAGACCTGGATACGTAACTAGATGGCTAGGCCAGGAACTATGTAACGGCCTACACTATACGTACCATGTTTGAAATCAAATGCATTGTCTGGTTGAACACAAGTAGACTAGCTGGTAATTAAAACCTGGAGACTAAGTACCGGTTTACACTATACTTACCGTGTTTGAGAACTTGGCAAAAGCTTGGGAAGCTTAAAAGTAATGTTACGCATTTATAATGTTGAAGTAAGTATTGCTATGAGTAGTGATGTACCATAGTAGGTTCGGAACCACTATGTTATTATTACGAAATCCCTCTATATGGGTAAAAAAAAAACATGGCACGTTGACTTGCTGTATTTTTTGTAGGTTGAAGCCAGTTTGCTAATCATGGTTTGTCATTGTCTACGTGGGTGGTGACAACTATGGATTAACAACGACCATAAACATATTGTCATGTTATAAATTGAAATAGATGTCATAAAACTAAAGAAAAAAATCAACAACATCGGAAGCTTAAGCCGAGGATCGAACTCTGATCCACAGCTTACGCGGGAACAAGGCCGCCTGGCCCCATCGAATGCTGGCGAGTTTTTTTCTGATTTCCATAACTCCGAATCTCCAAAATTACGAAGTTACCGAACCACCGTAATTCCGAAAGAATATTATGTTTTCGGAATTTTGAATTCGGATAAATTATTTTCGGAATATAAAAAATTGGATTTTTTTGTATTCGTTCAAGTCGCTATCGGATTTTTAATATTGAGAATGTGAAATACGGAAATTTGATGTATAGGATTTATAAAAATTCAGAATTATAAAAATTGGGATTATGAAAATCGGAAATATTTAAAATATTTCGGAATATTTAAGTGTTTTGTTCTATATGCACTTATAATATAAAAAGAAAAAGAAATAGAAATTAACTTGGAAATAACGATCATTAACAATTTCCTGACTAATGTGATGAGAAATGTTGTGTTTCACTTCGCAGTAAAGTTTTTCTAACTCTCATACCTTAAAACCAAGATTCTCAAGATGTTTCTTTAAATGTTTAAAGCTTTCGCTTGGTCGGGTCGGGTCTCAACTCTCAATTCTCAATATTAACACGAGAGCTTGACAACAACTTTGCGCATTTGTACAGTCAAATCTAATAACATCTATAAAAATGTACTACCAGAAATATATTATTATATACGTACACAATCTTATTTTCTCAATATTAAGGTAGTGTATACATATTTTTGGCGCTTCATTAGAATTGATACCATCGAACGTGAAATGAAAACTATTATTAATAGAAACTCAGTACTAAAATAGCAACAAAATAAGTAGGTATTATTAAGGAAAGTTGATTATTATTATCAAAGGAAATAAGTACATAGGAAAATAATTTTAATTACATAGTACTAAATTCAGTTAGTACAAGACTACAAGTATCAAAGTTATAAACTGCAAACTCAATTTTACGCAAAATACTGTAAACAATGATTACTAATCAAAGTAACGTAAGTTTATCTGATTAAGGTATCAAGGTAAAATGCACAGCTTGAGCGCGCTATAGTATACCCGTCGTACGCGCGGCGCTCGTCGATGTCTAGCATTGCGCGCGTCTGGTCACGTGGTCGATGCGGAGAAATACCTAAACTTGGGAAGCGCGCTAGGGCGAGAACGCTCTTAAGCAGCTTCATGTGTTTTGTCTACCCCTTTTAGGAACATAAGAGTTTACGCCAGTATGTATACACGTAACATGTTAGTTGCCCCGGCAATACAAGGGGTAGGGCAACTTACTGTAACATCCATCCTAAAATAATTTTAACAGATGTCGGCTAAGAAAATGCAAAGGTAAACTTACTATGGTTTCTGAATTCCAGCGGTGGCAGCGAGTGAGATAACCACAGAGGTGCACGGCGTCATCATGAACCTGCCGGTGCCGTTCCCGCTGTCGAACCCCGACGCCTGCAAGGCCAGCGGACTGACCTGCCCACTCAAGGTACTTATTTCTTTCCACTGCTGAACATAGATTTCCCCCAGAGAATGCCACATCGATCAGCGCGGCCCGCATGCAATGGATTCCTGCGACCTCTACCGGGTCACCAATCCATCTTGTGTGGGGCCTTCCCACGTTGCCTCGACCGGTAATCCGGTACGTGGTCGGCACTCAAGATCTCTCTGACCCCGCCGGCCATAAGTTCTCCGGGCAATAAGTCCAGCCCCACTCAGTTTGGCGATTCTTTCGGCTACGTCGGTGACTTCTTATTACCTTTACTTGAAGCTTATCTCCATTGTGTATGGACGGTGCAGGCTGCCAGGCAACCTCTTATGTAGACCATCTCATACGTGCCACGCAACGAGCATGTTTGCAATTTTATTCATATTGCCCAGCTAGACCGAAACCGTATGATCATCCACATCATACATTGGTGGGCGCATATCGTATCAGATCTATTATTGATCCTTATTTATTTTTTATTATTGTCCAAGAAAAGAAACAAGATGCCCTAAAACAGCAGTTTTAGATTGATTGCGTGTAACCTACACGCAAGAAACGCGGACATGACTCCGCTCCCAAATTTAAGATTATGAATAACTAATCAGTCAGAACGGAAAGGGTCAGAACGTTTACTTGAAAATAGAGATAAAGCATTTACGTGACTATCTTCTTGCGCATTTCTACGAGTAATTCATAATTTATTATGAATAAATACATTTCTTACCTAATCATCTTTACAATTTTTTCGCAGGCCGGTGAGCAAGTGAACTACGTCACATCGTTGCCAGTCCTCAAGTCTTACCCGAAGGTCAAGGTCGACGTCAAATGGGAGCTCAAGACGGACAGCGGTGATCTGGTCTGCATCATGATCCCAGCCAAGATCCACTAGACTTACTAATATAAACAGTCTACTACACATAACAAGGAAGTTCTAGGTTACACCAGTGTCAAGTAGATAAACTGATGGGCCATACTACACACATCACATTGATCACTCGATATTTGATACACGCCAGTCCTCGGAGTCTTCAGTATCATCCTTATGGATCGAGGGTGTAGCATGATCGATCCATCACAAGATCTTAGGGAGATTCATGAGATGGCTTGAACATCGGAGTTTATCTTATTTACACAAAAATAATTTTACCATTGAATCCATAACCGCAACATAGGTTTACCCGGGAATATTTTTATGAAAGGAATATCAGAAACTTTTTCGGGAACGGAACTTCACTACTTGATAGTAAGATGTGAAAGCGACGCAAGTGCTTTAAATTAAACTCTATAGCGGCCATATACGTTCGGGCAAACCGTCGGATATGTCCGCCGGGCATCCGGACAAATTTACCATACATTGATTGGCAGATCCGGCTGATATGCGCGAAAGTATATGGCCGTCTTATTTTTGATAAGCATGGGACAAATTACTAATATAGTTTCAAGTTTCGACCGATTTCAAAAAAGAAACAATCCGAATACACGAAACGACTTACGAAATTCTGACAAATTGACTTTCCATGTTATTTTATATTTTACAGTTCAAATGATTCCTTGCGTTTATTGTATTATGTATATTTTACTCTGATATATAAGTATACTTTATTCATTGTTTCATAGTTACGCAGTTATTGTATACGATAATTTTAATACCTTTTCTATCAGGCTTTTTCTTATTTACAAGATAACTAACGTATTTTGTAATTTATATATGCTTTGAGATCTTGCCTGACGTAGTTTAGGAGACGAATCTTAAGTAATCTAACTAACTATACTTTTGTATACTTTCAATATTTTGACCAAAGTTTTTGTGATAATTATGTATAAATATTAAATATGTAGTTTAAATAATCACAAAGTTGCATAATAGAATAGAAAATCAACATCACAATTACTTTATTATTATTGAAACTACAAAATTAATGTGTACGGAAAAGAGTAAAAACCAATGAAAATACAATTGTGTTTTATTTCAAGCGATGACGTATAAAAATAATTCACAATTAAAATATTATTTATATTATCAATCATTTTAAGGACTAAGTACCCAATTTTAGGGTGGAAACACCACCATTAAAATTAAAACATTGATTCGAAGAAATGGCAACGATTAAACCTCGAGTCAAATTTCATAAACTTGCTAATTTAAATTCATCATCATATGTCATCATAAGTCTACATAATTACATGCAATGACCATTTCACAAGAGGGTTTACAAATTCCCCAACCATGGACCTAAAAATCATACAGACGTAATCCCAAGGAAATTAGAATCACGCAATCACAGTTTTGTCTTTACGGGATTAGGTCCTTATATATTTTATGGGTCCAACCCCTGTTTACATACAACGAAAAGTCGTATCAATGTTGCAAATCAGTAATACATTAAAGATTTCATCTTCACATTCACTCATACTCGTACGTTTGTTTTCGATATGGTGACTATAGTTAAAATATATTAAAATTTATTCCACTTAAAAATAGTTGGTGACAATCAATGTGTGCTCTTGACCTGACACAAGAGCAAAGCCCAAATTATGCCAAATAGACCTTATTGTAATATCTTTAGGTTTACTTTACAATGGTCGTGTTCTTTGCAACTGTGACAATAGGAATATGCATGATTTTTTGAACTTGTAATTTGATTCTGATTGCCGTGAGATTCAATGCTGACTGGAATGACATATAGGGATACACCGTTGAACGTATATGTTACACCAAGTCTGACAGGACATATTTTTTATCTATATGCTTCTTTTTTTATCGGAGTGAAAAAAAGGAGGCAAAGTCTACTGTCAGGCAAATAGGTAACATATTTAATTTAAAAAACCATGCATGTTCCTGAGTGTGTTAAGGTTAAAGTTTATATAAATAGTATTTACAAAAGAAAACATTTTTATATACCTTTCGCATTTCGCATGCTATGACTTATTTCATGGCTGGTTATGGTTATCATATTAAATACTTGCATTTAATTCCTGCTTCGGTATAGAACACTAAGTTAGAAAACATTAAAAGACAATTTCATGCAAACAACAATCTTATGCGTAAGGAATAAAAGATCATACTTGTGATTTCATCTTATTATAAAACCATCACTGGGTGTTAGCGACAATAGCCCTGGGCCTATACCACGAAAATCGGGCGACTGCGGAATTGTACCTCCATCTCTGTCACACTTGACCTTGACCTTCCATAGGTGTCTACTTATATATATATTTTCATAGAACACTAGTATTCGCTGTAGGTACCTATACGATTTTAAGCTATGGTAATTTTTCGGTACCCGATATTTCGGCTGTAACGCAGGTCATCGTTGAAACAAACAATATATCCCGTTTTAGATTGTAGTTATAGTATTCGTTGTGTGATTGTGTGCGAAGTGCTTGGTGGGTGTAACGTTAACGATTGCAGCGCACAATGTGGCAAAAAAAGGAACTTCAAGAGGCCCTTGTCAATAATATAGGCCAGAAAAGTGGCCCCTTGCCCAATTAAGGCCTGGGATTTCGGCCTACTTGAATAATGAATATTTTACACTTTCGTTCACACATCATTCAGATAAAAAATTTGGCGTCAAAAAGGTTTCCAGCCTCTCCCTATATGTATACCTCAGCAGGGTCTGATTTTCCGACCTCTATAATATTTAGTTTTCAATCACTATTTACTGTGATCTCTTTTTCACAGGCCCTTTACATCTGCAACACAGCTGCCCATCTTTCGTCTTTTTGAAAATCAAATTAAATTCCTGATTAAATATCTTCCTATACATGGACTCCTTTACAGGCATAGCGTTCTCCTTACTACACTCATTAAAATACATTGTATACATTTGTTTTATGCTTAAACTAGGGTCTAAATATTGTTTTTTTCTAGAAAACTGTTTTATCTGCTTCCCATCTAATGTATTAAAAGATAATATGTGGTTTCTTACCTTATCTTTTATTTCTTGAGGCATGGCGTGAGCACTGGCTTGATTATGTCCTCTGCCATCCGGTTTTGGAATATTCATCTCCGATTTAGTTAAATGCACATTATATACTGGTTTTTGAGATATAGCCAAAGTACCTAAGTAGAAATTCTTACAAACGGTGTATCTTACTGCTCTAACTAGGAAGAAATATTTGAAGGAATACTTTCTTTTTCTATCCGTGTCTAACTTATTGTGTTTAACGTAGTTTCTCTCTGTGGTGTTCAGCAAAAAGTGTTTCTTTTCATTGGCGTTTAAGGAGTAGAATGCTTTGAAGATGTGTTCTCGATCTGTGTCATCGATTCTCTCGTTGCATTTGTATTTGCATGTCTTTAGGCAGTCTTTAGTGTTTCTGACCCGTCGTTCGGGGACGAATTTACCCCGGCGACTGATGTAGGCCTCTCCCCGTTGGTGCTTGAGTTTCCGTATGTTGCAGGCCCACTGGTTGGGGTTGGGTACTACACTTCTTGACCGTTTGTTTGTTATGTTTTCTATCTCGATTTCTATTGAGTGATGTGTGATTTCCACATGCTCTGGTTTGCATCTGAAAGTTGAAAATGGAACTTAGGGCCAAGTGGAAGAGTTAATAATTTCGAGTAACACGTGACTTGCCAATTCAAATTTATGTTTATTTCACCCACAACTTCCTGCTCCTGACTTAAGTTTGTCCAAGCATTAGTATTAGTTACATAATACAAGCTATATAAAGGCTAAGCACTTTAGAACGGATTAATCGCGTTTGGAGCCCTTTACAGCACTCGTCTTCACAGGGTTAAGATGATGACCCTGTGAAAACGAGTGCTGTAAAGGGCTCGAAACCTAGGATCATGGTGTTAATAAACGCGATTATTCCGTTCTAAAGTGTTTAATTTCAATGAATAACAATCGCGGTAACAAAAGACAATATTATATAAAGGCTGCGAGTTGAGTAACTACTATTAACTATTTTACATTATCGGTAGGCTAGCAAAGAGTGCCGCGACAGTATTTGCGTCAAGAAAGACACATGTATTTATCTAACTGTTCAGATTTAAGGGCTCATTCATTAATTACGTCACACGTATAGGGGGGAGGGGGTCTACAAAAAGTGACATGTTGTGACAGGCGGGGAAGGAGGGGTCAAAATATCATAAAATTCGTGTGACTGTGACGTAATTAATGGATGAGCCCTTAGACCAGCGGTCGGCAACAGGCAACAAGCAATTTTGTATGATGTATATGTTACGGCCTGGCCACGGACCCACGCGAACTGCGGCAGCGGCAGCGGTGAGCGGCGAGCGGCCGAAACAAACGGAAGAAGCGCATGAAGGATGCCACGAGCCGCCGCCGCTGGCGACAACGCGCGCGAATTTACCCGAGCGGTCGGCGGACATCGTCTTAGCGGTGAGCGAGGCGGCGGGCGGCGCGGCAAGGGAAAGCGGGGAGCCGAGCATGCCACGTACTTCGCAATCCGATGCAGGCCGTTAAAGTCACTATTAACAAAGTGCGGCCCGCGTCAAGTCACTATTAACAAAATGCGGCCCGCATCAGTTTCGTTAACCACTATGTGGCCCTTGGCGGCTAAAAGGTTGCCAACCCCTGCCTTAGACAATGACAGTAGTCTTTCTTGACTGCGAGATACTGTGGCACTCCTGTGCTAGGGTTAAATACTGGACATTTGTGTATGGTTTGCAAAGTTTTATAAAAAACCTTTTTTTTAGCCTTTAAAAAGCCACCTGAGAACCAGCACAAAAACTTACTCTATCTGTTTATCGCCAATACCCTGCAGGCCGGGCTCAACTTTTGCCACATCCTTCTGAAAGATTTCGTCCTTCTGAAAGGCCTCGTAGCTGTAGTACTGCTGCTGCACGCTGTTCACCAGCATGTGCTGCTTGAACATGGTGGCTTGCGGTAACATCATGTGAGATGTTATTTGTAAAGGCGGTTGAAGTACTTGCGAGGACATTTGGCCTAGAAAAGTGTTAAACATAGAGTTTAAAACAGTGATTCCTGGGCAAATCTAATCCTAGACTGACAATTCATGTCTCTGGACTCTTTCATTCCCAAAAACGCCTCGGGAGGAATGCATACTAAGTAATCATATTTCCTATTAGTCTAAATTTTAGAATCAGAGAGCAAATTGCTTCACTACATAGTATGTATGTATGCTTAAATCTTTAAAACTACAGAACAGATATTGATGCGGTTTTTTTAATAGATAGAGTGATTCAAGAGGAATGTTTCTATGTATAATAATAACCCGTAAAAGCCAGGGTGGGTCGCTAGTATAATATAAAATGATATATAAATAATACATTATTTATAAACGAATAATGTTGGATTGATTGGTTGAAATAATACCAATGAGCTATTTGTTACCAATGAGTATTCTGTTATGATTAAAATGTGAAACAAATAGTAAAGTAGAACCTGATTATTCCAGACTCAAAAATCAGGTGTCTGTGTCATCTCCATCTGGGTTATCACAGTTAACTAATTTACAGGTATTCTGGTTATTGAGGTTCAACGGTAATGACATATTTCCTGAAGATTACTCAACCTAGTGACTTCTTACCTTGTAGCGGCAGACTTTGCAAATGAGTCTGTTGACACGACATCACTAGGTTCTGGGACGTCTGTATCTGATTAAATTCGTGTGTAATATGCTGAGAAGGTAAGTGCATGTCTGACATGGATGGTTGATAAACATTGGCTTGTGAAGTGAGCGGCGGGTGCGATAGGTGGATGATTTGCCGGCTCTGGATTTTGGTGTCCGTTATAGTCGGCTGGTATACTTGCACGATGTGGGGTAGCACCTGGCTGGTCGAAGTCTGCATTTGATCCATGTCTGAAAGTTGGACTTTGTATGAATACAATAGAAACTTTCACTGTAGTAAATATTAACAAGTTCACATCGAATCGACATGCTCTGCAGTATAATAGTAGTGATAATTAATTTTCGCATGATTTAACATTTTCTACAAAACTTACTTTTTTTTAATGATGATGTGGATCGCGTTTGATTCAATATGGTCCAAGGAGGAAGTTACAATCCACAAACATTGAAGTCCATTGCGTACGGTTAAAGTTTATTGAAACAAATAATAGTCGAAATAAAGTAGAAAAATAAAGTATTAGTTATTTTGCCACGGTTCTATCTCATTTGTTAGGAAACACAACAACAATGGATGATAATTCTGTCTAGATGCCTTGGCCTGACAAAACGTCTTTAGAACCATATAATATTGCATAGTAAATTTTATCTTACTAAAGTGTATACTAAAGTTAAAATGGCATGAATTAATGTTACAAACATAATTTGTACCTGAACCACATCCGAGTACAGAAAAATCAAATTCGCATCATACCGAACGTAACCAACGTTCAGAAACTACACCCGTGTTGTACATATTTTTTATTTGCAATAAATATCAATAAACAAACTCCGTTTATAAGAGAACTAGAAAAACCATGTTACTATTCAAAAGTAATATCACGTAAAACAAATAAAGTAGTAAAATACGAAAACTTATAAAATTGCAATTTATACTACCAAAAATGCTGGTTAGATGTAAATGATGTACGTTGCTGCATATTTTGAACGGTTCGTCATTTTTAGTGTTGCGATAAAACCGATAAATATTTTTTACGATTAATTTATTAAAAATAATTATAACTTAAAAATAATACCGTTAATAAAACACATCCTGATAATAGTAATGAAACTAATGAAGCTATTTAAAATTTACTGTCACAGTTTCCATATATTGCAAGATCGATTTTTCATTAGATTACCGTAATCACAAAAGAGATAAAGAAAGTCAATGATTTGTTTAAACGTTAAGAGGCTGTCTTGTCTTTACAACACTAAGGCCCATATTACACTATACCGTATATCGGGGGTCGGCAACCTTTTAGCCGTCACGGACCACATAGTAGTTAACGAAATGGAAGCGGGTCGCACTTTGTTTATAGTGACTTTGACATACACGTCAAATAATAAAAAATATAATGCTCGCGGCCGCAAGTGATGGGTTCGCGGGTCGCATATGAACATATCTCTGAGTCTGACCATAGATGCCGTTCTTTTACTTCACGTTGGAGCAAAAAGGGAGGCATATGTTAAGGATATTTTAATGTGATATGGACCTATATATACTGGACCTAAGTCACTGGTAATTTAACAAATAACAATTCTTAGGCCCATATTACATTATCAAATAACTTTGATCATAGATCTGTATGCTTCCTTTTTTCTCCAACGTGAGGAAAATGGGCGACATAATATAATCTATGATCATAGATAAGATCCTATATTGTATAGTGTAAAATGGGTCTTAGACAAACATAAACCAAGAAACACCAATATGCTTTATAGGACATTTTTTTATAGTCATGTATGATAAGTAGGTTATTGTTGTAGGGTAGATTAAGTCGGCCAAAAATATGTAAACTTGACCTTAATGTTCAAGCAATAAAGTCTTGTATACGTATTTTTGTCACTTTGGTTGTATTCATATCTTCGTTGCTGACTGTACTATTTTTTGCAAAAACAAATATAATAAGTCGATAGTCATTTCATCAATTAAATAGAGAAAACATTTTATACAAATAGTATGAACATTTTACACGCCAATATACTTATATTAATAAATAACATAAAAACACCAATAATTTAAACAATTTATTTAAAAATTGTTGTGTAATTTAAAGTGTACATGTAATATAAAATATAATTCACTTTCATACAATAACACGGTTATACATCTAGTAATATGACCCACTGATCATTTAAACCTGTCGTCCAGATAATGATATACATAGTCGTAAACTACGAGCATGATAGCGCCACCTGGGCCTAGCCGCATCACCTTAGGTAAGAGTCCTTTATATAAAGCTCTGAATCTGAAACAGAAAAATATGGTGTCAACACTATATACCATGAACAAAAAAAGGAAGAGTAAAAAAAAGGTTTCACTGAATTGAGAATCTCCTACCTATTTTTATGTTTCGACGTCGGTCAATAACCAAACTTACCCTCAATAGATGGGGCTTCGTAACTGATTGGTTAGGAAGTGGTAAGAAAGATAGAACGCGGCTTTGTATTAACGTTTATCACACATTTACTTCATTTGATGCTACTTGTTTTATGTTAATTGTACGAGTTTCAGACACCGACTCCAATTTAAACGCGTTACTTTCATAAAATACGTAAGTATTTATTTTATTTCTCATGTCGTCTGTTCTTTGTACCTTTATTATATGGTCAGAAATTTGCCTTGGTATAAACTTTTTACAAGTTAAATTAAAAATAACCCGTACATATGTATTTACAAACTGAACCTATGTAAAAGGGAGAATCATACTAATGTATGATGTAAGTAACGAACTGTATGTCTTTTTATTATTAAAATAATTACACTTTAGTAAACAGGAATAGATAAAATAAGATATTTACAAGGTATAACTATTGCCCTTAAAAGAATAGAATCAACAGTGTATTTATAATTGGAATTTAGTAATGTAATAATCCTAAATACCTACATTGTGGACACCGTCAACAAAATGTTAATGATTCTAACTACTAACTACATTGTGGTAATAAAATAATAAACAAAAACATCGACTAAAATACACGATTAAATATTACACTAATAACTGCACTAACGACGTAAAGTGACCGTATCAAAGACATTTGGCTACCACTATTTAGTAAACTGTCGCCGCTCACAAGCTAGGCGAGCTAAATTTAAACTGAAACCCATTTATCAGTACACTAATTGGCCACTTAGGAGGCATATTTAATAGTTATATGCAACAAGTAACCAACAATTAATGAAATGATGCAACTCTCATTAACAAGTGCCGTTCAAATATCATACAAACATGTTTCATAATTTCAAGTACCATGCGAATGAAATGCATAATAAACGTTTTGCGTAACAACTAAATGTATTAATTAATTTGTCATAATTTTTCATTAGTATACTGTTCATTAATCAATACGACATTTCCTATAATGGATTAATTGGATTAATGCCATTTAATATAACTTCATAACGCCTAATATTCTATAATGTGCATTACTCATAACAACATTTGTTATAACATATTTTTGATAATGTCTTCGCAACAAAACAAGAGAGCAGAACATGGTAAGTTAGGTTAGTAATCGAAGATGGAAGCGAATCAAATGGGGGATGGAGGGGCTATGGAACTAGCCATGAAAAATAATTAACAAAACCACTCCTAATCAAATGTTTTTAAAAGAATAAAATAAAATTGCAGCAACGCTTGTTAAATATGTCCTAAAAGCGACATTATACTTTTACAATTTTGTGGTAACTTTAGTCTAAATAGTATGAACACGTAATTAAGCCATCTTTGTTAGTAATTTGCGTAAATAGCGGTCCGGTTGGACACAGTCCAAGAAAATTTGCACGGTGCATCAACTCCGGGCAATGCACTGAATACGTTGAACTTTACGTCGGTGGTCAATACAAATTACGAAACTTCATATAAAATACTACAAACCACATACTGCGGTGCAATATGCTATCTTAGGTTTCAGGACATAAAACTAAGGAAGAGGAACTTAAAATAAGGTCATACAAATTTGTATAACATTAAACCTATACACTAATTTGCATAATCAATAATGTCAAATAGTTTAAAATTTAGATATTTTATTTTACTAATTAATTGATAAGTTTAAAATATCTGCAATACATTATGCCGTTTATAATTGTCTGCGAAACTTTTGCCAACAATAAAATACAATGTTAGACCAAACTACATAAGACTATCGGGTCACTTTATAAGTGTCTCAATCTAACCCAGAAAAATGGCTAACTTTGGCAAATTTCCAAGTAAACAGATTCATTAAACGGAACTTGTCAATAATTCGTATGTAAATATATTTTTTGGCCAGAGATTGGTACGATAGATTTATCAATATTGGAGGAGAGTGTTTGTCAATCAACACCACTCGATACGTACTGTCAAAGTGTGAAAATTTTTCTTGTCAACACACACAGTGTTACATATTTTTAGATCAGTGGGAGTATGTTAACAACGCATCCGTGTTATCAAAGGTCCTCATCAGACTTATCAGACAGCTATTTCAAATAACATGATAAAAGTTTATCTAGCTAAGCCATTGTGTATAGTAAACGCACCGATAATGGACGGCGCCGGCGTATGGGTATATGGGTAATGAAACGCTATATGAAAAAAAAACACATTAAGTCGTTAATACTTTTTGGAACCACTTTAACATTGACTTGACACCCGTCATTCAGCTGCTAAAAATTGAGGTTTAAGGCCATTTCTGTCTTCTCGGTTCAAACGAAGAAGGCGGTGGAACGAAGGAGGTTGGACCTATATCAGCGGATGACCGATACAATTTTGACAATACAATTTTGAATGACCGTAACATTTTTTTATTCCTTTGTACACCAGCATGTGTTTCGTTCATTGAGTTAACCATGAATCAAGGTCAACCTACAATCAGTTTTTACTGCAGAAATGTTTATATTTAGTGATATTGGACCAGTTTTCACCGGAATAACCCCATTATCGGTCCAAAAAAGATGCGTTTTCATTGTGCCACTATTTTGAAACCGATAAAGATATCTTACATGAAATACTTTATAAATATAAAATTAGAGAAGGACTTTCAACTTTTAACTCATTTAAAACGCAATCAAGCGCGGAAATGCCGCCTGCGTGCTGGGGGTGGGGCATTTTCTCCAAGGAGCCTAGTTTAGATATAATTGTTGAATTTTTGTAGTTAGTTTGATTTAACAGTACAACTTATACAAGTTTCAGAGAAATATCAAAAATACTCCGAATTCGCTCTTAAATATTCCATAATCGGTACAGTAACTATATATGGTACTTCAGGGTCTCCAGTAATCATGAGCAAAAAGAAAACAGCAAATGCCATTAGATATATACTAATGAGACAATTGCTAAAATCAAACTTCTCATTAATTACTCATAGGTTATCTACGTTTTTCTTGCCACCAATATTTTGTGACCCACGGTTTCAGATCAAATATGTCCGTATATCGGGCAACTGCTTTTAGGCGAACGTTTTTTTCAAGGCGGTACCCTATTTGAATCCTAGCTCATCATGAATGAAATGACATACATCGGAAGATCAGTGCTAGGCAATGCAAGGAACATGCCAAGATGAGACTATTTCGAGACACATTTCGTGTATTTTATTTTATATGTATATTATTTGTGTAAGGGATAAACAATATAAGTATTTAAAAATAAAGACATGCTTTATATTCTCACAATTCTCTGAACTGTTAATTATAAAGAAGAGGTAAAATCGATTTTTTTATAACAACGATTGATACCTTACAATTATTACTCACTCACCCTTCTTCTCGATACACCAACACGATTGCTCCAGTGGTTGACCTGTACTTCACCACCCCAGGGACTGGCTGTGGACCCTGGATTCGACTCTTCGCCACGTCGAAGGGAATGTTCACACAAGACCCAAGGACGCCAGATGTAAACCCGATAGCGATCTTGCGACAAAACTCTAGAAGAGGATCCTGTAAAAAAAAATGAAAGATAATGTGTGACCTGGAGGCGTTCCACTTTATATATATATATATATATTCGGTATCTCTATTCTATCCGTTTACCAAAAAGGCTATATCATCAGAGCTTGGATACCAGTCAAACTTTAATTACTTAGAACTAGCGACATTCCTTGCATTCACAATTTGACTCTTTGAAAAGACGATATTATTGTCGGGCAATATAATGTACATGTACACGATTGTTTCCATGGTATTTGAATATTTCATGAAACAAAGTACTGTGTCTTTTGTCTTGCTAAAGTTTAGAGCGAAGGAAATTCAACTCTATTACAATTAACAATACGATAAAATTTTAATTACTTAGCAAAAAGGGCACGAAGTTATCGTAACGTTTCTTCTGTACAATACGGAAAACCTATTACAATAAATTTATTTTATTCTCAGACTACCTATAGTAAAGCACATGCTTTTCTGGATGTTACTCGTTTTATAATAATATACCTATTTAATTTGCAATTAGAAAACTGCGGTGTCATAAGTATATTTAAACGAATGACTTAACCCTAATTTTATCTTGAGATTTATACAATATAACACAATGTGGCATCTATATATTAGGTACAAGCATAGTCAACAACCGATAAGAGTAGCGTACCTCATTAAATTAATGCATAACTCCTCAACGGTGTAACAACCAAATAATCCTAGACGAAAATAAACCTTGAACTATGACAACACGTCACAATTTAGCTACAATAACTCTGTATGTTTTTCTTTGTAATTTACATACTCACTTCGTATTCAGGGACATAGCCTTTGACACTGTGATAGAATCCAAAATAAACCATATTGAAGATGCCATTGCGCAAAATGGTAGCTGTTAGGCCTTTGTTAAGTCCTTTGAATCCGATTCCATTTTCTCTGACGATTTGTCTTGTTACAGACCAAGTACTGGGAACCTGCGCTGCGAGAGACTTGTTGGATTGAAGCGTGACCTTGACCACTTCAAATGGGTTTACTAATATTCCTTCTGTGACGCCAGCGCTAAGTCCCGCTAAAGCAAACGTCTGAAAAAATGTTTTTGTTTTCTTTAAAATATGTAGCAAAATACTCGTATAAAACGAATCACTTGAATGTAATATTCACTTTGTGCGGCTATTAAATAGAATGTAAAATGTTGTCCCCTTAGAGTACACAGTACCCACACAGTGTGTTATTCTCGCAGAGCACTTTCCCTTTGTAACCAACATTAGAATTTAGTTATAGATACGTAAACTAAGTACATAGTTAGCAAGCAAAATTAAGTAAATTTCGCTGTGTATTTCGGTAATTTTGAATCACACCAACTGTCTGTAATTCTGGAAATTTACTTTATTATAGTATAATTTAAAATTATTTTTGGAATTTGTATAATCTTATCAAAAGAAGCAGCTCTTTTAAAGTTTAGTGCAAACATTTCATATCAATTAGACATAGTATGAACTATAAACAATATGAGAAACACTATGCAAATATGCAAACAAAAGTTAAGCAAATAATATAAACCATCTTAATCATAAAACATATATTTTTTTTTATTAAATGCATGTTTTGTTAAATGATTTACAAATATGTGTGGAAACTTAAATAGGTAGGTAAATTTAAATTATAAATATAAAATAATGTCAATTTTAAAATCTTATAAACAAATAAAACAATAATCTCACTAAAGGTGTCGGAGTACTGGAGCCAAACATATAAAACCTTTTTGTTTGCTCGAATGTCACAAACTTCGTTGCACGTTTAGGTGTCTCAGCCAGGATTGGGGGCAGGATACCTTTCCAGAAAGAAGTCATTCCTTCATATTTATACATCTTCTTTAAACAGTCGAATACACCTCTGTAGTAGTGAGGATCAGAGCTCTTAATCGCAGTAGTTGTTGCTTGTAATTGCAGCCTTGTTTTTACAAGATCCAATGGATGCATTATACAAACTTCTACAAAACCTGCACTTCCTCCAGCTCCAATTTGCATTGCAGCTTGTTTTAAAAGTTTCTCTATGTCTCCCATTATGAAATTAATTAATAACTGATTTTATATTAATTGATAACTAAAGTAACACTTTAAATAAATGTATATTATTTAGACACTAAAGTAGTTCAAACAAAATAATAATTAGCGGTACCACCGCCTGTCACATCACAGCTGACTGTGACGATATGAAGTAACGTTGTTGCCATATTGGTTTTGCTGGGTTATAATTATGATTGTAATGAACCGTCAATTTTACCGATTCACTACATGCCTAACTTCAGCAAACCCTAGCAACACTGACACTGTACTGTCACTCAGAAGAAAAGTGTTGTTTCGCTCCTCCCAGCAGTTTTTAGTGTTTTTGGCGTATCCCGTTTACTTTTTTGTTTACTATTCAATTAAGTCCTCTTCTCGCTATGTGTTATGTTATGTTAATTTGACTAGACATGTATTAAAATCTCCGCGAGCTCGATAATTAATGTTCGTTCGATGTCAATAGGGACGATATTTGTTTGCAGTGTGTCATCCAAAATGGCAGGAAAGACGAATAATTTGCATTTAAACATTAGCTGATGTGAGATAATGATATTAAGTGCGTCTAGAAGAGTGTCGTGTGGGTGGACTGTAAATTAACGCGGGAATGTGGACGTAGAAGTGTATAAGATGGGGTCCCAGACTTTGGAAATTTTGCGCCAGGGTGTCTGGGCATCGCTGACTGGCGGCTGGTTTTACGATCCGCACCAGAATTTGTTTTGCAACACTGTGCACCTGTACGTGTGGTTGTTTCTGCTATGCCTTCCGTTCTCCGTGTACCTGGTAAGTTTTACTAGTGTAGTATAGGGTACCTGAGAGGTTAGAGATGACTTATAAAAAGTGGGTCAACAGTATTGAAGATGATTGTTGTTGTTGCTATTGTCTGCTTAAGTGCCTAGTTGCTATGCTGTAGGCCTATTACTGTACAAAACTGTGTGTAACATCTTGTATGAACCAGATAGAATGATAAGCCGGTAAAGTGGTGTTTTCCACTCATGGGTGATTTCTATTAACAATCATTTGATTACCATTTTAGGTCAGATAGTGATTATCATAGTTATGACAGGATACTTAGGTATTGTGTTATTCAAGTTGTTTACTGTTTGCAGTATCCTGTAATTGTTGTACTTTATTATATTTTTAATACAAAATACATGTCAGTTAAGTGAAGTGAAAGTTGAAATTCAAATTGGAAGAATTTATCTGTCAATTGCAAAAAATTATTTTATTGCTTATTGAATAATCTGCCAAGTGGAATAAGAGTCTCAGTTGTAAACACAAGATGTATTTACATATAATGTAAATGTTTTTAAAACCATGAGGTTTTGATAATGTATATTGGCAATGCCCCTAAAGTTGCAAGCATTCTTAGGCTACACAAATTACGATTGGTAGATTTTATTTGCTTGGATATATAATAATAATAATAATAAAATAATAATAAAGCTGTTGGGGAGTAGCGACCCCACGTACCTGAGCGCTCCTGGGGGACTCCGTCGTCCGACCAAGTCCTCCGACTCTGGCTTGCCTTAACCGGCCGTCCAGAGTGGGGTCGCGAGAGCTATGTTCTCGAGGGTAGATGTGGAAACCTAAGTGGCGAGTTGGCTATATGTTTAAAGTCCAGTGACACCTCTCTACCCCCAGCCCTCATACCGGTGTTGCCCTCGAGCCATCTTAGATGTCGCTTTTTGTGGGGGCCCATCTTATGTGGGCGAGTCACCGTCTGCCGGAAATAAAATTGATTACCGTTTTGTTAGGCAGACGTCCGATTTTATTCTCCATAACCCAGTATTTAGTCCACCACTTTCACCTAATAGTCCAGTATATTTTAGATTCCATTCAATCTCAATAGTCTATACACCCTGGCGGGTGCTGCCTCTGCGTGCGTCCCATGACTCGGGCAGGTGCAGCATCCGCTCGGTGTACCCCTTACATTTCATTAAATTGTCGAAAGGGCCTCTGCGTGTTGGCTTCGGCTCCGCGTACGCCTCCCAAAGGTCCGGAACACCATTGTTCCGTGATGGGAAAGACATACAAATAATAATAAAATAGCTTTTTTATTTCCACGTTTTGTACATATTACATTTTATATTTTTAAAGTTATACACTTTATATTTAACTTAACGCGGATCCCTTTTGGGTAAAAGCCTCCTCACACTTTTTCCAATTTTCCCTATCTTGGGCTGTTTTTATCCAGTCTATGCCAGCTACTGTGGTGATGTCATCAATCCATTTTTTGTTTGGTCTTCCCCGTCGTCGTTTTCCTGCAGGTCCTTTCCACTTTGTAGTTTCTATCGTCCATCTCCTGTCTTTATATCTGGATATGTGTCCTGCCCATTTCCATTTTGCTTGGATATATATCTGGCTATAAATATTCCCAGACATTGGTAGATTGTACTGTCTGTTACTGGCATAATTCTATTAATATCATAAATGTCTAAGTTAGTATGTGAATAAGTTTGTTCCTCTTTAATATAGACACAGCTACAGCAACGTAGAACGTAGAACGTTTGGTAGATATAGATACAGCTTAACATATTAAAAAAAATTTCTGTAGTTAGTGGCTATGTGTTTTCTTTAGTGTTTTTGTAAGTTTATAGTTCAGTTCTGGTGGAATTTCTTTTGTACATGTGTCCAAGTCTTTTTGTGTAGTTGCTGCTATGATACATACTAAGTCATCGGAAATTCAACTAAATTGCGAAAGCTTTTTTTAAACCCTCAAGAGGTGAAAATCGACTTGAATTTTCTACACAGATAAAGTTCCAAGTGGAGGGTAACATAGTAAAAATATGGAAAATATACTCCATAAATGTATAGCAGGAATTTACGCTATATTACAGCAGACTAATAGGACTTTTCTGGTGACTCATTGTGCTAGAGTGATATTAATGTTTGTTGAATTGTTATTTCCTTAGTGACTCATTGCCCAATAGCAGTATTTGATGTTTCATTATCACTTACGTGCAATAATTTATAGTATCTATTAAATAGACCAAAGTCCAAACTGATTTGTCCAAAATGAACAATTGAATATTTGTATATCTCTCTCTGTCACGCTTGCTTATTGGAGTGACAAGGAGGTTTTTCCGTCAATGCCAATTTTCGATGTTCATGGTAGGCCTCAGATGTCAAATAAATGTCTTTTGGCAGTATTCATATACAACCAGCAGACCAAATACAGTTTAGCTAAATGATTGTTTGTCCGTATCTGTCCGTTGATTTTTGTCGTTAGTGAGAAAGGGAGAAATAATTACGTAATATGTTTGTTAATGGGTCTTATTCAGTCTGTGGGTTATATGGAATATATCCATTCCATATCCGTTTCATCTGTTTAACTTTTTTGCTACGGAATTAATAAACACTCCAATTAACCATATAGCACTAGGTCCAAATTAGACCTAATATACATTTAATACATTGATTTAGAGTTGAAATATAGAGTGGAAAAAACGAGAAATGTTGGAAAAAAAATCGGATTTTTCCACACTTTTTCAACGCTAGGTCCAATACACCTGATGCCAAAACAGACATTAATTAAAGAAAACCTGCACCAACTTTATCTTTTTGCTTTAGCCTCGTATTTGGCTGGTGGAAAAAGGCTTATGGCATTAAGTCTGCCTTTTGAACTGTTTTCTGTTGTGCAATAAAGATTCCCTCTAGTTGAGTTTGGCCACATCCTAATTTGTATCTTTCCAAACATGTCCACTTTCAAACTTCACTATTTCCTAACTTGTCTAGTTCCTAACTAGTCTCTTTCCTAATAAAGATTAAGTAAATATGTCTGATTCTACAAATCACAGAAATCCTCAATCAATCCTCATCAGAGAGATAGAGTTATTTTATTTAACTTTTTTAAACTATTGCAGTTATTTGACATTCTAAAGTTGAGAGTATACAAATTGATAAGTATACAAGTTTCAATAGGGAGGACGGGTTTCAACTGCCTCTAAGGTCATTTGTGTGAGTGATTGTGAAGATACTGTGAGTGTGTTTTGTCGAGGTGACTTTTGAGTGAGTTCCAATAGTGGCAAACGGTGAACGTAAACGGACAAAAAAGAGGGTAGATCGTTATGTCTATCTTTAAGTTCTCTACCTGCAGACTTCAGTTTTCTAGTGATCTTAGCGGCTGCAACATCACTGTTGCAAGAAACCTGTGTTCACAAGTTATTTATTTCACCTTGCTAAACTTAGGAGACTAAAATATTGATTGGACCTAGGACTGCCATCCGTCTGGGTTTCCCCGGATTGTCCTAGTTTGGAGCCCGCCCGGGACGCGTCCGGCCCGGCTTTTAAAAACTGTTCTTTTAGGGTTCAGGTCAATCCCTAGCAAAAGCTAAATTTTAAAACTACAAATTGATTTCTTTAGTGTCCGGGAAAGACCGCGATTTTAATGATAAGTCCGCGTTTTTTAACTTTTTTGCCCGGTTTCGGCAATGTACGAGATGGCAGCCCTAATTAGACCTTCTTATTTCCGGAAGTGTAATAATAAATAAATAAATAAATAAATAAATAAAAATAAAATAAAAAAGCCTTTATTTTCTTACCAAGACAGTTTAAATAAATTACATTTTAGTTTAAGATATTATATAAATATATTTTTAAATACTTGTTTTAATATGTGTTTTTTTGGTTGTTTTCTTCCTCTTGAGCAAGAACCCCATTCTGGGTGAAGGCCTCCTCCAAAATTGCCCATTGTTCTCTATCTTGAGCTATCTGAGACCAGTTTCTTTTATTGCTTCTTCTAGTTCTATTAAGTGATTATGCGTTGAAAGTGTTCTAACATTATATGTTGCAATATATGTCTGATTTGTTTTCCTATTATTGGAGGGTTGTAGTCGTTCTCCCCACGGGGACCAGCCGGATTGGGGAATATTTTATTTTGTTCTGTTTGTTCTGCCGTTGTATTTATGTTATTGTTTGTCTTCCGGAGAGGCATCTGTGGTTGCTATGCTTGGGTGGTTGGCTTGATAGATGAGAAAGAGTTGGATCGGGGCCGGTTCATAAAATCGAATGCATTTCTTTTATTTGTTTTCGTAGAGGCTGACTGTTTCTCTTTGTCATTGTGCGTAGTTTCCTCCAAAGTTGGTGATTTAGATTGTAATGGTGTAATGGTATTGGACTTTTCTAAAAATACCCGTAACCCCTGCTGTATTTTTAGATTTCGGACATTTTGTATTTAATTTTTACTCAGATCATGACTTAAATTTATAATCCCAGGCTTTAATCCGCATTAACGATGAAATCTGTTAATAAAAAATACATCGGCATTTTTGTTTTTTTTTGTCTTACATGATCAATAGGGTTTGTCTAATAATATTGTGGGTCTGTTAGGTCAAGTGGTGCTCGCAAGGGTTGACCTTACCACCTTACCACACACTTACCACCACTAAAACTGAATGGTGTAAGTTGATACAAACTAATGAAACAGTGGATAGAATTGTATAAAATATTTATTAACCCGGGTTTTGGCTGTTGTATTATCAACATTTAGATTATAATTTTACTTCTATATATTGTAAATGTTTGTACATACAAATGCTTTACTGTAATGCTTATTGACTTGTAAAAGTGCCCTTGAGGCCTACTTGCAGAATAAATTTTTGAATTTGAATTTGAATTAAAATGTATTTACAACACTATTAGCACGTAAGGTTTATCTGTACGTGCTAGTGTGTATAAAATAAACAAATAAACAAAGAGCTAAGTACGCTTAAATGTGCATTTAAATAAAAACTAAATAGGCTGTTTGACAGAGGAAGCCGCTTCGCGAGGAAATTCACTTGCAGCTCAGTCTGTGTACGCGTCTCGGCCGAGGCACGCACCCGGGGTATGCGTTTGTTTTACGGCCTACGCTAACTCACTCGGTTGCACGCTGCGGGTGGATTTAGTATGGCGCACCCGCTTCGGGAGAGCCTCACTCCTAGGAGACGCGTCCCCAGGTGGCGGATAGGGGCAGGCCCGTCTACTCTATAGTAGCAGGGTAGGAATGAAATAAAATAGTTCCCGCGGACCAACAGGCCGGAGAAGGGCACTCCGTATGAAACCACGTAGGCTACCAGAAGCCTTGGGGCAACCCCTAAAAGTCTGGAGACTGAACTGACCAGTGGCAGTATAACCACACGCCTCACGGGGCAACCGGTGAGAAGAGGCTACAGTGACCTTGGGGACTAAATATCTCCAAAAATACCTGGCACAGAAAGCAAGGGGAAACTACTGTGACTACATTCCCAAGAAAACCAATGAACATGAAAAGTCCGAATATCATTGTGAGTGCGAAGTTATGCGATCCGACTAACCCTCGGCGCCATCGCGATTCCGGGTTGCATGGTGCGAAATATGCTACCGGCCACCTCAATGTGGCTCGCCAGGCAGGAGGTGGAAAATATGTAACTGGTGATAAGAAAAAGACGACCTCACTTCGCAATCAAATTCGCATGGGAACATGGAATGTCAGGGGCCTTCTAAAACCGGGCAAACTGGATGTAGTTGAGAGAGAAATGAAGAGGTGCAATATTACCATATTGGGACTTAGTGAAGTTCATCGCCGAGGTAATGGCCACATTGCAACGGACAATGACAACATTATGTACTTTTCAGGCGCAGATGACCATAGCCGCAACGGAGTTGCTTTACTCATCCCAAAATCGCTCCAAACCGCTGTTAAAGGATACCAAACACCTAACGACAGAATCATCGCTGTCAAACTAGATGCACATCCTGTCTCCATAAACATCGTTCAGGTGTATGCCCCTACAGCCCAATCTGATGAAATGGACTCAGATAGATTTTATACCGAACTTGCTGCTGTACTAAACGCATTACCATCCAAAGAAGTAACTATTGTACTGGGTGACTGGAACGCAAAGATTGGTACCACTATTGATGATCCTTTAAAAGGCACTATTGTTGGCAATTATGGCCTAGGAAACCGTAATGAGAGAGGCGAAAAATTTCTAGAATTCTGTATAGAAAACCAGCTGTCCGTAATGAACTCATGGTTTCAAAACCACTCCAGAAGGCTTTATACTTGGACGTCACCTTCGGGTCATAGAAACCAGATAGACTTCATCACAGTCCAAACCAGATGGAGGTCATCTGTCACCAATGCCAAGACTCTTCCAGGGGCAGACTGCGGCAGCGACCACCAACTGCTGGTTGCTGATTTTAGGCTCCGCTTAAAGAAAATTCGTCGTGCACCCCCTCAGACGGTTTCTTTGAATGATGCGGCTTTAATCCATTTCGAGAACTCGATCACGTCCAGAATCGCATCAATAGAATGGGATCCATTCGACTCAAGCGAAGCAGATTGGGTCATAATGAAACAGTCTATTAAAGATGCTGCGAAAGAGAGTAATGCTCTAAATAGAATCGTCCGCAGAAAAGAGGAGTGGATAAGTGCAGAAACTTGGGCCCTGATCGATGAGAGGAGATTACTGAAGAGAGAAGGTCTTGACACTGACAGTAACCGATGCATATACAATCAGTTGCACAAAAAGGTACAGAAATCCACCAGAAAGGATAAAAACATGTTCATTAACAAAATATGTGATGAGATTGAAGCTCATGCTAATCAATGCCATACTAAGGACCTCTTCAGAAAGGTTAAACAACTTACGGGAACCTTTAAACCTAAGTCATGCATAATAGACGACGTAAATGGTAACGCATTGACAGACACGGAAGACGTTCTAGAAAGGTGGAGAGGTTACTGTTGTGACCTATATCATGACGAAAAAGGTTCCACTACAGAGAGAAGATGGGATGAACATACCGAAGAACCTGCCATACTCCTTTCGGAGGTACAGAATGCTATAAGAAAGCTGAAGCACAAGGCGGTCGGTCCAGACGGTGTGTCGGCGGCTATGATCCAGCATCTGGGTATGGAGGGTACCAACGTCATACACAGACTGTGCAACAAAGTCTGGAAAACTGGTCAATGGCCACAGGACTGGACGCAATCCGCCGTCATCCCTCTTCACAAGAAGGGGTCTACTAGAAAGTGCGAAAACTACCGCACATTATCAATGATGTCTCACGCTAGCAAAATTCTTTTGCACATAATTAACTTTAGACTATCTGCATTCACAAGTCAGCAGATCCCTTGTGAACAAGCTGGTTTTGTTGCTGGTAAGGGGACCAGAGATCAAATTATGAATGTTCGTGTGCTCATTGAGAAATGCCGAGAATTCAATAAACCTGTGATCCTGTGCTTCATAGACTATGCTAAGGCGTTTGATTGTGTGCAGTGGAGTACTATGCTGGATGTGCTTGTGGAGATGGGAGTGCCTGAACATCTTGTATTTCTGATACAGAATCTTTATCTAGATGGTACAAGCATTGTTAAGTTAGATGACAAGATGTCGAAACCGTTTTATACAGAGCGAGGTGTTCGTCAGGGTTGCATTCTGTCTCCAAAGCTATTTAACTTGTATGGTGAGTATATCATGAGGAAAGCACTGGAGGGCGTAGAGGTCGGCATCACAATAGGCGGCCAAAAGATCACCAACCTGAGATATGCAGATGACACTACTATTGTAGCATCTAACGAGGAAGAGATGGCTTTTCTGCTGATGAAAGTGGAAGCAGAGAGCATCAAACTTGGACTGAAAATTAACCATAGCAAAACCAAGATCATGGTTGTAGACAGAGCACATGTCCTTCCTCAATCCAATGCTCTAGATGGCTATGAGAAAGTGGACCAGTTTGTATACTTAGGATCCTTAATAACAAATGGTGGTGGTTGCACACAAGAGATTCGTCATCGTGCTGGGATGGCTAAAAATGCTATGACTAACCTCAATAAGTTGTGGAAGAATCGAGGTATATGCCTTGGTACCAAGGTACGATTAATGCGGACACTGGTATTCTCTATCTTTATGTACGGTGCAGAAACCTGGTGCGTCAAAAGCTTAGACAAGAGCAAAATCGATGCTTTCGAGATGTGGTGTTGGAGAAGAATGCTGAGAATCCCATGGACCGCTATGAGAACAAATGAGTCCATTCTGAAAGAGCTAAAAATTACCAAACGACTCTCTACAATCTGCCAGGAGAGGGTTCTCAGTTTCTTTGGGCACATAATGCGATCGCCACACCACAGTCTCGAGCGTGACATCATACTGGGGCAAGTTGAGGGCAAGCGCGCTAGAGGAAGAGCCCCTGCAAGATGGTCGGATCCTATTAGACAGGCATGTGGTTCCATGCAGAAGGCAGCCCACATAGCCCTTGATCGCGATAAATGGAGGGACATAGTTGTTGGTCACGATCCTCAGTCATGAGGGAACGATGAAGAAGAAGAAGAAGACCCGCTCCGGTCCGCTTCACTTAGCGCTGTTCATACAATTTCTTATTAGAAGGGCGTCCGTTCTGGGTAATCCGCGTCAGCTAGCGTAGGCCCTTAGCCGAGTTGCGTTTACACAGACCTGGCGGCTCCGCTCGGATTTTTTTCTCACGAGATGTCAATGACAGACTGTGTGTGGACGCGTCTAACGACAAAAGGGCGTTTTTGTTTTTTGTTGTAGCCCGAACTTTTTTAAATTGGAATTTTGTATGTGATTTTTAACCAAAATTGCGAGCTCTTTCGATCCTAGTAGGAGAAAAAAATGTCCCAAGATTTTTTCCTCAACGGAAATTTTAAGCACCCAAAAACCATTGTTCAAATGGTTATATGAGAACTAATCTAATGTGTTTTCTTCCCAGTACTTTCCTCCGGCGAGCCTCGGATGGGTGATGTACTGCGCGCTGGTGGCGGTGCTGTTCACCAGCCTGAAGCTGCTGAACCACGGGCTGCACCACATGTACGACACGGGCGAGTGCGTCGTGCTGCAGCCGAGCACCGCGGGGACCTGTAACGACAATACTGCGTGAGTGTTTCCCTCCGGCGAGCCTCGTTGGGTGATGTACTGCGCGCTGGTGGCGGTGCTGTTCACCAGTCTGAAGCTGCTGAACCACGGGCTGCACCACATGTACGACACGGGCGAGTGCGTCGTGCTGCAGCCGAGCACCGCGGGGACCTGTAACGACAATACTGCGTGAGTGTTTCCCTCCGGCGAGCCTCGTTGGGTGATGTACTGCGCGCTGGTGGCGGTGCTGTTCACCAGTCTGAAGCTGCTGAACCACGGGCTGCACCACATGTACGACACGGGCGAGTGCGTCGTGCTGCAGCCGAGCACCGCGGGGACCTGTAACGACAATACTGCGTGAGTGTTTCCCTCCGGCGAGCCTCGTTGGGTGAGGTACTGCGCGCTGGTGGCTGAACCATGGGCTGCACCATGCCGAGCACTGGAGGGACTTCTAATTATAATACTAATACCTATTTGTGACCACAGTCACAAAAAATTGAATATAATTCCGCCCTGCTCCATGAGAATTACCGTGAGACGATTCGCCGCTAGGGGCGCTAGTGGAACGTGGGTCCTGCGGGAATATTTCAAACGTCATTTTGACAATTCTCTCATTCTGACACAGGACCCACGTATGAGTGGCGCCGCCTGGTGAGCGACAATACGGTACCTCCCATTGTCAATCTATACATTGTCCATATAACATGAAACTGGTCTACTTTTTATACTGAACCTTGGAGTCAAACACAAGAGGAAAGAGGGAGCTAAATCGATTGTAGCGCTTTTTTATGGTATATTCCCTTACCATTATGGGCCATCTACTTCAGCGACATCTACTTTATGCCAGTAGAACATACTACAACGTTTTAACTATAAAACTCTCGTGAGACTCGAACATATTAAATAATATTTAAAACGGGTCACTCACGTAATTTAGTCGATTTTCGCTGTCGCGGGTGGTCGCTCCTGATGACGTTCTTCGTAAAGAACGAAACATGTCGAGCGAAAATCGACTAAATTACGTGAGTGACCCGTTTTAAATATTATTTAATATACTACAACGTTTCTTCTAACAAACTGTGCTGTATTCGTCCTCTGTCTGACGGGACAGAATAACAACAGGAAATTGATTCTCCCGTTTAACTGTTGTTTTCTTTTAGCCGGGATGAGGGGATGGAGATGCAGATGCTGCGGCCAGCGGCTAGCAGCGACAACGAGTCCATGGCGGGAGCTGACTACAACAAACCCAATAACAGCACTATAGGTAATTACTTCAATCATCATAATATCAGCCATAAGACGTCCACTGCTGAACATGGGCCCCTTTGGAACTCCATATGTACCGGTTGGAAGCGACCTGCATCCAGCGTCTCCCGGCGACCTTCATAAGGTTATCTGTTCATCTTGTGGGACGGCTTACGTCCTAATTACTTAAATAGCCCGAAGATAAGATAAAAAAAAAATATTTGGTGTAAGCTAAAATTTAACCTGATGCAGCTTGGTAAATAATTAAAAAAAAAACAGCCAAGTGTGAGTCGGACTTGCGCACAGGGTTCTGTGTGACTTTTAGTTGCAACTGCACCTCGAAGTCTATATTTGGCGGCAGCCACATAAGTCGACGGATTGGATCACCTCATATTTTTTCATTCGTAAACGGAGATAATGGGGTAATGGTATTTTTTTTACATTTTCGTTTATAAATAAAAATTACTTTAAAAATTGTTTTAGAGTGTGCAAATTAAGCCCTTTCAAATGATACCCCACATGACCTACCCAGTAGCTATAAACTTAAAAATTTTATCCCCTCTTTTATTGATTTGCGGACGGATGATTTGCGGACGACACAACTGTGTTGGTAAGTGCGGAATCTTACGACCAGCTGAGTGTAAATATTGGTGATGCATGTAACCAGTTAAATTCGTGGTTCATAGCAAATGGCCTATTACTTAACAGTACCAAATCAAATATTATTCTATTCTCTGGTCGTAGAGTTCCATTACCAACATGTGTGGCCAGCTGTCCGATGCCACTGTGTGACGTAAGTAGGTTCCTTGGGTTTATAATTGACTCTAATCTAAATTGGAAGTGCCATGTTGACAGCGTTTGTGACAGGTTGGGTAGTGCCGTCTTCGCGTTGCGAAAATTGAAACCGCTTATCTCGAATGAAGCACTTAAACAGGTGTACTTTGCTCACTTCCATTCCATAATGGCATACGGCACTCTCATTTGGGGTAGTTCCACAGACGCTAAAAGAGTATTAATTGTGCAGAAGAGAGCAATACGTACACTTGTTGGAGTGAAACGACGTCACCCATGCAGAGAACTTTTCATTTCGCAGCGCATACTGACGCACTACTCACAGCACCTGTTTGACGTAATAATGTTTGTCAGATCTAACATGTCGCAATTTTCGCGAGTAGACTGCCCTGGAAAACTGCTACGCTCAACGGGGCGCCTTAGAACAGTCCCTCGTCGCATGGCACTTTCAAAAAGGAATCCACGTGTCATAGGACCAACTTATTTCGAGCACCTGCCAGCCGAACTAAGAAACGAGCCATGTGACGAAACATTCAGGCGCCAATTGAGAAACCTTTTATTGAATAATCCATTGTACTCAATAAAAGAGTACACGGAATTACAACTTTAATTATGTATTATTGTTTTTATTTTTGTATTTTGATTATTGTCTGTGTTGTTATTATATTGACAATCCTTATTGGGAGATATAATCTGAATGTATTGTTTCTTTACTTGTTGACGATTCTTATTGGGAGATATGATTTGCTTATTTTTATTTCTAACTTGTTTAATTGTTTTTTTTTAAAATCATGTATTGACATTTGTATTTGAATTAATTGATTATGTTTGATCTGTAAGTATCTACATACTTACTTATACTTTTATTTTGTTTTTACCTGTTATTAAAAAGACGATCCTTATTGGGAGACTGAATTATATAATGATTTGTTAATATTATTACTATTCTTATTTTCATTGTGACGATCATGATAAATATTCGTATAATTTTGACATGTAACGCAAATTTATAATGTAATGTTTTTCGTGAAATAAATAAATCTAATCTAATCTATTGGGCATTTTTCATTAAAAATAAATTGAAATATACGATGTGTCTCTACTCTCTCAATGTGTCTGGGTTAACCTCTATTCCAAATTTCAAATCAAATCAAATCATTTATTTTATTCATGGTAAAAATCAGAAAAACAAGATAGAAACAAGAAAACATTTAAAAAACAAAAAAAAAACATTTTTACCATGAAATGGACTCGCCTCAGCATAATGCTATCTCGAAGGACAGCGCTGATATTCTAGCAAGCCCATTTTGTTGGCCATGATCGCAACATGTAAACATGGCTTAAGACCAAAACGAAATCGGTAGCTTAAGTGGTTCTCGAGTTATTGAACGATGTGAGATGTGACAGACATAAGGGTTCCTTATTTACAATTTTGGTACGGAACTCTAAGTATAACACTGTGTGGGAAGAGATTATAATAGCTAAGGCCTAGATTTGGTCAATAAGGATTACTAATTTAAATTTCAGATTTAAAAGTGGACGTGCACCGAAAAAATAGTTCGGAATCGAGCAACGAGGACAGCACGATGTGGGTGAAGTTGTCCGACGTCGCCGCCACCAAGACCGAGCTGGCGGCGCCCGAGCCCGGCCCGTCCAGCTCCAAGAGGCCCGCGGCCAGGCGGAAGGTCAGTAGAACAGTTCCGAGGCGAGCAACGAGGCACGATGTGGGTGAAGTTGTCGACGTCGCCGCCACCAAGACCGAGCTGGCGGCGCCCGAGCCCGGCCCGTCCAGCTCCAAGAGGCCCGCGGCCAGGCGGAAGGTCAGTAGAACAGTTCCGAGGCGAGCAACGAGGCACGATGTGGGTGAAGTTGTCGACGTCGCCGCCACCAAGACCGAGCTGGCGGCGCCCGAGCCCGGCCCGTCCAGCTCCAAGAGGCCCGCGGCCAGGCGGAAGGTCAGTAGAACAGTTCCGAGGCGAGCAACGAGGCACGATGTGGGTGAAGTTGTCCAACTTCTGAAAGCTGGTGGTGTGAAAATCCAAACGCTAAGCGATGCTCTAATGGAATAATGGAAAACGTTATATTATAATGTATACTATTTTAATATCGCTGTCAGTTAAATTATTGATTGAAGTGCTGAAGTAGAAAAAAAACTATAAATCTTGGTAAGTGTCTGAAGGGCTTATAGCACAGACACAAGCTGAGCCATCTCCATTTCAGTTAGTTTGTCTTGTATATGTCAAGTGTATCCATGTATCTTTTATCATGTAATGCAAACTTCTTGAATAAACGTCTCGTATAATTAATTTATACAAATATTCTGTCTTTTTATAGCCCAAGCGGGACCCGCGCGGCAAGCGGCGCGCGAATCGCATCGACGAGCTCATCGTGGAGGAGGTGTGTCGCGCGGGCCGCGACCCGCGGGACCAGCGCGACCAGCGCGACCAGCGCGACCAGCACCCGCCGCACGGGGCCGACGGCGGCCCCTTCGCCAAGGTCTCGCGCCGCTACCACGAGTGCGAGCACCGCCCGGGCGACCACCGGGACTTCTTCAAGGAGTGGCTCTACCTCGACGCCAACGAGGCCCAACGGGAACCCTACCAGTCCAAATTCGCCCGACAACTCAGCTCCGACTCCAGAGACAACTCCGAGCCCAGCGTCGGACCTCCCTCCCCCAAAAAACGGTCCCATCGGAGAAGATACACAGAAGAGTGCACTAAATCCGCCATGGCTCTCACCACGCAGGAGTTAAACAGGAACATGAGATGCAAATCCAACTCCACCATGTCCACTATACAGCTTCCTTTACTCAATTCCACCGCACAACTGGTGTCCCACATGCGAAGACATTCGAACAATACCGATGGTTTCTTCGCGAGCGTCGAGCTCGGGGAGTATATGATGGTTAAAGCCGAAGCTCCGACTGGTGATCCGGACAAATGCAAAGGCAAGAGTCCGGGAGTTCGGAGAATAAAGAGTGCCGCGTTAGAGATAGGATGCCCTCCGCCCAGTGTATCGAATTTATCCCCTCACCCCAATAGCGTAGAGACCATAGGCGGACAAGTCTTGAAAAACCCGAAAAATGCCGTCATACCACCCCCGAGTAAATGTTTGACGAGAGGACCGCATTTCAACCTGTTCCCGAGAAGCGAACCGGACGAAGGCAGAGGCAGCTACCCCTACCTAACGTACGGTTCGGAGATCGTATATCCTATAGCTGAAATATCCGATGAAATGCAAACATCACAGAAGGAGACCGATCTAGATTCCAGCGGTGAAAGTTACAGTGACTATGAAGACGATAAACAGTTCCGAGGTTTCGATTGGGACGCGGAACAATCCCCAGTCGTGAGGTCCAGTGATTCAGATTATGAGAACAATGGCTCCAGATCTCCTTTGCTAGACAGAGCCACGGATGTCAGAGTGGTCCGAGCAAAGAGTCAAGACTGCAAGAAGCACTGCTGCGAACGTCATTCAAAGCAGTCGCAAGAGTGCGCTCATAGCAAATCTAAAGCTAAATCTGTAAGACTGAAAAAAGTTATGAAACATGATGAAGCGAAGTGTGATGACAGACCTAGTGGTTCGTGTGAGTGTAAATATCCCGCTGACTATTTTGATAAAGCCAGTGCTAGTTCTAAAGACTTGCTAATAGAGAAATCGAGTTTAGAATCTAATGATGCGGAAGCGAAGAAAGATGAGAAGGCAGTTGAGAAGAAGTTATGGGACCACGATATTTCTAACTCTAGCAGTAGTAGTGAAACCAATTACGATAGACCGCCAGAGAAAGAGAAGGAAGACGATGAAAAGGTCTTCCAAGAGACTGAGGAATCACAGGTTACTGATAGTAAAAGCGCAGATGAAAGAAGCATCTATAGTATAGATTGGTTATTTGAAGAATCGTCTAAGGAAGACGAGAATTCCCCGCCTTGCTGCCCGGCGGTCTGCCACGAAAATTGTGCTACAGAAGAAATTATATGCCAAAAACTTGCCAACGCTTTAGGCGAATCCTCATTTAATGTCCCAAAAAATTTAGGAGCCATTCCGAAACAGATAAAAAATTTGGCGCGTTCTAGAGCTTCTTCCCAGAAAGAAAATAAAAAGAAGGATTCTAAGATAGATAATGAGACTGAAGAAAGAACTCTTATGGATGCTGTTGAAGCTCAGGCAGCTTTAGTACAGGGGTTGGAATGTCTTTTTGCTGCCACGAATGCTAATACCGTAGTCATGCCACCGCCAAACAGAGAGGAACGACCAAGAAGTCACAGGCAAAGCATCAGAGGAGAGAGGGAAAACTCACACAAAACCAGGAAAAGATCAATAGAAGAGGTCGCACAAACATCCACAAACACCCTGCTGCCAACCTCCATGCCTCTCCTGGCGGCTTTCCTAAACTCTAGAGTAGACTTAATGCCCTGCTGCTTACCCGAAAACGCTTCACAGGAACTAGTTCAATACGCCGAAGAAGGCCAAAGACTTAGACCCCTCATGGACAGAAACCACAGAAACAGAGTACGAAAAATTAAACGATCCACTAGACAAAGAAACAATCCGTCCAATCAGAGTAACTCTGATAAAAAAGACAAGACCCCTAATCCAGAAAATCCCAACAACTCAAACAGTGTTCATTTCGCGACGTCTTTTGACGACACGACCGACGGAGCGATACATTGCTTCATGGATGAATACGGCAATTGGATGTCTTACACGTTTGACAAAAATAGCTCAGGAAGGGCTCAAGCTCAACCTATCCCTCTACCTGATAAAGAAGATGCTATTAGATGTAATAGAGTCAAGCCAGTCGAGGCCCCAGATTCGCAGGAAACCGGCGAAGGTAGCTGCGGATCTTTAGAATCCGAAGCTGGGAACAGCGAAAGTATTGCTAAACCTAAACGGGAAAACAGTATAGACCAAAGTTCTTCCAACCAGGGCAGTAATAACCCTCTACTTTCTAGCAACAACAACGTGTCAGCTGTTGTTCCTATCAATACTAACAATGCGAATAAAAGGTTTTACGTCTTTGATGGTGGGACTGGGTCCCGAACGGATCAACCACGGTCCCCTGTGGCATACGCTACCGATAGCTTGTTGGAGCAAATTGAGGCTGAGAGACAGTCTAGGATGGGCTTCCCAAGCATGCACATAAACTTCCTAATGAACCAGCAAAGAGCACAACGGGAACAGGCACAGCAATCAGTCGAAACTGTCTCTAACAACATACCAAGTCTAATGCCTTCCTCAATCGGTGACGCAAGCATGGAAATCAACATTAGAAGCAAACTATCCAAGTTTATGGACGAAATAGAGAAAGCCAACCAGCCGAAACCAAAAAGCTACTACAAATTTAACTTGTGGAAGTGTTTTGACGTGAAAGTAACAATGGACAGATTAAAGTTAATGGCGCTGTTCGACAGAAACTTAACGTTTAAAGAGACTTTCGTTTCGATTTTACTAGCGATCTCAGTGGCGGTTCTAGGGTCTATGGTTTTAAATCTAGGGTTCTACAGGGATATATACGCGTTCTGGTTCTGTTTTATAATGGCTGGAAGCCAATATTCGTTACTGAAAAGCGTCCAGCCGGACTCAGCGTCACCCGTACATGGTTTCAACAAAATGGTCGTGTTCTCCCGACCTGTATACTTCTGTTTATGCACGGCCATACTATGTTTAGTCCATGGGCAATTGCAGGAGATGCCGGAAGAACATTCTAGAAGTAAAAGAAGCGTGGACGATAAACCTTTAACCGTGTACGGATTTGAAATGAACCAACGCGATTTTTTATTAGTAATACAAGAAGTGTTATCAAAATTCCTTCTCTTCTTCCCTTTAGCGTTCAGTTTAGGATTATTTCCACAAGTTAACACCTTCCTTATGTATTTGCTAGAACAGATAGACATGCATATCTTTGGTGGGAATGCTACCAGCAGTTTGAGCGCGGCGGTATACTGCGTCGTCAGATCCCTGGCTGCTATAGGAGTTCTATATGGCTTCGCTTATAGCGGACTGGTTGAAGGCAAGAAATCACAGCATCAGAAACACAACATCCTCTTTTCCATCTTCTGTGCTCTTCTAGTACCAATAGCATACCACTTAAGCAGAAGCGCAAGCGATTATTCACTAATATGGAATTTAATTAAAAAACATTTGCTACCACCCGAGTTGTACGTAATACAGACGCCACCAGAAACAACACCGGAAGTTGAAAAAGCGGAAAACACTTTAACTGACGATAAAAAGAACAATTCAGAAAGCAATATCTCTAAACAGAACTCTATAGGGTCATCAGCGTCGAAAATCAACTTTAGCTCAGAGACGAATATAGCTAAAACGCAGAAGCGCTCGCAGACGTCAAGCGTGAGCTCTTTAAAGCTGGATCCGAGAGGAGATACTCTGTCTACATCATCGCTAAAGGAGCCGAATGAGACGGAAGATAAAAGCCAAGCTAAAGAGCCTGAGAAAGTTGAGGAAGATATGGAAGACCCGCTGCCAAAGAAGTTGCAGGCGACGGTGAACGCCAGGCTGAAGAACGATGTGATTGTGTGCACATTTCTGGCGCTGTTCGTGTTTGGGCTGCACTGTACAACGGTGTTTACATCGCTTACTAAACTGCAATTGAATAAGGTTAGTAATAGGCTAGATGAAAAAAAAAAAACTAATTAGTCCGTCTGTTAGATTATTAAAAAATATTCGACACGTATTTTTTCTTTTGTTCGTCTAATAATTTTTGATAATCTTTCTGACGGACTAATTAGAATAATAGTTTTTCAACCTAGTCATCATCCTATTATTTTGGTATCTAAACTATCCAATAATAAGCAAAGTATGATTTTAGTAAAGTGGTAATAAATTTTAGGCATATTAATAATTAATATACTTATATCGGGTTACTCACGCCTAAAAAGTCGAAAAATAGCTCGACATGTTTTGGAACGGTCCGCGTCCCATAATCATGAGTGAGAAGCGCTTGAGGCGATTGCTCTGCGCAGACAAAAAATTATTTAGCAAATTTTAGGCAGTTAATATAATTTGTTTCTAATGGTTTCTAAACGGATACTGGTCAGAATGGGTTCATTCTCATTTTGTCAAAAATTTTACCTTGCTTTGCTTTTCATTTCCTTTTACAATATGAAAAACCGCGAGCCTTTTCTTATCTGTCATTTTGACATTCGTTTTTATTAGAGAAACACTAAGCTTTTGACTAAATAAGAGGGGAAAGATGTGGAATGCATGGAAGTGAATTCAAAATGGCATTTCCACGCTTTAAAAAAAGCTCTACCTGAGACCTGTTGCCATAGGTGGCGCTATAGCAATAGCCCGAATCTAGAGCAACGCGATTTGTTTATGCATTCCGAGGCGTTTGTTAATTCATGGTAAATAGTAAGAATTGGATCTAAACATCAACATTAGTGGAGAAATTAAACACTTTAGAATGGATTAATCGCGTTTATTAACACCATGACCCAACGTTGCGAGTCCTTTACAGCAGTCGTTTTCACAAGGTTAAGATGATGACTGAGAGAATGCGAATTCTCCCCGTCAATCAACAAAGTTACTTGTGCAAACTACCTAAATACAAAAATATATAAATAATTATAAACAAAAACAAAGGTTGGTCTACAATGACCAGAGGGCTTATAAAGCTAGTAATACATTGCCTGAAGGGCATTTTATAATTAAAATTTAAAATTATAAAAACCCTGTGAGGATTAACATACATACAACTTACGAACGGTTCCCTTACTGGCTTATGGGGCAGAAAGAAGAGACAAGAGCTTTTATTGGATCTATTTAAGAGTCCACATATCCGAGCAAAAGAGAGCGGGATAGACCTAATTGCAAGAGCACGCGAAACATGAAAAGGCGATAGCAGGCGGGCGCGTCAAAATACACTGCATAATCAGATAATTGCTGTTTACACGTAAACTACAATTTCTGTAGATAAAAGCTTTTACCAGATTTAAGAACTAGTTATTACTTAACTATTTAACTAAGAATCATGTTTATAAATTCAAGGGTTTCGACGTTCTAACCAAAAACATGTAAAAAAGGACCTATGTTTGAAAAATAAAAGTATCGAGGCTTTTGTTAAAAATCATGTTTTCACGTTTACCAGTTTTAAGGAAATATGTTGAAGTTGTATGTGTATGAATATCAGATACCTAGTTGTTATCAATATTGAGATCTAGACGTCTGAATGATAACAATTTGGCCACTGTGGCCTCTTAAAACATTTTTTTGTTGCAGGCCGTATGGATAATCTGCGCTATAGGCTGGGCGCTGCACTACATAACTCCCCAGCTGCGTAAACAGCAGCCCTGGCTGTGTCTAGCGGGGCCAGTGTTGAGGCCCCACGAGCATGCACAGTTTGAAGTCACGGAACCGGCCAAGCTAATGTACTTCGAAAAGGTAAGTCATTCTAATTTCTACCTTATATACTGTATAATAATAAAATAAATAATAAAATAGTTTTTTATTTCCTCATACAAGTATACATTTGTTTTTTTTTTTAATAAAAGTTAATCTATGTGGATCCCATTCGAGTGAAAGCCTCCTCACATGCCTTCCATTCATCTCTGTCCTGGGCTTTATCTATCCAGTTAGTTCCAGCTGTTGAGATTATGTCGTCTATACTATACTGTATCAGTGTATAATCCAAAAATATCGAATGGAAATGTTTGTGACCATTGGCGCTTGTATTCAAATTTGGAATGTAATGGTTAATAGTATGACGAAGATTAGAACATAATGTCGAATATGAAAGGTTCACATTTTTCGTATTCGAGTAAACACGGTCAATAAGATTCGTATTTATTTAACGAAGAACGATATTGGCTGTATCTAAATAAGCTAAAATAAACGACAACCCAACATTTTCCCCATTAACACTTTAAATAGTCATTAGGGCTTGAAGTAGTGCTATGCATTCAGTTTTTAAGGTTCCATACCCAAAAGTGTAAAAAAAATACTAAGACTGTCACCAGGCTGCAGCCTGTCAGAAAGCGTGGAGCGTTTATATAATCTTTACTCTTTTTGGGCAAAACGCTCCACGCTTTCTTTCAAAATAAATCATAGTAAATATTTAATAAAGATGATTACCTACTTATAACCATTTCGCATAGATAATTATTTACCGTTCGTCACCAACTGAAATTGTTCATGTTTACCTGCGATCTAATGAACATTTGGCAAAGGGAAAACTCTTGAGTCATCTGTCATCAAACTAAATGTCCGAATTATATTGTAATTTTTAGTGCGTGCTAAAAGCGTGTTTTTTAGTTTTTTAAAGTATTATTTTTATTTTATACTTTTTAGTCTTATTATTATTCAAACTTAATTTATTTCTTTATCCAATCGTCGTTTTCTCTGCGTTGCTGTTTCTAATGGTTTAAGTTTTTTTTGTTTTTTTTTCCATCGTGCTGTTCCCACAAGTAGTAGACAAATAGACGGTCGACCCCCCCGGAGGTCCATGTAGGGGGGCAAGGCTAATTACAATAGGGTTGCGCCTGGTGCCCTAAGGTGACGCTAGCGACATGATATTTTTTTCCACCCTCATGCCATTCAGCCCTCGGCGCGTATCCTACCTTGGCTTGGGTGGGATCTCATAGGCTTTAAGTCCAATCTTCGTATTCCTCTCGTCAAACCTTTTTGATTGATACCCAAGACATGATAATTTGGTAAGAAAATGTCATTTCGCATTCTTTTCAGCAAACCCTTTCATTTTATACCTAAATCATAGGGCTGCATTTCAAATAGCCAACTCGCCACCTTGGAACGGTCGCCATGTTGGATTTAGGTCACGTGATTATTTTTTTCGTATCCCATTCAGCAAACCCTTTCATTTGATACCCATATCATGGGGGTGCATTTCAAATTGCCTGTCCGCCATCTTGGGGAGGCCGCCATATTGGATTTGTAATGACGTTTCTTAGCTAGTCATGTATTGTCATCAGAACTCAGAGCGTGTGCAAAATTTCATCATAATCGGAGATCGGGAAGTGGGTCAAATTAAGATTCCAAGATTTTCTTACATACATACATATTTAGTTACAATTGAAGCTAATAAATAAATAAAAATTATTTATTTCAGATTCATAATCCATATACAAGCGTGTTAAAAAGTGGTTATAATATTTTTTTAGGGTACCTCCCGTACATGTAAAGTGGGGGTGATTTCTTTTTCGTTTGAAACCTAGAGTGTGACGTATTATTGGATAGGTATTTGAAAAATAATGAGGGTTTTCTAAAAACAGTTTTTCATAAAGTTAATATTTTCGGAAATAATCGTTCCAGAAGTTTGAAAAAATGTGTCCCCCTCCCTCTAACTTTTGAACTATGAGTTCAAAAAATATGAAAAAAATTACAATAGTAGAACTTTATTGGAAAATTATTTTGAACTTGATTGGTTGAACGGTTTATGAAAAATTTTACAAAATAATTTCTAAATTAAGTTTGTAATTTAACCGTATATGTTTTTTTTTTCTTGAGTAGTTAATTTATCATCCCGCACTTACCTTCCTTCTAAAAATGGGAAATGGGCTGAATGAACGCGCGAAGTGCTCGACAGTCCGCCTGTATCCGACCGGGCGTCCCTACTCTACATCTACATCTACCTTCCTTCTAATAAAAAAATAATGATTCAAATCGACTCACGCGATCAAAAGCTACCCCCCGAAAACCCAACACACATAATCCGTCTAGTTTGTATAAATTAGTAACCCAATTTACTTCGCGCTGTTAAGATTTTTTCGGATTTGATAGGGTCGGGTCGGGTGTATTTATTAAAACACTTTTTAATTTGCCTTGCCTATTGTGACGGACGGTAAACTACGGAACCCTACACTGGCCGGTTTTTTTTGTTTGGTGTGAATATTGCCATAGATATTGAACGTCAGCTTTGCGCTCCAGATATTCGTGTACCTGTGCTTCCTGGAGCGCAACGTGCTGTACCCGGGCGTGGTGGTGGCGGCGACGACGCAGGACGCGCCCGCCATCGCCGCCAAGTACGGCGACGCGCTCGCCGCGCTCATAGTGTGTGTCGCTGCTCTCAAGTGTAAGTATACTCGCGTCCACACGCCTCTCCCGGCAAGGAAATCCTTGCCTCGCGAGGAAATTGCCGCGCGACGCATAAACTCGCCGTCAATACAACTTACAAATGTAAACAAAAGTTATCACATGTTTTGTCACTGTTTCTCCTTATATTTTCATACTACTTCATCATCATCAAACACTACTGAAGCCGCTCACTCACTCACTCACGCGAAGGTCACTGATATGGTCGAATTATTGTAACATATACAAAACGTAAGATAAATATATTAATCTTAGAAGTCATTAAAAACATAAAAGTTAGGTTATTACGATGAATATGGCGGTTTGTTTACATTGTTAGGAAGTTGGATTGACAGCGATTATATAGCGCTGTGGGGACGGGCTCCGCCCGCGGCATACGTTCACGTCGCCATTTTTCAGGCAAGATGGCGGCCCTTTAACAGCTGTTAGTGTGTTGACACCTGATCAGTACTGAACACACTGACAGCTGATCGAGTGCCGTAAATAAGTCGTATGCCGCTCGCTCTGCTTGAACGCGCCCAATAAGATGTGTTATATTATGTCAACAACTGCTGAGGCCGAATGCAGACAACTAGATCTTTTAATGAATACATCATACTATATAGAGTGCAAAATATACGTTTTATTATTCACAAAAAAAAAAAACATGGGACACGTCCTTCTTTTGCTCTTTGCCTTACATACATGTATCAAATTTCAAAACCTATCTATCTAAAACTAGCTCGGATCAAATTGGCGGTGACAGACGGACAGACAATCGAATGACCCGTCTGTAATCGATTTTTCCATTTGTACTTTAAAAAGCTTCTTTATGTAACGCATTTTCTTTTTAACACCGGACTAGCAATTTTCATCTGTTCGTGAGATAAAGATCGATTTACGAAAACTGGCGCGAAAAATGTACGAAACTGTCATTAATTTCATAGACATTCCGCGCCTCCTTTCGTGAATCGATCGTCATAGCACAGATTATATAATAGTTCTCAAGAAACAAAGCGAATATAATAACCGTTTTGAAGACTATACAAAAAATAAATTGCCGCCCCGCCCGTCTCACCCCCGCACAACCCTAGGATTGCCTACGATTATAAATATTGTATAATACTGCGTGTACCAGCGCCAGCACCAGCCTGTGAGTCGGTACCGTCTCAAGACAAAAGACGGCCTGCTCATAGGAACACAAACCTTATAATTTACTTATAGCCATTTATTTAAAATCCATTTTCGCTCACAGGCCTGCGGAACGCGTACTCTGAACCAGACACGCAGTACTTGATACTGGTGTTCGCGTACCTGCTGTTCCAATGGGACCTCAACAGCCAGAACATTTCGGAACAGTTCCTCATCGATTACTTCGTCACCGCCATTATATTCAGCAAAGTCTACGAGTTTCTACTCAAGGTATGTTTATGAATATAACTCGTTACATACTTCACATGTATATGTTTGCCTATTTCACTTTTTTGAGGCCTTAAAGTGCCCCAAACAATTTCGATGCTTCTGATTGTATGTACCTAAGTATATAATCATCATCTTCCTTTAATTGTCCCGGTTTTTACTACGAATCATAGAGCTTTTAATAATTAGATATCATATATATTATATATATTCTTAATCAATCAGACAGCCTTCAAATCAAGGGTGAACAGGCACCTTCTGGGCGAGCTCGCTCCATCGTAGGCCACGTCTTTGCTTTTGGCTAGTCTGTGGCCAAGAGTAAGCCCATTTGTTATAAAAAAAAAAGCTTGGGGTTCGCTTGCCAGTATAATCTCAAAATTTTGCGTAGTCATTAAATTCCTTAGAAAGAAAAAGGGCCCTTAGCAACCTCCTAAGGTGCATACGAGGGAAATGTTGGAAAAATTCAGAGCTACGGGTGTGTGGGAGCGAGTCGCGGGTTCGAGTCCTGCCCGAAGCCATGAATTTTTCTATATTTCTTTCTAAGAAATTTAGTATTTTTCGCAGACGTCACTGGTTTTTAAGAAGGAAATGTCACATCAAAACCAGAGGGACAAGGGCTTATTGACATCAGTTCGATTTAGTCACGATGTTACCTTTACCGAAATGCGATTGGTACCTAAATATTAAATTATATTTTGTAAAGTTGTTCCGAAAAACTCATTTGCTACTAGCCGTTATACGAACCCGCGACCAAAATAGAGAGTCGCACGCAACGACTCAGTAGTCGAACTAATGATATAATCAATTAATCATTGATAAAAATTGTTTACCTCATTGGCCAAACGACAAAATTCCGGCCGCGGCGGCTGCTCTGCGCACACGCTCTATATAAGCTCTATATATGTCTGATACTTACGGGAGTTTTCTGAGTTCTTTGTTTTGTTTCTTTGTTAACATTGCGTGTTATTTCAGATCCAATTCGTCGTGACCTACATAGCCCCCTGGCAGATCACGTGGGGCAGCGCATTCCATGCGTTCGCGCAGCCATTCAGCGTGCCCCACTCCGCTATGCTATTCCTACAGTGTGCTGTCTCTGCGTTACTGTCGTCCCCTCTCACTCCAGCATTGGGTAAGTTACGTATTCGTCTCTTAAAGAGGAAATACAAAATTTTCGTACTATTATTTAGCACTAAGATTATGCCTATAGATATAGAATTGAAGTTATCCATTCCTTGCAGGCAGCGCCATCTTCATGACGTCGTACGTACGACCTGTCAAATTTTGGGAGCGCGACTACAACACTAAACGAGTAGATCAGAGTAACACGAGACTTTCGTCGCAGCTGGAACGGAATCTAGGAGCTGGTGAGTTGTGTTTCTTTTAGAAATAAATACCTGAGGGCCTCTCCAGAAATAATGTGACACATTATGGGGGATCGTAAAAATATCAATAATATAATAATATTCAAAGCGCTGATTAAGGATTTGACATTTGACAGATGACAACAACTTGAACTCTATATTCTACGAGCATCTGACGCGTTCTCTGCAACATTACCTCTGCGGGGATCTCATGCTTGGAAGATGGGGACAGGTGCAACAAGGAGACTGTTTCGGTAAGTCATTGAGCCTATTTTGACCATGGATTTGAACTAAATGGCAGCTTTTCACCGAGTCAGGTCAGGACTCATAAGAGAAAACGGCCCAGTTGAGAGCGCCACACCTTAACCCACTCGCACTACAGTTCCCCAAATAGTAATAGTACATTACATACCAAGGCCGTTTAAGTGGGAAATGCCTCGGACTCCATGTAATTGTCGGCCGAGGCGAAGCCGAGGTCGACTAACATGTGATCCGAGGCTTTCCCATTTACCGGCCGAGGTTTGTATACTATTTTTCAGCCCGACGGAGCCGGCAGGCGGCAATTTAGTTTTGCGTAAAGTGGCGCTTACCGGCCGGAGGACTGAAAAGATTAATAATACCATAAACAATATATGTATACACGTATAAAGTTTATGTAACCAAAAATATTGTCTATAGGTAGGTACACATAGTACACATGTTTACTAATAAAAGGAAGACTTATAAATTACTATTAAATATATTTAAATAATTGACAATATTATAGACGGTGATTTTGAATTAATTATTAATACAAATGATTCGAGTAGTGATGTTGAAAGTGTTTCGAACTGTGACACGCACGGTGAATTATAAAGTAAGCAACCTATGTGTATTTACATCTCTCTAGTTATTTTCTTCCATCTACTTATATATATAAATATTTTTCTCTTATAGGTTTCGATGAACTTCTTTCACACGACTCACGCTTGACTCGAATTTTATCGATACATTGATCGATCGTGTCACCACTTTGTGTTACGATTTACTTCTGACAAAAGTGTCATCACCACAATAAATGTCATAGTGGCATACATATTTTCTTATAAATTACTTCCCTAATGAAAACCGGAAAAAATATTATTAGCAACACGAAATTAACACAATGTTAAAGTAGTATAAGCATCAGTTCTATAATAATCAATCTAATAAGTAAATAAATCAATCTACCTATATAATCTGCTCTCTGGGGCAGTTTTACAAGTCAATAAGCATTACATAAATATTTTTGTTACAGTGTTAGCATCAGACTACCTGAACTGCCTAGTCCATATTGTAGAGATGGGCAACGGCCTGGTCTCCTTCCAACTGCGAGGCCTAGAGTTCAGGGGCACGTACTGTCAGCAGCGAGAAGTTGAGGCTATTTCTGAGGGGCCCGAAGAGAGTGGTGGTAAGTTTATATATATAAAAGAAAGTCGTGTTGGTTACACTATTTATAACTCAAGAACGGCTGAACTGATTTGGCTTAAAATTGGTGGGGAGTTAGCTTAGAACCAGGAGAAGGACATAGGATACTTTTTATCACGTTCCCGTGGGACGTGACATAAAACGTGGTATAACAAAACGCAACTGATATGGAATAACAAAACGCAACTTAAAGCAATTTATCAGTAAAAAAACAGTCTAGCCCTTAATTTGTTGAAAATCTAAATATATAAAAGAAGAAGCTGACTGACTGACTGACTGACTGACTGACTGACTGACTGACTGACATATCAACGCACAGCCCAAACGGCTGGTCCTAAAGACTTCAAATTTGGCACGTAGGTTCCTTTTATGGTGTAGGCGAGCACTAAGGAAGGATTTTTCAAAATTCACCTCCTAAGGGGTTGAAACGGGGGTCGAAAGTTTGTATGGGGAAACAAGATTAGTTAGACTATTTTATCTGAAACTTCCCAGGAGTATTCTTTAAGGTAAATTAGTAAACACGTGTTTCAGGTTTTTTGAGAATTTAACCCCTGAAAGGGGTAAAAGGGGTGAAAAGTTGAAAACTTTAACATGGGTATCGTTTATATGGTTTTTCGGGTCGCTCATCACGAAAAAAGCAACGATTTTAAGATCCAATGTGGCGAATGTGGAATACCATCTCCCCTGTTGGTATGCGATGGGGTTGTTGAAATGTCAACATATAAATTTGAGTGTCGTTTTTATTAAAATAAAGTAAAGTAAAGTAAAATAAAATAAAATATAATGAAATAAAATAAAATGAAATCAAATGAAATCAAATTAAATCAAATGAAATAAAATATAATAAATTGTAAAAAATTAAATTAATTGTATTAAATTAAATTAAAATGTATTAAATTAAATCAAATCAAATTAAATTAAATTAAATTACTCAGACAATGATTACTGAGGTGTATATACATATATAAAAGAAGAAACCGACTGAATGACTGACTGACTGACTGACTGACATATCAACGCACAGCCCAAACCGCTGGTCCTAGAGATTCTAAATTTGGCACGTAGGTTTCTTATAAAGTCTAGAGGTGCACTAAGAAAGGATTTTTCAAAATTTACCCCCTAATGTGATTTGAGGGTCCAAAGTTTGTATGGGGAAACAAGATTAGTTGGACTATTCTATTTGAAACTTTACAGAAGTATTTATAAAAATAAATGACTTAACACGTGTTTCAGGTTTTTTGAGAATTCAGCCCCTAAAAGGGGGAAAGGGGTGAAAAAGTATAAAAAACAACATGGGTATCGTTTTTATGGTTAATCAGGTCGCTGATTACGAAAATAACGTAGATTTTAAAATCCAACATGGCGATTGTGAAATATCATCTCCCCTGTTGGAACGCGATGGGGTCGAAATCTAAAAATATCACTACGGGTGTCTTTATATGTTTATTTCTGGTTCTAGAGATTTCAAATTTAGCACTTCGGTTCCTTATAAAGCGTAGGGGTGCCAAAGAAAGGAGTTTTCAAAATTCATCTCCAAAGGGGGTCAAATGGGGGTACAAAAATGGGGGTTTAAGAGAGGTATGGGCACAGCGGATGCATATCGTTTAGTGTGGTAGGGCACAGCACAACGAATGTCGTTTCGCTCAAATCTGGAGCAGAGCCCATCTGGGGAAGTACCTCCACCTTACAGAAAACCGCAGTTAAATAACACTAGACCCTACTCATAGTGTTGTGTTTCTGTCGGTGAGTAAGGTTGCCAGAGCTCCAAGAGGATTCACTGTGTTGACAGCTGGGGAGTGGGGTATACCCACGGAGCTAAGCTTGCCCCTTTAGCTGTCAACACAGCGAATCCTCCTTTTTTTAAGGGTCGACAACGCGCGTGTAACTCCCCTGGAGTTGCAGGCGTCCATAGGCTACGGTGACCGCTTACCATCAGGCGGGCCGTATGCTTGTTTGTCACCGTCGTAGTATAAAAAAAAAAAAAAGTTTGTATAACAATATTAGTTCGATTATTTTATTCGAAACTTCACAGGAATTTTCCTAAAGATAAATGATTAAAGACGTGTTTCAGGCTGTTTGAGAAATTGAATTTGACCGGATGTATAAAATCGCCGTCAATCCAACTTCCTAACAATGTAAACAAACCGCCATATTGGTCGTAACCTAACTTTTATGTTTTTAATAAAATCTCCAAGATTAAGTTATGTATCTTACGTTTTCTATGCTACAATAATACGATCATATCAGTAGTGAATAGCTTTACTGGTGTTTGATGGGTAGTGTGAAAATATAAGGAGAAACAGTGACAAAACATGTTATAATATAAGATTTTAAGCTAACATGGTCATTTACACTATAATTACTATTTAAAACGAGATATTTACCATGTACATTTGTTTTCATGAGCTCCCGATATTTCGGCACTGTTACAAGTGCCGTGTTCACGGTGTAACTGATACAAATGTACATGGTAAATATCTCATTTTAAATAGTAATTATAGGGGAAAAAATGTTATGAGATCAACTTAAGCCGGTCTTTTTCGGGTGGGCTCGGTTAGCGTTGAAAATTCCGGAATAAATCAAATGTTTTTTTCATGATTTAATGAAACTTTCGTTTTTTTTCCGAAGTTTTCGGGTTTTTTAAGAAATAAATAATGTCACTGTCACTGTCACTCCTTTCGTCTGTTTCAACTGTTTCTTCCTCAATATCATCCATGTAGCCGTGTTGTAGGTGTAAATTAGACCTAAAATATATTTTATTTTTTATTTTATTTTATTTTATATTTATACATATTGATTTAGAGTTGAAAATTAGATATACATATTGATTTAGATTATACATATTGATTTAGAGTTGAAAATTAGAGCGGAAACTTTCATTGATTTTTTCCGAAAGAATCCGAAAAAAACGAGTCGTCTGAGAAATAATCGGTTTTTTTTTTCAGACTTTTTCAACCTAGCGTTCTAACTTAGAACGCTAGGTTGAAAAGTCTGAAAAAACTTTACTGTACCGAGCTTAGGTAGCTTAGAACTTCTAAGCTACCTAAGCTCGGTACAGTAAATCCAAGTTATTACGCGATGATGCCGTTTTGGTTATGAATCGAACGAGACTTAAAAACTTTGTTCGACAATAACTCTATCTTGATCGGATTGTTGTGAAATTTGGCAGGTGGTTAGATGAATTAACTTTTAAGTTTTAATATGAGCCAAATCGGTTAAGGGGGTGCCGAAATGTCACAAGGAGTTGCGAGGTCTTGTTTGGGGCCAACCACTGAAGGGTGGAATCAGCTCCTGACAGTGTTTTTGTGTGTGTAGAAGGATTGTGCGGGCCTTGGGCGTGCGGGCTGGGGTCGACGCGGCTGCTGGCGCCGGGCGCGGCGTGGGCGCTGCGCTGGCTGGCGTGGCAGCTGGCCGCGGCGCGCTACGTGCTGGAGGGCTACAGCGTGGCCGACAACTCCGCCGTCTCCATGCTGCAGCTCTTCGACTTCAGGAAGGTGCTGCTCACCTATTATGTCAAGGTGAGGCTTGTTTACATGGCGACCTGGCCAGTGTTCTCCGCATAACAAATAACTACTCACAAACCCCGGGTCTTTAACTTAATTTTTACACAAATTGACCTAGTCTCACGGTAAGCTCAATAAAGCTTGTGATGTGGGTACTAGACTGCGATATATATAATAGATTGATGCATATAAATACTTAAACACATAGAAAACACCCATAACTCAGGAACAAATATTTGTGATAAATACACAAATAAATGGCCTGACATCATCAAAATCGCATATAAAGACCCCCATAATAATAAATTATTTTGTTACACCAAATTTCTTATCTGTGAAAATGTTATTATAGCTAATTTATACTATCGACTTCTATAATATAATTTTTTCAAATTTCGAACATCTCTGACAAATAAGGAAATTTCATTTGACCTCTATTCTAATATCAGCCGACATGACGTTTAGTTCGAAACGAAGTGTCAATTGTAAACAATGTCGCACCTAAATGCACGCAAAAGTTTTCATTCATCTCACCAGGCGGCGCCACTCATGCGTGGGTCCTGTGTCAATATGAGAGAATTGCCATAGTGACGTTTGAAATGTTCCCGCAGGACTTCCACTAGCGCCCCTAGCGGCGAATTAACTCGCGGTAATCTTCATTGGCCAATCATCATATTCTTTTTCCACAGAGCATAATCTACTACACCATGCAGTCGGCCAAGCTAGAAGAATGGCTGTCATCACCGACACTGACGGAAGCGTTGAAGCCGATGGGCGAACGGTCGTTCGTGGACCTGGATCCCATCTTTAACGTGAACTTGGATGAGGACTATGATTTCAGAGCGTCGGGGATCACCAGGTATGCTGGAAATTATGGCGTGAAAGTCTTCTAGAATTTAATTGCGATAATTGAAATTAAACACTTTAGAACGGTTAATCGCGTTTATTAACACCATGGCTCTACGTTTCGACATGTCGTCATCTTAACCCTGTGAAAACGAGACGCTGTAAAGCGCTCGAAACGTAGGGTCATGGTGTTAATAAACGTGATTAATCCGTTCTAAAGTGTTTAATTTCAATGAATAACAATCGCGGTAACAGAAGACAATATTTCATTGCGATAATTTTTGAGAAATAAAAAGAACAACAGCTAATAATTTGATACGGTTTTTTTAATAGATAGATTGATTCAAGAGGAAGGTTTATATGTAGGTATCATACATGCATAATAAAGTAGTGAAACACTGATAATTTTAGAGGTTTCTAAGTGAAGTCAAGAATCTTATTTTTCCGTACAATTCTTACATAATATGCTGATGATAAACTAATGACTATATAATGCTGACGTCACCAGACTACTCTCTCTCTCTCTCTCTCTCTCTCTCTCTCTCTCTCTAATAAACTAATTTGCTCTTACTAGATAATAGTGTGTAACGTGTAACAGAGGTAGGAATAGCTGAGCTAGCGGTCCATTTTTTTTTTATTTACTTAGAACACAAACAGTCATAAAAAAAACATGAGATAACGTACAGTCACAGACTTTAATTGATAGGCCACTTAGAAGCTCCGTAATTTGGCAGCTTAATACTAATTGCGCAATGAATAACCATGGCGACCATTGTTTAAACGTGGCCATAGCAACCCTGAGAACAATACCAACATTACCAACAAAGAATTTAAACAATCTTACCCAGTCATGGGTCACATATGTCAATGTGTGACACGTTTTAAATGGCGCGAATCCATATGTCAAGTCGTGCTTGATATATATTGCTATTTGTTCACGTCCATATAACTTGAAAGTAAAAGGTGAGTTTCCAAATCTCCCGTTAGATGGCGCTGAACCGGCCGTAAACTAGCTAATGAAATTATTATCGAGTTTGAATCTAGTTATTAGCCTATAATCTATAAGTGCAAAACGTCGTGGCATAAGGAACTTGGATTTAAAAAATAACATTTATTGACTATGATCTTAGTGAGAAATAGCTTTCATGGATATCTCTTTTTTCAAATAAAAACTCGGTGGACTGGTGAATGTTGTATTGATGTCAAAGTAATGTCAAAGACGATAATAGGGAATTTTACATTTTGGTGAATCGGCATTAAACTATTACAGTATTTATTATAATAAATTCGATAATCACAGTATTTATGCGATAACGCCAACCGCTTTGTCCGAAGAAGATCGCCAAATAATCGTGACGATATAGAGATTGAGAGATCTGCTATTAACGGAGAGTTTGTTGTTAAACAATATTATAGAAACACGTTATGGGTAAGACGATATGCCGAAGAAGGAAATGTGATCATTATCAAAAGAACTATCACCCCACTTTCGCGAAGCCGAATATCAAGGAAGAGAAATACTGGACTGAAGTCGACGAGTTTACATCTACTTAGCGTTATACGGAACGTTCTGATGTGGATGTTGAAATAATCTAAAGTCATTTCAATGGATTTGCATTATATAATTCCCCCATGGGAAAGTTTGAACGCTGGTATTTAAATTTCTTAATAAACTACTTTTACAAATGTTCAACAATGGCATTTTTTATCATACGGTTCATTGTGTTTATGATTTATTTATTTATTATTTCAATAATAACTAAAACATAGCAAAATATAAAAGAGACGTAGTAATTCTAAATATTATAATGGCGGCAGTTCATTATTGTTGTTTATGATGTCATTCATGAACGTCACACTTTTATCAAGTTAGTAGCCTGAAGGCCTACCACGAGCCACGAACGAAGTTTCACCTCTTTGTCGCACTTGAGTGAGAAATCTCAAGTGCGAAAGGGAGGTATACTTTCGTTCGCGGTTAGTGGTAGGCGCTCTGGGCCTATACCACGAAAATCGAACGATTGCGGATTTGTATCTCCATCTCTACCACACTTGCATATTGGAGTGACAAAGACGTTTTCCCGTCAATGCAAATTTTCGATGTTCGTGGTAGGCGTGCTGGGTACTACGCATTCTCCAATATCAAAGACCAATCATAATTTTGCCGTTACTATCGCTACGCAATAACAATGAAGTTGCTGCTAGGTTACGATTCCTAAAGATCTGCCATTGGTTATCTTTGGGTGTAGGAAGTGATTCTGCTGTGCTGTCAGGTTGGTAGTTCCGGCTCTCAAGTAGGCCAACATGATAAGTCAAAAGATTCTAACGTAAATGACATTTGACGCGTTGTAAACAAACAATGATAGAGATAGAAATATAATTTTGCTCTTTTATTATACGAGGATTTGTCATTCCTTGTTAAAATATACGAGTATATACGAGTAACCCCGATTTGTATTACACGGCTAAAATATGAACTTGGCAAGTGGCCTATCAATTAAAGTCCGTGACTGTACATATAGTGTACGGATAGAAACACAACAATAAAAAAGACCTGGAGGTTCATAAAAGAATATCAAATGTTGTTAACCAAAGAAAGTATAGGTAGTTGTAAGTAACAAAACAGTATCAAACAAAGCGAAAAGTTATACTAGAATAATTTACGCTTAACTAACGTTTTAAGACTAAATATCGAATTATGAAAGGGATCAATATCAAAAAGATGTTTATTATAGTAACTTGGTACTCGTCTGAAAAAGGTATGTCTGGAATAATTCTTACGAGAAAAAGTAATATGAAACAAAGATCTAGGACGTAACATTTCGAGGGAACACAACTTTATAAATTGAAATAGATGTCATATACTAAAGAAAAAGACCAACACCGACGTAGGCCAATCCGAGGATCGAACTCGGGTCTTCAGCTTACGCGGCTAACGCCATAACCACTAGGCCAACTGGTCCTATCGAAATACTGGCGAATTTCTCGAGTATATGCAATCTTAGTAACAGGCAAGACGCCCGTGGCCATTTTACTCTTTCCTTAATAACAAATCAAAAAAATATTAAATAAAATAATTTGATTCATGTCAACGAAACGTTGGAACACGACTTTGTTTACGTCACCTTACATCGTCTTATGTTCACAGGTCGCGATTCTGCGCAGTGTACCAAGAGTGGATCGTGCACTGCGGCTCGCGGCGAGGGGCCGGCTGGAGACGACGAGCGGCGGCGAGGGACTCTGCGCTCGTCACCTTGTGCTTCGCGCTTAGCGTCGTCGGCCGCCGCGCCCTGGCCCATGCGCAGCATCTATCCGCTTCCAGGTAATACCACAGATTACATATAGTCTGACAAGCGAGCGAGCGCAGTAACAGTAGGACAAAATAACTATATCCATCCCTTTTTTCAGGGTGGTAATACTAGCGTAAGAAAGAGACAGTATGATGCTCTCTATCCTACTGTTACTGCGCTCGTTGGGTTGTCAGACTATAATAGTTCTTCAGAGCAGATATTTATCACTCATAGATAATGCGAATACTAACCTTTTTATTCACTACTGAAAGGGATAAAAACACCAGACACCATTTAAATACATGTTTTAATCACGTACGCCAGGTATTACAATCAATTTGAATAAATAACACGGGAAGTAGATGTATGTGCGGCGACGCGCCATCTTGATGATGACAGCCCCGGTGACGCGCTAGTGATGTCCCAGCCTTAGTGAGGGGACACGCGTAGAATATTGTTGGTCTTTTACTACGCAAAAAAAATGGCCGCTCGGCGGCGGTTAGTGGCCCCCGATTAACGCTAGGGTTGTCTACAATTATAAATATATCGGCGGCGGCGTGCACCGGCAGGTGCGGGTTGTGTAGGCAATCCGTGAGTCGTTACCGACACAAGACAAAAGACAATCGAGTCAAGTTCATGCGGAGAGTTCCACAAGCCTGATAGTAATACATGGATAACAATGGATTAAATGAATATGAATAATAAATAAATATTATGGGAGTTTCAACCATTTAGACCTACATTATGTTTGGTAAGTTCGTGTTGTGACATTTAAAATAGATAAATATAAATTGAAAGACATGTCATATACTACAGAAAAAGTTACCAAGGCCCCCAGTGCCCAGAGTTGGGATCGAACCTCTAAGTGACGTCACTAGCCCCCACCTCGGAACTTTGATGATCTGTATCGTCGTCAATTTTAGTTATCTGTAAATAGCAAAAAACACGTGTCTAATAAATTTGGATAATCTAACTGACGGACTAAATAGAATAATACTTTTTCAACCTAGTCGTCATTCTAAGGTAAGGTATTGACACAGCGTAGGGATGTATTCCATACATAGTGAGGTAACTTCATACACGGCCAGCGGCTCGGCGCGGTGGTCGTGCTGAGGCTCAGGGTTGTCAAAAACTATGCAAAAGATATTACAGTCTGATTGGCAAACAAATTTCCATTTTACACCCCTTAAAATAGACCGCCGAATTTTCATAGAAATTCGGCGGCATTTCCTCCCCGCCTCCTTCCTCGCGCGCCCCCCATCGATGACCCAGAAATCGGCGGAGTTAGCCCACTGTATAGAATACATCCTTACGCTGTGGTATTGATATGTATATTTTCCTTTTCTAGCGTGGAATTCTTCCTATACGGCCTGCATTCGCTGTTCAAGGGAGACTTCCGCATCACTTGCGCCCGCGACGAGTGGGTGTTCACGGACATGACGCTGCTGCACTCTGTGCTGGCACCAGCTATAAGGATGGCCTTGAAACTGCACCAGGTAACATTTCGTATTTAGATGGTTGGCAGTCCTCAACTATGCGTTTCTCCAGAAAGTTCCTGCCTCGCACAGCTAAACTGTGGAAAGAACTGTCGCCTGCAGTATTTTGGGTCCGATAAGACCTTCAAGAATTGGGCGTACTTTCACCTTGTGGGCACAGGACAGTCACTGTACAAACTGTTCCATTGGTGTTTGTTTACCCAATTTCCCGAGAGATGCCGCTGTTACCTCGGCTAGAACACGCGAACGTTTTCTATTTTTATGAGAATATTTGTGGAGTTTTAGTATAGTTAAATACACGTCAGTTTATTATTAAACTCGTTTACGCTGCCTTTTCGAGACCCCTGAGGTACATTATTGTACAGTCACTTCTCCATACAAATGTTGTAAACGGACTCGACTGGTTGGACTCGGACGGTCCGTACGACTGTTGTATGTATTTAAATTATGATGTTTTTGTGTGACAGGACCACTTCATGTTCCCTGACGAATACTGCAGCAGTTCAACTCTATTCTCGGCCATCGCATGCCATTCGGCCCGACTGGTTATCTGCCACGAGGCGGCGCCGGCCTGGCGGCACAACGTGCTACGAGGAGCACCACACTTACTGGCTCTCAGGTTGGTTGCAACAAAACCTTATTACCGCGATATGTGGTTACTAACCTTGTTTCTGAGTGCAGCTGTTTAGCTCTGTTCTCGTTTGTCGTGTGTCATTTTGCTCGATGATCTACCACTGCGCGGCGTGGAGCACCATATTTGCTGGCGCTCAGGTTGGTAGCAACAAAACCTTATTACCGCGAAATATGTTTGCTAAACTCAATGTTTCTGAGAAGTGCAGCAGAGCTCTGTTCTTGGCCAGCCGCTCGTGTGTCCAGCCGCTTGTTGAACTGTCATCTGACGGTGCCGGCCCGGCACAACGTACTGCGTGGAGCACCACATTTACTAGCACTCAGGTTTGTAGTAACAAAACCTTATTACCGCGAAATATGGTTTCTACATTCAAATTTCTGACGAGTGCAGCAGTTCTACACAATTCTCAGCTATTCCGCGCGACTGATGATCTGCCACGATTCGGCGGCGGTGAAGCGGCACAACGTAATCTGAGCTTCACACCCTAAGGGTGAGAGCAACAAAACCTTCTTACTGCAAAATATGCAATAACTAAACTCCAAGTTTATGAAGACTGCTCCTGCAGTTTAAATATATTTTCAACTACCGCGTGTGATTCCGCTTGCCTGGTGTTCTGCCATGTGGTGGCGCCAGCCTGGCGTTTAACGTACCGTATTGAGCTCTGTACCCTAAAGATCGGGGCAACAAAACCTTATTACCGTGAAATATGCCCAAACATACATTAAACTTATTGCCGAATACTATTACTTATTTAATGATAAATTTAATGAAAAATAACGTATAAAAGGCAAACTTAATGCCACAATCCTTCTCTACCAGTCAACCTTAGGGACAAACAGAAAAGATTGTAGGTGGTGTATCTAACAAACTATAAAAACGAAAGCTTGTTGAAATATGACGCAAATCTAACACAAACGGTATAAAAAAACCACATACATAAGTAGCACACGTAAAATACACAGTACGTCATACATATATGTACTATTGCATATCATTTGTTTTTCGTCCAAACAATTGTTTCAAATTTCGACTTGACTAGACAGTTACGACCAAAGAGCTGGCCACGTTATATTGTATGCAATATGAGGAGTAATAAAGCCTCCCTAGCGTTTTTCCGGCTTATGCAGTGGCTCATGGAGCCTGGGGTCTGCTTTGGCAAAAAAGACTGCTATCTGACCTTCCAACCCAGAGGGAAAACTAGGCCTTATTGGAATAAGTCCGTTTTCCTCACGATTTTTTCCTTCACCGAAAAGCGATTGGTAAATATCAAATGATATTTCGTACATAAGTTCCGAAAAACTCATTGGTACGAGCCGGCAGGATTTGAACCCGAGACCTTCGGATTGAATGACTCACATCACACCGCTGGGCCTTTCTATTTCTATTCTATAAAAGATTACAAAACTTTTTTTTTTTGCAGACACGTAATGGACGAAGGCAACGACGACTACAAGATAATAATGTTGAACAAGCGCCATCTTGGTTTCCGAGTCATCAAACTGAACCGCGAATGTGTTCGTGGCCTTTGGGCCGGCCAACAACAAGAACTGGTGTATCTACGGAACCGGAACCCGGAGCGGGGGTCCATTCAGAACGCTAAACAGGTAAAGGATTCAGAGTTTTGTATATTTACCAAGCTCCTCGCTTCACTCGTAGTCGTAATGTAAACTTGCTTTAGATGAGTTTTGTATCTCGTGAAGTGTTGGTTCTTTTATTTAGACACTACGATGTTGCCACTTTTTAATTTCTGCCCATTTTTGTCGCACTTTATATCTCTGAATTAAATAAATAAATGTGAGAAAAGTTTTGTCGTAGTGAAAGTCGTAATGGCGGTCGAAATATGTGGTTTGAACGGAGCATCACGGAGAGCTTATGATATGTGTGTGGTTTATATATATACACTGTATATATATAAACCAGTGTATGTAACTGTAACTCCTGTCCCGTATAGGGTTTTACAGCCACGAACGCAAGTGTCGTTCTCGAGATGCTGCTTTAAACATCTGACATAGATGAAAAGGCCTACTATTACTACTACTATGTAACTGTAATTAATTAGACATTCAAACTCGAGTGTGGGTTTAAAAAACGAGACGTCAATCGGCTTTGTTACATACCGTACCGTCACATAATAGTGAATGCGCTCTTGACGTCAGAACCTGATTGTGACTTGTTTGCATGGAGATGGACGACTGTGTACCGTGAGTGTCTGAGGTATTGTGAGATAATGGATGATAGGCCTTCCACAGTCCCTGTATGATATTATAAATAAATATTAAATATTATGAGACAATCTTACACAAATCGACCTAGTCCCATGGTAAGCTCAATAAGGCTTGTGTTGTGGGTACTAGGCGACGATATATATAATAGAAAGATACATATAAATACTTAAATACATAGAAAACATCCATAACTCAGGAACAAATATTCGTGATAAACACACAAATAAATGCCCTGACCAGGATTCGAACCCGGGACCTCCTGCTTCGTAGGCAGGGTCACTACCAACTAGGCTAGGAGGCCGTTAAAATTATGTTTTGTGATATGTTACTTCTGTTCTTCCATTGTATTTTGTGCCTACCCTTAACTGTTGTTGTTGCTGTATTATTATAATATTTTTCTTCTTCCTTCTTGGAATGAAACATTTTTGTTAGTTTAAGTTTCTCGGTGTATTGGTTTTGTATACTGTAATGCCGTGTAAACATTATTAAATAAATATAAATATAAATATGTAAATATAAATAAACTAGTATAACATTTTGACAGGCACTGCGCAACATAATAAACTCGTCGTGCGACCAGCCGATCGGGTACCCGATCTACGTGTCTCCCCTGACGACGTCATACGCCGACACGTCGCCGCCGCTATGCTCGCTGTTGGGAGGACCGCTCACGGTCAAGGCCATTCGGACGCGGCTTGCGCAACTATGCAAACGGTGTGTATTTTTTTTATACTACGACAGTGACAAACAAGCATACGGCCCGCCTGCAACACCAGGGGTGATACATGCGCGTTGCCGACCCTTTAAAAAATGAGGATTCGCCGTGTTGACAGCTAAACGGGCCAAGGGCTTTGCTCCGTGGGTCCTCAGCTGTCAACACAGCGAATCCTCTTGGAGCTCTGGCGACCTTACTCACCAACAGAAACACAACACTATGAGTAGGGTCTAGTGTTATTAAACTGCGGTTTTTTGTAAGGTGGAGGTACTTCCCCAGATGGGCTCTGCTCCAGATTTGAGCGAGACGACATTCGTTGTGCTGTGCCCTACCACACTAAACGATATGCATCCGCTGTGCCCATACCTCTCTTCGCTGTATGTGTGTTGTTTCAGTATTATCTTGCAGGACAACGGGATTTGCTGAACGTTGATTGACCTCATGTAAAGACTTGTACAGTATAAAATCTGGGCATGCATGATCCGGTTTATTTCTAAAACCACTGCTGATTGTAAAGTCGTAATTGACCCCTGGAGCTTCATGTTATGTATGAGCCATGTGTTGAGTGTATAGTGTAGAAGTAAAAATAGTTTAAAAAACTAAAAAAACACGCTTATAGCATGCACTAAAAATTACAAAATAATTCGGACATTTAGTTTGACGACTCAAAAGTTTTCCCTTTGCCAAATCTTCATTAGATAGCATGCGTTGATTTATTTTGAAAGAAAGCGTGGAGCGTTTTGTCCAAAAAGAGTTAATATTACATAAACGCTCCACGCTTTCTTTCAAAATAAATCATAGTAAATATTTAATAAAGATGATAACCTACTTATAACCTATACTATACCTACCTACCCTATACTTACCTGAAGGTGGTCGCCGGGTGGTTTGTAATTGTTTAGAATGTTTAGATATGTAGTAACTAACCTAGTTTCTTAAGGCAACATGTATGTATACTAACCAATTATGGATCATGTCCGAAATAAAAGTTTTCAATTTCAATTTATAACCATTTCGCATAAATAATTATTTATCGTTCGTCACGAACTGAAATTGTTTATGTTTACCTGCGATCTAATGAAGATTTGGCAAAGGGAAAACTCTTGAGTCATCAAACTAAATGTTCGAATTATTTTGTAATTTTTAGTGCGTGCTAAAAGCGTGTTTTTTAGTTTTTAAAACTTTTATTGTATACTTTTTAGTCTAATTATTATTGGAACTCAATTTACTACTTATTAATTTAAAATATTAATAGGTATTCAAATATATTTATTATTAGCAAACTTAACAATATTCACAGTTTTAAGCATCCAAATTTAAGACAGTGTTAGCACGCATTCTTTCCATTTCCGCCAATGCGTCAGTGTTGCAAGTAGTTTTCCCCTTGAGCTTTGAACAGTCTAGTTCAATTTCCTTGGGACGGTCGCCATGTTGGATTTAGGTCACGTGATATTTTTTTCGTATCCCATTCAGCAAACCCTTTCATTTGATTCCCATATCATTTCAAATTGCCTGTCCGCCTTTAATTTCATATTTCTTTTGACATACTAGATTAACACTGAAATCCCGCATAAAAATGTATAAACCTACTGCATGTGTTATTGTAATTGTACATAAATAGTATAAGATTTAATTTTTGTATGCCTTTTCGGATAGAACATAAGCAATGCTACTTTATTTTATAAGACCTTATGTAACTATGTTCTTGCAAAAAATAAATATCATTATCATATCATAGGGCTGCATTTCAAATTGCCTGTCCGCCATCTTGGATATCCGCCATGTTGGATTTAAGTTACGAGACTATTTTTTTCGTATTCCTGACAGCAAACCCTTTCATTTGATACCCATATCATGGGAGTGCATTTCAAATTGCCTGTCCGCCATCTTGGAGGTCCGCCATGTTGGATTTAAGTCACGAGACTATTTTTTTCGTATTCCTGACAGCAAACCCTTTCATTTGATACCCATAACATGGGGGTGCATTTCAAATTGCCTGTCCGCCATCTTGGATGTCCGCCATGTTGGATTTAAGTTACGAGACTATTTTTTTCGTATTCCTGACAGCAAACCCTTTCATTTGATACCCATAACATGGGGGTGCATTTCAAATTGCCTGTCCGCCATCTTGGATGTCCGCCATGTTGGATTTAAGTTACGAGACTATTTTTTTCGTATTCCTGACAGCAAACCCTTTCATTTGGTACCCATATCATGGGGGTGCATTTGAAATTGCCTGTCCGCCATCTTGGAGGTCCGCCATAATGGATTTAAGTCACGAGACTATTTTTTTCATATTCCTGACAGCAAACCCTTTCATTTGATACCCATGACATGGGGGTGCATTTCAAATTGCCTGTTCGCCATCTTGGATGTCCGCCATGTTGGATTTAAGTCACGAGACTATTTTTTTCGTATTCCTGGCAGCAAACCCTTTCATTTGATATCCATATCATGGGGCTGCATTTCAAATTGCCTGTCCGCCATCTTGGATTTAAGTCACGAGACTATTTTCGTATTCCTGACAGCAAACCCTTTCATTTGATACCCATAACATGGGGGTGCATTTAAATTGCCTGTCCGCTATCTTGGATGTCCGCCATGTTGGATTTAAGTCACGAAACTATTTTCGTATTCCTGACAGCAACCCCTTTCATTTGATACCCATGTCATGGGGGTGCATTTCAAATTGCCTGTCCGCCATGTTTGCGCAATCACCGCGAAAAAACTTCCGTTTGTCGCGTCACCTCGTTTTGAGAGCACTCCCCTATCTGCCACAGCCAGTATTGCAATCCTTGGCGTTGACATCTCGAGTGAAGTCCAGTTCCGCGGCCACCTAGAGGGTAAGGCCAAATTGGCCTCGAAGAAGCTCGGTGTGCTCAATAGATCGAGGCAGTATTTCACGCCGGCCCATCGCCTACAGCTTTATAAGGCGCAGGTTCGCCCGCATACAGAATACTGCTCTCATCTTTGGGCAGGGGCACATAAGTACCAGCTTCTTCCTCTAGACCGCATCCAACGGAGAGCAGCTCGAATTGTCAACTGCTAACGTATTTCTGATCGGCTTGATCCTTTGGCGCTGCGTAGAGATGTGGCCTCACTCTGCATTTTCTATCGCATGTATTATGGGGATTGTTCCGAGGAATTGTTCGGATTAATCCCTGCCGCTTTTTTCCGCCATCGCCCTACGCGACAATATTTCCACTCTCACCAATTTAGATGATTGGCAGTCCTCAACTGTGCGCTTTTCCCGAAACTTCCTGCCTCGCACAGCTAAACTGTGGAACGATGTTCTGGTGTTGCGGGTGTCCGTGGACGACTTTTTTTTTTATACTACGTCGGTGACAAACAAGCATACGGCCCGCCTGATGGTAAGCGGTCACCGTAGCCTATGGACGCCTGCAACACCAGGGGTGTTACATGCGCGTTGCCGACCCTTAAAAAAAAGGAGGATTTGCTGTGTTGACAGCCAAACGGGCCAAGGGCTTTGCTCCGTAGGTCCTCAGCTGTCAACACAGCGAATCCTCTTGGAGCTCTGGCGACCTTACTCACCAACAGAAACACAACACTATGAGTAGGGTCTAGTGTTATTTAACTGCGGTTTTCTGTAAGGTGGAGGTACTTCCCCAGATGGGCTCTGCTCCAGATTTGAGCGAGACGACATTCGTTGTGCTGTGCCCTACCATACTAAACGATATGCATCCGCTGTGCCCATACCTCTCTTGAACGACGTTAATTGCTTACCATCAGGCGATTCGTTTGCTCGTTTGCCCCCTATAGCATAAAAAAAAATGTTGGATTTAAGTCACGAGACAATTTTTTTCGTATCCCATTCAGCAAACCCTTTCATTTGATACTCAATGGGGGTGCATATCAAATTGCCCGTCCGCCATCTTGGGGAGGCCGCCATATTGGATTTGTAAGGACGTTTCTTAGCTAGTCATGTATTGTCATCAGAACTCAGAGCTCGATAATTTCTGAGCAAGTTTGAGGAAAAGTGTTTGATTCGAGCAGAATCCGGCGGCGGTGCGGCGAGGGCTGCTCCAGCGGCGGCGTCGACGCGGCGGCGGCCGAGGCGGGCGCCGCGCGCGCCGTCTCCACGCCGCGCCACAACACGCTGCACCTGTCCCGCAGCTCACTAGGTATGCGCTACGATACGATAATATTATGCTAAAGAGGAGTAACCCTAATATTTAACTTGTAATTTTGGTTTTGATTGCACAGCCCCTTTCAGTTTGTTCGAGAGTAAAATATCTCTATATGAATAAGTCGCTTTTAACCTTAAGTTAACGCCTAATTATTTTACAGCGGGTACACGTGGCAGCCTAGCTAGCGCGGGCAAACCGGGTGCCACTCTGGCGTCTTTAGCCGGGTTACTCCGGGAACATTCACATGAACGCACGCAAGAGGACGCTGCGAACGGTAAATACTGAACTTAGATTTCACCAAAACACATTTAAAAACTGTAATTTTAATTTTAGTCTTAATTATATATTTTGTCACATATAGATCAGTCAAATACATATAAAATACAATAAATTAAATTAAAATTACAGAATAAATTATATTACAACTAAAAATGTGATACGGGTTTTTATACTAGTGTCAATTTTGTGCTTTATCTATACGCACTTTGGTTTTTCAGTAAATAATAATTTATTAAGTATGTGTTTTATTTATATGCAACTGTTAACATACATTGTTTTTTGCTTTAAAACTACTGTAGATGTTTCGAGAATCTAGGTACTCAATATTTGAGACTTTATTTGTTTCCAACTTTGAATTTGGATTAATCAACCATTCCTTGTCACTAGGTTTCCTGGGTCACATATCACGGTTTATGGCATTAAAATTCACAATTATTTTTTTTAAGTTATGTTCGACTGATATGCTTGCTAGATGGCCCCATCTAGCAAGCATATCAGTCGAACATATTTCGTTTCTTCTAATTAACTATGCTGCATTTGTGACATGGCTGATGGGACAGAATATAGGTGATTCACCCATTTATATTCCATTTAGCGTACAGCAGTGCTCAAGACACGACGGATAACCGCCGGCGCAGCGAGGAGCGCGCGCCCGGAGCGGGAGCGGGAGCGGGCGCGGCGCGGCGGGAGAGGAACATGCGCGCCAGGAGCCACGGCAAGGAGCCGGCCAGACAGGTACGCATTATTTGACTAATGAGAATGATTGTAAATTAGTAGATTGTACATCAAGGGCATAAAGTGACCCATTTTAGACGAGGCCATTTATTGGTCCGAGTGTAACGAGGACCAATATAATAGCCGAGGATAAAATGGGTATTTATGCCCGAGATATACACTCTGCTTTTCACTTCGATTGTAAGGAAAATATTAGGTTTTATATCACTTTAAATCGTTGAAAGTGTAACATCCATACTCTTGCGCTTGGGTTCTCCCCGCGCGCGCCCGGCGAGGCCGCGGCGAGCGCGCTCCCCCTGCGATGTTACTTTATGCCCTAGTGCATGAAAAGCGATTTTGTGTCGCCTAGCCACGACATAAAGGCGAACTTTTCGAGCAAGAGAAGTGAAAAAAATATTATATTGCTACGGTTAACACTCACGTATTTTTATCACAACGGGCGTGACATGGTTCGACTGCATCCGGTCTCGGGCAGTGATGCCCGAGCCGCGAAGGTGACACTCTGTCTGTCCGACGATAACTGCCCGATGCAGTCGAAACATGTCACGCCTATTGTGATAAAAATACGTGAGTGTTAATCGTTGCAATTTAATATCAGTATGACTCACAACAGTTTAAATTATATGTAAATAATATAGTTTTTAAATAGGACGGAAAACTGAAATAGTTTACGACTCCGTGTTCTTGCGCCCGAAATATTACAGAGTACGATTTGTATTTACTACGAATAATTAGAATTGTATTTATTGTAAATTCAAATTCAAATTTTTATTTGACCTATAGTTGTGTATGATTGTTTTATTGATTGTGAAAAACAACAGCAGTATAAAATCAGACTACTTAATCCCCATTTGACCTAGTTTATGGATTAGAGGGTTAAATGGCAAATGCTTTCGTAAAACCTGCTCAAAATTGTGATGGAAGTACTTGTTCAGTAGTCCAAATTTTAACATTTTGAAATTATCGTTCAAAATAATACATTTGCTTCCCGGGAACTATCCGTCCCTTACCAAATCTAGTAAAAGTTATTTACCCTTACCAAATTCTGGCGCGTCGTCACTTGTTTTTTACCGAAGATCCGCTTATATTTTTTGTTAGAAGTTAAACTACACGCAGAATCGATGTACAGTCAACCAATTGGAACACTAGGCAACTGTAGGACTGTCATAGTGACGCTATAAATCAGATTGTATGAAATCTCTTACTGCTTGTCATTTTGACATGGTTCTAGCTAGAGTGGCCTAGGGTTCCAATTGGTTGTGAGCTGCTGAAGTGATTAAATGTATATTTTGTAATATTGTCATGTTACCGCGATTGTTATTCATTGAAATTAAACACTTTAGAATCCTACGTTTCGAGCCCTGTACAAACAAACACTTGCGCACAAGTAACTTTTTTGATGACCGGGAAAAATTTCCATTTCCTCAGTCATCATAACCCTGTGAAAACGAGTGCTGTAGGGACATGGTGTTAGCACAGCATAGGGATGTATTCCATACAGTGAGGTAACTTCATACACGGCCAGCGGCTCGGCTCGGTGGGCTCAGGGTTGTCAAAAACTATGCGAAAGTTATTACAGTCTGATTGGCAAACTAATTTTCATTTTACACCCTTTAAAATCCACGGCATTTCCTCCCCGCCTCCTTCCCCGCGCGCCCCCCACCGATGACCCAGAAATCGGCTGAGTTAACCCACTGTATAGAATACATCCTTACGCTGTGGTGTTAGTAAACGCGATTAATCCGTTCTAAAGTGTTTATAGTCTGACAAGCCAACGATCGCAGTAACAGTAAGACGAATAAGCTATATTCATTTCTTTTTTTCGGGTGATAATACTACCGTAAGAAAGAGACAGTATGATGCTCTCTATCCTACTGTTACTGCGCTCGCTTGCTTGTCAGACTATAATTTAAATGTATTTTCAGTCCTCCGGCCGGTAAGCGCCACTTTACGCAAAACTAAATTGCCGCCTGCCGGCTCCGTCGGCCAGAAAAATAGTATACAAACCTCGGCCGTTAGATGGGAAAGCCTCAGATCACATGTTAGTCGACCTCGGCTTCGCCTCAGCCGACAATTACATGGGATCCGAGACATTTCCCACTAAAACGGCCTTGGTATGTAATCTACTAATGTTTGCGTCAGGGCGGGACCCGCAGCCGCACGCGGCGCGAGCGCGCGCGGCCGGCGTCCTTCCGGCTGGAGTCGCGCGCCGGGGACGCCAAGCCCGACGAGCCCACGGTACCACTCACTTTTATATCATAACCAGGGCCCGTCATTTTCATGCCCGGTTTCGTCATAATGCCGTATATAAACACAGGACGTTTTAATACGAAATGAGTTAATGACAGATAAAGTCGTAGTCGTAGTCGTGGTAGTTGTAGTTTTAGTTTGTAAAGGTCCTGGCAGAATACCTGCGATGTGGCTAGCCGCATCATAATGCTGAGCCAGCGCCTATTCTCTGCCACGACACATGGCTATTTTTGTTATTAATAAGTACTTCTGTTTTTTAGTGTTTAAATTGCATGCATGTCCTTTTTTGTAATTTTTTTTGTGCTTTATGTCATGTATGTTGTGGGTGTGAATAAAGATTTTATCTATCTATCTAAGTCTATCAACGTTCGATTCTTTCTAACGTCGAACTTAATAGTTTGGACACTATTCAATGACAGCATTATTCTTTCAAACGTAAAACCTAAATCATGATGTATGAAGGTTGACGTCATTTGTCTGTCATCGGCCTGAAAATTACGGGCCCTGATCGTAACATTCATAACTAGCTTTGCCCGCAACTTCGTCTGCTTATAATTTTAAATAAACAAATATTTGAGGGACAATTGTACACAAATCGACCTCGTCCCACAGTAAGCTCAATAAGGCTTGTGTTGTGGGTAATAGACGACGATATATATAAATACTCAAATACATAGAAAACATCCATAACTCAGGAAAAAATATTCGTGCTAAACACACAAATAAATGCCCTGACCAGGATTCGAACCCGGGACCTCCTACTTCGTAAGCAGCGTCACTACCGACTATGAACGATTATATATTTGGCCCTTAACTGCTAAAAGGTTGCCGACCTCTGCACTAGACTATGACGAAAAGTATTTAAAAACAAACTGTTATAGGGTTCCACGGGTAGCGGATGGGAAGGCGCTTGGAGGGATCAACCCCGACGCTCGGCTAGTTCCAAGGTAAGACCTTACGGCTGACAAACTAAAACTACACTAAAGGAATCCGCAACATCCGCGGTGTAAACGTTTTGGTGTCAGGCTGTAATTTTATATTGAAATAAATAAATGAAATGAAATGAAACAGGCTTAAACGGTGGCAGAACGGAGCACATTGATGATTCATTTTGTACTTAATTAGATTTTCGTATAGGTATATAGACCAATTTAAATACTAGACGCAGCATACAAGAGAATCGCCGCCACAAAACGAACCCCTCTTATTTCAGCTTTATCCCGAAGATGGTCAATGTAAAGTCCTACGGTGGACTAGGGTTCCAATGGGAGCTACCGTATTGTCGCTCACCAGGCGGCGCCACTCATGCGTGGGTCCTATGTGAATATGAGACAATTGTCAAAGTGACGTTTGAAATGTTCCCGCAGGACACTAGCGCTCCTAGCGGAAAATCGACTCGCGGTTATCCTCATTGGTTGACTGTGTTTATAATCCAGTTATTAACTGACAGCTTACCTATATGAAATGGAAGCTTATAAAATAATAATAGCTGTTCTTGCAAAACAGATATATCGTGAGCCTTGTATTTAGGCAACAAAATCCAACAAAATCTTGTTACATGCTAATCGTCACAAATATGTACACACATGTTTCAATCGTATTTCTTGTAAGGTTTTTATGTATATGTTTTTTAGTCGTTTAAAATGGGTCACGACCATTTTCCACCTATGTATTACCATTTGTTTCTAGCGAAATGACACATTTAGCAACCGTGCCGTACATTTTGCAGATTTAATGGTTTTACGTGAATAAGTTTTTCTTTGATTTCACTTTTAACACATAGAAGACAAATAATTCGTCATGTTAACAAACAAGAAAAAAATTTATTACCGTAAATTAAAAAAATCGACTTAGTTTTTTTACTTCCGGAAGAAAAATTTGTAGGATTTTTTTCATATATTATCTATAAATATCCCATGCAAACGTAATTTGAGAAAATCAGGCTATTATAATTGAATGTCTGTCAAACCGTATCTTTCCTGGGTTGTTACCTATGTTACGTCACAGCGTAGGGATGTATTCCATACAGTGTGGTAACTTCATACACGGCCAGCGGCTCGGCTCGGTGGTCGTGCTGAGGCTCAGGGTTGTCAAAAACTATGCGATAGATATTATAGTCTGATTGGCAAAGTAATTTCCATTTTACACCCCTTAAAATAGACCGCCGAATTTGTATGAAAATTCGGCGGCATTTCCTCCCCGCCTCCTTCCCCGCGCGCCTTCTATCGATGACCCAGAAATCGGCGGAGTTAACCCACTGTATAGAATACATTCTTACGCTGTGGTTACGTAGTGCGTAGTGTGTAGACTGATGGGATTCCCCGTGTGTGCCCAGACGGCGGCGCGGCGCTCGGAGGAGTCGTCCCTGGAGGAGCTGGCGCCGCCCGCGCAGGCGCCCGCGCAGGCGCCCGCGCAGGCGCCCGCGCACGCGCACGCGCTGTCCGACGTGTCGCTGCCGGACTGCAAGATCCTCGCCAACAGGCACGCCAGGCAAGACAGAGACTTACAAAGGTAGACCTCACCACCACACCTCACCTCACCCGCACATCATACTTTCAATTTTTTGCATCATGCATATTTAAAACACGTTGAGAGCATAATGGCTAGACAAACCGCTTGTGTTTAGATTTTATAGCAGCTACTTATGATGACGTGCTGAATATGCAAGCGGTATGGCTAGCTTTAACCTTTTCAGCGCCTACGATGGATATATCCGACGGATTAATCCGTCACAGACCACAGAGTAACACAGCTTAACGCACAACTTTAGTGTTTGATACAACGTCTATATAGTTAAGTTAAATATTGCTAAATTTTACGATGTTGGTTTTGTTTTTACTTATTCGTCGTATAATCCCTTTTTGGCCTAGTTTACCCTCTGAGTGGGAAGGTCAGATGGCAGTCACTTTCGTAAAACTGGCGCCTCCGCCAAATCTTGGGGATCTTGAGATTAGTTGCCAAAGCGGACCCCTCCTAAAGACATAAGCCGGGAAAACGAAGAATAAGATTTTGCGTAGGTCCGAGGTCGTATGAAGACGCCCGCATTTTATAAATAGTTTACATCCATTACAAACACTACTCACTAATATTATCCCATTCCAGATACTTTCTAAACGAAGGAACATCGAAAGACCTCTCCAAACTGAGCAAAGAAATCCGCCACGAGCGCGAAAGCTACCGCGAATTAACGGGACGCTACATTGAAAAACCAGAAGCCATCCCACTTAAAGAGACCCACTACTCCGATCTATCCAACAAGGAATCCATCCTTAAGAAAGAAGCCAAAAAGGACTCTAAGAACAAGGATATAAAGACGAAAATCAAACGATCAGACTCGGGAAGGAGCGAGTTGAAAATGAATGTCAGTGTTGGTAGTAAGGTGCTGATTATAGAGCCGCTTGGGGTGTATGATTGTATAAACTTGGGGAGGAGGATAGACGTGCAGTGGCCGTCGGAGGCGCAGAGGGAAAGGGGAGGGAGGAACTTTTGGGGGAGTTGGGTACCGATGCCGGGGATGGATGGACTGGTGAGTATTTATTTTATTTTACATGTTATACAAAAATGTCATAGGATTTTGAACCACAACGACATCTTTGAGGGATGTGGTTTGTTTTACTGAATAAAATCTGTCTTGATTTTCTCCAGCTCTGATGTCCAAAATTTACCTTTGTAAGTAGACATTTGTTTGTGTGTCCCGCCTAGATTTAGTTAGATAAATATTCTAATAAAGAATACACTGAAAGTTCTGGGTCACAAAATACTGTTCTGAAGTCTGAAACAAAAATCAATGAAATCTTATCTCCAAAAACAAGACTCAATTATGGGCATAGTAATCCGTCCTAGAGTTCGCTCAGGAAGGCCAAGATGGGCATTTTTAGAACAAACCAAAGAAAAAGTTAATGTAATGACGTACCAGGAGCTCAAAACAGTAACAGAGTGGCGATTACTTCATTGACAAGAGGAGGACTTAAAATTATGATGATGATGAATCCATCCTAAATGAAATCGACATATCGTCGGGGATAGTGCAATACCGCGTAACTAACAAATGCAATAGGGTACAATAATCTTGTCAGTTGTTTGAATATTGAACTCTATGGACATTGTTAATTACGTGGTATTGCACTATCCCCGACGCTATATGCAATGATATATTGCAAAATTCACTACCATAATTATAATACAATAAGTAAACAAAAATCAACCTTGTTACGATAAATGTATGGTTCACTATGGCTATGAATTTGTGGTAGTACTAAGCGACTTTTCCTCGTCACCCAGTCTGTCACCCAGTCGTCACCCTTTGCACACAGTCTGTCACTCAGTCGTCACCCAGTCGATATTCAATTGTCTTTTTCGCTCATTCACATTATGATTTTCAGGTGGTGCACAAATGGACTCCCAACCACCGGGACCCCAAACTACGCTCGCACGTCGACAAAAGCATCCTACTCATCCAGATCGACGACAAATTCGTGCCCATCGCCGAGAACTGCGTACAGGACCTCGGCGACGAGGTTTGAGAACATAACTCTTATTACAAGACCTTAAGACTCAAAGTTGAAGATAATGAAACCATTAGAATCTTATTATCTACTATGACAGATTCAAAGTTACACACGGTTTCGCTTTACATGCTTGGCGTAATAGAATTTCGTATACTAACGCCCTAAAGAAGAATCGGTGTATAAGGAAGCTATAGTATTTAGTTCCAGCTGTCAAAAACAGATGGCGCTGTGTGGTATGAAAAACGCTCATGTACTGAATACCATTGTGTTCGAGTTTAGGTAAGCGATTGTGAACTGTAATTCGTATGACTAAGTTTCAAATCGCGATCATTGGACTGTTAAACTATATGGTGTACGTAGATCATTTCGTGGAGATATGGTCCTTATTACGTACTCTTAAGACTTAAATTTGTGATCTTATGAATTTTAAGTAGGCTACGTTTCATGATCTTTGTGTCATGATGCGATGCACGGTAAATTAGTACCTATTCCTTCCAATATTATGGTTTTATATATTATCTGTAGGCGTACGGTGAGCGACAGAAGTGGCCGAACAAGTACTGATGAACATTTCAAATGTTTTCAACGCTCGCTTAGCAACTTTTGTGTTTGACTGTAAAGTTAAAAATTATGCAAATATATACCTGCATTTACTTATCATGAAATGTAAATATAAGTAGCACAAATTGTAAAAAACGAATAATCTTTACCTTTTAAATAATATTGGGAATATAGTTTTCAATAAATTGAGCAATGTTTATGTTTTTTTAATTAATTGATTTTTTAAATTTATTTGGTTTGAGATGTTTCGTTTTTATTTATCATCTAATTATTCAACAAATTATAGGTTACAGTATAAATATATTTAATTTTGCGAATTTTCTAGATACATTGAATTAGGGTGATTTTCTTATGAAAGTAAATATAATATTGTTTGGCAAACTAAATCCGGCAGATTTTTTTTTTCTATATTCCTCCCTTGATTTTCGGATTAAAAAAATAAAGGGACGCATATAGGAAAACAAACAGAATTACTACCAGACTTGGTTTGCCAAACTATAGTAAATACAGTACCTACGTTTTAGATTAAGAACTTTACGACTCTTGAGTATAAAATAAATATCAATAATAAAATGTAAAATAATGCGAAAATTTGTAAATAAACCCGGAATAGAATGGGCTATGTGCGAAGTCACAACGCACGACATGGAAACAGTGGGAACTTACAGGGGCCCATTTCCATAGTAATTGACAAACATCAACTGTCAGATGTAATGTGCCCCTTACTCGTCAGAGGCGCCACGGTCGCATAGCTATTCAATCTTAACTAGAAAATATATCAACCACATACAAAATATGGTGCTTGTAATTGGTCATCAAGTTAATAATAAGTACCTAGTGTTCATATTTGAATCAGCTAATAAAAAATAATCGTGGCTGGTAAATAAAATTATAGAAAAGTTAAGTAGACTATTATCTAAAACCATCGGTTTTAGTCTGAGTATTCCAAACTTTAATTAAAAACAATACTTACCCCATATGGGAAGTTATTCGTCAAGGTTTAAAAATTATATATTAATAGCAAAATATTATGTAACATAGTATGTCAATAAAATGTATATTACATAATGTTGTAATTTCGCGAAGTCTATTCGGTTATGTATATAAAAAATAAGCTTCGTTGTGTGTATGTTTCACATTAAACGTTTATGTAAATACACTGTACATTATGTAAAATATATGTAAACAATTGTATATTAATCGCCTTAATATATAAAAATCCCCGTACACTTTATTTTGTAAGTAGATTTTTTATTTTTGTTATTTTTATTAACTTCGCTCCCTAATTTAAATTTCCTTTGACGCCAAATATTGTGTGTGTTGTATTTATGTAATTTACATGTATTTATTGTGTAGAGTTACGTGTTGAGAATGCGTGCACAAGGCAATAAGTCCAAAAAAATTATACAAATATATAAGTGTGTCGTTGAGTCGTCTTGACCTTTTTTTCGCTTATTAAGTGTTAGCTATGAATAAGTAATTAAAGTAATAACACAGGCGAGTTATATATTATACAAAAAATCTAAATACAAAGAAAAAATCTAAACACATCTTCAGTTTATAACCTTAAAACATAAGATTATAAATTGTATGAAGATGACAGCTGTCAGCATACGCAATGCATACTACGCATGTTATCTCAAAAAGACTTTCTAATGTCTTATTCATAGCCATGTAACCACCTTAACGGTGGAATCATATCTATCAGAATCGAGCCGCATTTTAAATATTAGAAATCTGCCGTTACTATGAAGATGCATACGCGGGCTTACCGAACGCATCTCAACAGCTGACGATATACGGCCATTGTATGGAAATTTTGTTTGACGTATTGCCCGAACGTATTAATCCAGTCATTGAACTGACAGCTTGGAAATTTTGGTTATTTGGGAAATAATGTATAATAGCTAATATTTTTAGCGTAACGGATAATTATGTCGTGAGTCTTATCAACCGACTTCAATATTTCACAAAAGGAGGAGGTTCTCAATTCGACTGAATTTTTTTTTTTATTTTTTTTTTTAATGGATGTTCACTCATAACTCCGTCATTACTGAACCGATTTGAATTTTTTTTTTGTTTTCTAAAAGTAGACGGTTCCTGGTTGGTCCCGTTTTTTTCAAAATCCATTTCTGATGATGGGATCCATGAGGAACTGAGGGAACTCCTCAAATTTGAAAGGCACATGCATGCTGATTTGGGTGATTTCTTAAGAAACTCGAGCATTTCTTTACGAAAATCATCAATTTGGTGGAGTGGACCTGATGATGAAGACCAGGGATGGCAAAGTGGAACTGCTTCGTAATTCTCAGGACTATGATCCGATTTTAAAAAATATTTTTTTGTCTGTATATAGATGGTTTCAGGATTGTCTCGTTTTTTTCAAAATCAATTTCTGATGATGGGATCCATGAGGATCTGAGGGAACTCCTCAAATTTGAAAGGCACATGCATGATGATTTGGGTAGTTTCTTAAGACACTCGAGCATTTCTTTACGAATATCATCAATTTGGTGGAGTGGACCTGATGATGAAGACCAGGGATGTCAAAGTGGAACTGCTTGGTAATTCCCAGGACTATCGTCCGATTTAAAAAAATATTTTTTTTTCTGAAAATAGATGGTTCCAGATTTGTTCCGTTTTTTTCAAAATCAATTTCTGATGATGGGATCCATGAGGAACTGAGGGAACTCCTCAAATTTGAAAGGCACATGCATGATGATTTGTGTAGTTTCTTAAGACACTCGAGCATTTCTTTACGAACATCATCAATTTGGTGGAGTGGACCTGATGATGAAGACCAGGGATGGCAAAGTGGAACTGCTTGTTAATTCCCAGCTCTATCATCCGATTTGAGACATTCATCTTTTCTTTGTAAAGAAATACCTTCAAGATAGTCCTATTTGATTATAGTTCTATTTTGATGATGGGCTTCATGAGGGATTGAGAGAACTCCTCAAATTTTAACGGCACATGCATTCTGATTTGAGGGTTTCCTTAAGTAACTAAAACAGTGTTTTGGCGGAGCCAAAATTTTGATGAACTTGATCTGATGATGAAGACCAGGGATCGCAAAGTGGAACTGGTTAATAAACCTAGCTCTACTTATTATCCTAGTTGTGACATTCATCTTTTTGATTTGATTTATATTCTGATGATGGAGTTCTAGAAGAATTCAGAGAACTCTTCAAATTTGAACGGCAGGTTAATTGTGATTAGAGGGTGTTCATAATTAGCTTAGGCATTTTCTTACTATGGCCATCATTTTGCTGGAGTGGACCTGATGTTGATAATCAGGGATGGCATGATGAATATGCTCGTTAATTTACAGTCTGTCATCCAATTTAACACATTGTTATTTTGTTTGTTTAAAGGCCTACAAGGGAGTTCCGTTTGATTATACTTCAAATGTAATGATGGAAGCCCTAGGACATTAAGAAAGCTCCTCAATTTTCGATCGTATACGTGCGGTGTATTGGATATTTGTGAAGTAAACTGGCTAACTCAAACAAATTCTTAATTTCACTTTTACCGGGAACCAAATGAAGTCGGTTTTTTTTTCTTAAAAATTATTTTGTAGGTAACAACATTCAACAAAATATCGTTACATGCTAATCGTCACAAATATGTTCACACATGTTACAAACGTTTTTCTTTTAACATTTTAATGTATTTATGTTTTTTTAGTTGTTTGAAATGGGTCAGGACCAGTATTTACCTATTACCACTTATTTCAAGCGTAATATCACATCTGTATTAGTGCCGTACATTTTGTAGAATTAACGGTTTTACGTGAGTTGGTTGTCTTCGGCTTCGCTTTTAACTAATATGTCTTCATGTTCACAAACACAAAAAATATTTATTACTCTAAATTTAAAAAATCGCCTTGTTTTATTTTTATACTATATTCGTACTTCCGGAAGAAAAGTATGTTGGATTTTTGCATATTATATCTATAAATATCCCATTCGAACGTAATTTGAGAAGATCAGGCTATTATAATTTAATGTCTGTTAAAACCGTATCTTTCCTGGGTTATATATAGTAAAGAGCGATTTCTCTTATGCGGTGCTGGTAGATGTGATTTCACCCAAAGACGACTTGTGAACGCCTGCGCCGCTCTGTTGTTCGTTGTCTATGATTGTATATATTTGTATATCTATGTATTGTTTATAGCGTAAGTGGCGCGTTGAGTTTTACGAATTTAAGGGAGAATAAATTATTGAAGTGAAAAACGTAAGTATCTTGATTATTGTCTTTCTTTCTAGAACAGGCTCGGTGGGCGCAGATTTTATTCCTTCATTGTATTTTAAATGAATAAAAGAACATTTAAGTTTACGATAAAACTTTAATTCATGCGAAATACAATTTATAACCCCATAACCTAAAATTTACAGTTATTTCTACAGATTATATTACACATCAAAATAAATACCTACAAGATTTGGACATGCCACTATTTTGATTCCAATGTTATACAATGAATGATTTAAATCAAAGCGTCGAACACCGTGCTTTGCGTGGCATCGCTATGCCGAAAGTTCCGTTCGTGATGACCTAGAAATACCAGATCATGCTCCGTTTACATAGATTTGCACTATCCTCCTGTCGCCCGCCATACAACTAAAATTGGCAGTGAATTTTGAATATATTGCTAAGGAAGTATTAATATCAATTGTTTTAAAATCGAAGGAAACCAAAGAAATGCAGTTATATTCCAATTTAACAGAATTGAAATTTCATTAAAGTGAAGGATACTTTTTACAAGCCTTTGGGCGGCAGGAGGTTATATAAATTATAGAAAATATACCTTAAAATCAAATAGCTAGTTTTCAAGGTTTCAAATTTAACCCAAAAAAATGCTTAAAATAAAATGAAGGCACGTTCCCAAGGGCTCTCCCTCTAGAAGGTGCTCCCAGATAAATCTGCACGACAATCCACTTGGCGAGGGATAGAAACCTGTGGAGGAATTGGCTTTTCAAGACGCACGATGTCACGAAGCATTGAAGGGACAACAAATGATGATTGATGAAAATAAATCCAGGACTAGGTATCAGTATCTTGTTGAATTTTCTACAGCGACCACTTAAGAGTCCTTGTTATTTAAAAAATGGTCATGGATTGAGTGCTTTTACTATTTTAAACAGGGTTTTTGTGGTCTAACAGCATACTATGTGTAAGGTAAACGTCCGAGTGCTCGACATATCAAAAGGAATATTTATTTGAATCACGATATAATGCTGCTACTTAAAATATTGTCGTGTGATTTGCGAGAAGGCAATTTATGACTGAATTCATTCATAAACTGCCCATGATAACTTATGTATTCACGAACGGACTACGCAATATATGATTATATATTCTCAAGTTGCCTTAATATATTTTAGACTGATTTTTTATATTCGTGAGCGTGACATATGAGTACCTAGAGAGTCACTCTGATTTTTAATGATAAGGATATCAGTGTACTTACGTTGGATTTAAGGCGGTTTCACATAGTTCTGTACCATTGCAAAATTCTAAGTGTATCTACCTTTTTTCGTGACGTGTTCTAATATTTAAATATACAGGGTGTTTCGAATCCTTTTGATAATGAAAATGGATAGACATTTTGTAAATTCTAAAGTTGTCCGTATGGTCACAAAATTATGTCTTCTAAATGCCTATATCGCTTTGTTTTAATAAAAAGTTGCGAAAAAATAATATCTTACACTTTAAAAACGCTATATATGACCTTTATCTTTCTTAGCGATTAAATTAGAACTAGCTCCATTCAACCACGTTCTCTTTATAATATTTAAGGACATTCTGAATGTCTAATAAATTCTGAATATGCTGATTCTAAATTTAATCTCTTTAACGTTTTATTAGATATAGTTGTTAGTATTACTTTGCACAAACTTCTGTAAGAAATTTATGAGAAGGTATAAGTCCGTTATACATTTTCTAATATATATTCAAAATACATAACGGCTCATTTTTATTAGTCGATATAATTCAAAATGTGCCCTTTTTAACGTTAAACTTTGGAACTCCAAGGACTTCTTATGTAATTTTGAATTAAATACTGTCAGACCAGCAACATCTAGGTACAATTATTTAAAGTATACAAGGTGTAACAAAGATTTTGTTGATCCATTTAAGGGCGTATTTAGTATCGTGGTTTATTACAAAAAAATACAAAATATTTGTTTATAATACAATTTTTTGTACCTATGGAGGAATGCCCACATAGGACGGACCTGTCCCATACATAAAAATATTTTAGCATCAATTGTTTAATTATTTTTTTTTGGATCAGCAGCATTCGCCCTTAAACTGATCACCATCATTTTTATTACACACTGTATATTCAATTAAATTTCGAAATGTCGTTCTCTTCGACAACAGTTTTTTGTCTTTGCCTGACAGAAGGCTCAACAATAATCGTATCTTTCTAATTAATACAGTTATAATGTTACCGAAGTCTATCTCACGCGTAAAATACTGTACAGTCGCCATCAGATATATCCGAACTGCCGAGGTGTTCACATATATCTGAACATGCAGTCTAACGCTTTGACAATAGAGGCGTATTCAGATATTTATGAGCATCAGCTCAGCTATTTGATGGCGACTGTGCTTACTGTCACGGCACATCTATACTGAGGATGCTACCCGAAATTGACCAATTGAAATGAGCCCGAACTTAATTACATCTCCATTGATAAATGTTATGTAGGTTTCACATTCCGTCCACATGAATGGTTTTCCTGTAATTTTTCGGCTGTTTTGACCAACTTGATACCTGTCACGCCACTGCAGTATCCATGGTAGTCACTTTCATATCATAACCAAGCCCCCAAATACACTGCGACAGAAAATGGTAGAAAAAAAAAGTGGAATTAAACTCAAATCAGAGTGGCAACACCAGTCCTTGTCAAATTGTCATTATTTTCGCAAACATCTGTCAAACAGTAACCTTACCGCTCGCACTTATGCGACAGAACGAGATGCACGATATACAATGTTGCCTGGTAAATATATCTACTTTTTTCTGTCACTGTTAAAAAGTGTCATGTATAATTGTGCCCTTTGTCCTTATCAGATATATAGAACCGGCCAAGGTGCTCAAGAATATCTGAACAAGAAATTTAACTTTGTGACGTGCTTAAAATATTTGTAAGCACTATGTTATATCTAAAGATTATACAAGACAGTAATACAGGGGACTACCACTACCATCCTTAATATATTACTCCCAAAATGTTTGGTTTATAAGTAGCAAGACACATTGTCAAATTGGTCAAATGCCTGTAGTAACCAAGTTGATCTAATGTTATCTTTTAGTCCATATCGAAAACTTACCTACTATCGTTTCTCTTTCACCTTAGCTATGTGTGAGAGAGACACGTAACTTCAGTTCCATGATAAACCTAGCGTGAACCGCCGATAAACTGTTGATTGTGTTATACTATGAATATCAAAATAAAATCCTTCAAATGGTAACATAGTCGTTTTATTTCTGTTGTGATTATCCCATACACGACAATTAAAGATATAAATAAAAAAGTGGATTTTTAAAAGCAAACCACAGTGGCAACACCAGTCAAATATGTCATCATTTTCGTTAACAAACAAACGGGCATTTTTGCGAGAAGAGATCCAAATTTTGTTTCAGGTAGGTAAATCTAATGTAGTGCTACTCAGAATAACGAGCTCTTTCAATCTAGGAGATAAAAAGTTCTCAATTTTTTCAAACGTTTTACGTACTCACCATTTTTTAACCGCTGTAAAAAGTGTTAGAAAATGGAATGGAAAAAAATGGATTTTTTTAATGAGGTGTATAGGTCTGTGTCATCGCCATAACATGACATTGCGTTGTCATATCGGTCTTTTAAATACGCCTCATCTTTATCGGATACCAACAAGGAATAGGAATAGATTGATAAATGACTGGGTTTGCAAATAAAAGTGAAACTCAGGTTCAAGAAAATATTCTTATTTATTCTAAAAACACTTCATAAACTGTTTACTATAAATAAACAATAAATTTACAAGACAAAGACAAACTGCAGAGTTCGAAATTTCTAAATGTCAACTACAGTGGATACGAATATATCCATAATATAATATATATCATATTGTATATTATACTTTTACATTTTGGACATATCGATAACTCTATAATATTAATGGTAACAGTCAACAGCAGATTACAATTAAGTTATTGTCGTCATTTTAAAAAACTCATGTTAGTTCAAAGTCGTATGTTTCAAAAGGGCTACTGATAAATTACATCAAGTTTGCGATATATTTTACGAACTTAAACCATAGGCAATAAGGTCTGTATTGGGTTAACCAACCATTTCTTGTCACTAGTTGCTATGGTCGTCGAAGGTCTACAGATTTCTTGTCTTTTTATTGGTATATACCATAAAGGTAGGCTTTTTTAAGCGATTAAAGCGCCATCTATCTGTGCACCTATTCGACTCAATCTGCTGCTGACTGGAGCGTAAATGTACATTGGACGAATAGGGTATGGGGACTACTGTCCAGTAAAATGGACCCAATAATGGTCTACATGTTACTACGAATGTATGACAGTCAAGCTCAGCGCATAAGATCTAACCACAAGCTTTCGGACGTCTAAATGAGTGACATGAAGTTACGGACGTTTTCTTGATTTTTAAAACGCACGTTATATAAAGTTGTCGTATGTAGACGGAGCACAAAAGCGCCGCGACAGTATCCCGACATAGACTACCCGTTCCTTTTTAAATGAACTCATTAGAGGGGCAATACTTCTGAAATGTATTCATTAGAGGTGCAATACTTCTGAAATGTATTCATTAAAGAGGCAATACTTCTGAAATGTATTCATAAGAGGGGCAATACTTCTGAAATGTATTCATAAGAGGGGCAATACTTCTGAAATGTATTCATTAAAGAGGCAATACTTCTGAAATGTATTCATAAGAGGGGCAATACTTCTGAAATGTATTCATAAGAGGGGCAATACGTCTGAAAATTATTCATAAATCATAAGAGGGGCAATACTTCTGAAAACACCAAAAAAGCGATTTTGTGTCTGATAACATTACATGATTTGTCTAAAAAATTGGTAGTAAATTCTCGAATTTTACGAATTTAATTAAGTAGCTGCCATACAAGACAGCATTTCGTAAGGGACATTCGTAGAATGCACTTAATAAGATGGGTACTCTACCGCGCGAGATATTAGAGACCATAAATAGCTTACAAAAGTTCTGAACTCCATGTCAACCAGTCAGTCCCGAACTACACTAACTTTTGCCACCGGCTTTGCCCGCGTGGTCTACGAGTGCTTAAAATGACTGGCAGGCCTAAAATACTTTGCGTCTTTAGTCAGATACAAAGTCTTGCTGGTGTTTAGGGTACACTTAGAAAAATACACAGACCAGTCACCTTAGGGCTTCTGCACAAATCACGCGAAAATCTAAAGGGGGGTCAAGCAAAACTCACGAAAGATCGTTTTCCAAGGAGACCTCACGTCTATTTAGAAAAATAGACGTGAGGTCTCCTCAAGGTCCCAAGAATGGGAATAGCCGAAACAACTTTACGTGATTTGTGCATGAGCCCTTATATGTGTGGGCAACTAATTAAGGACAGACACGATTGTCGCCCTTATACAATGTCAATTACCTACAAATATGACATTGGAAATTTGATTATAGTTTAAAAAGTGCTTGATCATTCGTATCGCCAATGATACGAATTAATCCCGCTTAAATAAATTTTATATAAGCGTATTTTTGAAAAATATTTACCTTCAAAAATAAACACCATCAAATTAGAAAACAAAATAGGAACAAAACTAAGGAAAACATGAAGTATGTTTTTATAGACATACATTTTTAAACCAATGTTCTTTACAGATACTTAATATATACCTACTATAGCGAACAATATTTAAATGGGAATAATTAGTGTCTTAATAGTCAAGTTAACAAGTTAAATTCGTGCTCATATTTGTTGGTTCGTGTCGATCGTGTCCCTCATTGGTTGGCCAACACTATACAACTATAAAGTTATGGTATACTAAAGCTTTTGTATCTGTTCGATGAATAGCAACAAAATGCACTGATTATTATCAAACAATCTGCACACAACTTAATAGGAAATATAAAAAAACGAATGTAAGGTAATGCGGGAGAAAATGAAAAGCCTCATATAACTCCCTAATTGGTTTAAAAAATTTAGTGCTGATCGTAAAAATTCCTATCAGCTGTCATCCTTTAAGCCGCCATCTTGTTACGATCCGCCGCTCAGTCGCCAGCGACCGCCCAGAGTGTGTTGAGACGTGTTCCGTGCCATTTTGTGAAGGTCAGTACTATGTGGCAAATTCGTCGCATTTAAATTTTATCCCGTAATATTTATAAGATAAGTAGAAAGGTTATTAGACACTATTTCAATCTTATCCCACTCCTTCTTACCCCGTCTTTTTTTTAGACAAAAATTTATTTTAATTTATGTTTACTATGTATAAGAATAGGCGTAGCCCAGTTTTACCGACAGAATACAGAAATATAGTCCTTGCCCATACCGTCTAATTTAGTCAACCGAAAGGAATCAATGTTTTATTTAATTTTACACAACAGTGTTGTGTAAAATTAAACAAAACATTATAGTGTTGTGACAACACTATACTATCTTATCAAAAAAACCATTCAATCTTCCCCAACCTTACCTTACTTAGTTTTATATACTTGTTAATAAATCTAGTTGACTGTACCTACTAAATTAATAAATTCGCTTGAGTTATGCAAAACAATTTTAATGGTATAAGTGGGATGGACACATAGCACCACAAAAACTGTAAAACATTAAAAACTTTTTTTATATAATTTAAACTTTCGTGATATACTGATATTAAATTGCAACGGTTAACACTCAAGTATACCCGTTACCTACGCCGGTCTCGGGCAGTGATGCCCGAGCCGCGAAGGTGACAACACTACGCTGTCTGTCCGACGATGACTGCCCGATGCAGTCAAAACATGTCACGCCTATTGTGATAAAAATACGTGAGTGTAAACCGTTGCAATATCATATTTAAATTGAAATTGAAACTTTTATTTCGGACATGATCCATAATTGGTTAGTATAAATACATGTTGTTTAAAACTTTGTTTTATTCGTACATGCCTAATCGGTACAAAGTTGGCAAAATTATAAAACTGGTGTACATAAATTTATGTAAAAAGCAGCATATAAAACAGGTTGTAGCATAATATATTCAGCGTGTTAAAAGCAGCCATTTATGATCAAATAGCGCCTTAAACGGTCGCAAGTTATGCCACAATTGCCAACGACCACTCAAATTACTAAGTCCATATATTGTCATACCATCCTACTAGTTGATGGGTCATACAGACACAGTAAAGTTGTTCTTTTCTCTAAAATACGTATGTATTTTCCTAAACTAATATTTTATTTGTACCTAAAACTAACAACCATATTCACGAGACAAGAACACCGAGGCGAGAAATTAGTATAATCATAAGACCTGAACCATTTTACATATACTGCATACCACTTTAATATACGGGATGATAAACGGTTGTTTTCAGGTTATATACCACACCCTAATAAATAAATAAATAAAATGTTTCGTCGCCTTCATTAATTTGTACATTATGACAAACATAATTCAGAAAGTTAATTTTAATTTACAAATTACAGCCCTCTGTATCTGTATGACCCTTATGTAGTTGACATAAGGACGCTAAAGCGTCAAGATATACAATATATTGTATTACCATTCAAGAAAGTTAAAATCCCTGTATTAGAGATAGCTCATCAAAACATCTACTTCTACATTTTATTAATAATGGCATATCTATAATTTGCTACATTATCTATCAAGCTTTTTTTATTTTTGAACTTTGTGCTAAGCACTGGTTTTATTTTATTATTCTTGCATATTTATTATACTACACAGTATCTTATGTATGATTCATTCAATCGGTGTGCGATTTTTAAAAGAATTTGGACCTTTTTCCCAGTACTTACGTTCCATATTTAAATGGTAACATCCATAATTGCAATTGGCGCTAACAGACTTGGCCCGTGGTAGTATTGAGCCTATTTAGGTAATCATTACTTTAGTACAATCATAGAATAAGCACAAGAAAATTTCGATTTAAACTTTCACTATTTTCAAACATTAAATATACTGAAATTGGATTTAATGGAATAAAACTTCAGCTCCAAAAGGCGGACATGGCGAGTATAGTGTGTCGACAGAGATACATATCCTTAGTGCACAAAATGTATAAATTGATAGTCTTGATTATCAACTTGAACATTATTCTTGGTCTCGAATCATGATGACCAAGTACGGGTAGTTCGTAAAACCCGCGCGGCAGAGTGTGCTAACTCCATCCAAGCCATATCTTACTTATTATTACATAACGTCGGGGATAGTGCTATACCGCGTAACTAACAAATGCAATAGAGTACAATAATCTTGTCAGTTGTTTGAATATTGAACTCTATGGACTTCGTTAGTTACGCGGTATTGCACTATCCCCGACGATAAATTATTAATAAATGAATGGAGTTGTTAAATGAGGTATGGTAAATCTTAGATTAATAATGAATTACCTTACCTAATACTAAATGATTCATAAAAATATTAAGCATAACCGGCTTAGATTTCGTTATATATATAGATTTTAGCCCGGTTGCGCAATTAATATAAAGTGAGCACTCATGCGCACGGCTAGAAAATGTGGATGTCAACTTCAGCCAGTATTTTTCCGGGACCATAGGGGCAATGTCGCCCTGGAAACTTCAGAGGTTAATTTACAAAATTATACGTGGATTTATAATGCACAAGTAAATAGGGAAAACATAAATCCCAGTCAAAAATGAAACTTAACTACTGCCCAAACGGTTCACATTCCTTTAACTCCATCCAGTATTTGATATGAATCAAGCATTACAGCGGTAACTATTAACAGCAAAGAGCTATTTGTATTAAGGCAAGCTGAGATATGTCCAGTGCGGCACGGTATACATAATATGGATATTGAGTTAATTTATAAAACTATAAGTATTTTTGAAAATGTATGGTACTTTATTGAAGACTTACTTGACTAAACAATTAACCTAAACCGTCATTGAAACAGCGAACCTAATTAAAGGTATTTTGTCTCTACTAGCATTAACATTATGTTTAGACATTCTGTTTTTAAGCTTTACTAGGCCAAAGAAGATATTGGCACTGCAAGTTCAACGCAAAAGACCGATAATCGGTCACAGACCACAGAGCAACATAGACCTTACTGAACACTCAAAGTTCAACTTCAGTTTTGACATGTGACGTCTGAGTAAAAGCGTTTGTATAACATGGCGTAGAAAAGGTGAAACGGGAAAATACAGAAAAACAAACCTATCAGATTTGTCATACCTATGTCCAGGCCTATTAAACTCTCCGCGCGATCTCGGATCGATTGTCTTTTGTCTTGAGTCCGTAACGAGACGTATTATCAACGGGCTGCCCATACACCGCCGCCGGCGCTAGTATTGTGCCTAAAATATTTCAATTGTAGGCAACCCTAGCGTTTCTGCGGAGAGCGTCAATTGTTTTTTTCGTAGTGTTCAAAGCGGTTTGTATTCGCTTTTTCTATGAGAGATATCTATCTGTCCTTAGGGACCATAGATATAGGATAAGAGAACTGGATACCCAATCGGGCGAAAAAAATGACACCATAAAAGTACAGCAGTTGCGACTCTTTCATATAGTCTTGTTTGGAACGTGACGTTCCGCAAGTACCAACAGCCTATACACTTTTAACAGTGTTGGTAGTTTTGTGTATGAATTTAAACCTTAATGCTTAGGTCAGTAAGCTCTTTTTCGTACGAAACATTTATGGTTTTGTATCATCATCAATGCAGGTTCGCTAATGTCATTCTGACCCATATTTTTTGTCGTTTTTGTTCTGCTTTGTGTGTATATTTCTTATAATAATTCAATGTTAGGAACTATTATATAATTTATGCTATGATGTATAGATTAAAAATAACATTCACCTCCCCATTTAGTTTCAATTTATCTTTCATGAAGATCTCGACTACACACTATTAGATCTTGGTCTACTTTATATTGTGTTATATGCTTCTAGTAGGAAATTAGTCATTTCTGTACTACGCATCTACTTCTACAGGCAATTCATTTGTCTATGCTCCCACATAGTGGCCATAGACTGCACCAGAAACGTTAAAATATATGCACATTATACTTAGAGGTATAGTTTATGAAAATAATAAAACAGTCTTTACTTAGACTAGGCTTTGATTAGAAAATATTTTTATGAAGGCCTAACAAAAGTTTATTATTGGTACACTAAATAAGTAAATCATTAAAATATATAATTTAATATACTAGTATTGTTCAGAAATATTAAAAAAAAAGCATAATTACACTTTTTTTTAAATGGCATGTGATAAGAAAAAAGTTTAAAATATTGTCTAAATCTGAATTTGCTATATCTTATTCGGCACATGAACACAATTAAATAATATAACAATAATCTATCTACTCATATCACGGATATTGCGAGATAACTTAAAATTTAATTACAAAATTATTGCTTTAACAAAATTACTATCTACACTAAAACAAATACAAAATTATGACAACGCACAACTAATTTACAAACTGGGTGTTGGCATATATAATTGACACTCTACTTATATGAGACTGACAAAAAGACATAAGGTACTTTTTAGTCGCATTATTTATGCCAATACCATGTAATAATTAAAACTTGACTATTACATTAATAATTAAAATTAAGTGTGAGAAGTGAAACAAATTTATGATTTAAAATAGTCTATTCTCCCTATTTAAAAACCGCGCCCTACTTGGTGTAGCTCAAAGTAGTTCCTCCATATATACACAAAGTATTTCTCGAAAAAAAAAACACTGTAGGTATTGAAAAAAACAAAACAAATATCGAGTAACGATAAGTAGACCAGCTAAAATATTTCTATAATCAATGTCCTTAAAGTTTCACTTCTACACTTCACACTATACCGGATTTACGCGCCATCTTTCTTTTTCCCGGACATCCGGTCGATGAGGTTGGTGATCATATCGGCGTCGACGAGTCCTATGAACTTGTCCACTATAAGCCCGTTTTTAATTGCTATGACGGCTGGAACTGCTTTTACCTGAAAAAAAAAAACAGTCGGTACAACAAACAACAACACAACAAACACAAGTACAGAGAATACAGAGAAACATTTTCTGGTAGATATAGGCGTGGACAGACAAGGAATTTGATTTATGTACCATTTCGTACCGTGTCAGGGTCACAAATCAATATAATAACCGGATTAGATGCTATTGTCACTGTAACAAGGTACAAAATGGTGGTACAAAATCTAACAAATAGAATACCTTTATCGTATCTACATGGCATCTAGGCACTTAGACGATAAACGTATCAATCCGGAGGTTCAAACTAGCTCATACCAATTAGTTTTTCGGTACGATGGTCCGTAATATCATTTGATAGCTGGTTTTCGGTGAAGGAAAATATCATGAGACTTATAGGCATAGACTATGGACTAGCGTCGGGACTAGCCAAATCCCTCTCGTGCGTGTGAGGAAATATATCCCCAGCATTCCTGCATCCCTGGTGCGCCGGGTGCGGGACAGTCCCAACAGAATTCTTAGGATGAGAGCGGATAAAACCGATTGTGCCATTTTGTTGCACTGTGAGGGGCTGCACTCTCCCACCAGTGCTATACAATGGTTTGTTTGTATATGTATAATATATAGGTTTAATGTTTTTTTTTTTTTTTATGTGATGAGTACTTGTAAAATATGTGTCCAGTTACACGAAATAAATAATTTTGAATTTTGAATTGTGACGTATATATGTATAGCTAATGGCTCAGAACAATGCAACTGACTCGTTAGGCAGCAAATAAGATCGTTATTAAGAGGCCACATGTTCTAAGTTGTTATCATTCAGACGTCTAGATCTCAATGTTGATGGCAACTACTATTCAACTTCTGACCAATCGCAATTTCATGGTCCCTCTTCCAAATTTCAGATCTACTTTTGCCAGGCGTTCACCTGATTATGTGCCCCTTCGCATTTATAAATACGTTTCTAAATTACTTGGTATTCAGTGTTGCCCACTCGGTAAAACGACGAAAATTGTAAGAAAATGGCTAGTGCCCCTAACATATCAGGATACGGAGGCTCTTCTTCTAATCAGTTAAATGTTCCTACATGTTCGTGTACACACAACACACACACACACACAAACACACACACACCCACACACATAATAGATCGCTCGCGTTTATCTTGTTATCTAGATAACTTCTAAACTGTTGTATCATAATTTATCTCACTGTTTAATGTCCAAGTCCAATTAGTTTACAAATGTACCTATCGCACTCCAGGGTCCCAAGATACAGGCTCAGCCTAGTTTGGGGTCCGCCGGACAACCCATTTCATGTTTTTTTTGTTTATGTGTAAATAAATAATTTTTTTTTTTTTTACTTGCCTGATATAAATAAAATTACAACATAATTCCTTCATACTGTTAATCGTGAAAACACGATTGTTAACAAAAGCCTTGATATTTATATTTTTCAAACAGTTTCTACATGTATTTGGTTAGAACGTCGAAACCGTTGAGATTATTAAAATAATTCTCAGTAAAATAGGTGAATAATAATTATTAATGTTTTTTTATAATTGCGTGTGAAAATAAAGCACTAGTGGGGTTTAGTTTTAAAGAGCAATTACCTGGTTACGCGGGTTACGACCGCCTATCAGATCTATCCCACTCCATTTTTCTCGAACACTCTTGAATTCCATCTTGCAGTGAAAAGTAAAAATATGCCATGGTAGACTAACCTTAAAAGTTGTAAATATCAAATTATATTACGGACCAACGCGTTGTCTCACGGCCAGGTCCGGGATGCCCAGCGGTTTCATCAGCTCCGTGGGGCAGGTCTGCCATGGTAGACTAACCTCAAAAGTGTGCACCAGCTCCGTGGGGCAGGTCTGCCATGGTAGACTAACCTCAAAAGTGTGCACCAGCTCCGTGGGGCAGGTCTGCCATGGTAGACTAACCTCAAAAGTGTGCACCAGCTCCGTGGGGCAGGTCTGCCATGGTAGATAACCTCAAAAGTGTGCACCAGCTCCGTGGGGCAGGTCTGCCATGGTAGACTAACCTCAAAAGTGTGCACCAGCTCCGTGGGGCAGGTCTGCCATGGTAGACTAACCTCAAAAGTGTGCACCAGCTCCGTGGGGCAGGTCTGCCATGGTAGACTAACCTCAAAAGTGTGCACCAGCTCCGTGGGACAGGTCTGCCATGGTAGACTAACCTCAAAAGTATGCACCAGCTCCGCGTTGTCTTCCACGTCGACCACGGCCAGGTCCGGATTGTCCAGCGGCTCGAACATCTCCGTGGGACAGGTCTGCCATGGTAGACTAACCTCAAAAGTATGCACAAGCTCCGCGTTGTCTTCCACGTCGACCACGGCCAGGTCCGGATTGTCCAGCGGCTCGAACATCTCCGTGGGACAGGTCTGCCATGGTAGACTAACCTCAAAAGTGTGCACCAGCTCCGCGTTATCTTCCACGTCGACCACGGCCAGATCCAGGTTGCCCAGCGGCTCGATCAGCTCCCGTAGCTTCGGGGTGAGGATCTTGCATGGCTCGCACCAATCAGCGTGAAAGTTCACTATGACTGGCTTGTCGTTGTTCATAACCTGAAGAATGAAATGAAACGTTGCAATATAAGGAATTTAACTGTTTATTCGTCCGTCGTTTTCAAAACGTATTTTTTCTACTCCAGCACTTCTGTCTGTCAATTAAATGACTGACAACGATATTAAAAAAGTATACATTATAACGTCGACGTAACAGTAAGAAACAACGGATTAATCTCACGCATGACGCAAGGCACGTCCATAAGATTATGGAGTGAAATTAATCTATTTTTGTACCCCTCTTATTTAACGATGTTTGCGCGCCCCAAGTATATTAGGGTAGACGATATATGGGCATTCCGCCAACTTTTATTTCCATCTTCACCTACTTCTGACTTAATATGGCTGTCAGATTTTAAGAATGATAATTAACTACAACTACACGATAACCTAATACCTTAATAGTAGTTTATGTAACTGATATAATGGGGATAAAATTCTCGGGTATATTAACACCGGGTATATAACAGTGACCCTAGAATTAAGAACCAATTATGAGCTGCTGCATACACTAGTTTTTATAGAACAGCAAAAACAGCGAAAAAAGCGAAATATTGAATGGTGGCAGAATGTGGAAGATGTCGTATGCCCACTATAAAAATTGAAAAAAATCAACAGTGCTAAAATATAGTATGAAAATCCAAAAAAAAAATAGGAGCATCGTTTAGCAGTGTTCTTATGGAATACCATAGACAACGTTATAATGTTTACTTATTTAATATCCCTGTCAGTCATCTAATTGACAGATAGAAGTGCTGGAGTAGAAAAAAGTATATTTAAGTACCCAATTTATAATTGTTACGTTTTTAGAGTTTATTATTCTTCTTCTCTTCTCAGCATATTTGCGTCCACTGCTGGACATATGCCTCTTTCATGGTTTTCCATGCTGATCTTGATGCGGCGATTCTGTGCCAGGTCGGCCCTGCCGTCTTTTTAATGTCGTCCGACCATCTAGCTCGTGGCTTCCCCTCGTTCCGGCTTCCAAGTCGAGGTCTCCAGAGTAGTACCCGCTGGCTCCAGCGGTCATCATCCCTGCGGCAGATATGGCCTGCCCATTCCCACTTCAGTTGCGCAACTCTCCTGGCGATATCGATCACTTTAGTGCGTCGACGAATGTCTTCGTTCCTCATTCTGTCTCGCAAGGAGATCCCGAGCATTGCGCGCTCCATAGCTCTTTGAGCCACTTTGAGTTGACGGACCCTTCCGACAGTCAATGTCCATGTCTCGCAGGCGTAGGTCATTACTGGGAGGACGCACTGGTTGTAAACCCTGGTTTTCAGTGATTGTGGGATTTTAGACTTAAAAACGTCGTTTAGCTTGCCAAATGCGCCCCACCCCAGTTGTATTCGCCTACTGACTTCAGCATCCAGAGGGTTTCCATCAAGCGTTATTTTCTGGCCTAAATAGACGTACTCGCTTACTCTCTCTATCGTTTTGCCTTCTAATGAAATGGTTGACTCTTCAGCGCTGCTCATCCACTTTGTTTTTTCCATATTCATTCTAAGACCAACTTGCATCGATGCCTGGCTTAGATCGTTGAGCATTTTTTCTAGATCTTCAGGTGTTTCTGCGAGTAGAACGATGTCGTCAGCAAAGCGTAGGTGGTTTAAGTACGTTCCATCTATTTTGATACCTATACCGTCCCAGTAGCAGTGTTTAAATATGCCCTCAAGTGCGTTTGTAAATAGCTTCGGAGATATTACATCTCCTTGGCGTACTCCTCTTCTGAGTGGAATTGATGTTTTGGAGCCTTGAAGTTGCACTGTCATTGTCGCAGATCGATACAGGTTTATTATTACTTACATGATAATATGTTAGAACTACTAAGAAGTACCTAGGTAGAAACGTACTCGTAAAACACTGAAGTTCTTTTCTAACTATAATAAAAGTTACACATTTCCCCGAGAACTGGTAGCCGGTGGGGCCAGCAAGTTCTAGAGTAGCGACCACGCACCGGTCGACGCAGCGTGGGAAGGCCCCCACAAGATAGAAGATGACCTGGTAGAGGTAGCAGGAATCCGTTAGATCGTGTGCTGCCGCACGATCGATCGATGTATTATTCTCTGGGGGATATGTTCAGCAGTGGACGTCCTTTGGCTGATAATGATGACTCTACATCACCTCTACATGTCTGCGTTGCATGAACACTGTGTATCATTTATCGTTAAACATAATATCATTTGCGTTTGCTACAGGCGGTGAGCTGCGTACACAGGTGGCTAGCGGCGTGTTTAGTCTCTATCCCTTTCACACAATCTTATTCCGTTCTAACACGTAATCTTACGTAGATTGTTTTTTAAAATCTTAGATACTCTACTATACTATCAAATTATGTCACAAATATTAGAATGAAATGTATTATTCATAGTGGGTGGGCCTTATCACTAGAGGTTACCCAAAACCATTAAAACGCTCCATTATCTCAGCTTATCAGCACATTAATTAATGTTACATTGACACGAAAACGCTATGCTAAATACAACTTGAATATCACCTAGATCACGCGTTCTTTTACCTAGTCTTGTCTGAAGATGTTTATGCTATTTTGAGCCTTATTACTGAAGACTGAAGTTTGAAAGTTCAGGGACATTTTAAATTGGCATTGCACTTGCCTGAACTTTGAATATGTGTGTTCATTCTGTGCTTTGCTGGCTGGAATTGATTGCACAAAATTAAACAAAGAAATAATTTAAAAAATAAGCGTCGAAAGTTATTTGATGATGGTCGTCATGATACAAATGTATTTTCACGGAAACAACACATGCTATTTCGGTTAGTGTCAGTACCAAAAGTACCGGAGTCGATTGAAATAGCATGACAAATACGGGTGTTTCCAAGATGATATGTGGGCAATACATTATGCACTACATCTGTAAATATATCTCTGTCACTGTCATTGACGTATTACTACAGTTCTTCAGTTAAAAGTTAAGTTCACATTACATTAGTATTAGTTGCGTCAATTTGGATTGACATTATTGAAAGTGGGTTTAAATCATCATCTTCTTATCATAATTAGGTATTATGAACTTTATATTACAAAGACAGGTACTGTCGGACAACGACCGCATTTGTTTGTATTAAGATAGAAAATGAAAGGCATTTAAACAATGAGTCAATAGCAAATTAACATTCATTTACGTAAATGCCATTTATTCAAGTTTACACGGAATATGCAAAGATGAGTATTGCTGGGGCGCACTTAGTCACCGTACCGACGTTTCAATTCTTACACACTGACTGTCAGACAAAGGAAAATCCTCACCTACTTCGGACATGTTTCTCGGTAGAGAGACTGGCCGAGTCAATGGCTCTAGATCGCGAGGCTGTTCGCCAATGCGATGGACGGATCAGATTAAGGCTCTAACAACCCCCATCAATTGAAATGCTAATAAAGAACTAGAAACGAATTGGAGGAGAATTGTGCAATGTGGCACCGCCAAATCGCACAGGTGACCACGACAACTCTGCCAAGAACTTACACCTAAGAAGAATGACTTAGTGACAGCGTATGTGATAAAACATACCTAATCCTGTAAACAAAAACTGTGATTGCATGATGTGCCGCAATTGGGAGCGGTGATTTGTTTATACCCAGTAAGGGAGTACATATGAAGATATCATGTTATTTTAATCAGTGGCATGATAAATACTAGTTCTTCTGAGATAATACGATGGTAAAACATGCACTACATCTGTAAGTACGTGTCCGTGAGAGATGCGAATTGTAGTTTTGTCTTCGTAACATCAATATCTAGGTTTTTGATAATGTTGTTATGGAATGGTACATGCCTTGTTGACGAATTCTTCGTTGTTCTTGACAAGTATGGTCTCGTTGTGCACGATGGATGTGGAGATGGTGCGTGCCGCCAGTCGCAGCGGCGAGCAGAGCCCCCGGCTTAGCGCGGAGGTCATGGTTCTCTGAAATAAATATGAAAATTTGGTATGAGAACTATGCCGTCGGCGGCCGTAGTTTAAGTATATTATTTATTAAAGGTAACTAGAAATTAAAACCCTTAAATTTATGACACAAAAGTAAGAGTAAGATTTTTACTTTTTTTTACCAATATGCATGTTAAAAAGCACGTAAAAGTTAAGACATGTCAATCAATCGTGACCCTCAACCAACCAACCAGCTACATTGTATGTTGTCCACCAGGCAGGGAGGCATCCTAGACTATGTTTGCCAAGGTGTGAAGAAATGACAGACTTCTGACAATTTCAATGAAAAGCGGTGGACTAAAATGCAAATGATCAGTAAATATGTATTAACTCAACTTGTCTAAATACATTTTGGATGAATTCTGGCGATCTGCCAAGGATTTTAATTCAGGTCATGTTTTAGTGTACAATTGTGCATTATCATGTAATAGTGTTTTTGCGTAAATGCTTTTTTGCTTATTCTATTGCGATTTCCCAGTTACAAAAGATCCTAGGGTCCAATTTGACCCTAAAACTGGGCCATATCAGGATTTGATATTTATCGTCACAGAAACATATATTATGGCAAATCAACCTACAATACCAGTGCCACCTATGAGCCTGAATTTTGACTCAAAGGTAAAATAAATAATATTTAAAACCGGTCACTCAATCAGGAACACAAAGTCAATTTTCGGTCGACATGTTTCGATCTTTACGAAAAATCGAAACACTTCGAGCGAAATCGATTTTATTACGTGGGTTTGAGTCTCACGAGAGTTATCTAGTAAATATTATTCGCAAAAAATGTATATTATTTAACTATAACCAGACAAAAGTAAACTCATTAATATGCTGGCAATCCTAATGAAGTGGATTGCCAGCATATTAATGAGTTTACTTTTGCATGCATTAGCACTAAACCACTTCCTACTAGTGGAGGTCATATTATTGCTGTGCTATAAATAACTTGCTTGACTGCTTGCATATTTGCCTTTATTCATTACCGAGAAATTCTGAACCAATGTTTATGTTTACCATGTTTCAAGCCATATGGCAGGTTTCAAAAACACAAGTATACCCATGTAGACACACTTTATGTAAGATTATGTGTTACGTTAGGCTGCGTTGTACCAAACTTTTATTCCGAGAATAACGCTTACTCTCAGATAGTAACGTCTAATTACTATGGGATTTTGACATTAGTATCCAAGAGTAAGCGTTACTCTTAGTTAAGTCAAGTCCAGCCTAATCTAAGCTAATAACAAGCAATTGACAATCTGACACATTCAATGCCATGCTCCTAAAATCTTATACAAAATTAACCCAAATAGTTAGAATTAGAGAAGACATTAAATTTAAATGGTTCTCACGTATTTCTATTACAATAGGCGTGATGAGTTTCGACTGCATCGGGCAATCATCTTCGGACAGACAGAGTGGTGCTGTCACCTTCGCAGCTTGGGCATCACTACATTGGGTGACGCCCAAGCACCCTGAGCAGCGAAAGTGACAACACCAATCTGTCTGTCCGATGATGACTGCCCGATGCAATCAAAACATTTCACGGCTATTGTAATAAAAATAAGTGATTTTTAACCGTTTCAATTTAATGAATGTTAAGATACTTCATATGCCTATGGTAATATGACAAGGTAATAAATTATTAGTTTGTTAAATATATATATATATATATATTTATGTATCTGATATTATTCCATGTGACTGTACTTGTTAAATGGTGAATACCTAGTACCTACATACAAATTTTGTCATAAAATTATTTCATGCAATTAAAATGGAGTGAATTGTTTGTAATTTGTTAGTTACTTTACTGAAAAATATTGATCACATTTAGGCAGAGTACAGTGACCTATTGGTTTGACCTTGACTTGAGATAAATATTCATTGAAAACAAAACATAAATACAGCAAGCAATTGTATATTACGTAGGCCTAGAGTTTATGTAAAAAAAAACATTATTAATTTTAATCATAAAATATCGGTCCCTTTAATGGCAAAATTAACAAACCTGTAAGAATTCAGAGTTTACCATTTTGACTATGGCACCCTTATCTTATCTTATTTAAGGTCATGGGTCCTAGCTGATACACTTCGACCCATGGGGATCTTTTGTATAACTAACCCCTACCACAAGAGCTTGTTCAACCATCTCCACGTGACGGATGATGGAGCTCAGGGGTAGTGCTAAGAGGTAGTGCTGACTTCTTCGCAACTTACGTACGAAATATCATTTGATATTTCAAAACTTAAGGACTATGAAGGTTGATTTTCTTATTGAACCCTTATCCACATTAAAAGGTACTCCTTTTTTATTGAATTGTAAGATTTACAACATGACTCCACATCCACATCCACAGTCTGTTAACTATTGGCCACAGTAAAGAACGGCCCTACAGTTCAGCTGAACAAACACTTTTTCTTTCTTGTGGTCTATTTATTGAGATAAGGATAAAATAAAAAAACAGCCTCTATAGCCCATAAATTTTCAATAGCCCACCGAAAAGACTTGAAAAGACTCCGAACATTGTTTTGTGTTTGACCCATTTACCAATTGGTAAATAAAAATAGCATGAGGAAACCAGACTAATCCCAAAGAGGCTTAGCACGCACTGCGGTTTTTAAAAAGCGGATTTTTGATTTGCGGTTTGCAACCGCGCGTTTTTATGTATCCCATACTTCATGGACGGCAGCGCCCCCAACTCGGTTCGTAAAAAGCGGTTTTTTCGTCAGTTCTGGTCAGAGAGAGGAGCAGTGAGGTGTGTGTTGTGTGCTGCATTATGTTGTCGGAGTCCGAAAGTGTGAAGATGTGGGCCAACCATTCGCAATAATTTATCAAAACTACTAATTGACATCCTGTAGTAGTTAAAAAAATTGTCATTGTTGTTTCGTACATCACTGTACATTTTACAAAAATATCCCTTCAAATATCTTTGATCTGTTAGAGGATGCACCTAGTACTTATGTTGGCGAAGACGTTTTCTATTTTTTTAATTTCTTAAAACTAAGGCCACAACACATACTGCTCTGAGGAAATCCATTGTCATACTGAATGTGAAAACCGCGGAAACGCAACCGCAGTGCGAGTTTACCTTGTGGGATAAAAGGTTAGATTGCTCCAGTTACCCCATGCTCCCTGACCCATGGCATAAGGCAGGAAACGTTTGAAAGAAGTATAAGTATGAACTGTATTTCCACACAGTTAATGAGATAACATGAGAATAGTGAATGTTATCTATTTAATGGTGTTGATAACAATCCAGACATTCTCTTGTATACTATCATTTGTTTGTAGTTGGTTTATTAATGATAACAGCAACAGATAATTATCAAATGTAAATAATATAATTATTCTGGTTTTCTACAACTATCTATGTATGATTATTTTAACAATGTCAAAATTATAATCTTATTGGTATAATTATATGTATGCAGTTTTATAGGAATTAAATGTTAAGATACAAAGAAGAAATTAAAATGGGAATGAAGCACAGAGATTGGTAGAGTAAATCACACATCTATTCTAGTATAAGTAAGCAATTTGATTTACTAAAGTGACTTCATTCTGTGACATCAGATGTATGATAATTATGATATAAAAATACACCTCGATGAAAGTCAGTGAGATGAATAGATGATAAATCATATACTACATGATGTTAATTACCAGAAAAGATACCTAAATATAGGCTTATATAATATAATGAAAAAGTTAGCAGGGTTGAAGCACCTACCTTACTCAGTTAACAGAGCCCAAGCGCCTTATTTTAGTAGTTTCGAGCGGGGTAAGACACACGTGAGCGACGCAATACGCGCAACCAACAACCACACTGGCTAACAAGAACGACAGGACCGCAAATCTAAACACGAACAGTCTATCGTAAAAATTGGCAGAACTATCGCCCTCCCCTTTTGGCAAAGCTAACAACACGATGGTTATCACTGCGGACACTGGCACTGCGATCTTGCCGACTACGTGACCTGTACGCACCGACACCCAACACAGCATAAATGTTACAAACCAAATCACCGCCAAACAATACACCCCCACGCCAAAACTAGACATCTCTTATTTGAATACACATCACATTATAAGTCCAGCATGCAGATAAATGCAGAAATAGGTAGAAGGTATAGATTCTTGCAAGGCAGTTAGTAGTAGCTTTCTTGTTTTAGCGATAAAAACCTTGGAAAGACGAATTCACAACAAAAAATCCGTGTGTCACGTTCACTCACAAAATTGACAGATGACTGACGACTGACGGTAGTGACTAGTGACGGTGACGACGGTGAAGCGAGCGACTTGAACTTGCCGTGAAACGTGCGGTGCGTGACATTCGGAAATTGATATGTCAATTATTTAGCGCAATTAGCGCATAGACAATACTACTATGAGGATATTATAGACCATACAACTAATTGGGTGAAATTACTATTCATTTTCTCATTACCAACTAAAACAATGCAAAAAATTAAATACATTAATTAAAGATATACGAATTGTTCCTATTTGAGCGAAAAAAATTCAGAAAAAAATTAGGTTTTTAGAATCTGTCTTTTTTTTAAATATATGTAAAAAGTATTCATACTTTTTATTTTTCATATCTGGCCGCAGCCGAGCTCGATTGATGCACGGCTGTCGGAACTGACATATCATGTCATGTCATAAATGAAAGCTAAAAGAAAATTATTTAGCAAAGTAAAATGTTTAAGTGGGTCTTCCGTTTGATATTCAAAATGGCGGTTGCGTTTCTTGAATAGTTCTTTGTTTTTGTGTGCTAAATGTTGTTTAATGTGTAATATTTATAGCTTATTGTGCAGTAAACTAACGAAGAAGTGTGCAGCTAATGAAGAATTAATCCTGAAACGCGTGTAATCGCGTTATTGAGTTATTACTCGGTTGCCCTGGGATTTTGGCCTCCTGAAATATTTATTACGTATAAGCTGTAAACTGAATAAATAGCAAGGCCAATTACCGAACAACGTCGCCCAAGAGGCAATATACTATTTATATAAGATACACTGATATATTAATACGGGACACTGGCAAAATTGTCCAATTCTCGGACAGAGGCCATATTATAAAAGAAGAAGAAGAAATGTTTAAGTTTATTTAAAACTAGTGCGCCAACCTACAGATGGACGACTAAACATTAAATGTCGTTTCTTTTGTTTACAGGTATGTGTTTTAGTTGTTATTTATTTAGAAATGTATGTAGTGCTTATAGAACTACTGATTAAATAAATACTTTTGTTTACAGAGCAACACATTTTATTTGTCGTTCATATTATGCATATAAGATATCTTATAAAACGACATTTTTGTCATTAAGTCGAGCCAAAATGGAGAAACTTCGATTTGAATTTACTATTTTGCCGGGAAGTGATGGTAAGTCAAATGTTTATTGCATCACTTCTATAACTACAGCTGATAATAAAACCTATGCTATACCGGAGGAATTACAATCAGTCGGTTATCACAAAGAAATACTGAAAACGAGCGCTTACAGCAAAATTAAAAATTGTTTAACTAAAAGGTATCAGACAAGAAGAGTGTGGATAACTATGACGGAGGAACTTAAAAAAAATTATATTGACGAAGATGATAATATACAGTTCGCAGATCGCTATCTAGAGGAATTGAACCAAGAACAAAATATCCCCGCACAACAAAAAGAAACCGATGTTTTGGAAAAATTATTAGTAAAATTAATCGAGAATACCCAAGAAAACCGTCAGCAGAGTCTGAAAAATATTGCCGAGAAGTTTGTTATTGAGAAATTTTCAACCAAAAACTCGAATGCTGTACAGTGGATGGATATTTTCGAAAAGGAATGCGTACGTTTTCAAATACCAGACGAAAAAAAAGTTGAGATCTTGAGGTTATTCATGGATAAGAGTTGTACTGACTGGTTTAGTTCAATGATAATAAAATTAACAATGGAAGCTGATTGGTCTCAATGGAAAAGTAAATTTTGCGAGTCATTCACCAATAAAGGGTGGAACTCAGTAACGAATGCAATGCTATTTAAATATAAAGATGGTTCACTGCTGGACTATGCTATTAAAAAAGAAAAATTATTATTAGAAATGAGAAAATCGATTGATTCTGGCACATTGGTGGATCTGATTGCATTTGGTTTGCCGCAATACGTAATGAACAAAATAGACAGAGAAGCATTAAATGATACTGTTGATTTATTTAATGAGGTCAGCAAGTTGGAACATATGGTAAATAGGAAAAGTTACGTCGTTAAGAGCTAAAAGCTAAAAGAAAATTATTTAGCAAAGTAAAATGTTTAAGTTTATTTAAAACTAGTGCAACAACCTACAGATGGACGACTAAACATTAAATGTCGTTTCTTTTGTTTACAGGTATGTGTTTTAGTTGTTATTTATTTAGAAATGTATGTAGTGCTTATAGAACTACTGATTAAATAAATACTTTTGTTTACAGAGCAACACATTTTATTTGTCGTTCATATTATGCATATAAGATATCTTATATATATATAAACAATTACAAAAACAGTATAAACATAACAGACATGAGTATCGTTAAACCAATGTGGTTTGTCTCGATACTCGAATTCCACTTAAATATTTGGTAACAATAAAAATCTTACCCACTTAAACAGATAAGCGAACTATGCGAGTCTTATGAAAGTAGAGACTGAAATAATGCTGTTAATTAAATAAAACCGGCCAAGAGCATGTCGGGCCATGCTTAGGTAGTGTAGGGTTTCGTAGTTTACTGTCCGTCACAATAGGCAACCTTAAAAAGTTAGTGTTTTAATAGATATAGATACCATGCTCAATATGCTTATAATAATTAAAAATCCGATGATACTATCGATCACACCCCGTCCCGACCCCATCAACTCCGGATTTTTTATAACATTGCGAAGTAGACCACGGTACAGCGCCATCTTTCGGGAAATTGGGTTACTAATTTATACAAACTAGACGGGTTATGTATGTTGGGTTTTCGGGGGTAACTTTTGATCGTGTGAATCCATTTGAATCATTCTTTTTTATTAGAAGGAAGATACGTGCGGGATGATAAATTAAATACTCAGGATTAAAAAAATGTTTGCGTATACGGTGAAGTTACAAATTTAATTCAGAAATTCTTTTTGTACAATTTTTCAAAACTGTTCAATCAATCAAGTTCAAAATATTTTTCCAATAAGTTTCTTATTAAGTTCTACTTTTGTAATTTTTTTCATATTTTTTGAACTCATGGTTCAAAAGTTAGAGGGGGGGACTTATTTTTTTAAACTTCAGGAGCGTTTATTTCTGAAAATATTAAGTTTATCAAAAACTGTTCTCAAAAAACCTTCATTATTTTTCAAATACCTATCCAATGATATATCACACTATACGGTTTAAACGAAAATAACAATTACGTGAATACGAGGTACCCTAAAAAAAAATATAACCACTTTCTATTTTCATTTCATTTCATTTATTTCATTGCTTTAGGTGTATACAATAGGTCTTATTAAATAAAGTAGGTATGTCTCAACACAACCCTGAGAGGGCACTGCAATTAACTTACAAGTAAGGTACATATTATACTATATACAATGCATTCGTAATTGTGGATAAGGATACAGTACAGTTGTCATCAATTTATCATGCATTATCAAAATTATACATGTCACTGTTTAAGTAATTATTTCATTCAATGTTAAAATTATTATTTGTCAAATATTGGTCAATTTTATATAGATATAGGTATAACTAATTATATAATAATATTAATAAAAATATAGTTTAAGTTTACATTTAAAGAATAGGAGTAGGAACGAGGGATAGAGAGATGATAAATGTATTTTCCCGGAATATTATTTATTGAGATAATCTTTGTCGTTTCTCAGGTATTCGTCGACTGTGTAGTAGGCATTTTTAATAAGATATTGTTTTAAAATTTTTATAAATTTATTTTCGTTTTGCTCGTTTTTTATGTGGTCTGGCAGATGATTAAAGATTTTTATCGACGAGGGATAAGGTCCGTTTTTATGCATAACTAACTTTGATGCTACTTGTATGAGAATATTTTTTTGACGTGATTCAAACCGACAGGGCACATCTCCGATTCTAGCATACAGTTCAGGGTGATTTTTAACAAATTTACACGATTCTAAAATGTAGATTGAGCCGATTGAGGGCAGGGAAAGGATACCAAGATTTTTAAAATGTATCTGACTGCTCGTTGGACGCCTGGTGTTTGACAGTATTCGGACACACTCTTTCTGCAGGATGAATAGTTTCGGTACATCCGTGCTGTTTCCCCACAAAGTCATACCGTAGCTGAGCCACGAGTGTGGAAATGCGTAATACGTCGTTAGTACAGTTTGTAAATTGGTTGTTTTTTCAGTTGTCTGAAGGCAAAATAAATTGGCTAAGCTTTTACCACTTTGTAGGCGTGACCAATATACATATTCGTACAAAATTACAGCTTTCTAGTACTTACAGTCACAGAACGGACGGACAGACAGACAGACAAAGCGAAACTATAAGGGTTCTTACTTCTTATTATTGTTGTTTTGGGCTAGTGAAGATGCCGCATCGACCAGTTGTGATCTATTGTGGCAGCCCTTTATAATTCATTACTGATTCCCGTTGAGTCCAGAAAGTTCCAAATTCTTTGGGCTGTAATGTTGTGTATCTCACAGGGTTGCAGTTCGTGCCTACCGAGGTGGATACTTCTTTTGTGCATTAGTGGTCCGCAGGAGCAGAGGATGTGCATTGCAGTTTCCTCTGTTTCCTGGCAGAACCTGCATGCTGCGTCTTGTTTCTTACCCATTAGAAACATGTGCTTGTTCAACTTGCAGTGCCCAGTCAGAATTCTGACCACCGCACAGGCTTTGTACCTCTTGAGCCCTAAGAGCTCTTTAGTGTTTTTGTTGTTGAACCCTAATATTAGAGCTTTCGAGTGTGTGTTTCCTTTTACGGATTTCCACTCTGCGATTGCCCTCATCTTTTCAAGATTGTTTAGCAGAGAGTATGCCTCTCGTTTTGTAACTCCGCAAAACGGTTCCGGGCCAACGAGGGGCGTGTCCGCGCCCTTTCTGGCAAGTTCGTCCGCTGCTTCGTTTCCAGCAATGTTGGAGTGTCCTGGTACCCATCTAAGTGTAACTTTGTTGGTGTTAGCCAGGGCGTTTAGATTATTTTTGCAGTTCTGGACTAGTCTAGAGTTAACCTCTAGGGACTCTAGTGCTAGCAGAGCAGCTTGACTGTCCGAGTTAATGTAGATGTGTTGGTTTCTTAGGTTTCTGTCCAGATTGATTTCCGCGCATATGTTAATGGCAAGGACTTCTGCCTGGAAGATTGAGGCCAGTTTGCCCATGCTGACGCTGGCTCTGTGCTTAGGCCTCTCACCATAGATACCACATCCTACTTTTCCAACTGTCTTGGAACCATCCGTGTACCAAATGTGGCTTCCCTTTTCGACAAACATTTGGTCGTTGGCCCATTTGTGTCTTTGGGGTATATCCACATTGTACAGTCTGGTAAACTGACATTCCGTATGCATGTCATCTGAAGGCATGCTGAGGGTTTTGTTCTCGAAAACCCAAGCCCTGAGTTTGGTTAGCGCTTGGGAGCGCCATTTGGGCTTGTTTAGCGTGCTTATTCTGTAGATACACTGCTTGGCCTCCTTTTGCACTTGCAGGTGGAGTGGTGTGATGTTGAGCAGTGCGTCTAGGGCTGCCCCAGGTGTTGAGGAAAAGGCCCCTGTTGCTGTCAAGCAAGCCGTGCGTTGCAGGCTGTTCAGGGTATTTATAGTTGTCTTTTGGTTGGCTTTACTACACCAGACTGCGGAGGCGTAAGTAATAATGGGCCGCACTACTGCTGTGTAAAGCCACATAGCAATATTGGGTCTTAATCCCCACCTTGCTCCTGCCATTCGACAACATGACCATAAGGCCATTTTAGCTTTTTGTGTGATGTTTTTTAAGTGAGGATTCCATGTAAGCTTTTGGTCAAAATTCTTACTTCTTAGTTGACTACGAAACCCTTAAAAAAACCGTACCTGTCAACAACATTACATATATATAAATGACAGTTTTAAACGTGACAGCTTATTTGATAGGCAAACTTTTTGTTATCTAAAAAGTTCTATATAAATCTCAGTCTCTATTTCCATTAGCCTTAAGCCCCTCATTCACGGCAGTCCGCCGGCACCTCCGGCACGTAATAAAGTACCGTGAATGTCGTTGCCGGATGCGTGCCGTACGGCAACATCCTGCTAGCTCCGCCCACCCCCTTGCAGTCCGAATTGCACCAAATTACAGTAACAAACAATTGAGAATTGCGGCAATGTATAAAACATTAATTATTCATTACTAAAAATGACATACGAGATGGCGGCATTTTTTTAATTCGAGTACAGTGTATGCGCTAAAACGCAGCGCTGCGCATCTTTCAACGAATAAGTGCGAATTGGACTGCCAGGCTGGGCCACTTGCACACCGTGTGTCCGCTACATCCAGCCATGCCGGAGTGCCGGCGGACTGCCGTGAATGAGGGGCTTTACTTTAACTGTTTAATGTGTGCGACAATTATTGGTAGTAAATATATAAAGGTATATATGGAACCAGGCCGTTGTTTTTCCATTTAGATATAACTTAAGATTTATAAATAAAGCAAAACAATAACTCGTCTAAGAAAGTTTTAATATATTCTTTGGTATTGTATTTTATAATTTTTTTTGGTTACGACCGACCTAAGCAAATAATCTATAGATCCCTAAACAATTTACTTTACATAGACAATATAATTTCTTTTTGCGTTTAGTTGCGCCATTTTTACTAGTTTGCTTTTTTTTTTATGCTATAGGTGGCAAACGAGCAAACGAATCGCCTGATGGTAAGCGATTAACGTCGTCCATGGACACCCGCAACACCAGAGGTGTCGCAAGTGCGTTGCCGGCCTTTAAGGTGGGAGTACGCTCTTTTCTTGAAGATTCTAAAATAAAAATAAAATACATAAACGTATTTAATTTGATACAAATGATTATTTATAAGTTATTATTAACTGTTACTTGACTTTTTATTCCTAAACTACATTCTAATTCACAAAATAAGGACAAAATAATCTAAGTAAAACGCAATCAAGTTGGCATCTTGACAGGGTCATTGGCGATTGTCTTGTCTGTTTATTTCTGTATGTTGTCATACTTGTCAACTGTGAATAATCTTGTGCTGTGTGTTGCTGTCAATTTATAGAAAGGTAAGTTATTTTATTAGATTCTCTTTAGAATATACATTATTTATAACCTTATACATCGCCTACCAACTTGTACTTTTAGTTTCTTAAATATTTTTTATGTGTACTCGCACCAAACGTTTTTTATAACCGTAAATTTCTAACGCCATTTTCCGCTCCGTGCTCGAGTTATCACAAAGTATTTTTTCATTTTATCGAGCCGCGGCAGCTGGTGTAAACTAGCACAGGTGTTTTAAAGGTTTTGTTAGCATATAGAAAATACTAATGTGCTTCTCTCTTCTATTATATTCGCGTGGTTCTGTTGCAAAATATTTGATGACTAATCCTGAACAAGGCCTATTAATTACTCTCGCAGGCGGAATGAAAGGCCAGAGCGTATACTTGTATTGTTGCTAAGTCAGTGACCTAGTGTAGACATTGATTGGCGGTAAATGGCAGGTGCTTGAAAGGGCACGGGCTCGCCTTTTGTGATGGTCTCTATCTACGAAGTTTATAGGAACGAAGTTTCAAGGTTGCACATAGAGAAATGTTTATTTGTTCAGATGGTACACATGGATTGCTAGCAAAAAGATTTCCTGGTGATTTTAACATGATTTATACAATTTCCTGGTGGATGCTATCGTGAACATTGTTTTTCTATACATTTTGCCTCATAACATCCAAATGAGGTCTGCAGAACATTAATTTATTTATATCTATTGCAATAAAGAACCGTATATGAATTTATACATATTCAATTTGAAGTTAGGTAATGTGTACTACCTTTTCAGTTACACCCTTATGTAACATGAAATCCTAATAATACATTCTTATATGTAATAAATTAGGTTGTATAGTGTTGGGTCAAGCTGAATTGCATACAGAACTTGTGCTTGTGTATAAAACATGTCTACAGATCATCACAACACTAATATCCAAACCATGATGTCATGTTGGGTGTGGACACAATGTCACAAGCATTAGCAATTCTATTGCTTGTTTTGATGCTTGCTTTACACTTTAACTCCATACAAAAACAAGGATTGACTTATCCTGTTTCCTGCAAGTTATTGTTTCATGGTGGCTCTTCTCATGTATCACTTTGAAATGAGAAGCTCTTGACTGTACACTATTTTAAACTGACACACATGAATTAACAGTTAACTGGAAGCTCATTTTTAACTAAAACCTGTGGTAAGAACCCATGTTTGTTAATACTGATCAATTGATCATGGTGATAGAAGAGAGTATTAATATTTACATTTCTTGGCTAGCAAAAGCGCTGAGCAACAAATATTTATTTTAAATTATATTGCATTATTTTCTACATTTAATCCTTTAGGCAAACAAAAAGAACATGTACCAATTTTACTTATAATTAAAAATTATCCATGGCCATCAGACAAATAAGTGCCCCCACCATACTCTTACAAAAAGCAAAACTTGTTTAACAGAATATTTCCTACAATTCAATGTTACAATTCATGGTTGTCACATGTCAAGAATAACAAGATAAATTCTTCCTTTTCTTTATGACTACTAGATGACCTTACTGTTCTGTGTGGCAGTAGATCTGCAATCATACTGATTTATTGAAAAAAATACTAAATTAGAGACACAGAATCGTCACTGTGAAACAAAGTCAATGTTTGACGGAGAAAGGGCGAACCCGGCCTCAGGTCGTATTTAGGGAAAGCAAAACCGGTTATGATTTGTATGAGCGGTTTTGCATCCTGTAGCCCTATTTTATTGCCTTTATTACATAGGGCAACAGTCCCCAAAAAGACTACCGTATAACATCATATTTTAATATTTTTTTCTTATTCATAATTTTTAGGACTATAATTAAGGTGCTAATGAGACTCATATGTAATGGAAGGTTAACAAAAACCTTCCATTAATCCGATTCTTGCAAAAACCAGTACTTGATCTTTCTATTGTTTTTTGCAAGGAAGAGGTTCGATCTTTATTTATCCAGATTCTAGAAATTTGCATCTCACGTGTGGATTGTCAATTGTTATTTAATTCAATCTCATGTGAAACTCACACCGCCGTAATATAAACTCCTGCGCAGGTCCATTGAAGCATGCGATGCACTCTAGAGTAGAGAATGACCGGCATTCCAACTTTAAAAATCATAAATTAATATGAATTTGTTCCTCCTTTACGCTAAATAAAAAGTTTGGCACAGTTAGATTACTTTCAACCGTAAAGGGACGTAGTGCCTTTCCAGGACTTAATATCCGGGAATGAATTGAGGGTTCAGGAAATCTAAGCGACAGATTAGCGATGTTACCTGGTTACGAAGTCAGCAGAAGTGACGAATAAATATCGAATCAAAGATGTGTTAGAGTTCGTCTGCCGCCTGCCCTTGCGCGGAGGTCACGGTGGCGCATGCGCACACAGGTACCGGCGCAGTGCCCATTGTTTGAATAGTTTCTGATAACCTGTGATCGATAGCAAATGCTAAATTACAAATGCTTCTGAATCAACTTTTCTTGTTTTTTTTTCTGTCCCGTCAGCCAGGGGATAATGGATAAATACAGCACAGTTTGTTAGAAGAAACGTTATAGTATATTTAACTGACATGCTTGGTAGATGGCCCATCATGGAAACGGAAAATAACTACCAAAAACGGTGAAATTTAGTTAAACTTAGACTTATTAAATATTTAGTTTTTGGCTTAAGAACCGAATTTTTATAATTACTAAAGTGCTTCTGATTTTTTTTTTGTGATTTGCTTATTATTGTGTGTACTAGCCTCTTATGGACAAATTGTCTGAATTAACGTTTTCATTTCATTTCATATCAAACAAACCCTCACCGTACCTTCATTAACAATGTTACCTGGTTGCATTTACGTTAATAGTTATTTTCTTATACTCCTTGGCCGCTGCTACTGTCTCGCAACCTTGGGCTGTGGTTTTTTTACAAGCCTGTAGCTCGGTATGTCAATGACTGGTCTATAAGCAGAATGCATTGCTAAAAGATAATATTTGAGCGTTTATTCGACATGAGAGTAGGATTTAAAATGTGCATCAGTTCCATAATGATAATGAGACGAGATTAAGGAATGCAACCGGTAATATTTTGTATGAGAATTACCTATCGGTAAGTTCTATACAATTTTAAAGTCACATGATAGAGAGAGACGAATGGTATGATTTTTAAATGAAATTAATTCCGAATGAAGGGGAAGATCGCCCATAATTCTATCACTTCAAGAGTCTCCTTTCGAAATTATCCCACGTTTTCTGACATTCGAAATGCCCCAATACACCCTATTCCAGGTCTACGTGTGGATATTTTGCACATCTAGCGGCTCGGCTGAATTTGCAAATCAAGGCTTAGTTGGCTTCAATAAGTTTCTTATCATCTTATACAAGCTTTATCGCTTAATGTCCTTTTCTAACAATATTCTGATTTGTTGAATGTTGAGTTTATCGAGACGACTAACAAACATAGATGCAGTTAGAGTGTAGCGGGGTTCACATTATGTGTACCCGGCTTTATGATCGCTCACCGAAAAGCATCAAATTTTAATTTAATTACGGGCCCTGAGACAGGTCTATCCTATCTTATCTAAGGCCATTCGCGGATACAGTCTGACCTTTGGGGATATTTGTATAATTGCCCTCTACTGCACTACTCAAGAACTGGCGGGTGGCTAAATACATTCTTATAAAAATTAACTATCCATTTCGTGCTACAAACATTTTTTCAATACAGTTGCTCAAAAAGTGCCCTTTTCTTGGCTGTTTTGCGTGCGCAAAGTTTGTTTTTGCGAACTAGTGCTTTTTACTTTTCCAATCTTTTTAAATTTAGTTGTGTTCCAATTCATGACTGCTTACCGAAGAGTATTATTGTTTGTTAACTTTACCGAGCCGTAATAATACTAAATACCTACTACTAACGCAATAATATTAAAGATTTTTCAATGATTGATATTTCATATTTCAATAATTACTTCTTCATCATACTAATGATCATTCATTAAAAATATTAACATTGAAAACAGTTCTTATAAATCTGTGTGTATGAAACGGAACAGAGCCTGCGAAACGTCAGTCAAAGTAGAGGCGTTTTTCAATCAGGTAAACATATTCGAAGGGCCTATAAGACATAACGATACGATTTGTCACATGCGATTTATTATTTTGTTTATTATAGATTGAAAATGAGAAAGTAAAGAAGATAAGATGAACATTTGGAAGATATTCTTAATATATCAACTGTATTACAATTGTGTCACGGAAATAATAAAAACACTTTAAAATTCGTTCTTATTAAAATACATTTTAATTTTTTTCGCATCTGTATTGAAAAACGTCGTTCGATTCACGTGCAGATATGTCATTTTTCACTTGTCCCGAGTATTGCCACTCGCCTACGGCTCGTGGCAAGATACCTCGGAACTCGTGAAGTAATGACATACTTTCCGCACTAGCATCGAAATGTACTATATTTAAATAATTTTGCAGCTTTCCAATATATAAATCATGTTCGTCTTGCTCTTATAGCGTAATTAACGGCCAAAACGCCCACAGATATTTATTACTAATTAAGACAGTCCATTATGCACGTCCATTACACATAATGGTCTATAGGAAGTGGAACAGAAGCTAGTCTTAAATGAGCTGATTATATCTAGATTAATATTTATTGGCAATATAAGAAGGTATAATAAAACCCTCAATAGGTACTGATTTTTGAAGAAATGGTCAAAGTTCTTTGGAAATGTGAAATATAACTTTTTTAATCCCACTTGGCCGGAAATGGTGATATTATATGCAAGCTTACTACTTAGATTTAATGAGCTGTATTAAGCCTATGGTCGTAATGGATTTTCATAGTAGGTACTTTACTGCCCGCCCGGGCTCGCGGAGGACCCGCACCCCACGCACACGCCGCACGTAGCCGCCGTTCACCGCGGAGTACTGTAGACTATGCTACAACACTACCGAATTTTTTATTGTTTATTTGTCTGCCTAGTAAGTTTATTTATTTCCTAGCAAATGTGATGAAAAACATTGTATGTATCATGGGCGGTACAAGCATTACGAACTAGCACTCGTTCGTAATTTCTTCTTTACCGCCCTTATAACTATAAAACTCTCGTGAGATTCGAACATATTAAATAATACGAACGAGGGTAGATCGTCCGCCATGTCGCCCCCCGCGCCGCTACCATCGCCAGCTGCAGGTAGCAGGGCTGATAGGGCGTTAGCCCGCAGTGTAAGACTTGCCTCTGTCGCGGGTGGTCGCTCCTGATGACGTTCTTCCTAAAGAACGAAACATGTCGAGCGAAAATCGACTAAATGACGTGAGTGACCCGTTTTAAATATTATTTAATATTTACCGCCCTTAATTTATACAATGTACTATTTCATATCTTATATATTTTTCCCAAAGAAAAAAAAGTATTTGCATTTTTTTTTCTTAAGTCATATTATAATCGTTTTTAAGTGATTACATTGTATGATGAGATTTTTTAGCCGTTTTGCGTCAAAATTTAAGCCTTAAAGAAAGAGCTAAAAGTTTGGAGTTATTCGGAACACTAAACTTCTCCCACTAATCTACATAACTATAAAAGCAAGTTATACCTACTTGTTGCTCATATCGAAGACCAATGGAAAGGCGGACCAATTTCTCGCAAGCCTCTAATTCAATTATTTCCTATTGAGGCCATCTTCTTTGCAATATAGCTGCGTTTCCCCTTGGGTATAATTGCTGAAATGCAATTGGGTCGATACTGTAATCCACTTTCTAGTTGTGGAGTTGAGATGTTTGCTCATCGGATTATTGTGCTTACGAAATTTGACTGAGATAAATCGATATGATGGTGAAATTGGTGAACGTGGAAAAACAATTTATAATTTGTTCATGTTCTGCCTGCTTTGGGTATTCAATTATTAATTAAGTAAAATATTTAATTCAATTCTATGATTTAAAGCGTTTCATCTTCTACAATAACTATAGTCACAAAATCAGGTAGGAAGAGTCAGTTCAAACATGACCTCTGTAACAGCATGTGTTAAAATGATTAATGTATAAACAGTTAATCGTTCCTGTATTAGTTATGGGGGCCATTTTTTTTCAAAGTTGTCCTTCCCACTTTTTTTTATTTGAATTTTTTTTTATGTGATTTCTACTGAGAATCGTGAGCTCTTTCGATCCTAATAGGAGATAAAAGTGTCCCAAGGCTTTCTTTCTATTCCGTTACCATTTTTTCATAGACTTGTATGGCGGTAACGGAATGGAAAGTTCGGAAAATGTATGGAATATAATGGATTTTTTTCTCCTATTAGAATCGAAAGAGCTCTCGATTCTGGGTAGAAATCACATAAAAGTGTGTTTGAAAAAAAAATGGCCCATGGAAGTTTATTATGTACCTATAGTACAAGCTTTGCTTTGCACTTGGTATTCTGTTAAGAAATATACACGTAGTATGTGATTGTTTTAGTAAAAGGTCAAAGGACAAAGTGGTACCTTTGCGAAGGCAAAAGCGCTACAATGATTCGTTTAGAAATGAACTTTATCGACAAGTGACAAATTGGTGCCTTTTACAAAAAAGAAGCACATAATATATTTAAACTTTCACGATTTTCACACATTATAAATTTACTAAAACGGGGCTTAATAGTGTACAATTTTGAAAACTAACCTCCAACGTTTCCCTGTGGTCCCGGAGAAAGATTCAAGAAAAAAGACTCAAAAAAAGAGAAGATAAACTCTTTCTCCGGGACCACGGCGGCAATGCGGTATGTAATATATGTTGCTAATTAAATTGAACTAACAAACATTTCACGGAAGAACTCGCTTGGACAAGCTTGATTAATAATACAAATAGTAATTATTACCCAATTGATTATACTCATACCCTTTCACTGTCGACCTATAAATGTCAGAACTAATCATCAACAAAAATAATGATCAAAATCAAACGCATGACATGATACCTTTCACAAGTAATCAATTAATGTAATTATAAGTTCATTACACTACTAATCATTGTAATTGCTAGTAATCCCGACTAAGTTTCACTTTTCCTTTTTCGATACGAATCTAGCTCGAAAGCTAGTTTCCCTTTCGATCGTAAGAAACCTTTACATAAATGTTAGTTATTAGATGTTCTATGTGATTAATTCAGTTATAAACTGTAATTTTGCATGGGAACTTGATTATTTTGTAATTTTATGGACCATATAGATTCGTTCGGAGCTTGCGATTATCGTAATTACAGTGCCATCAAATCTTAGAGTTAGGGATACTAAGGTACGGCCAAGGAATTTAATTTGTGACCCCATTTCGCAAACTTTGTCTTTGTATTTCAATACAGTTTGACAGGACTATCAACCTTAAGTGGTTCACAAATTAAATTACTTTACTGTAACGTGTGAAAGCTCGTGGAGTGGAAACGGTGAACTCCGTTAATTCGTCGGGGCCAATCAGTCGCATCGGCTTGTGTAATAAGCTAAAGGGAACCTAGGAAGTTGAAGGAGGGTAGGGAGGGCCAAGGTACCTCTGATGATGAGGTGTAATACTAGCTTCAGTGGATCCCAGTATCTCGCTATTTTTTTGCAATAACAGAGCAAATATCTCATCATCACTCAAAAAAAAATTATAATGTCGATTTTTGGAAGTTTTCTTACAATGATTTTCTTCGTTGAATTGCAAAATGTGAAGATCAAACAGTACATCACACTAAGTCTACATCTACCCTTAGAAAGTATAATGATACTATTCTATAACTATGGAGATTTTATTGGCTCTCTCGTCTGAAGTTACTAAGTACGTCCGACCTAGTGCTTTAGAAATATCAGAACCTTACTCGTAAACACAAAAAAATACGCCGGCTCAGCTAAAGTTAATAAGTTGATCATAAAATACTATAAGTCAACGGCACCTCACAAATTACAATTACACACATTCAATCTCGCGTATTTACAATTTTGATTTATGGACTTTCTTTAGGTGCTTTTACTGCGATTTAATATTCGTTACGCGTATATTAGTGTGGTAGGTAAATCGGCAGTGAGACGTGGTATTTGAGAATTGACGCTTATCCAAAAATAAGTGCCCAAATAGAATGCTACTTTCCAGACGTCTAAGTTTTATTACTTTCTATTATTTATGTATAGCGTCGTCAGTCCCGAATGTTGAAGACAGCTCACTGTAGGTCTGTCATATCCTGTAACTGGCTATAACTACATTAATATCTTGGAAGTCAATAGAATGAGTCGCGAAATTATTTTACTTTTAGGGGTGATCAGTCGGGTTAAGGATGACTCCTACTAGCACGGGACGGGGCGGGACGGGAAAATCTGCCAATTTCTATAGAAAGAATCACGTGATCGGGGGAGAATCACGAACGATCAAAATCAGGCCAAAAAAGTAAAAAATATCACCGTCTGGGGGTTTAAAAATCGGGCAAATATGATCACATGATTTTTGAACGAGACCTAACCTACTTTGGCCCACTTGCACCTTGCACCACCCAGGGTTTCATACGCACAGGGTTTCATACAAAAAAGTGGTGGTACAGTGGCCCCTAGTGATATAAAAAAGCGGTCATTTTGCGTTCTTGACCGTTGACGATGTACTTACACTAAAAGCGATGTGGTCTTATGGATTTTGTCAATTTCGCTCTAGTCATTGTGAGGCTATCCCGATCAATCCATAGCATTTTTCTGTATCTGTTTCTAATTTACTGACGAATATAGCTTGCTAGTTGCTAGACTGTAGGTATCTCAATTTTCGTTTAAATATCGATGTCCCACTCTACAAATATCAACTCCATATCAATATATTGAAAGCCAAGCACTGGTTTAACCCATTAACGCCTACGTACGTGTCGAAATTTATGAATTATTTCATTCATAAATTGTCCATGCACTTTTGAACGAGATATTACCTCTATATTGGGGAACCGTTATTTCCTCTGATCATCATCATCATCATCATAATTTCAGCCGAAAGACGTCCACTGCTGGACATAGGCCTCCCCCAAAGATTTCCACAATGACCGGTCCTGCGCCAGCGGACTCCTGCGACCTTCACCAGGTCATCAGTCCACCTTGCGGGGGGCCTACCCACGCTGCGCCTTCCGGTACGCGGTCGCCACTCGAGAACCTACTCCTCCTGATTTCCTCTGATACCCTGTCGGATAAAAAGTCGAATGAAGCGTCCTAATAGAAAAAAATCATTTGAAAATCAGCGCTGTGGCAGCTAGTCTGTCTCACAGCAAAAACTGAGTCCACCCCTGTTGGCACAATTTACCTTTTCTGTTTTATATGCATGTCTTTTTGTTTGTGTAATCTTTGTAATATTTTTGTTTGTTATTCTTGTGTGTGGCAATAAATCCTCTCTAATTTAGCCGATTTAAGACTTAAAATGAAACTTCTAATGGTTCTTTTCCAATCCAAGTGAATGATATATTAAGAAAAATCACAGCCATTTTTTGCGCGTCGAAAGTGTTGCGCAAGTTCTCTCGCACATTCAGGACGTTGGGTAATTTATAGACGTGATATAATTTGCACCGCTCGTTGCATCTAACACCGGTTCCTAACTTTGTTTAAATTCCTATGTCTGTACTGTATAGTGTGGATAGATCACTTTGAGACTGTCCCGAATGTGAGCATGGTAAACCTACTGCCGAAGGTAAGTTTCCAAAAATGCGGAATGTCCCATTTATAACGATATTTCCCGAACGTTGGAACCCCCCTCCCAACACCCCCTTTCACCCCGTTTAAAATTGTGACGTTAAACAGAAGTTCAGAAAATATTAAGGTGCCTTTAATTTACACGCGATAGTGATAGAAAAAATGTTGTATTACACTCGGCGGCAAAGTTTGTTCAACTCTCGTGCATTGAGACTCTCGTAAAGCTCAAGATTCCAGTTATTGAACCACTCGCTACGCTCGTAGCTCAATTTTGGATCTTTCACTTGCTCGGGTCTCAATATAAGCCTGAGAGTTAAACAACAACTTTGTCCCCTTGTATAATAAATAACTATTTTACCTGAAGTAATACATAATGTGTTTTAGTTATTTATTCAGTGCCCTGGCTACAAAGGTAAATCGTTTTGTTTGTCCTACGTAACCTTGTCCTTGCTTGGGAGTAGGTATTTTGTGACAATTACTGTTCACATCACATCGACGACTGTTATGCGACTTATGCGAGTTTTTAGGCTCATTTAAAATCGTCTTTACCTGCGTTGTATTAACGTTTTTTATCAAATATCGTAAGAATTTCAATATGATATCTTTTTTTATGTAGTTAGAAGTAGTAGGCCTTTTCATCTATATCAGATGTTTCAAGCTATATCCTGGGACGTCACTTACGGCCGTGATTGTAAAAGCCCTGTGCGGGGGAGGATCCTTCGTCCGCACACACGGCAGGTGTATGTTCCCCCAGCAAATGGGGGGTTGCAGGCTTAGTCGTGGTGCCGCGTGCGTTTTTCTTTCCAACGGTTGAACCAGGCCTCGTCGTGCTTCGATTGACCCTCATAAATAACATGACGACATATGGGTCGGTCTTCGGCCAATTCTTTAAGCTAGACCAGGCGAAATAAGCTTCTGTTCTGACATGAAAGGTAGAATTTGCCCGGCTTTAGAGTAAATCATCGTCTGAGAAAGGAGCATCCTGCAGTTGAAATCGGAGAGCCTGTATAAATATCAGGTTGGACTGTAGCAAAGGGGGGGCCGGGACTTAGAATATTTTTGGTCGAGGTGGTGTCATTATAACACTATTTTTAAATGATTGTAATGTGTAGATGGCGTCAAAACAAGCATCTTTTATTGGAAAAACTTTTCTCTAAACTTAAAAATGGCCGAGTTAGAAGCCTTCAAAGGTTGAAGTTTTTGAAGGGACTTGTAAAATTTTCATCGAGAGTGGTGTCATTATAACAGTATTTTTAAATGATTGTAATGTATAGATGACGTCTAAACAAGCATCTTTTATAGGAAAAACTTTTCTCTAAACTTAAAAATGGCTGAGTTAGAGTCCTTCAAAGGTTGAAGTTTTTGAAGGGACTTGTAAAATTTTCATCGAGAATGGTGTCATTATAACAGTATTTTTAAATGATTGTAATGTGTAGATGGTACAGAATGGCACCTTAAGGAAGGTCGGTGTAGGTACGACGACGAGCGAAGCGAGGAGGAGTGTTAGGTAGAACTGCGACCTTACAGCGCGCGAGCCGAGCGAGCGAAGCGAGCGTGCCGCGGCAGCGGCCGGCGAAGCGCCAAAACCGACTTTTTTTAATAAAAAATGCTTTACAGAATGGCACCTTAAGGAAGGTCGGTGTAGGTACGACGACGAGCGAAGCGAGGAGGAGTGTTAGGTAGAACTGCGACCTTACAGCGCGCGAGCCGAGCGAGCGTAGCGAGCGTGCCGCGGCAGCGGCCGGCGAAGCGCCAAAACCGACTTTTTAGCGAAAAAAACTAAGTCCCAAAATCGGCCCCCCTTTGGTATAGTCTGACCAAATATCATGTTTTGGTCATAACTTACCCATACTTTTCCAATACACTAATGATTAAGTACCTACATCTATTTTGTTGCCATTCAGTTAGTACCTATTATTAGACCGCCAATCGAATCCTTAATTGTTTACAAAGGCTTCCTACACTTATTGGCTTTCGCCAAAATATTACCTATCTCAAATCCAATTAGGCACCGGTCTTCAGCTAATTAATTTTATAAACGGGTAGTAACTTAGTATCCTAGTTTGCATAAACTATTACATAAAACTTTCCTGCACTGCCTCGATTTAAATCACTTAATCTAGGCGTCTACCATCAAGTAAAACAGGAAAACGGCGTATTTTTTAACAAAATGGACGTCACTTGGGGCCTTCTAAGATTAGATCCCGTGTCTTGACTAGGCAAGAGAAATTGCCCACAGCTTAGACTTGATTATACTGTGCCAAGCCAAACCAAATAAACACATCTCCAAAAGATGTGTGTGGTTAAAGAAAATTAGACCTTAATGTTCGTAATTAGGACGCTTAGTTACCTACCGTGTGGAACGTCGCATAATGTCGCCAGGGTCCCTTTTCCACGAGTAAGACGCAATACACGCTTACCTCAAATAAATTACTTTCAATTTCATTGATTGTTCTTTGTCTCGTGCTCAGTAATTGCGTTTTCACTAAATAATAGTTTCAATTTTGTTAGTGAATGTCTTGATGTGGAATATGAAAGTCTAATTTGAATGGGTATTGCATTTTTACCACCAGTAATTAACTCATCTAGGAGCCGCAAAAGCGAAATAATAAAAAAAGCTAGTTAATTTCAGAAAAGTTTGCAATTTAAGGAAGTTTAGAAAGCCACGATTGGCTTAGTCCATTTTTTTTAATGTATTAACTTGTGAGTCGTAGTTTGCCGATGAAGTAGTTCGTGACTTCAACTAAATTTGTTTTTGTGTGTTGGCATGTGCTATATCAACAACTGTAGCGACTAGTAGCAACTGAAGGCCTAGTATAAAAATTGTACGACACTAACTCCACGACCGCGTTAGCGTATCGGGACATCGGGAGTTCAAATTATGTTTGCCGTTTATTTAATCATCCGGCAACTTTCATATTTTGACCCCTCGATACGCTAACGCGGTCGAGGAGTTAATGTCGTACAACTTTTATACTAGGCCTTCTGTAGCGAGTCTACGTAGGTTTTTCTACTTTGGAGTGTGAGCTTATGATTGTGACTGTACTACTGTAGTACTTACTTTGGACATGACTGTATGTACGAATAAGGTGGTAAAAGTTAAGTTTAAGTATAGAAACGGACTTACTTTTGACAACGTGAACCGCTAATTAATATGTTCTATCGTACGTATCTAACCGACGTTATTCCCAATAAACTTAGATAATTTATTACAAACAAAAGCAGTAACAGTAGGACAAAAAACCTATATCCATCCCTTTTTTCGGGGTGGTAATTCTAGCGTAAGAAAAAGACTGTTACTGCGTTCCTTTGCTTGTCAGACTATATGCCTTTATCTTTATTTTTGAATGAAGAACGTTACGTTACAAACATATCGTTTAAATTCACACACAATCGTTTGACCCGTTCTTATCTTATCTAACACTAGCGACCCGCCCCGGCTTCGCACGGGTTATTATTATACATATAAACCTTCCTCTTGAATCAATCTTTCTATAAAAAAACCGCATCAAAATCCGTTGCGTAGTTTTAAAAATTTAAGCATACATATACATACAGCGACTTTGTTTTATGCTACAGATGTAGTGATAAAAAATTAATAACCCTCCTTTTTTCCGTTAGTGGATAACAGGCTACCAACGTGCACTGTTAGAAGTTGGCTCGAAGCTTTTTCATCCGTTTCTCATCGAATATACAATAAGTGGCCATGACCGTCGCTCGGAACGATGACTCACGCTGTCTCTCTCTTATACTACCAGCCAGGTGAAACCAAAATACTATTTACATTTAAAAGAGCGGGTGTGATGACTAATAGTATTTTACTCGCGATTTAAAGCTATTTCGTTGTTTACTTAAAGTTCATTCCTATCGTAAATTGACTAAAGAATTGTCAGATCAAGAAGGCTATACCCAATGGATATTGCCTGTAGAACGAAAATTTGAGAAGGTGCTTAGTAAGTAAACACTTTATTGCACAAAACAGGATATACATTAACAAAATAGAATCAATAGAAAAGTACAAAGGCGAACTTATCCCTATGAGGGATCTCTTTCAGCTAACCTAGGTAACTAATAATATATAAGTATATCTAATCTATGAATATATAATAGATATAAATAAATAAATAAACAACTTATTAGGTTAGTTAGATACTAGTATGACGCGAGTTGGATTGCAGATTAATTTCTACTGGTGATTCTTTCGAAAGTACGTAAGCGAATAAAACGTTATCCTACTAATTCTACTAATATTATAAACGCGAAAGTTTGTAAGGATGTTTGTTACTCTTTCACGTAAAAACTACTGAATGTATTTTAATGAAACTTTACAATAGTATATAGCTTATACATCAGAAAACAATATAGGCTACAATTTATAAAGATATTGCGCAGACGAAGTCGCGGGCACCCAGCTAATATAACTAATATACTTTCAAGAGAATCGCACAAAACGAAACGAAGCACGGATCACGGGTCAATGAACTTTTCTTCAAGCATGTAAAAGTGACGCAACACCCATAGATTTAAATGTCCTTGGTCAACAAAGAATTAATCCTACAGACAAATACGGCTATTCCAACTTAAATTCATAAAAAGCCTCATTAGCACCAAATAAGAGAGGTATTGGGCACAGCGGATGCATATCGTTTAGTGTGGTGTGGTGGCACAGCATAACGAATGTCGTCTCGCTCAAATCTGGAGCAGAGCCCATCTGGGGAAGTACCACCACCTTACAGAAAACCGCAGTTTAATAACACTAGACCCTACTCATAGTGTGGTGTTTCTGTTGGTGAGTAAGGTCGCCAGAGCTCCAAGAGGAGAGGGCTCCTGAGCAAAGCTTGCCCCTTTAGCTGTCAACACAGCGAATCCTTCTTTTTTTAAAGGGTCGGCAACGCGCATGTAACACCCCTGGAGTTGCAGGCGTCCATAGGCTACGGTGACCGCTTACCATCAAGCGGGCCGTGTGCTTGTTTGTCACCGTCGTAGTATATAAAAAACCCAATTAAGTAGTATTAGTTCAAGCAAACAAAATTTAAGAGGACGTTAAATCGCCTAATCCGAATTAAAGCAATGAACCACAGACTCGTAAACATGCTCGTAACCAATATGCTGGAAAGTAGTTTCTCCTGCAGGCATACGTACAGTCACGTCTATAAATATCTATACATCTAACTGACTATTTGCAACTCTGTCGCAACGACATAAGGTCGTGATGTCGTGAAGGTATAAGGTACTCGGGACGGAATTTTGATAAGAGCATTTTCAATATAAGATTCGTAAACGGAAACAATTTTGCCTAATCATGCCACAATTTATCATTCAAACGTCATTTTAGGATCACAAATGAGATAAACGATAAACATTGATAAGTCCGTATACCTACTCGCATATATATATCGTACGGCTCAACGGCGACAGGCGGATCCGTAGTATGAGTCAGATACGGATCAGAACACATTCAATTGACTGAGCAAAAAAACTGCAGTGCGGATTGTAAACATTGCACACGATACAGATTTATGTAAAACGATAAAATGTAGTACATTTCAATCATTAATGATAAACGTGAGGTACAAGACATTTCATGGCTGAATTGCTGATAATTAATATGAACATGCTTTGCAATCTTTGCATAGTTTGCATTCATTTATGCCTATTTTAAGTTGTTAGGGTTCCGAAAGTGTTATGGTTAGGGTAGCCAAAATGGCAAAAACGGAACCCTTGTCCGTAGTTTCGTCCAGTCCGTCTGTCCGTCCGTCTGTATGTCACTGGGATTTTAGTCAGTAACATAGTCATAGGGCATATTGTAATGATATTACAGCTAGAGGAGTATGTTGTGTGCCGCTACTTAGTTTTGCAAATAAGTTGTGAAAAAAAAGGTTTATTTGGGGGGGGGGGGAGCATAGGTACATGTACCTAACTGTTTTTTTTGCTAAAAATCTATTTGTGGCACATCATCTGATAGGTCTCTAGAAATAACATTAAGGTTTCTTGAGCAACAATTTCATTAATTGAACGTTTTCAGAAATAATCGCTCTCAAAGTCCGAAAAAATTAGGTACGAAAAGCAAAACATACTACGGTTAGGGTCACTTGCGTGAACCAGGGTCCGCCAACTCACCGGAAGTTAACTGTCAAATCCCATACTTGAGAAACTCAACTCCGTGTTATCAGCTAACCCTGGGTGGGGTAAGTGGCGCTTATCGGTTAACAAAATGCATATGACTAACCGTACCCAGACCAGATATAGCCGCTAACCCGGAGTTAAGCGTTTACAATGTATGGGATTTGACAGCTAACCTCGGGTTAATTTACTTGCCCTGGTTGGCAAGTGGTCCTAAGCGTAGTATTTTTATTTTTTACCATTTTTAGCTGCTTATCCATAAAATACCTACGGAGAGTTTAAAAACGACCGCGCCAAAGCCTACGCAGAACAGTTCCCGCAGTCTAACTAGCCTCTCGTAGTGGAAATTACGGAATTACCGAAAGAAATGAGGACGCATACGAAAGGTTTCTAACAATTACATGTCCATTTAGGAACGCTTTATGTTTATAATTTAAAATAAAGCTTGGACATTGTTAAGTGTGTTCGATATTTAGCCGTCAATTTGTCTGCTTACATGCCAAGCACGTTTTGCGACTGGTGGGACTCCATTCCATACCCTATATGTATATGTATGTATATTATGTATATGTCAACTCGTGCCTTACGCATTTAGTGTAGGTAGATATAGTCTGACAAGCAAGAGAGGGCAGTAACAGCAGAATAGAGAGCTGTCATTTTCTTACGCTAGTATTTTAAAAAAAATTACCACCCCGGAAAAAGGCTTGTCTATTAACCTTTTTTTCATGGCATGTTTTGCCTGGCATTATTCTCATGACGTCGTAAAAAAGGCAGGTTCATACACTAGGGCTGATCTTGATGTCCATGTTTCTATTATAGAGCCATCTTTTTCATAATTTGGGTTGTTTTATAGAAAAAAAATTCAGTCCTGAATGCCTACATATTAGTACATATTTACCTCCCTTTGTATTACTATCCTTGTTGAAAGTATCCATTACACGTAGTAATGTAACATTCTCCTTAGGATAGTAGATTGCCTTCAAATAAATCAGTTAGCAAGAAAAGATAAGATAACGAAGTTGTCACAGAAGTTAAGTTAATTCAATTACGGGTACCTTTTTTTGTCCGGGCGCGGCGTGAACCCAATCAAGATTTCCACTATTGTGCTGATTACGAGATCGACAGTGAAAGTTTCCTATTGTTACGTCGGAAAATATCATGGATTCACCTTTAGTTCATCAATAGAATTTCATCTATTATTCTTTCAATCCATAACAAATAATAGATAGTTTTTGCATTACGAAACTCACAATTCCGCATTTATTCTTCAACTCTTATTCGCGGGCAATCTCGCAGTTTCCTCCCCATATAGTACCTGACCCCTGTAATTCGCGGGATTGGCCTGGAACGGAGCGGTTTTGCGCATGAAGCCAGAGTACAAGTTAACTCATGTGATGGGACCTGCAGTTTATAACAACTTGCCACAAAACATTACCGAGGCAGCAAGTTTTCATAGTTTTAAGCAAAGACTAAAGGTTTGGCTCGTTGAGCACCCGTTCTATACTTACAATGAATTCATAACGCATAAATCAGCCGCCAACGAAATATGACAATTAACTTAATTTGACTATCTGAGTTTGACATTGTTTATTTGTAATTTTGTAATTTTTTTATTGTAATTGTAATTTTTGTAATTTTATTGTAATTTTTTTATTTTATATAATTTAATGTATACCCTAGTACTAATAAGAATCCAAATCTTTGTTTAATATTGTAATTTTTTTGACATGTAAATTGGTTTTATGAATAAAGCAGTATGAGTATGAGTACCTATCATTGAAAAACATTATGTACTTACTTTACTTAAGTTCCTTTGTCCCCTGGGTGGGGCAGAGGGCGTCCACAGTACGCCGCCATCTCGACCGGTCTTGAGCTTCGCGCTTGACTTCGCTCCATGTCCTGCAACGACTGTCCTTCGCCAGGTTTGTTTTGGACGGCTGCGCGTTCTCTTTCCTTGGGGATTCCAATCTAGGGCTTGCCTCGGTATGTGTTCAGGATCCCTATCCCTTCGGAGTGTGTGTCCAATCCAACTCCATTTCCGGCGCTTGATCTGCTGGTCGATCGGGGTCTCGTCGCAGTATTTCCACAGCAAGGCATTGGATACTTTAAAAACATTATGTAGGTATAGGAAAAAACTTGGAAGTACCTGTAGTAGTAATCTATTCGAATAGACAGACAATACATGTTAAAAATTTGAACAAAAATAGGAAAACAAATTCCTATCAGAACAGCTCACTACTACATACAAACGGGGCATTTAACTAAGTTTTTTACTTTTAACTTACCGCTTTTACTCCCAGGCGGAAAAAGAGAGGTATTTTAAATATAGAACGTGTATATGTGTTAGTTTTTAGTTAAAAGGTACATCTTTGTCGCTTGTTGATAAGGTTCATTGTTAAATGAAAATTTATATTGGCAAAGGACAAAGTGGTACCTTTAACTCAGAACAATCACATATGAATATTTCAAACGGATATAAGTATCGGAACTTACTCGTATCTGTCGAGAATTTTATTAGATAAGTTTAATTTGACTAGAGGGTTTGATTGTATCTAACTATTACAATATGACTACACTCGTAATTATAATTAGTATCATAGGAACATCAGTTTAACTTCCACTTATGTAGTAGGAATCTTCTTGGATTTTATGTTTTATTATTTAAGTGCACAACTTGACAGTTTTCAACTAGTTTCTTTTGTTTCATAGTGCAGGGTGCAGACAAGTGAGTAATGAGACCGTCGCCAAAGAAAATAAGGTGTAGTCTAGACCACAGTGGGGATGGTGAATCACCCCAGCAAATGAATGATGCTCTTGCTTCCTGTAATCCTAAATATTGCTTTCTGCTCTGCTTCTAAGTATCTAGTACAAAAGTTATTCTACTTAAACTAAATGTATAATTAGTGCGGGAAGCACAGTTTGACTTGTATGAAAAATCTACATTAATTCGCACTGTAGAGAAATCATGGTACGTTATTACCTATGTTACGAAAATAATATATTTAAAGAATTCTCCTCAAAAATATCTATATTATAGCAATAAACACGAATTAATAATTCAATCCAAAAAATATATGAAAACAATATATCGCACTGTGGAGATTTTATATTCTCGTAATCCCACTCAATCACTTATTAATAATTTATAGTTTTCTCCAGGTTTGCCTATTTACCCTGCTAACCACAAATTTTTAAAACCTTAATTTTTGGTTTACGAAGAACATTACAAGCAAAGTATATATATCAGTTATATGTAAATTAAGATATATTTATTGACAATGTTATACACAAAAATCTCCGACATAAAGTTATAAATTATTTTTCTGTCAACAATTTAAGCTTAAAAAATTTATTAGTGGCTTAGAGTATATGGACAGATGGATTTTTTTGTGTTTTATAAAACCTCGTAAACATGTAAATATAAAACAAAAAATTCTCTCAGCTATGTATAATACTGCATGAGTAAAATCATATTTAGAATTCTGCGCTGTTTGTATTACCCGCGCGAGATTTCACAGGCAGGTGGCCAGGTGTATCCATTCACGATACAAAGTACGGTAATCAACTTTCTACCTTGTGCATAAAGCGCACATTTATTCGTACATGATAGCAAGCGATCGTCGTCAGCGGCGGCGCTGTTTGATGTTCGCCCGCTTCCGAGTGATAGAAGCCGTAGTAGATGAAATAAGGTTTAATTTTCAACCGACTTCAAAATTTCAAAAAGGAGGAGTTTCTCAATTCTTGTGTGTTATTTGTTGATGTTTGTTACCTCAGAACTCCGTCAATACTGAACCGATTTAAAAAAAAACTTATTTTATCTAAAAGTAGATGGTTCCAGCTTGGTCAATTAATTTCTGATGATGCTGGTTGCATGTCTCATTTTTACGTTGAGCTATAAATTGCATAGAAAAAGCGTATTTAGGGTCGTCATTTAATGAGACGTCATCTAAATGTGAATTACGTAATAATAATCTTTTATCCTTTTGTATTTATGCTTATACTAAGTAAAACATTCATTTTTAATAACTTTTACCATGATTCACAGCAACAGAATAAGAGTCGACTGTCCTTTACATGTGACCAAAATTGCGGTTTACAATTTACTAAAATAGACCGAGAGTACTTTATAAAGTCTCAATTCATAAAGTCCTAAATTTTATCTAAAATAATATCCTCCTGAGGCCTGGATAAAATATGACTACACTCGCATAAATGCCGAGAGTCCGTTGAGCCCTGAACTTTTTATAGGTTATTTTAAGGTCTAAAATGAGTTTATCGGATTTTCGCTGGAACAAAGTTGATTATATACCTACTCTATGCGGAACATTTTAGGCATATTTTTAATTGAAAATTATTTGGCCTTTACAAATGCTTCTTGGCTTTTATTCGATTAAGATTATGTACTTAATATGGCTAATATATGTCATTTTGTATAAAACCGGGTATTTCTTTAAAAATTAAATTAAAATATAAGGGACCGTTAAAATATTATTTTATGCAAAAATTACAATAGAAACTGAACCAGCCTGTTGGAAAAAACATAAAAAACCTACTTATTAAATCTTATACAGTATAAAACTGCTATGGCAAAAATTAGTCTAGTTCCCTCATCAGAATTAAAAGTTCTCGCATGATCAAAGTGACTTCTATGCTTAATACTCAAATATTTATAAAACAATGGTCTAACAACAATTGTCAGAAAGCTTTTATATAAAATAATATATTTTTTTAAACTTAATTACAAAGAAAACAATGTCTTCGTGTACGTAACTATCTAGTTGAGTATTTAAAATGTATATTATGTAGGTAATAAGGAAAACTTGTTTAAAACCAGTGTGAGGTCCTTTAGGAAATTTACCAACGTACGTAATGCTCGCTTTAAACTTCCTAATGGGATTAGAGGATTGTGCTGCATACAAAATATTATTGATAAAATTATTTTGCTTCTTTCTGATTACAACCCAATATCGCCCGATTTTAAGCGCAAAAATTTAGGGACTTTATAACGGACACTCGGCGTTTATGCATAGCTTTATTTTTTAGTGCTCGGTCTCCTTTACACGTGTCTCGATTTCGGCCTTTATAACGGACTCAGGGACTCGGGAAGTTGTTTCATTTTGCATGAAAAACAATGTTCTTTTGATAAGAAAATTATATTAAAATAGTCATTATATATATTTTTTTAAAACGAAAATTATTTATTTATTTAGAATATTAAATTTTACGATTGACATAATCCAATCCACAACGTAGGCTTCGGCAAGTCATTATAATTGTATTGAAAAGAAAACTAAACTAGTAAATATCATTTTTTCTTTGAAAAAAAATGAAACATTTTATTTCTTAAAGTAATGACTATCAAAATGAATATCTAAATCTGATTGCTTGTCCCATTTTACAGTAAGCTATAAGTCGGATAGAAAAAGCGTCGTCATTTAATTAGTCGTCATCAAAATGTGAATTACGTAATAATAATCGTTTATTCTTCTGCTGTTTATGCTTATACTCACTTTTAATAACTTTTACTATGATTCACAGCAACAGAATAAGAGCCGACTGTCCTTTACAAGTGACCAAAATTGCGGTTTACAATTTACTAAACAAACCGAGAGTACTTTATAAAATCCCAATTAAAAAAGTTCTAAATTTTATCTTAAATATTAATGTATTAATGTATTCCAAAATAATAATGTATTTTCAATAAACACACAAACAAACATCTCAATTATTGAGATTTGTATTATACAAACTGTAAACAGGGGGTAAAAACTCAGCAGATTGCGTACGAAATTCGAGATTAAACTTACCTTCGCATGGATGACGGGTTACCTTGATTAACATTTCGCGATGGACTGAGCGAAATATTCATTATTTTTATTTAGGTTCTTTTTTAAGAGAGAATTATAACGAATATATTTTAGATTCGTAGTTAGAGCCATTGGTTCTCCAAATCACGCCGTTTTAGTACTTACTGTTAGTTAGCTTCAAATATTTAGTCCTGTATAAAAGACACCGGTTTTTTTCGATCCACCTCATTTAAAAAATTCAAGTCTTTACGCATGTCACTATTTAATATTAAGGCCTTTATAAAGGACTCGGGGGCTCACTACATTACATTCATGTTAAGTGGTAGGTATACTTACCCGACTTTTAAAAAGGAACATTTTGAATAAAAACAATATATTTATGCTACATAATATGTGGTTTTATTTTCACAAGACTAAATGTGTATTTATACCTATGCATATACCTAACTTAGCTAAACCTCATTTTGTGTGTTAAGTAAGCAACATTACCAAAAATAATAATGGCATAAAACAGGGATCTGTGAGCTTTTAATTCTAGACAATCCACTTACAATGAAAAAAAACATAACTAAACTACAATTCTTACAATAAAAAAAATACAACAACTAAACCTGGTTCTTTTAATATGTGGATGGGATATTATAACTAATCCTTTTAGACCTGCTTACACAACACAAGGTCCGAGCCGCTAACCCGGAGTAAAGCTGTCAAATTCCATACAAAAAACGCTTAACGCCCGAGTTATGTAGCTTACCCCTTAAATAAGGAGTGACTCAGCTTTTGATCTGCACAACTCGCCGTCATGTTTTATTTGTCACACACAGCCAATCGCGTGGTCGCCTGGTTCTAAAGGTGGCATAACGGTAGTAGATGAGGATTCATCTTTACTTGTTCACATCAGTATTTTAAAATTATTGGGCTCTGTTCAGTTGTTCAACAGTGGGTCAAGGTCGGTGTCACTTGCCGATAGTACTTTAAAACACTTTCGCAACCAGGCAAAATTTCGAACTATACCCCGGAAACCGACAGTACTCGCTAGTCGGGCAACGACGTGCAACTCAATGCCGCACGCCGCGAACCCGCTAGTCGGGCAAGCTAACTAGATGGCAGCACCTACGTTTCGTTGGTTTGCTGATAAAGTTATTTTCGATTATATATAGTGTAAATAGTATATAATATATGGAGAAATTTATGCAATGTTGTTCTTCAATAAGTATTGCTTTTTCTTACATAAAAAACAGAGATGTCCATTTTCTGCGCTTAGCATTATTTCTTGTTTGTTAACGAAAATTCCCTATTTCTCTCTAAATAAAGAAGTCTCTTGGGAGAAAATGCCAAGGTCATCTTAAAACTACTGTTAGATTATATTGTATTTGTTTTCTCCCACTGTACGAATTTCTCAGGCATAAAAAATAAAAATAAAATAATTTGTGTCCATTAATACTACAATTTTGTATTTTATCGGGAGAAATTTAAATCTTGTATTAATATTATCATCATAAACCACTATGTAAGATATCTCCACGGTGCGAATTATTCTGTACTAAATATACAAGAATTTAAAAAAAGTCATATATCTAAAAAACGGAAGTTGATATCGAATCATAACTTCACAGTTAGCTATACAATACAATAAGGAATTAACCCATACAGAGAAATTTGGATGTCCATTTAATGTGACTTCAACTTTTAAATGACTCCACTATAATCAGTATTTTTGGAGGTTTAGCTTCCTTCAGTATTGGGGCAATTTTGTGTTTTTGATGTCCATACTATAATTGAAAGACTCGCGATTCAGAATTAAAAAAAAACACATGAAAAATACCAATTAAGAAAAAAAAAATTGTTCAACTATAGTAGATCGGGTTACATGGGATCAATGATATATCTCCGGCGAGGGCGTACATTGAATTCCGAAGCAAGCAAGGAACTCTTCCTACCTACCAAATTTCATTCAAATCTGACGCGAAAAAAAACAACAAGAAGAAAAGTGCCACTTTGAGCTTGGTGGTGTGAAAAAAAAAATAACGCCCATTGGCTAAGAAGTTAAGATCCTACGGCTACTTCCAATTCGAGCTTTATATCTCAATGACGGCTGCCTTACCATGTTTGTTATGATAAGTATATAAAAATATTATACCCTAGACAATTAAGACCTATAAGATGATAGTCCATCTGTTAGATAATTAAAAAATATTCGATACGTATTTTTTCTTTTGTTCGTCAAATGAAAAATGACGGAAATACAGTGCATTAAAGTTTCGCGTGACGTCACAATTAGGTACGATTCTTACCGCTAAGTGACGTCACTAGCCCCCACCTCGGAACTTTGATGCTCTGTATCGTCGTCAATTTTAGTTAACTTGAAACAGGAAAAATACGTGTATAATACATTTGGATTATCTAACTGACGGAATAGAATAATACTTTTTCAACTGTTCTTGCTAGGGACAATGCGACAAACATACACACCTGAAAATTACAGCCCTCTTTATCCGTTAGACATTGACTTTTCATTTAATTAGCGTTGCCATTTCATCTGCTCAGTGTCCTTTGAGCAGACTTCGTGGCGTCTATCGATTTGGTCGACCTTGTGCTTTATGTAACTCCTTTTGAAGGTTTCGCCGGCTTATCCCACACACCATTTGCCTTATAAAGGCTTTATAAGCGAGAATAAGGTCAATCCAAAGCAATATTGGCAACATAATGATTGATATGTAAAAATATAAACTATATCATTGGTGATATTGTCTTCTGTTACCGCGATTGTTATTCATTGAAATTAAACACTAGAACGTAGGATCATGGTGTTAATAAACGCGATTAATCCGTTCTAAAGTGTTTAATTTCAATATATCATTGGTGGTTTCAGTAATACTTAATCGCTTACCATCAGGCGATTCGTTTGCTCGTTTGCCCCCTATAGCATAAAAAAAAACACTTGCATTTCCTAATGCAAGGTTTGTGATTCCTAATGCAACAAATAAAAAACTATCTGTGTTTTCGACTCGAAACTAAAATATGTATTTCCTTTTTTAGTTTGTCTATGCTCGTACACAAGTATTTAAGCGAGTAATATAATAATAGTTACAATAATGAAGGCCCAAATAGTATTTATATTTGAATTATTATATCTAGAATTTCTGTAAGTATTCCCATAATGATCGTTCATTTATATAACAAATCGAAACCGAAATTGAATATATTCCATTGCAACAAATAATCTAAAGTATAGGATTTCGTCTAGCTTGTCGACAAGCAGTCAAGCGTCGAGTTTTGTTGAGGGACGCCAAACGAATGCATCTTTTTGTTAACCTACACTACAAGAGCAAAAAAGGGTTCACTTAATAAGTAAATTTCCAATACTGTCCCGCGTTTGTATGTCGCGTATGTCTAACAATATTGATAACTATCATAACCCCTCCGTTAATTCATGTGCATGTTTTGCACAACGACATCCAAAACACATTAGCATTAAGTTTATATGACACTGTATGACGCTTACGCCATTTCGGATTTACACTGCATTGCGCATGTGAGGGTGGGGTGGGTTCACCCTTGGTTAAAAGCGATTGGTAAACTCTAGGGCGGTTCCATGTTCGAAACACGATTTTAATCGAGTTTTTGTGTCCGTTTCCTGTTTTTGCACAAAGATTGTTTGTGACGTTTTGAAATGACATAGTTAAGTTAGGTAATAGCTTTGTCCAGATCCGGGGCCTAACGGCCAGCCGCTGGCGAGGCTGCGGAAGAGTACTTCGGCGTCCCTGGGGCCTCGCCGTACAGCGAAGAGGCGGCAACAGAGGGGTTTTTAGTGGGTACACCTGGGGTCTCATTAGCCCAACAGGGAGTCCCACATAACCGTTCCGGGTCCATCCCCGCACCGGACGGTATGCATAACGCATTTTCCCCTCTAAAAAAAAAAAAAAAAAAAAGGTAATAGCTTTGTGCTTGTTTTGATTGAGATATTTAGTTTGCTTGTTACGTTTTGTTATGAAACTGTGTTTTTGTGGTTCTAACGATGTAAGTTGTTTGTTAAAATAGCATGACATTTATCAAGAGAGAAAGGTTTCGTTCCCATAAAAGAGTTTGTATAAACAGAAATTACGCAACTAATGCCTGTATTTTGCACAAACAGACGAAGACACATATAACATAAAGATCCTTAAATTAAGTCACTTTTACATAGGTTAACCTATCGTCGCTATACTTACTCACCCTCATATGTACCTACAGCAATAATTTGATGGAAAAGTCACCTTTCTGTTACTAGAAATACGGGTGTTTTCTCTATCAAATGAGATTTGCAGATACGAGGTTGAGTAAGTATAGCGACGCTATGTGTTTCTGGTCAATGAAAACATTCTACTAAAATATTCACCAACTTATTTATACACCCGTTTTAAGCAACCTTGACTAAAATAGCCAACAACACTGAAATAAATCAATCCGCTATATTGCACTATCGAATATACCTGTCATCTATCGACTCGATAACCGGGCTGCGTGCGCTGCACTATCCACCACCCTACTCCGTCAGCCAGTACGCAAACGGCAGCGGCGAAGGGTGGACGTGTCCCCTGATCTCCCGAAAAAAAAAACGCGTTCAGTCCATCCGTGATACCGTTCTGTGTCAGTGTTTATTTATTTCTACATATTTGCCTTGGAGGATCACGTTATCGGTCTTGATTAGATTCCGATATAGTGAATTATATTTCCTCTGTATCGGTGTTTTTTCGTGTGTTCAATATAAACGTAGTCGCGTGTTTATGAACTAGGTCTTGTATATTTATCGATCCTGATAGTTGGTTTTCCCCGGTATATAAAGTTTTTGTTTGGTCTAAAGGTTTTTAGAAGGTTAGACACCAGTGGCTGGGCGTTCATAGAACTCTATTCCTGCCGGCTTCCCTTGCGTCAGCCAATCTAGCACGTTTTTCCTTAACGACTTAAAGAAAGAGCAGGCTAAGTCAGCTCCGGCTTGCCCAAATAACATTTTGACGCTTCGCCACTGTTAGACACCGTCATTTGATTCGGAATGGAAGGAATAGCCAATTTTCTAAGAAACGGGGTAAATAAGATACAAAACTGTAATTCTAATAGAAATTTGTTTCCTTACCGTCAGTTTCACCCATTATTCTAACTAAATAAGTAGTAGCTACAAGTGTTTTCAGTTGCGCCCAATCCGTTTTACAATTACTTCCGAAATAATTACGTGCTCTGACATTCTTTTTCTAATGGAATAATTAATCTGATTTCTCTCCGACACTTAAAATTCCTATCAACGCTCCGATTGTCTCCTGTATCGACAGAGATTCAATCTTAATCATACAACGAAAGCCACTTATAACATTTCACTTTTACTTTCATTTTGTTCTATTAAACTATTATAACTTTTATCAATGATGCTAAGTTCCTACTTAGAGATTGATTGACCGATTACATCGCTTTTTATATCTATATTGGTGCTATAAATCTTCCAAGGTTTCTACTGCCATTAAATATAAGCCGGTCTATTCCTCCAGCCATTACTACGACTGCAGAACTATCCTGCATTTTTATGGACACCACCACATTAACCAAATTTCAGTCTTAAACCAATGCAGCATAATTCATAGTGAGTTGATGCAGCTACGTGAAAAGTTTGTACTACTGCCCATTTGCGTCAAAGTAAATTACTGACCAGCAAGTCGTGGAGTTGGAGTTATTGCTTTATAAGATACACGGTCCCAAGCTTGGAACGTCGGGAATCTGTTTATAGAAGATTTTTTTCTTAACGCAGAAGATGTCTATCAATATCTTGTTCTTCCTGTAGCCATAGCACAAGTTTCGTGTCAGTATCTAGCGCTCAAGATAGACACCTGTCACCTTCCAGCTGTTTGAAAGACAATGACTGTCTCGATCACGAGATCCTGTCGCGACACTCTTGTGCATGGGCTACTTTTCGTAACCCTAGTAAAACAGCAGATCTATGAAAGATGACGTGCAGATTTTCAAGTTCCCTTTTAACGTAGATACAACTATTCCCGCGACAATAGGCTAGTCGACTAACTAAATCTAATTAGTCCGTCTGTTAGATTATTAAAAAATATTCGACACATATTTTTCTTTTGTTCGTCAAATGAAAAACGACGGAAATACAGTGCATCTGCATTAAAGTTTCGTGTGACGTCACAAATCACAATTAGGTACGATTCTTAGCTCTAAGTGACGTTACTAGCCCCCACCCCGGAACTTTGATGCTCTGTATCGTCGTCGATTTTAGTTAACTTGAAACAGGAAAAACCACGTATCTAATAAATTTGGGTAATCTAAGTGACGGAATAAATAGAATAATACTTTTTCGACCTAGTCGTCATCCCCATTGAATGACCCTTTGCCAAACTATAAGTCAAGTAAATCATTTTATCATATTTTCTTACGATTTTCGTTGTGCAGATGCTAGGCTATCTTGTAAAACAGTTGACCTATTTCAAGATGCTAACGTTACACCTATCCTATCACAACTTGCCAACGTATGTTATACTCTGATTACTCGGATAGACCTGTTTGTAACTTGAGTGTGCAAAGTTCTATATCTTAACTTGTTCCTACAATGCGGAACTTTGTCTTTAAGTATTCTTGGTACCGTATCTGTTTTGAAAAAGTTTAATTTAGCTGTCCGAATACCAATCTTTACCTCAGACAATGCTTTCTGTTGTAAGTGTGCATCCACATTACACAATAAATTTTATATATCGTGCATATTTAGGGCTAGGTATACAAACATTTGTTTCACGAAAGTCATCTTTGTGAGACAAATATCAATTGTATCAAAATTAATTTCTCTTTCTTTCCTCTCGCAATAAAAACCTTCAATAACAAGTATTTAATCATAACAATAATTGTAGCGCTAACAATCCTCTATTCATTTTCTTTCCCGAACAAAGACTTCAGTCCTTTGTGTTCCATCGATTTTATGCAAACTGCATTCCCCTCTTGTTTACAAAGAAAACTATCCCGCACGTAAACCTCTTTAGACATCAAAGTGCTCTTTTCCAGGCTGCAAGGCTCTTCAGATTTCCCTCAGGGCAGCTTCAAAGGATCTGTGTCAGCTTTGCTAAGGATTTGATCTAAGGAATGTGGAGGGTTTTAGGATATACGTTGCTGAAATTTCGAAAGCATTTGAGGTTTAAGTTCGATCATTTGAAATTATGAGAGAAACTACAAGCGGGCGTTCCATCTAAGTATTTACAACATTGTCCAGATTTTGTGATAAAAAAAGGCAATATGTTTTGGACAATTTTGTCGGTTATCGTATAGACTAGGTCTATTCCTAATATATTATTTTTATGTCTCTACACGGTTTGATTTGGAAATAGCGCATTCTTTTTGCAGAATAGTAATGAGTTTCTTGACTATTAAAGACGCCTGTCTAAATTCTTAAAATCTTAAAAAACATTTCGTTTTATAAAAACTCAAGTTATCGACAATATCTAAAATATTTTCAGTTGCGGAGGTCCGCCATTTTTCCTAAGTTTAATATATATTCCGTTAAGTTACGTTTATCAACAGTTCTAACAGTACCGATTCCGTTTTCTCGACACTCACGATGATAATTTTCGCAATTAGATCGCCGCTGCGATCGAATGCTCGTTAGGCTATCGCGTGTCTGATTCGGTGCGCCTACGCAATGCGCTTCCCCGTTTCTGACTATCAAAATATTTTATTATTGCATGAAACTTGATTAATCTGCCTAATCTGCTTCTTTGTACACATTGCACACGCACTTGCGACACCTCTGGTGTTGCGGGTGTCCATGGACGACGTTAATCGCTTACCATCAGGTGATTCGTTTGCTCGTTTGCCCCCTATAGCATAAAAAAAAAAAAATTGCATTCACGCCCGGGTTTTTCTTTGAACTTGCTCGGACACACTGTTCAGCTGTTTCAAGATTTCTTTGTATTTATAAGTACACATCCACTATCTAATTAATTTTGCCTGTGTTATTCCCGCGTAACATCCTAATGCCATATTAGAAAATGAATATCTCTTAGATAAAAAACAATCGCTATGATATCCGCGATAAGCAGTACTTATCGTAAATATTAATCATGGCAATAAACTGTGTGCTAAATTTCGTTCAAGTCTGTTAAGTAGTTTTTGTATGGAAGCCTTATAAAATCTTCACACCCTCGCGTTTTATAGTATTAATAAGATCCCACGTCGATGTCGTAAACAGGTAAAACGTTTGTTTAACCTGTTTCGTCCTTTACCTTTACTGCGTGAGTTAATGTCCTAGCGACTGGATCAATGAGGGCGAGATCCAAAAATAACCCACACATACTTTGTCGCCATACCGTTGCAGGCCCAGACGCGATTCGCTTCGGAATATCATTAGGCTTAATCAAATTGTTGCTAACTTGGCTCCAGATTTAGCACGTTTTGAGCTTATACTGGGTGCCCGCGAGGAAAGGGAAACATTTTAACCATACATTCTTGATCATATTAGGCTGCGTTTTACCAAATTTTTATTCCGAGAATAACACTTGCTCTCAGATAGTAACGTCAAATTACTATGGGATTTTGACATTAGTATCCAAGAGTAAGCGTTACTCTTGGTTAAAAAGTTTGGTTAAATCCAGCCTTAGAAGAGTAAAATGTCGAATAAAATTTTCTGGATTCTGTTTAGTTTCAGTTTTTTTTTACTGTTTTGGACCGTAACTCAACACATATATGAAATCGATTTTGTTACTCTGTTGTCTTGTCAGTCTTGTCACACTTAATTGACACGCATCAAATTCACATAAAAGGTCTTTTTTTACTTATCCTTTGTAAACAAAAAAAATATCCGTGCATTATTTGGCATAGTTTTACCAATAAACTACTTTTTTTATGAAGCATTCAAAATAACAAAAAAAATGTATAACATTGTTATGAATTGTCAACGGAATGTATTCAATTAAGGGAATATGACTGAGTGAGGCATTCTGAACTAATTAAGTTTTACTCCAGAACACGCGTTTCCCATGTTAAAGTTGGATATTAAAAAGTACCGAAGCATTTCAAAAGGGTAACAACTATTTTGTCTATGCCGTTGCAATATCCCTATATTTCATTGTAATCAATTTGAGAATATAAGTTCAAAATCGGAACAGGCTAAGATGATGATCTGATGAAGGTCGACGAAGATGAAGGTCAGGGAGTCGTCGGATCAGGACAGGATAGTATACGATTACTCGGTGTGGAAATGCCTGGAAAGATGTTTTCATTGCCTCCAAAAATTCGCACCTCAGCAAAAACTAAAACCTATTATTAAATTAAGCTTACGGTTTTAGCGAAGAATCCAAACTTTACTTATCAACACTTAACAGTCCAAAAGTTCGCCTGTGGTCTAATTATGCAAAAGTTTCATCTTGGAAATGACAATTTGTTGGCTAAAAGTGTAAAATTAATTTGCAACTTTATTTCCACTGCCCACAAGCTCTTAAACACTGAAATTGTCACGTTTTAATTTGCTACTTAAGTTTATTTTGGGCATAAGTGGAATGATTCATTGCTTTTATAACTGTAGGCTCAGTATTACTGCGCAATGCGGCATCGCTTCACGATATCTATAATACAGCAGCCACTTCATTTATTTTATTTTTATTAGCCTTAATAATAATCCTCGGCAAATAAATACGACTTTCTTGTACAGTAACTGTCTGGAATGGTTACTTAAGATAATTGGTACTTTGCGGAAAATTTAATTGAAAGAAAAGTACGGTTAGTTATTTAAGTCTTGTTTGATTTATTGACTCGCTACTGAAGCAAACGAGAAACTGTGTATAATGAATATATTTAGCGTTTGAAGTTATATAACCGCTACCGAAGTACATTAGTAAAGTAAAGATAATTAAGAAAAAGATAAACACAGAATATTTCGTTATACAGTCATGTATCGTTAAATATGAATAAGTCGATTTTGCTGCTACGCTACACTATCCGATTTACTTAATCCGCCCGTCCGAAAACACTTGACAGATTGTCCGCGTCCCAGACCCCTTTCAACGCGACAATTCCCTCGATTTGATTGATATGATATGATTGATATGATTACTGAAAAACAAACAAACAGCGATATCGGACGATCCAGGGATCAACGACACTCCAACCGCGGTGCGTAGGAGTCTCTATTTTAACACCGAGTTGGTATATCCCTCTTGCTCTGACACGCGCATATCGCGTAGTGCTATCGCGCTCGTCGGAATTGAGCAAGAATTGGCAAGCGATATATTTTTCCTAATGTTATGTGCCAAAAACTACACGTGGATGACCTGTAGTAGATAGGTAACTTTTACTTTTATTGAAATCACTATTGATTTGGATACTGGCCTTGAATATGATATTCCTTCTGTGATCCTAACTTAACAGTCTAAGCAAATATTACTTGCCCGCTCCAAACCCAGCAAAGTCATTGTTTTTTCAACAAATATATCCTATCCTTTGTTGGCTAAACAAACAATGTCGTCGATTTCATTTATGTCAGGCTTTCAATAGACTGTCCAATAATCGATTACAATATCAACACAGAACAAAAGGTTTTTCGTGTATAGCATTTGACTACAGACGACCCCGAGAGACCTGTGTGTAGTGTGAACCATTTAAATATGTAGGTATCTGTCTATTTTAATAGGTAATCATTATCTACACGCGGAACCATTTATAAAATATTTAAAAACTAATCCTTAAGAAGTCCACCCGGACAAAGCAACGAAGAAGCTTAATCGAGATTAAGTCTACAAAGAGACGGAAAAAATGTTGTAAAAACATCAATACCTTTAACTGGCTATCGGAAAACCTTATGCCGTTGAAATAATGTTGGCGATGGTACATTATTCTAAGGTGATAATTTAAATTCAGTAATTCCCTGACATTTGTCGCACCAAAGCAAACGAGTGTTATCTAAAGTTTTAACGAATGTAGTTTCCAATTCCCGACAATTTCGCTATTTCACCGTCAACTAGAACACCGACTGTTAACCTCTATCTTAATCCTTGGCACGCTCTGCAGCCCGGTTCCGATCTCGTGACCTGAATGCAGTCCCAATGCTATCAGCGCTCTTAGAGCACCGCCAAAGGAGCGCAACTCAATTGTTTAGCAAATTCTGGCTCGGAACTTGGGAAGCAAATGATTGGGTTTGTAAAGACTTTCCATTTCTTGGTAGATTTAGTTTAGGTTAGGATTGGATTACATCAAGGGTCTTGAGTCAAGACATAAAAAAGTAGATAAAATGAGATAACCACGTCTCGTTATGGTTTAAAGGCCTATAAATTCCGTGATCGAACGTAAAGAAAGATACTTATCTGGAATAATGTATATTGTTGGATAGGTCAGTAGATTCTAGGGCATACTATTAATCACTTGGCCGCATTTTCAGAGACAAGACGATCAATAATTCTGAGTAGATACTTGTAAAATAATGCTAATTTCTTCGAAGGCCTCCAAGTCATTGTGTTGTGATTGTGATGCCCCAGAACTAAAGTTACGTCACTCTTTAGACCGTAGCATATAAGTGAGTTACACAATTTTCACTTTTTTTCGGAATCATAACAAGTTTTACGTTATCCTCCAAGGTCGTCACTACCGTTTCGTGACCTGTGCCTATTAGCTGAACTATAATAATTACCGTATTTTCTTCCTATTCTAACCGAATGAGTTCAAAATATCTTAGTTTTTTTACGTTTTTCTACAACTTTGGTTTTCAGTGTTCATAAACGGAAATTTTTGATACGTTTTTTATGAAGTGTGTTTGTGATACCAACACGCGTGTAGTGATGGATGTGTAGTGGAATGGATATTTCTTGAAGCGGTTGATAATGTCGAAGACTCTCAACGCGTATAGAATGTAAGTATGAATATGAATTACTGCATTTACATGTTTCTCTTCCTCATTAGCTATAAGTACATGAGATACTTCTTCGTATATGCTCATTACAGTGATTTTATTGTTTTAACTAGACATTATTACACCTAGTGGTATCCTATGCGTCATAAGCCATTTAACTTCCAATTAAATTTTGACGTATAAAAATTACAATTGTATTTCACAACAGAACTTGATACCAAAGGCTGATACATATTTTATTACTGTTTTTAACTACTTCGTTTTCGAATCGATACTATGGCTATGCTCAGTTGCTCACGTCATATCTACATTAAAATTGAAACCCTAAAAATAGTAGTCTTACTTATACTTCGGTCTCTTAAATTTTCGTGAAAGCTTTTTGAGTTTCTCTACCATTAAGCTCATTTAAACTTCATTAACTCAGACCTATCAGAAGGTCTCAGTCTATTTTAAGATATGCGATTGCCCAATTTGGTGGAAATAGTTTCCACTTAATTTATCACACGATAGGAAAACATTTGTATAAGAAGCGAATAGATGTCGAAACGAGGTGTAACATGTTTAAATCCATTTTAGTTAGGATCAATTTTAGTCATCATCAAGTCATCAAAGATTAAATATTATGCACATATGTATTCAAAAGGAGATCAAAAAACTGTACACATTGAGTAAACTGATCCTTGGATTTACAAATTCAACGGTTGGGGAGACACAAAAAGTGGATTCCCTAAAAACAACGGCCAAGACCGCTAAAATTGTAACGGACTACGCTATTGTATGACGCAATGTGAAGAAGGTTTCTGTTTAAGAGTAGAGTCAACTTTTACATTGCGTCAGCTTAAAATAAAAGGTGGGTGAAGCTGGAAAGTACTCAAGTAAACCTTATCATAGCTTACCTGTTTCGAGTGTTTTCCTAGTTTTAGTACAGAAATTATTGTTGCCTTATTTCGAGCATTCAAGAATGCTATTTTACTATAAACATTTGGTGTGGATGGGTTTGGTAGTGAAAGAAATCCACGTGTTCCTGATTGCTCAAGTATTCTCTCAGATTGGTCAGAAGTTAAGACAGAAAGTCTAAAAGGAAAATTGGTTCTTGAGAAATTTAATTGTCTCAGCGAAATTTAATTTGTAACTTAAACTTATTGCTAAAACCATTCCAGTTCGTTTACCACATTTATTTTGTTGATACCTACCTTTTCGTTTCAATTAAATTACTAAATTTACCGCTTTATATACTTTTTCGGAAGATAGGTAACTTGTTCATCTGAGTCTCTTACCATCACCTACGAGGATTTTTCAAATTTTCGATCGATTGAGAAGTTTCATTGAGTACTTATTAATAACTAAGGTTTTCAACAACAAAACAACTGTAACTAGGAGGTTCTAATATCAACTAAAAAGAAGCATTACAATCATCATTACTTAGCAGCATAATGCTCTCACAGCTACTCCATATTCATTATGTACTTTCCCCGCCTGGTCCTACGTTATGATTATGGTTCACAATTACTTGTAGAATGTCGCATCATTAGTCCGTAATGTCGGTGATAGAACGGAAGGTGCTGAGGACTTATCGTATATTTTGTGGTATAACCCAATTTTGAAATTCTGTCTTTAGAAATAAAGTAAGGCAAATAATTCGCAGCGAAGTATTGGAGTTTAATTGATGCGAGTTTGTGTGTAGCTTAATTTGAAAGGTTACTACTTGTTTATTGTACCAAATACAAAGTTTAAAAAAGACAATTAATACCTTTCCATTTAGGATAAGCTAGTCTTATATATACAATACAATACAATACTCTTTATTGCACACCTCACACAGATGAAATACAGTCTCTAAAAATCTAATCTAAAAAAATAATCTAAAATGTAATCTTGTAAAAATAGCACAATTGCATATATCAGACGTGCTAAACATGTTTCAGTTGCTATGGTAAAACTATTCGCCGATAGGTAAACTAACACACCTGTATACGAGTACGTCAGTAGGGTTATCGCGGAGTTTCATCTCTTTTCTTTGGCTTGAGTGTTATTAAGAATAGCAGTAGGTACTTATTCAGTTTAGTGTTGGTATTAAATAATATTTCACAACAGTCTCAAGCATCTAAAGTCTAAACTGTCTAAGCTAATCTCCACAGTCATTTTATACAGTTAGTATATAATATAACTATATACATTCTGCTTTTAAATGACATCTATATGTCATAGATTTCTTCGTCAGTTAATGTTGCCAATAATTCCTTCAACTTCGTCTTCCAAGATTCTCCCGTCAAATCGATCGTCCCTTGAAGCGTAATAATGAAATGCCTGCTTCAAGGTTGAGTTCCCTAACAAGTCTGAGCCGACAATTTCCCGGGACGTAAGGTTCAAGGATCCAGACCTTTTACCAAGGACACTGGCGGAGGGGAAATATCGTTTTATTGTAAAAGCTGCGAGGTAATGGCATATTTCTCATTTTCTGTAAACGGAAGAGGTAATATAAAGTTTCACGTGCAGAAACGCTGAATCTTAATTGAAGAAAATAAAAGTGGAGTCTTATTCTCTTACAAATAGTGTACTTTAGAAAATGATTGTTCACTCCTACAATTCCGTTCTTGGCGCAAATGTTAATATTTATTTCCAATATATTCTTTTATTACACGGTTAAGCCATTTACTTCCATTGCGGTTTATTAAAAAAAACGGCGAAGTAATTTATATTTTTCCTATTGTTTTCTGTGTTCATTTTTCACTTAACGAATAGGATGAAAATAAGTTATATCTATTATCATTGCCCCTTTGATGATGATCTATTCTCATTTCTATCTCAAAATGTTTAAATGAATAAAGAAATTTTCCGCTTGAAGCCGTTTAAACTGGTGTCTTTTACTAAAAACAAGCAAAATTATCTTCATTGATCCTAAACAGTCGTTTGGAATTCATGAGAGCCCACCCCAAAACCTTCTAAAATTGTTTCACAAGCTAACCCAACCATTTCGAAAGCCTGAAAGGCATAAACCAAACGATATCCCGGCTGAGTAATGTTTAATGCTGGTCTGGCGTCCGTTGTCTAGACAGATCGATTATTTGTCCATGCTTTAATTGCGTTAGGGATATCCTTTTACGATGATCAAGCAAGGGGTCATTTGCCTGATCATTCACGACTCATTGGTTTTGTGAAATTCTATGATCGATAAGCTGATGTTAGATGTTACGTACTTGCGTTGCTTTAATCATTATTCAATACTAGTTATTACGCGTTATCGTTATAATCATCAGCATGAATCATACCTATATAATAGACTTTGGCTGTAGAAATAACATTGGATTTCGGATTTAACTTTTGCATAATAACTCTCTACTGGAAACTCTGCCAAAAACAGATCATCAAAATTTCGATCACGTTTGCAATCCCGCGAATTCAATAAAGTCTGCTGTACACACCTTTCTCAAACGTTGTTTCGCTGGCTCATGTCCAAACCCGCTCCCTTATTCATAAAACCCACAAAAAATGCGCTAGTAAACTCCCTCTTTCCCCTAACCGTTGTTTCACGTTTCCATTTGTTATGTCTGGCTGTACCGGTAATATTTTGTTAATTGAAGTCTTGTGTTGCATTATACATCCGCATTACGCCGGAATTACTCTTGGGTGCAATTAACTACCATTATACTTTTGGTTTTAAATTATGCAGTTAGATTCAGAAATATTGCAGTTTCAAAATGCAATTTCCGACTTTGGCCAAGTTGTGAAAGCCAGTAAATCATCCTGATAAACAAGAGTATTTCAGCGAAAACTCTGAAACATGCAGGAGGGTTGTCGCCCCTCGTTGTCATGGCAACGGGTGTTTTATGCGCTCCGCGTCGCGCCCCCGAGGGGAGGATTCGGCAAAGCCCATCCTAAGGCTGTTTCGGTGACTTCAGGGTTATACGATAGCATGTTGACTTGATCTTTTGTCGATACTACGCCTCGTGTTTGTAGCTCTTTGTGTTGATGACATTTCGCCTTGATTAAATATTTATATACATGATTGGAATATTTATTCAGTTGAAAATGCATGAGTTACTAGAGTACCGTCAGGTTTGCTTTATCCACTTAGTAATTTTTCCGGAAAAGCAGATTATTCATTTCAAAAATGGAGACTCAAAGTTACTGTATTAATGTGAACGAGCAGCAATATATTTCGATTCCTACTGTTTTGATATTTGTCTTATTAGATATTGCATTTTGAAGCAAATTGCGCAAATCGGATTTTAAAAGTTGAAAGAATTAACAAAATAGAGCTTTGAAATTGAATTAAAATAATTAATTAGCCCATTGTTGTTGGCATTCCAACTAATACTATGTGTGTTAATCACTAAATTGAAAATAGATTTCAGTTCGTATAGTGGCAGACTATTGACCCGCCATTCAAATATTTACTAACGTTGCGTGCCGCCGACTCGGAAGCTAAAATTACTCTTTTGTCACGGTTTTCTCTAAGTGAAATAAGTTTGTTCAGTATGCTAATATTTTACTTCGTTTTGTTTTGTCACGCTACTATATCTCTTGATGTCCTGTTTTTCTCAATATGTTAGGTTTCATGAATTAGACTGGTTTACTGTAAATACACCGTACTAGAGTTCGACGCTGTTCCAATACATGTCATCTTTACACGTATGCCATTGCCAACAGAGTTAAAAGATGGGTGTCATCTTTTGGGCACTAGCGTGCCGAGCACTCAGACATTTACCTTACCCATATTTATTTTTTTATTAGTCGTTTTATTAGTTTTTGGTTAGTCGAAGAAACTAAATCTCATTTCCCTAATCTAAATGCCAAAGCGCATTGTTAAAGACAGACACCAGTGATATCGCTTAAGACAGATACTATTTACAACGATATATGCCAGCTTGCAGAAATGTCGACATATCCGCTAAGTCGATTTTGTCGATTTGTTTTTATACTTTGATGCACTCTATACTTCATGTACAGCTATGTCGTGGTTCAACCAGTTAAAAACCAGTATCAGTTCACCTGTCAATGTATCCGCTTGTTTTTACATAGCAGGTGCTAAGTTAATCTTCCGTATGTCCACTTCATTGTCAACTGCTGATAGACAGGTGGTATTTATTTGCTTTCTGAGACTCCTTATACTCATCGTTTCAAGGCTAGTTAGGCCATATGTGTCTGTTTATGGGGATGATGGAGATACTGAAGATGGATATGGCATGCAAGTTCTTTGTACAAATCATGTTTTTGTTCGGTCTGTGCAGTAAGAGTACTAATTATCGTGTGTAACTCAATAATTAGTGTGCTTTACGTTTTTGTATAAACTTTAAATTAAACTTTCTGGTAATTTAAGTTACTGTTGAACATTAACAAAAATGTAACGGTATGATTTACGAGAAACGGTATTGTAGAACTTACTCTGAGAAAATAACCGAATAACAAGGCGTAAGCTCAAAAACGTTGCACAAGACGGAATTTTTAATTTACGTTGCCATAAATTCTTTCATGCCGAACATTTACTTTCTTGCCAGACGTTCTGAATTAAATATCAGACGCTCAGAACATGGAAACAACTTTGTAGAGTTATATAACATTTATAATTCGTTTGCTTTGTGCCGCTAATGCTATTCATTTAAAAATGGAAATGAGAACAAAGCCATCCATGAATATGTTTAATTATATACGATATTATACAGGTAAATAGCAATATTATCCGTGATCGTTTGACCGAAATTAATACATTTTGTAGCTATTTCGGTGCAGCATTGTTGCGGTAAAAGCATATACGTAACTAATTAGAGTTAATAACGGCAATACTTTAATTGATCATCTTCCTTATTTTTTTTTGTAGACATTTTTATATTTCTACTATGCTTCACCGATATTGCTACAAAATTTGTGATTACTGTTTTTTTTTATTATCTAACAGACGAACTAAATAGTTTTTTTTAGTCGTCTAGCCTATTGTATGGGCAGTTAATGAATGAATGAATTCATAAATTGCCCATGCAGATTTGAACGCGAGTGTACCTATCATTTTTGGCTTGACGTCGTTTGTTCAAAACAAAAAGTTACGCCTTGAAAGATTCATTAGGTGCTCTTGTTTTATAACCTAACTCTATTTTGTGCGGAGTTTATTCAACACGCAAGTAATTTGGTTCTCAAATTTGATCGCCAGTATAACGTCTGCTAACTTCGAGCGTGGAATAGTTACGATATTCACGTGATATGCTCTAACGCGTCACAGGGTCACAGGAGATTTACCCCGTTATTTAAGTTCTGTACTTAACTGTCTACCTACATATGCATATTAAAATATACAAGAAGTTATGTTACATAAATCAGATCAGATTGTCAGTACTCTCAGTAGTGGGTCGGCAACGCGCATGTGACTGTGTGGAACTCCACACAGTCACATGCGGGTGTCCATAGGCTACCGTGACCGCTTTCCATCAGGCGGGACGTATGCATGTTTGCCACCGTCGTGGTATAAAAAAGTAGTCATGCCAAATACGGTAATTTATCAAACAGAATTGACAAATTTAGAATTAACAGAAAGGAAATATTCAAACAAGGCAGACCGTACTGAATTGTGACGCATCTATCGTGAGCACGTTTGTTTTATTCCCATTTTAAGGTTTAACCAGCGTATTCCCACTATTAGCGCTGAAATATTCAAACGATATGCAAAATTCCGTTGGGTGCATTAGCTTGAAATATCCTCTATCTTGTAATACTTATTTACTTTTTAACGTGCACCGCACTCAAGTACGGAATTAGATAATGCCATTCCTTACAATTCGCGCAGACCTTATTTGAATAGCTCGATTTGGTCGGCCGCCAAACTGTCTGTTTATTTTTTTATTTGTATATTTATAACGAAACAACCTTGCCGTATTCAGTATAACCGTTAGCGCACGCGCGAAAATTATAAACATACAAGCGAATAGAATACTGATAAGATCGGCAGACAGAACGGCAGGAAGCACTATTGACCCCGATTTTAGTAACTCTTTGAATATGTATCACTTCTAAATATGAGCACGTATGGTACGGTTCAACGTTTTTTCGATCTGAATTTAAATTATCAGGGCAACGTTTTGATTTGAGTTGTCATTTGTTATAAGCTTCGAGATTTTCTGGAACATTCCTGTTTCCGGAAATTATATACAGTGTGTTTGACAAGAGCGTGACCAGTGTATTTGTATCTTTTTTAAAAGTGGCACAGAAAAAAAAGCACTGGTTGAATAGATAGTCTTTCTGCCTATAATGCTTCGTAAAAAAAAAACTTTTTTTCGTAAAAAAAAAAGAACAGTTTCCCGCCTATTTATGCTCATTTTCAAAATGAGTGCCGCTTATGCTTCTCGCTACGAGGCAGTATTCCTCTGTACGCACCCAAAAGGACCCAAAATGTCACGAAATCAAGCTGCTACGTATATGAATAAATCAAAGGCGTTTGTAAATAAGTGGGTAAAGCGTTATATGGAGTATAAAAATGTTGACGACTTACCAGAACGCGGGAAAACAAAAAAGACCTCTTCCATAGAGGATAAACGGATCTTACAGATGTTTTCGAGAAATCCACTTCTATCATTGCGTTCTGGGCAAGAAAAACTGATTAAAAAAGGTTTGAAGATATCTTTGGACACAATCAGACGGCGTTTGAATGAAAGTGGTTTGAAATATCGCAGTACGTACGGTGAAGAAGCCACTGCTTACCGAAAATCATATGGAAAAAAGGCTATCGTGGGCGAGAGAAAACAAAACCCGAGATTGGAGTAACATATTTTTTTCCGATGAAGCTTCGTTTTGGGCAGGTACTTACTCGACCCGGGCTTGGTCTACGGCAGATAATAGAGTACTAGTGCGAACTGTAAAACACCCAGTAAAGGTACATGTTAGGGGGTGGCTTCTCGAAGCAGGGTTTTGGCCGTTTGCACTTATTTACTGGTAATCCGGACGCCCCTAAAATGGTCAAAATTTATGAAAAAGCATTGTTGCCTTCGGCTAAACAGATGTTTCCTAAATATAACGCTTCTTGGATACTGCAAGAGGATAATGACCCTAAACACCGAAGTCAGCACTGCAATGTATGGAAAAGTAAAAATGGCGTCGATGTTTTGGATTGGCTCTCACAGTCACCCGACGCCAATCCAATTGAAAATGTTTGGGCGTGGATGAAGCTCAAATTACGGGGAAAAACTACTATCAGTATTACTGACTTAACTCGCGAACTGAAGTCAGTGTGGAGGTCTTTACCTCGTAGTTATGCCGAAAATTTGGTCGAAAGCATGCCTCAAGCCGAGCCATAATTGACAACTCCGGAGACTGGACGCCTTATTAAAAATAAAGCATGCATGTTTAATGATAACACTTTGATATTATAGTATTTAACATAATCAATCTCTCTGATTTTTTTAGTTTTTACTGGTCACGCTCTTATCGTACATAGTGTAAACAAAAGAGAAATTACTACTTTAGCAACATTAACAAAGTTCAGAGTTGTTTACTTAATATTTTATTTCATTCGTCCTCACAGAATGTTACCTGTCACTGCAGCGCAGCGTCATCTGCTTTCAGCTTTGCGCGATTAATTATTTTGGGAGACGATCAATTTGTCATTTAGTCCCACGTTCTCACGGCACCGGAGCGAGGCGTTTCCTAGGGCTTTCGCAACCATTCCCACCTATTTAGAATGGAGTGATGAAACCGGGCGCGCCTCTTCCTGTACTATGCCATCCTGGTACTACTTTGTAATCAGGGTCGCTCATTCAAGTTAGTGTAATTTTTTTTGTCTTAGTTACGAGTATAATTTGCATTTGGCGTTTAAATTCAATCTGAAATGTTGTTGATCCTTCCTTTTGACATTTGTGTTTGTCTGAAAGAGACAAAATTGAACAGAGGTCTGCTAAGTTTTATAAGGGGGTTTTACGCCTTTACGAAGCATTTTTGGTACATAGGTAGGTGTTGTGAAAATGTGATATAAGTTGCGAGGTATACATAGTATAAATCTTCTGAATTTCACGGCTTGAGCCTATGACAGTGAACACCTTAAATTGATCTTATATATTTACATTATTTACTTTTTACACTAGTTATATCCTGCACCACAAAGACCGTAAAATATGTGTCAAATATACTTTAGCGCTTAGTTGTGCAAGAAATTATTTCACATAAGTAAGTAAATTAAATGTTATTTTTCGCGGTTTAATAACTGGCACGGTCTCAGAATCAATTTAACCATGAATGCCTTTAGTAACTGCAATCCGCACAATATCACAACTTTGTTTTATATAAACACCACAAATGTAATGCATGTTATCACGAAGGTATATTAACAGCTAATAACGAATAAGTAGGTGCATACCCTGAATTAATGCTTATTAAATATAATTAATAGATACTGTTTTACCAATATAACCGTATAATAATGTCACGTGTCGAGTTAAAACTCGACACGAAACGACTCGAATATAAATATTATGGTGGTGGTTTGTTATATCTATTTGCGTATTTATTTTTTGCGGCGGGAGGGTGGGAACATTAATTGAACGCAAAAAATACGCAAGTAGGTATAACGGGTTGGCACTAATTGACTAGCACGCTTGGCGGAATAGCAAAGTAACATTATTTTCGTTGTTAATATGGAATTCCGCAAAGCAACGCATGATTCAATAAATTATTTTCTTACCTAGTTAAGTATTGTGTTTAATTGTAAGTAACTTTTTTTTGTATATAGGCAGAATGTTTGTACCAAAACGAATTTACTGGAGACTTGTCACGTAGCATATTTCAACGGGCAGGAACTTTCTCTATTAGGTCAAACTTAAAAAGTCATCTAAACTAATGTTAATTCAAAATCAATTTGAGAGAGTATGTGTAGAATATTTTAAATATCATGATTAATCAGCGTGTCATTACTATATCTGAGATTACTCTTCGCCTCGAGACGAGATCTACAACTTCCATTACAGATATAATAATAATGAATTAACTTTTGTTGAAATCTTCAAGTCTGCTTTACAGTCTACGCCTCTACGGTATAATAACATTACTTTCTGACATGTCTCATACATTTCACGCTATATAAATTGAATGGACGCATCAACTTTCTCCATTAACTTCAAATTTTATAAAGCCATCAACGCACTTCGCAATCAATCTGAAATCACATCTGACATTGATTTCTACAGAATAATGAAAGATCATCAAAGCCGTCATCGCCCACAATGAACTTACAGTTAATGTTGATGACGGCTTTCGCAAATGCATCCTCTATTCTACGCCTTTCTCTGCTCCGTTTACAAATGGCAGTGAAACACAACAGAAATTAGTAATCTAGTTTAATGCATGTAAACGTGTTCCTCTAGTATGAGAACTAGAAATAAAACTGTTCACATCACGGTATTTAGATTATTTAATGTATGTTATGGTTTAGAACCGTAAATTGTGAGTTTATCAGTTTACTCAATTGTTTCAGCTTTAGCTTGACAGTGACTTCTAATTTTCTATAAAGTGCAGCCAGGGGAATCCCATAATACCTGATTCAGAATTACACCCAAAGTTATTTAGTTTGAAATCTTTACTTTGTTTCTTCACCTACCCAACATAGCTTACTTATTCTATTATCTTCCAACTTATTACGACTAAATCGAGGACTCCTTCGATCTATTAAAAAACGTTTTGCACCAATTACAGCTAAATCCAAACATCTGCGCATCACGTGCGCTAAAGTTACTGAACCTTACTCCGAATGCTTTCCGACCAACTCAAAGAGGGCGAACTGAGATCGTCCATCTCCGTCTCTATCCCTCTTACGATAGATGATAAAGATGTACGAATTTAGATCTCGTTTGTGACCTCCGAGTTTAAGAGCGCACGCGCAACCAATAGAATTGCACGACCTGCGTTCGAGTTGATGGATGACTCACTATTCTCACTAACACCATTTATTTTACTATCGCATACTATACCTTACTTGTATAAAATGTTCTTATTTATTCTATCGTTTATCATATAGCCTTCCGAATGTCATGTGTAATCTTGAGCTGCTTAGATCTGTTTAGAATTGATAGGCTTATACCTAAGCTACGTCAAGATTATCTTAGTCTTACTATGTAACTACAACGAGTTTCTTACTACTCAATCCAAATGAACTTGTTAAAAGTACGATTCACTGAATATGACTTACCGCCGAGTCTAAAAGCTATTTGACCTTAATTTCCATAGCGTATAATTTTGATCGAAGATAATACTTCGCCGTCGTCGTTGTTCTACTCAATCGATTCTTTGACAAGTTTATAAGGCATCTAATTTGTTTTGTCAAGTTACTCCGATCGGATCGCGCATTCATTACATCTATTTGCAAACGAATGACTCACTCACTCATTCGGTCATTATAGTAAAATTGATGTCATCGTATCACGAGCGTTAGGGATTGAACTATCGTACATGAATTTACACACAAGCAATTCTCTTATAATTTATATAATCATATGGAGTTAATGTTAACAATATTACGTTTATCGTCATGCATGATTAGATTTGAGCGTCAAATGTGGAAATTTAGCACCAGGCCATTAACGAGTTTTTGTGGCTATAATATTATGGTAAATTAGCCTATCCGCAAATAATATCCGAGGCGTTATTATTGGGTGTAACGTGCAATCAAAATTAAATACAAGGAATAAACATTTCTGTACTGAGGAATTGACGACAATTGTTGGTAGAACGTACAATTTACATGTTAAACAACATGTTGAAGCTTATGATCCAAACAAGTCGTTTATTTTAGGGTGAATTAACTATTTGTTGTTGTTATTCGGTCCTGCCAGCCAGGGGACAAATGCAGCACAGTTTGTTAGAACATACTTACTTACATAGGTACTGACATGCTTGGTAGATGGCCCATCATTGACAGGGAATATAAGTACCAAATATGAATTTTAATGCCATAAAAACGTAATTTTAAAAGTGATGCGGAAGGATACCGTAACCATGGAAACTAGTGACAAGAAACAGTTGATTAAACATTAAAACAAAAGCCAACCAACCAAGAGGTCAACAAGCAGAGGTTTTGTGTTTCAAAATGTCTAACTAAGTATATTAAATTGTTGTCCACAGAAAGAAGATCGAATCGCTCGGCAGGATGACGGCGATGTCGCAGGAGGAGATGGTCGCCGGCGCGCGCACCGTCGCCGCGGGGCTGGAGGCCCTCAGGGCTGAGCACGCGCAGCTGTTGGCCGGCCTAGCCGCTAACACAGAGCATGAACATGAGAAAGCCGCGTTGGTGAGGAAGAGCATCGATGCCATCGAGCTGGGACTTGGAGAGGCACAGGTAAATGTACCTAACATACTATTGACACTTTGGGTGGATGGCTTAGCCGCTAATACAGAACATGAACATGTTCAAGGAAGCGCATGGATACCATCGAAATAGGACATCGTTTTAGACATCGTTCAAAAGTCATAAATGAATTCATTCATGCAATTTTGAACACGATAGTATCTAACATACATTTATACGTTCAGGCGAATTTGAGGGTGGGGAGCAATCGGTAGTGAGGCGCCCAGGGCTAAGCACGCACACCTATTAGCTGGCTTAGCCGCTAACACAGAACATGAATATGAGAACATAGCGCTAGAGAGGAAGTGCATGTTATAGAACTGGGACTTGGAAATATAATGTACCTAACATACTATTGACACTTTCAGTCATTTGATAGCATAAAATGTGAAAGTGTTAAGTAAACGTCATAATTTCAAGAAGTTTAACGTTAAAATAACACTTTAACGTTTGACAGTTTATTTGCTCGACAGAAATAACGTGATTTGACGCTAGAGGCACCCAGGGTTGCCTTTTGAGCACACGCAGTTGTAAATAAACTTAAATTTAAAAAAATACTACCTACTCATGTCAGTAGAAGCACTAAGCAAACATTGCTACTGCACGGCGGTCTGTTTAAAAATGTCAATTAACATAAAACCTTCAATTAGGCAACTACAAAGCCAACTAAAGCCCCCTTTCACGCTGAGAGCGTCGGCCCCAATAGAAAAGGACCGCGAAGCATCATTTAGGTCGCCTGCCCGCGGCTGGAGCCTTTTGAATTTTACACCGCGCGAGATGGGACTTAACCGGGGCATTTGCAGGCTTATAATGTAGGGGATGTTGGATATTTCAAGCGTTTTACATTTAGGTCTTGGTGTAGCGGTAAAATAAGCACCTAATAGTGCTAAATACAGAATGTTCTCTTGCCTGATGTAGAGCTTTTAGCTTGTCTATTTAGTGGTTACGTTATTGACCAGAATGCGCAAACAATTGTCAAACGTGCGAGAGATAAAAGACAATTAAATAATAGTAGTTTTCTGCTTAAACGCTAAACAAACTCGCCACTTGTCGACTGCGACGAGCAGAAATATAGTGTACAGACCTTGGCTAGTAAATAAGATAGCCTCAGATCACATGTTTGTCGACCTCAGCATCGTTTTGGCCTACAACTACACAAAATCTGAGACATTTCTTATCTTACAGGCTCGGTACGTAATCTACTATTACATTTGTTTATTATGGATTTCATGACAATGATCATTAATTTTGTATTAACTATTAACACGCAATATCTCTTACATTTCATACATACGTTTAATTCTTTATAGTTCCGCTGGTATTATAATTACGTTAAATTACTACTATTGTGGTTGCATTATACATTTCCAAGACACGCTTAAATGCAGACCACAAACCACAAGTAAATGTATACGTTTACTTGATTGTAGACTTAAATAACACTGCCTCAACACGTTAAATTGGTACACAGGTACACAGCATTGGCAGTAAATGTGTTTTAGTGATGGCTATATTAAACAACAGTTTAATCTCGACTTTTTGTGGAAAATGCAAGTTTTTCGTATATATTATTAAATCTCGGTCTCGGTCGCGGTATCGGCGGTATCGGCCGAGAACTCAATTTAATCTTGGTCTCGGTCAAAAAAAGTAGTCTCGGTCAGACCTCAGTGATCGACTAAGGAGGATGTAGGCTATGATGTAGGGCCTGTAGGAGAAAACTGCCGAAGGATATGTTGTCAGTGAAAACGCGATATGTGAAGACTTTCTTGCAAAGCTCTCTTAAGTCTATTTGAGTCGCTTAACTTCAAACTCAGGTAAATCCATCTGTCAGATTATGCGATTTTGGTATTAAGAAAAAGTAATAAAAGATAGTTGCGGAGAGGGTCCAGAGTTTGAAGTTAAGCAACACATTTGTATTAGTCTTTAATTAGGTTAGTTGGTAGCAATTTAGTGTGTTATATAAACATTAGGATGGCGCAATGCGTTTACGAGCTTAGAGTAGTTGGTAATGCATTTGTAATGCTTATTAATAGTGATGCATTCACTCTTAGACCGGTGTAAAGCAGACGGTCTCATGCAAGTTTCGTTCAGCGCGCCTACTACGAACATCGAAAATTGGCATTGCCGGGAAAACCTCTTTGTCACTCCAATATGCAAGTGGGACGGAGATAGAGATACGAATCCGAAATCGTTCGATTTTCGTGGTATAGGCCCAGGTCCATCAAGAAACCGTTAGTAATAATGTTGATAATTCTAATAAATGTAATAATGATAACCACAACAAATGTAGGTTCGAATCCTGATATGGCCTTAGTGCGTATACAATATGCCGATCGCTCACGCTCCGTAGCGAAGCGTAGTTATCTCTCTCTATCACTCTTCCTTATTAATGCGACAAAGACAATTGCGTTTCGTTCGCTACTGAGCGTTAACGGTTAGCATATTGTCTACGCACCCAGTCCTTGATCAGTTGTAAAAAAAAGTTATACATTTTTTTTTTGTTTTTTTTTTAAACATGATACCGAGGGATTTGAATGTTAGCCTGGAGAATCAAAAATACGGCCAATTTTAATAAGATTTTCGCGACGAACATGGAAAGTTTTGCCTTTGGAGTTTTTTTCTTTTGGAATATGTAGAGATGTATTTTTGCGACAAACCGATGCGACCTTAAAAACTGGTTTCTGAGACAAAGCTAATGAGATAATGCCGAAATCGTGGGAAAATTTACGAAAAATTATCACATTTCCCTTTATGCTGTAACTTTGCTAAACATTTAGTAAATTTATTGTCACATAACATATTTTTTTAATAAATACTTTATAATTTCAAAATTTCATATAGTAAAATTTAAAAAATAAAATGTATATGATATCTAAATATTTTAGTTTACAACTATTACGGTTAAAAATTGTGCATACAGCGAACTCGCATTGTGACTCGGGTTTCCCACGCCTAGCTCTCTGGGAGTCAAGAGCATGACGGCATAAGAAGGCGAGTGGTACAAGTGAAATGTGCTGAATAATGCTGTCCGTCGCCTGCCACGCAATTTATAAGATTTGCTGTTTTTGAAGTCATAGGGAGAGAACGCCAATGTTTATCGATAAATCGAGTTTTTTAAAATGATGTAGCAAAGACAACATAAGATAAGATAAGATTATTTTGTTCTATAACAATTTTACAAGCGTGTCGGCAACATAAAATGATATAAATGACATTCAAAAAGCTAATTCAGAATCACAATTTTATAAATAACATGTAAAACTTAAGCTTTAACAGTCTTATTATCAACATCAACAACATTTACTAATTAAAAAGTCCCTGGAAACTGCTTCTTAGAGCCCTATTTTTACATTATTATAAATTTAATTTATTATTTTTTTCACTTACATAATAACAATTTATTTTATCTACACACTACCACTGACAATATCATTTCATGCATTAATTCAAAAACGGCATATGTGCTCAATCCTAAACGCGGTTTGATAACATCGATATCCGATTACTGGCATGATTCGTACATGGCCCAACATGGAAAGGAAATATAACTCGCGAAACTATCATGTTTTGTGAATTTGAATGCTTTAAAACCGTGATTTTAAACGTGACGTAGACTAGTGACCAAAAATAGTTGATTAATCCTAAAATAAGGCTGACTAAGATTAAAATTTTAAAGATAAATCGCTTATTAACTCGGACATCCAAGCATCACTTGGACCACATCACGCGTCATCAGCCTCACAAGTACGCTTTGTGGCTGGAGGGCCTCGTCATCATTTAGGGGGAAATCTCGTTTCGCGCCCCTATGCAAGTAGAGGGTGGCTAGACAAAGGTGCAGAGTAATTAGTCGAATAGGCTTTATGTTCGGTGTACGACAGTGGAATGTCTGGCAAGGTGCAGCGTAATTAGGCGAATGGGGTTTACGTTTGATGTCTGAAATGTCTGGCTTGATGTTTTTGATTCATTAATTTAGAGATGGGATGTTTGGTAGCTATGTGTGAACATTGACCGAAAGAGACGAGAAAATTAAATAAAAACATGATATATTTATACAATGTCTAATGTTGCACTGTCTCTCTCCGATCACAGCTATGTTCGTACAGTCACGTCTAAAAAGATGTATAGTAAACTAAAGATAACTAAAGATGTAAACTAAAGTAGTGGCTTCTGTGTAAATGTTACTTTCATTTAAACCAATATGATCTGTAACCTACTTGTAAATACTGTAAATTTTTCTTAGACTATGTATAAGTTATTGTACGCTCGAAAACGGCAAAACTGTTGATACTTTATTTATTTTTTAACATGCACTGTATACAGTTTTAGACAATAAATTTGTCTTATCATATCTTATACACATCGGAACTTACTACTACTGTGGAAAGAGGTTCAAAATTGAATACAGGCGGGTCAATCCTCGGCAAGAGTAACGTGAGTCACGGGTCTATTGCATCCCTTTATTCATGATGCAAATTAAAGTGATTATTTATGTCTAAATAAGTGTTACTTACCCTAGATATATGTTGAATCATACATTTGCATCGGTAATTCAATTAAACTCTTAATGAAGTCGTTACTTGGATTGACCCAGTTGCATATATATTTATGAAGCCGACCATGCATATTCTAAAGCAGCGGTCGGCAACAGGCGATTCGCGGGCCGCGCGCGGCCCTTGAGCCTCCTTGACTAACAACTAACCTTTTGTATTACGTGTATGTTAAAGTCACTATTAACAAATACAAATTCATTTATTCGTAGTAAATAAAAAAAAAACAAACAAATATTAAAATATAATATACAAACAGTTTACCGCGAAAAGGTCTCGCCTCAGCATAATGCTTACCCGAAAGTAAGCGCTGATCTTTGCGATATCATTTAACTAACGTTTAGTGTGACACGGCCTGACGCATCTGGAGCGTGTGTGACAAAGTGCGGTCCGCGTCATTTTCATTAACTATGTGGCCCTTGGCTGCTAAAGGTTCCCGACCCCTGTTCTAAAGAATCCTCTTCCATCCCCAGGTGATGATGGCCCTGGCCTCCCACCTGCAATCAGTGGAGGCCGAGAAACAGAAGCTCCGCACCCAGGTCCGCCGCCTCTGCCAGGAGAACGCCTGGCTGCGAGACGAGCTCGCTGCGGCCCAGCAAAGACTACAAGCTTCAGAGCAGAGGGTCGCTCAGTTGGAAGAGGAGAATAAGCATTTGGACTTCATGGCATCCATACGGTAAGCATGCACACAATTTTTAGGCTTCTGAAGGCCTACCACGAACCACGAACGAAGTTTCACCTCTCTGTCGCACTTGAGTGAGAAATCACAAGTGCGAAAGGGAGGTATACTTTCGTTCGCGGTTCGTGGTAGGCGCTCTGAACCCAAAGGGTAAAAAGGGATCCTATTACTAAGACGCTGTCCGTCCATTTATCTGTCCGTTTGTCACTAGGCTGTTATCATATGAACTGTAATAGTTAGACCGTTGAAATGTTTACAGATGATGTATTTCTGTTGCAGCTATAACGGCAAATATTTAGAAGCAATAAAATAGTACATTACGATACAGTGCGAAAAAGAGGAAATTCGTAATGAGGGGCGATAGAATAAAACACGATCGAAGGGAGTGTTTTAAATCGACACGAGTTGCGAATTACCTATTCGCACGTGTATCGTACAACGTTTTATAGTACATATTACCCTTTGAATTATTTATATAGGCACATTATGTACTCATTATCGCACTAGTGCGGTAAGGCATTTGAACCGGTTGGCGTAGTTCGTAGTAATCGTAGTGACCTTGCCTGCTAAGCCGAAGGGTTCGAATCTCGGTAATTTATGTGATGAACACAGATATTTGTTCCTGAGTCATCGAGTTTTCTATGTATCTATGTATTCGTATATTATATATGTATATCGTTGTCTGAGTACCCGTAACACAAGCATTCTTGAGCTTACTGCGGGACTTAGTCAATTTGTGTAAGAATGTCCTATAATATTATTTATTTATATTGCAGCAAATACGACAGCGACGTGACAGAGGATACAGAGACCAGCCGCAGCGGCCAATCGGAGAGCAAGCGGGACGACCCCATGGTCGACCTGTTCCCCGACGATGACCACGACGACAACCGTAACAGCAAGTGTAAGTACATTGAACAACAATGGCGGCTGTCATAAAGGCAGACCAGTGGAATAGGGTACTTGACCCTTTTTTGAAGTTGGTCTTAATTAATGACCAGAGAAAAAAATATATATCCTTATTTTATTACTATGGAAAATTGCAAAAAAAAAATTAAGTTTACTTTTATATTTCGGCGAAAACGATGTGAGCCATGGTAGTATTATCATGGTAGGTAATATCCGTGGCATGACGTCACAATGTATGAAAAAAAATTTGTCAGTCAAATTGTTATTGACATATCAATTGTTCCGTTGTTCGTTGTCTGTCAATGTCACAGCAGAGGTTACGTAACGAACTTCACTCGTACTCGTATGAGATTCAACATGAAGTTAGCTTCGACGAGTATAATGACGTCACTACATGACCGACAGCATTTTCGGACTTCAATTTTTTTATTGGAAAAGCCGTGAAGTGTTCCACACTTTTAATATACGAAATCAACCAATATTGGGTTCATAAAAATCTTTTATTGTGCCAAATTTGATGAGTCTGGTAGCCTCTCCGTAGTAGTAGATTCTCCGCGCGAACTCCAATCAATCGTAACAATTGACAATCGATCTGAGTCTCAAGACCAGTCCCGAGACAAGTGATAGGGCTTCCATCCATTGGTCTAGGGGTTCCATAGGTCTGACTGTCGCTTAATACGTAAGGGTTTCTAGTGGTAAACGTGTCTCGCTTTATAGTGTTTTATGTAATACGTTTAGGGCTTATTTTGTTACAATCTCATAACTCTGCGTACGCCTTCATGACAGTTAACGAGAACTGTTTTATAGCTTGCTGGAAAAATGTAGAATGGTCCACCCGCTGTTTATATGATGTAAACTCTACATTCGATACTATAAAGTATGTATACGCAAAAGCAGACGATCAAATCAAACGTTTCTAAACAGTAGTTTTTCTACTCCGGCACGCATAATCCACATTCTGCCATCTTTCTAGATTTAGCTTTTTTTCGCTATTTTAGCTATTGTGGAAAAACTAGTGTATGCAACACCTCTTAATTGGTTTTTAAAATATCACTGTTGCATAAACTACTATTTGGCAACATTGATATAATAAGGTGCGGTCGAGTTTTATAATAATGGACCCGAGAATTTTAAGAATCAATTGACAATTCAATGAAAATTAAATGTTTTCAATTATGATTTTCTACGACAGCGATAATAGCGAAAAAAGTCAAATCTCAAATGGTGGTAGAATGTGGAATTGGATGTATGTCAACTTTACGATTTTTAATAAAATCCATAGTGTTATTATATTGTATGGAAATCTAAAAAGGCCTCGATAACGTTAATATAAATCTTTATTTAATATCGCTGTTAGTAATTTAATTGACAGATAGGAGTGCTGGAGTAGAAATAGTAGATTGTATGACAAGGGCATAAAGTAATCCATCATAGCTGAGGCTATTTATTCTCTATATAGTCAGGAGAATAAAATGGTTGTTTATGCCCGAGGCCCGAGATACACTCTTGTTTTTACTTCGATTGTGAGGAAAAGATTAGGTTTTATTTCACTTAAAGTGATTGAAAATGTAACATCCATGGTCTTGCGCTTGGGTTCTCCCCGCCAGCCACCCACCTGCCCCGGGTAGCCAGTAGCCAGTGAAGCCGGAATCGCCCAAAATGAGGCTATGATGAATGAAACATGTTCCTAATGGAATCCATTGGCTTGCAGCGATGTCCCCGACCCCGCAGTCGCAGTTCGCGCAGCAGGTGACGGCGGGCTACGAGATCCCGGCGCGCCTGCGCACGCTGCACAACCTGGTCATCCAGTACGCGTCGCAGGGCCGGTACGAGGTGGCCGTGCCGCTCTGCAAGCAGGCGCTCGAGGACCTGGAGAAGACCTCGGGCCACGACCATCCCGATGTGGCCACCATGCTGAACATACTGGCGCTGGTCTACAGGTTAGTGTAGCAATACAGCAGATTGTACAGTACACAACGAAAAGCAAACCTTAAAACTGGTGGACGGGGAACTCGAGTACAATGTAATAAATAATAAATAAATATTATGGGACAATCTTACACAAATCGACCTAGTCCCACGGTAAGTTCAATAAGGCTTGTGTTGTGGGTACTAGGCGACGATATATATAATAGACAGATACATATAAATACTTAAATACATTGAAAACATCCATAACTCAGGAACAAATATTCGTAATAAACACAAAAATAAATACCCTAACCAGGATTCGAACCCGGGACCTCCTGCTTTGTAGGCAGGGTCACTACCAACTAGGCTAGAAGGCCGTTAAATACGTGTACGCCGTAATGACGTGCATTTCACGTGCCTACATGTTTTATGGCATAAAATTACTAAATGACCATCTTTTTGCAATCCCTGTAGGGTTTGTTTACGTTTTTGATTTTTGACAGTGCATGCGTATTGCGTACTGTTGATATGTAGCTAGGGGTAACCTAGGTAATAATTGAAATAATGGCTGTAGTCATAGGCAACGCGCAAGCGCTTTGTTAACTGTTTATTTGTAACTAGGTAAAAATCCAAACTTCAACAAGGTTTGACGCTTGTCCGTCAGTTAGTTTTAAGAGATGTCATTTATAAGATTGTAAACCAATAAAACAATTTTATACCTCACGTAAAAACTGACGTATTTTTGATAAATGTTCATATTTATGACCTAAACATCGATTCAAGTTCACGCGAAGAGTGCCATAAACCTGGTGATACCCTGTCTTGAATACCGATCACAGCAGTCATCATGACGAATAATGCCTAATAAATTATAGATCAGTTCAGATAAAAATGCCGGTCCACGGAACTGCAATAACTGCTTAACGAATAAACGCAAGTCAATTTTCGGTTAGCGGCGCTAGTGGAATGTACGTCTGGCGGGAACATTTCAAACATCACTTTGATAATTCTATCATATGGACTAGACACACATGGGTGGCGCCCTGGCGCCACCTAGTGAGCGACAATTAAGTAACCCCCATTATACACATGCAATAGGTTAATGTGGATTACCGCGAGTCGATTTTCTGCTAGGGGCGCTAGTGCAATGTGTGTCCTGCGGGAACATTTCAAACGTTACTTTGACAATTTTCTCATACTAACACAGGACCCATGCATGAGTGGCGCCGCCTGGTGACCGACAATACGGTAGCTCCCATTAAGACACCAGTAACCACTTTATGTGCCAACCAAATTAATTTCTGGAATCTGGGCATTATTATTATAAAGCTTACAAGGAACTAAACCTACGCCTGTATTGCTAATTTAATGTTTGAAATAATAATGACTTCATGAAGAGATTGATGAGTCAACAAAAGATTATGGTACAATGACGACTAGGTTGAAAAACTATCATTCTAATTAGTCCTTCAGTTAGATTATCTAAAATTATTAGACACGTATTTTTTCCTTTTTCAATTTAACTAAAATTGACGGAGATAAAGAGCATCAAAGTTCCGGGGTGGGGGCTTGTGACGTCACTCCTAGGTAAGAATTGTACCTAATAGCACAGCGTAGGGATGTATTCCATACAGTGAGGTAACTTCATATTCATACACGGCCAGCGGCTCGGCTCGGTGGTCGTGCTGAGGCTTAGGGTTGTCAAAAACTTTGCGAAAGATATTACAGTCTGATTGGCAAACTAATTTCAATTTTACACTCCTTAAAATACGCCATCTCCTCCCCGCCTCCTTCCCCGCGCGCCCCCCATCGATGACCCAGAAATCGGCGGAGTTAACCCACTGTATGGAGTACATCCTTACGCTGTGCTAATAGTGACGTTAAGCTAAATTTGAACGCACTGTATTTTCGTAATTTTTCATTTGACGAACAAAAGAAAAAATACGCGTACAATATTTTTTAATGAGCTAAAAGACGGACTAAATTTTGTAGTTTTCTAGCCCTTTGGCCCAGCCCTGCTCACCGGGGACCTTGGTCACTTTATCTGTAGTATATGACATCTCTTTCAATTTATAAAATAATATATGATAGCCTTAGTTCAATTCGCAAACTTATGAGCCAGGATTTCTCTGATAACTCATAAGTAGGTAACTTTGATTTATCGCATTTCTTTAGTTAACCGGTTTGTTTAATGTATCTTTGTTATATGTATCTTTCGTTAACTAGTATAGTTTTCTCTCCACTGTTAGTATCATATGCAAACAAGCTACGCACGCTTTGTGCATTAAGTTATTTCTATCTGTGGAAACTTGTAATTGACTTATTGTTTCTATGTCACTACCTTTCTTGTTAACTTAGCTCTAAGTTTTCCGTTGAAATGAAAAAAAAAGAAAGAGGTCTTAAAAATATGACTTGAATTACAGGGACCAGAACAAGTACAAGGAAGCGGCGAACTTGCTGAACGACGCGCTGTCCATCCGCGAGAAGACGCTGGGCGAGAACCACCCCGCCGTGGCCGCCACGCTCAACAACCTGGCTGTTCTCTATGGGAAACGAGGTCAATTATAATTATACGTCCGTCTCTTTCACACGCTTTCTTTCTTTTTCGAGCTTCGTATAGTACGTAGCGGTGGGATCAGCTGTTCCTGTTTTCACTTCGTCTTGATTGAAGTAGTTTTCGGATGATTTACATATGTATTTTTATATCTAGTGGTGGTCTGTAAGTGTTGACAGTTGAACTAAAATCAGTATTCATGTTCCTTTCCGGTGATAATAATTATTAGTCTAAAAAATATATATGTATGGTTGGGAAAAGAGATACTTGTTAGGGAATGCAACAGTTAACCGTTTTTGTATGAAAAATAAACGCAGTATCGAACACTTTTGAACGAATTAATCGCGTTTATTAACACCATGACCCTACGTTTCGAGCTATTAACGGCACTCGTTTTCACAAGGTTAAGATGATGACCTGTGACAACGAGTGCTGTAAAGGGCTCGAAACGTAGGGTCATGGTGTTAATAAACGCGATTAATCCGTTCTTAAGTGTTCAATTTCAATGAATAACAATCGCGGTCACAGAAGGCAATATTATAAACGTAGTATCGATTAAAAACAGAGTTTTTCCCATATAAATCGATTTCATTCCCTAATACTGGTCAAATTACAGCATTGCTTTTTATACAAATTACAAATAAATAAATAAATATTATGGGACAATCTTACACAAATCGACCTAGTGCCACAGTAAGCTCAATATGGCTTTATGGGTACTAGACGATAGACGATGACATATATAATAGATAAATACTTAAATGCATAGAAAACATCCATAACTTAAGAACAAATACTTATGATAACACACAAATAATGCCCTGACCAGGATTCGAACTCGGGACCTCCTGCTTCCTAAGCAGTGTCTCTACCAACTAGGCTAGGAGGATGTTATCATTGTTGTGGATTTTCCATTGTTTACTGGGTATTGCATCCAAAATATTTGTATGTCACTACAGCATGGGTGAATTCTATAAATTAATCAATAAATTATCAGTTATTTAACAAAAATCTTCAATCCACCCAACATATGGATAAAATACTTATATGTAGGTACTGACCATACGTCATGTCTTTCACACGCTTTCACGATAATTTAAAATAGTAGTTTCTCTGATTGTATATAAAGTTTGTCTATGCTATGTTTTTTAGATTTTGATAGCAGTCTGTGAATGTGTTAAGTAAACGTCTTAATCTTATAGAAATTTGACAATAACATTACACTTCAAAGATTTGGGTAGGGTAGCAATTGTCTAAAATGAACATAATTAACCAAATGCATATTAAATCAACCTGAATTTCTAAGCAAAATAGTTTGAATTGTATTAACCAAATCAAATCAAATTGTTTATTTGTAAATAGGCTTAGTTTTTAAATTACATATTAAACCTTTATAAATATGCTTAAAGATAAACATTCATTAAATATAAATTACAAAACTACATCATTATTATCTATAAATTCATTAATTGTATAGTAAGCTTTCTGTATCAGATGTCGTTTAATAGTACATTGAAATTGATTCATTGTCAATTTTTGAATACTAGTCGGTATGTCGGTAACTTATTGTAAAAAAAACCAAAATAATAATAATTGTAAAACCGTACGCAGTTTCCCATAAATGACGTTTTAACTTTACGGAGCCGGTATCCTGTAATTCATGCCAGTAACCTTTTATGCAAATAATGTTTAACTGAAACATTCAGAATAGTAGGTATATAATTTTTTTCTTATTAACTATTTACCTAGACGTTATTTTAATTTTAATATTTCCTCACAATGTTTGAGAAAAGCACTATACAAGCCTCGGCCGGAAGAGAGATTGCAGGACTTGTCTACGACAAACTCGTCCTGCAATCCCTTACTTCACGGCCTCCGCAGTAATGTACTATGGATGGTTGCAGGGAAGTACCGCGAGGCGGAGCCGCTGTGCAAGCGCGCGCTCTGCATCCGCGAGGCCGTGCTCGGCCGCGACCACCCCGACGTCGCCAAGCAGCTCAACAACCTCGCGCTGCTCTGCCAGAACCAGGTGCCAGTGCCACTCTTACCTGCCTACAACCACTAGATAACCACTCTTACAGCGTTTGTCAACTCAAACATTCATTTGGCCCGAGAACTTCACAAACACACTGTTTTTAGGCTTCCAAAGGGTAAAAACGAGACCCTATTACCACAGCGTAAGAATGTATTCTATACAGTGGGTTAACTCCGCCGATCTCTGGGTCATCGATGGGGGGCGCGCGGGGAAGGAGGCGGGGAGGAAACGCCGCCGAATTTCTATGAAAATTCGGCGGTCTATTTGAAGGGGTGTTAAATGGAAATTAGTTTGCATAGTTTTTGTCAACCCTGAGCCTCAGCACGAGCACCGAGCCGAGCCGCTGGCCGTGTATGAAGTTACCTCACTGTATGGAATACATCCCTACGCTGTTCTATTACTAAGACTCTGCTGTCCGTCCGTCTGTCCGTGTCACTAGGCTATTTCTCATGAACCGTTATAAAAAGTCAGTTTATAACGGTTCATCAATCATGACATATATAGAGGGAAAAATTTCACAAATGATGTATTTCTGTTGTCGCTATAACAACAAATACAAAAAAAGTATATAAGGGACTCCCATGCAACAAACGTGTTTTTCTGCCGTTTTATAGATGGTACGGAAAATTCATGCGCGTGTCCGACTCGCATTTGGCCGGTTCTTTAGATACACTTCGCGAGGTGAAAACATATATAACTCCAACGTTTAGGTTGACCATATGAGCTTGTTTAAATATCATGTGATCATATTTGACCGATTTTTGAAGTATTTTGTATTTTTGGACGTACCTACTTTGAATGAAGAATATTACCTACCTGCTGACAGGGCTTGGAACCGGTATTTTTTAAAACCTCCTAACTGCCCAATATTCAGAATAATTTTATGTTCTTTTTGTAGGACTCAATATGCATTTAAGTAACATCTTCGTATATCTAAATATACAAACCCCATAAAAAATAAAAACAAAGTACCGGCAAAGAACCGAAATAATACCGGTATTCAAGCCCTGCCTGCTACTCACGCACATCGGTTTTAATACCTGTATTCAACACATCGGTTTTATCCGAATTTGTATTTCCCAACCTTGAGCAAAAAACAATCATTATTGATATAAAACATTATTTGCAGAATAAATATGAAGAAGTGGAGCAGTATTATCAGCGCGCTTTGGAGATTTACGAAAGCAAACTCGGCCCCGACGACCCCAACGTTGCCAAGACCAAGAACAACCTCGCTTCATGCTATCTCAAACAGGTACTTTTATTCCTTCAGATGATACCAATAATTCCTATCGGTGAAAACCTGTAACTGGCTTCGCTGATACTTATGTTACATCATCTGTCCTTGTTAATTTAAGCTGTTGGTTTTCCGAATAAAATAAAATAAGCGAAGTGGCTGACGAGCGTAGTTTAACTCTTTCATTGCCATATGCAATAAGAAAGTAGGAGAAGTCTTCCAAACTTTCCATACATTTTTCAAATCTTCCATTTCGTCATTGCCACACAAAATATATGAAAAAATGATAACGGAATGGGAAAATAATCTTTTGGCACTTTTTCTTCTACTAAGACCGTAAGAGCAAAGAGTTTTTCAGAGCAAAGAAAAAGTTGGGGGAAAACTTTAAATAAAAACGCCGAGGGGGTCTTACAGTCACGTCTATAAATATACTATATACACTTTGGAACTTACTACTGTAGAAGAAGTAATTTTGAGCTTCAAACGTCGACGACGGTTTAATAGTTTCAGGAGAACTTAATGAAAGCGACATTATTCATGCCTTCTCGTCTTCTTTATTGGAAAATGAAGAAGAAGACGATGAAATGAGCGCGGAAGTAAATTTAGTATAAATTTCTAAACGCGAAGCAGTAAAAGCACTAGAAACTTTGCACAGTTATTTTGAAATGTCATCAATTGGTGACCAATTATAACATCGAAAAACATCTGGGGCTATACCACGAAAATCGAACGATTGCGGATTTGTATTTCCATCTCTGTCACACCTGTATATTGGAGTGACAAAGAGGTTTCCCCGTCAATGCCAATTTTCGATGTTCGTGGTAGGCGTGCTGATGGCTGATACGTCCAAACGACAAACTAAAATGACAGATTTTTATAATTGATACATTTTTGTTGATTACATTTGTATGATTACGTTTAAGTACTAATTTTTTTTTATTAAAACTCATTTACATACATAACACGTTATTGAAATAACCTGTATTCTCACCTCTATTAATGGAACCCTCTGTAAATGAGACAGATATTTATTTATACCTGTATATCTGAGACACTGGGTAAGTGGAATACCTCTATAAGTGAAACGACATTGCAGGTCCCTTGATGTCTCACTTAACCAGGTTTCACTGTATATACACTTTGGAACTTACTACTGTAGAAGGGTCAAAATTGAATACAGGTGCATATATATTTATAAAGCCGACCGTACCATGACGTCTTAATGCGACTCAGTTGTATGGAAGCGACTCAGTTTAGGTTGTCAACTGAATCTCGTTAACGGGTATTTTCAGAAAAAGTGCACCATTTTAATGAAAATGGGTCCTCGATTTTCCATAAAAAAAAAAACAGGTTTGTAACGGCCCAAACAAAATGTATAAATAAAATGCGTTACAAAACTGACCAAAAAACCGGGACACTTTTTTTTTAAATCAATAGTAGTCGTGATTCTGGTTATAAAAAACCCAAAACTTCCTATATTTAAAAAAAAAGGAAATGGTACCCTATTTTTGAAAATGCCCTATTAACACGTTATGGTACGGCATTTGATCATCAATTATCATTATATCAAATTATAAACTTTTTAAATGGTTTTCAGGGCAAGTACAAAGAAGCAGAGACGTTATACAAACAAGTGTTGACACGGGCGCACGAACGGGAATTCGGAACCATCGACGGTAAGTCACTCACACATCCTAACTAAAGGAAGCCTAGCCAACTGACAAACGTTTATTGCCAAAGCCAAATATTTATAGGGATACCCTCGTTTTTATAACTCGACCCTATTTGGTTAAAAATTTCGGCCACTCTTTATAAAATATATTATACACGGTGGAAATGAGTATACCGACAGACTTTAACGGTGTATTCTGGACGTTAAAAGAAGCAAAAAACGTAACATGACTTTTGTGATTTTCGGAAAAAAAATATATTTTTTTTTTAGTTTTGTTTACTTTTACACACGGCTTGACAATAAATCATAAACAAAGAAAGAGTTTTAAAGTTTTTTTAATTATTTTTTTAGATGTAGAGGATTTTTGCGAAGTTTTTAAAAATTTTTCTAATACCAATCAATAAGTATGTCAAAACTAAAACACATAGTGGTAACACTGCAGTCATAAATGCTTTGTTGTACGAGTTATGATTTAAATTAGTTTTAGAGAAACATGTAAATATCTCTGAAACTAAGCCAAATCCAGATCATTTCGTATGACTTTATAGTCTCTAAATGCGTTCAGGAATACATCGTTAAAGTCTGTCGGTGTACTCATTTCCACCGTGTAAAGTATATATTAAAGTCTTTTTTGTTAATGGTAATGATTAAGTTTCGCTTTTGGCGTTTACTGCAAACGATTGTCATTTTGGACGGACCCAAGAAATGTTGTCTGTGTTCTTCATACTGTGTAAATACCTCTTTAGGATACTAATAACTATAGTACTTACAGAGTAAGTAATTTTATGCAATAATGTTTATATTATAACTCTAATCAGTTGGGGCAAGATGTGACCAAACAAGGAATAGCTCTGATTAAAATTAAGAAAAGCTTAGAGATCACTCTTTAAGTCTGTTCTGTAATCATATAGATGATGAGAACAACGAACCGATTAGAGATAAAGATAACTTCTCATCGAGACTACAACAGACATCTAAGTTTCTTTTTGTACTCCAGCACTTCTATCTGTCAATTAGATGACTGAAAAAAAAAACTATAGTATAAATTAAAAAATTAGCGGTAATAAAAAAGTTTATTATTATGGGGGTCTTTATATGCGGTTTTTGAACGCATAGAGGGCTAATGTTATGTGGGTATATAAACTACTATTGGTTATGGTGACTTCCCTAAAAACTTGCAAAAGTATCTTTGTTTTATTCCTTACCCCAACTGACTATACCTCTTAATCTCGCTTATATTATTACTTTTATTACGTTGCTTATTTTTAACTTTTATTTTTACCATTTCAGAGTACATAGCGTCATTAAATAAAAAACAAAAACAATAACACGAGCTATATTAACGTAAGGAGTCCAGCCTGAACATTCCTATTGCATAATACCAATAATACTGTATGCTTGTTAACTCAGACTTCGTCTAGAAATAGGGAATAGGCGTTAGGCAGGTTAAGTTATTAGCAACTAATTAGTAAAATATGATTTTCAACTGTCTCGAATTGACAGGCTTTGAATGGTCAACGTTAACCAGTTAGGTAAGATTGTGTGTCCAAGACGGGATTACTCTAGTACATTTCATGTTGATGACAGACGAATGACGTCAAGTTGCATACAAGATGTTTCAGGTTTTATAAAGAGCGCTGTCATTGAATAGTGTCAAAACTGTTCGTTTTACAATCGAACGTTGACTTGACTTTATCTGTCATTGACTCATTACGTATTTAAAAACGTTCTGTTTGTTTTTTGTTAGCAAACCGCAAGTGCTAGTGCTTGCAAAAAAAGGTTCGGTCACGTTAAACATTTCTTGAATTACGACTCTAAGGCTATGGCAATAAGATTCAATATGAACTAATTGAGACAACATATTTAGCACGGTGGTCCCTAGGATATACCTGAGAGAAATATGGCACGTGCGTAAGAAATAATGTACCTATTTAAAAACTTTTTAGTAAGGAATAGAGTTGATAATGGGAAAACAGTTTTTTTTTTATATTCGGCACCGGCGCCTAGTAGACAGATAATGCCATAGTTGAATACCATTGCTTTGTTGTACGCATTTCCGTAAGGACTCAGCTGAAAAGAAACTACCTACGCTCCCTGAGTAGCTCTTTACCTTGTTGTCTTCAACTGTTGGATATTTATTTTTCCTAGCTGGTTGGTTACCATAGACTAGATAGGAAATTATTATAATTTTTCAATATGATAATATTTTTTGCAATTAGTTTTGCCTATGGTGGAGGTTATTTTAAAAAAATTACTAAATACCGAAGCTCAAAATCCCAATAGCATGTTATTTTTTTATTTGTCTTTGATTAATTAATTATCATTTAATTATTTTACTGTATTATATTTTATTTTTGCTACTTGGATTTTGCGCGAATGTCAATGGAGGCTGTTATTAGATACGCAATACTAATGATGTTGTAAATATTAGAATTATATAAAAAATATAAAGGCAAAAAATATTTGCATGAATTCGAATTAGTTATTTGAGGTTAGTGCGTTTTTTTAATTGAATATGGCTGTAAAAGGACGAAATTTGGTGCAAATTGATAATTTACCTATGTATGATTATTTTATTTACGATTTGTGATTGTTTAAGCATTATTTTGTTCAATTTAGTGCTGTCCCATATCGAATATTTTATTGTTTATCATTGTGCAATGTTTTTGATGTCTTCTAATAGATCTCTTGATGCATTTTGTCTCGAATGTTGGCAGTTCGCTTCTAGTGGTTTTATTATAGTTTAGGTGTTTAGCTTGCCATTAAAGTTTTAGATAGATTTTTATTAGATGATTTAGTGCCCGTATCAATAGACAACACTTTAAAATATCTATTCCAATGATGTTAGCAACTCACTTCGACATCAGGTCCCTATTACCATGACGTCTTAACGGTATTCAGTTGACGACCTAAACTGAGTCGCTGCCATACAACTGAGCATATTTAAGAACCTAAACTGAATCGCGTTAAGACGTCATGGTAAGGGCCCTTCTGAATTGCATATAACGAAACCCTTGAAAAACTACGTAATGAGTTGTCATCTTTAGATTTAGGTTACTCCAACATGACTTGAGTGCAGTATTGGGTGTATAGTTTATTAATACGGGTTTAGGTTAAGTTTCTTTCGTTTAGTTTCGCAATAGTAGCTATTGAAAATAAACTTGTTCTTAATACGATATCATAGTCAGTGATCAAAAAATATGAGCCCCTGGGACAAAATACTTACGAACATAACGAGTTGATAAACCGCCCTATTTCCAAACTAAAATATAGTTTTCTGTTTTTATATGGTGGTTAAGTAACTTCGTGTTATATGCATAGACACATTGCAGCAAGGGCATCAAATCGATCTGTCTTTTTGATTCCTGATTATGATTTCTAGACGCTTCTTTAGACTTTCAAGAGTATTTTGCCGGTTTATTAACTGCGACTACGTGACGTTTCCACGAAAAAGGTACCACGTTGTAAGCTGTTGATTAGGAAATGCAACGGTTTACAGATTTTGTATGGAAAAACCGCGGTTTCAATTAATAACCGAGTTTCTCATACAAAAATTAACCGATTGCACTTCCTATTGTTGATAAGGTTCATTTCAACCGACGATGTGGTACCTTTCGTATGAAAACGTCTCATATTATGTAGAGATCGCATTCAAGTGTTCTTATGCTGAATATATTTTTACAGTTAGGTATGTTATTTCTAATAAGTTTAATAGTTAACTTGACTTTGAACTCACGTTCATTGAATCAAGTAAAAATACAAAAATACAATCTCTGTTGCCTTTTCTGGATCAAAAGGAAATCAGTACGATTGTATAAATGTTACGGTGAAAATAGTCCAATAAATGTTGCCAATGTAGATGTAAGTAGATTTGTGGAGAAATAGTGCCTTTTTATTGTATACAGGGTTCCTAATGAAAATGACAATACAAAATGCCTGAAATGTTATTGTTGTAAATATATTATATTGCTTTGTTGTACCTAAAATTGATTCGATTTGCGGGGTGAATTGTATTAAAATAGACTTATGTTCTTTTGTTTTTCAATTAAATCGTAAAGATAAACGCAGAATATTTTTTGCTATTAAAATATGTCGTTATGGTAAATTAAATTGAACTTTGTAAAAGCCAAACCATTTGCGCATCCTAACACAGCAGGTACTTGTATCATGCTACGCGCGTGACTTTCTAAAATGCTTTAACCATTTCGGCGCCATCGCCATGTTAAATACAAACGCGTTTATTCAGACGCCACATCAACAAAGTGTCAAAACCGAAGTTGAACTTAATACGTGTTCGTTAAGGTCTATGTTGCAGTGGTCTGTGACCGATTTATCGGTCTTTGGCGTTGAAACTGCGATGCCTATTGGCGTGGACAAGGTCAACTCAGACAAATTCTGCTGTGTTCTTCTGCTTATACGGACGCAGTTACGTGAAAATGTTTCAACTCGCATGAATCTGCCATTTCAATTACTGTCTTTTACTTGTCATTTTTTTTTTAATAGCCTATTTTGTGTCCCACTGCTGGGCAAAAGCCTCCCCTCTCTTCCTCCACCCACTTACTTGTCACTATGTGTTACTTGTCATTATATGTTATTAATTAGAATGAAACATTCATGTGGGTTGGAATGTTGTCGCGTAAAATGATTATCTTTTTACGTTTATTTTAATATGTATTCACTCCCAGTTTACAATTTTATTACAACAAATTATAACCTATAATTTTATTTTAATAGTTTTTTATTGAATTTTATCCGTTATTGTCATTAAACAGAGGTCGTAAACAAGTTTTATTTCATTTGAAACAACCCAAGTAACAAGTCTCCGCCGGTGGTTGTTTAAAAATGAGCTTTAGGTAAGTGACGCAAGTTTGGATTTAGTGTGGCACAGGTAGGAAAGGCCATGATACTTTTAACTGTTGTGATCCAATTATTGTTATTTTTATCTTATCTTTTTGTATGTCTTTCTGTGTCACACCTTCCCAACTTGTGTCACATTTGTTGATTATTTGTGTGAAAATATAACTTGAATGCAATACAAACTACACACTTTAGTACTTTATTGAAGATTGAACACTTGTACATTACGCCTTTGTAATCGATTCTACATAATTGATAAATTCATTGGTTAACATATAAGTTATATATTTTCACACAGACCGACATATATATACACGACAGGCATAGTCCGATTATTGAAACAAAATTGTATGCCCTATAGACTTGTATTCCAGTTACTCTTTGCTTACGTCTAAGTCACAGTGTGACTGTTGTTGAAAGTAAGAGCGCGTGTGTTTCTACGTAAATTTTCCCAGTAATTAATAAAGTGTCGCTTTTCTTCATTGATCGGACTACCTACCCCAATCAACACAGCGTTTCTAATCATCTAAAAACCATTCCAGGCGACAACAAGCCCATCTGGCAGGTGGCCGAGGAGCGCGAGGAGAACAAACATCTCCAGAAGGAGAACGCGCCGTACGGAGAAACTGGCGGCTGGCACAAAGCTGCCAAGGTATTCCACAATGTACATATTACTTTCTACCTTATTACCGCCTAGTTTGTGTGTAGTTGTGTTGTTTTCTCGGGAGAACTGAGTTCTCCGGAAGGAGAATGTGGTGTACGGAGAATCTGGCAGCAGGCACAAAGCGGTCAAGGTACTCTAGTTGTCATTATACTTTTTGTTTTTTTGTCGTGTGTTGATAAATACATTTGGCAATATCATTTTCGTAGAAAGTGATGTGATGGTGGTGTTGCCATATGTATGCCTAGTAGACTGGTCTAAAACCGACTCAAGCAACTTCAAACAGATAATACAAAGTCATATTTTTGGAATACGGTAGATATAGCTGCTGGTAATGCTGTCAAGGTATTTCAAAGTGAAGTCTACTTTTACTACTATAGTACGTATTAGTCTACCTACTAATAAGGAATTGTATTGAAAATATAACATTTTAAATTTTAATGTTGACATAATCCAATTCACAACGTAGGCTTCGTCAAGTATGTCGTTACATACATAGATCAGTAGAATCATAGATTATTGGATTTTCTTACAAGAACTAAGTTCTCCGGAAAGAGAATGTGCTGTATGGCGAATGTGGAGGTTAGCACAAGGCTGTTAAAATATGTAATAATGTACACACGCAATTCTGAACGCTATTGCCTATAGTACATATTATTACTTTTTAAATCAGACCATGTTCATGGGGTAGGGTATGATTAGATTATCTCTCTTTTGGTTAAGACTCGAAAAAAAAACAATTGCTTGAAGATATTATTTTAATGGTCAAACTTTATCTGGTGGTATTCGTAAATAAAAAAAAATCTGTAATGTAAATAAAATGTTAATGTTCTCAATACCGCGCTGGATCGGGTCAGGTGGCATGCTCTCGTTTCGGAGACCAAGATTCTTTTTGGGTCACTGAGCCAAAAATAGTAAGTAAGTAAGTTCTCAATACTAATTTCAGTCAGCCCACCTAAACAAACTGTATTTTTTGTCTCGTCTTGTGAGTGTTACGATTGCATAGAATAGGGATGACGACTAGGTTGAAAAACTATTATTCTAACTAATTAGTCCGTCAGTTAGATTATCTAAAATTGTTAGACACGTATTTTTTCCTTTTTCAATTTAACTAAAATTTACGAAGATAAAGAGCATCAAAGTTCCGGGGGTGGGGGCTTGTGACGTCACTCCTAGGTAAGAATTGTACCTAGGAGTGACATTACGCGAAACTTGAACGCATTGTATTTTTGTCATTTTTGATTTGACGAACAAAAGAAAAAATACGTGTACAATATTTTTTTATAATCTAAAAGACGGACTAAATAGATTTTTTCAGTCGTCTAGCCTATTCGTATAGTTAGTGGTTTGTACAACGTTGATCCCTAACGTGTGTGGTGGCGCAGGTGGACTCGCCCACGGTGACGACGACGCTGAAGAACCTGGGCGCGCTGTACCGGCGCCAGGGCAAGTACGAGGCGGCCGAGACGCTCGAGGACTGCGCGCTCCGCAGCAGGAAGGAGGTCAGCCCCCTGCCACCGGCACTGCCCACTTGCACCCAGGGTTAGCCACTAACCCGGACTTCAACTATCAAAAAAAGCTTAACTTAGGGTTATGTGGCTAACCCTGGGTGGTATAATTGGCCCTAAGAGGGAGCAGCCAGCCCACGAGGGTGGGGGATTGTGTTTTCTAACAAAACTTTTTCTACTCCAGCACCTCTATAGCGATATTTAAAAAAATATACATTGAAACGTTGTCTATGATCCATAACACCGCTCTAATGGATTGTCATACAATATTTAAACACTATTTTTTTTTAAGTTGGCATTCGAAATTCTGCCACCTTTCGAAATGTTGCTTTTTTCGCAATTTTAGCTGTCGTAGAAAAACTAGCGTATCCAACAGCTCATAATTGGTTCTTAAAACTTCGAAACGAAGTCGAGTTTTGTAATTATAGACCCGAGAGAACCTTCATTATATCACTTCTGCATAAACTACTATTCCATGTTTCTATAATAACCCATGGTATCATTGTTGTAGTCATACAAATTCCCCAACTTTTCGTCTATAACAACACATAATTTCAATTTACTTATTTTTTTGTGGCCTAAACGGCGAAAAGTGAACACTTTTTTTCTCTTTACGTGATAAAGCAAAGAGTAAGTAATATAAAACTAAATCATATAGACTAAAAATTGGAGAATTAGTAGAACTACAACGATGATGCACTGGAAAGCTTTATGAGAAAACACAATACCTTCATTGAGGGTGCCACTGGAGGCCCTGCGCCCTCTTTACTTTTTCAAAATAATGAACCACAGACCAACAGAGACCTAAACTTCATGACTGAAGGTCAACTTCTGTTGTGACACTCTTTCTTTATACAATTTGTAGTCTTCTGTGTCTGGTACGGACATTTACAACATTAATTACACAATAAGCAGTTTTATTATTGAAGTTGTAAACAGTTTATATTTCTATATTCCAGATTTAAGTACACATTATATTTATGCTTATGCCAACACGCGATATATCTTATTATATATGTATTATATGGGTGAATCGACTATTTCTCGTTGTTATTCTGTCCCGTAATACCAGGGGACAAATGCAGCATAGTTTGTTAGAAGAAACGTAGTATGTTCTACTGACATGCTTGGTAGATGGCATATCGTGGAAAGGGAATGTAACTACCAGAAAAACCCATTTTTTGTGAATTTTAATGCCAGAACACCGTAATTTTAAAAGTAACACAGGAGACCGTAACCATGGCAACTGATTAAAAGAAATAGTAGATTATCCCATATGTATGTACGAGTAAAAATACGTAGCGTATCGTACGTAGTTAGATGGGCATTTTCAGAAAAAAGTGCAACCTTTTAATGAAAATGGGTCCTCAATTTTCCATACAAAATTTTTTTGTCAGTATTGTAACGGCCCATACGAAATGTATCAAAAAATGCGTTACAAAGCTGACCAAAAAAAACCGGACACTCTTTTTCTTTTTTTTAAATCAATAGTACTCGTGATTCTGATTATAAAAAAACCAAAACTTCCTATATTAAAAAAAAAAAAAAACGAAAATGGTACCCTAATTTTGAAAATGCCCAGATACGGGGCACCGTTTAACACGATTTGTTACATTTCCCAGTAAGAAAGGAAAAGTGGAAAAATTCGTGACCTTGAGCGGGACTCGAACCCGCGACTCTGACATATCCGGCCCATTCTCTTCTAAGAGATTACCGTGAGTCGATTTTTCCGTTAGGGGCGCTAGTGGAACGTTGGTCCTGCGGGAACATTTCAAACGTCACTGACAGTTCTCTCATACTGACACGGGATCCACGCATGAGTGGCGCCGCCTGGTGAGCGACAAATACGGTAGCTCCCTCGAGTCCCGCTCGAGATCATGTTTTTTTTTTTAAATACAGAATCGTTTGCAGACATTTTTGCTTAAAAATAATAGTTTACTATATGTTACGTTCGCACGTCGGCAGCAAGTGGCTCGTGTTCAACAAGTAAGTTCTGTGAGAGCTACACAATAACTTACAGAAATGTGTAAACGTCTGTCATTAAAATAATGTTGATAGTCATCTGTCCCTGTAATTTTTATTTTGAAAGTTCACTATTTTTTTGATAAAATTGTTAATCGGGTGAAGCGGAAAATATTAGTCCCTTACGCATTATGAGACAAAGACATAGTTTTAAAAAAATCGCTTTGTGTGTGTATAGAGGTTATAAAAACACCCGTTGCGTGCCGGGGCCTAATAGGGATGTTAACACATATTTAATAATAGGTATTATATTATTACATACACAATTCAATAATTAACAAAAAAAAAACTCAATTAAATTGCTAAAACTAAATTTTAACTAAATGATTAAAAAATACGAGCATTAACTTTGTGAATTTTAGGTTTTTTTTAGCGTCAATGAATAGTAGGTACCCAATGGTACCTACTACACCAATATACCTACTAATACCTACTAATCCAATGATTTCTCACAGTACAGCTAAACGCAATGCTTCACGATATAAATCGCAATATACTTATATTTACATAGATTCTGCCGTCTGAAACTTGCTACCTTGCTTGCTTGACGTCATTTGCAAGTATTAGGGGCGTTTCGAAAATCCAAACAACGATGGCTAATGTAGGTATTGGTTTTTTTCAGTTTCCACCATACAGAAATAGAGTGTTTATATAAAATAGGACATATTGATAGTACAAAAAAATCTAGTCAATATGCCTATTGCAACATATGATACTACAGTGTTCAGTTTTGTCGTTGATCAGGATGGACAGATAAAGCGATATTTTATAAAACAATGGCTTTGCGTTCCGACAATCTGTCAAAATATAGTTATTATTATAGTTTTTAACTCTAAATGCTAGTATATAAATTTGCTACAATTCTTACCTACGTGACGTGTAAATCGTGCCCTGAAATTTAGTTTACTCGTAGTTCTTACCTATTTCTCGTCGAATATTTTTATTGCCAATTTTTTTGTCACACTGCGTAGTTGTATCATCTTATATATTGCTAATCTTAGTAGATATTAATGATTATTTATTCCAAATAGGGTGACAATGTAATCAATAACAAAAGACAAGTCTTACTAGAAAAGTTTACTAATAGTAATATTTTGTCACACATATCTTCATTTACTTTCCATGCATTAGACTTTCCTTTTTTCTTTAGAGAAGTCTTTTTTGAAGTTTCCAGTTGTGACGTCAGCTACATTTATTAGCCAATTACACCCAAGCCAAAGCTGATGTTCTAAATAGTTGGTACAAGTCGTATAACACGGGTGGTTATTTCCCCAAGGCGTTGGACATCGTGAAGCAGTCGCGGCGCGGCCGCCACGCGCGCGACGAGCCGCCGCCCGACCACCACGACGAGGTTCGCGAGTAAACCGCCGCCACGCATGACGCAACGCATACGTCGTTCATTATTGTGTTATAGGTGTAGTTGTCCGATTGGCTAGTAACAAAGGGGGTTACAAAATGTAGCAAATAGCAGCGATTGGTGTTTAGCAGGTCATTTCCTATCAAATGCAAGCTCAACACTGCAAGTCACTGCCAGCTAACGCCATACCGATTAAGTGTTCGTAGCGCTACGGTCACGACGCCTTTAAGCGTTTTTTTGCGTTGTACTGTACGTTCTCACGTATCTTGTGTAATAAAAAGCCATTTGTCACTTGCTCTATCGGGCAGCTCCCGTTATTTGATTTTATTTTGTGAATTATATTAATACTTACTAATATTCGACGCGATTTTAAAAGTTGAATTCACTTTGAACAAAGAAGATTTTACTATAATTCACATAATAGAAAGTCGTTAGTGAGCAAGATTTTACTGTAGCGAAGATCTGCTTGAGCGTAGAACATTCTGAAGTACTTCTAAGATATCCTCTGGATTCAAACTATATCTTATAAATTTACATTTTGCTACAAACGACTCAAAAATATTCTTGTTCCATCTGTGAGGAATACAAACACTCGTATCCTAATATTTTGGAATGAAAATAGTAATAATAATATATTCTACATGTATGACGTTGCGTTGTGTTGTTGGATTGGCGAAGCTGTCGCGTCTTGTGCTCGTTGCCGGATGTTTGTGCGGTGTTCGCTTTCATTCTGTCACACTCATGTCTATTCGTTGTTTATGGCACTCGTGATGAGAGCTTTCTGTGATGAATATAATGATTGACATTCATGTATTAACTCACGGTTCACATCATTATCGCATCTATTTTAAATTAATGAAGAATTGTAACTAATGTTTGTCAAATATAATCAATGTTTTGCGTAAAAGCTAAACTCAAGTTTTTCCTGGAGTTTATTACTAAGTAATCATTCAATATGATAAAACTGGAATAATACTACGCACGATAGCACCGATTGCACGATCATTGTCACTAAAATTACTGTTTACTAATAAAATTGTACTAAACAGAATTAAAGCGAACTAACTTATCATTGCACATCTTTCGTCTCATTCGTTCTCAGCACCGTGGGTCGCACCGTCTCTGTCTTGTCGTCACCCCATCACAGGACTTTCCGATATAGTCATAAACCATGGTCACCCTACACCGCTCGTATTCGTATTTAATAATTATTCTGCTTTCTATCTATGTTCTTTATTTACTTGTATAATTTTATTTGAATTTTTATTTATTTCAAATTAATTTTTCTTGGTCGAATAATCTGATTGTGCTAAATGGAAAAAAAAATTGAATCTCCTAAATTAATGTTGAATGATTTACGGTTTTGTAGACATTTACGGAACTGCATCATTCATCCTTTTATGAAGCTGCAACTAGGGCCCTGTTATCAAAAGTTATTTTTTTAAACAAACGGAAGTCTCTTTTTTGCTCCTATCATTAGACAAGGACTCCACATGTTTTACAAGTTACCAGCTTTTGATAAACGGGCCCAAGGACGTACCTACTCAGAAATGTTAATATTTTATTTACTCTAAACAGTTTTGACGTTTAGCCTCGTCCGTATCAAATGGGTCATGCAGCTTAAATATAGATTCTTTTAGTTTTTTGACAAAATGTTTACTTAACACTATCAATACTATCACAAAGTATTTCAGCCAATGATATTACATACCACAGACATACTGAAGGATACCAAGATAAAATTACTGTAGGTGGTGTAGTTTTATTGCTGACTTGTTAATTATTTTTCATTTAATGCCTAAAAGACCAGATAATATTTCATCTGCAATTTTTTTCGCACAATCAATGCACACACAATTATTGACACGTTTAACTCACGCTTCCACCTTTAATTTGCGTTAACTTATGTTTTGTTTGGTATAGGGTACGAACCCGGCGAGCGAGCCCCGCATGAACCTAAAGTCGAAGCTGTTCAATGCGCTAGGCATCAACACGCAGCAGCAGTAGTTAGTTAGTTAGTTAGATAAGTTAGTTTAAGTCACGCTTGGACGCGGGCGCAGCTTGGCGAGGTGTAAGTGTGAAGTGGCCACTTAGTTGGCAAACAAAATTAGACTTTATGGACAATGGCGTCCCGGCGTAATCGCCACAGACTTCGGTAACTCCAGTTACCAACCATCGTTTGCCAGCGAGTGCGTGGTCTTCATATCTGATGCGAATGTGCGAGCGGGACGCGGTTATATACATACTGTCTCGCTCAGGCATCGGAGCAGCATGCTATTTCGCAGAAATGTGATGAAATGTAAAAATGTAGAAGTGTGTCACAAAATGTGGCAAATATTTCAGTAGTAAATTATTATTAGTTAAATTTATTATCATTTCACTTACACCTAAGCTTTTTAGTAGCTTATTATAGCAACCGCCCGCGTCCCATATTGTCGCTCCACACGTTTTATTTTGTTGCCAACGGCCTAGCATGCATCGGCCTCGACGACTTAAGCTAGCTATACATCACAACGATTTATCTTAACAATTATGGTTTGTCCAACTTCTGTAGAGCAAAGAGCTAATTTTTTTTGCAATTTTACTGAATTATTTAGTGCACAATTAGACCGCACAGTTAATGGTTACGATAAATCGTTGTCATGTATGTATAGCCAGCTTTACAAAATAAACTGTGCCAGCACGTCAACTAGCTTAGATTTATTTATGTTAGCATGCTTAAGAATAATTTTATGAAACAAATCGAGAATATATAAAAAAAATGTAACAAGAGAGATTTTATCAAAGGTGAACCGTCCGGATTGCAAATTTATTATTTAAGGTGCGGATTTTAACAAATTTTATAATTATGACTTTAATAGTCGCGGTTTGACTTAACTTACCCAAATTATTATTTTATTGTAAGTTGCGACCGCATTTTACCAACATAATTAAGTTGAAATTGCATTTATTTAATTGTGGTGTGGAATCAATATTATAATTAACAACGATTTTATTTTTAATCACTTGTTTCGATTTTAATTTGCTGATACTTTAGTCCAGTGCTCTTTGTAGAAGAACGCATGATTGTATTATGTGTATGTTTTAATTTATTTTATTGTTTGCGATGCAGAATCAAAATGGATACCTATTTAAATTATCAGTTTTATTGAATAATGCTTAAATCATGTCATTCCAATGTTAGCGTGTATCGCTTTATGTGAGAGTAAGTGATATAGTATAATATTTTTATATACATTGAAATGTTTCTATTTGTATGTGGGTGCTTGTGAATGCAATTTTTTACTCTATGTACACTAGATATATTTTAAAAGAGACATATGTATTGCGCAGGATTTTAAATTTATTCAAAATACGCGAATCTCTAGTACATTAGCGCTGTCACAATAATTGAAATTATTGGTTTCTTTTTTTATGTCTCGATATCACATCGATCTTAATTTGGTAATTTTTAAACTGTTAATAAATATTTATGTAACATTTTGTTTTGTTTTTTTTTTCTCGTTTTGTTATAAAAGCTAAAACTAAGAGTTCGCTAAAGGTGAGTCTACAGTGTTATGCAATTTATAGCCCACAAACGAAACGAAAAATATTCAAAAATATTTCTTCACTACTCAAACACACTTGACGGCTTTCGCTGTTAGTTTTAGAAGCATGTAGGCATCTCATTCAAATCATGGCCTCCAATAGATAGTTTTCTCAACTTCATTTCAAATCACACGCTACATTACATTGTAGTTCTAGTTTCTTCTTCACATTTTAGTAGTTGAATAATTAATTGGTGTTGTTTTCTGGTAGAAAATCATTTTAGATAGTAAAAAAAACTTCCCAATATTAGTTTTACACTGAAACATTATGATTGTCGCCATTAGTGTAGAAAATAATAAATCATGGCGTACTATGTAAATTCCCCACTTATATTTATTTATAAAGATCCATAGCTTTAAAACAAACAAAGGGCCAATATTTCAAAAATCCTAACAATAATTTAAAAAATTTCGCTCTTGTCGAAAATTGGAACGTAACCTTAAAAATCAATACGAATTTTTAGTTGAAACAAAATGGAGTGTAAATTGCATAACACCGGCGCGGCAGGAGGCGACGGTGAGTTTCTCGAAACTGCGCGACTCGCTGCGGCGGTCGTCCGCGCGCCTTCTCGGCCGCCTCGCCGGCCGCCACTCCGCCTGTCTGCCGGACGTAGACTACACTGATCCTGAGAGGTAAACACGGTTTGTCTTGTGGCAGACACCCACAAACTTCGGTGCAATAAGACTGCTAGGTTATCTCACATAGGCGATCTTTTACTATTTCGTGAGCCGCTCCTCGCGGTTGCATCCTACACTATTTTATACTGTACGTCCCATTTTTACCCCCTGTGCTTTAGTTTTTGTGGTTATATTTTGATTTGAAACTTGTAATTTAGGCACATGAGATAATCGATGAGTGATGTTAGACAATTCCATACTACATTACAAGTAGGTATTAAGTAAGTATTGGAACGCCAATGTGGGGTAAACAGGAGCAGTCTCATGCAACATCTAGTAGGCAGGTAATCTGTGTTAGACGAAGGGTTAAGTGTTGTGTTATGTGGGGTAAAAAGCAAAAACTTTACTATTAAAGAGTTCTTCTATGACTCTACTCGGAAACAACAGAGGACAGACTTTTCGTTTAATTAGTGCAACTATAGACGAGTTACTTCTATACTAGGCATGCTATGCTAAAGCTATGACTTTCTCATAAGCATAAGTAAATTTATATACAATTTTAAGAATGTGTAGTTTAACATACCTAACCGAAATGCCTCCCATTACCAACGGCATGGCTTGTATTTGTAATATTTCTTCTTGAAGTCCTCCTTTCTATACAATCACAAATATTTCAGCAAGTTTTTTATTTGGTATCTTTTTCGTTTGTAAAGAATACTTTGAAATGGGCAAATTGTTTCGTTAACCAATCAAAATAACGGTTGGTTAAAACTAACATTGAATTTCACAGCATGAAGCGCACAAGCTCCCTATCCGCGCTCAGTAACTCCGCGAACCAGAACAATCAGCGGTAGCAAGCGAGCACACTACGAAGAATAGTCAGCTACACCACCCTCACGTTCGTGAGGATCTTGGCTCTACAGTCGTGACCCTAAAAGTAGTTATAAAAAAAAACTGAACTGTCAAAATTGGGCGGGAATTTGCGTTTTGAAACTGCCGAGAATTCAAATTTTATTTTGTTTGAATGATAACAATTAACTTTTTTAATAAAAGCAGCAAATTCTTGCCTATGTAACCATAGCATAAGCTAAAAAAATAGTTGTCTAATGGAATATTCACGCTTTGCAATAGGGGCATTGTGCTTTAGAAAAACGATTTTAAACCATAGTGCATATTTTAGACAAAACTTGCATGTTTTAAGTGCTAAAATTATATTATTGCTCATAAAATTAATAGGATTCAGCGCGAATACTTATTTGTGTGAACCAATTAATTGTTGAGCCTTGGGTGTGGTGTTAAGGTTTAAAATCGTTTGACAAGTCTGTGGCGTATTTAGCTTTAATACAAGTTTACAACGCAATACAATACAACTCGAGTGAAGTGCAAACATGAGAGATATAAGTAGGTAGAGTTTATTAAATGTGGTCATTCACATCGAAAAGGACCTTGCAGGATTATGTTCTTTTAAACTGTTAAGAAAATGGACCTTACTTTCGAAGTGAGGTCTAAGTTCAAACCAACAAAAATAAGTAGGTAGGTATTTCTCATGATTGTAGGTTTAACTGCCTGAAGGTGCTTCTGGATTTGAATGATCATGAATAATCTTTTATTGCTTTATCGTAAATAGAATATACCAAACCAAAAACGCTTAAAAGAGCTTCTATTAGGGTGGCGGCACCAGTAACGGGCTAGGGACTAGTAATGTACCTACATTCACTCTTATTATGGGGAAATAAGGTTCATGCATTTATTTTGTGTCAATCAATTGATATTTAAATTAAGAAATAAGTGTCCATCACTGGTGCTTGGCAGCTTAAAGTGCTCATAATGGGAGCTACCGTATAAGAGAACCGTAGTATGAGAGAACTGCCAAAGTGAAGTTTGAAATGTTACCGCAGGACTCACGTCCCACTAGCGCCCCTAGTGGAAAATCGACTCGCGGTAATCCTCATTAGTGCCGTCACCCTACTATCGCCCATGAAATTGCTCGATTAAGTGCCATATGATTTGATGTATGTGGACGTATGTGGACATCTAGCAGCCGAAAGGCCAATAGGTGAAAATTTACTTCGTGGTTTGTTGTTGAGTTGAGCTACATTGGTTTACAGTCTGACAGTAAATTAAAAAATTCTCTCTGAAGAAAGGGAGATATATAAATTTAGGAAAAATACTGTCAGATTATAAATACATGAAACAAAAGTGATAAAATAAATAGCAACGTATCGCAGTAACAAATGTCGAATTGAATTAAGGGCACGTGATTAAGTTAAATATTATAGAGTCAAAATATATGATAGCCTCAAGCACTTTAATGTATTAAAAAGATTATGTAGTCAGACAACCACAGGCTGCAGTAGATTTTTTTTTAATTTGGGCGCGTCCCGTTCTTTCGAGTAAAAAAAAAGTAAGGCAAAAATAATATCTACTGCGGCCTTTCGTTATCAGACTAACTAAAACATTGCTGCTTCATGTCATCGACTATTTTTTTATTCACTCGTGCAAAGCTTTTAGTATAGTATAATAGTCATTTCATTCACCCACTTTTTTCACGCGTTGAGTTACCTGCGTTGGTTCATTACGTAGAATTAAGAAAAGCCTGTGGGAAAATGTAGCGTTAGTGAAAAAAATTATTTTTAAGCTATTGATTTATTCCTTTCTTTCATCACACTTGCTCGTAATAGTCATGACACGCAGGCGATATGCGGTCTGTGAATCCTTAATTCCTACCTAGGGCTATATATTGGCGATGTGGCGGGTGGTAAATAGAAAACTACGTTCAATTTTCACGGTACTTTTTATGCAGCGTTATTACGTGCATAAGCAAGCAAGTGTGATGAAAACCATTGTGTGTGCCACGGGCGGTAGAAAATAATTACTAACTCGTGTTAAAATTAAGTTGATTGAATTCACACTCGTTCGTAGGTAATTTCTTTTTTACCGCCCTTAATTAATACACAATGTACTAATCTAATCCATACATTCCTTATACTGTGAGCTAATTTTGAACATATAAAGTATGCCATTTCATAAACCAGTTAAAATCTTATCGAAGTTCCTTAAGCTAAAATTTTAATTTATAAGAATAATTTTATAGTTTTTTATAACGTACAGATGCACTTTTGTTTGAGAATCAGTAAAAAATGGCGCAATTAAATATAATACTGATAACTTTTAATATCTTTAAGAGTACATTTTGTAAAGCCACGTAACGTAACAAAATAACCTTACCATAAGTTTTACATAACCATAATCGCTAACGCCTGCGTAAATTCACTGTCAATGCATTTCGTTTGCAGCAGCAGATTGGTACAGATGGAGTGTATAATGTTTTACCCTCGTATTTTTTCGGAAACAGTCGAACTCGGTACTTTTAGTGCTGATACTGACTGACAGCACTAGCGTAGAAAATGCCGGAAAAAATCGAATGTTTTTTTCGTGATTTAATGAAACTTTTGGTTTTTTTCCGAAGCTTTCGGGTTTTTTAAGAAATAAATAATGTGACTATCACTGTCACTCCTTTCATCTGTTTCAATTGTTTTTTTCTCGTAAATTAGACTTAATATGCATTAATTTAGAGTTGAAAATTAGAGCGGAAACTTTCGTAGATTTTTTCCTAAAGAATCCGATAAATGCGAGTCGTCTGGGAAAAAATCGGATTTCTTCCAGACTTTTTCAACGCTACACTGACTGAAATAGCATGACGTTCGGGCATTTCCGTGAAAGTACGATCGAGTGGCAAAACATTATTTTTTGAAATAAAATAAAATAAATAAAATAAAATTATGCATTACACCTGTTGTATAAACGAGATGCACTCTAAGTACCTGCTTAGCTTACCACGAGTTGTTGTAGAAACGAATGTTTCATTTACGTCACGTAGTTATCTACAGTTGCGTCCCGCTCCGACCCGCAAGTGCGAGCAAGACGCACTGACAATGCGTTGACGTAGACGCTAGCGTCTATAGATTTCTACAGTAGATTTCCAACTCGTGGTAGGTAAGTACCCATGTACTCCGTAACCGTTGTTGATAGCGACTGCTCGGTTCGATAGTAATTGCATCTGCTCGTTCGTAACTGGTGGGAAATGAAAACACTAACCAAACGCACTTTTGAACGCGTGTGTACATATGAACTCATGGTAAGCACCGCGATAGAAGTACATAGAGACGCCTTCAAAAGGAAAAAGTGTAGCGACCGGCACCTTTGGACACCGTATAAGGGCGATTGGTTATAGATTGAGCGAATTCGAAGCGCGCGGTCGAAGTATGGTATGGGCGTCTCTAGTTTTGACCTCTTTGATGGTAAGCACACTAACTAATTACGCAGTCGCTAGCGAATAGCCTCATGGTAAGGGTACAGCAACACTTGACTGAGGATTGGTAGACCTTGCGCCATTGTAATTTGTATTAAGCACGCCTACTACGAACATCGAAAATTTGCATTGAATTGGAAAATTGGAAAAACCTCTTTATCACTCTAATATGCAAGTGTGACAGAGATGGAGATACAAATCCGCAATTGTTCGATTTTCGTGGTACTGGCCCTGGTTTACGATTGTTCAAAATGCTTACCTACTGCCAGAAAGAAGTTTTGCTGTCTGTCGTTCTCATAACTTCGTATTTGGGCATATTTTTATTTTGTTGTCGTTTGTTTATGCGTCGGATTTCAATGAAATTTGGTGGGTAGGTAGAGTTCCTTATTCTACGCTAGATAGATATAAAATCTCAATGTGCGACAAAAATTTTGTACTAAATTTCCTACTGAGTTACGAAAATTCCATACGATTTCGTAACTCAGTGGAAAAAAATGTGGGACATACTTTGAAATTGTGTCTATCTTGAAGAGAATGAGGAACTTTACCTACCCACCAAATTTCAATCAAATCTGACGCGAAAAAAAACGACAGCAAAATAAAAATCCGCCCATTTAAGGGTGACAGAGAACCAAAACTTTGAAGTTCGTGGTAAGTTGGTAAACCCTCAGTTCATTATCTCGCGGTGGTGCTTACCTGGAGTAGGATTTGTTCGTGCGTGGTTATGTATTAAATACGCTGCTTTTGTGACACCACATGCAACATTGCAATGGATCTCGATATGTTTAGTATGAAAATTTATTTTAAATAAACTGTTGTATGAATTATGTGTATTCTTTAACACCTACTTACTTAAACCCCACAAAAGCTTGGAAAAGAAATTGCCTCCTAACCTAGGTAACCTAATACGATGCGTTGCGACGAAGTTAAAGTTTAGAGAAGTAGTAAGTAAGGGCATTTATTAGTGTCACGAACCCTCCTCTGTTTATTTTGTATATTATAATATTGAAAAAAGCTAGTGTGGCGATTTAAATCACACAACTGTTATGTAGGTAGGTACATCACGAAAAATATATACAGGTTGTAACCAAAATGCTAGTGATCCGTGAACCTTATCATATTGTAATAAGGCTCACGGATCACCAGCATTTTTGTCACACCTTGTATATTTTATTTGCCCGTTTCTAATGTTTGTCATGAATATTGTACCTAAGTTGTGCGTTACTTATGTACAAGTACATACAAGATGAGTACGTACGATGACGAAACAATTGTGGCCCACAACACAAATGTCCCGAAAGCAGCGTGGAATAATGGAGTGTGTGATGAACAGCGGCCATTTATGGCGTCTGCGCCGCTCATCATCTGCGTGGACTGCGTGCGCGCAGGTTGTCCGGCAGGGTTGTCGACCAACTGATTAAAAATTTAGTTACTTTTTTTGGCGTAAGCAGATAGGCAATGTCGGATTTCTGGCTAGGTCTATGAGGCTGACAGGGGCGTATAGCTAGAAAATTGCCGCCAGGGGCGACAATCACGTAGGTATAGGTATCTAGTAGACTATCTAGATATGTAATCCATTGTTGACAGTCGAATTACCTATAGCAAATCTCACCTGTGTCTCACCTCATACCACCTTCATTAATCCTGCCTACTACGAACATCGAAAATTGGCATTGACGGGAAAACCGCTTTGTCACTCCAATAAAGTGCGACAGAGGTGGAGATACAAATCCGCAATTTCTAGAGTGAAAAAACTACCTACTAGGTATGATAAATAGGTACACGAGTGCGCGGACTTTACGCTTCGTAAAGCTCAAGAGTGGCAACCCTAAAGGGAGCCGTCAGGACCGAGATTATTTGTTACTTATATCATAACATCATGAGGTCAGTGCTGATTTCGGCGCTCAATGAAATTAACGCTATAAAACTAAACAATGGTATTAAATTATGTACGGATGTACCAGCTGGCTCGCGCGGATAAGTATAATCATAAGTCATTTTATTCTTTAGATACCTAGGTATGCCAGATTCAGTCAAATGTTAACATATGTAGGTATAAGGACATCGGTACATATTTATTTACGAGATGATTACAATTTACAATTTTACAACTGAATAAAAGCACCAGTACTTACTTTCTGTAGTTGAGTTTGGTGCACACCAATATTTACACTAAGTACATACTTGTACCTTCCTATAGGTAGGTACTTACCTTAGCATTAAAGATAGACTATACTACTTCAGATAACTACGAGTACCTAATTAAACTGGCCTATAAATCCTATAATATACTACTTTATTACTAGTAGGTACAACAAACTGTCCATTTTGGAGGAAACATTGTCAACTTTTTATATTTTACGGTCATACATAATTTACCTTACTTATTTTTTTTTTTACCTTTACCTAACTATGTATGTAAGTAGTTAGATACATACTTCTACAAATAGGTATCGCAAGTTCAACGCAACAAAATACACAATTGCGAAGTAAAAACACGAGATACTTTCTCACCCAAAGACAAAACTCTCAACGCGGCGATAAAACGACAAAAACTACGAATGGCGCCGCAGCTGCCACAACATGCGCACGCGACGACGAATCGGACGTAAGTAATTGTTAACAAAATACGATTACGTTTTTTACCTTTTTTATTGTTTTTGAAACTTATTCAGTTTTATATTAGGATAAAGGGGCAAGGCAATACAGAGCGTTGGTGGCCGATCGGTTAGGCGTTGATCTTTCAAGCTGGTGCTCGCGGGTTCGAACCATGGCACGTAGCGTACTGTACCTATGAGAGTTTTTTAGAGCGTTTGATTATTATGAGGTGACCCATAACACCTACCTAATTCCCTCCTGGGTTGGAAAGTCAGATGGCAGTCGCTTCCGTAATAAAATGTGAAGGTAAGTTCGAGACCTAACCTTAGGCCACTCTAGAACCAGGTCAAAATGACAAGCGGTAAGAGATTATACGATTTTAAGATAACATGGTCATTTACACTATAATTAGGTACGGTAAAACGAGATACTTACGATGTATATTTGTTTTTGTGAGCTCCCGATATTCCGATAAGAGATTTCTTACAATCTGATATACCAAGCCTCCCGTCAAAACTGAAAACATCAAAGTCATAAACTCGTCCTTCACTTCCTTACCAAGTAAAGGAAGTGACAAAAAGAGATGTATATATGTTTGTTATTTCTCCGATTCCGTAGGTTGAAAACAGTTTTGCTGATCTCTTTTGATGCAATTGGTCCAAGCAGCCAAATTAAACACATCGTTGTAATTTTGTAGTCGGTATCAATGCATTACAACTTAACTTGGTCGCATATTTTGATAGTGGATTTTACAAATGTCGTAAGAGGCACGTAATTAAGTTAGACTTACGACATTTGAGAAATCCACTGCCAAAATATAGATCGCTCCAAACTGTTCTCATTTGACAGTTATCGTATTACTTCCACGCTAGTTATTCTTCCGTGTGATATACCGTCACTATGACAGTCCTACAGTAGCCTATTAGGGTTCCAATTGGTTGACTGTATCTACTTTGAGGTAATTTCCGTAGCTTATTCAATGATTAGGTATTATCACACATAATAAGTACAAATCGATTTACGAAAGCTGGCACGGAACGTCTATGAAATTAATGACAGGTTCGGTGATTTCAGATATGTTACAATTGTAGGGTTTAACTTAAACTTGAACTTTCACATTAATAAATGCCACTGGGTGCCCAGCCGATGTTTTCTCAGCGCACTTCCTAATAAACACCGTAATAAACCTATCACTGGCCCAAGCGTGGGAACAAGGGGCGTAGTCCCCAGGGCTCCGCTAACCAGGTCCGTGTCGCCGCGGGAGTTCACAGATTAATCAATGTAATTAGGTACTTGTGTTCAGTGAAAAGTGACACAGCTAGTACACAGAATGTAATCTTACGTGACACAAAATTATATATTCTGATTCTACTCAAGATTGCTAACAACTTTTTCTGTGGCACCAACTTCGAAAACGACATCTCCATACAAATTCTGTCGATCGGACGCTTTTACCATGGGAGGTCAATTTTTCTTTTCGGCAGAAGAATGCAATTTTAGAGGGCGTGTTTATAGAACGTGACCTCACCTATCCGCCATTTTAATTTGGCAAACGATGGACCAAACACCTGTATATATGTACATGTATATATAAAATAAGAGTCGGACTTTTAAAGCATATATTTTTAACGGCCTCTCTAGCCTAGTTGGTAGTGACCCTGCTTACGATGCTGGAGGTCCCGGGTTCGAATCCTGGTAAGGGCATTTATTTGTGTGTTTATCACGAATATTTGTTCATGAGTTTTGGACGTTTTCTATGTATACATGTATGTATTTATCTAAACAAGTATGTAATACATCGTCGTCTAGTACCCATAGTACAAGCTTTGCTTGGTTTGGGACTAGTTCGATTTGTGTGAGATTGTTCCCAAACATTTATAAAAAATATTTTCCCCTCACTAGCTCGGAAAGCGCTGTTTTGTCCTTTAAAACTAGCGTGGAAAAACGCATTTTATCCACATGTGGGGCAAAGTAATCTAATTCCTATCACTTCTAGTCCAGTATAAGTGAGTCCTATATGCCCATATAAGGTTCTCGAGTGGCGACCGCGTACCGGAAGGCGCAGCGTGGGTAGGCCCCCCACAAGGTGGACTGATGACCTGGTGAAGGTCGCAGGAGTCCGCTGGATGCGGGTGGCGCAGAACCGGTCATGGTGGAAATCTTTGGGGGAGGCCTATGTCCAGCAGTGGACGTCTTTCGGCTGAATGATGATGATGATGATGATGATATACCCATAGTAAATATGCGCAATCGGAGGTCACACCGTAAATTGGTCATGTGATCATGTCTTATCCCGCACTTGGTAACCTGTTGGCAATATCTAAGTATCAGGAGTGTACTTACTCTATAGATGACAAATTTTGAAATTGATTTTTGATGGTTTCTTCAAGATAACTTACATGTGGATAAGATTTATAATCGTATGTAGTCTGTATTTTCCTCGCAACAATGAGGGGAAAAATGTTGTATTACACTCGGCGGCATAGTTTGTTATATCTCGTGCCTTTGAGACCCTCGTAAACCTCAAGATTCCAGTTATTGAGCCACTCGCTGCGCTCGTGGCTCAATTTTGGAATCTTCCGCTTGCTCGGGTCTCAATATAAGCCCGAGAGTTAAACAACAACTTTGCCCCCTTGTATAATAAATAACTATTTTATTTTTGTATACAACTTTTACAGGTTTTACAGAGAAATATCAAAAATACTCCGAACTCGCTGTTGAACATCTCATGATCGGTACATCCGTTAGGATATTTCTACCTGAACATGATCGATATCCGTATAAACGAGCACTGTGATCTCAAGGATGTGGCTTATCAGATCGCTAGTGTGTGGTGCCGCCTGGTTACACGCGCCGTTTGGCTCCGCCGCGCCTCGGAGCCCGCAGATCCGCACCCGGCTAAACTAGGTGGCTGGTAAAAAGTAGAACACGACCAACTACGAGGATCTAGTGAAACATACGATATGCATATACGTATTTAAATGAATTATTGAGTAATTTTTAAGAGACTTTACTTCACCTTTTTAAGAGAGGTAGCACAGCGGATGCATATCGTTTAGTGTGGTAGGGCACAGCACAACGAATGTCGTCTCGCTCAAATCTGGAGCAGAGCCCACCTGGGGAAGTACCTCCACCTTACAGAAAACCGCAGTTAAATAACACTAGACCTTACTCATAGTGTTGCTTCTGTTGGTGAGTAAGGTCGCCAGAGCTCCTAGAGGATTCACTGTGTTGACAGCTGGGAACCCACGGAGCAAAGCTTGCCCCTTTAGCTGTCAACACAGCGAATCCTCCTTTTTTTAATGGGTCGGCAACGCGCATGTAACACCCCTGGAGTTGCAGGGCAGGCGTCCATAGGCTACGGTGACCGCTTACCATCAGACGGGCCGTATGCTTGTCTGTCACCGTCGTAGTATACAAATCTAAAAACCTAAAGCTCAATGCTGTTAGAGCTCATTGTCGACGTCATTGGTGATTGATTGTCATCGGGGACGTTTTGAACTAATTCGATTTGGGTGGTTTTACGGTACACGGAAATATCTCAGAAAAATTGCAAAATAATGGGGGACTCTTCGAAACGGAAAAGTACCCATTACTCGTAAAGAAAACATTTAAAAAAGAGCATCTAGCTCATATTTAAAATAGCTATTAACAGGTTCAAGTAATTAAGAGGCACATTGTTGTTTGACAAGTAAAGTTAGTAATAAACAAAAAGACAATCGCAAACCTATATGGAATATGTAGGTACCTAATATCACAAAAAGTTCCACGTCGTAGCCCCGCCCCCTAGCTCCGCCCAATGCGCCCGCGTTCCCGTGTCACTTTCCCGTGTCAGTCGCTGTAAAGATCTCGGCCGCGCTTTCAGGACCTCAACTTTGCACTTTAAAATTTAAAAAGAGGGGATTTTAAGATAATGTAGGAGAGTCCGAGAGTTTAAACTAGATAGGTGAAGTTTTATTCCTAAAAATGTTGTAAATTAGAAAAAATACCAATTAAATTATTCTAAAGTGTGCAATTTAAACCGAATGTTAAGGTGAACTTACTTTGTCGTCATGGAATACATTCGATCAAACTTTCTTTTGGAAGAAGAGGAGAAATACCAGCAGAGCTACGAGCAGCCACACTTTGACGCCGTGTACCAGGAGACATGGAATCAACAGGTACTAAATTAATTTAGACATTAAGATATTTAGATATAATTTATGTTGCACGGAAAAAAATTGTCAAAAATAAAAAAAACTTTGGTTTCAATGGCAATTTTTAAAACCACCTCACACAACACATTATAGGTAAGGGCTCTGCTTCCACGCCCTCGGACCTGGTAACCCGGTTCAGTTCATTTTACCCGGTCACTTGAAGCTTGAACGTCACAGTTTCTTGCATCGGTCATCAAAACGAGTTCTTCAATTCGACTTCGACTGCATAACGATATCTTACTCGATATTTTGATGTTTTTTATAAGTATTAAAAGATCACCACAATTGGATTTTGGTTAGCAGGGGCCTTACCATGACGTCTTAACGCGATTCGGTTTAGGCTCAGTTGTATAGAAGCGACTCAGCAGGTCGTCAACTGAATCGCGTTAAGACGTCATGGTAAGGCCTCTGAAGATGGGCTCTTTGCTGAACAGGGAAGTAAGTCATCAATTTGAAAGGCACATGCTTGGTGGTCGTGGATTTTGGTGTCAACACCAATATATTGATTTAAGATCCTATGTCCCCTGGATGGGGCTAATTCTGCTAAATATAATTTTATAATGAAGAATTTATACTTTTTTGTATAACTAGACTTATTAGTTCAGGGTTCCAATTCAGGAGTGAGTGGTGAGTTCCAGTTTCAGAGTCGATTATTTTTTTACAAGTCATTGGTGGCCATTGTAATACAACTTGAGTAATTTTCTACTTTCCATAATAATAAAACGATAGTTTCAGTAATATCTAATTATACTTAAATACCAGTATATGTTACCTAATTCCTGCGTGAAAAAGTAGTGGAAATGTGTATCTTTCCACCTGTTGTAGTCTTTTTTTTTCAGGAGTACCCCTACGTGCCGGTGTGCGACAGGGAACAGTGGGAATGGGGGGAGTGGAGCGAGTGGGGGCAGCAGGTGACGGTGAAGGAGGAGGCTGAAGACGCCGGCGCCAGCGCAGGTGAGTGATAGTTTTGTAAGATGTTAGCATTCAATATCCAGTAAGTAACGCGGTTGGCTAGGCGACTCACAGTACAGTCAACCAATTGGAACCCTAGGCCACTGTAGGCCTATGTTATAGTGACGCTATAAATCAGATTGTAAGAAATCTCTTACTGCTTGTCGTTTTTTGTTCTAGAGTGGCCTAGGGCTCTAATTAGTTGACTCAACTGTACCTAAAAAAAAAGTTGAATGAGCAACAGCACCTGATATCTGGGCACCTGATGGTCACATTCTACACATATAGGTGTAAGTATTTACACAGTGTCTTACTTTACACATTACGTAGGTAGGTATATTACAAAGTTTACACGCGCCTTGCACCTGCGCAAGTGCACAGGACGGCCGTAAAGTTGGCGTAAACAAGACAGGCGCCGGCGCATCGCGATCTGTTTACTAGTCCAGTCAATGAGGAATACATGTGCGATAGGTATATGTTTTTACTAGCCGGTACAATGTTATGTTATACACGTTTTCTGACCGTTTTTATTTCAAGAGTTTGGCCAGGATCAGGGCCTGTACCACGAAAATCGAACGATTGCAGATTTGTATCTCCATCTCTGTCACACTTGCCAAATTTCGATGTTCGTGGTAGGCATGCTGTTTCCATTCGTGCATGTCTTTTTCTTACGCTTGCATTGCCACTTCCAAAAAAGGGAGTAAGTAATATAATTAGATTATTTTAAATCGCGGCGCAGTCTGGTTTGTCAGAATATAACTATATTGTGCATAAAACATTCGAAAAATGACTAAAAGGCGTTAAACACTAATCTAGTTGCAACACCCGACCTAGGTTATTTGGCTTAAATTGAAACGACGATCCGACCGAGTTATCGTCGAAAAAACATACATACCAGGGGCAGAGCGTCAATATGTTCTTTAGGCAAGCTGGAGCTGATTTGGCTTTTTGATTTGACTTCGAGTCATTAAGGAAAAATGTGCTATCGGCTTCTGCAAGGGACGCCGGTAGGAATCGAGTTCTATGAACGCCCCGCCACTTACGCCAAGTAGACAATCAGTCAAAGAATATCGATGAGGTATAGAAATAAGCGAGATCATAGAATTAATCGTTTTCTATCCAATAAACTAAATGAAGGTAGGTAGGTACTTACCTACATTTTATAAAATTCAATATGTATTAACCCCGGTTGGATGTTAACGTTCATTGTAAACAATAATTTTGTACTTATTATATGTTAGGTATTAATCACTCATCCATATCCACTAAATAGAGTTCCTAAACCGCAAGTTTCTGAAGTCCAATTAAAAAAGAAATCTTGCTTCCTGGGGTTTATATCTTCGAATAAAATTGCCACCTCCATGTTTGCGACAAGATGTGTACGTGGAGACGCGTCAGGCCATAGTTGACATCTGAAGTAAACAATGGGAGTAATAAACCTGCAATAAAACGCTAGTTTTTTGACCCCTTGTTTTAAATGAGAAAAATAGGAATTTAGTACCAATTGAGTTCAGCTTGATTAGATGCTCTCTAATTTTACAATTGCACCTTTTGCCGTTGCCAGGATGTTCATACCGTAGCTCTGAAATGTATATGAATTACCAGTATTGGTCCTAAAACATCCTAAGTGACAACCATATTCATTTCAAATTAAGAACTTACGACGATATGATAAAGTCTACATTCCAAAGGAACTTGATTTTCACTTGTCTCGTTATGTCTCATCATGCATTTAAGGGTTAAAAAGACACTGCTCTGAAACCGCACACTGTGGTGCGATTTTAAAGCAATTTTCTTCCTTCAACGCTTCTGCACTTAAATTAATTTTCTGTACCGGGCATCTGAAGAGACAAAAGCATATGAGTCGCTTAACATCAAACTGTGCGGTTTCAGAGGAATTTCCTCCCTCAGACGCTCCGGCTGTGGGGCTCACCCCTGCCGAGGTTTTCCCGAAAGATTACAGTATGGGCTTCAAAAAAGGAGTGTACAAGATTTTAATCGGTCGGCGACCTCCGTGGAGTTGCAGGCGTTCATAGGCTACGGTGACAGCTTTCCATCAGGCGGGTCGTATGCTTATTTGCCACAGTCGTGGTATAGAAAAAAAGAAAGCGGGTAAAACCACCTGAAAGATTATGCGACTTTGGTATTAAGGTAGATATTTGCTGAGGGTCGAATGGATTTACCCGAGTTTGAAGTTAAGCGACACATACTCGTATGAGGTTCTTTGTAATGCACTTACCAGTTTTAAAAAGGCACTAATTGGCACACCTGTAGATGCCAGAATCCAGTGGCTACGGTGACGCTTACCTACGTCCCGGATTAGCAGTTTGGTCACTCCAAAAGTTTAATTGTAGTCTCTGTATTATATAGGTACATATATGTATAGCAGCAGAGTGACTACTGAAAATCAATCAAACATTTATTACAAACAATAAATGATTTGATTTGTGCTTTAAAATTGTACAGATTGGTGGCGCCACCCTCGCTTCTAGTTGAAAATAATCTGTAAAGGTTATCTAGAGGGCAACATTAGACGTAAGTCTGAGCTGTAGGATTGGGGAACCGCACCTTAAGCGTTGAAAATAAGAAAGGATTGCATATTTTTACATACTTAGGAAATTTCGGAACGCGCCTGCCGTGGTCGGGTAGCCTAGGGCGTCTGTCACGAAAGTAGGAGGTCGCTGGTTCGATCTTAGCCCTGGGCACTGGGAGTCTTAGCCACTTTTTCCGTAGCATGCACCTATATAACATCTCTTTCAATTTACAATTACAAAACTAATATTAAATTAAAACTAAAACCTACAAAAAATGACCTACACATTCCCAATTCAGGTATTCAATAAAATGACCTGTTTATTTCTCCAGAACTCCGCTCCCCGAGCCGCAAGGAGCGCACGGCGTTCACCAAAGCCCAAGTGAAGAGCCTGGAGGCGGAGTTCGCACGAGCCAACTACCTCACGAGGCTGCGGCGGTACGAGATCGCTGTGGCGCTGCACCTTACTGAAAGACAGGTCATTATTTAACCCGCTTTCATTAAACTCCTACAACCTTGCATTCATCCACAAGTTAAATCCCGATCGTAACAAAGAAATCCTTTTTTGTAATTCAACCCCTACTGAAGTACGTATGTGAAAAAAAAAAACAAAAAATCTAACATGATTTGTGCACTAGCCTATAATACATTCACTGCGCGGCGCGTGCGTCGTTTCCCGCCAACTGATTATGTGCTACGGCGTAGCACACGTAGCACTGCTACGCCGCGTAGCACTCCACTGGTCGAAGAGAGTATTCCAATTTACTTGATTTCCCGAGTTCCATCGAAAAAAAAAATGTATGTGACTAATAATATACGTAATTTTTTTTTATTGACAGGTGAAAGTGTGGTTCCAGAATAGGAGAATGAAATGGAAACGTACTAAAGGTGCTTCTAAGTACACAAAGAAGAAAGATTAAGAAAGACGCGACGCTTATAAATGACACTAGTTATTAATTTAGATTCCAATGTGGCACTATCAACATTTTGTACTTACCTAATATGCGCGAGTAGGGCTGGGGTCGAAATAATCGAAATTAAATAGATATGATGTGACTTTTATACATCAATATATCTTTAGTAGAAACCTAAATAAAATTATATATTATAGGTACCACTTTGATTTTTAATAAGTAATAGGGAAAAATAAAATTTCCTTTTGTAACTGCTTGTCACTAGGCCTAAGGTACTTGACAAAATAATATTTTTGAACTGGGCCAACATTTCTGGATTATCAGCGCAAGGAGCGAGACACAATAAAATAAGATCTGAAGGTGGCTTATTTTCTTTAAATTTAGATGTTTGTGCCTCTACCTATGCGATTAGGTACTTAATAGTTACATAATATTAGTGATCGATTACACAATTAGATCATGAAAAAAAAAACACCAAATTCATGAGATAAGGATATGTTTATTAGACAAATTCATACCTCCGGCGGCGCCGAAATAAACTAAACAATATAACCTACCACGCTATCTTTGGAAGAGCGTTCTTGGCGGCCTGAGCAACGGATCGGTGTCGGCGGAACTTCCAAACACTAATACTAGAAGTATAATGGGATGTAGTTTAGCGGAAAGAATACATCCTCAAAAACATGTCATTGAATGACTTTTTGTTTCTGACAGAATCTTTAACTTTATTGTCAGATTTTTGTGGACTGGATCCTTTTCCCTAAATTACGTCGGATGGCTCAATTACATTAGTCTGGTCGCGACAAATCATCGAGGGGGGCTTATCACCGAAACAACGCGGTAACAGTAGGACAAAAAACTATATACATATTTACATCCCTTTTTTCAGTGACAATACTAGCGTAAGATAAAGACCGTGTGATGCTCTCTAACCTACTGTTGCTGCTTCCGTTTAGTGGTCAGACTTTAACCAAGTGACAATCGACGCGACGTCGAATAATGTTGCATCTCTCAATTGGCATTTTTCGAAAACTATTGTCATTTTGGCTACGGCTTGTGAAAGCCTACCGTGAATCCGAAAAAAATGTAATCTCTCTATCGCATTTCAATATTCGAACGAAAGGCGGATATAAGATCCACACATCATAATATAAGAGTGCATGACACATGAAAGTGTCGAAACGTCGGTATATTAAGGTAAATTAACTGTATTCGCGATAGCCCCGTTGTATGATTTATAATAATGGATCGCCATTTTTTGATGTCCGCGGAGGGGACTATAATAAAGATTAGAGATTGATATAGAGCCACATTTTTGCAAAAAGAAATCACATTTTGGTTACAACGTGGAAAAACAAAACAATACATTTTCTGGTTCCATATTGTAACACTGTCTTCTTGCGAAATTGCCCCGTCAATAATCTCTCTGCGTGAAGCGACCAGACTTATGTACTTGGGCCATAAAAGGAATGCGTCTGTAGAGGTCTGTTTGAAGTTTGAATAAATATTGCGGCTCATGGCGTCCAAATTATCATCAATAAAGTTCAAATAAATATTTTGTATGGTTGTCATTGTCAAAACCCCTTTTTTAGGGGGGTGTGTGACCCCTTCATTACTTTTTAAGTACATTTTGTCACGCGACAATGTTCTTCATGCTACGTGTCGGGACATACTCGTACAGTCACCTGCAATAGTATAGGACTCTATGAAGGCTGCAAAATAATCTGACACATTCTTGTTTGTACTGCCATAAGAGCGTATCACATATTTTTGCGGCCTTCATAGCGTCATATACTATTGTATTGCTATTGTACTATTGTACGTGACAATGGAAGTCGAAAAATGAAATTCTCGTGTTCCTTTCATGCTTATGTTGGCGTGTATATAGATAAGTACGTTCGCGCTCAACTAAAAATGCGATAAAAACGTTACCTACCCTTATTATTTATTATTGAAGCTTCAATTTTTTTATTTGTTTTTTTTTTGCGTGATATACTTTTGAAGACATTTAATTCTTACCTAAGGCGTCCTTTATTTACAGATCTCGGCGATTGCAAATTTTCCTACAGGTATTTTCCACAGTGAAGAGTCTTCTTCACTCGGTAAAATACAATAAACTGAACTTGATCACAATTATCACTTTGATCTGGCACTACGTTACATTTCTGACAAAAGAGACATTCCCATTTTTTTTTGTAATTTACCCTTGAAACGTGATATTTTATGAAACCTCCCTCTGGCGTACCTGAGGTTTGGTTTGCCCCCAATACTAGACGCCGCCTAACTTAGATCATTCACAGCCAATGAACAATTCCAATTTCAATTATATTTGTCGAATCAACTATTTAATCAAATTATTTTAACTGTTGTTCTTTAAATGTAGAATTTAAATGGAAATAGATGTTCGAAAAAACTACTTTCGGAGGATCTTTTATTTAGAGTGTTAGTTATGTCACCAACATCATCAACATCAATTTTGTTTTAATTTTATATTAATCGCCTTTTCAAGTGAGTTTAATTTTAGCACGGAGCTAGATCAAGCATTCTCGAACGGGAGTCAGTCAGGTGTCAAAAATAAGGTCAAGTTTACAAGAATATCATCATGAGCATTTATTGATCGCCCCTCGACAGACGCTTTCTCAGTACAACATCTAATCGATAACATTGGACCTTTAATCTATGTCATTGGACCAAAAATAAAATATGTACTACTAATTCTCAACAATATATATAAGTATTTTTAACATACAATTTTATTCTCAACACGAGTTTTTTATATAAAAATTGTCGGAACTATCCATTCTGTGTGGTATGTACAGTGCAAGATATACAAGGGCTGAGGCACTGTTCCCTTCTAAACGAATTTGTTAATTAATTGTAAGCTAATATAAAATTAGGTTATGTATTGATTAAGCGGACCAATGAATTACGATTGTCACCCTTAAAAATATGCAATTCGATAAAAATAAAACATTATTTTAAAATATAGTTTTCTTAATACACTGTACTGAAACCGTAGATACGTGGACCATAACTTTTTTTTGGTAGATTTTTAGTGCTATAGGCTACGCTATGAATACATGTGAATTAGTTTCCATAAAACAGGATTTATTACAACAATGGAAAAATATGCTCCAGAGAAATTCGAACTATAGTAATGCTACATACAGTCCATTATCGCGCAAATGATACGAGGCCGCGGAGCTAATAAATTATAAATGCAATACCAGCCGACTAGACAATTTAAGTCTTTTTGTAGGCTTCCAACTTCAAACTAAGGTAAACAGCCTTGTTAGCCACCCTTCCTTTACAACATTCAATCTTATCACAAGGCAGTAGAGCCTATCATCCAACGCAAGTCACTATCACTTTGAGTGTTACTAACCGGGCTGTTTACCCTAAATTGCCAACAATAGATAATAAATATAAATGTCACTTTTATATCTACTAACCGGTCAGGTTCCGATCAACACTTCAACATGATTTTAGAGCAATCAAAGACAATTTTCCATATAAAAATATAGTAAATACTAGACAAAATTCAACACATCGATTATTATATTTTGCGCTCCGAAAGCGACAATTTGCCTTCGAGGCATCACAATCCATTACAATCAGTATACCCCGCTACACCTCTGATATTTCGTAGCACGACACTTAACTAGTCCATCTTCGGAAACCGGCGTGGATAAGGTTCGCATCATTTGCGCAAATAAAAACAAAGCCTAATCGAGTAATATGATATATTTAACACGAACGAGTCGAGTCCTTTAACTATATTTACACTGTAGAATTATAAGGCTTCACGGTGCATCGCGACACTGTCGTCTCTCACTAATAACACTTCACTTTTGGTTGGCGCACTCAGTAGCTACTGCGTCACTAGCAGGGGGAGGCCTGTTGCCTCCTGGGCCGCGCTACATGAGCAGGAAGATCAGGCTTCGTTATGGGCGCGCGTCAGGAGTAGGGGCTGTCACCACGACGCTGGCAGGCATGTTCAACGTCTGCGGTATCACTGTTAGCGACTTGGGTATTTTTGGCATTATCATCGGGCTGGATGCCATAATCGGCAGGCTCGGGAGCACGGCTTCGCTCGTTATAGAGACGGCCGGGCCGAGTTGAGGCAGTTTTAAAGGCGTGGAGGTGACCAGTAGCGACGGGGAAGTGACTACTGGTGCGGGGAACGTTTGTGAGGTCACTGTGGCTGTTTTGGGTGTGATCGCAGCTATAGTTATATTCTTCAAGCCAACATTCTTTAGAATAGTTGCTGCATTTGATCCGTGTGATATGTCCAGCTTCTCCGAGTTGTCGGTGATGTTTTGAACGACCGTGCCTCCGTTGCCGAGCATGGCCGAAGTCTGTACCTCAGTAACTACTGTTTCTGTCTCTGGTTTCTTAGGTTTATCATCGTGGCCTAGTTGTTGTAGCTTCTCCCGTCGCATGACGCACATCTTGTTGTAGTCCTGCAGTGTGATGTGGTATTGCTTGCCTGACGACATCACTTTGACCAGGCTGGGTAGGCGGCGGCCGTCGACTGCCGTTTGGATCGGTTCTCGGGCCATTCGAGCGAGGTTTTCCTGTAAAAGAAAATAAAACTTAGCAATGTTTGAGAAAAACTGTTTTATTATTAGTGCACTCTTTTTTTACCTCATATTAGCTTTATGTTGTATCTCGCTATTTACTATTTGAGCTAAATCTCACGGGGAGGTGACAAATACGTATTTTTATTTTGATATATAAAAGTTCAAATACACGCGAAAAATTTATTAAAAAAGTATTTAATTGAATGTGCTAAGCTCCTTGAATGATGAACAAAATGAACCCAACTAACAGGTTTCTGGCTGCGAAAGTGTTACTTGATCTTAAATTAGTTTTAATTGTAAAAAATACAAAATAAGTACCTAATTTAAACACAGATTAACATGTTTTCCTAAAACTTAATTTGAAGTTTTACATAAGCTTCCTCGCCCAACGCATTAGTATTGCAATACAGCGAGGAAAGGCTGCCAGCGTCTACGGTACCATGCCGAGGGGGGAATATTTCATTTAACATTTATTTTATTTTAGTATTAAGTGTTTTACTTGTTATTGAAATAAATAAAATAAGGTTGAAGGCAGGGTGAAGTTATCGAGACAACTCAGTAATCTCTCTAAAGTTAGATGGGTCCAAAAAAGTTTAAATCTGAGAAGGAAATAATGGGATTCCTATAAAAGGGAATGAGTCAGTCGATAAGATAACTCACCGGCGTGATAGGCATCAGCGTCGGCCGCCACGGTTTGCTCGTAGTCTTCTGTTTCCTCGGCGTATGTGGTTTATCTTCCTTCTTCTTCTCCGGCACGGCAGCCGGAGCCGGCGCCGGCAGCACGGGCACGGGCGCCGGCAGCACGGCCGGCACCGGTACCGGCACCGGCACCGGCACCGGCACGGGCGACGCCGCCACCTCCGTCGGATCCGACGCCGACACCCCCTTCACTAACTGCTGAATATTGTGGAGAACATTCTGGATAGCTTTCCTTCCCTGAGCGTTAGGTGTGTTAATAGCTATTAATTCCGGGGGCAGTTGCTTGTTTTTCTTCTCTTTAGCCTTAGGTTTAGGAAGCGCAGGCGGCGGTGGCATGAATTTCTTAGGATCCTTGTCCTCCATACTCTGGTTTGTCTTTAACAAGCTTTTACCATTAACAGCGGGCTTTTTCCTAAATTCTATCAGACTTATAGCCGGCTCGCTCCTCCTAGGAGCATCGTTTACGACGTTATCGAAAGCCCTGAGTCGACTTTGTACTGAATCACTATAGTTAGCCGCATTTGAAGACGCGTTATGCGCTAGAACTAAATCCCCACTTCTAAAGTACTTTTCTAGAAGAATTAAGTGTCTGAGGAAGCTAGATTGATTCCCATATGGTTTTTGGAGATCGTTCCATAGCTTTTTGGTCTCTACATCATACTGTATGGTCGTGTTGCATTTCTCCCAGCCTTCCGGGGTCACTCCTTTAACGTTACCAAAGTCAATGTTACACTGAAGATTCATTTCTTCCTCACCTGGGAACAGTTCTCTGACTGAAATAGATGGATTAGTTTCTAGTCTTTTAACTGGATTCGAGTATTTCCCATCAGATTTTTGTTTAGGCTCTTTCTCGACTGTGAGTTTCTTTGACAACTCACTTAGATTCTTTTTAACTTGAGAGAAGCTTTCAGACTGCTGCCATTTGTTTTTCAAAGTGTTTATATCAGCAGGCTTCTTATTAGGTATGCTTTCAATAGTGCACTCTTCATTCAAAGACAAATTCCTCATGTTAACATCTTTAGATTTCTCCGGATCGAATTCTAGATCGTCTTTCTTTTTGTCTTGTTTGACAATCATTTGTCCTAACTTATGTAGTCTTCTAGCGTTTTTATCGTTGATTCTCTGTTGTAAGCCAGGTTTCTGTAATCCAGACAGATGGTGTACTTTGAGTAAGTTTCTTTGCTTCTGTGTTAGGTTAGCTTGGTTGTGCATGAACTGTGCGGGGTTGTTTTGTTTCTGCAGTAGTATTTGTAGTTCGGTCTGTTTGTCGAGGACGGGTTCCATGTCGAAAGCATCGGGGTCGGAGCCATCGCTGTGCATCTGCTGCTCTGCAGTTTTGGCGTTGGGTACGAGGATTTTGTTGGAAGATATGAGGCTTTCGATGTCTTCTTCATCGGGCTGTGTCTTGGATTGACTCTTGTCTTTCTCTGGGCTCTCTGTGCGCTCCGGGGACTCGCTGTCCGGATGGTCGGGGTCTGAGGACTTGCGCTTGTTCTTGGAGCGCGGCTTCTTACGGCGCGCGCTGTCGTCCAACTGCAGTTGGTTCTCTTCGCCCTCGTTTTCAGATTCTGGAGGCACCTCGATGTTGTGCACTTGCAGTAGTCTGGAAAGACAAAAGGTGAAATTATTTACAAACCTCAGTGTTCCGTTCTCCAGATTTATCTTCAGAGAATGAAGTATGAATCAATGAATAGTCAATGGTTATGATAAGGAGTAACAGGCTAAAACTGGAGGATACAGTAGTTCTAAGTATATGAAATCTAGAAAAAGATGAATTTGACTTAGTGATAAGATAAAAGATTCGGCTTGGAAAAAAATTAAACTTAACAAAAATGGTGTTTAAACTGGAGCGTGATACATCCAACTAATTTAAAGTTTAAGTCTATGTTTGACAAATGGGGAGATGCTGTAACTTTTATATCGCGGAAATTCACATTCATTTGTCAGTTTTGTTACATCGAAACGCACGTCTGAGTGTATTAACAAGGTGTGTTATTCAAAGCGGCAAGTAGCCTTACTCAAAGACCATGGAATTATTTCTGGATTATACAGTATATATTTTTAATATTACCTCAAATTTTAACCAGACGTAGTTGTTCGTGCTTTGAACCAACATTGCTTTTAACCTTTTCCACGCCAAAGACCAAAGGTTCAACGTCAAATACCGATTAATTGGTCACATACCACAGATCCACATAGACCTTAATGAACACTCATAAAAGTCATAAAGTTCAAATTCAGTTTTGACAGTTTGGTGACGTAGCGTCTGAGTAAAAGAGTTTGTATTTAACATAGCGTCGAAAAGGTTTTAACTATTGATTTGTTTCCTTATAAAATAATTTAGCACACAATGTATCGCTACATTGTCTTACTGGCGTGACGTCACAACTGTCCTTCGTATACCACGCCCAGTAATTCGCGGGGCATCATGTACACTTTGATCCCCAATAAGTACTTCCTTCCCTCACATCCTACATTAGAGCCCGCGAATTGCGGGACGTGCTAGCGAAATGTTACAATTTTGCAACCGACGCAGGAGTAGCAAGAGTTAACTGCCAACAAGTGTACGCAATACACTGCTCGAGAAATTTTCTAAAATTATTTACGCTTTAGTGGTTAAGACTTAACTTTGAATTACCGTGCAAAATCGCCTAACCTACCTTTATAAAATCTGCCTTTAGTAAACCATTAAAAATACAGGTTGTAGACGGTTTTAGTCGGACTAAGTTACGTAATAATGCAGACAGCGGTAGCTTCCACTCCACATGAAGCTGCTTGTCAGCAGACTGTCTTTACTTAAAAGGTATTCATTAGAATGATAAAATCATTTGGGTTGGAATCATTAGCAAAGGCTAACTGGACGCAAAAACCTACTACTACTTTTAGTTGGAGCATACCTGCGGCGATACTGTCTGGCGTGAGCGTCGTTGTACCCCGGGCGCTGCAGCAGCGTGGTGTAGTAGCGGCACAGCTTGCACAGCACCGGCTTGTCGGCCAGCGCTACGGGGACGCCAGCAGCGGGTTTATATAGTCGGAGCATACCTGCGGCGATACTGTCTGGCGTGAGCGTCGTTGTACCCCGGGCGCTGCAGCAGCGTGGTGTAGTAGCGGCACAGCTTGCACAGCACCGGCTTGTCGGCCAGCGCTACGGGGACGCCAGCAGCGGGTTTATATAGTCGGAGCATACCTGCGGCGATACTGTCTGGCGTGAGCGTCGTTGTACCCCGGGCGCTGCAGCAGCGTGGTGTAGTAGCGGCACAGCTTGCACAGCACCGGCTTGTCGGCCAGCGCTACGGGGACGCCAGCAGCGGGTTTATATAGTCGGAGCATACCTGCGGCGATACTGTCTGGCGTGAGCGTCGTTGTACCCCGGGCGCTGCAGCAGCGTGGTGTAGTAGCGGCACAGCTTGCACAGCACCGGCTTGTCGGCCAGCGCTACGGGGACGCCAGCAGCGGGTTTATATAGTCGGAGCATACCTGCGGCGATACTGTCTGGCGTGAGCGTCGTTGTACCCCGGGCGCTGCAGCAGCGTGGTGTAGTAGCGGCACAGCTTGCACAGCACCGGCTTGTCGGCCAGCGCTACGGGGACGCCAGCAGCGGGTTTATATAGTCGGAGCATACCTGCGGCGATACTGTCTGGCGTGAGCGTCGTTGTACCCCGGGCGCTGCAGCAGCGTGGTGTAGTAGCGGCACAGCTTGCACAGCACCGGCTTGTCGGCCAGCGCTACGGGGACGCCAGCAGCGGGTTTATATAGTCGGAGCATACCTGCGGCGATACTGTCTGGCGTGAGCGTCGTTGTACCCCGGGCGCTGCAGCAGCGTGGTGTAGTAGCGGCACAGCTTGCACAGCACCGGCTTGTCGGCCAGCGCTACGGGGACGCCAGCAGCGGGTTTATATAGTCGGAGCATACCTGCGGCGATACTGTCTGGCGTGAGCGTCGTTGTACCCCGGGCGCTGCAGCAGCGTGGTGTAGTAGCGGCACAGCTTGCACAGCACCGGCTTGTCGGCCAGCGCTACGGGGACGCCAGCAGCGGGTTTATATAGTCGGAGCATACCTGCGGCGATACTGTCTGGCGTGAGCGTCGTTGTACCCCGGGCGCTGCAGCAGCGTGGTGTAGTAGCGGCACAGCTTGCACAGCACCGGCTTGTCGGCCAGCGCTACGGGGACGCCAGCAGCGGGTTTATATAGTCGGAGCATACCTGCGGCGATACTGTCTGGCGTGAGCGTCGTTGTACCCCGGGCGCTGCAGCAGCGTGGTGTAGTAGCGGCACAGCTTGCACAGCACCGGCTTGTCGGCCAGCGCTACGGGGACGCCAGCAGCGGGTTTATATAGTCGGAGCATACCTGCGGCGATACTGTCTGGCGTGAGCGTCGTTGTACCCCGGGCGCTGCAGCAGCGTGGTGTAGTAGCGGCACAGCTTGCACAGCACCGGCTTGTCGGCCAGCGCTACGGGGACGCCAGCAGCGGGTTTATATAGTCGGAGCATACCTGCGGCGATACTGTCTGGCGTGAGCGTCGTTGTACCCCGGGCGCTGCAGCAGCGTGGTGTAGTAGCGGCACAGCTTGCACAGCACCGGCTTGTCGGCCAGCGCTACGGGGACGCCAGCAGCGGGTTTATATAGTCGGAGCATACCTGCGGCGATACTGTCTGGCGTGAGCGTCGTTGTACCCCGGGCGCTGCAGCAGCGTGGTGTAGTAGCGGCACAGCTTGCACAGCACCGGCTTGTCGGCCAGCGCTACGGGGACGCCAGCAGCGGGTTTATATAGTCGGAGCATACCTGCGGCGATACTGTCTGGCGTGAGCGTCGTTGTACCCCGGGCGCTGCAGCAGCGTGGTGTAGTAGCGGCACAGCTTGCACAGCACCGGCTTGTCGGCCAGCGCTACGGGGACGCCAGCAGCGGGTTTATATAGTCGGAGCATACCTGCGGCGATACTGTCTGGCGTGAGCGTCGTTGTACCCCGGGCGCTGCAGCAGCGTGGTGTAGTAGCGGCACAGCTTGCACAGCACCGGCTTGTCGGCCAGCGCTACGGGGACGCCAGCAGCGGGTTTATATAGTCGGAGCATACCTGCGGCGATACTGTCTGGCGTGAGCGTCGTTGTACCCCGGGCGCTGCAGCAGCGTGGTGTAGTAGCGGCACAGCTTGCACAGCACCGGCTTGTCGGCCAGCGCTACGGGGACGCCAGCAGCGGGTTTATATAGTCGGAGCATACCTGCGGCGATACTGTCTGGCGTGAGCGTCGTTGTACCCCGGGCGCTGCAGCAGCGTGGTGTAGTAGCGGCACAGCTTGCACAGCACCGGCTTGTCGGCCAGCGCTACGGGGACGCCAGCAGCGGGTTTATATAGTCGGAGCATACCTGCGGCGATACTGTCTGGCGTGAGCGTCGTTGTACCCCGGGCGCTGCAGCAGCGTGGTGTAGTAGCGGCACAGCTTGCACAGCACCGGCTTGTCGGCCAGCGCTACGGGGACGCCAGCAGCGGGTTTATATAGTCGGAGCATACCTGCGGCGATACTGTCTGGCGTGAGCGTCGTTGTACCCCGGGCGCTGCAGCAGCGTGGTGTAGTAGCGGCACAGCTTGCACAGCACCGGCTTGTCGGCCAGCGCTACGGGGACGCCAGCAGCGGGTTTATATAGTCGGAGCATACCTGCGGCGATACTGTCTGGCGTGAGCGTCGTTGTACCCCGGGCGCTGCAGCAGCGTGGTGTAGTAGCGGCACAGCTTGCACAGCACCGGCTTGTCGGCCAGCGCTACGGGGACGCCAGCAGCGGGTTTATATAGTCGGAGCATACCTGCGGCGATACTGTCTGGCGTGAGCGTCGTTGTACCCCGGGCGCTGCAGCAGCGTGGTGTAGTAGCGGCACAGCTTGCACAGCACCGGCTTGTCGGCCAGCGCTACGGGGACGCCAGCAGCGGGTTTATATAGTCGGAGCATACCTGCGGCGATACTGTCTGGCGTGAGCGTCGTTGTACCCCGGGCGCTGCAGCAGCGTGGTGTAGTAGCGGCACAGCTTGCACAGCACCGGCTTGTCGGCCAGCGCTACGGGGACGCCAGCAGCGGGTTTATATAGTCGGAGCATACCTGCGGCGATACTGTCTGGCGTGAGCGTCGTTGTACCCCGGGCGCTGCAGCAGCGTGGTGTAGTAGCGGCACAGCTTGCACAGCACCGGCTTGTCGGCCAGCGCTACGGGGACGCCAGCAGCGGGTTTATATAGTCGGAGCATACCTGCGGCGATACTGTCTGGCGTGAGCGTCGTTGTACCCCGGGCGCTGCAGCAGCGTGGTGTAGTAGCGGCACAGCTTGCACAGCACCGGCTTGTCGGCCAGCGCCACGGGCACGCCCGCGGCCGCCAGCAGCGGGTTTATCTCCAGGTGCCCCTGCGGAACAAATTACCATATAAAACTGGTTATAGTAGATTACATACCAAGGCCGTTTAAGTGGGAGATGTCGAATTACATGTGATCCGAGGCTTTCTCATTTAACGGCCGAGGTTTGTATACTATTTTTCTGCCCGACGGAGCCGGCAGGCGGCAATTTAGTTTTGCGTAAAGTGGCGCTTACCGGCCGGAGGACTGAAAATTATATTTATTGGCAACATAAAATACCTCCAACAAAATAAACAAATTAAAAATAACTTAAATAAAATAACTAAGAAGAAAATTAAACTAAAAACTAATAGCCCCGGCCCCTGGTCCCAAGAATGCTGGCGGCGTTCCCTCACCGTATCGCAATACTTACTCGTATGCGTTGGGCGAGGTAGCTGCCAGCCTTCTTATCCCCGGAGACGTCGACCAGACGTTTGGCCGAGTCTTTATACAGGCTTTGGGCCGCTGGACCCCACGGACCGAGGGTCTCAACACCAAAAGGAACAAAATTGTAGTTGGCGTCAAAGCCCCTGTATTTAAGCCTCTTAAGGGCCTCTGCCGACTCGGCCGCCGCGCCTGCTCTACCGTGCTCTAATCGTACCGTGGAGGTGGGATGGTGCCAGTGTATCCACGCAAGTGGCGTCCCAAACTAGCACCCGTCGTTGCCATATTATATAACGGAAGTTTAATTATAGCACAGCGTAAGGATGTGTTCTATACAGTGGATTAACTCCGCCGATTTCTGAGTCATCGATGGGGGGTGCGCGGGGAAGGAGGGGAGGAGACGCCGCCGAATTTGTATGAAAATTCGGCGGTCTATTTTAAGGGGTGTAAAATGGAAATTAGTTTGCCAATCAGACTGTAATATGTTTCGCATAGTTTTTGACAACCCTGACCCTCAGTACGACTACCGAGCCGAGCCGCTGGCCGTGTATGAAGTTACTTCACTGTATGGAATACATCCCTACGCTGTGCTTATAGCATGACTTACAGAACACATGGTGTTACTTTACCGCCCTAGGGCAATAATGAGCACTTTACATGCCTGAGTCGAATATTGAAAGTGCCATATGTACTGTAAAATTCGTCTTTTTCGCCCTTGTATCGTAATGTACTATATATGTTTTGATTATTCTTTTTTCAAGTAGTCACACTATATTTTGCTAGTACGTCCCACAATTTTGTCCACTGAATTACGAAAATTCCATACGATTTCGTAACTCAGTGGACAAAATTTAGTACAATTTTTTGTCGCAGATTGGGATTTTGTTTTGGGTTTGGGGTTTTTTTTTTATGCTATAGGGGGCAAACGAGCAAACGAATCGCCTGATGGTAAGCGATTAACGTCGTCCATGGACACCCGCAACACCAGAGGTGTCGCAAGTGCGTTGCCGGCCTTTAAGGTGGGAGTACGCTCTTTTCTTGAAGGTCGTATCGGTCCGGAAACACTGCTGGCGACAGTTCGTTCCACAGTTTAGCTGTGCGAGGCAGGAAGTTTCGGGAAAAGCGCACAGTTGAGGACTGCCAACCATCTAAATGGTGAGAGTGGAAATATTGTCGAGTAGGGCGATGGCGGAAAGAAGCGGCAGGGATTAATCCGAACAATTCCTCAGAACACTCCCCATAATACATGCGATAGAAAATGCAGAAAAAGCCCACATCTCTACGCAGCGCCAAGGGATCAAGCCGATCAGAAATACGTTGGCAGTTGACAATCCGGCCGGTTGATACTCTATTTATTTTTTAACATGCACTGTACACAGTTTTTGACAATAAATTTATCTTTATCTTTATCGCTTACGGCGTAGCGCTGCGGGAATTCCTGAGCGGTGAATGAGTTAAGGACAGGTGCGGTTCCTTACCTGCTGTAGGATGTGTACGTTGTGGTGCTTGGTGAGGCGGCGGTTACACAGCGCGCAGGCCTGCAGCGGCGCCAGCAGCGCGTAGTGCGGCGCGCACAGCCCCAGCGTGTGCAGGCCGGGGTAGTCGGTCTGGAGCTTTAGCTGTTTACAACGTATATTCCATTTTAATTGTGTTATTATTTAGACCAACAGTATTTTTTGTGAAGAAACTTTTTGATCTTGGTGGAGTGAGGCGGAAGTTGATCAGAAATAAAACAATGGTCAGACAGTCAAGTCAAGTCAGAATTGATTAAAAATTCAAACTCAGAGTCGTCGAAAACTCACTAAGGCCCACTTACACCACCCAGGGTTAGTCGCTTACCCTGAGTTAAGATGTCAAATTTCATACAAAAAAACGTTTGGCTCCGGGTTCTGAGGTTAGCCTCAGTGCCCCGGAGTGGTGGAAGTCGCCCAATAAATGTCAAGATTGGACAACTGAGGAAAGATGTTTTTGATACGTACTGTTTGTGTACTGACCAGCTCGCTGACGGGCTGTGTGTGTGTGTGTGTGTGTGTGTGTGTACTGACCAGCTTGCTGACGGGCTGCCGCATCTTGATGAGCCACTTGCGGCAGATGGAGCGCGCGGCGGCGGCCTGGCAGCCGGCCGCGTGGCAGCGCGCGCCCGACGGCTCGCCCGGGCTGTGTGTGTGTGTGTGTGTGTGTACTGACCAGCTTGCTGACGGGCTGCCGCATCTTGATGAGCCACTTGCGGCGGATGGAGCGCGCGGCGGCGGCCTGGCAGCCGGCCGCGTGGCAGCGCGCGCCCGACGGCTCGCCCGGGCTGTGTGTGTGTGTGTGTGTACTGACCAGCTTGCTGACGGGCTGCCGCATCTTGATGAGCCACTTGCGGCGGATGGAGCGCGCGGCGGCGGCCTGGCAGCCGGCCGCGTGGCAGCGCGCGCCCGACGGCTCGCCCGGGCTGTGTGTGTGTGTGTGTGTGTGTGTGTGTGTGTACTGACCAGCTTACTGACGGGCTGCCGCATCTTGATGAGCCACTTGCGGCGGATGGAGCGCGCGGCGGCGGCCTGGCAGCCGGCCGCGTGGCAGCGCGCGCCCGACGGCTCGCCCGGGCTGTGTGTGTGTGTGTGTGTACTGACCAGCTTGCTGACGGGCTGCCGCATCTTGATGAGCCACTTGCGGCGGATGGAGCGCGCGGCGGCGGCCTGGCAGCCGGCCACGTGGCAGCGCGCGCCCGACGGCTCGCCCGGGCTGTGTGTGTGTGTGTGTGTGTGTACTGACCAGCTTGCTGACGGGCTGCCGCATCTTGATGAGCCACTTGCGGCGGATGGAGCGCGCGGCGGCGGCCTGGCAGCCGGCCGCGTGGCAGCGCGCGCCCGACGGCTCGCCCGGGCTGTGTGTGTGTGTGTGTGTACTGACCAGCTTGCTGACGGGCTGCCGCATCTTGATGAGCCACTTGCGGCGGATGGAGCGCGCGGCGGCGGCCTGGCAGCCGGCCGCGTGGCAGCGCGCGCCCGACGGCTCGCCCGGGCTGTGTGTGTGTGTGTGTGTGTGTGTGTGTGTGTACTGACCAGCTTACTGACGGGCTGCCGCATCTTGATGAGCCACTTGCGGCGGATGGAGCGCGCGGCGGCGGCCTGGCAGCCGGCCGCGTGGCAGCGCGCGCCCGACGGCTCGCCCGGGCTGTGTGTGTGTGTGTGTGTGTACTGACCAGCTTGCTGACGGGCTGCCGCATCTTGATGAGCCACTTGCGGCGGATGGAGCGCGCGGCGGCGGCCTGGCAGCCGGCCGCGTGGCAGCGCGCGCCCGACGGCTCGCCCGGGCTGTGTGTGTGTGTGTGTGTGTGTGTACTGACCAGCTTGCTGACGGGCTGCCGCATCTTGATGAGCCACTTGCGGCGGATGGAGCGCGCGGCGGCGGCCTGGCAGCCGGCCGCGTGGCAGCGCGCGCCCGACGGCTCGCCCGGGCTGTGTGTGTGTGTGTGTGTGTGTGTGTGTGTGTACTGACCAGCTTGCTGACGGGCTGCCGCATCTTGATGAGCCACTTGCGGCGGATGGAGCGCGCGGCGGCGGCCTGGCAGCCGGCCGCGTGGCAGCGCGCGCCCGACGGCTCGCCCGGGCTGTGTGTGTGTGTGTGTGTGTACTGACCAGCTTGCTGACGGGCTGCCGCATCTTGATGAGCCACTTGCGGCGGATGGAGCGCGCGGCGGCGGCCTGGCAGCCGGCCGCGTGGCAGCGCGCGCCCGACGGCTCGCCCGGGCTGTGTGTGTGTGTGTGTGTGTACTGACCAGCTTGCTGACGGGCTGCCGCATCTTGATGAGCCACTTGCGGCGGATGGAGCGCGCGGCGGCGGCCTGGCAGCCGGCCGCGTGGCAGTGCGCGCCCGACGGCTCGCCCGGGCTGTGTGTGTGTGTGTGTGTGTACTGACCAGCTTGCTGACGGGCTGCCGCATCTTGATGAGCCACTTGCGGCGGATGGAGCGCGCGGCGGCGGCCTGGCAGCCGGCCGCGTGGCAGCGCGCGCCCGACGGCTCGCCCGGGCTGTGTGTGTGTGTGTGTGTGTATTGACCAGCTTGCTGACGGGCTGCCGCATCTTGATGAGCCACTTGCGGCGGATGGAGCGCGCGGCGGCGGCCTGGCAGCCGGCCGCGTGGCAGCGCGCGCCCGACGGCTCGCCCGGGCTGTGTGTGTGTGTGTGTGTGTACTGACCAGCTTGCTGACGGGCTGCCGCATCTTGATGAGCCACTTGCGGCGGATGGAGCGCGCGGCGGCGGCCTGGCAGCCGGCCGCGTGGCAGTGCGCGCCCGACGGCTCGCCCGGGCTGTGTGTGTGTGTGTGTGTGTACTGACCAGCTTGCTGACGGGCTGCCGCATCTTGATGAGCCACTTGCGGCGGATGGAGCGCGCGGCGGCGGCCTGGCAGCCGGCCGCGTGGCAGCGCGCGCCCGACGGCTCGCCCGGGCTGTGTGTGTGTGTGTGTGTGTGTACTGACCAGCTTGCTGACGGGCTGCCGCATCTTGATGAGCCACTTGCGGCGGATGGAGCGCGCGGCGGCGGCCTGGCAGCCGGCCGCGTGGCAGCGCGCGCCCGACGGCTCGCCCGGGCTGTGTGTGTGTGTGTGTGTGTACTGACCAGCTTGCTGACGGGCTGCCGCATCTTGATGAGCCACTTGCGGCGGATGGAGCGCGCGGCGGCGGCCTGGCAGCCGGCCGCGTGGCAGCGCGCGCCCGACGGCTCGCCCGGGCTGTGTGTGTGTGTGTGTGTGTGTGTGTACTGACCAGCTTGCTGACGGGCTGCCGCATCTTGATGAGCCACTTGCGGCGGATGGAGCGCGCGGCGGCGGCCTGGCAGCCGGCCGCGTGGCAGCGCGCGCCCGACGGCTCGCCCGGGCTGTGTGTGTGTGTGTGTGTACTGTCCAGCTTGCTGACGGGCTGCCGCATCTTGATGAGCCACTTGCGGCGGATGGAGCGCGCGGCGGCGGCCTGGCAGCCGGCCGCGTGGTAGCGCGCGCCCGACGGCTCGCCCGGGCTGTGTGTGTGTGTGTGTGTGTACTGACCAGCTTGCTGACGGGCTGCCGCATCTTGATGAGCCACTTGCGGCGGATGGAGCGCGCGGCGGCGGCCTGGCAGCCGGCCACGTGGCAGCGCGCGCCCGACGGCTCGCCCGGGCTGTGTGTGTGTGTGTGTGTGTACTGACCAGCTTGCTGACGGGCTGCCGCATCTTGATGAGCCACTTGCGGCGGATGGAGCGCGCGGCGGCGGCCTGGCAGCCGGCCGCGTGGCAGCGCGCGCCCGACGGCTCGCCCGGGCTGTGTGTGTGTGTGTGTGTGTACTGACCAGCTTGCTGACGGGCTGCCGCATCTTGATGAGCCACTTGCGGCGGATGGAGCGCGCGGCGGCGGCCTGGCAGCCGGCCGCGTGGCAGCGCGCGCCCGACGGCTCGCCCGGGCTGTGTGTGTGTGTGTGTGTACTGACCAGCTTGCTGACGGGCTGCCGCATCTTGATGAGCCACTTGCGGCGGATGGAGCGCGCGGCGGCGGCCTGGCAGCCGGCCGCGTGGCAGCGCGCGCCCGACGGCTCGCCCGGGCTGTGTGTGTGTGTGTGTGTACTGACCAGCTTGCTGACGGGCTGCCGCATCTTGATGAGCCACTTGCGGCGGATGGAGCGCGCGGCGGCGGCCTGGCAGCCGGCCGCGTGGCAGCGCGCGCCCGACGGCTCGCCCGGGCTGTGTGTGTGTGTGTGTGTGTGTGTACTGACCAGCTTGCTGACGGGCTGCCGCATCTTGATGAGCCACTTGCGGCGGATGGAGCGCGCGGCGGCGGCCTGGCAGCCGGCCGCGTGGCAGCGCGCGCCCGACGGCTCGCCCGGGCTGTGTGTGTGTGTGTGTGTGTGTGTACTGACCAGCTTGCTGACGGGCTGCCGCATCTTGATGAGCCACTTGCGGCGGATGGAGCGCGCGGCGGCGGCCTGGCAGCCGGCCGCGTGGCAGCGCGCGCCCGACGGCTCGCCCGGGCTGTGTGTGTGTGTGTGTGTGTGTACTGACCAGCTTGCTGACGGGCTGCCGCATCTTGATGAGCCACTTGCGGCGGATGGAGCGCGCGGCGGCGGCCTGGCAGCCGGCCGCGTGGCAGCGCGCGCCCGACGGCTCGCCCGGGCTGTGTGTGTGTGTGTGTGTGTGTGTGTACTGACCAGCTTGCTGACGGGCTGCCGCATCTTGATGAGCCACTTGCGGCGGATGGAGCGCGCGGCGGCGGCCTGGCAGCCGGCCGCGTGGCAGCGCGCGCCCGACGGCTCGCCCGGGCTGTGTGTGTGTGTGTGTGTGTGTGTACTGACCAGCTTGCTGACGGGCTGCCGCATCTTGATGAGCCACTTGCGGCGGATGGAGCGCGCGGCGGCGGCCTGGCAGCCGGCCGCGTGGCAGCGCGCGCCCGACGGCTCGCCCGGGCTGTGTGTGTGTGTGTGTGTGTGTACTGACCAGCTTGCTGACGGGCTGCCGCATCTTGATGAGCCACTTGCGGCGGATGGAGCGCGCGGCGGCGGCCTGGCAGCCGGCCGCGTGGCAGCGCGCGCCCGACGGCTCGCCCGGGCTGTGTGTGTGTGTGTGTGTGTGTACTGACCAGCTTGCTGACGGGCTGCCGCATCTTGATGAGCCACTTGCGGCGGATGGAGCGCGCGGCGGCGGCCTGGCAGCCGGCCGCGTGGCAGCGCGCGCCCGACGGCTCGCCCGGGCTGTGTGTGTGTGTGTGTGTGTGTACTGACCAGCTTGCTGACGGGCTGCCGCATCTTGATGAGCCACTTGCGGCGGATGGAGCGCGCGGCGGCGGCCTGGCAGCCGGCCGCGTGGCAGCGCGCGCCCGACGGCTCGCCCGGGCTGTGTGTGTGTGTGTGTGTGTGTACTGACCAGCTTGCTGACGGGCTGCCGCATCTTGATGAGCCACTTGCGGCGGATGGAGCGCGCGGCGGCGGCCTGGCAGCCGGCCGCGTGGCAGCGCGCGCCCGACGGCTCGCCCGGGCTGTGTGTGTGTGTGTGTGTGTGTACTGACCAGCTTGCTGACGGGCTGCCGCATCTTGATGAGCCACTTGCGGCGGATGGAGCGCGCGGCGGCGGCCTGGCAGCCGGCCGCGTGGCAGCGCGCGCCCGACGGCTCGCCCGGGCTGTGTGTGTGTGTGTGTACTGACCAGCTTGCTGACGGGCTGCCGCATCTTGATGAGCCACTTGCGGCGGATGGAGCGCGCGGCGGCGGCCTGGCAGCCGGCCGCGTGGCAGCGCGCGCCCGACGGCTCGCCCGGGCTGTGTGTGTGTGTGTGTGTGTGTACTGACCAGCTTGCTGACGGGCTGCCGCATCTTGATGAGCCACTTGCGGCGGATGGAGCGCGCGGCGGCGGCCTGGCAGCCGGCCGCGTGGCAGCGCGCGCCCGACGGCTCGCCCGGGCTGTGTGTGTGTGTGTGTGTGTGTACTGACCAGCTTGCTGACGGGCTGCCGCATCTTGATGAGCCACTTGCGGCGGATGGAGCGCGCGGCGGCGGCCTGGCAGCCGGCCGCGTGGCAGCGCGCGCCCAGCGCCGCGTCAGAGTCCGAGCCCGACGGCTCGCCCGGGCTGCCGGGCTTCTCCGCTTGTCTAACCATATAAACATTGACCATTGTAATATTGCATTAGTGGCCTGAGTGGCCGCTCGAGCGCGAGCAGCGTTCATGTATATGACACAAGCACATGTATATGAACATCCTGAGTAAACGCTGCTCGTTTGCCGCTCAGGCTTTATACTAAGCTCTAAAAGAACATTCTAGCGGAACGATTAGGAGTCACATCGATGTTAATAAAACAAATGTAAACATAAGCGTTGCTTCTCGTCTCGGGCAATCAGACCCCATTGTAGATAACTTTACCACTTTGTACTGTAAATAGAATTACTGCCTGGTACAAATTTCATTTTGGATAACTTGGATAACTTTGGATGGATAACTCCAGGTCTCATTAAATGTATAAAGAAAAGGGATAAGTTACACATTATGGCTAGAGCCTCGCCTAACGACCTCATCTTAAGGAAAACCTACACTCGTTACAGAAACCTATGTGATATTATATTACACGATGTTAGGTCTGAATATCATAGTAAACAAATAACTGATAGTAAAGGAAATAATAAAAAGCTTTGGAAAACAATTAAGTCTATATACGATGTTCCGAGTAAAAATCGTGATTTAAGTGAACTGCTGCAGTCTGAGCGTTCGGTCCAAGAATCGTTAAACAAGTGTAACTTACATTTCTCAACTATGGGAAAACAATTGTCCGATCGTATATTATCAAGGTTGCCAGAAACGCAGGAGTCTCATGCCGATAAGGTCGTCTTACACTCAAGTCAATGTAAATCATTTTTTATGGAACCGACAGATATAAATGAAGTAGAAAAACTTATCGCACAACTTAAACCTGATAGTACTCCTGGTATTGATGGCTGTGGGCCGTCGCTAATCAAGGCTGTCCGTAAGGTTATTATAGAACCTCTAACTCATATATTTAATCTAAGTCTGGAATCAGGTAGCTTTCCTGAATGTTGGAAACATGCCATTGTCTCACCAATATATAAAAACGGGGATAAGAGTGATATAATTAATTACAGGCCCATATCTCTCTTAACCGTTTTTTCAAAATTGTTAGAAAAAATTGTAAATAAACGCCTTGTTAACTTTCTAGGGAAGAACTTAGTAATCTCAGATCGTCAATTCGGGTTTAGATCAGGCAAGTCCACCGAAGATGCTGCAGTTCTTCTAACTAATGTTATCTCACAGCAGGTAGACGGTGGCGAGAAATGCTTAGGAGTATTTCTAGATCTTGCCAAGGCTTTCGACTCCGTCTCGATCCCCATTCTCCTTAAAAAACTGGAGGCTGTTGGAGTGAGAGGCGTTCCTTTGCAATGGCTCAGAAGTTACTTAACAAACAGGAGACAATCTGTTAAAATCGGAGAATGCCGTAGCCAGCCGCGTTCTGTTAATTTTGGCGTACCTCAGGGGAGCATTCTTGGTCCGACATTGTTCACAATATATATTAATGACCTTCTCTGTCTGAAGATACCCAACTCAAATATGATTTGTTATGCAGATGACACTGTGGTAATTTTTAGTGGCAAAACATGGAAGGAAACGTTTGAAGTAGCAAACCGCGGTTTATCAGGAATGGTCTCTTGGTTCGACGCTAATCTTTTAACTTTAAATGCAGATAAATCCTACTACATCCCTTTTACTAAAACCGCAGCAAGCACTCCACCTTTGTCTGATTACGTATGGTTGCACTACTGCGGCAACAACCAACAGTCTTGTAACTGTAACCAATTGACTAGACGCAGTGTAGTCAAATATTTGGGTCTCCTCATTGATCAACATCTGTCTTTCAAAGAACACATAAGTACACTTACAAAAAGAGTAAGAAAAATAATATACATTGTTAAACGCCTTCGCAACTGCACGCTTCCCAATATTCTCCGGACAGTGTATTATGCATTATGCCAGTCGGTGACACAATACTGCATAGCAGTTTGGGGCAGCGCCTGCAAGACAACTTTGCTAGATCTTGAGCGAGCTCAAAGGGCCGTTATAAAAGTAATGCTTGCAAAGAAATTTCGCTTTCCGACAGCACAACTTTACAAGGAAAGCAAACTTCTTACAGTCAGGCAATTATTTATTCTGAAAGCAGTCACTCGTACGCACGGAGACATACTTATTTCAGCACAGCACCAGAAATTATTAAACAATCGGACATACCGGGTTCCTCTCCCTAAGGTCACTTCTGTTTATGCCAAACGTTCGCCAGCGTTCATGCATCCTTTTATTTATAATGTTGTCTGCAAACACGTGGAAATAAAGAATTGCACGCTTCCCAGAACAAAGCGAGTCTTGGGGATAGGTTAAATACTTTAAATTATTGTGATACAGAGAGCCTTTTCCTAATAGTCAAGTAGGATACAAAGACTCACGCATACACACACTTACAGACGCACACACGCACATACTCACACATTCCCACATACACACACATAATATATAAATACACACACAAACACCTTAAAAGCTATTGCATGCTATTATTAAGTAATTGTCACTCCTTTTTTAAGAATTTGAAAAATCAACTACGTATAATTAAAAGTAACGTTAACAATGTAAATTACCTACTTGTATACCTAAAGTCTCTCAATGGTTCCCAAGATACAGGCTCGGCCTAGTTTGGGGACCGCTGTTTTTCATATCATAAATCAATAAATCATTCATTCATTCATTCATTTTCGAACGTGGACTCCAGCGGGAACATTTCTAACGTCATTTTGACAATTCCCTCATCAATAATGATATGGGACAGGACCCTCGCATGAGTGACTACTCGAGCCTGTGGCATAAGCCGGGAAAACGCTAGGAAAAAAACAAATTTAATGGGAGCTACCGTATTGTCGCTCACCAGACGGCGCCACTCATTCGTGGATCCTGTGTCAGTATGAGAGAACTGTCAAAGTGACGTTTGAAATGTTCCCACAGGACCCACGTTCCACTAGCGACCCTGGCGGTAAATCGACTCGCGGTAATCCTCATTGCATAAATAAGGTATAGGGTAAAACTCACTGAGGCTGTGCCGGTTGTCCTAGCGGTTTGGGGGCTCGCTTGCGGTACGAGGGGCAGTTGGCGCGTCGGTCCACATGACGGTAGCAAGCGTCGCACAGGCAGCTGTCTATTGTTAGCCGCTCTTCGTCTGCAATGAATAAACCCTTATAGTTTATGGACAGAGTAAATCATGCTTACTAGACATTCCGAATCCGAAGCCCGCTTTAGTTCATTGAACAAATTACACTGCAATCCATTGCTTTGTTTACCCCAAGGTATATTGCGATTCAAATAGGGTTCATTCAGACTAGGCGCGGCAACCTTGGAGCTACCTCGTGAAGCAAGTGTCCATACGCGCGACGCTCTATGTCACTCAGAACTGGTTTCTGGCTTCAATTTGGGAGAATGTTAAACGGGCCTTCTCCTAAATAGGCTAGGCGACTAAAAAATCTATTTAGTCCGTCTGTTAGAATATAAAAAAAATATTGTACACGTATTTTTTCTTTTGTTCGTCAAATCAAAAATGACGAAAATACAGTGTGTTCAAGTTTCGCGTAACGTCACTAATAGGTACAATTCTTACCTAGTAGTGACGTCATAAGCCCCCCACGCCGGAACTTTGATGCTCTATATCTTCGTCTATTTTAGTTAAATTGAAATAGTCAAAAATACGCGATTTTCGACAATCTACTCGTAACTGGCGGACTAATTAAAATGATAGTTTTTCAACTAGTCGTCATCCCTATTATTAGGTTTAGTCCCTGGTTTTGGAACCTGAATGTGCCTACAATACTGTGATGAGATGAAGATACACTAACTCCGAAGTATTTATTATAAATATTATAATAATGTTTAAAAAGTTTCCTACTACAGCCTAAGCCTGGGAGAAATCCTAAGATATCACAATGAACACACAATTTCCGAAGGAACTTGAGAGACCGTAATATTAGATTATTAAAGTACAAAGTGACCAACAATATTACTTACTGTCCAAAACCTTCTTCTGTCGCTCCGTGCTCTTCATCTGCGCGATATGACAGGGCGTGTCAAAGAGGCCGAATTTCCCTCCACAATAGAAGCACTGATCCTGGCACAACCGGCCCGGGTGGATGCTGAAGGAGGAGGCCTTCTCCGGGATCACCAGGTTCAGGGTCTCTTTGGGCTCCGGTTCCGGGACGGCCTCGGCTTCCACTGTGGAGTTAGTAATCAATGAGGACATGTCGCCTGTGAAGGCGATTGGAATGAAATATCGCGCTGTAATATGTACGCTCGCATTATACAACAAAAGAGGGTAGAGACACCCTCTGAACATAGATGAATAAGATGTGTTTATTAGGGTATCTCTAACCTATGTACAAAGTCTCATTATTAACGCCACAGTATCTAGGTACTAACGGAGAAATTACCGATTTAATAGTAATTAATTTTGGAACAGCCTCTATACATATTTAAGGGTATTTCAACTTGATTAACCTCTTTAAACCGCGAAACCCAGGCACTCGATACTAAGGCTTATGCCATGTCACTAGTGTCACTTTTATATTATCGTCATTGTAAACTACTGATACAGTATACCATTATTATTGTTGATTTATTTGAATTAATTTATCTTTTAAAATATTTTTATTTTATTTTCATATAATCTATCATATTACAACATTCCTGAGAAGGAACTCTACTCGGGATCTCGATCAATGTCCGGAGGGTAGATACACGTTGTATTAGTCAGTACCGACCCTAAATATAAATAGGATTGTCAGATAATGTGTCAAAAGATGGAGTTTATGTCTCGAGGCAATAAAGATAGTAAAATTAGAAGAACTCTCGAGGCAATAAAGATAGTAAAATTAGAAGAACTTACAGAACCAATTCCGGTAAGGAAATTTGTAGTTTTTAGCACAGTTATGTATTTTTGGGTGTACATATTTTTTTTGTATTAAATATGTGTTAATCTGAGCAATTAGCTTAGATTATGTCTATGACGATCTATTTACAATTCAACTAATATTTTAAGAACCTCAGGATTAACATTTTAAAAATTACTGTACATATTGGATTTGTATCTGAATAAGTTTTAAGTGATCAATTTTTTACGAAGACAATAAATTCGTGATTCCTCCCCAATCCCGTTATGAATATCGTGTCGATTACAGGTGTAGATATGTGAAAATTAAAATAAAATAATGATGTTTTCGTTATGATTATTTTCATAATTCACGGATACCACACAGTAGATCCGTTATAATTATTATTTCTTACAAAAATATATTAAAGTTTTAAAACATGCCTAGTAACTTGCTTTTGTTATCGGGTGACAGATGTTCTGTGTAAGTGTTACATGCAATAGGCTGTTGACCAAGTTAATAAAAACATTTTTTTACCAAACATACGATATGGAAAGAAAATATTAGTTAGTTAAATGTGAAAATAATACCCAGAAGTTTTTATAAAGTATTTCTTGGTTCTAAAGATCAGACACTATTCAGTGGAAAAATAAATATTCAAGTTTCAGACCAACAAAACTTCTGGTTATTTTAATGGAAAATATAAACGACCAGAGGCAAACAGTAATTGTAGAGCTAAAATATATTGAGCGCACTTTATATAACAGTGCCACACGATTTAACATTTTGAACCAAACGGCGAAGGGATATAAACGCTAGGCGATCGAATTATTTAAGCAAAATTGAACTTTAAGGAGTTCCTCGAAAGTCCCTATTGCATTGGCAAAGCTTTGGGCTGTGCCCGTCATCGGCGGCATTTTTCCGATGACAGCTATTCCAACTGCGGCGGTCAAAAGAATAAAGATTCAAACGACATGACAGATTTAAAAAAAAAAGGTTTTCCTACTGAATTCATGAATTCTGTTTGCGTCTAGCGTGTGTACGGGTGAGTGTAAGTGCCACACACCGTGGTTAAGACGGTTACTGTAAGACTTTCTGTGCCCACCCTCAGATCCAGCTCCGGCGAAGGCCTGTGAACAAACAATACACATTAATTTACAAAAAAAGTAAAGCCATACATTTTCCATCATCTCCGAAAGTTGCGGGGCGACCAAATGTTCTACGGGCAAGCCAGAGCTGATTTGGCCCGCTAGTCTTTAAGGCAAAACGTGCTTGGCTCACGCTAGGGAATCTGGCAGGAATCGAGTTCTATGATCGCTCCGCCACAGGTTTCGCGAGGCGACACCGAGTTGATTTTAAATCTGGGTTTAAATATTATAAAGGTACCAAATCATGTTTCTGGATGGGATCTATATCGAAATCCTTATTTTTTAAATCCTATTTTTGCATTCCCTAACACTGTCACAATGATTATTTGTCCTAAACTCGTGTGCGTAACCCTCAAATCGAGATAATCGACTTTTCTGACAGCGATTCGGTTCTGTGTGTGTGAGGCCGTTTTTGGGCAATCATAATAATGTTAAATAATCATTATGACAATTGATCGTTAGGAATTATGATCATTGGGACAAAACAGTTAGGGATGTCGGACCCTTCTGGATGTCGATGTAATAAATGTATAATTTTGTAGTTACAAAATACATAATGTGTACGTAGTCAGGTATGACTTTCCGAGTCAGGTTTAGGTATGCGTAAACTCGCGCTACTTAAATTCATAAAATCTCACATCATTAATGTAGAGCTTCAGATTTAGAGATTACTTAAGTTTGAACTTTAACACACCATTGTTAAATTGCACAAATACAGTAGAATTTTATACTGACTCCGCTTATATTGAGCAACCGCTTAGTATGGGGCGATTAAATTACAAAGTTTAGTTTTATTATGTCTTCGCTTATACATTAAATAAAACCAAATTAGCTTAACAGGTAAAGGCTTACCAGTTAAGCCTATTTTTTGGAATCATGTCCGGTTACAATAACGCAGATTTTTATGTTGCAATGCCGTTCAACAAAAGTTAATTTGTTAATTTTAATAATATAAGTAGGTACCAAATATACACATTACAAAAACTTGGTGTTTCATTTACTAATTAAATATTGGTGATTGAAAATTTACCAGAACACAGCAAATTTACTTCTTACTTCAATGATCCACTTATATCTTTGTCTTCGTTTCTACTGTACTTTTGGAAAACGGTAGTCTACAGTCGCTATTCTGGTTAGTGTTATTATAATGTACAGACAGCTCAGCTCATATCAGTATCAACAGTTTCTATTTTATCAGCAGCGAGTGCAATGATCGTCTCGACTACTCCCACCACCCTTGCTTGGTCCCAATAACCGGATTCTACCGTGCTACCGCAATTAACATTCACGTCATTACTAAAGTATTGCGTATTAGTGAAAAAGTTGCAGTTTGCGCGTGCTACGGCGTAGAGCCGTAGAGGGCCCGCGTAGACCAGAAGGGCATCCGTGACCTCATTGTCGTGCGACAGACCATTGACCAGCTCTTGAATGGAATTTGTTAAAGACCTTTACAGACGCTAAACTTGCGATTAACCACGAGTTTGAAATCTAGTGTATAAATCTATAGTCGCTTTCACTTGCGGGTGGAAGCGAGATGGAACTGTAACATGTCGACATTTATAGCAACTCATGGTAGAGACAAAACTCATACTGAAGCTTTCGTCATGAAATTATATTTATTGTACTTTTATTATTTTACGTGGTTAAAATTTAATATTTATGGCGTTATGCCTAAACGCATAAGCTAAATGTTAACCGGAGTCACACAGTATTAGGATCACAGTTTTGTCTTAGCGGCGTGGTATCCGTATATGACATTGATCCAAGTTAGCTAAACCAAAAGTAGTATTCATTAGAGTAAGTCAGCCTAAAGTTTTTCCCCTAAAAGGTGACAGACGGCTAAAGTTAATGTAAATAAATAACTTTATTTACACTAACTTTATAGATTAAATAGGTAACAAGGAGATATGTACCGCACACAATATAAAAGGCAGGTGACATTGAATAATAACAATGGGACAATGTCAAACTAGACTGGAAAGATGAATTTCAACCTACTCAGACCCGTTCTTATATTGCCAAGGTAAAATATTTATATGTTAGAGTCAAAATAATCTGTCAAATGTTAGTCAGTTTAACTATCTTTTTAGGGGCCCGTAAGGGTAAAACGGGATCCTACTACTCTGTCCGGCTGTATCTCATGAACCATGGCAACAGGTAGACGCTTGAAATATTCTGTTTATATATTAATTTTTTAAATAAATAATTAAATTAAAATAAAATAAATATTTAAGGGGGAATCCCATACAATTTATAGCCCTTCGTGAGCGAGTCCGGCTCGCACTTGGCCGGTTTTTTATTTATTTTATTCCCCTACCCTTATTTATTTTATTCCTTCACAACCCTGGCTGTAAATATAAGTATTATGCGACAATCTTACATAGTCCTACAGTAAGCTTAATTAGGCTTGTGTTATGGGTATATATAATAGATAAATACTTTAATACATAGAAAACATCCATTCATCAGGAACAAATCGTGATAAACACACAAATAAATGTCCTTACCAGGATTCGAACCCGGGACCTCCTGCTTCGTAGGCAGTCACTACCAACTAGGTCAGGAGGCCGTTAGCAGGGTGTATTTTGCCAATGTCAGTGTTTAGGCTCCGTCACGATCGGAGAATGTATGGTGCAAAGGTTCAATGGTTTAAATATCTATCAACAAATCAGAAAACGACAAGAAAAGAAATACGATGAAAATACTCCTGAAAAGACAGATGATTTCAAGTTAGGTTATTAAAAACTAGTATTATTTGTTGCTTTACTCTGAAAGGGATGAAAAAGAGTAGTATGCTCACCTCTCGGCGTTCGATGGTGTAGTAGGCATCGTCCTCGGCTGCCGCGTCGCCCGGCTCGGGAGCAGGCTTGCCCGCACGATTCTTGCTCTTCTGGAAGGTCATCTTCAAAGAACTCCTGTACTTTTTCTTATCCCTCTCCGCCCCACCCCTATTCAGCTTTATCACAGTCTTCAACGTCCCAGTGTAGTCCCCGGAACCTTTCTTATCTTTCTTATTCACATTCATGTTAGCTATACGCTGTTTTTCTTTAAGCTTCTCTATCTTCGCCTCTTTGGCGGCTTTGTGAGTTAATAAGCCGAGAGTTCTAAGTACATTCTCTTTGCGTTTTTGACTCTCAGGGGTTTCGTGGAGCATGGTGCTGGGGCCGGGCTGGCTTTCGGTGGAATTTCGTGCAGATTTACTAGTTTTCCCGGGACTCTTTCCTGGTTTGGCTAGCTCTGCAGATTCAGATAGCTTGCTCTCTGATGGTTTAGTTTCCACTGGTTTCTCTGTTTCGACATCCATTTCTTTAATCTCTTCGGAAACTGCCAGTTTTTCTTCTTTAGGTTCTTCAGAAATTTCCATTTTCTCTTCTACCTTTTCTGCCACATCAACTCGCTCAACCATCGGTTCAGCCTTTTCAGGCTCTGGTATTGCGGGCGCTTGCTCAATAGGCGTGATTTCAGCAGGTTTTTCAGGTAAGACGCTAACAACTTTCGGGATTTCAGTGGCCAGAGGTATGTCATCAGGAACTAGTTTGACGTTTTCTAGAGGAGGCGCCAGGGCTTCGGTCTCCATTGGCTTTACCTCAGGGGACTTGATGGCCACGGGTGTTGGCGTCACTGCGATCGGCGTTGGTGGCGGCGATTTTATTTGCGGAGGCGGTGATTTTATTTGCGGAGGAGGCGATTTTATTTGCGGAGGAGGCGATTTTATTTGCGGAGGGGGCGATTTTATTTGCGGAGGAGGCGATTTTATTTTCTCTAAAACAGCCATTTTCTCTTCTGGCTCAACAGTTGATTCAGACGTTTTCCGAGATAAAGAGTCTCTCGATCTACGTAGGCTCGAGTCCACCACGCGCGGCGTTATTGATATCTGGCTTGTATCCAAGACCACCCCCTTAAGGGTAGCAGTGGGGGTGTTAGGATGTAAAGTAGCAAATTGGTGTAAGTCCACCTGTGTTGCCGGTGCTGATTTATCCACAGATTTCCTGATTTCAGTCAATGTCACATCTTTGCCCAGTGATTTCTCGAAAATGCTGATAGCATCCGACTCCTTTGAATGATTAGAGCTTGTGGACTCTTTTCTGGAACTAAAACTATTCCTCTTTATTAATGTGACGGAGTTGGGTAAGTCAATGTCTATAGATTTTCTAACTTGGTCTCTCTTAACTATTGATATAGCTGAGTTATTTTCAAAACAACTCAGTACGTTCTCCTTTTCAATAGGTCTTTCAGGAGATCTCACGGACTGCACGTCTTTCAGCGGCTTGAAGTCTGCTCCCGATTTGTTAATTAAAACAACATCATTAGTAACCATAACCGATTTGCTGTCAGTTGATCTAATTTCAGACTCCTGTCTCTGTCTTTTCTTGTCAAATTCTTCAAAAACTTTCAGTCTATCCATGAGTTTGTCTATACTCGCGACGGGTTTATAGGTGATTTCTGGTTTATTGGTGTCTGCTGCCTTTTCTAGGGAATCCTCTTCATAGTGTAGTCTTATGTTTTCACTGTCGTCAGTCTTCGACGGCGTGCTATCAGTCGTGACGGAAGGCGTCTCCTTATCTTTAACGGGCGTCTCTGGTGTGATGATGCTATTGTTGTCTCCAAGTGGCTTAGACAGGCCATAGAACTTGGAGACGGATTTGGTCTGCACCTCGTCCACAGTCTCGTTGGCCATTTCGTGGTCGCGGTCTATGTTTTGGTCCAGATTGCTGATGAGATCGTCGATTTCCTTGGACAAGGTCTCGAGTGTCTCGTGTTTGTCGGCATCATCGGCCTGTCCGGCCGAGGCACGACGCGAGGCAGGCTGGAAGCCGACGTGCGGACGCGCTGCAGCCGCCACCTTCCGACCTCGCCTAGCTTTCCTTAAATTCTTTGCCACCTCCTTAGTGTTAAAAGTCCTGGACATACTACTGAGTATACTACTACGGGCGTCCAGAAGCGTGTCTTTTTCAGTCTTCCCTTTCTTGTCTTCTGATGAATTTAAATTTTCTAATTTTATCCTATTACTATTATTGTTGTCAGAGTCTAGTGAAGTACTTCTTTTTAAGCTCATGTTTTTCTTGCTCTTTTCGTTTGTGTTACAGCTAGGTTCCGTTACGGGATCTGTTAATTTAGGATCAATGAGAGAAGGCACTTTTTCCGTATTAGAGATCTGTACATTATTTTCAAAATCTAAATCTAGTTCAGTCTTAGGCTTTTCTAATTTTTTATTGAGCTCCTTGCCATCAGCGTCCGTAAGTGTCTCACTAAGACTCACATCAGACTCCGTGATGTCTGAGCATTTGGAGATCTCGCTGCCTTCCCGGGAGCACGAGCGGCCTCGCTTCAATTTCTTACAGTCTTCGGAGGCATCTGTGGTATCACTAGTCTTTGAATCAGAAAGTAGCCTGCGTCGCTTATTCTGTTCTTTCATTACAACTTCAGTTAAAAGTTTGGTTTTAACATTCCTTGGCTTTCCTCTTCTGACATTCTTATTATCAACCAAGGAAGGGCTGTTGCTGCGCTCAGAGCGCATGGAGTAGGGACTGGTGCGAGACCCCAAAAGGCTGGTGGGTGATTCTGATAGAACTGACTTGAGCATGGCTTTATCAGATGTAAGTCTCTGCTTTCTGCCAACTGTCTTAGGACTTGAGGACCTAGAATTAGGCGTAGTATCGTCAACCGGCTCTTTCTTGATCTCAGTGACAGGTATCAGGGGAACAGTCTCCTTATCTTGAGAATTCTCAGGTTCAGATTTCACCGCAGGCTTTCTACCTCTAGGGGCACTCTGCTTTAAAACATTCTTGAGTTTGCTTTTAGCTGTAGTGATAACTTTCTTGCTTCTCAAGGCTTTCCGAATGCCTAGGGGTCGTTTCTTGACAACAGCCTTAGGCTTTAAATTTTTCTTAGGTTCTTTGGATGTCTTGGGTTCATCTTGGCTGGCTTTGTTTTCCTCGCTGATGTCGGAGGCCTTCTTCTTGGCCTGTCGGGTCTTGGGTTCTATAGTAGTTTCCTCATCAATGCTCTTGTCCAGCTCATCTTTAGCCTGTTTAGTTTTCATGTTGGAATGTGTGGTGGGAGAGGATCCCGTACTTCCGACATCAGGTACAGACTGGCTGTCAGCTCTGGATTTAGACCTGAGAGTGATAGTCGAGGTGGGCTTATGCTTGTGTTCCTCTCCGTCTGAGTCCGGCAGGGCGCAGTCGGCCAGGGGCTCCTCGGGGCTCGGGTAGCAGCCGGTGTCGTCCTTCACTGAGCTAGTGCCACTCCGTGGTCGCAAGGAATCCTTCAACTTTGTGTTAGAACGACATTGAGCCATAATACGCCTCTACTGGACACATTTCCAACCTGAAACACAATAGCAAATACAATGTAGCACCCTGCAATCAAAATTAGCGACGTGGTAATATAACTATAACTGGAATAACAGACGTTTCTCACATAAAATTAAGTAACGTTCGTTTCAGATTTTTATAACGGGATTTTCTAAATTATTTACATAAAATACCACTAAACTGCATTCATTATTATAATATAACACAAATTAAGTTCACAAAAACTTATTTCGTAAAATAAATCGAGTGAGAAATCGTCGTAAACAAAAGCTGGGACAGCGGAACATCCAACAAGTTCGCGCACTATTTCTCCAAATTGATTTAATTTCATGGTAAAATAAGCGGCTTGGTTTAAAAACAATTGTTCAAAAAGCCTAAAAATAACTTAATTTACTTGTTTACATCGTTGGTTGAGGAGAAAATCGCGCCGGAAAGTCATGAAAAAGTCATGTTTTGGTGGCCTTAGGTCGCGAATGACACCTAACGCCACCTACCAGCTGACGGTGCGTGTGCGTCGAGCGAACGAAAGCCCCAAATCATTTCCCTAGCCGTGGCGCACCTCTGCAATGTCCTCACAATATACTCACATTTTATCCAATGAAACGTCCAAAAACCACAATAAAAGGTTAATTAGACACACAACGCACCATAATATGCGAAAAAGTTCAATATAAACACGCGTTTAAACTTAGAAAACGATTTTTGAAAAGCCCAAATGTCTGCAGGCGTCCGCCATAATGTTTCCTTCGAAACGAACGAATAATATAGTTCTTATTGCTCTTGTAGCAATTCGCTCTATTCGCTATTCAAAATGGCGGCGATGTGGCGTGCACAGTGCGCATTTGCGCGACTTTTTACCGGAAAAACTGGACAAATCTTGAACAACGCGACGGATTTTGGTACAAAACTCGCCCCGGAATCACTATCGGTAATTTTTTAATTATATTTTCACTCGCGTCGTCTTGTAATGTGGCTTTGACTGCAACATGTGACAGAACTATGGGCGTACGGTGGCGCACGCAAGTCGTCCTCGCTCACGTCGCATTATTTTCAGAATGACGTTGATTGATGAGCGATGACAAGCGACGCCGCGTGTAGGTTTTATTGATATTATTGCATTTTATTACTGTGTTTATCAAAATTAAAGCATTATAATATTTTTTGGTGTTACATTGCATAGGTTGTTTGTAATAATAATGAAAATAACGCGTTTTTTCTTTGTTTCAGGTTATAGCGACGAGGAATTATTCCAATTACAAAAATTCTCCATTAGTACACAGAATAACCGAGCAATATGAGTATGAAGTAGTTAAAAATCCCGTAGAATGGACTTATGTGGAGAGACTTTTACCGTTCGACATCATTCCTGAAGTCAAACCCAAGGCCCAGTACCCATCGGGTTGGGTGCCTCCAAAAGAAGAAGCACTAGAATTACCCTACTTCATTTCAAGAACCAAGAATCATTTTTTGCCAATATATTTACTCATGACGTTTAAAGGTTCACGTAAAATAACTATGATAAAAAAGATAGATGGTGATATTTGGCGAATGAATGACGACATTAAGGAATTCTTGGAAGAGAAAATGAAGAGATATGTGGAGACTAGGGTTCATGAATTAGGTCGTTTTATCGAAGTTAAAGGTGATTACGTTAATGACCTACGTGATTGGGCGCATTCCAAGGGTTTCTAAATATACTGTAATTGTTAGTTGTGAATTAAAATGCCGTAATGAGATAGTAATTTGTTTCTCTTCCCCCCAAACCCGAAATTGATAAATAGACGCACTTGTGCTTGATGATATTTGCAAAGTTAATAGAAAGGAATAAGTATTTTCTAGCTAATAATAGTTTTATTAACTGTCCTCTGTATTAACTTTGCATATTTAGCTAGTAATGCAGTAGTCACTATATAGGCGTTTATCATACTATATATCTTATTATCCTGATTTTTAAAGACTAAACTTGACTAAATCATGACTTGAGTAAACCATGTTTAAAAGTATATCTAAATAACCAAACTTTCAGTTTTAAGCACGTGGCTCGTAGTTTTTATAACATAAACTCTAAAATAAACTAAGAAAAACCAAAATCGATCACAAAAAATATTTTACAAATTCCCTAACAAAATGAAATACCGCAATAAATAATATGTAAAAGCGCCTGCAGAAGCTGTGTCGCCTGGTGTACGCGGCATGAAGTTAACTTCGTTCAGCCACCGCCAGGGGCGCGCGCGTCGGCGGAAGGTTTACGTAGCCGTACAACATCCGGGCACATTGGGCATTGGGCCTCTCCACGCAATTTTACGATCCGACTCCACTCTTTGTTGAAGCAACTTTTCTGACTCACTTTGCTTACGCTTTAACTCGCTTTCAGGCAAGATTTGTTATCGTTTTAGTTTTAACAACACTTTTAAGGTTAATTTAAGTTTATTTATAGTTGACATTGCTGATTTAGTCGCAATACATTTGATTAATTAGTATTCGAAAGTTAGTCTCTTTATGGTCATACGCTAATCAAGGATCGATGTAGGCGTACAGCGCGTTATATAATGTATTTATATACTTCGCGTAGATACGTGCAGTAGTATTATACATAAGTAGATGTTCGGTTTCAAGGTTAGGAGTTTTCAGCAGGCTGACGAGTATAAAATACTTAATTGTTTATGAATAAAACTGTAATTTATTCATTTATTCGAAACGTTTTGTTTGGAGCTCCTCAATTATAGGTGCTATTATTTAAACTTAAACTACGATCATATTAGTATTTAGATATTCTTTGATTACCTAGTAGGTAGGTACCTACGTAGGTAGGTGTACGAAGTAAGATTCCGATTGAGAGATCAAGTTTTCGACTAGTATTATATTGAGTTGGCTGTTTTATTTTAATGATGTAAGTATATTATAATTAATTCAGCAAGTGGTTGACCGCTCAGCACGAACGCTTGAAGTTTTACTTAAATGTAGGTAAAACTAAAACTACTGTTTAGGCACCTTCTTACTTTTTACCTGATTGAGGCCTAAACATTTATAAGGCAGGAGGTAGATTTTCCTTTCTACCCGACTGCGCGACGTAATGAGGGGCAATGTGTTTAGAGGCGTTTGTTGTAGGCACCTACTAAGAAGGATGGGGGTGGGTCGAATTTTATGATTCTCAAGTAAAGGCAACATTACGACTAACAAACGCTATATTAAAAAAACCGGCCAAGAGCATGTCGTGCCATGCTCAGTGTAGGGTTTGGTCGTGAACAGCCCGTCACAATAGGCGAACTTGAAAAGGGGTTTAATATGGTATATATTAAACCCCTATATATTAAGCTCATTGAATAACAATAAATCAGGAGTATCTCCCCAGCTCTTACGACTTATACGGCCTTTTGAGTCCGGTATACTTTTTTACGATTTCGCTCAACTTTTTGATACGATAGTGGAGCAACTAACATGAATCCTGTTACTTTTTTATCATATTACGAAAGATCATTTTCATTCATATGGAATGTTTGAAATACTTTTCTGTTGTTGTTTTTCGATTTTTAATAATGTACTTAGATCCGAGGGCTGTTTCGCGATTTTTGGTCGAAGAGGTAAATACTTGAAGCTTTTTTAATCAGAATGATATCAAACCGGTATGTAAGTTATACATATGTGTTGGAAAATGAGTCGTCTAAGGAATAAATGAAGCGCTTTTTTCCAAATTCACATATTTTTTTCGAAAAAACTTACATTAACCTAATGCAAATTTTAGAAAATTTGCCAAAATTTAGCAGATTGATTTGGGTATGAATAAAATACATTTAATGAAAATTAAGATGCAAAAATAAACCTCATTTTATGTCTAATAACGTGAATGAAAATAAATTAGGTGGTATAAAACTTGATACAAAAAAATTAAGTTACAATATTGTATGAATCAACCACCTCGCAAAACAAGTTGTCTTAGCCGAGAAGTTACTCTTTTTGCAAAAAATCAAAAATAGCTGTTTTGACCAAGTTTAAAATACTTAATATTCCTTGAAAATCTTTATATACAGCTCTATTTTCATGATATTTTTTATATTTTTTGTTCTTGCGGTTCAAAAGCTAGGGATGACTCAAACTAGAACGTCGCGTTCACGTGACATCCGAGGGCTCCGAGCTATCACGTGATTCATTCTATAAAAACTGACAGATCCTTCCGCCCCGCCCCGTCCCGTCCCGTTCTATTTTGAGTCATCCCTAAGTACTTATGTCTTTATTTTATCTATTTGACTTGACTTGAACCATAGCTAACTACAAGAGCATGTCGGGCCATGTTCAGCACGCCTAGGGTAGAGGATCCAAAAGATGAAAAACCCCCAATAGATGAACGTTGTTCCTAAAAATCCCAATAATTAAATCCTGACGTACTTTACAACATTAGGAATATTTTTTACTAAAACTTTAACATTTTCCCTTCATAGACATTTAAACTTTTAAATAATAGATCAGTGTAACAACAAGACCATGTCGGGCCATGTTCAGCACGCCTAGGGTAGAGGATCCAAAAGATGAACAACCCCCAATAGATGAACGTTGTTCCTAAAAATCCCAATAATTAAATCCTGACGTACTTTACAACATTAGGAATATTTTTTACTAAAACTTTAACATTTTCCCTTCATAGACCTTTAAACTTTTAAATAATAGATCAGTGTATGTGGTTGTGAGAGCTCACCGAAAATATGCCTCGCACCGGAATCGCCGTTTGTATGGAATTCTTATTAAGAATGGCGCTTCAAAATTTAAGGAAATAAATTCGTATAAAATTGAATAATGTTTCTACTGACATGTTTTTGCTTGGTAACGATTCTAGACTAATCCCGCTACCCTTTACGTTATTAATAAAGTCATAATTTAACTTATTTTATTAAATATTAACTGTTCAAGTTATGGTTCCAATATTGTGTGATTTATCCAATAGCTGAACAGCGTTCAACTTTTGGGTAAATGTTAGTTTTTTCTATGTTCAATGCTAATTTTCTATGTTCGTGGTAGGCATGCAGGTACTAGTGCAGGTAAGTGTATAGTCTAGTATAGTCTGATGAACCGTATAAGTATTGGGAACCAAAGTGATGGGATTTTTAGAGTTCCGTAGCCAAAATTGATCCTTTACAGTTTTACAATTTCCACCTCTCCGTCCGCGGTTTAACACATTGAAGAGGAAGTAGAAAACCGAAATATACATTTACTCGTAAGCTGAAACTTCAGAAAAGGAAAAATTGTATTGCCCGAGGGGACTACCCCGATTTTGGGTTTATTATTCAATTACGCCATTAAGTGGTAAAATAGGGGTACAAGCTTTCCTCTACTCATGTCGAGAGCTGCAATGCTGTTGAATATTTTGCGTTAAAAACCACTCATTAAGTAAGAATTTGTGAAACTTACATTGATACTTTTGGAAATAAGCCGGTCTAAAGTTAAAAATGATGTATTCCACCATGTAACTTCTGAACCGTGGGTTCGTAAAAAAATATTAAAGGCTTAATAAGAGAAAGCTGATTTAGGATGACTCACACTAGCACGGGAGGGGACGGGGCGGGACGGAAAAATCTGTCAATTTCTATAGAAATAATCACGTGATAGCTCGGAGCCCTCGGATGTCACGTGACGCTTTCAATAGAAATTGACAGATTTTCCCGTCCCGCCCCGTCCCGTCCCGTTCTAGTCTAGTGTGAGTCATCCTTTAACCAGTTTTGAGTTAGCGCTAAAAGTTAACTTATAGAATCAGCACTTGAGTCGCTTAACATAAAACTCAGGTAAATCAATCTGTCAGAGATTATGCGATTTTGGCATATCAAGAAAAGGTACCTAATAATTTTTAAGAAAAAAAAACCGACTTCATTTGGTTCCCGGTAAAAGTGAAATTAAGAATTTGTTTGAGTTAGCCAGTTTACTTCACAAATATCCAATACACCGCACGTGTACGATTGAAAATTGAGGAGCTTTCTTAATGTCCTAGGGCTTCCATCATTACATTTGAAGTATAATCAAACGGAACTCCCTTGTAGACCTTTAAACAAACAAAATAACAATGTGTTAAATTGGATGACAGACTGTAAATTAACGAGCATATTCATTATGTCATCCCTGATTATCAACATCAGGTCCACTCCAGCAAAATGATGGCCACAGTAAGAAAATGCCTAAGCTAATTATGAACACCCTCTAATCACAATTAACCTGCCGTTCAAATTTGAGGAGTTCTCTGAATTCTTCTAGAACTCCATCATCAGAATATAAATCAAATCAAAAAGATAAATGTCACAACTAGGATAATAAGTAGAGCTAGGTTTATTAACCAGTTTCACTTTGCGATGTGGTCTTCATCATCAGATCCAGTTCATCAAAATGTTGGCTCCGCCAAAACACTGTTTTAGTTACTTAAGGAAACCCTCAAATCAGAATGCATGTGCCGTTAAAATTTGAGGAGTTCTCTCAATCCCTCATGAAGCCCATCATCAAAATAGAACTATAATCAAATAGGACTATCTTGAAGGTATTTCTTTACAAAGAAAAGATGAATGTCTCAAATCGGATGATAGAGCTGGGAATTAACAAGCAGTTCCACTTTGCCATCCCTGGTCTTCATCATCAGGTCCACTCCACCAAATTGATGATGTTCGTAAAGAAATGCTCGAGTGTCTTAAGAAACTACCCAAATCATCATGCATGTGCCTTTCAAATTTGAGGAGTTCCTTCAGTTCCTCATGGATACCACCATCAGAAATTGATTTTGAAAAAAACGGGACAAACCTGGAACCATCTATTTTCAGAAAAAAAACATTTTTTTTTAAATCTGATGACAGTCCTGGGAATTACCAAGCAGTTCCACTTTGACATCCCTGGTCTTCATCATCAGGTCCACTCCACCAAATTGATGATGTTCGTAAAGAAATGCTCGAGTGTCTTAAGAAACTACCCAAATCATCATGCATGTGCCTTTCAAATTTGAGGAGTTCCCTCAGTTCCTCATGGATCCCATCATCAGAAATGGATTTTGAAAAAAACGGGACCAACCAGGAACAGTCTACTTTCAGAAAACAAAAAAAAATTTCAAATCGGTTCAGTAATGACGGAGTTATGAGTGAACATTCATTAAAAAAAAAACAGACGAATTGAGAACCTCCTCCTTTAGAAATATTGAAGTCGGTTGATAAGAAAAGGATAATCAAGAAATAGTAGTTTTCAGCCCTCCGGTCGGTAAGCGCCACTTTACGCAAAACTAAATTGCCGCCTGCCGGTTTCGTCGGGCTGAAAAATAGTATACAAACCTCGGCCTGTACATGGGAAAGCCTCGGATCACATGTTAGTCGACCTCGGCTTCGCCTCGGCCGACGAATACATGAAATCCGGGGCATTTCCCACTTACACGGCCTTGGTATGTAATCTACTATTGTGTTACAAGGGATCAAAATGATATATTTCCGGCGATTGCGTACATTGAATTCCGAATGAAGCGATGAATTCTACGATATAATCTCGAACGTAATGAGGTAAGTAGAATCTAGAGCGTGAGTGTGAGGATTCAGCCTGAGCGTGAGGCATTCAAGCGTTAACGCCCAAGACGAAAATAATTTTGATACCGTGTACATACTGCTTTTCCCACCAACTAAGAGGAAATAAATAAAGCCGAAATCAGCTTCATATCAACACCACGATGCCACTAGTTAATGCCCGAAAACGTAAAAATGTGTAGTCCTTGAACAGAAAAGTGCCACTTTGATCCCTCCTAGCTTGAAGAGAAAAAACCCTTTTATGAATGAAAAAAAAAAAGTAAAAGTGTGAAAAGGTAATTTGCTGAGAGGGTCGAGTTTGAAGTTAAGCGACACGCTCGTTTGAGGAATACCATTTTAATATTTTTAATCCGTAATTGGTAGTGACTCTGCCTGCTATGCCGATGGTCCTGAGTTCGAATCCCGGTAAGGGCATTTTTTGTTTGATGAACACAGATATTTGTTCCCAAGTCATGGATGTTTTCTATGTATTTGTATATTATATATATCGTTGCCTGAGTAGGTACCCGTAACACAACACAAGCCTTATTGAGCTTACTGCGTGGCTTAGTCAATTGTGTAAGAATGTCCTGTAATATAGATATAGATCCGTCACAATTACAATAGCAAGTGCAATTTATATTATCAATAGTACAATAGCAAGTGCAGCATTCCATAGGAAATATCGCCGGGAATAAACCGAGTTTTTTCACTGTAGGAATATTTTATATTTTTTTATAAAAGTACTAAATATGTAAGTTAAAGATGCAAATTCTCATCTAGAAAATGACATGACCAACACAACTAAACGGGCCGGTACGCCACCGGGCCGGGCCGATTTTTGAGTTTCTATAGAAAACGTCACGTGACCTCCGAGGGTCCGAGCTATCACGTGATTCTTTCTATACAAATTGACAGATTTTCCCGTCCCGCCCCGTGAAAGAATCACGTGATAGCTCGGAGCCTCGGAGGTCACGTACCGTTTTCTATACAAACTCAACCAATAAATTTTCTCTATATAGTCTGTCTCGAATGAGTGTGTACTAGGTCGCATTCGGCCGAGAGCCCGAGAGTGTAGAGGCACCATAAGAAGTCAAGTGTACTTAGTTCATAAAACCGAGAACAATTTACCGCTTTGTGGCAGCCACGTCCTATACACCAAGCTTCAACAAATTCCTCAAAATGTACACAAGTGATTTCAGTGATGAAATAGTCATCTCCGCGATATTGTTATAAAAATGCATTACTTAAAGTCTGGTTCTATAAAATATTTTTTTTGGAACTAAACCGTTATGATTTAAAATTTTATTCATGTTTCAAATCGGCAAGAATTTTTGGCCGACTCTCTATAAGTATTAATTTTCGTTTAAATAAAAACTACCTAAAAGGGGCTAGGGGCATCAGTGTCGGTAGATACGAAGCTTACCTCATTATTAAATGTATCCATAGATTGATACGAGTACGTAACGGGGTTGAAGTTCGTTTACAATGGATCCCTTCACACGTGGGCGTCAGGGGTAACGAGGTGGCAGACTCACTTGCATCGGAGGCTCTACAGAACGGCATTCCTCTTGATACGGTACCACATTATACAGATCATCTCCCAAAAGTGAAAACCGACAATTACATGAAATTTAAATCGTATTTCAATGAGTGTTCCAAAAACAAGGGAATCTGGTACAGGACCATTGTAGACAAACCACCACGCATACTTTGGTTTACCTCGCAAAACCTCAAAAGAAGAGAATTAGTTATTTGCTTCCGAACCCGAACTTACCACATCCCACTCAACAAATTTAACTTCATAATGAAAAAAAGAGACGACCCAAATTGCACATGATGTGAGAGAGAAGAGGACCTCCTCCACTTAGTTCTCGATTGTAAAATAAACGAAAAATCGAGATTGGATCACTTAAAAGAAACTCAGTGCGCCGCGGGGGATCTCCTCTTCTTTTTCCATCAAATTTTAAGTTCAGGGTTCACTATCGAACCTAGTGACAGATTTTTAAGTTTCATCAATTTCATCATATTACAGTCATTGGATCTCAGATTTGAATATTATAAAAATACTCTTGAATTATAGTCTGACAAGCCAAGGCTGCAGTAGATTTTTTTTTAAATTTATATATATTTTTTCTGTGGATACTTATGTGAGGGCAACGACTGTACAAAGGTGACATTCGCTTGCTACACACGTTCCACTTATGCTGTCTACGTTCCAGTCTCCACATAAAATCGCAAGATCGTGCCCCCAACGCTGAAGTTCATTGTTGTTGTAAGATGAGAGCCCATGCCAGGCATCTAACAGGCTCTTGATGAAATCAGCTAAGGTGTTATGGGTTACCTTCAGCTCCAGCAACAAGGAAACACGCTGAGTAAACGCAACAAGCGTTTCACAGCATGCTGGAATCCAGCCGAGCGTCCTTCCATACCATGATCATAGAAGCTTTGCTTAGCTCGAGCCTAGATCGATGTGTTAAAGATTATGCCTTAAATAAGTTTACAAAGAGCAATATGTACTAGATAGATAACACTAAATAGGTTCTTTTTTCCTATGTCCATGTGAGACCGACTATTATGTAACAATGTATGTGTATGTTAACGTTAACAACCATAATTACCAACAGGTTGTTACCAAATTATTATTTACTATTTATTCCTTTGGAGCAATAGTATGAAACCTTCTCGCCGATATGAAACAGATAAATGATCGGCGTGAAATAGGGCCTTGAAAGAATGCCAAAGGTTTAATATACTTATGCACTGAACTTTTAAGTGCCAAAAAGGAACCAGGTGCTTATTTTGGACTAATTAGTTTACGTAGTAAATAAACATTTACCTAAGTAAAAGGACTAATTTGGCTAAATTCCGTAATATTTACGTATATTTCCAAACGCCAGACCTAATCCATGAAAAAAAACAAAAACATGCTTTAAGCGCTGAAATGACCTGTGGACATGTCTCTCTCTCATCCGAGCGTTACCTCCCGGTTGTGTTGAGTCCACTATGCCTACCACGAACATCGAAAATTGGCATTGACGGGAAGACCTCTTTGTCACTCCAATATGCAAGTGTGACAGAGATGGAGATGCGAATCCGAAATTGTTCGATTTTCGTGGTATAAGCCCTTGGTCCGCTTTCCGGCTTTTCCTAGTCCACTTCGCATGATCATCAGCATCCTTGGTTTTCAACCCATTGGTATTGGTTCGTGTCTGGTAAAATGTACCATTATTGTCGGATTTGATAAGGTTAGATTCCAAATTAGCTTTATGGATATAGCGTCTTATCGACTTCTTCTTGACAAAGTGGTACTTTTAGCCCTACAGGGCGGATTTTGATTTTGTTGGCGTTTCCTTTTTCGCGTCAGGAAGAGTTCCTTATTTTCTTTAAGATAGACCCAATTTCCCAGTATGTCCCACAATTTGTTCCACTGAGTTACGTCGCATGGGATTTTCGTAACTTAGTGGGAAATTAAGTACATTTTTTTTGTCGCACATTGGGATTTCGTATTTATCCAGCTTAGAATAAGGAACTCTACCTACCCACCAAATTTCATACAAATCTGACGCGAAAAAAAACGACAAGAAACTTAAAATATACCCTAAAACGTCACCAATCATTTATTTACGTACCTACAGGTGATTAAAATGGTTAAAATAAGTGACTCACTCACTTCATATTCAAGTTTTAAAGCAAAATAGCTCTGGCTTGTAGAAAGTTTCAAGTTATTATCATGAAGGACAATCGATTAAACAGGAGGTAAGCGACGAGCATCGAAGCGAGGTTAAAGTACTTATAGTGTTATAATGAATACCTATCGTAAACTGGGGTTACAATGATCAATTTTAAGGTTAAACGTCTACAATTCTTCTACAATTAGGCGTTAAAAAAATGGGAACATCAATTTCTAAGTCTTTCGCTGCAAAAATTTTTGAAATGCTAGTTTAAAAATATATGCAGAAAATAAATCGTTGTGATCAAACTGGCATGGGGTGTTTGATGTTTTTTAAGGCTAATCGAATCTAACCCCTTTTATCTCAAGGAAAGAAAAAAATCTTACATCTAAACATCTTTAATAAAAAGGAGATCAGTTTTCTTATTAAATAATCAGCCTGAATAAGTAGATTTACTCATTACACAATAATCAACTCAATCGAGTGATCAATGCTACCCCGTGCAGGTAAACAAAGACAAAGACAAAGAGAAAGATAAATAAATAGTAATAAAAATGTCCAGTTTGAATTTGTTACACAAAATACAATATAATGGTATACACACTTCTGGCAAGCTAATATTTACTGTGAATCTTTTACTTTAATACTTACTTAGTTTAGAAGTTATCCGAACAAGAAAAATAGCAAGAAACTATCCTGAAATGTTGACACTTGTTCCGCGCTGATAAAGACCATAGTCGTTTTCTGCGTCAGAGCAACTAATGACAAAAACTATAGGCATTGCCAGCCTTACAAAAAAAATATAGAAAAACGTTCGGAAACGTGGATATTCGCGTTTAAAAAGAAAAGAGTTTATCAATGAGAGAAAGTTTTTATCAATGTTACAACAACAATCAAAGTAACCCCAGTTTACGGAAAATACACGGAAAATAAAAATGTGAATGAGTAATTTTATTGTGCATCAGGAAGGAAGGCTATCTTTATTTATTGCCATCAGTGTGCAAAACTGCATTTTGTTCACATATTATAATTTAATTTAAACTTTCGTGAGACATACTGATATTAATTGAGACACACTGATTTGTTCACATAAGTGAAATGTTCAATAACTTTAGCGGAAATATGGAGTTGTTTTGTCAAGTAATCTGGAAGAATGTACAAGTTATGATTTTGAAGAATTGTAGTATGTATAACTCAAGAATTTTTCTGCGTCATCGGCTACGGTATACTTACTACGAGCAATGTGGCCCGCCCACTGCCACTTTAGTTTTGCCATCCTCAAAGCTATGTGTCGGCCACCTTGGTTCGCTTGCGGATCTATCTGCGGAGTAAATTTAGGTACTCAATTTAAGAATTTTGAGGAAGTTTGACGAAACCTGTGGCGGATGTATGGCCTGTGCGTTACTTTCTTAGTTAAATGATAATTGATAAATAAATATATTTTTTAAATTAAACAATTTAGGACGGATTAATAGCGTTTATTAACACCATGACCCTACGTTTCGAGGCCTTTACAACACTCGTTTTCACAGGGTTAATGACCCGTCAATCAAAATCATTATTTGTGCAAACTACCTACATATAAAATAATAAAAAACAAAAACAAAGGTTGGTCTACAATGCCCAGAGAGGCTTGTAAAGCTAGTAATACATTGCCTTAAAGGGCATAATACCATTAAAATTTAAAAAAAAACCTGTACAAATAAGTAAGTAAATACAGTATAAAATCCTGTGAGAATAACATAAATACAACTTATGGACGCTTTCCTAACTGGGTTTTGGGGCAGAAAGAAAAGGGTTTTTAGGGTTCCGTAGTCAACAAGGAACTGTTATGGTTTCGCCATGTCCGTCCGTCCGTCTGCGACTTATAATAGAAAAATATTTTCGGAAATAATCGCTCCAGAAGTTAAAAAAAGTGTGTGTGGCTCTCTAACACGCTGAGCGCCGGGAACCCGCTAGGGGAGTTCTCTGTGGGTGGTCGCTTTCCGCTACAAAGCGGGAAAACCACGGGATCGGCTACGAGCGTAGCACTCACTGGCACTTGCTAAAGGATGACTCACACTAGAACGAGAAATAATCACGTCCAAAGTCTTTCCGGACGCTCTCTTATTAAATTACTGGCTCAATTCATTCAAATGCATGAAATTAAACTGTAAGGTTGTTAGTTGTGACTGTAACACTAGTTTTATTCTCCTTTTCCTCTGTATGTTCTACTTTTCTTCTATTCCCTACTAACTGTGCTTCTCTTCGCTTATTTGTGTACGTCCTGTTTTGTCTGTGTTGTTGTTATTGTTAATATATTATATTGTGTTTTAGGTTCCCAATCCTTCCCTATCACATACCGTCAAAATCTTCACCGTACATTCTCTGATCGTGTCGGAAGTCAAAAAACGCAGACATTGGCAAAATACATCTCCCCACAAGATGTGAAAGCCACTCTAGGAAAAAAAAATCACGTCCAAGCTCGGACTCAGAGCTTTGAAGTCACGTGACGTTTTCTATAGAAACTGACACATCGTCCCGGCCCCGTGACGTCCCGGTCCGTTCTAGTGTGAGTCATCCTTAACTTATTTACTGCAAGGCCAAAAAATATGATAATAAACATAAATATAGAGCTTTATGAAGACTTTCGAGAAAAAATATTTTGAACTTAGTTAAGTAAGCCATTTTATTGCAAAAAACGTATAACGGGCTATTTTAAATAAATAAATAAAAAGTCGTTTATTGTCGGAAATAAGTACTACAAAATAAGTAACACAACACACAAGAAGAAAAAGACATACAAGACAAGCATAACCATTTTATGGTTTTCGACCCTATCGGAGGAAATCGAATCACTGAAGTGCCCCCCATTTATTTGAATGATACTCCCCTACAGAGAGTGACATATTTTAAATATTTAGGGCATGTTGTATCAGCGGATGGCAAGGATAACTTGGACATTGAACGGGAACGGAGGGCTCTGTCGGTCAGGGCTAATATGATTTCCCGCAGGTTCGCACGGTGTACAAGGGAGGTGAAAATAACTCTATTCAGGGCATTTTGCACCTCCCTGTATACGTGCAGCCTGTGGGCGTTCTACACGCAACGGGCCTACGGGGCCCTCCGGGTCCAGTTCAACAACGCGTTCCGGGTGCTGGCGGGGCTGCCCCGCTTCTGCAGCGCATCAGGGATGTTCGCGGAAGCGCTCGTGGATTGCTTCCATACAACCATGAGAAAGCGGTGCACGTCCCTGGTGCGCCGGGTGCGGGCCAGCCCCAACCCCATCCTGCAACTGATAGCGGGCAGACTAGACTGCCCGTACATGAGACACTGCTGCGATAAACACATTTCCAGCAGTGTCTATGAAATTTAGGCTAATTAATAATTTTAAGGAATAACATTAGGTATTAAGTTATTTAGTTTGTAATCTAACCACCTATGAGTCACCTGATACTCGAAATAAATATTTTTCATTTCATAACAAAAACGAAGACTACAAAAGTTCGACAAAAGGTCCAGGACTCAGCATTTGCTGCGAGCCTGGTTAGCTCCAAAGCGCTGTTTTTCAGCCCGCATCTGTATCTAGGCTTATTGAAAAAAAAGGCTTGCTGTAGAGGAAACCACGCTTGCAGTGCGTATTTAAGGGGCTCCACGCGGAATTCCACGTTTTTTTACGAGTTTTGACTCGATATTCCGCTACGAATACTATAAGTAGGTACAATTATTAAACAATTTGTCATCGATTCATCAAACTCTTATCTTGACTTACAAGAGACAGATTTTGAAAAAAATGTATAGTTCATTTGTAATTATTTTTTTAAACATGGTCTAAAAAAGCACATTTTTCGATATTCTAAAGAGTTTATGCTGTTATATATGTGAAATCTACATGTAACTGTTCCCATTTGTAGTTTATAAGATCCTAAGAGAGGTTTTAAATTTAAACTAATTGGTACAAAAGTTATGTACAAAAAACTGTTATTTTGGACTAAAATTGCCAAAGTTTGATGCCATATATCTCAAACACAGTAAATATTTAAGTAAATATGATAAGCTAATTTTCTTAAGGCCGTTGGGGTTAATGTAATAAGCCATAAAAACTACTCGAAAATTAAGAGATACAGATCGAAGGTCATTGGGAGCAGTAACTGCCTTAAAAGGTTTACGTAAATTTCATAAAGAACTCAGCTACAATCAAAGAATTACTTATTTTCCTTACTTATTAATTAAATTTTACAAATTTTTTTATAGTTGTTCCCTACTTTATTATTTGGATTTCTACTCGGAATCGCGAGCTTTTTCGAACCTAAAAGAAGAAAAAAGTTGTCGTTGGTCATTGCCGAGATTTGGTACCATAAGTGTCAATAGCGTCCATTGCCGACAACTGTTCTATTAAATCTGTTATATTTTTTTTACTGAATTTTTATAATGAAAATCCTACGTGGGAAATGTAAGATCAATTAAATTAGTATTTTTGATAAATTGAACACATTATTTTGATATTTTACTCAATTCATTAACAAAATTATCTCCCGCCTCGGAAATAAGTATTTTCCCCGCTAGTAAATTGAAGTACCAATAGCAGGTCGAAAATACTCTTAATTGGTTAAAATTAGCGTTGAAAATGCCGGAAAAAATTGAATGTTTTTTTCATTATTTAATGAAACTTTCGGTTCTTTTTTGGAAGTTTTCGGGTTTTTTAAGAAATAAAATAAAATGTTACTACCACTGAAATTGAACACTTTAGAACGGATTAATCGCGATTAATCGCGGTACCTAACAGAAGACAATGTCACTATCATTGTTACTCCCTTCATCTGTTTCATTTTCTTCCTCAATGTAATCGATGTACCTAGCCCTGTTGTAGGTGTAAATTAGACGCAGGTTATGCATTGCTTTGGAGTTGAAAATTAGAGCGGAAAATTTCATTGATGTTTTCCTAAAGAAACCAAAAAAAAAACTAATCGTCTGGGAAAAATTCGGATTTCTTCCGAATAAAACATGAGCGTTTCAAAACTCAAAAACTCAAAAAGCATTTATTTAAAATAGGCCAAAATTCAGCACTTTGCAACGTCAGATTGATTGAATATAAAAATAATATACAAAAGTAACACTTAATTCTAGTAAACAATTGAAATTGATATAAGTATAACAATGTCAGCAGAAATTAAAAAATAAAATAAAATAACAACATACAGTAAAACAACAAATTAGAAAGTTAGTCAATTGGACCATTATAATATAAGTCATTCATTCGTTCACTCGTTCATTATCCCGTTCGTTCATTCCCATCCATCCAATTTTGTTCGGATTTCGAGTATATTTTCAGATTTTTGTATGGAAATCGATAGTGGAGGAGGCCTTCGTTTGGACAATTATGGACTGCCCATTAAATGGATAAAATAAAATTAAGTTAACGTTATGTAAAACTTTGTATATTAATGGAAATAAAGGCTTATTAATTAATTATGGAAATCGAGAAACACAAAAATGATTCAGAAAATTTTATAAACTTTGAAAAAATTCATTGATGGTCAAATTGGTGGTGACACGATTATGATACAAAAATATTTAGTAAGTAGATGCGTCATAAAGCTGTAAAAACTTTTGTATGAAAAATGATTTGTGCACATCCACGTTAAGCCGGGTCTCATGGTCGTGTCTTCTTACGGGTATATAACACCAGAATCACAATAAGTACACAAGCATGTACGTTTCACAAAAAAAATAAGCTACTGGAAATTATTTCCAAAAATTCATAATCGCTACACTTACACTAACTCTCAGTACAATGACTGGACAACATTTGAAGATCACAAAGACATAAGTACCTATGTCTCGCCTATGCAAGGAAACGAGAAAATCTCTTGAACCACAATAGCGGTCAGCTTATTGGAAAAGCGAGTATTATTCACATCAGGGATGTTGCGGATGCTGATTTTTTGACATCCGCGGATGCGGATGCGGATGCGGATATTTAAAGGCTCACATCCGCGGATGCGGATGCGGATGCGGATGTTATGAACGTACATTAAAAAAAACCTCAAATATTAAAATTTTGTATTAATTATTGAAAAAAGGACAGTGACCAGAGGGCTGGCCAATACTTCGCTGAGCGTATAAGCATTGCCATACAACGTGGCAATGCGGCCAGCCTTTTGGGCACGCTACCCATTGGCAGCGATCTGGAGGGCATTTTTTATTTATAGATAGTTTTAGGATTTTATTTTTATTTTTACTGTATATATTAAATTTTAGTATTAGTTTATTTTATTGTAACTTTAGTTTAGTTTCTTACAATAAATATTGTTTAATATTTAAACATAAATATAGGCAAGTTATACTTAATAAACAATAACATTGCTGCCTTTTCCGGGTTAAGACGATTTCTCAGCGGGTCATAAATAAGGCCCGCAGCACTCAACAATTGCTCACTAGGAACGCTGGCTGTCGGAGGTGACAAATACCTGTTCTTGATCACGTCACGATCGTCAACTTTAAAATAAATCCAAATTGCACTTTGCGACGGCGGCGCCATTGTCTTTAACCACCGAACGAAACACTCAACACAACTAATCAAATCACTCTTCACAATGTTTATTTACTTATTAACTGCTCATTTTACGACACCCTTCGTCCTACAATAGCATGTCAACCCCAAAATCAAAATAAACAAACTCGTCATTTCTTGTCGCTATCCTTCAAGGACGCAAGAGCACTATCGACGAATCAGGAAAAAGTAACAATATTCCTATTGGGTAATGGTGAAATTGCCTACCTTAACTAGCACGTGCCGCACGTGCGCCATTAACGAGACGTTCCTGCATCGACTTGTTCCACATCTGCATCCGCATCAGCTCCGCATCAACTTGATGCGGAGGCGGATGCGGATGCGGATTTTGAAAATGATGCGGAAGATCCGCGGTTGCGGATGCGGATGCGAATATTCGCAACATCCCTGATTCACATAATCCAACACCCAGAGAATGGAATAACATTTTTGAGTACTTTAAGCTGAATGCTGAATGCCTGTGGCTTAGGATTGTATTTCGTCCTAACTACTTTTTCAAAACTGAATCGCTCAGAATGAAATGTAAAATGGAAAATTCAAGATTTCGAGCGGGACTCGAACTCGTGACTCTGTGATACACGCCCATCGCTCTGCCAACTGAGCTACCGAGAGCACACCTGTGGCCCCGAATTTCTCCACTATATCCCTCGTCGTATGCGCCTTGGTGTATATGCCTTAGGTCATGAATTTTTCCACTTTTCCTTGCTTTCTACGAAAGCTTTTTCTAATATTGTCTTCTGTTACCGCGATTGTTATTCATAGAAATTAAACACTTTAGAACGGATTTTTTTGCACAAGTAACTTTTTTGATTGACGGGGACAATTCGCATGCATTCTCTCAGTCATCAGCTTAATCCTGTGAAAACGAGTGCTGTAAAGGGCTCGAAACGTAGGGTCAAGGTGTTATTGTATCATTAATCCGTTCTAAAGTGTTTAATTTCAAAGCTTTTTCTTTCATTTCAGCTTAAAAAAAGTATTTTGAAACTGCTCACACCACCGTATGCTTGCTTGTATCATCATGGTATAAAAAAAACGTGCTCTGAGTTTGTGGTTAGTTTTTTGAGATCTTATTACGGTGCGGAGTATAGTACCTATTCTAAATTGCAATTCCCATGGCACTCCCTTGGATAGAGTTCGGGTAAAAAATATTCAATACCCGTTTCTAGGTTATAATTTATATTATAGGCTTATTAGGCTTGAAAGGTTTTACACAAAAGATTCAATGGTTCATATTTATACGCATGCAGTGTTAATAACTTTCATGGTTTTAATCATACAACATTCACCAATTTTTATGGTACTTAATGTCTATGTAAGTAATTGGTTCGGAACCTACCAATATGCTTATTACGACTTAACTGAGCAATTCAATAGTGTTTCCATCTTGCTCATTCTTAATTGGTGGAAGCGAGAAGCAAACACTATCGAATCGCGTAGTCGCTATCGACTACGGTTACGTAGAGGACATTGACTTCTGCACACTGTTCATGAAATAAAGAAAAATTGTAAATTCAACGCGGTCGATATCGGTGTCCGCAGAGGTGTTCCTCGCTTAAGTACCTATACTTAGGTATAGGATAAACTAGCATTATTTGGTGATACTTCTAATTCGTTGATACTACACAAAAAAAAACTTATTTGCGTTGCTAAAAGGTCGACTTTTTGATAGTCGTTTTTTTCTTCTTTTTTTATCAATATAATATTTTAGTATAAGAGCCAGCGACCAAATCGGCCATGTGGCTTCAGCTGTATTGAAACTCCGTTACAACCTTTTCCTATAATCTTCGTGCTGGCAGGCCGCGGGCGGTGGGCGCGGGTGTAGTGGGGTGGGAAAAAAAAAGAAAAAAAATGTGGGCTCAGCGACTTTGATTTTTTTTTCAAACATTTACTCTGTACTCCCTGTGCACCCAAAAAAAAAATTTAAATCGATCGGGTGGTGGGAAGGGGTTGCCATCGTTAAGAGGATTTTAAGAGAAGACAATATTAAGTCAAATAGATGTAAGTAAAGCGTCACTTCTATGGACAAAATATTGAAAACTAACGTTTTGGGTGCAAGATTATCGGGTTTTTCTCATTTTTGCCCAGAATATTTAAAAACTTACCTGCCAGTAAGCTAGGCGCGTAAAATTACCATTCAATTCTTTTAACTTTTGCAATGTCCACAGAAGAAATATAACGCGTTACCAGTACAATGAAATATGTATGACCGATATGCAAGATTAAATAGACATATTTATAGGCTTTAGTTACAAACGAATACTTAAGTAATGTACTGTAATATACTCTACTAATGTAAGAAAGAAATCTGTCAGTTACATATTTAGTAAAACTGTTATATGTAGGTACCTAGGTAACTGTTATATGTACGTAGGTATGTAATATTGTATTGTATTAGAGTGGTTTTTTAACCTTCAGTCGGGGTACACTATCTACGCAAATATTTGCTAGTTTTCAGTAGGCAGTCTGCGTGCCTGAGGCATTTGTGTAAAAGAAAACATATTGAGGCAACCGGACTAATAACAATAAGGCCTAGTTTTCCCTTCGGGTCGGAAGGTCAGATGGCTGTATTTTCGGAAATAACTAGCGCCTTCGCCGATATTTGTTGCCAAGGTGGAGCCAGGTTCCCTGGACCGTGGCATAAGCCTTGAAAAACGCTAGGAAGAAGATTCAGTAAATGACGATCCCATTAGGTACCTCAATCGCTCAGTAAAAAGTCTGAACTTCTCAAGGCACACTTTTATGCCGTTATTCATAAACGTTCATCAAACCTCCGTTAACTAATTTGTCGTATGTCCTAATCTGTCCGTTTGACATATGCGTTAGTTAAAGAGGGACAAAAAATATTTTAACTAAAATAGACATGTTAAGTTTTTATGAATAAGGCGGGTAATGTTTAAGGTTACATTTAAAAGTAAATAGCATTGCCGTAGCCGTATGTAACCTGTTACATTATCACGGAAACGTCCTTGATACACTTTTAACATTTATTGCCAAAGCAGACCCCAACCATACAACGGATGCAGGGATTTGCATAGGGATGCGAAGTGTATATGGGGCTTTTTAGGGTTCCGTACCTCAAAAGGAAAAACGGAACCCTTATAGGATCACTTTGTTGTCCGTCCGTCCGTCCGTCTGTCCGTCAAGACCCTTTATCTCAGGAGTGCGTAAAGGTATCGAGTTGAAATTTAAACTATATACTAAGGTCTACGGTCCCTTGAAACCGTATTCCGCGTTTTTCGAAATTCATCCTCTAAAGGATAAAAAAGGGGGTTAAAAGTCCGTCAAGACCCTCCCGTCCTTCGAGACCCTTCATCTCGGGAGTGCGTAGACGTATCGAGTTGAAATTTAAGCAATATACTAAGATTTACAGTCCCCTGAAACTATATTCCGCATTTTCCGAAATTCATCCCCTAAGGGATACGAAAGAGGTTGAAAGTTTGTATGAGGTGTGAATCATTGTTCAGTTTGCATAACTAAAACTTCGTTTATAGACTCTTTGATACTACATAAGAAAACTATATTTAGCGTTTTCCGAAATTCATCCCCTAAGGGATAAAAAAGGAATTGAAAGTTAGTATGAGATGTGAATATTCAAGACCCTTTATCTCAGGAGTGCGAAAAGGTATCGTGTTGAAATTTAAACTATATACTGAGATCTACAGTACCTTGAAACCATATTCCTCATTTTCCGAAATTCATCCCCTAAGGGATAAAAAATAAATTGAAAGTTAGTATAAAATGTCAATATTTTTTTAAGTTGCAGACTTATAACTTCGTTTATAGACGTTCTGATAATATATAAGAAAACCGTATTCCGCGTTTTCTGAAATTCATCCTCTAAGGTATAAAAAGGGGGTATTTTAAATATTTTTTATGATGTACGGAAGCGGAACCCTCGGTGGGCGAGTCAGACCCGCACTTGGCCGGTTTTTTATTTAGTTAGTTCTTAAACTTTGTAGAAAGCTTTCTTATATGAATACAAAAAAGTAGGTAGGTAAATTGAAGCGTTGTATGGATAAACTCTGCACCCTCTTATTAAACACAATTTTTTTTAGTATATAGTATACACCCCTACGGGGTAGCCCCCTTAAATAGATAAAGAGACTAAAATTTAACGCTTTAGCTCATTTTGCTAACATTAAAAATTTGAAAGCCACTTTTCTGTATAATTAGGCACTTAGTAGTAAAAATTGGCAGAAACCGAAAGAAACGGAACTGCTTTAGTCTGCGGTTTTAAGATAACATGGTCATTTACATTATAATTACTATTTAAAACGAGATATTTACCATGTATACTCACAAAAACAAATTAAGATGGTAAATATCTCGTTTGAATAAATAATAATGCCTTAGTCTGCATCAAAGGGGTGATGCAATATGCTTCGCGATGGGGTGATACTCGTATTTTGAATTTCAAGAATATAATTACTGGCAGGAAATGTACAATACAAAAATTCACTACGAACCTCAAATGTTTGCATTTCAACTAAAGATAGAAAAAACTACAACGCGCAAGATCTTTGTTTACCTACTTACTAGCTGGTTAGAGGACGCGGCGGCGCAAATTAAAAAAATGTTTTTCTTTTCTTTTTATTAGTGAAAATGCGATTTATTTTATTACATCTGTGCGTGTGGTACACTAGGGTTATTAAAAAAAATCAAAAACATAGAGTTTCATACAAATACAAATTTATTACTCCTAAGCAATTGCAATAGGTACTGATTTTCTATTACTTTTGTGAATAGTTTTCATGAATTGTCCGCGTGCTTATATCTCACGAAAATCTTAAGTTTACAAGGAGGTAGGTACATAAAGTTGCGATCAGCATTTTAAAGTTATTATAATGCATTTTATTCAATACAAAATAAGCTTTTAAATCATATGTACGTTTTAGGGTTCCGTACCTCAAAAGGAAAAAAACGGAACCCTTATAGGATCACTTTGTTGTCCGTCCATTCGTCTGTCTGTATGTCAAGACCCTTTAACTCGAAAACGCATAGATGTAGCAAATTGAAATAAATATTAGAATTGATGTATTTTGAGTTTAGTGTCACGTGCAACGGATTGCATCAGCGGTCCCTTGAAGCTGTATTAAAAAGAACCTCTACGTCAATGCACTCAAAAGATACGGCCGTCTATGTCGCATTTCTCATACATTTGCAATGGGAATCAAAATGTATATGGTACCTCCCGTTGAATTATGTTTAATTGGTCACTCTTGTCTCAGAGCTCAAGAACAGACTAAGTAAAGAGGCTTCCATCAGTAGAACAAGTTTAAAGCTTTCGTGAAACGGTTCCCTGGTGTACAATAATGTAGGATGTTACACTTTACAGAATAAGAGATGGGTTTTTTAAATAACATGGCGTCATTACATGACCAGTTTCTTTCTGCCGCTCCACTTCATCTGTAGGGTGGCCATTACACCCTTAGAATAATAACAATTTAACACTAGAAGGTACGTTCTTTCAAGCGCAGTGAAGCCATTTCAATTGAATTTTTTTTTCTCAATATCCATACATTGGCAGCAGAACCAAAGTAACCGATATAGCTCTGCGAATCGCTAAACTTAAGTGGCAGTGGGCGGGCACATTGCACGTAGAACCGATGGCCGTTGGCGCGGAAAGGTTCTCGAGTGGCGACCGCGTACCGGAAGGCGCAGCGTGGGTAGGCCCCCCACAAGGTGGACTGATGACCTGGTGAAGGTCGCAGGAGTCCGCTGGATGCGGGGCGCAGTACCGGTCATTGTGGAAATCTTTGGGGGAGGCTTATGTCCAGCAGAAGTAGAACCACCAGAAACCAGAAGTCTTTCGGCTGAAATGGTGATGATACATTGCCCTATAGCTATTTCATTCGATTATCATAATTGGAAAAGAGATGGAGACAGCCTATTTTTTGCTTCACTTTTGAACGCGTTGCCTTAATGGAACTAGGTTTCTGGTAATTCTGTGATTACACCCTGAAAGTCCTGAAACCTGAATGGTCGCGTACTTACTAGGGTGTGCAAACCGGTTTTTATTTGCAAGAAAATTCGGTTAATATCCGATTTTTTGGTTAGGGCGTCTGCCGCGAACGCAGAACGCAGGTTCGATCATTGCTTCTTTAATATTTGAAATCAATTTCCATTTATGATTTAGAATTATTTTTTAATAGTATTTTTCTACTCCAGCACTTTTTCTGTCAATAAAATGACTGAGAGCGATATTTAAAAAGTATACATTATTACGTTGTCTATGGTATTCCATAAATACACTGCCCCTATGGATTTTTATACAATATAATTATGAGCACTGTTCTTTTTTTTATTTCTTGAGTAGACATACGACATCTTCCACATTCTGCCACCTTTCTAGATTTTGCTTTTTCGCTATTTTTGCTGTCGTAGAATAACTAGCGTATGCAACAGTTCATAATTCTTTTCGTTCATATCTCGGGTATAGACCCGAGATATGAACGAAAAGACTCGACTTCGTCTCGTTTTGTATCGGCGACCCTCAAGTTTTAAGAACCCGTATTATATCACTGTTCCATAAACTACTATTATACAATCGTGACACAATAAAGAGTTTTTCAGTCGAGTACCTAAGCTAAGTAAGCTAAGTAAGGTACGAGATTGAAAAACGTATGTCACGATTGTATAAAATACTTTTTCTACGAGTCATCATCATTATCATCTATGGAGGAACAATTTCACCATTCAATTTAATTGACTTACTAGACACGCCATCCTAAACAACATCTGTCAGCAGTGAGTTGGAAAGGCCGAGGTAATAAGTACATTCCATCAGAAAGTAAACAAAAAAAAATCGGATTTTAGGTTAAATGAAATTATTCTAAAATGTCACTTCAAACATTCACGGTCCGACGCCATTTTGTTCCGCGCACAGAATAAATTTCGCAGATGTGACACGTACGGTCGTAGATATTGTTACGCCGGTGATGTGAACAAAACTTTAAATGTGATTTTTCATGCTTTAGAAGCGTTTTCAGCAGGCTAAAAAGTGATTTCAGGCCGTTTTAGAGGTGCCTCTTTCACATTTATTTATTTATTTATTTATTTAAGAAGAACCAACAGCTATAAACTTAACATAGACACCAAAATATACACAGAAAGCCAATTACAGGATCTCACAGGTAACCACATACACATAGAAGATTCAAAATTTACCCCAGTTACCGTTGTTTTCAGGCGCCTGAAACATGTTTTCAGTTCGTTTCAGGCCACCCTCTACCAGATGGCACAATAACCTGAAAAACCGTTTTCAGGCGTTTTCAGGACCCCTTATGGACCCCTGAAGTACAATTCAGTATATGGCGAAATTTTTAACAGTTTTAATTAGTGCATTTTTTATAAAGTACCCAACCCTCAAACGTAACAATATTATTTTCTGCCTTCCAGCCGGCAAGTAGCCACTTGCAGGCCGCTACGCTAAACAAATGCGCCGCTTGCCGACTGCGTCGAGCAGAAAAATAGTGTACTGACCTTGGCCAGTAAATAAGAAAGCCTCAGATCACATGTTTGTCGACCTCAGCTTCGCTTCGGCCGACAATTACACGACATCTGAGACATTTCTTCACAAACTATACTTCCTAATGGTTTACGTCGATTATTGTTAAATAATACTTATGTTTAAAAAAAAACTTTCTATTTTTCGTTATTTTTCATGTGTTTACATAATCTTACTGTACAATAAGGACGACTTAACGACTTGCCAAATTTATAACTGAAATATAAGGGTTTAAGGTAAAAGTAATATTGTTACTCGAGTTACGTTGAGCAGTCCCTCGCCCATGCGAAGAAATTTAAATACAGTTTAAAGTTAAAAATTGATATAAATTATATTCAGAGTTATAAACATATATTTGGTTTTCAATTCAATCAGACATAAAACGCAACGACCCGTTTGTCATACAGCGATAAGAAGATTCTTAAGATATATTTATAATTAATTATAGTATGCTTATTACTATTGTTATTACAAGCATGTTTCCTTAGTGTTTATGTAAAAAGAATGAACATTGAACATTGTCATAACCGTGTCGCTTCTGGTTAGTTACGCTATACTCTTTGGAGCCTCACCCCCTCTAACGGTCGGCTACGGCGTACATATTTTGTTCTAGTTTACTTATTACCTACCTCAATCTTCAATAAAATTGACGTCCATATACGCTTGGTTTACAAACAATTCGTAGCAATAAACTGTTCATATGAACCCTATATTTGAGGTTATAAGTACGTTCCTACTTGCGTAGCTATTATATTTTATCCGAATAAATATAACAAATTGCCACCAATAATACAAAACACTAGTTTGAATTATCTGATTATGACAACGTTGATTGCAATCAAAACAACACTTAAGTAAGTTTTTTTGCGAATTGACTCTGTAATTATTGCGTATTCTTCAGCGAGTGATGTCAAAATGACATAAAACTAGTCAAGTTTGAATGGCGCTCCAGGTGTGCATAAACTTAAGTAGTGGATAAATATTCGTTATGATGGATGTATTCAATCGAATCAAACAACAATATAATTCAAATAGATTTATTTATTCAGAATTAAATGCAAAACTCTTCTATTACTTAATTGATTTAAATTACTAATTATACAAAACACAGTAGATTTTCTTCGAATTAAGGGTAACAATCATCATAGAAAAATTGATTGATTAAAAAAAGGATTGGCATAATACTACTTAACACTTGTAAAATCTAATAACTTTATCCTACTCGACAACGACACGATACAGATTACACATACACTATATACTTAGATGCGATATTGATACGACTAGGGTATTAAGCTTATAGAAGCTAAATACCCAAGTCGTTATGATACTGTATCGTGCTAAATCATCTCGCTTCACGGTGTGCACTAAGTCCTAGCACAGGAGTGTTGTGACAGTATCTTGCTGTTGAGAAACACACCTGACATTTTTCTAACGGTTCGGATTAGACAATGACAATTGTCTTTCTGCACCGCGAGATACTCTCTCTTCACTCTAGAGCTAAGGACTCGGGAAACGGACAACGTCGCCTAGCACTAAAATCGGTGACGCAACATTAGAAGTTATCGTCTACTGGCCAAAGGGTTGTAGAACTTAATGTTTTCTATTGTAGCATTGTACATGAGAGACTCCATTTTTTCTCGTTTGCTGGTGTTTCCTTAATGGTAAGCCGTAAATAACTAGAGACATTTTAGCGTACTGGAAAGGAAATATTGAATTTTTTTAAAACCAGATATCTAAAATAGAGTTTTGTTAGAAAAAAAGGAAATCGCTCACCTGCTAGGGATGGGGGCACCCATTTTGTCGATGTAAGGTCGTGTCAAAATTTATTGGCCGTTATCTTATTGACATAAGTACTATTTATAAAAATAACTTATCATTTTGTGGTCTGTGGTATTATGGTACACCAATCACCAACTTATTCTACAAAACGACGGACATAATTTAACAGTTTTACATTGATTTACAAATAATACATAATTGAGCATTTGTCGCAAATGATATTTGTGAATATAACGGTTACACACTGTCTTTAGGAAAAACACGGAAAAGTCTCTAGAATATATACAAACTTATAATACAAGTTAAACATCATTGGAAAATGGTTCGTGAAGTAAAAGTAACATAGCAAACGCGAAGCGCGAAAGTAGCGAAAAATAAAATTAGACAAAGTCCGGGAAACTTGATTAAGTGGGAAAAATGAAAACAAAAATCAATTGAAACCGTTTACAAAACGCGTTAAGTATGTTAGTATTGCTCGAAACCTGGTTTCGACACCAGTAATAAGTCAAACAATGTTTTCAGCAGTTAAAATGGACAATTGAAACAAAAAGTTTTTATTTTATTTACTTAGTTGTATATCGATTTCCGCATTATAATCAAACATTACTAAAACAAATACACAAATATAGTAGAGTTAATATTGGATAAACTTTTCGGCTCGGACCGGTAGAGCGAAATTTCTACTGATATTATTAGCTCAACTATAATATCTACCACCAAAGTCTTCATTCATTGATCAAATGAAGCACTGAAGGTTATTATCTTAGTATGATCTTATCGTAAAATACCACATCAATGCGAAATCCGTTCTTCGACGTTCCAACCGTGGAAAATTCGTCTTGAGTTCTAAAAATTCTAGTGGTTTCGAATAAGAATAAAATTGGTGCTTCTTGGCGATAGGTTCTTCTTTATCGATGGCCAGCACCGCTTGAAACCTTGCTAGAAATATCGCCATTTATCGCAGTCACCAGAATAAATGCTCCATGAGTACCATTCAAAATCTAAAATTCTTGAGGATTAAAACCAAGCTGCAGTAATTTACACAATTATAAAATGAATTCCGACGATTTAAGTAAACCACTTCTGCATCACTTATTATACATCTGTAAGTACGTATCGAAAATTAACTGTTTGTATTGGCAAAATGAATAAATATACTTACATTTTTAAATTGTCTACATTTGATTTGTACCACGTTGCGCTAGTATCTCTTCCCAAAATTCCTCAGTTGAAAAGTCAGAAAACGGTTCGCTTACATATCAACAACGATTAAAAATTTATAGGGCTAGCACAACTAACCGCGCTAACTTCCTTTAGAGCGTGGAGAGGTGTCGCGCGCGCAAGCGGGTAGTCATGCTGACCCTCATCCAATGGATATCAATTACAAAGTTAAAGGGCTAGCACAACTAACCGCGCTCACTTCCTCTTGAGCGTGCGGAGGGTGGGTCGCGCGCGCACGCGGGCAGTTGTGCTAGCCCTGGCGGCGTCCTAGTCCCGCTCGAGTAGTTTCCGTATTTGCCTCCAGTCTTCCATGATGTCGGCGTCCGGAAGCATGTAGACCACGTATGGGGGGGAGACGGCGACCTGGCAAGAGATAGGTTGATTGTGAATTTATTTCTGATTCTCTGATTCAAGTAGGTACAGTCAACCAATTTGAATCCTAGGGCACTCTAGAACCATGTTAAAATGACCAGTAGTAAGAGATTTCTTACAATCTGATTAATATGGCATAGTCCTACTTACAGTGGCTGAGGCTTCCAATTGGTTGACTGTACCTACTTGTAATTATATTCCACATCGCATTATAGATACTGACAGCATAAGCCGGCCATATAATCATACGTTTGGGCATTATAGTTCGCGGATCTGCAAATCGATGTATGGTAAATTTGTCCGGCGGACATACCTTCAATGCAGATCCAACGGAAACTCCGCTAACATTTGTTTAAATACAACCTTTAACCTTTTCAACGCCATGTCACCGAAGTGTCAAAACTGAAGTTGAACTTAATGAGTATCCGTCTTTGGAGATATGGTGCTAATAGGTACTGCTAATATATACGTCTTTGGCGTGGAAAAAGTTTAAAGGGGAAACTGGGGTTGAAAGTGCTGTGAAGTGAAGCTGAGCAAGTGAAGCTGCCGGCGGAGGCTAGCTGTGGGATGAGCTCCCTGCCGCTGTTTTTCCAAAGGACTACAGTATGGGGTTCTTCAAAAAAGGAGTGTTAAAGTTTTTAAAGGGTCGGCAACGCGCATGTAACACCCCTGGAGTTGCAGGCGTTCATAGGCTACGGTGACCGCTTACCATCAGACGGGCCGTATGCTTGTTTGTCACCGTCGTAGTATTAAAAAAAAGGCCATGTATTAGATCCCCTCGCCGTTAAGTCAAGTGTCCTTTTCAGTATTACATTCGCATTATTTACCAACGTCAACTCATTACCTAAAACTGAATAATCAGTATTTTTTCAGTATTTTCCTTACTTATCCTCGTCCTGCCCATTATACTCAGATATTGAAAGATATTGAAATTGAAACCAAATTATTTGAAAAATAGAGTTGATTTTCCTTTGCTTCAAATTTCAAGGAAAATTAAACAAGTTCTAATGTAAACTCAACCTATCCACAGGCTTTATATTCAATGAATAACTTGCTAAAATCATCATCAATCATTACAGTTCGGTAAGTATACTGTTTTTTCCATTTTGCGCAACTGTTAGTTTTTAACATATTACGGAAGATGATTTCAATTCTAATGGAATGTATAAATTATTTTTCTGTTTTAATTTTTAGATTTTGAATAGTGTACCTAAATACGAGGGCTTTTTGTGATATTTGCTCGAAGAGGTAAATACTTGAGGCTTTTTGATAATCAAAATGATATCAAACCGGTATGTAAGCAATTTGACATGTTTTAGGCTAAGTTATATATACCTTTGTGTTGGAAAATGAGTCGTCTAAGAAAGATATAGCGCATTTTCTTCAATATTAAAAAAATAGTTACCTAGAGCGAATTTAAGAAAAAAATATGTACCTACAAAGTTTAGCAGATATATTTAGGTAGGTATGTATAAAATATATTTCATGTAAATAAAAATGCAAAAATAAACTTCATTTGATTCCTGATTGATGAGTAGGAAAATTAATTAGGTGGTATAAAAAATTATAATAAAAAATCAAGTTGAAATATTGTATGAACCACCTCGCAAAACAATTTTTGTAATTATTTTATGAAAACTGTTTTGCAATTTAATTGCAATTTATATGCTTTATATCATCATTTTCACTTTCGAATCGTGACCAGCCTCTTAAATTGGAGATGGCAATGTACTATTTCAACCTCTCCCAAAAAGAATATGCAGAAAAAACATATCATCGTTGGCTGACGAGTCTATTATTTAATAATCCCTACAATTCTATCATTTTTCGAGTCTAAGTTACCGCATCTTAATAAAAATGTAACCCTTAAATGCATTTATGATACAAAAACAAGTGACAATCGAGATCTTTTGAAATGTAGACATTGTCATATCGTCGTAAGTTCTTCATTTAAAATGAATTTGGTTGTCACTTGGGATGTTGTAGGATCAATATTGATAATCCATGCATTTAAGGGCATAAAGGAGTATTTTTTTTTTTTTTTAATAGCCTACTATGTTGTGTCCCACTGCTGGGCAAAGGCCTCCCCTCTGCTCCGCCACTCGTCACGGCTTAGTATTTAATATTAAAAAAAATTAAGCGTTAAGATTGGGCTTACTTGTCGCCGACGGCGTTTGCGGCCCCACTCGGGCCCCGTCGACCAGAGGTCCACAGTGTGCCGTTCCTCCTCCAGCCGCCGGATTTTCTCCAGGATCTCTTCCTTGAGGCTCTCATAGCTCAGCCACTTTTCGCTCTGTTGACAAGAGAAAAAATTGGGTGAGTATGGCGATACCGACCGCGACAAACGGCAAAACATAACAGCTCTATAATTTATGTAAGAAATAACGATGTTACTTCCATGTTTTCATTTAGGTACCGAAAATAGTCTAGTACCTACGAAAAGTATCTCCCTCTCCGCCACACGCCAGAAGAAAGGTATGGGCACAGCGGATGCATATCGTTTAGTGTGGTAGGGCACAACACAACGAATGTCAAATATGGAGCAGATCCCACCTGGGGAAGTATTATATACCTCCACCTTACAGAAAACCGCAGTTTAATAACACTAGACCCTACGCATAGTGTTGTGTTTCTGTTGATGATTAAGGTCGCCAGAGCCCCAAGAGGATTCACTGTGTTGACAGCTGGGGACCCACAGAGCAAAGCTTGCCCCTTTAGCTGTCAACACAGCGAATACTCCTTTTTTATAAAAGGTCAGCAACGCGCATGTACATCGGAGTTGCATGCATCCATAGGCTACGGTAACCGCTTACCATCAGGCGGGCCGTATGCTAGTTGGTCACCGTCGCAGTATTTAAAAAAATAACGCCAAAGAGCAACTATCACACCCACCGCTGCACAGCTGTCAGGCGCCCGGATTAATTAATAATGATATGCACACTAACTAGAGGGGTATCGTGGCTCTATAAATTGTATACCTATTTCCGTGGCTAGCTCCCCGTCTAAAAGGACATCGAAAGCGAGAACAACTCTTACGATGCGCACATTAATTTGCTTATTAGAGTGACACAGAGGTTTTTCCGACAATGCCATTTTCAATGTTCGTGGTAGGCCTGCTGGAACCAAATCGGCCAAACCGTTTTGGACATGAGAACATTCAGACACAAACAAAACAGTCTCTCAGAATAATAATAAATCCACAAGACTTATCTAAACATAATAAAGCTGTGGTTTGGCAACGTTTTCTACCTTATAAGATACAATATTTTACGCTAAATTGCGCCATAATATTCTTTGAAACGATGAGGGAGAAAACATGAGTCACAAGTCACAACATATATGTCGTACATTGTTGTGATATAATCTTCACGTCCAATTTCCGCTGTGCGTTGTTGTTAATACAAATATTAATAAGGAATATGTACTTGAAACAGATAAGGGTAAAATTTTTGTTTTTGTATGTATTTTTCATTGTGAACATTATTATTGAAAACTTCGAAAAAATGTGGGAAGTAAAGGGAAGTTCAAAGTGGTTAACACGCTACTCGGGTCGAGCGTGTTGTCAAAGTCCACGTCTATCGCCAAAACCACTGGTATCGGCTGTGCGGCGCCGTCACTTGTTAGTTGCCTTAGACTCTGACGTCACGCCAGGCGAGCCTTTTAAATACCCAGAACGGTTTGAATTTTTTTAAAGTAAAACTGTAAACTACATTTTACAGTATTATAACGATAAAAGCTATCAAACAACAGAATAAAAACAATGACTGCATATTTCTTATTGGCTAGACATTCACGCAAGACAAATGAAACCGGATCATTTTGTATTTTGTGTACAATTTTCATAAACTTAAGTTCACTGTCGAATGCTATCAGGAAATTACTACTTATTCTACACGAACGCTTGAGACAATAAATGTTACTTACAAATTTTAGTACGTAATCAAAAATCAGAAGAAGTATACCTTCATATTAATACATTTATATACTAAATCCTATTTAGTAGTAGGCTGGATTCAGAAACAGAGGTAGACCACCAGCCCGTTGGAGCGATGACATCGCTAAAATAGCAGGGAAGATGTGGATGAGAACGGCAGAAGACCGTAGAAAATGGCGTGCAATGGAGGAGGCCTATGTCCTGCAGTGGACGGAGAAGGGCTGAAGAAGAAGAAGAAGAAGAGAAGAAGTAGGCGACTTGGCATTTAGGTCGGTTATCAACTTGAATTTTATACATAGTGGTGGTCCGAGGTGACAGGTCAACGTGCTTGATAATGACGCCAATACGGTTACGAAGGCGCTGTAAATGTTGAAATTGCGCTCACTGCAGTCTATTTTATATAATCACACAGCTAATAACATTTGTAATAAACTTAAAGTTGACTTCTATAAATGAGAAAATCAATTAGTTATTTTCAATTTAATAATTGAAAGAATAATTTAAAAATTATCCGCGTCGAGCGGGATTTGAGCCCTCGACGTCTATGAACACTGAGCGTCGATAGCTCCATTGGCAGAGCCATCTGACCGGTGTTCTCGACGCGGAGAATTCTCCCATTTTTTTTTTTCAATTATAAAATTGTGAATTTCGTTCGCAGACGTCTCTGCTTAATACAAGACCAATTGGTTATTCCTTGTCAGTGAAAACAGCAATAACCTACTCTTCAAACTTATCGTATCTACTGGGAATCTTGATAAATAGTCTGCATTGCTGTTGTCATTTGAAGATCTGTATTCGATTGTGTAATTGAAACCGGAGAGGAAATGTGCATAATGGAACAGCCTCATGGCTCATTGCTGGTAAGGTCTTGTGTGGGTGGAAAATAGTTGTAAGAGGTTTGACAATTGGTACGACAGGTGTTCCCCATTCTGAATTGTCAATCTTTGTAATCACTTGTTTACACAATCGCTCTATTTCTTCGTCTACCTTGGCCTTAAGAGCGTATGGAATGCGTCTTGGTTTGACAAATATTGGTGAGGCGGTCTCGGATAAAACAAAACGGCCCTTGTAGTAAGGTATACATCCCAGAGTATCGTCGAATACCCTAGAAAACTCAGATATAAGTTTTTCTAGTTCTGGATGTGATTTGGTATTGACTTGATTTATATTGGCCGGATCTAAGTTAATTGCCCGTATCCATTTTCTTCCAAAAATAGCGTCCACATTTCTCTTGATAATATAGAGTTTTCCATCAAAAACTTGGTTTTGGAATTTGCACGTGTCATAAGCTATTCAAACTGAAATACGTCGCAACGTCGTTGATAGCTTTATACGGTGTTATAAGTATATTAGATACAATCCTCCTCAATCACTCAAGTTATCAATAAAATGTCCCACTGCACCCGACCCGCTGCAGTCCCGAATACATTATTACCGCAAAGCGCAACAGTTGCTTCATGTACGATCTGTGGCGACACGGATCAGACACGCCTCCAACCGATATTGCTTTCCGTGAAAAACACGCTCAAAATGGCATTTCATCAACACTCACTACACACCACAAAAGGATATAAAATTCTAAACAACTATAAGTTTGTAAGACCTTTTCGTTCTGGATCAAAACAGCGCACGGAGCAATAAATGGGGTCTAACCGGTCGAAACATTTACCTGGACGGATGTTAGTTTAATATGGAGCTAATGTCGTTGAGTTACGGTTTAAATTCCTTTGCGGGAGATATTTTATAATAATAAAATAAAGCCTTTACGCTGTCTGGTTTGAGCCTCCCGAATAATCTGCTTATGAACAGTAGAGTTTCTATAGATTTCGAAGGATAGATTTCGACACGTTATCTACAGTTGCATCCTGCTTCCCGCAAGTGCGAGCAAGATGCACTGACAGTGCGTTTACGTAGACGCTAGCGACTATAGATTTCTACAGTAGATTTCAAACTCGTAAGCACACGGTTTATCTTACACAAACTGCAATAATGTAGTAAACTAGTAAGTGCCTAATTGTAATATGCGAGAACGTGTGGTTGTTGTGGAGAGTGCAAACACCACTTTTGCTCCCTTGGAGGGAAAAATAATTTATTTTTATTTTTTATAGGACATTCTTACACAAATTGACTAAGTCCCGCAGTAAGCTCAAGAAGGCTTGTGTTACGGGTACTTAGACAACGATATATATATATATATAATATACAAATACATAAAACATAGAAAACATCCATGACTCAGGAACAAAATATCTGTGTTCATCACACAAATAACAACGATAACGATACGATATTCAATAACGAGCACAGATGTACCTACTTCTATAATTTTCTCCGACCGTCCTTAGTCTGGGGTCGGTCTGAAAACCAGCGCCGGGCATCTTGTCCTGGCACACGCTGAGACTGACACCCTTTGCCAATACAATAAGCACTTTTTTTTCTGTCACTTTTGTTCTGCATTATTTTGTTTTGTAATTGTATTTGATTTGTAACTCTATTTTCATGTATTAGGCAATAAAACTATTCTTATTCTTAAATAAATGCCCTTACCGGGATTCGAACCCACAACCATCGGCTTAGCACTAGCAGGCAGGGTCACTACCAACCACGCCAACCGGTCGTCAAATGCAATTCAATATTAATCGTTCCAAAGTTAAAACTTAGATTACTTTGAACTCTTGTGGCTAAAAACAGATTTTGCTCATTGTTTGCAAAGAGAATTTTTAAAGAGACTTAAACGTCGCAATATAAAATGAACTATTTTCCGGTTTCACTTTAAAAACCAATAATAAAACCTATAGATGGAACGATATTTCGCCCACTAATGACTTTTTTAAAAATTGAATAGCATTATATTTTTCACAATTTTATTTATACCCATCGCCTAACGCGAGAACTCAGCAGACTCATCAGAGTAGACCTTCAAAATCGTGAGTGCAAAAATAAAGGCGCAATTATTCAGTCAATCACCCCGCCAGGCGATGACAAAGCGCAACTATCACACCCACCGCTGGTCAGCTGCCAGGCGCCCGGATTCATTAATAATGATAATATTCACACTAACTATAAATAGTATACCTATTTCCGTGGCTAGCTCTCCGTCTAAAAGGACGCCGGAAGGGAGAACAATAATACTGTTACTACGACACGCACATTAATATTCATAAACTCACATTTCTTAATTTAAAAGGCTTTATGACCCTTCTTTAGGCCCCACCGAAAACAGGGATAGATAAAATATAAGGGCCACTTGCGCCGCAGTTAACCAACTAACCCAGAGTTAAGGGGCTGACAACACCTGGAGTCAAACTACCTGCGAGCATATGTTCTGTCAAACTTGAAAGTGTAGGGTGTACATCATTATAATTTATTAGTAGTGATTGACCGATGTATGTGCTTCGAGAAGAAACACAGATATTGACTGATCGATATGGCGTGTGCGTTGCTACTTAAAAGGGCAGTTTTTATTGTCCTCTTTCACACCGTAATTATTATTAACAGTTTATTACGTACATAAGTAGGAACATTCTGTAAATAAATTCATTCGTAGATAAGCAACCAGGACTTTCTCTTCTCTCCAAATCTCAAGTACCCAGTTCCTACAAAAGTGTTATTTCAAACTTCGATAAATTATCGAAGTTTGAATCTACTATTAATTCCTGGTTTTTAGGAAAAACTATTTCATTTAATACTGAAAAAAAAGGTTAATATTGATCCTATTACAAAAAACCTTAGACGGAGCCTGTTTATAATGTTTTGTACTCCAGCACTTCTATCTGTCAATTAGATGAGTGACAGCGAATTAAAAAAAAGTATATATTATAACGTAATTATTATGACGTATTCCATAAGACCACCGTAAAGCGATGCTCCTATGGTTTTTCATATAATATATTAACTATGTTGTTTTATTTTTTTATTTCTATAATTACGACCTCTTGCCACCTTTCGAGATTTTGCTTTATTCGCTATTTTAGCTGTCGTAGAAAAACTAGCGTATGCAACAGTTCATAATCGGTTCTTTAAAATCTCGGATCTATACAATTTTCAATGACATCTCTTTCAATTTTCAATTTATAATCTCGGGTCTATTATTTATTACAAAACGCCGACCCTCTAGTTTTAAGAACCCTCATTATATCACTGTTGCATAAACGACTATTTTTTTACTTAAGCAAATATTCATATTTTAACCGCCAGTCACATTTCACAAATAGTATACGGTTTGGGTTAGTTTAATAGTTTTCGTGTTTTTTCAGGCTAGTGATAGTGCGATCTTTCTTACTCCGATACAAATAGAAAGTGTGCGCTGACTTGGCTGTTGTGAGCCCCTTAAGGCTTTTTTTTTAAATAGTATTTAACATTAACGACGGGTTAATTGCTCACCCTAGTTCACAAGAGGCGTTAAACGAAGTAGTTTAACACAAGTTTCATTCTTCAAAAAATATCTTTGAAGGCTTTTCTTTATCAATAAAGACTCATAGAACTACATCCTTTAACCAAAATGACGTCATACGTCTCAGCTAAAGCAAAACTGGCTAGTTGTGTTCATATAAGATTAGCAGCGTTGGGTCGGCTGGTATGACGTCACCAGCCATTATCAATATGTGGGGCGTTCCTAACGCGTAACCGGAATGTATTCCAAATTTTTTTCCAAAGCTTTCAAATTATGAAAACGTGACGAAAAACGGAATTATATCAAATGTCACGGGAAGTCATAGGCATCGAAACGGCCCGCTAGCTTAGTTGGTAGTGAACTAGTGAACCTGCCTACGATGCAGGAACTACGATAGTCAGGGCATTTATTTGTGTGTTTATCACGAATATTTTCCGTTCCACGTTCACGACAATTTTTGACATTTGCATGCTTGACAAGCTAAGCGTCAAACGTAGGAGAGAAAACCTTCTGCTACTTTAGTACTATTACTTATTCTGTGGTAAAGGTTACCTTCGCACAGGCACTTATTAATTATAGGGTTTGCCGATGGGTCGATATTGACATTGGGTCTACGTTCATAGGATTCATCGACATACGACCTACGCGATACTATCTCACTTGCACACTTTTAGAACGTGAAATTCAGGGTGAAAAGGAATAAGGTTCAGGAACGGTCCTATTTATTTAGTCTAAACATATGTCGATTGTTCCCAAGAATAAAAAAACAAAAAATGATTGCGACGAATAAGTTTTGAAGTCGGTTAAAAAGCCCGTCCGACTTCATTGATAAAAAAAATACTCATAACTTTATATTAGAACAAAGATCATACCTAGTCTTATAATATTACGCGTGTGCGTTGCGAGCCCGGCCGCGAAAATGGGGAATATGTCGCGCGTAGTGACTAGTGGCGCGTAGTGGCGACGCACGAAAGTTACCGACATCATCGAACGGGTAACCAGCCTGAAATGGAGTTGGGCTGGGCATGTGTGCCGGAACAATGATGGGCGGTGGTCAACTAGAACTCTCATGTGGAGGCCTAGAATGGGAAGCCGAAGCGTAGGCAGACCAGCTGCCAGATGGTCGGACGATATAAAGAAGGCGGCAGGGCCGACCTGGAGAGACGCCGCAGACCGCAAAAAATGGAAACAATTGCAAGAGGCATACATCCTGCAGTGGAGCAAAATATGCTGAGAAGAAGAAGAAGAAGAAGTGACTAAAATACATGAGTGTTATCCGTAATTTTATTATAATATTAATAAAATAGGTGGTCGCCGATCGGACAGATAGTCTTTTGGTTACGCATTGGATGTCAATGCACGTGGGGCACAATAATCGGTTTATTAACTTAATGTAATATTTTATTTTATTTTATTTGTAATTGTTTAGAATGTTTTGATATGTAGTTACTAACCTAGTTTCTTAAGGCAACATGTATGTATACTAACCAATTATGGATCATGTCCGAAATAAAAGTTTTCAATTTCAATTAATATGAGTCACGAGATTTTAAATTCGATCAAACTTAGTCCCCATTTAATGTGGATCATTTACCCCAGTTTGAAGCTTAGTAAAAGAAAACAACCCTTCAAATAAAATAGTAAGCTGTCGCAAGGGGCTCTGGCAGGTAAAACTTTTGACAATGTAACTCCGGTACGTACTCGGATATCTCTTTCATCGATGCTAAATAATAATATGAGGTTTAGATGACAATAACAGCGCTTGGCTTTTTTTTTTGTACAGACGACGCATGTAGATCATGCTCAGTGGAGGGTTCCATAGCCGCTGCTACAAACGTAACTTTGAAACATGAAAAAATCGCTAAAGCTATCTCTCGATGGCTATTTTATTCAGGTATATAGTAATTGTTTTCCCTCTGAGTTTAAAGCAAGCGAAAATGGTTTGGTAGGTACGTAATAAGCCGTGGAAAGAACTTAACCTATTTATCGCTTTAAGATTAAGCATGACACAACAAACCAAGGCATGGCTGTCATGACGTCATCGGAGACACCACTTTTCGGGTCGCAACTCTAGGCGCACGTAAGTATTTTGCAGAAATCGCGAAACGGTCAGTTAGATTATCGAAAATGATTAGACGCGTATTTTTTCCTTTTTTAATTTAACTAAACTAAACCAAGATATAGAGCATCAAAGTTCCGGGGTGGGGTGGGGGCTGGTGAGAATCCTAGGTAAGAATTGTACCTAATAGCACTAATAGTGTTAGTGACGTTACGCGAAACTTGAACGCACTGTATATTCGTCATTTTTGATTTGACGAACAAAAGAAAAAATACGTGTACAATATTTTTAATAATGTAAAAATCGGACTAAATAGATTTTTTTAGTCGTCTAGCCTATTGTCAGCGTCCTTGTCCTACCTGAAAAATACTATAGGTACTCCTATAGTTAAAATATTTCTGTTTGTTATCATTACTCAATTAAATTGAAACTTTTCCCTGTAAAAATCTCATTCACAAGCTTATGGACTAAATTATAATAGGATGTATGTAAATAATTCCAACAAAATGTTTTCCGTGGGATTCTCCAGAACAAAATACATTACCTATTTAATTACTGGGTTTATATTTACTTTGGATACAGGATAATATGTTTTCATCGGTTTCCGGTAATATTCCTATTAATAAAAAAAACTTAAAATACTAAATCAGCATTCATAGCTGCTTCAACGAGTACTGGGGCCTAACCATGACGTCTTAACGCGATTCAGTTTTAGAACTTAACTTAAAAGTGTTTTTAGGGTTCTGTACCTACCTCTAAAGGTTAAACGTAACCTTTATAAAATCTCTTCGTTGTCCATCTGTCTGCTAGTCCGAGTCCGTCAGTCTATCTGTCGATCTGTCTGTCAATTGTAGGTTTATTTATGTGTATTTTATAAGAAGCAAGTCACGTGAAGCTTGGCACGGGTTTTCTGCGAAATGTATTTTTGAATTCAATTCTCGTGGTATACCGAGAACCTGCAATATTGGATATTAACAAGCAAAATCTAATTAATAAAGTAGGTCGGCTGCTCTGAGCTAAATTCAAGTATTTCAGTTTTAGCTAATTACAGGAGAGCTAAAAATCGTAATTTGTCATTTTCATAGACTAATTAACCCAAAAATAAATATAATGTATTGTCATGGCATTTAATAGACTATTAGTACCTACATTTACATTTAGATTTATTTATTACACAACATACGATTATAGTACAAATTACATGCATGTCAATTTATAAGAATCTATATAAAAATATAATAAAATAACAAGATAATATACAAAACTAAAAAAACAATAAATAGTAGAATTTTTTGTTAATTTTTATATTTAAGTAGTTTAATCATAAGGTAAAAATTAAATAATGTTATCTGCATAGATCGCACCCTAATTTTGTCTATGTAGTAACAAGTATCTTATGAAATGCATGAACATTATGCAGATTTTTTAGCGCGTTTTAGGTTATTTAGGCAAAACTTCACAAAAATCAAAGGTAAAAAAATTAAAATTTTCATTGTAACGTAAAGGTAGATCACTGAGCTAATATGGTAGGTACATTTAAGAAGCATTTGTTTGATGTAGCAGTAGCACACGTGCATAGCTCCGAATCCGAATCTATAAGAATAGCTATAATATACAATCTAGAAAATTCGGACATGATGAAATTTATGACACGACATTTTGTGGTTTCAATCTATCAGTAGTTTTAGATTTCAGATAGTATGGCTAATCTTCTCCCTAGCGCTTCGCCTCAAGGTATTCATTTTTAGGGGCCGTATGAGAAAATTCAAACAAGCCATTCATTTTTTCAACTGTCCGCAATTTTTTTTTATAAAATATTTTACGTAAAAAATTGGTCACGTAGTTTGGAGATGTTCCGTATTCAGTTTTCAAATCGAAGCGGGAAGCATTTTGATGACGTCACTAAGCGAGAGACTGCCACTTGATCGATTGTCTCCCGTCAGTGTTGGGGTCTCAGCACCTTGCCCAACAACATACTAAAAGTTCGCCGATAGCTACGCACCGACTCCGCCGCGAGTGCGCAACGAGCTTGCCAGGAAAGTATGGCGCAGTATTGTATGGTGTTGCTGGTACACAACACACGCGTTCAAAAGTGGATGTGCAATTTATGAATAAATTAATTTTTAAGTTAGAGTCAAACCACGTCTTCCCTTCCCGAGCAAATGAACTGTCAAACTTAAAAGTGTTATTTTAAACGTCAAAGTTCTATGAAATTATGACGTTTACTTAAGAGCGTTTATACCACAAAAGCGCGAAATCAATGATTTACGCGGTTTTCGGGCTCGATGTACTATGTGATTGTTAGAATTTTAGATCAAAATATTTATATGTACATAATAAACAACTCATAAGCCAACTTTTGTATTATCGACATTTACAAGTTTTAGATAATTATATGCAATTCTAGCCAATTCTTTCGCGGCCGTTGTTGAAATTTGCCGAAACATGTTGTCTTATACGTCACTCTATTCCTACACTGTAATGATCTTATACAAAACAAAACTGGTTTACGAAAGAACATTACACTATCTAACTTTTGTATTGTGCAAAACTAGTAAATTTCAGATTCTGTTTAACTAAACTTACTGATGAAAACTACGCAATTTTTGCAAAATTCACGGCGTGTTTTAGTATTATACTTTCGCAGTAAATGGTTCAGATTGTCATTTTTATGAGACTATAACTCGTTGGTTAACCCATTTAATAAAAAAAAGTGTCAAAAACAACGAAATAATATTTATTTAGATTTTTTATCAAAACCCCGTTTATAACATTGCGCGCGGCGCGTGCGCGTCAGTCTGGCCCCATGCCTTCTAGAGAGTGGACGTATCGCTTTGCTCCGCGGGCCTTCTTTTTACGAGTGAAGTTTGCGAGAAAGAGAAAGAGATGATTAAAAAGAGAAAGACATATCTAAAAAGATAAGATAGACGGTGATACCGCGACCAACCGATCAAGATACTTGATAAGTTCGATTTCTATTTGTGTTGATGATTTAATTGTTGTTTATATATTAGCTATAGTAAATTTTTTTAATAATTATCAGCTGGTGACCAGGACGTGATGTTTTCGTAGTAAGTTGTTGGTAAGACCTGGAAACAGCCGTTAAAAACAGCTAGTAATTGCTGATTAGGACTAGGTGATGTAATCAGAAGACAGTGCTGGTTCTGTAACCGTTCACATAAGACTTGTCGCGGCACTTGAAGACCAGGTGTCAAAGACCTGGATACGTAACCAGAAGGCTAGGTCAGGAACTATGTAACGGCTTACACAATACGCACCGTGTTTTAGCTTAAATGCATTGTTTTGCTGAGCACAAGTAGACCAGCTGGTAATTAAGACCTGGAAACGTAACCAGAATATTGGGTCAGGAACTATGTAACGGTTTACCTTAGATGCATCGTGTTTGAGCTCAAATGCATTGTCTTGGTGAGCACTCGTAGACCGGCTGGTGACAAAGATCTGGAGACGTAACCAGAAGTTTGGGCCAGGAACTATGTAACAGCTTACAATATACGTACCATGTTTGAGCTTAAATGCATTGTCTTGCTGAGCACAAGTAGACCAGCTGGTAATTAAGACCTGGAAACGTAACCAGAATATTGGGTCAGGAACTATGTAACGGCTTACCTTAGATGCACCGTGTTTGAGCTCAAATGCATTGTCTTGGTGAGCACTCGTAGACCGGGTCGTGACAAAGACCTGGATACGTAACTAGATGGCTAGGCCAGGAACGATGTAACGGCCTACACTATACGTACCATGTTTGAAATCAAATGCATTGTCTGGTTGAACACAAGTAGACTAGCTGGTAATTAAAACCTGGAGACTAAGTACCGGTTTACACTATACTTACCGTGTTTGAGAACTTGGCAAAAGCTTGGGAAGCTTAAAAGTAATGTTACGCATTTATAATGTTGAAGTAAGTATTGCTATGAGTAGTGATGTACCATAGTAGGTTCGGAACCACTATGTTATTATTACGAAATCCCTCTATATGGGTAAAAAAAAATCATGGCACGTTGATTTGCTGTATTTTTTGTAGGTTGAAGCCAGTTTGCTAATCATGGTTTGTCATTGTCTACGTGGGTGGTGACAACTATGGATTAACAACGACCATAAACATATTGTCATGTTATAAATTGAAATAGATGTCTTAAACTAAAGAAAAAAATCAACAACATCGGAAGCTTAAGCCGAGGATCGAACTCTGATCCACAGCTTACGCGGGAACAAGGCCGCCTGGCCCCATCGAATGCTGGCGAGTTTTTTTTCTGATTTCCATAACTCCGAATCTCCAAAATTACGAAGTTACCGAACCACCGTAATTCCGAAAGAATATTATGTTTTCGGAATTTTGAATTCGGATAAATTATTTTCGGAATATAAAAAATTGGATTTTTTTGTATTCGTTCAAGTCGCTATCGGATTTTTAATATTGAGAATGTGAAATACGGAAATTTGATGTATAGGATTTATAAAAATTCAGAATTATAAAAATTGGGATTATGAAAATCGGAAAAAAATATTTCGGAATATTTAAGTGTTTTGTTCTATATGCACTTATAATATAAAAATAAAAATAAATAGAAATTAACTTGGACATAACGATCATTAACAATTTCCTGACTAATGTGATGAGAAATGTTGTGTTTCACTTCGCAGTAAAGTTTCTCTAACTCTCATACCTTAAAACCAAGATTCTCAATATTTAAATTTTTAAAGCTTTCGCTTGGTCGGGTCGGGTCTCAATTCTCAATATTAACACGAAAGCTTGACAACAACTTTGCGCATTTGTACAGTCAAATCTAATAACATCTATAAAAATGTACTACCAGAAATATATTATTATATACGTACACAATCTTATTTTCTCAATATTAAGGTAGTGTATACATATTTTTGGCGCTTCATTAGAATTGATACCATCGAACGTTAACGTGAAATGAAAACTATTATTAATAGAAACTCAGTACTAAAATAGCAGCAAAATAAGTAGGTATTATTAAGGAAAGTTGATTATTATTATCAAAGGAAATAAGTACATAGGAAAATAATTTTAATTACATAGTTAGTACTAAATTCAGTTAGTACAAGACTACAAGTATCAAAGTTATAAACTGCAAACTCAATTTTACGCAAAATACTGTAAACAATGATTACTAATCAAAGTAACGTAAGTTTATCTGATTTAAGTATCAAGGTAAAATGCACGGCTTGAGCGCGCTATAGTATACCCGTCGCACGCGCGGCGCTCGTCGATGTCTAGGATGGCGCGCGTCTGGTCACGTGGTCGATGCGGAGAAATACCTAAACTTGGGAAGCGCGCTAGGGCGAGAACGCTCTTAACACTTTCGCAGTATGTGCTATCAAAATCTAGGAAACGTCGCATAGATAGACTCTAAAAGATACAAGTTTTTCAGCCTGTGTAAAACGTTGAAATCAAGAAACAATTCGAATTTCAAGTACCTATCTTACTTGAAGATACTGCTTCTTAGCATAGATATCGACCAAATGCTTGATATTAGTATAGAAGTAGAGGAAAGACAAACCATATTGAAATTTATTAGTATCTATAACTTAAAAAATAAGTGGGTTAGAACAAGAACTTTGATTCAGATAAATGATTTTCCTGTTCCTTTTTCAAAATATGCAAAAGAAACAAAAATGAAAAGTTGAGATACTTGAGTTCAGCTTAGCGTGACCAAGGTGAGCAATCCAAAAAGTATAGTTTCAAAAATTAGGATTAGTTATTTGTACGTCTTAGGTATAAATGTTCAATTATGGGCAAATTATTTTGTATGTATGTATCAGCATTGCGATATAACGAGGAAATCCCGCCAGCATCCTAGGTACAATGTCTCAAGGACCTATTTTAGATTTAAGGTAGGTAGAGGTAGGTAGCTAGGTAAGTTACGCTTACTGTATATATTATGAAAATAAATGTTCGTTAAGATTTTGTATGTTATACGCTCGAGAGCAAAAGTTTCGGGTCATAATTTTTTTAATTAGCTAGGAAACCGTATTAAAACAAAGTGAACTTTATAGACAATTTAATACTACTCCAATAAAAAACATTACATGTAGGTACCTACTACTGATAGTTTATTTATTTATTTTGTATAAAACGATAAAGTTAAAACGGCGTTCTTTTGCTTGCAAACAGAAAATTGAATATACTTAGGGATTATTTTTTTTGCATATAGTGAATAATTGCGACACTTCTAATAAATAGATTTTATGTCAGGATAAAAACAATGGCAAAGACAGTTGCGACTTAGAAATTGTAACTTGTAAAGCAATCCTATTTTTTTTTCACGCCGTAAGTTTTGGTACTTGCATGTAAAGGGTAGGTAATTAAATTCTCTATAAGGATCAATTTATTTTTAAACCCTAGCTGTATTCGTATTCAAGATTATATACAAGTAAATCCTAGTGACCCGAAAATTTAGCTCTCGAATGTACCTATTAGCGCATTTTTGCATGTAAGTACCTACATTTACAATATACAGTGACAACCAAAATAAAATCTAAGTACTAATAATTCAACAGCCAATATCTGCGCAAGCAAAATATGATAAGAGATGTATTTATAAGTCCACAACGTCAAAAAAAATACCAATAGGATTTGGAGACGTAACGGCTCTCCACTCTTAAAAACAAAAAGTGGAGATGTGAAAGGTCCCCAACGCCAAATTAATATACTATGTAATAGGATTTCGATGTGTAAAGGGTCTCCAAGCGTCAAAATAATATCTAAATACCGCGAGTCGTCAGACTACCTACTTATTAAGTCAACCGTATTAATATATATACACGGTGCTCGTGAGCATTGCGAGAGATTTTAACAGCGTATTTCTGAGGCTAAAAGAAACAAAAAAGGTCATATGATTTTTGGTCATATCGACCAAAAAAAAAAAACAAAAAAAAAACTTTTTTTTTCTTTTTTTATACGCTTTGATACATGGTAAGTAAGTTTCATTTAGAAAAGGCCCACTTAAAATACAAAAAAATATGTTTTTTTGGTAGAGCCGAGTTTTGCAAAGACATAACAGTGTCACTTTGAAACCTGTCAAAAATCATATCTAAACTAGACCACGTAGTAGCATTATCACATTCCAAAACGCGAAATTTACCGAGTGGCGGTAAAATTATGTTTTAAAAAAAATTGCAATTATCTCAGAAACTAGCCCTAATCCAATGAACTTAATATGACATTTTTTGTTTCTTTTAGCCTCAGGAATACGCTGTTAAAATCTCGCGCAATGCTCACGAGCACCGTGTATATGTATATAGTAATGCTAAAGAATACATAACTATACAAATACCTTTTATTAATATCCATTTATAACGCAGCTTCCGATGATAATTGTTATAATAATTACCAAATGAAGCAGAAAACAAGCATTATATAGTCAATTAGCCTCACATCGTTAGTTTTCCTCGTAACTACGGACTCCCACGCGGTTGAACTTTGCGCACGTGGTCGTTAAAGTTTGCACGAGGGCGTTACTGACTCATTGTCATTAATAGTACATTGTGTATTAAGGGCGGGAAGCCAGAAGTTACGAACGAGTGTGAACTTAATTTTAATTACCGTAATTCTTGTACCGCTCGTGATACATAGAATGTTTTTCATCACATTTGCGAGGAAATAAATAAACTTTCTAGGCAGTTAAATATACAATAATTAAAGTGTAGTAGCACAGTCCAGAGTACTCCGGGGTGAGCGGCGACAACGTGAGGTGAGCGCGTGGGGTGCAGGTCCTCCGGGAGCTCCGGGCGGGCGGTAAAATGTATGAAAATCCATTAAGTCCATAGGCGTAATACTAGTGTTGGGTTCCTCACTCGTGAGGCACCTCATTTGTCCCACTCCCACTCATGTTCGTTTCTCACAATACCTCAAACCGCGAAAATGTGCAACTTCAAAAATATTGTTCCACACCTCAATTTTTGTCCCACGCCTCAATAACACTTCAGTTTTTCTCGTATATGTAAGCCAAATTTTTCAAAAACAAAAAAAAAACCAATTGCTCCCTTTCTACCAAACGCAAATGTCAAATTGTTATAATGACAAAGAATAATTTAGCTAAACTGTGTTTTGTGTGCATTTATGAATAACACCATTTACGGGTTCGCTTAAAGTACTTAAGTAATGATAATTTTAACGAAAAAGAAAAACTAATTTCAGTATAGGTTAAAATTAACAGAATTTCTTAATTAAAATATATTATAACTAGTATTTCAAAATCTAACTACAATATGCAAAAAGGACCCCATCTTCAATTTTACGCAACTAGGTTTTAACCCCTCTTATCATACTTTGGACCACGTCCAGCTTAACATTTTTCAATTGGCTTTGTATTCTGCGTTTTAATTGTTTTGGTGATTTTGCTTACCACTCATCACTATAAACCAGTCTACTCAGGATTGCCCAAAAATCCTCAATTGGACGAGCTTTGGGGACATTTGGGGGGTTGGATTCCTTGTGTACGAAATGTATGGCTCGCTCTTCCAGCGACCTCTGAGTGGTTGCTGGTTGCATAGTGGGAGCTGGCTAGGTCATGCCAGAATATGTATTCTCCATCAGAATGATGTCTATTTTTAAATCGACACCCAATCGGCAAGCTGATGAATTTCTGATCACTGCCTTTGAAATTCATTTGTCAGATATTACGATCCAGACGAGTACTTTCTTCTAAAATTAGAGTTTACATTTAAATTGTATGGTGTGCGAAACAGTACTTTTGTCGGCTGTGTAATATTATATCCGTCATTCATTACCAGGCATGTTATCGTTGGAAAATGTGAAGTACTTTTCGTCATCCATTACTATTGATATTTCTTTAACCAAATGGTTTCTGCGTAATCGCCTGCACTTAATAGGTATTTCTTAAAGTTGTTTAACGGAACGGATTTTTTTTTTCTTGCCGGCCAGTATCAATCGAAATCATTCTCATTAAGCCAACCCGTTAGTAGGTAAATGAACACAACAACTAAGTTGTCACATAGTGCAACTGATAAACATCTGAACTAACTCTCAAAATCAATCTCAAACATGCAACATAATGCAGCGGTTTCACGAGTGTTATCAACGTAATTGATTACAGTAGAGCGTGGTGCTCCGCCGTAGCATTCACGTCGCTTGCGCACGCGCGGATGGGCGGACGGACCGCCAGTATAATGGGAGCTTAAGAGTTCTAGCGCATTTAAAAAATATTTGAGCTCAAATAATGGCGAAGCTGTAGCTAATTTTAATTAACTGTTCAATCATTATGATTATCTGATTCTAATTTTAGGTAGTAAAATGTCAAACATGAATAATTTTTTATATATTTAATAATATACATATCTAGAAGTCATTTTTATTTTTAGTCGAGATTTTAGTCGATATTTCTCAATAATAATTCAATTTGGTGGTGAAAACATACAAATGAATAGACAAAAACCCTGTTTATAATGAAAGGAAGAAATGTTATGATTTTCATTAAATCACAACGTGTCAATCAATACTTAATACTAAATTCATGAGCGCTTTTTAATAAATAGAATATTTATCGAATAGATATAATGTTTTTGATAACAACACAAAATAATTATATAAAGTTGTTTAATTTTAAAATATGTATAAGTATAATTTTGTTCTTTGAATGTTTTTACAGGAACACAAGCCATTGGTTGACTATTCCTGAATTCCTACTGTTGGTCTTGGTCTCTGTCTCTACAAACCGCCTGCAACGTTTCCGATCCTTTTCAACCTTGCGCACATGTAAAATGGTATGGTAATAATACCTAGCTGCTTGCTACTAAATTTTAATTGACACGGCTTAACTAACAATAATGTGACCATTTCATTTTCTAACATGGATAATGGACATATTCCATTTTTAGCAAGTTATGAATAAAAAAGCTGGATAAATTGAGGTTACATTGGAAATTCTTTATCTTTCCTCAAAACGTGAAGGTAAAAAAAAAATGTCTTATATTGAAACGATTTTTTAATAGAGCGCTGGAGGACCTACCACAGGCCTGTCGCGACTGGATCGGGGTGATCCGAGAAGCAGGCTCCGATTAATATTATTTATTGTTTGTGGTCGTTTTGTTTAATTATAATTGTAAGCTGTATTATGTTATTAGCTTTATATGGAATCAATTATTCTGGAATAAACTTATTTCATTCATTCATTCAATTAATCTGTTGCACGGAGTTGTTAATGTGAAATACAATTAAAGCTGGCATTTTATTATTGGCGCTCGTAAAATGACTAATTACAGAAAATAATCTACACTATTCGAAATATTCGTTTTATTCGAATAATGAGTGTTGACGAATTCGAAGAGCATTCGAGTATTCGAATTGCAAACCTTACTCGGTAAGCGATCGGAGCGATCTCGTGCGCGAGCGCCGGTCCCCAAGATGGCCGCCGGGCGGCTGTTTCCGGGAAACAAGTGGCCTCGCGCGCCTCCCTCACGCCATCTATAGGCTTGTACTTATGGTAAACTCTTAAGCTTCTATCCTGATTTTTATTTAGGCATTCAAACAGACGAACGGATTAGATTTTAATTTAAACTTAAATTAAATTCAGATATGAAAGTTGTAATTGTTGTATGTACCTACTTAAATAATCATTATTCAAAAAGGATATGATACTCGTAATATGGAAGGCTCCTTCGCTTCGTGAATGATTCAGACATTTCGATGACGATGTTTGCAGTGTGTGCTTATCATGAGTTGTATTCGATTGCGACTGCGGAATTCGAAAGTATTCCGTCTCGCTCCTACTACTACTCTGGCAGGAGGGAGACAAACATACTTTCGAATGCAGCAGTCGCAAACGAATACCGCTCATGGTAGGCACACTGGATTTCACTTTAAGTGTTATATTATGTCAATAATAGTCAACATTTTGAACACGAGTAGGTAAATGTGCAGTAATGACATATTCAAGAACATCTCTATCTTTTGCCCGATCCTGCTCTCTAAACGGTGAAACCATAAAATCCCGGCCAAGGGCGAGTCGGACTCGCCCACAGAGGGTTCCGCACAAAGGCTGCTCCCTCCCATTTATTACCTTTCTTACTTAAAAATACTGGTGGCACGGAACTCTCAATGTGCGGCAATATATGCCATCTTATATGCCGGTGTAATAAAATAAGAGCGTAGTACCATATTTATGAGTCGATTATGTCGAATCATATTTTTGCACTTGACTGTTTAAGCTCTGGCTTTTTGCCAAATTCCGTGATTCTGCCTATATATTTTGATTCCCATTGCAAATGTATGGGAAATGTGACTTAAATGGCCGTATCTTTTGATTATGTCGACGTAGAGGTTTAGTTTTTTTACAATTTAAACTTGCTACCTCTACGCGTTCTCGTGATAAAGGGTTTGGACGGACAGTCGGACGGACGGACGGACGGAAAACAAAGTGATCACATAAGGGTTCCGTTTTTTCCTTTTGAGGTACGGAACCCTAAAAATGTAAACTCAATTCGTGACTTAGGGTACAAGCTTTGACACCGAATTTTCTTCCTCTCAAAGAGTCTCTAGGATTTGTTTCTTGTTTTTCCGAGAGTTTTCCCGGCTTTTGCCACGACTCACGGGTCCTGGAGTCCGCTTTGGCAAGTAATCCCAAGATTTGGAGTAGGCGCTAGTTTTACTAGCGCTAATTAAAATGTTATAATTTGGCGTTTTTATTTAAAGTTGTTTTTTTTTCCTACTAGGATCGCCAGACCTCGCGATTCATAGTAGAAATAACAAAAAAAATCCACATAGTGTGGGGGACCACTTAAAAAAAAACTTAATCTAAAATAATCTTAATAATAATATTTATTTTGCAAGTTTGCTATATGTTTAAAGTCCAGTGATACCTCTCTACCTCCAGCCCTCATACCGATGTTGCTCTTCAGCCATCTTGGATGTCGCTTTTTGTGGGAGCCCATCTTATGTGGGCGAGTCACTGTCTGCCGGAAATAAAATTGCATACCATTTTACTAGGTAGGCACCCGGTTTTATACTCCATAACCCAGTAGTTAGTCCTTCACATAACAGCCCAGTGTATTTTAGATCTCATTAACTCTCAATAGTCTTTACATCCTGGCGGGAGCTGCCTCTGCGTGCGTTCCATGACCCGGGCATACCGCATACCGCTCGGTATACCCCCCCCTACATTTCATTAAATTGTCGAAAGGGTTGCGTGTTGGCTTCGGCTCCGCGTACGCCTCCCAAAGGTCCAGAACACTATTGTTCCGTGATGGGAAAGACATCTTTCTTTCTATATTATTCTTTAAATAAAAATGCCCAATTATAATTTTGGCTAAGCCATTCGTGCCTACGAAACGCAACAGGAAAGCACGCGCGCCGCGCGGCGTTGCGTGTGGAAAACGACGATTGCTAATTGGTGGGCACGGGAAACGCGTCGACGGTTTGCCTTCACTTACCTTAAATACGCTGGGTTAGTTACGAGAGGAAATGATACGGGTGTTGAGAAATAAGTACTGACGTTTGAAGCGTTGGTGGCGCCTATCGCCCACAACATACTTGAACCGATACCCATATACGTAGGTACGTACGTGTACGCACCTACTCGATATCTTTCGAATAGGTTTACCAAGTGACATGTATCTACACTTATACAATAAATTACAGTAAAATATTATAAATTGAAAGAGATGTCATATACTACAGAAAAAGTGACCAAGGCCCCCGGTGAGCAGGGCTGGGACATTAAAATACTTTAACCACTTTTACATAACATACAATTGTAAAGCACGAATCAAATCATTTATTAAATTCATAAATGTTTTGAGTAGTGTGACTACTTAAAAACACAAAATCATACCCCCTTAAACGTTTAAAATAAGAAAGGATTGCATATATGTACTTAGAAAATTTCGGACTCTGGCTGCCGTGATTGAGTAGTCCAGTGGTTAGGGCGTCTGCCGCAAAACCGGAAGTCGCTGGTTCGTTCCCAGCCCTGCTCACCGAGGGCCTTGGTCACTTTTTCTGCAGTATACGACATACCCATATAATTTATTTAAATTTTCACATAATCTTAATAAATAATAACTGTATCACTACATAGTATAAAACGAAGTCGCTTTCTCTGTCCCTATATCGAGGGTTGCCTGGTGAAACCCAATAAGTGACAAAAAGTGAGATTTTAAAGTAAAAACAGTTTTAGATTGATTCGGTATCACTCTATCTAATGGTAATATCGGATAAGCAGATTTGACATGTATTACGGAAATATGCCGAGTTGATAACCCGATAAGTACTTGATTTCAAGTTTTAATTTAGAACTAAATACTACAAGTGCATTTAAGGCTTCAGTTTTTATTATTACTTAGTGCAAGAACCACACAATACATATTTATAGGTATTTAGTGCAGAGATATTTATACTAAATTAAACTAAACACACATCGTAAAACCAGTTACTATTACTTATCGGGTATTACCTCAGTACGATTCGAACCTAAAAAGGATTTAAGTAAGAATTAAAATACGTTAAAACCATTTATCGGATTTTACTTTTACGATATTATTTATTAAATGTACAAACTACTTCAAAGTAAAACCCAATAAACAAATGTATAGTACTTATCTAAAACATTTTTTTGATGAACTATTATGTTAAGTCTAGTTATCGAATTCTCGCACGGGCCTTTTACAAATTTCTTTAAAAAAAATCCGGAGCAGAACCCAATACATATGTTTGACGACCGCAAGGTCATGCGCTGCCTCGACAAGTAGCGGCAGGATCGCAAGCGCTCCGCCGCTGCGTCGTTGCAAATTTAATTGGAAATAGCTGTTAAAAAGTAGTGACGTATTGTGTTAATGATGGCTGTGTACTTATGTGTTAAAAGTTGTGTGATGGGTGACCGAGGCAGAAAATTAGTGCAGCAGCTATGCTTGAAACAGGTTAAATCTTATTTTCTAACCTAGAAATACATTTAGAATTGTCGTATAAAATAAGATTGTTACTTAATTATGTTAAGACTTAATCGCCTGAACGATAGGTATACGTCGAGTTTATAGTACTGTTAGATTGTAACCGTCAATATGTAGATAACTGTTGTTGTTTCGTTTAGAGCGAACTTATCGGGTTTTAGCACTATCTATTAATCAAACTACGCGACTTTGAGTGATGCTTACGGTACAAAATAACAAAACAAACAAATGACATAATCGCCTGAACGATAGGTATACATCGCGTTTATAGTACTGTCCTTAAATACCTAACAATAAATCTAAGCTATTGTAAGATTGTAACCGTTAATATATAGATAATTGTTGTTGTTTCGTTTAAGAGCGAACTTATCGGGTTTTAGCACATTCTATTAATCAAACTACGCGACTTTGAGTGATGCTTACGGTACAAAATAACAAAAAGTAGTTTAAATTAATACGTTTAGTTAATTTATTAAATAATATTAATTATTTTTTTGCATTCCAACTGGATGAGGTGCTTCTATTAACAGGTTTTCTATGACTGGACCTCCTAGTATTTCACCGGCAAATAAAGACATAAGTCGTTATCTGCAAACCAGTAAAGATGGTAAGTTTCCATTGGAACATTGTGCATTATCCTCGTAAGTCCCCGCGTACTTGTACAAGTACAAAATAAATATCTGTAGATTTATGTACTTAGGGGAAAGTAGGTAGGATTCGTGCACCGGGAGCTTTCGTACAGTGGTCTATCTCGGCTACCGTACATGCTAAAGGGTTGATATTTGTATACGAGACGAGTACTTTTACGCATAGCCTACCCTCCAAAAATTATTGTAGTGCAGTGGCAGTCTTTGCCAGAAAGAGTCAATGTGTGTTTTGGCAACTCTAAAATATTTTTTTGTCTTGTTTGAATGCATCTGTTTTTAATAAGTATTAATGGAATTGAAAAAATACTTATTTATTTATTTAAGCTTTATTGCCCAATTACAATTATTACTGATTACGTACATACTGGGTGATTTTTGGGTCATGGAGCAAGAGTGAACAGGGAAAGAACACCCAACTTTCACTTCGACAACCATGAAATCGTGAAAAAGAAATCTTTGATTGTTAAATATCGATCAACACTTAGGAGTAACTAAATATCAATTAGCTCTTCATTAGGAGACCTTTTTTCCCCGAATTCGTGGTTGTCCACAGAGAGTTGTGAAAGTTGCTCAGTGTGGACCTCCCCAGTACTCTGTTAACTGTTGCTCCATGACCCAAAAATTTGTATAAAAAAAATAAGATCAATCTGTAACTTTATACAATACAATACAATATAAATAAAAATTAATAAATATAAATATTTGCGGGACAATCTTACACAAATCGACCTAGTCCCACGGTAAGCCCAAGGGCTTGTGTTGTGGGTACTAGACGACGATATATATAATAGATAGATACATATAAATACTTAAATACATAGAAAACATCCATAACTCAGGAACAAATATTCGTGATAAACACACAAATAAATGCCCTGACTAGGATTCGAACCCGGGACCTCCTGCTTCGAAGGCAGCGTCACTACCAACTAGGCTAGGAGGCCGTTTGCAAATACAAATAAGTACTCTTTATTGTTCACCAACAAGGAACTAAAAACAATATAAATTAAACACTAAAATATAAACACTGGTAATAACCACTGGTGGTGGTTTATAATTTATTTTGTTTATATTTTTTTTTTTCAGATCATGAAACTGATTTATTTGGCAGTGACTTTTCGGATGACTAGCGTAGATTAACTTTTTTATAAGTTTTTTATAAGTAGGTAATAAATCCTATAAGTAACATTAACAGCTTTTTAATTTTTGCGAAAACCCAATAAGTCGACACCCCTTGGTAAAAAACGTTTTCTTACAGGACAACTAAATTAGTTATATAGCTAAAACACAAATTAACTTAAAGTAGATAAAATTACTTTACACGGAGAACTTATAAAACTACGAATTTACTTACCAAATTAGTGTTTGATGACCATAAATCTTTAACTTCATTTTTCTCGAAACTAGGTTTCTCATACTTATTGGGTTTCACCAGGCAACCCTCGATATCCCTATGTATGCTTAAATCTTTAAAACTACGCAACGGTAGTTCGTAGCGGTAGTGATTCAAGACGAAGGTATAATAATAACCCGTGCGAAGCCGGGGCGGGTCGCTAGTTTTTGATAAAAAAAAACAATAATATTGACGTGTAATATTTTGTCATATTATGAATAAAGGACTATGACTATGACATCTCATTCAATTTACTCTCATAATAACAACTCTAATAATAAATAATATGGGCATACCATGACGTGTTAACGCGATTCAGTGTAGGTTTTTGACTGTGCTCAGTCCTATGGCAGCGACTCAGTTTAGGTCGTCAACTGAATCGCGTTAAGACTTCTCGTTTCGTCGCTGGGATGGTGGGACTCAACACTCTGGAGCTGAGGAGGAAATTGCTTCTCCTCATGCATTACCATGGAGTCCTACACAATAGGGTTAACAATTCCTCTGTGCTTGAACAAATGGGCCTGCACGTGCCGGTAGTTAGGACGGCTCCAGCCTCATCGGGGTCTCTGCCGCCGCGGCGCCGCCGCCGCTTGTTTGCGTGGCTGCGTGCGCGCACGCGCTCGGCCGACAACGCGCCCATGCCCCGGGCACTTGCCTTGTTAAACAGCATGGCTGTCGAAGGACATGACGCTGACATTTTCTCGGATAATGCTGGTGCATTTTGCAGAAAATGCCTTAATTTTTTAAATAGTTTATTGGATTGATTATTAATAGTGCTGTTTCTGACATATGCGTTTTGCTTTATTGTATTTTATTTTTTAGTATTTGACATTGTTATAAAAAATTTTGTACTTAGTTATTTGTATTTTGTACTTTTGATTCTGCTTTTTTTTTTGTTGTGATATCATGTAAACGATTTGGTGTAAACACTGTAAGTTTATATTGAAATAAATGAAATGAAATGAAATGAAGACGTCATGGTAAGGCCCCAGATGGTCACATGTGCAGACCATGCATGGAAAAAGAGGAAACAACATATTTCCTTAGACTGTAAACAGGTAAAAGTAGATAAATAAATAAATATTGCGGGACAATCTTACACAAATCGACCTAGCCCCACGGTAAGCTCAATAAGGCTTGTGATGTGGGTACTAGGCGACAATATATATAATAGATAGTTACATATGAATACTTAAATACATAGAAAACATCCATAACTCAGGAACAAATATTCGTGATAAACACACAAATCAATGCCCTGACCAGGATTCGAACCCGGGACCTCCTGCTTCGAAGGCAGCGTCACTACCAACTAGGCTAGGAGGCCGTTAAGTATATAGGAGTAAATATTTAGGGACTCCAAGTACACTAAAGGAGGCAGTTTATAAACCTAATAGAGTACCCGAAATTTTCATCGATTTTTGACACATTCATACATTTATGAAAGGCAGGATTGGGTTCGGCTTCGACGTTACAAAAATGTGTAAGAGATTTTAATTATAAACTAATTAAGACAAAAGTTATGACCATAAAACTAGATTTGACCTAAAGCTTTTCAACTTTGATACCAAATATATCAAAGACTATAAACTTTGAAGTAATTACTGAATTGAAGTAAGAACAAAAAAAGAAAAAAAGAAGCGTACAAAGCGTAAAGAGCGTACTCCAACCTTAAAGGCCGGCAACGCACTTGCGACACCACTGGTGTTGCGGGTGTCCATGGACGACGTTAATCGCTTACCATCAGGCGATTCGTTTGCTCGTTTGCCCCCTATAGCATAAAAAAAAAGAACAACGGATATCGAGTTGAGAAAAACCCAGCCAAACTAACAAACTCACTATTAACCAATTAATTTGTGAAAATCGCATCGATACTAACAAAAAAATCTGGTTTTTTAACTCTTCGTCGAAAATATCTGCATTTAACTTTAACTGAAAGCCCCATCGGTTCACTAAAATTACTAATCTCTTTGATCTGCCAGTACCAACACACGCTGTAGGCAACCTACCGTGTGCACTGAGCTGAAACTTCTGAATAAATAAAATGTTACCCGATATTTTTTTCACGTCAAATATAAACGAATATGGAAATATATTCGAGTGAACTTCAATTTGAAGGTTCAAAGGCGGCCAACGTGCTCGAGATCACATTGATAATACTGATTTTGTATTTTATACGTTAAATGTCAATCTTTACTTTGACAACGAAAACAGCATTTATACAGTAACTTGTTTTATATGGATAGATTTTGCAAAACATACTATGTAACTCGCAGCGTTGCGTTAGTTGCTCAGCGGTGAAACGTGCGACTTTGAAGCCGAAGGTTGCGGGTTCACACCCCGCCGGCTCGTACTAATGAGTTTTCCGAAACTTATGTACGAAACAACGGCCACCATCTCGAATTTCTAGAGTTTAAATCGTGACAAAACTCGGTAGGCACATATCAAAGGGTTGAGGTTCTTTATAACAAATCAGAGGTCAAAATTGACAAACGGTCTAACTTGAATTATTAAAAATCGCACTAAAATCGATTTAGCCAAATGCGAAATAATGGCGGAAAAACATACATGTTTATACAAATATACGGGTCCAACTGAGAACCTCCTTATTTGTAGACGATTGAAAATTACGTTTAGTACGCGGGCGAAGCCGCGGGAAAAAACTAGTTTTATATATTTGTGAAATGCTAATGCCAAATCGCAATTTATGAGACCAAAAGCCTTTAAAATTTGCAAGTATTTTTTTGTAATTAATCCACTAAAAATATGTTACAGCTAAAGTTACAGATTAAGTTGATACATAAATAATAATTGAAATTAAACACTTTAGCACGGATTAATTTCTCCGTTTATCCGTTCAAAAGTGTTGAATTTCAATGAACAGCAATCGCGGTAACAGAAGACAATACTACATAAATAATCAATTAATGAAATCATCAGAATCGTTACCGCTCGTGACACACGTAGGTACAATCAAGTGTAAAAATATGGTGGTGCACATCTTACTCAAAAATATGTCCCATAGCACTTTATGCCGGTGTAATAAGAGCGTAGTACCATATTTATGAGTCGATTATGTCGAACCATATTTTTGCACTTAACTGTACCTAAATACTAAGTCGTATATTCTATTGGAAAACAGTCGGTAACTACGAGTCAAATAGAAAAAATTGGCTTTATCCTACTATCCTACTAATATTATAAACGCGAAAGTTTGTAAGTTTGTATGGATGTTTGTTACTCTTTCACGTAAAAACTACTGAATGGATTTTAATGAAACTTTACAATAATATAGCTTATACATCAGAATAACACATAGGCTACAATTTATAAAGTCCCGGGCACCAGCTAGTTAGGCAATGTTTGCATTCTGAACGCCCCCGTTTGCGTTCTGACCGTTCCCGTTTGTCGGAGTTGCGTCGTCGTACCCCTTGACGAGGTTCTCCAGAATGAACCGGATAGTCAGCTTATGACAATAGTATTAGGCTATATTCACGTCAAACTGATAAAGCTTACATTGTTTTCTTTGTATCTAACGGAACCGTAACAAGATGGCGGCTTAAAGGATGATACCAGCACTAAAAATTTTAAACCAAATCGGGAGTTAATTGAGGATTTTCATCTTTCCCATTTTTTCATCTTCTCCCGCCTTACATTATATTATTTAATTTCATAAAACCATTTACACAATGATATAAGAGATTCTTATTTCCACGATGCTTTCTCTACTAGGCAGCCATTTAAAAAAAAAACACAAAACGATAGTACCTAAGATAAACGGCCCAGTGGATGATACTGACCCAGCGGAAGACTTTTTGCAGTTTATTTCAAAAAATAAAGATATTGCTAGTAATATAACCAAAAAAATAGACAGCTCGTGACATTTGCTAATTGCGTTCAAAAACTTCCGTCGATTCAATAAATAATTTACTAAACACTTTAGAACGGATTAATCGCGTTTATTAACACCATGATCCTACGTTTCGAGCCCTTTACAGCACTCGTTTTCACAGGGTTAAGATGATGACTGAGAGAATGCGAATTCTCCCCGTCAATCAAAACGTAAACGAAACGTGGCTCGGAACGTAGGATCATGGTGTTAATAAACGCGATTAATCCGTTCTAAAGTGTTTAATTTTAATGAATAACAATCGCGGTAACAGAAGACAATATTAATAATTTACTATTTGAGAGACAGTTTCCGTAACTAGGTGGTTTTAGCGAATCTGTTAAGAACTTGTATCGTGAAAGTCAAGATCATAACTACAATCATGCGTGTTTTTAGTAATTGATTATTAAAACTGTTAAATCATTTATATTGCGTGTTTGTATCTAATTATTTTGGTTATATTACTATTTTGGAGGCCGGATGGCGGGTAGAGGGAATTGGCTGTCATTCACTGGTACAATTTCAGAGGTAGCAGAAAACTAAAATAACATGACAATGGTAGGAATATAATACATTTTATGGTTCGCATAGCATGCAGAAAGAAGTGGATTACATATTTTGCACAAGAATGCAGTCGGTATGTTTGATAGTTCAGAAGTTATTTGTAAAAATGTGTGAATTCCCTCATTAAAGTGTCATCCACTGGGCCGTATACCTTACCCACATAATTGAAGGGATGTTTACAAAAAGAACATAACTACACTGAGTATAATTTTACAGGAGAACGATAAAACTAATTTTCTCTTTGAATAAATATGATTGAAGCTTGATTTTCGGGGAAGTTATAGATCACAAAGTTAGAAATATCTCTTCATTTATTTTGAGACTTTCTGTTTTGCGGAAAAGATATGAAATAAACCTTGTCGATTATGCGGTTTTTTAAAATTTAGGTTAGTTGCGTTGTTTTTAGGCGAAGGTGAGTAAACTGTTTTTCCTAAAATATTTTTTTTTTATAGAATGATCTTAATACATCCACCAAGTTTCTCTAAATTCATGTAAATATATAATTTATTTTACTGTTATATCCTTAATTCAGTGTTTTTTAAAGTCAATATTTAAAAACATAGTAGTATGGAATATTGTAATTGCATATTTTGACAACCAATAGTTTTCAGACTAACATTTTTTTCACCTTTCGTAGATCCTTTGGACATCAAAAACACACATACGAAAAAAATGTTACTTATATGTTGTTTTTGTAAACATCCCTTCAATTATATCAAAGTAAAGGCAACATTCGATATCAACTTCGCCGAATCGAACCCCATTCCGAACAATTTGTATCAACTGCAGAATTTGAGGAAAATCAAACTCAAATATGGTTGAGCGGTGGTAACGAGTCTGTATATTGTTAATGTTCTTAGTAAATGGTGATAAGGCGCTAATGCCGTGAAGATTCTTTTACAAATTAACCTCATCAAGAAACGACAAAGTGGTATATTTCACTAAAAACAAGCAAATATCATTATATCATTTAAATCACTATGAGTCACCAGGAATGCATGAGTCGACAGGATTGGAAAACCATTGTGCAAGACGCAGTGACTCAGAATCGTAGTACCGAGTATTGAGTTCGGTGATATCACGAAGGATTCTGTCAAAATTCGAGTTTCACGTCACAAATATGTGGAAAATGTGCATTTTACAAACAAGTCTAACGCTATTTAAATGTCATAATAGGACATTTTCCTTGTACTCAATTAAGAAACTGTTAGAACTTAGTTAAATTAGCACGTTTGGTTACTTACCATTATACCCACTTTCGTCGTAACAAATCAGACAATATTTTCTTCTTGTTGATAATGTTAGAATATCCAGGTTATTAGTATTATATATTTATTTATTGAATTTAAAAAGTGCCTAACCAAATGCATAGCATGATTAGACACGTATTTTTTCCTTTATAAATTTAACTAAAATAGACGAAGATAAAGAGCATAAAAGTTCCGGGGTGAGAGTACTAGGTAAGAATTGTACAGCCCACACACGCCAAATCGTTCCAGTAGACTCTGCAAACTTCGCTCGCTTGTTCAATTCCTTTCATAGATACGGCAAAGGCATAAGATTTATCACACGCCTAATTATTGTTTTTTTTACATTTATACTTGTAGCGCCATCTGTGTTAACTTTATAACAACTGCAAGCGGAATATAGGCATTTTTTTCCTATCTATTACCACTAAAGTATCTACTCGGTGGTAACTACAGCATTATTTTTCCACTAGTTACTTACCACAGAATATTTTAGTGGTAATTAAAATAAATAGTCCTAGTAGTTATTAGTCATATATATATGGATTGGTGCTATGTGCAACAATTACATACCCAACCTCTCACCAGTCAATAAATTGGTAGTAACTAGTCTATTGGTAACAGTTGGGAATTTTTATTCCAAATAGGTTCCACTGGTAAAGGAAAAGAAAATATTCTCAGCCTTTACCAGTGGTGTCAGATTGGTAATAGATGAGAATAACCCCGCGTTATGTAACCAACAAATTGATCCTGTTTGGTCGTGATTAAATGAAATTGATTGATTGCTCGATTATTCTTGTAAAGATGCAAAATTGAAATAGCGTGATTATAAAGGTCATATTCTTTGGTTAGTGATATTGCGTCGTAGGAAAGCTTGACAGGCAATCGTTGCCGTAGTCTTGCCCGGAGGCTTATCGGCGCGATAACGATACGATATCGTATCATGTCACGTGTCGCTTATCTATTGAAGAACAATCAATTGTTTATGGCGCGGATTATTGTATGTCTTGCCTTTGAAATTTCTAGTTCAGGCAATTGTAAATCACCTGGTCTAATTATAATTCTTTAGTATTTAAGAGACTACCCTGTACAATGATTATTACATTAAAATATTTGATTTGATTTTGATTTGAAATGGTGGCGTTCTAAAGGACATGGGTGACCTTTACGGTTGTTATACATTTACAATAAATACTCTTATTTCCGATTTTAAATTTTCACACTTGATATCTACGTATAACAAAATTTTGGTGGTAATAGAAGTTCAACAAAAATCGCGAGTCTTTCGGAACTTACGTACGAAATATCATATTATATTTACCAATCGCTTTTCAGAAAAGAAAAACATTGAGAGAAACCCGGACTAAACCCAATAAGGTCGAGTTCACCCTCTGGGTTGGAAGGTCAGATGGCAGTCGCTTTCGTAAAACTAGTGCCTACGCTAAATCTTGGAATAAATTGCCAAAGCGGGCCCCAGGCTCCCTGAAGAAGAAGAAGATCAACAAAACGTATAAGTTGAATACATTAAGTAAATTTAAAAGTATAAATACCCTAAAAAACCTAACTTATCAAGTTAAAATCTCCTCCTAGGCAATAAACGCACTCAAATTGGTCCATTCGTTTGGGAGTTTTGACCCTACAGACTGACACACAGTACCCATTAACACATACTTAGGTAGAAATTTGAAACTTACAATAATTCTTATTCCGTTGAAAGTAAAGTAAAACACTAAACGAGCGTTCTTTATTTGATTTGCACGAAATACGAATATTGTAATATGTCTCAGAAAAACCTACAATATTTCCAGATTAGAACAAAAATGACAAACGTTAGCAATAATAAATAATGTATAAAAATACAACACTTACAAATACTCATAAATTGCGATAATAGGTATCGTCTTGGGTCGTTCCATTCGTTTTTCGTCAAATTCTTTAATTCGTCCCGTTCTGCTTTCGTCACACATTCTTCTTTCGTCCTTTTCGTGGATAGTCTCTTTTATCTTTGGTAAACTTTGTTGTTTGTCTTTTTCTTATTTCGGCTTATTTCGGTATTCGTCAACATAGACATTCTTAGAGCATAGTCTTTTTTAATGTTCTTCATAGTCTCATTCTTTATTCGTAATTTTTTTGTCTAAATATCAGGAAATATATTTATAGAATAAAACCAAAGACTAAGTATAGAACGAATAACGGATGAGACTACAACAAACATAGAACGCGCTCAACTAAGATAATTATCAAATCCGAATAAGTCGGAATAAGAACAAATTTAACTAAAGATGAAAAAACGAATCAGACGACCTAAGGCGATACGAGGTCATATGCTTAGACGATTACAAAATACTAAATAAGAGCAAGGAAAATACGAACAGGTACTAATTACCTATAGTGAAATTAACTGTAATTCTAAATATTTCTAACTGCAATCACATAGGTATCGCCAGCCAGCGAGTGAATGCCAGCGTCTTTGGCACGATGCCGCGTGGGGCCTTTTTAGATGAGATTTAGTTGATTTTAGTTTTAAATTTATTTTAAAGAAATTTAATATGTAGTTTTTAGGGTTTCGACCCAAAGGGTAAAACGGGACCGTATTAGCAAGATTCCGCTGTTCGTCCGTCAGTCACCAACCTTGATAGTTAGACAGTTGAAATTTTCACAAATGATGTATTTCTGTTGCCGCTATAACAAAAAATACTAAAAACTGGATAAAATTAAAATTTAACGGGGGCTCCCGTACAAGAAATGTGTTTTCTCCAATATGCTCGGAAATGTTCACATTAATGTAGCAAAATTGGTACGAAAAGAACCTCCTTATGTACCGACTCAAATTAAAAAAAATCGAATTCATTATTTTACCGTTTTAGCGGCCAGGAAGTTGTACCAAAATCCATTACTGTATTGTTTTTTACCTTTTAAATAAATATTTGGACTATCAATATTGCAAACAGCCAAATATACGTTAGCCGCGACCAAACGGTCTGCACAGACGGGACAATCTGAATCTGATCATATCGTGCTTAAAAATGCCCCGTCTGGGCTGGCTTTGTAGTAGTGTAGTAGTCCTAGAGAGAAGGAGATCAAATGCTTGGTTGTCTCGTTCTATCGCGAGTTGCATACGGCTCACTGTGCAAGGTCGTGTAGATACGGCTTAATAAAACTAAAGACATTTCAACTTTTTTTATGAACACAACTGTGCATTAAAAGAAAGTTTAGGCGGGAACCTTATTTTTCCTTCAAATCTTATGCAAGAATACATTCTATTTCCTTTCATGTTTGGAGAAAAGAACTATATATGCCTCGGACGGAAATATAATTTCGTGGATTCGTATGTAATTGTCGGACTCAAAAAAAATACTCATCCACGAAAGTCGGTTTCCCGGCCTCTGCAATAATGTACTATTTTTTGCCGTCTTTATAAATAATCGTACGAAACCCTTCGTGCGCGACTGCTTACTTGCTTGCTGCGTGCTTCGACCCGCACATAGCCAGTTTGTTTTACTTAGTTAGTTTTTTCTGGAAATCCCTAAACGTGTGGTTGAAGATTAGTGTTACAATGTGTTTGTACACCTGAAAAGGTAGAGTCTTGGTGAAACCCATTTAAATTGTTACTTTCGTACCTATTGGCAATGTAACCCACTTCTCACAAACAATAAAGATTATGATTATGATGTAAGTAGTGACCGAAGAGCTGGTGGCTTCCTCGCACAACGTATCAATCAGCATTGCGATACAACGAGGAAATGCCGCCAGCATCCTAGGTACAATACCTCAAAGGCTTTAAAACTACGCAACGGATTTTGATGCGGTTTTTTTTAATAGATAGACTGATTCAAGAGGAAGGTATAATACAGTGCACCCGTGCGCAGCCGGGGCCGGGTCAGGTTTACTTGTAACTTCGTGTAGAATAAGAAGTTGGCATTTCAATCAGGATAAAGTCTCAGACGTGTTGAATATAAAGAAGCCATTCCGCGATAAAGTCGGCGCGTAAACACCGAGGTTACGTTTGTCGTCAGTCAATACTGCAGCACTTATCTGCGCGACGTTGCCAAACTTACGCATTTTTGTACGGCTGTGGAGTAAACATGTGCTATAAAGGCTAGCTTTTCGACGTCGTCTTTAAATTTTAGTTTTACTTATATATAACATAAGAATAAGTTGAACTTTTTGTTGACACAAATCAAATTATTTTATTTAATATTTTTTGATTTGTTATTAAATATACCTACTAACTACCTACTAAAGAAAAAGACTAACACCGAAGAAGGCCAATCCGAGGATCGAACTCGGGTCTAAGCCTCGGCTAAGCCGCGTAAGCTGAAGACCCGAGTTCGATCCTCGGATTGGCCTTCGTCGGTGTTGGTCTTTTTCTTTAGTATATGACATCTATTTCAATTTATAAGAATAAGGTGATCTACGGGAATCAGATAAGTATGTCTCTTCGCGACTTCGATGGCGTAGAACCCCTCTTTTCACTCTCTTATGATATTTTCATAATACAGCTTCGACACTTTTGGGGACACACTTTTATTCGGTGCGTTGTCGATAAGTCTATGTAAAAACAACTTATATATACTTACACAAGCAAATACTTTTAGTTTAAATCCTAACGGAGTAGCAATGACATAGTATGATACTCCATGTATGGCCTGACGTTTATTTGACTCTCCGTACGAATAGCTGTACATTTGACGTGTCTCTCCCCCACAAAAATGGCAGACTTTTAGTATAGGATTATGACAGATATTAGCGGTCCCGCTGATTAAAGGGTCAAAGCTTATAACTATGTTTGCTTTTTAGAATCATTCATGATATTCTAGTAATAACAGCTACATCATATTGCTGTTAAAACTAGAATATTGTAAAGAGCACAATTTTCTACTAATAACTTAAATATAATTGCAACATTTACTCGTATTTCTCCGTGCACGGTCCGTGAAATCCGCCTAGAAACGAAAATCGAAAAAAACCCACTTTGTATGAAGATATGAGAAAGTAAATATTTTTATATTTTAAGTATTATCTGTTTATTATGACGACCTATATATAATTTAATAATAAATACATTTACATACTTACATATAATAAAATGTACATATGGATGGCCGATCCTACTTGTTCAGCGCTAGCGTTGCAATGCAGTACATCGGAAGAATGGTGTCAATATCCTCGGAACAAGAGGTCACACCCAAGTGGTATACTTTCAGCATATTCCAGACGTTAGTATCAGTTGTCGAACGAGCGAGCGAAGCGAGTAATTTTTCACAGTCTACTTGGAAAAGCTGCCGTTTATATGTATGTATGATAACTCGAGCATCGTTGGTCGGATTTTCGTAGAATTTCGCAGGTGATTACATGAGAGAGAACAAGGGTGGCCAAATAAGAGGCCTATATATTTTATTTGTAAAATTTTACTTTATGATTTATAATATCATTTTGTAATGAGATAGTTTTTTTTTAAACATCTTAATGAAGAATGGCAATTCCACACGAAACACAAGTTCACAAGAAAAATACTCCAAATTCATAGTCAAATGAAAATAAAAAATGCGGCCAATTTTGATAAGTGTTTTGTGGCTAACATGTTTTTTTTGGGAATGGACGCTTGTTTTTGCGACCAACCATAAATGTGGGACTGAGAATGACTGGGAATGAGGATTACCTCATTATTTTTCGTACTTTCACGGAAACGCCCGAACGTGTCATGCTGTTTCTACGATCGACGATCGACGACCTAGAAAGGGAACGCAGAGCACTATCGGTCGACGACCAACCAAATCACCTTGCAAAATTTGACTAAGGGTTAAAAAAACGCCCTGTATATAACAGGTGAAAGAAAGTACAGTTGGCGAGTAAACTCATCCCCTTTTTTAATATAGGTAATTAAAAAATCAATCGAAGGGCATATACCTAGGTACATATAATAGCTTAACGACATATAAAATCTAATTAGTCTGTGTGTTAGATTATTAAAAAATACTCGACACGTATTTTTACTTTTGTTCCTCAAATGGAAAACGACGGAAATACAGTGCATTAAAGTTTCGCGTGACGTCACAATTAGGTACAGTCACCTGCAATAGTATATGACGCTGTGAAGGCCGCAAAAATATGTGACACAGTCTTGTTTGTAGCGCCATAAGAGCGTGTCACATATTTTTGCGGCCTTCACAGCGTCATATACTATTGCAGGTGACTGTACGATCCTACCTCTAAGTGACGTCACTAGCCGCCACCCCGGAACTTTGATGCTCTGTATCGTCGTCTATTTTAGTTAACAACAGGAAAAAACATGTGTCTAATAAATTTGGTTAATCTAACTGACGGACTAGAGTACTTAATACTTTTTAACCTAGTCGTCATCCATATCATATAATATATAAATTATAATCTTGTAGATTGATTTGTGTATTATTATTTATTTAATTTTTATTTTTTGTTTTATGTCTTATTTTTGTAAATAAATATTTATTCTTTTATTAAAAACTTTGTTATTATTTAGTAAATTGTAATTAATTTTTAGTTTTTTAGTTAGTAGGTAATTTGACATGTTTTAGGCTAAGTTCTTTTGTTTTGTATTTAACTTTTATATTGATAATGATTTTGACTTTGAATTAGTACGTAAGTTAAACTTAATGTATATATTTAGTTAGCTATATTTGTTTAATTATAATTAAATCTAATAACAAGACTAAAATATCACCTCGACAGCAAAAACAATGTGTACATTTATGTACATTGTACATGCATGTATTTCTCGTAGCACCGGGCGAGCTACGAGCGTGCTACGAAATATCCGGTCATCGATCTCTGACGTCGCGGGGCGAAAAATACCTATACCATTTTGACAGTATACAACAGTTAAACATACAAATTGTAAATACATATATTATTCCCTTATATTGTATATTATAAAAGTGTAAACACGATTGAACTGGCAGGAGGCAGGAGAGGCATGTCACAATTGATTGAATATTGATTCTGAATATACGGGATAAATATTTACCTTAGGAAACATTACTATCGGCATTTGTAAGCATATTCTCATATCATTAAAATTTCACAAAGGCTGTTCTACTATATGGGATTAATAATAAAAGAGGGCACGAATTTAGATCCTCCTCCTTTTTCGGTAAAGGCCATATTTAAGAAAAAAAAAAATTATGAATTATAAAATAATAATTTTTCTCATTGCCATAGTCTGTTACGTCGAAGCGTGTAACGTAAATCCGGAAAATCCGGTTTAATTGGTAAGTACTGTATGTACGCTGATTGATTATTCAGAATAAAAGCTAGATCTAATCTCGTATTATGTTTTGCATAATGAAGAAATGTTTACCACAATATTTCAATACAATTGACGGCCGGTTGGCGTAGTTGGTAGTGACCCTGCCTGCTAAGCCGATGGTCCTGGGTTCGAATCCCGGTAAGGGCATTTATTTGTGTGATGAACACAGACATTTGTTCCTGAGTCATGTATGTTTTCTATGTATTTGTATATTACATATATCGTTGTCTGAGTACCCGTAACACAAGCCTTCTTGAGCTTACTGCGGGACTTAGTCAATTTGTGTAAGAATGTCACAATAATATTTATTTATTTATTTAAAAAAAAAGAATCACAAAAAATACAGTGCCGGTCTGATCTCATAAGTGCTCCGAAAACAAAGTTTTGATCGGGCATTAAAATACTAGTGATCGCCCAAAGTAGTTTTTTTTTTTAATTTTTAGGTATTTACTAGCGACCAGATCCGCACGGATTATTATTATACATATAAACCTTCCTCTTGAATCACTATAAAAAAAACCCGCATCAAACTCCGTTGCGTAAAATTAAAGATTTAAGCATAGATACAGACAGACCCCCCTTCCCGACCCGGAGTCGCTTCCCGCTGGGTAGTGGGTAGAGTTTATAATAAAAGGTTATCACTACAGTGATAACCTTTTATTATAAACTCTACCCACTAAAAACCACTCTCACGCTTACAGACGTTACTCAAATACCTACCACAATATGTGTATTTTTATTTTTTATTTTTTTTATTAGGCATACAAAACAGATAACATTTGTTACATGGTAGGTTTATACTAGTTACAGGTTTTGGTTGGGAATGTTACCCAAAGCATGTATGCTCAGCATGACAAACAATAGTGAGCGAGAACAACAATATTATCCTAAAAATGAAAAATGAAAAATATAGAATAACAGCAAAATTCCCATACATGAAAGAGAAAAAACAACTAAGACTACCAAGAGTATTAAAAAAAAAAGAAGAAAAAACAGAATTAACAGTTAAGTGGTTAATACGGTAATCAACGACGGCAAAGAAGTTCGATAACCTCCTTCCGAAAGACGGCAAATCGATGGTTAAAAATGTCAATGTGGGTATTAGAGGTATCAGAACGTTATCCAATAGTATCGGGCACGGCTTCACGGCAGATTTACGAAAGTGCTTTTCGATCCCTATTACTTGTTCCCAGTTTATCTGTGGGCTCCGAATGCGTATTCATATTTCTTATGAATCGTTTATCAATTTAACAGAGTTTATATATCTTTAAGATTAAGAGTAAAATTTCATTCTTAAGTTTTAGGAAAATTTGATTTATCACAGCCGTCCTTTTACTTGCACAAAGGGCATTTTGTCAACTGTTTTTAGGAAACAAAAAAAAACGCAATCGTATTCCACAGTCGCCGTATCCGTATTCACTAAAAAGGGGTTATTCATAAATAAGTTTACAGACGTATTAGATATCTTTTTTAATTCTTTAACAAAAGATAATAGACAAGACAGATAAGGACAATCATTTAGCTAAATTGTTTTTGGTTTACTTTTATGAATAACGCCGTAAAGATTTATGAAAGAGCCTCCAGGACCATAACTTGCTCCCAGTTTATTCGTGCGCTTCGAATACGCAATAATATTTCTGATGAATTAATAAAGGTTAAGTTGCAGCTTTCTTTTACAATATTTAAAGGTATTTTTTGCGTATATAGATGTTGTATATGTATACAGTGTGTAAATCTAATACGGGCGAACCTCTTAACGGTGGTTAGTATACACATAAGAAATGTAATTAAGTAACTTTGAAATGGAATTGCAATTAAATTTTTATCCATAGAAAATAATTCGGCCCGCAATGTAATGCAAACTCACTCGCGTTAAACATTCGTTGACAACTGTCAGCGTCAAATTTTTTTAAGTACATTGCTGCTGAAATTTTTATTAAAAAATTAATTGTGGGGTCATAATTAAGTGTAGCTTAAAAATATGTTTTAATTATTGATAACACTAATGTGTGCACTATGTTTGGTTAAATTTATCGCCCGTATTAGACTTACACACTGTATATCTATAATTTAATTGTCTTAGTCCTGACTTTTGAAAACATTAGTAAATTTTGACTGAAATTCCAAAATTGAAATAAATGAATCTGAATCTAATACATTAAATCTGTTAAAGGGAAATATACTTTTTTTTTTCGTGTAACTTGCTCGCACCTAATCAGACCGCTCCGAATACGCGTTCTTATTCCTGATGAATTATTTAAATTTACGCTTTTCATTATACAAATTCATCGCTACAGTATTATAAAGTATCTATTAAGTGGATTAAACTGCATTTTACGAGGAACTGGGTTTTATCGATTTGGCGAATTCATGTATGATTAATTTAATTTAGTTTTAAGCAAAAAAGATTGCTACATATAAGGGTACTTAAATAAATATTTTTATAAAAGATCACAAAAAATCACGAAAGATCACCTTTTGTAAGGAGACCTCACGTGTATTTTTCTACATTAACCGAAACCAAGAAAAAAAAGGTAAAACCAAAAAATATAGGTAAAAAAATTGCCGAAAAAGAACCTCACGTGATTTGACGAGCCCTAAGGACTTATTAATTAATAAATTAAAATTTATTGCTTAAACTTCTTCTCAAGACAAAATTGGTACTAATATGTAAACTGGATAATTAGGCATATTAATAATTTGCCATGTTTAGGTATTGATTGACTTACACAATCGTAATTGAATTGTTATAGTAGATTACATACCAAGGCAGTTTTAGTGGGAAATGTCTCGGATGCCATGTAATTGTCGGCCGAGGCGAAGCCAAGGTCGACGAACATGTGATCCGAGGCTTTCCCATCTAACGGCCGAGGTTTGTATACTATTTTTCTGCCCGACGAAGCCAGCAGGCGGCAATTTAGTTTTGGGTAAAGTGGCGCTTACCGGCCGGAGGACTGAAAAAAAAATGTTATTTTACATGTCGCATATTAGGAAACCCAAAGTCTTTTTGCCGACAAATTTAGTTAAATTACAAATAAAGACATGATGTCGTCGACATCAGCAAGGAAGAATCCATATACGTAGCAACCTCACATGGCTTCGCTAAAGTTGAATACTCTACGAAAACCTGATTCTGTAAAATATCATTCAATACATTTCAATCTTATTCCATCAAGCCCCTAGCGTTTTTATTTTTTGTTGTAGCAAAATCATTTTTTGACAATTTGAAATTTTTTAAGTGTATTTTATTCAGAATCGCGAGCTCTTTCAATCCTAGTAGAAGAAGAAAAGTGTCCCAAGATATTAGTATGGCGGTAGCGCAATGGAAAGTTTGAAAAATGTATGGAAAATTTAGGACACTTTTTTCTCCTACTAGGATTGAAAGAGCTCGCGATTCTGAACAGAAAACAATTAGAAAATTTCAAAAAATGATTTTTCTACCACAAAAAGTAAATGATTTTTTTACCACAAAAAGTAAAAATGCCTTTAAGTTCTGCCAAAATAGGAGTAATATAAATCAAGAATTCTTTAATTGAATAACGAACCAGTTAGGAAGGACAATACCAGCCTCATTTAGAATTTCCTCGCTAACAACACGAATAGTTAAAATGTTTGACGATACTGTAGTCTAATACATCAATTTACAGAAGTGGCGGTGCGTTCATACAACTCGATTTCTATCGGCTAGCCTATTTCAACAGAGATTAGACTAATTTAGTTTTGTTATCTCCTCTACCTAAAGGTTGTCTGGAAGAATTCGCTCTTTAGCGATAAGACCGCCTGTTGTTTACCTATTTTTCACACGTGACTTATCCCAGTTTGTGTTATTTTTGTTGTTCTAAAGTGGAATACCGAGTTATTGTTTTGTTTTCAAAGAAACGGCAATATCACTTCCTATTACCCCAATAGCACAGCATGACGCTCCGCACTGCCAAATAGCTCTAATTAAAAAAACCGGCCAAGTTCTATTCGGACTCGCTCACCGAGGGTTCCGCATAAAGGATGTTCCCCAATTTATGATAAACTCAAAAATACTGGTGGAACGGCACTCTCAGTGTGCGGCAATTTCAGATTTATTCTTGCACTTGTGCTACAAGGTCTTGCTATTTGCCAGATTTCGTGATTCTAGGTCAACGGAAAGTACCCTATACAATAGTATACATTTTGATTCCCATTGCATATGTATGGGAAATGCGACATAAATGGCAGTATATTTTGATTTCTTTGACGTAGAGGTTTGAGTTTTTCCGAGCTTCAGGGGACCACAGACTTATACCTATGTGGTATTAATTTCAACATGCTACTTGTAGGCGTTCCCGAGATAAAGGGTCGTAACAATACAGCGGGGCTAAGATGCTAAGCGGATAGCGTGATACTTGCTAAATAACACAATTTGTCAGCATTTTATGACAATTTCTGATAATTTTGAGTTGAATGATTTAAAAGTTCAGGATTTAAAAATATTTTATTTCAATGAGTACCTACTAATCGCGGTAACAAAAGAAAGTATACAATTGTAAAGCACGAATTAAATCATTTATTATTTATAATAAATGATTCACCGGGGGCTTTCGTCACGTTTTCTGTAGTATATGATATCTCTTCCAATTTATAAAAGAAAACAGGCTCTTTTTAAATAAAATGGGTAGACGTGGGTCGAACGAGAAAGGTAAACAAACAAATGAAATATTCAACAGAAGGTATTTAATCTTATGGTATTTGAGTCATGTATTATTTACAAATAGTCGTAATAGGAAGTAAATATCTTGATGATATATATTTAGTGAAATATATTTCAGATAACATTTTTACCGCATTAATCCTTTATATTAACAAAGTTGTATACTTTTAGCTGTTGTTAGTTAACAAATAATATATAAAATAATTTTTTTTTGTACAATTCATCATTCAGGTAAACAAAGAGTCAAGCAAAGTCACGTGCATAAGTGAAGTCTGACCCGAGAATCGATCGGCGGACCGCGCATGCCCGTGCCGTGACGCACGCTGCGTACATAGCCGGTATATAAGGCTCTATGTACTATGTACTTTACGAACTGCTATTAAATTACAACACTGGTACATTTTACTACTTTGTCGCTATAACGTATTTAACTGGTTGTTTGGACGTGTTTAATGTTTTAAAAGGACAAGAGACTGGCTGACCCTACTCAAATTGTTTAAGTGATCTGAACTTTGTTTTAATGTATGTTTCAGAATCTTGAAAATGGGTTTGCAAAAGAAAACGTATTTATAAGTCCAAGAAAATTGTAAACACGTAGAAATATAAACTAAACTAACTCTAATAAGGACCTAGACTACTAGGACAATGTCACGGCAAGCCTTATATAGTTTTTCTACTCCAGAACTTTTTGTCATAATGATCACTTGTCCTAAACTCATATGCCCTAATATTGTTTTCCCAAAAATCGGTTTAACCTATTTTTCTAGCAGTGATTCGACTCTGTGTGAGGACTTCTATCGGTCAATTAGATGATTGATAGCGATATTAAAATAGTAGTTTATACAACAGTGATATAATAAGGGTTCTTAAAACTTGAGGGTTGCCGTTACAAAAGGAGACGAAGTCGAGTTTTGTAATAATAGACCCAAGACTTTTAAGAACCAATTATGACCAGTTGCATATGTTTGTTTTTCTACGACAGTTAAAATAGCGTTAAAAGCAAAATCTAGAAAAGTGGCAGAATAGGGAACTTTTTGTGCATATAAATTAACAAAAACAACAACAGTGCTCATATATTGTACGAAAATCCATAGGAGCAGCGTTCTTATGGAATACCATAGACAACGTCATAATCTATAGTTTTTTAATATCGCTGTCAGATTAACAGATTAGAAGTGCTGGAGTAGAAAAACATTATAACGTAATTGGTATTCCATAAGAACACTGCTAAACGACGCTCCTATGGATTTACATATAATATATTCCACTTGTTTTTTTTTCTACTGTTGGCATACGACATCTTCCACATTCTGCCACCACTCAAGAATTCGATTTTTTCGCTATTTTTAAAACTAGTGTATGCAACAGCTCATAATTGGGTTTTATAGTCCTTATTATGTCACTATTGCATAAACTACTATTAGTTGAGAGCCTGAAACGCAGCACGTCCGCTACACGGTATTACTTTTCAATTCATACAGCGAATGCGTATGCGAGTGAATCTGTTAAATCAACTCCGGAAACACTACTTTAATTTAGATTGCTATAAACTTCAATGTCCACTATAGTCGTAACTGGATTTGTTTGGCTAACAGAAAGAGTGCAAATTAAGAACTAGCCTAAGAAGTAGCCTATAGGTAGGCATTATTAAGTCTTTCCAAACGGTTAATCTAGGAAACGAGAACTGTGCTTTTTCATTTTAAAACAAGTGTGTGTAATGTAACTCTACATTAATGTAATATACCTAGGTACTTACCATTGGTTAATAATTGTCTCAAACTGTTTTTTTCATCACACTGGCTCGTAAATGGTGGTATTGGCAAGCATTCTTTGACTAAATGAGCTTTATTACGCTCATGACCGTTATGGATTCTCATACATTTTACCGCCCGTTTATTTATTTGCCTAGTAAGGTTATTTACTCCCTCGTATCACGGGCGGTACAAGAATTACGAACTCGTATTTTATTATTTAGCGCCCTTTATACACAATATACTATTAATTGCTTTAATAATATCTCTAATTACACCTTTTAGGAGTAAGTAATTACTATCTCTTATGCAATAGGATTCACTGTGTACGTATATAACAAAAAGTATATTTTGCTGTGATTTATCTGATTATAAATATCATGGATATAAACGAATCGCTGTATTTATGTAAAAGGTTAAGCCAGGAAAAAAACAGTTTATTACATTGAGGTTAACAAATTTCAAAGACTTCCTACTTTATGAAATCGCCGGAAAAGTAACAAAACAGAACCCGCATTTTCATCCTCAGCACTTTCATAACCCTACTATAGAATAATAAAATATTATTAAACCGAAATACAATGCAATCGGTCACTGTTCAAGAACAAATAGTTTATTTTTAATTTTAGTTTATGGTCAGATTGTTAACTGGCAACACTTTTTTCTTCAACTTCCTTCTGGGACAATATCGTGCTATGGCGTGTTGTTCTTTAAGCCAATAATTCAATTTTATTAACAATACACCTTTAAAACGTTCTACTGTGTATTATTTATCATACATAGTGAGTGGTCCTTCGAATAATAATCGAAAAAGTGAAGTTTATTAGCTATATACATAGTTCGCGAGTGAAATTACGAGTGCCGATCGTAAAAGTTCCCGGCAAGAAAAGCTATAGTTTTCGTGTATTTGGGCCTGTGAAGCATTCGCACAGCGAACAATAGTGATATAAGCTACTAATTGTGATTAGTGAAAAGAAGTGCGGCTATATCCACACTTCACAATAACAAAATTTTCGAGTCGATTTCGGAGAATTGCCAGCCATCAGCCATTGTTGCTACCCGGCGTTCCCGCTGCGATCAACGAGGTGTCATTTATGACAGCAACGTATCCTGCATGTTGGCACCACTAAGAAAACGTCAAGTTATATACAAATGTCAGAATGACATTGACGTACGAATGACATCGTCTAAGAAAACATTAAATTTGTAGCCGGCGATTGTTTGTAACTATAATATAATGACTCCAGAAGAAAAAGCTGCGAATGCTGCGATGGAGCAGCTAAAGCGGCTAAAGGCAAAGCGGACTTCGTTAAAGGGAGCCGTCACAAGGGCTGAGGCCTTTGCAAATGACTGCAAGGCTGCCACACAAGGTGAACTTTTAGCTAGAAGAGAAAGCATTGTAAGTACTTTTAAAAACTATGAATCAGTGAACTTAGATATCTCAACAATAGACGAAAGTGACAGTGAATCGTTAGACATTGAAGTGGTAGAAAATAAATACTTTAAAATATTAGGTAATTTGGATGAGGCCATAAAAGCTTTGAAACAAACTCCACAAAGTGAGCTTGCTCACACCGCGCAGCTTTCGAGCTCTAAGATTCCAAATATAGAAATTCCTTACTTCAATGGAAAAGATTTCACAAAGTTCAAGCCTTTTATGGACCTCTTTTGTGCTGTGTTTGACAAGAATCCCACACTTTCTGATGTGCAAAAATTGTTCTATTTAAGAAAATATGTGACTGATGAGGCCTTAGGCATCATAGTTAACTTACCCATTGTTAATGAGTCTTACCAGGAGGCGATGGATTTACTGAAAAAACGATTTGACAACAAACCACGCCTCATAAACAATCATATTGCCGTGCTTTTAGATCTGCCTTCTATGCAAAAAGGGACTGCTGCAAATATTAGGGCTTTTATTTCCCAAATACAACAGCAATTGTATGCTCTCAAAAACCTGCAGCAGCCCATTCAAGAATGGGATATGCTATTGATATCTGTCTTGACTAGAAAACTAGATTCATTCACCAATCGTGCCTATCACCTAGACCGTGTGGACCCTGAAAAAATGCCAACTATGGCTGAATTTATAGCATATTTGGAAAAGCGTGCAATGGCGCTTGAGGACAGTCCCCAAGAGAGATTTCCTGTTCATGAACCTAAAGTTCAATATAAACAAAATTATAATACTAAAGTCACAAATGTTGTCACTAACATCAATAACAATCCTTGTGCATTTTGTACAAAACAGCAGCATCCTCTGTATTCATGCCCAAAATTTCAATTGGCACCTGTTAAGGATAGGTTACACTTTATAAAGACAAATAATTTGTGCAATGTGTGCCTGAAACAACATAAAAATGATTGTAAATTGAATTTTAAGTGCAAAGTTTGTAAAGAAGGGCACAACACTTTGTTACATGAGGATGAGCCTACAAGCACAGTGCCCAAAGAATTGGTAAATTATCATTCATATCGAAACAAATGTGTAAATGTACTGTTACCTTCTATAAAGGTAAAGCTTTATGACAGCAATGGTCAAGAGCATATTGTAAAGGGACTCCTTGATCCTTGCTCCCAGGTTTCTCTTATTACTAGGGAGTTAGCCAATAAATTAAATTTAAAATTGCGAGTTGATCATACTAACATCACAGGCATTGAAAAGCAAAGGAGTAAATCAAAACTATGTGCTGATGTTAAAGTTTATTCATGCGTACATAATGTAAATCGCGATGTCACCTGCAGTGTAGTTGACTGCATAAATGAATGTTTGCCACAACATCCTGTGGATGTGTCAAATATAAATATTTCAGAAAACATAAAATTGTCAGATGTTACTTTCCATGAGCCATCAGAAATGTCCATACTTTTAAGTTCAGAGATATATTTTGAGGGACTTCTAGATGGTATAATACAACTGGAAAATGGACCAGTATTTCAAAACACTGTATTTGGCTACATTGTTGGAGGTAGAGTGGATTGCTTGAACCCGTCATGTCACAAATCAAAGGCCACCTTTGTCACAAATTTTGTTGCCTGTGAAAAAAGAAATGATGAATTAGAAAATATTATGGAACAATTTTGGCTCTCAGAAAAGATTCCTGGAGAAGCAAAAATCAATATTCCTAAAAATAAACAAAGCAATGAGTTTCAAAAAGCAGAGGAAATATTTCAAGCCACGGTAAAATTAGAAAGCAACAGGTTTCAAGTCGACTTACCTTTGCATGCTCCTATGAGTGAACTTCAACTCGGAGACTCCTTTTCTGCTGCCCTGCAAAGATTTTTATCTTTAGAAAAAAAGTTCAAGAACAATCCACACTACTTCGAACAATACAAAATGTTTGTAAAAGAGTACCTGGAGCTGGGGCATGCCAAGATTGTAGATATCAGCGATTATGATATATATAATGGTGCAGTTTATTTCCTTTCACATCATGCTGTGCTGAATGAGGCCAGCAAAACTACAAAATTAAGAGTGGTATATAATGGTAGTATGAATACAAAAAACAACAAATCATTAAATCAAGTAATGTTGAATGGCCCTGTAGTTCAAAATGAACTTTTTGACATACTGGTTCTGTCCCGCACGTATCTATATACGTTAATATGTGATATTGCAAAAATGTTCCGAAACGTCTTTGTAAATGATGAGCAAAAAAGCTTACAAAATATACTCTGGCGGGACGAACCATCTAAGCCCATTCAATGCTTGCAGCTGCAGACTGTTACCTACGGGTTAAAATCGTCTACATTTTTAAGCACCCGCTGTTTAATAGAACTGGCAACTAGGTATGAAAATGAATATCCCTTGGCTGCGAAAGCTATAAGGCAAAATACTTACGTTGATGATGTCATAGGCGGTGCTGATGATATTGAAGTACTAAAAAACCTGAAAAAAGAGCTTATAAGTCTACTAGAATTAGGTAGCTTTAAATTGCACCGTTGGGTAAGGTTCTTACTATTCCACAGCTTGAGACAAATGCTGCCCTGCTCTTAGCTAAATTGGTAAATAAGGTTAGCAAAACATTGAGTTCTCGGTTTGAACATAACATAAAGCTATACAGCGACTCACAAATAGTGCTCGCGTGGATCAATAATCCACCTAAAAGTAATACATATATACATAATAGGGTAAAACAAATACATACCTTAACTGGATCCTCTATGTGGGACTATGTCAAAACTTCAGAGAACCCCGCAGACTTTTTGTCTCGAGGGCTGTCTCCGGAGAAGCTCAGATCTCAGGTCTTGTGGTTTCACGGGCCATCTAGCTTATCAGACCCAGATTATGATATAAAGATCTGTCCTACCAAATATGATTTACCAATCAAAACTGTTTTAGTACAAACTACAGAAGATAATGAAAATAGTAACTGCCAGGATTTGTTAAATAAATACTCTGACATCAACAAACTTCAACGGGTGGTAGCCTATATGCTACGCTTTTGCAATAATTGTAAAACACCTAATAATAAAATTACTGGCACCCTGACACCACAAGATCTTAATAACTCTATGACTGTTATAATTAGACAAACTCAAAGGCACTTCTTTTCAAAGGAAATTGATTGCCTTGTTGAGCTTACCGTAGGACTAGGTCGATTTGTGTAAGATTGTCCCGGTATATTTATTTATTTATTATTTATTTATACCCATAAGACTGCATTCTGGCGAAGTAGGTCACTTTCAAAGAAGCTCACTTTCTGAGGACGTCACTTTCGAGGTTTTCCAGTGAGCCAAATTCTGAGTACACCACTTTCTGACTGCGCCAGTTTCGGCGATTATCGCTTTAGTATCGTACACCTATTTGCCCGATATACAGGTGTATTTTAAATGTAAATTTAAAGAATTTATAGACAACTCACACTTCGGCACAATTATAACCGTGACAAAATGGATAGGCCCAAAAGTTTATAAAAGGTGCTACCACTGTTTACTTATATATACTATATGTTCGAGTTTTCTCATATAACCCTTATTAAAAAATCAGCCTGTATGTTGGGTATATCACCGAACGTACTGGTGTAGCTAGTCGCGTTGCAGGTATTCTATTTTCATGCAGCGATACTGTAAAATAAAGCTCTAATCGTCGAAAGTGACATCCTCAGAAAGTGGCCTAACTCGAAAGTGACCTAACTCGAAAGTGACATCCTGAAAATGTATCTTTCTTCGAAAGTGGCAAACCTCGAAAGTGACGTCCTCAGAACGTGACCTTCGAAAGTCACATTCTAAGAAAGAGGCCTACTTCGCCAAAATGTAAGACTGTCAAATCGAAATAAGAAACATAAAGCGTAAGTTATATCTAAATATATTAGTGATCCATTTTAACTTAACTCCCCACGTAGTAGGTATAGCCTGACAAGCAAACGAAAGCAGTAACACTAGGACAAAAAAACTATATCCATCCCTTTTTCAGGGTGGTAATACTAGCAAAAGAAAAAGACAGTATGACGCTCTCTAACCTGTTACAGCGTTCGTTTGATAGTCAGACTATATAAACTAACACGACGTACATCGTACCGGCAACATTGCCTTCAAAGCAACTATGTTGATTGCAACATAGAATACAATCATTGGATTGCATTCTCAAATGCATGACATGCCGTGCCCTTTGCATTCGTCTGAAGTAAAACGGCTTTTGTGAGAGAACATTTTAAATTTCGTATAAAAATGCTAAGTACAAAATATCAATAGTAGATTACGTACTGAGGCCTGTGAAGTAAGCAATGTCTCAGATCTCGTATAGTTGTGTGTGTGATCTAAGGCTTGAGGAAACATGTAATTTGAAGCTTTCTTATTTGCAGGCTAAGGTCTGTACACTATTTGTCTGCTCGCCGCAGTTGGCAAGCGGCGCATTTGTTTAGCGTAGCGGCCTGAAATTGGCTGCTTGCCGGCCGGAGCGCAGAAATAGTAGATTGTCAAATTTGTCAACCAACGGAAGAAAGTCACCTATTGCGGTCGAGGTATTTTGGCACTAAACTTAGTGAGAGCGCAGATAGTCCGAGACTGAAATGTGCCTTTTAAACACTATACTTTTCATATCGAATACAAGGAACGAACAATTCAAGTGTTTAATAGAATATACCTAAATGTAACCTTGTAGTAGGTAAGTATGAGATGTTCGAAGCAAAATTTTATATAAAAAAAATTATATCATTTATGGCTTCGGAAAATTATGATCAGATTTATAAACCAATTGTAATTAGTAAAACTTAAGAAAAAAATGCATTTAGAAAGTAAAACACCTTTACATTCCAGCCTATTCGGTTTTATTTCCTGTTACGAGGAATCAAAGTGCACTATACTGGGTAGTGTGTGTCACATGACTCACAATATAGGTAACGGATGTGTGCTTTCTATTACGTGGCCCTATTCCATAGCGACTGCAGCGAGACGGACATACTTTCGAGCGCCGCATCGCTATCGAATACGGCCAAGTACAAGTAGTACAAGTCATGGTAAGCACAATGATAGCAAAAGTTTTCCATCTTGTTGGACGATAAGCGATAACGCTTGAGTAGGTTCCTTAACGCACAGGATTAGAGGCCTTCCCTTCATTCAGGATTTATGTTCGATCTATGTATTTGTAATTTTTGTATGACGGGACTTTTAATTTAATTAATGTCTATATCTTTTAGTTTTGTTACGGCAAGTATTTTCTTAACCACCGACAAGCAAATACTGTTGTTACAGTCGTAACGCGATTTTATTTACTTCATTGGTTTCGACAGCGAGGTCATGGGTCATGGTCGCAGACGCCCGTCGTTCTAGATATCCCTAGACCAGGGGTCGGCAATCTTTTAGCAGCCAAGGGTCACATAGTAGTAAACGAAATTGACGCGGGCCGTACTTTGTTATAATAGTTTATTATTTTGACTTTTGATAAGTTTCGTGACTTAACATACACGTTATTTATAATAGTCAAGCAGGGTCGTGGGCCGTCTGTTACCGACCCCTGCTGCAGACGTTCGCGAAGACTCAATATTTATATGAACAAACCTTGTGCACTCTTGTATAGTGTCTGATAACGAATAGAAAATAAAAAATATAATTAATAGATCCACTTTTAATGCTTGAGCTACACTGGAGCTACACCAAGAAGGTTGCTCAAGATAGAGGCGTGGAAGGATCTTGTGGAGGCTCTATACACCTCAGGGGTGCCTTAAGAACAATAACAACGACTTTCAATGTATTTTAAAATATTATTTGTGATCTGACCCTGTTGCATATTCCCTCAAGCTACCTTAAGGGGTAGAAAATTTCAAAGTTCCTTTTTTGGTAACTAACATTGTTAGTGGTCTACATCTCGCAGTTTTCTATCTGCGCCAATAGCTTTCATAGAACTCGATTAATACCAGCTTCTTTTGTGTGAGCCCGTCTAGCATATTTTTCCTTAATAGGAAAAATATGTTAAATTAACGACTCAAAGAAAAAGTAGGTCAACTCAGGTAAGGCTTGCCTAAAAAATCTGAAATAATCATTCCTTTCAGACATTAAAAAGATATGTTACCTGTTCCTTAATTTGTCTTAATCAATATGATTATTATTTACTAAAAATCCTCACAAAAAATAAGGGCCACCCGGTCAGAGCAACTGTCTCTATATTCGGCAATCGCAGAATTACAGAAGGCTGTCGGGACTGCCACTCACTTATTGAATTACCGACCCGGTTCGTTTGTGCATGATAAATTGAAATCCGTCTGTGTAACCATCCATTTTGCTTTTAACTGATGTCATTTTTGAATTAAACAAATTGTAACGAATGAACGTTGACTGGCTTTCACCGAGGCACGTTGTAAAACTAGTTTAACTAGGGAAAAGGCGCACAGTGTTCGATTTCCCTCAAAAAATTTCCCTATTCTGTTTATTGCATAAATCAATCAAGGAATGCATTTTAAATGCAAGACTAGAACACCCAGAAGTCTATTTCAAATACTTTTTTTTATAAAAAATAAATTATATTTCATGACCTTGACATCGAAAAATTACTAAATAAATTCTACAAAAGTATCTGATGAAATTTTCGCTTTTTAGTCAATGTAGTTCGATAAAAGAGCCTTTTGCGCATATTTTCTAGTTCTTAGTTTTGGAATTTACCCTCTGGTTACCGAGTTAATCATATAAATACAGATTTTTTATTTCATTTTTTTTCTCTTAAAAAACTCAAAAGTGCGACTTGTGACTAGCACTGACAGATTGCTCTTAACTAGGTCTACCACTGGTAAAAAAATCACGTTCCAATATCGCGGCGTTTGGGAGTTACGTATAAAGGTCAAATTATACTTTTTAGGGTTGTCACTCAAGGTCAAACAAATATGAAATGTCGGAGTAATTAAAAAATCTGATGAAATTTAATTAAGGTACAACATGAGAAACTTTATTTATATTTATTTATCTAGACACGCGGCATTGTGTCCAGCCAAGTTCAGGTGTACATTTACTCGTACACGAACCATCGGGAGGCACTTTTGACCCCTTTGTTACTCAAAATCTACTGAATATAAACACACGGAATTTCATCCACCTATTTGGACTCCCGAGACTAACAAGATCCCCAAATTTCATAAATATATCTTTATTGGTTATTGCGACATAAGCACCCAAAAAGACGTTAATTCATTTGTTTCGTGCATTTGATGCATTCATTCAGACTTTTTAAAACGGCTGAAACGATCAAATAGGACGAAGGCATTGGCCCTAAACAGCCAAAACAGAAGGTCGGTGGTATTTATAATGTTCGAACCGCGACATTTTAGTTATCTTGAATAGCTTATAAATAGAAGAAAAATAATTATAGTTCAAATTTTATTATTAAAAAAAACGGGCAGCATGTCAAAACGCCCGCTACCAGTATGAAATTGAAGGGTTCGACTTTATCACTGCCTTTATTACACATCGATATAGGTATGTAAGAGCGATAACCTCCTCCTTGCATCGTTTGTCCTCAATGCTGAGGGTCGTGGCCTCTTCGTCAGATTTTGTCGCGGACTATATATTACGCCACGTCGATCTGTCGTAAGAGCGATAAAGATGGGAATAATGTTTATGGTTGCAGAAAATATAGAAAATTATCTGACCATGGGGGCTTAGATGCAAAGCGGATAGCCTGATAAGAAGACAGTTTGTCGGCACTTTCTGACAATTTCTGATAATTTTAAACAGTTCTGTCAAATGGCAGTTATATGGCTATATGGCTGCTGCCAAATATAATGGCAATTATATTTGGCAGCAGTCACCGTTACGCTATGCGTCCAACTTGTCAGTTTATTAACTTATAGCATTATCTAATGACATTCGTAGATAACCATCTTAGGCCTGCAGCTTTGGTTTAATTGCACCATTTTGAGAAAAGCATTATACTTGGTTTATTATTGAAAAGCTTCATTTCCTTGTTTACACTTGGACCGTAAATGACGTCCATGGTCTGATGATGGAGCAGAAAGGTGACCACTGGATCTAAAGAATTAGTTGATATAATACCCTCGTGTTTGGACTCGTTAATTTTGTTTCGATGAGTACTTGGGCCCTAGATAATGTCCAAGGTCTGATGATGGAGCAGAAAGGTGACATCCCACAGCAGGATGGACATCCCTCAGCAGGTTGGGTAAGCCCCTGCTGAGGCAAAGTGGCGCCATGGGTCTGTAACGGCTCCATGGTGCCTCACAACCGTTTCTCCGTTTCACATGTGTGGGCATGGGGTTATAGCATAATAAGCATGACAAGGGTGGACCCCTTCCCATGCTACATGTGAACCATCATCGAATGAAAAATATTAAACGATAAAAAAAACCTCACTTAAAAAAATCATTCTGTATTTTTAGTTATGTACCCGGACCTGGAGTATGTCTAAACAATATACAGTTTTGTAATAGAGGAAAATTTTGAATTAATTCTGACTAAAAATTAAAGGTCATTTTGAGTGTCAACCCTAACACTGTATTTTTAAATTCGATAACTCCCAAACGCCGCGATAGTGGAACGTGATTTTTTTACCAGTGGTAGAACTAGTTAAGAGCAATCTGTCAGTGCTAGTCACAAGTCGCACATTTGAGTTTTTTAGGAGAAAAAAAATAAAATAAAAAATCGGTATTTATATGATTAACTCGGTAACCAGAGGGTAAATTCCAAAACTAAGAACTAGAAAATATGCGCAAAAGACTCTTTTATCTAACTACATTGATTAAAAAGCGAAAATTTTATCAGATACTTTTGTAGAATTTATTTAGTAATTTTTCGATGTCAAGGTCATGAAATATAATTTATTTTTTATAAAAAAAAGTATTTGAAATAGACTTCTGGGTGTTCTAGTCTTGCATTTAAAGTGCATTCCTTGATTGATTTATGCAATAAACAGCATAGGGAAATTTTTTGAGGGAAATCGAACACTGTGAGGCGTTTTCACAAAAAACGAATTTTTCGAGTAATTTACATTTAGTTTGTGTTATTTTTGTTGTTTTGAGGTGCAATAAAGAGTTATTGTATTGTATTGTATTGTATTGTATAATTTTATTCATTCAATCAACAACATAATGAAAACAGCAATTTCTACCTACAGCATAATTATATTCAGCCATCTAAGGAAGTCGGGTTATTCATGTTAATAAGTATCAAATGTCGAAACACTTTCCTCGACTTGACTTGATTTGACTCGAGAATGAGGATTTATGACCCTATCCGAAGTTTTATAGTTGATAATGTAAGTTTTATAGTTAATAATTATAAATGTAGTCACTTTTAAAGTAATACAGAATGGGAGGTTATCAAATGCTTACGCTGCTGTTATGCTGCAAATACTTACTCGCATAGATGTAGAATTTTCTAAAATCTCGCTGTCGGAACACGTAGGATATCATATCAAATATCGAGACAGCAAAATCACGTCACGTCAGCGTCAGAAGTGTCGCTGCTAAAAATGGAAAACGATCGGCAACGTATTTCAAGATAAAGTTTGCGAGGAATTCATTCTAGTTAGGTATGGATAAGTTTTTAATTGTATATATTGGCGTATAAAATCTATCAATAAAGCTTTCCAAAAAAACTTTTCAAACTAATAAGGCACTTTGTCCACTGCAGCACTTCTATAAGCTAACCGATAGCGATATTAAAAAATATAACGCTACATTAATAACGTTGACGTTATATCGCTCCATTATCGCTCAGCGATTTTCTTAAGAGCGTTTATACCACAAAAGCGCGAAATCAATGATTTACGCGGTTTTCGGGCTCGATGTACTATGTGATTGTTAGAATTTTAGATCAAAATATTTATATGTACATAATAAACAACTCATAAGCCAACTTTTGTATTATCGACATTTACAAGTTTTAGATAATTATATGCAATTCTAGCCAATTCTTTCGCGGCCGTTGTTGAAATTTGCCGAAACATGTTGTCTTATACGTCACTCTATTCCTACACTGTAATGATCTTATACAAAACAAAACTGGTTTACGAAAGAACATTACACTATCTAACTTTTGTATTGTGCAAAACTAGTAAATTTCAGATTCTGTTTAACTAAACTTACTGATGAAAACTACGCAATTTTTGCAAAATTCACGGCGTGTTTTAGTATTATACTTTCGCAGTAAATGGTTCAGATTGTCATTTTTATGAGACTATAACTCGTTGGTTAACCCATTTAATAAAAAAAAGTGTCAAAAACAACGAAATAATATTTATTTAGATTTTTTATCAAAACCCCGTTTATAACATTGCGCGCGGCGCGTGCGCGTCAGTCTGGCCCCATGCCTTCTAGAGAGTGGACGTATCGCTTTGCTCCGCGGGCCTTCTTTTTACGAGTGAAGTTTGCGAGAAAGAGAAAGAGATGATTAAAAAGAGAAAGACATATCTAAAAAGATAAGATAGACGGTGATACCGCGACCAACCGATCAAGATACTTGATAAGTTCGATTTCTATTTGTGTTGATGATTTAATTGTTGTTTATATATTAGCTATAGTAAATTTTTTTAATAATTATCAGCTGGTGACCAGGACGTGATGTTTTCGTAGTAAGTTGTTGGTAAGACCTGGAAACAGCCGTTAAAAACAGCTAGTAATTGCTGATTAGGACTAGGTGATGTAATCAGAAGACAGTGCTGGTTCTGTAACCGTTCACATAAGACTTGTCGCGGCACTTGAAGACCAGGTGTCAAAGACCTGGATACGTAACCAGAAGGCTAGGTCAGGAACTATGTAACGGCTTACACAATACGCACCGTGTTTTAGCTTAAATGCATTGTTTTGCTGAGCACAAGTAGACCAGCTGGTAATTAAGACCTGGAAACGTAACCAGAATATTGGGTCAGGAACTATGTAACGGTTTACCTTAGATGCATCGTGTTTGAGCTCAAATGCATTGTCTTGGTGAGCACTCGTAGACCGGCTGGTGACAAAGATCTGGAGACGTAACCAGAAGTTTGGGCCAGGAACTATGTAACAGCTTACAATATACGTACCATGTTTGAGCTTAAATGCATTGTCTTGCTGAGCACAAGTAGACCAGCTGGTAATTAAGACCTGGAAACGTAACCAGAATATTGGGTCAGGAACTATGTAACGGCTTACCTTAGATGCACCGTGTTTGAGCTCAAATGCATTGTCTTGGTGAGCACTCGTAGACCGGGTCGTGACAAAGACCTGGATACGTAACTAGATGGCTAGGCCAGGAACGATGTAACGGCCTACACTATACGTACCATGTTTGAAATCAAATGCATTGTCTGGTTGAACACAAGTAGACTAGCTGGTAATTAAAACCTGGAGACTAAGTACCGGTTTACACTATACTTACCGTGTTTGAGAACTTGGCAAAAGCTTGGGAAGCTTAAAAGTAATGTTACGCATTTATAATGTTGAAGTAAGTATTGCTATGAGTAGTGATGTACCATAGTAGGTTCGGAACCACTATGTTATTATTACGAAATCCCTCTATATGGGTAAAAAAAAATCATGGCACGTTGATTTGCTGTATTTTTTGTAGGTTGAAGCCAGTTTGCTAATCATGGTTTGTCATTGTCTACGTGGGTGGTGACAACTATGGATTAACAACGACCATAAACATATTGTCATGTTATAAATTGAAATAGATGTCTTAAACTAAAGAAAAAAATCAACAACATCGGAAGCTTAAGCCGAGGATCGAACTCTGATCCACAGCTTACGCGGGAACAAGGCCGCCTGGCCCCATCGAATGCTGGCGAGTTTTTTTTCTGATTTCCATAACTCCGAATCTCCAAAATTACGAAGTTACCGAACCACCGTAATTCCGAAAGAATATTATGTTTTCGGAATTTTGAATTCGGATAAATTATTTTCGGAATATAAAAAATTGGATTTTTTTGTATTCGTTCAAGTCGCTATCGGATTTTTAATATTGAGAATGTGAAATACGGAAATTTGATGTATAGGATTTATAAAAATTCAGAATTATAAAAATTGGGATTATGAAAATCGGAAAAAAATATTTCGGAATATTTAAGTGTTTTGTTCTATATGCACTTATAATATAAAAATAAAAATAAATAGAAATTAACTTGGACATAACGATCATTAACAATTTCCTGACTAATGTGATGAGAAATGTTGTGTTTCACTTCGCAGTAAAGTTTCTCTAACTCTCATACCTTAAAACCAAGATTCTCAATATTTAAATTTTTAAAGCTTTCGCTTGGTCGGGTCGGGTCTCAATTCTCAATATTAACACGAAAGCTTGACAACAACTTTGCGCATTTGTACAGTCAAATCTAATAACATCTATAAAAATGTACTACCAGAAATATATTATTATATACGTACACAATCTTATTTTCTCAATATTAAGGTAGTGTATACATATTTTTGGCGCTTCATTAGAATTGATACCATCGAACGTTAACGTGAAATGAAAACTATTATTAATAGAAACTCAGTACTAAAATAGCAGCAAAATAAGTAGGTATTATTAAGGAAAGTTGATTATTATTATCAAAGGAAATAAGTACATAGGAAAATAATTTTAATTACATAGTTAGTACTAAATTCAGTTAGTACAAGACTACAAGTATCAAAGTTATAAACTGCAAACTCAATTTTACGCAAAATACTGTAAACAATGATTACTAATCAAAGTAACGTAAGTTTATCTGATTTAAGTATCAAGGTAAAATGCACGGCTTGAGCGCGCTATAGTATACCCGTCGCACGCGCGGCGCTCGTCGATGTCTAGGATGGCGCGCGTCTGGTCACGTGGTCGATGCGGAGAAATACCTAAACTTGGGAAGCGCGCTAGGGCGAGAACGCTCTTAAGGATTTTCTTATACCTAATGTCATTGTTGATTTTTTTTTAATTTCTATAGTTGGTATACGACATCTTCCACAATCTGTCGCCATTCCGAGATTTGGCTTTTTTAGCTGTTTTGCTGTCGCAGAAAAATTAGTGTATGCAACAGCTAATAATTGGTTCTTAAAATTCTCGGGTCCACGATCTCTCGTTTTGGAACAGCGACTCTTGAGTTTTAACAACCTTTGCTACTTATAGCTATTATTGTTTAGAAACGGACACTAGCTTAATTTCTTAGTTATAACTTAGCTTAGTTATACTAACCCTATCGTTTTTAGTAAATGGTACCACTAGTATCGAATCGCGCAGTCGCTATCGAGTCCGCTTACGTAGAACTCATGGTAAGCACAAAGGGTGCTAGCTAGTCGACAAATTGGCGACGTGACAACGGTGACACAATGAAACAGTATCGACTATGTTTCTGCCACCTCTTGATAAGGGAGATTTATACCTGGTCTGCAGCGTGCCCATCCTAACCGTATAGTAGATTATTAACTTATTTAAAAATATATTTAAATAAATAACGTATGTCCCTGAAGTAGACAATTTGATAGTTTTTTTTTTCACGTAGGTAACGTAATTTTGAAGTAGTTTTCTAGAAAACACTCTTACACAGTATCTCTTTTCAGCGGAGACAGCCTTCCGATTGACCACTCTGTCACTGTGTTTTGAGTTAAATAATGTAGGTAAGTTTACAGTTACTAACTGGGGAAGTAACAAGTAAACTGTAGTATTGATAAGATAACAAAAATTTTGGGCATATCTATCTATACATATAAAAGGAAAAGTCCTGACTGACTGACTCACTGATCAACGCACAGCCGAAACTACTAAACGTGTGATCCTGAAATTTTCACATTACGTTAGGTGTTTAACGAAGGTAACGAATAAGAAAGGGTTTTGAAAAAATCATCTTCTAAGGGGGTTAAATCGGGGTTGAAAGTTTGTATGGAAGAAAGTTTTTTCTTTTAGATAGAGACTCAAAAGTTGGTGTAGAGGTTTGTTATTAAAATACAAAAAAAGTAATTTTAGCTTTTTGGAAAAATCAACCCCGAAAGGGGTGAAAAGTGTGTTAAAAGTTTGTATGGCGGAAGCGTTTCCCTTTTAGTTATAGACTACAAACTTTGTGAAAAGAATCCTCATTAGAGTTTACAAAAAGTAATTTCAGCGATTTCGAAAATTCGACCCTTATAAGGGTGAAAAGGGTGTTGAAAGTTTGTGTGGCGGAAGGTTTTCTGTTTAGCTAGAGACTTTATTTTATGTGTAAAGGTTTCTCATCAAAATACAAAAAAGGTGTTTTTATCTATATAATATATAAAAAAGAAACTGACTGACTGAATGACTAACTGACTGACTGACTGACTGACATATCAACGCACAGCCCAAACCGCTGGTCCTAGAGATACCAAATTTGAAACGTAGGTTCCTTATAACGTCTAGAGGTCCACTAAGAAAGGATTTTTCAAAATTCAACCCCCTAAGGGGGTGATTTGGAAGTCCAAAGTTTTTATGGGGAAACAAGATTAGTTGGGCCTATTCCATTTGAAACTTTACAGGAGTATTTATAAAGATAAATGAGGTAGCACGTGTTTCAGGTTTTTTGAGAATTCAACCCATATAAGGGGTAAAAGGGGTGAAAAAGTAAAAAAAACAACATGGGTATCGTTTTCTGGTTTATCGGGTCGCTGATTACAAAAACAGCGACGATTTTAAAATCTAACGTGGCGATTGTGAAATACCATCTTCCCTGTTGGGACGCGAGGGGTTCGAACTCTAAAAATATAAATATGGGTGTCATTTTGTTGTCAAAAAACATCATGATTATCGTTTTTATGGTTTATCGGGTCGCTGAAATCAAAAACAACAACCATTTTGAAATCCAATGAGGTGGACGTATGATACACCATCTTCCCTGTAGGGGTGCGATGGGGTTGAAATCTCAAAATATCAATATGAGTGTCGTTTTGTTGTTTATTTCTGTTTCTAGAATTTAAAATTTGGCACGTAGGTTTCTTATTAAGGTAGGTAGGTAGGTAGGGGTGCATTAAGAAAGGATTTTTCAGAATTCACCTTCTAATTGAGATAAGAAAGAAGATCCGAGAGGTTCTTTACAATGAATCTGGAGCCAAAACTGCGAGAAAAGGCCGCCATCTGAAATTTCGTCAGTTATGATCTGATCGTGATGGAAATCAATATCTGAGAATCCGAAAGGTTCTTTCTAAGGAATCAGAAGTCAACATTGATCGTAATATGTACTCGGTTGGTACATATCAAAGGGTTCAAGAGGTTCTTTATAACGAATCAAAGCCGCCAACTTGATTTTGAAATTACGTTACGGTTGAACATTTATTTTGTACGCGGGCGAAGCTGCGGGAAATAGCCAGGATTTTTTAGAATTCTCCTCCTAAAGGGGTGAAGTGGGATTTGATTGTATATCGGGAAACAAGATTTAAGACTATTTTATTCACAGGAGTATTCCTAACGAGAAATGAGTAAATAGGAGTACGAAATGGGGTGAAAAAGTCAACATGGGAAATATATACAGTAAGTGTAACTTACCTAACGACCTACCTCTGCCTACCTTAAATCTAAAATAGGTCCTTGATCAGAATTGCGAAAAGGGGCTCCATATTGAATTTATTGAGTTTTAATCCGACCTTGATAATAATCGGTATTTGGGGATCCGAGAGATTCCTCAGTAATGAATCTGTAGTAAAAACTGCGAGATCCGGCCGCCATCTTGAATTATTTCGATTTTGATCCGATCGTGTTAAAATCGATTTCCGAGAGGTTCTCTTTATGAATAATCTGAAGTTAAAACTGAGAAAAACGGCCATCGTCTAGAATTTCTTCAGTTATGATCTGATCGTGATGAAAATCGATATCCGAGGATCCGAAAGGTTATTTCTAACGAACCACCAACGCCACCATCAACGGCCACCATCTTGAATTTATTGAGTTAAGTTCGTGATAAAGCTCGGTAGGCACATATAAAGGGTTCTTTATAACAAATCAGAGGTCAAAATTGAGAAACAGCCGCCAACTTGAATTTTTCATTTAGATCACTTTTGCGACAACCATCCATTCCATTAAAATCCGTTCAGCCAACCGCAAGATAATAGCGGACAAACATACATATGTACATACAAATATACGGGCCCAACTAAGAACCTCCTTATTTGTAGACGGTTGAAAATTACGTTTAGTACGCGGGCGAAGCCGCGGGTAAAAGCTAGTCCTCCTATAAAAGTGATAATTATTAAACTCTAAATCAGGCATTCAGGAGACGGGTGATTGTCACTAAAAAAGGAGAACAGCGCACCTATAAGCTAGGCATAAATTATTTGTTATCCTCTTACATAAAACGCAAAATTCAAAACAGATAAGGAACGTTTCGTTCCTAAAAAAACTCAATATTAAAGATAAGATTGTCGTCGACTGTGCCAACACGAATCCTTAAGTTCTTCGGGCACATCACCCGCAACGAGAACTCTATGAAGCGACTGGTGGTGCAAGGTCGAGGGCAAAATATCTCGTGGACGCTCTCCAACGCGATGGACAGACGTCAATTCCGTCACACACTGCAGCATAAACGAGAATTCTCACTCCTCCAAACATAGAGCCACATGGCGTCGCAGGGAAGCGGTGGCAAAAGACCCAACCTAGACATGACCACGACCACTCTGCCAAGAGTGCACGACTAAGAAGAAGATTGAAGGATTGTATAAGTTATTTCCTGCTTTCTAAAAAAGGGTCCTTTTAGGAAAAATATAGGTAAGCTCATAAGTGTTTACCTACATTTTTTATAGTGACAAAATTAGGTTGATGAATATAAAAGTTGTGCGAAGTGGTCGTCGTTGGCGCGTGATATATGGGCTATGAAACACTGTATGATTCATGGCGGATGTTTTACGTTGCCCGTTTAACTGCCACAATCATTATTATAGCTAAGAAGGTCGAGGCGCAGTTTTATACAAACTTTATTCAATGACACAAGATCTCATATTAGTTTTTATATATGTACCCACATATCATTAGCCGTCTATAATGCGCTCAAAAACCGCATATGGATGGACCCCCCCTAAACAATATAATAAACTTTTCTGTTACACAAAATTGCTTATCTGTGAAAATGTTATTATGGCTAATTTATATTATCGATTTCGAAAATCTTATTTATGCCACACCTGGCCATAAAGTGCCTTTTTCCACACGCTACGCGTATGGAAAAAGCCGATTACTGCCCAAGTGTAGGCATAAAATTATGTACCTAACACGTGAGGTAATAAATAAAGCCCTAGATCGCATATTTACGTCCCTCGCTTGCAGCTCGGGTAGCAAACATCTGCGATCTCGGCCTTTCTTTGTTTTACCGCACTAGTTAGGTAATGTCCTATTACAGTACACATGGTGCTATATTACCGCACTAGTGCGATAATAAGCGCTTTATGTGCTTGTGTCAAAAATTCAAAGGGCTATATGTACTGTAAAACGTCGTACGATACACGTGCAAATAGGTTATTCACAACTAGTGTTGATTTAAAACACTCGCCCATTCGTTGCGAATTTCCTCTTTTTCGCCTTTGTATCGTAATGTATTATTTTGGCACTTTAGCTGTATTCCTATATTTTTAGTTGCTTACCTACAGTAAGATCAGCAATCGTATTCGAGAGACACGAATTAGATGTCGTTATACTCGTTAGGTAACTGCCAACTGGCATGTAATCGCACAGTATCAACTACCCATGTCTGCCGGCTATCTCGGTTGTATTGCTAAGCCTCTAAGCACCCATACTTTGCACAAAACACAGAACGAGCCCAGACTATGACTTAAACTTAACATTTTGCTGGTTGTTAAAATAAACAATAACTGTTAGGTAATTACTATATAAAACGAAATATTTACCATGTTTATTTTTTCGTATGAGCTCCCGATATTTCGGCACTGTTACAAGCGCCATGTCATGTCACAGTTACACAGTGAAGAAGGTAAATATCTCGTTTTAAATAATAATTAATTATCACTACATAGTATAAAACAAAAGTCCCTTCCCGCTGTCTGTATGTATGTATGCTTAAATTTTTAAAATACGCAACGTATTTTGATGCGTTTTTTTTAATAGATAGAGTGATTCAAGAGGAAGGTTCGTATATATAATAATGGGCTAGTAATTATAATGTAAGTAAATGATCATAATTGCTTAAAATCGTATAAGATGTTAGGTAATTTCCTTTAACTGATTGGTACGAGAGTCGGGAATTGAATATGCGATCTGCAGTATTAAAATATCACGTTAATGTTACTCCAGAGTACACTTATAAAATCAATGAAATTAGGTATTTAGGTAGGTATTTCTGTTTAAGAAATAGGATTAAAGTAGGTATAACTTGGAGAAGCTAATAATAACCGGCAAGATGGATGGCAAACGGCCCAGACGTAGTCCCTGAAGCTGGTCCGAGCTACAGATGCCGATGTCACAGGCTTTGCATCACAAACTGTAGATCGCAGCAAGTACAGAAAGCTATTGCAACATTTCCGTAGTAGCCATGATCCTCAGCAATGGGAGATCGAATTAAGGAGGGGGAGGTCTATGATAATTTATTTTTAAAGTGACCCACATTGCTCTTGATCGTATCACTCACCGCAATATCTTTCCAAATGGTACCATTAACATTGATACCGAATGAATATACCTAGGAAACTTACAGAACAGCCATGGTACAATATATCGTAAAATCGACGCTGGGTGGAAACTCAGAGCGACTACTGCTAACATTGAAACACATTTTGTTGTCTGAGTCTTTTTCAGTCGAATATTGCAAGAGTACTCTCGCATTTCGATATTTCGGAGTTTGCGATAAACCCTCAAGGCTGCCGTTGTCAAAAATAACATTTAACGAACCGACTAACTGGCGGATATTGTTACGTATCGTATTTGCAATATTTACTGATGTTCACCTTGGTACTATGATTTATTTTATTTTATTTATTAAATATTGATTTACACAGCATTACAGTCTTACAAACTAATACACTGTGAAATTAAATACAGAAACTTAATGTTAACATATAAAAACACTAGACTGCCTTTTATCCATCGCCTATATTATATTGACAGATATAATATCGCCTATATTATTGATATTGACAGATGGTTGTATACATTTTATGTTCTATCGAATATATGATAATAATAATTAAGTCTTACATAAACCAGTATCCGCCCTTTGATCCGCGTATCAGCTACTTAGGCTTTGAAGTTAATAAATCCATCCTTACAATGCTTTTAAAATAGGAAATATATAAACCTTTATTAATTAAAGTCCGTAAACTAGTTAATTACTTATAGTATAGATTTTAAGCTAACATCGTGATTTGCATTATAACCATAGCTGGGCCCCGTAAATCAAATATATAGTTATTAATCGTTAAAGCGCTACTTTTCGAAAAACTTACCGGAAATTAACGTTAATCGTTTAAATTAGTTAACACGTGATAAAAATGGCATGTTTGATGTTTGTTTGAGTTAGTGACTCAACTTATAAAACTGTTGTTGTTATATGCACGTTAGCAGATTAAGAACTAGAATCCGATTCTATGATTCTATGACACTCCTTTACATATGCAACACATTGCACATACACAGACTATCACGCCGTCTAACGCCGTCTATGGACACTCACAGTCACAACACCAGAGGTGTCGCAAGTACGTGGCCGGCCTTTAAGGTTGGAGTGCGCTTTTTTCTTGAAGGTTTGAAGGTCGTATCGGTCCGGAAATACCGCTGACAGTTCGTTCCACAGTTTATACGTCACTTACCTTATAAAACAAAATATTTCAAACTCCTATAGCTCGTCTGCTAGTCCAAGTCATTTGTCGTACATTACCTGTAAAGAAAAAAAACTGTTAAGTTCTACCACAGACTTACATAGACACCGCATTACGAAGCGTTTTAAAAGAGAAGTCACCACACATTTACACAGTTTTACTTGTAAACTAAACTTCTTCGTTCTATACTACAATATTCGAGGTTTACACATAAAACACAATCAATCAGCCTATTGTAGTCCACTGCCGGACGTAGGCCTCCCCAGGGGTGCGCCACAAAGTAAGGTCATTCGTGACCCTCATCCAACCACTACCAGCTACCTTTCTCAAATCAAAGGTCCACCTGGCAGGAGGGCGTCCCACACTACGTTTGCCGAGGCGTGCCCATTCGAGAACCCTTTTGCACCAACGCTCATCGGTTCTGCGACAGACGTGGTCGGCCCACTGCCACTTCAGCCTGCAACACCTATGGACAACGTCCATTACTTTGGTATTGTGCCGGATAATCTCGTAAAATTAAACATTTTAATTTTCACGAGAACAGATCGTAAACGTGGGTACTCGTACAAATTGTAATAAGCGGTATCGCTTCCATACTAAATTAGTACAGGATTGCATAATTATGTGCGATAACCGCCAGTTAGTTGTCTAGTATTCTCTGTCCAGTAGTATTTGAGGTAGTCTGTGACCGGCCGGTTGGCGTAGTTGGTAGTGAACCTGCCTGCTAAGCCGATGGTCCTGGGTTCGAATCCCGGTAAGGGCATTTATTTGTGTGATGAACACAGATACTTGCTCCTGAGTCATGGACGTTTCCTATGTATTTATGTATTTTTATATTATATATATCGTTGTATGAGTACCCGTAACACAAGCCTTCTTGAGCTTACTGCGGGACTTAGTCAATTTGTGTAAGAATGTCCTAAAATATTTATTTATTTATTATTATTTCAATTCTTTCTATTAAAAACAGTCTTCCACCTGTTATGAATTGTAAACTTTCATGAAATGTGTCACAAGTAAAATGGACGGGACGGGATTGTTTATTTCAAGCATATAATTATTCACCCATAATTCAATCAATCAGCGAAAATCGATAAGGGAAAAGCTGATTTCGCAACCCAAGCCGTATAAAGTATTTTTAGGAAATGTATAATAGGTATATTATTAAGCAGTACATACTATCTATTAGTGTATATAAGTAAAAATTAAGAAAGCCATATCCATCGCTTTAGTTTGACAGGTAAACTAAATTAGGGGTGTCCAAACTACGGCTCGCGGGGCCCTTAATGTGGCAAGCGAAAAAGAAATGAACGAGGCAAAAAACATTCAATTTGCCCCGCGAAAAGATAACGCGGGGGCCGTAGGTCTCACTTTAGCACTTCAGCAAGGCCTGAGTGCTGGCTCGATCACGAATTAATAATTAGATAAAAATATAAGCTTGAACTCGTGAACATACAGGGATTCATTATCTCTGCAGCTGACTGTACATATTTTTATATTAACTTTCGTAATTGACCCCTTTTAAAGTAAAGCATATGTTATTTTCAAAATACAGTAAAACAACAAGTTCCAAACAGTGTCTGTTAACCAAGCGGTTGGTACTATAACTCCAAAGTTCCAAAGCAAGTAAAATACAACTTTACAAACTAAGACAACCAATTACTAAGGCGAAACAAAGTTCGAGCGTGTTTTGTTTAAGCAAATGATTCCACAGACGCGGTTTTCAACTTTGTACAATATCGCATAACTATGGTAAAAGTTACACTTCCTTAGTAGCTTATAGTTTTTGTTTTTAAATTATCACAGCTCCTACGAAGGGTGACGATCGGAACTCTATACGTCTTTAAACTAACATGGTAATTTAAATTGCCATGTATTATTATTTAATTTATTTCAAATAACATCAAAAATTCATGTTAAACGTTTTTCAAAAAAAATAATTTCCTTCATTTACCCACACTGTACATTTACGAAATATGCCTCCTTGTAAAGGTTCATATTAGTCAGTACCAAATTAGGAAATTCTAACCCTAGGTCAACTACTAAATCTCATGGACTTAATATCAGTTATCCATGTCATAACTCGGCTCATTTTGAAAAATCTATTCTCTTCATGTCCATTAAAATATTCAACCATTTGGCAGATGACTCAAAATCTTTGGATTATGTTACCTACTGTTAATAGTGTTAATGAACACTTTGAGATCACGCACACTAATGCCTATTAATTTTAACTATTTATATATTTTTATTATGATTAGTATTAGCTTGACATTTAAGGATAATTAATTACCTATTGTAATTGAGTCACTTTTCTATATGCATGAAATTGATTTATTATTATTTCATTATTATTCTCAAATATTATTTTTAACTTGACATTGCTATATTTGCTATCTTAGGTACTTTAATTATTTATTTAAACAGTTTTAAATGACATGCGTATTGAGAGTCAAAATGTTGTACGCCACACTCTGGCTGATTGTGATGTAACTAAGCACTAACCGACACCAGTTGTAACCACTCACATTCAAACAATAAATAATTTATGTATTTATTTATATTTGTAAATAAAATACATGCAAAAATAAACATTCCCCCCGCAGCATGGTACCGTACTTGCTGGCAGAAGTTCCACGTTGTCTTGCAATATTAATACGTATGTATTTACATTAAGTATACTTTAACTAAAATGTGAAAATGGCGCTTGCAACAGTACCGAAATATCCTTATACATTTTCCTTAACTCTTTATAATCCTTTGACCTTAGTTACCTCAATGAAAACATATTTTAGCCTCTTTTTGAATATTACTACAAAAAATTACTAAGTGGCTTACATGAAACACATGTTTTAAATTGAACGTTTAACGACAAAGTCTAACAAGTTCCTGAATAAGATGCTTCCGAGGCAGATAGATAATTATTAATTATGAAGAAATTATAATGGTGACGAAACTTTTATAATTTCCGTATTATAAATACGAACGAAAAAGCGAAAACGGTAAGTTTTAACCACATCGCTTCTACTTCACCATCTCCAAAGCAAGACGTTGAACTCTTTTCTTCCTTTCATTTAACATATGGTTAAAAAAACGCTTTAACATTCAAGCCAACTTTTTTAGGAGTAAGTATATTTTTATTTCTAAGTGTTCCCTACGGGATTCCTATGTATTGCATGACGTAGACTCATCGATGTGTGAAGGTTACGATCAAATTAGGCCCACTTGCACCACATAGAGTTAGTACCACTAACACGGAATTGAGCTATCAAATTCCATACAAAAAATCGCTTAACTCCGGCTTTGTGGCTAACCACGGGTGGTGCAAATGGCCCTTAGAGGATAAAATAATACACATTTATTTGTTTATTTATTACATATTTGTTAAATGTCAACTAACGCTCATGCTATAAAACCCTATTCCTCCTCAATAAGGCGTTCAGTGTTCAATGAACCTTGTATAACTGAACTTAGTATAATTTACTACCCCTAACGCCACATATTCACCTCGATAATAAGAGAACACAAGAGTTGAATTCCTTTTATAAAAAGCGAAACCTTATAGACGGTAAACTTTATTGCCCAATTTCAAAAAAGGTAAACACTTTTCCCTTATTCCCAAGACCTAAAACAGCTTACAAGCCACGAATACGACAAAACTATATTTTACAATAGAAATTAATTAGAAAAACAATCGCCCAGTGATGTTGAAAGTGGGGCAGTCATAAATAGAAATGCTCGCTTTCGAGCGCCTTCATTCTACATTCCGAACAACAATCTTGACAACTCTATGGTTAGATTTAATTGCTTACTTTATTTTTTCATCACACTCGCTCATAAATGGTGATAGTATACATATATATGTATAAGCATTCTTAGACGTAATGGATTTTCGCACATTTTACCGCCCACCCGGAGCTCCCGGAGGACCGCGTAGGGCGCGCCACGCGCTCCGCTTGTAGCCGCCGCTCACCGCGGAGTATTGTCATAGTCATAGTTTATTACATCCATGGTATACATTGGTCTTACATACTATTCAGTAGCACATGGGCCCTGACAGGGCACAGCAATTTATAATCTTAATAACTAGCATTATTCATTGACTGTGAACTGTGCTACTACTACACTACCGCTAATCATTATTGTTTATTTATCCGCCTAGTAAGTTTATTTATTTCCTCGCAAATGTGATGAAAAACATTCTTTGTACACGGGCGGTACAATAATTACGAACTCGTGTTAATTAAGCCCTCGTCTTCGAGTCGGGCCTAAATTCACATTCGGGCGTAATTTCTTGTTTACCGCCCTGAATATTTAAGTACACAGAGTATTTAAGTACACTTTACAAGTGTAACATTTTATAGTCCATTCCATCTTATCTAACGTAGCTAACATAGTATAAAGTACGTACCTAATATAAATAACACAGTAGACTAACATACCGTGATCCATTTTCTGCACATAACAATATGTAATCTGGTTCAGTGGACCGTTGGCGCGCTGTACTGTAACCCGAACATAACCACTTATATGGATATATCGTGCATTTTATACGGATATATAAAATGCACGAATACTCGCCGCTACTATGCCGCGCCGACAAAACTGTGATTCAATGAGATATAAGTCGATTTATGTCGATATATTTACGGCCTCCTAGGCTAGTTGGTAGTGACCCTGCCTACGAAGCAGGAGGTCCCGGGTTCGAATCCTGGTCAGGGCATTTATTTGTGTGTTTATCACGAATATTTGTTCCTGAGTTGTGGATGTTTTCTATGTATTTAGGTATTCATATATAACTATCTATTATATATATCGTCGCCTAGTACCTACATCACAAGCCTTATTGAGCTTACCGTGGGACTAGGTCGATTTGTGTAAGATTGTCCCACGATATTTATTTATTTATTTATATTTAACTTACAATACTCTTTTAAATAACTCAACAGGTCCAGATCGCGCGAGGCTTTTGGCGGTCGGATCCCGGGAAGCTGGTTACTGGCTTCATGCCCATCCTTCGCCCAATACTGGTACTTTCTTGGATCCGGCCTCCCTTAGACTGGCGACTGGTTTGCGACTGGGGGTTTCGGTGGAAATTGAATTATATTTTCCTATACAGCATTGATGACTATTTAAATTTGCTTTTAGGTAAAATTACCACTTTTTCGATTGTGATAAGGTTAATTTCCGAAAGAAGACTACCTTTCACTAAAAACATTTGTTCTAATTTTTAAGGTTCTATCTTCAACAATTTAATCTCCGAGTTGTCTGTCAATCTCGTCGTGTTTTGTATATTTACATAACAAATAAGTATACCTAAACCGGTGTATCAGGAAAATTGATAACGATAGAAGGAATTGAATACATTTATTCGATTAATAATACTAAGTAATGAATCCTGTATCATGTAACGGTTTCAATCCATTATACAATGTCTAATTAGTTCCGTGAGAGTACATTCAGTTAGCTATGCCTCTGAAATGGAAGAAAACATTTAAAATGTACAAGATTAAAGACAATTTTAGAATTATGCCGTTAATATGCGCAACGCTAGAAGATTTAGAAAGTATTCTATGTACAACTCATGGTAAGCACATAAGCTGAGCGCCTAAATTGCAAGTCCCAGGCTTGCCGTATTTTTTAAAATAGTGTTTATCTCCAAATTCCCTAGAATCTTCTTTAGGTTACTTTCCCGATTTCTCGAGCAATGGCTTGACATTTAGATTGTACGAGTATGTGCAAGTTGCTTTCAAATGTTTATAAAAATGTGTGTAATAAATGTGTAAAAACAGTTTTTCCGGACTTGATCGTTCACTCGCTAGAGCTCCGAGCCTGCTCCAGTGCCCCACTTTCAGCTAATTGCGAGGAAGGCCAGGATACGCTCTACGCTTATCGATAACCCGACGTACCTGTTGAAAATTGGTACGGTACTTACATTTTGTTTGTTTACATGCAGATTGCAGATAACCTATTTTCAGAGATGCAACGGATATCCGGTCACTATGCGGCCTAGCTGGCCGAATACCGGATAGTAGCGTAGAATCCGACGGATACCGAATAGTGAATTAGCACGATATTTTTTAATAAAGTGTAGGTAACAACTATCAAATTACACTTATCTGGAGTATTCATCTTTTAATCTAATGTTTTACTGGATGTTTGATTTTCCTTACAGCTCTACTCGATTTTTAACTCTACATTCAATAAAATAATTGCTAGCTACCATCATAAACCTTAAAACTATTTATTTGTACGTTACTGCAACGACATAAGGATTACCAATAGACAGCTATGTCACTGTAAATCACTTTAAAGCTTTTTCACAGTAAACTTCAAATTGGACAGGTAATCGCAGTAAGCAAACTTAACTCAACATACAAAATGACAAGGTTGTAATTAGGTACGGGTTCAATTTGTTATCACTTATGATACTCGAGCGTTTTCAAATCATGCACCAACTAAGTGTCGACAGTGTGACACTATCGGTGAATGTCAAATCGTTCGTGGAACGTGGTTGCGATGACGGCCAAAACGTCTGATTTTAGTATCTGTTGTGGTTGTATCTGTGACAACAGAAATACATCATATCTGTAAAATTTCAACTGTTTAGCTATCACGGTTCATGGAATAATAACCTGATTACAGACAAGCGGACACACGGACGGACGGACAGACAGTGAAGTCTAAAGGCGCGTTTTCCCATATTTCATCTACCACACGAGACACGAATGCTCTCTCAGATTCAGAAATGTTTAGAACCCTTTGAGTACGGAACCCTTAAAACATGGTAAGTTGGTTGGTATGTTTAGGCAAGAAAATAAAAAGCAACTCTTTCAATTCACAGATATTTATATGAATAACTAATTATGTATGTACATAAAACTTATACATAAATACTTATTTACAATTTTATTAAGTTACCGTGTTCGCGGATGTTTAAGAGCTGTTCAAAATGTTTCCCGCCGTGTAAATAAATAAATATTATAGGACATTCTTACACAAATTGACTAAGTCCCGCAGTAAGCTCAAGAAGGCCTGTGTTACGGGTACTCAGACTGCGATATATACCTATAATATACAAATAGGTACATAAACACGTAGAAAGCATCCGTGACTCAGGAACAAGTATCTGTGTTCATCACACAAATAAATGCCCTTACCGGGATTCGAACCCAGGACCATCGGCTTAGCAGGCAGGGTCACTACCTACTACGCCAACCGGCCGGTCAATTGTTTCTGAGTGCACACTTGCTACTAAGTGTCAGCGGCGGCACGTCCATAGAACTCGATTCCTAACAGCTTGCCTAGCTTGACTTGCCTTTCAGTACTTTCCAGGCACTTGAGCACTTTTCCTACAGCGCATGAAGAAAAGGAAAGCCAATTTAGCTACGACCTGACCACAAATATTTTCGACGCGTCGCCATTGCTACATACCTATAGGTAAACATTTTATAGAAGAACATGTAGAAAATGAGGATAAAAGCTGCAGTGCAGAACAACAAGTACACACGCACGCTGAAATTATACATATCTGAGTTTTGAAAATTATTTAGCTGGGGGGGAGTGACACATTATATGACAAATCTGCAATTTACAATGGCTTACGCTGCAATTTAATCGGTAAGTACGAGTAAATAGGTATATGATTGCTTGATTATGATTATGTGTGACTATTGAAATTCATTAACAACTTTTAAATCGACAGTTTGTTTAGTATGACTTAATATCGTCGGTCCCTTCGACGTCGTCATAACCGGATTCTGCTGAAAAATATATTTTATTCTGCAGCTTTTATGTTTCGTAATATAATTCGGTTTCACAATTCTGTAGATACAGCTAGGTGCAAGAAATCCAGTAGCAAGGTGGGATCATCGTTGAGAATAAGTTATTGCAAGTACGCGCACGTTTCCCGGGTGAGACTCTCCCACGCTTTGTAACTTGGTAAGCGCCGGCCTGTTTTTGTTACACTTAACCCTTTTAAGAACTTAAATGGTGACTAAGTCGTAGAAAGAATTCGTTGTGTGCAAATAGCGAGTACGTGGTAGAAAGCGACCACGCTATCTTTGCACTGGTTTGGCCACGGAACTCATTTGGCAAGAATGCTTGTCAAAAATTGAAAGCGTTTTTTTGTAGAAAAATAATTTTTCGCTACATTGTAATTGTTTATCTCTTTTCTACTCAGAATCGCGAGCTCTTTCAATCCTAGGAGAAAATAAGTGTCTTATAATTTCCATGCATTTTTCGAACTTTCCATCGAGCCATACCAAATCTATGAAAAAATGGTGGCGAAATGGAAAACAAATCTTGGGATACTTTTTTCATCAACAAGAGCTCGCGATTCTGGACAAAAAAGAAAAACGCCCAACCAAAAACCCAAGCAAATAAAGTGCTTACAAACAAACAAAAACGCAAAGGTGTCAACTGTCATTAATAAAATGGAAATCGAAAATAATAAGTATATGATTACACGAATTATTTTGTTTAGTCATTCTCATAAACATAGGTTCAATTAGGGTAAGCGCCATGTCAATCCTTGGTCGTTACCTTAATTAAACCTACGGTCGACGATATACAGCTATTGCTCTAAAATGCGTTTAAAAACGCATAAGCAGTACGTAGTTTGTAGTATGAACTAGTACTCTAATGTCATAACCACATTTATTTTAGTACTATAATGAGTTCCGAATTCGGAACAGCTGACAAAACCACACAATTTAAGTGGGTCTCTATTCTAGAATTCTTAGACATTATAGTGTTGGGCGATACAAGCGTTACGCTTACGCAAGCGTTACTCGCTGACGCTTATTTCATAAAACCACAGTCGTGTTTTAAGACCCCTTATTATACTACTACATGTATTAGTAGCATAAACAAATATTACCACCTACTCGTACGTAAGTATTACACATTACTCATAAGTTTTAGGAATACCAGTATTGCCATGTCCCCAAAAGGGAAGAAATATTATTAGCTTTCCCTCTCCCTCTCACCATTCTCTCTTATTTCTGTTTCAGTTATGCAGGCTGGGCCAAAAAAAAATGCAATTTAAGACATTAATTAAATAGAAAACATAACATTACTTAGAACCAGCAATTATTGCATTTTTATAAGGATATCGCGGAGGTGACCATTTCGTCACACGCAACTGTGAATTTAGGGGAAGTTTACTGAAGCTTGGTGCATTCGACTGCCACAGTTTGTGCTGTTTAACTACAATCGTTCTCGATTTTATGAATTACACTAGACATTTAAGATGTGCCGAGCAAGCCAAAGTAAGAATCATGTTTTTCGGAGGCTATAGAATGGCATTTTAAAAGGAGACATACCAAGTTTCATACAAAATCCTCGTTTTTATAAAGCTGTATTACAAAAAAGATGTCGAGTTCAATGCTTAGCACCCATCAAAATGTTTAACTTCCCACAATTCCTTATTTTCTTAATTCTTTTGTTTGAAAAATATAGAGTGTTGCTATTTGCGAAAAAAATTTACCCAACCTGTATTTGCGTCATATATGTATACCATAGATTCTCAAACTTAAACTAGGTATATATACCGTGGGGTTAAGTAGGTACCCAACGTACCTACGGTACGGCACGTTTCTCAGAATACTCGGATCCTATTTCCCAAGTTTATTATAAGTAGGTAACTACAGTTGTTCCTGACGGAGATTAACAATCAGTATAACGCTTTCCTGTATTAATAACCCTCTTCCGGCAGTTGGGTAAAAATACTCTAAGTACATTACATTTAAGCTCCCTTTTTCTTTTTTGAGCGCGTAACTTTGTAAGTAATCGCGCAATTAGCATAAAAGCCAAACTTACTAAACTAGCTGCGCGTAGGATGGTTTAGTTTTAGACTTTTTTTCGTTCTAGGTGGTCAGGTCAAATAGACATAAAAATTAAGAAGGTTCGCGTATCCCAGCTTGAAAATCTTTGTCGCTTGACCGCAACGACTAAAAATGATCATCTAAACATTCTAAACGCCATCCATCACGTATGCAACACGAACCCCAGCGCGCATCATACTCGTAATTTCCCAAGATGGCCGCCGCTCCGCCGCGCCGCGCATGCTCCGGCTAGCGGCGCGCGCGCGGAATGCTAACTGCGTTCCACTCTGACTCGTCTCGCTGCCTTTAGGTATTTCGAATGTTTCATTCAACGTTTTCAAATTGTATGAGTTAGGTTGTCATTTGATATTTTGATTCAGGCCCAAGTTTTATGTAAGGATCCTTGTTGCTACCTGTACGCATTCCCTTGACAGATAGACGGACGGACGGACAAAAAAGTGATCCTATAGGGTAAGTACCGTATTTTCCTTTCGAGGTACGGGAACATAAAAATCACTAAAATACATACAACTAGTACTTATGCCAATACACCACAAAAACTTTATTTAAAATAGTAAAAGGCATAAATTATTATTATTTGCGTTAAATCACATCGAAAAAGTACTAAATTCATGAGCGTTTTTAAGGATTAAGGACTCTTAAATGGATATAATTATGTATATCAAATTAAACTAAAAGTGAAGAAGTCTTACGACGTTACAAAAGGATGGTAAATAAGTAAAACAAGAATAACCTCAACTCTGAAAGAGATTAAAATTTGGATTACTTAAGAAACAAAATTAGGAGTAGGTACGGGTAAAGTTTATCGTCGCTATACTTACTCAACCTCGTATCTGTAAATCTCATTTGATAGAGAAAACACCCGAATGCCTAGTGACAGAAAGGTGACATTTCCATCTTATGATTGCTGTACATATGAGGTTGAGTAAGTATAGCGACATTATGGAAGTTTGCTAAGCAGATGTAAATATTAGGCCAAGGTACGATAAGTACTTTCTATTTTCACCTGGAATTTGACACAAACAAGTTATTTGGGAGGAAAAGCAGATTTACTTTAGACAAAAAAATATGTGCGTGGAAATTCCATTCGCTGAAATAAGTACACAAAGAGATGTAATATTCAAACGGTTCTTAAATACAACTTTTTGAGTTCAATTGGGTTTGTTCTCTCAGGGGTTACATAACGTCTTTTGATTTGAATATGCTTGTTTAGGATTTAGGATACAATACAACACACGTACCTAAACAATAAAAAACTATGGCAGGTTAACCACCTATTTAAACTTTCACGATTTTCACACATTATAAATTTACTAAAACGGGGCTTAATCGTGTATAAACTTTGAAAACAAACCTCCGACGTTTCAAGGGCGACATTGTTCCCGTGGTCCCGGAGAAAGACTCCAACAATGTCACCCTTGAAACGTCGGAGGTTTGTTTTCAAAGTTTATACACGATTAAGCCCCGTTTTAGTAAATTTATAAGGTTAACCACCTGCCGTGGTACAATAAAGAGTTTAATGTCGGTCTGGAGACTTTAACCTTCGAAGCGTGGTTAAATGCAGGCATATTTAGGCACTGCTGTGACCCTAAAAGTCGAACAAAACAAAGGCACGGCCGTATCCTTTTCTCTAAGCAGTTCAGCCCATTTCCAACCTCCTGTAATTTCGCGCTGGTTAAAGCTACGGGCCCTGAATTTTCAGTGACATGTTGGCTATAACAGGATATAGATATATTTTAAACAACATTCATTTTGAAGTTGTAGTTTAAGAACTATCGAATGTCAAAGTTCTCTAGTTTGGACACTCACTCAGTACACTTGAGTGAAATTTAGAATAGAATAGAATAGAATAGAAATATTTATTTGCTAGAATACGTTACAATTAGGTCTTAAAGATAGTTTAGTATCAGTATTCAGTCGACATAAAGCCAACATGCAAAATATTAAAAAAAAAACAATAAAATCAATAATAATCAAATAATGTTGTTGCAGATAAAGTAAAACGAAAATTAAATGAAATTAATAATAAATTACACAGCGAAAAATAAATACAAATAGATTGGGATGTCAAAGTTATGTCACAAATTTTTAACACATTATAATTTGAATTTATGCTAAGCACTCCAGCGCTTCGGAAACTGGGGGCATGCCACGAATATTGAAAATTGGCACTGACGGAGAAACCTCTTTACCACTTCAATAATCAAGTGTGATAGAGGGAGATTCAAATTTTTTTCGATTTTCGTGGTACAAGGCCTGGGCGGTTTATTTATTTATTTTTATTTGTAGCCCTTTCCCATCACGGAACAATGGTGTTCCGGACCTTTGGGAGGCGTACGCGGAGCCGAAGCCAACACGCAGAGGCCCTTTCGACAATTTAATGAAATGTAAGGGGTACACCGAGCGGATGCTGCACCTGCCCGAGTCATGGGACGCACGCAGAGGCAGCACCCGCCAGGGTGTATAGACTATTGAGATTGAATGGAATCTAAAATATACTGGACTATTAGGTGAAAGTGGTGGACTAAATACTGGGTTATGGAGAATAAAATCGGACGTCTGCCTAACAAAACGGTAATCAATTTTATTTCCGGCAGACGGTGACTCGCCCACATAAGATGGGCCCCCACAAAAAGCGACATCTAAGATGGCTCGAGGGCAACACCGGTATGAGGGCTGGGGGTAGAGAGGTGTCACTGGACTTTAAACATATAGCCAACTCGCCACTTAGGTTTCCACATCTACCCTCGAGACCACAGCTCTCGCGACCCCACTCTGGACGGCCGGTTAAGGTAAGCCAGAGGCGGAGGACTTGGTCGGACGACGGAGTCCCCCAGGAGCGCTCAGGTACGTGGGGTCGCTACTCCCCAACAGCTCGCCACAAGCTGCCCTGCGTTGTAGCTATTATTAATATTAAGAGCGTTTATACCACAAAAGCGCGAAATCAATGATTTACGCGGTTTTCGGGCTCGATGTACTATGTGATTGTTAGACTTTTAGATCAAAATATTTATATGTACATAATAAACAACTCATAAGCCAAATTTTGTATTGTCTACATTTACAAGTTATAGATAATTATATGCAATTCTAGCCAATTCTTTCGCGGCCGTTGTTGAAATTTGCCGAAACATGTTGTCTTATACGTCACTCTATTCCTACACTGTAATGATCTTATACAAAACAAAACTGGTTTACGAAAGAACATTACACTATCTAACTTTTGTATTGTGCAAAACTAGTAAATTTCAGATTCTGTTTAACTAAACTTACTGATGAAAACTCCGCAATTTTTGCAAAATTCACGGCGTGTTCTAGTATTATACTTTCGCAGTAAATGGTTCAGATTGTCATTTTTATGAGACTATAACTCGTTGGTTACTCTATTTAATAAAAAAAAGTGTCAAAAACAACGAAATAATATTTATTTAGATTTTTTATCAAAACCCCGTTTATAAGATTGCGCGCGGCGCGTGCTCGTCAGTCTGGCCCCATGCCTTCTAGAGAGTGGACGTATCGCTTTGCTCCGCGGGCCTTCTTTTTACGAGTGAAGTTTGCGAGAAAGAGAAAGAGATGATTAAAAAGAGAAAGACATATCTAAAAAGATAAGATAGACCGTGATACCGCGACCAACCGATCAAGATACTTGATAAGTTCGATTTCTATTTGTGTTGATGATTTAATTGTTGTTTATATATTAGCTATAGTAATTTTTTTTAATAATCATCAGCTGGTGACCAGGACGTAATGTTTTCGTAGTAAGTTGTTGGTGAGACCTGGAAACCGCCGTTAAAAACAGCTAGTAATTGCTGATTAGGACTAGGTGATGTAATCAGAAGACAGTGCTGATTCTGTAACCGTTCACATAAGACTTGTCGCGGCACTTGAAGACCAGGTGTCAAAGACCTGGATACGTAACCAGAAGGCTAGGTCAGGAACTATGTAACGGCTTACACAATACGCACCGTGTTTTAGCTTAAATGCATTGTCTTGCTGAGCACAAGTAGACCAGCTGGTAATTAAGACCTGGAAACGTAACCAGAATATTAGGTCAGGAACTATGTAACGGTTTACCTTAGATGCATCGTGTTTGAGCTCAAATGCATTGTCTGGGTGAGCACTCGTAGACCGGCTGGTGACATAGATCTGGAGACGTAACCAGAAGTTTGGGCCAGGCACTATGTAACAGCTTACAATATACGTACCGTGTTTGAGCTTAAATGCATTGTCTTGCTGAGCACAAGTAGACCAGCTGGTAATTAAGACCTGGAAACGTAACCAGAATATTGGGTCAGGAACTATGTAACGGCTTACCTTAGATGCATCGTGTGTGAGCTCAAATGCATTGTCTTGGTGAGCACTCGTAGACCGGCTGGTGACAAAGATCTGGAGACGTAATCAGAAGTTTGGCCCAGCAACTATGTAACAGCTTACACTATACGTACCGTGTTTGAGCTTAAATGCATTGTCTTGCTGAGCACAAGTAGACCAGCTGGTAATTAAGACCTGGAAACGTAACCAGAATATTGGGTCAGGAACTATGTAACGGCTTACCTTAGATGCACCGTGTTTGAGCTCAAATGCATTGTCTTGGTGAGCACTCGTAGACCGGGTGGTGACAAAGACCTGGATACGTAACTAGATGGCTAGGCCAGGAACTATGTAACGGCCTACACTATACGTACCATGTTTGAAATCAAATGCATTGTCTGGTTGAACACAAGTAGACTAGCTGGTAATTAAAACCTGGAGACTAAGTACCGGTTTACACTATACTTACCGTGTTTGAGAACTTGGCAAAAGCTTGGGAAGCTTAAAAGTAATGTTACGCATTTATAATGTTGAAGTAAGTATTGCTATGAGTAGTGATGTACCATAGTAGGTTCGGAACCACTATGTTATTATTACGAAATCCCTCTATATGGGTAAAAAAAATCATGGCACGTTGATTTGCTGTATTTTTTGTAGGTTGAAGCCAGTTTGCTAATCATGGTTTGTCATTGTCTACGTGGGTGGTGACAACTATGGATTAACAACGACCATAAACATATTGTCATGTTATAAATTGAAATAGATGTCATAAAACTAAAGAAAAAAATCAACAACATCGGAAGCTTAATCCGAGGATCGAAATCTGATCCACAGCTTACGCGGGAACAAGGCCGCCTGGCCCCATCGAATGCTGGCGAGTTTTTTTTTCTGATTTCCATAACTCCGAATCTCCAAAATTACGAAGTTACCGAACCACCGTAATTCCGAAAGAATATTATGTTTTCGGAATTTTGAATTCGGATAAATTATTTTCGGAATATAAAAAATTGGATTTTTTTGTATTCGTTCAAGTCGCTATCGGATTTTTAATATTGAGAATGTGAAATACGGAAATTTGATGTATAGGATTTATAAAAATTCAGAATTATAAAAATTGGGATTATGAAAATCGGAAAAAAATATTTCGGAATATTTAAGTGTTTTGTTCTATATGCACTTATAATATAAAAATAAAAAGAAATAGAAATTAACTTGGAAATAACGATCATTAACAATTTCCTGACTAATGTGATGAGAAATGTTGTGTTTCACTTCGTAGTAAAGTTTGTCTAACTCTCATACCTTAAAACCAAGATTCTCAAGATTTAAATTTTTAAAGCTTTCGCTTGGTCGGGTCGGGTCTCAATTTTCAATATTAACACGAGAGCTTGACAACAACTTTGCGCATTTGTACAGTCAAATCTAATAACATCTATAAAAATGTACTACCAGAAATATATTATTATATACGTACACAATCTTATTTTCTCAATATTAAGGTAGTGTATACATATTTTTGGCGCTTCATTAGAATTGATACCATCGAACGTTAACGTGAAATGAAAACTATTATTAATAGAAACTCAGTACTAAAATAGCAACAAAATAAGTAGGTATTATTAAGGAAAGTTGATTATTATTATCAAAGGAAATAAGTACATAGGAAAATAATTTTAATTACATAGTTAGTACTAAATTCAGTTAGTACAAGACTACAAGTATCAAAGTTATAAACTGCAAACTCAATTTTACGCAAAATACTGTAAACAATGATTACTAATCAAAGTAACGTAAGTTTATCTGATTTAAGTATCAAGGTAAAATGCACAGCTTGAGCGCGCTATAGTATACCCGTCGCACGCGCGGCGCTCGTCGATGTCTAGCATTGTGCGCGTCTGGTCACGTGGTCGATGCGGAGAAATACCTAAACTTGGGAAGCGCGCTAGGGCGAGAACGCTGTAAGTGGGCTGTTTCCCTTTTTTACCAACAATGAAACGCGATTTTCTCGATTTCTCTGATTTTGATCTTGAGTAAAATGATAACGATAGAAATTATTTAAAAAAAACAACATAAGTCTATGAACTAGACAGTTTGATAGTTTTTTTCATGTAGATAACGTATATTTCTTTTGAGAAGTTTTCTAGAAACCACCGTGACAGACCTCTTTTGAGCGAAGACAGCCTCCCATTTGGCCACTCTGTCACTGTGTTTTGAGTTAAATAATTTTTTTTTATTTATTTAACCTTTATTGCACAATACAAGAAAGTACAAATGGCGGACTTAATGCCTTAAGGCATTCTCTACCAGTCAACCATTGGGTCAAACAGAAACTTACAAAATTGGTGCGGAAGAGTAAAACAGAGAGATAAAATGTCACATTCTGGAATAAATACAGCTAATTATTAATATACATACACAAATACATATACACATGTACATACATATTATATTCACATAATAAAATACATATTGTTGTACCCATGCATAACCGTTATACAGATTATGAACGTTGAACTAAATTAGAAAGGTGTTTTCGTAACTTACGTTTGATGGAAAATTTGCTCTGTGCTTGTCTTATTGATAGAGGGAGATCATTCCAAAGACGAATTGCCTGAAGAGCGAATGAGTTCGTCATGAAACCGGTGCGGTATAGGGGAAAGGTGAGTTGAAGACTCTGCGAGGTACGAAGCTCGCAACCCGGACGCGGAGTAACTAATTGAAATAATGTAGGTAAGTTTAAAGTTACTAACCGGGGAAGTAACAAGTAAACTATTTTCAGTTAACATGGTCATTTGCATCATAACTAATATTTAAAACGGGATAACTACCATGTATGTTTGTTTTAGTTGAGAGTATCGGGTGCTCAATAATACAAGCATACATGGTAATTATCCCGTTTTAAATATTAGTTATAAACAAGCAAACTGTACTGATAAGGTAAACTAAAATTTCGGCCATTTATCCTATAAAAATGATAATAATTAAATTCTAGATCGGGCATTTTTCAACGAGGAGACAGGCATTGTCGCTAAAAAAAGGAGAACCGAAGTAACATTATAATAAAAAAATATGATAAAAAGGACCAGTGAACCGAATAGCTTAATACGTTTATTGCTATCGTTTCTGACACACTCGAGATTTCGAGAACAAAGAATAATCTAATATTGCCTTCTGTTACCGCCATTGTTATTCATTGAAATTAAACACTTTAGAACGGATTGATCGCGTTTATTAACACCATGACGTAGGGTCATAGGATTCTCTCAGTCATCATCATAACCCTGTGAAAACCAGTACTGTAAAAGGCTCGAAATGTAGGGTCATGGTGTAATAAACGCGATTAATCCGTTCTAAAGTGTTTAATTTCAAAGAATAATCTGATAATTGTATTCCTATGTGTAATGTGTATTTATGTATATTGAGCATAGACAGGTTGGATAATTCAACGAGCGAGCGAAGCGAGGGAGTTTTTCCCATTCTACTGGTACTACCCGGAGTTCGACGATGATTCGAGTGTTTGACCGAGACATGCTTTTTTGCCGAAACCGAAACCGAACCTTTGATAAATGTGATTAAAACACTAAATAAAATGTCGGTGACCCGTTTTTTTTTTAAATATGAATAACGAAACATCTCCATGTTCCGATTTCACATTTCTCGGATTCAAATTTTAGGATAACCATATGAAGTCAAATTGCCAGCCGTGCTGACATCAGAAGGCCTAGTATAAAATTTTACTTGTTGTATTTGACACTTACTTTTCGATCGCGTTAGCGAATCGAGAGTTCAAAATATGTTTGCCGTTACTATAAATCATCAGGCTACTTTCATATTTTGACCTCTCGATACTCTCGAGGATTAAATGTCAAATATGAAAAGTAAAAATGTACACTAAGGCCTTCAGCTGACGTAAGTCGAACGCGACCCAAAAGTACGATATTGTAAATTTCGGCGCGGCCGAAAAGTTCGGCTGGTTTTGGCCGAAACCGAACCTTTGGCGGAGACATGATTTTTAGGCCGAAACTGGCCGAAACCGAAACTTCGATCGGACACTATCTACTACTGTCTAGGATCCTTGATTGTATGTGTGATCTGCGTGAAATATGGTAAGTGCTTAAATGAGATTTAAATGTTTTCTAAGTTCGAATATGGGCCAAATCGTTCATGGGGTATTTTTAAACATCCATACGTAACCAACTCCTGAAAATATTTGCCACTTGTTGGATATGAATTACAATTAAACAACTTTTGCATCCTACTTCGACCGGTTTACGAGTCCTTGTGTAAGTGAAGATAGCGACTACTTATGTACAGTCAGCTGCAGAGTTAAATGACCCCCTGCATAGAATGTTTGTAAGCAGGGGGGTCACTTAACTCTGCAGTTGACCGTACTTGCAAGACGCCAACGAACGGATTAAATGTAGCTGCCATTATAAAGCGTGACTTATTGAAGTGCCCTTCTCACTCGGTTCAATTCGTCTTAATGGGTATTATTTAGGCGTCTTGAAGTACGGAGGTTCATCTAAACCTTTTAAATTTCCAAGAGCCATCTGGCTCTTAACGTTATTCTTGAAAAAAAAATACTAAGTACATTTTCTGATATGATTTTTATCGTAGCACTGGCGTGTGCCAGTTTAGTCTATGGACAACATTTAGGGGTTCGTTTGCAGACGTCTCTGCTTAATACAAAATTATTTTAAACGTCATAAATTCATAGACGTTTAAATAAATAAATACCAATTACAATTCTTACACAAATTGACTAAGTCCCACAGTAAGCTCAAGAAGGCTTGTGTTGCGGGTACTCAGACAACTATATACTTATATAAATTGACGTGTAAAATAACACTTTCAAGTTTGACAGTCCATTAGCTTGGAGGAGAGATAACGTGGTTTGTCTCATGGCACTCGTCCCATACACCAAGCTTCAGCAAATTTCTCTAAATTTGAAGAAGCGATTGCAGGAATTGCCAGTGACGAAATAGTCATCTCCACGATATTGTTATAAAAAATGCATTAACTTCATAATATTGTATTAGGAAATTAACTATTATGATTTTTAATTTAATTCATTTTTCAATTTAAAATTTTGCAAAAGTAATTTAGTGCTTGCTGTATATATAATCGTAACATACCAACGTAGTCTGTAAGTGATACTAACAAAATATGGAACTGTAGTCTTCTGAAATAAAGGTTTCTTTTTATTCTTACAAAAAATAGTTTATAGTTTAAAACCCTCTGTTTTTCAAGACCCTTTACCTCGGAAACGCATAGAGGCAGCAAGTTGAAATTAATACCACATACACAGGTCTGCGGTCCCTTAAAGCTGTGAAAAAACCAAACCTCTACGTCAACGCAATCAAAAGATACAGCCGTTTATTTCGCATTTCCCATACATCTGCAATGGGAATCAAAATGTATAGGGTACTTCCCGTTGACCTAGAAACACGAAATTTGGCAAAAAGCGAGAGCTTGTAGCACAAGTACAGGAGAAAATCCGTAGAGCTCCAAGAGGTTTAACTGTGTTGACAGCTGGGGACCCACGGAGCAAAGCTTCCCCTTTAGCTGTCAACACAGCAAATCCTCCTTTTTTTTAAAGGGTCTTCAACGCGCATGTTACACCCCTGGAGTTGCAGGCGTCCATAGGCTACGGTGACCGCTTACCATCAGGCGGGCCGTATGCTTGGTTGTCACCGTCGTAGTATTAAAAAACCGTATAATTGCCGCATACTGAGAGTTCCGTGCTAACAATATTTTTAAGCAAGTAGGTACTTAATATCATAGGTAAATGGGGAGGAGCATCCTTTGTGCGGAACCCTCGGTGGGCGAGTCTGACTCGAAGTTCCGTTTTTTTAGGATAGAATTTGACAGTTAACCCTTATTGGCGCAAACGGCCCAGCCCTAACAAGTACCTACTACTGCTTGTACTTACAATACGTGTATAGCAAAATCAGTCTATGTAACATTTCCTAAGTGATTTCAAGTGTTTTGCCATTGAGTAAGGAAGGTCGATAGAAGTGGACAGTCAAGATGTACTCAACCCTGACTGTTGTGTTTTAATCACGAACAAACTAGAATCTTGAGTTTTGTATTCTAGTTTGTTAATTTTGCTGGACTTTTTTTTAAATACTACGACGGTGACAAACAAGCATACGGCCCGTCTGATGGTAAGCGGTCACCGTAGCCTATGGACGCCTGGAACTACATGCGCGTTACCGATCCTTTAAAAAAAAGGAGGATTCGCTGTGTTGACAGCTAAAGGGGGAAGCTTTGCTCCGTGGGTCCCCAGCTGTCAACACAGTGAATCCTCTTGGAGCTTTTTCGCAATTCGTCACCCATTGTGCCTTTTTTGTGTGCTAAACGAAGTAGCCCTACTAGCTCCATGAAACCTTGCAAGCTAGCTTAGGTTGCAAATTGCCTCCTTTGATGTATTGGAGGTAGCATATGCGTTGCCGATGCTAGCAGTAATACTACAGTTTAATCTTTCGTGAGTCATACTGAACATTAAATTTCACAGTGATGGGCGATGATGGTGATATTGGTGATGTCCGGACCGCGGAGGTGACAACACCGCTCTAACTATCCGATGATGACTGCCCGATGCACTCGAAACAAGTCACGTTGTGATAATAATACGTGAGTTTTAACTTTTAACCGTTTTGAAAATTATAGTTAGAAATCAGTTAGTAGTTACGTATTTGACAACTGTTTGAATCTAGCATGGTAACGATTTGTTTATATTTTGTACAGCTGTTTACGTTTCACTCGAACACACTACAAACAATACATTATCATATTACACTACCTACCTAACTTACTACTTATACATTATGGCTTACACAGGCGCTAGTTTTACGAAAACGACTACCATCTGACTTTCCAAATCAGAGGGTAAACTAGGCCTTATTGGGATTAGTCCGGTTTCCTCACGATGTTTTCCTTTACCGAAAAGCGATGGGTAAATATCATTTTTTTTTTCGTACATAAGTTCCGAAAACTCTTTGGTACGAGCCGGCAGGATTTGAACCCGCAACTTTCGGATTCAAAGTCGCACTCTCTAACTCTGGGCCACCAACGCTCGAAACAAATGTATCGAAAAAATATTACTAGGTACATAAAACAATTTATTGAATCTGGCGTTACTTTGCGGAATTCCATATTAACAACGAAAATAATGTTACTTTGCTATTCCGCCAAATGTGGTAGTCAATTAGTGCCAACCCGTTATACCTAAGTACTTGCGTATTTTTTGCATGCACTACATAAAAAAATAAAATAAGTAAGTTTTAAAATTTTATACAAGTAAAGATGCTTATCTACCTACAAAGCCGCTAACCCGAAGTTAAGTGTCAGATTACATTATAAAATAAAAGTTTAATTCCAGGTTAGCTGGCTAATCCCGGTTAGTGCAAGGGGCCATTCTTTGTATAGATAGATATAATTAACCGAGGTATAGAGAATAGAGTCGAGAGAGTATAGAGTCCAAATTACAAAAGCTGTTTCTTACAATGTTTTATACAGTGGCTATTGAATAATAAACCGAGAGTTTACCCGCTTTCAAAATCCAAATCACGAGACACGGCTTTAGTGCACTTAAAACTATAAAATGCAATAATAAAGTACGTATAAGTATATTAAAACCAGATTCTAGAAATACCTAAGCAAACCATGATAAGCTCGTCATTATGTACAATTGTACATAAACCGAAGCATTATTTAGTTTATTGTATGTTTCTGGATTAACTTCCATTTGTTCATATTACGCTTTACAAAACGACTCTCTTCGTAGGAACATTTTTCCCAACATTAACAAAGGACAAAAACTTTCCGAGAACCATCTCATCAAAACTTAACGTCCACAATATCATTGTTCATAACGATACAGCAAAGCCAAGTCTAAAATGGCCGCATACATAGCTGTACGTATGCCGCAGAGCAGACGCGGCGAGCCCAGTTAATAATAATAAAGAGAGAAAAAACTCTCCACAGCCGAGGGGTTAGCGTCTTCCGTCCGTAATTGTAAATAGACCGGCTAACGCAAAAACACCAATGTGCGCCGCAGGTGCAAACCACCAAAACACCGGAAAATACCGGCTAAAACCGCTCCTATTCAGTACTTCTCGCCATATTGAGATACTACAGCGTCAGTGCCGGCGGAAAATGATAAAAAAACTGCTCGCAAATTCAATTTTCAAGTATAATCGACGGTTATTACGCTTGGTACGTGGGCGCATGAGTGTTTTTGAGCGCGCAGTCGCGCGATGTTCGGGCGCGCTCGGCTGTTTCCGCGGGCGCTCGGCTAACGGCTCTTTTCCCCGTCGACGACGCGAGCGCAGACTTTCGCTACAAAAATAAATGCTCCTTGGCAGAATATCAAGGCGAGCCTTCGGCTTTTAACGATATTCGATGATTTTTATGGGCGGCCCGTGCATTTTGATGGGTTTAATGTTATCTGTTGTTATTGACTCTAGCTATGCCGTGGGCCGATAATGTATGTACACAAGCACGGATAAGACAGGCAGGCCGCTCAAAGGTCAACGTTTTAAATAGAAACTCAGTCTAATGAAAGGTTACTAGTTAATTAAAATTACGCGGAAACATTTTAATTGCGTCATTCTACTGACAGTCAGCACTTTAAACTTTTATTACCCACTATTACGTACTAATAAAATCTTAGGGTTACACTCCGCGTGCTTAGATACATAGGTACCTATCTGTAGATAACACGAAAATAGGAAACGAGTTGTGAGGGAGATAGCAGCTAGTTGCTACTTTATGAAAATGTCTGTCTTCAATTTAATTATCTGTATTACTTTACAGCGGCTGAATTTTATAGCGAACAAATATAATGAAGGCTAAAACACGATTTACTATTGTGTAAATTCTGCAAAGATAATCGTAGATATCCGATTTTTTTAACCTGGCAGGGGATACATGCACTGAGCTTTGGAGCTTACGGACTGTTGGTTTTGATGTAACTGCTTAAGTTATTTTGTAATTTTTTTATCATTACCGGTTAATTTAGTACATTATAATCTATTAATGCGGTTGAGAAAAGCGACCGAGAAAATGCTAAATGTTTTAATATTTATATATGAAATTGAATATACCTACTGATTAACCAAACTATGACCATTACATGTAATGTAAGGAGACAATAACTATGACGTATTCTAGAACCAGGACAGAAGACGAAAAGTTTGCATGTTGTACCGACACTTTACAATAAAAATAAGTTTTGTGTTTTGGACATTAGCGATTTTCCCCAATACATTTCCAAATTACCCATCAATATTGTAATACTATTTATGGGGCGGGGCTTCTTCAGTAAATATTTTAAGTTATTCGTAAAATTCGGAAATTCGGAAATTGTTAAGCAACAATCATGCAAATTGCTAAAGCTAATAAATACGCATCAAACATCCAACTATAAATATTAGCACTAAGCATGTGAAAGTCAGCTTATATAAGCGTAATTTGCGTTACGCAATAGATTAGTGAGACATAACATAACGCAACGTAGACTGGGTAAATAACGTCGTTGTCTCAGACATCTGCGTGCGCGCAGATCATAAGATGGCGAACGTGGTCTTCCATCGCCAACACTGTTAAGGGGCTGACAATATAAAAAAAAAATTGTTAATACTCGTATTTATCATATTTCCATAAGACGGCGTCAAATTTAAATTTAGGGAAATCGGCCCCACGGAAAAAAAAATATCAAGTTAAGCATCTGTAAAAATAACGTACTCATATATGAACCGACAACGAGTCACATTTCGTGATTTACCTTGTAACACTTCTTAAATAAACCAATGTGCGCTGATTTGGCTGTTGTCCGCCCTTTAGGAGGAAATACTAGTTCAATACAAAACGTAGAGTTTCGAGTTTCATATGTGCCTATGTCTTCTTCCAAAATGAAACCTATATAAATAATATTTCACATACGAGTATATTAGGTATTACCATGCTGCTATCTTTTACTTTTTTCGATAACTGTTTCTTTTACTGAGTTAGAAACGTTTTTAAATATCTGAAAAATTACAACTACTTTATTACCCCACCTACAGATGTCTAGTCTAGAGTGCAAGATATAAAAAAAAAACTTGCGCGCATTCTAATAATCTTCTTTATTCCGTACCTATTAGACCAAGAAAATTTGATCGAGCAAGCTGGATATTGTTTTACTTGGTTAGGTCCTAAAAACATCGTAGCCGAGTTTTGACAATTTCGGCAATTGAGCTTGACTTTTAAGGGCCAAGTAAGTAAGTTTGCGTCTAGCTCGTCAATGGCAAGTCGGAAAATTCATTCAGGTAGGTATTAAACTGGGTCAAATTCTACGTCGAATGAGTATTTTAAACTTCAAATTTGGTTCAGTGGTACAGCCAAAATAAAACAAAACCGCGAACTTTCTTAGTATTCATAAATGCTTTAAGCAATAACATATGCTTTATGATTACTGAGTAAAGCCGATGCGACATACAGACTTCCAACCCGAGCTGAGAGGATCCTTAAAGTTTGTATGTCACTGCGGTTTTACTCAATAACTATAAATACTAGGAAAATACCGAAAATTTGGTATTTCGTTACTAGGCTCTCAAAAGTCAAGCTCAACTCCTGAAATTGTGCAAATTGGGTTTACACGTCTTTACAACCTAATGAAGTTATTAAACGATATCCAGCTTGCTAGGAATTAGTTCTTGGAAATTATCCAATTTGTAATGGCCTTGGCCTATATGTAAAAACTCAATTACATATTTAATTAGGGAAATAGGCAGCACTCATCGGTGAATTACGTCACAAGTTTGAATTTAATTTTTCGACCGTCTATTGTATCACAGAACCTTCGAGACGTCATCGCAGCATCCACACAAAAATCTGAAAGTATAATATTTTTTTTTACGTGGCAAATTAAAACGGATATCTGTTATATGGATTATTATTATGCGGGCGGAGCAGGGGCAGACCAAAAAGGAGATGGCGGGATGACCTAGACTCATTTTGTAGCGATTGGCGTGAGCATGCACTAAGCCGTGACGAGTGGCGGAGCAGAGGGGAGGCCTTTGCCCAGCAGTGGGACACAACATAGTAGGCTATCATAAATAAATAAAAAATCTGTTATACCTATGGTGTTCTTCGGAATCAGTAGAAGTGTAGGTACCTACTAATAATGTTAAAGGGTATTTGAGAATTTGTCATCATGCCAATTCACAGCGGTAAGTCTGGTACTGAAGGTGGATTAGCAGTGTACAGTCGCTGGCGCATAAAAAACCGGCCAAGTGCGAGAACTCCCCCCGATTTATAATCTTTTCAATTAGGTACTTAAAAAAAATCAAGTGACAAGAAACTCTTAGTGTGCGGCAATTATACGGTTTTCGGATTTTCTCCTGTATTTGTGCCATATTTTGTCAAATTTCGTAATTCTAGGTCAACGGGAAGTACCCTATAATGTATAGGGTACTTCCCGGGTACTTGATCCATTTGGGAATGTCGGAATGTGGGAAATGCGACATAAACGGCCGTATCTTTTGATTGCGTTGACGTAGAGGTTTGTTTTTTTCACAGCTTCAAGAGACCGCAGACCTCTTATGTGGTATTAATTTCAATTTGCTACCTTTACGCGCTAGCTCACATGCAGTGACGATAAGACATGTTTTACTTTTATATACCTTTTCGTTAATTTTAGACAACACTGTAAACAGTCACACCTATGCATAAAAAATAAACACTTTGACTTTGCACTCTCGACAATACAGATGCACCCCGAGGTTTATTCTTTGAAAGGATTGGGATTAGAAATCTGTATCTTCTTTGAGGCGCTAACACCGCTGTCGTCTTCTTGTACTTTTTGGCCAGAGCCAAAAAGTACCTACCTATCATCCTAAATTACAGATAAGATATGTAGATGGTTTCGCGACGACCCTGATATAATGACGTCACGCCCTAGGGTGTCGAGACGCACAGTTAGGGAGGCTAATATCATTAGCGTGGATCATGGAAACCGTCCCATGTCTCAAACAGTATTAGACTAATTGTATTAGTCCGCGAACTGTCAAATCGTATGTTTCCATGGCAACACACCAATGGTGTCAGGGTAAATACCGTTTGAGAAATAGACCCCAGTTCATATATGTTTTGTCTTTTTCTAACAAATACAATTGTTGAAGTGACAGATACCTAAGAATAAACGGTTAATGTAACGCAGAACAACCAACACTGTTAAAACGCAATGTCTCGTTCCAAACACGACTATATGAGTGCTGCAACTGCAGGACAGGGTACCTATCCAGCTCTTTTATTCTATATCTATGATTTCATTACAAAAAATAGGTGTTGGAATTCAGAATCGAAATGTCCAAACACATACGTTCCTACATTTATGTCCGAATGCAGGAGGTTCGTTTTTCGGGCAGATGTATGTAAATATCACTATATAACCTACTATTTAGTTTGTATGAAAAAGTGAAAACCTACAGAGTACATCATTTTTAAAAGTTGTTGAATAAAAGTTGTTAGCTTTAGCGAGGACTGCCTGCGATTTAATTTATTGCTCGTGTTACAGGCAACAACCGGTATAAAATTATTTGGTACAGCCTAAAGCCTGCAGGCTCCATGCATTGTTTGACGGATTTCAATGCCTGATAATGAACTGATTTCAACGTGTGATACATATATGTTATTAGATTCATCACAGTCGTGGGAGTGACAGGGGTGAATGATTCAGCCGACTGATAGTAGTCACTATGGAGTTTCATATAACTTTAAGTGACGTCAGTGTGCTTTACTTATTGTCAAATTACTTACTCATTGAGGTTTTTCGATTTATCAAATAGAAATTGTATCAAAAATTCATAAAGTAAACGTTTTTCATTAGCTGTAGTCATTATCCCAATTTAGACAAGTAAAACGCCCGTTCACTGGTACATACATCACTTAAGTCATACATGCGTATGTGCATAAGATGAACATAACTTACTGTAGCTCCAAAAGCAGGCCCGTTGTTGATTACAATATTTCGTACCTGTAATAAAAATATATCATTAAGTTTTGCTGTTCGCTGAACCCATTTTTTACGGCTACGGGCAAAAAAAAAACAACTTAACTAACTACACACATAACTAAGAAGAATATTTCAAGATGCTGTGTGGACCGAATCTTCCTTCTATAGACACCCTAACTAATCAAAAAGATGGCCCACAATAAATAAATGATAATGGTTAGCCAGGTGGAAAGGATCAGAGGTAGAGGAAGAGCGCCAACTCGGTGGGTCGACCTACACAAAGGCCTCTAGTGTCAATCCGCGGCAAGAGTGACCATTTGGTTTGGTGAGTGGTGAGTCACCATTTTATTGCATGTTCCTTGTGTGTTCACGTGCTTTTGAGCAATTGCTTTAAATTCAAGGGTGCATTCTTCAGCTTGAATTAATTTAATTTCTCAAAGACACCGGTATTCTAATTAGCTCCATTTAGAAAATAACTACTTATTTAATTTTATCTCATATGGGATTTGCATGTGTGTAAACGGAGTATTCGACATGACATTGATATGTCATAGTTGTCACTTACTTAGTAAAGTTAATTCTAATGCCCGTTTAACATTAGCGGTTGATGCAACATGCAAATATTTTGTATGAGAAATTAAAAAAATAAAAATTAACGAATTAATAATACTAAGTATGCCATTATGTTTCCTTAATTATACCAAGCCACATGACGAAGTTAAAGCAAATGCTCAAGAACACCCTGTATAAGGACATCTCTGGTTAGGACATCGAATGCTGGTATTGGTAAAACATGGTAACCTAATATATTTTACGGCCATGTAATAATTCTTGTTTGTACCGATTTCTTCCATATAGTTTCCTGCGGCGACACGGTCTGTGAAGCACTGCTTTTTTATAAAAAAACAGTTTTGACTCGTTTTCTGTATCAATTAGAACGGTTATATTAAAGATATTTGAAAAGGCTCAATTATATGAAATATTCCATAAAAAAGCTACATTTACTATAAAAGCTTTCTACAAAATAATTAATTACTAAATCCTTTTGACAGTTATCCCCGTTTCCCGCTTCAATTCCCCATTTCGAACTTTTAATTTGTTTAAACATAATAATATTATTTTAAATGTTTAGTTAGTTTGATTCCCGGGTGACACAATTTAAAAATATTATAATGCAGGAATATTTCTTTTTTCGGTTAAGCATTTAAGGCGCTTACCCACGAGGGCCCATTAAGTTTTTCCCGTATTAAGTTTTTATTCGATATCCTGAACGAAGGCATTTTATCGTTGACATTGGTTTTAACGATTAATCAAATAAAACAGCAAGTTTTTTTTTCATTTTTAGTTGGTTTCAGTCCCGGATGAGACAAGGGAATTTAAAAAATCTTTGAATGCAGTTTTGATATTTTTTGTATAAATAAGGGAATGTTTTTTTAAGTGAAATGGATTGACTGAAGGATTTTAGGCATTTTACCTCAAGGGCCCATCAAAACTTTCCAGACTGTACTGGCGTTAATTGGTGTAAATCTATTTCGTTAACGACAATTAAACAAATTTGAAATAATAATTGTACAGTAAGAGCATTTCTCTATAATTATGTATTAATCTAGGCTAAATAAATGTATGTGTATGTTATATGGGTTACGTGGTGTGGTACCTGGTACCTGAAATAAATGACATTTTTTTTTCTTTGCTTACTGTTATCTGCAGTTGATACTACTAAATGGGAAAACAATTCCCTTTAATAGTTTGAGCATAATTCCCACAGACCAGCTCAATTACTAGACAGAGCATACAAGACAGCGTGCGGTCACCACATATGCAGTACAGCGTGCGTAGCCAAGATGCCAATCGCTCACGCTTACGGTTACGTCACACCCACGTTTACGGTTCCTTCTCGTGAAAATTTAAAATATTCTAAATTATTATGATTTAGGGGTGACCCTGGGATATTGTAGTATAAAATGGCGTAGGGTATTAGTCGGTTATGCTCATAGAATCGTAGAAATTCACAAGTAAAACTGCACATGTGTGGTGACCTCATTCTCTTCAGAAACGCGTCATAATGCGGTGTCTGCGTAACCCGTTTATCCGTCTGTAAAATACGATTATTTTCATAATTAAATATATAAAATAGAATTGCGTAATTTTTAAGAGGACATTTTTTAGAGCCATTTACGGAAAACTAGCATAAAACATCGCGGCAACTGAATTAATTTTTATATATAAAAAAATACATTTATTATAAATAATAAATGATTTAATTCATGAGATACAATTGTACGATGGTACTCAATGTAATTTACCACATTCGTATTGAGCTTTTTCCAAAAACTGTCGAAAAACCGAAAATGGTATTCCGGGATATTTATTTTAACTATCAGGATCTAAGCAGCTTGCGATCCCGATTCGAATAAGCCCAAGCAAGTCAAGATCTAGAAAAATCCGGTTTTCGGGTTCTGTTGGTGAGTAAGGTCGCCAAAGCTCCAAGAGTATTTCACTATGTTGACAGCTGGGGACCCACGGAGCAAAGCTTGCCCCTTTAGCTGTCAACACAGCGAATCCTCCGTTTTTTAAAGAGTCGGCAACGCGCATGTAACACCCCTGGAGTTGCAGGCATCCATAGGCTACGGTGACTGCTTACCATCAGGCGGGCCGTATGCATGTTTGTCACCGTCTTAGTATTAAAAAAAAGACGCCTACCAGAAGCCTTAACTAACTTTTTATTGCTCTTAGCTTAGTAAGTACTACAGTGTCAGTACGAAAGTACGGAGGTACTTTATTGAAAATAATAATATGAAGTAATTTCAAATGGCTGTTATTGGCAGACGTGAAAGTTGAAGTGAAGTGAATAACGACCGGCTTCCAATTTGGAACACTTCAGAACTAATCACCATATTCGTGGCTTCCGCGACTTCTACGAATTCCACGAGGCGAGGCAGACTTGAGTTGGGATTGTTCGGGAATGCTTAGGAAAAGCTCGATAAGTTATCTTATAAGCGTATTTAACATCTGTCATGGGCACTTTTACTTAACGAGCTTCATCAAAACAAAGTCGCTTCCCGCTATCTGTAAGTATGTAGGAATGCTTAAATCTTTAAAATCACGCAATGGATTTTGGTGCGTTTTTTTGAATAGATAGAGGGGAAGGTTTATATGCATAATAATAACCCGTACAAACCCGGGACGGGTCGCTAGTAGACAATAATCGCGTATAGTCAAGTTCATAAATATCTGTGCAGCTGGATGCATAATATGTAAACACATACACCTCAATGTCAATGCCCTAAAGGTTAAGGTGTTAAGGTTGTACAGATATTTTTAAAGCCTTGGAAATGCTCATATACTTATGAATTCGACTGTACACATATGAAAGTCCATTTTGTTTGATCCTATACACCCCGTTTTTTCCATTCACTTTTAGGAAATATTCTTCAGGTTAACTCAAATTAATTAAACTTAATACTCGTAATATTCAATATCATTTTTAACGCGCTGGCCAACCGCCTCATGGACGCCACGGGTGACCAGAAGGCTGGTTCCAATCTTTCCCCAGCGAATCGGAATCGCTATTCAGCGGGGCAATGCCACCAGCCTTCGTTCGGGGTACCCTACCATGTGGCGCCGAGGTAGCTCCTATTTTTCACTTGTATATATTTGTAAAACAATTTTATTATTTCTAGTTCGTTAATTTAGGTTTTATTGTTTTTTTTATTTGTTATTTGTTTTTGCTGAAATAAAGCTGTCATAAATAAATTTATTAGCTGAACCAGTGTAAAAGTAACGTACGCATTTTACGAAAAAAAAAACAATGTATGTATATCTATTGCGTTGGGGTCAGTTGGAGGTATTTTTTTCGCAAATATCTAGTGATTCCTATTTTTTATGATTAACATTTACAAGGTCTACTGATTTTTTGTAAATAATTTTGTATATATTACTTTGTAAGGCATGTGCATGTGTAATATTGTACAGATCAACAAAAGCTGGTGCAGAAAATGTATGAAACTGTTATTAATTTCATAGACATTCTGCGCCAATCAATCCGTGTATGTACGCCTGAAATATAAGCCTGTATGTATTAGCTGCTAGTGGCTCAAAATAAATACACGTTATAAACTGAAAGAGATGGCATATTTTACAGAAAAAGTGACCCGGGAAAAACTTTGTTGAACAGAAGTTGTTAGGTGTGAGTAGTACAACCTACGATTCAATTTTTTACTCCTGTTATGGGCCAAAACCGGTATATAGTAGTGTGACTACTTAAAAAAACATAAATCTAACATGTATTATTTCATGCTCTAAAATTGTATTAAATAAATAAATGTACCTCAAAAGGAAAAATACGGAACCCTTATAGGATTACTTTGTTGTCCGTCCGTCCGTCCGTCTGTCTGTCTGTCAAGACCCATTATCTCGGGGACGCGTAGAGATAGCAAGTTGAAATTAATACCACATAAACAAGTCAGCGGTCCCTTGAAGCTGCGAGTAAAAACAAAACCTCTACGTCAACGCAATCAAAAGATACGGCAGTTTATGTCACATTTCCATTACATTTGCAATGGTCAATAAAAGTTTGCAAATGTATAGGGTATGTGTAGGGGTCCCGTTGACTTAGAATTACGAAATTTGGCGAAAAGCAAGAGCTTAAAGCACAAGTAAGAAAAGTTCCGAAAACCGTATAATAGGGAATATTCACTATTTTTTTAAATACTGTTGGATGATAGCTTTTATCATAAAAATACTGTAAAATAAATTTCAGCGCATAATAACTAAAATTTAGTAGATAAATCTTCTTTCAAAAACTCCAAATAAAAACGGGCGTTTGAAACGCCCGCCATTCCGACAAGCTGAGCCGTGACGTCATTTCTCATCTAAGGCCGGCACACAGTCTGAATCAGGGCCTATACCACGAAAATCGAACGATTGCGAATTTATACCTCCGTCTCTGTCACACTTGCATATTAGAGTGACAAAGAGGTTTCCCGTCAATGCCAATTTTCGATGTTCGTGGTAGGCATGCAGATTACGATGCATAATTACAATTATATTGTGAATTAATAATGCATAAAATTACGTACAATTTAGATATTGCTCACACGTATCCTGATTTATTCAGATATAATAAATTTCTCAGATCAATTGATGTGAATTAAGATTATGATTTATGAACGTGTTTGATCGGCCCAACATAACCTAAAAAATGTTTATTATTTAATTAGTCTTGTATTGTTCAGCCGATTGTGTTTACATTTACAATGGAAAACGACATACAAGTCATAAAACCGCTTTAAAGATGGGATATGTATTGGATTGTGCCAAAATGCAAAAATATGAGTAGCAGAACGAGAAACACTAGATATCTTATGAAGGAAATTCCATACGAGAACATGTATACAATTTGACACAGACGATTCACGATTCGCATGCTTTTTTTTTAATGATCTGGATACTAGTGCTTCTGTGCCGGCTGTACACCAAACATTTGAGAAACCGAGACGCGAGATTACATACAGCGGCTCTCTGTTCATTCGCGTTCTTGGCTTGGTGTACAGACACCACTATCCAATGACGTCACACTCGACGTCACAGCGTTTTAACCGTTCGTAATTTCACACATTTTTTTGCACTTTTCAATAATTATTTTCACAGCTAAAATAAAATAAAATTAAGAAATTTTGATAGGGATATAATGCTGAACCAACATAGTTTCTGAGAAAAAAATATAAGCCTTATCTATTTCAAGTGCATATAGCCTATTGCCGCACGCTGAGAGTTCGGTGCCACCAGTAGTTTGAAATACATGTCATAAATGGCCCAGCATCCTTTGTCCGGAACCCACGGTGTGCGAAACCGACTCGCACTTGGTTTTTCTTTTAATTTCATTTCATTTAAATAAAACCTAGACTCTCCTAAACATGCCGCGCGAGGAACTGAAAATACGTGGTTCAGACTGTAAAATTAAAATAATGGCGGTAATTTGTTGGTAAATCGCCCTGAAGTTAAATCGGTATCAATTAAAGTATAATATAGCCTGAAATTACGTAAAATACAAATTATAACCTAGTGAAATGGTATGTGGTTTAGTTATTTGGGCATTTCTATTATGTGTTGTACTTCTCAATAAAAAACAAAGAAAAGTGGAAGAATTCATGACTTCGGTCGGGACTCGAACCCGCGATTCTGGGATACGTGCCCATCGCTCTGCCAACTGCTTTATTTCTAGTGAAAGTTAATTGTTTTGATGTTAATTAACTTCCTTTAAAATATCCGTGACTAATTTGTTAACGTATTATATATACAGTTTGTATTCTGAAATTTCTGAATATTACCACAAACTTTTACCAGACCAAGGTTTTAGTGCTAAGAACCCATACAACAAGTAATTATAAGTTTGTTCCTAACTAACAGAGCGTAATTATAAAAAAAAAATTGAGCAGCCATCTACTCGTATTGCGTTATCACTTGTGGTACTTCTTACGTCGAGTCAGGTAAAGTACGACGTATTGACAAAAGTAAAGTAGCAATTACATTCCGTGCTGAATTATTTTGTATGAAAAATTAAAGTAGTCATATTTAATTAAAACAAATGAGAATAGATTCCTTAGGGCTTGTACTAATAACCCTTTAAATATGCGGTAATATTAAAAATACACGCTGTATATAGGTACTTATATATATTTTATCCTTGTTGTGTAACCAAACGGACTACGAAATTTCCTGAATTATTTCTTAATTAAGTAGAACGAGAAATAGAAATGCTAATTTGCCAATTTCTTTCCGGTGAAGAATAATATCGGTAATCAAATGAACTAATCCCAATAGTAATGCCTAGTTTCCTTTTTGGGTTGAAGTCCTGATGGATATATTATAATCTGGCGCTTACGACAAAGGACCATGTGCAAATTAGCCCCAAACCCAACAGACCTGAGAGTTATCTCATGTGATACGTATTTTTATTTACTTATTTTCTTTATATGGACACCAAGTTGAATTCCATTGCAGAACTGAGGGATTTAGACTTTTGTCAGGCAATAATTGGTACATAAATGCACCCGAGTGATATGCGTAACACATTCCCGCATAACAAAACAAAAGGCTGCGTGCATCCGCCATCATCGCCGAGCGGTTGTGAATATTTTTACTTACATAATACTCGCGTTTTAATACGAATATCTCAGATCTGCAATAGAATTTAACTTGTTGCCCATATAACGAAATGAAGCAGACAATAAGACCTGTTTATAGACATAAGTCTCATCTCTGTTGGTTTTGGGGCAAGCCTCCATACAAATTTGCCCATGGTCCTTTTGGGATTAAGTTGCCACCAGGCTCCCTGAGCCGTGACAAAGCCGTAAAAGCGCTAAGAAGCCCACGTTAAGCATATTGAACAGTAGAAATGAACTCTGAGGAAAGTAAACATAGAGCTGAAAAGCCTTGTTTTATTTATCAACATAAGTAAGTCAATGGCCCAGCGGTAAAAGAGCATGCGACTTTCATTCCGAAGGTCCGGTTCCAACCCTGGCAGCTCGTAAGTCGTACGTAGGTATCTTAGTTTTTCGGAACTTACGTATGAAATATCATTTGCTATTTACCAATCGCTTTTCGGTGAAGGAAAACATCACACACACACACACACACAATTTTCGACCCTTTCGAAGAACTCTTTCTTGTTCAAAGTTTTAGGCGATGAAATAGTTACCTTTTTAAACTAAGAATGTACGAGTATGTATTCCATATTTATTATGTAAGTAGATGGTTTTATTATAAGTGGGTATATTTTGTTAGGATACCGGATGTGTTTGTTTACGTGTTGTGAAGCGATGACATAATTTATTCTGACACATTCATATGTAAGTAGATGCGGTGCTACAAATATTGTTAAGAATGCGTTGTCGCGTGGGTGATTATGATTAAGTTATGCTAATGTGGCGGGTGTATAAAACCTATTTTCTTTAAAAAAAAAAGCGAGCGGGCGAAGTCTTCTATACCATCATCAACGTCAGCAGCATCAGCAGCCTAAAGTACTTACATATATAAACACAATACGCAAAGGAATCGCCAAATGCAAACTAAACCTACGTATGGGGAGCCTTTGGTTCCGCTGCGGTTTTCTCATTACCAAATTGCACTTTCCGATGGCAAATGCCCGAAATATATACTATAAAAACACCTAAATAAGTATAGGACTTTAATAATAGAAGTACTTGCAATAATATAGGAACACAATCTTAGGACTCCATTATCGAGTTTGCTCTGTGACCTTTAAGAGGCCACAGTGCTCAAATTGTTATCATTCAGACGTCTACATCTCAATATTGATAACAACTATCTACCTGATACAATTTTAAAGCATGAATTCATGTTTTTAAGTAGGCACGCTACTATATATAAATTAAAAGAGATGTCATATTATACTACAGAAAAAGTGACCAAGGTCCCCGGTGAGCAGGGCTGGGATCGAAGCAGCGACCTCCTGCTTTCGCGGCGGACGCCCTAACCACTGGGCCGTGATCGCGTAGCCCATGCACCATGCAACAAATATTACCAGTGGATTTTGAATCTATTGCTGGGGATAAAGATTTCAATTTCATTTGTTTTAAAATCGAAGGAAACGAAAAGAAACGCAGTTCTTTTAATTCCATGAGGATTGCCGCGAGTTGATTTTCCGCTAGGGGCGCTAGTGGAACGTGGGTTCTGCGGGAACATTCTAGACGTCACTTAGACAATTATCTCATACTGACACAGGACCCACGCATGAGTGGCGCCGCCTGGTGAGTGACAATACGGCAGCTCCTATTGAACAGAATTTAAATTTCATTGGAGTGGAAGAGTCCTTTTATAGGTCGGCAGGGGGATAAAGAGCGTGTCACATATTTTTGGCGGCTTTCCAGCGGAAGTTACTATTCAAGTGACCGTACAGTCACCAGCAATACTATATGACGCTATGAAGGCCGCAAAAATATGTGACACGCTCTTATGGCGGTACAAACAAGAATGTGTCAGATTATTTTGCAGCCTTCATAGAGTCCTATACTATTGCAGGTGACTGTACAAAAAACTCAAAACTAGACTTTCGTCCCTTTCCTTGTAGGTACACACATACGCCGTATCTCCGCGTGTTTGCCGCAACCACACAATAATTATTACGGTGTATGTAATTATGGACAACAAAGGAATTCCGGAGGTCCAACCGCTCCTCGTGGGGGCTACAGTCATCGAGGTTCAATTAGTATGTGCTTAAATGATAATAATATACCTACTTGTACGTTTGGCGTGGGAAACTTCAAGTCTTTTAATTACTTATTTGCTAGCTTGCGCCTAAGACTCCCTCCGCCTAAGTCTAATTGTTAACCCATTTACGGACAGAATAAAAAAGCCGTGAACTTTAAGATACACTCTACGTGCTTGTGTTTACTAAAAGGTACCTTATTGTCGCTTGTTTATAAGGTCCATTTCTAAACGAATCATTATGTCATTAGTGCCTTATCGGCAGGGCCCGTAATTTTCATGCCAATGACAGACAAATGACGTCGAGCTTCATACATCATGTTTTTGGTTTTACGTTTGAAAGAATAATGTTGTCATTGAATAGTGTCAAAACAATTACGTCCGACGTTAGAATCGAACATTGATAGACTTCATCTGTCATTACCTAACTCATTTCCTATTAAAACATCCTGTGTGTTTATATACGTCATTATGACGAAACCTGCATGAAAATTACGGGCCCTGCTTATCGGCTAGCGGCAAGGTACTTTGTAACATAGGTTTAAAAAAAAAAAAACAAGCACATATGAAATTCATGCCGCATTAGGCAAGTACTTCTTGTATTAAAATAAGTATGCAGTTAGCTCCACAATTGTATCTTTCGATGTAGGGTTCACACTTGAACCATTTTGTCGTATCGTATCTCCGTCGCGTAGAACCACGCGTATCATGAATATCATGATCGTTAGTGAACACAGGCACAGAATTACCAGGAACCTAGTTCCATAAGAATTACCAGGAACCTAGTTCCATAAGAATTACCAGGAACCTAGTTCCATATAGCAATTTTCGTCATTATTCATATTTATAAATAGTATGACCTAGTCTAGCAAAACGAAGCAGGTTCAGGGTTTGAATATCGCGAAGGGCATTATGCCTGTGCTCTAAGAATAATGATAACACTAGAAGGTACGTTCTGTCAAGCGCATTGAGAATTTATTTCTCAATTTCCATACATTACACTATAGATATTTCATTCGTTTATTTTAATAGGGAAAGAGATGGTGACAGCCCATTTTTGGCTTCACTTGAAGCCAAAATATGAATAATGACGAAAATCGATAAAAAACAGAAATGCAGCAGAATTGGACAGACTACGGTAAGCACAAAGAGAATCTAAATAGATCCCAGCCACTGATTACTGCCTGAAGCGTGTTTAGGAAATATGTGCTTACAATGGGGGCTACCGTATTGTCGCTCACTAGGCGTCGCCACTCATGCGTGTCAGTATGAGACAATTGTCAAAGTGACGTTTGAAATGTTCCCGCAGGACCCACGTTCCACTAACGCCCCTAGCGGAAAACCGACTCGCGGTAATCCTCATTCTTCTTCTTCCTAGCGTTTTTCCCGGCTTATGGTAATCCTGATGGAAATAACACAATTATTTATTAAGTACGTCACTACTGCCACAAGGGCACTTTCAAACGTCCACTAGTTCTTTTGTTTTATAACAACATTCATGTAACTACGTGAATTGTCAAAATCGCTAAGGTCGAATTCATTGCAACAATGGAGCTAATTGTCTAGAGAGCCAATTCGTAGTTGCTAACCTTGCGAAAATGCAAATAGAACAAGCCGTATTTCGATCCAAAAACTGCAATACTCCATACAAAGTTGCAAGCATGCTCCAAAGAACTGAAAACAATGAAAACTTTGAAACATACACGTTCAGCTACATAATTAACGCGCCACGTCATCTGTTTGCAAATCGCCTGCACATAACAAATTATATAAGACAATACGTTACACTAAAACATTTACGAAACAAAAATGAATCTACTCTACAGCACTAAAAGCCATTATAAACTTAATAGACATAAGCTTAAAGCTGAAATTGCAGTGACAACAAATGACACAAAGTCCGTTTTAAACTTGGATATGGCTATTTACCGAGGAGGTTTGATACACGTAGCGCCATCTTTTGGCATGAAACCGCGGCTCGTGTCGCTTCAAGTTGTGAGGGATGACTGGCGATATTAACGACACTACGCAAATGTATTGTAATGTTAATTTAATTGTGCATTCATAATTGTTGATGTAAATATTAGGTTGATATGTGTTACGCAGCAGCAATTTATTGAGAAAAAGTAATGTGTAGATATCGGTATATTCGTGTGTACACTACACTGTACACGTATTAGAAATATACGGCAGCACATTCTATATTAATAACCCATTGTGCCGTTTTTTGAAAAAAGGTTTAAAAACGAGGATTTATATAAGTAATTTAACTATCGTGAACTGGACATAAAAAGGATATAGACAAGAAATTACGAATGAGTGGGAAGACGAGGGCTTAAATAACACGAGTTCGTAATTCTTGTACAGTCAGCTACAAATATATGTATACAGCCAAAATGCCAAAATTATGTATACACGACCTACGTGTTCAGGCAATAAAGCCCTGTATACATATTTTTGGTACTTCGGCTGTCTTCATATATTTGCAGCTAGCTGACTGTACCGCCCGTGATACATACAATGTTATTATCACATTTGCGAGAAAATAAATAAACTTACTAGGCGGATAAATAAACAATAATTATAAGCGGTACTAGCGATAGTGTAGTAGCAGTAATAATAGCACAGTCCACAGGACTCCGCGGTGAGCAGCGGCTACGTGCGGCGAGCGCGTGGGGCGCACCGCAGGTCCTTCGGGAGGCCAGGGCGGGTGGTAAAATAGTATGAAAGTCAATTACGGCCACGGGCTTAATACGGGTCATTAAGTCTCAGTATGCTTGCATAAAATATTAATTTACGAGCAAGTGTGATGAAAAAGCTTTCACGGCCCAAAATACCGATTAAAGAGGTTCGTTTCGTTTACTACTTACATTTGTTTATTACGAAATTCTTTTCCCCATGTTCTTATACATGTAGTTAGATAATTATGTAAATAACCGCTCCGAAAGCTTAAAAAAACTTGTGAACCGCAAGTCCAATAAATAAATATGAAAAAAATTATGAATCAGCTTTATGAAAACTTTCTAGGAAAATTATTTGAACTTGGTCAGTTAAGCGATTTTTGTTTTTTTGCTAAAAAACTTATCTTTTCGGTTACGAGTAAAAGGGCGTATAAATCTTAAGAGCTGCTAAGATACCCTTTTTTACCTTCCGCATACGAGGTGGGGTATTACAGACCCCAGGCCCAATAAATCGGGAAGTAAGTACAGTAACAATGCTGGTAAGATATTTATACCTTGAGTAGCTGCGCAGATGACGTTGCCAGATCTACAGTATGCGTGAGTCAGTTTGGCGTGTGCGTATTTGGAAGTTAGAAGTTTTTCGGCGTCTCAGACCCCACCTTGTACGGGACGTCGTCGAAAAGGTAAGTGGCTTCCGTGACGTTTTTACTCGTTTTTATGGTTTTTATTAAATTATTATAACTAAATTATTATTTATTTTAACTGAAAATTCCGCACTGACTCAGAAATCAGGAAATTGAACGATGTTTAATGAAAAATAGTTCTGATTTGGAGGATGATGCAATTCATCCGGAGAATGATTGCGAATCAGAGCATTGCAGATTTGCAGCATCGTGGTCCAGACACCCTTCGGAAGTAGACGCTGAGGGAGATGTAACGTATATGTACGTTCCATAAGAGGTACCTACTAGAGGTCATTCTCGGAGAAACGGCCTTTTTTAGAAGTCGACTTCGGGCATACAGAGGAACTTGTAGAGGGTGTTCTAGTGGTTTCTGAACATTGTTTATATGTGTGCGAAAATTGCGTATTTTACCTTAAAAGTGATTGAAATAGCTTTGTTATGTTATAATCTTAAATTACGTTTCTAATCATTGTTAAATTTATATCACAATCTCATTAAAACATTTTGATTACTGAGATACGATTTTTTCTGCAGTCAAAGAAGGACTACTTTTGGGTAAATGTTAAACAAAAGAATATATTTTTTTTTATAAAAAAAAGGTTTTATTAATAAAAAGATATACCCAAAAATAAGAAAATGTATTATAAATCCAAAATTATCATACATTTACAATTATCATACACTTTTAAATGTGTGCAAATTTGACCCCACCTTGTATGGCACGTCTATATTTTCCACCTGGTATGCGGAGGGTTAATATAAGCATGGTATCTATTAAAAACCCTTTTTAAGTTCGCCTATTGTGACGGATGGTAAACTACGGAACACTATAATGAGCATAGCCCGACATGCTCTTGTTTTGAATGGAATTGGACAACTTAGCCCCGAGATAGCGGCTAACCCTGGGTGGTGCAAGTAGGCTTTAAAGAGGTTTCGAGTTACAGGAGGTTAAACCAACCAAACATTCGTATTATAGAGTTAAAGACACAAACGCATTTAACTTTTTTCGAGTAAAGTAAGTATTAGAGTTTTATAAGCTAAATAAATTTGAGTTTATAGAGGTGACAAAAAACGCATGTATTTTTTCGAGTCATAGAGGTCGGATTTCATTTTTCAAGTTATAGTGGTCAGAGTTGTACTAACTACCCTTGAGATAATCATTAGATTCTTTGTGTTAACGAGGTTTAATATTTCGAGTTATAGAGGTTTGGGAATGGATTAAGCATTTTAATCCGTGTTACCGAGGGCCGTCTTATCGAAGTTGGATTTATCTAGGTTCCACTGAAATATTCTGAAATTATTTTTGTTCCATGAATTTTAAATTTGACCCGACACAAGGATCTCAGTCTAATAAATTCTGCGAATAAATTTAGTTGCAACTAGGGCTGCCATCCGTCCGGGTTTCCCCGGATTTGTCCTAGTTTGGAGGCCGTCCGGGGAGCGTCCGGCCCGGATTTTAAAACTGTCCGGGGTAAACCCGGACATTTTTGAGTTCAGGTCAATCCCTAGCAAATGGTAAATTTTTAAATTAAAAATTGATTTCTTTAGTGTCCGGGGAGAGACCGCGATTTTAATGAACCGTCCGGGTTTTTTAACTTTTTTGTCCGGTTTCGGCAATATACGAGATGGCAGCCCTAGTTGCAACAAACACACTAATGTAAATTGCAAGGCAACATGAGTCAGTCGGGTGATGTTACCGCCGCTTATGTATACGAATACATACATATTTCGTATGGCGAGGCTGATGTAGGATGGTAGCCACGTGGCAGAAATTCGGCCCTAAGAAAAATATAGTATAGTCATACAACATTTTGGTCTGGTACTTCTGGTCTCGAATCTTCGCGACTTTATTTTTAAGTTTATTTCCTATTTTATAATAACTTCCCGCGCCTACTGTTGATCTCTATTTTTTATATTTCCATTCCCTCTTGCTAAAAAATGCTATTTAAACAAAAATGCTATTTTTGATTTAAAAAAACAATAACGCACGGAATAAGGTCGAGTTTCTTTTGTTTTTAAATAAATTAAACATAAGAAATGCAACTCTGTTAAATTTCTCTAGGTTAAATTTCATTGAGCAAATCAGTCCTATGAGTAGGACCGTAGTCGTTAGGAGGATACATTCCTTGAGTTTAGATTATCGTTATCGATAAACAATCGTTACTTGGCGCCTCGTTTTCATTGGCTAACATATTACATTTTGTATATATTATTAACATTAGTAATAAACATCACGTTATCATCCATTAGACCGGGCAAGTTATCTCGGATCTATATATTCGTGTGTTGCGTCATAGTACGCCTTCGTTAATCTGGTACTGGGAAATTCCTTTGAGAATTCGCGTCCTACGCAAATGGAGTCACGGGAAAAACTTAAGTGTTTTATAACATACGTCATCAGTATCACATATGCAAAACGCTTTAAAATGTAACCGTTCCAAATCAAATACATGGGTATTTTTTTTTCCAAATTGGCCCCTTATTTTTTTTAAATTTGGACATGTTTACGTGATTTCTACTTTGTATCAGCTCTTTCGATCCGTATAAAAAGTGTCTCAATTTTTTTTTTGTATAATTTGTATGGCGCGGTAACGGAATGGTAAGTTAGGGACAATTGTTTTCCTACGTATTAGGACCGAAACAGCACGTAGTTCTGAGTAGAAATAGAAATCACTTAAAAATACCCATGTCAGAAAAAAGTGGGGGGGGGGGACAACTTTCAATAAAATGACCTAAAATCAGTCCAACTTTCTAACAATGTTAACAAACCGCCATATTGATCGTCATAACCTAACTTTTAAGTTTTTAGTGAAATCTATAGGATTAAGTTATTCATCTTATGTTTTGTATGTAATACGATCGTTTCAGTAGTTAATGGTATCAGTGGTGTTTCATGAGGTAGTGTGAAAATAGAAGGAGAAACAGTGATAAACCATGTGATGCCTTTTGTTTATATCGTTAGTACGTTCATTTGACTGCGATTTTAGATGATACTGTTTATTACTTGTTTAATTTTAATAGCGGACAGTCTCGGCTCAACTGAAATCCGCTCAACTGACAGATAAAAGTCAGTCATCATTCAACCCTGTGATAAAGACTTAAGGACTCAGTCAAAATTCCCGTGAGGTTCTTTTCAACTATTTTTTAACCCCCTCTTTCGCCTTGGTGATCTTTGGTGAGGTTTGTGCCTAAACCACATAACCTCATGTGTAAGTTTTACCCCTCGACGTAATTTTAAACTAAATATTATTGTATTCGTAAATCATATTAAATTAATAATTTATACTACTATATAGAGCCACGAATTAGGTATTTTGAAGTATTTTTGAAGACTTTATGCAACTCTAGAGATAAGTTTAGTATGTAGTTCTAAAATTGTGTGCCCTATATAGGGTGTCATGAGCCTATCCTTAATTTGACACCTTATTATGTACCATGACTATGCAATTTGAATAAATGAAATGAAATGAAGTGTGAAGTGAACGTGATTTATCGTGATTTTTTCGTGACGCCCCCCTCCCCCATCTAGAACCTCGCGTGATTTGTGAAGAAAAAATTAAAAAAGTACTGTAAAGGACTCGAAATGTAGTTACCTACGGCACGCGACTTGTGTCGTGGTCTTCTTGGACCCCCCCCAGCCCCCAACGTGATCTTTCGAGTTTTTAGTGACGCCCCTCCCCCCTCTAGAACCTTGCGTGATTTGTGCACAAAAAAGTAAAAACGAGTACTGTAAAGGACTCGTTTTCAGTACTCGTTTTTACTGTAAAAGAGTGAAAAACACTTTTCACTTTCTAAGTTTGCTTGTAACTTTCTTCTGATAATGACAGAAATCTTGGAGCGACTTTCAATCCAGAGGCTGCGGGTTCAAACCAATGAGTATTTTGGAACTTAGGTATGTACGAAATATCATTTGATATTTACCAAACGCTTTTCGATGAAGGAAAACCTCGCGAGGAAACCGGACTAATCTTAATAAGGAAGAGTGATAGAGAGAGATACCTAACTACCGATACCGATCGCGGAGTCGCTAATCAACTAGTGGTAGTATACACACATATCTACCGTTAACGTTATGTATGTATGCATGTAAACTCTTTATTGTACAAAACACAGATTAATTAAAATGTACAAAAGGAAAACAGTAAGCACAAAGGCGAGCCCCCTTTAAGGGATCGTCCAGTTAACCTTTGAGTAGATGAGAGAAGAATTGAAAATTGAATCTTTAATTAAGTTAGTTAGGTCCACGAAATTGACGTAGCGTCCATGGACAACATTTTGATTTACTAAACTAGCGGAAAATCGACTCGCAGATCTTCTTTTATTCTATATCTATACTACCAATGGAAACTTAATTAATGCTTTTGCAATTCACATTCGCATGATATCTTGCTTCATTGACTCAGAGATCAGAACGCCCCTTTGCCCTGTCTTCATCACGCCAGTTGGGTACTCCGAGGGCGGTCGAATGATTAGGTAGATTTGTTGTACATACGCTAATCCGTAACGGCTCAGCTTAAGAGACTCACTATACCTACTCAATTCCGATTTAATTTGATGCTGATATCCAATGTAAATTGCAAATACATACATAAAATATCTGATGAACTGTACTGCTTTGTTCAAATACTAATTAAAATCTAAACCTAACAAATCTATGTTAAGAGACCACAGTGGTCAAACTATTATCATTCAGAGGTCTAGATCTCAATATTGATAACAACTAGGTACCTGATATTCATAACAAAACTTCAACATATTTCCTTCAAACTGGTAATCGTGAAAATACTATTTTGAATAAAAGCCTCATTACTTTTATTTTTCATAGGTCCTTTTTTAACATGTTTTTGGTCACAACGTCGACCGCTTGAATTTATTTATAAACATGATTATTAGCTAAATAGTTGAGTGACAAATAGTTCTTGAATCTGGTAATTTTTTTATCTACTAAAATTGTAGTTTAGTTGTAAACAGCAATTATCTGATTACTGACGATATGGTTATGCCCGTGAACTTTAAAAGATTTGACAATTTTTTTTTTGTATTGCCCATATGGCAGCAAACGTGTGTAGTCATTATTAAAATATCAAGAGACATATTGCAATATTGGATCTCTATATATAAAATAATAATAAACCCAACATATAAAAATTATAGGTACTTAGTAAAAAAAACTTATTAATGGGTAAATTGTTAATTTTGGAAAGTAAATACCTACTCAAGCATTTAGTTAAGTACAGTCAGCTCCAGAGATAGTGAACCCACCTGCATGCAAACTTTCTATGCATTCTTAAGAAAATACATAAATCACCATGCATTATTGGCACCCAATAAAATTGAGCAGTTCTTTCTGCTGTTAATGAAGCTCGTTATCAAATGAGCACCTAAATCCTATGGCATCGCCTTGGAGGTAAAAAAAAAACTAACTGCGCTGGCTCAGCGACCCAAAATGAATCTTGGGTTCCGACTCAATAGCTCGTTACTTTACCCGACGCTGAGCAATCAAATAAATATACGGTCGAATTGATAATATTTGTTTTGAAGTATGTTAAAAACGACTATGTGTTATCTATCACATTGGTTCAGGTACGTGAATAAAGACTGGAAATATCCACATTTTCCTACATGACCCGATGATGTGAGGAAAACTCGGTTCTGCCGAATTTCCCCGACGGGAAGACAGCTTCCGCTCCGCTGACTCACGCCCGACACATTTCGGTGACGCATCACATTCGCCCCTTTACCGTTACGTAATATCATCGATGATAGGTGTGTGAGCTTTATACAGGCATAAATCATGTGACTTGTTTTCTGAGGTAAGCTTCAATCTCGTAGACTAGATTACACATAGCGCTTGCAACAGTGCCGAAATACATGGTAAATATCCCGTTTTAGACTGTATAGTGTTGATATACTAGTTATTAAAAATTAAATTAGTAATTATAATACATACATAGTCTATGTTGCAATATATAGCATATTCTCATTAGTATTGAACAATCGGCTCGTGGCTGATAATGAAAGTCCAAGGTCCGCGTTGCGTCAGTTAGGTATCGGCCCGGATCTACTATATCTATAGTATACTTTATATACGGGGCAGTCTGTCTGTCTGTCCGTCTGTAACATCGTTAAATATCTCGAGCACGACTTAAGCTACCTATTTTGGAATAGTTAAATCAACAGACATACTGGCGGAGGCTTTATCATATAGGTATTTTTATTTAAATCCAATGAAAAATGCCCGATAAAAGAGGGGACAAAAAGTCAAAGTTTAGTGACTGGGTCATGTGGGATATAATTTGAAAGGACTTGATTTGTACATTCTTAAATATTTTTTATTATATTCGACATTAAAACTTTATGAATTATTAACGAAAATGTAAAAAATAATACCCCCTTATCTCCAAAGTTTAAGAAGGCAAATATGTGATTTTTTCACACGACGTTGTTATTATCATAAATATTACAGGGAAAATATAATATTGACCCTATCTTCATAATTTTGTTTTTTTAATAAAAAATAACTTAGATAGATCATTTATTTGTATTATTTGTACTAAATTTAAATTGTAAACACCTTAGATTGTTCTTTTTCTTTAAATTTATATGATATCATGCTATAAGTACCTACTAATTTTTATATAAAGGTAATAAAACCGTTTACGTAACAAAAAATATCAAGGAACAATATGATGCAAACGAGTGACTTCTTCCGATATTTGGTGCTGACGTCAAATTTCTACTTTGAGATGCAGTTGCAACCCAAATTTTGTACGGAACCCTCGGCGCCGAACACTATACGAGTCCGACTCGCACTTGCATATGTACCGGTATTTTAATTGAGTACATCGAAAAATAGAAATGCCCATCCATCATGACGAAATAATAGAATTCCTTTAGGTTCAAAACATCAACAATTAAATTTCGAAAACACCATTAGGTAACCAGTCAAAGCCTACGTTCTTTATGTGTTTGACCTACGAACCAACATTTATACGTTAATCTTTCATGTAACATGACTTGACAGATTACTACAATAGAAAAGTAAATTAACCTTTTAAAATGCCAATTGTTTTTAAAGCAAGCGGAATCGCTGTTTGATCTAACATTTAAATTAATCTATTGATCTTTCATTAGCTGAGTGCTGCATGTGCCTGAGTTAGTTCTAGCCTTCTAGTATTTTTATTTTAAACTAAGTTTTGCCCGCGGCTTCGTTGGCGTTAGGAAGAGTCAAAAAGTAGCCTATGTTACTCTCCATCCCTTCAACTGTCTACACTTAAAAATTCACGTCAATTCGTCGCTCCGTTTTGCCGTGAAAGACGCACAAATAAACAGAAACGCACACTTTCCCATTTATAATATTAGTATAGAAGTATGGATTGCAACTCGATGCTACTATTGACTTTTGTGTTTAAAAACACAACGTCTAAGTGCCCTTATCAATTTGATTTTAGATTATACAATACATAAAGTAAGTGTAACTTACCTAACTACCTACCTCTACCTACCTTAAATCTAAAGTAGGTCCTTGAGGCATTGTACCTAGGATGCTGGCGGCATTTCCTCGTTGTATCGCAATGCTGATACGTTGTGCGAGGAAGCCACCAGCTCTTCGGTCACCAGTAACATCAACCAGACGTTTCGCGATTTCTACGAAAAAATTGCGTGCGCTGGGACCCCATGGACCAAGAGTTTTATTATATTTATATATTGTTTTTATATTTCGAGAATAAATGTTTTTATCGTATACATAAATACTACACGTTACATATATCTGTGTGTTCAAATAAAATTCCTGAAAATGTATTTCTACTCAGAGTACAACAGGAAACAAGAAACCATTACCGTTGCCCCTTAAGGGCGATTTTTTGTCTAACTCCGAAAAATAGTAGATTACGCTTCGAGGCCTGTAAAGTAAGAAATGTATCAGATCTCGTGTAATTGTCGTCCGAAGCGAAGATGAGGTCGACAAACAAGTAATCTGGGGCTTTCTTAATTACTGGCCAAGGTCTGAAGACTATTTTTCTAATCGACGCAAGTTGGCAAGCGGCGAATCTGTTTAGCGTAGCGGCCTGCAATTGGCTGCTTGCCGGCCAGTGGGCAGAAAAATCTATTAATCTTATTTGAACGTAACCTATATTAAAATTTAATGGTATTATTACCCTAAACCACTTAGGTTGCGCATTATCTTTCAGTATGAATATAAGTAGGTAAAATAAAACAGGCCGTCTAACCGTTTTAAGCGATTTCTTCCAGACAAACCTTGGGTAACAGGAGGAGACTTTCAGTATGAATATAAGTAAAATAAAACAGGCCGTCTAACCGTTTTAAGCGATTTCTTCCAGACAAACTTTGGGTAGGTAGCAGGAGAAAAGTAGGTAATAATAAAAAAACAACTAGTTGTGCCCAAGAAGTAATACGAAAAGACTACACATACACTAAACAGACTATGCATAATAAGCATAAACAATGAATAAATAAGCATGCAAATTAAGGAAGAGATAAGAAATGTTTTTTTAAAGGGTTTTTTAAGGGATGTTGTATTGAACATTATTCATTTGTTTTTTGGCATGTTGAAGAATTTCCAAGATGCGTCCCACGGCTCGGATTCGGCTCGCAGAAAGGAAGCAGGGAAGACAAAGGCCATACAATCTGGCCCGCAAAAAGGACGTAGGAGAGCAGCAGCCCTATCTGGGTCTCGGGTCAAGAAGTTTGGGAACCTTTGTTCTATTGAATAGAGAAATAAATTAAAATATTTGGAGCTACTAAGTTTGTACCGCCATCAATGACAAGTATTACATGTTCGGTGATTCGTTTCCCTTATAGGTTGATAAGCAATTTATCTAAATATTCAAAACAGTCATGTAGAGTCTGCAAGACAAATAAAACATAAACTGTACTCTATTCCACTAATAAAGGATATTTAAACATTAAGGGGGTAAAAACTGGGTTCAAAGTACTTGGAACTAGTCTAAAAGCTATCCAGGGGAATTTCTGCACGCCGTCTTTTCCACCTCTGCACACGGGAAATGATTCGTTGGCCCACGACGCAAAAGACAAAGCCGATCTACTGGGTAAGCTTTTTGCGTCCAACTCGACTTTGGATGACGGGGGACAAGCGCCGCCGACTATACCGCGGTGCGAGAGCTGTATGCCAGATGTACAGTTCCGCCAAAGCTTTGTGCGTAAGGCTCTTCGCTCCCTCGACACCCATAAGTCCAGTGGGCCTGATGGAATCCCTGCAATTGTTCTCAAGATGTGTGCTCCTGAGTTGGCGCCGGTCTTAACGCGTCTTTTTCGGCTCTCCTACTCTTCAGAAGTCAGCTTTGGTGCACCCGATCCCTAAAAAAGGCGACCGCTCAAATCCATCCGACTACAGGCCGATAGCTATAACCTCCCTTTTCTCTAAGATTATGGAGTCCATCATCAATCGTCAGCTCCTCTGGTACCTAGAGGATCACCAGCTGCTGAGTGACCAACAATACGGTTTCCGTAGGGGTCGTTCGGCTGGTGATCTTTTAGTTTACCTGACACATTGCTGGGCACAGGCGATAGAGAGTAAAGGTGAGGCACTGGCAGTTAGTTTGGATGTAGCGAAGGCCTTCGATCGCGTTTGGCACAAAGCACTTCTTTCGAAACTTCCATGCTATGGGCTCCCCGGGAAATTATGCGAATGGGTCAGCAGTTTTCTAGCAGACAGAAGCATTAAGGTCCTAGTTGACGGTGAATGCTCAGACTCAATGTCTGTGAATGCTGGTGTCCCTCAAGGCTGTGTGCTATCACCCACGCTATTCCTCCTGCATATCAATGACATGTTGCAAACTAGCGGCATTCATTGTTATGCTGATGATAGTACGGGTGATGCCTCCTACACCGGCCGCGCCAATATTTCCCGGGAAAACGTCATTGAGAGCCGGAACAAACTTGTGTCCGAAATTGAGACCTCCCTAAAAGAAGTCTCAGATTGGGGTCGACTTAATTTGGTCCATTTTAACCCTACAAAGACACAGGTTTGCGCGTTCACCGCAAAAAAACTTCCGTTCGTCGCGTCACCTCGTTTTGAGAGCACTCCCCTATCTGCCACAGCCAGTATTGGAATCCTTGGCGTTGACATCTCGAGTGAAGTCCAGTTCCGCGGCCACCTAGAGGGTAAGGCCAAATTGGCCTCGAAGAAGCTCGGTGTGCTCAATAGATCGAGGCAGTATTTCACGCCGGCCCATCGCCTACAGCTTTATAAGGCGCAGGTTCGCCCGCATATGGAATACTGCTCTCATCTTTGGGCAGGGGCACCTAAGTACCAGCTTCTTCCTCTAGACCGCATCCAACGGAGAGCAGCTCGAATTGTCAACTGCCAACGTATTTCTGATCGGCTTGATCCCTTGGCGCTGCGTAGAGATGTGGCCTCACTCTGTATTTTCTATCGCATGTATTATGGGGAGTGTTCCGAGGAATTGTTCGGATTAATCCCTGCCGCTTCTTTCCGCCATCGCCCTACGCGACAATATTTCCACTCTCACCATTTAGATGGTTGGCAGTCCTCAACTGTGCGCTTTTCCCGAAACTTCCTGCCTCGCACAGCTAAACTGTGGAACGAACTGTCGCCAGCGGTGTTTCCGGACCGATACGACCTTCAAACCTTCAAGAAAAGAGCGTACTCCCACCTTAAAGGCCGGCAACGCACTTGCGACACCTCTGGTGTTGCGGGTGTCCATGGACGACGTTAATCGCTTACCATCAGGTGATTCGTTTGCTCGTTTGCCCCCTATAGCATAAAAAAAAAAAAAAAAAAAATACAGCCTTGGTAATGCTGCTGTCATCGGCCTACGCCAAATCTTGGGATTAGTCGTCAAAGCGGACCCTAGGCTCCCTGACTTGTGGCATAAGCCGGGAAAACGCTAGTAAGAAAGAGTAAGTATAGGTGATTCGATATACATTTTAACTAAAAAGGCTATCACATTATTACAGTAGTAAACTTCGAAAACCATTGAAGGTTTTTCGAGCTATTTCGATATTTCGTGACGTTTTTAAAGGCTCTCGTGAAAGCTCATAGTTTGTGTTGTTGAATGAATAGTCACTGCATATTACAACAGTGGACAAGGTTTAGTAGAACCTTGAATGAGAATGCGATAAAACGTAACTGGTATTCTCCGTGAGCGACAATGATCAGTTTTCGCGCTGAAAAATTCCTGATTTATAATTTAATTATTATGTTTTTTATAGGAGATAAATACACACACACACACTACACTACACGTAGAACCGATGGCCGTTGGGGCGGAAAGGTTCTCGAGTGGCGACCGCGTACCGGAAGGCGCAGCGTGGGTAGGCCCCCCACAAGGTGGACTGATGACCTGGTGAAGGTCGCAGGAGTCCGCTGGATGCGGGTGGCGCAGGACCGGTCATTGTGGAAATCTTTGGGGGAGGCCTATGTCCAGCAGTGGACGTCTTTCGGCTGAATGATGAAATACATAAAATGTTAGTTTACCTTATCAATATAGGTAGTATAATTGTTACTTTCATGGTTAGTGACCGTAAACTTACCTGCATTATTTAACTCAAACCATCGTGACAGAGTGGTCATTCGGAAGGCTGTCTTCGCTGAATGGGACCACTCTGTCGCGGTGTTTACTAGATAACTATTGAATAGAAAAATACGTCACCTACATGTAAAAGAACTATCATATAGTCTACTTCTTCTTTTAGTAATTTCTACCGTTATCATTTTGGCACCACCAGTATGGCACCAGCAGCTGCCAACAATTATTTGGGTACGCATTTTGAGCGGTAGTGAAGTTTACATACTTATTAATCTTCCAATGAGGATTACTGCAAGTCGATTTACCGCTAGGGGCGCTAGTGGAACGTGGGTCCTGCGGGGATATTTTCATTTTGATAAATCTCTCATGACACAGGACCGCATGAGTGGCGCCGCCTGGTGAGCGACAGTGCGGTAACTCCCATTACCCTTGAACCCTGTGCAGATGAAGTTGCAGGGTGTTCTTTCCCTTTCTTTAACCGGATATCCTTTTCGAATAAAATGTGCTGAAACACAATTTCCTAAACAAGACATAACAGAAGCTTTTGTGTAAAACATGTGTAAAGCACACTCGCGTAATGCGGTTTTCTCTGAAAATATTTTTAGTTTCAGCGAAAATTTACGGCCTTTATTTTAGATAAGTACCATCGCATTAGAAAGATTATGGACAATTTATAAATTAACTTATTCACTTTTGAACGCCACTCTACTTTAAGACTAGGTACTTACCCGATGCTTGATCTGCCCCTTCCATTCCCAATTCATGTAACTTACCTGAAAAGGAGAAATATTTAGGTTACAAGTTTACAACACACATTTTAAGAGTAAGTCAGATAATATATATTTGCCATTAAATCATTTATTAAATATAATAAATGTTTTGATTCATGTTTTTTCTGTGTCGATGGCCTAGTGGTTAGGGCGTCTGCTGCGAAAGCCGGAGGTCGCTGGTTCGATCCCAGCCTTGGGCACTGGGGGCCTTGATCACTTTTTCTGCAGTATACTTCTCTATCAATTTATAATTATCATTTGTACATGATTAAAATAATTCACGAGTAAATGATTAATCATTACAATAGAACTAACTGCGATCATTCTCTATGCCGCGTGACGTCAAATTGATGTCATCGGCATGGAAATTACGGGCCCTGGTTATTATTACTGTTGTTTATTTTCCTCATAGGATATGTGAAAAGCCTACATACGAGTACCTCTACAAATATCTCACTCTGTCACGTATATAAATATCTATACACTTAAGAACATATTAGAGGGTAAGAAGGGTCAAAACATAATTATTAAACGGGTCTAACGCGAATTAACTTGTTTACCTTATTTACCGACGTTTCGACACAGGTTTCACTGGTCATGGTCGCGGCTGACTGATGTCCCAGCAAAATGTCAAAACAGAGATTTGTGTAACTACCCAACGAAAAGACAACGACACAAAAGACAGTAACGGACAAAATTGGAACAGTACTTAAGAAATTCTCCATCAAATAAAATATATAAAATAAATAAATAAATATTGTGGGACAATTTTACACAAATCGACCTAGTCCCACGGTAAGCTCAATAAGGCTTGTGATGTGGGTACTAGACGACGATATATATAATAGATAGATACATATAAATACTTAAATACATAGAAAACATCCATAACTCAGGAACAAATATTCGTGATAAACACACAAATAAATGCCCTGACCAGGATTCGAACCCGGGACCTCCTGCTTCGTAGGCAGGGTCACTACCGACTAGGCTAGGAGGCCGTTAAGACTGTATAATAAATAATAATAATAAAAAAGCTTTATTTAATTCCACACACATATGAGTAAAAAGTTAAATACAAAACAGAAAAATAAGTTATTAAACGAAAAACTAAAAATAAAAACGATTGAAAAATATTAAATTAAAGTAACTTAGATTTTATAAATGTGTGGACCCCTTCTGGGTAAAAGCCTCCCCCAAAGTGTTCCAGGTGTCCCTGTCTGTGGCCGTGTCGAACCACCTTTGTCCTGCTATGGCTACTATCTCGTCCGCCCACTTGGCGCGCGGGCGGCCTCTTGCTCTCGAGCCCCGCGGTCCAGACCATTTTATTGCTCTGATGGTCCATCTGTCGTCACTGTATCTGGCCACGTGACCCGCCCACGTCCATTTTCGTTTTAGTGAGAAAGTTAAGGCGTCCGTAATATTTGTCCTCTTACGAATAAGTTTATTTTGCACTCTGTCCTTTAATTTTATTCCAAGACAGCTTCTCTCCATCTTTCTCTGGGTCGTTTGAATTTTATTTTTTATTTTCTGATCAAACGTCCATGTTTGGCATCCGAGACTGTATACAAGCCGTTATTCAAAGTAGCAGATCTTTTACGCAGTCCAAAAGATGTCATTCCATACCAAAACCCGGGCGTGTACAAAATAGAATGCAGTTGCGGAAGTGTGTACATTGGCCAAACTAAACGGAGCGTGCAAGAGAGGGTGAAGGAGCACATAGCGGCAGTTAAAAACCGCCAAGTACACAAATCCGCGATCGCCGAACATCTTCTTACATCTGGCGTAAATCACTGGATTGAACTCCATAAACCAAAAATTGTCTCCACTGAACGCCATTATTATCCTCGAGTAGTTCGAGAGGCAATTGAAATCAAGAAACACCCTAGAAATTTTAATAGGGAGGATGGTTTTAACTTATCACCAACTTGGGAACCAGTGATCCAGAAGTTGCAGCCACGGGATATATCTTCGGATGTGTGCGGGGATATTGTGAGTGTCGTGTGTCGGACTATTGACAATAATTAACATATGTTTTGTGGGTAGTTTAAAAATTGTGTGTTTACCCCAAATTTCTACATAGACTTTTCGTTGGGTAGTTACACAAATCTCTGTTTTGACATTTTGCTGGGACATCAGTCAGCCGCGACCATGACCAGTGAAACCTGTGTCGAAACGTCGGTAAATAAGGTAAACAAGTTAATTCGCGTTAGACCCGTTTAATAATTATGTTTAAATATGTGTTCAAATCGCGAAAGTTTTAAATGTTATATAAGAAGGGTCAAAATTGAATACAGAATGAAGCCGACCGTTCTTGTCGCATATCTACATTATTGTTGTTTTGGGCTTTATTTCACGACTTCCTCATAACGCTCAGGGGATCCTTCTCCAGGATCCGTCGCTATATACAGATATCAATGTACACTGTTGATTGACCGAGTGAGCAAAGCAAGTGACGCGTCTAAGTTCGCCAGAAATGCTTTCGTGTCTGTCCATTTGTTGTCTTCTGCAGGTCGCATTTAAGAACCAACAAGTTTGTTAATTACATACATTTTTTTGCCGATTCAGTTTTTGGAAATTTCCACAATGGCGAGAGTTGGTATAAATGCGCTTACAACCTTTGTGCTAATACTAGTATCATTTCGAGAGGTCTACAGCTCACAGAGCCACTAATATAATTTTGATCCCTTGTCTACTATTACAATTGTAACGAGTATTAAAGCAACTGTTAAGTTACAACCTTACCAGGCAAGTAGCAACACGGATATAGGTATGTAAACAAGCATTGGCATTGTTACATATATTGGGCACGTGTACCGATTAGTTGCATGTGGACAAACACATTGTTTACTATGCAACCGCATTTGTTTGCGATAACGAGCGCCGTTTTTAAATAGGAATGGTATTTACAGTCGCCATTAGATATATCGGAGCGTCCGAGATGTTCACAAATATCTGAACACGCCTCTATTATCAAGGCGTTAGAGTGCTTGTTCAGATATTTTGAACGCCTCGGACTGTACTCATAGTTGAGCCAATAGGTACGAAACACATAAATAAATAAATATTATTGGACAATCTTACAGAAATCGACCTAGTCCCACGGTAAATAAGGCTTGTGTTGTGGGTACTAGACGACGATACATATAATAGGTAGATACATATAGGTAATAAATACATACTTAAATACATAGGAAACATATTTCTGTCAACACTTCTATCTGTCAATTAGATGACTGACAGCGATATTAAAAAGTATACATTATAAGTAGGTCTATGGTATTCCGAATACTGCTTCTATAGATTTTCATATAATATATTAGCACTGTTGTTATTTTACTTTAACAGACGGAAAACAAAGTGATGCTATAAGGGTCCCGTTTTCCATTTCAGATACGGGTACGGAACCCTAAAAAAACACTGTAAATAGTGATATAAGTTACACGACCTTTTGATAGTTTTATATTAACGCAACGCTGGGGTAGCAGCAAAATGTCAGAAAGAATTTGTACATTTCTTTCATACATTGAATGACGGAACGTATTAACGTCAGGCTGGCCACGGTGTTGCGGTCGGTATCAAACTTCAAGAGAATTGACATTTCTCGCGATAATGTAGCATACTACAATACGACACGACAATGCAAATATTCGTTGCAAGTTGCAGATGTGCTATGAGTCAACCAATTGGAACCCTAGGCCATCGTAGGACTATGTCATAATGACGCTATAAATCAGATTGTAAGAAATCTCGAACTCATTTCAACATGCTCCTAATTTGCCATTGATATGGGGTACCTATTTAAGTTCACATTGCTTTTGGAACCTTAAGTTGAAGCATGATAAAAGCATATAATAGGTTTAACCCTTAATTTAGCAAAAAGAGGGATGGTCTGAGTTCATGCCTCCTCGGCGCTCAATAGTCCTAACGATTCTGGCTGGTAAAAAAAAACAAAAAGAAGATCGAAGAGTTTGTATGACCTGTCATACATTACTAAATTAAGGATTAATGCGTATTTGTTATAAACCACTTTTAAACGTTTTAATCTCTTTTAAATATATATAATTACAGTTACAGTTATCTGCAATAGTACCGTTCTAATCGTGGTAACCGAAGGCAATAAATTTATTAATAGTCGTGAAATAGAAGGTAACAATTGTACTTTTTTAAATGTTAAGAATCAACTTGTTTTTGTTAAGGACTGTACTGGCTAACATATAACGGTATGTAACCTATTTATTTAAGTGAATAATTTATGGCTAATTTTAACTATATCCCTCTCCATCGCCTGAATTACAGGAATTTCCTAGTTCAGGCAATTGAAAATTACCTGGCCTAATTATAATTCTTTAGTATTTAAGTACAATGCTTATTACATTAAAATATTTGATTTGATTTGATATAAATGTTGGGGACAACTTCATACACATCAACCTAGTCCGAAACTAAGCAAAGCCTGTAGGTACCACACATAGATGTTAGGCTACGATATATACATATACAGTAAAATACATAGTTTTATACACATTGAAAACGTTCATAACTCAGGAACAAATCACACACATCCTGATAAGCACATAAATAAATGCCCTCGAACCGAGGACCTCCAGTTTCAGGCAGGATCACTACCAACTACGCTGGGGAGGCCGTTTAGATCGCCCCCGCATCACACTACCACAGATATCAAGAATTTGATTTTCCCGCGTCGCCCAGCACTGCCTGGCCATCATGTCTGTTCGCCCACGAAGTACTCATACTGCGTAAGTAGGAACACGAAAATTGATTTGAAAATCTAGTGTGGTAAAATATGTCGGGCCCTGGAGGGAAACTACCTTAAATCCTATTTTACTTAAAGGATACAATCCATTATTTTTGAAATAAAACAAAACTGCATTCAAAGATTTGAAAATCCGGGTCTTTTTTTTTTGATCCGGGAATCAAACCAGCTATACCTAAATTTTAAAAATAAACACTTGTATTTTTATTTCAGTTCGGTTTTCAAAGATAAAATTTCTCCAAGTGACAATAAACCGTTTCTCGTTCAGGATATTTAAAAAAATATTCGGCGTGAGAAACTTTATTGGGCCCTTGAGGGAAATGCTTAAGTTATCTCATTTCACTTAAAGGAAACATTCTTTTATTTAAAAAAAAGATATCTGCCTCTTTGATTTTCATTTTATTTTTATTTTTAAGTAGTTCGTACCATTCCCGGGTGACACAAGCAAATTAAAAAAACTTTGTATGCAGCTCTCTTTTTAAAAATTAAAGAATATTTCCTTAAAGTAAAATGAGGCAACAAGCATTTAGGACACTAACCCGCAATGGTCTATCAATTCATTCCCACATTAAATATTCCTTTTTTTATGGACATGTTGAACGAGAAATGAGTATAAAGACCTAATGTATCTTGAAGAAATGTTATCTTTGAACTTTACTTTATCGATTAGTGTCATATAAAAGTAAGTTTTTATTTTTTAAATTTTTGCCTGGTTCGATTTCCGGATGAGACAAGCGTTTTTTTTTTAAATATTGAATGCAATTTTGTTTCTTTTTAAAAATAAGGGAATGTTTGCTTTAAATAAATAGCTGACTTAGGGATTTAAGGAAGTTTTCCTCCAGGGCCCGACTTATTTTACCACACTGTATATGAACGAAAATCATGATTCGAATCATGTTGGGATTGAGTTTGCAGTGTTAGAATGCCGTCCCTATTTGTTAGCGATAACATGACCTCCTTTTCTAGTTCCCAATTAAGGGTATCTGGAGAACCGAGTTAAAACTAACAATGCCGCCTGCGTAACATATGCAAAAATATCACGGTGCAAATAGAACTTGAGGCGTATTCAGAAATGAAAACCTAGTTACGATTTTATTTTAATTTAAACTTTCGCGTTTGCAAACATGCGACATGTTAAAATAGACAATTGGTCGAGAAGAAATCCACTTAATTTTTATTTCTAAAATAGATAAATTTCATATTTTTTCCCAGACTTTAGAACTTTGAAGGAACTTGAAATTTGAAACATGAAATTTTCTTTAACTTTTATGTAAATCCACTTTTATGTTTATTTTTGTAATTTCAAATGTAAGTAGGTGTAAACGCGCGAATTTACGCGAGAATAGATCAAATCACCCTTTTTTAAATGGGAAAACTAAATGTGTTCCCTACTCAGAATCAAGAGTTCTTTCGATCCTTTTAGGAAAGCATCCCATATTTTATTTTTTCCCATCCTGTATAAGTAGGTACTTTGTTTCAAACACTTTTTACAGCGGTAACAAAATGGAGAGTCGTAAAATACCTGAAAATTTTGGGTCATTTTTTCTCGATTGAAAGAGGTCGTTATTCTGAGTAGGAAAAAAAATTACCATTTGACATCAGAAAAAAAATTGAGTTGATGTCTTATCTTGAACTTGACTGACAGCGATATTAAAAAAGTATACATTATAACGTTGTCTATGGTATTCCATAAGAACACTGCTCCTATGGATTTTCATACAATATATTAGAACTGTTGTTTATTTAATGTCTACAGTGGGCATAAGGCATCTTCCACATTCACAGATAGATAGATAGATAGATAAAATCTTTATTCACACCCACAACATACATGGCATAAAGCACAAAAAATTACAAAAAAGGACATGCATGCAATTTAAACACTAAAAACAGAAGTACTTATTAATAACAAAAATAGCCATGTGTCGTGGCAGAGAATAGGCGCTGGCTCAGCATTATGATGCGGCTAGCCACATCGCTGGTATTCTGCCAGGACCTTTACAAACTAAAACTACAACTACCACGTGCAACGCTTAAAATTAAACAAATAAATAGAAACAATAAAATAAAGACAATGAGAAAAGTATTTGTGCTAAAAGTATGGAAGTGAAAAGTGTACTGTGAGTGTTTGAGTTTGAGTTGGATCCTGTTAGACCTTTATTATCTCTATCCATCGAGTTGGCGCACTTCTCCAACCTCTCTTCTCTTCCACCTGGCCAGCCATTCTTCTCCAGACCATCTTTTTGCCCAGCCGGATAGAGAATATGGTTACCTTATAAAATTGTTAATTTTGGCGCCAAAATATCGGTCTGTCAGGTATTTAATCTTTCTAAATCGTCTTGTTAGCGCAACGTATAGAGTTCAGAAGCATGTGGGCAATGTATCCACCATATTCGCATTCCAACACGGACGTGAATATCCGAAACTGCCGTCACGTCAAACGGTAGAACGCTGCAAGGACGAAATTAAGAAAATGCAGTCTCGTAGTGTACGTCTTGACATTGTTAATTATATGCCGCGTATATAAAAGAACGTATGTTGAAGATGCCCAAAGAATAAATTTAGTAAAAGGCAACCTAATAAGCTGTTATATTAGTAATTTCGTTTAACATTTGATGGCAGTGCGACTGGCGACCTTTCCACAGGGTACACCGCGCGATGTAAGCTAAAACATATTAAACGTCTAAATAATTCTGACTTAGAAACTTTTACATACCTACAATATTTGACAGAATAAATTCGCTTAAGGTCGCTAAAATTAATGCAGATTTTTAGGATATTTCGGAAACTTTCTCATATTGTTATTGACAAATATAAACTAACAGTTTCGGCTTAGCCCAATGGTTGACTGGTAGAGAATTCCTAAAGGCGTTAAGTCCGCCATTTGTACATTAATATAATTGTGCAATAAAGTTTAAATAAATAAATAAATATAACCGATCGTGATTGTTCATTTGATAATGCAAAACCACGTGCGTTTTGTATGGAAATCTAGAAACACAATAATAAGGCACTAATCACTATATTTCTATTAATTTAATTAACTTTGCGCAAATCGCTTAATGTGACTGACTAAACGAAACAATAATAACACAAAATTATTTAACAAATTCGTCATAAACCCTGCAATATCTTTTGTCTCTCAAATACTCAAAGGTTAACTGGAAGAAATCCCTTAAAGGGATAAGTTCGCCTTTGTACTTAACATCTCTGTTTGTTAACTGTATTTTTTCAACTGTGTTTCTGTACAATAAAGTGTTACTTACTTACTTACCCCTACACATCCAATTTACGAAATGACACGGAGCTGTAAAGATTACACAATTATACTCATTTTACATATATAATTTTAGTATCAATTATAGTGTAACTGGGTATTTCTCTTGTACCTACGTATATTGTTGATGCAATGCTTCAACGCATGGGTACCTTCATCCATCCCTGCTTTTAATTAGACTTTATATAATACCTATCTAGTACGTAATGTACGTATCTATCCCAACTCTACATTCGCGTTACATTGAGACAACTTCAAATTTGAAACATGAAATTTTCTTTAAATGTTATGTAAGTCCACTTTCGAATATATATTTGTAAGTTAAATAAGGACGTGTAAATGGTATTTTCGTGAGAAGAGATCAAATCACGTTTCTTTAAATAGGAAAACTGAATGTATTTCCAACTCAGAATCAGGCAAGACTTGTCCAATAATATTGTAAAAGTGAAAGTTTCCATGTTTGTTCCACTTTTACGCAAAAAGAATTTGGCCCAACCTAGAAAAGGCCATAGGTTATTTATTATCCCGAAAATCATCCCCTAAGCAATAGCAATAGAGAGCTGGGAAAATGAAGTTGGAGTTTTAAGCGGAAAAAAAATCAGGCATTTATATATTTCAACTTTAATGCACATTGTAAGTACTAATTAATACTACTGCCAAAAGAAACATTTAAGTTGAGATATTGGCTTGTAAATAATAATTTGAGGTGGAAAACCTCGACGAAGAGAAATCATAAGACGTGTACACAAAATGCGCACATATTAACAACGGGCCCAGGTCACCCAGCGTACAGTCGACGTCAAAAATATGTTTACTCTTCAGCACCTTTTCACAAAGGAGTAAAGTCCAAAAGTGTTAACATATTTTTGATGTTACCTGTACCTGTCTATTGTGGCTCGACCACTATTGTACTCGTACATTTATTAAAATCAAATATTTATTGTGTAAACAGGCCGCAGGGGCACTTAGTCTAGCGGTACTGTGGAAAAATAATATACTATGTCACTTTACGAGGGCAGATTGACAATAACTCGAAGCAACAATTAAAAATTAAACTACATATGAAAATTTCTACTGCATCGCAAGTTGCAATTTTTTACAACTATAAAAACAAAAAAGTAGTTGAAGTTCATTTGTTTTTTATTTAATATCGAGGTTTCAAACCTCGATATTAAATATCGGTCGGTATCGGCAAGTCGGTCGTCGATTTTCATGAAAATGGTGAAAACGGGGGTTCTAGATGTCATACAATTTTGCATTTAATGGGGAAAACGGGAACCCACATTAAAACTGTGCAGCATCATGTAATAGGGGACTCTTAACCTTCATTTAGTATCGAATCGTATGGTAATGCCATTTTTTCGCAGCAGACGTATATTCAGCAAAATGCCCCGTATTAACGCATATGTGTCTGCAGCGTGGCAAATGGACAGCAACAGGTGTCGACCCGTCGGCGTTGAAAAGTGGGCGTCGGCACGTAAGTGGTGTCCGTATACGCACGCGATGCATGATAACGTTAACAACTGGGTTTTACATTAAATTCATTAGTCATTTAGATTGAGTTTACAATTAACTCGTATTAAGAGAAGACGCAATAATGCCTGCACAGGGGGCTCATTTGTCTGACGATTTGGTATTTTGTAACAAAATGTTAATTTTCCATAATTTAAGTGTATCTTCAACAGCTAGCGTTACAAGTGTTACAAAGCCTACTCCTAAACTAAATAACTTACTGGCGCAGCTACTCAAACCAAGCCAGTAGTCTCAGTGCATTAACCCGCCAGTTTACTAGCATGGAGAATATGGAGATGGTGCAAGTCCGACTCAACAACGTCCCAGCGATGCTTAGGGTGACCGACCGGCCTTCGCCCTACTGGGCGCCCCAGGTATGCCCCTTTTGTCATCTTCATTCTTTCATAATACATGGTCGGCGCTTTTCGGTTTTCCTTCCCCTCTTCCCTTCTCGTTACCCTTCTGGGTTGGAATGGAAGGGAAGACTACAGTCGCTTCATGAATGTGCCAAATCATGGGAAATCATGGGATTAAATTGCCAAATAGAATACAGTCTTGGCAAAAGCCGGAAAAATGTAATAGTATTTTATACAATCGTGATATAATGAAGAGTTTTTCAGTTGAGTACCGTGTTTAGGCCACGAAGCTTGCTGAGTGGCCTAAGTAAGGTACGAGATTGAAAAACTTAATTATATTACGATTGTATACAATACTTTTTCTACGAGTCATCATCATCATCATCTATGGAGGAACAATTTCATCATTCAATTTCATTGACTTAACAAGGATGTAACACAAAAAGATGGCCGGCAGGCCGGCGCGGTCGGCGCAGGCGTGAGGCGCGCGCTCGGCAAAGTCTCAGGCGTAATCGTAAATACGAGTAAGTATAAAATTTGTATGAAGTTCTATTATAGTTGCCTACAGCGTATCGAAATGAAATATTATAGTTGAGTTGGACTGTCTAATATCGAAAAGTATGAGCTTATAGTTTTGTCTATGTACTCGTAATTGGCAGATTAAAGTCGGCGAGTAGAAAAACTCTTTTTCAACTACATCAGACGTACATTTTGAAGCGGATGAAAATGCATTTTGTGCAATTTCCATAACGCTAGGCTGGGGCGCTTTCATTTAATAAAAACGCTTTACTAAGCACAATGTTCTTCTTGTTTTTGATGATAAGTGAAAAGAAACATTCATATCACTTAAAAGAGCTAAGGAGAAAGAGGTAAGAACGTCTGCGAGATAAGTAGATTGGTGACATTTCAACTCTAAGGTTAGCTGGAAGAGATCCCTTACAGGGATAAGTTCGCCTTTGTACTTCAATTCTTTTCAGTTGTTTTGTGATTTATTTTGTGTACAATAAAGTGCTTACTACTACTACGCCCAAAGTGCGCTCGTGCCTTTGTTAACAAAATTGGGTACGCAAGTCATCTCAACTCTCAAGGCGCACATTAGAGCAGAACAGCAGCGCTCAAATAATTAATTTGTGTATATTTATTTAGTAATGCCTTAGTCCAGTCCAGTACAGGCAGTCGCTGTGGCCGAAATCGGCTAGGAGTTCATCATCATCATCATCATCATCACTACTACTACTACTACTACTACATTTTCATGAAACGACTTCATTGCTAAGTAAAGTATGTGACATCTATTTCAATTTAGCTGTGCATTACAATACCACTAAATACAATATTCTGATAAATTGAAATAGATTGTTTTGCTGGTAAAATATGTTTATATCAACTAAGATAATTCATTAATCAGATTTTCTGAATAAATTGCTAAACTGGGCTTGTTTTCAGTAAAAAATACCAGTTTGTCGCTTCAAGTTCATTTCTAAATGAATCTTTGTACTTAAGTGCCTTATCGGGAAGCGACAAAGTGGCACCTCTCACTAAAAACAATCACTAATGTGCTTAAGCCTAGTAAAATGTAGGTACCACTTTGTTGTTGATAAGGTTAATTTCGTAAGGATTATTTACGGCATTACCGCCTTATTGACCACCAACCAAAGCCACGCGGCGACGTTCCAAAAGTTTCATTTTGCATATTATTTGCTGTATCACCTAAAGAAAGGTAATTTGATCTTTATTTGTATTAATTAATTAAATTACGGAGAACAGTACATCTATAAATATTTAGTAGATATTTGGAAGGGCAGCTCCGTCATCAAAACTAAGCCATCGGGTGACGGTCTTGAAGCTGGTGGCGCGTATTACAGCAACATTGATTCTTGCACGAAGCCAGCCTAACAAAGTAGCTACTTTTTCCGTTTAAGTGATAAAGCAAAAAGTAAGTAGTATAAAACCGTAACATATGCCTACATCAAAAGTTGGGGAATAAGTAGAACTACAATGATCTTATGGTGGGGTATATAAAAATGGAATGCTTGAAAACACAATCGGCCCAATCGGGGCGCCCCACTGGAGGGCAAGACGACCGTTTAAGTATAAAGACGTAACAAATATACATTAGAAAGCGAGTTCCTACCTAAATAGGATATAGGTACTTTTGTAGTAAAGATCACCTAACAAACCGACAAACAAAAACAAAAGAACCAAACCCACAAAAAAAATAACTTTATTGCAATCAATCAAATCAATCAATGTTTTATTTGCCAGAATACTTAAGACGTGGTGTAGTAGGTACAAGGTGTTAAGGTACAGTAGATAAGTATTCCGTGCAACATGAAATAAACATCTGAAAAGCGATTAATTTGAAGGAAAATTATCTATGTATAAAATATTTCTAGAAACAGAAGCTTCCATCTGTAAACAAAATACTATAGCTGTCTTATTAACCTAACAGGTAAAATATATAGGTATAATGGTAAGTATTCGTTATGCTGTGGTTTTCATCGTAAAACCCCAAGTAGGTATTCATCGAGCATTAAGTATTTATTTCTTACAGACCTACTAATTTTGTACATCTTTTATTATTTAAGTAACTACGGACTTATTTTTAGATTAGATAAAACTTAAGTCCAATACAGTCTAGATTACATCGTACTACTCGTATTTCGCATCTGCTCTGCCACAAAAATATGCAGAAATATAACATCTTAGTAGTAGATAGTTTTGTAACCTTTTACACTGGCTCAGCTAATAAATTTATTTATTGAATATCTCAAAAACTATTAAGTATAGTTAAGACACCAGTCCCTTAGGAAAAAATAACTCGAGAAAAAATCTCCCGTTAAGGGAAATCAATAAAAACAGGGTAAACGGGCTAACAGTACGAATAGCCTCAAAATAGAATTAGCAGTACCAGCAGAAATCAGCCAGAATATTTTTGTAGAAGAAATGTCAGACAAACGTACCCCCGTTAATCCCGTTATGACAGATCTTTTAGTTACTTGCGTCTTACGATGGATTTTTTAAATAACGACTCAATTATAATTAAACATCCTCTCAAAATTCTAATAGCACCATTTGGTAAATTAAAACCACAAGACATAACCGTCAGCGGCAAAAGAGGTAAGCTTTCCAAAAAGGACTGCTTAGGTATGTCTTGATTTAAAAACGTTTTACAAGTTCTTAATACATATTAACAAATGCTTAGTAACAACGACAAATCCAAAAACTTGTGCAATCTTTAAAACAACGTCATGCATTGCTTACAAAGTATAAAACAAAGGTAGATTGTCTATAAAATAATCCAGTCTATAGGTATAGGTCTACTGCTGGGTGCAAACGCGAGAGATTGTTTGTACTTCAATACTATTCTACATTATAAAATTAAAAGCGACAAAAAAACTAGTGTCTAATTAAAATTAATAACGCTAACTGACGTTATAAAATATTAAACTATAAACTCAGTGAAATGTTATAAACAACGTATCGGAGCGTAGAACAAAAAATCAATCCACAAAGTACGAGTTATAACTGTTATAAAAAGCGAGTGAAGCGACCCTGACAAACAATACAACGAGTCAGGGTAGACAATCAATTCTGCTACACCGCTAACTTTCACATCCGCCAATCCAACATACTTTATGATACTAATCTATCTCATACACTACTAGGACCTAGGTATACAATGAATCAAACATGAACCTTCATCAACACATTCCCTTACAGACAAATTATTTCCACGTACTACTTTACAGCATCGCTTTCGAAAATCTATGTACGCTTACATAGCAATGGCGTCCGCCCAATGCACTCGCTATCGCCGGGCATCGGCGAGCTGGCAACGTAGCGCGTCGCAGGCGCATTCCTCGCCTGCAACGTCGCGCCACCCGCGCACGCCTTTGTTCGGTGGCGTCGCTAAATGATAAAATGGTCGCGAAGACAATTTTTGTGGTGCAGTTTTAAAGAGTTTCGTTTGTGTATGATTGGGTTTTGGATGATTGTAGATGTTGGAAATGTTTAACGGGGGCTAGCGAATTACGTTTCGAGTTAATAATATCATGTTTTAGGTAGTATTGTATGTTAAATTGATACATTCGATCATAATAAATAGAGACATCAAAATGTCAAATTAGAGGATTCTCTTATTTACCGATTTACTAAGTTAACGATGCACATTTAAATGCATATGGAATGTTTTCAAAAACAGGTTTTCAAGACAATACAATACAAAAGGAGATTTTCGTTTAACTATTGAATACGTAATATAAGTAGGTAATATGGGTAAATAATATGTGAAATTTTAAAGCAGAGACCCGTCAAAAACCCCGCCTCACTTCTTCCTTAAGAGCGGGCAGAGTGTTTGCCGCGGACACGAAATAGGCATTTAGCGGCCCCGCACTGCTCGCTATCTGTGTGCGTGCGCGCACGCACACTACTACACCGGCGCGTCATTATTCGGGCGTTAAAAGGTTATAACTTAGAAATCTTAGAATTCCTCATTTTTATAATCCTTTGATACAGATATTGTATTAATTCACCTAATATTTGTTCGGTTTTTCCAAATGATTTTATTATTTGTGTTTGTATTTAGTACTAAAGAAAGGTACCATTCTGTCGGTTGTTGATAAGGTTAATTTCTAAACTAATATTTATGACATTCGCGCCTTATCGACAACCGGCAGAATGGCAAAGTGCCTTTTTCTAAATAAAAGCACATTTTTTATGATTTCATATGTGGCTATTTACGGCTAAAGGTACCTTATGGACGGTCGGCGCTTACGTCGCGTTGCAGCGCATTATTATCAGCGTCTTTGTTAACAGCGTAAGCGCCGATCGTCCATAAGGTACCTTTCACCGCAAAACGTCACATATTATGAAATCGTTAAAAAATTGTGTCGTTTTCTTGGTAAAAGTACCACATTGTCGCCTGTTGATAAGGTTTTCCAAGTGATTCTTTATGACAGAAGCGCCTTATCATTCTTATCAATAAGCGACAATGTGGTATCTTTCTTTACCCAGAAAACGTCACTTTTATAATATTGATTATATCAATATTTATAAATTTTGTAAGGTTGACTCAGATTTGGATAAAAATCGATATCCGAGGATCCGACGAAGTGATTAACATGAATCCAGAGTCAAAATGGTAAAATATTGTAAAAACCGACGCCATCTTGGATTTTGTAAGATCAACTCCGATTTGGATAAAAATTGATATCTGACGATCCGGCGGGGTCCTTAACATGAATCTAGAATCAAAATAGTTAAATATTGTAAAAAGCGACGCCATCTTGGACTTTGTGAGATTAACTCCGATTTGGATAAAAATCGATATCTGACGATCCGGCGGGGTCCTTAACATGAATCCAGAATCAAAATCGTTAAATATTGTAAAAAGCGACGCCATCTTGGATTTTGTGAGATTAACTGCGATTTGGATAAAAATCGATATCCGAGGATCCGACGGAGTGATTAACATGAATCCAGAGTCAAAATTGTAAAATATTGTTAAAACCGACGCCATCTTGGATTTTGTAAGATCAACTCCGATTTGGATAAAAAATTATATCTGACGATCCGGCGGGGGCCTTAACATGAATCCAGAATCAAAATCGTTAAATATTGTAAAAAGCGACGCCATCTTGGACTTTGTGAGATTAACTCCGATTTGGATAAAAATCGATATCTGACGATCCGGCGGGGTCCTTAACATGAATCCAGAATCAAAATATTTAAATATTGTAAAAAGCGACGCCATCTTGGATTTTGTGAGATTAACTGCGATTTGGATAAAAATCGATATCTGAGAATCCGGCGGGTTGATTAACATGAATCTTGAGTCAAAATTGTAAAATATTGTTAAAACCGACGCCATCTTGGATTTTGTAAGATCAACTCCGATTTGGATAAAAATTGATATCTGACGATCCGGTGGGGTCCTTAACATGAATCCAGAATCAAAATCGTTAAATATTGTAAAAAGCGACGCCATCTTGGACTTTGTGAGATTAGCTCCGATTTGGATAAAAATCGATATCTGAGGATCCGGCGGGGTGATTAACATGAATCTTGAGTCAAAATTGTAAAATATTGTTAAAACCGACGCCATCTTGGATTTTGTGAGATTAACTGCGATTTGGATAAAAATCGATATCTGAGGATCCGGCGGGGTGATTAACACGAATCTTGAGTCAAAATTGTAAAATATTGTTAAAACCGACGCCATCTTGGATTTTGTAAGATCAACTCCGATTTGGATAAAAATTGATATCTGACGATCCGGCGGGGTCCTTAACATGAATCTAGAATCAAAATTGGAAAATATGGTAAGAATCGACGCCATCTTGGATTTTGTGATATCAACTCCGATTTGGATAAAAATCGTCAGATATCGATTTTTATCCAAATCAGAGATAATTTTCCAAAATCCAATTTGGCGTCGGTGTTGACATTATTTAACAATTTTGACTATGGATTCATGTTATGGACCCCGCTGAATCGTCAGATATCGATTTTTATTCAAATCGGAGTTAATCTCACAAAATCAAAGATGGCGTCACTTATTACAATATTATACAGTTTTGATTCTGGATTCATGTTAAGGACCCCGCCGGATCATGAGATATCGATTTTTATCCAAATCAGAGTTTATCTTACAAAATCCAATATGGCGTCAGTGTTGACGTTAATTAACAATTTTGACCATGGATTCATGTTATGGACCCCGCCAGATCGTCAGATATCGATTTTTATCCAAATCAGAGTTAATTTTACAAAATCCAATATGGCGTCTATTCTTACCATATTTTCCAATTTTGACTTAAGATTCATGTTAGTCACCCTGCCGGCTCCTCAGATATCGATTTTTATCCAAATCGCAGTTAATCTCAAAAAGTCCAAGATGGCGTCGCTTTTGACAATATTTTACGATTTTGATTCTGGATTCATGTTTAGGACCCCGCCGGATCGTCATATATCGATTTTTATCCAAATCAGAGTTGATCTTACAAAATCCAAGATGGCGTCGGTTTTAACAATATTTTACAATTTTGACTCAAGATTCATGTCAATCACCCCGCCAGATCCTCAGATATCGATTTTTATCCAAATCTGAGCTAATCTCACAAAATCCAAGATGGCGTCGCTTTTGACAATATTTGACGATTTTGATTCTGGATTCATGTTAAGGACCCCGCCGGATAGTCAGATATCGCTTTTATCCAAATCGGAGTTGATTTTACAAAATCCAAGATGGCGTCGCTTTTTGCAATATTTTACGATTTTTAATCTGGATTCATGTTAAGGACCCCGCCGGATAGTCAGATATCGATTGTTATCCAAATCGGAGTTGATTTTACAAAATCCAAGATGGCGTCGCTTTTTGCAATATTTTACGATTTTTAATCTGGATTCATGTTAAGGACCCCGCCGGATAGTCAGATATCGATTGTTATCCAAATCGGAGTTGATTTTACAAAATCCAAGATGGCGTCGCTTTTTACAATATTTTACGATTTTGATTCTGGATTCATGTTAATCACCCCGCCGGATCCTCAGATATCGATTTTTATCCAAATCGGAGCTAATCTCACAAAGTCCAAGATGGCGTCGCTTTTTACAATATTTAACGATTTTGATTCTGGATTCATGTTAAGGACCCCGCCGGATCGTCAGATATCAATTTTTATCCAACTCGGAGTTGATCTCACAAAATCCAAGATGGCGTCGCTTTTTACAATATTTTACGATTTTGATTCTGGATTCATGTTAATCACCCCGCCGGATCCTCAGATATCGATTTTTATCCAAATCGGAGCTAATCTCACAAAGTCCAAGATGGCGTCGCTTTTTACAATATTTAACGATTTTGATTCTGGATTCATGTTAAGGACCCCGCCGGATCCTCAGATATCGATTTTTATCCAAATCGGAGTTGATCTTACAAAATCCAAGATGGCGTCCGTTTTAACAATATTTTACAATTTTGACTCTGGATTCATGTTAAGGACCCCGCCGGATAGTCAGATATCGATTTTTATGCAAATCGGAGTTGATTTTACAAAATCCAAGATGGCGTCGGTTTTTAAAATATTTTACAATTTTGACTCTGGATTCATGTTAATCACTCCTTCGGATCCTTAGATATCGATTTTTATCCAAATCGGAGTTAAGCTCACAAAATCCAAGATGGCGTCACTTTTTACAATATTTTACGATTTTGATTCTGGATTCATGTTAAGGACCCCGCCGGATCGTCAGATATCAATTTTTATCCAAATCGGAGTTGATCTTACAAAATCTAAGATGGCGTCGGTTTTAACAATATTTTACAATTTTGACTCAAGATTCATGTTAATCACCCCGCTGGATCCTCAGATATCGATTTTTATCCAAATCGGAGCTAATCTCACAAAATCCAAGATGGCGTCGCTTTTTACAATATTTGACGATTTTGATTCTGGATTCATGTTAAGGACCCCGCCGGATAGTCAGATATCGATTTTTATCCAAATCGGAGTTGATTTTACAAAATCCAAGATGGCGTCGGTTTTTACAATATTTTACAATATTGATCCTAGATTCATGTCATGGTCCCCACTGGATCCTCAGATATCAATTTTCATCCAAATCGGAGTTTATCGCACAAAATCCAAGATGGCGTCGCTTTTTACAGTATTTTACGATTTTGATTCTGGATTCATGGTAAGGACCCCGCCGGATCGTCAGATATCGATTTTTATCCAAATCGGAGTTTATCTTACAAAATCCAAGATGGCGTCGGTTTAAACAATATTTAACAAATTTGACTCATTATTCATGTTAATCACCCCGCCGGATCCTCAGATATCGATTTTTATCCAAATCGGAGTCAACCTTACAAAATTTATAAATATTAATGTAATAAATACAATTTATAATTTTTTAATATATTTGTAAATATCTGCTCCATCATCAGACCTTGGAAACCATGCATGGCCCAAGTGCTCGTCGAATCAAAACTAACGAGTCTAAACACGAAGGTATTCTATCAACTGGTTCCTGAGTACCAGTTGACACTTTACTGCTCCACCATCAGACCTTGGACACCATGTATAGCCCAAGTGCTCGTCAAAACAAAATCTACGAGTCTGAACACGAAGGTATTCCACCCACTGGTTCCTGAGTACCGGTTGACACCTTTTTGCTCCATCATCAGACCTTGGACACCACTCACGATCCAAGTGCTCGTCAAAACAATACAAATGACTCCAAACATGGGGGTATTACATCAACTACTGCCTGAGTTCCGGTGGCCGCCTTTCTGCTCCATCATCAGACCTTGGACACCACCTACGGCCCAAGTGCTCGCCTAACCAAACCTAACGAGCCCAAACACAGGGGTATTACATCAACTACTTCCTGAGTTCCGCTGGTCATCTTTCTGCTCCATCATCAGACCTTGGACACCAGTCACGGTCCAAGTGCCCGCCAAAACAATACAAATGAGTCCAAACACGGGGGTATTACATCAACTACTTCCTGAGTTCCGGTGGTCATATTTCTGCTCCATCATCAGACCTTGGACACCACTCACGGTCCAAGTGCTCACCAGAACAAACCTAACGAGCCCAAACACGGGGGTATTACATCAACTACTTCCTGAGTTCCGGTGGTCATCTTTCTGCTCCATCATCAGACCTTGGACACCACTCACGGTCCAAGTGCTCACCAGAACAAACCTAACGAGCCCAAACACGGGGGTATTACATCAACTACTTCCTGAGTTCCGGTGGTCATCTTTCTGCTTCATCATCAGACCTTGGACACCAGTCACGGTCCAAGTGCCCGCCAAAACAATACAAATGAGTCCAAACACGGGGGTATTACATCAACTACTTCCTGAGTTCCGGTGGCCACCTTTCTACTCCGTCATCAGACCTTGGACATCTTCTACGGTCCAAGTGACACTATATACAATGAGGTATAAACGAAACTAACTCTGTATGTCATTCATTTTGAACTGGTTGCTATTGCCTATTTCCTTCGGAAACACAAAAAATGGTAAAAAAATTCTTATACCGTTTTGCTACCTATAACGCAGTATACGTACACAATGAACATCGATTTATTTCAAGATGTAGACGCTCCGCAGAGAGACGTGGTGTCGCTTCGAACATTCGGGGCCGACTGACTATTTCGAGTGTTGCTCACTTGTTATATTTCAACGATCAGATTCCATAGTAATTTTGTATGGCGGATTTTTAGGACGTTTTAAAAAAATCATAATTAATTAATGAACCAGTATTATGTAACAAGACTATACGAATTCAGTAGCTTGTATATTTGAGATTGGATAGAGTTAGTTTTTAAAAATAAAGCAAATGATTTTTCATTCACTTTGGCATAAACGCTGACACGCGTTTTTCTCAATTTTGCTGCGTCTTTGCGTAGACATATTTACTAAACTGTACATTATTGTAGATTGTAAATACACGAATATGGTAGACACACTCTTTGAGATAATAATTACATGCATCTTGTATGTCTTTGCAAATAATTGAGGACGCCACAGTCTTAACCGTAACTGTCGTTTACGTTGAAAACACTCTGCCCCCTCTTAAATACATAATGATAACATTGATAGGTAGGTAACTTAATTTCTTTATAAACATGTTTTCGTTGAGTCTAAAGGTTGATAGAGTCATATCATAAACCACACCTTCCATGGGTTTGAATAGTTTGCAATATGATCGATATTAGTCAAGCAGCTATAAATATTGTATGACAAATGGAAATAATTTGTTAGGTAATGGGGTATTTCCTTTACATTTTAGACAAATAACACTAACCTGCAAATAAATAAACTATCTTACATAGGTACCTACGAGTATTAAGTAGGTATGGTATTACTCGTTTAACGTCTTCCATCTCAGTTTTCGTGACAATTTCATATAAAAGTGATCTATTTTCAGTAAAAGCGGTCACGTTTACACACAATGACCCGTTTCTATTGCGCTAAAGTGCACTTACATGAACGTGACACACGTAGCATTCGCGCAGATGAGACTGCCAGCCCCCTCTGTCGGTCGGGTGGAGGGAAAGTTTCGCAGGCGTATCAAGATATTAAACATAATATACTAATTTGACATATATCTACCGGTATCGCTGCTGTATGTGTACAAGGTGCATTGAGACGCCGAGACTGATGTCAAATGATATAATATTTTTGAATATCTGAATGCATTCGTGGATTAAATGTGTGGTGCGCAGCTGCGCTACAATTTGTCGCTAATAAACACTAATTGCGTTTATTAACGGCAAATCATTACTTATTTATGGGTGAAACAACTATTTGACAAATGCAGCACAGTTTGTTAGAAGAAACGCCGTAGTATGTTCTACTGACATGCTTGGTAGATGGCCCATCACGGAAAGAGAATATAACTACCAAAATAAAACACGTTTTGAGAATTCCAATGCCATAAAACCGTGATTTTAAAAATGACCTACGAGTGACCATGGCAACATGACGAGAAATATGTAGTTGATTAATCCTTATAAAATATATTCGTAACTATTTCTGCAATAAATCCAATAATCCAATTCATAAAGACTGTAAGTACACGATAAAATCCGGGCATGCAAGATCCGGTCTATTTCCAAAACCACCGCTGATTGTATACTTACGCGTAATTTACAGTAATAAACTGAATATATGTATAATACTAAATAAAAACAATAGAACCGTAGTAATATCTCAAGGTGTGAGTAAGTTTTCACCATGTATATTTCATCATACGTAAATTATTTTGTCCATTGGATTTTCCAACAATTTTCTTATCCTTTATTTTAAAATTAGTTATTTTCTTTAATATATAATACTTTCTTATTTCCAGTAATATACCGCGTTGTACCCTAATAAATTGTGTGCAAAAGGCCAATATTTATTTAATGAGTGTAAGTTTCCGGAAGTAAGAAAGTATTATAACTTTGGTGAATTTGACTTTTTGACAGAAAATTTAATACCTAATCCACAACGCAGGCTTCGTCATATGTACACAAGTAAGTCAGTTCAGTATTCGTAATTGGTTTGGCAAAAATTGTTGCAGCACCTTCGATAATTTACGAAGTAGAAGTGAAAATGGAATATCATGTTAGGGAAAAACATTTTCTCGTCGGAAACTGACAACGATCAACCCGGGTAAATGGAGACAGTTATTAGAAACATCGTGATAATGCTATTTATTCTTCCTCCTAGCGGTATCCCGGCTTATGACACGGTAACAAGCAGCCTGGGGGTCCGCTTTGACAACGAATCCCAAGATTTTACGTAGGCGCTAGTTTTACGAAAGCGACTGCTATCTAATCTAACCAACCCGGAGGGTAAACTAGGCGGGATTAGTTCAGTTTTCTCAGGATATTTTCCGTCACCGAAAAGCAATTGGTAAATATCAAATGATTTTTCGTACATACGTTCCTAAAAACTCATTGGTACGAGCCGACAGGATTTGAACCCATGACCATCGGGTTGAAAGGCTCACGTCATGTAATACCGCTGGGCCGCCAACGCTCACCAATAGACTATTTATTACATTATTTAAATAACATCGATGTATCGTAGGTAGATGAGAATTAAGGTATGTAGTTGTAAAGTTGAGCTTTATACACAGTTACAGTTTATCAAATACACAGAGTCAAACCACGTTATATATTCCAAGGAAATGAACTGTCAACTTTAAAAAGTTATTTTAAACGTCAAACTTCAATTAAATTATGACGTTTACTTAACACTTTCACCGCCTGTGCTATCAAAATGTAGGAAACTGACTACACAATTTTAAAGGAGGTCTTCATTCGTGTGATTTTTAAAATTGAAATATATGTCAGACTTCTTTATGTCATAAAAAAACTTTCTATAACGACATCCTATTAAGTGGGTTATGTCGTGGCATGAGTGAATGTTTTTTAGTAAAAGGTAACCCTTTCTCACTCGTTGATGTTGATGGACCTTATTTCTAAATTAATCATTAATGTCGTTATTCATAAACGCTCATCAAACCTCCGCTAGCTAATTTGTCGGTTGTCCTTATAGTTCTTATATGTTTGTCTTTATCTGTCAGTTTGACATTTGCGTTTGCTAAAAAGGGACAAAACATATTTTAACTAATATGGGGGGTATGTTAAGTTTTTATGAATAAGGCAGTAAGGCTTTAGTGGAAGGTTTTACTAAAGACAATCAAGTAATATACACACATATGACGATTTTAACGGCCTCGTAGCGCAGTCGGTAGTGACCCTGCTTACGAAGCCGGAGGTCCCGGGTTCGAATCCTGGTCAAGGCATTTATTTGTGTGTTTATCACGAATATTTGTTCCTGAGTTGTGGATGTTTTTTATGTATTTAAGTATTTGTATGTATCTATCTATTATATACCTATATCGTCGCCTAGTACTCAACTCACAACACAAGCCTTATTGAGCTTACCGTGGGACTAGGTCGATTTGTGTAAGATTGTCCCATAATATAAATTTATTTATTTATTTTATATGATGAAGAACATTTATTAATTTTAATACACAGGTACATAATAGGTCTTATAATAAGAATTACAAATAAATTTATATGATCAGCTAATTTTCTTAAGGCCGTTGGGCTTAATGTAATAAGCCATAAAATACTCCAAAAAAATTGAGAGATAGAAGGTCATTGGGAGCAGGAACGGCCTTAAGGGAAATATCCAATGGTTTTACTTGCTCTCGAGTGTCACAAATCGTCAGACTCAGAACAGTCAGAACCATCAAGTTCCTCAAGTTACAAGTTCAGACAATACCGCGAATATCGAACGAAATTAATTTTGTACGAAAAATCAGGTTTTTGGTATATATTTTTTTTTTCGGGGAAAAGCTCAGTTACGATTTTTCAATAGCGCTTCGACACTCAGGGTGAAAATACTAAGAAAGTAAAGTACCTACGTTGTATTGAAAACTATGAATAATATCCAGTTACGAATGGGCTGCAACAAACGATGAAAATAGAACACGGGTTTTCCGGAAATAGTACATAGGCATGTTCCATCACTAACATAGTATTTAGTGTAGTTTAGATTACTAAAAATACATGCTCAAAAATGTATACGGGTTCAAATCCCGACTCGTACCAATGAGTTTTTTGAAACTTAGGTATATAATTTGATATTTACCAACCGCTTTTCGGTTCAGGAAAACATCGTGAGGAAACCGGACTAATTCTAATAGGGCCTAGTTTGCCCTCTGGCAGGTCAGATCGCAGTCGCTTTCGTAAAACTAGCGCCTACGCCAAATCTTGGGATTCGTTTTCAAAGCGGACCCCAGGCTCACTGAGCCGTGGCATAGGTCGGAAAAACACTAGGAAGATTCGTTCTATGTGCTACTAAATGTATCCTACATTAATAGTTATTGGTTTTGCATAAGGTAAGTACTATGTTTTTGTTCATAATTCATTCATTTATTGCAAGAACATAGTTAATAGTAGTGTCCGACTGAAGCTTCGGTTTCGGCCGGTTTCGGCCTAAAAATCATGTTTCGGCCAAAGGTTCGGTTTCGGCCAAAACCAGCCGAACTTTTCGGCCGCGCCGAAACATACAATATCGTACTTTCGGGTCGCGTTCGACTGACGTCAGGTGAGCTCGGCACGGCTGGCAATATGACATCATATGATAATTTGATAATACAAAAGTTTCAATCTGAGAAAAGTGAAATCGGACCATGGAGATGTTTCGTTATTCATACATTTGAAAAAAAAGCTAACTGTCATTTTATTCAGCGTTTTTATCACATTTATCAAAGGTTCGGTTTCGGTCCAAACCAGAATCCATACCGAACCTTCGGTTTCGGCAAAAAAGCATGTTTCGGTCGGACACTAGTTAATAGTGAACAGAGCGCCTACCACTAACCGCGAACGAAAGTATACCTCCCTTTCGCACTTGTAATTTCTCACTCAAGTGCGACAGAGAGGTGAAACTTCGTTCGTCGTTCGTGGTAGGCCTTCAGGTCGGCCGGCGAAGTACCGCTGCATAGATCTGGTGATCACGGACCTGTGTGAGCTTGAAGCCAGAAACTGGTGAGAGATTGCGCAGGATCGGGTAAAGTGGCGAGTCGTGTTGTTGTGTCGGAGACCAAGACTCAATTTGGGTCGCTGAACCAGTTCAGTTAGTTAGTTTTAATTACGTGTTTTTGCAAGCTATTGAAGTGTTAAAAATCTACCTCGTGGTTCCTAAGAACTTTAAATGCCACCCACTCTATAACAAGAAATTGTTAGGTTAGCCATCTACAAAATTTCTATACATGTTTTTGTGTTTTTTAACAAAAAAAGTCTGAACGCCTTTTCACAATTTTTTCCTACGATAACGTTATAGGTGTATAGAATACTTGAAACTAATTTTCCGAAATTCCTCAGTTTAGAAACTAATTTGAATACTTTACAAACTTTGGTTGAGAGATCACTTTTCTTTAGTATCTAAACTTGTTTTTAAGTGCATGGGTTCTATATAGTTAAAATTAGTTGGAACTAAACTAAACTCACTTTGTTGAAATGACTTAATTGAACGTTTAAAATTAGAATGATGATTCCTTTACAAAGGCACTCCAAATTATCGGTAAATTTACAAAAACTTACAAGAAATTTAAGGAATTTTTTTGCTGTGGTGATTTACAAGCCACACAATTCTTGCCCAAAAGTATAATAAGGTATATGATTTTAAGCTGACATGGTCATTTGCATTAACTAATATCTAAAACGAGATAATTACCATGTATGTTTGCTCGCGGCTCGTCAGTTTACTCCGTGAACATGGCACTTGCAACAGTGTCGAAATATCGGGTGCTCAAACAAACATACATGGTAATCATCCCGTTTTAGATATTACTTACAATATAGTAAGGTATTCTGTTATTTATTATATATTTATTCCTTTATGAATAAACGAAGTAAGAACGACGAGCTCATGTGACGTCATGTTACCTGCAGGCCTAAGATGGTTATCGTCAAAGGTCATCTGATTAATGTTATAAGTTGATATATATTTAATATTATAAATGGGAAAGTGTGTGTGTCTGTTTGTTTGTCCGTCTTTCACTGCAAAACGGAGCGACGAATTGACGTGATTTTTAAGTGGAGATAGTTAAAGGGATGGAGAGTGACATCAGGCTACTATTTATCTCTTTCTACCGCGAGCGAAGCTAGTAAGTTGATAAACATACAAGTTGCACGGATAGCGCGACGGTTATTGTTGTCAAATGTGAATAACTATAAAATTATCAGAAACTGTCTTAAAATGCTAAAAAACTGTGTATTATCCAGACACTATCACGCTATCCGCTTGGCAGCTCAGCCCTGCTGGGTGACGGAGCAAAGCTCCAAAAGACTGAGGAAACCATGTACAAATTCATAAACGATGTTTCTTAGAACAAAGACCAAGTTGGATCGATTATTCGTCCCCGAAAACGCCCATGTTTATCGTATGTACCGTAGAAATCGATGAAGCTTTTTTAAACAAGAGATTAAATAGATAATATATCTATTGGTTACATTTAAATATCATAATTTTTACTTCTTCATAAGTAAATAAATAAGTTTAACGAAGTAATCCGAGAGCTTCTCCGTGAGTAGACAATACTTATATCAAATATGTGTTTGAAAACGTATACCACTGTCAGGTACATTTTAAAAATTCGTCAAGCATCATGCAAATTCAGTTTTCCTTTCCGATGTAAATTTGTCTCCGTGTACATAAACTTCGGTGAGCTTACTATTCTGAATCCACTGTTTTCGATGTTTTTTGATAGTTTAGAAACTGCGTAAACAAGTTTCAAGTACATTTGATAATTAGAATAATTACCTACACACATTTCAAGTACATTAAAAACAACGTGCCGGACTGGCCATCTCCTAGAGATTGAGAATCGATTGTGAGATTTCTACTACAGGTATACCAGCAGTAGGAGTGGGACTGTCTACAACAAAAATGTCTACAACATGATGTCATTCTGACTAAGCTTTATTCGACAGATCTATAGTAAAAAATACCTATTATCGTCTATCGGGCGACCGAGCGAAACTCGAGTAAATTGAAACCCCGCGCGTTTTCTCAGATAAAACACCAACCTAGATGGAATTTGCACCCCCAAAAATCGTCGAAAAATCGAAAAAATATTTATGTGTTTATCACAAACATTTGTTCCTGAGTTATGGATGTTTTCTATGTATTTAAGTATTTATATGTATCTATCTATTATATATATCATCGTCTAGTACCCACAACACAAGCCTTATTGAGCTTACTGTGGGACTAGGTCGATTTGTGTAAGATTGTCCTATAATATTTATTTATTTGTAATTCAACTCTCAACAAAGAGGTGGAATTGTTCATTTTGACCGCGGTCATTACGTTTCTATTTCTATACATAGTATTCTTCCAAGTTACAAACTAGTCAATCCATGTATACTTTTATACTCCAGCACTTCTATTTATCAATAACAAGACTGACAGCGATATTAAAAAGAACACTGCTCCTATCGATTTTCATACAATATATTGGCACTTTTATTTTAATTTTATAGTGGTCATACGACATCTTCCACATTCTGCCACCTTTCTAGATTCTGCATTTTTTGCTAGTGTAGCTGTCGTAGAAAAACTAGCATATGCAACAGCTAGTAATTGGTTCTTTAAACTTTCGGGTCTATTATTACGCGGCGACCCTCAAGTTTTAAAAACCTTTATTATATCACTGTTGCATAAACTGCTATTAACGATACTTATCCAAAACGTTGAGTATTAAAAAATAATATAAATACCAGTCGGAACCCTAACATTATAATATCGTAAACATGCCTATGCCGCGTTTAGCTTTTAGTAAGGGATTATAGAGCCACTTGCTAACACGACGTTAACTATCATATTCCATACGATACAAACGCCTAACCCCGGGTTAACTAGCAAACTTCGGTTGTACAAGTGGCCCTTGGACTCGTGCTTTGTTGTTTACAATGTAAATGTATGGGAAAAACCGCCCACATGTACAAGCTTAGAATCGTCTGCTTTTTTAGTGAAAACTGAGCCCTGGAAACATTTCAATAAATAGGCTATATGCACTTGAAATAGATAAGGCTTATATTTTTTTCTCAGAAACTATGTTGGTTCAGCATTATATCCCTATCAAAATTTCTTAATTTTATTTTATTTTAGCTGTGAAAATAATTATTGAAAAGTGCAAAAAAATGTGTGAAATTACAAACGGTTAAAACGCTGTGACGTCGAGTGTGACGTCATTGGATAGTGGTGCCTGTACACCAAGCCAAGAACGCGAATGAACAGAGAGCCGCTGTATGTAATCTCGCGTCTCGGTTTCTCAAATGTTTGGTGTACAGCCGGCACAGAAGCACTAGTATCCAGATCATTAAAAAAAAAGCATGCGAATCGTGAATCGTCTGTGTCAAATTGTATACATGTTCTCGTATGGAATTTCCTTCATAAGATATCTAGTGTTTCTCGTTCTGCTACTCATATTTTTGCATTTTGGCACAATCCAATACATATCCCATCTTTAAAGCGGTTTTATGACTTGTATGTCGTTTTCCATTGTAAATGTAAACACAATCGGCTGAACAATACAAGACTAATTAAATAATAAACATTTTTTAGGTTATGTTGGGCCGATCAAACACGTTCATAAATCATAATCTTAATTCACATCAATTGATCTGAGAAATTTATTATATCTGAAAAAATCAGGATACGTGTGAGCAATATCTAAATTGTACGTAATTTTATGCATTATTAATTCACAATATAATTGTAATTATGCATCGTAATCTGCATGCCTACCACAAACATCGAAAATTGGCATTGACGGGAAAGCTCTTTGTCACTCTAATATGCAAGTGTGACAGAGACGGAGGTATAAATAAATTCGCAATCGTTCGACTTTCGTGGTATAGGCCCTGATTCAGACTGTGTGCCGGCCTTAGATGAGAAATGACGTCACGGCTCAGCTTGTCGGAATGGCGGGCGTTTCAAACGCCCGTTTTTATTTGGAGTTTTTGAAAGAAGATTTATCTACTAAATTTTAGTTATTATGCGCTGAAATTTATTTTACAGTATTTTTATGATAAAAGCTATCATCCAACAGTATTTAAAAAAATAGTGAATATTCCCTATTGTCAGTATTACGTATTTAGGCTGTGCTGTCTGTCAGTATCCATTCTTATGAAGAGACCTTCTAGTGACCTTCCTAAGAGAGAATTTAATGCACTATAAATAAATATATGAATTTTATAATAATTAACTTTTTTTGTATTGATGACGAAGACAACCTGGAAGCTTTCTGCGCAGACTGGTGGGAAACAGCAGAGAATAGGGCCGAACGGAGAAGAGAAAATGGAGCCTTTGCCCAGCTGTGGGACACCTACGTTAGGCTACGAAATGTTGAGTACAAATTAAATGTAAACACGCGTTCAGAATTGCATGGGCAGTTTATGAATGAATTCATTCTTAAATTGCCCATGCAATTCTGAACGCTATAGTACCTACATACTTACTATGATTGGTCGCATAACAATTAAAGATATCGTGTGACACTTATGCATATGCAGTTCAATGTTCGTTAGCATGATTGATTTAACTTCAATCTGCTTCCATTGAACATTATTTTTCATTTCTCATGCTTTGAAAGTGGGTCATTGTTTATCTATCTATTCTCGACTTGTAAACACCAAGCAGAACTAATTGTCAACAATATTCTTATTTACTCACACCAGAAACAAATTCACACAAATTCACGGATTTAGTTCTTTCTCTCAAAATATTGAAATTTATTGTAGCAATTATCATACGTAAATATCTGAATTCGTTAAAATATTGTGATTTTTCGAATCAAATGTACCTAAGAGTCTCATTGGTTTTATTTAGCGGTGACAAGATGGAATAAACTTAAAAAGCTATTTTATTACTTTAATATGTGCAGGTAAGCAATGGCAAAAAGTAATTCAGAAGTACTTTATTTATTAGTCATACTACTCATACTATTAGAAGAACAACCCAATTCTGTTTGTAGAAAATAGCGGCATATTTTAAATATCGTGGTTAGCAAGACTGTATTTGAATAAGTAATACTTACGTATACTTACACGTTCTATGTTTTATTTGTGGCATGTAACATTAACAAAACGTTTGCTTGTGGTTGTACTTAATTCAAGGATAATAGCTGCTAATACCCAATACAATGGCTGGTCTAACATTATTTGGTGATATGTGATGTTTGTTTTGGGATATTTTGAGGTTAGGATTTAGGTTTTCAAAGTTATCTATTGCAAAAACTGATATGAATGAAGTTATTTCTTGATTTCAGAATAACATTACATTACACGTAAAAGGGTACTCAATGGAGTCCAAGAAAACCGATTATGAGTTTATCACTCGCTCAAGGCAATTGCTGTAAATTTTATTGAATTTATTCTCACCATAACATTTAAATTTATTGTGTGTTTACCCCAAATTTCTACATAGACTTTTCGTTGGGTAGTTACACAAATCTCTGTTTTGACATTTTGCTGGGACATCAGTCAGCCGCGACCATGACCAGTGAAACCTGTGTCGAAACGTCGGTAAATAAGGTAAACAAGTTAATTCGCGTTAGACCCGTTTAATAATTATGTTTATTCTCACCACTTTTCAAGTTCAATAGAAATGAAACCTGAATAAATGATATATAAGAAGAAATTATAGTAAACAGTGAAACAAAGTTACCTATGTTTGTTTTCAATAAAATAAATTATATTATGCCGTTGTTGCGTATATTCTACACTTTTGGAATGATACCGCCAAGATTTTCTTCAAGAAGTTAAAGAAGTAGTTTTAGCTTTACAGTTGTTTTTTTTACTTTCCTCGCATTCAAAATGAAAAGTAGAGTGTTTAACTCGGGTAAAAGGTAAGTACACATTTCCGACTCGCACTATTGGCGCCCTCACTTCGTTCGAGCGCCAGATGACCTGGTCGGAAATGCGTGCCTTTCAGCCCTTGTTAAATCTATTATTATTAATAAAATTATACTGGAAATAATTATGACATAAAAATGTAGCATATTCTAAACCAATATTTCTTAAAAGCCTGAATGGCCGTCGCAACACATCAAATGTGATCGTTTTCAGTAACAGGAACCAGTTTGTCGGTTGCCGATACGCCGATACTACTGCCGTAAAGATTCATTTAGAACTCTATCAACAAGTGACAACGTGGTACCTTTTACGGAAACCAGACACATATTTACCAGTTACCTATAGATGCACTGCGAATGACGTCAAAGTGAGATCATAGTGATATCATTTAGTGAAGTTTGCATATCACAGCCTTGGCTATTCATTCAATCTAATTAATATGACCTTTTTGGTATACTAGTAGGTACCTATTTTGCAGAAATTACAACTTCAGAATAATGTTTCTTAAGGACCAATCAACTAGGTATTTCTTGTCTCAATTCGCCTAATACTGGTACATTCTTGGATACTGCCTCCCGGTTCTGAGGGAGAAGATAAATGAATGTTTTTTTTTATACTACGACGGTGACAAACAAGCATACGGCCCGCCTGATGGTAAGCGGTCACCGTAGCCTATAGACGCCTGCAACTCAAGGGGTGTGACATGCGCGTTGCCGACCCTTTAAATAAAGGAGGATGCGCTGTGTTGACAGCTAAAGAGGCAAGCTTTGCTCCGTGGGTCCCCAGCTGTCAACACAGTGAATGCTCTTAAAGCTCTGGCGACCTTACTCACCAACAGAAACACAACACTATGAGTAGGGTCTAGTGTTATTAAACTGCGGTTTTCTGTAAGGTGGAGGTACTTCCCCAGAGGAGAGGAGGTACATAAAGTTTTTTTTCTCTAATTTCACATTAACTAAACAAAAAACAATGCGTCTCTTTCTAAATGCGTCGTTCTCAAAGCTCTCAAGTATTTAATACCGTCGTTATTACACATAGTGGATTATACATATGCGGCCACTCAATTCTATCCCCGTTTCAAACGTAAATTGGACTTAATTCTCAGCGTCTGCACGTGCCTTGCGTACTAAACTCCAGACTGAATTAAAGCTAATCTCATTCAGATTATAACTACTTGTTTGCGAAGTTTCGTTCTGGCACCTTCACTCTTTAGCTGTGGAGGCAATGAGTGAGAGAGGAAGTGCCTATGTGAGTTGGTCGACTCTTGAGAGATGTAGGTAGGAAAGTTAACCACGCTCATGTATAATAATGTGTGATAAGAATCGTGGTGATAATTAATTTACCGTTTAACGTGAATTTATCGACACGTATTCTTTCTTTTGTTCGTCAAATGAAAAACGACGGAAATACAGCGCTTTAAAGTTTCGCGTGACGTCACAATTGAGTACGATTCTTACTCACAAGTGACGCCACCAGCCCCCACCACGGAACTTTGACGCTCTTAATTATCGTCAATTTTAGTTATCTTGAAAAAGGAAAAAATACGTGTCTAATAATTTTTGATAATCTTTCTGACGGACTAATTAGAATAATAGTTTTTCAACCTAGTTATCATCCCTATTATAACTGTCACTATATTCTTGTTGACGTCCAATCACACGTCAATCGTCACGTCACAAAAAACCGGCCAAGCGATTCCGTACCATTATTTTTAAGCACGTTTAAAAAATCACATTTGTTGTATGGGAGCCCCCTTATATAATTTTTTAATCTGCTTTTTTGTATTTGTTGTTATAGCGGCAATAGAAATACGTAATCTGTTTGGTGACAGACGGACGGCGGAGCCTTAGTAATAGGGTCTCGTTTTACCCTTTGGGCGTGGAACCCTAACAAGTAGTTTAGGCGAATCTTTAAACTAGGTAGTAAAAAATAATCCAATTCAAAAGAGTAAGAGTTCGAAAAAGTCGAAAGATCGACAAAACTTAGTGTATATTACCATACTATACAATTTCATCGAAGTGGCATGGTCCATCATACAATACAGTGTTACAAACAAGCCAATATAAAACCCAATAAGAAACATCTGAAACATGAAAAATGGTGTATATACTTTACTAATGTGAAAGCGGGCGGAGCGGCAGAGAGTACCTTTTTGTACCATTCGGGGTCGAAACTCTTGGTCCATGGGGTCCCAGCGCACGCAAGTTTTTCGTAGAAATCGCGAAACGTCTGGATGATGTCACTGGTGACCGAAGAGCTGGTGGCTTCTACGTACAACGTATCAGCATTGCGATACAACGAGGAAATGCCGCCAGCATCCTAGGTACAATACCTCAAGGACCTATTTTAGATTTAAGGTAGGTAAAGCTAGGTAAGTATGACACTGACTCAAAAATTCATTGCTATAGGTTTTTTTTATTAACACTGATTTACTTTGGTACTCTGTGCAGGTGTCCATACTGCCGCCTAATTATTGAAACTACACTGTCGTTGAGCACAAAATAATGTCAATGTATTTTTGGGCATATTCGGAAAACCTTATAAAACGCATATATAAAAACTATAAATATGTATCAACATTTATTTTACTACCCTCGCATTTTTTGGAATTTTAATGTAAGTATAGCATGCTATACGAAGTGACTCTAAGGTCTCTCAGAAAGTAGTTGCATCAACCACAAATTGACGTATTGATCAACTCGTAACTACGACGAATGTTATAAACTTATACTTCTGAATAAGTATCTACATCAAAAACAGATTTCCATTGAAAAGAATATCGTAAGGATGCTAGTGCAATTTTCCTGATAACTTATACATATTCATGGACGCTTCTATTCCCGCCTAATAGGTAGGTACACTAGGTACATATTAGAAATAAAATCCCTGTCAATTTTATTCAACTTGCAAACAATGTAAACAAACCACAATAGAGATTCTTTCTCACTTTTAAGATTTTAATTAAATCTCCAAGAGTAAGTTATTTATCTTATGCCTGTTCAGCAGTATTTTTATACGAGTAGGTAAATTTCATGCACGCAAGCATGACGAGCATGCTTTACATAACATTACGTGGTATATATTACGAATATTTTCGTAATCCTGGGAAGTTTTATTTCAAATAATCCTATTTAATGTAACTAACACATCTTCTATTTCAACATTAACTTTTTCTTCCTAGATTTTTCCCGGTCACGGCTCAGGGAGCATTGGATCCACATTGGCAACTGTTTTGTTAACGTTTACCATTTGAGGCTGAAATAACAATGGGCAAGTTGAAACAGATACAAACTTAATAATAGTTCTATGATTTGATTTTAATTCCATTACCTTTATCTTCGTCAGAGCGGAACGCAATAAGCGATCATTACGATATTTATGAGTCATACACGCGCAGAAACTAAAGTTTTCTCTGCAGTTCCCAGAAGATAATGGAATCGATACGCCCTGTGTGTAATTACGGAGTCGATAGCGACTGCGGGATTCGAATTTGCAACTCGTTCCGACCAGTTAAGAACGGGGAAGATGCATATACTTTCGTATTGCGCAGTCAATGGCGATTCAAAAGCGAGAGCAAGTCATGGTACCGACACTAATTTCTAGTTGTGACTTATGTCGCTACGTAATAGCCTTTCCAGACTTAATTTTAGGATGTCTTAAAAAATAGGCGCTAGTTTTACGAAAGCGACTGCCGTCTGACTGACCTTCCAACCCAGAAGGAAACTAGCCCTTCTTGGGTCTGAAAGAAACTGAACGAAAGCAATTAAGTAGTACCTAGTCAAATACTATTGAAGTTCAATTCAATTTGAGCGTACCTACGCCTTATTGCAATCCGCAATGGCGCTAAACGAGGCGTCTATAAAAATCCCCAAAAAAGGTACTTAAGAAATATTATTGTTTAGAAACTAATTCAGCGCCCTGCGTCAGTACACCTACCCATTTACCGGTTAGAAACACCTGCTTTATTTACGAAGTTTGTATAATTAACTATGGTGGCTGCATTGATATCAATCCTCACGGTTAATGTTCTTTTTCAATCATCGTAGTATGCCTGAAGCACGACCTCAAAGAAGCAATTAAGAATAGTTAATTGAAGGAGTGACCTCTGGTTTGACCCTATCAATTTACAAAACATCCTAAACGACTCTAATTTAATCAATGTCCATGGTAAAAAGGAAGTCAAATTCTGTATCAACGTTCCTTTGTAATAAAAAGAAATTGTCTAATATTGTGTAATCGATTTAGATTGTAATATAAACATCATTTCGCATCATCAATTTCCAGGTCGCTACTAATAACTTACGATATCCGGCGCTCAAGATAATCATGAAAGTATTTAATAAATCGAATTAGCCCCAAAAGCGAGCGCGCAAATAAAACGATTCGCAAACTGGGACAACATCGCGCGCGAGCGCACCTCGCGCGCGTGTGCGTGAGGGTACGTCACCTTGACACGAGGCCCACGGGGTACTTGCCTATCCCTTTCACTCTACGGCGTAGCGCGCTGGCGCGAGCGAGACGACTGCCCGTAGACGGATGCTTTCAGAGCTACGCGGCAGCCATTTTGTTATTCCTTTTGATGGATTTAGAAACCTCTTTTTAAACCAATGCTCTTTTTAAAGGCTTAGTGCATGATGATTGAATGCTCGGGTTATTTTAAGCCGTTTATAAATGGGTTTTATTTTTTTAGTATACTGTGGACTTAGATAGAATTCATTAATGTTTAGATATGATTGGTGACGGGCGACGTAATAGGTAACCTTTGGCAATAGAAGTCGATTGAAGGTTATCATTCTCAGTTCAATAAATAACGCAAAAATATGTTGCAATGTTTATGTATTAGGTACATACGAAGTTACCTTCCTAATTATGTAATCAGTCTTAACAAAGAACTACGCAATACGGTAATATGATGCACGTAGGAATATAAACGTGATATATAGTAAATTATCTATATACGAAATATTACGATAAGATAAGGTACTTCATGTTTTAAAACGACGTACATCGACGTATGAAATCTATCAAACATTCGATTTATAGCAAAGCACATGTATAACAATTTCTATTAAACAAAATTTGCTTTAATCACGTTTCAGTTATAAATATAACATAAATTATAAAAAAAGACACGTGTAAGCTGAAACATAGATGGCCGATGAGTTTTCGCGACTACTAACGCCATCTGTGCGCTAAGTTTGTGAACACGACAAGGTTGTAAGCCCGAGCGGAGTTATTTTTAGAACAATTTAATTGTGGCCAGGTCTTCTTATTATATTCTTATATCATGTCGCATAGGGTCCGTTTAGAAATAGACGTGTGACGTTTACATTGCAATTTTACGACGTTTAGACGACTGTCTGAAGTTAGGTAAAGATTTCGCAAACTTTTATGAGACTTATTATGGTACTGACACAGATATTGGAGACGCGACAAACAACTACGCTCTATAAATAACTTTACATTGGATTATGTTACAATATTTATATTACAATTATTATTTATGTATTAACTATTCTGATTTTGTTCATTGCTGTAAATAGGTACTTAGGTACTTATGTATTTTGTTATTAATCGGTGTATTACTAACATTATCCTCCTAAATCCATACCAGGGAATTGTGTGGAATGTATGTTGTTTTTAATAGACTAGGTAATATAAAACAAAAGCAGTTGAGTCTCGAGTTTCTTTTGAAGGCGATGGAAATTGATCTGTTTATGTGTGTTTACTTTATATATGTACTTATTTTAGGGTAACTGCTAAACAAACGTAATTTTTCACGATAATTTTCAACTCCAAATACGAAAAGTTTATTATAACACTAACTAATACCATCTTATATAGTTTAATTAGCCCTTTCTGAAACGATTTGGTGTTTTTCTATACAGCAATGGGAAAAATGGTTTTTAACGTGTAGGTAATCATATTTTAAGTCATGAGAAGTTTGATAATTACGAGGGTAATTAAGATAAGTTACCTGATCACAAGTAATTATTTATCGAATTATAAATCAACCATTTACTATTTACATTTAGATAAATATGCAATTCGATACAAAATGTACTTTATATAAATAAATATATGGGGATAATTTTACACGGATCGAACATACTATTTTGCCTAAAGACATTTTCTACAAACTCCTGCTGTCTCGGATATTAACTCACCTAATGCATAAATGAATTACGTCAAGAATAATTTTGTACTAAGAACTCACAAATAAGGTGTGCAATCTCGGTATTCCGAGATCTCGAAATACCGAGATCTTGCACTAATTTCGCAAGATTAATCTTGCACCCTAAACCATGCGCGATCTCGCAAGATTCGCAAGATTGCACAGCGACACATTCCATGACCATTCGTGAACGTGGCTATGCGCAAACTAAAGTGATTTGATGACAACACGCCTCTATCATCAATCGCAAATACTCCTCTCTGTCTAAATGAAGAATTAGAAATGATATTGAAAGCCCGACCGCAAGAACGTCCTTCATGTGCAACTGGTTCATTATTTGATAAGATTATTAGACAAGAAATTAATCTATTAAATAATATTTAAAACGGGTCACTCACGTAATTTAGTCGATTTTCGCTCGACATGTTTCGTTCTTTATGACGTTCTTTGTTCCTGATGACGTTCTTCGTAAAGAACGAAACATGTCGAGCGAAAATCGACTAAATTACGTGAGTGACCCGTTTTAAATATTATTTAATATGTTCGAGTCTCACGAGAGTTTTATAGTTAAAGAAATTAATCTCTTTGAATCAGGAGGCGCAAAAGGACAGTATGCAGTCAGCGTTTCAATGCTTGTCATCAGTAGTGCCAACAAGTGTACAGGCTGAACGAGCTTTTTCTGCAGCTGCGTATTTGGCACGAAACATTAGAATCCAGTTGGCTGATACCACATTAGACATGCTCTGTTTTCTTCGAAGTTTCTCCCAAAATTTTATATGCATATTCTTTCAATATTTTAACCATAGAACAATACTATACAATTGCAAAGCACGAATCAAATCATTTATTATTTAATAAATGTTTGATTCATGTTTTTTGTGTTTTTTTAAGCAGTCACACTGCTATATATAAATTATAAATTGAAAGAGATGACATATACTACAGAAAAAAGTGACCAAGGCCCCCGGTCAGCAGGGCTGGAATCGAACAAGCAACCTCATATAATATGTCATCTCTTTCAATTTATAATCATAGAACAATACCTTTAAGAAAATTCTAATAATAACGAAAATATTTCGTTAATTCGCAAGATCTCGCAAAATACCGAGATCTTGGAAGATTAGGCCTGTTGAATCTTGCAAATACCGAGATTGATAATTATGCTGCAAGATTGCACTCCCTACTCACAAAGGTACCTTTTTAAAAATTTAAAGATCCCACTTACTTTCTGTTACCTCCTATTTTAAAAATACACATACATACTTTGGGAAGCATGGGTGACATACTTCCCAAAGAATGTTGAAGTGTAATTTCCTCTAGCGGCATATCTACCATATTCGAAACATAAAACGATGCAAAGAAACGAAACGAATCCACAAGTTAGTGCTTTGAGATGAAGCGAGTTCAGAATAAGGCAAAATAGTCCTAGAAATAACAATTTCATTTATCAAAAAATACAATTAATAAGAATGTTATCCTTTCTTTTTATGTTATTTAAACACATTTTCTAAAAAGTGCGAGTAGTAAAATACGAGTTTAATCCACGTTTTGAGTACTGTTTATATTCTCTAAAATACGAGACAATTTCTCTAAGATCTAATTCACACATTTTTTATGATTGAAAGAAAAATGGAAAAATTCCCCGCGTCGAGCGGATTTTTCTTTTAATTATAAAATTGTAAATTTCATTCGCAGACGTCTCTGCTTCATACAAAATTAATTTGATTCACGTTGTATAAAAATCGCATCTTAGGTCAACATGGTCGTGTTTTCGCCTATTTGCATCCCAACTCAACCAGTAGTAAGCACATAGGGCCACTGATCTTACCACTCCCGATAGCTTACAGCACGCAGTCGGTTAATTAATATACAGGTACTGGCACACCGGAAACCAAGAGGATTGCAATGCAAATTCTGATTTAATTTATTAAGTAAAGCCACCATATCCAATTAATGATCATAAAACTTAGCTTTCCTTTGTTATATTCTGATTCTTTATAATATTAATATCAAAATAACAAATAAAGACACACGATTGTCAACGGCATTTTACATAAATCTGACAGACAGTTATTAATAACGTCTGGCTTGTCTATAATGCGTTACTTCGGCCACCCTATGAGGTGCACAACATTATAGCCCAAAGAATCCTGGAACTTTTTGGACTCAACGGGAATCTGTAATGAATTATAAAGGGCTGCCACAATAGATCACAACCGGTCAAAGCGGCATCGTCATTAGCCCAAAAGCAATATTAATAATACTTCAGCCACATCGCCTGCAGAGGTGCGGATAACTTCGAACTCCAGATGGTCACCGGAAAAGCCGGAGGGAAACGTCCCAGAATTCGGAGCCCGAAACGCTGGTCTGACCAGATCTCAGAGCAGACCAACGGTCTAATTAACGCCGCACTACGCCAGGCATCTGGACTTTATCTGTTGGAGGCAAGCAGTCGACAACCTGAAGAAGAGAGTCGATACTCAGCAATAAGAGAGAACAATTACGTCACTTTAACCTTTTCCACGTCAAAGATGCCAACCTGCGATGCCAAGATATACGATCTTGGCATCGCAGGTTCAACGCCAATTACCGATATCTCGGTAAAATAAACCTACTCGTACACTCACTACTAAAGCTTAAAGTTCAACTTTAGTTTTTATATTTCGATGACGTGGCGTCTAAGTGATAGCTTTTGTGTTTGACATTGCATCGAAAAGTTACAATCTGATTTATAGCGTTCCTATGACATAATCCTACAGTGGCCTAGTGTTCCGATTGGTTGACTGAACAATAACTTGCAGTAATATATTTCCCTGTAATGGCCGCAAAAATGTGACATGCTCTTAAGGCTCTATATAAGATTGTGTCAGATATTTCTGCGGTCTCCATACCGGAAGAAACTATTGCAGGCTGACTGCACAATTGTACCTGCATGTTACATTTTTCAACACATTTTACACATTCAAGCCTTTAAAAAAGTTATACCAACGTTTAGACTTTGGCTAATGAAAGATGAGACTGAAATAATCATGTGAATTAAATAAAAAACCGTAAGTGGCAACAAAATAACATATAAATAAAAAATAAATGACAGCTTCAAACGTGACAGCTTATTTGATAGGCGAAATTGTAACTAAGTATCTAACAAGTGTTAAATAAATCTCAGTCTCATCTTTCATTAGCCAGAGTCTACCAAGTAATATCAGAATGGAAGTCATACGATGCAATCAATAATCGATTTTTATTGCAATGAGTAAAACTCAAACAAAACAATTTGCCACATGGAAAATTTTAAGAGAGGTATGGGCACAGCGGATGCATGTCGTTTAGTGTGGTAGGGCACAGCACAACGAATGTCGTCTCGCTCAAATCTGAAGCAGAGCCCACCTGGGGAAGTACATCCACCTTACAGAAAACCGCAGTTTAATAACACTAGACCCTACTCATAGTGTTGTGTTTCTGTTGGTGAGTAAGGTCGCCAGAGCTCCAAGAGGATTCACTGTGTTGACAGCTGGGGACCCACGGAGCAAAGCCCTTGGCCCGTTTAGCTATCAACACAGCGAATCCTCCTTTTTTTTAAAGGGTCGGCAACGCGCATGTAACACGCGGCTACGGTGACCGCTTACCATCAGGCGGGCCGTATGCTTGTTTGTCATCGTCGTAGTATTAAAAAAAATACAACTGCCTTTGTCAAAAACGTATAACATTTAACCTCCAACTTTCTAACAAAGGCTAACTTTCAGAGCATGATATATGACAGGAATATTGGAATGTAATTTCCTGTACTGTGTATGGAAACAGGTATGTCGTAAATTGTGACATGTCTTGTCGGCGACCTTTAAAACTTCGCAGGGCTTTAAAGATCGTTGTCGGAGCGAATGTGTCGACAGCACCGGGAATTGCAAAAGCGAGTTTCATTGGTAATTTAAATTAACTAACGACCAGAAAATTAACGACTCCATTTAAAAAAAGGAAGAAAAAGTCTTTAGTACAGTACGAGTATATATATGCTTTTTTATACCGCGTCGGTGGCAAATAAGAAGACGGCCCGCCTTATGGAAAGCGGACACTCTCGCCTATGGACGCCTGCAACTCCAGATGGGTCACATGCGCGTTGCCGACCCATTAAAATATTGTACACTACTTTTTTGAAGAACCCCATGCTGAAATCTTTCGGGATAACCTCGGCAGGGAGCTCATTCCACAGCCGGAACGTCCGGGAGGAAATTCCTCTGAAACCGCGCACAGTGTGCGACCATGGTGCGACCATTCAGGTCGCAAGGTGTGTGCATGAGCGCCCTGTCGATGGCGAGCGGTGCAATGGTAAAATAGATGCAAGGTTTTCGAAAAGAATCGGGCATTTGCCAAAAAAACCGGGAAACCTGATTCTGTCAGATCCGGACATCTTTGGGCTCATTCGTCTCAGAATTACGAGCATATTCGAACCGGATAATAAAAATAAATGTCGGAAATTTTCCATACAAAATTTTAGTTTCCACTACGTCACCCTCATAGTAAGTTCAAACAAAAACATGACGTAATGGAAAAGAAATTTGCTATTTTTTTATTATAATGGGTATAATATGCACGTGATTCTTAGTAGAGTGACTAAACCAGGGATGTTGCGGATGCTGATTTTTTGACATCCGCGGATGCGGATGCGGATATTAAAAGGCTCACATCCGCGGATGCGGATGCGGATGCGGATGTTATGTAGGTACATAAAAAAACGTCAAATATTAAAATGTTGTGTTAATTATTGGAAAAAAAGACAGTTTAATATTTAAACATAAATATAGGCGAGTTATACTTAATAAACAATAACTTTGCTGCCTTTTCCGGGTTAAGACGATTTCTCAGCGGGTCATAAATAAGGCCCACAGCACTGAACAATAGCTCACTAGGAGCGCTGGCTGGCGGAAGTGACAAATACGAGTACCTTCGTGCTATACCAGATAACAACTTAAACTCTAGGATATTATCTTTCCACCCGATAAGAGGATAGAATATGTTTTATGACATAATATTTTACATTGAGCCTTTTCTTGATCACGATCGTCAACTTTAAAATAAGTCCATATTGCACTTTGTGACGGCGGCGCCATTGTTTTTAACCACCGAACGAAACTCTCAACACAACTAATCAAATCACCCTTCACAATGTTTATTTACTTATTAACTTCTACACACGACACCCTTCGTCCTACAATCGCATGTCAACACTAAAATCAAAATAAACAAACTCGTCATTTCTTGTCGCTATCCTTCAAGGACGCAAGAGCACTAACGACGAATCAGGAAAAAGTAACAATATTCCTATTGGGTAATGGTGAAATTGCCTACTTTAACTAGCACGTGCGCCATTACCGAGACGTACCTGCATCGACTTGTTCCACATCTGCATCCGCATCAGCTCCGCATCGACTTGATGCGGAGGCGGATGCGGATGCGGATTTTGAAAATGATGCGGAAGATCCGCGGTTGCGGATGCGGATGCGAATATTCGCAACATCCCTGGACTAAACACGTCCAGATCTGACAGAATCAGGTTTTCGGGATTTCTTTTGGAAAAAGCTTAATACTGTTTTGGAACCAGAGATGGGCATTATTCGAATAAAAATTTATCTAAATGATCATTCGAATGACGAATAATCCACCAATTTTTTATTCGCGAATGATTTATTCGCGGATGATTTATTCGCGGATGATTTGTGCGCGGATGATTTATTCGCGAGTAACTTATCGGCGAATAAATATTTCGACCGGTTTTTAACTTGACGAATGTATTACTTATTATATTACTCCTATAAATTTACTAACAATATTAAAGGTTTTTTGGCTATTCTATTAAATTTAAAAAAAGAAACATATTAAAAATGACAAATTTTTACTAAAGTTCACGATCGTCTAAGACTTTAGTGATCTATTCGATATGATCTATATGTAGTTAATGTTATTTACTCTGGTTTTCAAAGAAAGAATATCATCACGTATGATTTTTATTACGAATTATTAATAAATCCATGTTGATTTCTAAAGTGCACTTTTATTTACAGTCCTTTTATAATCCCTATGCGGGTTGGAAGAAAATCTGAGCAAAGAAACCGCCTAATTTCTATGGCATAGATTTTGTCAAGTTTCTGTACATTTCAATGACATATACTATCTCGGTCTAAAAAGGGCCTCGTAGTTCTCATTCAAATAACCGAATATAAAATTAATTCCATATAAACTAGTAAGGCCATAATGTTTAAAAGAAATTGTGTCAATGAAACTAGGCGGTTGAAATGAAACTTGAGTTATGAATTCATAATTAGATAGCTATTTTAAACAGAAGTTGATAAGGTAGGTATTTAAAAAATTATTCGTGGCAATTCATCCGGCGAATGAATTATTCGCGGATAAATTATTCGACGAATAATTTATTCGAATACGAATAATCATCCGAAAATTCATCCGTCATCCGCGAATGATTTGGTTATTCGTCATCCGTCATCCGTCATTCGAATAAATTTTGCCCATCACTGTTTGGAACGAGCGACGGAAGCGAGTGAATTCTCCCAATCTACTTAATATGTGTATGTATATATTATGTTTATATACACTCCGCGTCTTCAAAATCGCCTCTTCACTTAATCAATCTACCTACAACAATCTTATTTAGGGCTACTCGCACCTCCCGGGGATAGCCACAAAATTTGAAGCATTTTTTTAAATGGGATTTGACAGTATTATGGGGGACCAACAGGCTTTAAAAGTATAAACAGCGAGAATTCTGATAATAACTATTTATTAAGCTTTAAAGACAAAATGGAGAATTAGAGAATTACATCAGCACAGACAGCGCATTGACGGTGCTGCCACATACGGAAAGTCTAGGCACTAGTTCATAAAGCTAACTATAAACACAATGTTTATGAAGACTGTTGTAACCTTTTAATTTATTTCCAATACTCCCACTTAAATTAATAAGGTTACATTTTGCTTAAACAAACAAAAAAAACAAAAGAAAATTAAGCTTCAACTTAAAACAATATTTTATCTCGAATGCAATTAAATTTGTTAACAGGCAAAGCTTTAGTGAGAAAGTCTGCGAGCTGAGATGAGCTTTCTACATATTTGACATTGATAATTCTTGCTTCAACTTTCTCCCTAATGAAATTATATTTAACATCAATGTGTTTGCTACGTTTATGAAAGACAGGATTGTGAATTAATTTAATTGCACTCTGGTTATCAACATTTAATGTTACAGAATCTTGCGATTCATCAATATCAGACAGGAATTGTCTCAGCCACAATATTTCTTTGGCCGCATCACTGGCCGCCATGAATTCTGACTCCGTTGTTGACATAGCCACAGTACTCTGTTTCTTACTAGCCCATGTAACAGGCCCACCATTCATTAAAAATATGTAACCTGTATTTGATCTCCTGGTGTCTATATCACCAGCAAAGTCAGCATCTGAATACCCCACAAGTTCACTGTCATTGTAATAGCGAATTGACATGTCCTTAGTACTTTTCAAATAGCGAATAATTCGCTTTAAGGCATTAACATGGGAACTATCTGGATTGCTTACATACCTACTAACAAGATTAACTGCGTAGGATATGTCAGGTCTCGACACAGATGACAAAAACAGCAATGCTCCCACTGCTTCTCTATATGGGAAATCATTTTTTCTTTCATCATCTACATACCTACATAACTGTACATTTACATCTGCAGGAGTATTACAGCCTTTAGCATCTGTCATATTAAATTTATTTATTATACATTCAATATAATGTTTTTGACATATGGATACACATCCTTTCTCTTTGTTTATCTCCATGCCAACAAAGGAATTGCAATTGAATGTTTTTATTTCAAAATTACCTTTTAAATCGTTCAAAATTATGGATAAAGTATCCTGACATTTTGACATTAAAAGTCCATCGTCTACGTAAAGTATTAACAACACTTTGATATTATTAAAATATCCCACAAAAACACAATTGTCAGACTGGCATGGTTTAAATCCATATGTTATCAAAAATGAGCAAAACTTTTTATTCCAACATCTAGAACTCTGTTTGAGACCGTATAGAGATTTGTTTAACTTACAGACTTTAGAAGACTCAGCCTTGACACCCTCAGGCACTTCCATGTAGATCTCCTCCGAGAGCTCTCCATACAGGAATGCGGTCTTTACATCAAACTGCTGGATCTCAAGATCTTCTTTGGCTGCTATGCTCAATAGCAACCTAATGGAATCATATCGGGTAGTCGGTGAAAAGGTTTCTGTGTAATCTAAACCTTTAACCTGTGTAAAGCCACGAGCACATAATCTTGCCTTAAACCTTTTGATTTCTCCTTCTTTATCTCTTTTTACACAAAATACCCATTTACATGTTATAGGTTTCTTCTTAGTTCTGTCAGTTATTGTCCATGTATTATTGTGCTCATGTGACCGAAGCTCTTCTACAATAGCTTTCTTCCAATCATGACTATTCATACCAGTAACAGCCTCTTCATATGTGTTTGGTATCTCCACTTCGACAAAATTGGCTTCTAAATCCCTTTCTAGTCTTGGACGAAGTGTCACATTGCTTCGCTGCTGTTCATCAATATTGATTTCAAAAGGAGGACGGTATGATTCATCGGCAGAATCATTGTTGATACTTTGCATACTATCATCAGAATTTAACACTTCAACGCATTGTTCATTTTGTACTATTTGCTGTGAAGGCAAAACCTCCTGTGTTTGATCATTGTTTCTGTTTTCATCTATGTTTACATTGTCACTGCTAATTTCAATCTGCGTATAATTCTGCCTTTTTTCTGGAACACTGCCTTCATCAAATTTCACATCCCTAGACACTGTTATTTTTCTTGTATTTGGATCATACATTCTGTAGTTCTCCTGCTCATATCCAACCAGCAACATCTTATTACACTTTTTATCCAATTTCCTTCTCTTTTCTTTTGGTATATGAACATACCCTAAAGAGCCAAATATTCTTACATGTTTCAGGCTTGGTTGATCACCAAACCAAAGTTCGTGAGGTGAAATGTTGGGTGTCTGGCTGGATGATGTCCGGTTTAGAAGATAAACCGCGCAGAGAACCGCCTCTGCCCACAAATTTATAGTTATATCCTTTGCATACAGCATAGATTTTGCTGACTGCATTATCGTTCTCAGTTCTCTCTCAGAACGGCCATTTTGTTGGGGAGTATATGGAGCTGTACACTCATGGGTTATACCTTTATCATCTAGAAACTTCTTAAATTCTTGGTTCACATACTCACGTCCATTATCTGTATGTAAAGTGCGCACATCATGTAGAAACCTGTTCTTCACAATAGCATTATACTTCATAAAGTAGTCCAGCACTTCACTTTTATTTTTCATGAAATAGACATGACAGTAGCTTGTTGCTCCATCTTTGAACAAAACAAAATATCGCATACCTGATATAGATGGTTCCTCAATAGGGCCACAAACATCACTATAACAAGTATCACCAGGTTGCGATGAGCCTCTATGAGACTTCTTGAATGGCAAGCTTGATTGTTTGCCATATTGACATGCTTCACATATAAAACCATCACTCCCTGTGAGTGCAGGAAGAGCGCCATTTTTGCTCATGTTTTGTATTTCTCTGACATTTACATGTCCAAGGCGTTCATGCCACACTTTTATATTTGTTTGCACTACATTACAGTTTTCCTGTGTGATAGTTTTAATGTCCATCTCATATAAATTATTTTGCTTTAATTGTGCACATAGAACTACAACATCATCTTTCATAATAAATGCTGTTTCATTTTTCTTAATTATAATGAAACCTTTTCTAACCATTGCACCCTCTGAGCACAAATTTCTGCTTAAATCAGGCACATAGAGTACATCCCTTAACACACTTTGCTCCCACTGGCCATTAACTTGTTTGTTTATTAGTACGGAACCTTTTCCACAAACTTTCAGAGGTTGCTTGTTTCCCAATTTGACATTTCCACCAGGATACTCGTCCAGTTCACAGAAGAAATCCTTTCTGAAGGACATATGCATGCTTGCACCCGAATCCAAGGTCCAAATACTTTCATCACTTTCATACAAGGAACTATTCTCAGCACTAAACGCTAACATTTCAGATTGCTCTTGGTTCTTACGACCAGATTTCTTAGGCGCTTTACAGTCCCTTGCAAAATGACCTCTTTTATTGCAATTGTAGCAAATAAATCTATGATTACTGTGCCCTGATGAGCTCTGTCCACTATTGTTGCTCCGCTTAAACTGTGCAGCCGGCTTCTTTGCAACCACTAATGCAGTTTCACTTGATTCTTCAGAGTTCAATGTAGCCTCCTCATCTAACAATCTTGAAGTTAAATTATGTAGTGTTTGCTTAGACGAGTCCAAAGATAGCCAGGCTTGACGAAGGGAACGGTAACTGGGTGGCAAAGTTGACAGTATTTTAGTCATGACAGCCATGTCACTCACACTCTCACCACTTTCCTTTAATTGTTTCGCCAAATTCTCTACCTTAGATATGTGTTGAGCAATGCTATCAGTAGGCAGCATTTTATATTGGTAAAACTTTTCATGTACCATCATTTTGTTAAACTCTGACTTCTGTTCATAGATCGACTCCAACTTATCCATTATTTCCTTGGCAGATACACAATTTTCAATTAATGAGATTTGATTGAAATCCATAGAAGAGGTTAAAATAAACATTGCCATTCCGTCATCTTTTAAGAGTGCTATCACAAAATCCGCCCGCTCGCATTTCAATATTATTACCGCCAGTTGCGCTCCGAACGCGCATCTGTGTGCGGACACACACTACAATCAGGTATACAAACTTATTATCGCCATGCTCTTCGAACGGCATAGCAGGTGCGGTTAGTGCGAACGGGAGCGAGCATTCATTGATTGTAAGCACCGTCGCGAGGCTAATGGCGTCGCGACGCTTGACGCGCGGACCAAACATTATTGATACTTGCGCCAGAACATCAACTATTACTTGGCGTACGTGGTGTTAGAAAATGTACGAGTAATTTGTATATTTGTTTTGTGTTTATCATAAGATTAAAAATAGTTTTATTCAAACGTCAAATGTCTCTAAATAGTATCCGAAGTTATTTTGGAATAGGATTTTGTTTTCTGCCTCCGGATCCAATTCATTGTTTTCATATTAATACATATATTGGTACATTTCTAAGCATACCTAACTACTAAAAAGTTTTTTTTTTTCAAAATTTAAACTCAATCTGAATTCTATTTTGGGGTGGTGATATTATATTGAAGGTTACAAAGCCGATAAGATGAAAAAAGGTACGTGTAATTAAATAATTTTATTTAAACGTTTTGTAATTTTAACTGAAATCCGGAGGCATATTTTGGGCGTTTTTATTATTTGTTGTAAAAAAATCATTTTTCTACTCGCCGACTTTAATCTGTCAATTACGAGTACATAGACAAAACTATAAGCTCATACTTTTCGACATTAGACAGTCCAACTCAACTATAATATCTCATTTCGATACGCTGTAGGCAACTATAATAGAACTTCATACAAATTCTATACTTATTTTCGATGACGCCTGAGACTTTGCCGAGCGCGCGCCCCGCGCCTGCTGCGCCGACCGCGCCCCCCGCGACTGCCCCGACCGCGCCCCCCGCGCGCTATTACGTATTTTTGTGTTACACCCGTGCACCGTGTTAAGTCAATGAAATTGAATGATGAAATTGTTCCTCCATAGATGATGATGATGATGACTCGTAGAAAAAGTATTGTATACAATCGTAATATAATTAAGTTTTTCAATCTCGTACCTTACTTAGGCCACTCAGCAAGCTTCGTGGCCTAAACACGGTACTCGACTGAAAAACCCTTCATTATATCACGATTGTATAAAATACTATTTTTGAAAATATGAAAAGTTTTAATTGTTTTCTATTCAGAATCGCGAGCTCTTTCAATCGCAGTAGGAGAAAAAAAGTGTTCCAAGATTTGTTTTCCATTTCGCCACCATCATTTCATAGATTCAGTATGGCGGTAGCACATTAGAAAGTTTGAAAAATGTATGGAAAATTTAGGACACTTTTTTTCTCCTACTAGGATTGAAAGAGCTGCGATTCTGAGTAGAATAAATATAAAAATTTCTAATTTAGCAAAAAGTGATTTTTGTACAACAAAAAATAAAAATGCCGTTTTTTGAGTTCCATTTTTTTGTCAAATATCTACTTGTGGCACATCATCTGATAGGTCCTTAGAAATAAGTTAAAGGTCTCTTGTACAAAAAATTGGTTGATCCAGTATCGGGAGGTCCAAAAAACCGGCCAAGATCGAGTCGGACTTGCCCACCGAGGGCTCCGCACAAAAGTGGCATGGAACTCTCAGTGTACGGCAGTTTCAGATTTGGATTGCGTTGATGTAGAAGTTTGGTTTTTTTGCAGCTTCAAGGGACCGCAGACCTGTGTATATTATGGTGTTGGTACTTGCAACCTTTACTCGTTCCCGAGATAAAGGGTCTGGACAGACAGACGGGCGGACGGACGGACGGACGGACGGATAACAAAGTGATCCTATAAGGGTTACGGAACCCTAAAAATGTGAAAGCTTTAGGAAGTTAAGATATAAGACAACCTTACCACGAAACTTATTTTGAACGAATTTGTTCAAAATAAGTTTCGTGGTAAGGTTGTCTAGCCGTTTTTGCCAAAAAATATTAATTGCTAACATACAGTTAAGTCCCTTGATATTTTGAAGACACTTATGCCTTTTTGCTTGCACAATATTTATGTCGTATAACGCTACAAAACCCTCAATTATGCTTGGTCCGACACGCTTTTGGCCGGTTTTATTCCGGATTTTGCTCATATAGCAATATGATTATCCCTGACTAGGGCGGTGGCACCAGTAATGGACAAGGAACCAGTAACGTACAGTCACTTTTATTATGAGGAAATAAGTTTCATGCATTTATTTTATGTCAACCAATTGACAATCATATTACATTTGAATTAAGAATATAGTGTCCATCACTCCTGTCTGTCAGCTTAAAGTGTTCATAATGGGTACCGTCACCCTAATACACCTAAAATTTCTCCATACTGTCCGTCTTAATAAACACTCTGTATTACTGAAAGTATCTAGAAGGGTTGGTTGCGGTACAATCACATTCGATAAAATCATTTCAAATTTTTATTTCAAACAGGTCTATAATATAGTCAAAAATGTAAAATGCTTATCTCAGTAGTTGGTCGTGGTTTATTCACTTTTCCAAACGCTTCCAGCACGTACTCGTGCAACAAAACAAGCAAATTGTACAGTCCACAGAGAACAACACAGGTCCTACCTCTACGAGCGCGCGCGCGGTACTGAGGACTAGGCTAGCGCGGATTGGATTTTATACACCATTTGAATATTTAAAAAAAAATACGGAATTTAAACAAAAAGTGATTTTTTCGATTTCAGCATGTTCTTAAAAGAATAAACTTTAATGTTGTATACAAATCATCCCAATATTTTGTCAAAATTACTGCGAAAATCCCTGCGTTTGCAGTGTATTTTTATCGAAAAATGTGCATATTCAAAGTCGAACTAGATAGGTATCTGTGTAAATTATTGGAAATATGAGGCCTATAAGTTAAATAAAACCATGTTGCAATATTATATCAACCTAGAAAAACATGTGTTTTCATGTATCATGTTAACAATAATCGAAGTCAAACTTCTGTCTCCGTGCGTTTTTCAGAAAACAACTGCCAATAATTGTATAGTAAAAGTTAAAACATTGAGTTTTACTCAAATTAGAAGCTTACAAGTTAAACACTAGGAAATAAGCTATCAAACATAGTTAACAACTTTAACAAACAGCTCACAGTTTCTTTGTATTTCAACGTCAAAAAACAGCTTTTGTTGCTTTTCCGTACAAACCGTATTGATGGCCTCTTAACCATTTTGCGACTTGTTCCGGCGTTCCTTGTTCGGGTTTTACACTGGTAATATCCAAACCCTTCGCTTTCAAAGCACAAAACACTTGAAATCTCCATTGACGAAAGTTTCTACCATCAAACTTCTCTACTCGCATCGCGTTTGTGACTTCCATGTTATGAACACGCGGCGAGTTACATTCAATCTTATATTTGATTTTCTGCTCTTCACTGTTTCTTGCGCACTCGCGTGCCTGGGCCCATAACCTATTATGGGGGACCAACAGGCTTTAAAAGTATAAACAGCGAGAATTCTGATAATAACTATTTATTAAGCTTTAAAGACAAAATGGAGAATTAGAGAATTACATCAGCACAGACAGCGCATTGACGGTGCTGCCACATACGGAAAGTCTAGGCACTAGTTCATAAAGCTAACTATAAACACAATGTTTATGAAGACTGTTGTAACCTTTTAATTTATTTCCAATAGACAGCTTAACTCCTTATAAATTGAAAGAGATGTCATATACTAAAGAAAAAGTGACCAAGGTCCCCGGTGAATCAAAACATTTATTCCATTTAATAAATGATTTGATTCGTGTTTTAAAAAAAAAATTGTATAGCTTAACTCCTTGTTAGCGGCTTACTCTGGGTGGTACAAGTGGGCCTTATACAATGAATTTTAAACACCCTCCTATCCTTGTTGGTACCCCACCTACCAAATTGGAGACTGAGTTTGAATTCGGATAAGGGAATTAAGAATTTCAAGGTTCTAGCTTCAATGATCTAGGATGGTAGTATGTCAGTCTATACATAAAGCGACTCTTTGAACGAGCGAGCGAAGTTCTACTCTCTAATGGAACAATCTGGCGTATATCTAAGTATATTAATATAAGGTCGAAAATAGCTCGACATGTTTCGGGACGGTCCGCGCCCCATAATCATGAGTGAGAAGCGCTTGCGGCGATGTGTGCGCAGAGCAATCGCCTCAAGCGCTTCTCATAGAGTTTTCAAGTTAAAATATAAGCCAAATCGGTCAAGGGGTTGCTAAGATATAGTGTTCCAAAGTTCAAGTTCGGGTGAACCACTCAATTTAAATGAGCGAAGTTCTTGGAGTAGATGTACCTACTGGAACTGGAAAATATATTTAAATATATTTGTATGTTTGTTCGATAATAAATGGGGCATCGTAGATTGGATCTGCGTGAAATTTGGCAGGTGGTTATGATATTAATAAGACTTTGGAATAAAAACCAAATCGGTGAAGGGATCGCCTAGATATAGGGGTCGCAAGTTCTCGTTCGGACTGAACCACAGTCAGTATATACATCAAAGTACATCAACTCTATTTTTTATGCGAACGCAAATCCTGGGCAATTTCAATCATTTGAAAGGAAATATGAAATCAAGCTCGTATAAAGTATATAAAAATGGAAGATGACACAATTTATTTACATTAAACACACTTATAGGTGACTATAAGGCGACAATGACGTACATTTCGAGCGACGCAATAAAACCACGTCATACACTGTGCGACACGTTACCCTATGTCCATTTGGCACTAAGCCACATAGCAGTTACATTGACACCGTGCCAGTCGATTCGAGTGGCGAAGTTGCGAGAAGCCTGGTTTCATTTTAAATATGAATCTTGCAACTTTTGAACAAAACGTACATGACGTACATCATAGGAAGAAACGGAACCCTTATATAACTTTGTTGTGCGAAAGTCTGTCAAGACCTTTTATCTCGGGAACGCGTAGTAGCAAGGTGAAATTAATACCACATACACGAGTCTGCGACCCCTTGAAGCAACGCAATCTAAAGATACCGTAGTCTGTGTCCCATACTTTTGCAAAGACAATCAACATGTATAGACATTAGATTATCAGACATTAGACACGTGTTTTTTTGCTTTTTCAAGATCAACAATTGACAATGATAAGTCGATACAGATCATTAAAGTTCCTGAGTGGACTTGTGACGTCCCTATTAGGTAAGATTTACATGTACGTAATTGTGGCGTCATGTGAAACTTGAATGCACTGTATTTTCGTAATTTTTCATTTGACGAACTAAAGAAAAAATGCGTGTATTTACAATATTTTTTAATAATTCAAGACAGACTAAATAGATTTTTTAGTCGTCTAGCGTATTGCCACGCACGAGAGTTCCTGGTATGGGTGAGGGGGGCATCCGTTATGGGAAATCCTCGGTAGGTGAGTTCCACGTGTCTTCACTTCACTTTGTCATTCCATAAATAATCTTGATCTGGTTTAATTTTACATATAAATCTTGCAACCTTGAAAGACAACGTACGTACATCATCGATAGATATCTTATTTTTATCACTTGCTCTCTATTCGTCATTCCATATCGTGTCCGAATTTTATGTTACAAACCAGCTGATATAAACCTTACTTGAAAAAAAGAATACTTTAAACTGTGCCTCACTTTTGCTGGTGCTCGGGAAATGCAAGACCAATTATGATGTAGATTTCTCGGCATCCCGGCATTCAAACGGTTAAGTATTATTTCTATCAGCTTAGGTAAAGCCACTGAGAATGGGATACAACCGGAAAATAACTTACTAATGTAAAAATATGTGGGTACACATCTTACACTACATTTGCCGAGCCGCAGTCTCCACTGGAGAACCCGTTTTCCCTAGCGGTTATCGGTTCTACGACCAATACGGACAATGTAGGCGTCCTGTGACAAAGTGGAAATCTTTGTAGGGTGGCAGGTCGAGGCTGGATGTGGGAGGCCCAAGATCGAGCTCAGTGGCGTGTTAGAGGAGAATCCTACGTCCAGCAGTGGACTATCTTAGGTTGATGATGATGATGACACATCCTACTCAAAAATATGTCCCATAGCATCTTATTCTGGTCCCATAGTATCATATTTATGAGACGAGTTTGTCGATACAATTTTTGCAGTAGACTGTACAAAACCTGTACAAATCTAAATAAAATGATACCTTAACGGGATGTAACAAAGTTGAAATGTGCCATAAACATGGTTAATACGCAGCATTATTATTATTATTAACTAAACGGCACATAATTGCGTATACGTGACTGCCGAGGCGCTAATGCTACAAATAAACATTCAGAAAGGAATCGTATCAACAAGCGACAGAGTGTACCTTCACTAAAACATAAGTATAAACTTGAACATTACTTACATACTATACTATTGTAAAGCCCGAATCAAATCATTTATTAAATGTAGGTAATAAATGTTTTGATTGATTTTTTGTTTTTGAAGTAGTCACACTACCGAATATAAAGTATAAGTTGAAAGAGATGTAATATACTACAGAAAAAGTGACCTAGGCCCTCGGTGAGCAGGGCTGGGATCGACCCAGCGACCTCCTGCTTTCGTGGCAGACGCCCTATCCACTGGGCTACCCGATCACGGCAGTCCCAGCCAACGGTAGCTTTACTTACAAACTTCCAAAAACCACATTACCTCTGAATGAAATATGAAAATAAAGTTTACTCTGGTGTTTTCATTTGCAGTGTCTTTTTTTTTCGTATATTTTCTAAAATTTTTTTTGGATTCGTTTGCCCAAAGGTCATTAAATTTTGACGCTACGCCACTGGTACCTACATACCTAAGTAACTAAAGTAGTGAGTTAGCCTAGATCACAAAAACTTAGCTTCCCAATATAACTAAGTCAAACTTCTTGGGTCTAGTATTAAATATTTAGATTTTTATTACTGTACCCGTATTCATCAAAAAGTTAACAGACTTTTATCAACTAAGATCGCCGTCAACTGAACTTCCTAATAATGTAAACAAAAGGCGTCACATGTTTTGTCACTACTTCTCCTTGTATTTTCACACTATCTCATCAAACACCAATAAAACCGTTCACCACTGAAACGGTTATATTATCGTAACATACAAAACATAATCTTGGAGATTTCATTAAACACTTCAAAGTTAGGTTATTATGATCAATATATGGCGATTTGTTTACCTTGTTAAAAATTTAATTATTCTTGGTTTTCAACACACGCAAATGTCAAACTGACAGATAATAACAAACAATCATTTAGCTAAACTGTGTTTGGTGTGCGTTTATGAATAACCCCAAATATTTTTATAATGGATTTATCTAAAACGCTTCGAAAAAGGCATCAGGTTTTTATCACTTTTAAAACTAGCCATCATTAAAATCGAAAACTCATTAAAAATAAAACACTTTAGAACGGATTAATCGCGTTTATTAACACCATGATCCTACGTTTCGAGCCCTTCCGATTCCGATTAATCCGTTCTAAAGTGTTTAATTTCAATGAATAACAATCGCGGTAACAGAAGACAATATCATTAAAAATACTCAGTCACTATTTAAATAGCTCATGTCTGCCTTTAAGCGAAGAAGACTATGTACATACATATAACAATAGTAATTAGTAAATTAATTAGTATAATGTGAGTACAGCACGTAACCGAATGGGAGCAAGTGGTTCAGTGGCCGCGAGGTCGCCGACCTCGCGTTCTTTCAGATAAAGCTTTTCTTTGTTGAGGTTGGGAGTATATCGCTTGTGACACAGAATGGGGTTAAAATATAAACACACTATATAGTATATATAATTAAACTGACTGTTGTTTGAACCATTTACAAATCTGTGTATATCTTTCGCCGATCTTATATTAATAAAAATAAACGCGGCGCTAGATGGCGATACAATCGTTTCAGTTACATATTTTTTTTTTTTTTTTTATTTTTTTTTTCATACAAATTTCACAGTATTACAGTATGACACCAAGGCACTGTGAATTGCAGTCTTACGTACTTAATGTACTGACATTAAAAGTCTTATAAATTAAATAACAATCAACAATATTCACTATAGCTTTAATAGCTGATTGAAGACGCTCGGTCATCCATCACCTCACATAACCTTTTACACTCAAAACATATCGTCTTCCAGCTACTAGCAAAAACATCGCACTCCGGTGCTGACTTGAGGAGCGCGTTTAAATAATTTAAAGCACGAACCAGCGGTGAATTCATGTACGCCACAGTGCGCGCCTTAGGAACTGCTAGTAATTTACGATTGCGTGGTCTAAAATTAGTTCTAGGCAGAGAAGGTACGTAGAGGCGTACCAGCTGAGAGACCAGCTGAGGGCAGTCTGAATCCCCACGTAAAATTCGGCAGGCTAAGATCACAAGCGCATAATTACGCCTCACTTCTAGGGAGTTGAAACCCAGCGTGCCAAGCAAATACTTTGTCGGGTAAAGGAAGGGATAGTACCCGTACATCTTTTTATATAAAAATCGTAGAAATGTTTTTTGAATTTTCTCCAGAAGCAAGGCGTAAGTGAACTCGTGGGGATTCCACACCACGGACGCTGCCTCTAGTTTGCTCCTAACCAGGGCGGTATATACAAGTTTTATGACTGAAAAGCTATCGAATTCCCGAGCATTGCGGATGACAAACCCCAGTCTTCGATAGCAGTCGGTGGCTAGGGTTTTCATGTGAACGTGAAAGTTGAGGTGTGAGTCAAATAGGACACCCAGGTCCTTGATAGTATCTACCCGTACTATGGATACTGTACCTAGCAGGTAATTGACAGTCAAAGGATTACGAGCACGGCTAAAAGACATTACGGAGCACTTCTCAGGGTGGAAAAGCAGTTTGTTTGCGATACTCCATTGATGGATTAGGTCGATATCTTCCTGGAGCGATTTACAGTCAGCTAGTTGCTGCACACCATAGACGAGCTTTAGGTCATCAGCGTAGAGGAGACATTGGGCATATTTAGGGAGAGACGCCAGGTCGTTAATCATGACCCCGAAAAGAAAAGGACCCAAAATAGAACCCTGGCTTACTCCAGAGCGAGTGTGGTACGGGTTGGAAACGAAGCAACCGTGCTGCACGTACTGCTGCCTGTCGCGTAGATAACTAGCAAAAAACCGAAGCAAATCAGGCGAGAAACCGATATTGCATAGTTTCTTAAGTAGTATGTCGTTATCTACGCGATCGAAAGCCTTTTTAAAGTCAAAGTACAGCACGTCTACCTGTATCCCCTTGTCTAAATGCTCAGAGATAGAGTCTGCCAGGGTTAAAAGATTCGTCTCGACTGAACGCCTGGGCCTAAAACCATGTTGCGAGTCACAGAGGTAGGGGTGTATTTGAGAAGCTAGATGTTTGTTAATAACAGTTTCAAACAACTTAGCAATAGATGAAAGAATTGCTATAGGACGATAATTCTCAACCATGTTTCCATCGCCCGATTTAGGTATCGGCCGCACCCTTGTAACCTTCCACTGATTTGGGTATACACCGGTGCGTAGAGCCAGGTTGAATATATGGGATAGGGGAAGTTTTAACCAGTCTTTGCAACCCTTAAGTATATACGCCGGAAAAGCATCAGGACCCAGAGAGCTTTGGGGCTTTAGGCGAGCTATGCCAGATTCTACATCCTGAGGAGATATTGTAGCAATGTGAATTAAATTGGAACTGTTTGTTTCGTCCTGCTTAATAGTCTCAGAATGATCAAGTGAAGGTACGCAGGGAAGAAACACGCTTGAGAAGAAGTCTGCGAACGCTTGGGCTGCCCTTACGCCCTCATAAGAATTTCCATCGTATAACACTCTGGTCTCGAATCCACCCTTAGACTTAAGATTCTTCATATGCTGCCAAAAAGCGCGCGGGTTACTTTTTATATTATTTTGAACCCTGGCAATATAATCGTCGTAGGCTTTTGATGTTCTGCTTTTTATATTTGCCCTAAGTTTAGAAAAGCTAGCATATACTTCTTTATTTCCAGTGCGTTTCCATTTACGGTGAAGGAAAGCTTTCCGTTTAATGTCAGCAATGAGATCTGCTGTAAACCAAGTTGGAAACACTCTGGTGGGTTTGTTAGGCCTTGTCTTCCTAGGAATGCAATTATCAAAAATGCCATACATCAGATCATAGAAGCGATCTACAGCGACATTGGAATCTCGGGCTTCCAGGACATCCACCCAGGACGCCTCGGTGATCAGTCGATAGAGAAGCTCGTAATTGCCCTTGGGAAAATTCCAATCACGCCTAGCATCTAGGTTACTGGGATCAATCTGAACCGGGATAATTCCAGTTTTTAAAAGTGGGATAGAAATTTCAAGAGGTGGATGATAGGAATCGGCATATGGAACCAGACTATCATCCGAGGCCTCGCTAACCGATGCGCCAAGGGAACGCCCTCGCACCAGCACCACATCTAGCACTCCTCCATGCGCGTTCAAGACCTCATTCATCTCAACAAAATCACACACTGCAGTAAAATAGCTATAGTAACTTAAAACACTAGTAGAAGTATATTTAGGATTGAGGTTTAAGTCACCGACAATTATGACCGCACTGATAGAGTCAATAAATGTTTCAACTTTTTGGAAAAACTGCATATACACGTTTTCGGATGAGTTCGGTGGAATATATACAGCACACAAATGAAAAAGTGTTTCACCCACTACGAAGGACATCCACAGGTCTTCCCCGTCAGCAGTTTCAAGCTCACGTCGCCGTTGCAGGGTAATGCCTGGCCTCGCGGCTACCAGTACTCCTCCTCCCTGTCGACCTGTTACGCGATCTCTGCGCAGGATACTCCATGCATTTCCAACTAGTTCGGGATCCTCCACAGATGCTGACAACCACGTTTCCGTAGCGACGAGAATATCACTTTCGTGAGCAAGAACGCATTGTCTAAAGAACTTCAACTTTGTATTAAGACCTCTGACGTTTTGATAAGTGATGGCGATTGTGGGGCTATTAGTTGGAGTTTGAGGTTCTGTTCGAATTCGAATTCGAATTCGAATGTTTAAGTTTCAGGAGTTTCTTGTATATATGATAACGAACATTTATTGTCAAAATATATACAGTAAATGTAACTTACCTAGCTACCTACCTCCTACCTTGGTTAGAATTAATTATGAATGGTTATATAGCTTCCTAACGATGTCAAATAAAATTTGCTTATTCAAATTGTACTCTGTCAAATTGAAAGTGATAGCACTAAAATACTAACCTTGCCGTGCTTATATATTCTCGAGGTAGCTAATAATGTATCTGATATCTGATTTTACTGCCCGTAGTGACAGGCGAGGTATGAATAGTAGGCGATGTGACGAGCTACGACCTCCTCGGCCACGGCTTGCAAAGTCAAAAAATTGTATGCACACCATGGGACCCAAGATATACAACGCATTGCCTCATGAAATAAAAAATGTCCCCAGTTTATTAGCTTTTAGCATCAAACTTAGAAATAACTTAGTAGACAAAGCCTACTACTCGCTAGACGCTTTTCTTGAATGCCAGACTATGCAAAGTAACAGACATTATTATTAATGTTATGTACTCATACCCATTCCAGCAGCTGGTTGGTCAACCCATTGAAATAATGTGTTTATTTATTTATTTCTTTATTTATTCCAAAAAACAGTTTACAGCATAACAGTAAAAACCAAAGCACTGCAACCATCAAATAAAAAACCAACTTATTTGTTTGACTCATGTTAGTTTTAATTAGCTATTAGGTACATTTGACATGTACTTTTTTTTATCAATAAACTATTGTATTGTATTCAAAATTGTATTGGGGCCTATGTACGACATATAACTACGGGAAGTCAGGAGGATACATTTTAGTTGTAAAAAAGGTTACCGGGAAGCGGAAAGTTGTACCTCAGTCCTCAAGTCACCCGCACAATCGAGATGAATCTACTTACACACCCTGTTTCCCTGTCTGTTTGTACCCACTTTGTTTATTTGTAAACAAATATTTATGGTATTAACTTAACGCCTTATCGACAACCGACATGGTACATTAACACCGTGGTACATTTTAATAAAAACAATAACAAATGGTGTAAGCTGTAAGCCGTGCTAAACGACTAGACATAAAATTGTCAGGTAAAAGTTGTTCGTTTCCTATTTTCCACTATACTAAATAACATAACTAGGGAATGCAATCTCAATTTAGAGAGATCATTCAATTGAGAGCCAAGGCCATTGAGAGTCAAGGTGAGGCATTGGCAGTCGATCGGGTTTGGCATGGGGGTCTTCTATCGAAGTTACCATCTTACGGACTGCCCGGGGGATTATGCAAATGGATTGCCAGCTTTTTGTCCGGCAGATGCATACGAGCCGTTGTCGACGGAAGTTGCTCCGATAGCATGGGCATAAATGCTGGTGTCCCACAAGGCTCTGTGCTATCCCCAACGCTGTTTTTGCTGCATATCAATGACATGTTGTCCATTGGAGATATTCATTGTTATGCAGACTACAGTACTGGGGATGCCTTACACGGGCTGTGCCAACATCCCTCGTTCCGTTGTGTTAGAGAGTCGTGAAAAGCTTGTGTCAGATATTGAGAATGCTCTCTCTGAAATCTCTCTGCAGCCAGGACAATCTTGTCCGATTTAACCCCACCAAGACACAAGTTTGCGCGTTCACCGCTAAAAAAACTTCATTTACTGTGGTCCCACAATTCCAAGACACAATCCTTACCATGTCTGAGAGTAGGGATCCTCGGTGTTGACATTTCCAGTGACGTCCAATTCCGTAGCTACTTGGAAGGGAAGGCCAAGCTGGCATCCAAAAAGCTCGGTGTGCTCAATAGAGCTAAGCAATACTTCTCTCCGGGGCAAAGACTGTTATTATACAAGTCTCAAGTCAGACCCCATATGGAGTATTGCTGCCATCTTTGGGCGGGAGCACCTGGATACCAGCTGGGGCCCTTTGACTCGATCCAAAGACGTGCTGTCCGAATTATCGATGATCCCAAACTCACAAGCGATATCGAACCCTTAAGCCTAAGAGAGACTTCGCCTCCTTATGTGTGTTCTATCGCTTGTACAATGGATTGTGCTCTGAAGAATTGTTTGATATGATGCCAACAGCTGCATTCTACCATCGCACCGTTCGCCGTCGGCAGGGTGTTCACCCGCATACCCTGGAGCCTAAATGGTCTCGTACCGTGCGGTTTAAGAGGAACTTCCTCCCGCGGACGCTCCGACTGTGGGATGAGTATGGGGTTCTTCAAAAAAGGAGTGTTAAAGTTTTTAAAGGGTCGGCAACGCGCATGTAACACCCCTGGAGTTGCAGGCGTTCATAGGCTACGGTGACCGCTTACCATCAGGCGGGCCGTATGCTTGTTTGTCACCGTCGTAGTATAAAAAAACAAAACTCGAAATGGCGAGATTTAGACCGAATTTTCGAGATTAAATCTCGACGCCAGGGAATCTCGGTCGAGATCTGACTCTCGATTTTATAGATCTCGAACGAGATTGCAAGACTGAATGCATGTAATTTATAAGGTGTTGATAGTTGATACATATTTAGCAGCAGCAAATTTTCGAGATTGAAACTCGACGTCAGAGAATTTCGGTAGAGATTAGTCGATATAATATTTTCGAGATCTCGAACGAGATTCCTAGATTGAACGCATGTAAATTATTTGGTGTTGATTCATATTCAGCAGTACAGTTATGTTATGCGAAGTGTGTTATGTATACAGTTATGTGAAGTTAAAAGGCTACAGTCGATTTTTTTTAAATTATATGTGTCTCTTTTTTTCGGTATGAATAAAATAGGGAGGCATTAAAATAAAATAAACTACTGCATCCTTGGCTTGTCAGACTATAGACAGACCGTTCAGTTGCGTTCAGTGCGCAAAAATAACTGCGTCCATACAAATAACTGCGTCAACTAACTCAATTTTCATTGTGAGTTGGATCGCACTTTTCCGTTTAGTCTATTAGTTTCTCTGCACTGTAGACTTAGGGTCATTCTTGGGTGGGGTTGAGAAGATGTTTTACTTCATCATATTATCCATTCCATCCAGCATCCATTTGGTAAAGCGTATAAAAGCTACTTGGTGCCTATTCAAATTAAACTCAAGTGAGTGTGGGCGTTCACAGTAATTAACCGGTTTAATACTGAGATATTTCATATATCAGTCGACATTTTCTCTGCTTAGCAATTTATCCTTGTATGTATCTTAAGTAGGTAAGTATGTAGGTACTGAATTAAGGCATTTTTCGACGAAATAAACCAATTCTTGACAAATATTTCCAAATCTCGATCTCGAGTGTAAAACTGACGAGATCTCGAAACACCCAATCAGATTTTTCAGATTCTTCGCACGAGATCTCGAATCGTCAATCTCGGTCCGAGATTGCATTCCCTAAACATAATATAGGGAAATCCAATCTGTTACAGGAAAATACTACAAGGTCCCGAATTGGGAAAACCAGAATAAGGATAAATCTAGGCATAACTCGACGTTGTGGATGTTTTCTATATATTTAAGTATTTATATGTGTCTATCTATTATACATATATATCATCGACGAGTACCCACATCACAACTTCACAAGCCTTATTGAGCTTACCGTGGGACTAGGTCGATTTGTGTAAGATTGTCCCACAATATTTTTTTATTTATTTTATTCATGTAACTGACAGCCATGTTATCCGTCCTGGCAAATTTTTCTTAACCCTTAAATGCATGAATCCTTAATATTGATCCTAAAACATAGCAAGTGACGACCAAATTCACTTTCCTCAAACATGCTCAGAAATGGTCGCATTTTGTTCGTAAATGGAAGACGTTAATGCCGTTATTCGTAAACGCTCAACAAATCTCCGTTAACTAATTTATTGTTTGTCCTTATCTGTCAGTTTGACATATGCATTAGTTAAAAAAAACATATTTTAACTAAAATATGCCTGTTAAGTTTTTATAAATATGGCGGTTAGTATCCAATTCTCTAACCGCTGCTTCCGCGACCGGGCGCGGACGCAGCGAACAATAATGGAATTGGAAAAAAAATGGCTTACAACCACCTCGTCAGTCAATCCCTTACTTTCCATCCCTCGCCAATAATGTACTATTTCTCAAAAATGCTCAGAAATGGTCGCATTTTTTTCGCAAATAGAAGACGTTACGTATTCACTTCTCTAACCGGCGTTCGCGATCGCGGCCTTCTGGAGCGCAAACGCAGCGGACAATAATGGGATTTTCACTTCTCTTGCTCGAAAAGTTCGCCTTTAAGTCATGGCTAGGCGACACAAAATCGTTTTTCATGCTGTAGGGCATAAAGTAACATCGCATGTGGAGCGCGTTCGCCGCGGCTTCGCGCCCCGCGCTTCCGGCCGCCAGCGACCAGCGCGCGAGTATAGATGTTACATTTTCAACGACTTAAAGTGAAATCAAACCTAATATTTTCCTTACAATCGAAGTGAAAAGCAGAGTGGCCTCGGGCATAAATACCCATTTTATCCTCGCCTACTCTAGCCTCGTCTAAAATGGGTTACTTTATGCCCTTGATTGTATAATCTACTATTGTATGGTTCATTTTACTCCTAGGGAAAAATGGCCTAGTGACCCCCGGGACCTCGCACCACACGCCGCCACTATATCTGCCTCGGCGGTAACTGGGCTTGTCTGAGCTCGGCTATGCCTCACCTCTACAGTCAATCCCTTACTTTCCGTCCCTCGCCAATAATATACTATTAAATTAAGAACTTACGACGATATGTCAAAGACCACCTTTCAAGAGTTCTTTATTGGCACTTGTCTCGTTTCTGTATCATAAATGCATCATCATGCAAAGGGTTAAGGGTACCAGTGGCAGAGCGTTCATAGAGCTCAATACCTGGGGTTTGCCTTGCGTAGGCTAATCTACCACCTTTTCCTTAACGATAGATAGAAAAAGCAGGCGTAGTTAATCAGCCCCGGCATCTCAAAAGAACAATTACTTATCCTTCGTAACTTAATAAAAAAACATAAGGAAAGATTTCAACAGTAAATAACAAGCCTTTGTTTATTAGAAGTTTTTTTTATAAAATAAAGACTAATTAAACAAAATGTGAATTTCCGCCGCTTTGTTTACTTAACTGGTTTTATTTTTGCTGATGAGTTTCCGAGTCTTTCTTTTCTGACGCAAATTTCAGTGAAAACGTAAGAACGCAATCATTGCCAATGTTTTATGTTTGGCTAGCTTACAAGTCGAAACAGATAATAAAAACCCAGCCTGAAATAAATTTAATTTTAGGCACAAATCAATTATTTTTACTTAATTATACCCCATGCACAGACTATACAAACACCGCATTATGATACATTTACAAAGAGAATGACGATGAATTCCCAAGTTCAATAGAGCATAATATGTTTGGTCACCCACAAGCATATGCACTATTTTACTGGGAATTTCTACGATTCTTCGCGCTGACTCGACTACTATCACCCTACACCATTTTATACTACAATGTTCCATGTTCACTCCTAAAAGTAATTGTAAATAATTTTAATTTTCACAATAACAGTTCATAAACGTGGGTGCAAAGGAAATAACCGGTCGCGCTTCCATACAAAAACGATCACGATTTCAGAAGATTAAATTAGATAAAGCCACAGTACTTGTCGCTAACACCCGTGTTTGCTACAATTTAACAGCTTTTATTTAAAATTGAAAAGGTTTTTGAGCGGAAAAGTTTTTTTACCGGCAAGCGTAACGCTTTAAAACATTTGTCCCGACTACTTGGGTATTTCAGGAGGAACGTTAATGGTTAGTGCACTCTTAGTAATTTGGATTTTTTTCGTAACTGAACTCTTCAAGGTTTTATTTCCTGCTTATATATTACTAGATGTTGCCCGCGGCTTCGCCATCGTTAGAAAGAGACAAATAGTAACCTATGTCATTCTCCATCCCTTCAACTATCTCCACTTAGAAAATCACATCAATTCGTCGCTCCGTTTTGCCGTGAAAGACGGACAAACAAACAGACACACACACACATTCCCCTTTATAATATTAATAATATACAAACATGCGCGTTTTTAGAATTTAGAATTATATTTTCGTATTTTTTGTTTTTGGAAGTATAAAACACAAAAATAAAGCGCTAATCACGACAACTCAAGTAATTTTATAAATTTCCGGAATCTAATTAAAACAGAGGAAAAGACAAGAATACAGCTAGTGTATTCTTAATTGCGTTCAAAGAGCAGGACCACACAGTACTACAATTACCAAATTACCACAGGACTTGGTAATTTGGTAGATAGGTACCTAATTAAGATATCACATAAAAATACTGTTCCTACGGAAATGTTTACCCAAACGACTACATCAAGTCTACATTTCTTACATCCCTATACAGAACACACTATATTAGATATTATAAAAGTGTCTGATATAAATGCTACTAATGATAAGCGGGCCGTGTTTGGACAGCGGTGTCGTTGACTCGGCAGCCATTCATGACGTCACATCCTGCGCGAGCGCATTGTGCGCGACATGCAGCGCAATACTGGAAGTTATGTACCTATATTGCCAGTATATGGTTGGTGTTAAGAAATAATATCCCTTGAATGTTTGACAGTAAAGATTAAATAATTTTAGTGAAATAACACTCAAACAGAAGAATATCTCTTTAACTTATTTATTAAGGAGATCTTAGCACTTTCATTCAAACAAAACATGTTCACGCCTATAGTGATAAAAATACCTAAATGAGTTTGAACCGTTGCAATGTAATGTCAGTACAACTCACGATAGTTTAAATTATATTATTGAGGTTTTTTCTAGCGTTAAATGTTTTGTATAAAAGCAGAGAACTACTTAACAAACAATCGACAAAGAAATAAATAGTCTGACAACTCCGAAAAGTCGTTTCAAAATGTTTCACATTTTTCGCCCTTAAAACCATATTTTCTTCCAGTTAACCAGTCAAATATACAATTCACTTATTTATACAATTCACTTATATATAGGTACAGTAAAGGTCAGCTAAAACCGTAGTAAAATAAGGTTAAGTACTTGTTTTGAATGGTTAAATCACTTCGGCACCACAAGCCGGCACCAATTTATTGGGAACACGTTTTGAGCGGTAATTATATTTCCATAAACATTTTATATTAATATTTTTTCAACATAGCCCTCCGGATTAGCAAGCTGAAGTGGCAATGGGCAGGCCACAGTGCACGCAGAGCAGATGGCCGATGGGTATTACTTTACATGCCTGGTAAAGGTGGGCGCAGCGCGTTGATGCCTTTGTTCACGACTCGCCGATAGGAGGAATATAATCTATACAATATTATATATGTATGTCAAAAACAAACGCTGCATAGTTCTCTAATCTCGACTCCTTGTCGTCCAATTAATAAACACAGAAACGACAAAGGTTGCACTACCAAAATACAGCATGTCACCTCGTCTAAAAAAACCTACCCTAGCTAGAAACACATACGAAACGTAAGGGCTTATCCGCGTTGAGGTCTTACGTACTTATAACCTTCTAGTTTTGCTCAAAGCAGATTCTGGCACCCTCTCAGACAGGGTATCTATTTATAAGTATGGGTGTGATGGGGAAATTTGGGGATTTTAATGGTCCTTATATTTGGTGCACTAAAGGCGACTTTGACTATGTGGGTAGTTAGGTGTTTATATCGGGAATGATTTTATGTGTGATCTGATGCAGTGGATGATGTAAAGTTTAAAACGATGATTTTCATGCGCTATGAATATGAGTTTGCTGGTATCATCTCGATATTGTATACGAGTAACATAGATTAACAATTTTGTTCTTCAAATGAAAAATTACCCGACATAAAGCGAACAGTCCGTGTCATAGGCATCAAAAAGTCAAAATACTATTCATTCAAAGAAAATTGGAAGACACTCCGACAAAAGAATTCTGAGTATGATGAGTACCTTTGATTGAGTACGAGCATCAAAACATTGAATATAGTTTGCATAATAGTAGATTACATACCAAGGCCGTTTTAGTGGGAAATTTCTCGGATCCTATGTAATTGTCGGCCGAGGCGAAGCCGAGGACGACTAACATGTGATCCGAGGCTTTCCCATCTAACGGCCGAGGTTTGTATACTATTTTTCTGTCCGACGGAGCCGGCAGGCGGCAATTTAGTTTTGCGTAAAGTGGCGCTTACCGGCCGGAGGACTGAAAAATTAAATATTATAATTTACAGACGGAGCCACCTTGTAAATTATTTGTCATTTGATATATTTTTATAGGATTAGACACAACTGCAATTTACGATTAGACAGCTAAACACAAGAGTTGTGTTGCCTGTGAAAGCCTGCCCTTTAGTTAGTAGTTACGCCTTATTATGGGAACACAAGATAACTTGATCTTTGAATATTGACAACGCGCGTGTCTGTCTTAGACTACATCTTCCTAGCATTTTCCTGGTTTTTGTCATGTCTCAAGGAGCCTGGGGTCCGGTTTGGCTACTAAAGATTTGGCGTAGGCGCTAGTTTTACGAAAGCCATCTGGCTTTCTAATCCAGAGGGTAAACTAGGCTTTATTGGGGTTGGTCCGGGTTCCTCACGATGTTTTTCTTCGCCGAAAAGCGATTGGTAAATATACACATTTTTACCCGCCTATCCGTAAAATAAAGTGAACTCTGTCACTAATATACACCCCTGACATTTTTTGATGTTAAAAAACTTATGGAGTAAAAGACCTAATTATGATGAAACAGAAGCTATAATAAAAGGAAACGCTATAATTATGTTTTTCCACGCATACATACCTAATTAATGAATTTAATTAATTTAAATTATGCATGTAAGTACTTAAGGTAAAAAAAATTTTCTTCAAACATTATGTCAGTAAATCAAGTTATCATTTCGGAAACAGTTACTGTATCCCGCATACGGAAGAGCGGGCTTTCCTGACACAGATGTAGGTATAATCATCTACAAGGAAATTCCAAACAAATTAAAAAATATATATGTATTTTCATTTTCATGTTGTTTCGAAAAATTCATTGTTACGAGCCAGGATTTGAATCCGCGACTCTCGGATTGAATGGCGCACGCTCTTGCCGCGGACAGCGCCATCAACATCAGACGCTACGACGAATATCGGGGAAACTCAATAAAGCAGTCTGCGAAATCCAATTAAAAGTTCCCGGCTTCAGCAGACTCTCGCTTTGTTACAATTCATAACACATAGCTCATCTATACAGGGAGCATGAAACTCTGTAGGTAAGGTTCACATCACTAGTGTCCGACTGAACATGTTTTTTGGTTTCGGCTTTGCCTCAAGTAACGGCCGAAACCGAAACTTTTGTGTCAACATTTTTAGATAAATCGTCAATGAGACGTTATTTTACACGTATGAACAATGAAACGTGAAACACCTATAATTTGCGTAAGAAGTATTAAAAAAAACAAGTTAAGTAAAAATAAAAAGGCATCAGATATATACGAAAGTTTCTGGATTCTCAGAAACTATTAATTTTGCGACTATTCTTTTAATCCCCCCCCCCCCCCCCTACGAACCAACCTGAGAAGCTGACAGTCCTTTTTTCCTAGGTCACCTTTTTGTATGTAAATTTTGGGTTCTCAGTCGTTTCTAGGGGGTTTTTGGGGAGTTCATTGAGATTATAACTTTTTCAGAAAAAGTGTTAATACTCGTAGAGGATTTTTTTATCGTGACTCATTTGGATATTTAAGGTTCTCCAAATTTGGTTATTGGCAACTTTTTTGTAAATCTCCATTATTCACCGCATAAACGCGATTTGAAATTAAGGATTAGGTACGTGTTGAAAGACGTACATCTCAACTCATTACTCGTCCATAAGAAAAAAACGGAAACAATTAATTGTGTAATATCTACTACAAATAGTCCGACAAGAAGTAGGCTTTAGTATAAAATCATGATCTAAGCCCATTTATGCTTTATTTTTGACTGAGGCCACATTGAAACTTGTACTAAATCATTACCTACTAAAAAATTCTGAGTGAAAATAGGAAACACGCACGACATACAATTTTTAAATGGCTAGAAATCCTAAACTACAGGTCATACCCGATAATTATACCTCTGAAAATAGCTACAAAATTATATTTTCAGAAAACAATAAAATCTAACTACTGGATGATCTCTAAATTGGTCATTCTAGGAACTTTCAGTTTCGCCAACGTATTCGAAGTATCATTTAAACAAAAAATCATTTGAAAAAGCGAACACCGCCATGGCCGGCTGTGCCGAGCGCTTCGGAAACTAGCCAGTGCAGCCAGCCATATAAGCCTTATAGGATCACTTAGTCGTCCGTCCGACTTGACAAACAGACGGACGGACCGTCTGTTTGTCAAGAGTCAAGACCCTATATGTCAAGAACGCGTAAAGGTAGCAAGTTGAAATTAAAACCACATACACAGGTCTGCGTGCCCTTGAAGCTGTGAAAATACTGAATCACTAAGCCAACGAAATCAAAAGATACGGCCGTTTATGTCGCATTTCCCATACATTTGCAGTGGGAATCAAAATTTATAGGGTACTTGCCGTTGACATAGAATCACGAAATTTGGCAAAAAGAAATAGCTTGAAGCAGTACAGGAGAAAATCCGAAAACCGTATAATTGCCGCACACTGAGGGTTCCGTGCCACCTTTGTGCGGAACCCTCGATGGGCGAATCCGACTTGCACCCCGGCCGGGTTTTTTTAGTTAATGGTCGCCGTCATCGAAAGCGATGAGAACTAAGTATATGTAGGTATTAAACTCGAATGGTCTTAATCCCCATACCGACGCGCGACGTCATCAAATGAATAAGCTAAATATTTATACAATTCATTTAAAGTAGGTAGGCTATAACTGAACCGGTGCGCATCTCAGATTCTGTTTTCACTATCCAAAACTTGATCTTTTTAGTTCAACTTTATCCACATGAAAGATTACTCCTTTTCTATTGATTTGTATAATTCAAATCATTACTGCATGCCCACAAACTGCCCAAAAGAAGGTACACTCTACAGTTCGCGGAACACGCAAATTTTATTTTCTGTGTACACGAAAAACCGAACATGACTAGGTATATTCTACTCTAGAGATGCAAACTTATACGAAGATAAGTGATAAATGATAAATATCTTTATTTTTCAATTTAGGCACATTACGATGGACTTATGAACGTCAAAAAAAAAGCTCTAACCCTACACCACAGCCCGAGTTCCGTATTTTATTATTACCTTAACTTTTTTTTTTTACTAATTACCAAAGTCGTAACAATATTTACAATTTTAGGTTTTACAAAAATCCATATGAAACGAACATACAGAAAATTTTCAAATAAATTTTTTAAGAAAGAACAAAATAAAAAACAAAATTCAATAGTTTTACACGATACGTAAACACAAAAATTCGATATGATATGTTTCTTGAACTGTGTCCTCCACTCTGTAAGCAGTAGGTAGTAGTCAATTTTTTATTTATTAACAGTTACAGTTACAGTTTATGGCACGGGCCATGCATGTTCGTCTGTTAAATAGTCCCAGAGAAGTTTCGAACATCCAGAGCCTCTGAGTCGTGCCTATAGTATCTCTTACTCGTAGTACTCACAGCACAAGCCTTATTGAGTGAGCTCAAAAAGGCTTGTGTAAGATTGTCCCGTAATACATTTAATTATGCCCCATTATTACTCATGTCTTTCATTAGGGCTCCCAGCACGGGTTTCGCCCTTGCACACATTAAAGGAATAAGTACATAACTAAGTTAGGCAGTATTGATTTTCAGCGCTCATGGGGCTTCCCTCACGGACGTTTACGGCTGTGTTCATAACTGGACGTCCTTATAGAAAATCAACTATATCAAAACAGAAAACGTTACTATGACAACAAGTTTAATCATTATTTGAAGAATTAGCTGAAATCTGGTGACCAGTACATTCAAGAACAAAGATATGAATATAGCCAAACTACCAAAGTTTATTGTTATAAAATTTCGAGAATCAGCTTCAATATTAGCAGAAATCTTGTAACTAATCCCAATTTTAGCTGAATATCTTAGAGAGGACAGCTTTTGAACGCATTTTGTGTGCATCAAATATAGCTAAGATGAAAAACCATACCGGCAAAGAAGGCTTTCGATTAAAAAAAAAACAGGTTTAAATCGGTACGCCTGTGAACTATGTATAGATACAATTTTAACACTTTTCTTTATATCGATAGTAAATAATTAGTTAATTTGTGTTACTTTTGTGTCTGGAGAACTCAAAAAATTTCTATGTAATGAAGAACGCATGACTATAATATAAGCATTTTTTTTTTCAGAAACTCCTTATTGCGCTTTGTGTCTGCCTCGTTGCAGGTTGCCAACCGCAAGCACCAAGTAGAAACTTCAAACTTTTTATTTGCATAAATACATACACGTAGTGCATACATAACTGATACTAAAGCTACAAAAGTTTCAAAAGTAAACAAAATACAATTGAATTTACAAAATGTAAATTCTATTTTGAATGAAAATACAAGAACAATAAATCAAAAACTAAAAATTAAAAACATGTAAAAAAATAGAGTAGGTCAAAATTTCATATAATAAATTATCTATGGTCACACACAAGCGCAAGCAGATAACGTTAACCGTTATACATTTTAATGTCAAAAGAGAAAAATAATGCCTACTACTAGATATTCAAGAATAGATTCGAGAAGAAGAACGTTTCAATTATCTCCGCTCTGTTAGATCATCCAACAATATGCTTCTGTGCATCCCGTCATCCTCTTCAAAATTTTATAAATGTTCCTTTACATTCCAGGCTAGAATGCTGTTCCCTACACATCAGGCGCGGGCAATCTCTTGCTGTTTTTAAAAAGCATTACCTGTCTCTCCCGTAATATATAATATATATTCTTACCTATCATTTATTGTCTTTCCATCTGCTTCTTTTTCACTGTATGGCTTGTATGTTGCTGTTATGAGAATATCATATATGTAAATGTAAGTTTATGTATGTCTATTTATACTATAATTACTATTCATATATGTAACGGCCGGGATAACGCTAGGTAGAAGAAGAGACTATTCATATATGTGTATGTTTATTGTTTTGCTTGATTTGTGTGATTGTTAAGTGCATTTCATCCTTATTTTTGCAACGCCTACTCTTCAAGGATAAGCTTTTAATGTTTCCGCTACCCAAAGGTTGTCTGGAAGAAATCGGCGGTCTTATCGCTTTTTAGCGATAAGACCGCCTGTTGTTTGCCTCTGTGTTAATCAAATGTTTGTACCTTGTAAATGTTTTTTTTCTCATGTACTGAGGTGTGCAATAAAGAGTATTCTAGCTATCTATCTATTCATGTGTCCAAATTGTCAAATAATCGTATTATTTTATTGTTCATTGTATTGCTTCAAGTTAAGAAAGTTTGTTATAGACTTATAAAGTACATATTAACGTCAGCAACTCAGCATTTATTTTATAAGCTTATCTAGTCATGAACCCGAAGGAAAACTCATCGCATAGTTTTCTATTCGGTTGATAGGTTGTGAGATGCGAAAAACAAAGGAATATTTTAATAATCCACCTCTGTGCACTGCATGTACAGTCAACAACACAGCTGTCAATACAGCCAATGTGCCAAAAATATGGATACAGAACTTTATTGCCAGAGAATTAAGGTCGTGTATACATACTGTTGGCACTTTGACTGTATTCACAGCTGTGTTGTTGACTGTTCACTTGTACAGCAGTCCTGCCAATGTAATACTTACAAATGCACAGCACATGTCATAACAGCCTGCGGGCCAAACGGGTGAATATTCATTAATAGCCTTAATTTACATCACGGCTACTACCGCGGAAATCGAACGAACGAAAATGTGTATCTCCCTTTCTATCACACTTAGGTACGTATTCGAGTAAAAGAGCCCTCGGAAATTGCGAATCTTCGATGTTCGCGAGAAGCCCTCAGTGCTAGCCTTAATATACATTAGAACATTGCGTCAGTTGCACCGAAAATAGCTGATAACGTCACTGTTATAAATAAACCTTACCTTATAGGTACTATCATTTGATAGTACAGCTAATCTTCTTAATTATATTTTGATTTCTTTGTATTTCTGTTAGGGACTCAGGAAAATCATACATAGGTATTAGAAAGACTTCATATACGCCAAACCTGCACTAGCTAATAATTTATTTGTCTTTACTGTAAGTTTGACCTTTGAGTTTGTTAGAATGTCGGCTACCGTATTGTCGCTCACCAGACGGCGCCACTCATGCGTGGTTCTTGACCCATATGAACGAACTGTCAAAGTGACCTAACGGTAAATTGACTCGCGATAACCCTTATTGGATTTAACATACATAAAGTTTATGTCAAACTAGGTCGAGACGGTGTAGGTCTGATAAGTTTTTACGAATAAGGTACATTTTTACCTGACTATGCTTGGGTGAATTGATTTAGTTAAAAGAATAGGTACATTTTGCTATAAGTGTGTAAAATGTGGCAATGTTACGCGACCCCAAATATGTCTAACGAGCTGTTTAGGAGAGTTTAAATTGCCTGCTCGACTCTTGCCAGGATTCGGCAAGTAATCTCTTTTATATCCTAATGTGTGTTAACACTAAAATGTAAATAAGCATTAAGCACCTATATTAAAAAAAACCTAATTATGAAAATGACATGATTAATTTGATGATATTATAATGAAAAATCAATTAATACCCTCACAGAACCTTAATACTGTAGGTTACCATCTACAACATTTAAACCAAACAATTGTAAAGCAGGAATCAAATAATTTATCATTAGTAATAAATGTTTCCATGCATGTTTTTTTTTTGTATAGTAAGTTGTCACACTCATATATAAAGTATAAATTGAAAGAGATGTCATATACTACAGAAAAAGTGACGAAGGCTAAACGCTAAAGTGATAAAGGCTGATTCGATTCCCTCGCAGGGCTGGAATTGAACCAGCGACCTCCTGCTTTCGCAGCAGAAAGCAGCTTCCGCGAAAGTAGGAGGTTCGTTAGGAGATGGCAGCCCTGCCGAAAACCAGTTTTTTCGGCAGTACTAATGTACACATGCATCTAAAGTAGAGGAGAATTGAACTAATGTGCGGACGGTCTCCCCAGCAAGGAGGCGATGGATTAATGTTAATGACATAATGACTAATAAGTAGTCATTACGACTAAATTAAACCTCGTGAAGTCCTTATCAAAGACTCGACTTAAGTTTAACTAAACTACTCTTCATAAAGGGTCAAAGCCTTATTTGATCTATCTAAATGAATGTTGCCAATGCAAGCCTATTTGAACTTTAAACACGACTCGATATTGATGTGACATTTCCTTGTTATGCGAAACTGGAACGGTTTGTTATGGCGTACGAGTTACCGTTACATAGCGGAATCAGAATGAGCGCCAGCCAAGGAATTTTTATAATGTTTAGAAATATATTCAGCACGAAAGCTTCTTAGTATGACGCAAATCGACAAAAAGGGTCTGGTGGAGCCGAAAAAAGACGAATATTTTAAATACTTATTAAGAAAATTCGATTTCTCTATGTTCGACGATCAGCCGCCTTACCGTGACGTCTTAACCCGGTCACTTTAGGTTCAGCTTAGGCTCAGTTGTATGGAAGCGACTCAGTTTAGATTGTCAACTGAATCGCGTTAAGACGCCGTAATAAGGCCCCATGCAGTAGGTTACAGGCCGGCGCTAAGATTTCGAAACAAACTACAGAAAGAGGTTTGCAGTCATCTGAGAAATTTAATCTTAAATTTTTAGAAATCTTGTGTTATAACATACAGCGTACCTCACTGGCATTCTCTAGGTTCTAGGCTAAAAATAAAATGCTGCTTCCATTTTTTCCTTATTTTCAGCAAGTCCCCTATTTACAGGGTAAACATTTATGCATCCCAACGAGACACCCCGGGTGCCACATCCATATTGTTAGCAGCGTGAAAGGTCACGTTTTTACTAGTGGACTTAAATAGTGGACCAAATAACATTTGCAGTGGGTAAAAACTTACTTTTTAGTAAGGAACATTTTGACTTAGGTATATTTATAAACTCCAGCTATTGACAATCTGGGGACACGGGAGTTCGTCCAAGTCAAGCAAAAACAAAGCACGGCCGTACTATCATTTTCTCGAAGCCGTTCAGGCCTTTTTCATACTCCTATAATTTCGAGCTGGTCAAAGCTAGAACCCTACATTTTCAGTAACATGTAGGCTATAAATGCTATAATACAACTTTGATATATTCTGATCAACATTTTTAAACTTGTAGTTTAAGAACTATCGAACGTTAAAGTTCTGTAGTTTGGCGACTCACTCACCCAGTCACTCACCGATTATCAAGTAAGGTAGAAACACCAAATTTTATTTTGGAAAATAGACACTAACTGCTTAAGTCATTTAATTTGCATAATGTACCTAATTCCATATAAATACATGCGTATACCTAACCTACAGGCAGGGTACAATACAATGTATTGTATTGAATACATTACTGTGTCAGTATAAATATGGGACGCATGTATAAAAAAGAAACATGCGTACAAAACGAGATGAGATCCCATAAAAAACATTACATGTAAAAATATACAAGTCTCGCTCCGCAGTTGTTATGCTGAAAAATAGCTTTTAGATATAATGTTAAAACAAGTCGGTTATTTTCGTCGGTATTGGGGGTGAGTAAGGTCGCCAGAGCTCCAAGAGGATTAACTGTGTGGACAGCTGGGGACCCACGGAACAAAGCTTGCCTCTTTAGCTGTCCAACACCGCGAATCCTCCTTTTATTTAAAGGGTCGGCAACGCGCATGTAACACCCCTGGAGCTGCAGGCTTCCATAGGCTACGGTGACCGCTTACCATCAGGCGGGCCGTATGCTTGTTTGTCACCGTCATAGTACAAAAAAAAAAGTTTAAAACAAACGGCGGGAGCAGGCGGCGTTGATGTCTTTCGCGGCACAAGAACTGTTGGATAACCATTTGATACCTGTTGGATTTTAATGGCTATCTCTCGTTAAATCTCTAACTAGCCAAACAATGATTTTAGTCGAATAATAAGAGCGTATTATAATAAACAAAGTAATTAATTCTGCCTGTTTAAAACCTCAATCAAAACTAGCGGTACCTATCAAATCAGAAACCCGTAATTAACGTGCATCAACTTCCTTGCCAGAGCGTGTTTAACCAGGGGTGTCAATCCGCGTTTTGCGTTGACACTAAATCTTCCGCCTACAGGTGGCATAAGCTGTCAGGGTTCGCGCAACGCGCGTTATCGCCGGGTGCGTTCAGATCCATTTTTTTCGAACACCGCATACTAATTTATACTTAGACAAATTAAAACCAATACCTACTAATAAATAATAAAATGTTCCGATCATAGATATAGAATAAAAGAACTGGATACCCAATCAGCCGAAAAAAATGACGCTATAAAACTGCTGCAGTTGCAGCACTTTTTCATATAATCGTGTTTGGAACATGACGTTTCGTTAAGTGCCAACAGTCTAGAAAGTTTTAACAGTATTGGTAGTTCTTTTTCGTACGAAACATTAATCGTTAATATCATCACCAATACAACATTTCGCTAATGTCATTCTGACCCACATTTTTTGATGTTTTTGTTCAGCTTTGTGTGTCTAATTATTTTAATAAATCAATGGTTCCGATACATACTTTGTTCCTATTTATATGTTTATACAAATTATTGTACCAGCATACGCACCTGACAGCATGGTGACAACCCTAATGTTAATGTCATTTTGACATTTGCATGCTTAACAAGATAAGGAAAGAGAAGCTTCTGTACTTTGGTACTATTACTTATTCTGTTGTTTAACTAATAAGGATTCAAATTCAGATTATTTATTAGTAAAAATACAAGTAAGTCTAAGGTTACAAGTAGAATAACAGAAATGGCGGAATAGAGCGGCTTCGAAGCCTTTTGCGGCACAAGGACTAAAGTCATTGTATAACCGCGCTTCTAAAGGCCATTTCTTGTACAGTCAGCAAGTGTTGATTGAGTAGAGTAGGTCATCATTTTAAAATGAGTTTGAGTGAGTAACTCATTTTCTGAAAAGAGGTGGTACAATGCCATCCCTCATTAACTAGTGGCATCGTGGTGTTAATATGATGCTGTTTTCGGTTTTGTTTATTTCCTCTTAGCTGGTGTGAAAAGCAGTATGTAAATAAATAAATAAATATTTGTGGGACAATTTTACACAAATCGACCTAGTCCTAGTCCCACGGTAAGCTCAATAAGGCTGTGCTGTGGGTACTAGACGACGATATATATAATAGATATATACATATAAATACTTAAATACATAGAAAACATCCATAACTCAGGAACAAATATTCGTGATAAACACACAAATAAATGCCCTGACCAGGATTCGAACCCGGGACCTCCTGCTTCGTAGGCAGGGTCACTACCAACTAGGCTAGGGGGCCGTTTAAGTTTAAGTATGTGTCACACGGTATCAAAATTATTTTCGTCTTGGGCGTTAACGCTTGAATCTCTCATTACGCTCACGATTCTACAATAGAAACCATCGCTTCATTCTGAATTGAATGTACGCCCTCGCCGGAAATATATCATTTTGATCCCTTGTAACACAATCTACTATTTATGTATTTATGTAAGTAAAAAGAGTAAAAAGAGAGGTATGGGCACAGCGGATGCATATCGTTTAGTGTGGTAGGGCACAGCACAACGAATGTCGTCTCGCTCAAATCTGGAGCAGAGCCCATCTGGGGAAGTACCTCCACCTTACAGAAAACCGCAGTTAAATAACACTAGACCCTACTCATAGTGTTGTGTTTCTGTTGGTGAGTAAGGTCGCCAGAGCTCCAAGAGGATTCGCTGTGTTGACAGCTGAGGACCCACGGAGCAAAGCCCTTGGCCCGTTTGGCTGTCAACACAGCGAATCCTCCTTTTTTTTTTTAAAGGGTCGGCAACGCGCATGTAACACCCCTGGTGTTGCAGGCGTCCATAGGCTACGGTGGCCGCTTACCATCAGGCGGGCCGTATGCTTGTTTGTCACCGTCGTAGTATTAAAAAAAAAAAAACTATTTAAGGAGAATCTCACACAGATCAAACTCGTCCTAAACTAAACAAAGCTTGTACCTACTACGGGTACTAGACGAGAATATACATACTCATAGATAAACACATACATGTATACATAAAAAACGTCCATAACTCTGGAACAAATATTCGTGATAAACACACAAATAAATGCTCTTAACAGGTTTCGAACCCGGGACCTCCAGCTTCGTAGACAGCCTCACTACCAACTACGCTAGAGAGGCCGTTAAAGTTTTGTATAGGTTGTTTAGTATGTTTGTGAATAATATTATACTAATTACTAATATTGAGACCTAGACATCTGAATGATAACAACATTGGCACTTGTGGCCTCTAAATCAAATAATTTCGGTTTAGGTGCGTTCGGAATTGTATGACCCCCAACAACATATGCACGTTATTCCTATTGAAGGAAAACTGCATAGCTTAAAACAATGTTGAATAAAAGATAAAGCGATTATTTGACGGCATTCCTTAGCGGTTTCTGTTTCATATCGTATCTCTAGCATTTCCTGTGAAGTGACTTGTTGACCGAGTGAGCAAAGCGGGCGACGCGTCTCCGTTTCAACTTGGGTTAAAACGCTTTCGTGTGTCTGTCCATTTGTTCTCCTCTACAGGTCACATTTATCAACCAATTCTTTTGAAATTTTGTAAACAAAAACCTGATTTTGGCAACCGGTTGGCGTATATAGTTGATAGTGACTCTGCCTGCTAAGCCGATGGTCCTGGGTTCGAATCCCGGTAAGAGCATTTATTTGTGTGATGAACACAGATACTTGTTCCTGAGTCATGGATATTCTCTGTGTATTTATGTATTTGTATATTATATATATCGTTGTTTGAGTACCCGTAACACAAGCCCTCTTGAGCTTACTGCGGGACTTAGTCAATTTGTGGAAGAATGTCCTATAATATTTATTTATTTTATTTTGAGTATTCATTTAAACAACTTTGTTGATTAGGTACATACACTTTTTTGTAGATTCTGTTTTTGTAAATTTGCTAAATAGCGGGAATATGTCCAAAGGTCTTAAGCGCCATGGATCACAAAAGGTGCATACGACCTTTATACCAATACCAGTAACATCTCGAGAGGTCTGCTGGCTCACAGAGCCACTAGTTTTGGTGTATACTCAGTGTGGCGTTATAGCACCATTTATATAACATTTAGACGATGAAAAACGAAACTATGTTAAAACTACGTCCATATTAATACCTAATGTCTTATCAATAGCTGAGCAGACTGATAACTTTAACGACCTCTGCGTACCCTTGAAGCTATTATAGCAAACTAGCATCCGCCCACAACTTTGTTTGTAACATCATGAAAAAGCAAACTCCCCTCCCCTACCCCGTCTCGCTTAGGACTCCCGTATTTTGTTTAAACCTCTATTTTAGCTTAGGAAAGAGAATTACGAGATAAAAAAAGAGTCCCTTTCTTTTTTAGCTAAGTTACCACATGTCATGAGTCATGTCCAACAGTTTGAACCGTTTTTATTACTTATTATTATTTTCTTAGTAATATTATTCCTACCATGTACTTACAGTCGGCAGCAGATATAGGTATGAGACAATGTATGATTAATACAAATAAATAATCGATAGAGTAATAGTTGATAGGAGCGGAGAAGTTGTTCAAAAATATCTGAACAAGCACTCTAAAGCCTCGTGCACAAATTATTTTAATGCTTTTTAAATCAGGATTTCAAGCTCTAACAATTCTACAAATAAGTTAAGTATGCATCATTACTAAAGTAAATTATGTATTTTTATTGGCATTTTGTATGTATCGTACACTTGCGGTAGACAGTACGCGAGGCCTATATTGAGCCGCGCAGACTTTGCCTCGTGGCAGGTAGCCAAAGACAATGCATTCATCGCCCAACTATGTTTGTTATAAAAACAACACCTTTGTCACAGTTTCCAAGCAGATATACTAACAAAAAAAAACAAAAGACAAACTAAGTGACGTACTTCGTTGGACAAAACATATTGTCTAATCAATTTGTCGAGCAGAAAACTTAGAATTTATATGACAACTCCGCGAGATTGGTAAAGTATAAGGTCATACCAATGACAACGAAATATTTAACTTTTAAAATAAATACACATATTATTCAGTACAAAGTATAACACAACGCAATATAACTGCAAACTACAAATCAATCACATTATGAATTGCAAATATTTAACAAAAGTTACGAGATAGCAACCGATAAATAAGGTTAGTTCAACATTTAGATACCACTAGCGCCATCTAGCGGTGCGCGTTGGTACTACGTGGAGCGCGAGCTAGCGCGCGGTAACTATTGCAACTAGACGGCTTATAGGCCTAAGTAGCTACGGCGTAGGCCGCGTAGCCCGTAGCCCGTAGCGCTCGGTCAAGATTGTGGTATTGACATTGTCATGTCATGACAGTATTGGGGTCGGGCTAATTGGGGTTCTGGGTTACCAGGAAAATGTAGCAGTAAATATTTTATACGGTTTGCAAACATAATGAATGAGGCGCTGGTATCAATTCAATCAGTCCAAGAGCAACAAAACTTGCTACATCATTATCTTTGTTCATTTTGGAGATAACGTTACATAGGTACCATCGCGTTCAAAATTGAATGGGCAATTTATAAATGAATTAATTACGAAATCAATCAATCAATTTTCAATCCTTTTCAACGTGTACCCAAAAAATGGCGCCAAAGTGATTTTAACCATAAACCATTTTTTTTAACCATTGTCTTCTGTTTCCGCGATTATTGTTCATTGAAATTAAACACTTTAGAACGGATTAATCGCGTATGTTAACACCATGCTAAACAATATGAAAAGAACTCGTAGGATCATGGTGTTAATAAACGCGATTAATCCGTTCTAAAGTGTTCAACATTAAAAACATGTAAACATTTCTTATTTTACTATAGTTTTGCGAGTATACTTTAGTAAGTACACACGTGTTCAAAAGTGCATCGGCAATTTATGGATGAATTCATTCATAAACTGCCCATGCACTTTTGAACACGATAATTGTAAAGATTACTCCAAAATGAAAAAAGATAAGTTTTGTTGCCTTTGGACTGACTGATTTGATACCAACGCCTCACTATCATTAACTATGTTTGCCAACCGTATAAAATGTTACATAGGTGCTATAGTTCGTTTTTTTAGGATTAGAGTACATCTTGCGATTGTCGACGTGGATTTTTAGGAAAACGATTTAAAAACTAGCATAGCCGCCTCTTTTTTTCTTCATCGGATCATTAATAATTACTTTAATATTTTCTAGAGATAATTGATATAGTTGAAGAAACGTAAGCAAATTCGACCGTTATTTTATTACTTTAATTATTCAAAAAATTAGGTATAGGTTGAAGTGTGAATATTAGACTAGAAATTGTGGTTTTAAAGGTGTATTTTTAAACGTCTTTGCTTCGGCGATATCAGTCCGTTTATTCTATGTCGATGCACCTGGATGGCAAAACGACGAGTATTTGAATTAAGTAGTTATTTATTTATTTATTTTATAAAACAAAAAAAATAGTTTTCCTGCTTATGCCACGGCTCAAAGAGTCGGCTTTGGCGAGTTATCTTAAGATTTGGCGTAGGCGCTAGTTTTACGAAAGCGACTGCCTGACCTTCCAACCCAGAGAGTAAACTAGGGCTTATTAGGATTAGTTTAGGTTTAGTGTAGCGTGTTACTCTGGTTTAAGAAATGATCTGTTATTTATACCAGATATGCATCTTTGATTGTTTAGTAAAACGCCGACGGGATTTAATTTAGAAAAAAACGGTTCCTTACGAAAATGAAGGTCGTTTATGCTTTTATAATATAATATCACCCTAAAATTAAATACAAAATTTCGCTTGAATTAATGCTTAATTGTCGTCACAAATTTGACTGAAAAGGTTTTATAACAAATTACAGACATAGTAAAAGAAATATAGTACAAATAAATCCACTTACCTTTTAGAGATCCGCCGGTCTGAAAAGGGTACTTAAAAGAAGCAGGAGTATGTATGAGAGGAAGTGGATGAAGTGTACAGAAAATGGGAATCAAGCTCCCGATATTTCGGCGACAATTCAAGCTTCGTAGAAAGTAACGAAGAGCCGATTTTCAGCGCTCGTCGGTAAATCAGTACTTTAGTATCAAGGTTTAACTAATTTCTAATAAAAGGCAAGTTATTTAATTACTAAATAGGCCTCAATATAGGTTTAAAAGAAAAAAACGGAAAAAGACAAAATAATGCACTGATGCACATATTAGTCAAATAAATTTTCCAGTAAATTAATGAATTTAACAGTAAAAACATCCATAACTGGGGAACGGCCATTTTACTGTATGTTTTTGTAATACCATTTAATATTGTTTAAATCGATACACGACATTTAAACCGTAGTGACCCTGCCTTCGAAGCAGGAGAGAGAGACAATCTTACATAAATCGACCTAGTCCCACGGTAAGCTCAATAAGGCTTGTGTTGTGGATACTAGACGACGATACAATAGATAGATACGTATAAATACTTTAATACATAGATCACATCCATAACTCAGAAACAAATATTCATGATAAACACACAAATAAATGCCCTGACCAGGATTCGAACGTGGGACCTCCTGCTTCGTATGCAGGGACAGGACACTACCAACTAGGCTAGGAGGCCGTTGAATAGCATTACTTGAATTATTTTCTTTTGTAACTTTGTAATCCATAACATATTCACACACCACATCTCTAAAACAACTTTTCATATTTTCAAGACCGATATCCTTATATTATCGTATAGCGAGGTTGATGCCCGTAAACATTGTCACGTTTTTCAATTGTTGCGTGTCTCTTTCACACTCGTGAAATATTCATATAGGTTTCTCTTTTGCTCACTTTGTTACTCTAAGCGTTAGCGTGAAATCATACATCTATGGTTTGTAGTTTCAAAGAAAGACAGTCAAATTGTTTTTTTTTTAAGTAACGAAGTGTATCCGCTAACGCCCCCTGACACCAGACAAGATAAGATCTTGCCAGTTTGAATGTTTATTAAAATCACGACTACGGTACAAAAAAGAGCAATCTTATAAATAGAAAGAGATGTCATATAGTACAGAAAGTGACCAGGGCTGAGAACCAGCAATATTCTATGTATTTATGTATTTGTATATTATATATGTATATCGCTGTCTAAGTATCCGTAACACAAGCCTTCTTGAGCTCACTGCGGGACTTACTCAATTTGTGTAAGAATGTCCTATAATATGTATTATTTATTTATTTATTTATCATGCTTTCGCGGCAGACGCACTAACCACTAGGCCACCCGACCACGACGGCCCGAGTCCAAAATTTCCTAAGTATATGCAATCCTTTCTTATTTTTGAAACGCTTAAGGTGCGTTCTGCCAATTTTACAGCTCAGACTTACGTCTAGTGCTGTCCTAGATAATCTTGAATGGTTTAATTTTAAGAGCAATCTTACCTTAAAATGCTGCTGGGCCGCCTGTTCCTCCGCCTCATACTTGTGCTTGATATTCTCTATACGCATCTGCTTCAGGATGCCCGCCACCTCGATCCTGCCAAAACACAAATGAGGTAAATAAACACAACTTTTTAAAGAGAGGTATTGGCACAGCGGATGCATATCGATTAGTGTGGTAGGGCACAGCACAACGAATGTCTTCTCGATCAAATCTGGAGCAGAGCCCATCTGCGGAAGTACCTTACAGAAAACCGCAGTTTAATAACACTAGACCCTACTCATAGTGTTGTGTTTCTATTGGTGAGTAAGGTCGCCAGAGCTCCAAGAGGATTCACTGTGTTGACAGCTGGGGACCCACGAAGCAAAGCTTGTCCCTTTAGCTGTCAACACAATTCTCCTTATTTTTTAAAGGGTCGGCAACGCGCATTTAACACCCCTGAAGTTGCAGGCGTCCATAGGCTACGGTGACCGCTTAACATCAGGCGGGCCGTATGCATGTTTGTCACCGTCGTAATATAAAAAAAAGCTATGAGCTTACCATGAGTTACTACGTAAGTTTTCGAAACCGAATGTGGCATTCGAAAGTATGTCCGTCTCGCCCCTGCCAGAGTAGTGGTAGGAGCGAGATGGACTTTCCAATGCCGCAGTCGCTATCGAAAAGAGCAGGCGGGTAAGTTGGGCAATCGCAATATCTCAAAAACTACTCACGCTACATGTGAACACCTAAAGGCGGAAAGTTAGTGCTAACGAAACTGTATACCTGTCTATACATCTGTAAACTTTTTTTTATTTGGCTGTTTCTACCCGCAGCAAAATGTTAATGTGTTCTGGTGAAAAGGGGACGGACTGAAAACCAGCGTTGCGCAGTTATAAGCTGACGTAACATATTTATTATTTATTTATTTACAAAAAAATATACAGCATGACAGAGAAACCAAGGCACTGTATAATTCAACATTCAAGTATGTACAAAGGTAGCATCACTTAATTATAGTAACTAGCACACAGAATTGTATAATACGAGTAAATCAGTGCAACGTCTCACAGTACGCCAGACATGTTCGACAAACATTTGCCCAATGGTCCCATATGCTGAGCCCATTCCTTTTGTCACGCATAGTACCTATATAATACTGAAATTGTATTGTACACACTATATTGTGAATATTTCCGTGACCGTGGCAATAAAAAAAAAATCTTTCTTTCTTTAGTTAGGTCCAAGTGAGGGGAATCTATTTCACTAATATCACATACATTTCTGTGACAAGTATTTACTAATGAACGTTGATTTCGGATATATAAGAATTCTGATTATGAGTTTGATTATTATGTATATGTGTAACTAAACTTATATGAGTAAATAGAAAAAAAAATTTTTTATGAGTTTATCAGATAAATGTTATCTCTATCTCTGATCAATTTCCCCATACCTATGCTCAACTTACCTAACTATAGGGTTATGTTAAGCAATTCTAACTTTGATTACTTTAGAGCAAATATTTGCTCAATAATGCACGATACAATAAAACATATCAGATACATTTCCTAGCAGTCAAAGCGAGTTTCATTTTTCTGGCGCAAACCATTAAGAAAATATTCCAAAACTGCTCAATGTGCCCCGCTCTATCCTACTCCCGATTCCATATTTGCAAAAAGCCATGATGTTATCGAAATACAACTTTTACCTGCCACCAAATACACGAGTGTGCCGCGAACATATGGATGCCGAAAACTGGAACTCTATCATTAACGCTAGTACTGCTGTCACGAGTTTCAACGAAACTCACACATACATCAGACATAGTACAAATATATAAGAGTGTTCTGCAGTTAGCACTAATCACTGTAGCGTCTGCCTTGGAGTAAAAATAAACTATTATCAAAGAATATGCCTATTATTTCAATATATAAAATTTACTAATTCTAATTCACACTGAAAACAGGCTAAATCCATGAGCGGTTTTTAGAGAATAAGGGCTCTTAAGATTATTAAAATTTGTTAGATCTTTCCCTCGAAATCACTATTTCGTGGGAGTAAAATTCCGCGTCGAAAGTGAGAAAACACTTTTGAGATGTTGGTATATTACAAAATTAACCATAAAACTACCGGTCGGACAAACAGGAAAAATAAAAATTGTGTGATCGGATTATGAGGATTTTTCAAGCTCTCGTGGTTCGATCGATCGAACTAGAAGAACTTTTAAAATCCCATTACTCCGATAGTAGGACTGACAGGATTTGAGAAGTCCTTCTAGTCCAATCAATCGAGCCAACAGGAAAAAAAATTATTCGTATTCCGATTGATCGGACTTGTCAATCGGACCATGCGACCTAAGGGAAATTTTCCCATACGCCTGCCGCTGACGCCATTAGAATAAGACACGACAGATGAACAGAGAGAGACTGATGTAGTCGCGTTTCATAGTGAGAATTTAGTGTTTCCTTTAATAAACTAAGAGAAATTTGTTAGAATAAAACGCAAAATGTCATCATTTTGTCAACCACTACACAGACACCGTATTATTATTATTACATATATTTTTATTTACATGACATTCTTACACATATTGACTAAGCCCGCAGTAAGCTCAAGTAGGCTTGTGTTACGGGTACTCAGACAACGATATATATAATATACAAATACATAGAAGACATCCATGACTCAGGAACAAATATCTGTGTTCATCACACATATTAATGCCCTTACCGGGATTCGAACCCATGACCATCGGGCATAGCAGGATCACTACCAACTACGCCAACCGGTCGTCTAATTATGAAGCGTTGACAAACAGAACGAGGTCACCTCACTTTACATATGCAGTATGTTACTTAAAAAATTCTACAATTCTATCAGCACAATCTAGTACAGTCGGCTACATAAATTTATATGCATCTGTATTCAATTTTCACCCTTCTTCACCTGTAATAAGTTCCAAAGTGTATACATATGTTTAGACGTGACTGTATCACAATACACCAATGACTCTTTGGTTCCTCCTAGCAGGGAAGAAAAAAGCCGGTTTCGAATAGGTGCCGTGAAATATTCTGTAGCATAAGTCCTGGTATTTATATCATAAAGATATTATATTTGATGCTTGGAGAGTCTTTATACCTCCAAATCCAAGTGGTATTATATTTTTACTATGGGCACCTTTTACATCTCCAGTCTTTATTTTGACGCTTGGGGAGCCTTAACATCTCCAAATCCTATTGGTATTTTATTTTTAACGTTGGGGACATCTCCAGACTTAATTTATTATTAACTATAGAGACTAGAAATCTCTCTTTTAAGCTAACATGGTTATTTGCATTATAAATAATATTTGAAACGGGATATTTACCATGTATGTTTGTTTTATTGAGCACCTGATATTTCGAAAAGAGACTGTTCCGGTAAGAAATGCACGGGTTAATGCTGTAAGTGTGGTGTGTCGTGAACGTGATCGAGTTTCAAGTGAGAAAGCGGGCGGTAGTAGTGCCAACGACAACACACAAAATAAGCGAACCCGTAAGAGGGTAGGTCGCTATGGCCTGTGGGTAGATCACAACTAAAAACTCGCAGCTCATCAGTTTACTCCGTGAACATGACGCTTGCAACAGTGTCGAAATATCGGGTGCTCAATAAAACAAACATACATGGTAATTATCCCGTTTCAAATATTAGTTTTATTATAAATCTCTTGCCATATTACTTAGTATATCTATTTTAATATTGTTTACCCAGGTCTTGGTTGTTGAATTATTGGTATTTATATTTTGCTTTTCTTATCACAATGTTTGTAGTACATATATGCAAATGCTTTAATATAATGCTTATTGACTTGTATAAGTGTCAATGAGGCCTACTTGCAGATTTATTTTTCATCATCATCATTCAGCCGAAAGACGTCCACTGCTGGACATAGGCCTCCCCCAAAGATTTCCACAATGACCGGTCCTGCGCCACCCGCATCCAGCGGACTCCTGCGACCTTCACCAGGTCATCAGTCCACCTTGTGGGGGGCGTACCCACGCTGCGCTTTCCGGTACGCGGTCGCCACTCGAGAACCTTTCCGCCCCAACGGCCATCGGTTCTACGTGCAATGTGCCCCGCCCACTGCCACTTAAGTTTGGCGATTCGGAGAGCTATATCGGTTACTTTGGTTCTGCTGCGGATGGTCTCATTTCTGATACGATCTCGCAGAGAGACTCCTAGCATAGCTCTCTCCATTGCCCTTTGGGTGATTTATTTTTATTTTTGAATAATACCTGACTCTCATGTTGTCTTGCAGCCGCCGCAGCGGCCCGAGGTACTCCTGGGAGCGCCCGCCCCTCACTTCTGTCAGCTGGTACTCGACGTGTTTCATGCGTTCCGAGTACAACTGCTCGCGCAGCAAGGTGAACTGCCGCTCGAGGTTTGCTGGAATGTTCGATAAAAAGTTATAAGTTAAGCATGTGCAGTTATGTGCTCTTTTTTAGTACCTCAAAGGTGCCATTTTGTTGATTGGTGGTAAAGTTCATTTTAAGTGAATATTTATGGTATTAACCTCTTGTCAGGGCCGACGCCCTTATAGTTCTGTTATTATTATTATTATTTATTTATTTATGCACAGGCAGCTTATGGCTGATGCGTGCACAATCAATCAAGTCTTGTGTTTTCATCTTTGTTTTCCATAAATTCATCAATTCTATTTTTGAAAGAGTTCAAAGATGATGCACTTATGGTTACTAGAACTTGACGAGCAAACTAATTTCAATGAGTGCCCTCTCAGGTTGCTATTTGTACTCCTGACAAATATGTCCTGTAGCGACGGGACATCGTGTTGATTTTACTTAAATAACTTACACCAAAAAGCAAGTCAAATCAGCTCCAGCTTGCCCAAATAATATTTTCAAACACACTCCGCCACTGTTAAATTAATCCCCATAGATAACTTCAGGCCCAATTTTACTATCTTAGGGTTAGTATTACAAAAATGGGAGTAAATCTAAAGTTCGTCAGCACAGAGGTGAAAAGAAGAAAGAATATTGTAAGTAATAGAATTAATGAAGATAGAAAAAAGTAACGGGGATAAAACGCCACCCTGCGGAACACATATTGCATCAAGATGAGCAAGCAGCATCCACCTATATTCTCTGCTGACAGCCAACAAGGTAACTTCGAAACCACTCAATGACCAGAGGAGAGGTGTTAGGAGACCACAATATCATAAGCATGTATATCTATGGTAATAAACGTGTTACTGAAATCCAACAGTGTTAATCATAATAGCATCTCATTCTTACCAAGCTTCTAACCACCTTAGCAAGACCCCAGGCTGAGTTGTTATACTAGCCGTAAAAATGCAAGCAGCTAGGAGGAAGAAGCATGTGATCTCCTATTACACTCCTGCACCTAGCCCAGAACTCATTACCAATTGCAATGGCCTTTTTAACATGTTGACTCATTTACTGTTAAAAGTCTAAAAAACATTACTATTCCATTATTTTTAGTGTCAGAAATTATTCAAGGGGTAAAATAACTAACGAAAATCCTAAATCATGTAAAATACTTCTACAAAATGTACATTTCTTTCACGTAAATATAAATAACTCTAACAAAATCACCATGTTTATATTCAAAACATAATAGTTGTTAGTAAACATAACCTTAAAATACCAACCTAAATTGTCCAGGCACTCGTTTCTCCGGCGCTCGCATTCACTCTCGTCCATCTCGGAGGAGTCATCGGAGTCGGGCTCGTCGGCCTCTTCGGCGCTGGAGTCCCTGTCGGGACCCCTGGAGGAACCACCAGACCTCTCGGTTTCACCACCAGACAAGTCTCCATCGCCATCACTGTCACCTTCCACTTTCATTGACGGCATTCTCCACGAGTTAAAAATTGGGTTACGCGATTTCCAAGCTTTTTTAGAAAAGTGGGACAGATTTTTCTGTGATTTGGCTGTTTTCGCTCCCTTTAGATGCCAAATTAATTGCAAAATGTCAATTGGCGATGGCGAGCTGTCATTGCTTTTTTTTATTGCCTCTCTAGACAGACTAATGAAGTTAGTCATACTGACTCTTCGAAGAAATGTTAAGGGAACTACAGATAATACAATTCGATTTTAATTTATCGTTAAATTCTGACAAGCAATCGAACGCAGTAGCAGTAGGACAAAAAACTGTATCCGTCCCTTTTTATGGGGTGGTAATACTAGCGTAAGAAAAAGACAGTGTGATGCTCTCTAACCTACTGTTACTGCGTTCGTTTGCTTGTCATACTATAGCAACGCTGTAAACCCCAGTTACAAATTGGGCATAATTTTCACGATACGCTTACGCTTCATAACATTACCAACCGGTTTGACTCTGCCGTCCGATAAGGATTCAGATATGTCTTCAAGGAAATGAGAGATATTTCCGCCAGACCAAGATCGCGATTCAATACGCGAGCCACCGGGCGATTATTTTCGAGCAACACAGGCTTCCAACGCGATAATAATAATATGCGTTACACAGTTATGCGTTAGAGAGAATATAATATTGCCATTTTGTTCCGCTCCATAGCTGCGTCCCGTATAATGGCCATGAGGGACCATGTAAATGCTTTCAACCCAACCATCACAATTTCGCTGCCGATTTATCAGCTGCGCCACATTATCTCACTCTTCATCTACATCTCCCCGGTCTAGTCAGTTGTGGTTGTGGGCCTGCATACGAAGCTAGTCGTCCCGGGTTCAAATCCTTATAATGGCATTTATTTCTGTGTACAGACGTTTTCTGTGAATATTATTTAATATAACTTTCATAACAGATTACGGATAACACTCATGTATTTTTAGCTTCAAGCAACACAGGGAGGGGAATCGCCATACGTTCCGTTTCCCCTCTGCCAAAGTACAAGCCCAAATGGGCATACGCGGCTCTGTGTTGTGACTAGTCCGTACACTGAAATATATCGACGTGTGCAAGATTTGTTAGTGTAGTAGTATCATTTTCTATGTGTTACGTAGTGTCATCATTACAATTGTTTTTTGTATGTGCAAAAAGTATGAAAAAAAAACGTTTAACGGTGGTGCCATCTCGTCGAGAATTACTAGAAGCCTGTGCTGCCATCTGAACCAAAATGGTTTTTTGTAGTTTTGTTCAGAGCACGTTTTTTTGTTTGACTTTCCACATCTAGGAGAAATAAATAAATCTTTGGTATGTGTGTGAGAAGTACGTATGTGTTCACGTTTCCTCCCGCAAAAGGTGACAGAATAATTTGTATGGTAAGATGTCACTATGCCGTCTCCCTTCCAATGCGTTGGAAGCCGGTGTTGCTCGAAGCCTAGTACCCATAGTAGTCAAGTGTAAAAATATGGTGGTGCACATCTTACTCAAAAATATGTCCCATAGCACCTTGTGCCGGTGTAATAAGAGCGTAGTACCATATTTATGAGTCGATTATGTCGAACCATATTTTTGCACTTGACTGTACAGTACAACCTTGCTTACTTTGAGCCTAGGTCAAACTGCCCCCCAATATTTTCATGTATTTGACTCTGCTGGACCCTTTTTGGAGAAATGCTGGTATAATACCCAGGGTTTCGTCTTCTGAATATCTATCTAATCTATATCTTCCAGTAAACTAGACAGAATTTCCTTTGAAATTTGTTACTGTAATAAATAAATGCTTATGTAGGTTTATACTGTGTTGTTTGAAGGAGTTTAGTACTGCTGTTTGGAGTTAGCTCCAACATTATTGAAACTACTGGAAGCACGTTAATGTGTCTGAATTTACGAGTAAGTTGAACTTCTTTTGTTCGGAAATTTTACAAAGCGTAAGACATACAACATTGTTTTTTTAAATGTTCCAATTCTAGTAAACAAAATTGAGGTAAGTACCTCTACCTATACCAAAATTCGTAACCAGTCAGAGCCCAAAAATTATAAATTTACTAAAACGGGGCTTAATCGTGTATAAACTTTGGAAACAAAACCTCCGACGTTTCAAGGGCGACATTGCCCCCGTGGTCCCGGAGAAAGACCCCCCCCGTTAAGCCCCGTTTTAGTAAATTTATAATGTGTGAAAATCGTGAAAGTTTAAATAAGTGTAGAGCCCAAAAATATTTATTATAGACTGATAAATAAAACCACCACTATATCTGATATTAAATTTAATATTCTATTATTTACATTAAATTGTTCTCTATTAACATGTTATTTATAATATTTATTTATCATTTATTCAGTTGTTAATAAATTATGTACAGGACTATTTATAAATTAGATAATATCAATACAATGAACTGACAAATCCACGTTTTATTGACAGGATGCATGACAACACTTGTATTTAGTAAGTTCGTAAAGTAACAGCCTGTTGTACCTAATATTAAATGAAGGGCCGGCCTCGAAACGCAAACGAAGTTTTGTCTCCGTCACACTTTTTAATTCGCTCTCAAGTGCGACAAAGAGGCAATTTCGTTTGCGGTTCGCAGTGGGCTCTCAGTTGCTTCATGCACCTCGCCAATGGATCGACTATAAAGGGCCTTCCGCGAACCGTGAATCTTTTTGCCTTTCCGTTGCACCTGTAATTTCGTACAAAGGTGCGACAGAGACGCAAAACTTCACCGGTGCGGTAAGCTCTCAGTTGGCGTGAGATGGTTTCATTTTTATCGATTGTCACCGTAGCTATCACGTTAGTGACACGTGAGACAGTGACATATGACACGATAAACGATAAAATGACAACCATCCTACCCGTGTAGAATTTCGGAATATATTGACGGTCTAGTTTACTTAGCACCCCTGCAGGTTACCTCGATAATCAAATACCATACAGCGTTACCTTGAAGAGTCATAAGAATATTGTCAGTGCGAATAAACCTCTGCAGGCGTACAGCCGGTGCCCTCACATAAGTATCCACCCGCGCTATGCGCTTGCATATGTGGGGTGGATACTTATGTGAGGGCACCGACTGTACCTAATTGGTGATTTTTGTCGATACCATAGGATACGCAAACAATTATCAAATGACTCATCCAAATAACACAAACTTAAATCGAATACAAAGTTATGAATGTCGAACAATAAAACATATGACACGATCTCAAAATCAGCATAACATGGAATGGTAAATGGTAAAAACAAGCTATATTTAAATTAACATATAATTGTGATTACTATAAAAATGAAACGACCCTCTCTCGGCCTAATATTTGGCACTAAGTTATTTGGAACGCACAATCTATCTACACGATATAATTGTAATCAAAATAATTCCAAGTTTATATCTAATTAATTCATTTATGACCGGACATTTAGAATATTGTGTCGTAAAGTTTAAATATTGCATTTATTCACGCCATCTATAATAGTGATGTATATAAGTACGACTATAAACGTTAAAAACTTCGGAATCGGTCAAGCGATAACACAGTAACGCGGCTACCCTAGTATCTTGTAAAGAGGTAAACGCGCCTAAAAGGAATCGATAACGTAGCACGGCACTGTTTTTAAAAGTTGGCTGTGGGACCATTCGTTTTTGCTGGTAACATGTTGGCCTCAGTAAGAGCTCTATACATTATGTATGAACATGGTTTGGTGACTGACTTAAACGACAATTTATTTAAAAATTATGCTATAGTCTTTTATAGGTAAGTAAAGTATTTGGAGTAATTTTATGTTTAAACCAGTATTACGTGGGTCGATAAACGGGTCCCGATTCTAGCCTCGCCCCGTGTAATCAACGAAAGGTAACTTAAGATAGGCAGCGGGCCTAAGATGGTTATCCACGAATGTCATTAGATAATGCTATAAGTTGATAACCTGCGGATAGCGGGATGGTGACAGCTGCCAAATGCAAAGAAATTTGACAGAACTGTTTAAAATTATCAGAAATTGTCAGAACGTGCCGACAAACTATCGTCTTATCCAGCAATTATCAGGATATCAGCTTGGCATCTTAGCCCCGCTGGAAAGGACAGGGGCAGGCGATAATCGGCCCCTTGAAATAGCGACGTGTAATACTAGCATCACGCGCGATACACACACATTTAAATGGCGCGGAGCGAGGATTGGCTCAATATCCCATAGAGTAGGTAAGTGTCTTATGTGTGCGTGCAAAATGCTCGATAGATATGGCCAACATTTCAAAACAAAAAAAACACGTGAAAGGTCCAAAGGTCTTATCACTTCCAGAAAAAGTGCCGTTAGACATACTTTTATTATTTGAAATAGACTATAAAAACCAGATATGTCGTTGTACAGTAGGCATCGGTTACACGGATATAAATTATTGCTTTTCTACTCGCTAATAGCAGTGTTCGGTTTATTTATTGTTTTTTTTAAAGACTTTATTTATTTTTTACTACCACCAATCCATTTCTTTAAGAGAAGACCCACAATAGACTACTGGAGAAATTTTTCAAAAATCCTATTTAAGTTCTAAAGTATAAATTTGGCAATAGAGAAATAGGTATTGTATTGTATAATGTTAATGTCGTTTTCTGTATTATTATCACTAAATATAGCAATCGATCTAGTTGATTCAATTCATTTATTGCATTTTTTAAACTTGTCTAAACAAGTCTAAGGCTCATATTACACTATCATATCTCTGATCATAAATATATGATAGTGTAATATGGGCCTACGGGGATAGACACTGTCAGCCATAATGACAGTTGATATTACGCCTTAATACATGACTGGCGTACGGTGATATCTACTGAAAATGTCATTGCAACAGATATTGTCTAGCCACCATTACTATTATTGGTTTTAATTTAAAACCTTTGTAGATTTACGCGCAATTTTGACAATTACAGAATGAATTATTTAATAGATTTAGGTACTATGACGCATATTTGTTTTAAAATGTCTAATGAATTCTAGTGACATTTCAACTATCGGCCATGAAATCAGCTAACACACTGCTTCCCTTAGAACCAAATATGTGTTGACGCCAATTTGTTATATTTGAAAATATCAAGAAAGAAACAAAAACAGTAGAATTTGGAACTCATCACCTGGTAACATTCACAAACTCCCTGCCTTCCACTGAAGGACTTGTATCCATGGTCTGAATAAGTTTAAAAAAATATTACATGCCGTTTGCAGTTTTATAGCATCGGTATCGACGGCATTTTACGTCATCGACGTGAGCCTTTGTCTATTTAAACGAAAATAGTTACTTTTGTTTTTATTCGTAGTTAAATGTTACCAGCTGTTCTCAATGCAACAGTCCACTTGTTTTCGGCATTAACTTAGTTTCGCCAACATTGCTTATTACTTTATTAGACAGTAAACCACCATTAACAAATTTACAGGTTTATATTTATAATTACTTGGTTTCTCATCACCACTATTGATTTAAACATAAATCATATTCTTATTTTACTTATACTACTAATAAGCGAGTTTGTTTAACAATCGGACCGTGTTAAGAAACCATGCAATTTAAATTCGTTTTTATACTGGCTTTCCTTAAATAGACAAATAATATTTTTTAACTAATGAACTCTGGTTTTTACCACGAATTTTTGTTATCTTTGAGCTTCCGATATTTCAGCGATGTTACAACCGCCATGTTCACGAAAAAACTCAAATTATAACAAAAAAACAGTGGTAAAAACCAGTGTTCATTTGTGAAAAGTCAAAAAACGGCGATAGTTTAAAAAAAAGTGTGTAATTAATTATACTGCCAGATAGATGACCTTCCGTCTATTTATGAGTCATGCCACCGAACTACCTATATCAAAATAGGACAAAAAAGTTCATCAATTTGTTAGGAGAGTGTAATGTTTTGCATACATATTACACGCTACACATTCCCAACTTGATCGGTGGTGTTTGAGCAGTTAATTAGGTATTGAACGAGTCGTTTTCTGTTTTAGCCCCATACTACACTATCATGTATCTATGATCGTAGACATATGATAGTGTAATATGGGCCTTAAATCAAACGTTGCCCGCAGTCCGCGATCGGGAGCGGCCTGAAGTGGGTGGCGAGAAATGGACCCATGGCGCCTCTTTTTGGCACACGAGGTACATATATCTACCTACACTTTTTGGTTCTATCTCGATATAGAAGTCTGTAGATATTTTGACAGCGCAATTAAAAGTAGATTTCATGCGAATTAATGGTTGATACGGTAACCCTGAATGAATTATGCTTCTGCAAAAGATGTCAATGGTAGCTTATATCTATCCATTTATAAAGTATATTGAATGACTTCATCAGTATGATTGACAGCGTGCATTCTATTTATTTACTATGAATTTACTTATTTTATAACGATCGCATCACCAGAGCCCTATTATTTAACCTAACAATCACGATTTTACCGAAAACTGGCAACATTGACGCAACTGACGCGTCCTAGACCAATTACGCGAGGCCTTTTGACCAATGTTGCAAGTTCATAAAGTAAAATTGTATTTATTTGATTCTCTATTCTATGATTATAAAAATAGGGCCCTTAAAAAGATTTATTGCGCCTACTACTTATTTCGGCTACGCCTGGTGGAAGGAATTATTGTTTCAAGTGACTAAACTAGACGCCCTGTTTTAAAGAATAACCTAAGAATCTATAGCAAAAGAGTTCTCTCTTATTTTCACCTACCGAAGTGAGTTATCGACCTATCTGCGTAAGTATTAAATATGCAAGTCACATTAAAAAGAAAAGTCAGACATTGATTGAAACGGAACGTTTCTTATTCGTCTAAAGCCGACTGTACACTCACGTCCGAGAGGCCGAGAACGCGAATGAACAGGGAGCTTCCTGTTCATTCGTGTTCTTGTCTTCTCGAATGCGAGTGTACAGCCGGCAAAAGCCGACGAGTTTAGCCAACTGCTTAATACCATAATTAACAGTTGTCCTATTTTTAAAGGGACATGTGTGTGAGAAAAGCCTCCACAAAACTATGTAAGTACCTATTCAATGCATAAGACACATAGATGATACCACAAATCGTATAACTATAAAAATGATTATTATTGCCATAAGGTCATTTTAGTGCGCCTTTTGTACTCTAACACTTCAATACTCACTTTTCTCTTTAACGTGTTCATTTTCAAAAACTGATGAAATACTGTGTAAAATTAAGGTTGACATCAGCTGGAAATGCCATCAAAATCATCACGGAAAACACATAACCGCCGTGCCTAAGTATTTAAAACGATACGCAATAATAGAAGTTAATTTTAAACGGTAGCCATTTTCAACGTTGACAACGGCGGTCAAATTGGAAAACTTTTTTTTTGCTTCAAAAACCTTTCCAACAAATGTTAACCTTAATACGCAACTGACCGAAAAACGTTAAAATAAAACGCATGATATAATAACCTACCTATTTCTTACTGTTGACGCCCGAAACAGCGTCTTCGGGCTCGGACTCCAACGCAATGAGCTTCGCACGATATTAAAATTACATAACTGTTTATTGAGTAAGGCAGTATATTTTGTTAATATCCAAAATAATCCCCGTCATGTGAAACAATACCTTATTTATACATCACGTATGCACAAACTTAACCTAACAACCTCCGATAATGAATAAGGTTCGGAAATTTGAATGCATTTTTACCTATTAGTTGGCAAAATCCAGAACCAGGATGAAAGCGGCCTCTTAAAAAAAAAGTAGTATTTGTATATGGAAATATCTAGAAATTCTTTTTGAAAATACTTGATATTCATGTTGATCTAATAAGTTGTAAACTTCATGCATTTTGTAGATAAAATGGAAACAATTTCGCTTCCGTACAACTCGGTATCAACGCCGATGCCAAAGTTCGGGTAAACCTGCATTCAAATTACCGAAATGAATTATGAATTATTGCCCAGTAGCTAAATTATGACATGGAAACTACTCATATGAAAACTTACGAAACATGGTCAACTATTATTACTGATAATAAATATGACTCTATCTCTCTCGTACATTTTATACAACTCCTATTCATTCATAAGCATTTCACCTTAATCTACACACGACATTAAAAACAATTGAACAAAACTGTCCAAAAATCGAAACCACCAAACTGTCACGAACGAAACACGATAAAATCACGCGGGCTTCGTAGAGGAAGCGCGGTCTACTCGACGGCCGAACAGTCGCGACCACGAGCCGTGGAAGTAGAGTAGCAAATGTAAAACCATTTGCTTTATTAATGCTATGACGAGGATGAATTTGAAGGCGTCGATCGCCGTTTGTTTGACGACACTAGTGTTGGCTTGGGAGTTCTCACTGACGAGTGGGAGGGAGTGCTTGCCCCTGGCTCGGCGGTGCTAGGTGTGCTTGAGCCAGTGCGCCGGCACCCACTGCGGCTCGCGCTCCAGGCTGTTGATCTCGTTCAGCAGCTGCTGGTAGGCGCGCTGCGTGTCGTTGTTGATGATGATCATGTCGAACAAGTGCCCCCAGCGGAGCTCCATGTCGCGCGCTGTTGCTATTATCTCCTTTAGTTCCTCCTCCTGTAAACAAATTCCAATATTTTGATGCTGGGTGTAAAACTAGTAGTTTATCAAGTGATATAATAAGGGTTCTTAAAACTTGAGGGTCGCCGTTACAAAACGAGACAAAGTCGAGTCGAGACCAATTATGAGCTATTGCATATTGCATACGCGAATTATTCTACGACACCTAAATTAACGAAAAAAGCAAAATCTTGAAAGGTGGCAGAATGTGGAGCATGTTGTATGCCCACTATAGAAATTAGCGTTACTTACAGTGCATGTTAATATCTGAACATGCACTGTAACGCTATGACTATAGAGGCGTGTTTAGATATTTGTGAGCACCTCGGCAGTTCTAATATATCTGATGGCGATTGTACCTAGATAGATGATGAGATTTTGATACAGACTATACTAACTTGTTTTACTAAAAACCATAAATACATATATTTAAACTTTCGTGAGTCATACTGATATTAAATTGCAACGGTTAACACTCACGTATTTTTATCACAATAGGCGTGACATGTTTCATCTGCGTCGGGCAGAAATCGTCGGACAGGCAGAGTGGTGTTATCACCTTCGCGGCTCGGGCATCACTACCCGAGTCCGGGGTAGGTAACGGGTCGCGCGCGACGAAGCGGGAGCGCAGACGAAACATGTCACGCCTATTGTGATAAAAATACGTGAGTGTTAACCGTTGCAATTTAAAACCATAGATACCTTAAAAGCTTCTCCATTCCTGATTTTCTTCTGTCTCAGCTTCTCCAAGCTGGGCGGCGCCACAAAGACCGTGTAAGGCTTGAGGTCCGACGTCCTCAGGATCTTGAGCGACTGCGGGTGCAGGTTCAGCACGCAGATTTTACCCGAGTTCACCACTTCGCGAATCGCTTCTAGGGATGTGCCTGGAATTATTAAATTATTGGTCAGCTTTTACAGATAATAGATTTTTGTCAAAAGTGGACCCCAAGCTCTGTGAGCCAAGTCATAAGCCGGGAAACGCTAAGAAGAAAAAGGATAGATTTTAGACAATTAAGACATGACATGAATGACGCTGTTTGGCGTATACTGAGTCGTACAGAGAATCATGTTTGTCCCTTTCTTATGAATATTATACCTAAGGAAGGAAATCACAGCCAAATTTGTGTTTGATGGACTCGTAATCAGACGTAGAATTGATCTGCAGCATCGTGTACGATTATTTGATCTTCGTCGGACCAAAGAACACCAACAACCAATGTTAAGTGTAGAAAGCCAGTTAACAGTTAACTACATGGTAAATGGTAAAGGGCGGAGTCCATTGTTACACGTGTAACCGGCGGTGGTGGGGGGCCGGCCTAAGCCTCCACCATCTGAATATGTCGCCTTGAAAAAATCGTCATTTATGGGTTTGCATAGAGGATTGTTGTAGGTCCTAGGGCACCCCGAAGCAAGCATCGAGCCTCCACAAAATTCTTTCACGCCTTTCAATCCTGAGCAACATAGAAGGTGCCATACCATAATAAGCTTTCTCGTACTCCCCGTGCTCAACGAACTTCCTATTAAGTATGTCTGCCTCGAACTGTGTGCGGGAGATGAAGTGATAGTCCTGGCCGGGAACCTCGTGGTCTTTCCGAGGTCGTGACGTATCTGAAATATCGGAATACTTTGGTCAGAACATTGACTTAAGAAATAGACACTCAAGGCAGAACAAACACGTCAAAAAATGTGATCGTCAGAATGATATTAGCGAACAATTTTGCATTGATGATGATTCAAACGGTAAATGTTTCATACGAAAAAGAGCTTACTGACGTAATCATTAAGTGTCAAATTCATACACAGAACTACCAACAACGTCCAAACAAGACTATATGGAAAAGTAATAATAATAATAATAAGCCCGCAGGGCAGCTTGTGGCGAGCTGTTGGGGAGTAACGACCCCACGGACCCGAGTGCTCCAGAGAGTCGGTCAGGGTCTCCGTCTCCGGCGTGTCTTCGTCGGTCGGAGTGGACCCCAAGGGGACCCTTAGAACTCTCAGCTCTGGCTTGCCTTCATTGGCCGTCCAGAGAGGAGTCGTTAGAGCGATATGCTCCAGGGGTGGAAGTGAAATATGCATAAGACGCGAGTGGGCACATTGGCTGGCAACAGCCACTGGGTAGAAAGCGGCGCACACCTCTCGACACCCCTGAGCCGTTCACACCGATGTTGCCCCTGGCCGTCCTTGCGACGGCAGTTTCAGGGGCCCATCTAGTCGGCGGCAAGTCACCGCCTGCCTCGATAACTTGTTTTAAACATTGTTATGGCAGGTGTCCGGAACTCTTTGCAATAGTCCATTTCTGATCCACCCAAACCTCAACGCCATAGCCTGGTATTCTTTCCACTTTCTTTACAATAGCTCCAACGCCTGCTGGGGCCGGTTCACGGGTATCTATTGATGCACCCGTGAATGGGTTCTAGCAGGTGCACTACACAGCAAAATTCTCCAAAAGGCCTCTACGTGTTGGATCTGTATCCCCACGCAAGCCTACCAAAAGACCGGGATGTACAGGCCCGTGATCCGCAAAGGAAAAACAAATAATAATAATAATAATAATAACGAATAACTATCGGAAATATATCCTGAAGGACGGTACGGTCGACATTTGTCGGGCATGCCGCCGTCCCGGAGAGTCACTCAGGCATATTATTTCTGGTTGTTCTCATCTTGCTAACGGCGAGTACTTGCACAGACATAATCTCGTAGCCAGGATTATTCACCAGCAACTTGCTCTTAAATACGATCTTGTGGACCACGAAGTGCCGTACTACAAGTACGCACCTGCACCAGTTCTCGAAAATGGTCGTGCCACGCTCTATTGGGATCGATCTATCATCACGGACAGGACTATTGTAGCCAATAAGCCTGACATCGTGCTGGTAGATCGATCGCAGCGCCGGGCCGTGCTCGTCGACGTCACCATCCCCCATGACGAGAATCTCGTGAAAGCCGAGAAGGACAAGTCCAGTAAGTACCTAGACTTGGCTCACGAAATAACCGCCATGTGGGATGTTGACTCGACGATCATTGTTCCGATAGTCGTTTCAGCGCACGGTCTCATAGCGAAGAGTCTCGACCAACATCTTGAGAGACTCTCGCTAGGTGGATGGATCAAGGGTCAGATGCAGAAGGCAGTAATCCTGGACACAGCGCGTATAGTCCGGCGGTTCCTTTCTCTGCGGCCCTAACCACCGGCAGCCTGGGCCCTGCCCCGTTGCCGGCGGCACTCTAGGTTAGGTTTTTATAATATGTTTATATGTATTTTGTATTGTTTTTGTATGTGTTTTTGTATTTTACTTTTATAATCATATTATATAGCCTAACCTAAGATAAAAAATAAATAAAGTGAATAATAATAACATTCTTTATTGTGCACTACAAAATACAATAGTAAAAAAACAAATAAAAAAGAACATGAGATAGTAAGTAACAACAACAGGCGGACTTATCGCTAAAGAGCGATCTCTTCCAGACAACCTTCAGATAGCGAAACAGCGTACAGATAAAAGTTATTGGGCAGTGCAAAACAAAACAAAACAGCGACAAACTAAATATATACTGCTAACTATACACTACATAAACTACACACTAAAATACATATAAATACTACATAATATTACATAAACTACAATAATAATAAATGTATACAAACAAGAAAAACAACGGCAAGATAGCGCAAACAATAAAACAATTGACATGAATGAAAATAACAGGACTAGGGGAGGGTTAAATAATATTCTTTAAGGCGATTTTTAAAAATTGAAAGCGATTGTGCACGTCTTATGTCAATCGGCAAAGCATTCCACAATTTTACTGACTGAAAACTGAAAGATTTGTTATAAAACTTACTACTAAAATGGGGGGGTACAAGAAGGAGATTTTGAGAACACCTAAGGGAATTCATGAAACTAAACCGCTCTTTGAGATAGCTAGGAGTATAGGGAATAAACAATATGGAAAAGTACTTTTATGGCGTAGTTTTTTTCGCCTGATTGGGTATCCAGTTCTTTAAATCTGTATCTAGGGGTCAGAAGTCAAGTCAACCCAAATGAGGAGATGAAACAAAGAACAGAAGTGGAAAATAAAAGGCTTAGATAAGTGGTACAACTTATTTAAAGATCTGGAAACCAAGACCGATGGTTCTCTAATATTTTATCGTAAGATGTTATTTAAAGTTTGATATAAAAATAGCAAAACCAGGGCCTCTACATTTTCTTCCTACGCGCACACTGTGCTAATTTGGACAAATACAAATAAGCGAACTAATTCAAACGTCACGTATTTGTACGGCAGATTTCTTCTTTCATAATCAGCAGGGCTATGAGCTCTATCAAATGTCACTATGGTAATCTGATAATGCTATAAACTGATAAACTGACAGATTGCATTTGTGTTACACGAATAGCGCTGCGGTTATTCTGAGTAAAATGACAGGTCTACCATTTTCACCTTACCAGCAAATGACACATCAAAAATTTATCATCATAGGCCTGCTGGGCGGTTGAAGTTTACTTACGGGGCACAGCAGCGGCGAATCTTTCACTATCCTCCATGAGTCTTTGCCGGAGCTCATGCCGGCCGATGTTGGGTGGGCCTATCAAGACTATGGGCCTCTTGTGCGACGCGCGCGGGTAGTACAACGCCACTTCCTCGTATGTCAGGATCTCTTCTTGTTCGTAATCTGGAAGAACCTTGGAATGAAGGAGACGCACAGAACAATACAACGACATAGGTAAATATGTGAAAAGGAAGCGAGAGCATTATTCTGGCCCGTAAGACGTAATTGGTTATACAGTGATGCGATTTTGGCAGGAAATGCAACTCAGGTCGAGTTATTGATTCCATGTTGTGTCAATGTTGGATGAAAAAGAGTCTTTCACACTTGGTCCATTTTTTTGGTGAACGACCACGGGATCTTTTGCCTTCGGTGTTCCCCATCACAATGATCTCGTGTTTTTTCTAATGAATGTTAATACGTGCGGTCAATTTTAATAAGTACTTATTGTAGTCTTAGATCTTGCCCCGAAAATCCCAGATTTAAATTATCCGAACTAGCGTCGGTCCCAATGAGGATTACCGCGAGTCGATTTTCCGCTAGGGGCGCTAGTGGAACGTGAGTCCTGCGGGAACATTTCAAACGTCACTTTGACAGTTCTCTCATACTGATACAGGACCCATGCATGACTGGTGCCGCCTGGTGAGTGACAATCGGTAGCTCCCATTGGTTCGGATAATTGAGGTTCTACAAGTCAAGTACCTACATAGGTACAATGGGACCAATGACCAATAGCGATGCCAATGGTGGGATGGGAGCGAACCAATGGGAGCTACCGTATTGTCACTCACCATTACACACCACCATGTCACTTGCCATTAGACTGTGTAGTCTAATTGCCTTTTTAGCAGGATCTGGCTGATAAATTGCACACAAAAAAACTTGAATCACCTTGTACTAGCGTACAACAGCACAAGACATGTACCCACGCAATAAGCAAAATAACACAATACAAAAGTACAACAGTAATAAAAATGAAATGAGTCCTCACCCTCACCTTCGGCGGTGGATGTGGAGTAGAGTGGGTAGCCCGCTTCACTGGTAGCCTTCTTGCTTTTCTTCTTCCGAGGGGGCTTCTTGGCGCACAGCAGCGTGCCGCCTTTCCGAGGCTTGTCTCTGGCTGCCACTTCGCCGGCCAGCGTCAGTTTCATTGACTCCCGTCTGCAAATAAATGTGCATGGTGTTTAATTAGTCGAATGGTAGCCGCGAGTCAGTTCGCTGCTAGGGGTGCAAGTAAAGTAGTCGTGCTAGTGGAATGTAAGTCTGGTGGGAAGCTTACAAACGTTCTAATATTTTACCACGTACAGTCAAGTGCAAAAATACGTACCGACAAAATTGTCTTATAAATATGGTACTACGTTCTTATTACAATGGAATAAAATGCTATGGGACATATTTTTGAGTAAGAAGTGTCCACCCATATTTTTACACAACAACAAAACAATCCCTGTTCGCGTACACTGTCAAGTTTAACAAGATTCAGCAAGGTATTAGCGGCTTCAAATGACAAGAATACTGACTGGTGCTGGAAGGCCTGGCTCGGTATGAGTCCAGCGAGGCTCTGATCCTCTTCGCCCTCGCGGAACGCTTGCCACCAGTTAGGGTCCTCTCTGCTGATCACGTGTAGCACGTCGCCTTTCTGGAAGCTGATACCTGTAAAGATATTGTTGATTTAATTATTTCCAACACCGGATTGGCCGCCGATGAACTGCTTCTGTACCTAATATTAGAATGCAAAACCGGTCATGATTTGTACGAAAAACTGGTTATTCCCATACAAAAATAACCGGTTTTGCGGTCCCTAGTCTATACTGAGTTTGTTTTACAATGTTATTTGGAAGTCTTAAAACAGCGATGTCAACAGTGAAGGCAGGAGATATTTTATACGATTTAACAAATATACATGCGATTTTTCGAAAGACAGTAACATGTGGCTTAAGGAGTCCAGTAGTGTGTTTCTTGAAAGCTTGTAACTTGTATTAGGTATAGTCTCTGAAGTTAAACAGAGACTAGTTTGCGAGAAACGGGCCTCAGCGGTGAAATTTGGAGAATGTACCAGTTAGGCCTCGATCTGGCTTACCATTGGTAACGGCGAGCGGCGGTTAAAGATGAGGCCGAGATACTGTGCTCCGAATTTTTACGTTTAACTATGTCTTCACAGACTACACAGACATCGTGTTACGAGTACGAAGCGTTTATAAACAAAAATTGCAGTATTTTACTTGCAAAATTCTTATTCTGTCAGCACAACCAAGTTACGGGGGGTACTGGGTGGCACTAGGTATAAAATTCAAGGTTCATCCCTAAACACATTAATTAATAATATTTTAATTTTGCATGAGTTCAAGTCGTAAACGTAGATGCCTTCCACAGTCGAAGCGACCGCGGGAGGAAATTTCTCTGAAACCGCACAGTGCGCGTGCTTCGTCTATTCGTGGTTTGATCGCGCGCGCCGCCACCAGCATGGCCGGCGTGAGTGACACTGACCTAGCTCCCGACACGGTATGTAGACGTCGTCCTCGGGGTCGTAGTCGAAGTGCGCGCGCACGTGCAGCACGCGCGGCGCGGCGGGGCGGCGGGCGGGGGGCGCGCGCGCCGCCACCAGCATGGCCAGCGTGCCCGACAGCGCGCCCAGCACCTGGCACACCTCGTGCACCGACTTGCCGCGCATGCCCACGCCGTTTACTTCTAAAAGCTGTAACAACCATTGCACCATACAGTATGTATCACAACGAAGAGCAACCTTAAAACTGGTTGACGGGGAACTTGAGTACAATGTAATGACGTGCATTTCACGTGCACTCGAGGACCTTCTTTTTGCAGACGGTTAATGGTTTTTGTAACATCCTATAGGGTTTGTGTTTACGTTTTTGATTTTTTACAGTGCATGCGTTTGAGGGGTGGGTGGGTACTTTGTAAAAAAATGCAATAATTAAAACTGAGGCTTTATTGCTACTCACAAGACACTAAACACAGTACTTGAACACAATTATCCATAACTTCTGCACTGTCCCTGCGGTGCAGAAGTATCCATAACGGATTTTTCCTCCCCATAAAAAAAAGGTAACAGTAGACAAAAAAACTATATCCATCCTTTTTTTCGGGGTGGTAATCTAGCGAAAGAAAAAAACATTATGATGCTCTCTAATCTAACCTACTGTTAGTACGTTCGATCGCTTGTCAGACTATAATAAATACTATTGTATACTAATATCGTATTCATTGATCCATGTCATGGATCAATGAATAAATGAAAATATGATTAAGGATCATGGATTCCATGATCCTTAATCATATTTTTATTTGTTTATTTTATTTTAATAACTAAACAACGAGTTCCCTTCTTACAGGTAGACGTTATCCAAAAAGACGTGAATTTCTTCACAATGTTTTCTTGACTGCACGAACGCGTTTAAACTACTTAATGAATCTACGTCGACACATCGTTCGCGTGTTCTAGAGAATCGCTCCGACGTTACAGCGCCATCTATCGGCAAATGGAAGGTTCTTCTTCCAGTTCATAAAACTATAATGTTACAAAAGAAAATAATTTACGCAATTTTTTTTTTATGGGAAAGGTAACAAACGAGCAGACGAGCGGCCTGATGGGAAACGGTCATCACCGGCCATGGACATAAGCAACATCGGAAGAGCCACTCATGCGTTGTTGACCTTTGAGCCTTTTAAAGCCCTGAACACTCGTTTCTTAAAGAACCCCATATCATATCGCAAAGGGAACACCTCAGGAGGTCGTTCCACATTTTATTCTTTTCGTTTATTCTTGGTTTGGTGTGCCATGTATCTAGGAAATGTGGGTGAACCTTATTCCTTTGGCGGGAGGTGCGATGGTAAAAACGAGACGGAGGCACCATGTTAAAGAGTTTTTCAGAGCATTCCCCATTGTACAGACGATAGAACAGGCACAGAGAGCCAACATCTCTCCGGAGGCTGAGCTGCTCTAAATTGTTAGTAAGATCGGAGTCGTCCACAACACGAACCGCCCGACGCTGGATGGAGTCAAGTGGGAGAAGCTAGTACTGAGGAGCACCAGACCAAAGATGGGAACAGTACTCCATATGCGGTCGAACCTGCGCTTTGTATAACAAAAGACGGTGACTCGGTGTGAAGTACTGTTTTGCTCTGTTGAGCACTCCAAGCTTTCTTAGAGGCCGGTTTGGCTTTGTGCTCCAAATGACTCCGAAATTGGACTTCGTTCGTGATTTCGATACCAAGTATCCCGATACTCTTGGAGATAATCAATACATATAATAAGAGAGTAGAAATAAAAAATCTGTACAATAAATATATTTAAAAAAAAATACGTAGGGGCGTATCAGAAACGTTGATAAAATATCTTTCAATGGTTTTTAGAATTTTTGTCTGTCTGTCTGTCTGTCTGTGAATTTGTTCGCTAACTCCGCAAAAAGTACTGGACAGAATTTTATGAAATTTGGTATGGTAATAGTTTATGTACCGGAGTAACATTTAGGATACTTTTTATCCGGTTTCGTAACATTTTTTTTTTACATATGTATAGTTTGCATTGCTCATAATAGATGGCGCTAGCGGTACGGCCTTTATTGTACAAAACTTGAAAGCTGCTTTAATGTTCGAAATTTTAAATAAAAATGTGCACACATTTAATAAGTTTATCGAAAGAAATGGGCAGAGCCATAAAAAGTACATTTTCCCGTTAATATTCTGTTTATTACACTGCCATCTATATATTACATGCAGAACTACTTAAGGCTCTTTAGAGCTGTATCTAACATTTTCATTCTTGGGAAAGATACTACGTCGCAAAGTCTCCTAGATTTGGTAGATGGCGCTGTTATTAAATAATATCTAAAAAATGAAATGCGTAACCGAATGATATAAATTGAGTTTACTGAAAAAAATATCACAACCAGTTACTCAAAAACTGAATTACACAGGAAAAAAACACAAATACAAGACTTATTATAATAACCCGTCCTTCGCCATTCTTGCTGCAAAAGTGCCTGCATTCCATCTGGACAACCATAGATTGTCTGAGTCGACATCTTATTCTTATGTCATGTATCCAAGTCCTACATGCCTAAGTTGGTTATACACGAATGTTTTTGGATAATGACAAAATGCTATAAGTTTATAAAAAGACAAGTTGCACGGATAGCGTGACAGTGAACGCAGTCAAATGTGAGTACCTGTTTACAATTATCAGGAATTGTCATACTCATACTCATACTCATACTCATTTATTAATAATATTGTTACATATTACACGTCATATATATTCTGCATTAAAATAACAATAAAAATTATATATTATTATGTGGATTATTGAGTTTTAAAATTGTGTAAGTATACAAATCAAATCGAAATAACATTATAATTTAGAAGTCATTTCAGGAAAAAAAAATATTATTATATAAAAAGTCAATTCATTATTAAGTTGATGTCAAATCTATATATATATATAAAAGAGGTTGTCCTCATCTACGATCAACGCACAGCTGAAACGGCTAGGACTAGAAACTTGAAATTTTTACCAAAGCTTCCTTTTAGTACGTAGGCGAGAGATAAGAACGGATTTTTGGAAATTCTACCCCTAAGGGGGTGAATTTTTTTTTGGGCTAGAGACTTGAAACTTTGTGTAAAGACTTTTAATTTTGAAGAAAATTGTTTTCATGGTTTTTCGAAATTCTACCTCTAAAGGGGTAAAAAGGGGGTTGAAAATTTGTATAGGAATAGAATTTTGTTTTGAGCTAGAGACTTAACACTTTGTTTTAAAACTCTGTATTACAATTGAAGAAAAGTAATTTCAAGGTTTTTGGAAATTCCACCTCTAAAGGGGTAAAAAGGGGGTTGAAAGTTTGTATAAGAATGGAATTTTGTTTTGAGCTAGAGACTTGAAACTTTTTGTTAAGACTCCTTATTATAATTAAAGAAAAGTGTTTTCATGGTTTTTGGAAATTCAACCCTAATGGGGGTAAAAAAGGGGTAGAAAAATTGTATGAGAATGGAATTTATTTTTGAACTAGAGACTTGAAACTTTGTTAAAAGACTCTTTATTAGAATTAAAGAAAAGTATTTTCATAGTTTTGGAAAATTCAACCCCTATGGGGGTAAAAAAGGGGTAGAAAGTTTGTATGAGAATGGGGTTTATTTTTGAGCTAGAGACTTGAAACTTTGTGTAAAGACTCTTTATTACAATTAAAGAAAAATGATTTAATGGTTTTTGGAAATTTCACCTCTAAAGGGGTAAAAACTAAAAAGGAGGTTGAAAGTTTGTTTGAAAATGGTATTTTTTTTTTGAGCTAGAGACTTGAAACTTTGTGCAAAGACTGTTCATTATTAAAATATAAAAAAGTTGTTTGCTAAGGGGTTAAACGTTTGTATGGAAAAGGAGATTCTTTTAGAGCTAGAGGCTTGAAACTTTGTGAAAAGACTCTTTATTAGAACAAAAGAAAAGTGTTTTCATAGTTTTGGAAAATTGTACTCCTAAGGGGGTAAAAACGGGGTTAAAAATTGATGAAGCGGGGAAATAAAGATTTTTTTGAGCTAGAGATTTGAAACTTTATGCATCGATTCCTTCTTAAAATAAAAGAAAACTGGTTTCATGTTTTTTTTGGAAATTCCACCCATAAAGAGGTGAAAAGAGTGTTGAAAGTTTCTATGGCGGAAAGTTTTCTTTTGTATCCATAGACTTCAACTCAATTTTGTTATTCAAGTATGTAGGTAATCATTTACGCTATTTAACCGGATGGTTGTCTGTAAGAGACAAATGTTGCCCTTTAGCGATAATACCGCCTGTTGCCAACATCTACCTAATAAAAACTTAAACGTAAACGCAATAGAAAATATATGTTTGATATATGTGTAGGTTATATCAAGTCACATTGTAAAAAAATAAAACAAGGTATGAAAATCTGTAGGAAGAACCCTATTATACGCGGACGAAGTCGCGGGCGGAAAGCTAGTAAATAATAAATAAATACTACTTGTGTCCTACAGGGGTTGAATTGGACGAGGTTGTGTGCGCCCCATTCGGAAACCTGTTCGAGAGTGGTCTCACTTTCAGACACAAGCTGCTTTCTGCACTCCAATACCAGCTCAGGACGGGCATTTACACGACCCGTATAATAGCTATCAGCCGTGCTGTCATCCGCATAGCAATGAATATTGTTACTTGACAACATATCATTGATATGCAGGAGGAACAGCGTGGGCGACAGTACGGATCCTTGCGGTACACCAGCACTTATCGAAGGCCTTTGCGATATCTAGGCTAACTGCCAAAGCCTCACCCTTGCTCTCGATGGCTGTGGCCCATCGGTGCGTGAGGTAAACGAGAAGATCACCAGCTCCTCGACCATGGCGGAAGCCATATTGCCGATCACTGCACGCATGAGCTGGTGGTCCTCTAATTACATATTAATTTCGATTTAAATTATTCAATTACAGTTAACACCTTTACGTTTTTGGTCAGCTGTCAGGTTAAACATTTTTGACAAACTTTTATTGTCACATTAGTTCCGTGATAGCAAACAAGTGTTACTGTCAATCGTTCATACATTATTGTCGTTATTTACCTCATTTTCAACATTAACTCTATCAATTATCATCATCCTGGCAAAATGCAAAAGAGCCTGGAATAAAATAAGCAACCTAATATTTATTTGGTGCAGTCACTTGCTTTATGAAAGTTATTTCATTAAAATTAGTCAAGTTTTCTCAAGATATTTTGTTTTAAGTACTTATCCTGATCAGAGTGATCAGCATAGTCATCATCGTATCCGTCATCAACTTCGTTGCCGATATCATCTACGTCACCACAATCCTCATCATCATCATAAATGGTATGCTGTTTCTTACCTCATCACCCTCATGTAGTAACCCTGACTTCTCGGCTGCACCGCCGCGAACTATCCTACCAATAATAACTGCTTCTCCTTCATTTCTCACTGTAGCACCTGAAATTAGAAATTAGAGAAATTAGGTCTTTTGATTAAATATTCCTGGATAATAGATATAATACCAAGTGATATTTTTTGGAACATAGTCATGCACAAGGATAAGCAATTGAGAAAGAAGTTGACTCCCCTTTTGCCAAACTAGCAAAATATACATATTTTGCTGGTTTATTATTACACTGGTCCATCTGAACTATTGCAGTGCCTTTTGAAGGATTTCGCAATATCAAAACCTGTTTCTTCATTTGCTTCTTTATTTTAATATTCACTAAACAGAACCTGAAACGCTGATATCAGAAAATAAATCAAGTGGACTTACCAAGTGGTTCATTAGTCTTTTCTATTTTGATGATTTTGATGTGCTCGGCGGGATCGTCGTGCGCTGTTAAAGCTTTCTCATCTTTGTGATTGAGATTGTTGCCAGTCTGCGGGAAAAAGTATAATTAGCACATATTGCAAGTCTCTTAGAAGTCTAGACTTCAACGTCAGCCTACTCAAATACGTTGTACTACCTTAGCGCGTTCCCAGTCACACCCTAAAAGTGGCGACTGATGTGAGCACGTTATATACCGAGTACAATGCTCGCTTAGATTGGCGTTTGTTCGAGATTTTAGTTAGAAGTTACCTTAGTTCTCTTCCTCGTGAAGCTATCAGGGTCGAGGAGCGCCGCGGCCTGGTCGTGCGCCTGTAGTAGGGACTCCAGCTCCAGGCCTCCCAGCGCAGCCAGGAGCTCCGCGCAGAGCGCCGCCGCTACCCCGCCTGTCGTAGTCTGTGCGCCTACTACGTCCATACACTACAAACAAGAATTAGAAAATAAAGTAAGTAGCTATTTCAAGTCACATTTAAGTTCGATTGTTTTAATTGTTTTGATTAGCAAAAGGGCGAATAAAGACTTACCAGGTTCTGCATGTCCTACCCCGTCGGCCTACGTCCTAATTAACCCTTAAATGCATGAAACAGTATTGATCGTAAAACATCCTAAGTGACACTCAAATTCATTTGAAATTAAGAACTTACGACGAAATTTAAGGGTTAAGGATTAAGATCATCAAACAATACGTAAGTATATGGCATCTCTTTCAATTCATAATTTATATATAGTAGTATGACTACTTAAAACATGAATTATAAATACGAGATAGATCAAACAATTGAAGAAATATTCACTCAATTTTCGTCTGATGTTGTCAAATCAAATCACTAAGCGCCGTTGACACTGTGGATAAATCGGGCATAGGAATGCAAACTCCCATGTAGGTATAATAAAGGGTTTAGACGTTCGCTAATTATATTACACTTGTACTATATATATGGAAGGTGTTATGTATATCGATCAGTTCGTATAACGTATTATGAATGCACTGTGCATATATAGGAGTAACGAACAGTACGCATTTGAGTGGAAGCCTCAAGGTGGACAGCGAGCTCGTGGACGCTCTCTACACACGTGGTGACGGAGCACGGAGAGAGCGAGTTGCGAGCCGTAACACTAAGCTGGAGCGAAGCCAAGAAGGTTGCTTAAGATAGAAAGGTGCGGAAGGATCTTCTGGAGGCCATATGCACTGCCCTACAACAAGTATGCATCGCTGAAATAGGATAACTTACTTCTTTTAGCCGCTCGGTGGCCCTATGCGTGACGGGCGGCGCCAGCCCGGGCCGCTCGCGGCGGGCCGCGGTGAGCACGGCGGTCCTGGTGCCGAGCGCGGTGCGCAGCTCGGGGCACAGCAGCGCGCTGGCCGCGCCCGCCACCCGCGCCGCCAGCGCCGACTCCCCGGCTGACCCGAGCGCCTTCTGGACTCTGGTGAGCGCTGCTGATACTTCTTGGTAATCTGGGAAAAGAGGCTCAAATTTATAATTCATTCACATGATTCACATCCTTTAATTTGTTGTTTCAAGGATTTACGCGGTAAAACCAAAATAAAATGGTATAACGCTTAAACGCATAAATAGCCTAACAAATTATTGATGAAATGATAACGAATAGATAAAGTATCTCGGAGTTTTAATTAGAAAACTCTCGAGAGTATCAGACATGTTAAAACACTTATATCGGGCTACTCACGTCAATAAAGTCGAAAATGTTTCGGAACATTCCGTGTCCCTTCGTGTTCCATGTTTCTTCGTGTTCCGAAACATGTCGAGCTATTTTCGATTTTATTCACGTGAGTAACCCAATATAAATATTTTAATAAGGTATCTGGGAGTTTTGATAATTTGCTGTATTTGTGTTTTCAAAGGCAACAAAACGATCTAGCTTGATCTTATCGCTGAAAAACGCCGGCAGTATAGTATTCGTGTGTTATTCGAGTTTCGTTCGCCCACAGGCTTTAAAGATGGAGGAATTAATTTCATAAAATTCATTAATGTGTAAAAGGCAAATAAACGTTCGTACACACTAGACATATTTTTAGTCACTCAAAAGCGGTATTTCAGACTCGTTAGAACAAGAAACTAGGTAAACAGCTACTGAGCTCGGCAGTTCAAGTTAATGGGCTAATTATGTGTACTTGTTTACAACTAACAAAGAGTAAACTTGACGGTAGTTGTTAGTATGTATAACCAGGGTTGGTTATTTTAAACCGGTGTATAAAGCACCCTTAGTGTATAATGTTAACGAAAACATTATAACAACTTCAACTTTTGCATTTTGTACTTACACAATTATTATAAACATACAACCGGTCTACATTTAGAAAAAGGGTAGACCTAATCTACCTAACCTTTTCTATCTGCCCATACGTTTAAAGTGACGTTCCGCCAGGTAAGCAAACATTTCTAGCAATATTCTCGTTGACACTTCTCTGATTCATCAGTCAAGCCGAGACCATGACACATGAAATGTGTCAAAACGTCGGCATCTAAATTACCTAAATTCGTGAAAGACCCGTTGTATGTTTATAATAAGGTAAATATAGTTATACAATTTTTAAAGCACGAATCAAATCATTTAATAAATGTAATAAATATTTTGATTCATGTTTTGGTGTTTTTTTAAGTAATCACACTACTATATATAAATTTTAAAATAGAAAGAGACCTTGGCTTTACCGGGGACCTTGGTCACTTTTTCATTAGTATATGACATCTCCTTCAATTTATAGTAAATATAGTTTACAAAATTGTTTTGAAATTAGCTTTCGCTAAGATATAACTCCTATTTTTAAAAATGTCGCGCCTAATCTTGACGAAGGACTTGGCAGAAGCCTTTGATAATGTTGATAATGTTCACGATTCTCCTCTTAGCCAGGAATGCGGTTTAGACATTAGTAAAACATCAATACACTCGGATTAGATATAAATCTTTAGATTAGCGTGTAGTGCGTTGGTGGGCTAGCGTAAGAGCGTGCGACATACAATCAAAAGGTCGCGAGTTCAAATCCCGGCTCTAAGTGACATAAACCGGGAAAACGCTAGGAAGAAGAAGATATATAAATCTTCAGATGCAGGAAACCGCTCACTAGAATAAGATACGTGACCTAGCGCCTTAGAGCCCGTTTTATCAGGTGTACCTCAGGGCAGTATACCAGGCCCCGCAACATAGTAATTCTAGACTTAAGAAATTGTCAATGTGATTAAAGTAACATTCTAACTGGTACAGATAAATTTTACAACGAACATTGACGTATTAACCTAATTAACGCCTTTAAGTCGTGACAAATAAATGACAATCAAATCGTGACCAGACTGCAGTTTACAAGGTTCACCATAAACTAACTCAGATAAATATGGGAATGCATTAACATACCAATCAATATGAATCTAATTTAAAAACGAAATTAGTTCTACATTACTATGGTCACACAAGTTTACTGACCCGGTACCGTAAATGGTGTATATACCTACGTGTATTATATAATCAAATATTCACAGTTCAAGGTTTCTAAATCGTGGGAATAAGCAATATTGGGCACGTCTGAAGTTCGAAGCCATTTTATACGATTTGCGGATGTGGTACCGCCTACGCTACCGCCTACGATTTCTAATATCATTTACCTATATCTTTATCAATTATATATAGTAGTTTAAACATAGAATAAATAATAATGGTACATTATTATTTTATTACGGACGGAAATACCTATTGGCAATGATGATTTCTATTGTTTAAAGAGGAAAAAGCAGCAAGGCTAAGATAATCATTAAATGAATAGCACATTTCAAAGTGATTTGTTGTTCAACATCATTTACCTTACTTTAGTGTAAAAAATTATATACATACATAAACTCACGCCTCTTTCCCCAAAAGGGGTAGACAGAGCAGATGAAACTACTTTTCAGTGCCAGTTTTAGCAAAAAAGGGGGTTCAAAGATTGGGAGGACATTGTGATATTGTAATGACAGATTGCTAGCCCATCGTTCACAACACATTTAAACCCAAATCCCACTACACGCAAGTTGAAAGCCCGTGTTGCGCGAAGTACGTAATAGACATTCTTGATACGAAATTATTCATAAATCTTGGTCATAGCTGATTGTAAGTGGCCAGTGACCTGTAAATGTAAAGCTGACACAAATATTGTACGAACGGCAACATCATTGACCATCGATGGACCGAATGCCGTTGCAAAAGAGTTTAAAAATGGCCATGTAAACAGTGTCGGCGATGGTAGTTATTGTGAATCGAGCGGTCTAGGTGTTGGCCTTTGACAGCCAGTCATGTGGATAACAGTTTCACATATAGGTCGATCGCGTCATATATAGATATAGATAGAGACTAATGAACCGTGGTGGAAATTAATCGGCAAAAATTATAGTGTTTAATACTGCAGAAAGTGAACTTCCTGACTCTTTCAATCCGAAGGTCTCGGTTTCAAATCCTGCCGGCTTGTACTAATGAGTTTTTCGGAACTTGCATATTCGAGAGATAAAAGAGGATATTTCGTCAATGCCAATTATATTCTGGGCTAGATAACCTACTATAAATTGAAAGAGATATCATATACTACAGAAAAAGTGACCAAGGCCCCCGGTGAGCAGGGCTGGGATTAAACCAGCGACCTCCTGCTTTCGCGGCGGACGCTTTCACCACTGGGCTACCACTGCTAACTGCTACTGGGCTGGGGTGATTTACAATTGTATAGATAACCTACTGTTTTGTGGCTAGTTAACCACAGCAGAACTCACCGACAACATTATATAGCGTCGACTCCCCATCCAGCTCGTCATCGTAAGGGTCGTAGGCATCGTTGACGAAGGCGGTCCCACCGCTGGGCGTGGACTCAAGCGCCTGTAGCTTGTTGGAGCCGCGGAGCGAGGTCCGGAGGAATTCGTTCTGGGCTGCTGCGCGCTCTTCTGCTTCTTTGCGTTGTCGGAGTTGTTCCTGGAAAGAAGGGAGGAAGTTTAGATATTGGGTCTCGTAGCTTTAGTTATTATATACGATGATTGGGATGTACTTTAGTATGGTTTTGTTTGTTGTCCTAGTCGTCCATGCGTCCGATTTCCTTAACAACTAATAGACTCTTTAATGCTAGGAACATACCTACAAAGAAAGACGATGATAATATGTCTTTGTTACCGCGAATTTTTATCTATTTTTGTATAATAGGTAGTTAGCATAAGTAACTTTTTTGATTGACGGGGAGAATTCGCTTTCCCCCAGTCATCATCTTAGCCCTGTGAAAACGAGTGCTGTAAAGGGCTCGAAACCTAGGGTCATGGTGCCGTTTAGTAAACGCGATAAATCCGTTTTAAAGTGTTTCATTTCAAAGAAAGACGATGGTCCATTTGCGAGAACGAGAACCGGCAACCACTACAAAGTACAAAATAGTACGGAGGTTTGATGTTTTATAGATTTTTTGTTACTTGTATAAAAATCTTTATTTTATACCATGTAGACCAACCAATTTTCTCATTCATCAAAACAGCCTTGCAGCCTTCAATAGTGTTATATAAATAAATTCCATCACACCTAATCCAGTATATAGACATACGAGGATTCATAGCGTACCATAAACCGGAAGTGATGGATGGACCACTAAAGGGTCCGTGTTTCCGGAAATGGTTCCGCACGTCAATTGCCGAGTCGCCTGTGACGGACTACATTCCACTGTTGAAGACAGGTATGCTTTGTCTATTATTAGATCCGTATTATTAGAACGTGCCGAATTTGGAGACTTATTAGAAGAATTTTAAAGGGTGTATTTTTTACAGCCTGTACATTGTATTACCTGTATTATTGATATTATTTTAAATTGTTGCACAGTAGCTTTCTAAAGTGAGCTTTGGCTTTGGATTGTTGTTCCCTAACATCACTTAGTTATCAAATCGATGTCAAATATCGAAATAACTTGTTTTAAAGTCATTTTGTAAAAGAAGATAAGCAATTAATATTGATAAATCAGATCAAAATTTAATGTTTGAATATCGCTTCCATTCTAGGGCTCAAAACTTGACGTAAACATTTAGTAACACGCAGTGTATTAAAACAATTGGTACCCTGCTGATATGAAAGATAAAGGATCAGCCCCATAGCACAACTTATCAAAAAAGCGACAATTCATACATCAAGCGCGACGATACATAACATATAGACTAGTGCCTGTCGTGTGAAGTTATACTAGAGCTATATATATTAAGGTAATAAGTAACTTTGAGTAGATAGTCGATGAGTCAAAGATTGTAGCTTCGCTAACTAAGAGATTTGAAGAGCCGGCGGCGATTCAACGCGTGGAAAGATGTTCTTTGGGATGGTGTGTCTAGCTAGTATGGTTAGAGCGCTAGGTTCTAACACCCTCGCCTTATTTCTCAAATTATAATTGCGTGTATATCTAACCTCGACTGCACCTTATTCTCCATTACGTAACCTACCTGCTCTATAAATCCAGTCTAGTATCAAGTCATTTTGTAATCGCACAAATACTGTACATTCCGTTTAGTAATTGCTTTAAAGACTCATTCCCCTTGACTCTAGTACACAACTACTCTGTAACAAAAACGTACCTATATACCTATAGTAAGGGAGGGTGAATTGAAAGGGTAGAAGTTGAAAGAGACTTTTAATTGAGAGTCAAATGTAAAACTGCTGCGAAACTAATATTAAAAAATTCATGTAAGTTACATAATGTAAGTTAGGTGTATACTTATGATATTATAGGTAGGTAATCGTTAGACGATCAACTAATTAGGTCATGAACCTAAAAAACCTGACTATTTGTAAGAAATAATTTTCAGACCGGCATTTGGGTTTGGATCAGATAGGAACTACCAATGAACAGCCGGCTTATACCATCCCATCTAATAAAAATGACAGTAAAAGGCTCAAATATGCAAGAGTGATGGATAGGCAAATATTTATTGTTTGAGATAGACCCCTCAGGGTGCGTAGTTAAGGTGCCAATCGCTCACGCTACGTAACGTGTCGCAGTTATCTCTCTCTCTCTCTCTATCATTCTTCCTTATTAGTGTGACAATGACAGTTGCGTTTCGTTCGCCACTGAGGGTTAGCGATTAGCATCTAGTCTTTCGCAGGTTCGCATTCGATCATATCATCGATAAAGTCCTGCCATCGTTCCGGTCTGTCGGATGTCCACACGACGGTAGTCATAGTAACATGACGTCATACCAATCGTGGGGAATACAAAACACGCGTGCCAATACAAAAATAGGCTATTCTCAACCTTATCCCATTGAGATACAGTTGAAAATACTTTTCTCTATGAATGTACATTATACATGCACATTATCATATGTTGCCCGTACCCTATTATTTAAATGAGCCAGCCCTGTTTTATTTTGCGATGATGTGAATAAGTATTTATTTAAAAAGGGTTCTTACATGGTTACATTTTTTTTTGTACTACGCAATATGCTTTTTTTTCTTTTTCAAACCCGAAAACCATGTAATGTAGATTTATTTGGGTCTACTTTTTACACATTACAAATTACGATGTGCTAGAATAATTTAGGCTGCTTTTCTTTCAGTGATTTGCGATAATTCGCGTCGATTGATGTGTTTACCCGGCCATATACATTCGGACACATCCGCCGGACCTGCCCATCAATGTCTGGCGGGTGTCCAGTGGACATTCCCACTATGGAGATTTGACCGATTGCCCAAACATATACGGCCGGCTTTTATTAGAAAGAAAGAATCAACCACTTCATTCACCTATCCTCGCTCAGCGCAACTGATTCTATTATTTCTTTACAAACACCTCCCTCTCAAATCATCCTCACACGTCTCTGGTGTAAACACAGCCTTAATGGTGCCTGTTACACAAAACTTAATATTCTCAAGACAAACTTCTGCCAACTACATCCAGCTGCAAGTTGTTTCAGCTTGCAAAATGCAAGAAGTAAAATCCAAAACCGGGGGTTACAAAATAGTAGTGGGAACTTCAACTGCATACGTTATTTTATTAGTTTTCATTTAGGGAATTCCTAATGTGTACACTGACAATGTATGAGAGAGCCATACTCTTGCGAAGAATTAGACTCTTAGTTATCCCTACTTTTGTGCAGTGTAGAATTTTTATTCTATTAACTGTATATTTAATGCTTCTAAGACCTGCCCGTCATCAAGTGACTGAGCGTGACCGACGACGACAATTTATACTTAGACAAATTTAAGGATCACGATCCTCAGCAGTGAGGGGGGATTGAGAAGAAGAGGAACTGTGTAATATGATAAGGTTTTAGAGTTCCTCTGCTCAGCCACAACGCCTTCACCGAGGCCTGCGCACGCGCAGCGATCGACAGCATGTGTTTGCGCGTGTTGAAATAATGTATTTGCGCAACTACATTAAATTAGCACGGCGTGGCGCGTGGCCATACAACGGTCGTGTTAACATACATACATACAGGTACTACAGGTATATAGAATTCTAAAATCCATACACTATGTAGGTATGTAAAATATTTTTTTTTTATGTATTGGCGATAGAATTATTGTAAAGCATTTCCAGTTACCTACTTCGATACCTTTATCAATTAAAAACTATCTAGTCTTAATGCTACTTGAAATTCATGCGTGGTAAAAATTATGTAGACTCTGGAGGCTTCTATGCAAGACTGTATACCTACGAGTATGTATACCTGTTGTAAACTGAGTAGAAAAATACAGAAGAAAACATCGAAAAATGTTTATCCCATGTACCCAAAGGGTAAATTACTACACTAATATAAGTTACTATGGGTTCACCGTCCGTCTGTTCGTCCGTCCGTCTGTCACCAGGCTGTGTCTGAAGAACCATGATAGTTAGACAGTTGAAATTTTTACAGATTATGTATTTATATTGTCGCTATAACAACAAATACTAAAAAGCGGGGGCTCCCATAAAAAAATGTGATTTTTTTGCCGTTTTTAAAAATAATGATACGGAGCCCTTCGTGCGCGAATCCAAATCGCAGTTGGCCGGTTTTTTTTTAATTAGAATATCACACCCTATTGTATGATTGCAAATCAACACTTTTTTCTATGTCTTGTAGTTATTTTTGAACATTGTTTCTTTGTAAAACTTGCATTTTGATATTATTAATCCTCAAAAGAAACCGTTGACCAAGGATCCTTTCTCATAAGAGAGATTAGCTATATTATTGTTTCTAGTCTTATAATAGATAAGAATCGTCGAGAATTACTATGAAATCATATGTTTGCACAAGACAGTATCGCTCGCTCCGAGGCCCACGGAACACGTAATGTTTCAATAAGCCTGTTAACGCAAGACAATCCATTATTACCTGCTAAGTACATTGTTCAACAGCTGTGAGAAACATGTGAACACTGCCGATACTAAACTACCACCACGACCATCACCCACCACCAACACTTTGTGTACGTATTTGGAATGAACTAAATGAAATAGGCTATCTACATGAAGACCAACATTTTGCAATGTCCCTAAGGAGTTACTCATTTTGGTAAAACGCCACTGGAATGAATGAACGCTCAATTCTTATATTGTATTGACATTGAACATGAAAACACCTGTCAAAAGAGACGCTTTTGCCTGATATCATTGAGAAATGGGAGTCGATTGTTTTGTAAAGGTACTTGATAACAGAGTGACGTCTAGAATCGAACACCAAACAATAACAAATGTTATTTTTCGAACTGTCATAACTGTTTGAGCTCCAAAAAGTTATTGCAGCCCACTCTCTCTATCTCGGTAAAATGTGAAATTTAATGGGGGCTTATTTACTGTATTTATCAAATATATTAATATACTTATATCGGGTTACTCACGCCTATAAAGTCGAAAATAGCTCGACATCGTGAGTGTGAGCAGAGCAATCGCCGCAAGCGCTTCTCATTCATGATTATGGGACGCGGACCGTTCCGAAACATGTCGAGCTATTTTCGACTTTATAGACGTGAGTAACCCAATATAAGTATATTAATATGTCTAATACTCACGGGAGTTTTCTACAGATGCAATATACCTATATGCCGGCAGGATCACGCTCATACAATCTCCGATCAAATGCGTGTGTTTTGTGTGTACATTATCAACTGTTTTTGTTAAACAATAGTAGTTTAATGAATTCCATTACGATTATGCTATAATGTCGTCATACACATGTCGGAGTTAGCGGTAGGTCATCATGTTTACGTGTTAAAATTCAAACATGAATGTAATATTTGTCAAGCATAAGCAGAAACGCATAACAGAGATTTTTATTTTCGTATTATTTGTTCAATTCACCGTGACTGTAAAAAACAAAAAGTTATAATTTGAGCCTAAAAGCGGAAAAAAGGAAAAACTTCATCCATTTACGTCTCCTGTCACGATTATGCTGAAATATAAGTAATAAAACTTCAGTTTTTCACCTGACCTTTTCAACTACGAAAATAATTACAAACTTTATGAGTAATGAAGCTTTACACGGATTTAATGTTGCCAAAATTAATAGGCTTAACAATATCATCAATTAATAAACAAATTCGGGGTTTGTTATTATGGCGTGGAATCGGTCATTATCATTAAGTCTGATTATAATCCTAGTCACCCCATTTGAGCGGCCATAACGTGAATCAAAATGTGCGTATACAAAATAGATCCAATGCCAGGAACAAATTTGGTTGTAGTCATGGACTCCTGGAATATAACTCTTAAAGAGGAAATGTAAGAAAAGCTGCCGCTGTATTGGCATACTATTAAGGAGCTGTAGATAAGACGTTCATATCTTCAAATATATCTTCATATTCATACATAAAGATATTAAAAAATATATAAAACTTCACCGAAACGAAACATAAAAGGATACGAGTTTAATAAAGCTAACTTATGACGTACAAAAATATTTTAATAATGTGGAAGGGGAAACCGTGGTAAGATGAAAAACACGGGAGCGACAGAATGAGATACACAATGATGTCAGTGTGCGTACCATGAATTGCATTCGATTGCGAATGCGGCATTCGACAGTATGTACGTCTCGCTCCTGCCAGACTAGTGGTAGGTGCGAGACGGACATATTTTCGAATGCCGCAGTCGCAATCGAATGCAACTCATGGTACGCACACTGAGATTCACAATGTTGCCTGCGAAATCTCAGTGGCGCACTCTACGTATATGGCAGTGGTATATGGCTACTTTTTTCAGAGTTATACGTGTTGGTGAGCTCCAAAAATATCTACTTTTTTCTGTGGCACTGTAATTTGAACCAATACAATAATATTGATATTGCATACAGGCATTCAAGGATCGGTCAGTGGCCGTAACGAAATGGAAAGTAATGTCAAATGGTTTAGATACGAAATAGAAAGTCCAGGCACGACACGCATGCAATTTAAATTAAGAAAATTTGGTAATTTCCAGGAAATAATTCTCAGCAGGCTTTAAGTAAATAGTTGAGATTGACTTTTGAGTAACTCCCCATTGTTGGTAATTTTTCAGTTTTTTTCGAATTCAGGTAGGTCCTATTTAATACCTGAATTCAGTGTCGAATGAATATATCTCATAATATCTTAAACTTCAAATTTCAGTGGTACAGCAAAAATAAAACAAAACCGCGTTACATTTTTTTAGACTTTCCTAGCGATTATTTTTGAAAATATTTTTATTCAAGAAACCTTTGAACAAATGCAGTGAAAATCTAAAATATCGATACAATTTTATTACAAAATAGTAAACTCAAAAAATAAAAGTAAAATTGGACAAGACTATGGACAGTGGACACACATTATTATCGAATTTTAACTATCGCGAGACATATTAATAATATTAAATAATATTTAAAACGGGTCACTCACGTAATTTAGTCGATTTTCGCTCGACATGTTTCGTTCTTTACGTGAGTGACCCGTTTTAAATATTATTTCATATGTTCGAGTCTCACGAGAGTTTCATATTAATAATGTCTCATAAAGTGATTACTCATTTTTGTTCAAAAAATTAATCGTTTTTGCAAAAAGTTATGCAACTATATAAGTATACTAACTAGAAAAATATAAAGATGTGAAGAGTAACTTGCCCCCTTTTTTATGCTACAGCTACACAGACGTTAAAGCTAAATTGGAAAACTTTAAGCTCTATTTCAAAAATGTATTTGCAATTTAAAGTGTTGAAATAATCTCCACATGATCGAATGAAGTTAGGTCACGTTAAATGCAATCAAACAAGGTAATTTATCTGCATAATTTATAGCCGTTCACGTTTGTATAGCGCCAGCATTAAAATTAAAATAATACTATGCATTGCACACTAAAATGGTTTACCCGACTGCAGAACGTAAAGGAGGATAAGTAATTTGTTTATCAGTGAATCTATGTATGATCTTTGTGGTAGGTAGGTACCTACTCTAGATGAGAAATACATGCCGATTTGATTATTCAGACGTCAATCGATTCGTACGGAAGATTTGACAGTAATCTAGTAAATATGGTGATCGCTAGAGGCCATTATAGTCCGACTAAGCTAAGTTTATGGTGCATGATTTGAAAGAAGTTTGACATTTAAAATAACTCTTGCGCAGCTTAAAATATCAGGATTGAGGCAAACTTAGCTTTGTCTTGCTATATATATATTGTGAAAACGAAAATAGACGTATCATAGAGTAGGGGCTTCAATAATACCTATTATCCGAATAGGGGGTTTCTTTCATATATTTCGAATGAACACCTGCGGGTGCAATTTTTTTAATTCGACTTGTTATACTGCTCCATTTAAGGCACAGCTTGTCTTAGTTCAGTACAGATGGTCGGCAAACAACCCAGTTAAATTTAGACCCAAACTTTCTTCTTGCATTATGCTAAAACTCCATAACAACCTATAGAAAGTTGTTCCATTTTCATTCATAAGCTGCATAAAAATAAACACAATAACAATACAAATACTCACGGAGTAGGCTTTTATTCTTTCTGGGTCGACGTCATGTTGCGAGCGCGCCTGCGCGCGCGGCGATGACGACACCATGATCTATGGATCACGATCTATAGATCCGCCGCTAATGGTATATCCAGTTTGTATGTAGCCATTTTGAAATGTCATTTCATAACCGCGTCTTCATTGCACTGACACACTGTTAGGTTCGTTAGTTTGGCTGTTGGTGATAGTATTTTAAATTATTATTTATTACACGTGTAAAGGCTAAATTATTGTAAATATTGTGTCTTAATCACGTGTTTTTAGTTTATCAATATCGTTTTTATTATTACATGCTACTTTATTAGCATTATTTGATGCTAATGATTTTTTACTAGCGATAAATTAGGTACTAGTAATATTATTGCTACTTTTCAATTTTACGTTTATACTTTTTTTGGCATGTTTTGTTTAAGGCGGTTGTAAATGTAAACGTTTAGTACACTAGTTTCAGTTATAAGAGTAACACAGGCAGTAACATTCACACAAAATGACACCATTTCACAAAATAATATTTTCCCAACTTACATACCTATTTGTCGGGATATTAAATATAGGGAAAGGTTCTCTATACCTTACATTCATAACTAGACTTAGGACATTTGGTGGCATACCGTGGTTCTAAAATCCATGGAGTCACCGACTTTTAAATAATATTTCCAAAGTACAAATTCAAAGTCTAGTCTTAAGTATTACAAACTAGGATCATGGTACAAACTACGTGGTACAATCAACTTATTCTTGGCATACGTCAACTTATTCTTATTCTTGCTTTATCTGTTTGATGTTACGTGACTAACGTGACCGAAGAGCTGGTGGCTTCCTCGCACAACGTATCGGCATTGCGATACAAGGTGGAAATGCTGCCAGCTTCCTAGGTACAAAGCCTCAAGGACCTATTTTAGATTTAAGGTAAGGTAGAGGTAGGTAGCTAGGAAAGTTTCTCTTACCGTATATATTTTGAAAATAAATGTTTATTTCCTTTACTGTATTTCGTTTAATAAATATGTATATTTCATTTGGCTCCTATTGCGTCACGAATAATATTATGCCCGCTTCGGTTTCGGGCTGATTGGATCCTAATTATACGTGTGAAATAACGGCACAGTAAATGGACTTAAATTGTTGCATCGAATAATAAAACACATTAACAAGTTAGTTTATTAATCAAAACGGTTTCTACGCGAAATCGGATTAAATTAACACAACTTAATTTGGTAACGGGTTAATGCAGAGCAGATATAGTTTTTTTATTTTACTGATTCATATATGATGGATTCTAAAAGTCTACAGCCTTTTTCAGCTCTACAAGGGCTTTTGTTTTTCCGTACACATTACTAAAAATTATCCGTATAAATGTAACTACGTATATGTATAGGTATTTATTTCCGCACGTAAAATAAAATAAAAACTCGTTGACTTTATTTAGACTTTCACGATTTTCATACAATAAATTTACTAAAACAGGGCTTAAATCGTGTAAAACTTTGAACACTAACCTCCGACGTTTCACGGGCGGTTAAGCCTCGTTTTAGTAAATTTATAATGACTTATCACGTTAACCAAAGACCATTTTTTTTGGCAAATGCTCATTGAAGTACTTACGACGTAATGGAAATTATAAATGAAATTACGAGTATAAAAGTCTGAAATGTTGCAACCTTATATCAAACACAAGTGCCCACACAACACACACCACTGGCCGTATTTCTTACAATAGTGAAGGCCAGTCGCATCTCACAGCGCTTGCGCATATAAATGATCAGGTACAACTTGTGACCACAAGATTACGTTAGCAAGGTGAGGTCTTGCAACTAGTATTACAAGAAGTTGTTATAGCCTAGTTAGTAGTGACACGGCCTAGGAGATCTGGGGTTCAAATCCCAGTTAGGAAATTTGTTTTGTAAAGAGCGCCGGTAAGTATTTGTTTTTGTGCCAAATCATTGAATTTTTCGTGCAGTGCCCGAAACAAGCATTGGGTTTACTGTAGGCCTAGGTTTTGCGTAAGTTCGTATCCTGCGCGTTTATGACAGACAGGGTTATCCACGTGGAGCAAAAGTCGCTTTAGGACACGCGATTGAAAGAGTCAGATAAATCGGATCATCCAATTTCTACTGATCTACCAAGCAAGACTGAGTTGAGTTTGGGCAACCTTTACTACTACTACTACATTAAACATTTTTTCTTCGCCTACTGGGATCGAAAGAGCTCGTGAATAGAGTTAGATATTTTTATAAAACAAATAACAAAAACGTAGGGGGTGGGGCAACTTTAAATAAAAACGCTTGTAAGAGAGCGTAAACATGCACTTGGAGTGTAAAGGATGACTCACACTAGAACGGGACGGGACGGGCGGGACGAGAAAATCTGTCAATTTCTATAGAAAGCGTCACGTGACATCCGAGGGCACCGAGCTATCACGTGATTCTTTCTATAGAAATTGACAGATTTTCCCGTCCCGCCCTGTCCCGTCCCGTGCTAGTGTGAGTCATCCTTAAAGCAGTATACACCAAGATCAACATAAAATCCGTGTATTTTATTCCGCGCTCAAAGGAACGGTATTCGATTGATTTAATCTAGAGGAGCTCGTAAAACACGCAAGAACTGGGTCAGGTCCTAATTCTTCATGTTTTATACTGTTAAACCTTGCTAGGTTTCAACCGAGTTCATTTATAAAGAGTAGTTTATCAGCAGGCAAGGTACTATCGCGTTAAAAATTGCGGCAGTTTATGAATGAATTCATTCATAAACTACTCATGTACTTTTAAACACGTGTCACCACGTGCGTACATGGGCGAGCGACAAAAACAATTGCCGATAGATGCTATGACATCGGTAAGAACTCGTTGAATGACTTTTGACCCTATACCCCTCGCAGCGAATGATGATACGTATGACCGCTGTCAGTTTCATACAATCTCTGTCAAAAAGTGACATTGTTGACAGGTAATGTACTGAGGTGACAGCTGTCATACGTATCATCATTCGCTGCGAGGAGGGGTATAATGGGTATTCGTCAAAACACAAATCACACGATATAACTAGATTCAATTTAAGCTCAATTCGAACGAAAAAATCAAATTCAGTGATGTTGTTTATTATTCGATTTGAAGCTAACTTAGTCATTTTCTTTTCATTCATTTCGTAACAGATAGCCCCACCTACTTAATAAGAGGTATATTGTTATTGATTTAACTAGACTACCTACTGCTAACCCACGCAGGTCATATGAGGAAAGACTACCTCTATAAAATGGCAACCATCATTTACGAGAATACGGGCTGGTCTCTGAGGTTTTGGCAACTTAGTGGAAATTCTGACGAGTGTCTTTAAAGATGGTCGTTCTAATTTCAAACAGTGTTCAAATAACTGCAACGGTTTTGGCAGTTGCGGACAAAAGACAGTCATAAAATCTTTATGAACTTTTAGGAACTTATTATAAAACGTGGTGCGGTAATAAAAGAACTCGAGTTATTAACCTCTTAACTTGTAGGAAGCTTATTTAAGTTTAGCTATTGACACTTAACAAAATTAATATAGTATTAAAACTATTGCTCTATTCAGAGATTGTAGTAACGATCAACAGTTACACACACGATATTTTAAAAATATATACAGTAAGTGTAACTTACCTAGCTACCTACCTCTACCTACCTTAAATCTAAAATAGGTCCTTGCCTTGAGGCATTGTACCTAGGATGCTGGCGGCATTTCCTCGTTGTATAGCAATGTTGATACGTTGTGCGAGGAAGCCACAACGTATCAACATTGTGGACATTGTGGTGAAAAAGTTGAAGATTAATATTATATCCGTGTTATTATTAAGCTTAACCTCAAAGTATCGCTACACAACTATTTATACTTCTGTTTTTCAATTTAAAGTAAATTACGACCACAGTTTCATAATTAAAAAGAAAACTTAACCAGACTAAACTCGAGTCCAATTCCCGCGCCCGTCTGGCAAGTCTAATTAAAAAAATAAAAAGAGGATTTGACGCGGATTTCATTTCCTGGGAGTAGTCGCGTTTTTCCAAATTACAGTTATAAGTGGTGGTTTATGAATGGACGGGTTCTGAATTTAAAACTGAAACCAGCCTGAGACTTGAAGTATCTAGATGTTTTTATAAGTAAATATAACTTTAATGGTGTAAAAGATTTTATGTTAGTGTGGTAAAGAGTGAAGTTAAAAATTCTTGAAGAATAGGTACAAGTATGCTTACAAAAGTTAGTTACACACATAAGAAATAAGTACGTGTGGTGTGGTTGGTTTGGTTTTGGCTTACCTATTTGTTTTGTAGAAAAGGTAACGTGTTCATATTTACTTAATTTGTACTTATACACAATTATGACTAAATGACCCATATTAAAAGAGTAGGCATTTGTTCGTCAAATGCATGTTATACCGATGTGATTTTTGGATAAAAATGTAAAGATAACTCGTCCTAATTCATATTATGGAATTGAACCTTTAGGCTGTTGTTGCTGAGTTGTGGATGTTTTCTATGTATTTAAGTATTTGTATGTATCTATCTATTATTCGTCGCCTATTACCCCACACAACACAAGCCTTATTGAGCTTACCGTGGGACTAGGTCGATTTGTGTAATGTTTTCCCATAATATTTATTTATTATTATTATTTATGTACGATTGTACGTTATATTTTGAGCGTATAGTCGCATTAGTGCTTCAAACAGGTACCGACAGGGTCAGTGACGTTTACGTTTGAAAGTGCATGGACAATTCATGAATTCATGAATTGTTTGACAACGAACCAAAATAGAAAACAGCGCTCTCTGAATTTAGAACACTTTATTGTGAAAATAGATTTATCTTTCCAATTTCAGAACTGTCCTAAAGCTGCTTCAAAGTTTTAGTCGATTTTTTCATACAGCTATTTATATAAATATATTTTAAATGCAAACAGTAAAAGTGGAACAAGTCTCTCGGAGCATAAGAGGAATCTCTAGATATCGGTTAATCTTCGGGCCGTTATCATTCGATACTGCGATAACGCTTATCAGTTATATCGAGTGCTTGCATCGCGCGCGGGCTGTGCCAACCAAGACCTTATTGGAATGGCGATAAGGATGAAAGTTGAATGCTAAAGTCAGTTTGTATTTGTACCTTGTGTCGGAGAAAATATAAAGGTATTTTGAAAGTAATATCTATAAACCAATTAAGTTTGTTATTCGTAATTAGTGTTCCACGTTCCACATACCAACAGTACTGAAGCTCAGAGGACTCAAATACCCCAAAATAAAGAGTGCATGCATAATGTGCAAACAATTTGGGCAAATAATTGGTTTAAAAAATAACTGTGAAGATACTACTGTTTCTGTTGCAGAAATTGATGCCATAATAGCGTCACGAGTTTTCCCGAAAGATTAAAGTATGGGGGGTTGTTCAAAAAAAGAGTGTGCAAGATATTAATGGGTCGGTGAAGGGCCAGCAGTTGCAGGCATCCATAGACTACGGTAACCGCTTTCCATCAGGTCAGCCGTATGCTTGTTTGCCACCGACGTAGTATTTAAAAAAAAACAGTTTGGGGAAATAATTAGTTTATGTGAACTGGTTGGGATGAGACCGCTGTTTCTGTTACAGGAATTGATTCCATAACAGCGTCTCAGATTATAATTTCAGTCTAACAAACCGGTGAAAACTGGTTATGATATGATGACAATGACAGCTGTTGATCTGTCACGCTGTCAGCTGCTGCGCGGGTCTATAGGAATGCGGGCGGCACTTGTTTTTACGCCGAATAACAAGAAAACATACCAATTGACAGATGTCAATGATGTTCCTTTGTTTTTAAAACTGTAAATAGGTATACTTAGTAAGGTTATGATTTAAAAAAGTAGACGTGTAAAGATGCTTCTTAAAATGAATGACAAGTAATAGGGTATCATTCAAGAAATATATTGTACGTCTTGTACAACGAACAGTTTATTACAAAATATAATTTATCGTATCATTTTCTTCAATGCGCTTGCACGTACCAAATTGCAAAGACAACTGCTTATTATTTCCACAATATTGAATACAAAACTGAATTGAAACAAAGAAAGATAATACAATCACAAGACAGGCGGTATTTCTAGAATAACGACACATTTCGAGATAGCCGTAACAAAGTTTCAGAATTTCATTATCCACCACGAGAAACAGTTTTCTTTGTCATAATTGATTTATAAAATATATTACCTCGTTATTACGGCATAGACAAAATTGCTTCAATCTATTCACTGTTATGCAGCATTTCGAGGGTTCCAGCAGAAACACGTTCAAACTCTCAAAGACCTTCGTCATGATGCAAAATAAAAAAATTAAAACAAAACACAGTCATATTCCCGCGCTGCCCGTATTTTTAAAAATGGAACGCGTGCTAGTGATGTGAAAAATGCGATGTAACTAGCGTTATCAGAGAGTAATCTCGAGTTGGCTACGCCAGATATTGTAACGCCTGATGTGTTGTAGTGACGAAGTAGCCATAGGTACATACTGGATTTGTAGATGCAGCTTGCAGGGGGCGTATTAGATTGTATGTGCTAATTTTCCGTGCAAATAAAGCATAAAGTGTTGTTGTGATCAATACACTTTAGGTGTCCTTATAAATGTAGGTACTTTGTTTCTTCACAGTAGGTACGTTGATAAAAAACGCTCATCCTTAAACGCAGTACCTATATTATGAACTTGAAGAACTGGCCGACTAAGTGTACAAACTTATTTGCAAGTGTGTTTTTTCAATTCTAAACTATAGATACACTCGTAGGCTGGCAAGGATCTGTTCTTTCGTGCATAGTCAAACAGAGTCATTCTGTTTTTTTCTTACGCTTGTATTGCCACTCCGAAAAAACGGGAGGCATATAGTTTTTTTAATCTACTGTCAGACTTGGTTTGTCAGACTTATACTCTGCGAAGTGGAGCTAGCGTATTGTCGCTCATCAGGCGGCGCCACTCATGCGTGGGTCCTGTGTCAATATGAGAGAATTGTCAAAGTGACGTTTGAAAAGTTCCCGCAGGACCTACGTTTCACTAGCGCCCCTAGCGGAAAATCGACTCTCGGTAATCCTTATTGACTATTTAATTAATTCCTAAAAAGGGATTTACCCCAAAATCGATTTAGCAAAGATAATAATATGTTCGCATCTGAACTAAAAGATGATGGGTACGCAGTGGTGCTATGCGTTGAAGATATAATAAACTAAAATGATACAAATATGAACCATATATGTATGCGTAACCTTGCCATATCTAAACATACTACAACTGAATATTAAACAGGTATTTTCTATGCAATTTGCCACGGAAATTCGACATACATCACACTTACACACATCTACACGTTGATCGTAATATTTGACGCACTTATACAGCCATGAAGTCATAGTTAGCTAGTTAGTTCACGTGATGTAATAAAGTATGACATTACTTTCGTTTTTTTATTTCCCATCCGTGAATACACGAGTGTATTTTCATTCCATTGTTTACAATTTAAATAGAGTATCATGGCTCATTCATGACTCATTCTCAAACCGTTGAGCTATAAAGGTAGTAACTGACACAATTTAAATTAAGAACACACAAATATAAAGGAACAGTAAAACAACCTACGTTCAGCGATGTATTGACCAGCACGGGCTACGCCTACCACGAACATCGAAAATTGGCATTGACGGCAAAACCTTTTTATTACTCCAATATGCAAGTGTGACAGAGATGGAAATACAAATCCGCCATCGTTCGATTTTCGTGGTATAGGCCCAGGTTTGCAAATTAAACCGACGATATGTGATTGATCTTAGCAATAGGTACCATTTTTTGTCGGTTGTTGATAAGGATCATTCCTAAACAAATATTTTTGACATTCGCCTTATCATCAACTGACAGTGGTTTTCGAAAACAATCACATTAAAACGCGATACACGCGTAACCGCGACGTTCGCGAACATAATTAAATAATCAAGCGATGCATTAAGCTGCGCGTTTCGTTATTGCTCGAAACAACCCTCATTTTAATATATATTAAGTATCTTTTTTTTTACTCCAGCACTTCCATCTGTCAATAAGATGACTGACAGCGATATTAAAAAAGTATACGTTATAACGTTGTCTATGTATTCCATAAGAACACTGCTCCTATGGATTTTCATACAATATATGAGCACTGCTTTTTTTTATAGTGGGCACGACGGTTTTTTATAGCTGTCGTAGAAAAACTAGCGTATGCAACAGTTCATAATTTGTTCTTAAATCTCTCGGGTCTATTACCCTCAAGTTTTAAGAAACCTTATTAAATCACTGTTGCATAAACTACTATTATGTATTGCATAATAATTATAAGTCATCATCTTAATTAACCCTGTGAAAACGAGTGCTGTAAAGGGCTCGAAACGCTCTTAAACGCTCATGGTGTTAACAAACGCGATTAATCCGTTTTAAAGTGTTTAATTTCAATTTATATACAATATGTTAATACAGGTTTTGCATTATTGTTTCAACAGGTTCAAAAACACGGTAAATGAAAATACGGTTCTTACGGTAGATGTTGCTATCCCCCTAAGGCGATATTCGAGCGATGTGGTGGAGAAATTCGGGGCCAAGCGGGTGTGTCCTGGTAGCTCATTTGTTAGAGCGATGGGCGTGTATCCCAGAGTCGCGAGTTCGAATCTCGGCCGAGTCCATGAGTTTTTCCACTTTTCCTTTCATTCTATAAACTTAAGTGGTTCGCAAACGTCACCGCTTAAAAAAAGAACATCTCAAAATATGGCGAAATAGAAAGATTTATCGAGATGTTTATCGGCAACATCGTAAACTTTTTACTGTTTTATTAGTACGTTTACCTATTACATTTCTTGATACATTTATTTAGGTTTTAGTAAAAAGCTACTGAGTAAAAGGAATCCCAATCCATCGAAATAACTAACTTCTTAAAGAATTCAGTAGGCAATCCGACCAAGAAACGCATTTAGACCAGGGAATAAACTTTATGGTAACTGTTGCGTCCATTTCTCGCTAAACTCACTCGTATAAAACATCCTAAGTAACAAAGTTGTCTATGGCAGTTACGCCATTTTAAAAACGAGTAGTGTTCATAAAACAGCGCAAGGGTCTAACAAGTTGAAGGCGCTTAAGTCGTTTTATAATCAGGGTGGGTAATAGTTAATGAGCAGGCAATGGTACGCGTTTTCATTGTTCACACGAAGTAATGCGAAAACAGTTTTAATATTTGATTCCGGCATTATCATTCTGTTTTTAGGATTGGGTTCGGCTAATGTAAGATAGATACGGAAACTGTTGTCGTTTGTTCTGGATTATTATAATAACTTGTATGTATTCCCATCACGAAACAATGGTGTTCCAAACCTTTGGGATGCGTACGCGGAGCCGAAGCCAACACGCAGAGTCCCTTTAGACGCTTTCCATGCCGCTCGTACGTCCATTCTTCAATTTCTTCATACGTTTCTTTCTTTCATTCTCTTTCCCCACCGGTGATTACAGGTCTTTAACGGTCGAAGGATTACTTTAACAGTTTCAGAGTCTCGGAATTCTTCCGCCGCAAACTTTGACAACGCGGTAAAGGGTACCTACCCGAGCGGCGTGCTGAGGCAAACTATTCGGGCTATTCGGCGCAAGACTTTGTATGACAAACTGTTTGAGACACGGTGCTTACTGCTTACACATATTAAGCACGGTTAGTACAAGACGGCCCGCGTGATATCTCGAGGAGTCACCTGCCATTTCCTAACTGTTCGGATTAGACAATGACAAGCGTCGCTCGACCGCGAGATATAATAGAGTTGTCATTTTATCGTCTACGGCGTATTCATAAATAACAAGTCTATAAATTATCTCGAACCCTTGGTTTTTAATTGGAATACCTGAAACCGTAATCATTTGGCATTCCGGGTAAGGGGGATAAAAATTACGTTAATGCCTCAAAGGGTGGAATTCGTTTCAAGATATTCTGAGGCACGAACCACGGGTTGTGGCATATATACAGCAGAAGTAACTAAGTTGAAAAGTATCTTGAAACCACGTTATGGTTATGGCAATAAGAATGAGTCAAGATCATTTTGAACATGCCACATTCTCAGCTTTTCCTGTTGCTGTCTGAAAATGTAAAAGTGACTGTTGTCGCTAACATCTTCATCAGCACACTTTAGAAGAGTGATCTAAAAAATCGTCACGACGACGCTAAAAGATTGCATGTTGCTTGTCGCATGTACCCGACACCATTACAGTGATGACTTTGCGGCATTTTTGGGAAAATACAGACATCTTCTTGTAGAGAATGTGAGAAGAATACCTATGAGGCTCATATATATTTACACCGCTTATTTTCAACAAAGCAGGGTGGAAAGACCTCGTACTGTCTCGGTAAAGGCTTTTCAAGAAAGGCACGACCTTCAGGAATGAAGAGTACGATGAAGAAGAAGATTTTCAACAAAAACATTTTCCATCCGTACTAAATACATGCCTAAAATCAAACAATTTTACTCAAATCTCCTAGTTCTAAAACAAGCTCAATCGGCGAAACTAGACTTACAATAAACACTGTGATAAATATACAGATGTTTCTAATATCGTGATATATATTGTTCTCCTACAGTCTGCTATTATATTGAGGAACTAAATGAACAGAGTGTGATCCATCAGTATTTATTTACCATATTAATGGATTTATAGTACGTCTAGGTACGCAAAGCATCAACAAGTGTATAAAGCATAGTGTTTTTCATATAATTTAATATATTGTTTGTTATAGGATATTTATTTATATTTCAGATTTGTACAACTAAACATTTACATTCATAAGTTTTGTATCATTCTGAGATACATATGCCCGGCCGGCTATCAAAAAGCACTCTATTTGATTTATGTATCATATGTTAATATGTTAGACAAAGTCACTATCGCATCAGACGATATAATATTACACATAAAACGTTATTAAATATAAGAAACCAAAACATTAAAAAAGTATGTACCTATCTAAAGTGAAATTAGGTACATTTTGTGCACTTATTCGCCCAGATTTTTGCTAAAAAAGAAAAATCCCTTGCACGATTATTTATTAACGCCCGTTTTAACGACATACTGTAACGTTACGGCTATTTAAACCAACAAACATCTTACTTTTAGATTCTTATGCACCACATACGCATGAAGAGTCAAGTAGAATTTCAAAATTTCTTTATCATTTACCTACTGTTGGGTTACATATTTGACAAATAAAATAACGTTTGTCACCTGACGTTTGTTAACCCTTTAACTAACATGCATCTTACAGGTGTCTTAATCAAACGATTTACTAATTATTATTATTATTATTATTTATTAAATATTGATTTACACAGCATTACAGTCTTACAAACTAATACACTGTGAAATTAAATACAGAAACTTAATGTTAACATATAAAAACATAATGATATTTAATTAGTTACAAATGGAAAATTCTGAAGGTGGATCAAAAGTAATAGTATCCAAAGTGAATTTAGTCAAAATGTTATTGTGCTGACAATTTTTTTGCCCCGTTTTAGTAAATTTATAATGTTATAGGGTAAAAAGAAGTCAGGTACAACAATGTAAACATATCTAACTTCGACTGCAACCTAACCTAACCTAGAACTCCAGTTCTAGAATCCAAGAACAGAATAAAAGCAAAGTGTTACAAACAAAACGAGTTTGAAACCGCAGTCCAGTTACGTTGGGGCTGCGAGTCTGGCGGGACAAGTTTCGCCGGGACGCGGATAATCGAACCGTCATTTTGGACATGGCACCCGCAAGGAAACAGGGATATGTTCACAGAATATCGGAATGAAATGATCGTGTTGTGGGACAATAAGTAGGTAGGTATGTGCAGTATATTTATAAATTGAAATAGATGTCATATACTAAAGAAAACAACACCGACGAAGGCTATTCTGAGGATCGAACTCGGGTCATCAGCTTACGCGGCTAACGCCATAACCACTAGGCCAACTGGTCCTACCGAAATGCCAGCGAATTTCTCGAGTATATGCAATCTTAGTAACAGGCAAGACGCCCGTGTACTTAGAACGCTCGTCGCTTGTACTTAGAAAATGGCCACGGGCGTCTTGCCTGTTCCTAAGATTGCATATACTCGAGAAATTCGCCGGCATTTCGATAGGACCAGTTGGCCTAGTGGTTGATCACATGTTTGTCGAATTTACTTTTACAATTACACGAGATCTGAGACATTTCTTACTTTACAGGTCTCGGTACGTAATCTACAATTCATAAATGTATATTTAGGGTATAAATATACATTGTTTCCTTTAGATATATATTAAAATTACTTTCCTTATTAAATACCTTAACTCCATAATTAATTCTTCAGCTTTCCTTTCTGTATAGCACAGTGTATACCCCCAAAGACCTATAAACGTAAAGTCAGCCAACAAGAAGTGGCATAACAGTTAGGAGTTTTTACTCCGAGTTAACTGCCCGTTTATTCCTTAACCTTTTATGTCGCCACTTCTGAGGAGCCCTTTAAACGTCGAAAATTTGTGGTTGATTTGACATTAGTTTGTCACTTCTCGAAGTGTGTGGGATACGCTCGAGTAATAACCCAGGAAAGATACGGTTTTGGCAGACATTCAATTATAATAGCCTGATTTTCTCAAATTACGCTCGAATGGGATAATTTATAGACAATGTAAGTATGCAAAAATGCTACAAACATTTCTTCCGGAAGTAGGTTAATAGTTTAAAAAAACTTAAGTAACTAGGATTTTTAAATGACATATTTGTCTTCTATCTGCTAAAAGCGAATCCGAAGAAAACTTAATCACGTAAAATCGTTAAATCTACAAAATGTACGGCACGGTTGATAGATGTGTTATTTCGTTAGAAACAAATGGTAATAGGTAGAAACTACTCCTGACCCATTTTAAACGACTTAAAAAGCAGATATACATAAAAATCTACAAGAAAACGTTTGTAACATGTGTGTACACATTTGTGACGATTAGCATGTAACGATATTTTGTTGGATTTTGTTGCCTACATAATACTGGACTCATTTATTTCCCAAATAATCAAAATTTCCATACAAGCTGTCAGTTCAATTACTGGATTATAATGTGAGATCAACATCAGATTTTTAAAGTTTTATAGACACTGAGCGCGGGGATTGCAAGTCCTTTTAAACGGACATTAAAACTAAATATAAGTAGTAAGTATCCTGCAATATGTATGTGACTCTTATAACCCCGATATATTGTTGCGTTATATGCACGCGCGGACTTCCAAAATATGAATTCAATATTAAAAGTATAAAAAAATTGAAATTAAACACTTTAGACCGGATTAATCACGTTTAATAACACCATTACCCTTTACAGCATTCGTTTTCACAAGGTTAATCAAAAAAGTTTTCACAAATAACTTTTTTGATTGACGGGGAGAATACGCATTCTCTCAAGTCATCATCTAAACCCTGTGAAAACGAGTGCTATAAAGGGCTCGAACGTAGCGTCATGGTGTTAATAAACGCGATTAATCCGTTGTAGTGTTTAATTTCACTGAACAACAATCGCGGTAACAGAAGATAGTATAGAAACAGTAAAGTCTGAGATTTAAATGGCTATTAAATTAGCAGAGTAGCAGGGGCAGAAAAAAGGGAGATGGCAGCCAGGATGCCCTGCGTGTGTAGCCAAAATGCCAATCGCTCACACCCCGAAAAGTATCGTAGTTAGGTATATGTCTCTATCACTCTACCTTTATTACTGTGACAATGAGAGTTGCGTTTTATTCGCGACTGAGCGTTAGCGATTGGCATTTGGCTACGCACGCAGGACACATTTTGTAGCGGCTGGCGGTTGCATGCACTAAGCCGTGACGAGTGGCAGAGCAGGGGGGGGGGGCTTTGCCAGCAGCGGGACACAACATAATAGGCTTTTAAAAAAAGTAAAGAAGTGAAGAGCGGCGCATGATGGAGTCCCCGTATTGGGATAACATGGGGTTAGTTAGTTAGTTAGTTTCTCTGGGCTTTTTTCCGCAACTCGACATCCATTGTGCCTTTTTTGCGTGTTACAAAATATGTTTAAGTTCTCTAATGGGTACCATACTATTTTAGTGTATTCGGCTGTCAAAAGAGGCTACTTCCTTAAGAAAAGGTCCCTTCAGCCTGAAAATGTCACAAATAACCAATTATTTATATTTTCGTACCTACTTACTAAACTAACGTAGTTTCGCTACTTAGGGGCCCTTTGGCATTGAGGTCCACATTAAATCCGGCCTCGATTACACCACACCACGTCACCGCCCATATCGCACACAAAAACTATAGTACGTTCAAATAAAACACGTTTTTATACCGACCAAGCCCAAGCACAGTACACTTGGCATGAACAGTAGTTTGACTAAGCCGGAACTAAGCAAAATAGTTGTTTTTTTGTAGAAGCAGCAGGTTTTTTAAACTAAATCATGCTGCCAATAAGAATACTCTCCGTTATATTTTAAAGAATATTCTTTTTTTTCTAATACTATGATAATGTGTATTTGTATTTATTTAATGTACATAAGTTTACAACAGTAATATAATTGTCTGCCCTCCGGCCGGCAAGCAGCAAAGCAAATTGCAGGCCGCTATGCTAAAAAAATCGCCGCTTGCCGACTGCGTTGAGCAGAAAAATAGTGAACAGACCTTAGCCTGTACATAAGAAAGCCATTTCTTACTTTACAGGCCTCGGTACGTAATCTACTAATAATATACTTATTTACCTATGACCCATGACACAAACAGCAGTTTACAAAAACTATTATTAATCCTATCTAAATATTCGTCTACCTTGACATGATGATGATGCGATGACATCATGACAAACAGATATTAAAGGCAATCGCTGGAGTTGACACGACAACATACAGTAGCGTCCTTATTATTAAATTGTTTACATTTACTATTCTCAGCACACTATTACTGAAAATAGAAAATATCATAATACAATAATTGAACGTCAAAGAGTAGATTAGAGCCTTTTTCTGCAGCTTAAAGTTGAGGGAAATTATCCATAAAGCAAGAGCGCCTACGGAAAGAAAAAAAATACATTTATTCTTTAATCAATATAAAAACAGAAGTAAAATAAAAGGTACACTTATAGGAAATCCAGCGAACTACGAAATTAGTATGACCCTCTGGATCAATCTTAAAAATAAATGATTCTTATTATTATCATGCACACTTGCTCATTCAAGCGAAGGACGCAGATACGAAATTTAGGTTTTTCCGAAGTTCTCAGTTTGCAGAAGTTAGGTTACTGATGGCCATCATTCCCTGTACACAGTAGAGTCGGTAGAGCAAATGTACGTTATGTTCGTCATACGTTTTTATGGGAAGGCTCGAGTTTATGTCCCATCTCTTCCGCTAAATCTAGCCTCGACGGAAGAAACCGGAAAATATAGAGATTTATACAAAAATGCTCTTAGTCTTTTTTCTAGGAAATTGTTTAGAAACCCAGCTCCCATATAGCCTCTTTCGTTTTGACAAATGACAAAAAATGGGAATTAATGTTTTTTTTTTAGATTTAGTTTTAATTAAATTTAAACACAGAAATATATGAAAAAAGTACAAAAAATAACTACTTAATTGAGGTCACCAAGATCCGAACCCAAAATGATCTTCAATTTACTGCAAATTTCACGCGTTTGAAAGTTATTTCGATATAACGTGAAATCATGCAGTTGTTGCAAATTTAGTATGCAGTTTGTGCATACGATTTAAAATATAAGCGCCAAAGTGCTGATTTTAGTATCCATTCAAGCAAGCAATAAACTTTATTTCTTGATGATGCTGTGCATTTAATATAACTCACGTTAAATTTCTCTTTTTTGCGCTACCACAAGTAGGTAAACAAAAGACAGCATGCACCAGTGTCAAAAGCTATACCTAATCATATTTAATATGTATGGACATCTTTCTTTTTGCACAAAACATGAGCTACATACTTTCCACACCCCCGACATATCGCATATTCATCCCTCCGGGCACTATGATGTCTATGATCATAGCAGAAGCTGAACTTCACATAAACAAAAGACGGAAAATTGCAAAAATGAGGAGTGGAAATCCAATAAAAGATACTGTTCGATTCTCCCTCAGGATATTTGATAGAGCAGACAATTTATTAAAGAGATAGTACTTTAGGGACACAGGTTTCGATGCAAAGTGATTTGATGTCAAAGAAACAACCTCATAAAAGTATTCGTGATGATAACTTTTTAGTATCTTCTTTTGCCAGTCGAATGCAGTTTTGGATGACACGTTCACCAAAATATTTCTGGTTGAAAATTTACCCAAATTCACTAGTTATTACATAAATAAAGTCAAAGTTTTACTAGCTTCATATTGTTTTTGTTAAAGTAGAAGGTCAAACAGATTAAACTCTGTCAATCGCAAACAAAAGATAAACGCATCGTTTACTACTTTTCGTCAAGCAATATATATTATAAGCAAATAAAATGTTTATAACCTTTCTACAATATTGCTTTATTGCGAGTCTTGTTTTAAGTTTCAGAGAACACAGACGTTTGTATTAAAAATACAAAATTTTGCATCACACTTTAAATGTAGCAACTGACAGGCTACCCCTCTGCGGAAATCATAGTTATGACCAATGATTATGTTCATAATATCGACTGACGTTTATCTGACATAGCTATTTATACGTCACGTACGAATAGTCATACTTATACATTTGAGATGCCCTTCCCCGCAACAAAGCGGCAGACCTTTTTTGTATAAAAATGACAGACAACGCGAGTCTGCCAGTAGCTTTAAGTAGACACACCCACACAGACACAACAGTGGAAGCTGTACATTTCCCTCAACTTAATAGACAATCGTGATAATTTCTCCATCTCCATTCACAGCTAAACTCTTGACCATATGTACACCTAAAGCCGTTTCAGTAAGGATCACAAACGGGCCTTCAACAGCGTTGGCGTAGTACTGACAGTAATGATTGATGGTCCATCAGTAATGGTCGGTCAATGCCGTTTATTGATGGCTGTTTGGAAAGTCGTAAGTGTGATTGTCTTAGTTCTTATGAAAATAGGGAATACTGATTGAAGGATATGTTATTGTGAATGATAATGAAACAAGATGTTCATTCTAGATGTTAGTGTTTGGATGCGTTTGTATTGCCTATTATACTTATCACTTATCGTAGGTATTTCAACATGTCGAGATTTATCGTTACATCGACAATTTAACAGCGTCATTGATATTCAAAGTTGCTGAAGCAGACATTCAAAGCACCTCGTCCTCAGTGTCACCTGTTCATCCATTCAATAGGAACTTTATTGAATATCATAAACAACTCGACAATGGCTAAAAATAACTCCGCCATGAACAATGCACTAACTTTACTACAGCCATTCAGTATCGAACCAATGCAACCGGAAACGGGACTGCATACAATCCAATCGCCCGTCCCCCTCCCACCTGCCGGAACTACTGTTGGAGAGATAGGGAAAGTTGCGGACAATCCAATCTTCTATTCCCCTCCCACTGACCGGAACTAGCGCGGGAGGGATAGGGACAGTTGCGGACAATTCCCTTCGAGTTATGAATAAGAACTGGGTTATTTTTAGCTCGGGAAGTTTGAATCAGTTTTTATTGGAAAATTTGTTTAATTCCGGATTCCGGAATAGTTCGAAAAGTTCGTTTTGTGAAAAGAGTTTTCACATGAAAATTTCACTCAGTTTTCTCTACTATTAGGATTTACAAGAACAGTAGGAAATAGTAATAGGGTTATATAACTCAACTACGTAAATATTTATAAAACTATGACATACTTTAATTCTAAATTTGGATGATGATCACCTATATATGCCTATCTCTTTAGTAACTGAATTGCAAAACCATCAATCTGTGTAAAATCATCAATAACTTTAGTTATTTGTCTTTGATTCTATATCGTCACTTAAGTAAATAAATCATTTGAAATCATAACAAAGGACAAAAGATTCTCACTTGCTCATTTGAAGTGTAAATACAACAAAGAGAGTTTGAACATTAAATTTAAAACTATTCCAGTATGATATTCGCAGTTTCCACCAAGAAATAAACAAAATAAATCCTCCCTGCAACCGCCAAGTTACAAAAGGCCAAGATACGTACGCCAAGCTTAAATAATGACAGCGCGATATACATTCTCATATTTCCTAGGAGAGATATTTGAGAATATTCTCGCGATTTATTTTACCGAATATCTTGGCCATTCTGCACATATGATGAGATTGTACAACACATATGTGGAATATGATTGTCAGAAAGAGTGTTTGTATTGCAACTATTGCAAGCTACAGGACTTGAACAAAATCGGAAACAGAGTCAAGATTAGATGACAGAAACAACAGGCAACGACAAGTGAATAAAAGCTTGTAAACAATAAATTATTTACAAGATACCTACGAGTACAATCATATTATATGCTAACGTGTCATCATTAATTGCTATTTAAAAGGAGATGACGTTTCGCTTTTTGATAGTTAGGTTATCGGTCGTAAAGGACATAGAGAAATAGGATAATAACATTTAAAATTATAGTTTCACAACAGTTAAACTCCAGACAATAGTTATTCAGAACATTAATTGTGACCACTACTGTTCAAAGACACAAAGAAAGGACATTACATTTAATTACCAGTTAATTAAAACATGAACTCTGCAATAAGCTTGCGTGTACAAATTGCAGTTCAACTCGGTCGCAGCGTGGTCACTCGCCTACACCGCTATACAACATTTATACAACTTTTTGTCATCACAACACAGGTGTACTGCGCACGCGTTTACTGCCTCGCGATGACAGGTATGGGATAGTTATACGACCTTTTTGTATGGATGGGTTGAAGGGACGGAAGTGAACACGGACGCTCGCGTCGTCCATACAAACGCGACATTATTGATAGATTTATAAGTGAATAATGATATAATGCTATTAATAGATGATGGGTTAGATGTCCCGGATTTTGATGGAATACTAGACAATTGCCATCTGACATAGCTGCACATTTAATTTTAACCTTTTGATGTAACTTCGACGAGGAGGCGTATGTAAGTTGTCAAGTCTATAGCTCGATAATGAAGATTATAATTCGATTAGACTTTAAAGTTATTACAATTTTTTCATAAGATCGTACATAAAGGGAATCTGGAACAGTGATCCGTCTGATCCTTATCAATAAACATAAGTGCCTGAAGCTTCATTTCAAAACATTGAAATCATTGAATAACTCTGTTTAGTTACACGTAAATCTTATAACCGTTAAACCCGGCTCCGAATTTAAATCCCAACTATTTATTACCGGCATCGGTTACGGCCCCTTAATACCATCGCCAACACTCTTTTGACTATTCTTAATCCTTATTTCAAACGCTATAAGGTCTACAATGGTAATGGTATTGGTATTTGTACGTAAGCGGACATGAATAAAGTGGTAGATTAATAAGATTTCACGGTTCTTGAGTAGAACTAGAAACGTAATTTGCGTCCCTATCGCACGTGTGTAGAAAATTATGAGTGCGAGAGAGGCAACATTTCGTTGCGGTTTGCGGTAGGCCTTCAGGTTTAATTCCTGTCCTGGCGCGTGCCTGTTTTTGTTTAGGGATTGTGAGATAATTTATAAGCGAGTTAAATACGATACTTATAGATACAGGCCGATTTTTATAAATAAAATAATAAATAATTGCGAGTTCGCGTCTCGCCCGAAACCTATAATTTCCCCACTTCTTTCTTTATAAGCATTGTACCTACCTACTTACATAAAATAGCCGTCAATCCAACTCCCTAACAATGTAAACAAACCGCCATATTTATTTTATTAACCTAACTTTTATATTTTTAATGAAATCTCCAAGTTTAAGTTATTTCTTACGTTTTGTATGTTACAAATGTAACAATAATACGACCATATATCAGTAGTGAACGTCTCCAGTGGTGGTCGATGAGGTAGTTTGAAAATATAAGCGACAAAACATGTGATATCTTTTGCTAACATCGTTTGTAAGTACAATTGACGGCAATTTTAGCCAGTAAGGAACATACCTTCCTTACTGGCTAAAATGTATGTATGTAAATGGTTATTATTAGTTGCCTCATCTTGAAAAACATAGAAAGATACATGTTATTATAATCACCCTCTAGTTTTGTACAAATAGACCCCGTTTTGTTGGGCAAACTAACTAATTTCGCGCGTGTACCGAAATCAAGTTAAGTACAATTTATCCGGATTTCGGGAGAAAACGTGACTAATAAACAGATTATTATCATAGTACTGAAGAGGTAACTATCGGCGAAAGTATTAAGTGGGATAGTTAGATATGGAATTGACAGCGCTGTTTATTTTTATTGTGATGAAATGGAAAAACCTCTTAAGACAGAATAGCAGCTGAAAACTTTAATTTCAAGCTGCCATAGTTCCCAATTTCCTCCTACAAAATTACCTAAACCTAATTTTTTTAATAACTGTTTTGGTACTGAATTGGAAACCTTAAAAATGTCACACATCTAGAGAGCAAAGTTAAAAAAAAAACAGAATGTACTATCGCGTTCAAAATTCATGAATACATTCTAAATTGCCCAGGCACTTTTGAACGCGTGTGTACAACGAACTATACTGCCCAGCTGCATAATATCAGAAAAACAAAGGATTTTGAAAATGGAATCTTAGGGTATGGAATTTAAGGTGCATGTCTATATATGTTTCTATTTTAATTTTAGACATCGCTATTATGGTTAGCATGATAGTTGCAGTATAGGTTCGATTTATTCGACAAATATATTGGCAAGTTTTCAACTATTCTCACAAATTTTTCTTCCGCTAGTATTTTCAATAATCTCAATTCAATGCTACAGCAAAACAAGCAACACAAACAATCTTCAGTAAACATTTTTACATTACCTAACGGTACTGACATATCAATGTTTTTCCAATAGAATAGGTACCTTTTAATTCACTGGCAGCGAGTAGGCGGACCGGTTCCGCTCGTGACCTAGTCCCGATGCAACTGAACCTATTCACGGAGACCTACATGCAGTGCCCTTTGCGATGGCACAGCTGCACAGACTCCATCAGATATATCGAATATATCTTCTTTCCTTGTACTGATGTGTGCAATAAAGAGTATTATATCTATCTATCTATATCGGAGCGTCCGAGGTGCTCATATATATATCTGAGCACGCCTCTTATGTATAGGGCGCAAGTGCTTGTTTAGCTTTAGATTAGAGATGGGTCGAATATTCGGTAAATATTCGATTATCGGCATATTCGGCAAGTTTTTCAATGTTCGTATTCGGCCGAATAGTTAGGTTACATTGCCGAATATTTAATTATTTACCGAATATACAAAGTAAATAACTAGCGTCGAGTTTTCGTAATTCATCGGATAGTGACACCCTGTTTCTGCAATCTAATGAGCTACCAAAAATAGATTAATATGTGTCAACATATAAATAATATAATTTTGTAAAATACCGTAGCTTAAGACAGAAAAAACAGAGATGTTTTAATATTTTAATAAAGTAAGTTTTGTTTATCATTTTTATCTGTTATGAGCTAAATGATAAGAACGTTAGGCCCTGCCAAAGCCTGTTTCTTGATAGAGAGAGCTTAATAATAAGAAAAATGACGTTTGACTTTAATCATACTTTCACAAATTTAGAATAAGCCGAACGTCACTTCTGACACTTCTGAGGCCAATCCTTTTCAAATATTAATATCAAAATGGTTATATTATTCCAATAGGAGAACAAAGAGTAATAATATTTCTATAAAGAGCATATTTTAACAGTGAGCTTTTATGAAAAGCTCGGAATCTTAGCAAGTTTTGCTTCAAGTTAGGTCGGACTTATTGAGTTAAAAAGTAAAATAATAACAAACCATTTATCCACATAGGTATCTAAAGCAAATAATAATATCGAACTCATTTAACTCAGCAATTGAGTGAATGAAATCCCGGTTTTATACGAAGCAGCCAAATCCTACAAATTTGGCCGATAGCCGTTACATTCAAGCATTAAGTCAGCCGGGATTAAATTTCATAAATCCAGTACGGACACTACGGACTCGAAATCATCTGTGCCTTTCATTAACATACATCAGATTGAAGAAGCAGGAGTAAAAGAGAAGGCATTTGCTTTTCGTATTCCAATATCGGATTTAATTTCGCAGAAATCTCAAAGGAGAACAATTTAATTCCGGCAAAATGAAATGATAAAATATGGGAAAAGTTAGCTTGACCCGTTCGAATTGAGATGTATAATAATACGCGTGTAAAGAAATGTGTAGCTATGAAACTCCCAATTGGAAACGGGTAGATATAACGCAAAAGAGAAGTTAGTAATTCATTTTACATCTATTTACAAATTTCAAAGTTCAACGTTAAGGAATTCTCTTTCAATTGGAAGCGCAGTGGAATGAGAATTGCTAAACTAGAAACATAAAGCCTTTAATGGTAGTCAGCATTTATTCAGCAGCTTGAAACAGGTACTAAAACACAACCCAGCAAAATACATGGTGCACACGATAAGGACATGTCACTCCCTATAAGCTGCGTCAAATTTATGGGTATATCTACAGTTTCAGGTTTTAACAGCTAGGCAACATCCAGCCAAGGGCAGCAAAAGTCTAAACAAACATCGTAAAGCAAATTACGCAGACTTTCAAATGTATCGACCCACGCACTCGCCACAGCCGTAAACTGCTATAAGGAAGACTGTAAAAGTAAATAGGGTAATGGTCTATAATCCAGTAAGATGTGATAAATCGTCTGGAAGGCTCAGGTTGCCCGCAAATTGCCGAAAGCCCAGTAGACCCTCGCAGCTCACTGAATATAGAGCCTATCTGAGAGAAATTTGCGTATCGTGTTTGAGAAGAGATCTACGACTTTCGTTGTGCGTTGAGTAAGTAGGTAGGTACCCTTATAAATCTCGTAATGTTTGTAAGAATAGAAAATATCAATTCATTGTGTATTTTAATGATAGTATAGAAAAATATTTTGTATCGATTGCAATTCTATAATTTTACGCCTAACTTAAACGGGAAACAAGAGTAAGTAGTAATAGTCGATATTTAGGGAAATCTATTCGGTTTTTTTTAATACGAACGACAGTTCTCGGATACTCGGTTTTTTTCATACTAAATCAAACATTTTATGAAAAGCTATGGAGATCCCAGTTGTTGATAATATGGCCAGTAATATAATTAAAAATTAAGGTCTATAAGTAATGTAATGTAAGGCATACTTACATTAATCTCACAAAAACTTTACGGCCAATAAACGATTGTAACAAGCCCGAATGCACCCGAATAAGCCAGACAAACCCCGGAATGGTGCAGTTAATTTCTTCCGAAAACATGGCAAGAATCCGACGGACGAAACTATGGAATACTGCCAAGATCCTAAACGTTATGCTAAGCAAGTCACGCGGGATCATGAAACTTCCATCCTTGTCATTCTTGTACAGTTAAAGGGCATAGAAACAATTTACGAGGTAAGTTTAAGTTATGTGGGGGTGGGAATTTGGATAGTTGTAGGACTTGTAGGCTGTCGACCGGTGTCGTGTTGTTTAAAGTGCGCATTCAGGCTGAGGCGTCTGAGAACGAGGTTTTACTCGACCCTCATAAGCAAGCGATGGGTGCAAATCATGAACTTACAACTAAAATGTTGTCTTTGAGCTTTTAATTTCGACTGCTTGGGTAATATAATTTTGTTATTACATGGTCATCTAGAAGTAGTGTCCGACCGAAAAAAGGAGGATACGCTGTGTTGACAGCTAAAGAGGGCTTTGCTCCGTGGGTGCTGTCAACACAGTGAATCCTCTTACAGCTCTGGCGACCTTATAACCAACAGAAACACAACACTATGAGTAGGGTCTAGTTTTATTAAACTGCGGTTTTCTGTAAGGTGGAGCTCTGCTCTAGATTTGAGCGAGACGACATTCGTTGTGCTCTACCATACTAAACGATATGCATCCGCTGTGCCCATACCTCTCTTAATTGTCATACTGCACGGAGTCTAAATTTAACCCCTAAATGGGATAAGTTCGCCTTTGTACAAATATTTGTGTTATTTATCTTGTTTTTTTTCCCCTGTTTTTGTGCAATAAAGTGTTTTACTACTACTACTTAACTATCGGATTTAGCGGCCGATGAATTCAAGCTGTAATTTCTCCCTTAGCAAACTCTATATTCCGACCATTTAATTTGCCTAGCAGCGATACTTGTAATAAATGATATTTGTATGACGTGGCGTATTCTGAGCAGGTTAATAGAATACCCGTACAACCCTGAGCCTTGTATCCGCCATGTGCTTTTCACTTGAACCGCAACAGTGGAGTCGCCGAGGACGGATATTTCTGTCCAAGGAATGAGGACATCTGCCGTTACGTAACTGAAAATCATCCCCGTACCGTCTCAGAATCCCCCCTCCACTTTTTATTGGCCATAAGGGTACTCACAGTAAAAGCGTTTAAATTTGGTCACACGCATTGCTTACGTAGTGATTTTATCTGTAGAAAGTTTAAATATTTTCGATGGCATCGCTTTTACTGGTAGCGGTGCAGTTATTGTAAATTTTATTGCAATAAACAAGGTTTACGTAAAATATTGGGATAATGACGAAAGTAGGTTAATTTCGAAAAACACAGGAAGATGACCTATAAGTCCATCATTTGAAATCTCATTTCGATTTTACGTTGCTTTTTTGACATTTGAAACCCAATGCTCCTATAATAAAAAACACAAGCCATTTAAAATATAGTTATCCTAAAGTTAAATCGTAGAATTTCGTCAAGGTAACAGGAAAGTGTCAAAGTCACGCAGTAAATTTCCTTAAAATACAATTGAAGGTAGGTAACTTTACACTACTCATAAAGTAAGATGAAATGATTTAAATAAGCGGATATAAAAATACCAAAGACCTGAATATATGTATATTTGAACAACTTCAAAACATGAAATAAATAAATAGAACGCACAATAGCGAGAAGATGAAACGAAGACCTACTATTAAGTAAGGACTGGAATAATAGCTTACTCCAAACGTCAAACAGCTCGATAGGAAACGTAGGAAAGAAATGTCATCCAAATGATCAAATTAAATGTCGGGGTGGCGGTAATGGGCAAACTCGATTGACTCCTACTTCAGCGGAAGCGTTCCCAAGGAGCATTTTATTTCTCTAATTTGTATAAGGGGATGTATTTATTCCGTTTTAGTGCCGTCTTAGGGAAACTTTATCTATTCAGTGGACGTAGTCGCCATCAAATACGTCGTAACAAGAATTAGGAAGAGCATCGAGATATATAAAGCGTTTGAACTATTCGTTTGGAAATGGGTGTGCACATTGTTCATTCAAATGTATTTGACGCGATAGTGTAGTACCCAACATGCAGTGACTGAAATGCAACAACAATATCTTCATAAAAATGTTTTTCGACGTTGAAACGGAACCATTTTTGGGTCAAGAAAATTCTAAAATCCTCTCGCAATAATTACGATGCCACCAAAGTTACAAGGATCATTTTGGCTAAAAGTATTCAGAAATTTGAACCACAAATTCGCCAGAGTTCAAATTTCTAATACCATACTCCACTGGGTTCAGGAAGGAAGTTAGTTGAATTAGCTAACACTTCCAAGCCAAGCTGCCCTGTTCCTATACAACATAAACTCTCGTAGCAGGTTCGGGGAAATGAAATAAAGTTTTTGAATTAGGTTTACATTTAAGCTAGAACTTCTCCATTTTTAAAACAAATATCGTCAACTTATTAAATAATATTTAAAACGGGTCACTCATATGTTCGAGTCTCACGAGAGTTTTATAGTTAAAATATCGTCAACTTGTCGTTTGTCCGGACTTTATTTGTAAAAGCGAGTCACGTTTAGTTTTTTAATTGTGCTCAAGTAACTGACGAGATGTTGGTGTTGATTATTTACCTACATATTTCTACCAGTCAACCTTAAGGACTTATCTTGGATAAAAATTCTTATGTTCAAAAGACAACATTTATAGATCCTCAAGGGTCAACATTAAGAGGATCTTTATGAGCGCGTGTAAGCAGTGAATTGTAAAAAGGGAAAGGTTAGCGCCAGAATCGATGAGCTAAAGTGACTTGCGTGTAATGCGTGGAAGAAGATAAAGAGAAAGTATGTTAACCAACAATGATAGCCCATTGATAATATCCGTACAACGTCAAGCAATAAAAGTAAGGGATTTAGTACCGTGCTATAATAATGAAAGAAGCAAACACCGAACTTGCTTCCATCGTTTTACGCGAGTTTTGGGAGAAAATATTCACACTATAACTTATCTAAACTATTTACTTTATGACTGATACTGATTCTGTATAAAGACATTGGAAATTGGAACTCAATTAGGTTACTTTTGTACGTATGTTAACAATGATGAAACTAAGTATTGAACGCTCACGTCAGTAAATGTATATGATTCATTAAACAAGGCTGTTATATTCCGTTTGAACTTTAGTCATTGACTTTCTACCGTGTTGTTATTGAATTGAGTAAAAACAACAGCTTTATACATAGGTATAGTGTTCAGAGAAATATCCAAATCTAATAGTAGTTATTAAGATATCCATTTGCGATAGGAAAACCTGAGCATGCATGCAATATATTAGAAATTCGTGAACAAATTTTAATTACTTATATCATTAAAGCTAAGTGGCATTTAAAGCTCACAATATAAGCAAAGCGGGCGTAACCTTTTGTTGTTACTCCATATAAAGGAGGTCAAATGCAAAATGGAAGGCTTTGCATAGTTTTAACAGTTGAATATACTACAACAAACTCAACAGGGGAACCGGCTAAATGCACAGTATGATAATAGGGTTCTAAATACATTTTTGGCATGCAACTTCGGAAACATTTTTTATTGCATACTAACATAACGGTGTTTATATTAAATGAAACCTGACTACGAAGGAAACTTTATTGACAGTTAGGTGTTTCTCTTTGATCAAAATTTTCTTGAATCCAAATATCGGTGCAAGTTTTAACCAACAACTATAATACTACAAGTGCTTTATAAACTCAATGAAGGCTCCACTTGACCAAATTTTCCATAAAATAAGTAAATGAAGAGCATAAATAAATCATGGATATTTTCGCCTACAGCCGTTTTAGAGTAATGGTCACACTGGGACGATATTTCGGGGCCACACTGACGAGGGTTTGCGCGCGAAAATAAACCGGGTCTGTTCATTCTGAAATAGGATATTTGGAAATAATCTATTGTTCCCTCATTAGTGCGAATGCGAATTGATATTTAAAAAAATAAAGGAATTATATCATTCATTAGTATTAAGTTTTTTGACATGAGACATATTTAACATATTGAAGTGAAGGGACTCCGCGAAGACCTTTTCAAGAAGAACAAATGAATAATCTGAAATAAATTATATAACTAAACATTTACCATGATGATAGAGTAACTAAACGAAATAACCCTGAAGATATTTAAAAAATGTATATCTAAACAAAACAAAATACGTAGCTGAATAAAGGAACTTCCGAGACCAACGGAATAATTTTTCCAATAAAAAGATACTCCACAACTGTTTTGTTCAGAGTTGCAACGAGGGAGTTAGTATAAGTAGACACATGAATTGAACGTCCTAAACAAAAGTAGTTGCGAAAGTCGTGAAGTCAATTTGGCAATGGATTAGAGAATGGATTCATATACGGGGCAATACCAGAACAGTACGGTACAGTCATTTATTCGGAAAGATTTTACGATACAACTTACTACAACTACGTTGTAAGAATTATCATGCTCAACATTGGATTGGCAATACACTGTACCTACAAATCATAAAGGTTTTCATGTTAGTTAGTTAGTTAGTTGTGCTGGGCGTTTTCCGCAAGGTTTTCATGTTACAATTTAGGTAACTACCGACTTCTTTATGAGTTCGATTGTGGCATTTTAGGATAGGATAGGTTTGTCGATGGTATAGACCATAATCGACAATTTTTTTTCAGAAACAAAATAACTGAAACCGTTATATTCCACATACATAAATGTAAGTATGAATAAAAGTAAATGCCCAAAATATTTTTTTAACAAGAGTGCAAACTGATTGCTCCCACCCAACCACCTACTCCCCTATGCAAATCGAATGTAGTCTGACAAAGCAATTTTGTAAGTATCGTTAGAAGAAGAAAAACTGTACTCAATCTTTTTAGGTATTAATCAAATTAAAAAAGACAGTAGCTATTTTCTCGGTTTAAGCTCCTGTGTAGAACCCTTGCCGGGCTATATCGCTTGATAAGGTTTACAATGTAAATGTAAGTTTACAATGTAAATTTAATGACGGGTTTTCCGCTTAGCACTGGAGCTCAAGATTTGCATTTATTTACGAGTAACTTACGAATTGAAAGCTGAATTCAAGCGTTTCCCTCCGTTCTCTATATTGTGTATTTAAGTTTTGACACTTTATTTAAAGTGTAAGTCCATTAATTGTGGTTGTAAATGTATATCATGTTACAAATTAGTATATTTTCATAAACAAATACAGTCACGCATTCTCAAATTTCAAAGTGACATTTGTTTGGCAAAAGGATTCGTCATTTTATTGACATTGAAATATCCTTCATGTTACGGTTACTGTTATCTACTCTGTATTGTATTTTATTGTACCTAAAATAATTCAAAAAGTATCTGCAAAAAGGTATTTGGAAATATTTTAGAAGAAAATACTTATTACTTTTTCGTAATATTTCGCTTCTCTTTTATCCCATCTCCTTCTTACCAAATGTTCATAAACCGGAAGCAATAAACTATTTTGATAAACACTGTATAATTTGTTTTTAATGCTTCAAGATAAATGCCATTCCACTATTCAAGCATTATCCGTGCGTGACACAATATTTACCTATATCACCAAACAAAAATAATTCACCAACAAAATAACAAATTATCAACAACAGCCAAAAGATTTATAAAGCTTAAAAAACAACACACACCACAAATGTAAAAACACTACACATTGAATATCGAATTTAAATTGGCGGTAAATAATGACGTGACACTTCGCGGTGCCAACCACGCGCACGTCGGACCGAAGCAAAGGAACGCGGCATACTGCCACTGGACTGGGTCGTCACTGACGTCGACACGACTAGTCAAACACGAATTTAAAAAGTTATTTTTCCTTCTGCGATTTAGCTCAAGATCATATTTACAAGTTTAATTAATTAATACTTTCAGTCTTGACAAATAAAACAACAAGGAATTCTTAAACGTGTTTTATTTTTGGGTACATATTTAGATAAAGGACTTATTGATTTAATCTAAAAAGAGCGTTAATTCTTTGGGAAAGCTCATAATATATTCATGGAAATCGGATAGGATGACGTCACCGGACAGGATTGTGGTTTGGTGGTTTAACAATTTCAGCAATTGCTTTGTTTGTGCAGTTAATTTAATCCCACAAACTTATCAGTGCTTGCCAAGGTTTGGAGCTTCAAATATTGGGATGGGATAGTGTTGCCTATTAGGATATTCGACTGTCTGAGCTCGGCAACATTTCGAACAACGTAGCTCACGGCAGAATTTGCAGTGAATAAATACGTGTATTTCGTGAATATTTCGCCGGATTCTCCGTTCTAAAAGACGAGTCATTTTTATCCCTCACGTGAAAAGGCTTTTAGGCTTTGTCGCTTATAAAAGGTAGCACCTGTATAGTCGCTTTAAAGAGAATAGACCTGTATCAAGTTTTGGTAGGTACATTCGTTTGGTAGCTAGAGATATGTAATACTTGCCAGGTCCTTTATTTGTACACTATTATTTATGATAGCTAGAGTCAGTCTATGCTAAGTTTCCTTGATTTTAATAGCACAGAATATGAAAGTGTTAAGCAAACGTCATAATTTCATAGAAATTCGACGTTTAAAATAATTCTTTAAAGTTTGACAGTTCATTAGCTCGGAAGAGTTAAAGTGGTTTGACTCTATAATTTTAAGTATGGTTTGAATATAGGGGACTAATTGATAATGACGACATATTTAGAGTTTGACTTAGCTAAGTTTTGAATATAGGGGACTAATTGATAATGACGACATATTTAGAGTTTGACTTAGCTAAGTTTGCATAGACATTTCATAGATGTTTGACGTAAAAAAACAATTTACACGATTAACAGTTAATTTGCTCGGAAGTTTGACTTTGGCGTTTTTTTTCATATCGCAAACAAATAAAATGTGATTTTTAATCTACTAGTTGATCATAGTTGTCTGAAGAAGAGTCATATATATTGTATATTTAAGTCACAGTAGTACGTTATGCCCTTATTCTGACACCAAATAATATTAGTCCTTTGCAAAGGACCAATCCACCGGTGTTTCCCATGAGGCCTCTCTAGTAAAAGCTCACTGAGAAATACGTTTAAGTAATAATTTATTTCTTTACCCAATACCTCATACTTACATCGTATTTAGGGTTTTATTATTATTAGGGTGAAATTAAACACTTTAGAACGGATTAATCGCGTTTATTAACACCATGATCCTACGTTTCGAGCCCTTTACAGCACTCGTTTTCACAGGGTTAAGATGATGACTGAGAGCATGCGAATTCTCCCCGTCAATCAAAAAAGAAACAATCGCGGTAACAGAAGACAATATTATATTATTAGGGTATTAAAAAAACCGAATCCTTATAGGATCACTTTGGTCTGTAAGACCCTTTATCTCGGAACGCGTAGAGGTAGCAAGTTGAAATAACTTTGCTGTCCCTTTTAGTTGCAAACAGTCTGCAGTCCCTTTTAGTTGCGAAAAAACCAAACCTGTGCATCAATGCATGTCGCATTTCCTATACATTTTGCAATGGGAATCAAAATGTATACTTCCCGTTGACCTAGAATCACGAAATTTGGCCAAAAGCAAGAGCTTGTAGCACAAGTACAGGAAAAATCCGAAAACTGTATAAATAATTGCCGCACACTGAGAGTTCCGTGCCACCTCTGTGCGGAAACCTCAGTGGGCGAGTTAGAATCACACTTGGCCGGTTTTTTTTTTATATTTCAATCTTGTATCTTTCTGGACATTATTAATTCAATCTCGGCTATGATACCTATTTTTATTTCACAAGAATACCATTTACTTACCAAGTATGGACTTTGTTATTTCTTTGTAGTTTGTGATTTCAAGTTCTGTAGCGCTTACATTAAATTTGCAGGAAATTATGTTCCACGAAAAAAGACCAAAGGTTTTGCTTCTATTCAGTTTTTGCCCGCTCTGACTGAAGTGCTGATGCCGCAATGGACGCGCCAAATCAGAGGAGATAGCTCAAGCACTCAGCACTAGCAGTAGGGCTGCGGTTAAAAGAAGCGATTTGAATGCGGAATAAGGATTTTTTTTAACCTCGTTTTTTAAGATTAGAAAAATAACGGTCAATTTTGCCTACGTTTCATCAAACATTTCAAACATCTCTAGAAAACATTAAAATTAGATTACTTATTTCCTTTGTTAACGTTACGGTGAAGAAAATAAGATTCTACACTTTTGTTTTCCTAAAAATCGCACAACGGCAATCGCACGATTTTTTTATTCTTCAAAAAACAGGAAACCTGTACAGGTTTCAAATAAGTACCTACTTAACATTGTTTGTTTCGTCATGTTTAAAATATTTTTCGATATGATTAATCTAACTGTCAAAAGAATAAGTCGGTAAATTAGAGAAATATTGGAGCTTTTTCCAAAACCTCGAAAACCTCACTCTTCTAGATCTCGACTTGCTTAGGCTCTAATCAGAATCAGAAGCTGATTCGATCCTGATAATAATAATAAAAATGGTTGAACAGACTTCATAGTGCTGCACCAGGGATGGAGGGGAAGCTTAAGTAATTAGAAACAACAATGGCTTGACCCATGAAACCAGGTACTATTAAAATAACGACTAAGTACTCGGCAACTTCGTTCACGTTCGTCATTGACACCATAGTTTGTATAAGAATAACTTAAAATTTCTTAATTAACATAAAAAGCGTAAGAAAAGATAAGTTAATTCTCCCTGAACATGCTCCAGTGACTGCGTCCCTGCCAAACACAGAGCACACCTATGGAGCGCGTAGGTATACAAGCCTGATATGGCATACAGCTGGTAACCGCAAGTCGCAAGGGATATCTATAGGTATGTGTACCACAGGAAAAGGTAGAAATTAAAAAGTAGAATAGAGAGCATCATACTGTCTTTTTCTTACGCTAGTATTACCAACCCGAAAAAAGGGATGGATATAGTTTATTGTCCTACTGTTACTGCCCTCAGTTGCTTGTCAGACTATACATGTATTGATTGGAAACTACGATGTTGCCAGTTTTTAATTTCCTTTTTCAGTCGCACTGTAGTTGGTATGTGCTGCCAAACTATAACTGCTGACGAATGACATTCGAGTTCGAGTGTCAGTGAGCGTTAATGCCCGGTCCATACGTACCCCCGGGAACCGTCGTTCGATTTTATTGCCAACCGAAAAACAACTCCACTTTTATTTTTAATTAAAATTTCCATGTGAGAAAACACGGAACAGCAAATGAAGCTTCGTTTTTTTGTAAACGAGATGGTGTTAATTAAAGAGAGAAGAATTGCTGTCTTTTTTTAAGGTAGTAGATTAACCAAGAATTATGTTGTTTACGTCATGTGAACTGAAAAAAATACCTTCAGAAACGAATAATTGGTATAAGGAAATTTTATTTACGAACCATTAATGTGTTTATTTAGCATCCAAACAAAAACATTTATAATTAGTCTTTAAGTAATCCAATATCATACGAATTTTAAATAGGTAGTACTAACCTAAACAGCGAACGACATATTACAATGTATGTTATTTTTAAAAGATATAACCTACCACGATTTTTCCCAAAAAATAAACTTGTCATATCTCTGGCAACATTTTAATAGCTAACGTCTTTGACAAGCACAGACGGGTTTGAATTCGAAAATGGAACGAAACTTGAATAGCTGAAAGATTGCCTGTCAGCACGGGCAGATTGGGGAGAGGATTCATGTCCAATAAGAGCATTAAGCCGCAGTCTAACTTTAGAAATCTTAACTTGATACTGATTTGTCACTATGTAGTCTCAATGCATCTCGCTCGCACGTTTATAGTCCGAGATACATACAAAGGAAGCAATGTCAAATCAAGTTAGTTATTTTTCATTTGAATGCGAGTTTTGGAGTTTGCGGTTGCGACGTAGGAACGTCTGTATGTCAAGATATCCTTTTCAGTTCTATCATGGCTAAACAAAAATGGCGAACAAAATTGAATTTTGGTGTTTCTTTTGCTATTGGTCAGCGAACAATGTAAAGTCAACCAATTGGACTAGTACTAGTAGGCTAGGATACTGTAGGACTATATCATAGTGACACTATAAATCAGATTGTAAGAAATCTCTTACTGCTTGTCACTTTGACATGGTTCTAGAGTGGCGTAGGCATCTGATTGGCTGACTGAATACAAGATATTATAATTATTGATCAGACAGTCCTTCAAATTAAGAAAAAGAGGAACGTTTCACACTTTTCACGTTTGATCCGCCGAGCGCGATGTTACTTATTCATATCATAGTCGCTGCCGCTCCAGCTTCCAATAATTTATTATCATCTATATATTCCGTTTATAATTTAAAACTAAAATATCATCCAATTTAAACTAACGTCAGTCCTAATATTGTCCTATTACCGCTATTAGTATTTATTAATTGAAATGAAACACAGATCAACGAGATGAACCTATCATCAGTATTGAAGCCTTTAATATCAAATGTTGTAATGGGCCCGAAACGTAGGGAAATATGGTCAATATACGCGATTTATCCATTTTTAAGTATTTTATCGTGAGTCAAATTAATATTATAATAGAATTACGAATAAAACACGAGTTTCGTAGAGCTTAGGTCCCCAATTTCAAGCGTCGAGTACAGCCCGCGACCACACCGCAATACGCTAGTAAATGTTTTCACGTAATTGTAAATATAAGACTGATAAATCACGATTAAACACGCAAATTAATTACAAAAACCCGTTAGTTGAAATCCATTTGGGAACCGGAATGCACTCCGCGCTTTTAAACATACAAATTCTCAAATTGATGAATGCAGAGCGAAAATTACCGCAGCTTTAAATTCCTGTATTAATTGGAATATTTGTATTCACATAAAAAAAGGAAACAAAGAGTGTTTATTGCGAGGTTCTCTTTGAGCGGAGATTAAAAGATGCAAAGGGAAATGAAAAAGGGCTGGTGATGCTTGAGGGCTCTGTGGTTAAATATTTTGGGTTTGTCGAGCAAAGGACTGAGTTAAGGTTGTTTCATACCGGAAAAAGATATATGATGATACATTACAAAAATATGAAAATGAATATAATTATCATTATCCATAGCAAACTTCCGAATCTGATCAGTTCGAACAGATTCGAAAAATTGGCTTATTTAAACAAACACACTAACATATAGATAGGTACTTAGACAAGACGTATCAGCATTGCGATACAACGAGGAAATGCCGCCAGCATCCTATGTCAATGCCTCATGGACCTATTTTAGATTTAAGGTAGGTAGAAGTAGTTTGGTAAGTTACACTTACTGTATATATTTCGAAAATAAATGTTTTTTTTACTTAGACAAGTTTGCCATATGACAATGTGAATGTGACAGTGGCATCACTGACAGAAATAGTGACTAGGTAGTTTAGTGGGTTTTAGTCGCACTAAAACTCATTTATACAAATGGTACCACTTTTATCTACGCCAAAATGGTACAAGGCTAGAATGGTCGCCAAAAATGGACCTATCCTTTTCGTAAAGAAGCAAATAAGGAAATAGAGGTTTACAATAACGAGAACTTATATAGAATAACTATATTTAGATATTCTATATACGAGTAAGATAACTATATTTGGTATAGGGTTACGAGGCGAATTTCCTTTTCTTAAGTAAGTAAGCAACATTTGGGTACCTACCTACTTATTACTATCACTACATCAATATCACTACATCACTATCACTACATAGTATAAAACAAAGTCGCTTCCTGCTATCTGTATGTATGCTTAAATCTTTAAAATTACGCAACGGATTTTGGTGCGGTTTTTTTATAGATAGAGTGATTCAAGAGAAAGGTTTATATGTATAATTGCACCCGTGCGAAGCCGGGGCGAGTCGCTATAATTCATACAATTTCAACTTTCGTGTCATACCTACCGACATTAATATTGAAAAAATAGTACGCTGACATTCATTGTGATAAAAATACGTCAGTTTACATTTAACAATTTATTCAGGTACTTATCTATATTTATGCAAAACCATCCAATATTTAATCGTGTCGCACGCAAATTAAAATATGCAGTACGTACAGTATAAGTATATAAGGTACAGTTACTCGTTATTGAAAATATATTGAAGCTAGTGAAACGATGACGGTGGCACTCTCCTAACTTCTGCCTTTAGACGTCTAGACTAGATTCAAGGGACCTACTCCCGTTCCGGATTAACAGTTGAACGGATACAATTTACGATAACGAGTAAACATAAACATGTATGATGTTTACAAACATTGTGAATGTATTTTAATACGTATACGGATTTGGTGATAACATAAACAGATATTATTAGCTCTAAGTCTGTATGGCAGATAAGATAGATAGTTTTAATAGGAAAAGAAACAAAAACAATGCGCCTTTTAAAATTGAAGAGTTGCCTCTGTATATGCCCATTTTTCCAAATTGATCTATAACTGTAATTGCCTGGTAAACAAATATAACAAAAACAATCGAATCGAGAAATTTCTGCTTTAGAAGCCTGTTGAAAAATATCATCAAGGCCACTTTTTCCATTTTACATATTTATAAACTCAATCGACACATAATGTAGATAGTCGACGCTCAAATCTGTGATTTAACATCAGCCAATTTAGACGGAAATTCGCAAGGATTTCCTGAAAAACAAAGTCCATTTAATTGAAGCATGTATTTTTTAATTAAACATGTAAACAAAGCGAAACGTAAGAGGCTGGCTTCCCGTAATTACCTACTCTTTTCATGTCGTATGAGGTAGGCTAAATTGGTAGACTTTTTACTTTCAGGCTTATTATGGGGTCACAGATGAGGAAAAACAAGACTGTCATGTTTCAAAAAAGTCAGTTAAGTATTTTTTTTTTTTAATTATTCATATATTTTAGAACTCTTTGGGAGAGGCATATGAAGAACTGTATTAAGTATAAAAGAAATACCTCCGTCACATTAATTTACGTAAATATTAAATGCATAATTTAAACTTTCGCGAATCATACTGACGTCAATGTTTAAAAAAAAGGTTAAAACTCACGTATTTTTATCACAATGGCCGTGACATGTTTCACTGCATTTGTTATTCGTACACGTGATATACATGAGTCAATTAAACTATACAAACAACACATACATACAATTTAACTTTCGTTCGGATTCAATCTAACAATGAATCATGAAAACATTGGTAATTTAACTCACATATGATTATAAACATCACTACAATAATAATGATATTTAAAAACACGATTACAATGTCTGTGTAGAATTGTTTACCGTTATTTTTAAACATATTCAGTATCATAAACAAAACACTACCAAATACAGACAGTAACAAACATTAGGGCCAAACAAAATTAAGCCACGTCTAACTTGTAAAGGCGTTCACATTCACACATAACCTATTTGCTGACTGCACAAACAAAAGACAAACGTGACAAAAGAAAATATTTCAAATGTGGAATGAAAACGGCCGACGCAAAGTTTGGATTGGGAATGCATTTGTGCAGACATAATGCCGTTCAGTTCTGCGACCGATTGTCGCCTAGACAAAGAATGGAATTGTCCAATGGGTGACCTAGATGTACGCGTTCAGCCATTGTAGCTCAATCTCATTACATGGCTTGCATTTTTAGGATTCCGCGCGTGGAAACCTTCCTTATCGCTGATCGGTTTCATACTTTCATAACAACATACCTACCTACCGAGCTGAAACCTAAATTTACAGCAAATTACAAAATAATCCTACATCCAAGATAGAGCATTTGAAGAACAATTTATCCAGTGGTAATTTATTCATAATAAATTACAAAATATCATAAAATAAAATTAAAACTACCTAGATATATTTAAAAATAAACTAATCTTAAATAAATCTAAAACTAACTATAAAATACACTGATTAAAACTAAATTAAAAATAAATTATTTAATTAAAAAACTATTCCTCCTCCATCGTATCCTCCAAACTTTCGCCTGGTGGCAAGGTGCCCATCACACAGGCAAGAACATCTATTTGGTGCAATCAATACATATAATAAGAGAGTAGAAATAAAAAATCTGTACAATAAATATATTTAAAAAAAAATACGTAGGGGCGTATCAGAAACGTTGATAAAATATCTTTCAATGGTTTTTAGAATTTTTGTCTGTCTGTCTGTCTGTCTGTGAATTTGTTCGCTAACTCCGCAAAAAGTACTGGACAGAATTTTATGAAATTTGGTATGGTAATAGTTTATGTACCGGAGTAACATTTAGGATACTTTTTATCCGGTTTCGTAACATTTTTTTTCAATACATATAATAAGAGAGTAGAAATAAAAAATCTGTACAATAAATATATTTAAAAAAAATACGTAGGGGCGTATCAGAAACCTTGATAAAATATCTTTCAATGGTTTTTAGAATTTTTGTCTGGCTGTCTGTCTGTCTGTGAATTTGTTCGCTAACTCCGCAAAAAGTACTGGACAGAATTTTATGAAATTTGGTATGGTAATAGTTTATTTACCGAAGTAACATTTAGGTTACTTTTTATCCGGTTTCGTAACATTTTTTTTTACATATGTATAGTTTGCATTGCTCATAATAGATGGCGCTAGCGGTACGGCCTTTATTGTACAAAACTTGAAAGCTGCTGCAATGTTCGAAATACCGTCGTATATTATAGTGCCATGACCGAGAGGGATGGTACTATACGATTGTCAATTTTATAACATCTGAGTAAATTTCGTTTTTGTAACCGACCATAGGTGGCGCTAGCTGAACACAAATACCATCAAATGAACCATAAGATAGGAATTAAGTGATTTTTATGAACCCTTTCCTGTCTGGGTGTTGTAGGTAGGTACCCATTTTCTAAAGCTTCTAATATGCTGGACCCATTACTTATCACATTACATAAGGCCTTATCAGTTACGTTATAATAGAATACGTTTTAAAGGTTTTTAGAATTTTTATCCGTCTGTCTGTGAATTTGTTCACTAACTCCGCCAAAACTACCGAACAGAATTGAATGAAATTTAAGGTGGATTACCACCTTTACGCACCGGAGTAACAAATAAGATAGTTTTTATCCTGTTTCGTTAAAAAAAATATGATCGGCATCTTGATCAATTTACATCTAAACCAAACGTTTACACAATGCCTGCAATATGTCATTCAACATGTTGTTAGTACTTCAAATATTATTAGATGGCGCTAACAGAAGGAATCACTGTACTTTTTTGTAGAGATTTTAGACAAACTCTACCAGTTGTGACACGCGGGACGAGGGCGGATGAAGTACAGGCCTGCATAAAAAGTTTTGTTCTTTGGGCCCGCGTTGCGAGATTACATCTAACCACAAATATGAGAGCGCTATTAGGGGGAAACGCTAATGCCCAACAATTTTCGGATGTGTTGCTAAGTGTTGGTGAAGGACGGTTTCCCGGAGTGGACGGCAACATAGCCCTAAACAATACTTTGTGCACAATGGTATGTAACCTGGAAGATTTACTTTCTCAAGTATATGGCGATCCATCTCAACTACGAAGTCGAGAAAACGCTTGGTTTTGTGAGCGTGCTATTCTTACGCCACGAAATGATCAAGTGGCGTTGATAAACAACATCATCATGGAACGTGTTGAAGGGCAATTCGTCACATATACCGCAGTAAATAGAGTAATTGATCAAGAAGACGCGACGACTTACCCGATAGAATTTTTAAATTCTCTGTCTGCTTCCGGACTCCCCGCGCACGAGATCAGATTTAAAATAGGAGTACCAATTATATTAATGCGAAATTTAAGCCCGCCAAAACTTTGCAATGGTACGCGCCTCAAGGTCCTGGCTCTGCAGAGCAATATAATCGAAGCGGAGATACTCACCGGTTGTGGAGCGGGTGAACGAGTATTTATCCCAAGGATTCCACTCATTCCAAACAACTATCCGTTCCGTTTTAAGCGGCTCCAGTTCCCGATCAGCATAGCCTTCGCAATGACAATTAACAAGGCCCAGGGCCAGACGTTGCGCCGGGCGGGTGTGGACCTCTCGACCAGTACCCTTACCATGAGTTACATAGTTAACGAGGCGTGAGCTGGTGTAGATATCGAAAGCGTCTGTAGAAAATGTGCGTGAGCGTCTAACGCTCAACTGTCAAACCCATACAATTTTGTTAATTGCGGTACCATGAGTTTCAAGTTTGACAATCGGTTTAGAAAAAGGCGTTAGCTTCTGTAGCTACGACTCTCACCGCCAAAGTCGTGCGTGACAAACGCATAATGGCGTCAGTACATTCTAATTCTAAACCTACTGTCAGTTACAAAATTACACGGAACTGAATGAAACTATACTCAAATGAAAGAACGTAAAAAAATAAGAGTTTTGAGTCGACAACATATATTGGCAAATTTCGGATTATCGTGTATTTTGCATTTAAAAGTGTTCATTTGTTGGTTAACAGTGACGGGTGCGTTTGGAAATGATATACTGTTCAGAGCAGAAGAGAAGCAGGTTATGCCGCTCATGCATTGGTCTCAGCTCCATAGCCACCAATACCATAGCAATCTTATATCGTCTGTAACAGACGCAAAATCCTGAAGATAATCATTGAACTAAGTTCAGCAATCTACTCGGCGCTCAGGTGCTCATGGACCAAAAATGTAAGCAGTTTTGTTACTCATTAGAAGAGCTTTCTTATTTACCTATATATGTGTAGGTACTTATTACTCCTATTACAAATTTTCTCATTTAGGTAGTTATAGGTAGGTTTTAATCTTGTAAGTAAGTACTTAATTGAATCTAGGTGTACATTGTACATGTACAACATAAAATATGTTGGTTTTATATACTTTTTGTAAACCCTACCTACAGCTCTTATTTTTCTTTAGGTTCATACTAAGGAACCTAAAGAAAAATCATAGCTGTACGTAGGGTACACAACTGGAGTCCATGTACCTACTAATCATTATTTGTAACTATTATAATCCTATTTACCTGCTAGTGAAAATTTGTGTTTAATAGACTGTATTAACTGATGACTTTATTAAAAAGTAGAGAAATAATATTATTACTTTCATTTTCAGATAGAATAATCAAGACAAGAAGACTCAAGTCTGCCTAAATAAAGAAATGTCTTCACCGGGCAGTATTTTTCACTAATAAGCATAAAAATATTGCCAAAGGTAATCATATTGTATTACTTATCAACATTTAAATCAACTTTTTATTATTTGTTCCTGTATACCTATAAACCTTTTGACAAACTTTAATTTCATATATCTGAAAACTATTCCAACAACAATAAATTTCGTAAATAAATAAATATTACAGGACATTCTGACACAAACTGACTAAGTCCCGCAGTAAGCTCAATAAGGCTTGTGTTACGGGTACTCAGACAACGATATATATATAATAAGTATACAAATACATAAATACATAGGAAATATCCATGAATCAGGAACAAATATCTGTGTTCATCACACAAATAAATGCTCTTACCGGGATTTGAACCCAGAACCATCGGCTTAGCAGGCAGGGTCACTACCAACTATGCCAACCGGTTATCAAATGAAATGCAATCTTTATAGGAAACATGTACCCATATAGAAAACATTTATTACAATATCATTTTTGTATTTAGTTTGAGTAGTTTGTACCTAGCATATCTGCATTGGTTATTAAAACTACACATTCATAACCATTCTTAAATGTTTGCAGAGTTCTTTTGCTCTGTGAAGTCTATATGACCTTACCCATATATTTCTCTAAATTAAAATTGTATCATAATTCCTACTGCCAATGTAATCTTTAAGATGTGAAAACATTATTTATCAATGAGTAAAATTAAACACCCATTGAAATATGTCAAATTTTATTACTTTTTACATAAATAAAACTTTTTCTTTCAGCGCTACACTGGAGGGTGAACAAAATGGTCGCCGGCACCTTGGTTTAACTGATGGTATCTGAAAATAATGCAACTGTTTTAATAAAAGTATTCCTGTTTCCAACTGAATTTTTCTCCTGTGGTGTCCTTATGAATTGTTACTTCCACTAGTTTCACTATGTTTCTTTAATATTGGTTGGGTCAGATTTAAGCTTTCTCTTAACTCTGTCAACAGACATCTGCACTTGCTTTTTTACCATATGAAATTCATTTATTTTGTTTCGGATGGCTTGGATATCAAAACTATCTAAATTGGATACCGTGGGCTTGTGTGGTTGTTTCACTTTTCCGTCATTGATTATTGACAAACTGACATCTGTAAGAACAAATGAAATAAAGAGAACACTTTAATATGTGTACTGTTCTACAGCTAATTCAGATTTAATAAAAGTAAAATCAGTGTGGGTTGAATGTCGACAGTTTAAGAACAAGCAAGGCATGTATAAACCCAATAGATTCTTATATGTGCTCATGGAGGTATGCTTGTTTCACAAACAATAAAATGATGTTTGCTCTGCATACAATAAATTTATAAGTATCTATTATTAGTTGTACCAAACCTGTGAGTGTTAATTAGGTATGTTTTAGTGATATTAGTCTATTAATAAAATTGCAAATGTTGAGTGATTGAATATGATAAGTTACAGTGGGTAGGTAGGTAACAAGATAACCTATGCATCTACATATATTTGAAAAAGACGATTACTTAATTCAATTTAATATTTACCAGTCATTGAAGATATTTCCTTTTAATACTTGTTCTGATCGAGCAAATCGTTTTGCTCCAAATCTTTCAGCTTCCCGACTCCCGAGATTTTCCAAAAGAACTGTTTTTTTATCAGAAACGTCGAGTTTATCTGAAAGGAATACATCGTTAAATTTATCAATTAAAACATAGATTGGACAAAAAAATTATGACAACAAGATATCATGATGAATTAACATGATTTACTAACCAATAAATTTGTTCAACACATTTAAGACACTCTTTTTTCTGTTTAAGCAAAGCATCCCTCTCTTCTTGTTTTTGTTTGAATTTGTTTATCATGGTAAAAAGTATCTGCCGCACACAACTTTTAATGGTTTTACCCATGTTTCAGCAGTGAATTTCCAACAACACTCTTCTATTTAACACGCGAATATCACACATATTATTAAACGGGTGCCACTAATCCGCAACCCGCGAAAAGGCAGCCCAATAATTGGCGACCACGATGTACATGGATTATTGGGCTGCCTTTTATCGGGTCGGACAAGCTCGGTAGCGGGCCAATAATCCGAAGCCACAGTTTTTACAGTACAATAATCAGCAACCCAATAATCCAAAACCAAAAAAATGGACACGAATTATTGGGCTGCCGATTATTTGTCTGCTTTTTATACAGACTCCTTAGATCGAATGTTAAGGCAGGTCGGTTTAGGTACGACGACGAGCGAAGCGAGGAGGAGTGTTAGGTAGAACTGCGACCTAACAGCGCGCGAGCCGAGCGAGCGAAGCGGGCGTGCCGCAGTAGCAGCCGGCGAAGCGCCAGAACCGACTTTTTTCGCATCCCGCGAAAAGGCAGCCCAATAATCGGCGCGCCAATAATTGGCGACCACGATATACATGTATTATTGGGTCACCGATTGTTGGGTTGCCTTTTCTTGGATCGAGCAATCTCGAAGCAGGCCAATAATCGGCAGCCCAATAATCCATGTACATCGTGGTCGCCAATTATTGGGTCGCTGATTATTGATTGGGCTGCCTTTTATCGGGTCGGACAAGCTCGGTAGCGGGCCAATAATCCGAAGCCAGTTTTTGCAGTACAATAATCAGCAACCCAATAATCCGCAACCAAAAAAATGGACACGAATTATTGGCTGCCGATTATTTGGCTGCCTTTTATACGGACTCTTGCTAACAGCAACTAGCTTGTCAACGTCAGAATGATATTTTATTGGGGTGTTGCCACTCAAATAATAGCTGGGTTCAGCTTTCATTAGACACTATGATCCTATATGGTATAAAAATTAATTGGTATAGTGTAATATGGCCAATATGGGTCTTAGTGGCAATACACAAATCTTTACAGTATAAACATTACGAATTAAATGACAAATATAAGCAAACAGTAATCAACAAAACAATAATATTCCTTTCGGAGCAATTTGAAATAGGGTAGGGGAATCAATAAATGAACGGTTAAGCGACTTACCTCACTTTGGTATTTTTTTTTACGTATGTTACAACAAATGTCACTAAAATTTATTTTTTTATACTATACTACATATAGAAGTTTAGATTCAACTATTCCAAACCCTCTTTCAACAATCCAATATTTTTATAAAAATGATTATGTTCCAAAATGGCCCAATTTCCCCAGAATATGAACAAAGTGCCCTAACTCTGAACATTTTTACCTCAAAAGATGAACCAGTAAAAATGCAAAAGGGAGTACCCTAATTATAAACGGCTGGGTACCAATAGATGAACGGTAGTATAGGAAGACAAAATAAATTTAGTTCATTCAAGTTTTGGGCACGATGTTGATGAAATGAACTAACAAAAGTAACACAATCGTTCATGTATTGGAATGCAGCCCAATAGATGAACTAGTAAATTCTCATAGTTCGTTTTAGGTATAGTTTAATACAGTGAACAGTCCCGTTTCCATACAAAAATATACCCCGTAATAATTGAGTTAGGGAAGGAAAGTTCCGTTCATCTTTTAGTCAAAAAATCAAGGAACGGCAAACTAGAAATTTAAGACATATATGGAGTATCTACCGTTACCGTTAGGATTTGTATAAATATTTCAAAAAAAGTAACATTTACCCAAAAGTTGAACGCTGTTCACCTATTGGATAAATCACACGATATTGGAACCATAACTTGAACAGTTAATATTTAATAAAATAAGTTATTAAATAATGCCTTTATTAATAACGTAAAGAGTAGCGGGATTAGTCTATCTAGAATCGTTACCAAGCAAAAGCATGTCAGTAGAAACATTATTAAATTTTATACGAATTAATTTCCTTAAATTTTGAAGCGCCATTCTTAATAAGAATCCCATATACAAACGGCGATTTCAGCGCGAGGCATATTTTCGGTGAGCTCTCACAAGCACATACACTAATCTATTATTTAAAAGTTTAAAGGTCTATGAAGGGAAAATGTTTAAGTTTTAATAAAAAATATTCCTAAGCTTATAAAGTACGTCAGGATTTAATTATTGGGATTTTTAGGAACAACGTTCATCTATTGGGGGTTGTTCATCTTTTGGATCCTCTACCCTAGGATATTTCGCAGCATTTGTTGGCATCAAATTCGATGTGCAATTCATGGAATTAAATTATTGATGGTGTTTCACAGTGTGGAATAGTAGCCATAGGCTGCTTGCGTAGCTGCAGAAGAGCTCCCTGATTTTTGGGGTTTAATGAATGCGTCGAGTTTTGTATTTATTTTATCACTGTTTTGATATTCTGTTCCGATGCTTGCCAGTTTGAATATGGTTCTGAATGTCTGTTGCACCTTTATATTTTATGCTAAAGTAACTGCTACAAATTTTGCACATCACTTTACTGGGCTCTCTACCTTGTAATTTCAAAATTGACCAAAAACACCACATGAAAAAATTGTCATTACCGACTTTCTGTGAAGATTGTAGGGAATTTTTGTCGGGAAATTCAATTTGTCCATATGGCAACCCTAGGCGCGATCGCGTAGCCAGAGCTTCTCACGCCTTCGCCAGCGCTAATAAAAACCTATGGTACCAAATTAAGTGCTCATTTGACAGTGACGTTTCTATAGCTGGTTTAGAATCCAGAGTATTTTGCATCCTGCTCTTTCTCATTGGTGCGAGCGAGTTGCAAATACTTTAGAAAGCGTTAGTCTCTAGCGACTAACGCCTTGTTGGCAACTCATGGTACTGCTACAGTTGGTTTTCACACGGACAGCTTTACGTGGCGTTGCGTTGTCCCGTGTTAGCGATGCTGCGATATATTGGATATTTGTATGCGCGCCACATAATACAACACATAACGTCGTTTATGAAGAAGCCTTAATGTGAATCACTAGAGTTTTAACCCACGAGAAAAATTCCACGCTAACGAAGTCGCGGGCAGAGCTATGTATAATAATTATAAACTTACTTAGGATTAAGCAAAGCTTATTGAAATGAACATTATTTTGTATTCATTTGTGAGAAGCGGATTTTACCAACTCAGCATAAGGGCTCTCGCATAAGAGTTTATAAACGTCATTACACTGTCTTAAGAACACGGCCTCACATCGTACTCAGTTTTTAGAATAAGTTAGCGTTATAAGTACATCTAATTTTCTTTCTGGACCCTTATATGGGTATTTACAAGCCTTCTAAATATTCCTTGAAAGTTGTGTATCGTTAGTCTTGAAAGTTGTGTTGTGTTATGTTGTAACGAAAATACTTAGTTGCGTTTAACATGTAATAAATGATATAGCATACGTTATTCTCGCACTCACATACACCTACTGTCAAAGTGATATGTAGATGAGGATGACTAATCAATAATCATTTATTTATCGCCCGCAGGAAAGACACCTGGTTTTTTTAACATGTATGTTACTACAACAGTATGTGTATATGTAGATAAATAATGTACAAAAACTTCTATAGGTACGTATACTAAAAATAAAAAAAACAACCACATGCTGAAATTGTAATAATAATATTTGTACGAGCAAATATTTTGTTCTTAGGTAATTTGATTTTAATTAAATTTTAATACATTTAATTTTGTACTAAACGATCTGCGTTTCCTTACGTAGTTTACTTACACTAAAATATTTAGGAATGGAAACAGTCCAACTCCTAGGTAAAATAAAAAAAAATATTTCACGTGGACGAAGTCGCGGGTAAAAGCTAGTAATGAATATTTATCTAAGTAGGTACTCTCGAACATTAAAGTAATATAGTACTAAATAGTAAATAAGAAACAGAAGAATTCCTCTATAAATAATAGTATTTATAGAGGAAGCCAAATAGGTATCTTTAAAATACGATCAAGTCAGAGAAATCATTGTGCTACGAATGGAAATTCTGATTCACTAAGCTGAAAGAAACTTGAACTTTTTATGCACCGAGACTCAGTAAAGCAGCAAAGGTTAAACTTGTTTAGAAGCGTGTAAACGACTTTCACTGATATCTCATTTTTCTTTGTGTCTTCACAAACGGCCTTCAATATACGACTTACTCGTAGATGAAGGTTTAATATTAATATTTGTATTGTCTGATCATATCATATTTATTTTTAAAAAGAAATAAATATCTATTCTTAAAGTCATCCGATCAAGTACCAATAGATTATGTCATTGAAGGTCTAAGATATTGTTGCGAAAACTAGCCTGGTATACGAGTATGTATTATTGTCCCAAAAGGTAATTTAAGGCATTGACTATACATATGTACCTAGTTAAACTGTGAGACCAGCTTAAAAGAAAATTTGAAGATACCTTATATGGTTTTAGCACCAGCTGCGCCCATTGTGTGAGGTGATGTCACAAAGCCGGCTATTCTTGCGGTTACACCAGTCACATGACACCTCATTTGCCAGGGTTTACCCATAACCACAACCGTAATACCCACTACATGTAACTAACGTCATGAAATTATTTAAATTATAAATTATTGAGGTGTCCCTCAGGGTAATGGCTTACGGCCATTCTTTCTACATGAGAAAGTATTTTCTCTTACTCATCCCATAAATCAAAGGCATAATCGGGGCAGTGTTTATATCCCTGCCCGTATGTGTACGCGGTAAACAGAGTATGAACAAACAATCCGGACAGCAAAACTTGGGCGTCCCCCAAGGGCCCGACATGGCTTGGAAGGCCTAATTAACAGGAGGCTATTGACTGAGCGTGGGTGTATGAAATTGACGTTGCCGTAGATAAGGAAACTTGAGACTCAACGGGTTTCCGGGAAGAAAATATTTTTGACAGTGTCGGGTTACAAAAGAGTACAAAGGTCTACGATCTACGATAAGTAATGTAGGTGGGACATATAGACACTGTTGAGAAATGTTGGCCGTCTTGTTACCGGAGTTAAAGGCACTGAGGAATGATATGCCGAATAAATTTCCGGTTAAACGATAATGCTTTTGAGTGGCAATATCAGCAGCCTTAGCGTCACTTTACAAAAGACGAGACCGGTAAACAGCATTTATAAAAAAAATACGTAAGCGAAATCTGAAATTATGCCACTTTTACGACGTGATGTCGCAAGCGGCGTGAGATGATTTATGTTAATAATACACCGTATAAACAAGCGCATACTTATCCCGTAAACAGGAAAGGATAAAGGAGAACGGTTGCGAATACGATTATCTCGAACATAATCCTGGAAAAGATTCTGCATGGCTAGTTGGCTACTCGACTTCTAGTCAAATCGGACCCTTTTATTTTTCTCCTGTCTGAAACAGATAAACAAGTTTGATTTTTACGCGCAAGGGACCACGCCGAATGGAGTTCGGTAACTAAATTTCACGCTAAGTTGTGTTAGGGGAAAACATAATTCCGCGTCTGCCGCGACGCGACTTGGTGCTCCGATGATGAGAAATTACACCAGTGACTGGTATCCGGATTGATGATCGGATTTCAATCGATCGAAACCTTTTACGGGGAATGTATGAGAAAATTCCGAACGAGGACTATTTACATGTTCAAAAAATTCGAAATGCGAGTATGCTAACTGGTTTTACAAAATTAAAGCGGGAACTCAGTAAAGCGAAATCCGTAACGATTCAAACGGTAGTTTGGAATAAAAGCATCAAAATTCAAGTTAAAAATGAACGCACAGGAAGAGCAAACAAAGCCAAACAATAGCTAAGCGGTCAGTGGAATGCTGTGTAACGTTAGTACACTTAGCAAAGCGGCTCGGTTCTGGTAAAACTGGGAATTTTAAAATAAAAACCAACGTATTTTAACGCGACAAAGTAAAACAAAACAGAAGTTTCGTTGGGAATTGGCGGGTAACACAACTGAAAGTATTTCCACACAAATGACAGCAATATTTGATAGCAATTGGACACTACAGAGCTCCCTGTTCAGCATAAAATAACATATTTTGCCTACTATTCTTGGAAACAAAAGGACTATAAGCGATTGATCTTATAATGCAATATATACTTATGTAGGAAAAAATAAATCATACACATTCATACTACTATTGGTATGAATGTTTCTGTTTTATTATTTCCTTCCTTAAACAATTTATTACCAGTTCCGATGTATGTATCAACACTTTAGTGTATATGACAAACAATATTATTTAATAAAAAATGGAATACTATTTAGACGTCTTTCCAAAATGGTCCTTTTTCACCTTATTTAATTACAAATGTCAGTTATTTGTGTCAATATTGTGCGAATCTATCCTTCCAGGAACTATGTTTATCTTAAGTTAAAATTGAAATTATGTGGCTCTCGTTGCATAACCATAGATATGAAAAGAAGTCTTCTAACTAAAATCCATCCCATATTCCATTTGCAGCCAGTCAAACCCAAGAACATCGAAGTTACACGTGTCACGGTAATATGACGCAAGAAGGACCGAAGCAAAGAGCTTTATAAGCTCTTAAAGTATCGGGAGCAAAATTACAGTAGCCATCAACGGGAAATTGAAAAGATGAGCGCGTCAAATACCACTCTCGAGTGGATTCGACGAAACGAACGCTGATTAACATCGTCTTATTTTCTACCGACAAACTTAAACATGAAACATTAATTTAAGTTATGTCTGTATTAGAACTTCGGAAAACTGTTAAATGCTAGTAAAGTATTAGCGGTTGCCAATCGTCATAGAAAGATGAGGCGGCTATTATAAATTACAAATACTTCATTCACTTCCGCCCGGGTCGTTCTTAATCTGACCCGTCGCCCGCGGCGTCTGTATGGTGTGTGTCTGTATGTATTTCATTCACCTCCGCCCGGGTCGTTCTTAATCTGACCCGTCGTCGCCCGCGGCGTCTGTATGTATTTTCAGTTATGTTAGTTCACGGCTAACTAGTTTTGTAAATCCTAACTGCAAATATGCACAGCCCACAGGATTTTTACGTAAAAACAGAACCACAGCAGAGCTCCGAAACGGGAGGGGATCACAGGTCGAGCTCGAGCACAATGTGTCGCTTCGCCGTTTGCGGGCGCTAAGACTGTTCATTGAAAAAATACTTCGAGATACAGAGAATATACGGATACAGTCTAAGATAAAAAGATAAGAAAAATACCGACATTGTGTGGATCCGTCTCCTACTTTACTTTTGTTTATACTATATACCTATATTTAAACTGGAAGTATGTAATACTTACCACAGATTAGAACTTTTAAGACCGCCTGTTGTTTACCACTGCGTTTGTGTATGATGTATATTTTTCTTTTGTAATATTTTATGAGGTGTGCAATAAAGAGTTATTGTATTGTATGAGTAGATATAGTTTATTTAAATCAAATAGTTTACTTTAAGAACGCAGTCACGTGTACCCCTATGGTAAAGACACGGGCGATGCTATGGAAATACCGAAACTTTTAATGTATATCTATTTTTCGTAAAAAATAAATCAGACTTAACTAGCAGCGACTGTACCCAGTAAATTCCAATTAGGCTGCTGCTACACCGCCAGCGCAATTTCACCGCATACATATTGCGTTTTATTCATTAACTAACAGGAATAAAACACAGGTTAGGTTAGTGTACTATATCTACACATTGGGATTTTGGGGCTGAATAAGTAATTGTATCCTGCACGTTAGTAAAGTCGCCATCAGATATATCGGAGCGTCTGAGCTGTTCAAAATATCTGACCAAGCACTCTAAACCACTTGACAATAGAGGCGTGTTCAGATATTTATGAGCGCCTTAAATGCTCCGATATATGATGGCGACTGTACTCAACAAACACACGCTCTACTCGTAAGTACAACACATTCAACTTTCGCGTTTTGAACACATTACTATAAACAGAACGGGTTTATCGCGAATCTAGTTAATTTACCTTAATATTACCGACGTTTCGTTACAGTTTCCTGCGTCATGCTCATGGTCGTGGCGTCGATATATTAAGGTAAATAAACTAGATTCGTGACAGACAAAAATGTTTATACACACACTTTAAGTACCTATTTACCTTATTGAAAGTAGGTAAATATATACGAGTATAACAACCGGCCAAGAAGTTGTCGGGCCGTTCCCAGTGTAGGTTTATGCTCTTGCATAAAAACAATACACTAATACCTATAAAACCCTTCTGAATTGGCTGTATCTCTAGAACTTAATAATTTTAGGACAAACCCCGTACTCGTAACTTACTTAGCGTGTTGTGACCACCAAATATAGTCTAGACTTCATCTTTCGCTACACTATGATAGATGTGTCGATCGATCACCATTGACAGATTCACAAAACACGCTTTTAGCTTTTAAAAAGCTGCAAGCCATTTTCAATCTTCTCACCGCAACCATAAGGTTTAATTTAAACCTGCATGAAATATGCTGAAGGAGTATAATGCAGGGTGAGAAAAGCCCGGAACGGGTCGGAAATGATATTATACTCGTATCCTGGCTAGGAAAGGCTTCTTGGTGGAAAGGTCAAACGTTATTTGAACCTTTGACAGGTCTTAATGAAATGAATTTTATTTAAGGGCACATGTGCTGCATATTCAGTCGATTTAAAAGAGGTTCTCTTTTCGATATTTTTAGGGATCCGTACCAAGATGGTAAAAAGGAACCCTTATGGCGCGCCGCTCTGTCTGTCGGTCACATCGTTAAATATCCGGGAACTACTTAATCTATCGCGTTCGAGGTAAAATTTGGAATAAGTAGTTACAAAAAGGCTCGCCCAGAAGCTAAACTAAAATTATCTTTAAACATATATTTTTATTTTTTATGAAAAGGTCTGATATGATGGGAAGCAAAAACAAAAAGTTTAGTTACTAGATCATGTTAATCACGTAGAAATGCAGAAAGGGGTTAATTTTCATTTCCAAAACTTACTTTTATAATTTTTCTGCTCTCCGGCCGGCAAACGCCACTTTACGCAAAACTAAATTGCCGCCTGCCGGTTCCATCGAGCAGAAAAATAATATACAAACCTCGGCCGGTAAATGAGAAAGCCTCGGATAACATGTTAGTCGACCTCGGCTTCGCCTCGGCCGCCGATTACATGTCATCCGAGACATTTCCCACTTTAACGGCCTAGGTATGTAATCTACTATTTTAACAGTAATAAAAATGCCATTATATTATTAACGAAACACAAACTCGCATAGTAGTAACATAACGCTATGCCGTCTATACAAGTAACCCAATCTGTCGATGCATGGGGCTGACGTCAAATTTCTACTTCGAAATGCAGTATATTGCATCAGGTCATAATGGATAAATGTGAAAAGTTTGTGCGGAACCCTCAGTGCGCGAGTCAGACTCGCTCTAGACCAGCTTTTTGTATACTTTGTAACGCGATTACTCCGTCAATTATGAATCGATTTCGAGGATTCATTTTCGATCGAACGGACATACCTCCGAGGTGATCCTTATCAATGTTGGTTCTGTATTAATTATGAAATTAATAAGGTGCAGAGGTGGAGAGGTAGAGGCGAGGAGAACTCTCCTATTTCGGAAGGCACAAGCATGATGGTTCTGTGTGCGTGTACTTGCATCTTGCTCGTTTTTTACTTTTTCTACCAAACGCAAATGTCAAACAGACAGATAAGGACAAATAATCATGGAGCTAATCTGAATACCGTCATTAAGGTTTCCAGCTGTCACCAAAGTTTAATAGAAGTCAAGCGAGGAAATCAAGTTCCAAAATTAATCTGCAAGTGATCGAGTGTCAGCGCCTTTATTGTGTAGGAGATTGCGTGTCTGTTTGACACGTATCAAAGTTCATCGATAATCGATCCCATCAAAAACATTAATGTAAAAATAGACAAGTCTCGCTTCGCAGTTCTTATTTTATTCTATAGGAATACTCCTCATTTGTGTACTTTTGAGAGGCGATATTAGTAATACCCACAGTATACTTATATCCTTATAAGTATACTGCTTTATACCTAAGTACTTCAAGTATATAGGTACAGTCAACCAATTGGAGCCCTAGACCACTGTAGGACTATGATAACACTAACTCAGGTTGTAAGAAATCTCTTACTGCTTGTCTTTTGACATGGTTCTAGAGTGGCCTAGGGTTCCAATTGGTTTGGGACTGTACATGATTTTTACAAATATCAAAGCAATATTTTTAATACCCAGGCAGTTCAAGCTCTAAAGATTTTTCTACAAATGGTTGAATCAAATCGTACTTGATTTATTTTCGGATACTCGAATGTCAAGTCGATATCACTCGTGACCGTATCTAAACTTTACAAATTTCTGTTTTTCATCCTCGTACCTTCTTGCAACCAATTTTTTACCATACATAGCACAACTTAAGGATGCTTTTGCGGTGCAGAATTTAGCGATGTTTAAGAATTTTCACAGTCGTCATTTTTATAATCCGAATAAGATTTCATAGCATAGGAGATCACGTACTGTCTCTCGGGAAAAAAATACAGTTGGGAGTATTACGTGCATCGCGCGTCGTGAAGAAATGTTTTTGATGTTTTGTGAGATGCCGACTGATTTTACAACGGTTATGGCCCTGCCAACCAAGCTAGAAATCCCGGGTTCTAGTCCTGGTAAGCGCATTTATTTGTGTTTTTATGACGAATATTTGTTCCTGGGTTATGAAAGTTTCCCATTTAAGTATTTATAGACTCTGTCTAATGAAAGATGAGACTGATACTTAATCAAAACATTTTTAGATACCGTCAATTTCGCCTATCAAATAATTCATTTATTTATATGTAATTTCATTGCGAGGTACGGTTTTTTGTTTCATTTCAGTCTCACCTTTCATTAGCCAGAGTCTATGCATATATGTATTATTTATATCGGCGTCTAGAATCCTCAACACAAGCCTTATTGAGCTTCCCGTGCACCGTGAGACTAGGTCAATTTGTGTAAGAATTGTCCCATAATATTTGTTTAATTATTTATACGGCTTAGTGCCTAGATAACTGAAAACCTGATTCCTAAAACTTTTCGTCAGACATTTGGTCCAGAAACAGTTTAAAAGTTAACTAATCTATTCCTTTGTGATCAAAATTGAAAACATAGGTAAGTATGTATATTATTTTGACGTCGACGGGGACAGCTTCCAAATTATAATCTCTATCTATTTTCTGCCCCATATGTCATATTAATTTGCAATTTTTTTGTGTGATGAAGGAAAAAAGATGCGAACATGTAAACATACAAAACTCTCGCATTTTATTCATAATATCAATAAGATGACAGAATTTAAATTAATACACAAAGTATACATATTCTGCCAGCGTCAATTATTGAAGGTAAGTATGTAGAAAAATGGTCGTTTGGATGAAAGGAAGTAAAGAATAAACAAACAACATTATTATGGTAATGTACTTACTCGTAAACATCAAAAGATAATGCTGAGATATAAGCACTTATTTAAATGCAGGCGTCTGATGTTAACCACAGGCGCAACGCAAGGCAATAATAAATCTTAACGGTATAATAATGAGAAACAATGTAAACTAAATAATCTGCTACTTAATTCCTCTAAGTAATTTCTGTAAGTTCTTTCAAGTAATTCCTGTATGTAATATCAGGCAAGTAGTAAATAATTTGTTCCAAATAGGTATAATTGTGTGTAATACAAAATTACATAATACAAACTTTAACAAATACAAACTTACTTCATCCATATTTTTACCATTTACATTTAGGTACTTGATTTACTAGACAAGGTGTAAAAAAATCTCGTAATCTATTTAAGGGCGTTATCAGTATTGTATTCTAATTAGAAAAAAGCGGGGATTTTTTTTCCTATTCCCTTCTTGGAATGAGATCAAACATTATGAAGAGTTCGGCTGCCTGCACTCGGCAGTACCTACGGATGGCTTTTGACCACACATAATAGAGACAAGCTTCATGTTTTCGCGATCTTCAACGATAACGGATAGGAAAAAAGATCCTTCAACAAAAAAGCATAGCACTTCTTTTTTCCGTTGGTCAACCAATTGGAACCTTAGGCCACTGTAGGACTATGTTATAGTGACGCTATAAAGTTGAAAGTGAGAATATATTTTAGAGTATTGTGTTGTTTTTTTTTTAGAGTATTAAAATGTAGGGATTATAGTGAATGGATTTCATATTTATATAAAACTACTTTGTAACTACCTAAACTACTTAGCCATTAAGAAATTATGTGAAAATAGTAAAGTTCTTAATATGTAAGTACTTAAATTTAAAAAAAATGTTGCAAAGATCCTGCAGGGGTCATAGCTGATATCTATTCTAATGTACCACCCTATGTACCTATGAGAGCAATACTAAATGATACTGATAAATCAGATTACAAGAAATCTGTTATTGCTTGTCATTTTGACATGGTTCTAGAGTGCCCTAGGGTTCCAATGGGAGCTACCTTATTGTCGCTCACCAGGCGGCGCCACTCATGCGTGGGTTCTGTGTCAGTATGAGAGAATTGTCATAGTCACGCATGAAATTTTCCTGTAGGACCGACGTTCCACTAACGCCCCTAGCATAAAATCGACTCGCGATAATCCTCATTGGTTGACGAATCAATTATGAAAACAAAGTATCAGAAGTCACTAACCTGATATTTCTTGATAGATTCCATCTGCTCCTTAGTGACATCGTGCGCGGGCGGCCGCGGGGGCGCATCGCGGGGCGCCTCCCGCGGGGGGATGGCGGGAGCCGCGGTCTTCGCGGTGCCGTTCACCTGCTGTCGGAAAATGTGACGTGAGGCTAGCGGTATAAAGTGCTGTTTTCAGTGGCTGATATAGTCTACCATTTAAAAGCAGTATGGGCAGCGGGCGTCAGCATAGGTACTGATGCTGGCTACCGATAAGATCCAAGAACCTTATAGACTGGAGATTGCGAATAACATAGACTTTTACCAACAACAAAACAAGCCATCGCGTCATCAGAGACACCATTTTTGGTTGGAATAATATATGTGCGAATGAGACAGCCAGCTGTCAGTGACGTCGTCGGTAGTTGAAGAAGTCACGGGCCGGTCTCACCGTGTTTTTTTTTCACCATGTTTTTTTACCAAGGTATGCCATAAATTCTGTCTCTTTCTGGTGCTGCTACTGTTGGTTTTAAAATGAACCATTTATTCAAGAAATAGACAGCATTAGCGTTGTGACATTCGTTACGCTATGTCAGGGTCAGGGCTCGGCTCCACTAATGCGTTGCGTTGCATTGCGATATTACGTAGAAAAATATTCAGGCTGCGACATATCTGCTATGATATGTGTAGTAACGCACCACTGATACTCCTCGCATTGGTCTCCAGTTTATAAGCTCTTGAATAAGATAACATTGTAAAATCACAGATACATAATAACTACAGTTCGACAATTAAAAGTAGAAATTGAATAAAGTATACAATGTTATACGATTTTAAGCTAACATGGTAACTGTTCGCGTAGTTACACCGTGAACATGGCACTTGTAACTACGTGTAGTTACACCGTGTACGAGTCACTTGTAACTACGTGTAGTTACACCGTGAACATGGCACTTGTAACTACATGTAGTTACACGGTGAACATGGCACTTGTAACAGTGGCGAAATATCGGGAGCTCGCAGATACATGGTAAATATCTCGTTTTAAATAGTAATAATACTATACAATGTTGTTTAGTAAAGCTCAGTGGCGCCATCCGCAAATGTCTAACTCTTTTTTGTCCCACTCCAAAAGGATCTTATCCTAAATTACGGCCCAAATAGAGTTCCCAGTTTATGTTAGACAAGACAATTATTATCCCAATGGGAGCTACCGTATTGTCTCTCACCAGGCGGCGCCACTCATGCGTCGGTCCTGTGTCAGTATGAGAGAATTGTCAAAGTGACGTATGAAATGTTCCCGCAGGACCGACGTTCCACTAGCGCCCCTAGAGAAAAATCGACTCGCAGTAATCTTCATTGGGTCTACACTAAGTAGCATAATTTAATAAGTACTCCTAATTGAACTATTTTCGACTTTATTGATGCGAGTAACCCGATAAAAGTATATTAATATATCTAATACTCACGGGAGATATCTATTTAAAACTATTAAGTAATTGAAGTTGGCATAACGCTGATTTAATTACGCATAACATTTAAATTGTATAACATTATTCTGCATAATTCAAGTCGCATAACCTAAATTGTCATAACGATGAATTAGAATAAATGCAATGAGCATAACATTACTTATAAAGTAAGGGCAATTTCTGAATGAATTCATTCATAAACTGCTCATGCAATTTGAAACGCAATAGTACGTATCTCGCTCAAAAGTGTGTCTCATAAGTAGCTCTTATGTTCGCGGGATTCGATCTATGGGACACATTGTTTAGCAAGTTGTATAAACCCATATCTTCACACTTTACTGTAGGTCTAAATCTTTATACAGTATGTATCACAACGAAGAGCAAACCTTAAAACTGGTTGACGGGGAACTCGAGTACAATGTAATGACGTGCATTTCACGTGCCAAAATACATGTTTTATGGCATAAAATTACTAAATGGATTACTCGAGAACCTTTTTTTTGCAGTCGGTTAATGGTTTTTGTGACATCCTATAGGGTTTTGATTTTTGACAGTGCATGCGTATTGCGTACTGTTGATATGTAGCTAGGGGCAACTAATAAACATTGACATTGTTATGTCAACGCACATGCGCTTTGAATTCTGTTTATAAGTAACCTAGGTAATCATTTAAATAATGGCTGTAGTCATAGGCAACGCGCAAGCGCTTTGTTAACTGTTTATTTGTAACTAGGTAAAAATCCAAACTTCAACAAGGTTTGACGCCTGTCTGTCAGTTGGTAATTTAAGAAATGTCATTAATAAGATTGTAAACAAATTATACAGGGGAGGTGCAAAACAATAATAATTAATGTATATTTTTATACCTCACGTAAAAACTGTCGTATTTTTGATGAATTAGGTACCATGCTCATATTTATGATCTAAACATTAACGGGTTTCTTTCTTTGCCTTTCGTTCTGATACATACTGTATATGTATAGGAACCTGAAAATGTATTAATTCATCTTCATTATAGTACCTAATGAAATACCACAAAAACACCGCTCAAAATTTGCCTCTTGTGCCAATCAGTGCTAGCTAACGAAGTTATCTGTCAAATTCCATAGGTACTAAAAAAACTCCTGCCACTTAGGCAATTACTGAAATAACGAACCACGACGACAAAAACCGGTCAAGACAGACTCGCGAGGGTTTCGCACACAGGATACTCTCCCCCATGCCCCTATTTATGACCTTAAGGACTTAAAAATACTGGTGGCATGGAACTCTCAGTGTGCGGCAATTATACGGTTTTCGGATTTTCTCCTATACTTGTGTTACAAGCTCTTGCTATTTGCCAAATTTCGTGATCCTAGGTCAACGGGAAGTACTTACTATTTTTATTCCCATTGCAAATGTGTGGGAAATGCAACATAAACGGCCGTATCTTTTGATTGCGTTGACGTAGAGCTTTGGTTTTTTCACAGCTTCAAGAGACCGCAGAAGAATTGTGTATGTGGTATTAATTTCTACTTGCTACCTCTACGCGTTTTCAAGATAAACGGTCTTGACAGACAGATGGACGGATAGATGGACGCACAGACGGATGGACGGACAACAAAGTGATCCTATAAGGGTTCCGTTTTTTCCTTTTGAGGTACGGAACCCTAAAAATATATTCATAAATAGTAATGATTAAATAAGATTTAATATAATATGCCACGGGATTTTCTCTAATTATAATATTAAATTTAAATATTATTAATAGTTTTGCATAATCCCAGAAACTCGCGTAAAAAGAGTTTGCCTAAACCCTTTTGAATCTGCTATTACGAATGAATACCTTCACCCTCACATTTGACCCTTGGCTAGATTTTGCAAATTTCGCTGCCAACCATCCTCTGTATTACTAGTAGACTATTTGGAAATGTATGTCTGTAGATTATTTGGAAATTCATGCTAATTTTTCTTAGAATGTGGTAACATTCCCTAACACCACATCAAATGAGCACAACCAGGGATCGGAACCGGTATTGGCTTAACGGTTAATATCGTTCTAATTCCATTTCTTTATTTCGTTCGACAATTAACCGGTAAATTGATGGAACGAACAAAATGAAATCGAAATGTTCGTGCTTACCGTTAAGTACAGATAACGTAATTTTAACGTTCGCACGAACGAAATAATAACGGTTAAACCCAGCCGATCCTGACATGTGTCTGCGTGCGGCGGCGCTGTTTCGTCGATCGGCGCCCGGCGGGCATAGTGCTATTTTAGTTTCCATCATGTAGGGAATATTCTACGCTTCATGTTTTATTTATAACACAAATTCGGAAAAATCATCTAAGGGGTCTCACTTTTTTATGCATGCATATAATCTTTGTCAAATTTTAGCCCGCGATTTTCGAACTACATTTACAGTTTACCGATTCCGATTTCTAAAAATTTCTTAAATTCGGTTAAACATAGATGTGATATACAGGGTGGAAATAAATTTTGGGTCAGTGAGGGCAGCTAGCAGATCCCGTGTTGCTAGGCTAAATAGGTCTTAGGAGACCTTCCTTTGATTTCAAATTAATGAAGATTGGCGTTTACAGATTTTGGGGAAAAAACAGGGTGCAAGAAAACGGTCATTTTTGACAAACTGTTTTTTTGATGCCGATCAATTCCATTCCTGTAAAGGATCAAAAGCTTGTATCGGACCAAAAAAAAAATCCGGCTTTTAAGCCATAAATCGAGAAAAACTTTCCCCATACAATTTGTATGAAAATGAAAAAAGTTTTTTTTACATGTATTTTTTTTATGTCAATCGATTCCATTTCTATCCAGTATCAATAGTTTCCTTGGGGTCACTTTCGGTAATGTATAAAAAAGCCAGAAATTAAAAAAAACTGTTTTCATACATTTACTATGGAGTAAAAGTAAAACTTTATTCTTATTCATCTGTCACCATAATTCGTCCTCATATGCTGTATGAAATTTGATGGTATTGCATAGATGATCTCTAATTATCAATATGCCTAAAGTTTGATTTCTATAAATGTTACACAAAAAAGTAAAAACACTTAAATTGAAGTCACGGGGTGTTCAGTGGTGCTAAGAATCTCCGGCAAAGATCCGGCTAACACCACCGACGACTCCTGGCCCTGGCAACTTACAACACGCGTCCACTGCTGACCGACGAAAAGTTAGCGGAACTGGAGGAAGGATTGAGAAGGAAGTTGCGTTGGGATGTCGTGGGGTTGTCAGAAGTCCGAAGAGAGGGCGAGGATACGATAATCCTTAAGTCCGGCAATTTGCTTTATTTCCGGGAGGGCGACCAACAGTCCCAGGGAGGTGTCGGGTTCATCGTCCACAAGTCCCTCGTGAACAACGTGGTGAAAATCGAGAGTGTGTCGACTAGGGTGGCGTACCTTATACTCAGAGTATCTGAGAGGTACTCGTTGAAGGTCATACATAGGGTTGCCAACCGTAGTGTACAAATTTGCGGTACATTCGGGATCGACATGCGGGATTTGGCTACAAAATGCGGGACGCCGTCAACCGACTTATATAAGGTGTATCGGACTGTCAAGTGTCAACGTATTGAAAGGTATACAAAATTACCTGGTTAACTTTCTTAAGAAGAAGAAATTTCTTATATAGATACGAGTATTTAGCCGATTTAGCTCAAGTTTTTGCCATGAGTTTTTACAGTTATAATTTTTTTATACCTACTACAACAATTCAACATGTATACACAAAACTAAAAGATCATTTTAATTTAAATTAAATACTTTTTAAATTTTTATATGAAATAAGTTTTCAATTTTATAGTTAGTTTTTGAAAAATTCACCACTTTCTTATAACTTTTCTACCATATTTTGCTCAGCGAGCTTCAAACATCAACTATCTTCGTATCATCTGGTTTTCGACCTTATTGCTATTGAATCTTAATAAAAAAAAATGTTTTCTTGTTAAGTACCTATGCAATCTTTTATGGAGAAAATGAAACACTTTTGAACATTTTCACACAAAATTATTAAGTTGAAGAAATGTTAAGTTTGGTACATTTTGGTAGAAATACACGAACAATAGCCAAGTTATCTGGCTAAACAGATACTTTTTACATAAATAAATAGACATTTGTAAAATTTTGTTTAAATTTTATACAAAATTTATAAATTGTGTATTATGAGTTTTTTTTTCAAAACATCACTTCTAATCACTCTAAATTTCGCTATAAAATATGCGGCGTGAAGAGATATTGGGGTGACTGTGTAGCCCCTTTGTAGGTATAGTTGTGATCCCTTGGTATGCCTATCGTTTGGTTACTGTACAGTCACGTCTATAAATATCTATACACTTTGAACTTATTACAGGGGAAGAAGGGTCAAAATTGAATAGAGATGCATATAATTATATATGAAGCCGACCGTATCAATGTCGTATCTTGTGTTTTTTTTTGCATATTACTTGTAGCATATACGTTTTAAGACAAAAACATTAAAAAGTATTTTTGATATGAACGGTTGCATTTACGAATATGCACCCATATTGCAAAAGAACCTATAGTTTGTGTTTTGCCTCATTAAAAAAGCATTGTTACGAGTAAGAGTTGTAAGTAGTGAGCTAAATTACATCTTCTTAGATTAAATCATCTAGAATATAATAAAAAATAGATTCACCGTCATGCACTGGCTCTGAGTCACATTAAAAACCGTTCCTTTTTGTGCTTATTATCCAGTATGGTCTAAAAACGGGACAATCGGCGTCCCGCGCGGCCTCTTTGCGGGACGCGTCGTCAAGACCCCCAGAAATGGGACGTCCCGCGTATAGCGGGACGGTTGGCAACCCTAGTCATACAGGTGTACGCGCCGACTTGGGCACACTCCGATGACGAGGTGGAAGCTATGTATGAGGATATTTCAAAAGCTATGCATAGCTCCAGAACCTGTACCGTTGTTATGGAGGACTTCAACGCGAAACTAGGCAAGAGAGATGGTGACGAGCTGAGAGTGGGGCAGTTTGGGGTTGGACGTCGGAACCACCGGGGGCATTTACTGGTTGGTTTCTTGGAGAAGGAGGGACTCTACATGATGAACTCTTTCTTTAAGAAACGCGAGCACAGAAAATGGACCTGGATGAGTCCCGACCGGTGCAACTAAAAACGAGATTGATTTCATCATGTCGACGAAGAGACATATATTCAATGATGTTGCTGTGATCAATACGGTCAAAACTGGAAGCGATCACCGCCTAGTAAGAGGCACATTGAATATATTTACTAAGCTAGAACGCTCTTGATTGATGAAGTCTACGCTCCGTCCTGCACTCCAAACTCAAAACCACGAGAGCTGTCAGCTGGAACTCCAAAACCGTTTCGATTGCCTAGGCGATGATGTGGGCGAATTCAACGACGGGTTTCTGGAAGCTGTCCATAGCGCTAGGTCTAATTAAGACCCAACGGACAAACAAGATCAAAAGGCTCTCAGACTCTACTCAAAAGACTCATCGATAAAAGGAGTAAAATGGTTCTACAATCTTCAGTTGATGCGACTCTATACCGGCGGCTCAACAAGTAGATCTCTAAATCCCTCACTCGAGATATGCGTCAATTAAATACTAAGTGTATTAAAGAGGTCATAGAGTGAAATAAGGGCTCCAAAGTTTCTGTAAGTTGTTCTGTCTTTTGGGCAAAGCCAGCTTGCTAAGTTAAAAACTGAAGATGGTAGAATCGTCACATCCAACCCTGAGCTCCTGAGTGAGATAGAGCTTTTATGGACAGCTATACACGTCTACTAGCAGACCCGAAGTTGGTCTGGCGGAAGACCCTGGAGCTAGACTGACCCGACACTATACCGAAGACATCCCGGACATCACAGCCTGTACGAGATTAGAATGGCTCTTAAACAGCTCCAAAATAACAAGGCGCCTGGTGAAGACGGAATTACAGCCGAACTTCTGAAGGCGGGTGGTAAACCGATCCTTACGGCCCTTCAGAAGTTGTTCAATTTAGTCTTACTGGAAGAGAGAACGCCAAAGGCATGGAGCGCAGGTGTGGTAGTACTGTTCTTCAAAAAAGGCGACAACGCCTTACTGAAGAACTGCCGACCCATCTCACTTCTGAGCCATGTCTATAAGCTCAAGAGTCATTACGAATCGTCTCGCACGCAGGCTTGATGACTTCCAGCCTCCCGAACAAGCCGGTTTCCGAAGAGGCTTTAGTACCGTAGACCACATCCATATGCTTCGTCAGGTTATACAGAAGACCGAAGAATATAATCTGCCCCTCTGTTTAGCGTTTGTGGACTACGAGAAAGCCTTTGATTCGATCGAAACCTGGGCGTTACTACAATCTCTGCAACGGTGCCAAGTAGACAGTAGTCTACTATAGCGTATAGCAGCACCTATATCGAAGTGTTGAAGGGTTTGTACGAGAGCGCCACTATGTCAGTCCGACTCCAAGACCAGAACTCGAAGCCTATTCCGCTGCAGCGGGGAGTCAGGCAGGGAAAAGTCATCTCTCCTAAGCTGTTTACCACTGCACTTGAGGATGTTTTCAAGACTCTGGACTCGAGAAGGCGAAACATCAATGTAAACGGCGAGTACCTCCGTAGACCATGGAGGATTTGTGTACGATGCTTGTTGACCTACGAGCGTGTTGGTTTTAAGATGAATATTGATAAGACGAAAATTATGTCAAATGCCCATGTAGCACCAACTTCAGTTACAATCGAGACTTAACACTCGAAGTTGTAGGCGATTATATATACCTAAGACAAACTGTCCAGTTAGGTAGGCCCAATTTCGAGAAAGAGGTTAATCGTCGAATCCGACTCGGATGGGCAACGTTCGGGAAGGTACGACACATCTTTTCGTCCAATATTCCGCAGTGCCTGAAGACGAAAGTCTTCGATCAGTGTGTGCTGCCAGTGATGACATTCGGTACTGAAACGTGGTCGCTTACAATGGGCCTCATAAAAAGGCTCAAAGTCACCCAAAGAGTAATGGAGAGGGCGATGCTAGAAGTCCCACTGCGAGATTGTATCAGAAATGAGACCATCCGCAGCGGAACCAAAGTAACCGATATAGCTCTCCGAATCGCTAAACTTAAGTGGCAGTGGGCGGGGCACATTGCACGTAGAACCGATGGCCGTTGGAGTGGAAAGGTTCTCGAGTAACGAAGAATAAAAAAAAACCCATGGACTTAGTCATTTCATTCGTACCCCCAAAGTACACTCATGATTTTTTAACTAAACCTAATTTCAGTTCGTATACTTTTTCAATCAAAAGGTTTAAATATCTTACTATTCAGTTATCTACAACGTATAAAAAACAGAGAAATAAAAGTAAGTTCTTGGGATTTGAACCTGGGACCTAACAGCCTAATCGCACTTATTAACCAAACCATCTACCACTAAGCTATGTTTTGGCATGAGCGGTCACGAATAAAGTTAAACTTTGTCATGCTTGTCACTAACTTTTCTGTAACTCTAAAGGACCTTTTACAATGTAAAATTTATTTACTTTGTATGGACAACAAAAATTTTTTATTTTTGATTCGACTATAAGCGACCTACAACGCAGCTTCTATTAACGTAACAAGCAACCTGTAAAATTTAAAGGATATAAAAAAACACCCTGTATATTTTTGAATATTCAAGTTAGCAACGAATACATACGATGAGGTAAAAAAATTGTTCTCCAATTATGTCTCGTTTTATAACGAAGTTCACTTACATCCACATTCCAGCACCATTACCAGACCCTCGAACCCTCGATTGATACCATTAAGAGACAAAATACTCGTCAAGACAAATTAAACGAGCCCAGACTCGATGGGATTAAGTCGTTTTATTACGGACTTCCTATGGCCACCTTCAGGCTCTATCATCAGACCCTGGATACCAGGCTTTATCATCAGATCAGCTCCATGTCATCATAATATTGCATTGCCAACCGGGAGATGAGCTAAATTTAACTATCAAGATTTCATTACAGATTACAAACAGACAACGGCACAGTTGAATAAATAAAACGTTGCATTTTGTGATAAAAACGATTATAAATATTAACTATACTAAACATAAATGAACGATAATAATTGCAAGCAAACAGCAGGATCGGAATAAAATATTCTAAGTCGAGTACAGCAGGTTGCGTACTCACGAGTAGTCGTATAAAAGAGACAGCAATACACGTTCTATCTCGTTTCGAAATTTTCAATTTAACCGATTAATTTCGTTCCACAGGAACGAATTTCTAACAAAATGGGCAAAACCGGTATCTTATTTGAACGGTTCTTTTACCGGTAACCGAGAACAGAAACGAAATCCTTTCCGTTCATGGCGGAGGGAGCGATAACGTTACGGCAAAAATACCGTTTTCCGATCCCTGAGCACAACTTCAGGGCGGACGCACCGCTTCCAGTTGCAATACTATATTGCTAGATGGCGCCACTAGTCATACACAGCTGAGGTATTTACATCGTCACTATTGATATGTATTACAGGACTCGTGTGGTCATGTTTTTATTTTACTCGACGTTATTATTTAAAGTTCCTTCAATTTTTCTTTTATTTGGAAAGTTTTCTGTGATTTTTACTTAGGATCGCGAGTTCTTTCGATCCTTATAGAACAAAATAAATGTTTCCATACATTTTTCAAACCTTCCGTATCGTCACCGCCATATAAAATCATTGCAAAAATGGTAACGAACTGGGAAAAAATCTAGGGATCCTTTTTCGATAGAACTCGCGATTAGAAATCACATCATATTTTTCAAATAAAAAATAAAAACGCCCTCCTACGTTATACCTGCTCATAAATAATAAAGAACATAATCATAACAATGACAAATTAATACATTTTCAGGAATAAGAGATTCATAATAAATATCAGGTACATAAATGGGTTAATTAACCTAACGATTGTCACTAATTGCTATGGTTACGGTCTGCTGGGTCACTTTTAAAATCACAGTTTTATGGCATTCAAATCCAAAGAACATTGTTTTTTGAAGTTATATCCCCTTTCCATGATAGGCCATCTACCAAGCATTAGAACATTCTACAAAGTTTGTTCTCACAAACTGTACTGCATTTTTCCCCTGGCTGACGGGACAAAATAACAACAATAGTTGATTCATCCAAATATGATCCCCATATAAAACTACAAAACTAAATTATTTGTTTGTTATCAGTGCTCTAAAAATACCCAAGTCTTATTAAACTTATGAAGTAATGACACTAATCAGAATATAAAGAGGATACGTATTTGCTTTACTTAATAGGTAAGCACATTATCATGCAATTTCCCATTGTACATTTAACTTCAACTTGCACATTCATATAAAGCGGATATCAACATTTTATCTTACTTAATATAATATACCATGCACTTATAGATAAATAAAACCCTCATTATCAAACACCTGAAAAAAATATTCCGTTAGTACTAGAAACTAAGATAAACTAGATAACTTTCCAGGAAAATAGGGCCTGGGTTAGTAATATATTTCCTCAAATAATTATAAATACTTACATTAAAAACCCCAAATACATGACAAATATCATTCACTTTACCCACTGTCACTTGTCAATTTATTACAAAAATAGTCGGATTGAATAATCTGTTGTTGTAATGTTCATAACAATATCTTGCCGGTTATGATTCAAATACATACATACAAAATCCAAAGTATGTAGAACAATTTAGAAATTCGAAATTGTCGTTAGTATCCGTCAATTTTGTAAAATTTGACATTATTGTGACTTGAAGCCCTTATTTACCCATCTTGACAATTGTCATAATGATTTCCAGTGTTACTTCTACCCAGTAATGTTCGTTGAATTGTCAAGCGCCAAATGTCAACTTGGAACCAAGCCAAATTGAGAAAAAAAACCGAAATTGTCATCCGTTTTAATGACAGTATCATTACGCCGCGGACAGAGAGCTGTGCAGTCAAGCATGATTAATGACGATGATTCAATGGATTTGTAATTAATCGTGACAGTGACGTCAATCGTGAGATGAGAGTGATCAATTGACGGTGGTATTATCAATCATTGTGCTGTTTTAGATGTGGCAAACCAGGACATTTCTGTTTTAGTTGACTAGTAGAAATTATTATACGGGTGAAGAAACCCTTTTTTAGTCGTTTTGAGTGATTATTATTAGGTTGAAGTGGCTGAAAACTGACAATAAGAAAGATATTTATTTGTGGTAGATATGTATTCAATTAAATTTAATAACTTTAATAAGTACCTAAGTAGTACTAAAAGTAACCAGTTTGTAATTAATTATCATTGACAAAATGTACATAGGTACTGCTAGATTTTCTGTCTCGCAGATTGCAATATTCTATTTTTTCATGTCTGTGCAAGTCACTAGCATGAGGTACTATCGCGTTCCCAATTGCATGGACTGTTTATGAATTAATTCATAAATTGCCCCTGCACTTATGAACGCGTGTGTACGGTGTGCTCATACATTATTAAATATTGTACATTTTCAAGAACTAACAGTCAGTTGCAACCATAGATAATTTAAAGTAACCTTCCTTATGATATCTATGGTTGCAACACACCTTCGTACCATCGTTAAAATTTCGTCGAATAGTCGTTGAGCCGATAGCCCAATTTTTTCTCCCTATAGTTTTCTGACGCCTGTAGGTACATAGCAATCATGAAATCAAGCTTTTGTTTGCTAGTTTTTCCATTTGAAATATTTTGAGTGTTCTAATATACTCTAAATTGTCTAAATGGATCAATTTACACAACCCACGTACGTAAATAAACCTCGCTGCGCTAGCTGCTTATGTATATTGAACTAACCGCAAAAGGACTTATTATCGGCAGTGTTGTGGACTCTAGCGAAGCTACGAGTATGGCGCATAACAAGACGTACATCGTATATGTCTAGAGTCGTTTATTAGAAACTAGTTTAAATGTAGGTACTTCAGGATGCTCATGACCAGTCTTGTACATACTCATACATAATGATAACATTGTTTTTGGTCGTATACTTTTACTAATATCGAAATGGAGTTTATGACAGTTTAGAGCGAGAAACAGTTGGTGCCTGTGTACAAGAATGAATTTGCCCAATTTCCAAAACCGATTGTTTGATTTATATGAGGTTTTCAGTATATATAATATGATTGTTCTTCTGTTGTAATTATGCCGGAGGTTTGTGGACATGACAGGAGGATAATATATTGTGCACTGTGTATGTAACAAATGAAATATTTGTATGTAGGTTCGCGTTCAAGAATGCATGGGCAATTTATGAATTCATTCATAAACTGCCCATGCAATTTTGAACGTGATAGTACGTACAGATTATGTAGGTATAGTAAGAAATTTTAATTTTGCTCTCGAACAGAGCATTATCAAACCAAAATGAATTAAGATATCTCACTGGTGTTCTGTATCTTGAACAGATCTTGAACCTTTCCCGTTAATGTGTTAGTAATGCAATGACGTAACCTATTAGTTTGGTAGGTACTTAGATAACGCCCAATGTTAGTTCCCCGGTGTAAATTAGTTACAATTTCCCTTACCAGCCATATTACTTTTAGAACTGATATAATTGTTAACTTTGCACATAGCCTTTTCATCATCTCCAAATCTCTAAAATACCATATTGTCGTTATCGTCTTATTTGAAGATGTATTTTGATTGACAATAATGTAGTCAAACAATCATGCAATCAAAACAAACGCAACCATACAATCATCTATACTTCGCCAAAGTAAAGAACAGGTCAGAACAATGTTATCTTGGCGAACAGACTACGACATTACTATGCTTACGCCGTATTTGAAAGTTTTATGCAATTTCCTGCAACAAGCTAAATTCTATGGCTAGTTGCCAAGCCTTTAATCTACGGTTCTCTATTATTTTATATATGTACATGGTAATCTTAAAGAAATATTCATAAAATGGAGGTAAGTAGTTCGCTCTTCACATCACGTTCTGTTGTTCTATTTTATACATATTTCTTAGGAACAACGATAGTACTTCCTCTTTTTATGTAAAAACGAAGGCATAATGTGTAATGTTAACAAATACATAAGTCATCCCATGATACCAGCCACCAATGACCATGCGTGGAGTGCCTGTTACCTGCAAGCTCTTTCTGTCCACGGTACCCGGATATTTTGGAGTAGTTTTCACAATCTGGACGAAAGAATCCGGGACATCCACGGCCACTTCTCTGCCCAACAGCACAGGGGTAGTGTCGAAGCCGGGAGGCAGCTTGTAAGCCGCGTACACAGCCTCTCGTATCAGCACTGAGTCCGTCCGCGCAGAGTATGATACACCTTGACAATCTAGCAAAGAATCGTCGCCATTAGAAATGAGGAGTTGGATCTTATGGTCGCTTAGAGTGTGGGTAATGTTCGATGCTACCGATCCTCTGTCGGATAGTAAGTCGCATTTGGCTGTTGATGAGCCTTTAGATTTCTTGCTTCCAAAGCTGGTGCCTGAGCCTTCAGAGCTCTGTGGGCCGGAGAGTAGTTCCATGGTGCTGTTGTTCTTGTAGCTGGACCCGTCTGAGCTTGGTCCTGAGTCTACAGCGCTCTGTAGGACCGTCGAGTGCTTGGATCCAAAGCTAGTGCCGGAGCCAGAGGAGAGGAGGAGGGTTTCGTCGTCCCTGGAGGGGCGCAGGCGTACCTGCGGCGGGCGCGGCGGCGGGTAGCGGGGGGGCGTCTTGTTGCGCGCGATGAAGCTGTCCGGCACGTCCACCGCCATCTCGCGGTGTGGACCTGGAATTTATAACGGATAGAGTTAGTTCATTTATTAAAAAAAAAAGAGTTAGTTCAAATTCATTTAGAAGGACATACGTTCAGTTCAGAAACTTCAGATAATGAACATATCTGCATGTTCTTCATAGAATATCTAAGTTTATTTTTATGATAGAGACGTTCATACAATAAATGCTTGTCGTGCTAAACGCCTATACGAAAAGTGTATTGACAGTTGTACCTGGTCACGTCTGCCCTGTGTCTAACTTGATAACTAATGCCATTACCAAAGACCATTATTCAAAAGACCAGAAATTATTTTAAATTGGTAGTAATGATCGAGACAATTAACTTGTAAAAGATACAAAACTTGCAATGGCAAACGTTTAGTTTGTTGATGTTCGCACAAAAACTGTGTGCGAAAGATGAGTCCGGCTTAGACACCATTTAACTTATATCCTCCAAAATATTAGCAAATAAAGCCATATCAATCTATCAACGCAACAACCATTAACATTTATTAACATTAATTCCATTCCAAAATGTACAGGGCATGATTAATCGTCGCTTATCGGAAGTACGAGTACAGGTCCGCGCCCGTCGCGACAAATGAGCTGAGAAATGACCCGGAGGCGTGTTACAACTTTAAAAAAATATCTTGATTTGATGTTTATTAGAGTGAAGTTTCGGCCCGCTTTGTCATCGTAGATGTCGCAAAACTGTCATCCTAACTTTTTACCCCGCCCTGCAGCTTGCGCTTACACCATGGAAATCCAGCAACAAAAGTATTGAGAAGTGATCGAATTTATCTACTTATGTACAGTCAACCAATTGGAACCCTAGGCCACTGCAGGAGTATGTCATACTAAAAAAAAAACTATACTGACGCTATATCAGATTGAAAAAAATAGTAAGTGTTGACAGGCAGAATTCGCGTTCTCTCAGTGATCACCTTAACCTGTGAAAACGAGTGCTGTTAAGGGCTAGGGCGAAACCTAAGGGTTATGGTGTTAATAAACGCGACTAATCCGTTCTAAAGTGTTTAATTTCATTTTTTTTTTGTTCCTATACTTTGACCGTTTGTTTACAATCTCGCGCGTTAGTTTATAAACTAACGGTACTTACAATTCAACGGTGAGACGGTGACATATCGACCAAATCAAATTGTATTTCTGAAAATTAGAATACGTCCGCAGAACGGACGATGGCACAATTAGCGCTCAATGCGCCCAGTGGACCGGCAAAGCACGCCCCTGCTGTGGAGCATACGTGTTACTACCCTTCTAGTCAATTTATACAATGTTTTGAACTAATCTGTCACTATGGTCATGAAGTATCGTAGTTGTAAATAAATGGGCTATGCTTAACAAGTGTTGTTGGACTCATAGTCCTCGAATTTAGGGGAGCTGAGGAACCTTCTCGAACGGTGTGGTGGAAAGAGGGAAGTTAATTTATTTTCCTCAGACCTCGTGAACGGTGAAGCGATGTCAGCGCACGATGTGACAATAATTTGGTCTAACGTCATTTTTTTACTACAAAAATGTGGCAAAACCCAACCATTAAATAAATTACAGTTCAGACAACAAATTGCAGAAATATCAAATCAGTACAGTCAGTCCCATTTAATTTTTAGCAATGTATGTTTATTGCTCAAAAATGGCCGAAGATTGTGTTTAATAAAGTTAAAGCACCAGCTAATGTAGTCATACAAAAAATTAGGCAAATGGTACAACAATGAAAGGATCTTTCAAGAAGCAGAGGCGGCTGCCGAGTTTTTTGTCCCATTGTCTCGGTAAGGTCAGCCAAGGTAATGATTTGTTTGACGCACAAAAAATTATGAACGAATTGTTTTTGGATACGAAAAACTGACTGTTACAAGACCGTAAAAATATTCCTTTACTTGTGATTCGGTCCGAACGCGAACTCGTGACCCCTACATCTCGGCAACCCTTTGACGGATTTGGCTCATATTCCAAATTTGAAATTATATTTATCTCATCTAACCACCTGCCAAATTACACGACTGTCCGATTAACGATACTCGAATTATCGTCGAACATACACACAAACATACAAATGACGGATTGTCCAGGAGAACTTACTAGCTTCTATATTATCGATAAACCATTGTCACTCGAGTAGGCCCCTCGTTTAGATGACATCCGTGAAAGTGAAACATCATGACCCTCTCTGTAGGCTCTGTAACAACTTTCTGGGTGTCTCCCAATCTCTAAACAAGAGACAGTATTTCTTTTAAATAGGTATATGCACCTTTTTGGAGTGACATCCGCGCAGCAATGCTGTACCGAACTAACAACGCCAGTGTTCGTGCCGGAGGCTAAGACTCATTTTGAACCGAGACTAGCTAATAGTCCAGTAGTTGTGAAAGCCAAAATGATCATTTCCAAAACAATGCTATCGAATAAATACAATTCTATCTACGCACATTTATCAAAAGTTGCGCAATCACTTGAGGTGCTTGACCAGCCAGGGGTCTGGGAGGTTTCTTGGGTCCATTGTATGTATGTATATGTTCAATGATGCGAATCAGACTTGAGAATGACCTTTAACATGCATCGAAAGCTTAATGCATTGATTTATTATTGTTCGCCCGTCGTATGTGGTCAGATACTGTATAATCTTTATATTATGCAATATAAGAATGAAATGCCAATTTTGCTATTCAGAATGATTTATCAATTTATGCCAAAGTTTCTAAAACTGTTCATGGCTTTTAAAAGGGTTCGGTTGTTCTCGTGAAAAAATGAGTTTAACAAAAAAATAATCTCAAAACATTGGTTCGTAATATTAGAGTACGACCACGCTACTTTGCACTGATTTGGTTGGCACACTTGGCAGTGTCATTGTATGAAAATGGCCATACTTGACGTAAAACTTGGCAGGAAGACTAAGCGTGGTCCGACTATAGTTTATCGAGAACACCAACATAAATGTATAAAAATTATGATAACCCGACTTTTTGATCTGCTATTTAGACATTTTTTAATATTTAAATTCTGAAAAGAATTGTCAATTGTCATCTTGACTACTACGGCCGCTGATCTCGATGTTTTCTATGAGACAGTAGGTCCTAGACCAACGGTATGAACTTAGGTATGTCTGTGTATCTATCGTAGGCCGGATCAGGGACTCTCCGGCTTTTTTCCGGCGACTTTAATAGGAACAGGTTGCGGGCCGGATTTGACCGGTGGGCCGGAGTTTGGAGACTCTTTTTATAAATCATTAGTTCATTACTGATTCCCGTTAAGTTCGGAAAGTTACAGACCCCTTGGGCTGTAATGTTGTATCCCTCATAGGCAACACGTGCCTACCTAGGTGGATGCTTCTTTTATGCATTAGTGGTCCGCAGGAGCAGAGGATGTGCGTCACAGTTTCCTCTGCTTTCTGACAGAACCTGCGTGCTGCATCTTATTTCTTATCCATTAGCAACATGTTTGTTAGAATTCTGACTACCGTACCGGCTTTGTGTCTCTTGTACCCCTCCCTTGTAACCCTTTATATTCGATCTTTCGAGTAGCCTAGACATACCTATTATGTACTTGGTAAAGTAAAGCTGTAGCTAAGGTATACTAACCGGTGTCTGCGGAGAGCGAGAGCATAGTAAGCATGTCTTTGTCGTCATCCGGGGGCGGCCGCTTCTCGTCCTCAGCGCCCAACACCACGATGCTGGACCCCGAGCGGCGCCGCGGTCTGAAACATGTATAATGACACGTTAAACATTTATTCACAAATACAACTAACCAAGTATACATACAGTAAGTTTCAAGCTATCTTTAATCTAAAAAAGGCCCTTGAGGCATTCTACCCAGGATGCTGGCGGCATTTCCTCGTATCGCGATGCGAGGAAGCCACCAGCTTTATGGTCACCAGTTACATCAACGAGACGTTTCGCAATTTCTACAAAAAAACGTGCGTGCGCTGGGACCCCAAGGACCTAGACGACCCCGAATGGTACAAAATTGTACTCCATGCCCAGGCTCTTATATTTATTACGTTTTAAAATTTCAGCTGTTACACTTAACGACCTAGTCCCAGCGTAATCTTTTTTAGGTTATTACTAAAAATTTAAATTCAAACCCTATATATAATGACATTGATCTGGAAGAACCTATCCGCCGCCATTGACTTGATATCAAGTCGGGGGCCTTACCATGACGTCTTAACGCGATTCCGTTTAGGTTCTTAACTATGCTCAGTTGTATGGCAGCGACTCTCAGTTTAGGTCCTAAACTGAATCGCGTTAAGTCATGGTAAGGCCCCGGTACATTTCGTGCCCCACACGCCACGACTTCATATCAAGTATCAGTGTGTCACGATGGTTGTACTTTTATGGCGTGGCGAAAAAAAGTTAAAAAAGGTTTCCAGTGATATACGTTGTCCTATTATATTTCCCAAACAATGCACTTTGCCAATAAAAGGACGAAATGTTCGTATTTTCAACCGACTTCAGAATTTCAAAAGGATGTTATCAATTCGTGTGAATGTTTTTTTTGCATTATATAGGTACATAACCAACGGTATTGGATTTGCAGCCCAGTGGCGCATAACAGAAAATGCAATCAATCTATTATTTACCTACTGTATACTGATACTAACATTTGTTTTAATATGAAATTAAAATTGATTTGAAATTAATACAGTGTTCTTTTTAATAATTAAATCTAACGAATATAGGCTCAAAACTGGTTTTGAACGTTTCGTAACAGACGTAATAAATTCTAAATTCAAATTATTTCCAACGAGTTTTACGGTTGCAGTAAAATATGGAAAAGCTGATAATACCTGACACCTACAACTTGGAAACCTGACAAATGCAAGCCGGCTACTACGGCCAGCGTCGCGTGTTCCAATTTGCATGTTCTATTCCGACAGCTACATGTTTCTATTTTAATATATTTAAGGAGAAATACCGCCCTTGCCATATTTACGAGGAATTCCACGTAGCAATAGCAACTACGCTCGCATTGTATTTCGATTTTTTTTGTTTAATTGTAGATTTAAGAAACAATTATGAGCTGTTGCATACGATAGTTTTTCTACGATAGCTAAAATAGCGCAAAAAGCAAAACCTAGAAACGTGGCAGAACAGAGAAGATGCTGTGCCCACTACACAAATAAAAAAAAAATTAAATCCATAGAAGCAGTGTTCTTATGGTATAAATACCATAGACAACGTTTTAATGTAAGTATACTTTTTTAATATCGCTGTCAGTCATCTAATTGACAGATATAGGTAAGTGCTGGAGTAGAAAAAAACCTGTATCAGAATGGCTTTTTTGAAACAGATTTATTCAATTGCTTAGTTTGACAGTTGCACAGGTAAAGTGAGTAAAGTTACAGTTACCCAAGCACTGTGCAATAAACATCTCACGCAAAACCGCAACGCGAGCTCGCAACTTGTCTACTTGTTCGTGAAATCAGTTCATATTTTGCGTTACCTTAACCTAGTATATCTTGGTCTGAATATCAACAAGTATACCAACTTCGATTAAAAATTAAAAAAACTTTATTTGGGAAGAAAATACTAGTCATTCGATCAACATTTATCCGTCAGCTAAATTTCACCTACATCGATTATTACCGCCTTATTTAAAAAAACTTAACAGACCCATATTTGTTAAAATATGTTTTGTCCCTTTTTGACAAACGCAAATGTCAAATTGACAGATAAGGACAAACGACTAAAGCATTTATGGATAACGGCATTACTCTTTATATAACAAGAATCAGATCCGCCATCTTTTTTGTAAAAAAAACTGATAAACGTTGATTCGCTTTAAGTACTAAAGCTACACGTGTCGCTTAAATTTGGCCGGTTTACCTTCGATATTGTTTTGTTAGAGATCATTTGAATAGTTCTGATTTGAGCTATAATTACTATTTAAAACGAGATATTTACCATGTACATTTGTTTTCATGAGCTCCCGATATTTCGGCACTGTTACAAGTGCCATGTTCACGGTGTAACTGATATATGTAATATATCATATATATGTATGTATGTGTATGTGTGGTGTTATAGTGTAAATGACCATGTTAGCTTAAAATCTTATACTGATTTGAGCTGTTTAGCTTTGAGACGACACGATTGCTTTTACGTACAGACATAGATGTACCACCCGAAACTGGTGAAAACAAGAATAGTAGTTTACGCAACAGTGATATAATAAGGGTTCTTAAAACTTGAGGGTCGCCGTTAGACCCATAATAGACCCGAGAATTTTAAGAATCAATTATGAGCTGTTGCATACCCTAGTTTTTCTACGGCAGCTATAATACCGAAAAAAGCAAAATCATGAAACGTAGCAGGTTGTGGAGATGTCGTACCTATTCGTTGTCGTAGAAAAAAAAAAACATCAGTGGTAATATATTGTATGAAAATCCATTGGAGCAGTGTTCTTATGGTATACCATAGACAACGTTAAAATAATGTATATCTACTTTTTGAATATCGCTGTCAGTCATCTAATTGTCAGAAAGAAGTACTGGAGTAGAAAAACACTTTAAAACGGAAAAATCGCTAATACCTATAAGGGGGTTAAACGGAATCGTATACAACACTCGTTATCAGAGGGTGCGTGGCCAAGATGCCAATCGCTCACGCTACGTAGCGTATCGTAGTTATTTATCTCTATCACTCTTCCTTACTAGTATGACATTGATAGTTGCGTTTCTCCGCTACTGAGCGTTAGCGATTGTTCTCTCACTCTCTCAGTCAGGCACTTCTCTCATAACGAGGGAAGTTTTTTGTACTATCTCGACATACTGTGATTGGTCTTTCTTGGGATTATATATAGATATATATAATTATTCATGGTCATAGTTCAATGTCTACTGGTTGGTTAAAAAGAAACTAATAAACTTGACGAACAGCACTGGCATAAAACAATGCACCGCCGTAACGTTTGGAACAAAAAAGTGATTTGAAATGATAAAAGCCGTTACATAAGCTGCAGCGAGCGTGACGTCACGCGTCTGTGCGTACGCGCACGTCGGGACGGTTCCTTTCTTATCTTCAACAGGTGTGTCAAGTGGAGGGTCAAGTGGATTCTCATTAGGTTTTAAAACAAGTGTTTTTATAGATAAAGGCGATCTCTTTTTTCTCATATTTCCTTTAAACACTTTCAGATGTTGACTGGAGTTGCAGGCGCCCGGCTACGGTGACTGTCGTGGTATATAAAAAATGTTTATGTTTTTCATTCAAAGATGTATTTTTATTAAAATTCTCATAGCGTCAATAAAGTCGAAAATAGCTCGACATGTTTCGGAACAGTCCGTGTCCCTTATTCATGAGTCATGCGTTTAGCCGCGGCGACTGCTCTACGCACACTGCGAGCCCCAGCGCGGTCAGCTCTCGACTGAGGCAACGGCGCGGAGGGTGCGGGCGGGTTATTGACGTCAGTAACCCGCTATGAGAATTTAATGATGTGTTTTTAATTAAATAGAAATAACGCCAAAAATTACAACTTTAGACAGTAGAATGATGTAGTTTTTTTTTTACAAATCGCAACTTAGTTGACCTATTGGAAAAACTATCGGAGCCTAATCAAACATAAATGACTAAAAAAAATTGCATTAAAAAATGAATTATAATATAATGAAATAAATATAAAGCAATATATTTCTGAACAAAAAAAGATCTACTTCCATTTATTACGCCCATAAGTCTATCATATATCTATGATCATAGATTATATCCCTTTTACTTCACGTTGAAGAAATTGCCATAATCTAAGGTTAAGTTTTAAGGCTATCTAATTCTGACTGCGCAAAGGTTCACACACAAACAGTACATAGTATAAATCAAAGTCGCTTCCCGCTGTCTGTATGACGTATGTATGTAAGTATGTACGCTTAAATCTTTAAAACTACACAACGGATTTTGATGCGGTTTTTTAATAGTGATTCAAGAGGAAGGTTTTTATGTATAATAATAACCCGTGCGAAGCCGGGGCGGGTCGTTAGTTCAGAATAAAGAATAGCGCTCAGCAAACGCCCATCCAATGAGGGTATTGTCAAACAAATGGCCTCGCTCGTAGCCGGCCAATAAGGCTGACTATCTAAGCTTGGGACTAGAGCGGAATAAGGCATAAGCTGTAGCGATAATGGTTTAACAAAACTCCCGAGAAACTTAAAATGTGAAAAAACTCGTTATGTTTAATCGGTTAACGCTCAATATTTAATATTATTTATTTATTTATTATGACACAAACAGTCTTACAAAAATATTTTCACAAAAATATTTTCTTATTTACAGTCCTATAGTTTCCAGAATTTTCACATTTCCTTAATTAAAACTAAACACGATTTCGCACGACAAGTAAGTACATATTTTACTTGACTCTATGTTTTAAACACCTTTTTTAATGAAGTTATCGATATTTTAAAATTGGTAGCGACAGGGAACTTTGTTGTTAGTCAATTAAATTACTTAAGACGCTTTATAGCTAATCGATAAGCGCAATTTGAGGCGATGTAGGACCAAGTACCTAACAGATTAATTTAATTTGGCCTTAATGACGGCCTGTACATACGTTAAAATGTACGCTTTTTTTTCAGTGAAACTTATGAATATATAAATTAATATCGACACTTTAATTTCAATGAGGCATGAATGCATCTACATTATTTTAAATAAATATAAGCATCCTGAGGTTGTCTGGAAGAGATCGCGTGATAAATTGTTTACCCTTATTCTATGTATACTGAGGCAGACCCTGCTTACGAACCAGGAGGTCCCGGGTTCGAATCCTGGTCAGGGCATTTATTTGTGTTTATCACGAATATTTAATCCTGAGTTATGGATGTTTTCTATATATTAAAGTGTTTATATGTATCTATCTATTATATACATCGACGCTTAGTACCCACATCATAAGCCTTATTGAGCTTACCGTGGGACTAGGTCGATTTGTGTAAGATTGTCTCACAATATTTATTTATTTATTTACATTTATTGTTCCATTTTTGTATGTAATAAAAACTTTTCATACTGAATTGTATAAGCACATTCGCATTGAACTAGTTGCGAAGTTTTTCCAGTTTATTACGTGCTACCAAAACTACCGGTATTAACAATATTGCAAATTTCCTAATACCCCAACCCAATCCCATAAAAGCGTATAAAGGGAGCATTGTTAAATAAACAGATGATTACGGAACCCGCTACGTCCGATATCCGACTGCGGTATTACAGTTAGCTTATTTGCGTTTTGCCTCTCGCTCGCACCAGTTAAGTTTTGCTTCGGAGCGAAAGGCAAAACGCTAATACACCAACTGTAGCTCCAGCATGAGAGCAGTACGGGCCAATTATAACCCGGAGACTTCCTGGGGTGAGCATCGTGTATTTGGCCCAAGTATGAGCGATTGTCAAATTTGGACAGAGATACAAAAAAACCACGCGGTTTTACTTATCCGTATTTTTTATGGGAGCTACAGTATTGTCGCTCACCAGGCGGCGCCACTCATGCGTGGGTCCAGTGTCAAAATGAGAGAATTGTCAAAGTGACATTTGAAATGTCCCCGCAGGACCCACGGCCCAATATCGCCCCTAGCGGAAAATCGCGGTAATTCTCGTTCAGTTTGTGGGAATACTTATAAAACATATATTAAAGGTCATTAAAACCTGTACACACCATTTTTGTGTCCTGTCAAGTCCTAAGAAGGCCGAATGGTAACAATACAAACAATACAAACAAAACTGAACTAAACGTCGTCATCTCGACTGATATTAGAATCAAATCAGTCAGAGATGTTCGAAATTTGAAAATAGAATACTACCGAAATCGATAATATAAATTAGCTATAATAACATTTTCACAGATAAGAAATTTGTTGTACTTAAAAAAAACATGGGGACGTCATATGCGGTGATGTTATTAAGAAACTCGGCTGACTACTCGGGGTTTTAATGTCTTTCATTATGTACAAGCACATAAACTACAATCCTGTAATGCGATTATCTTATCTTATAAGGCTTAGGTGACATGCAGTTTGTGTCTACTAAACGGGATACCTTGGTACGGTCAATAAACTTTATTCTAAGCCACTATGCAGGTACCTTGTCACAGTAATAATGTTTCAATAATATGAGATCGTCAGAGGTTTTCATATTAAATGTCACTGTGAGAAGGTACTAACTAGCACACAAACAATCAACATCACCTACCACCAACAGAACAGACGAAGGCTAGCCACGTGAAAGTCATAGAAAGTTATACTCAATATAATTATTTATTTTACGATGTGCAGATAACTGCGTAATCGTTGTCCATGAACGGCCATCTTGTTTGTTATTGCATGTCGTTATTCAATTAGAAAGCTTGTAATATAATTATCAATTGGTAGTTCTTTTAGGTGCTGAGATAATCATTTTGTATTACATTTCCAACTATATAAATTTTGAGCTTGCCATGCCAATTTAATCGGCAGGAAATCGAGTGTTATTTAAAACTTTCTATCGGCGGCCAGCTCTTAACGCCTACATTTTAAAAATCCGCCATTTTCTATAAATTATATTCTTTTATAGAAATATAAATTTTTATAAAAAAATATAAAGTAGAACTCTTTATTTCACACTTTAAAACATCTTTTATACTGACACAAAATTAAATTATACGAGTACATATTTATTATTTATTCACAGATCATTCCACTTTTAAAATTCAAAAACGAATCGTGTTGAACAAATGAAAAGCGGTTAAGCGGCCCGCAAACCGCAAATTTATGAACTATCGATGGATTTGCTCCCATTCAATTGTTCCGAGTGAATGGAACGAATGATAAAACTGTTCCTGCAAATGCACGATTTGAATTAACATTTATGGTGTGAATTTGCTGGTCATTTAGCCACATGGCCGCAAACTGTGTGACATTGTCTGGAATAATTGTAATAAATATTATCATTAATCGTATTGAAATACGATAGGTTGTTTTGAGGACAAAAAATTATAATAAGAGGTGCATGCCTCATATTTTTACGTAGGTAAAAAGTGCATCCATACCTATAGATATATATTGTATGCAACCACGAGTCCACGAAGTATTCATGTTCAAATCAAATTGGTAATTTTATTTAAGTTCTTGGTATAAGTGGTAAAACGCGGACCCAGGCTCCCTGAGTCGTGACATAAGCCGGAAAAACGCTAGGAAGAAGAGAGATAGGTATAAGTGGTATAAGTTAAAGGACGAATTCACTATAACGCTTATAAATACCTAAGTAAGTACCTAGATATAAATACAACATTGCAACAACTTCCTTCAGCAGAAAAATGAACCAAGAAAATTGCTTTGCCATACCCAACCAACATGAGTTATATAAAATTAAGTTAAGTACCTAATACGAACGATAATAAGATTTAGTCTATTTCTATCATAGCTCCTCTTATTTCCTATAGAACCGTAGCAAGAAGCAACATTACTATGATTCAATAAACGGAACCACAGACTATAGACTTCCCACGTCAGCATGTCAGCCTTTGTGTCGACGACATGTCCGGCGCTCAAAGAGATAGGATGCTGTCTATGGGTAGAATGTGTGTCTGTGGCCGGAAAATGGTGGCACGCGTGTAGATAGGGCAATATACTGTATCAGACTATATAATATAGTAATAATGTTCCTAAGTGCCGTGTTCGTACGTGCGTACGAAGCTGGAGGTCCCGGGTTCGAATCTTGGTAAGAGCATTTATTTGAGTGTTTATCACGAATATTTGTTCCTCAGTTATGGACGTTTTCTATGTATATACCGGGTGTTGCCTGTAACAAATTTAAAATAAAATATATAATTATAATTAAATCGCAGGTAGTACTTACTCCTGCGATTTTTTTAATCTCTTTTAAATTTGTTTTCTCATTTTTTATATAGTTTAAAAACAAAAGACAGTTGAAATTTACCTATTTGGTAGTTTTTATTTATTTATTATGTAACTAACTAACGAGATTTAACTGACCTAAAAGATTCAAATAAATCAGAATTGCCTACACTTTTTCGATTATGCCAACTTAGCTCCGTAAAACAGGAGAGCTAAAAAAGCTAAAAATATTCGCACATTCAAAATTCCCATTTAACACGCAGCGTGGCGCAGTCAAACTTCATCGCGCCGTAAAAAAAAGAAAAACCGTTAAACAATAACGAACAATTCCAGTACTCGTAAAACATTCCTAAATTCGAATGTGCCGTTTTGCGTTTCGTTTTTGCACCACGTCTCGCTGAACGAAATTGACGATGCGCTGAGCGAAGTTGGAGAGAGGTAGATACCGCTCCTACGGAGGATGAGTGGCAACAGACATGTGAGGTTATCACCCCGCAGCGCACGCACTGGGCAATAAACAGCTTTGACTCGTACAAATCGCCGGGCCTGGACGGGATCTTCCCAGCGCTACTGAAGTGGGGGCAGGAGGATCTCGCCCTCAGGCTCAACAACGTCTTGCGCGCCTGTCTGGCCCACAGATATGTGCCTAGACGCTGGAGAGAAGTCAAGGTTATTTTCATACCAAAACCAGGTAAAAGTGACTACTCGGACCCCAAATCTTTCAGACCCATCAGCCTGACCTCCTTCTTGTTAAAAACACTAGAAAGGATGTGCGATAGGTACCTGAGAGAGAAGGTGTTAACCGAGGTACCCCTACACCCGAACCAACATGCCTACAGCCCCGGCAAATCAACGGAATCAGCACTTCACGCGGTTGTAAGTAAAATTGAAGTAGCGATCAAAAGCAGGTCTATGTGCCTGGGCACCTTCATAGACATCGAGGGAGCCTTCGACAAGACCAGGTTCACCAGCATAACTGCAGCACTGACAAAGCATGGGGTAAGTGCAGTTATGGTTAAATGGATAAATAACATGTTGAGCCAGAGAGTCATCAGACTCGGGACCGACGAAAAACAACAGGCGCTGGTGGCGAAAGGTTGCCCGCAGGGGGGAGTCCTATCGCCACTGCTATGGAACTTAGTGGTGAATGACCTGATCACCAAGCTGAACAACAATCACCATTACACGATCGGCTATGCTGACGATATAGTGATACTTACGAGCGGCAATCACACAGGTACGATATGCGATGTCACCCGCTCTGCACTAGCCATCGTGGAACGCTGGTGCACCGCAAACGAGCTTACAGTTAATCCCAGGAAGACTGAACTAGTACTGTTTACCAACAAACGACAACTGGGCAACTTTCGGCTGCCCAAACTGTTCAATACAGAACTCCAACTAGCAACTGAAGTAAAATACCTGGGTATACTACTTGACAGTAAGTTGAATTGGAGCAATCATGTTAACAACAAAATTGAAAAAGCTACAATCGCATTCTGGCAGTGTCGTAGAATGGTAGGTAAGACCTGGGGACTTTCCCCGAAAATCACTCTATGGCTATACCAGGCGGTAATAAGGCCTATAATAAGCTATGGTGCGATAGTCTGGTGGCCACGAACCAGGCTGTCCACGGTGGAGGCCAAACTACAAAGACTGCAGAGATTGGCCTGTATGGCGGCCACGGGATGCATGCGGACAACACCCACCGCTGCCCTGGAAGCCCTACTGTGCCTCCCGCCGCTACACCTCCTTATACAACAGGAGGCACTAGCCGCGGCGGTACGTCTTAAGAAGATGAACCTCTGGAGACTGCCTCGGGTACCCCACACCGAAATCCTCTACGAGGCTATAGGTAAGGAGCCGCTCATAGAGGCAGCAACTGATAAGATACCCAGGCAATACATATTCGATAAGAAATACAAGATACAATTACAGGAAGACCCCCGGGAAGGCCTCAACCCAAGGGAGCTGAGAATCTTCACGGACGGATCAAAGACAAGGTCGGGCACTGGCTCAGGAGTATTCTCTGAGGACCTAAATATACACATCTCTACACCACTAGGTGCACATAACACTGTCTTCCAGGCGGAGTGTTTGGGCATTATACTGGCAGCACACGCAATCGTCGCAAGGAAGGTAACGGATTTCCCAATCCGCATACTCTCTGACAGTCGATCAGTACTACAGGCCCTACAAGGCTACACTTTAACCTCGGGACTAGTCCACGAGTGCCACACAATCCTATCGGAGGTATGTAAGAACAATCACGTAACTCTACAATGGATCAAGGGGCACAGCAACTCGCGAGGGAACGATGCAGCAGACATTTTGGCGAGGGAAGGTTCGGAGACGGTCGTAGTAGGACCAGAACCGATCATACCCCTGCCATTCGCCTGGCTGCGGAGCACTCTCCGACAAGACACCAGGGTAAAACACCAACTATACTGGTCTAACATAGGAACCTGCAGGCAAACAAGGTTAGCCCTCCCGACAATCACCCCCGGGCTGTCGCGGAGGCTGAGACAGCTGAAAAGGCCCCAGCTCCGTCTCCTGACCGGCGCCATAACAGGTCATTCCTCATTCAACAAACACTTGCATACTTTGCGTGTTACAGACAGCGCACTCTGCAGGGCCTGCTTGGAGGCAGAAGAAACAGCCGCCCACGTCATCATCGAATGCACTGGGGTGGCAAACTACCGGGCACAATACCTCGGTACACCGAGGTCTCTCCCGGAAGTCGTCGGCAACATCAAGGGTCTGCTAGGCTTCCTGGAAGAGCTGGGTTGGCAGGAGTAGTGCCGGCAACCCACCACGCAAAATAGGCGCATCATTTTTCGTCGAGTTGCGGAAACTAGCCCGCGTACACCTATAACCTATAACCCTGACGATGCGCTTTTAACCTAAACGATTTATTGAGCATTGACGATTTCGACGTCTTGCAAAATCGGATTATTGGAAAAGCGACATTATACGTTGTGTAAAATAAAGTTGAAAAACTTCGTATTTTTCTGAATTTATTCCGAATATTCCGATACATTTGCAGCGCTCATTTGAGTTTTATTATTGCAAGTGTTATTTAACGCGAGCATTAATTGGTTAGCACGTAACGTAGCGTTTGGATCGGGGTTAATTTATTTGTAGCTGCACATTACGTGGAAATGCAATTTGTGTTGAACTCGCTGAAACAATAAACCTACGTAGCGCTAATTAATTTGTGTAATGTATTCCACGCATATATAAAATAAACATGAACGTGTCTGATAAACCAAGTCTGATGGTAGAATAAAAAAACTCTATACGCCTCCCTTTCTTTCGGGCATTTTTCATTGAAAATAAATTAAAATATATGACAAATCCTCTCTCAATGTGCCTCTGGGTTAACCTTTTTGATAATTATTCCAAATTTAAAATCGCTAACTTAAGTAGTTCTCAAAATATTTAACGATGTGACAGACAGACAGACAGACTGAGACACTCTATAAGGGTTCTTTTTTACCATTGTGGTACGAAACACTAAAAATCAAATTGTACAAATCTATAATAGGTACTTACTTGTAGATTTGTATAAGTCGTTTAAGAATTTCAAGATTAATCATTTAGAATCTTTAAAAAATATAGAATAATTCACAGGGGTAAAGCTACATTTAAAAAGAATTTGTGAAAAGGAATAATTAAGTAATTATATAAAAAATGTTGAGTGCTTATTAAATTTAACAAATACTGATAGTTCGAAATAAATTTCCGTCGACATACAGAATCCATCGCAAACGGAAAATCTATTATTATATATTATTTATCGCTAAGGCTCGGCATTCACTGGCTGCGTACGTGATTTGATTCAGAACTAAAGCATTTACTACGATCTAAAAGGAACCGTCCGTCCAGAGAATAAGATCTATTTTTAGTTGACCCCGGGGCCGATATTGGTTTTACTTTGTAGCCAGCCAGCGTTATTAAAAAGTAGTATTTGCTTAGTTTTATATTAGTTAGCAATAAAAATAGAGAATATTGGTTTCTTGAGGGTGTTTCTCTGTGACTTGCTTTATTTAACAATATTTCACGAGGAACAGGTGATTCATAAATTTCATAATATTTGGGTCAAAGCTCCAATTTATATTTAACAATAGTATGAATAGTACCTCAAAACGAGACGAAGTCGAGTTTTGTGATAATAGACCTGAGAGTTTTAAGAACCAATTATGAACTAGCGTATGCAACACGCTAGTTTTTCTACGACAGCTAAAAATAGCGTAAAAAGCAAAATCTAGAAAGGTGGCAGAATGTGGAAGATGTCTTGCCCGCTATAGAAATTAAAAAAAAACAGTGCTTATGTATGTATTGTACGAAAATCCATTCTTATGGAATACCATAGACAACGTTATAATGTATACTTTTTGAATATCGCTGTCAGTCATCTAATTGACAGATTTAAGTGCTGGAGTAGAAAAAATATATATTATCAGCAGTAGCTGGCCAACCAAATTCCGCAGTACATTAAAAAAAAACTCTATATCCATTCCTTATTTTTGGAATGCTAATACTAGCGTAAGAAGATGGCAGCATGATTATCTTTGACTATGCAGATGCACGAATCAGAACAGATCCTGGCCAAACTATAATTCGAAAACTTATTATTTAAACCTAAAAACCATAAATCCACGAGACAATAAAAACTTGTTCCTTCGACATTTAATAACTTTTTCTGCCAATTACTTTACAACTGGACTAATGCTACTTAAACAACTACGCGTTCAAAAACAATAAATTAAACATAATTAAAACGCAAACAAGAGACAAACTACGCAGCACAAATTCCTTCGCCTAAATTAAATTTAAAAATAAAAAGTCTCGAACGCGCGAAAACCGTTGCGTTCGAATTTGTTCTTCTTGTCACGTACTCAATGTTGCAAACTGTCTAGGCCCATGGTTTGTATGGAAGTTTTTAAGCAAGAGAGATCAAGATATTCTAGTTGGTGTACCTATTATTAATACGCCCACAGAGGAAGAGTAGCGTACCTATTCCATTCACTTTTGTTTTTTCACAGACTAACGCTCATTCATGCAAAATGGTAATACTATAATCCTTTGACTACATTTCGTGCTTGAAAAAAATTCTTGATAAAACAGGCACAAATTTACACTTACCTCTGTCAAAATTTGACAAGTGTGATAAATAGGAGTAGGATTATGGCAATTTCAACACAATATCAAGACTTTAATTAAGTTATTTCGCTTTGCATCGTGAATTAAAAATAACATCATTCGAAGGTCAGTATTTCCTCAATACATCAAAGTCATTAAACGAAATTACCTATAAAGCATTCATGAAGAACAATTAAACTAAGTATTTGTATTGTAAGTGGTCTAGCAAATCCAATCTTCACATCTTAACTAATTTTCAATCGCGTCGAACAGCAAACGGAATACCGGCAATCTTTTACGTTAATTTTGCCAGAAAAGTTTCTAAATGCGCCGTCTCCCAAAATGTCACTAACACTCTAGTTAAACCTTAACTGTTGCAATAAAAGCATACACGGTGAATAAGGCCAGTGACAACGGCAAGCGTACAATGGTGGCAATTTCGAGAGTAGCCACCGTAACCAGACATAACAGCCCGTATGGCTTTCTCTACGATAACCACAGAATATGCAGCCATGCTATTCAATCTAACCATGCAAAACAGAAAAGAGATATTCTAGCTCGATAGTTTGTTTTTATATTGTTTTGTTGGAATCTCAGCATTTAGCAATAAATAATTAACCCCCTTTTCGTTAAAAAATATGTTTTTCTCTTTCTAACATGTGCGTGCACATGTGAAACTGACAGATAAGAACAAACAATCATTTAGCAGAACTGTGTTTGATGAGTTTATGTATAACGCCATTAATGTCTAGGCCGACCTCGAGTACCATTACGTACTAATCAAATAAAACACCCGAAAGTGGAATAGAAACCAATATTTATAAGGTTTAGTTTCAATATTGGTGGGCACACAATTCTCACATTCTAGGAATGGTCCGTACCATCCACCATAAAACCACCATAATAAATAAAATAATAAAGTGTACAAACCCATAAAACCCCTTTCTCGTCCCTATTAGAGAACAATAACGAACGAGTTACATTAATTGGAATACCAAGATAGGAAATCTAGTTCTACAGAAGACCCAGTTCTAAGGTCAGTTAGAAACCACGCCTAGGAATTTCAAGTTAAGTAATAGCTACGTTCAAGATAACAGCTGCGTCCGCCAGTTCTCTAGAAATCTAGCTCAAGTCTAACTGAGAAAATATCAAACACGAGAATCCGAGAAATCAATAGTGAAGAAACAGCTTAGGAGTTTCCGATCTATTAAAGATTTGTACTGATCTGATATTGAGAGCATTTAAGTGAAATACAATGCATCAGTATCAATGTATAAGAAAGGTCTAACCATGTTGTTCAAATCCACGACATAAAACTACAGACAGAGTAAATAGTGAATTAGGATAATATTGCAAACAATACTTCTAACCTAACCTAACCTCACATGAACCGGCAATCTCAATAAAACAAAAAGCTCGTAAAGCAGAGCTATTTGAAACAATATTCAGCAGTTTATCCGGAGTCCCGTAAATGGGCGAACATCGACGCTATTGCCACAGATCAAATATACTCTATTGCCGTTCCGAGCAAACGTAACAAAGTGGGGTCTTATGGGTATGGCGTTAAACATTTTTATTTAAAGTTATGGCGATGCAGAAAGGTATTTTATATGATACATGAGATTCTGAATTACTTTACTAAAAGAATATGAGAAAACGTTGTGATAAAGAGAACAAGCGCTGTAATTCCCGTTAGGTACGCAGTCGGCACCAGATATATCGGAAATTCGGAACTGAATATCGGAACATGCAGTCTATCGCTTAGACAATAGAGGCGTGTGTAGATATTTTTGAGCACCTCGGTAGCTCCTATGTATGTGATAGCGACTGTACAATACAAAAACCGGTCAAGAACATGTTGGGCCATGCTCAGTGTAGGTTTCAGTAGTTTACCGTCCGTCACAATATTAGGCAACCTTAAAAAGTTAGATGAATAGATACCATGCTCAATATGCTTATAATCTTATAATAATTAACAATTCGATCACACCCGTTCCGACCGCATCAAATTCGGAAAAATGTTAACAGCGCGAAGTAGACCACGGTAACAGCGCCATCTCTCGGGAGATTGGGTTATTCATTTATACCAACTGTATGTTACCCAACATACATAACCCGAAAATCTTTTCGGGGGTAACTTTTGATCGCGTGAATAGATTTGAGTCATTCTTTTTTTATTAGAAGGAAAATACGTGCGGGATGATAAATTAAGTAATTACTTACTCAAGATAAACAAATATTTGCATAAGTACACGGTTAAATTACAAACTTAATTCAGAAATTATTTTGTACAATTTAAAAAAAAACCGTTTACATTTTTACGATGGTATTGTATTAATTTCCCCATCCTAATCTGAATCAGCTGACAAGCGACAAGGACAACACTATCTCCCCGTCTCGCGGAAGCGTCACGGTGGTGAGCGCGTTTCCGGTATTACTCGAATCAAACGTTTTTAGGCAGAATACTTGCCGTTCATTTAAAAGTAAAGAGTCATGTTTGTTTATGTCAGTTTTTGTCTGCTTTACTGCTACAGGTGAGACAATTTATTGAATTTTCATGAATATTATTCCAACGAGATAAGGTCTATCGGTTGTAACTTTATGACACAATTCAATGACAATTGAAGTGACCTTCAGTTTTTTGTACTACATAATCCGATTCGGAGGCCATTGGTCAGTTTGGGTTAGGACTAGATTCATCCTATAACGGTGGTTTCGCAAGTAGTTAAAAAACTAAAATGACCGCTTAGCAGGTATTTTGAAATTCTTAGGTACATAACTGGCTTTTATTAAGAGTGGCTACATAGGATGCTAATCTACCTTTCCTTTTCTACATAAGCTATAAGAAACTCAACCGTCAGAAGTCAGAACATCGGAACATCAAGTGCTAATCAAGATATAGCTTGGTTTACGACATATTTAGGTTTGACTTGATCCATCACTTTAACGTTAGGACTAGAATCTCTCGTGCACTAGAACAGGTTTATACCGGGGTAAAGTTCAGGTAGCTGTCATAGTTTGGGAGGCCCAAAAATGGAGCCCTACTACCAACAAAGACACCGAGCTGAATTCATTTCGAATGCTCAAGGATCAAGGGGAAAAGAAGGGACAGGCCTGTGCCCACCAGCGGGACGTATACAATTATGCTGCAGTACTGGCATCTTGATTACACGTAAATAGAGAACAAAAGGTTTGTCTTTAGACAACTAACACCGCTTACTCAGGTTAACTAAATAGGCTAGGTTTCACCGGCTCATCCAGGTCAACAACTACAATCACATTAACTAACCGGATCGCACGAAGCCAAACAAACTCCAAAACAAGTTCACAACCATTGCCAATTTACCCTTCGAAGCCCGTCTGTTCTGTATAACGGGAGCTCACAAAACATACACGGTAAATAGTAATCTACGACTGTATTCGATATAGGACATCTTGAAATTTTTGAGGATAGATGAAAAGGGAAACAAATGGATACGATAATCCCAGCCTATATACCCCACTCCCCCTTGGGCACAAGCCTTCTCCCAAACAAGACAATCATAAGGGTATATTCGCTGATACAAAGTGGAGCAAGTAGCAGACTTTGAGACACACTTGACAGGACTCGGTTAGACATATATTTGGGGGAATTAACTTTTATGTCCATCTTTGCGAGACTACGGTCCTATGGACAACTGTTTAGACTCTGGGTTTATGGCAATTTAATTCATTAATCCACCATCCGTGTGGTAGTTTTAAGCGTATGCACGCACTCTCTAAAACGCATGTTGAATAATTAAAAACACCATAAAACCAGGTTCTAAATAGTTAGTTGTCCAGGGGACGTAACAATGGCAACGAGGGGCATTAAAAAGTTGTTTCACCCATTTATCATCTCAATCGATTAGACATGATTCTTTTTTTTTCGTATTTAAAGCGTTCCAGTATTTTTGGTAGAAAAGACGAAAATCAATCAGATACAATATGTCACAAGTCACAACCAACGGCAAAATTAAAAAGAGACGATTGTCTTAACCTAAAGACATACTAATTAGGTGATATTAATGTTGCAATTCTTATCATTATCAACTTACATATCTACTGTAGATATGTAGATAATAGTGAACAAACAATAGCAAGGTAAGAGTGGATGCAATGCAATAACTGGAATAGCACAGATACAAACAAACAACCTTAGCCACTTTGAAAACAAATACCTTTCAGCATCCTCGACATTGTTTGTGAAAATTTCACAGAAAAACACCTTTTTCAACATAGATAACCACTAACACTTCACTGCACTAAAAACACCTTTTATAAGCACTGGCCACTAAGAAACTTCACCGCTTGTCCACACCATGAATAAAATTTAAAAAGGAAATAAATCTGAAAATGGAATGTTATTTTTTTAAGTGGGCGTATTAAACGACGCGCTGGCAGGTATGTCGCGGGCTGACTAATTGCTAGATAACAGCACGACTGATAAAACAAAATGGAGGCCCCCATTAGCGTACCAACTAATGTGATTTACTAGGATTTAGGCTTTGATAACGCAACGTCCTTATTACGAAGGGATAAAGCTCACTATGGAATGGAGTGTGTGGTTTAACGTTGAATTTCCAATATAATGGTTGGTGAAAGATAGCGCAACTAATATTTGTATGGATAGTGCAGTTACCTGCACGCTAATCGATACTGCTATTAACCGCAATAACTAATAATACGGTCGGCGAATAGCCGTTCGGGCAACACGTCGGATCTCCATAGTTTGTATGTCCGTCAGGCATCCGCCAGACAAATATATAGTCTGACAAGCGAGCGAGCGCAGTAACGCCAGTAACAGTAGGACAAAATAACTATATCCATCCCTTTTTTCAGGGTGGTAATACTAGCGTAAGATAAAGACAGTATGATGCTCTCTATCCTACTGTTACTGCGCTGGCTGGGTTGTCAGACTATACCATACTTTGATTGGCAAATCAGGTGGCTATTCCCGAACGTATATGACCGGCTACTATCGTGACTATTATCATAATCAGGCTTCACGTCATTTAGAATATTAGTGACAAATTCCAATATTCTCAATGGTTTATTCTGTGCGTTGTCTTTCAGTCCCTATTATAATGTTTTGATTGTATAAACTAATAGTTATGACGAGACTTTTTAAAACCAATTGAGCTGTTGCATACTCTAGTTTTTCTACGACGGTTAAAATAGCGAGAAAAGCAAATTTTCGAAAGGGAGCAGTTGGCTGGCAGCTGGCAGACGGTGGAAGTTGTCATATGCCTAGTAAAGAAATTTAAAAAATCAACAGTGTTCATATATTGTATGAAAATCCATAGGAGCATCGTTTAGCAGTGTTCTTATGGAATACCACAGACAACGTTATACTTAATGTATACTTTTTAGTATCGCTGTCAGTCATCTAATTAACAGATAGAAGTGATGGAGTAGAAAAATCTAATATAAAAACTCCAACGACATTTCAAACAGCAATTCCAATAAATCATCAATTATTTATTTATAATGGACAATTAAAATTAATTAAACTATTAATTACACTGCGTGTCGCTGCCATTAATCAAACGAGTAATTTATTTAATTACTTACATATGACGTATACATACGCTAAAGCATTAACTGCCGACCCTTTACGTATTGATCAGATTTTTTTTTATCGAAGTTAATAGATGTACTAATAATGACAACGACATTTTGGATTTCGATTGGTCTCAGTACTATTTTAACTTGTGTTAGTGATTTCGATCATTTCAGTCAGTTATGTAATGGCAAGGCCTAAAGCTTCTTCATTCGGTTTCTATCAAATATTGGACGCGTTTCTTTCCTTTTACTCGTTTGAAGTTGAGAAAAAAAAAATCGAATGGAAAACCAAATCAAGTGCAACTCAAAAATAAAGTGTATGTTACTGGGTCAGCGTATGGAAACAAGTGACGAGAGGCATCGCTAAAGGCACTAAACCATTTTCCTAGGGTTCTATCTTTAGATGCATATAAAGGAAAATTTCATGTTCTTGCTTACTGTTATGCACGTCGAAATTCTAGTTAATCTGCCTCCTTCATATACAGATAGTGCTCTCATACATTGACTGCCATGTCGCTGCAAAATTTGCATTGACGGATTCTATACCTCACCCGACAAACTTACCTACAATGAAACGTCATCTAAAAGCAATTTATAATTTCACTTCGCTCATCACGACAATTTGAACTCTAATAATATCGGCATAAGGCGCAAAGTCAACGGGATTGCAATTGTGGTATCCGTTGCAGCATCAGCTGTTTCACAACCTAGACTGACTAACAGTGAAAACGCGCTAGAATGCGGCGGTCTTGTTTATGAACAACGGATTGTTAACCTGGTATAACATGCTTCAGATTTCGAAGCAGGAAGCACTTGCAATATTCTGACTTTAGAACGAAATACGAGAAAAAGGAAAATTTTATAATTTACGAGCTCGTTTTTGATGTCGATTGATCCCATACCTGTCCTGTATCAATAGTTTCTTACGGGTTAACTTCCGGCAATGTACAGAACAGCCGAAAAATACCGAGACGTGACGAGTTAATAACGTGACGTTCTCAGAAAGCGGCATCTTCAGAACTTGAATTATCTCAAGAATTACTTTTTAAGAAAATGACGTACCCCGCCTAAAGGAACATAACTTCTTCTAATTAACCAGTTAAATATACACCTTTCACTTATTTAGACCATACTCGTACTAAACCTAAAATCATAGTAAAATTTTAAGTTTACTAGTTTTGAATGGTTAAAACCAGTTCGGAACCACCAGTCGACACCAATTTTTTGGGTACATTTTGAGCGGTAATTAATTACTATACTGTTACGCCGGTGATGTGAATAAAACTTTAAATGTGATTTTTCATGCCTTAGAAGCGTTTTCAGCAGGCTGAAAAGTGATTTCAGGCCGTTTTAGAGGTGCCTCTTTCACATACTAGAAGATTGAAAATTTACCCCAGTTGCCGTTGTTTTCAGGCGCCTGAAACATGTTTTCAGTTCGTTTCAGGCCACCCTCTACCAGATGGCACAATAACCTGAAAACCCGTTTTCAGGCGTTTTCAGGACCCCTTATGGGCCCCTGAAGTACAAATCAGTATATGGCGAAATTTCTCGAAGGAGTGAAAGAGACAGCACTCTTAGAAAGAGATAGCTATACAGAACATTCGAGAACTGTGTGAAAGAGACCACCCTTAGAAAGAGATAGCTATACGGAACATTGGAGAAGGGTGTGAAAGAGAAATAAAGAAAGAGACGGCAAGAGTCGAGAATGTTCTCGAATACTCGCGGACACACCTGCCTAGTACCCAGCCGCGTCTAGAAGCATCGCGAGAAGTACTTAGGTACCTACTCGCGAACTTACTAGAATCGAAGCCGACCTGTCGAGGCGAGATTTGGCTGGAACATTCTGGAACCATCAGGAGTACCGCCGACGGGTATATATAGCGGCAGCCTGCAGCCACGTGGGAGTTCAATTCTGAATGCGATACAGTGCGGATCAAGAGCGAATTGGAGTGAAGTATAAGTGACGAGTGCGTTAAATTAGTGTGTGATAATTGTGTTCAAGTACTGTGTTTAGTGTCTTGTAGTAGCAATAAAGCCTCAGTTTTAATTAGTGGTTAATTAGTGCATTTTTTTATAAAGTACCCACCCCTCAAACGTAACATTTGGTGTCAGAAGTGGGATTTAAAATGCCATTTACGCCACGTGAGGACGTGCCTACGGGAGACAAGACCCGCAGTCATGATGCAGCGAGTGAGGACGTGCCAACGGGAGTTCAGACCCGGAGCCAAGCTGCAGCAAGTCAGAATCCTGCACCAGAAGCCGGTTCATCGGACTCAACCGCCCCCGCCAAGCAAGACGTCGACATCAACGCAATATTTCTGCTCTTGAAGCAACAGGCGATAAGACAAGAGCAACAAGCGAGAGAACAACGTGAACAAGCGAGAGAGCTAAAGGACGAGCTACGTGGTCAACTCGCGAAACAAGAAGAACAGGCGCGTATGCTCCGGGAGGTACACGAGACCATGACAGAATGGAAGCGAGAGATGTGTGAAGTCCGGAGAAGACTAGCGGACTTGGAAATGAAAGTTTCTCAGCAAGAAACTCGACTGCACGACGTCAAGGACACGGTTGATGACTTCAAGAAGAAAGTTGAAAACTATGAGAACCGCGTCCAGAAGTTGGAAACAAAAGTGGCCAGTGGTACGAGTACCTGCGTATCTGATACATCCGTACTGGAAAGTAGAGGATTTAAGGTACCCCCATTTGATGGTAAATCTTCGTGGGTAGCGTATAAGCTACAGCTCGAGTCCGTGTCCGAGGCGAACGGTTGGAGTAAGGAGCAAGCTAGGACAGCTCTAATCTTAGCGCTCCGAGGCGACGCCCTTGCAATACTAGAAGCCTTAGGAGAAGACAAATCTTATGAACGACTTCTAGAAGCGTTGGAAGCCCGTTATGGCGACAGCCACTTGGAGCACGTTTACCGAGCTCAGTTAAAGAATAGGACACAGGAACGTAATGAGACCTTGCAACAGTGGGCCCTGGAAATTGAGAAGTTGGTTAGAAAGGCGTACCAACGTGCATCGGCCTCTTTCGTGGACACCATGCTTGTACAGGCATTTGTTGATGGAATACGAGATTTAGAAGTACGGGCGGCAGTTCGATTAGGGCACCACGAAAGACTAAAGGATGCTATAGCCCACGCTTTGGAAGTGGAAGCTGCGCGCCAGGAACCACCAAGGCTTTACAGTATGCGTGAAGTGTCAACTAGAACACCGATTGATACCCGTCGTGAGTTTAGGCCGCGGTGTTACCGGTGTGGAGAACGTGGTCACATACAGTCTAGTTGCCCAAAGAAGAGCAGCGGAAACAGCGGAAGAGAGATTCGTTTACCTGCTGACGTCCCAACTAGGCGACCCACAGATACTCGATATGCGTGCAAGTTAAGGGATCGGATCGATGAGGTTCACAGTCTAGTTCGTGAACAGGGGCTTCAATCTAGCACAAAAATGAAGACTCGATATGACAGGAAGTCTAACCAAATGGGGTACGAGGAAGGTTGGTTGGTGTGGCTAAATAACCCGATGCGAAGGAAAGGGAAGTCCCCGAAACTGTCTCAGAATTGGGAAGGGCCATATAAAGTGGTCACAAAAATCAACGACGTCATGTATCGGATACAGCGAAATTCACGAAGCCCATGTAAGATTGTTCACGTTGATCGGCTGGCGAGATACCACGGCAATAATGATGATGCTCGGGACGAGCATGTCTTAGGAGGGGGTAGTGTTACGCCGGTGATGTGAATAAAACTTTAAATGTGATTTTTCATGCCTTAGAAGCGTTTTCAGCAGGCTGAAAAGTGATTTCAGGCCGTTTTAGAGGTGCCTCTTTCACATACTAGAAGATTGAAAATTTACCCCAGTTGCCGTTGTTTTCAGGCGCCTGAAACATGTTTTCAGTTCGTTTCAGGCCACCCTCTACCAGATGGCACAATAACCTGAAAACCCGTTTTCAGGCGTTTTCAGGACCCCTTATGGGCCCCTGAAGTACAAATCAGTATATGGCGAAATTTCTCGAAGGAGTGAAAGAGACAGCACTCTTAGAAAGAGATAGCTATACAGAACATTCGAGAACTGTGTGAAAGAGACCACCCTTAGAAAGAGATAGCTATACGGAACATTGGAGAAGGGTGTGAAAGAGAAATAAAGAAAGAGACGGCAAGAGTCGAGAATGTTCTCGAATACTCGCGGACACACCTGCCTAGTACCCAGCCGCGTCTAGAAGCATCGCGAGAAGTACTTAGGTACCTACTCGCGAACTTACTAGAATCGAAGCCGACCTGTCGAGGCGAGATTTGGCTGGAACATTCTGGAACCATCAGGAGTACCGCCGACGGGTATATATAGCGGCAGCCTGCAGCCACGTGGGAGTTCAATTCTGAATGCGATACAGTGCGGATCAAGAGCGAATTGGAGTGAAGTATAAGTGACGAGTGCGTTAAATTAGTGTGTGATAATTGTGTTCAAGTACTGTGTTTAGTGTCTTGTAGTAGCAATAAAGCCTCAGTTTTAATTAGTGGTTAATTAGTGCATTTTTTTATAAAGTACCCACCCCTCAAACGTAACAATACTAAAGTAACTGGAGGCCTTACCATGACGTCTTTACGCGATTCAGTTGACGACCTAACTGAATCGCTTCCATACAACTAACCCTAAACTGAACCTAATCATCACTTGTTATCAGGTGTTAGTGTCACTTTGGTGAAAAAACATTTATTTTCGAAATATATACAGTAAGTGTAACTTACCTAACTACCTACCTCTACCTACCTTAAATCTAAAGTAGGTCCTTGAGGCATTGTACCTAGGATGCTGGCGGCATTTCCTCGTTGTATTGCAATGCTGATACGTTGTGCGAGGAAGCCACCAGCTCTTCGGTAACCAGTAACATCAACCAGACGTTTCGCGATTTCTACGAAAAATTTGGGGACCCCATGGACCAAGATTGATTTCACTTTGGTTGATTAAAAACTGAATTTCTGTTTTCACATTTCACTAGATAATTAAATAACAGTCAAACTAAAAGTCATACCATAAGTAGAATTTTAGGTTGAGTTTTATTTGCCTCAACGTTTCTAGGTCACTTGGCCAACAAGGATCAGCAGCAGCACTCTTTATGGCTTAGTAAATGCAATTGAATGAAACGATCGAAGCAGAAACAAAGTTAAATATATATATCCATTACGAAATAGCTACACGCCACAGCTACTAAATTCGCCTTCAGAAGTAGCAACTTCTGAAGGACACAACCGATGCATTTAACCAGCCAAGTACAAGGACATTTATAGCGTACCCCAGGGGAACGTTCTAGGACCCGTGCAATTAAATCACGTTATAGTTGCAAGTGTACACTCACACTAATCAAGCGGCACTCAGACAAATGCGCGCCCCATTAGTGGGACACGGGCTCTGGAGGGTCATTTGGGAAACGCGGGCCCAGTGAGAGCGGAGGCGGACGCGGGAGCGGGCCACTTTGTACTGAGGATGTAGATAAGCTAACCCTAGCAGAAAAACTGCGGATCCTGGTACGTAATTTAGTAAATAATTAAACAGGGTTTTTAGTAAGCGCAATCTTAGTGAAAGAGATAACGGAAACTCAATTAAGTTGGAACAGAGCTGACGTTATCTGGGCATGACATATGGTTATTGAAAGCGACAGGCAATGTGTTGTAAACACCATTCCTACAAATGAAAAGTTGACGCTATGATATGATCGATATTCACTAACCAGGGCCCTTACCATGACGTCGTAACTCGATTCAGTTTAGGTTCTTAACTATGCTCAGTTGTATGGAAGCGACTCGGTTTAGCTCTAAATTGAATCGCGATAAGACGTCATGGTAAGAGCCCTGGGCTTTAGAACGTCCCGTTTAAAGTCCAGTTTGACACATATATGAAATTCAAAATTCAAAAGATCTTAGATTTTATAACTGGTTTCTTAGTGAATTTTAATTCCGCTCTCAATCACGCCGCCTCCCTACCCGTTTAACGAAAGGGTTAATTACAACTGCGAGATATTATGAATGTCCCTGCGCCGGGAAACTGCCGTATTGCCGCCCGCCAGGAACTGCCGCATTGTCGCAGGAGTGTGAGTTATTGCCGGTGAGCAGGAAATTTGTGGAGTTTTTAATAGGCGTTGGAAATTTCGTGAATTTCATTCTCCAAGTTTTGGAATTTGCTGGCAAAAATTTTCCTTTACCCTGCTTCGTACAAAAAAGTTTAGCTAAACAACTTAATAAGCATGTGCCACAGACCAGAAATATACTACAGACGCGTAACTGGGCGGGGCCCGCGTTACACTGCATTAGCAACATGTTGCATATGCTACGTATAGTTTCCCGCAGACGTTTTTTTTTTGGAAAACGTATTTAGCGGTTTACTTCAGTACTTTTCCTGTACTTGTGCTATCTTGTTTTTTGCCAAATTTCTATACATTTTGATTCCCACTGCAAATGTAGGTATGGGAAATAGGTAAGTATATAATTTTGCATGTGCGAATGAGACAGCCCGCTGTCAGTGACGTCAGCGTTAGTGAGAGACACCATAGGAATGTCTCATCTTCTTTTCTTTGCAACATGACAAATAGTAAGGAAGGAGTAATAGTATGGGTAAGTAAGACTAGCGTCGAAAATATAAGGTAACGGAAATATTTAAGATTAGAAATTAAGAATAGGAAGGATTCACCTTGTAACAAAGATGTACAGTACAACAGAACTTGACAATAGGAGTCGAAAGAAACAGTTAAAAGTAATTAGTTCAAACCAACAATTGCCGTACCGTCATTAAAGGTTTCCTGCAATCAGCCAAAGTCGATGATTCAGCGGTTTCTACAACACCTTAATGCACTCACATACAACCTTATCACATTCTGTTAGAGTTCATAATTGACTGATTGAGATGCATTGGTTAATATCGAAGATATGTATGCATATTTTCCCTATTAAAAAGGAATAAGGTGCATTATTGCAAATGTTTCTGATGTTGATCGTAGAAGAAGCAATACGGTTAGACGTGGGAAAATTCTGTACCTAGTCTATGGCAGCAGAATAATGGTGGATGTATACCGGTAACTATTGTATGTATATCTTGTACATAAATAGTAAGAGATTATGCTACGGGTACTTTTTAGATAGAATCACCATAGTTTATTTCAATATTATTTGATAACGTACTGGTCAAAGTAGTTAAGAATAGCTTTAAACTATTTTGGTATTTGTAGCTATATTTAGAAATGGTGATGCCAAAAAATATTAAAGTAGAAAAAGTTTTCCAAACTTTAATATAATGTTTGGATTCGGTATCAGTAACGCGATAATGTAATCGGATGTTATTTCCATACAAAAAATAACCGCTTCCATTCCCTATCGATGCTCGCTTTAGTCATATCATATGACATTGCCAAAATTGACTTTACCAAAAATGTGCTTGTTCCATTTAACTCCTTACCAGTGAATATTTTTTACTATAGGGAAGTTTGACCAACACCAAAATAAAAATGTCTAATTTATATGATTTTCGCATAGGTATTGAGGAGTCCTCAATACCTATGCGAAAATCATATAAATTAGACATTTTTATTTTGGTGTTGGTCAAACTTCCCTATAGTAAAAAATATTCACTGGTTCCGATAGGTAAGTCAGCTAAGCAACATGCATCGCCTTATGGAATTTTATTCTGCGGTCTAAAACCTAACTCGTTCTCAAACAATGTCCGCTTTTCACACTTTCTACCGGTTATCATTGCCATTTTTAGGGTTCCGCGCCTAGTACACAAACCCCAAGTTGTCCGCTACATGACTGCCTGTCCGTAAATTCAGCTTGCAACGTGCTGTGTCTTTCACGTAAATCGTACTATCAGCAGATAAACAAGGACACCGTCAAAAATTTTTACAGAGTAATTGTGTCTCTTTTTTGATATCACAATTATTAAAAACTAAACTACAACTATAACTACTATAACTATATGAATATGAATATAAACAAAATGAAAAATTACAAGTAGGTATATAGACTTGACATTTCTTTTGGCGGATCTTTGTATTTATTTACTGTTTCTTTGAACCGTAAAACATCAAACTTATTATGATTTTATGATCATAAACAAACAAATACCGAATTTTATTTTCAATAGTGTCCGACCGAAACATTTTATGCCAAAACAGAAACCGAAGGTTTTTTATTCTTGTTTCCGCCGAAACCGCATCTTTGATAAGTAAATGTGATTAAAACGCAGAATAAAATGTCAGTGAGCCGTTTCTTTCAGATAAAAACATCTTCATCACGTCCTCACTTTTCTCGGATTGAAATTTTAGCGTTGTCATAGTGATTTCATATTGCTAGCCGAGCCGTGCCGAGCCCACCCGACGTCAGTCGAACGCGACCCGAAAGTACCATATTATATATTTCGGCTGGTTTTTGGCCGAAACCGAACCAAGGTCGAAACCGAAACCGAATTTTTAAGCAGTAACATCTGCGAACAACACCAAATTTCAAAGAAAGGAAAGAAGTACCTAAAGCATAAGCAATGAGTTTTTCCAAATCCACCTCGGACTTGGCCAGTTTTTTATTCAATTAGCGTACAGTAATAAAGTAGGTAATCGTATTTTAATAGAGGCTATTAATGGTAGTAATTAGTGTAGTAACAGAGAATGGTCAGATTTAGTTGTAGAAAGCGTTGGTGGCCCGGTAAGAGCGTGCGACTTCCAATCCGAAGGTCGCGGGTTCAAATCCCGGCGGCTCATACAGTCGCCATCAGATATATCGGAGCGTCCGAGGTCGTCAAAAATATCTGAACACGCCTCTATTGTCAAGACGTTAGAGTGCTTGTTCAGATATTTTGAACGCTTCGAACGCTCCTATATATCTGATGGCGACTGTACTAATGAGTTTTTCGGAACTTTGACTGTATTCATTTCTTTGTAGTTGACTGTACGGCTTCATAAATATATATGCACCTGTATTCAAATTTGAACCTTCTTCACCAGTAATAAGTTCCGAAGTGTATAGATATTTATAGACGTGACGGTACCTATCTCATTGACGCTGTGACGCACATATTTTTCTTAATAATACGAGTGGGACAATTTTTACGTATACGCATAGATTTTCTCTGAATCCAATTCAAACTCAAAAATGTGTTCTGCAAGAATGAATTTTTGTAGACTAGGTACATTCTATACCTTTTAACTTTTAACTTAACTTTGTTGAGCATTTTAAAGACTCATTCAAGAAAAAATATTTTGAACGTCCATTATTTTCCTCTTAGTACCTTATTTCTTATTAGTGTCTATGAAATTTAGGCTAATTAATAATTTTAAGGAATAACATTAGGTATTAAGTTATCTAGTTTGTAATCTAACCACCTATGAGCCATCTGATACTCGAAATAAATATTTTTCATTTCATTTCATTTTATTTATTTCCCCCTTTATTCCTTTGTACTACTTCTGGTCAAGGTATCTAGTATCTACTAAAACTCCTTCTATGTTTGCTCATTGTGACTGTCGGTTAACCACGGAACCCTACACTTACACTGAGCGTGGCCCGACATGCTCTTCACCGGTTTTCATGTATTTAGTCTAAAAATAACGCATACAAATTTTAACACGCTCGAACTTCTTACAAATTGATGAACTCTTTCATTCTGTCTCAATATCGACAATGGACATTTAACCCGGGAAATATACGGTTTTGAAAGACATTAAATTATAATAGCCTGATTTTCTCAAATTACGTTTGACTGGGATATTTATAGATAATATATACAAAAATCCTACAAACTTTTATTCCGGAAGTAGGTAAATAGTAAAAAAATAAAACTTAACGAAGTCTATTTTTAAATTTACGGTAGTAAATATTTTTCTTGTTTGTGAACATGATGTCATATAATTTGTCTTATGTGTTAAAAGCGAAACCGAAGAAAATTTATTCATGTAAAACGGTAAAACTTACAAAATGTACGGCGTGGGTGATAGATGTATTATTTCGCTAGAAAAAAATGGTAATGCTGACCTATTTTAAACAACTAAAAAAACATAAATACAGAAAAATCTTACAAGAAAAACGATTGAAACATGTGTGTACATATTTGTGACGATTTGCATGAATCGATATTTTGTTGGACCCACAAATTATCAGTTACGTTAAAAAATCAGCTATTATTAATTATTTCCCAAATCATCAAAATTTCCATACAATTTGTCAGTTCAATGACTGGATTAATTTCTAATTAGTCGTAAGTGGGTTCGACTTACGACTTGACATTTCTACTGTCGATAAAGTTCTGTGGGTAATTGTTACATGTTTAATGTCTACTGCATGGTTTGTTTATACAAACCAATCATTCAATTAGTTTTAGCGCCGACTAACGGCCGTTAGGTGGTTAAACAAAGCCGATATGAATGTTATCTTTTTAAATAAACACGTGGGCTTCCTTTGTTTGGAACCGCCATTGCGCAGGTCTTATTGGTGACACCTGTGGTCAAGGCATCTATTAGATTGATTTGCCTAAGGTGGAATATAATACACGTGTCTATAATAATCGTATTAGATTTAGAAAAAAACTGGCCAAGTGCGAGTCCGTCTCACCCACCGAGGGTTCCGCAAAGGCACGGAACTCTCAGTGTGCGACAATTATACAGTTGTCGGATTTTTCCTGTACTTGTGCTACAAGCGTTGGGTCTTTGCCAAATTTCGTGATTCTAGGTCAATGGGAAGAATTTGAGGTTGAAGTTGAGGAACATCCGCGAAAAATTTAAAGATGTGTGTGTAACCGTGTATCAGACACAAAAATGATAAACAGGTTGATATCACAACTTTTCTTGAGGTCGATTGAAATAAGTAGGTACCTACCCAAAACAACAATTTCACTTCAGATATTTCTCTCGCAACCTTACTCGTATAAGCCAACAACATTACGAAAAACTTTGAGTTTTTAATATTTTATTTGACCTAATTTTTTAACGATTACTGTCTTTACAAAAACAACACAAACAAGTCTGTGAAAAATGATCGGAAACAACATCTATATATTATTCTTTACAATTTTCGCAGATTAAGTAATATCCCGTAACACAACACTTGTGTTGACATCTAATCTAACAATAATATTTATTATTTACTTATCGTATAACAAACATGTGATGAAACGAAGCTATTTATTGATAGTAAACATAGTCTTGCAGTTTTCGTGAGCAAAGTCCACTGGCGGGCATACATGTTGCGGTAATACCTGCGCTAGTAAACCAGCAGACTAGAACCTAACTCCTGCCGTCCAAAGGCCTATACCTAGGTATGTATAAAGGTATCCTACTGTCGGTGACTGGTTGGGTTGTGGCTTTTTTATATGTTTTTAATACGTTTTTGAATTTGACATGTATTTTCAGCCTGTCAGCCGTACCGAGAACATTGTTTATATTTGTGACTGTGCTATAATCATAAAATAAATTAAATACCATCTAATTTATATACAGTCCACACCAGTCTAGCCACCGGCTATCACCTACACCTTAATAATATTTAAAATCTGTTCAACGTAGTTCCTCAGCAACAGATTCAAAATTCACTGTTAGCGGGAGGAGGTTATATGGAGACGTCTTGTGTACCACCATACAGTGACACAGGAAGAATCGATTTTAGATTGCTACGGTCGCGTGAACAGGTAAAAAATACCTGCACAGGTCTTCCAATTCACGCTACGATCGACATGCGCAGGTGTACCCGCACAGTAAACCGCTCCGGTGGACCGTAACGTGAGTTGCCTGCTTACGGTTTGGGCATAGGTTATGTTTATGTTTGTGTTTACTAGGTATTTGTCGATAAAGGTGCTGACTTGCACTGATCGAGGGTCAGGTCCGGTCACGTAGTGGTGTTTACGTACATATCTATTATATTAGGTAAACAGAGTTGAGAAAGTTTTAATACCTACAAGAAAATCTATTTGTAGAAATGTTAGCTTTTTCCTTTTCCTCTCTTTTAAACGAGTTAAATTTTGCTTTTTGGTATTATTGGAGATACTTGTGTCGTACGAACACAGATACATAAAACATTTGCCTTCTTTAAATATCAGTATTAAGTACCTAAATCTGAAAAAAAAAACAAGCCTAATAAATACTCACTCAATATTATTAAACAAAGATCTAAAATCAAGAAAACGCCCTGTATTCTTAAAAAAAAATATATTTCCAAACTGAGGTATTTTTATAGCGTTTAAATACGTTTATTTCAAGAGTTAAAAGTAAGTAAGTATGTAAAGTCTATGATTAACCGTATCTTTTTTGGCGTGATTATGGTCCAGTGACAGGAATCTGTCGGACTCAATTTTTTGAACAAACAAAAGCTTCCGTTAAGGAAATGTTACACATTTCAATTCACAATATAGAACCGGTTGTAGGGTAGTCTGTAGATCAGTCACCCAGGCACTGCATTGTGGAGGAACAATGCAGGCACGCCCGCGTGGGAGACTGCTCAAATAGATGCTGAATGCATTGCTATTTGCTATTTATTATTTATTTATAACCAAGAACGGTTTACACCAATTACACTTGTTATTCTACAACATTATTATTGTTACAGTCTGTTAGGTACATAAGATGAGTACTTATTGTAATTAGGTACACATTCACCCAAATCATTCATTCATACTCTCTCGCAGTAAGCAAGGCACCTGGATGTAAGTTTGGACCAACAGTCTGTGAATATGTCCACATCTATGTCATTACGCAGAAGCCCATTCATCGAGTTGAGCATATCACATAGTGGAGAGTGGCGGCGAGCTGAGGTCGCGCGTGGCCCGGATCCATCCGACAGTTGTAGGTACGGGCGCCGGCGTGACTTGTTCGGAGGAACAATGATGTTGTTGAGGGCGTTGTGCAGTTCTATGCTATTTATTTTATTTCGTAGCACCTTACACGTCGTCATCAACCGCTCATTGCTCCTTCGCACTTCGAGAGAATTAAACCCTAGGCAGCCAAGTAGAAACTGGGTTGGGTACATAAAGGGATAGTATCCATAAAGTTTTTTATATAAAAAGCGCAAAAATGCTTTTTGCACCTTTTCAAGCATAAGTTTGTACTTGGCTTCGCTAGGGCTCCAAACAGAAGCACTCGCTTCAAGTTTGCTCCTAACCAGCGCGTTATAGAGCAGTTTGATGGTGCCAGGATTGCGAAAGTCCTTGACATTTCTCGTCATAAATCCAAGTCTTCGATACGACTCCTTAGCGAGGGTAAGGATATGGTCGTGGAAGGTCAACTCGCGATCAAACTTCACTCCAAGGTCTTTGACTGTAGCTACACGATTTATGGGTAGTCCTTCCATCGTGTAGCTATAGTCAATGGGACATTGTCGTCTCGTATATGTCATTACTTGACATTTGCTGCTATTGAAGTGGAGTTTGTTCACGATGCTCCAACGATGTACCCGGTCTAAGTCCTGTTGAAGTGCTAGGGAATCGGATTCCCTCTCTATACCCATTACCAGTTTCAGGTCATCTGCGTAGAGTAGGCATTTTGCGTGCTGAAGGTCTTTTACCAGGTCGTTGACCATGATCAAGAACAGCAATGGCCCCAAGCTCGATCCCTGACTAACCCCCGAACGGGTGTGGTAGGTAGAGGAAATAAAAGACCCGAATTTAACAAACTGTGTCCTGGATCGGGGTTTGAAGCCACGAACTTAACAATGTCATCTCCATCTGTTTTGATATACCTATTGATAACCGAATGGTTTACACGAGTAAACCATAACATCCATGTGTCACAGCACTATATTAGCCGGCAAAATACGTTTGGGTATATCCGCGCAGATCTGCCAATCAATGCATGGTAAATTTATCTGGCGGATGCCTGGCGGACATACCCTAGGAATTGCCCGAACGTATATATATGGGCGGCTAATCGCTTTCACGTATTGACAGATGAGCATCGTCCGCCATGGCGTCGTCTTGAGATTAGAGATTTACACAAACTAATCTGTTTAAGTTAACATAAATCCTGTTTAGAACAACGCACATTGGCGTATGTATACGCATAATGCCAACTCGTAAAATAAGGTAGGTTAGATTCGTTAGGTATCTTCAGATGCCCGAAGCGCAAACTGCACAGAAATAGTTGATGACAGAATTAGCAAAAAACTATTGATTATTCAAAATTGCAGTGCATGGTCATAGCGCGTGTTGGTCAATTAAAGTATATTGTCATTCTGCGCGTTAATTGCAATGGTCGTTTTGCGTATTTGTCGATGTGCGTAGAGACGTACTATTACGGATATGATAGTTGTGATAAATTGCGTCATGGTATTTGCCATTTACATATTTGTTAGAAAGCCGCGATCCGATGCATTCTTGTTAGTGCGGAAAAGATGTACACTACCACAACATAGTTATTTATCACATTCGATTACTGCTGTTTTGAAATTATATCTGACACAATCTTATTTGTATAGCCATAAGAGTTTGACACATATTTTTGCGGCCTTAACAGAGGAAGTTACTCTTGCAGGTGACTATACAGAAAAATATCCGTACCTATAGTTAGAATCTTTGGCTTATAAAAGTCTACCACGACTTTTCGGTATACTCATTTTAAAATCTATCAGTTCTTATTTTGGCTTTGCTTACATTTTCCTCGACAGACAATTCGCGAGTTTGTTTCTTGGACAGACGTAAGCTTCGCAAATCTACTTGAAGGCCCTGGGGAACGAGGGCCGCGCCAATTTGGGCCAACTTTTGTTATCAGCATTATGAGGTTGCGAGCTGATAGATTATTAATAGAATTAATTTCGAAGCTGAAGCTGGAGGTGCAGGGTGTAGATAGACAGGTACGATTCATGTAACTGTAGCCTTTTCTGTCACCTTTACTTGACTGTCAAATTGAGGTCAATGAAAAATAGCAATCGTGTGAGTAGGTATGGAGAATAGTTTAACATAACATAACCAGACGCTCGACGACGATGAATCGCGAGAAAATTCGAAAAAAGCTATCCTTCTTTTTTGAGTGGTAATAGCGTAAGACAGAATGATTATCTTTATGCAAAACAGGTCCGGCAATACTATAGGTAAGTTTTTTTTTTATACTACGACGGTGACAAACAAGCATACGGCCCGCCTGATGGTAAGCGGTCACCGTAGCCTATGGACGCCTGCAACTCCAGGGGTGTTACATGCGCGTTGCCGACCCTTTAAAAACTTTAACACTCCTTTTTTGAAGAACCCCCATATTGTAGTCCTTTGGGAAAACAGTGGCAGGGAGCTCATTCCACAGTCGGAGCGTCCGCGGGAGGAAGTTCCTCTTAAACCGCACGGTACGAGACCATTTAGGCTCCAGGGTATGCGGGTGAACACCCTGCCGACGGCGAGCGGTGCGGTGGTAGAATGCAGCCGTTGGCATCATATCAAACAATTCCTCAAAGTAAGTAAGTATAACTGTCTAAGAAATAATAATGCCCGGAGTTGGACACTAACTATAGAAACTAGGAAAGCTATTTTAAACTCCTTGCCATAATTCGATTCCAAAAAGCTATATAATCTCACTCACTCTCTTATTCTTTTTTAATCATGTAAATCAAAGGACCTTCTAAAGAATTAAATGTTATGGGACAGTACCTCGTCGTAGCTATAGCTACTAGCTGTCACTTACTTGACGATAGAGCTCAATGAAAAATAGCAATCATGTGAGTGGATACTTATTTAATTTGAAATTATTTAAGGACCACACGTAGCTAGCTCCTATTTCACTGTGTATGAGTAACTATATAAAAATATGACACTGGGTAAGATGAAACCAATAACTTAACGGTCTAAGTTGATCCACGGAATGTGTCGGGCTATCCATTTTATTTTGGTCTCTGACCGTAGAGTAAAAGACACTTGAATTAATAAGTTTATTATTATTAAGTACTTGCGCAAGTAACTTTTTTGATTGACGGGGAGAATTTGCATTTTCTCACTCATCATCTTAACGCTGTGAAAGCGAGTGCTGTAAAGAGCTCGAAACGTAGGGCCATGGTGTTTATAAACGCGATTAATCCGTTCTAAAGTGTTTTATATGGAAGTTTTTAAGGATAACAATCTACCTCATTTGGTTCTGTGATCGAAACGATCTCTGAGAAAACACGAGTTTGTGTTTTTACGAAGGTTTCTCAGGCACTTTGTATACTAAATAGTTCATAGTATCAATACATTATCTTATACCGGCTTAATCAAGGTCTCAGTCTACTGAGACTGAGAGTAGACCTCGTAATTCCGTGTTTAAGGTGACTAATACGTGAACAATCTGAAGGCGACGACCGATAAGAGGTCCTTGTTCTTAAGTGCGGCTTAATCTATCCGTATCATAGTTATAGACCAATCTTATGCTAGTGTGCGTACCATGAGTTGCATTCGATTGCGACAGCGGCATTCGAAAGTATGTCCGTCTCGCTCCTGGCACTACTCTGGCAGGAGCGAAACGGACTGCGGCATTCGACTGTACAGTCGAATGCCGCAGTCACAATCGAATGCAATTCATGGTAGTCACATAGGTTGGAGGACTGGTAGGTGCCTAAATACCGTCGAATAGTACAGTTAGCAGCAGAAGAAGGGAACTAAGCAGCAAGCGGGATAGATTATTTGACAATAAGAGAGTATGGCGATCATTTTGAGCGGCCCACGGTCCCCGCTACCGTCAGGCGTCAACCACTTGGAACCCTAGGCCACTGTAGGACTATACAGACTATACTATGTCATATTAGTGACGCTATAAATCAGATTGTAAGAAACTGTTTGTCATTTTGACACGGTCCTAGCACTCTAGAGCCACTGCCTAGGGTTCCAATTGGTTGATTGTACTTCTACTGATGCATGACCACTGTAGGTAGGTACCCGCATTCTGATTATTGTTGTATCACTGTCACTGCAATACTTTAACAATAACCCATTCAGTACACGAGATATTAAATAATTGTGGTGTACGGTCAGCTGCAGTTAGTGACCGCTCCTGCATAGAAAGTTTGTATACAACGGGGGTCACTTAACTCTGCAGCTGACTGTACGTGCGCCATAAATATGTCCACAAGGGGACTCATACGCTCAGTATTACCGAGCCAAGCGTTAAGTCGCGCTATAAATAAGGGCCTACTAGAAAATACCCATTAAACTGGGAGCCCGGGTATTTGGGGCATTCTTTGGGGGGTGGAGGGTAAGTATTTATTTTCCTTTGACACAGTTAGACAAAACAGTAAACCTGAACGTAGACCAACCTTACGTCATTTCCTAAAATATAAATTCCCACGAATTCGCCAGAAGCAAACTAAAAAATCAAGCATCCAAACAAGAAAAGCAAAAAGATACAATGCATCGCATACCACGCTAATCGAAGCTAAAAAATGTGCTTCACACCTAAACGATCACAACTGCCTTTCACTACTATTCAAGTTAGCACTTTTTATCTTCGCATAGAGTTCATTTTTGTATGGCATGCGCTGCAGATAGGCTTTTATATTTACGATCATAATAATGCAGGTATACCGAATGGTGGATGACGTAACGTACCGTGAATCCCGAAGAGACTTCCCCTTTTTTTACCCTCAAATTATTGTTACTGTCATTATTGTAATTTGTAAATAAACAAAACGTTGTGTTACGGAAAATAGTTAGTACACTTGTAAGATACACGTGTTTCAATTAAATTACCTGTTATAATTATGCAGCGAGTAGGAAAATGAGTAAGTAAATATAATAATGTGCCTAACTTCAGTCAAAATGGGTCACTCAAGTCGTCATTTAAGTTAAATTGCGGGAAAATTAACGAGTCATATTTTATTTCAAGATTGAGCGGTTTCCATTACGTATCTAGATCTACGTACTAAGCCCGTACATAAAGATTACTAGCTTTTGCCCGCGGCTTAGCCCACGATAGAAAGAGACAAAAAGTAGCCTATGTCACTCTCCATTCCTTCAACTATCTCCACTCAAAAGATCACGTCAATTCGTCGCTCCGTTTTGCCGTAAAAGACGGACAAACAATCAGACACACACACTTTCCCATTTATAAGTCTTTCCCATCACGGAACAATGGTGTTCCGGACCTTTGGGAGGCGTGCGCGGAGCCGAAGCCAACACGCAGAGGCCCTTTCGACAATTTAATGAAATGTAAGGGGTACACCGAGCGGATGTTGCACCTGCCCGAGTCATGGGACGCACGCAGAGGCAGCACCCGCCAGGGTGTATAGACTATTGAGATTTAATGGAATCTATAATATGCTGGACTATATTAGGTGAAAGCGGTGGACTAAATACTGGGTTATGGAGAATAAAATCGGACGTCTGCCTAACAAAACGGTAATCAATTTTATTTCCATTTATAATATTATTATGGATGTTAATTTTTTGTAGTATGAATTTATTTGAAGAACACATTTAAACCAAGTCAACGAAAAAGGTAACAAAAAGAAACCGCTTTAAATTTTGATATCCCAACATAAAAATAAAAAGAGTTTCGGCATTAAACCTTTTAAATAATAGTAAGTACAGTCAGCTGCAGAGGTTCCATTATCTCTGCAGCTGACCCCATATCTATAAAGTGTGTATACAGGGGAGGGGGATTTATCTCTATCTCTGCAGCTGACCGTACCAGAGAAATTGAGTTTCTCCTAATTTAGCTCTAAGTGAATCGAATAAAAAAGACAACTAGTTTCCTAATGCGTGACACATGCTTACCTAAAATGCAGTTAATTCACAGTTAGTATCAGTTATGGACCGTATTACAATACAATAAGGTTGAAAATAGTCCCTGTTTATTTCAAGAGATTTCAAATTTTGATTGAATATAGAGTAAATAAATGTCAAGGGGCTAAAATGTTTGTCACGGCATTGCTTTTTTTGTGGCAAAAAATATGAGGTCTTTAGGTGGTATTGGTACTAATAATTTATAACTATTATATATACATATATGGATGGACATACTAGTTTCGAGGACACTCTTAGAAAATACAAAGAACGGGCGTTTGACGTCTCTTCTGGCAGCTGCTGTCATTCCCACTAATATTATAAATGCGAAAGTTTGTATGGATGTTTGTTAGTCTTTCACGTAAAAACTACTGAATGAACTGATTTTAATGAAACTTTACAATAATATAGCTTATACATCAGAATAACACATAGGCTACAATTTATAAAGATTTTGCGCATACATCGCGCTATCGAAGTTACAAATGTCTGTTATGTAAATTTAACTTCCAACCATTTCAATTTCATCGGTTCCCTCATAACACCTGCAGAAGATATATCTGTATCGTCCCTCTCTCCACATTGTCTAAACTCACAGATAAAATACAAAGACACGGTTTTTGTTAAAATTATTAACGCCTTTACACCCTATTATCTACAGTCGGCGGAAGATAATAAATATAACTAGGAATAGGACTAGGAAAAGATATATTTACATTTCTACTCAACACCTTCATAACAAGTTGCAAAAGTGGAACCATATCTTTGACGTCAACTGTACATCAAAGAAACTGGGCTCCACTATGACTACAAAAGTAAAAGTTGTTATATTTGTTTCACTTCTCCAAATCAGTTCCGTGAAATTTGCGAGACAGTTCCACAAAACGTGGAGAAAATAATAGTTAGCTACTAGGTAGTTTATTTAAAACTAAAATCTATTTCTTATATAAACTTTGACGATTTTCACAATTCCTAATTCATAATATATTAAAACGGAGCTTACTCGCGTAAAACTTTATATATTTACCTCCGATGACGACTATACTATACGCAAAACTAACTGGCGACTGGAGTCATAACTCTCTTTTAGTCTTACTGGCGCTTGGCAAACGTGAAAGAGATGACGAGATGAGAATGTCAAATTCAGCCAGTCATTATTTGGGAAGTTTATCTACTTACTTACACAACCATTTTATTTGATTTTTTTTAAATAACTGTCGGGCTTTAGTCTCTTTCTAACAAACATGAATGTCAATAGACGAAAACTATTTTTTTATTTGAAAGGCATTTATTAAAAATATATATTTACTAAAACGGGAGTTAATTGTGTAAGACTCTGTCGAATCTGTCGCTGCGACCACGGGGACAATGTCGCCCTTGAAACGTCGGAGATTGCCCCTTAAGCTGTCAACACAGCGAATCCTCCTTTTTTTTAAAGGGTCGGCAACACCCCTGGAGTTGCAGGCGTCCATAGGCTACGGTGACCGCTTACCATCAGGCGGGCCGTATGTTTGTTTGTTACCGTCGTAGTATGTATTTAAAAAAAAGATTACAGATCGATTCACGAAAGCTGGCGCGGAATGTCTATGAAACTAATGACAGGTCCATACATTTTCCGCGCCAGCTTTCGTGAATGTTTTATACGATTAAGCCTGGTTTTAGTAAATATATTTTTTATGAATGCCTTTCAAATTAAAAAATAGTTTTCGTCTATTGACATTCATGTTTGTTAGAAAGAGACTAAAGTCCGACCGTTATTTAAAAATGTGTGAAAATCGTAAAAGTTTAAATAAATATAAAATATAGATTGAAATTCCTAAGAAGCACGACATGCGTTTAGCGTCTGCGTATAAATTAGTGGTCAAAATTATAGCCCTATGTATAGCTATCCCTTTTTATCTAGTACAGTTAAGTGATGCGGCATCACTAATCATGGGAACTTATTCCAAAGTCTAAGTAAAGTGCTGGCTGGCTGGTATATTTAAAGACCTCCAAGAGACCTCTCTCTGTCACTCCTATTGAAAGTTGAACAACTATCCCTTTCAGTTTCAAGCGTATCCTGGTGAGTACGAAGAACTAATTTCTTAATCACATAGCAGGTTCACTATAAAACACATAATTTCGTATGCTAAGTAGTATAACCAATAAAATTAAACTTTTACTCTATGATTACATGTCATTCACGTACAGACTAGACGATATTGCGTAATGGTGCGTCCACATTCAGCAAACTAATGATCGACGAATAACAGGGGAGCAACTATAAGCGAGTGTCGTCTGTTAGAGTGAGATAGTAGGTGGTATGTTCGTTATGGACGGAGTGTAAGAAGACAGTCACGACCATAAAGAATTACCATAAATTGACGTCTAGCAAACGGTGGCCGTCTTTCGACGTCGTGATTTTCGATTTACACACGGTTCTGATTTTTGTTTCTTTACAGGACGTTTTATTGGGCCATTGAGGAACTAATGAGATTTATATAACCGTCAAAATGGCTTTGAAATCGTAGACAGTTACGCTGTCCGAATATGGCAAATTAACGTTCCTTGGATCCGGTTCGAAGGACCAAAAAGTTGTATAGTGTCTTAAGAGCGACAAATAAAGCAAATTTGATTTCATTAAAAAAAACGTCAACAACGTGCTTGTTACATCCAATGTGCAGTCAAGTGCATAAATATGTACCTATCGATATTATCGTCTCATGCTACGCTCTTACTACCTACACCGGAATAATGTATTATGAGTAAGTTGCATTTGCTATTTTACACTAACTGTATTTATTACATACAGCTAGCTTCAAGCCTACGAGGTTTCTATAGAATATCAATTCTTAGTCACAGGCAATTTGTTTCGTAAATGGACAAATTGCATACGTTACTTTCCCAAACACAAATTCAAAGCATTTTTTACATAAAAACTCTAAAAGGCAGATAACGAACGTCTTTCGTCTAGTTGACGCCACGTGAAAGTATCCCAGGGTCTAAGTGTTTACTTAAATCATACGAACGAGAGTTCAAGAAAAAAACACTTAACACGCCCGCTTGAGGTTATAAAGCAAAAGGGCATAACTCACGGTGGATGTGTCAAAGGCATGTTAACACTTTTGCACCTTACTTTCAGATTCAGAATATTTATTCGATTGACATAGGTACATTGTATTGGTCTTCAATTTAGAGCATAATATCGTGAAACACTATGTTTTGCCGGTAGGCGTACGAATGTTTTTTTAAATACTTACATGCTTAGGTCTTTACTTCATCAATCATCACTGTTGGCTTTAAGTACAGCATCTCTATTAACTGAGTTGCCCCAAAAGATGACTCCATAGCGCAGTATCGATGTAACAAGTCCGTGATAAGCTTTCTTTGTAATAAAGCAAAAATGTATTCTTTTTGAAGTGTATTTCATTAACTAGTAGTAGGTTACAAAGCTACCCGACTACATAGGAAACAAATGCCTTAGCCTAGCCATTGACGTTTTGTCTAAATTGGCAAAAACACCTTCATCATCATCATATCAGCCGTAAGACGTCCACTGCTGAAAAATCCTATTGTCAGATAATTTGAATAACCATTGAGATGGAAATTAATTATATTTCTACTGTGACGACAGCATGATGCAGATATATTAGTTTAAGTATAATATGTAAGTACCTACCTATCCAAGAGTATAAACAGGCCCAATTATCTAATTTATTCCCATAAATATACTCAAGTAAAACGCACGTATTAAATTAAAAAGATACAACCCACCGACGCATCTTAAACTCGAAACGCAGGACCCATAATCCGCACCGAGCACGAATATTAACTCAACATCTTGGAATCTCGAGCGTCGGTGGAATACAGAATATCCCCCATTGTGTCTCCTTTCATCCATATGTATCATAACCACCAACGTTGTCCCAGGGGAATTTACACTCTAATATATAGTAGGAAGATTCAATTTCATTTGTCATTCGAGTTCATAGAAAGAATACAACATGGAAGGATTGAAACCATCGATATGCAGCGGCAACTTGGGACAGAAGAATATGATCCCTAACGTAATGTGACAAGATTCAATTGAGCTTGTCGTTCGAGTTATCTGTCATAGATGGTTTTGAAGAACATGGATTGAAACAATGCAGGTTTTGATACAGATTGCCATTGTATCGGCGGTTGTTGTTGAATTTCCATCGGACGGATATGATCACATAGTTGTCATTATTGGAAATGTTTACGTTAGGAACAATTACCGGGTTTACATATTACGCTAAAGGCATTATCGTGTTTTGTTAATTGTGAGAAATGTGGATGGAATGTTGATTATATGGCGCTGCTCTACGTTGTAATTGAGAATAATTATGTTAAAAGGTCTCCTAAAGCTTAAGCTGTGACATCGTCAGTTTCCATGCAATTGATACAATGCAGTATAGCTCTTTCATTCGATTACTGTATGTACCTCATAGCAAAAGAGAAGGAGATACATTTATGGCTTCGGTTTTTTAACAGGCTAATATTTTATTTATTTAAACTTTAATGCACAAGACAGAAATATGTACATCTGGCGGACTATTGCTGTGGGTATTTTGTGTGTGATAATTTAATAAGTAGGTAAGTACTACAAAGTTTATACATACCTACCAGACGTAAGAAATAAGCTCTAGTAATTAAGTCCCTTTTAATGTAGTTGATGCTCATTAAAATCCCTTGTATTTAGTATCAAACTTAAAATTGAATCAAAATGCTTCTTAAAAGTAACAAATATGTGATCTTTTTCATGTTTACTCGGCAGCTATGTGTGGTAACAGTTTTAATGAACCAATTTACGTCGTTTCATTCAAAATCATAAGAAGGCAGTTTTTTCCTTATAACATAAATCATTACTTTCCTCAACCTACACTATTGCTACAAACAACTAGAGCATCTCAGTAATAATATTAACGACGTCAAACAAAACATGACGCTCTTTACTAACGTAGTCGCGTAAAAAATGCAGTAACAGGTTCAAAGAAACATATACCTTACAAAATGTACTGAAGCTCCTATTTCATACGAGATAAATCTCACAACCATTCCCAACGGTCAAAAGGACCATGACCTTATTCATTTCAACCTTAGTCCTAATAAAATAAGGTAGAATTTTACGGTTAAAGAATCTTTATTCTCATAAGAATTACAAATTCACTTACATGAGAACATCTTAAAACTAGAAAAATATTTGAGTTAAACGTACAGTGCATACAATTACAAGGTTTATTACAAAAAAAATGTGAGGGTAAGTAAACAATCGGCATGCAAACACTTACAAACTAGTTCTGTTGCTGTGCGTCGGCGCATCACCGGGCGCGCAGCGATAAGGAGCTACGGTAACATTAACGTATGCTAAACTTGACGGATAATGGATGCGGTATTGACACTGGACGAGATTGAGCGTACTATATCCTCGTGGCGCCCACGCGCCTTTTGATAAACCAAAATAAACATGGCGACTCCAGCCCAGAACTTTTTTCAAGTAACTTTCAATTACCGCTCATGCGCCTTTCAGAAGGTCATATTAATAAACTCTGTCTAGATTTTTGAAATTTCGCGGGTCAAAGAAATAATTTATTCCGATCTCTGAACGATATATTAGGGAACAGTTTCCGGTATGCTACCATTAGCTGTCACAATTGACAGATGTAATTTTTTTGACAAATGGACGGCGGTGTGGCTGGCTCACGAATACGTGGTAAGTAAATCGCATTTTATTATGATAATCCGTGACTGTCGAGTATGTTTTTATGCAAAAGTTGCTAATGAAGGGGTAATTCTTAAACGGAGATAATTATTTCGCATTTTTATAGCTTAAATTCTTCGAAATCTTGGTTTGAAATAATATGTACTTTGTGAAGTCGGTTGGGTCGAAGCTTGTACTAAAAATATCTTAATGTTTTCAGTTTGTGGCTTTATGTTATGCTGGTTTATGAAATATTACTAATATAAAAATGCTACTTTTTCGCTAATAATTTAATACTCTTTACACTACTAAGTTTTCGTGTCTAGTCTGTGTATATACACTTATCTAGCACTATTCTAACCCAGTATTGTTAGCCAGCGGTTCAGGATTTCATTGATCACCTATACGTAAGGTGTTTTAATCACAGGTTTGCGGGATGAAGAAATTCAAACCTTCATGGGCGATGGTAACCTAGACAATTCGGAGTTTGAAGATGACGGAGAAGCGGATGCAGATTTTACAATAGATCATGGGGACAACGCAGACAATAGAGAATAAGAATTTAATGAGTAAACCAAACCTAAGCCTCGTAATATGAGACTGATTAAAGAATAACTGTAATAGAAGCAAGTCATTTAATTGAAATAAACATATTCATCCTAAAAAAGTAATTAATTTTACATCACTTAATAATTCCTTCCAATCTAGTAATTGTGGCCCAGTGGCCTTTGTAAAGAACAAAAGGTAGACAAATAATTGAATTGAAAAACACATGCTAATATAATCATAATTATACCCCGAAAGTTTCAATTCAAACCGGTAACTCTAACACATAAAAAATTCAACTCGAAATCTTGGGCGGATAGGACTATAACTATTATGTCCTATAAGAAGGACGGTCGGGTCATAGTTAAAGAAGAGCCAAAAAAGCCTTGGGCGCCACGAGGATATATATTTTTTGTAGTTGGTTATGTTATATTTCTTGTTTATTTGTTGTAAGAATTTTGCTCGACGGGGAAGTAAAGCAAGCTTCCCATGCTTAAGGCGTGTGCACACGGGTTCTAATTACGGTATCTGTGCTGCGGGCGATCGTGTGGAACCGGCCTCGCGTTACTACGAGCTTGGGAAAGTTTTGCTTTTGTATGTTTATAATATTCGTAATTATAATAGGTAAGTATATTATAGAGTTTGAAATGTTATATGTATTTGTAACACTCATTGATATCCATTGAGTAGTTATTGCTAGAGAACACATACTCGTACAATACACACCTACTATGTGTAGGCACATGTTTTTTGCCAAACTTTCGATTTTGAGATTTTGACCATTAAGCATGAAATTGAAGGTCGAAAGTGATTTAAACTCTCCTGTTTAAAATAGTTTGATGGATGCCGCGAAATTCATATCTAACATATGTATGTATCCACTAATAATATATATATAGATACTTATTTATACCCAAATCTTGCCATAAAGAGAATGACACATTAAATTCCAAACCAATCACAAAAACAATAATGCTTTTTCTAAAACACCCAACAAATGTCAGACTTAAATCAACAAAAGACAAAATCAATTCGAATAACATTCTGATATCAATCAAACTGACTAATGTTGTCTGGATAGAACTATGCAATTCGAAATCGAAGTAAAGGTTAGCTAAACATCCTTCCTACGTCTAGGAGAATGTCAACGCCTACGCAAATTTCTCAAATTTCAGCTTGCTAAACGCTTTTGTGAGCACTCTTATTCTTTATATTACATTAATTTTCTTGTCTGTTCAGTCTCGCAGTGTCATAAGACTCATAAGCTACCTATGATGGCTTGAATGACTTCTATCTGCCTAGGGTCCCTATCAAAAGCCGGCCATATATTGGTGGCCAATCAATTGATGGTAAATGTGTCCAGTAGATGCCCGGCGGACATAAACGCTATGCAGATTCGACGCAAGGATACAAAATGATAAAATATCTTTTCATCTGCCGTAGCAGGAGAAGAGGTAGCAAATAATTGTTCTCTTCGGTTACTTAATAATGTCTGTTCAACTGACAGAGCAAGAGCATCAAAGTATGCGTCAGGGCCACCCATGAAATAGACTGACCAAATTAGAGAAAAAGTAGACACCCCGTTACCTGTTTACAAAAAAAAGTGATCTAAGAAATCCTCCCAATAGATGTTCAGTGAACAATCTGCCAAGGTTTTGAGGGGCAAAATAGGCACATATGTACCGAAAATCAGTAATTAAAACATAATACATTTAAACACACCAATGACTCAGGTACAACACTCATTGGTATTGCCTTTATAGTCATAGTTTTTGATTTGAGAAACAGAAACCACCTCAAAAAGTCACTAAATGTTGCTAAAACAGTTCCCCTTGTAAGAACGTTTCTGACGTCAATCCACAAGAAACATGTTTCTCGAGAATTCTAAAACAATACAATGTCAAACTGATACCGTACGTTACCAAGACATTGGATTACAGGAAGTCAGTAACGAGTTGATTGTATAAAAACTGCAAGTAAAATTTTAAGAATTACTCAAAAAAATATCCCACAATCGAATGGTAGACTATCTCAATACATTTGTTTTCGACTACACCTATTGTTCAGTAGTTACCAGAATGCAACTACATAGCTAAGTATCTGTCTAACAGATTTCAAGAGAAGGCAAAATGATAACGAAATGAAACTCCGATATATCCAAGAGCTAACGCAAGAATGATTTTTAAAGAGGAAGAATGTTTTAAATGTACCTAATTAGTTATATGAAAGGTAAAAACTAAGAAATATATAATATACTCCGGACAGTAGCCGGTAGGAAGTAAATTTTCACTCGATATCCATTCAACTGAACTGGTCAAGGAATTCCCATCGACCGGCGATGACGAGGGAAACAGGTTCCGAATGAGTGACACATGTCTCAGTGAGAGCCCATTACTATAACTAGCCCATTAAATATAGCAACCATTATGATACGCACCTATTGGGTAGGGTATTGAGCACGAAAGAAATTCTTCGCCGAAACAACTAGCCTGTGTTGTGCTTAATTGAGCTACCTAATTCAAAAAGTATCACAGGTTGATTCATAAGTTCAGATAGCACCATCCAGCTATACAAAAAAATCGCAAACCCTTTCCGACACCAAATTGGCCCCTTGGCGCCCCTTATATCAAAAATAAGGCATGTTGACATGACATAAGAACTTTGTCAATGCCAGTATTTGGTATACCTTTTCCAATTTTCAGCTTTTCACGTGTTATAGTCTTTTACGAGTAGATAAACGTGTTTAACCGATTTGCAGTGCCGGACTGATCCCATAAGTGCTCCGAAAACAAAGTTTTGTACGGAGCACTAAAAATAGACAATAATATTGTTTACAAATGATTTTTATCTGTGGAGTTTAGTTGTCTTTTATCGCTGATACGTGGATTTTTTGCTACAGACTGTTATTTCGGAGATTCGTCGGTTATTTTGAATTTTGAAAGTTTTGAAACACGGCGTATCTTTGGTGGGTCTTAAATGATGATTGTTTACAAACAAGTAAAATTTACTACTACCTACAATAATTAGTTATAATTTTTGTGTTGTAGCTAAATATTTATTGTCGACCAAAATGAGTCGTATATGATCGTATAAATATGTACCTAAGTGCACGTAAGTATCTAACCTACATTGTATTACACAATTAATGATAAGTTTACCGAGCAAATTAGTAGCATTGTTATTGATTCTCCTTTAAAATTATTAAAAAATATGTCATCTAGCATACAAAACATTTTCGTAATAAAAAACTTCCTTCACAACAGTGCATACGTTTAACCACGTGAAGCCAGAAACAACAATAATGCTAGAGAACGTTCACACAGCACCGGAATCACAAAACCAAAACAACAGAACCAGTTGTGCAAACTGCACCCAGTCACGTCTACATTACCTGAACAACTTGTAATGCATCCTTTATTACACTATCACACACACATCACGTATAAGATTACACAGGAATTTTAAACACAGCACGTTACACACGTCCGGCGACAGGTAGGTTTGAAAAATTCTGTGGGATACGGGGAGGGCGGGGTAAAGTGTAAACCGGGTCCGCAGGTAGAGGGGCGCGGCGCGAGCGCAGGTGACGCGACAAGTGTCACTGTCAGCCTGTCAAACGCTACTGAGGCGCGTACGCAAGGCTAAGGCCGTTTCCCACAGATTTACATGAGCGTCCATTGATTGCGCTGCTAATGGCACGTATTGCTTGGCGGGGTCATGGCGTATCGTGGTTAAGATGACATGTGTAATAAGTAGTCCACATTTAGTCTCCAAAGGAAATGTATCCGAAATATTTTTAATATGAATGACATGGAACCTCTTAGGCCTATTTTTAAACATCATAAGATATTGACATTAACATGTATATTTATATTAGAAATTTGTTTATTCGTTAAAGAACACAATGACATATTTATTCATAAAATTAATTCTAAGAAAAATCTAAGATCTCAATACAGATATGACTTATGCACAGTCCGTCCTTCCAGTTATATATTAAGTAAGAGCACCTACCTCACTGGGATTAGGATATACAACAATTTACCTGATAATATTAAGTCAATAGATGGTCCTAAATTCAAAAGTAAATTAAAGGAGTGGCTTATTTGTAAATGTTACTATAATTTAAACGAATATTATCTGTAATACACAATAGTTAGATACCTACTTGTAAATACTGACAATTATTCTTACACTATGTATAAGATATTGTACGCTCGAAAAGGGCAAAACTGTTGATACTCTATTTATTTTTTAACATGCACTGTACACAGTTTTTGACAATAAATTTATCTTTATCTTTATCTTTATCTTTAGTGCTCAGAACTGTTCAGTGATGGATATAATGTTGGTAGCAAATAAGAAATGACACACATCTACATTTCTTTATTATTGCACTGCAGATATTGTGACAAAAAAGATAAACAAATACTAACTACTACCTTTTACCCGCGACTTCGTCCGCGTGAAATATTTTTTTTATTTTGACCTAGGAGTTGGACTGTTTCCATTCCTAAATATTTTTTTCTAATATTTAGGAATATATATTATATATATAATATATATTTTATAGGATTTTCTACCTGTTCTAAGTAACGGGCCGCGTAAAAAAACCTCATCAACAATGGACAAAGTGGTACCACTTTGTCCATTGTGGTACCTTTGTGGTACAATGTGGTACATTTTACTAAAAACAAGCACAAATGTTCGCGGTTTGTTTTTTCCCCGTTTCAATTATTTTTAACGTACTCGCGATACAATCCCTATTTTCACTTACGATTATCACCAACCATAAAAACTGGAAGCCAAAGGATAAGACCACTTACCCAAGTTACCCACCATCTCGTGCAATTTATCGATAGCCAACGAGCACTCTTGCGCAGTAATTAGGGCTATCCGTTCTACACCGCGATGACCACGTAATTACAACATATATATTATGTTGTACCCTCTGGTAACCATGATTATACATATACCTACCTATGTATAATCATGGTTACCAGAGGGTAGGCGGAGATCACCGATTTCCGAAAACTATTCTGGTAGCCAAGCCAATTTAGGACTGTTTTCGGGAACTTATTTACGAATATCTGTTAAATCATTATCATACCTATATACATTAACGTTGTGTAGAATACTTATTTATATATGTAGTGTTATATATGTAGAATACTTATATATATGAAATATGGAACCAGTATTCTGAAATAAATAATTTTTATTTTATTTTATTTTTATATATATTTATGCCACACCTGGCCATAAATAAAGTGCCTTTTTCCGCACGCTACGCGTACGGAAAAACCCGATTTCTGCCCAAGTGTAGGCATAAAATGATGTACCTAACACGTGAGGTAATAAATAAAGCCCTTGATCGCATATTTACGCCCCTCGCTTGCAGCTCGGGTCGCAAACATCTGCGATCTCGGCCTTTCTTTGTTTTACCGCACTAGTTAGGTAATGTACTATTTTAATCACATAGAATGTAAGTGTTTAAGAAGGTATTTTAAATGTTGTTTGATTAATATTTGTAAAATACATAGGTATGTATGTGTAGGTGACTAACTTTTACCCGCAAAATGGTCTCCGTAGAATGATGAGGTAACAGACAGAGTTTATCTTATCTGGTGCCAGAGGGCCCTAGCGGATTCACTTCGACCCATGACGAGTTACTTTCGTTGACTGGTAGAGAACTAGCTAGAGAATGTCTTGCGGCATTAAATCCGCCATTTATACTTTTCGTTACTGTGCAATAAAGTTAAAATAAATAAATTACTGCTCACTGAGATAAGTTTAAAAACTGCACAAAAACACGTATAAATAAGTAAAGATCATCAAAATAAAATATCCTTAACAAAATTAGCCATTCACTAACGGGATGATTCGAGCGAGACTCAAAAAGGAATCAATCATACCAACCTATAAAAATCAAACATAATGGAAACTTGTGTGCAACTCATGGTCAGGACAGGACACTTGGACACAGGATTAAGGAGTTTATCAGTAAAGATATTGCTAGTTTATTTAAGAGGCTTATGTTATGATTGCACTATTTCCAGTTTTGGCTCGAATTTTCTCTCATACGTGCATATTCAGAGATAATGTCTCTTACACTAGTATTGCCACCCAAAAAGTTTATTCTACGTTTACTGTCAAATTTGGTGGGCCCGACTATCAAAATACCAACAGCAGAAGTAAAATAAAATTGCAAATCGACTCCAAAAATAACCATTCACTAACAAGCACATTCAAGAGTCCAACCGGCAATCAATCATACCAACCTATACAAGTCAAACATGATGGAAACGTAAACGTATCGCTTTTGGCCCTCCGACATATTAAAACTCGGCTCGGACGTTTGACTGACCAGCCGGCGATTTGTCATCTCGACTCCCGACTTGCAAAAAGAAGAATCAGGGATATTTATCTGATATTGCTGGCTTATGTGCATGATTGCTATTTATATTTTTACATACAATTGTGAATTACCGGTACTCCCAAAACGACAGTTGGTTATAGTCTGACAAGCATGGCTGCAGATTTTTTTTTAATTTATATTCCTCCTATTTTTCCTCCTTCCTATTTTTTTATACCGAAAAAAGGGACGCACATAAATAACATAATATAATAAGTTGTTGTTTAATAACATATCATTTCAGGAAGAGAGTTACAAATTACTGCTCGATACAAGTGCGGAAGGAGGAAGTGAGAGACGAGGAGTGAACCTGGAATATTGTAGTATAAAATGATGTAGGGTGTCGGTTTAACTTATAAAATCTCGGTTTAACACATATAAATTAATATAAATTTTGATTGATTAAAGTACAACTGTGCATAACGTGTGGTACCCTCATTCTCTTTGTAAACGCATCATAATCCGGTGTCCGACTGCCCCTGTAGTGTAGTCTATGATCGGCGCTAAAGTGAGTACCTCCTACGACTCTTGCATCCGTCGAAGAGCTAGTCATTCGTCGTAATTATGACGGGAAACTTGGCCTAATTGTGCAATTTACAACTTATACAAATTATCATCAGCCTGTACTTACAGATAAGAAACATAAAAATGGCACCTATTGCGATAAATATTGCAAAGCCCGTTGAACGATGCTAATCGGCGCTAAACTAAGTGCCACGACTCCAGCATCCGTCGAGCTGGTCATTCGTCGTAATTATTATGACGGGAAACGTGGCCTACATATGCAATTCGCAAAAACAAATTGACCCCTTAGCATCCATCTACAGAACAAGTTATATCGCAATTAGTCGAGTCACATGAAATATGTTTTAATAAAATTAACCTGACATTTCCTTTTTGTACCATTCGGGGTCGAAACTCTTGATCCATGGGGTCCCACCCAGCGCTGGGACTCCCAGCGCACGCAAGTTTTTCGTAGAAATCGCGAAACATCTGGTTGATGTTACTGGTGACCGAAAAACTGGTGGCTTCCTCGCACAACGTATCAGCATTGCGATACAATGAGGAAATGCCGCCAGCATCCTAGGTACAATGCCTCAAGGACCTATTTTAGATTTAAGGTAGGTAGAGGTAGGTAGTTAGGTAAGTTAGATAGATAGATAGAATACTCTTTATTGCACACCTCAAGATACAAGAAAAGTATAACTAACAAAAGAATACAACCAGTCGATTTAAGATTAAGGCCAAACAATAGCCCTCAGTTACACATACTGTATATATTTTGAAAATAAATGTTGTCTTTCCACCTGACATCGGGTTTTGTCGTAATTTTTTAAAGTCGGATAATAATGCAATCCACTAATATATGTGTAACTTACTTCGACAATGTTGATTTTGGTCATTTTATTTGTTCGAAAGGTGGACTTACTTTATTTTAATATGTACCTACTTATATATAGTGCGACACAAAAAAAGTATACATTTACGGAGGGCGCCATCAGTTAGGTTACAACTTACAACATTATATATTGTGTATCTCATTCTATCGCATAAGTGCGAGCAGTAAGTTTACTTTTTGACAGATGTTTGTTTACGAAAATAATGACGTAGGTATTTGACAAAATAACTGGTGTTGCGTTTAGTTCCACTTCATTTAATTTCTACCTTTTTCTGCCGCACTGTAGGTGATGCTGATAATTGTGTTTCTAATCTGATTCAAGAGAATTTTGCAAGCCAAGGCATTACGATTTTGGTGCTTTCTTAAGTAACTCAAGTCAAGCGTTTACTTTCGGAAACCACCAATATCCCTGATTGATTCGGTTTTTTTTCGTAACTTATACCAGTGGTGTGTCATTCAATGGGTTTAAACTGCTTGGAGCAGTAATTATATAAGTGACGCAGAAAAACTGCCACGAGTTAGGGAGGAAAAACGTGACACATTGTACTATTATCTTTGCACTTTTACGTCAAAATGAACAACAACGAACTGGAAGTAACGTGCATTACTTTTAAGTTTGAATAATGAACACTGGTATATAAGGAACTTGACAATATGTCGCCTAATTTTATATCACTTAACTCGCAAACAAAACCATGCATAATTGCCAACTAGTTCAAATCCAACATGGCTGAAGCGTACTCGGGTATTCAAACACAGATGTTCAGAACAATAAGATTATTAGGCCGTCTCGTAATTATCACGTACGTATGCCACGTACGAGTGTGTTGTTCAAATATTAATTAGCCACAGCTATAGTGTGGATTTCAGTGGGACCATAGAATTGCGTTGTAGATACGTGCTATGGTTTTATGTTACGGGCTAATGTAATGCCATTCGTTATGAATGTAGTGCACATAAAATGTACTGAAAACCGGCCTTCCACTTGTCAGTGTCAGATCGCTCTTTTCGAAGCCAACGACGACGGACATATACGCAGTATTCGCACCATAGGTCCAACGCCAAAGACGGATTAATCCGTCCTAGACCATAGCGCAACGAGACCTTAATGCTTCTTCTTCTTTTAAATAATGACTTCTGTTTGAGAGTTGGACAATTTTGCCAATGGCAAGTATTAACAAAATTTTAGTATATTATATTATGAATAGAATAGTTGCTACTTGGGCGACGTTGTTCCGTAATAGGCCTCGCTATATGTTAAATTTATAGATATAAGACTGAACAGATATCAGACTGAACATATACTTTCTCAGGGAGCCGAAATCCCGGGACTGCCGCTTGATGACTAAAGGAGTGATTGAACTCGTTTCAGGATTAATTCTTCATTAATGAAAAGGTTATTCTAAATATACAAATGAACATGAAGCCTAATTTGTTATCAAAGTCGTCACCAACCTACGAACAGTACCCGAAAGTCCCAAAACAAGCTTTACTGAACTTATTACAGACCTAATACATAGCTAATTAGCTGGATTCGTGTAAGTCTGACCTACGATATAAGTTTTTTTTTTTAAATATTGTCTCCTGTTACCGCGATTGTTGTTCATTGAAATTAAACACTTTAGAACGGATTAGTCGAGTTTATTAACACCATTTACCACCACCACCTACGTTTCGAGCCCTTTACAGCACTCGTTTTCACAGGGCTAAGATGATGACTGAAATAATGCGAATTCTCCCCGTCAATCAATAGTAGTTTATGCAACAGTGATATAATAAGAACCAATTATGGGTTGTTGCATAATGCATACCCAAGTTTTTCTACGACAGCTAAAATAGCGTAAAAAGCAAAATCTAGAAACGTGGCAGAATAGGGAAGATGTTGTGCCAACTATAGAAATTAAAAAAAAACAACAACAGTGCTCATATATTGTATGAAAATCTATAGGAGCAGTGACCTTATGGAATACCATAGACAACGTTATATTATAATGTATACTTTTTAAATATCGCTGTCAGTCATCTAATTGACAGATAGAAGTGCTGGAGTAGAAAAAAAAAGTTACTTGTGCAAACTACCTACATAGAAAAAAATAAAAAAAATTAAAAACAAAGTTGGTTTACAAAGCCCAGAGGGGCTTATAAAGCTGCTGCAGCTGAAAAATCGAAACGTAGGGTCACGGTGTTAATAAACGCGAGTAATCCGTTCTAAAGTGTATTTTTTTATGTCAAATGTAAACTTTTTTTCCCCTAATAGCCACAAGAGGCTCCACCAGGACTACACCACACCACTGTGAACAACTGAACAAGCGAGCGAGCGTTTCCTAGTTCGTTCGCCCCCGAAGGCCAACCGGCACATTCCTCGGTAATGCGATGCGAGATACGGCCATAATGCTTACTAATAGTTCATTTTCATTTCAACCATCACACGCCTACGTGTGCTCTTCTGGTTATTTAAAGAGCCCTCCAAACCAGTGTAATTTTGGGTGAGCAAAAGAGTCGCTGTGATTTTATTTTTTGCGTGTTGTATTGTATGTTCGTTGGAGGCTGCCGGGCCTACCAGCAAACCAACCGATCCTACCGTCAAACCACGGCAGGGTATTGAGATTTATTTGAGATGAATTATGAACTATGTGTTTAATACTATTTGTTCAGAATTCAAAACAACTAAGCCTGGCCGTTAGTCAGTTATATTAAAATAACAAAACATTGAGGCATCCATACTCTTCATTGGTGTGTGTGTTAAAATATAATTCATATAGGTTCGATATTAAGGATGACCCACACTAGGACGAGACGGGGCGGGACGGGATGTTCTGTCAATTTCGATTGCTCGGAGCCATCGGATGTCACGTGACAATTTCTATAGAAAGTTACAGATTGTCCCGTCTCGTCCCGTTGTAGTGTAAGTCATCCCTTAGGGAGGAAATAGGGGACTACAGCACCTCGAACATGCAACTTTTTGTATGAAAAGAGCGCAATTAAGCCCATGCTCCCATTAGGTGCCTCTTGGAATCAAGCCACGTCATCTCCCAAGAAAATGAGCTGATAAACTTTAAAGTGTTATTTTAAACGTCCAAGATCTGTGAAATTATGACCTTTACTTAAAAGAAAGAGAGATTTACTGCCACACACAAGAATAACAGGAAAAAAAAAGTTTTAGCCACCCCCGACAACTACTACATTAAACATACATATTGCGGGAGAGAAAAACAACGACAAAATAAAAAAATATACTAAAGCAAGATCAACACTTAACACTTTCACCGTCTGGGCTATCAAAATCTAGGAGACTTACCATAGACTGGGTGACATGAGCGCTTGACTCGCCCCCACTTTGATAGCCTGAACATCACTAATAGAACTATGCGGCCCATAGATATAATAAGTTCCTTCTTTTATCTATTTCATTTCATTTATTTAAACATAATATAAGCATTACAGTTAATTACCAATTCACTTACATATTATTATTACCTCTACATTGTCATTTATATTACACATTACACATAGTCAGTAAAGTCATGTCAAGATTATTTACATTACAGTCACACATAATACCTTCCTTATAAATAATTTTCAAGTTTAATAATGAATAGAAAAAAAATAATTAAGAAACAATAACATTAAGCATAAATTACATAATAATTAATCAAAACTGAACTATACAGTATAAAATATATTAAATAAAACTCTCTACGTTTAACAGTACCTACAGAATTACCATTCAGTCTTACATTAACCTTTAATGTACTCATTAAGAAACAATAATAGCTTCCTGCCAAATACACCAACACTGTCTGCAAAAATGTCAATATGAGGGGCATCAACGGACATGGTGTTGAGTAGCGTAAGTGCCCGAGCAGTGGGCGCGTTTTCGGCTCCGCGCGTACGCGCGGGGCGGCCCGCGAACAAGCGGCGCGGGTGCCGCGCCGGCAGCGCGCTCAGGCCCGGGGGGCAGGGACGCCACACTGGCACGAACAACCCAAGTCTCTCCAGTACACTGGGATTGTTTACTGTGTTATTAATAACACCATAATAGTGCATTAACAATAACAGTTTGCGCCTTAAATCCAGCGTATGAAGCCCTACCATCCCCAGGACAAATAGCGACGGATACAACAGAGGATAGTATCCGTATTGCCTCTTATACAGGTAACGAGCAAACCGCCTTTGGACTCTCTCTATCATTAGCCTGTATTTTTCCTCGGCTGGGTCCCAAGCTACAGCTGCGAACTCCAATTTACTCCGCACATAGGCATTGTATAACAATACCGCAACCCTGACGGTCTTAAACTGCCCCGCGACTCTCATTATAAAACCGAGTATTTTTGTGGCTGCCTTACACATCTGTGTGATATGTGAGCGAAAGCTTAGTTCTGCGTCCAATTTAAGTCCCAAGTCCGACATATCATCAACTCTCCCCAAAATGGCGCTCTGAAGATGATATACCGCATACATAGGAGAGCGAGATCTGGTAAAAGTCATGACTTTACACTTTGCTGAGTTAAACTGCAGCTTGTTAGCATCACTCCATGCTACAACCGCGTTAATATCATCCTGTAACCTGGCACAATCATCCCGTTGACTAATCTGCAGGAAAAGCTTGAGATCGTCGGCGAACAGGAGACATCTAGAACCCTTAATGACTTTCGGCAGATCGTTGATCATGAGTAAAAATAGAGTTGGCCCCAGCGTGCTACCCTGGCTCACCCCCGACCTAGTGTAATATGGCTCGGAATGACAACCGGACACTGTTACGTACTGGCTGCGGCCGCATCTATGATGCGGCCAAAGCCGTGACTTTGAAAACGAAACATGGTCAGACGGGGTCAAAGGCGGCGGCCATTAGGGGAATAACGACCATAACTTGCTGAAACTTAACTTGCCGTAACTTGCTTAATGATGTTTCCTCTCGGGTCACGCCCACACCGGACGGTCCCATTGCGTAGGCTATGGTCTATCTTTTTAACAAAAATGTGGAAGCGTGCTGGGCCCATAACCTATAATAAAATACGTGTCGTTGGTAACCGGTGTTTATTAAGTGACAGATGTAAAACATCAAAATACACATAAACACACGTAATAGTAGTTTATGCAACAGTGATATAATAAGGGTTCTTAAAACTTGAATGTCGCCGCCGCTGATAATAGACCCGAGACTTCTATAAGCATACGCTAGTTTACCTACGACATCTAGAATAGCGAAAAAAAAACCATCAGTGTTAATATATTGTAAGAAAATGCATAGGAGCATCGCTTTACGATTACGGTGATCTTATGGAATTCCGCAGACAACGTTATAATGTATGCTTTTTTAATATCGCTGTCAGTCTTCTAATGAGGATCACCGCGAGTCGATTTTCCGCTAGGGGCGCTAGGGGAACGTGGGTCCTGCCCTGCCGGAACATTTAAAACGTCACTTTGACTTTGACAATTCTCTCATACTGACACAGGACCCACGCATGAGTGGCGCCGCCTGGTGAGCGACAATACGGTAGCTCCCATTGATATATAGAAGTGCTGGAGTAGAAAAATATGTATAAACGTTTAATGGGGGCTGCCGTATTTGCCACTCATATTATTATAACATTAGGGCAATCCGCCAGATCTCCATAGTGGGTACTGGGTACATATACAGGGTATTTCTGCCGGGCATCTGGCAGACAAATTTCCCATCCATTTATTGGCAGATCCGGCGGATATTCTCAAACGTATAAGGCCAACTAGTGTCGCCCCCTAGGCGGCGCCACTCCTGCGTGGGTCGTTGTCAATATAAAAGTCTTGTCAAAGTGACGTCTGAAGGGACTCTTTCAGACGTCACTTTGACAATTCTTTTATATTGACAATGACCCACGCATGAGTGCCAAAAAAGCCAAACCCACGGTCAGCGACAAGCTCTTTAAAAAAGTAAAAAACACCTATCCATTACCGCCTCTAGCGGCGAATTCACTCACTCACGGTAGCCATTATGTTTTTGGCAAATTCATTTGAAACATTACTCAGGAACTTTATGACAATTTTTATTTTGTAATTTTTCTTTGATTCCCACGTTTGTCTCACACGAAACCGTATGACTAATCACAAGACATAAAAATAAAAAATAAATGTCAGAGAGCGAGTAATCTTAGTGAAGCGGGTAATCATTTTGCAGTGTTTTATGTGTGACCAAATATTATGTAAGCGGCGATAACGCTGAGCCATTCACGATTTCAACCGTTGAATTATATTTGTACGCCTTGTTGTGTTGATAAAGAATATCATGCATGTCAAATAATACATAGAAAATATAAAAAATAATCTATAGAACACTTGAAACCAATTTTATGCCACACCTGGCCATAAAGTGCCTTTTTCCGCACGCTACGCGTATGGAAAAAGCCGATGTCTGCCCAAGTGTAGGCATAAAATGGTGTACCTAACACGTGAGGTAATCAATAAAGCCCTTGATTGCATATTTACGTCCCTCGTTTGCAGCTCGGGTCGCAAACATCTGCGATCTCGGCCTTTCTTTGTTTTACCGCACTAGTTAGGTAATGTACTATTAACCACTATTAAGCTCGCAGATTGGTTTACTATAAGTATATAGTTGAACATTGAAATAAAGAAGTAGAATAGAAGTAAACCCCTGTTACGTTAGGTTTTTCTATTATCATGTACATTTGGCATTATGCCAATTCCTATAGATGTCATAAGTAGTCATAACGCTGCGTCAAACACATTTTATGGAACTTAATGATTTTGAGTTTTTTAGGTAAAGCGTCCGACTTTGTCATTATTATTAATGTATCTGCCTGCAGTTTAAAAATTATGAAAACTTGATGCAACGCCCTGTCATACACTGGGACACCGATTCCATTTTTCCATAGTCATCCACTGGTACAATTTGAGATGTCACGGAAAATTGGAATTATTTATTGAAGGTTTGAGAAATAAACTATTTATGTTCCCTATAACCTTAAGCGAGAACCGGTTTATAAATTTGCATATCTTTATAGTAAGTATGTTTCATAGTTAAGTAGTTTTCTTCGTAAATATCTAAATTTCCTTTTTAAATTGTCATTTACTGGGTTTACCATAACATTGATTAAAATGTCAAGTCAGTCTCAGTGGCGAGCGTCCAGCTTCGCGATTTAAGTAGCGTGCACTGAGGCCGCTCGCATATTCTCTGATACCTACGTTTTACCCATGTAACCATGCTCAGGCTCTCAGGGGCTCAGTGTCTCCAAGCGCAACGTGGCTAGGCACGCCACTCGAACGGCCTCTCAATTTGCATACTTAGCGAATAACTAACAACTATAACTCACCTATTCTCCCCGGGTCCAAGCTTATTATTCTCGATCACAGCCGACGCCCTGATCTTATAATCAGGCTCCCCAATCAGCTTCTCGCACCTCCCGTTACTGAGGTGTTCCCTGGCAACACTGTAAGGATCCTTCTCACTATTCACTTCACTTTCCACACTATCCACTTTAATTTTTAAACTCTTCTCACTGATGTCCTTCTCATGCTTCTCCGGTTCTACTTTAACTTCGACGATTTCTTTGATGGGTTCTTTCTTGTCTATTCCGTTCGCTATTATTGGGGTTGGTTTGGCCTGAAGGGATTTCGGGATGGACTTTGGGGATGAAATAGTGGGTTTGGTCTCGATGGCTCCGTTCTCGTTGATGGAGGTGACGTAGACTGTGGAGTTGCCGATGTACCCGTTTAGCTCTGTGCGGTTTTCGGGCTGCGTTCGTTTTCGCCGATTCAACTGGAAGAAAAACAATATATATTAGGAGAATGAGTCATTTTGTGCATGATATTATACATGCGTGACTGTTATTAGTGGTTAAGTTAGGTACTGAACTGTCATCCTTTAAGCATGTTTATGTTATGACCTTGCCAAGGTCAAAAGATAAAGATCAAAGTCAAGCTAAAACGAGTGTTTGTGCTCAACTTACAGAATAAAGATAACATACGAATATAACGATGTGTCGTTCGCAAAATGCAAAATTGATTTGTCCGAGTTCGCTCACTGAAACCTTGTGCGATGAAGCTTGGTAAATCAAAACTAATATTTGTTCAAAATGGTTTACCCGTATTTTTTCTATAGTCTTAGGAAGACGGCTTAGAATATAACTAACTGACTAACTGCTCTGGCTCTGCAACCCAAAAGCTTGGCTTCAGAGTCCTCCGACACAAGTGTGCTTACTATGAGTTGCACGCAACTATATTCGATAGCGACTGCGACGCTCGAATGTATGTCCGTCTCGCTCCTAAACCCCGAACACCTAAAAAGGTCTCACCATGTTACCCGATCCTGTGGAATCTCTCTCCAGTTTATAGCTCCAAGCTCACGCAGATCCGTCTCCGCCAGATATATCCAGCAATACCTACTTTGGATCCTCCAATTACCAGAAATAGAATATACGTTTAAAGATTCACCGGCAAAATGTTTTCCGTACAACGTCTACCAAATAGTTGACTATCTCAAGGGGCAAAGGGCACGGCGTAAGCCTGTAACTGCAATATAGGGACCGTTAAGACAGCATTAAGATTACGTTGCCGCGTCTACCTAATTAAACGTCGTATCGCAATACGATACTTTCATTAAGAGATGGAAGAATGAAACAAGAGATTTCACGTAATTACACCTTGAGAGTCTTCATGGCTGGCTAGGTGGTTTTGGCAGTTGGATATAACTTGGCTGAATTGCTTTGGACGTGTATTGTAAAAAAAAAATGCCCAAATAAAGATTCTGAGGCCTAATTCTGTTTGTGTGTATCCTTTTGATTACCTCTAACAGTAGGTAATCAAAAGGATCAAATAGATTTGTCTGAAAGTCCCAATCTACTTCAACCCGTCGTTTATAGGTATGCATGGACCTCTATGCATGCTTGTATGTTTGTTCAACGATAACTTGAGTAAGTATCGAATATTGGATAGTTGTAAAATTTGGCAAGTGGCAGAATCTTCAAATTCGATTATGAATCAAATCGGTGAACCAAGAGGTTGCCGGGCAAACCACTATAGTATATGAATTCTCGAAATAAAGCGCAGAAATTAAATAAAGTTTATACTCTGGATTCAAACATGGAACGGAATGAAAGTTCATTTGGCTCTATGACAAATTTCACTGCTCAAATAAGTTAAGGTCTACGTAAAATCTTAGCCCAACTGTTGCTCCCTATATTACACGTAGTAAGTGCTTTCCCGTGTCCGTCGCCCATAAAAAATATGACCCCCATTTAAAATAAGTTATTGCTAATACCGCTGGGGTCCGTTTGATAATAGTGCGCAGGGTTTATGAACGAACCCTAAATTGACTTTTACGCAATCACTTTTCGGGGTTCCTTATGAATGGAGGTGGATTTGGGTTAAGAGTCCTTGGTTTGGCGAGGATTTAAGAGGTATTTTGAGGAATCACACTGAGCGTATTACAATCATGGATCTCGGAGGGGCATTGCGTTGTGTGCTCAATCTTTATTTGCAGGAATGAAACGCAGTGGTTTTTGTCAATGATTCTTGCATGTAGTTCAAGGATCATATTTCTGAAATGAATACATTGGGACCTGAAGTTATCTATACATAATATTCAGAAGGTTGCTGGTCATATCTGGGTCAGATTCAGCACAGAACAAGTGACGTACTCGGAGATAATTAGCAAGACTTAACACTTTGGTGATAAAAATTTAAAAAGCTGATGATGAGAGCAGTAAGAAAGGCTATTTAATATCAAAAAGATAATCAGAACATTCAGAACACACATAAAAGTATTAACGATAAACTGTGCCTTTGAAACTACATACCTCCACTCCGTTGTCGGCTGTCGCGCTGTTATAAAGTATGTATGTGGGTGTTATGTATTCCAGTTCATTATAGATCGGAACCGCCATGTAAATCTCGACATGGGAAGCGGACACAATGGCACGGAACGCGTATTGTTCCTTTTAGATAAACAGCGGACGTTTAGCGAACAATCGTGTGTGAGCGATCCATGTGTGTCGATTTAACCAAGTTTATAAAAAGTTGTGTATCTATTTACTTCTACTTCTTACACTAACTTTTTATGTAATAGGTATAGGTAATGAACGAGCAGACGATCCGCCTGATTGGAAGCAAATACAGTCTGCAGCAGAAGTAGCTGGGTGGGTGGGTTGTAAAAAATGATCTTGATACACTCTTATTGTCACAACAATACTGTCGTGTCAAGATAATTTTGGACACCTTGGCTTGGCTTAGCTACTTCTCCTGCCTAATGGGGCCTTACCATGACTTCTTAACGTCATTCAGTTAAGAACCTAAACTGAATCGTGTTAAGACGTTATGGTAAGGCCCCTGGAGAGTTAACACTCCAAGGGATCATAAAGGAGCCCTGCTTGTTACCGACGCACGCAAAACAGCGCATGCGCACTGTATAGTCACCAAAAGATAATATAGGAACGGCCAAGGCGCTCATAAATGTGTGAGCACGTCTATTGTCAAAGCGTTATACTTGTTCAGATATTTTTGAGCACCTCAGGCGCTCTTATATATGAGATGGCGGCTGTACCGTCAACAGTACTATCAACTGACCATGTAATTCCTATTGCAACCATTGAGGTAATAACAACTAGAACAAAATATGCACGCCATATTGTCATGGCCAAAATGTATACGTCATGTTTGACAGTCGGTGAGTGAAAGAATGTAGCTTAGCTAAATAAGAGAATTGAAGAGCTGGCGCTTCAACCCGCAGCTGAAAGATGTTCTTTGGGATGACATGTCTTGTAAACCAATGATTTCAACGGCATCGCTCCCGATGGTCACATAAAAGTATTGCCATTTATACAAGGCGCGGCGATCATGCCGTTTCCTGATTCCCACTCCCGCGCAAACTGAACTTGCGTATAATTTTAATCGATACATGAAACTGAGGTCGATATGTAAATTTTCAGTAACTTGTTCTACTTGTACGTATAGAACTTTATGACATTGCGACAAACTTTTGATCTGACATTGCGACAATTGTCACAACGTTTCTATGAACTTTAGTATTTACCCGACATTGTCAGCGTGGTGAAACAGGCGGCTGAAGATTTTTCAGATTATGTAAACTACCTATGTACCCACGAGTAAAACCAAATAGTTACTCCAAATTGGTATGAGAGTCTTCAATGTTCCCACAGCTCAAGTGCTCACCCAACATAAAACACATTTTTACTGTGCTCACGTCTAATTTACATTAGCCTTGTAGTAACGGAGAAAGTACAGTAACTGGAGCGCAAATATGAGCTAAAAAGCTGGTTTAATTAATCGTATGACGGTGACAGATAAATGGTTAGCGTTTCACTGGGGTGAAATGATCCAGAAGATATTTCACCATTATGTGGATTTAATCATCGTCGCGGTATAATGAGGCTGACTCCAAAAAGCAGGCTCTGCGTAGTATCTCAGTCTTTTTATAACGCGACCATGATTAAATCTCAATAAAGATGTGTCAGAACCAGTTAGAAGTGTTAACCTTGAACTATGAAACATATTCTTCAAAGGTCGTTGATTGGTTTTTGGAAATTAAAGTTGGTGTAAATGGGTGTAAAACTTTTACCATTTTTTTACGGTTGAAATGCTTCGGACACGGCAATGGGGTATTTTGTAAGATTACTTCATCTTCCTGCATTGGGTTATTTGGATTACTTAAAAATTAAAAAAAAATTCATGTGATCCGCTTGAGGACAGACAAGCGCTGGGACCGCTGCGCCACCAGCTCCAATGACAACATGTTGTATGACATGTCAAACATAGACTTGTCCAGCGGGGTGATCCGCTAGAGCACAGACAACTGCTAGAGCCGCTGCGTCACCAGCTCCAATCAAAGCATCCTGCGTAACATGTCCAACATCTTACCTCTACAGACAGCTTGGACATGTCCAGGAAGTGATTCGCTAGAGTACAGACAACCGCTAGCGCCGCTGCTCCACCAGCCCCAATGAAAGCATCCTGGTTAACATATCCAACATCTTACCTCTACAGACAGCTTGGACATGTCCACCGGGGTGATCCGCTTGAGGGCAGACAACCGCTGGAGACGCTGCGCCGCCTGCTCTTCCACCGCAATGAGGAACGCATCTTGGATGTTGCTGAGTCCAATGTCCGATACTGCGGAAGAAGACACACCATCAGAAAAGTTTATGAACGTCTAAATTTAAACAATTGCACATCGCATATATCCTCATGCCTTTAGGCGAGCCCTATAGTATATATACATATTTGTACAGTCACCTGCAATAGTATATTTCGCTATGAAGGCCACAATAACCTCTGACATGGTCTTATTTGTACAGCCATAAAGATACACTAATCAACGATCTGGGTAACGATTTCGAGAATAAGGGTCTTTGGACCGAAAAATCCATGTAGCTTGTTCTTATATCTGAGAAAACGCAGGTTTTCCAGTTGTCCGAGCTTGGCTCGGCACGCAGCTAGTGCATTTAATGTCTGGAGATTCCAGTCACTCTTGTCACGATGCCATGATAAAGCATGAGTTGTGTTCTGACACCAAGCGTTCGTAAAAAACCAGCGCTGTATTTCGAGATGCTATGTGTGATAAGCACAACGGTAATTCGCCTGCGAGATATAAGTAGAAAGATAGTGAGTTAATTTCCTATAGAGGTACCTAATTTACAGTAAACCAATTGAAACCCTAGGCCGCTCTTGAACCATGTCAAAATGACAAGCAGTAACAGATTTCTTACAATCTGATTTATAGCGTGACACTATGACAAAGTCCTACAGCCTAGGGTTCCAATTGGTTGACACGTTGACAGTACCTATACTATATTATTATTACGGCCTCCCTAGCCTGGTTAGTAGGTAGTGTAGTGACGTTGGCGTCGTGGAAGCTGGAGGTCCCTGGTTCGAATCCTGGTAAGGGCTTTAATTTATCTGTTTATCACGAATATTTTTTTTTGAGTTATGGACTTTTTTTAATGTATAAATGTATGTATTTAAATATCTGCATAAGTATGTAGGTATATCGTTTAGTTTGGGACTAGGTCGACCTGTGCGAGATTGTCCCCAAATATTTATTTAGGTATTATGTTTTATCTCCCTAAGCTGGCGTGTGTTGCTAAAAGTTTACGAAGAGTGACATTGGTAAGACCTCACCATGAATCGATTTAGCGAAACTTGCGAAACCGCATGCAAGTTTCAGGTTCTTCCGAAGTTCGTCTGGTAAAGTTAGTGGCATTAAAAATTCATTGTTATATAGGTATGACAGTTTTCTAGTGCCTCTATTTGGTTATTGGTCCGCCAGAAGAGTATGTGTGATCAACTGATCAAATTATAAATATTTTGGTCAGGATTTTTATAGATGCTCTCCGAGAAAGGAAATCGTGCCAGAAAATTTACTCGCCATCTCTGCCTATGTCTGCCGCCTGTTGTTTGCCTCTTTTTCATGTGTAATCTATACCAGTTTGTGTTATTTTTGTTGTTTTGAGGTGCAATAAAGAGTTATTGTATTGTATTGTTGTATTGTATGTCTAATGTACAGATGTAGTGCGTAAAGATTTTCGCTCGTATTTCCACGGAATCGCCCGAACGTGTCATGCTATTTCAGTCAGTGTCAGTACTAAAAGTACCGAGGTCGATTGAAACAGCACGACAAATACAAGCGTCTCCGAGAAAATACGAAGGAAATCATTATGCACTACATCTGTAACACAAGTTCGGTCCGCCATAACAAAAAACTATTTTGTATGCTCAGGAATGCCATCTTAATCGATGCCACAAACCTGATCTATGCAACCCAGGCTATCAACATCCGCATCGGTGAGCCGGCACAATCAGTATTCGATCCACGTGTTTCACTGCGCATTATGGTATTCACAAAACTATCCTAAACTGCTCTGCAATGGAACCAAGATATCTGTCTATCTAAACGTAGTTCACAATAGTGGAAATTGTGACCTACGCTCCACCACAGGTATTACGCATCATTACCCCCGGGCCATGAAAGCCCGATGGGGTTGGGGTGGTATGTGGGACTCGCTCATCGCGTAACTGCCTCTGCTAGCCAGAGAGAGGTGAGAAGAATACCCACTGACATCCCCTGCGGCGTTACCCTCTACCGTTATGGGGGAACACCATGGGATCAATAATATTCTACCACGATGCTCCCCCGAGGTATTTAGTCACCTGCAATAACATCTTCACGGATAGATAATAAGAATTCATCGGTGCAACCCAGGGTTCAAGCTATCTGGGTTGAAAACCGCTCGCTTTACAGGAAAGCCCGGGTTCAAATTATACTAGACATTATTTTACAATAGTTACAATCAAAATATCATTATGAATAGCCGGTCTGACTCATGCTTGTGCATTTACGACACTCCATTCAATGTATGAGTTTGATAGCGAATTGGTTGGTTTAAGCATTAGCCATGGGCACTGTCATGACAATGGGTTTCCTTGACAATGGCTGTCTTATATAAGCTTATGAGGTATGCGCATGAGATTACAGAACCGAAGCGAAATGAGAAATCGTCGGGGTGTGTGGGTTACAGATTGAGGGTACCCTTATCCTACTAATATGTGTTGTTATAGTGAAGGTCTGTGTTTTGGATGTCCTTCAGACAAAAAAAATCGTAATAGCGTTTGATACAATTCACACACACACACACACATAACCAGTGATCGTGTAGCAATTTCGGTGCAGCATTGTTACGTTAAAAGCATCTGTATGCCCTTTTTCTAGCTGGGATCTGGGATAGCTAATTAGACTTAATAACAGTAATACGTACCTCAATTTAACATCTCACTAGACTAGATTTTTTAGTAGAAATTCCTTTATTTCTACTATGCTGCACCGAAATTAGTACAAAATTACGATCACTGGTTATAACCCAAAAAAGGGCATTTTGTACTACTGGCCTAGTTTGTTGTGTAATTCGTGAAATGACCGAAACCAGGGATTCTTAGTCATCATCTTAACCCTGGGAAAACGAGTGCTGTAAAGGGCTCGAAACGTAGGATCATGGTGTTAATAAACGCGATTAATCCGTTCTAAAGTGTTTAATTTCAATGAATAACAATCGCGGCAACAGAAGACAATATCAGGGATTCTTATTTTGACGTTATACACATATTCATATTTATTTTTTCATAATAGGATTTTACAATCACTTTATGACGTCATCACATCAACATTTTGTAATGATAACAATAGAAATACAAATTCATTTTACAATCGATAATAACATTAAAATTAAAGATAAAACCAATTAAAATATAATACTAAACGTATCTGTTAACTCCAAGGGTTAACTTCGTCTAAATAGTCTGATATTTTATAATATCCTTTTTTTCTCAACTTATCTTTAATTACCAATTTAAATTAATGAAAAGGTAAAATTTGAATTTCCGGAGGAACCTTATTGTAAAATGCAACACATTGACCAATAAACGTCGTCTTCCTCTATGTTTACTACGTTAACGAAATACCAAGCATTAAACATACATATTATCACCTACATTTCCCTATCCCTAATGAACTTGCAGCCACCGAACTCCCTAAGCCATGAACATTCAGAAAACAAAGTTTCAGACTTTCTTGATACGGCCACATAAGGCGGATAAAAAACAAAAACTCCATGCTAACAAACGTGGTCGCTAATGAAGAACTCAACAAAGTGAAAACATGTACATATTAAAGCTTATGCCAAAGAAATTAGGTTGAAAATAGTACAAAAAAATTCTAGCTTTAACCGCACGGTTGTATTATTGTTGTATACTCAGTTAACCGACCGACCTTTATTACAAAGGAATAAGACCTATAAATGGCCAGTATACGTTGCTAGTACATGTATGCGGGTGTAAAAGTTCTCTTCATTAATTCTGTAGCAACAAGCACAAGCAACACTCGAGGTTTTATTTCGGTTTCTTTGCGTCGACAAGCTTTACTTTTTACGCTATACGAGAAGGCTTTGCTTCGAGACATTTGAGCATTCATACTTTTTCAACTGAAAAAACTGGACATTGTCTGACAAAAACGGACGTTTCGGTCTAAAAGTTTATAAATAGAAAGAGCACACAAAACTGACATAGGTTTACCCGTTTTGAGTGAAATCGGACCCGCATGGGACCCCTTTTAAATATTTGTTTTATATTAATTTAATCATTTTTTGAATATAAAAACAGTCAGAATTGTAAAGCATGAATTAAATCATTTATGAATTATAAAAAATGTTTTGATTCATGTTTTAAGTAGTCACACACTATAAATATACAGTATAATATAATACAGAAAAAGTGACCAAGGCCCCCGGTGCCTAGGCACTCCCACCCAGCCCTGGGCACCCGGCCTTGGTTTTTTTTCTGTAGTATATATGACATCTCTTTCAATTTATAATATAAACAGCCACTTTTAGCATGAACTAATAAAAAAAGAAAAGCCAAATTGATGTACCGGCTTCCTACCGATATTCTTGACGCGCCATCGATTTCGAATAACGAATAGACATCGTCAAGGGCATTTACTTAGTGTTAGCCTTGTCTACGTCTAGAACATTTCATTTAAAGCACGCTAATAAATATTAAAACCGTTTGGCAATAAGCCTGTAATGAAAATGTTTCGTCACTCATTGCGAGCGTCCCGGCGTCGTAGGAATACTAAACAGATGGACCTTGGACACTCGCCATATATACCGGAGCGGGCAAGGTGATCATAAATACCTGAGCACGCATCTATTATCAACGCGTTAGTGCTTGCTTAGACATTTTTGAGTACCCAGGCCGCTCATGATGGCAACTGTACACGAAGCTATTATGTATAAGTAAAACTTAGTAGAACCGATGGCCGTTGGGGCGGAAAGGTTCTCGAGTGGCGACCGCGTACCGGAAGGCGCAGCGTGGGTAGGCACCCCACAAGGTGGACTGATGTCCTGGTGAAGGTAGGTCCTGTATACTTATCTATTTTTATCTATCTCTCCTTATTAACTGATCCACTTTAAATGGTTTTTTTTTATAAAACTACTTTTCTTTGAAAAATATACTGCTTGTATTGCAAAGCAATATTACGGTTGTAATTTTTAAAAATAAAATTGCATTACATTTACAATCTTCCATAGTTGCAGCAATAACAAAGTTGTCTTAAGACTTTAAGTAGCGCGAGCAAACACTTTGCACTTACTCGTACTTCTTAAATGCAATTTCCGAAGCATTTTACGGAAAAACATTAAAAATTTCCCTCGTTTTCCAGAAGATCAAAACGTCACGAAAAATTAAATTAAAAGGCGCAAATGCTCTTTGAATTTATTATTCGTTCATAATTGAACTTCAATGAATTGGCGTTTGATTCGAGGTTCCTTTTTATTATGTGTCCCTTCTCGATGTCTACAAATGTCTCGAATGAATGAATTATGCGATGGATAACACAAACGCGATTCATCCTATTCATCTTTCCCATACATAATGGATTCCATTCCATACAACTGCAGTTTACTACATTCGTAATTCTACACAGTCGTTGTTTTGAAGCAATCGGGATACTTCCTATTCACAGTTCTACACAAAATGAATTTAACGCAACTGGGCGGTTCTCATTGAAATTAAACGCTTTAGAACGGATTAAGGATGACTCACGCTAGCACGGGACGGGACGGGACGGGGCGGTGCGGAAAAATCTGTCAATTTCTTTAGAAATAATCACTTAGCTCGGAGCCCTCGGATGTCACGTGACGCTTTCTATAGAAATTGACAGATTTTCCCATCCCGTTCTAGTTCATGATTTAATCGCGTTTTGACCCTACGTTTCGAGCCTTTTACAGCACTCGTTATCACAGGGTTAAGATGATGATAGAATGCGAATTCTCCCGTCAATCAAAAAAGTTATTTGGGCAAACTACCTACATACAAAAATATAAAAATGATTAAAAACAAAAACAAAGGGTCTACAATGCCCAGAGGGGCTTATAAAGCTATACAGCAGAGGGTTTCGGTCGCAATTTTAATACTATACGTAGGTACTATACTATATTATACAGTTAGTTTGACTGACAAAATGTCCGCATAGATCAAAAGGCAACTGTTTAGCACCTTTGAAATGAATTTTAAGGAGCTTAAAACCGGCCATATACGTTCGGGCAACGAGAGTGTCCGCCGGATATCCGCCGTACAAATCTACCTTAAATTTATTGGCAAATGCGGCTGATATAGCCTGTTTAAATAAACTGATGATATTTGTAAGTGCCGACAATAGGACGGTTCACGAAATCTAGCACGAAATTGACACCGTCACAGGTCACTATTTTGCTCCAACTATTTTTACGACCCTATTTTATGGGTCGTAAAATTTTCACCGGATATCTCGCGTTGTCATTCTTTCGAGAGAGTTAATGTCATCCCAATGGCTTACCGAACACGGGCGAGTCACGTAGAATTGGTGACAAGACGACTCTTAGAATTCTTAAACCACGAAAATCTAACGATTGCGGATTTGCATTTCCATCTTTGTCACACTTACATATTGGAGTGAAAAAGAGGTTTTTCGTTAATGCCAATTTCCGATGTTCGGGGTAGACGTGCTGTACTGCTGGTGACACTTTTTGGTACACATACCACGAGTTTGAAATATACGTACAGTAGAATACTCTCTAACTCTATACGCAACGCAAGTACCTGCGTTTCAGTAGGGGAGGTTGAGAGGAACACGGACGGCGGGTAATGCCGGATACACTAGTTTAAGTATGTTAGAAAAGGATAGGAGACATTTCGAAACATGCAAACGATAGTCAAGCCCGAACCCAGTGCCAAACAGATGTAGTCTAAGCACGGGCTCTCTCGTTGTCAAAGTAAGTAAACTTGATTATTTTTCGAAAATAATCAATTATTTCTAAAGAAAATGTATGAGACGCATTGTAAAAATGACATAGAAATTAAGTGTTTTTTTGTGAAAAAAAGTACGTTTCGATGCGCTTTTAAAGATTGGTCTTGATTTCATAATTGAACGGATCTATGTATTTATTTTTTTGACTTACGCGTCTGAAATTTAAATCACAATTTCGTTGTAGGTACTCATGTCTAAAACTTAGACGAGTCATATTTCAAAAATAGTCCACGTTTTTGTTTATTTTAATAGTTTAAGTGTTTTTTTCCTTCTAAAACCAACATTATTAAGAAAATCTCATCAAAACTTTTAGAGATGACCTTCCTTAATCCTTTAAATAATTCACTACAATTTACATCTCCATGATTCATGTACGTTATTGACGTTATTGTATGCAAATAAAATTATAATCCGACATCACATCAATGGTTACCTCTGATAATTAACTTACGTATTAACCATTTTACACCTAAATACATAAACAATTAGGTGCAATTTCAACTACACCTTCACAATGACGTTGCATTCTATGATTAGATAAAGAATACTGTAAAATAAACCTTATTGTTAAGATGATTCAATTGATAATAGCTTAGTGAGAGTGGTAGAACCAGTTTTCAAGTTATAAACGGTATACAGAGTTGCAGACTGACATTGTATGTTAGAGAGAGACTGCCTCTTGTGCTGATTTAGTAGATTGGCTAAAATCAGATATGTCACTCAATTGTTTCTTTTGGTTATTCAGAGAGAACTCGTTCAGAGTGAAGAATTGCCGTTTTAAGTGGCGATGCCATCGTCACCATGAGCAATAAATGACAGGTAGGCTTCAAAAGATGGGATTAGGTTGCTAAAGCGGACTCCAGGGTTTCTGAGCCTGGGTCGCTAAAACGCTAAGAAGAAGAATGTTTCAAGACATAGGACACGATACGGTACGTTGAAGTCGACGAAAAATAAGATAAGTGGACTGTGCAGAAGAGTCCTGTTGCATATTGCTACGAATAGGGATAGTTTGTTAGTTTAGCTGGGTCTTTTCCGGAACTCGACATCCATTGCAAGGCTCGGATACCGGTTAATTTTTCAAACCGGTATCATGTACTTGGCGCAAAACCTTTATATTTCGGTTACGTTCGTGAAACCGTTATTTTTAAACCGGTTTTTAGAGTAATATTTTAATAAAGTTCTTGTTCGTTTAACCGGTTTAGAACAATAAAAACCGGTTTTTGCGACGCAGGATAAACAAGTTACAGTCCAGTTAGCAAAGTTTAAAAAGCACGTCCTTTCGCATATTTAATCATTTTTAAGCGTGTTTTCTTCTGCCGCGAACTAAATATATTCAAAGAAATAATAATATCAAATATTGAAGAAATAGTATTATAAATAATATAAATTCAGTATTTACCACACTATTTTTACTTTTTAGTAGGTACGACTATAATATTCCAAAATAATCACAAATTATGTATTAACAGTTTACTCCAGGTTTGCAAATTATACACTATTGCGGTTTAAAAAAATGTAAGTAATTTATACAGAGTGAATTTTTTATGGGTCAGTGAGGGCACCTACCAGATCCTGTGCTGCTACATAAAAACTATATTTTTAGACCTTCCCTTCCTTTTCGATTTACACCTAATGGAGATAGGCGTTTACAGATTCTAGAATAAAAACCTACATGGTAAGAGAATGTAAGGTAATTTCTAGACAGTATTTTTTTAATGGCGATGTATTCCACTCCTGCCTGAGATCAAAAGAAAATAAGTATGGAAAAAAATCCGGCTATAAATCGAAGCCCACACAATAGTTTCTATAGGAATATTTTTTTTATTTTCATAGATTTTTTTTTCATACTAATCGTTTTAATTAGCACAAGCCTAGTGGTACTAGGCCCATATTTAAAACAACTTTTTCCTTACATTTACTATGGAGAAAGACTGAAGTTTTATTTATATATTCAATCACCGACGCGGCAGTCTAACATATGGGGAATACCTTGTTAAGTACCTCCCCCGAATATAGATTCGCGCGACCAGGGCATCATGATAAAAAATGGTATAAGAAAAATATTTTAATCTGTCATATTAAATAATAGTGGAATAAGTTACCTACTTACTTGTTAAAAGGTGTTCATGTAAAATCTGGCAATATCAGTGAAACTTTAAGGAGTAGCAGGGTTACAAAGTTCCGACAAACCAAACGTTATCTTGACTTACTGGAGCGCAATAGATTATTATTTATTTTTTAGGAAATGTTGCGCGATCTGTACATCAAAATCTGCCACGCGCGAGTATTTCCGCGTATTTTTGACATTCACTAATTGCATAGTTTCTTTTAAGCAACTAATACAACAACAACAAACAAGTTTAATTCCACAAAAATATGATAATAACAAAAAAAACAATTTAAAATATGTATAGATAAGATGCCATAAATCCTCCGCTTGAGGCATAGTTCCTAGGATGCCACGTAATTGCTTTATTTATATTTGTACCTGTAAGTGATTTTAAAATTGATAAAAACAAATAATTACATACATTTATACCTCTTAATTAGTATACTTTCATTTTTAGGGTTCCGTACCTAAATGATAAAAAGGGGGTTCCTTTTTATTATGGAGTGACTCAGTATGTCTGTCACATCATTAAAAAACGTCTCGAGAACTACTTAAGCTACCGATGTTATATTTGGAATAGTTACAAACGAGGTTACTCTAGACACAATTAGAGAGAATCTATCGCATATTTTAATTTACATACTATCAATGATGATTTGATGATGTTACTCGAGCAGATGGAGCGAAAGCGTACTCCACTAGTGGCGACGCGTAGAGAAACGGCCGCAGGGCCGTCCTCAACGAAAGTGGAATTAAGACATTGTGCTGTATGCAGGCTCTACCTGGACAAGAATGGCGGCTGATAGGTGTTTATGGAGCACGATGGAGTAGGCCTTTGCTCAATAACGGGTAGCAAAAAAAACAGAAATAAGTAATTTTGTAAAATGTATTATTTGGAAAATAAAGACTTATGTTAGGCATGTCTTTCCCATCACGGAACAATGGTGTTCCGGACATTTGGGAGGCTTACGCGGAGCTAAAACCAACACGCAAGATCATGTCGAAAGGGGAGAGATGTAATGAAATGTAAGGGGTACACCGAGCGGATGTTGCACTTGCCCGAACCATGGGACGCACGCAGAGGCAGCACCCGCCAGGGTGTATGTACTATTGAGATTTAATGGAGTCCAAAATATACTGGACTATTAGGTGAAAGTGGTGCACTAAATACTGGGTTATGGAAAATAAAATCGGGCGTCTGTCTAAGAAAAAGGTAAGCAATTTGATTTACGGCAGACGGTGACTCGCCCACATAAGAGGGGCTCCCACAAAAGGTGACATCTAGGATGGCTCAAGGGGGCAACACCGGTACGAGTATCAGGGATGAAGGTAAAAGAGGTGTCACTGACACATAGCCAACTCGCCACTTAGCTTTCCACATCTACCATCTATTATTATTATATTCTTATAATATCAATGAAAAATTTATACAAGATGGTGCTAAAATTTTAATTTTAGTTGGTGCGTCATCACGTAGTGTAGGGTGTGAAAGTGCCAAATTTGGACTAAAAAGAATGTGTTTTATTTCATCTATACTTAAACCAAAATGTAAAAAAAGATAATTTTCTTATTATGAATTTCATCCGTATGGGACTGATAATTATGTTTGTATTACATTTGAACGGAATCCTGCCTGTTGTTAGGACTAATAGGAAAATATGAAAATGCATTTAGAAAAAAAGTTTTTTTTTTGGTTCCATGTCTCATACAAACTTTTTATTCTGGATAGGAATTGAATAAATAAGCACAAATAAATGTTTGTAACAAATTACCTTTTTCTCGTAACCTGTATATGTATATGTTTTTCTTCTGTAAAGGCCACTAACATTAATTTAAAATCGAGGAAAGGTCTGAAGATCATTTTCGTGTAACATTTCGGGATCTGTTAGTTGACCCCATTGGCCCGAAAAGAAAATACACCCTGTATGAACTTATATTTTGATTTCTTTTAAATAAATTATTGACACTGTTGGCTGTCACCTATAAATACCAGCTCACTGGTTTGCCTATATTTTTTGACCCGTCTCTAGATACATGTATGCAAAATCATAAAACTAAAATTGTTAAAGGAACCATCCGTTCGTACGTCTTGCGCCTTGAACACGAAATCTGGCAACGTCGCATTTAGACCGTCAAGTTGCTTTTCGGATAAACCGGTTAAATCCAGGTTTTTATTATGTTCTTAAAACGTTTGCGTTCTTGGAGAAAGTTCGGAGTAAAACCGAAATAAACCGGTATAAACCGCTATTTTTTAAACCGGTTCCGAGCCCTGATCCATTGTGCCTTTTTTGCATGCTAGCATTGCTAGCCCTATTCCAACCAGTTAAGCTCCTCAACGAAACCAAGCATCGGTTTTAGGTAGCTAAATGCCTCCTTTAGTGTGTTTGGAGTCCCCAAATACCTACTCCTGTGTTCTTCTACCTGCTTGCCGTTACGAATGGGGATGCAAAACATTATATAATAAGACTAGGTACTGGCTATCTACCCTACGATGCACAATCTAAAGTGTACAGATCCGAAAAGCAAACGATGTAGAAATCAGTTTGGCCTCATGGGTCGAATATGGTCGGGTCGGGTGGTCATGGTCGGGTGTTCACCCGCATACCCTGGAGCCTAAATGGTCTCGTACCGTGCGGTTTAAGAGGAACTTCCTCCCGCGGACGCTCCGGCTGTGGAATGAGCTCCCTGCCGCTGTTTTTCCAAAGGACTACAGTATGGGGTTCTTCAAAAAAGGAGTGTTAAAGTCTTTAAAGGGTCAGCAACGCGCATGTAAAACCCCTGGAGTTGCCGGCGTTTATAGGCTACGGTGACCGCTTACCATCAGGCGGGCCGTATGCTTGTTTGTCACCGTCGTAGTATAAAAAAAAAAACTTTGGATCATAGTTGGAGTAGGTATCTATTACATATGTAGGGAGTACATCACTGATTGCATCCAGCAAAATGAATGAATCATCTTATAGTTCAAAAGTCCTTGGATTACCAGGTCACGAAGACCATCACGAATATCACGGAATACCTTATTAATTAGTTCTGTGGATATTATCTCACAAATTAGACACGCCACGAATTATTGCAAGCACCAGTGGGCTTTGCGCACTGGTACTTACATTATCAATGCATCTGGCTTGCATTCCTTGCACGCGGTGCATTTGAATGCACTTAGGTAAGTAACTATAAAAAAAAAAAATACGTGTGGCACTCGGGGACTGCCGCGGTAAAGCTATTGCATATCATTTTGTATCAACTTATGCAATTACTAGCTGTTACCCGCGACTTCGTCTGCGTAGTATTATAATGTTTGGTAGTGTATTTTTATTACCATAAGTATTAAATACCAAATTGACTTGAACTGTAAATTGCTAATTAAATTCCGGGGCCGTATAAAACAAACAACTAACTTGCAACTACAGTAACCTGTTATTCTTTGTTCTCGTTAATAATTCAGGATATACCAAAAATGCTGGTGATCAATATTGTAATCTGATTTGGAAAAAATAGGACTAAATGTTTTTTTTGTCAAACATTTTTTGTTTATTTATTCTCCTAACCACAATTCGATACTGATTAGTGATTACACATTTAATCGAATCACCAGCATTTTTGTGACAGCTGTATGTATCTTTGACCACATATTAATCTTTCAGTGGCTGGATACGCTGTAGATATGCTAAAAAGTACGTCCAAGTTGACATAAATTATCTTTCAATGAAATAAGTAATCAAGGCCGAGTGTTTTTGATCACGGTTTACAACACTGCCTTAAGCTCACTGAATTTAACCCACAGAATGTCAGTCGGTACCTGATTACAACTAACTTCCCAGTGAAGAAAAACATTGCGAGGATACCAAAATAATTACGTCACGCATATTATAATTATAAACTTTCATTAGGTAGGTAAGTATATATTATGTCTCATCTCAACCAAGGACGATCTTATGATAGGATCGGCAGAGGCCTTTATTCGCATTTACACAGGCGTTCAAAAGTGCATGAGCAATTTATGAAAGAATTCATTCATAAACTGCCCATGCAATTATAGATTTGACTATTTCACTTGCTTCCTTCCCCTTTGCACCTCTATTTAGGATGATTTTCATAACAAAAACTATTCTGTCCTTTCCTAGGAGTCAAAACATCCCCATGCCTTTCACCTTAATCCGTTCAGCGTTTTTAATTTAGTGTGAATTGGTAACAGATAATAGTTCATCAAATTTACAATATTAGCATCGCATGGAAATTTGTCCAAAATGTAATTGAAGAAACCGTGCTGGTTTTGTGACAACATCGCTACGCAAGATCAGTTTGCTAGACAACAAAAATAAAATAGATGCCATTATTAAGTAAAATGTATCTAATGAGACTAATGGCATGCCATGATCTAAGAATATTTTTGCGCAAAGTTAAAATAATTTTAATCAAATCAATTTAACGGGGATATAGGCGATACCTAGTTCCATTAGTGACATATAGATAGAACTGTAATAAGTGCCATCCTAATCCATCAAGTTGTGCATATTCAGTAATAAGCCGTTTTAGTAAAGTAATCGTACAAAAAAATCTGAGTTTATTTATAAACTATCCTTGTCCAATATTTAATATAAAAACCGTACTGGCTTTGTGACATTGTTCTTTGCGCAAAGGCAAAATCGTTGCGTTTGGCCATTGTACTCCCCTGGGCCCGCTATGAGGTATGTATGTCATCCGCTTGTACAATGCATGGTGGGTGTTGACAGCCATATATACATTGAGTTGCCGTATTTGTAGTGGTTGGATTCCGCGTCACTAAGACCTCAATGATATTGTCCTGAGGTCTCTTCAGTCAGCGGGTGTTCATTCCGTTCTGGAGCCACTGGGTTTAGCCGCACTGATAGCAAGATGGAGTGACCCTGGTGCTGTGGAAAACGGGGCGGTGTTCAGTGTGGGATGTTACATGCGTTAGCACAATTTCGACCACCCATATTACTCGCACTTCCCACGTAGCAGGAGCCCTCTGCCGAAACTCTAGCGGTGGCGAAGCGGCAAAAGTGTGCGCTCCCTTCTGGGATAAGATCCCAAACGGATAGCGTAACGTAATAAGACAACAGTTTGTCACCTTTGTATGACAATTTCTGATAATTCTATACAGTTACTCACATTTGACAGCAATCACCGTCGCACTATCCATGCAACTTGTCTTTTCATGAACTTATAGCATTATCATTATCAGATGACATTCGTGGATAAGCAACTTAGGTCTATAGGACATGGATACAATACATGTTCATGCCTTTGGTTGTGGAGACAGCGGGCTGCTACAAAGTTACCATTATTAGTGATTTTATTTATTATCAAATTTATCACAGCATTAAACATATCATATTTACATAGATTTAATGGATCCCGGCACATTGGTCACTTTTCAACTCATTTCCTAAAAACACAGTTTTGTATTTTTTGTGCACTTTCGTCAGTAGTGACAAATATGTACCTACTTAAGTTTAATTTCTGTTTGTTTATGACACTACTGAACAAAACAAACTTAAAATAAATTTGGGTACATTTTCGTCTGCAGTGAAAGAGAGCTTTTTTATAGGCGGAAAACATACGGTGATCATCGTCTTCGAACACCACAAACAAAATATTTACAGCACGCAGCAATATCACCTTTGTGATTATCACAATAAGGAACAAATCTAATATACCAATAGAAAATATTTGATAAACAAGACAAAGGCATATTTCGATACTCTACTTCTTTGTAGGTACTAATATTTCTTATGCCAATGAAATTTCCACTTTATTCCGTTGTGCACTAACGTGCTAAATTCACAAATTTAAAATGGTACTTAGTACGACTTTGCATTTGCACTAAGGTATCGATTAAAAAAACAAAACGATTCGCAGTCTAAATAAAAAATTAGGCGCCTTTTGCCTTTAATTCGATCCAGCCAGTATATTATGCATCGATTACAAAATCGATTTAACATATTTGATTCTGGCGGGAAAAAATAATAGTGTTTATTTTGACATTTGACATCGCCGTATCTCTGGTAATAAGGGCTACTGTCCTCAATATTTTGTATAGAATATGACACTTAGCGACATTCGTATGGAGATATATCCTTTCCCCGATAAAGAACTTTGTAACAAAGTGAATAAAGTCGGTTTCGGTCCGTCGGAGTGGGGAGCGTCAGGTTTTTTTTCGTTACGGAATTTCTGGATTCGGTCCCCGCGCTCAAGGCCCGCGATAGAAGCTATGCAATAGCTTAAAATATGACTATAAAGCTTCCTCGATTCGAGTTGGATGTCTCTTTTACCCGATTGCGAGTACTGGAAACATTGGAAAGGCAAAGAAAATAGCGTTATGTTTTTGCCACTTTGCAGCAACAGTGTATGTGGCTGGATGAGTAGGAATTAACATCACCAACAGCGAAGTATTAACAGTCTAGATCTTCGCACCACAAAGTTCTGCCTTCGTGAAACATCTTGGTGAACCTCGCAGTGAAAGGTGGAAAAGATGTGTGGGGACCTAAGTGTAATGGGCTGGCTTCGGTCGAAAATTATAATTTCCGTAATCCGAGCCACAAGCATATGTATCGATGGGACACGGCACAGATTCAAATAATTTCAAAACTTCGGGTATAATGACGGCGCTGCCCTACCCCACCCGTCCTCCTCTTCCTTGCACTAACGCCTCGTGTGGTATAGTTATGAGCTATGACTAGATGAGTCAGAATAAAACTTGCTCGCGTGACTTGACACCTCCTATATCATTAGTGGTTCAAGAGGATTCACTGTGTTGACACTGATAGCTGGGGACCCACGGAGCAAAGCGAATCCTCCTTTTTTTTAAAGGGACGGCAACGCGCATGAAACACACCTGGAGTTGCAGGCGTCCATAGGCTACGGTGACCGCTTACCATCAGGCGGGCCGTATGCTTGTTTGTCACCGTCGTCGTATAAAAAAAGTTTAAATACAGAAAGAAAATTTAAGTAAGTAGCTACTGGGCGGATGTTGTGGACGGTGGACTGGCGAGAAATCAGTGGCAAGCAGTCGTGTTGGAGGCCAAGACTCACTTTGGGTCGCTGCGCCAGAGGAGTAAGTAGGTAAGAAAAGTACTAAATGTTTTGAGAACTGTATAGTAGGCGATTCACACGCTAATACCGCGATCTGGGGCCTTACCATGTCGTCTTAAAGCGATTCAGTTGACGACCTAAACTGAGTCTCTTCCATACAACAGCCTAAACTGAATCGCGTTAAGATGGTAAGGCCCCTGTACTGGTTAGAACCCAACTCCCAACATTGGCGTAGGTATAGTAACAATAAAATTATTGCTGAAATAATTATAACAGTGTCATTTAAAGGACCATCTCAATCGATTAAGTGTTGCAAAGACCGAAGGGCCATCTTAATAAAGAGTCAAAACTCGGTGTCGATAGGGAATACAAACCGGAAAAATATTTATTTAAACATAATTATTAAACGGGTCTAACGCGAATTAATTTGTTTACCTTATTTACCGACGTAACAACAACTACAACAACAATACACAACACACACACTACAACAATTACACACTACACAACAACTACTATTACAATAATTAACATATGTTTTGTGGGTAGTTTAAAAATTGTGTGTTTACCCCAAATTTCTACATAGACTTTTCGTTGGGTAGTTACACAAATCTCTGTTTTGACATTTTGCTGGGACATCAGTCAGCCGCGACCATGACCAGTGAAACCTGTGTCGAAACGTCGGTAAATAAGGTAAACAAATTAATTCGCGTTAGACCCGTTTAATAATTATGTTTAAATATGTGTTTAAATCGGAAAAATATTGTATAGAAATTATCGGTAAATTATCGGTGATTCATAAGCGAAATATTTGCCGATTGGATTTCCTAGATGTAGACACAATTGTAATAGGTATATCATACAATACAGGACGACAAGAGCAAAAATACATGACACAACATTGCGCAAGATATTCGTGTTGTCATTGTTTGTGCCTACGAAGCAGGAGGTAGCGGAAATCCCGGTCATATATATTTTTTTTTTTTTTATGCTATAGGGGGCAAACGAGCAAACGAATCACCTGATGGTAAGCGATTAACGTCGTCCATGGACACCCGCAACACCAGAGGTGTCGCAAGTGCGTTGCCGGCCTTTAAGGTGGGAGTACGCTCTTTTCTTTTATTTCTGTGTTAATCACGAATATTTGCTTCTGTCAATTATGTCATACATCTCAATATTGAATGTACTCGTAGATAAGAGTTTAATACGAAAATCAACCTTTTTTTAAATACTACGAAGGTGACAAACAAGCATACGGCTCGCCTGATGGTAAGCGGTCACCGTAGCCTATGGACGCCTGCAACTCCAGGGGTGTTACATGCGCGTTGCCTTTAAAAAAAGGAAGCTTTATAGCTCTTAACTTTTGGACAGCCTCCGGAAAGACTTGTTACATCTTTATGTGTGTGACTCTACTGGGCCGACCTTAGGGCAAGCAAATGTATGGGTAGCTTGTATATTGTATTGCAGGAGATTATTATAATTGCAGTCACAACAGAAATTATACGGCACTTGCAACCGACATTAACTCGTGTAGCGTTCCAACAACATTTAATTCTGTATCTCATCAGTCATCATTATAGCTGTATTACACGTTATATAGCTAGCAAGTGCTTGTTTTCAGTAAAAGGTAACCCACTTAATGTTGGCAGTCCTGTCAAAATGTATTGTAATTCAGAGGAAATTTTGCGAAATGAATACCAAATTAAAGAACGTACCACTTTGATGCTGAAAATCGAGCGACTGCCGATTTGGATCTCAATCTCTATCACACCTGCATATTAAAGAGACAAAGAGGTTTTTCCGTTAATGCCAAATTTCGATGTTCGTGGTAGACGTGTTGGTTTATTTCAATGAATCATTATGGCACTTGCGCCTTATCGGCAACCTTCAAAGTGGTTGTTGTTTATGTAGATCCTAAGGTACCCCGGAGGTGCATAGGGCCTCCACAAGATCCTTCCACCATCTCCAGCAACCTTCTTGGCTTCGCTTCGCACAGCCCGCACGGCCCGCAACTCGCAACTCGATATCCACGATTGTGTACTTATGTTACAAGTTACAAGAATATTAAACCAATTGCAAAATCGAAGTGCTGAAGCAAATGCCGCGAGCACGTTGATGTCGTTTTGTTACGTTGAGTGAGTGTTGTATAATTAATTGAACGAAGATTTTAGATTAGTAAAGCAAAGCAAAGGAAATAGAGTCAAACCAAGATATCTCTGCGACCAAATGAACTGTCAAACTTTAACGTGTTATTTTAAACGTCGATTCTATGAAATTGTGACGTTTACATTTTCACATTCTGTGGATCAAAATCTAGGAAACAACATAGATGGCAAAATTGCACCTATGCAATGAAATCTGCACAATGCATTTGGCGAAAGATAGAAACCTATGTCACGAATGTCACGATCCTCAGCATTGAGGGAACGACTGATGATGATGATAATAACATAGATGGAGTACCTATATGTAATTGTTTTTAGCAAAAATGGTACCTTTTTCTAAAAACAATCACATATATTACATAGCTATAGGTACGTTGGATCAGTCATATACATAGCTATACGTTAGATCTAGGCAAGATATTATGCGGTTATTAAGTAGATATGATGGCTATGGTATTCTGAGCTCCGGCCACAAGGCGAACCGGTTTTTCTGACGGATTCAGTTTTTATCGCCGGCTATACCTAACTACGTGAGTCGTAAATTTAGAAGTGTTTTATTCTTCGTCTAGGTATTTATAGATATTATTTAAAAAGCATTCGAGGATAAAACTCTCTTCTTCTTCATTATGTAGGGTCAGCATAAAATGTTTTCAACTCAAATATATTTTTCCGCAGAAACGTCTGCTAAGATACCAAATTTCTCAGAAAGTCAGGAAAAGTGGAAAAACTCATGAGCATGACTCTGAGAGACCAGCGTGCGTAGCCAAGATGCCAATCGCTCACGCTTAATAACGTATCGTAGCTACCTCTCTCTATCACTCTTCCTCATTAGTGTGACAATGACAGGTGCGTTTCGTTAGCGACTGAGCGTGAGCGATTGGCATCTTGGCTGACGCACCCAGCTTATCGCTCCTCCAAATGGGATATGGTGGAGACATTTTGAGCCACGGGTGTGGTCTCGATAGCTCCGTTGTAAGAGCGATGAGCCGGTATCTTAAGAGACGCGGGTTCGAGTCCCGCCCAAGGTCATCAGTTTTTTTTTCTTCCTGAGAAATGTTTTCTTCCATTCAGCACTCACACCTTTCTTTTTCATGTCTTCATTCACAATCGGTTATTAAAAGGTAATCAAGTAACAAATACGTGAATGCCCTATGTGCAGAACAGACGACTTGAGAACTTTCTTGTTTGGAAGGCGGTAAAGAAATGAAGGACGACAATATTCAAACTGTTGATTTCCCCCGCCTTAATTAGACATGTCTTAAGTTTGAGGCATGTATGATGTTTCAATACATTTTGTGTGGAAAACCTTCTTTATACTAAACACTTTAGAACGGATTAATCGCGTTTCGAGCCCTTTACAGCACTCGTTTTCACAGGGTTAAGATGATATATGAAGATGATGATATGAAGACGTAGGGTCATGGTGTTAATAAACGCGATTAATCCGTTCTAAAGTGTTTAATTTCAATGAATAACAATCGCGGTAACAGAAGACAATATTATGTTCTTTATACTAATTAAATTAGGTTCGAGACAGACCTGTACGTCTCAAAATCTTATTTTACTCACTGCCTAATAAACCTTTTGTAAGAACATTAAATAATTGTTCCGTTCAATTGTTATTGCTACATGTAGAGTACCTACTTTGGTGGCGCAGCCGTGAGAACATTCGTCTTTTAACCCGGGTTAAACCCCGACTCGTACCAGGGATATTTTCGGAACTTACGTACGAAATATCATTTGATATTCACCAATCGCTTTTCCGTGAAGAAAAACATCGCATCGTGAAATAGGAAGAAGAGAGTTGTAGAGTAGGTTAAGGGGTCTACAAGTCGCCGATAATTGCATACGATTTTATAAACATTGCTGACTCATGTGCAACGAAAGCAGTCAATGTTTGTAAAACAATTAACCTCATACTATTGTCTATTAATACGAGTAAGTAGATCCCTCGTCGCCTTTGTACTTTTCTATTTATTCTTATTTGTAAACGCACATCCTTTTTTATAATTGAAAGAAAAATCATTCAATTATTAAATTCTCTCTGCTTAATACAAAATGGGTGCCAGCGCACGCAAGTTTGAAGAAATCGTGAAACGTTTGGTTGATGTAACTGGTGACCGAAGAGCTGGTGGTTTCCTCGCACAACGTATCAGCATTGCGTTGCGTTGCGATACAATGAGGAAATGCCGCCAGCATCCTAGGTACAGTCGGCCAAGAATGTGGTTTACCACCCTAATGTTCAGATTCGTTTGAACGTCATGAGACAACAAGGTCGATTTCCCCTGTCAATAATATTATGTCAGTGTCAAGTCAACCTTAGCGATCGTTAGAGCTCACAGAAACTTTTGTCAAAAGTGGTAGACCACTTTCTTGGCCCACTGTACAATGCCTCAAGGATCTTTTTTCGATTTAAGGTAGCAAGGTAAGTTGCACTTACTGTAGGTATATATTTTTAGTTAGGTATATTTGAATAAATTCCACTCATATCCTGTTTCGAGCAATAGATGTTTAATAAGTACCTACTTACTTATACTTAATAAGTCGCAGGAAGCAAAGCAATCGATTCATTATAATTAATTTCCATGTGTTGATTGACGAACTGTCAGATGTCAAATAACAAATTTGCTCTTAGGCCTCTTAGCCACCAGACAGGCACCGCTGCCGCTGTTACGCATGCAGCCAAAAGTAGTACTCGTAGGTAGGTATATCACATATTTGGAAAATGGTAACTAGAAGAGACACACACAGACACACAGATTGATAGTTGATTACACAGTTCTGACATGCCTAGAAAGGCAGAGATTCTCTATGGGATTGGTACTCGCACTCGCCACGTTTGTGACTCTATTATTGGATATTTTGCATATTTTTATTTAATCATCCGTTAGGTAAAGGATTGAACTCACTACAAAAAATATTGTGAGGTTATTTATATATTAATTTTTTTCTGATATTTAATTTACTCGAGATAGAGTCCAAAATTAGAGTCGACTCTACATTTTCATGTCCGATGTCTGATTCAAGGCTAAGTATTTAGGTATTAAAACTTTAAATTTTGGTATGAACAACCGAAGTTATTTTTTATTTTAATTGATGTATGCTTATACCTAATGACATTAATGACCTACATTCTTGACTGTCTAACTTAATAATTTAACAATCACCATTATATTTCACCAACCTTTGCACCTACCTTGAAAGCCGTCAATGTTTCAGCCAATGCACTTTTTTAATTAAAAAGAAAATAAAACCGGCATTTTTCACAACACTACCACTCAGAAGGGCATCCTTGGAGCGCCACAGTTCACTCACCTTTCACAGAAAATGACCACTCAATCCTGAGGGCTCACTAGCTCACTACACACTACTAGTCAACTATTACACCTAAATGGCTGTTTAAACACTGTTTTAGCACAACATCACACGGGTTTTGTTGCCTAAATATGTTCCACAGGTTTAAAAACACGGCACAGACGTACTGCGTTGACGACTGTTCGGAAACCTGTTTGCCCTCTCTTTCACTCCGGTTTGGCGGCGGGTTGCCATGATAATTGTTGATGTTCCTTTTTTGTGTGGGCATGACGTCAGTGTTTATATTGTTCGATTAGAATACTTATACTTTATTTCCAATAAGATTCTTATTGGAATAGTTAACTTTTACGAAAATTATCAATCCGTAATTACATGTCATTAATGGAAATTAAAAGGCTTATACTCACCAATTTCTAACGAAGATTTTTTCTATATTCGAAGGTAAACCTTGTAACTTTGACATAAAGTGCCCATGATAAATGATACATATCTTTCTTTTTCAATTTAGGCACATCACAGTGCACTTATGAACGTCAAAAAAAAGCTACTACCCGTTCTAACCCTACACCACAGCCCGAGAAGATTATTATCGGCAAGAAACTCGGCGGGACTTTTTCCAAAACAAATCATGACATCAAAACATGTCAAATATTAGTGCAGCGTCGACCACTAGTATTTCTATCTTATTGTACGTAAAGTCGACCAAAATAAATGTTCACTCAAAATAAATGCCCTCGCCCACCTGACACGATTACCTAAGTTTAAAATAAATCGACATCAGTGACCCAATAGGCTATATTTACCGCCCCTCGTAGGCTCGTACCAACACTTTTGCCTGGCCATTTGTAATCGGTATTACAACGATATAGGGGGGCTAACGTTGGTCAGTAAAAAGTATTGAATTGTCCAACACACAGTGATAACAGGTGGACGCTATTTTATGGTAATAAGAGTCACGAATGGTCATTTAAATGTGCCCCTCACGATGCCCTTCAAGGGCTCCCCTGTTACGTAATTTTGAGCACCCTAACCGATCCACCGATATATCTATTATACATTTTTGGAAAATGTAACCCTCAGTGTTCACGTTACTGTACACTTACTTACTTTTTTTGCTCAGTGATCCAAATGTAATAAATATATCTACTTTATAAGTGTTTATAGCCAAGTAAAATAGGATAGAAACTATGTTTATTGTTTCATTTTTCTCCGATTGAATTTTTGTTTCTGTTTGTATATTTTGAGTAAAGTTATATTAGGTTCTTACCTAACCACCATCTATAACCATAATCTGGGAAACCAATAGGGATGACGGCTAGGTTGAAAAACTATTATTTTATTAATTCCGTCAGTTAGATTATCCAAAATTATTAGACACGTGTTTTTTCCTGTTTCCTGTTCCGGGGTGGGGGCTAGTGACGTCACTTAGAGGTAAGAATCGTACCTAATTGAAACTTTAACGCACTGTATTTCCGTCGTTTTTCATTTGACGAAGAAAAGAAAAAAATACGTGTCGAATATTTTTTAATAATAACAGACTATTTTTGTTGTCGTCTTCCCTATTGTCAATATAGGTAGGAAAAAAGGTTGACTATCACTTTACTAAAAAACATACCTACCACTAGCTTTGAAAAAATCGATCTTGAAAAGAATCAATTCCAAACATTTATTTGCCATACTTATAATTGCAGCAGTTACTTACATCAAAGCTTTCACCTAAATTCACAGAAAAAAATATAAAAATAAATTCAAAAAAATATTCTTAAATACCAATGAGGAAAATAGAAACGAAGATTAACTTGCCTCAACACGCCGTTAACCACCCAATTTTCATTTTCCAATCCAAAATGAAAATGTTTCTCAAAATATCCCCAATCCGCGGGGGATTTCCAATTATGGCAACACTGTTTTAATATAACCTCAAAGGCTGTCATGTCCGAGCGAATACGTAGCCAGCGCGCTTAAACCAGCGAACGGGCAGCACTACAACCGCAATTTACAACGACATAGTTCCAATTACGCCGTTACTCAACGACTTTAGAACTGTGTCACATGAAGCCACATACGCAGTTTTGAAGGCGCAAAGACGGACGTGAAGTAACGTACAAATAGTGACGCGGCACCGCTGCCGTTAGTTAACTCTTTTACACTCCAATTTGACTTTAATGCCACCGGGCATAAAACGAAAATTAGTTTTTAGTAACTGCAAAATTAAGTTGGTCGTGTCAAAGGCTTTCGGACTTACTTCATAATCCTATTATTTGCAAAGAGCGGCAGCTACAATTGCAGTAAGGAAACTGAATACTGAAAAGGATTGTAAAACGTAGTTTTAAATTCTAGAATTCTTGTTCGAAATTAGGGCATGTTGGAATTCGTTCTGTAAACTTGGGAAATTGGAATTCTCTTCTGGAAACTCTAAAGTAGAAGTATTGGAAATTCGAACCGGACGACATATGAACGGGTGCAATGTTTGAAAACTACCTACCTAATCTACACGGCTGTTTTCATTCACACTAACTAAGGTGAAAAACTGGCTAAGTGCGAGTCGGACTCGCCCACCGAGGGTTCCGCACAGAGGATGCTGGGCCATTTATCGTACTTAAAAATACTGGTGACACGGAACTCTCAGTGTGCGGCAATTGTACACTTTTCGGATTGTTTCCAGCACCTGTGCTACAAGCTCTTGCTTTTTGCCAAATTTTGTGATTCTAGGTCAACGGGAAGTACCCTGTACATTTAGATTCCCATTGCAAATATACGGGAAATGTGACATAAACGGCCGTATCTTTTGATTGCGTTGACGTAGAGGTTTGGGGTTTTTGCACCTCCAGGGGACCGCAGACCTATGTATGTGATATTAATGTCTTGACAGACGGACGGACGGACGGACGGACAACAAAGTGATCCTATAAGGGTTCCGTTTTTTCCTTTAGAGGTACGGAACCCTAAACATGTACACATATTAATGAATGTAGTTACGTACGTGCAGTCAAGCGTAAAATGTCCCATAGCGACTTCTTCCGATGTAATGAGAGCATAGTACCATAATTTTGCATTTGACTTTACATACCGTACATAGGTATATATGCATATTCTTTAAATTATGTGACGTAATGCACCACTAAGTTTTTTTTCTATTGTTAACGTCTTTAACGTGGACGAAGTCACGAGCGGGAGCTAATTTAATAAACTACATAACATAGCCATTTTTTTTTCTTACCAACAGACATTCCAAGAACGCGGCATCACGCAGCGTCCATCGGCCGTAGTACAGTCGCGCATACTGCAGTACTTTGGTCATGTCTGTATCTGTAGGCGAGACAACCACTCCATTGAGCGGTTGGTGGTTCAAGGAAAAGTGGAGGGAACAATACCACGCGGCAGGTCACCCATGGACCGACCAAACAAAATCAACCTTCGTAACTGACTGTGCCTGACAGTCTGCCAATAGGGAGAAATGGCGGGAGAGCTGTGTCCGCCCCTATCACCGACGTTGATGCTTCAACGTGACCACGACCGCTCAAGAGTGAAACGACAAAGAAGAAAGAGGAACAGACATTATTAAACATAGAATTTTAGACATTTTATTGCACAGGTTTTTTTTTATGCTATAGGTGGCAAACGAGCAAACGAATCGCCTGATGGTAAGCGATTAACGTCGTCCATGGACACCCGCAACACCAGAGGTGTCGCAAGTGCGTTGCCGGCCTTTAAGGTGGGAGTACGCTCTTTTCTTGAAGGTTTGAAGGTCGTATCGGTCCGGAAACACCGCTGGCGACAGTTCGTTCCACAGTTTAGCTGTGCGAGGCAGGAAGTTTCGGGAAAAGCGCACAGTTGAGGACTGCCAACCATCTAAATGGTGAGAGTGGAAATATTGTCGCGTAGGGCGATGGCGGAAAGAAGCGGCAGGGATTAATCCGAACAATTCCTCGGAACACTCCCCATAATACATGCGATAGAAAATGCAGAGTGAGGCCACATCTCTACGCAGCGCCAAGGGATCAAGCCGATCAGAAATACGTTGGCAGTTGACAATTCGAGCAGCTCTCCGTTGGATGCGGTCTAGAGGAAGAAGCTGGTACTTTGGTGCCCCTGCCCAAAGATGAGAGCAGTATTCCATATGCGGGCGAACCTGCGCCTTATAAAGCTGTAGGCGATGGGCCGGCGTGAAATACTGCCTCGATCTATTGAGCACACCGAGCTTCTTCGAGGCCAATTTGGCCTTACCCTCTAGGTGGCCGCGGAACTGGACTTCACTCGAGATGTCAACGCCAAGGATTCCAATACTGGCTGTGGCAGATAGGGGAGTGCTCTCAAAACGAGGTGACGCGACGAACGGAAGTTTTTTTGCGGTGAACGCGCAAACCTGTGCCTTTGTAGGGTTAAAACAGGTCTTCCTTGCGTTTTCCCCGGCTTATTCCACGGCTCAGGGATCCTGGGGTCCGCTCGGCAACTTATCCCAAAATTTGACGTAGGCGCTAGTTTTTACGCTACTGCCACCTGACCTTCCAATTCACAGGGTAAACTTTGCCTTGTGGGGATTACTCCCGTCTCTTCACAATGTTTTCCTTCACCGAAAAGCTATAAGTTAATATCAAATGATATTTCGTTGGTACGAGCCGAACCGTTGATTGGAACAAACTTATTGCAAGAGACGGAATTTGAAAAAAAAAGTAAAGTTAATTTTTCATGATTTTTTCAAACATGCTCTAAATAGCACATTATTTGATTTTCTAAAGAAGTTTATGCAATTATATATATGAAATCTACATATAATTCTTCCTATCTGAAGTGTCTAATAACGTAAGAGAGATTTTAAATTTAAACTATTGGTACAAAAGTTATATACAAAAAACTGTACTTTTGGACTAAAATTGCCAAAGTTTGATGCCGTATATATCTCGAAGACAGTCAATATTTAAGTAAATTTTCTTAAGGCTACTGTAATAAATAAGGTTATTGTAATAAACCATACAAATACCAACTCGAAAATTACCACTAATTACCTAAGCGACAATGAATGCTAAGGAAATCCTTTTTCACATTTTCTTTTCAAGTTAAAATTGCCTAATTACACAAAGAATTGAAACTGCAGTGTCATTACTGACACTGACCAATTGTATAATGTGTGTCTTTTCTATACGTTACGTCGATTAAAAAAAGGGTAGATTGACACTGTCGATTAAATTACAGTCTCACATCAGTGATATTACTCATAAAGGTGTGGTTACACTTCGTAATGTAACTACAGTTAAAGTTACTAGCAGAACTCCAAGTGGGAATTGTTTTAGGGTGTAGGCTATATGTACCAATTTGTAATCTTGTATCTATATGTTATTGACCTGTATCTGTTTTTTTCAAAAAAACACGGTACGATTGGTTCTCCTGGCCCCTTTTTTACCAAAGTGACAAGTGTGAGAATGAGAATTGTCTACGTAGCTACGTACAATGATTGTCAACTCGTGACAATTGTCATAAAATTCTGTAAATTTCCTTCTTATTGGCAATACATGATGATTTTCTTTAATATATAAATGTGCTGGCAAACGAACACAGCCCGCCCGATGGTAAGCGGCTTTCGTAGCCAATGGTCGCCTGAAGAGTTTACTCTTAAATTTATGATGATAATGAACCGTAGCACAAATGAAACTGCGAAATACTAATTCCTAAACGTTAGTTTACAACTTTACATTCTGCGAAATTAAAATAAGCAATTTTTTCCACGGTAATGTCAGTGTACCAAATGTAGCTTGACATTTGGTAGACTATATGTATTTTTAGGGTTCTGTGCCTCAAAAGGGAAAAACGGTGGTCCCTTGAAGCTGTGAAAAAACCAAACCTCTACGTCAACGTAATCCAAAGTTATAGCCGTTTACGTCGCATTCCCCATACAGCAATGGGAATCACAATGTATGGGGTACTTGCCATTCACCTAGAATCACGAAATTTGGCAAATAGCAACAGCTTGTAGCACAAGTTCGGGAGAAAATGAGAAAACCGTATACCTAATTGCCGCACGCTGAGAGGACCGTGCCACCAGTTACAGTACCTACCTAAGGTCATTTGGGGGAGCATCCTTTGTGCGGAACCTTCGGTGGGCGACATGGAAAGTTTTTTTAGTAAAAGGTAGGTACCTAACACTCTGTAATAATAATACCAATCTGTAATAAACATTGATTTTTTTGTTATTATTATTATTCAAAAGGTGTACATAGTTACATTAATTGGTATTATAAACCCGTCAAACTGAGAAACCAGTTTGTTCGCGAGATCGCGCCAACAAACTGAACCTTATTTAAAAATGAACCTTATCAACAATCGACAGCTAGGTATCTTTTACTAAAACCAAGCACATACTAGCAAAAAAATTATTTGTAAAGCACCAGTATACACACGTCTTTATACGACCGCTAATAATCCTTTTAATACCGAATTACCTACAACCCTTTTCCTTATTCCTCATCATGTCACCCAAGAAACCTGACACTTTCCCGCGCGCTGAGGGTTCCCAGTCTGGAAATTCCAAGCAGATGGAAGATTTCAATCAGTCTGATAGTTTCAGGCAAAATCGATTCTTCTGGAGTGTCTTCGGACTATGGCCTGGAAATATACCCGAAAAATACTACAAATTCTTCTCATTCACCTATCTCTTCATCAGCTACATCGCCTACACTGCTCTTCTAACTGTAAACCTCTATTACACGCCGCGAAAAATCGAAACGCTCGTTCAAGAAGTCATTTTCTTCTTCACAGAAATCGCTGCGGGCGCTAAATTGTCTATGATCCTTTTTAAAAGAAAAAAGATTGCCGCCATCTTTGAAATGCTGGACAGCGACGAATTTAAAGGCAGCGATGAAGTGGGCAGGCAAATTGTCAGACAATACAACAATTATTACCAGAAATACTTGTTCTTATACACTGTTATTAATCATTTTACATACTTCTCTTCAATCTTCTTTCCAGTTATTGGCTTTCTAATTTTTGGAAGCACGTTAGAATTACCTGTTTGCAAATACTATTTTCTTACAGACGAAATGAGGAATGATTATTTTACTTCAATATTTATTTATCAATCCGTCTTCATATACGGTCACATGATGTACAACGTCAACATTGATACGTTCATGGCCGGTTTCATGGGGTTAGCTATCGGCCAAGTTAAGGTGCTCTGTCACGATTTGGAAAATTTGAAAATTGGAAAATGTGCTGCTGGCAGCCAAGAGAAGGTAGACCTAAATCAACAACGGAAACTCCGTAGAGTTTTGAACCATTACGAATTGCTTTTAGAGTAAGTATTCCTAATTCCTATTCTATTTTAAATGACCGTCGACGCCGACCTGCGGGCAGCCGGCTGAGTTGGAGGGATGAGACCCGAGATGACGTCTCATGGAGATCCTCTGTACCACAGGGGCACTATAGAATAAACACTAAATTGATGTATTTCCCCCATTAACATATGCCAACCATATACGTTCGGGCATATCCGCCCGTTCTGCCGATCAATGTATGGTAAATTGTCCGGCAGATGCCCGGAGCCCATACCCGCTACGGAGATCCGACGGCTTTCCCGAACGCAGATAAAAAGACTCTACTGAGAAAGGAACCTGGGTTTACAATTTAATGGTCGCTAAGAGATTTTAACTGCAAAATCTCTTAGATTACCTCTGATTTTTCATAATCGAGAAGGAAGTGTCCTGTAATTTCAGGTCCTGCGACGAGTTTCAGGATGTGATCAGCGTGACGATGTTCGTGCTGTACGGTATCGGGTCTGCCACCATTTGCGTCACCATGTGCGGTTTACTATTATTGGTAAGTAAATGAGAAAATTTTACGAAGAAATGACAAACAACGAAGGAGCGCTTGAGGATTAAGTAGTAGATAATTATAGTTTGCAACTAGCCCAATGCCTGGGGACTTGGAAACTTAACACTTTAATTTGACGACTTTGCAGATATAAGTAGATGTACCTAAATATCAGATGTTTGCTTTCACTGAAATGCGTCGTTTGTTAAACATTTAAGTACATTTCTTTCATAGCTTTCGTGAAACTTGTTCAGTATGAGGCACAGTTGTTGCCGCGACATCCGTCTCGAATCCGCAATCCGCATACATTGCTTCGTTTAGGACGTTAGCGTACCAGTTACCAATTCTTTTGTTTTTGTAAAACAGCATTATTTCCATTATGTTAAAGCCATCAACAGTGGAGACCCAAATATTCATGGTGTTATACTTCATAGCGATGAACCTGCAGATATTTATCCCGGCATGGCTCGGCACACAGCTCACCTACGAGGTAGGTAGCCAAGACAACCCCTTAACCCCTCGCCTTTCAACAGAGGAACAACTAGTAAAATACTTATATCGGGTTACTCACGTCAATAAAGTCGAGAATAGCTTGATATGTTTCGAATTCCAATCCTACTTTTTGATCAATGATTACTTATGTAAAAACAGAATATTTTAGTGTAAATATTTTCTACAGAGTGCAGAAATAATGACAGCAGCGTACAAGAGCGAATGGCTCCCCCGTTCCGAACGTTTCAAGAGTAGCATCAAGCTTTTCGTAGAACGAGCAAAGACTCCTGTGATTTTCACGGGTCTGAAGATATTCACCCTCTCATTGGCAACTTACATACAGGTACCAACACACACACAAGGGAGGTTTTATTTTTTATTGTCATTGACTTATTCAAAAGAAATATACACACAACAAAAACTTCAAAAAATGTGGGTCAGAATGGCATTAGCAAACTTCCATTAATAATTATACAAACGTTAAATGTTTCGTACGAAAAAGAGCTTACTGAAGTAAGCATTAAGTGTCAAATTCATACACTTTAAAAGTTTATAGGCTGTTTGGCACTTAACGAAACGTTACGTAAGTTACGTTCTAAACAAGACTACTTATATGAATAATTTTTAAGAAAAAAAACAGACTTCATTTGGCCTTCCCGGTAAAGGAGAAATTTTGAATTTGTTTGAGTTAGCCAGTTTACTTCAAAAATATCCAATTCACCGCACGTGTACGTTTGAAAATTGAGAAGCTTTCTTAATGTCTCAGGGCTTCCATCATTACATCTGAAGTAAAATCAAACGGAAGTACCTTGTAGACCTTTAAGGTCGCAAAATGCGTTAAATTGGATGACAGATTGGAAATTATCGAGAAGTTTCATTATGCCATCCCTGATCATCAACATCAGGTCCACTCCAGCAAAATGATGGCTTCAGTAAGAAAATGCCCAAGCTAATTATGAATACCCTCTAATCACGTGCCGTTCAAATTTGAGGAGTTCTCTGTATTCTTCAAGAACTCTATCATCAGAACAGAATAGAAATCAAAATATAATGTAATATAGGATAATAAGTAAAGCTAGGTTTATCGACCAGTTCCACTTTGCCATCCCTGGCCTTCATCATCAGGTCCACTTCACCAAAATGTTGGCTCCCCAAAAACAATATTCACTAAAGTTTACACTAAAGTTTTTTTTCCTCTTGTTTCATAATAACTTCCCGCACCTATAAATTTTGATCTCTGTTTGGCCCAAAGGTTAACTGGTAGAGAATGCCTTCTGGCATTAAGTTCGCCTTTTGTACATTATTTACTGTGCAATAAAGTTTTAAATATAAATAAATAAATAATAAATAAATATTCAAGTTACTTAAGGAAACCCTCATAAAAGAATGCATATGCCGTTAAAATTTGAGGAGTTCTCTCAATTCTTCATGAATTCCATTATAAGAATAGAACTATAATCAAATATATAGGACCTTGAAGGTATTTCCTTACAAACAAAAGATGAATGTCTCAAATCGGATGATAGAGCTGGGAATTACCAAGCAGTTCCACTTTGCCATCCTTGGTCTTCATCATCAAGTCCACTCCACCAAATTGATGATGTTCGTAAAGAAATGCTCGAGTGTCTTAAGAAACTACCCAAATCATCATGCGGTACATGCAATTTCAAATTTGAGGAGTTCTCTCGATTCCTCATAGTTTCCATCATCAGAAATGGATTTTGAAAAAAATGGGACCAATCTGGAACCATCTACTTTCAGATAAAAAAAGAATTTCTAAAATCGGTTCAGTAATGACGGAGTTCTGAGGTAACAAACATTAAAAAAAAAATGCAAAAAAAACATTCACACGAAGAATTGATAACCTCCTCGTTTTGAAATTGTGAAGTCGGTTTAAAAGAGTCGCAACTGCCACACTTTTACGGCGTATTTTTTTTCGGCTGATTGAATTGAAAAACAAAAACAAAAAATAACAAAATTAAACTTACAAGCTTTTCTTCGCATCTACTTGGACACTTCGGCGTTTGTATGCAGGTATGTAGGTTTATTCGACGATAACTCGAGTATTATTGATCAGATTTTCATGAAATTTGGCAGGTGGTTAGATGAGATAAATAGAATTTTTGAGTTCGAATATGAGCCAAATCGGTCAAGGGGTTGTCGAGGTATTGGGATAAGTTCGGGACAAATCACTAGTATATAAACTATGAGCGAATCACTGCCTTTACGAGAGTCTAAAAAGCAACATCAAGGAGAGAGCCCATACGAATGTTCATCACCAGTCTGGAAATATTCTGTCTCTCTTCTAACTCTCTCTCTCTCACACACACACATAATCTCCAGCAAACTATTTCTACTTAATTCAGTTGCAGCTGCTGCTCTGAGGATTACAAGAACATGCTTTGCTTACCATGAGTTTTACTTCGATTGCGACTGCGTGATTCGAAAGTATTTGCAACTCGCTTCCACCAGTTAAAAACGAGCAAGATGCAAATACTTCCGAATCACCTAGCGATTGTCATTCTACAGCAACTCATGGTACCGGTACAGCATTAAGGATGGTTCACAGCTCACACTAGTGTGGGATGTGGCGGGACGGGACGTTCTCACAATTTCTATAGAAAGAATCACGTGACAGCTCGGAGCCCTCGGATGTCACGTGACGTTTTCTATAGAAACTGACAGATCGTCCCGTCCCGTCCGTCCCGTCCCGTTCTAGTGTGATCCCTTAAGCTCTTCGTGTACCAGTACTTATCCGTCGTCCTCTTTTACAAGTTATGCTTTTTTTTCAGATAATGAAAACGGCCTACTCCTGTTTCGCTCTGCTCCGAATCATCCAGGACCGTGAAGAAAAGGCTACGACATAATGCTACACCGCCTTTATATTATTTACTTATATCTTTAATAATAAACTGCAATGTCAGTAGCAATATAATATCATAACTCATTTATTATGTGCATTAAGATTAATAATAAAGTGTCCCAAGTAATTAAAGATTTACCTTTCAGACAATTTTAAAAGGCCTTGAAGAAATGGCTTGCAGCGAAATGTTTTATTATGAATTTTTTGACTATAGATAAGTAGTTTCAAGTCATCTGTACATTATGCATGCCTGAAAGGCGGCTTTAGTGATACTTATAATTTTACCATTGTCATTCCTAACTCTACCTAAAGTTGGGCGCAATAAATAAAATTAAAAAATTAAAAAATCTACAGCGATATAAAAAAGTAGACGTTATAATATAACTTTGTGTTATGGAGTAATTCAGGAGTAGAAATTAAATACAGCTTTCGATCTTAGTATACGTTTATTTTTTGGTTTTTGCACAATTGGTTGTAAATATTTATTCAAATTCTCAACATTTCTAGGGATAACTTGTCATCAAAAGTTTTACTATTTAGCATCTTATTTGGGAAGGAAAAATGTTGAAACTCGAGGTTCACCTTAAAGGGCCAATGATTGTACTGCTTACCCTACTCGGAGCTTTTACCATTTAATTTTTGCGATGCCGTGATCGGGTAGCTCAGTGGTTAGGGCGTCTGCCGCGAAAGCAGTAGGTCGCTGGTTCTATCCAAGCCCTGTTCACCGGGGACCTTGGTCACTTTTTCTGTAGTATATGACATCGCTTTCAATTATTTTTTTCTCAAAAGCTTCCCTTCCCGAAAGTATTTCCAACCATTTGCTGGAACTTAGATCATTAGGTACTGAAAGTTCCAAGATTCTCAGAAAATGTCTGATCTGGCAGGCAAATATGCAAAATTTAATCACCACATGGAAAAAACGCTTTCCGGAAAATGCTGAACAAACTCCCATTGTCCATTGCTGGTGTCGCCACCCTAGATGGAAAACAATTAAAGCATCAAAAACCAGCCAAGTGTGTGTCCATTGTGTGTCGGACCACATAATGACGATTCCGTGACGTCATACTATGATAAAATTGTTTAAGAAAAAGGCGTAAGTGCCTTCATTATATCAAGGTACTACAAGGCCTACCCACGCTGCGCCTTCCGGTACGCGGTCGCCACTCGAGAACCTTTCCACCCCAACGGCCACCGGTTCTACGTGCAATGTGCCCCGCCCACTGCCACTTAAGTTTAGCGATTCGGAGAGTTATATCGGTTACTTTAGTTCTGCCACGGATGGCCTCATTTCTGATACGATCTCGCAGAGAGACTCCTTGCATAGCCCTCTCCATTGCCCTTTGGGTGACTTTGAGCCTTATTATGAGGCCCATTGTAAGCGACCACCTTTCAGTACCGTATGTCATCACTGGCAACACACACTGATCGAAGACTTTTGTCGTCAGGCACTGCGGAACATTGGACGAAAAGGTGTGTCGCAGCTTACCGAACGCTGCCCAACCGAGTCGGATTCGACGATTAACCTCTTTCTCAAAATTGGACCTACCTAACTGGACAGTTTGTTGTAGGTATATAAAATTGTCTACAAATTTGAGTGTAAAGTCTCCGATTGTTACTGGAGTTGGTGCTACATGGACATTTGACATAATTTTCGTCTTATCTAAGTTCATCTTAAGACCAACTCGCCCGGAAGCTCTACTGAGGTTAACAAGCATTGTACTCATTAAATCCTCCATGGTCTCAGCGAAGACTACTATATCGTCAGCGAATCGAAGGTGAGTGAGGTACTCGCCGTTAGCATTGATGCCTAGCCTCCTCTAGTCTAGAGTCTTGAAAACATCCTGCAGTGCAGCGGTAAACATCTTAGGAGAGATGACATCTCCCTGCCTGACTCCCCGCGGCAGCGGAATAGGCTTCGAGTTCTGGCCTAGACCTTAGTATATAGTTTAAATTGCAACTCGATACCTCCACGCACTCCCGAGATAAAGGGTCTTGACGCTTGACGGACAGCCGGACAACGAACTGATCCTATTAGGGTTCCGTTTTTTCCTTTTGAGGTACGGAACGCTAAAAACCACACGTGTACACTTAAACTAACCGCCGGGTTAGCGACAAACCGTGATTGGCGCAAGTGGCGCTAAGAAAAATGAAAATCGGAAATATGGAAACAGATCATAGCTAATTACATATACAGGGTGCGGTTGAAGCCGTGAACCTTAATAAAAAAATATCTCCGTAAACAACAAGCAATTGATAGCCCCGGGTCAAAAAAACACAACCAAGATTTATTTTCAAATTTTAATACAGTTCACGACTTAAGTGGCACCCTGGATACATTTTAACGGACAATAATTAATTAATCATAATCACAATAACCCCTCGATAAAATCGATAATTACTACTGTAGGTTTTCTTGGCCCAGTTAAAAAAACAAAATGGGTTTGTTTGACGCATTAAGGGGCTCCACGCGGAAATCGACGGTTTTTTAAGAGTATTGACTCGCTAACCGCCACGAATACTATTAACTACAATCTGTCATCGGTTCATCAATCTTTTACGAGTATCTTGACTTGATAGAGCCGGATTAAAAAAAAAGTATAGTTAATATTTTAATCATTTTTTCAAACATGGTCTAAAAATCACATCATTGGATATTCTAAAGAAGTTTATGTTCCTATCTGAATTTAAGTGTCTAATAACGTAAGAGAGATTTTAAATTTAAACTTATTGGCACAAAAGTTATGTACAAAAAACTGTTCTATTCGACTAATATTACCAAAGTTTATGCCGGAAGACAGTTAATATTTAAGTAAAATTTCTTAAGGCTAATGTAATAAATAAGGTTAATTTAATAAGCCATAAAAAATACTCGAAAATTGAGAGATAGATCGTAGTTCATTGGGGCCAGGAAAGGCCTTAATAACCACTAATTGCCGAAGGGACAAAGGCAAAGGAAATAATTATTCACATTTTCCTTTCAAGTTCAAATTGCCTAATTACAGTGGCATTACTGATACTGACCACATGACACCTTCGATTCAATTACAGGGTCACATCAGTGATATTATTCATAAAGGCGTGGTTACACGGCGTGAAGCCCCCAACAACTACAGTTAAAGTTACTTAGCGGAACTCCTAGTAGGAATTGTTTTAGGATGTAGGCTGTATGTACCACTTTGTAATCTTGTATCTATATGTTATTGGCCTTTGACGACCGGTTGGCATAGTTGGTAGCGACCCTGCCTGCTAAGCCAATAGTCCTGGGTTCGAATCCCGGTATGGGCATTTATTTCTGTGATGAACACAGATACTTGTTCCTGAGTCATGGATATTTTCTATGTATTTATGTATTTGTATATATCACAGGACACTTAGACACCCAAAATAAATATGACAAATTTGAGGAACTCATACACACAAAGGAAAGCAGTAAACCTAAAATAAAAAGTAACTCAGCAAAATGGCTTACAAAGGAAACCAAGGAATTACTAAAAACTAGAGCTGAACTAATATCTCTACCTGGGAAGACGAAACAAGACAGACAAAATATCTCTAAAATCAGTAACAAAGTAAAGCTAAACATGAGAAAGGACCGACAAAGACACAGGCTGGCACTTCTGGAAAAATGCATTCAAAGCACAGGTGGGACTAAGAAAGTGAAAAAACAGTTATTGGAAAAAATAGACTGGATACCCAATATTTCGGATAAAGCAGGAAAATGTAAAACCAGCCGTCCTGAAATTATCTCTATAGCGACAACTTTTTTCAGAGATTTATACACAAAAAAGGATAACAACCATCCGATAGACATAACAGGTGAAAGCGTGGTGCCAGACATATTACCCTCAGAAGTGGAAAAAGCAATAAAAACGCAGAGAAGAGATAAGACCCCTGGAGCGGATGGTATTAGCAACGAATTTCTGACTGCTAACACAGATACCCTTGTACCACCTCTCACCAACATATTCAACGATGTGCTACAAAGTGAGACAATCCCCAAGCAATGGACTATTTCGACAATCATACTACTACACAAAAAAGGTGACAAAAATAACATTAACAACTACCGCCCTATTAGCCTGATGTCAAATATATACAAAATCTTCGCCAAAATAATCCTCAATAGAATGACTAAGATCCTAGACGAAAGCCAACTAAGGGAACAAGCAGGATTTAGAAGCGGATATTCAACTCTGGACCATATATATGTAGTTAAACAACTCTTTGAAAAAGCAAAGGAATTCAATATCACCCTTTACTGCTGTTTTGTGGATTACAGCAAAGCCTTCGACTCACTTGAACATGATAAAATCTGGCAAGCCCTAATAAACCAAGGAGTTGAAATCAAGTACATCAGAATCCTAAATAATCTCTATGAAAACAGCAAGGCCAAAATTAAGTTGGACAGAGAGGGTGAAGAAATTAAAATAGGTAGAGGAGTCCGTCAAGGCGATCCAGTGTCACCAAAACTCTTCACGGCTGTCTTAGAAGAGGTATTCCGTAAATTAAATTGGGATAAATGCGGATTATCAATAAATGGCGAAAACCTGTCGCATTTAAGGTTTGCAGATGATCTGGTAATAATCTCACCATCCAAAGACAGACTGAACGAAATGTTATATGACCTAGATACAGAAAGTCGAAAAGTAGGGTTGTGTATGAACACTCTGAAGACCAAAGCCATGACCAATGGAGACCAAGAACCCATTTACGTCAACAACAACAAGATTGAATATGTAAACGAATACTTATACCTTGGTCAAATTATATCCCCACATGACTTGACTACGAAAGAACTAGACAGACGTATTGGAAACGGGTGGAAGCAATATTGGAACCTAAAAGAAGTTATGAAAAACAAGGACATGAGTATGACCATAAAAAGGAAATTGTTTGACACTTGTATACTTCCTGTTCTAACTTATGGTTGCCAAACATGGGCGCTAAACAAATCCCACTACAAAAAGTTAGAAATATGTCAAAACGCCATGGAGAGAAGTATGATGGGAAAGAGACTATCCGATAGAGTTAGAAATATAGATATAAAGAAATGTACTAAAACAAAAGATATTACTACAACAATTAAAAAGTTAAAATGGAAATGGGCAGGTCACACAATTAGAGGGAGAGAAAAGTGGTCTAAAGCAGTAATGTACTGGTTCACTGGAGACAAAAAGAGGAAACGCGGTAGGCCCACAAGAAGATGGGCTGATGAGCTTAAGAGCGCAGCAGGAGGCTGCTGGACAGCAGTGGCGAGAGATAGAGATGAATGGAGGGAATTGGGGGAGGCCTTTGCCTACAAAAGGCATACAGATACAAGTTAGATGTAAAATATTAGGTTAACAGTATTGAAAATGGAACTCACAAAACTTGTCTGAAATAAAGGCTATTTTATTATTTATTATTATATATTACATACGAGTATATCGTTGTCTGTGTACCCGTAACACAAGCCTTCTTCGAGCTTACTGCGGGACTTAGTCAATTTGTGTAAGAATGTCCTATAATATATATATATATTTTTTTATTATTTATTGGCCTGTATCTGTTTAAGAAAAAAACATGATACGTTAGGTTTTCCTTTTTTACCAAAGTGACAAGTGTGAGAATTGTCTACGTAGCTACGTAGAATTATTGTCAACTCGTGACAATTGTCATACAATTCTGTAAATTTCCTTCTTATTAGCAATACATGATGATTTTCTTTAAAATATAAATGTGCTGGCAAACAAACACAGCCCGCCCTATGGTTAGCGGTTTCCGTAGCCAAGTGTCGTCTGAAGAGTTTACTCTTAAATTTATGATGATAATGAACCTTAGCACAAATGAAACTATGCGAAATACTAATTCCTAAACGTTAGTACATTCTGCGATAAGTTGAAGGCGAAATTAAAATTAGCAAATTTTTTCCACGGTAATGTCAGTGTACCAAATATAGCTTGGCATTTGGTAGACTATATGTATTTTTAGGGTTCTGTGCCTCAAAAGGGAACAACAGTGGTCCCTTGAAGGTGTAAAAAACCAAACATCTACAATAACGCAATCAAAAGATACGGCCGTTTATGTCGCATTTCCCATACATTTGCAATGGGAATCAAAATGTATAGGGTGCTTCCCGTTGACCTAGTGTCACGAAATTTGGCAAAAAAAAGAGCTTGTAGCAAAAGTACAGGGGAAAATGCGAAAACCGTATAATTGTCGCACACTAAGGGTTCCGTGCCACCAGTCCTTTTAAGGATCTACCTTAGGTCATAAATGGCCCAGCATCCTTTGTGCGGAACCCTCGGTGGGCGACATGGACGGTTTTTTTTAGTAAAAGGTACCTACCACTCTGTCGGTTGTCGATAAGGCGCAAATTCAATCAATATTGATGTAAAAATGAACCTTATCAACAATCGACAACATGGTATCTTTTAATAAAACCAAGCACATACTAGCAAAAAATGTATTTGTAAAGCACCAGTAAACACAAGCCTTTATACAACCGCTAATAATCCTTTTGATATCGAAGTACCTACAACCGTTTTCCTTATTGCTCATCATGTCAGCCAAGAAACCTGACACTTTCCCGCGCACTGACGGTTCCCAGTCTGAAACTTCCAAGCAGTTGGAAAATTTCAAGCAGTCTGACAGTTTTAGGCAAAACCGATTCTTCTGGAGTGTCTTTGGACTATGGCCTGGAAAAATACCCGAAAAATACTACAAATTCTTCTCATTCACATATCTCTTCATCAGCTACATCGCCTACAATGCCCTTTTAACTTTAAACCTCTATTACACGCCGCGAAAAATCGAAACGCTCATTCAAGAAGTCATTTTCTTCTTCACAGAAATCGCTGTGGGCGCTAAATTGTCTATGATCCTTTTTAAAAGAAAAAAGATTGCCGCGCTCTTTGAAATGCTGGACCGCGACGAATTTAAAGGCAGCGATGAAGTGGGCAGGCAAACTGTCATACAACATAACAATTATTACAAGAAATACTTGTTATTATACACTGTTATAAATAATACCGCATACTTCTCTTCAATCTTCTTTCCAGTTATTGGCTTTCTATTTTTTGGAAACACGTTAGATTTACCTGTTTGCCAATGCTATTTTCTTACAGACGAAATGAGGAATGATTATTTTATTTCACTATTTCTTTATCAAAACATCTTCTTGTACGGTCATATGATGTACAACGTCAACATTCATACGTTCATTGTCGGTTTCATGGGGTTGGCTATCGGCCAAATTAAGGTGCTCTGTCACGATTTGGAAAATTTGAAAATAGGAGAATGTGCTGCTGGCAGCCAAGAGAAGGTAGACCTAAATCAACAACGGAAACTCCGTAGAGTTTTGAACCATTACGAATTGCTTTTAGAGTAAGTATTCCTAGTTCTTATTCTATTTTAATTGACCGCACCGTCGAAGCCTACCTGCGGGCAGCCGGCTGAGTTGGAAGGACGCGGAGCGCCAGCCATAGGACAGGAGAAGATAACGTCATCTCACGGAGGTTCTGTGTACCACAGGGGTACCATAGAATCAACACTAAATTAATATGTTTCCCCCATTAACATATGCCAACCATATATATTCGGGCATATCCGCCCGTTCTGCCGATCAATGTATGGTAAATTGTCCGGCGGATGCCCGGAGCCAATACCCGCTACGGAGATCCGACGGCTTGCCCGAACGCAGATAAAAAGACTACTTAGAAAGGAACCTGGGTTTACAATTTAATGGTCGCTAAGAGATTTTAACTGCAAAATCTCTTAGATTACCTCAGATTTTTCATAATCGAGAAGGAAGTGTAGCTACCTGTAATTTCAGGTCCTGCGACGAGTTTCAGGATCTGATCGACGTGACTATATTCGTACAGTACGGTATCGGGTCTGCCACCATGTGCGTCATCATGTGCGGTTTACTAGTATTGGTAAGTAAATGAGAAAATTTTACGAAGAAATGATGACTGAGTAGTAGATAATTATAGTTTGCAATTTGGGCTAGCCCAATGCCTGGGAACTTGGAGATTTAGCACTTTAATTTGACGACTTCGCAGATGTAGATGTACCGAAGTATCAGATTTCTACACGATGTTTGCCTTCACTGAAATGCGTCGTTTGTTAAACATTTAAGTACATTTCTTTCATAGCTTTCGTGAAACTTGTTCAGTATGAGGCACAGTTGTAGCCGCGACATCCGTTTGGAATCCGCATACATTGCTCCGTTTAGGACGTTCGCGTACCAATTACCAATTCTTTTGTATTTGTAAAACAGCATTATTTCCATTATGTTAAAGCCATCAACAGCGGAGACCCAAATATCCATGGTGAGCTACTTCATAGCGATGAACCTGGACATATTGATCCCGGCCTGGCTCGGCACACAGCTCACCTACGAGGTAGGTAGCCAAGACAACCCCTTAACCCCTCGGCCTTTAAAAGTGGAACAAATATTCATAGTGGACTACTTCATGGCCACGTTTCACGTTTCACACGTCAATAAAGTCGAGAATAGCATGACATGTTTCGAATTCCAATCCTTCTTTTTGATCAATGTTAAAACAGATTATTTTTTTTGTAAATATTTTCGACAGAGTGCAGAAATAATGACAGCAGCGTACAAGAGTGAATGGCTCCCCCGTTCCAAGCGTTTCAAGAGTAGCATCATGCTTCTCGTAGAACGAGCAAAGACTCCTGTGATCTTAACGGGTCTAAATATATTTACCCTCTCATTGGACACTTACATACAGGTACCACACACATGGGAATTTTTATTTTTTATATTTATATTTTTCTAAAACAAAAAATAAAAAAGCAAAAAAGTTAAACACTATAACCAGCAAACACTTTCTGCTTTATTCAATCGGACAACGCTATGCATTAATCGAATAAGCGAGCGAAGACAGTGACTTCTTCTAATCTACTCGTACTTGAACACTTCGTCGTTTATATGTAGGTATGTATGTTTGTTCTACGATAACTAGAGTATTGTTAATCGGATTTTCGTGAAACTCGGCAGGTGGTTAGATGAGATAAATATAATTTTTAATTTCGAGTATGAACTAAATCGGTCAAGGGGTTCCCGAGATATAGGGGTTAAGAGTTCAAGTTCGGGTCGAATCACTAGTATAAACCAGAGCGTTACACCAGTTGAAAATGAGCAAGATGCAAATAGTTTCGAATCACCTAGCGATGGTCATTCTACAGCAACTCATGGTACCGGCTCACACTAGGATGGGACGAGGCGGGACGGGACGATCTTACAATTTCTATAGAAAGAATCACGTGATAGCTCGAGTGTTTGTTATACAGTGCCCGGTACTTTACCTCCATCGTCAGTATTTGCCCTGCGCGCTGTGGTATCCTATCCTACGCCGCCAGTTTTTTTTTGTCATTGACTTATTAAAAGACATAGACACACAAAGCAAAACAAAAATGCCAAAAAATGTGGGTCAGAATGGCATTACCAAACTTGCATTGATGTTTAAACGTTATGTTTCGTACGAAAAAGAGCTTACTGAAGTAAGCATTAAGTGTCAAATTCATACACTTTAACCGCCTTATTCATAAAAAAGTTAACATAAGCTTTAGTTAAATTATGGTTTCTCCCATTCTGACCAACGCGATTGTCAAAAGTGACAGATAAGGACAAACGATCATTTAGCTAAACTGTTGTTGAAGTGCGTTTATGAATAACGCCATAGATAGAGTTTATAGGCTGTTTGGCACATAACTAAACGTCACGTTTTAAACAAGACTACATGAAAAAGAGTCGCAACGGCTACACTTACGGCGTCATGTTTTTCGGCTGATTGGGTATCCAGAAGGCCTACCACGAACCACGAACGAAGTTTCACCTCTCTGTCCCACTTGAGTGAGAAATCACAAGTGCGAAAGGGAGGTATACTTTCGTTCGCGGTTCGTGGTAGGCGCTCAGTTCTTTTATCCTATATGTGCTTATGTTTTTTGTAGAAAAATAGTTGTTTGCTAAATTGGAATTTTTTACATGTACTCTGAATTGAGAGCTCTTTCAACCCTAGTAGGAGAAACGAACCGGCCAAATGCGAGTTGGACTCGCCCACCAAAGGTTCCGCACAAAGGATGCCCCCCCCCTTACATTTATGACCGTACTTAAAAATACTAGTGGCACGGACCTCTCAGTGTGCGGCAATTATATGGTTTTCGGATTATCTGTTGTACTTGCTTTTTGCCAAATTTCATGATACTAGGTCAACGGGAAGTACATTTTGATTCCCATTGCAAATGGGATATCCGGCGTCCTCTTTTACAAGTTATGTTCTTTTTTCAGATAATGAAAGCGGCCTACTCCTGTTTCACTCTGCTCCTATTCTTCCAGGACCGTGAGAAAGAAGCTACGACATAATGCTACACCGCCTTTATATTATTTACTTATATCTTCAATAATAAACTGCAGTGTCAGTAGCAATCAAAGTTAATTCAGAATAATTTCAAATTATATATTTTGTCTATACAATCAAATCATCCCAGCCCTGCACGCCTACAACGAACATCGAAAATTGGCATTGATGGGAAAACCTCTTTGTCACTCCGATATATGTAACTGTGACAGAGACGGAGGTACAAAGACAAACCCGCAATCGTTCGATTTTCGTAGTATAGGCCCTGCTCACCGCGGACCTTGGTCACTTTTTTCTGTACCTAGTATATGACATCTTTCAATTTATATTTTGTCTACTCAAGCCACAGAGCACGGACCTCTTTAGTGTGACAACCTTACATATAGAGGAGCCTTTGGCTGTGATTCTCATAGAAATCGACCGTGTCAGGTAATTTTGACATGTTATTGTCAAAACTGCCATACGTGCTATTAATAGGGTTGTGATATGGGTCGATATTGTATATCGATAGATAAGGAGCAGTTATTAAGATTTCACTAAAAATTACATGAAGTAAAGTTATGCAAATATTTTTATTTCTTACCTTATTTTAACCTCTGTTTCAAAATCAGACACTCAAATGACTTCATTGTTATTTCATTTTATTACTGCGTTATGGTTTAAGTGAATTGTTTCTTATATCAGTATTCTATAATGAAGCGATGCTAGTACTATCTTAGTACAACATAAGAAGAGGATATTTAATTATTAACACAAGAGTAAATAAAGAATTGACGCAATTTTAAGGACATATTTTATTTACAATAATTTAACTAAGGGCCTGTTTTACAATCTCCAGTTACAGCTATCTTTCAAATAAAACCTAACGCGCTTTCTTTCTTTACAACACTTTTATTTACAGTAATGTGCTATACACGAACGGTATAGAACAGGTGTATTAAGGGCAGTAAACAAGATATTACGAACGAATGTGAATTTAAGTCACAGGTTGAGTCAAAGACGAGATCGTAATTCTAGTACGGCTCGTGATACACACAATGTTTTTCCTCACATTTGCGAGGAAATAAATAAACTTACTGCAGATAAATATACAATCGTTATTAGCGGTAGTTAGTAGAACATTCAAACAACACAGGAAGTGGTGTCCACATACATAAGGTACCTCTACCTTTTCCGAAGTCCTACTAGAGAGACTAGTCCGTATACAAAAATAGATCGATGTGTGCAAGATTTATTATTGTAGTTGTATTCATTGTTTATGTGTCAGTTTCACCATTATTGATTGCTTTTTATATGTATAAACGTGTGAGAAGTGCGCCTGTGTGCACGTTTCCCCTCGCAAAAATTTGGACGGGATTAAGATGTTGCTGTGACGTCTCCCAACATGTTGAAAGCCTCTGTTGCTCGAAGAGCTCATTCTGTACAACTACTGGACATAGGCCTTCCTCAGGGACTGCCACAGACACCCGCAACCTTTACCAGTCAGCCAGCCAGTCGTCAGTTTATCTTGTGGGAGCCTTCCCACGCTGCATCGTCTGGTGCGTGGTTGCCATTCGAGAACTCGCCGACCATACCGACCATACCACAAGCCCGTAAAATGGGCGTCATTACAATGTATTCGAGTTCCCATCAACCAATTTTAAGGTTTGCTCTTTGTTCTGATACACACTGTATATTGAATAATATTTAAAACGGGTCACTCACGTAATTTAGTCGATTTTCGCTCGACATGTTTCGTTCTTTACGAAGAACGTCATCAGGAGCGCCCACTCGCCTGTACGACTTGCCTCTGTCGCGAGTGGGCGCTCCTGATGACGTTCTTCGTAAAGAACGAAACATGTCGAGCGAAAATCGACTAAATTACGTGAGTGACCCGTTTTAAATATTATTTAATATGTTCGAGTCTCACGAGAGTTTTATAGTTAAAACACTGTATATTGTATTGTGTATATTTTTAGTATTTCAATAATATTTAAATAAAAATTCATCTTACTATTTTAGTAAGGCATATGACATACACTATCGATAACAAATGCAGCTTCGTGTCTCTTCCCTATTTCTCTTGCCCATACTAATTTTATATTGAATTAATTACATATTATTTAATTACCTGTGATACGAAACGTTTGAATTTTGTTAATACAAATTTGCTTTGGTTGCGGCACCCGATTATTGAGCAATGTGGCATTTTTGAAGTATTTTCATTTTATTATTACTCCATGACGGTCCAAGGGGTACTGACTGCTACTAACCGTCACATATGCGCCGGGCGCATATGCGAGACACGAGTTTTGGCTCTCAAGCCGTCTCTCTATAGGCGCGTCGCCCTACGACTTCCAATCTCTTTGGTCTGTCCTATGTAAGAGCAACCACAGCTACAGTCAATTTTGTAAACACCTGGACATTCAAGTGGAAAACTGTCTCTAGCTGTTCGTAGATGTTGTGACAGTTTTTATAGAGAGTGAAGATGACGATGTTAGTTTAAATTTGCCAAGTAGGTCTGTCCGTCCGTCCGCGGATAATCTCAGTGACTGTAAGTACTAGAAAGCTGTAATTTTGTAGGAATATGTATATCGGTCACGCCAACAAAGTGGTAAAATAAAAAGTGGTTATATTTTTTATAGGGTACCTCCCATACACGTAAAGTGGGGATTATTGTTTTTTTTTCTTTTCCCTTATTAGAGTGTGACATATCATTGGATAGGTATTTAAAAAATAATGAGGGTTTTCTAAAATCAGTTCTTGATAAAGTTAATATTTTCGGAAATAATCGCTCAAGAAATTTAAAAAAATGTCTCCCCCCTCTCCCTACTTTTGAACTATGAGTTCAAAAAATATGATAAAAATTACAAAAGTAGAACTTAATCAGAACTTCATTGGATTTTTTTTGAACTGAATTGGTTAAACATAGGGCGTGCAAACCGGTTTTAAATTGTATGGAAAACCGGTTAATAACCGGTTATTAAGTGAAAATTCATACAAATAAAAACCGGTTTGCACACCCTAGTTAAACAGTTTCTTTAAAAATTGTACAAAATAATTTCTGAATTAAGTTTGTAATTTAACCGTATATGCAAACATATTTTTTCTATTTCAGTACTTAATTTATCATCCCGCATGTTTCTTCCTTCTAATAAAAATTCACGCAATCGATTCACGCGATCAAAAGTTCACCCCAAAAACCAAAAACCCAACATTTAGAGTCCATCTATGCTAAGTTTCCTAGATTTTAATAGCACAGAATGTGTAATTTCATAGAAGTTTGACGTTTAAAATAACACTTTAAAGTATTACAGTTCATTTGCCCGGCAGAGATAGCGTGGTTTGACTCTATGTATGTTGGGTCGGTGTTTTTGTCAATTTTTATAATTGGCATTTTGGCATACGTCTTGCACATCTGCCGCCTTTCGAAGTTTCGCCAATTTAGCCGTCGTAGAAAAACTAGTGTATGCAACAGCTCATAACGGGTTTGAAAAGGAGGGTCAACGTTACAAAACGAGACGTAAGTAGTGAAGTTTTGTATAATATACCCGAGAGTTTCCTTATTACGTTACGGTTGCATTCACTTGCTCGTAGAATGCGTAAAATCCGATGTACTCGGAGCTTTTACCATTTAATTTTGCCGATGCCGTGATCGGTAGCCCAGTGGTTAGGGCGTCTGCCGCGAAAGCAGGAGGTCGCTGGTTCGATCCCAGTCCTGCTCACCGGGGACCTTGGTCACTTTGTCTGTATTAAGTATATGAAATCTCATGTTTTTTTTTTCAATAGCTTCCCTTCCCGAAAGTATTTCCAACTATTCGCATATTTCGATCATGGGAATTTTCCAAGATTCTCAAGAAACTGTTTGATCGGGCAGGCAAATATGCAAAATTTAATCACTATATGGAAAAAAGGCTTTCCGGAAAATGCAGAACACACTCCCCTTGTCCGTTGCTGGTGTCGCCGACCTAGATGGTAAACTAATAGAGGATCAAACACCTATTTGCATGGCATAATCTGAAAAAGTGCTTGACTAAATTTGTTCAAAATAATTTTCTTGGTATTAAGTTCGTCTTATATATAGTATCTTTCTGATTTTATTCAAATTTTTTTGACCTCACCTATCCGATGATGAGCCACAACAAGTAGATATTTATATTGTCAATAAAAAAAATTACATTCTGCTACATGTATGGGGCGCCGCCCCTAAAAATATCATTCTTCCCAATTTATAGGGAAAACGTGGGAAAACTAAATAGCGGCACACAAAATACACCTTGAGCTGTAATATTATTACCAAATGCTTTATAGTTACTGAGTAAAACAGCTGTGACATACGGACGGAAGGACAGACGGAGTGGATGAAACTATCAGGGTTCCGTTTTTCCCATTTTGGCTACGGAACCTTAAAAAGGACCCGGGGTCAGGTATATAGGACCTACAATGGATTTTGAAATATACAATCAACTGTCCTTTCTTCCTATTCCTTGAGGCAAAAATAAAACTGCATACCTTACGTGATATTTTCTCAGGCACTTTATGAGAGTCGATGTGAACAGACCTGGGAACTCCTAACACCCGTTGTTTAAGGGGCTACCCGGCATATTTCACTGTTTTTAAAGTGAGTAGGCTTTGTTCAGCTCCAAGCACAACGCTTGAAAAAATATATAATGTAGCTAGGTATTTGGTCTACATTTGGTTCTATTAAATTGTCGAAAAACATAATATACATCCAGAGAAAAAAAAAACCGTAAAGCCTTTTTTCTACCTTAAATCTGTATCTACTCCCTTATTATGGGTCGTAAGTACAAGAAACTAAGACCAGCAGTATATATTTATGTTTACTTTAAACGCATCTACTGATTTTCGGATAGGTTTTGTACTTTTCGAGAAAAAGCTATTACACGCATTTTTCCGAAAACGCCGGCTCGAGATGCCTGCGCGGGCGAAGGGGGCCAGTCGTGTAAGATGGCACTAGAAGTTTATAGGGTTGCGTCCTAGTACAAGCAGCTCATGCTAGGTGACGACTTATGGTTATTGACGTATTGTATAACAGGTGAGGAAAGGAAGCGGGAGCGGAAGAAAGCTCAAATCGCCGAGGTCATTGGGATAGGGGACGGCCTTAACTCTCGTCAAATATTACAAGAATGCTCGTTACCCCTATGGGACATGCCGCGGACCGACGAAAAGTTGGCGGAACTGGAGGAAGGATTGAGCAAGTTGCGTTGGGACGTCGTGGGATTGTCAGAAGTTCGAAGAGAGGGCGAGGACACGATAATCCTAAAGTCCGGCAACTTGCTCTATTTCCGGGAGGGCGACCAACAGTCCCAGGGAGGTGTCGGGTTCATCGTCCACAAGTCCCTCGTAAACAACGTGGTGAAGATCGAGAGTGTGTCGACTAGGGTGGCGTACCTTATACTCAGAGTATCCGAGAGGTACTCGTTGAAGGTCATACAGGTGTACGCGCCGACTTCGGCACACTCCGATGACGAGGTGGAGGCTATGTATGAGGATATTTCAAAAGCCATGCATAGCTCCAGAACCTACTTCACCGTTGTTATGGGGGATTTCAACGCGAAACTAGGCAAGAGAGATGGTGACGAGCTGAGAGTGGGGCAATTTGGGGTTGGACGTCGGAACCACCGGGGGCATCTAATGGCTGGTTTCTTGGAGAAGGAGGGACTCTACATTATGAACTCTTTCTTTAAGAAACGCGAGCACAGAAAATGGACCTGGATGAGTCCCGACGGTGCAACTAAAAACGAGATTGACTTCATCATGTCGACGAAGAGACATATATTCAACGATGTTTCTGTGATCAATATGGTCAAAACCGGAAGCGATCACCGTCTGGTAAGAGGCACATTGTCCTAAGCTAGAACGCTCTCGACTGATAAAGTCTACGCTCCGTCCTGCACTACAAACTCAAAACCCCGAGAGCTTTCAGCTGGAACTCCAAAACCGTTTCGATTGTCTAGGCGATGATGTGGACGAGTTCAACGACGGGTTTGTGGAAGCTGTCCATAGCGCTGGGTCTAAGTTTTTTAAGGCCCAACGGACAAATAAGACCAAAAGGCTCTCAGACTCCACTCAGAGACTCTTCGATAAGAGGAGTAAAATGGTTCTACAATCTTCAGTTGACGCCACTTTATACCGGCGGCTCAACAAGCAGATCTCTAAGTCCCTCACTCGCGATATGCGCCAATTCAATACTAAGTGTATTGAAGAGGCCATTCAGCGAAATAAGGGCTCCAAAGTTTTTGCAAGGGATCTGTCTGTTGGGCAAAGCCAGCTCGCTAAGTTAAAAACTGAGGATGGTAGAATCATCACATCCAAACCTGAGCTCCTGAGTGAGATAGAGAGCTTTTATGGACAGCTATACACGTCAACTAGCAGACCCGAAGTTGGTCTAGCGGAAGACCCTAGAGCTAGACTGGCCCGACACTATACCGAAGACATCCCGGACATCAGCCTGTACGAGATTAGTATGGCTCTTAAACAGCTCAAAAACAACAAGGCGCCTGGTGAAGACGGAATTACAGCCGAACTTCTGAAGGAGGGTGGTAAACCGGTCCTTGTGGCCCTTCAGAAGTTGTTCAATTCCGTCTTACTAGAAGGGAGAACGCCAAAGGCATGGAGCGGAGGTGTGGTGGTACTGTTCTTTAAAAAAGGCGACAACGCCTTCCTGAAGAACTACCGACCCATCTCACTTCTGAGCCATGTTTTTTTTTTCTATAAGCTGTTTTCAAGAGTAATTACGAATCGTCTCGCACGCAGGCTTGATGACTTCCAGCCTCCCGAACAAGCCGGCTTCCGAAGAGGCTTTAGTACCGTAGACCACATTCATACGCTTCGTCAGGTTATACAGAAGACCGAGGAGTATAATCTGCCCCTCTGTTTAGCGTTTGTGGACTACGAGAAAGCCTTTGATTCGATCGAAACCTGGGCGGTACTACAATCTCTCCAACGGTGCCAAGTAGACTACCGCTATATCGAAGTGTTGAAGTGTTTGTACGAGAGCGCCACGATGTCAGTCCGACTCCAAGACCAGAACTCGAAGCCTATTCCGCTGCAGCGGGGAGTCAGGCAGGGAGATGTCATCTCTCCTAAGCTGTTTACCGCTGCAATGGAGGACCTTTTCAAGACTCTGGACTGGAGAAGGCTAGGCATCAATGTAAACGGCGAGTACCTCACTCACCTTCGATTTGCTGACGATATAGTAGTCTTCGCTGAGACCATGGAGGATTTAAGTACGATGCTTGTTAGCCTCAGTAGAGCCTCCGGGCGAGATGGTCTTAAGATGAACATGGATAAGACGAAAATCATGTCGAATATCCATGTAGCACCAACTCCAGTGACAATCGGAGACTTTACACTCGAAGTTGTAGACGATTATATATACCTAGGACAAACTGTCCAGTTAGGTAGGTCCAATTTCGAGAAAGAGGTTAATCGTCGAATCCGACTCGGTGGGGCAGCGTTCGGGAAGCTGCGACACATCTTTTCGTCCAATATTCCGCAGTGCCTGACGACGAAAGTCTTCGATCAGTGTGTGTTGCCAGTGATGACATACGGTACTGAAACGTGGTCGCTTACAATGGGCCTCATAAGAAGGCTCAAAGTCACCCAAAGGGCAATGGAGAGAGCTATGCTAGGAGTCTGTCTGCGAGATCGTATCAGAAATGAGACCATCCGCAGCAGAACCAAAGTAACCGATATAGCTCTCCGAATCGCTAAACATAAGTGGCAGTGGGCGGGGCACATTGCACGTAGAACCGATGGCCGTTGGGGCGGAAAGGTTCTCGAGTGGCGACCGCGTACCGGAAGGCGCAGCGTGGGTAGGCCCCCCGCAAGGTGGACTGATGACCTGGTGAAGGTCGCAGGAGTCCGCTGGATGCGGGTGGCGCAGGACCGGTCATTGTGGAAATCTTTGGGGGAGGCCTATGTCCAGCAGTGGACGTCTTTCGGCTGAAGTGATGATGATGATGATGATTATTTCCTTAAATTTTGAAGCGCCATTCTTAATAAGATTTCCATACAAACGGCGATTTCGGCGCGAGGCGTATTTTCGGCGAGCTCTCACAACCATATACACTGATCTATTATTTTAAAGTTTAAATGTCTATGAATGGAAAATGTTTAAGTTTTAGTAAAAAATATTCATAAGCTTGTAAAGTACGCCAGGATTTAATTATTGTGATTTTTAGGAACAACGTTCATCTATTGGAGGTTTGTTCATCTTTTGGATCCTCTACCCTAATATCTGTTTTCAACATTGAACGATGCATTCTGATAATTCAAGGCAAATATCAGTTGTGATAATAATACGATAGCAAATGTAAATTTTTTTCGTGATATGTGATGATTGGTTTTGGGATATTTTGAGGTTAGGTTCCAAAGTTTCCTATTGCAAATTATCAAGTGAAGTTATTTCTTTATTTCAGTGTAACATGACAGGCTAAACTCTAAAGAGGATGCTAAATGGATTCCAAGAAAACTGATTAGAGTCAAACCACGTTAACTTTTCTCAGCAAATGAACTGTCAGACTTGAAAGTGTTATTTTAAACGTCAAACTTCTATGAAATTATGACGTTTACACTTAACACTAACACACACACAGTAACACTTTCACAGTATATGCTATCAAAATCAAGAAAACTTAGCATATACTGACTCTACCTATGAGTTTATCTCCCGCTCAAGCCAAATGCTGCAGAATTTTGTTTAATTTATTTTAATCTAGTACTTTTCAAGTGCCTACAATAGATAGCACCTAAAAATATATGAATAATGATAAACAAGAACAAGAAATGATGGTAAACAATGAAACAAGTTAATTATGTTTGTGATATTTTCATTAAACAAAATATATTAACTATGTCGTTCTTGTATTAAATATTCTACACTTATGTAGGTAATCTTTCAACATTCTGCAACGATTTCTTCATCGTATTCAAGGCAAAGTTTAAAATTAAAGAACACCAAAATGGCATGTCCCTATTATGTAAAAATGAAGTTTTTATACAAGTTAAAGATAACATGTAGGATTAAAGTCTTTTTTACATGTAAACGCTTTTTTCACTAGTGATACTTCATGCATGGTGATCTAATCAGCTGATCCTGTACAATGTTTCATTTTCATCTGAAAAGTTATCATTTCACTATTTAGTATCAAAACATTCACTTAGCATAAGACCCCCTCTTGCTACCTTTATATAATTTGTGAATTGTTCAGTCTTTTGTCTCATATGTGGTGCAATAAAGAAGATTTTACTTTTAAGTACTTTACTTTACTTGACTTTGAAAGTTTTCGATATAGCAATTAAATTGATTGTGGTCTTGTGCGTTCCAAACATTGTATTGATGACAAATTTTACTGTACAGTATACTTGATCGAATTTGTTTATAAATTATTTAGATTCTTAACCTTACATCGCTTCTTATTGACATAACTTCGTTATAATATGCGAAATATTAAATAATTTATTCAGCCGTCATTGCCTGTTTTTATTTTGAGATGATAAACAAAAGAGTGCAGTAAAAAAAACGATATTTAGTTCGATGTACATTGCTGTTATTCTTACAGCAACGCTTGCTTTTCGATTCGTCCGAGAGTGTTGTTTTATGTACATTGCTTTGCTAGTGCGCTGAATGGCCAGTCTGAGTATATAAACGAAGTTTAAAGTCCGTAACTTAAATAAATATTCACATCTCATACTAACTTTCAGTTCCTTTTTTATCCCTTTCGAAAAACGCTAAATATGCTTTTCTTGTGTAATACGAGTATCAAAGAGTCTATAAACGAAGTTTTAAATTACAACCTGAAGAATCGCTAAACTTAAGTGGCAGTGGGCGGGGCACATTGCACGTAGAACCGATGGCCGTTGGGGCGGAAAGGTTCTCGAGTGGCGACCGCGTACCGGAAGGCGCAGCGTGGGTAGGCCCCCCGCAAGGTGGACTGATGACCTGGTGAAGGTCGCAGGAGTCCGCTGGATGCGGGTGGCGCAGGACCGGTCATTGTGGAAATCTTTGGGGGAGGCCTATGTCCAGCAGTGGACGTCTTTCGGCTGAAATGATGATGATGATGATGATGAACCTGAATAATGATTCTCATCTCATACAAACTTTCTACCCCCTTTTTTCCCTTAGGGGATGAATTTCGGAAAACGTGGGATACGGTTTCAAGGGACCGTAAACATTAGTATATAGTTTAAATTGCAACTCGATACCTCCACGCACACCTGAGATAAAGGGTCTTGACGGACAGACGGACACCGGACAGCAAAGTGATCCTATAAGGGTTCCGTTTTTTCCTTTTGAGGTAGGTACGGAACCCTAAAAACCACTCGTGTACACTTAAACTAACCACCGGGTTAGCGGCAAACCCTGATTGGCGCAAGAGGCGCTAAGAAAAAAGAAAATCGGAAATATTGAAACAGATCATAGCTAATTACATATACAGGGTGCGGTTGAAGTCGTGAACCGTAATAAAAAAATATCTCCGTAAACAACAAGCAATTGAATGCCCCGGGTCACAAAAACACAGCCAAGATTTATTTTCATTTTTACATGACTGCCCAAAACAAAAAAGAGTGTTATGTATTAGGGGTTCATGTATCCAAATTTGTTTGTGAGTTTCTGTGTGCCACCATAACTCTGGAATGCCTAAACCGATTTCGACAAATTACGTATCGTTAGAATCCTTATGTTACCGCGAGTAACATAGGCTATATGACGAAGTAACTAAAACAATATGGCGGACTATGTACTCCACATTAAGTGCCGCATAAAAATTAATTTTCTACAAACTTATCGAGTAGGGTATCAAAATGAAGAGCTTTGAAAATGGATCACGAATATATATACAATTTATATGTTAGTAACTTATTTTAGTTTAGCAAGATTATTTAAAATACAATAAAAACGCAAAGAATATTAAATAACCCAAACCCTATGGGCGCGGTATCAAAATCAAGCGTTTTGCATACCGATCATAAATAGAATTCAAGCATATAAAAAAAATGTTGATAAATAGTAGACAATACTCGGATAGCACGATGCCAAGTTATCACCAATATTTTACCAGGCATCAACCATATTGCCTAGGTAATAGAGTTCAATGAAATAGTCAAGTAAGTTGATAAATAGGTAATTTTTACGACACTCTGACATAACAAACGTATATGTGTTAGGTGATATTCCAAGAATATTATCTACAAATACATTTTGTTGGTATTTACGGCACAAGCGAAAAATCTGACTGATAGGGACACTAGTTAGCGCAATGTAATAAAGTAAACTAGTATGTCGTTTTATTTTGGATGACACAGGGCAGCTATGTTAAACCCATATACATTTATTAATATTTTCGAGTATAATTAATTTTGTGTCATTTGGGCCGGGTACGATTCGGGGGGTTGTAATTAGTTAAGTATTAGTAAGTAAGAATGACAAAGCCTGTTTTTAATGTGACGATGTTAGTTAAGTTGTATCCTGACATTCATTTGTAATATTTTTAAAATAAATATATTTTGTGTTGTTGAAATGAAACACTTTAAGACGGATCCAAGTTTTTTGTCTAATGTGGCACCTACCTTATCTATATTAGTTTTTTCCTTATTCATATATATATACCGTGGTTTTTACATGACCTTACATTGTACAGTCGACGTCAGAGATATGTTTACATTTTTGTTCACAATTATTAGTAATATGGAGCAAAAGTAAAGTAAAGTCAGCTTCAAATAAGAGTTAAAAGAAACGCGCCGTATAAATTTTAGAATTGACTGACGCCTTTAGGGCTCATAATGAATGGGTTGTAATTGTAAGCCATTGACGCAAAAAAAAGAACACTTGAATTTTACTAAAATGATATCTTAAATAGGATATAGGATGGATCTATAAATCCTCCTATTAGGATATAGGATGGTGTGAGTTTAACAAAATAAGAAAATTTTATAAAATAACAAACGTAATCAACTTGTTTGACGAAGGTATAGGTATGCCTCTATATTAAAATATTTACAGATATACCAACTCTTATTATTATTAGTTATGAGATAATGAGACAACAATATTTAAAGAAGAGTTTTATTCATATAAAAACACATAGAATATTCTATTAAAAACTAGATATTTAAAATTGACTTATGCCCTCTCGGATTCATGTTTAAACACTGTGGTCGTTGTGAAGAATGATCCTCGAAAATAAATTGCTGGCTGCAGGCGGCAAAAAACATTCCGGTAACATATTGATCTTCAATATGAATGCTTTCTCTGATCTCTATTAGTATTTCAGCACCCACTCTTGACATTTAGCCTCAATTTGGTCTACACAGAGTTATAATTTCATTAAATATCAATGCCTTTTCATCGGTTTCATTTTAAAAGGTATAGTGACGTTAATCACAAGAAAATTATAATCTCATCAATGTGCATCTCTCTGCAAGGCAAGGGCAGGTTACCGGAATTGTGGACGGAGAGGTCGGAGAGTCATTATAACCGTCGGTAGCCAAATCAGCAAACTCGTACACATCCATTACATCTAGTTATTGGACAAATTTCACTGAGCACGGGATACTCGTGACTTTAGATTTTACAGTTTTTTTCAGCATATCAATGGGCCTGGCCACATGACCACGTTGCGGCGTCGTGAACGTGTGACACTAAATCGAGAACACCAAATCCAGCTAGGTATATCAGACACGGCTAAACCAAATATATCCGTGTTATGTAACTATACGATGGCTATAACATAACCACAAAATAGTCTTTAAATTCGTACACCTTATTATAACATATATACAATTGTATTTTTACTCATGGACTTAGAACATACTATGATTTTACTTAAATATTTCTACTACAATCATAACACGATAAAATATTTTAAGATGACATTTTATTGACAAATGCCAGATGAATGCCAGCTTAAACAAACAAGTTGGAACCATAGAGTAATTTAAATAGGTATACTGAAGTTTGAACACATTATATGTAGGTAAGGCCCATATAACACTATACCATATTGGATCCTATCTATGATCATAGATAAATATTTATTGGAAAATAAACTAAACTAAAACATATTACAACACAAATTTAAATCTAGAAGTATAACTAAACTAAAAACTAAAATAAAACTAGATAAAAACTAAAATAAAACTAAATAAAAACTAAAATAAATCTAAAACAGGCCCCTGCGGCATGGTACCGAGGACGCTGGCAACATTTCCTCGCTGGATTGCTAGACTGATCCGTTGAGCGAGGAAGCTGCCAGCTCTTGGGTCTCCTGTGGCGTCTCTGAGTCTCTTCGATAGGTCTTTGAAGAGACTCAGAGCGCTAGGGCCCCACGGACCAAAGGTCTCGACGCCGAAAGGAACAAAATTATATTCAGCGCCGAGACCACTGTACTTTCCCACCTTTGCTTTTTCCGATCATAGATTATATGCCATCCTTTTTCCTTATGTTGGAAAAAAGGGAGGCATATAGATATATAATCAAATATATTTTATAATGTAATATTTATGGACCACGCGAACTCTAAAGCAAACTCTATGATATAATAGGGTTTTTTAGCTGTAAAATACTAATCGTATTTACCCGGTTGAATTCGTTTATGTTGTCAACCAATTGCAAGTATAATAATCGTAACCACTGCCACTATGGTATCCGGTTCAACATTTTTTAATATGTTAGGTTTCCATGGCTAAAAACCATTAGTTATAATTTAACCATAGTAACGTTAGTAATTATTGGTTATCTAAGTTCGGAAATTGTCGAGTTTTCCGATACCATGATATCCGGTCCGAATATTTTTTACAAGCATCGTTTCCTTGACAACAGCCTCATTTCCATACTATCCGTAGCAACATCTGTGTGATTGGTAACCTATGATCGGAAATAATCGGTGATTTAAGACGATTATAACCGAAGTAAAGCATAGTGACAAGAGTGATGTTGTGATTATCATTAGGTATGCACTGACAATGTCAACTCTTCCAGTCAAACAAATAATACAAAAGTGACTATGGTTGTGAAATATTATACAATACAATACAATAACTCTTTATTGCACCTCAAAACAACAAAAATAACACAAACTGGTATTACACATGAAAAAGAGGCAAACAACAGGCGGTCTTATCGCTAAAGAGCGATCTCTTCCAGACAACCTTTGGGTAGAGGAGACATACACATATTATTTACTTTATTTTGAAATAACATTACTCAATTACGTTAAATGCAGAGGTTCACAAATGAGCCGAGGCTTATATCGTGTCTCGTAAGTTCATAACCCGCCTACGGCATCGCCACTACTCATCAGCTACGAGCCGTCGTTGTAAAGAATCTGCATCCAGCAGATACAGTAAATTACCAAAGTGTAATTCCTCTACGGCATCAGAAAAGCTGTTTGACGTTCATCAAAGATATTATAAGAAGTGTCTCGTGTTTCAGTGATGTTATGTGATGAACTCAGTAGTGTGTTAGTAAATAAATAACATACCTAACCCTACCCTACACTTACTCTAACCTAGTCTACACCTTCTCCAACCTACCCTACACCTACTCTAACCTAACCTACACTTACTCCACATAAACCCACTCTACATGTTTGTCGCCAAATAAGTAAGTTATGCATTGTTTGGACTCAATAAACATGTTGATTACATTCTTGTAGTAAATTATTTTAATAATTGTATTAATTATCTGTGAAGATTTGCCACTATAATTTGTGATAGGTACGGCGTGAGTTTACCACGGCTGTTGTCTCGCCGTATTATAGCTACCTAGCTTGTAGGTAGGTATTAAAACGTAACACTGGGTTTAGGTAACCTATTCAGTGCTAATTTCGATATGTTGTCGTTACGCCTTGATATTAAATATCTACACATTTTTGCGACAAAGTCGGAAACTGATATCGTCTACAGTAGCGCTACAAGAATTCCTCAGCAGTAGATGGGTTACCATCATTTACAGTCTGTATTGCCACCTAGATTGATACCTCAGTCAGGCTGCTTTGAGTACCCAGTAAAGAAGATACCAGCCACACGAAATATTTTGGGGAGCTTAGTCATCATTATAAGGACCTTGGAGACTATCCATGTCCCAACCGCCTGGCCAACAGCACGGCACAGCACGGCAGCACGTTGAGACGTGTGATTTGTTGTCTATCTAGCAAACATGTTACATAACAAATGTGCATTTAATTTATGTTTTCGGTTTATTAACTGATTTCGAAAGTAGAAAATAACCAGACACAACCCACTAAATGCCAGTTATAATTCAATATAAATCCAAAAGCAGTTCAACTGGATCTTTGCTTATTTGTGTGTCATGTAGTTTATCTTTGGCAACAGCAGCAGCTACTCTACATCCTCTGAAAGTGGTTTATTGTTAATTTTCCATAGGTGGGTGAAAAATGACAGAGTCCGCCCTAGAGCCTTTTACTTTCCGAATATTTTTTATTTATTAAGTTTTACATTTACATGTCCATTCCGACATTTAAGTAATTCCCGAATCCATAAATGACGACATTACCTACTTAAATCGATATTTTGAATAATAGTTTCTTCAAAACTCTCGTACTATATGGTCATGTCTTGATATATTTAAGAATACAATGTAACAGTTTAAAATTAAAAAAGCCAGGCCTTATAACCAAAGAATGAACTTTTGGAGAAAAGCTTTTTTTTTGTTTTAAATCTTTATTTAAAGAGCTTTGTCACTTCTGTGACGATGTCGCTCGGAGAAAAGCTTAAAGTAGCGGAAAGCCAGACGCGTTTATCCCGGCGTATGTTACGTCTCCGCCAATCTGGGCGTTTGGAAACCTAAACACGAGATTTGGCGTTGTCTCCAGTTTTCCCGAACGGAACTGCCATCTGACATTCCAACCCACAGGGAAACTACACCTTACTAGGATGAGTCCGACCTGTCCGACAGACAATGCACAGGCGAACGCCGATTTAGTTTAAAGTTTACCCAAGATCTCTCCTTCAACTCCTTCAACTCTTAAAGAGGTGAAAAAAGGTTAAAGGTTTTACGAATTCAAAGCAGACGAAGTCGCCGGCAGCGTAGTGTTACATATGTATTTTGCTCAAAAATATTTTTTTATTACTCTTTCGCAACAATCGTAGCCACCGACAGTCTTATCGGCACCAAATAACACCCCGATATAATTAACTAAATTTACTGTCAAAAGTATACGTAATATCGCGTTATCCAACCACCGTTTTAATTTTACGTTAGTGTGGGAAAGCCATTTGCGTATGTGTGAGAGAGTAGTCAAATATTATCAAAACTTGCTGACAAATATTATCGGTTTATAGCACCATGGCCGACAACTCCTTCAATTCATCTGTCAAAATTTTCATATATCCAATGCCATCTGATAAAACGATAGTGGTGGTCGTCGTTTGTTTAAAATTATCAGAAGTTATCAGAGAATGCCGACAAGCTATCAACTTATCCAGCAAATATCGCGCTATCCACTTGGCATCTTAGCCCGGCTGGATACATTTTAACTGACAATAATTAATTAATCATAATCATAATAATCACTCGACAAAATCGATAATTACAACAGTAGGTTTAGTGCCATCGTGGTGAAGCAGTAACAAAAATAATATACGAGGTGTGATGGATAAGAATAAGAATAAGAATAAATGTATTATCAATAATATACACACACAAATTACACCATAGATATCCGGCGAGCTCCAAACTAGGCTAAGCCTGTATTTTGGAGCTCGCAATAAATTTACAATGAAACATGAGGAAAGAAAGAAATAATTAAAATTAGTATTGAAGGTGCTATTATTTATTATGAGTGCGTGAGTGTAAGTGTTGTGTGTTTGTGTGTGTGTGTGTGTGTGTGTGTGTGTGTGTGTGTGTGTGTGTGTGTGTGTGTGTGTGTGTGTGTGTGTGTGCGTATGTGTTTTGTGTGTGTGTTAGTATGAATGAGTGCAAGTAATAAATAACATTAACAACCATAGTTGACCACAAGACTAACTATAAGTGCCGAGTAAATGTAATAAATAAGTCTTCCGTGTCATTGTATGAAAGGGTAGCAAACCATTTTTTTTAGTTTTGATTTAACTAATGATAAGGTATACTTAAATAAATAAATATTATGGGACAATCTTACACAAAATACTTAAGCTTTAACTTAAGCTTTTAAATCGATAATTTTGCAAACAGCATTGTATAAAAAAGGGTGAATGTAAAAGGGGAGTCGTAAGCGTGTGTAGTATGTACAATGATATCATCATCATCATCATCATCATTTCAGCCGAAAGACGTCCACTGCTGGACATAGGCCTCCCCCAAAGATTTCCACAATGACCGGTCCTGCGCCACCCGCATCCAGCGGACTCCTGCGACCTTCACCAGGTCATCAGTCCACCTTGCGGGGGGCCTACCCACGCTGCGCCTTCCGGTCCGCGGTCGCCACTCGAGAACCTTTCCGCCCCAACGACCGTCGGTTCTACGTGCAATGTGCCCCGCCCACTGCCACTTAAGTTTAGCGATTCGGAGAGCTATATCGGTTACTTTGGTTCTGCTGCGGATGGTCTCATTCCTGATACGATCTCGCAAGACTCCTAGCATAGCTCTCTCCATTGCCCTTTGGGTGACTTTGAGCCTTCTTATGAGGCCCATTGTACAATGATATATTACAGAATAATTTACAAATGAATTAATAGGATCGCGTGCGTTTGCAATTCAAAGCAACGGAAGAATGACGTTGACGCGCCAGCCGTAGGGATGTAGGCATCGATGATAGGTTGTTTAGTGATGCGCCACATAGGTTTTCTTAGCCTAGTTAAAAAAAACAAAATGAGCCGCCACGAATACTATAACTACAAGCTGTCTTCGGTTCATCAATCTTTTATCTTGACTTGATAGAGCCGGATTTTCAAAAAAATGTGTAGTTAATTTATAATATTTTTTTTCAAACATGGTCTAAAAAGCACATTATTATTGGATATTCTAAAGAAGTTTAATGCTAGGTATTGTATGTATGAAATCTACATATAATTGTTCCTATTTGAAGTGTCTAATAACATAAGAGAGATTTTTGATTTAGACTTATTGATACAAAAAACCGTTATTTTCGAAAAAAATACCAAAATTTATGCCGTATACCTCGAAGATAGTTAATATTTAAGTAAATTTTCTTAAGGCTAATGTAATAAATAAGGTTGATGTAATAATAAATAAATAAATATTTCATGGGACAATCTTACACAAATCGACCTAGTCCCACGGTAAGCTCAATAAGGCTTAAAAAAGCCATAAAAAATACTCGAAAATTGAGAGATCGAATGTAATAAGTGGAATAGATATAGTGTAATAATAATAAGATGGTAAAACATCTTGAGAGACTCTCGCTAGGTGGATGGATCAAGGGTCAGATGCAGAAGGCGGTAATCCTGGGCCTATACCACGAAAATCGAACGATTGCGGATTTGTATCTCCATCTCTGTCACACTTGCATATTGGAGTGACAAAGAGGTTTTCCCGTCAATGCCAATTTTCGATGTTCGTTTCGTGGTAGGTATGCTGGATACGGCGCGTATAGTCCGGCGGTTCCTTTCTCTGCGGCCCTAACCACCGGCAGCCTGGGCCCTGCCCCGATGCCGGCGGCACTCTAGGTTAGGTTTTTTATAATATGTTTATATGTATTTTGTATTGTTTTTGTATGTTTTTTTGTATTTTACTTTTATAATCATATTATAAAATGACCTAGCCTAAGAATTAAAGAAAATAAGAAGGTAAAAAAAAATACCTACTCAAATTTAGATCTTAAATATTAACATAGTTTTTTTTGTAGCTGTATTAAGTCAAAAGATAAAATTTTACACTTTGGTGCAAAAACTGGACGTGAGTGTATTATTCGCCGACAAGCGGAACGTTTAGCGAAACGGTTATAATTATAAACTGTGCTACACTTTTGATTAGAAATAAATCTAAAAAAAAAGTTAATTGGGGCCAGGAACGGCCTTAACCACTAATTACTGAAGCGACAATGAAGGCAAAGGAAATAATTATTCACATTTTCCTTTCAAGTTAAAATTGCCTAATTACAGAAAGAATTGAAACTGCAGTGTCATTACTGATACTGACCACGTGACAACTTCGATTCAATTACAGGGTCACATCAGTGATATTACTCATAAAGGTGTGGTTACACGGCGTGAAGCCCCCAACAACTACAGGTAAAGTTACTAGCGGAACTCCTAGTAGGAATTGTTTTAGGATGTAGGCTACATGTACCACTTTGTAATCTTGTATCTATAATGTTATTGGCCTTTGACGACCGGTTGGCGTAGTTGGTAGCGACCCTGCCTGCTAAGCCGATAGTCCTGGGTTCGAATCCCGGTATGGGCATTTATTTCTGTGATGAACACAGATACTTGTTCCTGAATCATGGATATTTTCCATGTATTTATGTTATTTCTATATTATATTACATATATCGTTGTCTGAGTACCTGTAACACAAGCCTTCTCGAGCTTACTGCGGGACTTCAGAGTCAATTTGTGTAAGAATGTCCTAAATATTTAGTTATTTATTATTATTTATTGGCCTGTATCTGTTTAATAAAAACATGATACGTTAGGTTCTCCTTTTTTACCAAAGTGACAACTTGACAAGTGTGAGAATTGTCTACGTAGCTACGTAGAATGATTGTCAACTCGTGACAATTGTTATAAAAATTCTGTAAATTTCCGTCTTATTCAATGATCGCCTGAAGAGTTTACTCTTAAATTTATGATGATAATGAACCTTAGCACAAATGAAACTGTGCGAAATACTAATTCCTAAACGTTCGTTTACATTCTGCGATACGAGGGGTGTTCAATAAGTAATGAGAATGACATATAAACTCTTTAGCAAATAAATTAAAAAGTACTGGCAGCCATAGCCCATTTGATTGTTATGAAAAATAAATAAAAAATAACTTGAAAGTCATTTCATTCATTTCGTTGTGACGGGACCAAATGGTAAAAATGGAGAAAATTGACGTTCGTGCGGTGATTAAATACCTTTGCTTGAAAAATTTTACTACTGAGCAAGTTAATATAGATTTGCAGGAATCATTAGGAGTTCACGGTTCATGCTCCTTCTTATTCTACGGTTGCACGGTGGTGTGCCGAGTTTAAAAGAGGAAGCTCGAACACCAATGACGACCCACGCTCAGAGCGGCCGAACACTGCAGTGACCGGACAAATTATTAAAAAAAATGAAAATCTGTACACGATTAAGCCCCGTTTTAGTAAATATATAATGTGTGAAAATCGTGAAAGTTTAAATAAGTGTCATACACAAATCTGCGTTCCCTTGAAGCTGTGAAAAAACCAAACCTCTACGTCAACGCAATCCAAAGTTATGGCCGTTTATGTCGCATTTCCCATACATTTGCAATGGGAATGAAAATGTATGGGGTACTTACCGTTCTCCTAGAATCACGAAATTTGGCAATAAGCAACAGCTTGTAGCACAAGTTCGGGGAGAAATCAGAAAACCGTATAATTGCCGCACACTGAGAGGACCGTGCCACCAGTTACAGTACCTACCGAAGGTCATAATTTGGGGGAGCGTCCTTTGTGCGGAACCCTCGGTGGGCGACTTGGACGGTTTTTTTAGTAAAAGGTACCTACAACTCTGTCGGTTGTCGATAAGGCGCAAATTCAATAAATATTGATTTAAAAATGAACCTTATCAACAATCGACAACTTGGTATCTTTTACTAAAACCAAGCACATACTAGTAAAAAATGTATTTGTAAAGCACCAGTATACACAGGCCTTTATACGACCGCTAATAATCCTTTTGATACCGAAGTACCTACAACCCTTTTCCTTATTCCTCATCATGTCAGCCAAGAAACCTGACACTTTCCCGCGCACTGAGGGTTCCCAGTCTGAAAATTCCAAGCAGTTGGAAAATTTCAAGCTGTCTGACAGTTTCAGGCTAAACCGATTCTGCTGGAGTGTCTTCGGACTATGGCCTGGAAATATACCGAAAAAATACTACAAATTGTTCTCATTCACATATCTCTTCATCAGCTACATCGCCTACAATGCCCTTTTAACTTTAAACCTCTATTACACGCCGCGAAAAATCGAAACACTCGTTCGAGAAGTCATTTTCTTCTTCTCAGAAATCGCTGCGGGCGCTAAATTGTCTATGATCCTTTTTAAAAGAAAAAAGATTACTGCCATCTTTGAAATGCTGGACAGCGACGAATTTAAAGGCAGCGATGAAGTCGGCAGGCAAATTGTCAGACAACACAACAATTATTACCAGAAATACTTGTTCTTAATCAATTTTATGTGTAGTATTACATACTTCTCTCAAGTTATCTTTCCAGTTATTGCCTTTCTAATTTTTAGAAACACGTTAGATTTTCCGATTAGCAAATACTATTTTCTTACAGACGAAATGAAGAATGATTATTTTATTTCAATATATCTTTATCAATCCGTCTTCATATACGGTCATATGATGTGCAGCGTCTACATTGATACGTTTATGGCCGGTTTCATGGTGTTGGCTATAGGTCAAGTTAAGGTGCTCTGTCACGATATGGAAAATTTGAAAATAGGAAAATGTGCTGCTGGCAGCCAAGAGAAGGCAGACCTAAATCAACAACGGAAACTCCGTAGAGTTTTGAACCATTACGAATTGCTTTTAGAGTAAGTATTCCTAATTCCTATTTTATTTTAATTGACCGCACCGCCTACGCCTACCTGCGGGCAGCCTGCTGAGTTGGAGGGACGCGGATCGCCAGCCACAGGACAGGAGCAGATGACGTCTCACGGAGATCCTCTGTACCACATTAGGGGTACCATAGAATCAACACTAAATTGATGTATTTCCCCCATTAACATATGCCAACCATATACGTTCGGGCATATCCGCCCGTTCTGCCGATCAATGTATGGTAAATTGTCCGGCGGATGCCCGGAGCCCATAACCGCTACGGAGATCCGACGGCTTGCCCGAACGCAGATAAAGAGACTTACTTAGAAAGGAACCTGCGTTTACAATTAATGATCGCTAAGAGATTTTTTTAACTGCAAAACCTCTTAGATTACCTCAGATTTTTCATACTCGTAATCGAGAAGGAAGTGTAGAGACCTGTAATTTCAGATCCTGCGACAAAATTCAGGATGTGATCGGCGGTATGATGTTCGTACAGTACAGTATCGGATCTGCTAACATTTGCGTCACCATGTACGGTTTACTATTGGTAAGTAAATGAGAAAATTTTACGAACAAATGACAAACAACGAGGGAGCGCTTGAAGATTGAGTATTTCTTAATTATAGTCTGGAACTAGCCCAATGCGTTAACATTTAACACTTTAATTTGACAAGTTTGTAGATGTAGATGAACCTAAGTATCAGATTTCTACACGATGTTTGCCTTCACTGAAATGCGTCGTTTGTTAAACATTTAAGTAGGTACATTTCTTTCATAGATTTCGTGAAACTTCTCTCTCTCAGGATCAATTTATGCGGATTCCAAACAGAAGATTGCTTAAGGACGTTAGCGTACCAATTACCAATTCGTAACCCTCTTTTACTTATATCAATGTTCGTAACCTATTTTGTATAACAGCATTATTTCCATTATGTTAAAGGCATCAACAGTGCAGACCCAAATATTCATTGCGACCTACTTCATAGCGATGAACATGCAGATGTTTATCCCGGCCTGGCTCGGCACACAGCTCACCTACGAGGTAGGTAGCAAAGACAACCCCTTAACCCCTCGCCCTTCAACAGTGGAACAAATGGAGCAAATGTTCATAGTGGGCTAATTAATGGCGAAGAGCCTGCCGATATTTGTCCCGGTCTGGCTAAGCACGCAGCTCACCTGCAACGTAGGTAGCCAAGACAACCCCTCAGCCCCTCACCCTTCAACAGTGGAACAAATGTTCATGAGGGGCCGCTTCATGGCGATGAACCTGCAGATACTTGATCCGGCCTGGCACGGCACGCGGGGACGCGGGTCACCTACGAGGTAAGTAGCCAAAACAACACCTCAAACCCTCGCCCTTCAACAGTGAAACAAATTGTTCGTAGTGGCCGACTTCATTGCGATTAACCTGCAGATAATTGTCCAGGTCTAGCTCAGCACGCAGCTCACCTACGAGGTAGGTAGCCTAGACAACCCCTCAACCCCTTAATCTTCAACAGAATTTTGATCCGACCTGGCACGGCACGCAGCTCACCTACTAGGGAGGTAGCCAAGACAACTTCTCAACCCCTCATTCTTCAACAGTGGAACAAATGTTCATAGTAGGCTACATCATGGCGATGAATCTGCAGATATTTGTCCTGGTGTAGCTCAGCACGCAGCTCACCTACGAGGTAGGTAGCCAAGACAATCCCTCAGCCCCTTAACCTTCAACAGTGGAACAAATGTTAATGGGGGGCTGCTTAATGGCGAAGAGCCTGCGATATTTGTCTCGGCCTGGCTTGGCACGCAGCTCACCTACGAGTACAAGGTAGGTAGCCAAGAAAACCCCTCAACCCCTCCCGCTTCAACAGTGGAACAAATAGTAAAATCCTTATATCGGGTTACTCACGTCAATAAAGTCGGAAATAGCTTAACATTTTTGGAATTCCAATCCTATTCTTTGATCTATGATTAGGTACGAGTACTTATGTTAAAACAGAATATTTCTTTTGTAAATACTCGTACATATTTTCTACAGAGTGCAGAAATAATGACAGCAGCGTACAAGAGCGAATGGATTCCCCGTTCCGAGCGTTTTAAGAGTAGCATCAAGCTTATCGTAGAACGAGCAAAAACTCCTGTGATCTTCACGGGTCTGAATATATTCACCATCTCATTGGAAACTTACATACAGGTACCAACACACACACATGGGAATTTTTATTTTTTATATTTATATTTTTCTAATACAAAAAATAAAAAAACCAAAAAAGTTAAACATGATAACCAGCAAACACTTTCTGCTTTATTCAATCGGACAACGCTATGCATTTATCGAATAAGCGAGCGAAGACAGTGAGTTCTTCCAATATACTTCTTCTTCTTCTTCGTGTAAAGGGATCAAAAAGCTTACATTAAATTATTTTTTGCCAGTGCTTTGCTACCTCTACTCCTCGGGGGTAGCTTTCATCAGGTCTTCCGAAGTGCACGTAATTGTTGTCTGCAGATCTCCACATTCGCACAGTGCATCACTCAGGTTGCTCATCTCTGCACTCATCACTGCAACAGGTTGTCTTTCGATCGGCCTACTCCCGACCTTAATCTATTAAGGGCTTTCCAGGTCATCCATTTTTCTTTTGCTCCAGGGAGTAGGTGCTCAGCAGGTTTTATATTTAGAGAGTCCGCGTCAAGGTGTGATTCCCATGCCTTAAGACGAGCCTCTTGTGGCGTTTGGTATTCGAGGGCTGGATTGGCAACAAAACTCCTGCGAGACTTTAGTCTACGAGTTAAGGGTTCATGCAAGTGCAGTGGATGTCGGGAGTCACGCAGTTGTTTTACACGTTCTACGGCGGTTGTCACGTCTCTACGTATGTGTGGGGGAGCGATTCCGCTCATTTGGTAGAAATCCAAGTAATTAGACGACAGGATTAATTGAGCACAGTATCTACCTGCCCTACGTGTGCAGAGTTCTTCCACACTGGGCATGCATAATCTGCAGCCGAGAAACTGAGCGCCAACGCAGTAGTGCGGAGTGTATGTGGGGTTGCTCCCCAAGTGGTTCCGGTGATGCATCGCATGATATTATTTCTTGCGGCCACTTTTTGTTTTGTATTGAGGCAATGTGATTTGTAGGTTAGGGATCTGTCTAGTCTAGTGTTATACCCAAGTATTTTGGGGCGAAGGTGTGTTCCAGCCGACAACTCTCCCATTCAATATTTAATTGCCTAGATGCCTGTCGATTTTTAAGATGGAAAGCGCATACCTGTGTTTTGGCTGGGTTCGGCTTGAGCTGATTTTCTTCGTAGTACGCTGTGAGTGACGTCAGACCTTCCGCTAGACGACTCTCCACCTGCTCGAAAGATTTTTCCTGCGATGTCAAAGCCAAGTCGTCGGCAAAGAAAAAATGTCGTAGGTTCCCCCTTATTGGTTGATCGTTTGTGTAAACATTGAATAATGCTGGTGCGAGAACGCTGCCCTGAGGAAGACCATTTTTAAGGCATCTCCATCTGCTTGTACGCCCTTGGAAAGAAACAAAGAATCTGCGATTTGAGAGCAACCCCGAGATCACCTGCGTAAGTCTGAAGTCCTTGGTTGTGTTGTACAATTTAGTAGTCTAGTCAGTCTTCTGTGGCTTATATACGGACACGATCGGATACGGTCGTCGATGTGGTTGGACACTTCGTCGTTTATATGTAGGTATGTATGTTTGTTCTACGATAACTCGAGTATTGTTAATCGGATCTTCGTGAAACTCGGCAGGTGGTTAGATGAGATAAATATATTTTTTTATTTTGAGTATGAACTAAATCGGTCAAGGGGTTCCCGAGATATAGGGGTTAAGAGTTCAAGTTCGGGTCGAATCACTAGTATAAACCAGAGCGTTACACCAGTTGAAAATTAGCAAGATGCAAATAGTTTCGAATCACCTAGCGATGGTCATTCTACAGCAACTCATGGTACCGGCTCACACTAGGATGGGACGAGGCGGGACGGGACGATCTTACAATTTCTATAGAAAGAATCACGTGATAGCTCGAGTGTTTGTTATACAGTGCCCGGTACTTTACCTCCATCGTCAGTATTTGCCCTGCGCGCTGTGGTATCCTACGCCGCCAGTTTTTTTTGTCATTGACTTATTAAAAGACATAGACACACAAAGCAAAACAAAAATGCCAAAAAATGTGGGTCAGAATGGCATTAACAAACTTGCATTGATGTTTAAACGTTATGTTTCGTACGAAAAAGAGCTTACTGAAGTAAGCATTAAGTGTCAAATTCATACACTTTAACCGCCTTATTCATAAAAAAGTTAACATAAGCTTTAGTTAAATTATGGTTTCTCCCATTCTGACCAACGCGATTGTCAAAAGTGACAGATAAGGACAAACGATCATTTAGCTAAACTGTTGTTGAAGTGCGTTTATGAATAACGCCATAGATAGAGTTTATAGGCTGTTTGGCACATAACTTAACGTCACGTTTTAAACAAGACTACATGAAAAAGAGTCGCAACGGCTACACTTACGGCGTCATGTATTTCGGCTGATTGGGTATCCAGAAGGCCTACCACGAACCACGAACGAAGTTTCACCTCTCTGTCCCACTTGAGTGAGAAATCACAAGTGCGAAAGGGAGGTATACTTTCGTTCGCGGTTCGTGGTAGGCGCTCAGTTCTTTTATCCTATATGTGCTTATGTTTTTTGTAGAAAAATAGTTGTTTGCTAAATTGGAATTTTTTACATGTACTCTGAATTGAGAGCTCTTTCAATCCTAGTAGGAGAAACGAACCGGCCAAATGCGAGTTGGACTCGCCCACCAAAGGTTCCGCACAAAGGATTCCCTCCCCCCCCCCTTACATTTATGACCGTACTTAAAAATACTGGTGGCACAGACCTCTCAGTGTGCGGCAATTATATGGTTTTCGGATTATCTGTTGTACTTGCTTTTTGCCAAATTTCATGATACTTGGCAACGGGAAGTTACCTATACATTTTGATTCCCATTGCAAATGGGATATCCGGCGTCCTCTTTTACAAGTTATGTTCTTTTTTTCAGATAATGAAAGCGGCCTACTCCTGTTTCACTCTGCTCCTATTCTTCCAGGACCGTGAGAAAGAAGCTACGACATAATGCTACACCGCCTTTATATTATTTACTTATATCTTCAATAATAAACTGCAGTGTCAGTAGCAATCAAAGTTAATTCAGAATAATTTCAAATTATATATTTTGTCTATACAATCAAATCATCCCAGCCCTGCACGCCAACAACGAACATCGAAAATTTGCCATTAACGGGAAAACCTCTTTGTCACTCCGATATATGTAACTGTGACAGAGATGGAGGTACAAATCCGCAATCGTTCGATTTTCGTAGTATAGGCCCTGCTCACCGGGGACCTTGGTCACTTTTTTCTTTAGTAAGTATATGACATCTCTTTCAATTTATATTTTGTCTACTCAAGCACTTCTCTCTGCCAATACACGACACAACACGGTCTGTCCTATGTAAGAGCTACCACAGCTACAGTCAATTTTGTAAACACCTGGACGTTCAAGTGGAAAACTGTCTCTATATAGCTGTTCGTAGATATTGTGACACGCCGCAAACCCGCTAGTCGGGCAAGCGGCGGACACTCAGGGCTGTGCCAAGTAACTTTCGTATACTTCTCCAGGGTTAAGTGTATGATCACAGTAACTACATTCTTTTGTCAAAGAAGTTGCGACTTTATTGTATGTGTACGAACGTACTAATTATCGTAACTTTTCAAAGCTACTTGTTACGTTTTGCTTCCACGCAGTTGCAGTGCAGTGCTGTTTTACGTTACGAATTACGATGACTGACCTATTGTCTTTTTCTGAGAACTGCCGCTTAGAAATTAGAATGTTGTTAGGTACTTAGTTGAATTTCTTGGTTTATTTTTCTCCGAATTTTGTTTCACAAAAATCATCCTTTGAGTACTCATGAAATAGGTGTATATCTATAGTTACTAAATATTCGTAAACACAAATTAGGTTGTACGGTTGTACTCCTATTGATACATACCCGTGTATACAATTTAACGTAACCAACTAATAAGAAATTTTATTTTGTAATCGCATTAGGTAAAGTAAATAAAAATACAAAGTGAAGTAATAAAATATAATAATCAACTGTACCAACTTTTCGACCACATAAGTACATAATAATCAGAACACTTTTTCTGTTAGTGGCAGTGGCAGCCCTGAGGTACCTAGCGAAGATGCAATGCTTGCCCGCCTGTCGGGTACTTTGGCGTCGCGTGTAGACTGTAGGTTTATAGCTCTTGCCCGACTACCGGGTACGCGGGCATCTGAGTGAAGTTTACGAGTGCCCGAGTTTCGGGTACGCGGTCTCGAAAGTGTTAACAATTGGACATCGTGTAATTATGCGATTAGAGAAAAATAAGCCATAAATGCCATAATACCCACCTTTCCTATCCTTAAACGAGTAGGTACTTAAACCATTTACCAACCCGTATATGTCACTTGAATTTGTATCTAATAACTTTAATTACCTCCGTAATTGCAACAATAAAAAACTAGCACGGCTGTTAAAATAATTAAAAACTTAATTTAAACCGAGTTTGTTTCAAACACGCCTATCCTGGACTCGTTCCAAACACTTCGTCTCGACATTTATTGCTCATTGCTTTTTAGCAGGCGCTCAACCGCAATTTGTAGATTATTAAATTAAATCCAATATGGCGTTATTATATGACATACAATATCTATAAACATTCGCTCCCCTCTCGATTTATGTTGTTATTGTAACAGTCTGCTGTTTAACCTGAATTAAGTTGAGTTGAGTTGAGAAAGTTGTTCAACTTTTCGTGAGATAGGTAGAATAATCAAAATACCGGATGATCGAAATCTTGGTTTTATGTTACAAGATCTAAGAAAAACAAAAGTAAATATTACAACAGCATGTAGGTACTACCGCGTTCAAAATTGCATGGGCAGTTTATGAATGAATTAATTCATAAATTGCCCCTGTTGCCCATGCACTTTTGAAGGCGTGTGTACATTGAAATTGGACGCACGTAATACTAAATGAAATAAAAGGAAAATTCTTATATTTAGCGTAAAACGTCTTCAATCGGAAATTCGGATTGATTGAAAATACGTAAAGTATCAAGTGCGTTCGGATAAACTAAAATAGCGTTCGAATAAACTAAGTAGCGTTCGGATAATTTAGGGTTCGGATAATCGAGGTTCAGATATAACAAGCATACGGCCCGCCTGATGGTAAGCGGTCACCGTAGCCTATAGACGCCTGCAACTCCAGGGGTGTTACATGCGCGTTGTCGACCTTTTAAAAAAAAGGAGGATTCGCTGACGGGCCAAGGGCTTTGCTCCGTGTGTCAACACAGCGAATCCTCTTGGAGCTCTGGCGACCTTACTCACCAACAGAAACACAACACTATGAGTAGAGTCTGTCTAGTGTTATTAAACTGCGGTTTTCTGTTTCTATGGGTTTCTGCGGTAGATAATCGAGATTCTACTGTTAACGTTGAGTTAAGTTACAGAAAACTCATTTTTCTTTTGAAATATGTACCTAACACATGTTATGTTATAGTTTTTTTTATTTACTGTAAATATAGTCTAATTTGACGATTCTCCGGGGTTTCGGCGACTCGCTCAAATCCATTTTTTTCTCTATAAAGTACTATAGTTACTGTAATATGTAAATAGACTTACATAGTTTGGTCTCACTTCGTCGCTTCACACGAAGTTTGATAAGACAGGAAGAGATGCACTGGAACAACAAATTGTAATTAATTATCGAATAATTTATTATTGTGGAGAGTGAGAGGATGGAATTAACCCAGACTATTCAACTAATTCAACACATAAAGTCAGATCTCGTAAATATGATTGGTGACATCAGTGTAGGTACACTAGGTAGATTATAAGTAAGTATAGGTGCCCCAGCAGTTGGAGTGAGTTCAAATCCTGGCGGCTCGTACAAATGAGGTTTTCGGAACTTACGTACGAAATATCATTTGCTATTTACTAATCGCTTTCGGTGAAGGAGAACATCGTGAGGAAACCAGGCTAATTCCAATAAGGTCTTAGTTTACCTTCTGGGTTTGAAGGTCAAATGGCAGTCGCTATACTAAAATTAACGCCTACACCAAATCTTGGGATTAGTTGTCAAAGCGGACCCCAGGCTCTCAGAGACGTGGCATAAGCCAGGAGAACGCTAGGAAGAAGTGTAGGAATATTGCTTTCTGAGGTGAAATTAACCCCAAGTCAGTTAATTTACCGAACCAAATCAGATGACTTCCGTGTGATTCATGATAAATTGGCAAGAAAATCGGGATAAAATCGACTCCGATCCGTTGGAGTACAGTCAACAACACAGCTGTGAATACAGCCAAAGTGCTAAAAATATGTATACAGAACTTTATTGCCAGAGAATTAAGGTCGTTTATACGTATTTTTGGCACTTTGGCTGTATTCACAGCTGTGTTGTTGACTGTACCGAACCAGACAGAACCTTATTTCGAACTTACCTCGTGAATGTGGCCGATGACCTCCGTGTGGTTCATGTCATCGAGCCGCGTCTCGTTCACGTCCATGATCTCGTCGGCGAGCTCGAGGTTGTCCATGTTGCCGGCGGACGGGGAGCCTGGGACAAATGGTTCAAGTCAATGAGGACTACCGCGAGTCGATTTCCCGCTAGGGGCGCCAGTGGAACGTGGGTCCTGCGGGAACATTTCAAACGTCACTTTGACAATTCTCTCATACTTATACAGGACCCACGCATGAGTGGCGCCGCCTGGTGGGCGATAATACGGTAGCTCCCATCGAGGTGTTTACGGATAATCAAAAAACGATACGAAATTTCTTAGTGTTAGTAATAAGAATGCGGCTGCTACCGCATGCGCGCCAGTCGAATATATGCAACTATGCACAGCACACGTCTATCATTTTCTTGCCCTGCCACCGCACCCGAATTAACAGTGGCGATGAGGATGGGATTAGGTACGACGTACGAATAAAGGAAAAGTTCATGGCCGCCTGGTGTCTCGGTAGCTTAGTTGGCAGAGCGATGGACGTGTGTCCTTGACTTGCGAGTTCGAGTCTCGCCCGAGGCCATGAGCCATTTACCACATTTCCATTCTTTCTAAGAAACGATTCCAGTGTTGTTAGAAAAAACGTAAATGTAGTTTATTCTCCATTATAAATTTACTAAAACGGGACTTAACTTAATCGTGTAAAATTTTGACAACGAACCTCCGACGTTTCAAGGGCGACATTGCCTAGCATTTGGCTTGCTGAAGAGTAACCGGACGACTGGAACCAGGGGATTCTCATCACCGTGCCAAAAAAGGGAGACCTCAATGAGTGTAGCAACTGGAGAGGCATTACTTTGCTTTCGATTCCTTTGAAGGTGCTCTGCAAGATCATCCTGGACAGGTTATCGAAGGCCGTTGAACCTCTCATACGCAAATAGCAAGCTTTACTAGCTACCTTGCGGCATCGACTTGGTGGCTATTTTAGCCCACCTATAGGGTTGCATCCAATGGAAGTGGCCGACCCAGTCCCATTTAAGCCTGGCAATCTTTTCGACTACATCGGCGACAAGAGAAGATAAGAGAAGAAGGTGGTACTGGGTACTGTTTCGGATGCAATCCATCCTCGAGACACCCAATAGGAATGCTGCGCTCCATAGCTCGTTTGCAAACCTTCTGCTTGGAATTCTGACCCTCGGTAAGCGACCACGTTTGGGCGCCATAGGTTAGGACAGGCAGAATACACATGTCAACGGGAAGGTTTCCCTTCATAAGCTCCTTCATGGACCAGTAGCTTTTCCACGCATTTTGAACACGGCGCCCAATTTCTTTGTCTTGCCTGTTACTGAAAGAGACTATCTGGCCCAAGTAAACGTCGTCGACATATTGTATAGTCTGCCCGTCAACCTCGACCCTACGTTTCTTGCTATAGGTCATCACCAGTCTTTTTATAATATTTTAATATAAGCCGAAATAGGGTACCTATTAGTAAGTAGGGTAATTAATTCTGCTTTTTTTGCTGTAGTAAATCATTTATTTACAAAAAGATAAACAAACAGTAAAATAATACAAACAGGAAAATAATACAAAAACATCACGTAAGTAACAACACTGCGACGTTAGTGCAGTGAAGAGGAGGATGGATTGAGTAGGGCTGCGCCATTCGTTTAAGGCGAAAAAAATTCGGAAAGATTCGAATTTGTGCCATGTTTGTTAATAAGGTAATTATTTTTCAAATTAACATATAACCCCAGATTCATAAATTAAACTTGCATCACTTATTCTCCATCAAATATACTAGGTACAGTCGAGTGTAAAAATACGAGTGCACACATCTCACTCACAAAATATGTCCCATAGCCCATAGCATCTTATTCCGGTGCAATAAGAGAGTAGTATCAATATTACGAGACGACTTTAACTATACATATTTTTCACTTGACTGTACACACGCGTTCAGAATTGCATGGGCAGTTTATGAATGAATTAATTCATAAATTGCTCATGCAATTCTGAACGCTATAGTACATAAGAGGGCGGATTTTTATTTTGTTGTCAGTTTTTTTCGCGTCAGATTTGAATGAAATTTGGTGAGTAGGTAGAGTTCCTTGTTCTCTTCAAGATATTTATACCCAATTTCTCTGTATGTCCTACAATTTTTTACACTTAGTTACGAAATCGTAGGGGATTTTCGAAACTCAATGAGAAATTTAGTAGGTACCTAAGTACTACATTTTTGTCGTACATTGGGATTTTGTATGTATCAAGCGTAGAATAAGGAGCTCCCAAGTAATGAAGTGCATGATTATTTACTTTGGGGTATTACGTAGATAGTTAAGTTACTTTTAGTTTATTTAAGTTTTTGTATGTGCCCTTTTTAGAACCGAATAAATATGTTACTCATAATATGATTTTAAACAACGCAATAATGAACGATATCGTGAAATATGACAAAACCAATGTCAAAATGTCATGGTCACTGTCAATATATTGTATTAAGTATTTTTAATGTCGATGACAATAGACTTGAACCAGGACGAGTTTGTATATCTCTATCCGCTTTCAAAAAAGACTAGAAGATTGAAAACGGTCATCTGGCAGCTGTTCATCGGTGGAAGTTAGGTCGTACAAAAGTTCTAAAAACAAAAGCTAAATGCCTAAATTATATTTTCAAGCTGGGAAGGAGTTCAAGTTCAACTCAGCTGGCTTAAAAGTTGGAAAGTTGAAAAGTGGAAGTAGAGTCCTACGAACGCCTCGCCACTGCTGCCTACCTACCCTTTTACAGTAAGTATCTAAACTTTAAGAAAATCCTTATGCAATGGCCCATTTTTTTTTTCATTTATTTCAAGGACACAATCACACTGATAAGAAAAGTAAAACATTTTTTAGTCTAAGGACGCCTCTTCCAGACGAAAATCACTTTCATAATTAAATATTTTCCGATTTAATTTAAAACCTAGGTTACTACAAACTCTAAAAAGATCAAATCTAAAATAACCTTACACGCTAGCCACTACCTACCGAAAAACGTTTACTCTATCTATCCCTAGAATAAGTGAGTGCTTGCTAATAGTATTTTTTCTACTCCAGCACTCTCAGCATCTGTCAATTAGATGACGGACAGCGATATTAAAAAAGCACACATTATATTATAACGTTGTCTATGGTATTCCATAATAACACTGCTCCTATGGATTTTCATACAATATATGAGCACTGTTGTTTTTTTTAGTGGGCACGACATCTTTTCAGACTTGACAGTTTTTCTACCCCAGCTAAAATAGCGTAAAAAGCAAAATCTAGAAAAGTGGCGGAATATGGAAGAAGTCGTATGCCCACTAATGAAATTTACAAAAAAATCAACAGTGCTCATAATGGTTCTATTTTGGTGAAAATAATTGGTTAAGCAATGTCAAGTTTTTAATTTAAGCATAGAGTCAATCGAACTATGCGTGTGATGTTGTCTAACTTGCTAGATTGCTTAAATTTAATCAATAAAGATACTTCAGATTTATGTTGATAAATTATATCTACTCTGAAATAATGACTGTTAATCAAATAAGTTCAAACAGTTTAGAAATAAACGGAGACAATTGGTCTTTTAAAGAAACATGTCAAAAGTGGAAAATTGTTTTAAAATGTATCAATATTCCAAAAATGTAATTAAAGTTATTTCCTTTCTTGTCTCCATTCCCGTTAATTCTGCGTTGATCCAATGGATTTAAGAGAGGCAAGGAACGGCGCATCAAAACATTTAATCAAAGAAGATTTATTAGAAGAAGAAGAAGAATTATTGATCATTATTATCATGAACATGAATTCCTTGAATTCATTTATCATATAGTTATTTCAAGAGTGATAAAACTTTGATGGCGATTGCCAGTCCAACAAAAATATGTTTCGGTTTACAATTGTTTTCCTCATTTTCATAGTATGTACAATATTTTGTGAAATATTTTGACAAAAAGACTATTTCACTGAAGAAAAACGGTGGCAACCCTACGTATATCCCCCATAAGACCGAGCGAACAATTTATTTTTCGAATTTCGAACTTTCAGTCATTACGAGTTCCAAATTCAAAACCAAATAAGCACTTTTGGGTCTTACGAGGCTCGTTTGTAGCAGTACTTAGTCTACAACTATTTGTAACTGGTTGCCAACCAGTGAACTACTGTTATTCAACCGCCACTTAAATAACTGAAACTCACCATACAGCTTCACTTTGTTATCTTTGGTTTGGGCCACTATGATAACATATCCCTCCAGGTCCACCGATTTGCATTTTACTGTTGTCATTTTATCTATTGCGTTTATTTGGGTCGTTGGGGCAGTAAACGAATTCATCTTGAGGTTATTTATTATTTTTATTAGATTTTGTAATTAAACTATTCTTATAAAGTACGTTCAAGTGGCCCGACCCGCGGCCAACGCTTCCTCCAGCACCATTTTAAACAGAATTTACGCTTAGAAAATGAATTTATCCCACACATTTTGCTAGAACACATCTCTCACTTATCTTATCCAGGCGAAAAAGATTCGGCCATGTCACTATCGTCGTCTTAAAGTACACGGCACTGAAAACACATGCTAAGATTATTATCACTATATGCAAGCCATTGGTTCTTAATTATTGATGCTAAAGCGTATTGACGAGATTTTTGGTCGAAAGATACTTGAGATCACTGGTCATGCTGGATTACTAGTTGGTGTTTCGGTGTTTTGGGTTATCTAAACGCGCGAGGTGTTTACATTTGGTTTTTGAGTCGCGAACGCGCCAGCGGGGACTTTTTTTAGGTATTTCGGTTTATTAAACTAACGTTAAAGGCTTTTGAGCGTGTTTTTGAGGTTGAGACGACGGTCCCACGTCCGCGGACTGGGTGCTCGGCGCGAATGTATACCTCCATCCCATTTTCGCACGATCAATAATGCTCCCTTCCCAGCATCCCTTAACTCCCACAGATACGCCGCCATTCACTATTCCATGTGCTCGGGAAATTTTCTGGAATTAAGTGAAACAATCGATTTGAGCGCTGAAATAACGATAATCAATGCTACAATAAAATAAAATAAAAATTGCAAAAGGTTCGTTATCAAGGTCCCACCGAGATTTGAACTCGGATCGCTGGATTCAAAGTCCAGAGTGCTAACCATTACACCATGGGACCTCACGCTGAAGGGGCCGAAATAACGGAATAGACTAAACTACCATAATGAACAAAGTAATTTTAAAATATTAAGATTAATTTTAGCTATTTTACTATGGTAAGAGTTCTAAAAAATATTGTTCATCTTATTTGTACATAAAAAAATCAGATCAGCATTATGTTATATGTCACTCATTCAACTATTTGAGGCAATAAATTCCAAATATGCAGACTAGATGGAGTTACAATGACCATGAAGTTGTTGATGTTTTCATCACTTTTCCTTAGGCTTTAACGCCATCTGTGAATGGGTTTTAGGACTACTATTGAATGTAGCCAGTATACAAAATAACAGATAATGGGTAAATTTTACACCTTAAAACGAGTCAAAGATTAAAAATTTAAATAACATCTGCTTTGTAAATAAGAAATAATCTTGTGTATTTTGGTTCCTCATCTGTTATATGCTGCTAAATGGATAGTCCGATATTACTTCAAGGCAATTCATTGTTAATTGAGATAAGTAAATGAAGGTTATCAAAATGAAATACAAAAACAGCCAAGTGCGAGTCGGACTCGGGCACCGACGGTTCCGTACAAACTTTTAGTTGCAACTGCAACTCGAAATCGAAATTAGATGTCATTCCCGCATGGGAATGACATCACACATTGGATCACTCGTTTGCACAGCATAGTTACAATTTGTGTCCGACCAAAGTTTTAGTTTCAGTTTCGGCCTAAAAAACATGTTTCGGTCAAAACTTCAGTTTCGGCCAAAAACCTGAACCTGTCAGCTGCGCCGAAATTTAAAATATCGTACTTTCGGGTCGCGTTCGACTGACGTCAGGGGAGTTCGTATGACATCATATGAAATTGATAAAATTTCAATCCGCGAAATGTGGAAAGCAAACGGCTTACTGACATTTTATTCAGCCTTTTAATCACATTTATCAAAGATTAGATTTCGGTTTCAGCCGAAACAAAAATCAATATCTAACCTTGTTTCGGTTTCGGTCTCGGCAAAAACCATGTTTCAGTCGGACACTAATTACAATACAATACATTAACTCTTTATTGCACCTCAAAACAACAAAAATAACACATACTGGTTAGTGTGCGTAGTTTATTTTTCCTCAATATTTTCATATCCCATAAACCGATTTTTTATAACTTTATTTTAAAGCTCTTTTCAATATACGTAAACAATATAACCAACATTGGACTAACAGGACATATAACTCTATACGCGGATGACACTTGTCTCTTTTATTTCGGCCCCAACCAAGAACTTATCAACCAAGTACAAAATTACCTTAATATTTTCAACTATTGGTGTCAATGTAACCTCCTCACTATTAACACCACAAAGATGGCATATATGATTTTTAAAGCTAAAAACAAACCAATCCCCTCTTTCAGCAATCTTACAATAAATGGCGAACCTATAAATCTTTCTCATCATGAAAAATACCTTGGACTACATTTAGACGACAAATTAATTTGGAAAAAACATATACAACATAGACGTGTGCGCCGATTACAAACTGATTGGCGGCGGTGTTTGCCAAAAAATCGGCGGCGGCGTGTTTTCGGCGTGAAATCGGCGTGAAGGTCACGTAAATATAGAAGCAAAATTATTCGTTTTGTTTATTAAAATTGAGATCAATACAATATAACAATTGCATGTAATCGGACCTTAGTCCGCATAATAAAGATTTATATAAGATATACATTTTTTTAAATATTAATGATCAAAGAGATTACAATGATCACATACAGGTATATATATTTAGATATACTTACAATTATACGTTTTTTTTTATGTAGCTTCTAATGTGTCCCACTGCTGGGCAAAGGCCTCCCCCCTAGAGCTCCAAACTGCTCAGTTCAAGGCAATTTCTGGCCAGTTGTTTAGAAATGCGTCCAAGTCATCCTGCCATCTCCTCCTGGGTCGGCCAATCCGCCGTTTCCGGTTTGGCATCCACTCCGTAGTTAGTTTAGCCCACCTCTGTGGATGCATACGGCAAACGTGGCCAGCCCAGTCCCATTTCAGCCTGGCGGTTTTGGCCCCAACGTCGACAATGCATGTTTTGGAACGCAGGGTAGTGTTACGGATCCGGTCAATCCTTTTCACTCCAAGCATGCTGCGCTCCATGGCTCTTTGGAAAACCTTCAGTTTAGCCTTTTGTAACTCGGTAAGTGACCAGGTTTGGGCACCGTAAGTCAGGACTGGCAGTATGCACATGTCGGTGAGTTTCCGTTTGAGGGATAAAGGCAAGTCTCCCTTCAGTAGTTCTTTGAGAGACCAATAGCTCTTCCAAGCGTTTTGGATCCGTCTTTCGACCTCTTTATCCTGCCTTTGGTTGAAAGAGACTATTGTCCTAAGTACGAATACTCATCGACATAGTGTATGTTATGCCCGTCCACCTCAACCTTACGTTTCGTGCCATTGGTCATTACCTGAGTTTTAGACCGGTTCAGTTTAAGGCCAACTTGAAGGCTTGCCGAGCAAAGATCTTGAAGCATTGTCTCAAGTTCCGCCGCTGAAGGAGCGAAGAGAACAATATCGTCGGCAAAGCGAAGATTTGTTAATCTTCTCTCGCCAACGATTAATCCCCTAGACTCCCACGAAACCGCCAGGCGTTGGAATATTTGTTCGACGGGTACTAGTAAAAAGTTTGGGGGATAGCGGATCTCCCTGTTTAACTGTGTAATGTCCAATTAGTATTTTTCAAGTGTTAAGAGGGGATAGGGTGCAGCTGCAGTGATAAGAAACTGTGCAGGTGAAGCCTTCCACTGCAAAACGATTAAAATCGTCTACTAAGTACTTTATTATAGCATTAGAAACATATTTTTTTAATGTAAACCTAATTAAATAATACCTAATGAAAAAGTGTCAAATATCACTAAAACTTTTTTTTTAGTTTCTGTTTTAAATATTAATATTTTTTTTGTCACGAACTTTGTATCCATGACGATTTTATAATGAATAATGATTAGCAAAATATTTTTCAATGTGTACTTGTTTCATATTGTGGAGTGGAAAAATAAATCTTGTAATGGCAACACTGACAATCCAAACGTCAGTTTGTCACTGACTTCGCTGTAGTAAGGTTGTCAATTCGTCTATCTGATAACGTGATAGATGAATGGAAAATAATTAACACCGTAGCAGCGAAGTTTACGTGTTCAGTGACTCCGAATATTATCGCCGCGTGTGTCATAAACAAGTGAAAACCTCAATACCATCGTCGTTCAAACCGCCATGATCAATGTGGGAAACAAAGATGGCGGAATAATACCGTGATCATAACCAAACGCGTCGTTGTTTTGTGGCGTCGTGCGTTATGTGCCGGGGTGGGTGCGGGCCGCAGCCGTGTCGGGGCGCGTGAGCACAGGCGCGGGCGATGGGCGCGCCGGGCTGATGCCGCCGGCGGGCCGCGCGGCTATGGCGGCCGAAGAAGCACGCCCGTCGCTGTCTCTGTTCACCGCCGTCTTTGAGTACCAAGCGCAAGGCGGGGACGAGCTGTCCCTCCGTCGCGGCGAGATAGTCGAGGTCTTGTCGAAAGACCCGAACATTTCGGGAGACGACGGGTGGTGGACGGGAAAGATCGGAGACCGTATAGGTATCTTCCCAGCTCAATATGTGACCGAGGAGGACCCTCTGGCGGTCACATCGGTGATAGGGGATGTGGATCCACCGCAAGTATCGTTCTCGGAGCTGAAATTGGAAGAAGTGATAGGAGTAGGCGGTTTCGGGAAGGTGTACAGAGGGTATTGGAACGATGAAGTTGTCGCGGTTAAAGCGGCGCGCCAGGACGCGAACGAGGACATTGAGGTTATCAAGGAGAGTGTGCTGCAAGAGGCGAAGCTGTTCTGGATGCTGCAGCACGAGAATATAGTGTCTTTGAAGGGTGTGTGTTTGGAGGAGCCCAACTTGTGTTTAGTGATGGAATACGCGCGCGGCGGCTCGCTGAACCGGGTACTGTCGGGACGGAAGATCCGGCCAGGCATCCTGGTGGACTGGGCCATCCAGGTGGCTCGGGGGATGGCTTACCTGCATGTTGATGCTCCAATTTCATTAATACATCGGGATCTCAAAAGCTCTAATGGTAAGTGGAATAATAACATGTTTTTTTATACTTGTTTACTATTCTAGGTTGTTTTTTTACATTATTTAGTAGAGAAACTTCAAAAAAGTTTGTAGTCTATTATTCTATAGTCTATCACTGCATGCAATCATGGTATTGGACTGTATCACAATCTCGGGATTTATAATGAATCCCATATTGTCTATACAAAATATCCTGTGATTGTATGCCCTAGGTAAAGAAGATAATTGAAAACAAGTGTTTTGCAATATTGCGGTACAAGTACATAGGTTATGAATAAATATATTTAATTCTTATTAGAAAAAGTATGACACATAATTCCAATGCTCCTCATGAAGAAAGTACATTTTCAGTCTGAATTCATTATTGCAAATTAGTAGTAAGTGAAAAAATACCCAAGCACCTACATTATTTAGAACACCGATAAGAAGGTCAAAACAACATTCTAATCTACCAAGGCTCCGGAAGCACCACATTCCTGAGATAACAATGATAAGGAATTTATCAGCGATATAAATATGTCAAAACAATTGACCTTATCAGCAACACGAATTGGCGAATTGAATGTAATTTGACAAGTGAATTTGCAATAATATTGCCCTTTAACAGCAGTAAGTGCTTATATTGAAGTTAAGACTGCAGCATAAGTGTTTTGTTTTGTTTTATTTGTTTAACACAGGGTTTTTCAAATGTACATTTCAGTTTGTCCTTTTTTTTTGCAAAATTCCATTGAAGTTTCTGATGCTGGCTACCCAGGGAGTGTACGGCTCTCATAAGGTTAAACATGCATTTGCCACTGATTATTGGAGATCTGTGAAGAGATGTAGGTACCATATCAACACTGGAAAGAAGAAATTGTACTTATTCCACATACCCCCCATAGCAGCTGAAGCAGCTCTTTGTTGCTCTTCCCATTTCTTCTTTATAGTGATGAAATGACAGGAAATGAGTGACTAGCTAATGTGTTAAGAATGAGTCTTTAGAAAGATTGAGGTCTGCAGTCACCTGAGAAGTTTAATATAGGTTAACAACCTAGAGGGCATACCACAATCCACTTCATTTGTTTGTTTGTCTATTTCCCTCTCTATTGCTATCGCCCAATCAAGCGATAAAGAGGCAAATAGGCAAAAAACATACAAAATGGTTTGTAGTAGGTTACTTTAGGTAAAGTATAATTAGTGGTGTATCAACATATGGGTTGAAAAGGGAAATAGGGCACTGAGTAGTACTGGTTATCTTCATATTACTTACCAATAGTGTAGGTACTAAAAGTTAGATACCAGGACTAAGTTTCAGGCAACCTTTCAAAGGGTTTTTGAGAAGCCTGGAGGGCTGATTGAAGGAGTCTCTCAGAATAGTGACATCCCCCAATCATGAGGCTGTGACTAAGAAGAAAAGTTGGATACCTTACTTGAATTGTGTGGTCACATTTGGATGCATTAACATTTTCCGCAGAACATCTTCCAGAGATAGGTACTTTTGATTGGAGGAATGACAGCATGGATTTATCCAAATGGAGAATGTCATTGGATTTACCGAAACTCTGCAAAAACCTACCTTATGAATAAATTCAGGGAAATACAAATGGTTTTATTTTATTGCTACACCCTTTTACACACTTGTAATGCGGTTCTTACTTATTACTTTAAACAGATAAGATGCAAATTGAGTATAAAAAAATTCATAATTGTTTTGTCAAAAATATAGGAATTAATTGGTTGAATTAATTATGGTAATCTAAAAATGATTTAAAAAGTATTTGTTTAGTTTAAGTGTTCAATTTACTCATTGAAATGCGGTAAACAAAGGCCAAGTAGATACTTTTAAACTGAAAACTGGAAAGTATGAAATGGGATTAAACCATAGTAGCATCTTGTTGCTGCTTCCACTTCTCCTATACAGGGTGTTACAAAAATGTTGGTGATCCATGAACCATGAACCTTATCACATTGTAATAAGGCTCACAGATCACCAGCATTTTTGTTACACCCTGTGGCATGGCAAGGTTTATACTGCAAAATTTCCAAATGTAATCAATTAGAGATACATTCAAAATCTTTACCTAAATGTTTCAGTCTTCATTGATTAATTAACAAGAACCAACATGACCAAAACTTATACTGAGCAATGTCAATAATATGCTAATTTGGTAAACATCAAAATTAATTAAGCTGACCTTCGCTCATCAAATTAATCAAAGCTCAGAAATCATAATTGGGGTCAAACATCTGTCCATTGGCAGAATTTTTATGGGCCTTATGCAATACTGCGGCATATTGTTCAACCCACATCAGTTTTTGTTAGTAGGTACCAGGGACAGGTATAAAATGGAGACTGATAATCTCCATATAGCAGAAACTGCGCCATACCTATGCCCTTGACTACACTCTTCCTGAGTGTCGGATGGTGAAGTCAATTTTCAGAGAGCTTCAGCTCTTTCAGGGTAACGTTGAAATTAACTCCAACTTTACCCTTTGAGCTAATCAACACTAGGAGAAATGTCCATTGAAAGTGAAGATCTTTGTTGGTGTTGTAAATTAATGGTTTAGTCATTGAGTTTTTTTTAACACTGCAATACCTTGGCAACTATCGAAATACGCAACTGAGACCTCACTAAGGTGATGGCATTTACCACCTCAATAGAAATGTTGCTTCATAATGAGACTACAAGACTCCAGTTTTTGCTAGTCTCTGGTAGACACCCACATCATTGAATCTAATTCTTGTTGTCAAATTATACTTTGAAAGTGTTAATTTGATCGTAACAAGGATAATAATGGTCCATTTGGAAACAATAATGTGTTTTTACAAGTTTAATTATGAATAAATTCAACAAATATCCACGTGCATAACAAAATCCTTGACACAATTTGTTGTCATAAACAGCCAGTGTTAAACAAAAAGTTGCACGAACAATAACATTATAACAATCAAGTAAATATTGACTTCCATATTTGCACAAACCCTTTGTCATTTCCTTGTTTAATCATTTCACTGTAGCCTTCCCCTATTTATTTACGAAAAGACCTAAACGCCGTGTTTACTAGCACGAGTTACTGCTTTTGTCGTCAGCGCTAATTTATCTAGGCTACCTATTGTGATTTCTAAATGGGCTGCATCTTGTGCAATGCACCCTATTTCTGCATAATTGCAGTTGAATTATAAATGCATATCAGCGGTGTTACACGATATTTTACTGATTGATGCAATAACATGCTAATGTGTGTATTTTCTCGACGCCTGCCATTCGTAAACAATGATCTACCTACAGTATAATTTAAATTGACATCATCAACCTGCTTTGAAAAGACGGGGACTGACTGTTTTTTTGCAGTTTTGCAGGCAGGAGACAGAGTGGTGATAACGCCACTCTGTCTGTCCGACGATGACTGCCCGATGCAGTCGAAACATGTCACGCCTATTGTGATAAAAATACGTGAGTTTTATCCGTTGCAATTTAATATGAGCAGTTATTTTTAATAGGCTAGCATACATATTTGTTAACCCACTGCTGGGTTAATGCCTCCTTTCGTTTTCTCCAGTCGACTTCATTGCTTCTATTTCTCTTTTATTAATGAAACTATTTTGATGATGTTTTTTGTATGCCTGCAAAGAAAGCGAAGTGCAAAACAGAGGTAAAACTTAGTCTGTTTTTTTGTTATAATTATAACCTTATTACGTTAAAGGCATTGTTTGCTGCCTGTACCTTTATACCTATACTAGTTAGGTTAAAAAAAAGTAAATAAAGGTAGGTACAAAAACTTGTTTCTATCAGCAATGCCTTTATTGATTTCTAGACCTTTATTTACCGAGCGAGTGCGCAAACCAAGGGTCTGTTTTTCAGCTCGATTTTGTATTCATGATTGCGTACGTCGTAGAACCGTCAATACCAACATATACTAAGCATAATCGAATCACCATTATGCGAGTACTGGAGTTTCATCACACCCTAATAACAATAACATTACATAACGAAAGATACATATTTAAAGACAACGTTGCTCCCTCGCCGAAACGGCGAAAACCCCTTTTCGATCCAATCATGTGAAAGCTTCCGCCTGGGGTGTCGTTCTGAATGCGCACGCCGTAGTGCGCAATGTCGAACACTGCGGACACAAACCAGCGTAAGACAACTCAGTTCTTATGGTTCTAAACTTGTTGACGAATAAGTCAATTGAAAACGATTGAGCGCTAAAAATAATCTTTGATTTAAAAAAAAACATTCCCTATGAAACACTTCAAAACGGATTTATCGCGTTAATTAACACCCCTAAAACCACCGTCAATCCAACTTCCTACGATGTAAAAAAACCGCCATATTTATCGTATTAAGTAATAACCTATTAACTTTATTGTTTTTAATTAAATCTCCAAGATAAGTAATTTATCTTAAGTTTTGTAAGTTACAATAATACGAACATATCTGTAGTGAACGTCTTCAGTGGTGTTTGATGAAGTAACGTGAAAATATAAGGAGAAACAGTGACAAAACATGTTATATCTTTTGTTTACATCGTTGTTAAGTTCTGTTGACGGCGATTTTACATTTCTTGATGACTGAGAGACTAAGAATTCTCCCTGTCAATCCCTAGGAGAATTATCATTCTCTCATCGCGGTAAAGGAAGACAATATTATACCTACCTTACGTCACTCTCACGACCGAGGCGATTCTAATGACACCTCACATGTTGAAATCCCTCGAGCGATGCAGGTTGTAGGGCGTTCCAAAGAATTAGAGATGTAACACTAAATCCTCGAAACATTCCTTCGACAGTGGGATAAAAATGCAACCAGTTTTACTCATCAGCTTTAGAAACATCTGCATTTTCTTACACTTTACCTACCTCTTTTTAACGAGGTGCAAATGGTAATTTGCGTTTTATTGACGTATGGAATGGACCGACTGGGACACCACGGATTGTGTTGTAAAATGAGTACAGGCTGTTTTTCCAGACATGCGTCGCTTAATGCCTGGGCAGAGAATACCATTTTGTACCATGATCGGGATCGAAACTCTAGGTCCATGGTGGGACCCCATGGACCTAGAGTTTCGATCCCGACACAGATTTTTGTAGAAATCTCGAAACGTCTGGTTAATGTAACTGGTGACCGAAGAGCAGGTGGCTTCCTCGCACAACGTATCAGCATTGCGATACAACGATGAAATGCCGCCAGCATCGCATGGAACAATGCCTCCACGACCTATTTTAGATTTAAGGTAGGTAGAGTAGAGGTAGGTAAGTTACCCTTACTGTATGTATTTTGAAAATAAATGGTTATTTATTACATATTACCGATTTATTTTTTAATTTTAAAGCTAAAAGTCTACGACCGATACCAAATTTCTTCTGGAAGGAAAAGTGTAAAAAATTAATGGAATCGGGCGAAACTCGAACTCGCAACTCTGGAATACACGCACATCGCTCTGCCAACTGAGCTACCGTGACACAGCCGGTGTCCCCGAATTTTTCCATCATATTCTTCTTATGCGCATTACGGGGCGCTTAGCTTTCTTTAAAAAAAATTACATAATATACTCCTGTTTTAATTATAATGCGCTTCAAGGCATTACGAATGTACGAATCTACTCATAAATCAAAGTGTAAAGACAAAGACGCTGCTCGCGCAGACTGCGACCGTCTTTGCTCTGATTTATGAAATGCCATACTTCACTTAAAACTAGTTAAAACTTGGCAGGAAGACTGCGTGATCCAACTATCATACGATGGCCGTCTCTCTCTAACAAGTGTAACTTGTAAGTTGCAAGTTACATCAATGGACTCGAATGCTTTTAGCGCTTGGAACAACACCCGACTCGTCTTGTCAATTTCCACGCCAGCTAAGTAAAATGAAAGTGTTTTGGGACCTTTTCGCTTGACAGGGCTAATTTTTCACCAGAAATGTGGCGATGTGTGATTGTCTTAAGTAAACGGGGAGGTGTTTTATTTTCCTTATTACGTCTAGGCTTCCACCACACGATGGATAATATAATATTTTATTACGTATAATCCAGAGCTAATTTTGCATCTTTATTAGCTAAGAAGTAAAGATCCCCAGTTTTGTCAAGCCTAGCACAAGAGTGGCGCGACAGTATGTCGCGGTCGAAAAACAACTGTCATTGTCTAATCCATAAAGTTAGTCTACGGCTACTGGAGATAGAGTTTGAATTAAACGTACTCTTTGTTACTTCTTCCCTTTAGCACCTTTTCGGGTACATACTATACTAAGGTTGTTCCGGTTTGAACAACCTTATCCCGATTGGTTATTTATTTATTTAATCTTTATTGAACAAAAGAAAAACTTATCGTACAGAAGGCGGACTTAATGCCATAGGGCATTCTCTACTAGTCAACCTTAGGGGAAAACAGAAAAGATTGTAGGCGGTTGTTTTTGGTATTTAAGAACGCTTTCTTTTGACTAGCCATGAGAGGAAACTAAGCTTCACTCAGGATCGATTATCTGATCTTTTTCTCCACCGAAGAAATATCTAATGAAACGTTCTCTATTCTCCGCAAGTTAATCTGCGTTAAAGGAACTACCGCCTGGCAAACTATGCTAAATGTTTAATGAATAGCCACAAAGGCGAACTCGGAGAGCCCTCATTAGATGGGGATTCAATTACGGCATTGAGTGCCGGGCTTTATGAGGCTGGGGATAATTTGGTTATATCAAGAAGCAACGAAGTTATAAAATGTGAAAGCTGGGGTCTTTAACTAATAAAAACACCATGAAATAGTACATTACGATACAAGGGCGGGAAAGAGGAAATTCGCAACGAGTGACGACTGATGATAATAATATTGTCTTCTGTTACCGCGATTGTTATTCATTGAATTGAAACACTTTAGAACGGATTAATCGCGTTTATTGACACCATGATCCTACGTTTCGAGCCCTTTACAGCACTCGTTTTCACAGGGTTATCATCTTAACCCTGTGAAAACGAGTGCTGTAAAGGGCTCGAAACGTAGGATCATGGTGTTAATAAACGCGATTAATCCGTTCTAAAGTGTTTCATTTCGACTGATGATAAATTAAAAACACGACCGTAGTTTTTTAAATCGATACGAGTTGCGAATTACCTCTTCGCTCGTATCAGTACATATGGCACTTTAAATATTCGACGCACGCACGTAGAGTGCTCATTATCGCCCTAGGGTGGTAAAGTAGCAACAATACAATACATATAGAGTTTATTGCCACCTCAAATGAAGTAAATACAGAGAATACATCGAACAACAGAAAGAAGAGGCAAACAACAGGCGGTCTTATCGCTAAAAAGCGATCTCTTCCAGACAACCTGTAGCAACAAATTATATACTGGTATTGTCCCCTTGTGCAAAGAAGATAATATTAAATTGATTTTCTTAACTCATGTTCTGAAAGTGGGTCATAGAACCAAAATAAGCGTTTTATAAAAAAAAAACCCCACAACCCGATTCTTCCAGATCTGGACTTGCATATGCTTAGACTCATTAGAATCCTGTTAATAATAAAAGATGTCCCTTTTATTTTATAATGTAAATACACCTGTACTTTTGTAATGGCACTATTTCAGTCTTGGGCTATCGGAACTGATTTCGACTGAAATAGCTTGCGCCTTGTTTAAAAATCTACTATTCTTGGCAATTTACATTAAACTCACGTGTGGGCTTAAACATAAAAATGTTGACATCTCCCAACTGAAGCGCCGATTCTTCGTTAAAATTCTTGACAGGTCCTTATAATGGCTCGACATTTCATGCCAATCATGATTGCGAAACTTAATGAAACTATCGTAAAAATGAATAGTTCGACAACGCCCAATTACACTTTAAAAAAGCGGAGTCGCTTTCGACTGTCGTTCTATATGGAGAGGTATGTAAACTTGAGTTTACTGTACTGAAAATTATGGCACTCATGTCTTGTAAGAAGGTAATATTTAAAATGGAAATTTGGCTTTAAGGCCAGGTCATACCAGACGCCGCATTCGTTACAAATCTTCCACGACGTAGTTATGTAGGTACTGCGAAAGGAACTGGATCGGTACTGCTTAACGCATGCTGTGTCTACAAGATTTTACAGCTGATGTTCATTTGTTTAGCTGGAGGCTACGCGAACGTGCGAATATCGAAACTAGAAGATTGCCCTTCTCTATCTCTATCCCTTATTTTATAATCAAGTTTGAAGAGACAAAAGTAGATGCGAGACGAAAGTTCAGGATACAGGTGTACATATTTGGGAGAATGTGTATAGTTATACTTTCTCTGGATATTAAATTTGGTAAAAGATAACTATAACTGATCCAAATTGATGGCATACTAAAAATCTATATTATTATAAGTGTATCATGCAAACTGACATATAAATGGGAGCTACCGTGTTGTCGCTCACCAGGCGGCGCCACTCATTCGTGGGTCCTGTATCAGAGAATTGTCAATTGAAATGTTCCCGCAGGACCCACGTTCCACTACTAGCGCCCCTAGCTGAAAATCCGTTGAACTTTTAAACAAAAGCACTTCTAACAACCACACGGTTGACACTGATTTCAGTGCTTAGTCGTAACGAAAACAATAAAACAGTTGAAAACAGCAGCAACTTTCTCAAATAAATTCAAACTTTTATTTACAAAACCAATATTATGCAGCCGTATAATCTTATCGTTTGGAAAATGTTAGTGTCCCAATAAAAGATTTTATTCACCCGATGTGGAGTTATGCCTTTGTTAAGTATCAGAATAATGAGCCAGCGCATTATATACCGTTTTCAAATTGAATGCATTTCAATTTCCGAATAAAGATTTTCGACAAAACTTTTTAATGCAATTTAGGGTAAGTAAGTAATCATTTCCAAATTACAATGCATAAACTGTAATGTGAAGACGTATTTTTTTTAAAGAAGTAAATGGTTTTCTATTGTTCAAAGCTACTTTCTAAATAAATTCTAATTTCCAGATAAAATATGACCTGTATGACTTAAAAGTTATTTTAAATGCTTTTGGGCCTAAACGGAAATTAAGGTTCATGTCTCATGATTAAAGGTCATTTGGTCAGACATAATCGTGTTGTTTTTCGGACAACAGTTATTTTATAATTGTGCAATGAATACCTGCAAATTACTGTGTGCGAGAAATTAGAGACAGGTAAATATTAAAGACTGAAAAAAACAGTGTTTTATTTATTTATGTGGGTTACAAAAATTGGACGACATTATTTCGCCCGATTACGCATACAAACAACTCTCGATTTTAAATTTAAAAAATAGACTGATTGATAGAATTGCAATCATAAATAAACAAAGGACTTTCTCCCGACCTACTATTACACGCATATGTTGTAGGTTGTAGATCGCCTTGCATGTCACCTGCTGTACTGTCGACTTTGTATATTGATTGCCAGTCGTAATTTGTTCCTCGTCTCTGTAAGAAAGGAGGTGATGGTATGCCAAGAAGGGGGAGGCCGGTTTGCAGGCGTATTACCGTTTTGTTTGGGATGCAGACTTTATCTTAAATGCAGCTTATCTTTGAAGTGTATAATTAAGAAATCTGGGTTTATTATGAACGTGTTACTTGGCAATAATGGGTCCCAAAAACACAGGATGTAAATTAAAAATAAACCAGTTTATTTTCTTTTTGTTACTGAATCATGAAATATACAGTAATAGTCTCCAAGGTTTTCCTGACATAACAGAGATAATTAGATATAATCTCTTCTATCGAAATTCTTCATCAGAAATTGCTTCTTGCTTGATAACTTAAGCTGAACTAGGTAAATCATGTTATATTGCTATCCTATTGATCCTGAAAGCTGATTTTTGTGTTTCTATCCAAAATCCTGTAGCATTCAAGCATATTGCCGAGTTCACTCAGGAGCCATTAATTATTACACAAATGAATTTAATGTGTTCTATGTAATTAAGTTCCCACGGACTGGTAAAGGTGATAATGTCCAACCAGTTCTGAAACATGGGACGGGCTAAATGACAACAGGCGGGACATTGGAGACGAATGTCGATTTCCATCGAACCTGCTCGCTATAAATGTCGGAAAGAGAGATCGTGAGAGCCGATGAAATGGAAACAGATAAGTTTAAAAACGATGTTTAAAATTTCTGGAAAGCAATATATGAATTTCTTTCTGTGTACATATTATTAGGCATATTAGATTGTATGAAATGCGTGGTGGGGGATAATGTGCACGTTCGCAGAGTACAATAAAATGATTGTCCCAAACACTTTTGTCAATAGACAACTGTCATATCACGTAAATTGTAAAATAACTAATTTATTCGCAAATGCTCTAGAAGCTGCCATTAAATTACTATGTGGTCTTCCCGGCATCATCTTCATCATAATATCAGCCATAAGACGTCCACTGCTGAACATAGGCCTCCCATTTGGACCTCCATATGTACCGGTTGGAAGCGTCCTGCATCCAGCGTCTCCCGGCGACCTTCTTATGGTCAGCTGTGGGTGGACGTCCTACGCTGCGTTTGCCAGGCCGTGGTCTCCACCCGAGCATTTTTCGACATGCTTGTGAAGTTGACCACCCCAAATGATATCCCCGCAATTGGTATAGCTATATCGTTTGTTCATCGTTAGTTCATGTTTGTTCAGTAGTATAAATTTGCCTCTTTATCGCTCGAATATGCAAGAGCGCTAGAGCGAGGAATAGACGACCAACGTATCAAGTGGTTCGTGATAGGCCACCTGATAAGGACAGTGTAAAGACCAAGACATTTTTGGAAAGTATACGCTGTTAGTATACTTACGTGTCTGTACGCAATATAAAAAAAAACCAGTAAAATGTCGACTTTACGTTGTAAGAGGTGGCATACGCTCCAACTTAAAAGTAAATATCCAGAACCGTACTGAACAGATTAAAGGTGAATGAAAAAGAAGGAGTAGTAAGGAAATGCAACTAAAAATAAAGCTAAAAATTAGAAAACGTAAACGTGGGTACATTTAGAAATGTTATCTTTTCTCTTGAAACGATTTTTGAAACATGGAGTTTATAATAAGATTTAAGTAGCCGATTTGACCCTTCTCATTTATTTTTTTCGTGCGGCAAATTGATATAAAATTCGCATAGCCAATGCCATTGACATGCAGCGACTGCAAACCCTTATCTAATCGGCCACGTGCCTTTATCGCCGTATAACATCGACATAAGTATCCCCTGCAATGCCGATTGCCAGTGGTAACTATTGATACCGAGCGCTCGGTGTAACCAGAGTAAATTTACCCACCAGAGATTTGCTGATGGACTAGTAATTAATGGGGTTTACTCCCGTCGTAAGTATTTCTTGATACATTTTAGTTATTTTTAGTTAGATACTTTTTAGTTATTTTTATACAATCAATAGGCCCTGCCGTCACTCTTCATTGAGTAGAACAAGGATGATAACTACTACAGGGTATAAGCCGAAAGAGGTATATTGGTCTCTACAAAATTCCTCGTCAACGATCGATCCATATTGTCTCTATTATCCGCTAGGCCCAAACGTGCTGCGTACGCAGGTTTTGCTTAGGATTAAATCATCGATCCACCTAGTTAGGTGCCCTATCCTACAGTTCCAATAATACTGGTTCTCGACATCGAACAATGATCACTGTGAGATTGGAATCAATCCCACAGCAAGGCCCGCCCCATAATAATATGCCCAGCTGTTGTATGAAATGCCATTCGATCACGCGAGTCGCGATTTTTCGTTGTTAGCTGTTTTTTTTTGTTACTAATAAGTGACACCCCTTGAATTATTAGCACGCTTTGTCTTGATGGCAAACAATATCCTAATACAAAATTATTTTTAATTAGCATGTGCTTGAAAAGTGCGTTTAAATTTCTAATAGAGCTAAATCGTGCAGAAACATGTCCATTTCCTCACTAGTGTTTTTAACTTTTCAACGCTATACAAACTGAAAATTAAAAAAACTAGTGCGGAAAAGTACGGTTTTCCGTTCGATTTGGACTTCATATAAAGCGCATTGTCAATTAGTTTTTTATTTACTCGCACAATGAATAGTGAAAAACGTCGTACGATACACGTGCGAAGAGGTAATTTCCTCTTTTTCGCCCTTGTTTCGTAATGTACTATTTCTTCACACTTGCTCGTGTATGCTGATATTGTATGCAAGCATTATAAGACTTAATGAGCTCTATTACGCCCATGGCCGTAATAGATTTTCATACATTTTACCGCCCGCCCAGAGCTCTCGGAGGACCTCGCGCGGCGCGCCCCACGTCACACGTAACCGCCGTTGTACGCGGCAAACTGTGGACTGTGCTACTACACGACCGCGATTAATTATTGCCTAGTAAGTTTATTTATTTCCTCGCAAATGTCATGAAAAACATTGTATGTATACCTATCACGGGCAGTACAAGAATTAGGAACTCGTACTAAAATTTAAATTCACACGTTCGTAATTTCTCGAGTACCGTCCTTAATATTATGAATCGCTCGCATTCTCAATATTTGTTTACATGTTTGTGGTTGACCTCGCTACCGTCGTTTATATCCGGCATATATTTGTAGGTACCTAATCAATGTTGTCTGCCAATATGTCTACATGTTATCTTCCTATATAACTTTTGGTTATTAATGATATTATAATTTATTGTACGACAAACCTCGTAAGTATAAGAACTATAGATAGATATAAGTATCTATGTCGTTTCACTTTTATACCTCACTATTGCTTCCAAAAGTACATGGACAATCTATAATTGAAGTCACTAATTAATTCATGTCTTAACTACGAAGCGTGTTTTTAACAAAGAGAAGTATTTAATATAGCTATTATTTACAAAATCAAACATATTATTGTATTCCCACCATATCGCTCTCGCAGAGAGACCATTTTTGCGGTAGCCCTCTGGGTCTTATTATAAATACTAACAAATGGTTTGTTGCAGAATTTAACGTGATATCTTGCAATACATTTTAATATTGAAGGAATGGATCGCTGCTCAAATGCGAGCTTAGCTGGAGCTGCTTTTTACAAATTCGATATTGAAACGTTCGGTCTCCTGTACGAAATCGTAAAGCACCTGCAACCAGGCTACCATCCTAATCTCTTAGCGAAAACTCGCCGCAAGAACAACAGTATCAGTTGATCCTCCATTACTATACTTGCTTAGGATCCTCAGGGCAAGTCTACGCTGGTTAGACTGGGGCGAGTACATGGTAGACGTTACAAGTTACAAATGAGGGCCCTGCAATGCGGCGAAGGCAGGATTTAGATTTTCAGTCGCAAATTTAATGCGACTTCTTGTTAGTTTTCGGGTTTCGGTACATATTTGATTTATCGTTCCGGCTTCCTTAAAATGTGGTAGGTAAAGATGATGAGAAATAAAGTCCTTTTTTATTTTCTAGACGAATCCAAAATTTATTATGTTTTATTTAAGAAAATCTGAGAAGCCAATATCATATGTATTTATTTTATGAAATAGGTGGCAAACGAGCAGACAAATTGCCTGATGGTAAGCGATTAACGCCGTCCATGGACACTCACAACACCAGAGGTGTCGCAAGTGCGTTGCTGGCCTTTAAGGTGGTGCCCCCGCCCAAAGATAAGAGCAGTATTCCATATGAGTTGGTTTCACATGGCGCAAATAATTTTACCAAATAATCCAGATATAAAATTCTATATTCAGCTAAATAGTACCTAACTAAACACAACAAGCATGAGTAAAGTAACAACTGCTTATGAACTCCAATGACAATGACACAATTTTCCTTTGTCAAACACTCGACAATGATATGCCACACGTTACACCGCGCTACAGTACCCAGGTATCTCAAGTGTTTAAAAATCGAATGAACGTAAGCTTCGATGACACGAGACGAACCGTCGCACGCGCCACTATCAACTCAAACTAAAAGGGTATAAGCGACGTACAATTACAAGTGACATGTGTCGTTTTGTATGAACGATTGTTATTGAAACGTTAGCTTTATTGACAGCCGGTTCATACGCAGCCCATTCTTTGGGTAATCTGAGAGTATCGTAAATAGTAAATACAGTGGAAAGTGCGTTGGAGTTCGAAGAAGATTGTTGAGTACGGGTAAATTTCCTTTAGTTTTTTGGAAAGAGGAAGAGGAAATTGAGCGAGAATTCAGTTTAATCTTATATACCAAAATATGCAAATTAAGTTACCTATGTCGGCTGGGAATTAGGACATCACAGTCAGATGGTCAGAGATCGGCACAGATACATCTCGGAAAGTCTGAGATCTAAAGCATTCCGTTTCGCAGTAAACAGACATGCCTGCGTTTTGGTAGCGTTGAACGTGGCCAGGTTGGCGTCACCCCAATCAGACACTGCCCTTAGCGTAGAGTTCAGATGGTCTACCATCGCCTGTCGACAAGACCTCATCTCTTTTAGCCCGCGTATTTAGCCAGTTTTCAGTGACAGGCGATACAGGCGTGTTTAGATAGGAGACAGCTTAATAGAGGGCCCTATTCAATTCTTACTTGACACTGTAATCGACTTCGAATAGGTAGGTAACTACATCAGCGAATGCATTCAAATTGCAACAAGTATTGAGTAGAATCTAAAAACCTTTTATGCAGAAAACTTACTTTATGCTGGTTTTTTTCTGCACGAACGAACTGTGTCACATTCATGTTGCCTCGATTTCTGTAGGGTGTTCATAGGCCACTGGCCACAGCACAGGCCAGAAGGCGAGCGGCTCAGATCCCACGATAAAGCCCCTGAGTAGTTTGCACGGGTCACATGACGACATGCCAAGGTTCTTTAAATATACAATGCGGGCGGATATATCCAAGAAAAATATTTTTCTTATGTTTACAAGGGATTTTTTTATTTTCTTATTTACGTATATGATTTCATGGGGCAAATGTCAAGATGTGTCAGCGTAGACATACGCGTTGTAAAGTTGCAATGTATCAATTCTCTTATGAGACGTCAGACCGCTTGCGTGGCGTGTGCGCGCAGTGCGGTGTAATGTAACGTGTCTTGTACATTGTCAAACAATCACAGTTGAAAAAATATAATCAGCGACATGTACATAATGTGAACGGCGTTTGAATTATAGTAATTAATAGTTAATACCATCATTCAATTACGCCGTAATCGGTTAAAGACATTCAGGAAACCATAATAAATAATGGATAACTTTACTAGGCATAACACTTCCAACGCCCACTTGATATTATTTATGTTAGCCGCTGTATAGCTAAATAGCACAATCAAATGACAACCTTATCCTCTAAGATAAAAGGATCCAATTGCACAAACAGTGGTCTCATCAATCGACCAACTAATAATTTTAACTGCAAGTACAAGGGCCGTGGGAAAAATAACGCCATTCTTAGTACGGCGTGTTTTTTTCTTGGAACTGTGACGTCATGCAAATTATTATTTATTACCATTCTGTACCTGTACGTATTAGCCGTGGCTCTATGTCAGCCGATTGATCTATTGACGGTTTAATAAGCAATGACCCCTTATATGTAGAGTTGTTTGTGGGAAACCAATTTTGTTATTTTTGGCACGAGACATAATTTGTGTGAATTTACCATTCTTGAGAGCCTACCACGAACCACTTTGTTCGTCGTCTATTTGCCTCTTTATCGCTCGTATATGTAAGAGCAACAGAGAGGAAAATTGACTTTGACTTACGAAAGTTTGTACCTCGTAAAATAAGCGGAAGACCCAGCTCATTTTCTAATAAAAGAAGTATTACAAGATTTACAAGATAAGTTACCATATTTGGGTAAAAAGAACCCAAGCTAAGGGATTAACGGAATAAAAGATGCTACCATTACGAATCATTACATGACCTCTTCGCAGGCCGAAATGGTATTTCCGGCCATCTTGTACAAGTCGGGGCCCCTTATAGTTTGTAATATATCAGCACACTGAGACATACTCGTACTTTAGATGTCAATTGTTTTCACATATGAAGATCACAATATTAGATTGGTAAGGGATGAAATGGGCGCCCTTTACCAGAGTAAAACCCTAAGTACTTTTTCAAATAGGACTCTAATTGATCTGAAAATCCTATCCTAAACAACTACATGAGTCCTATCGGTAATTGTATAATAATCATGAATCGTACATTCACACATAAGGACATAAATTCCTATACTGGTTTCGCTAAGCCAAAAACCGCTCTAAGAAAAAAGCACTGTCAATAAAAACTCAGTAAACATAAGGAGAAAACTTGTTTTCCCACATCACTTGTTTTTCAATCAATAAAAAATAGCCCCTTTTAAAGCCTTGGCATGGCACAAAACTACTTTCCAAAAGAATCGAACTGGCTACCTTAAGCTGGTCTGACCACCGACAAGAGTATAAATTTCATCGTTACTTTCTATTTGATTACACAGTTGAGCTGAAAATTGACATATTGACCATATTTTGATAAAAATGATGTAGCGTATGTATTCTTTAAATTATTATAGTTGCTTCTTATTTTACAAAAACTGCCAGCGCGATTTGAGTCTTCGCCTCAAGCCCATTAGGTCAATATTGTAACAGAAACGTGGTTTCGACCGTGATGAAAAATTGCCCAAAACATCGGCATCCTATAATGAACAATCAATATTCGTGAACACGAACTGAAAGTTTCATGCCATCAATATTATGGCTGGACATTCATCTTGGTGGCCAGATATTTGGTTATTTATTCACACTGTTTACGACGACAGCTTTATGATGATTTAAGGCCGATACACGTCTGATAGGCTTGCAACGAACCTCCGGCTCTTTTCATACGACAGTTAATCTATTAAACTCCAGTTAGATCTTTGAAAGCAGCAGTAGTAGGTAAGTGATATAGCAATGCAGGTGGTCCTCACTTTAGCCAAAAAGATTGGATAGTATTATATCCATTTATGGTTTTCTTTAGCCGTTTCACTCCACCGAATGTTTCAAGAGGAAATTAACAAGTTTATTTTAAAAAATACTTAAATCGCTGTGTGTGTTAAAATACTGCCTTGATAGCAAATTAGCAACGGAACCAATTGAGTATCTACTCTTTCAAACTAAATCGTTTTCTAAATCCGCCCATCAGCCGTCGAGTAATCAATGAACATATAAAAACAATTAAAAAAAAACAAAATCCCGAAATTTTTCAAAATGCTAACAAATTGCAAGTAGGTACTTTATTGTATTTTATTAAATATTAATATTTCACATTAGTTATCAAATTCGTCCGCCATTGACGCTCGCTCCCGACCTAATCAGCTGGGTTTTCCCTGACAACGCGCGAGCGCAGTTATTGTTTAACAGACAATGGTCAGTTCAACCACAGTAGGTATATCTATTCTGTACTTATTGAACTTAATCTTTGCACAACTATACACCTGTGCTTCTGTTTTACTACATGTCGATTTATAATTTCGCTTAAAAAACTGTTAAGTAATCTACGCAGCGGGTAATATAAAGTGAATCTTTTTTGCTCTACTGACACTGACTCAAATCGATAAGTTCATCTATCTTCCTGCAAAATATATCCTAGCCCGCTAATTCTTTCACTAGATAACTGCACCAAATTCAAATGGTCTTTGGGTTTCAGACCGTATTATATTGGCAGACCTGGCTGGCCAAGATATACTATAGTAGTAATCACCAATAATAACGTGCAAGACGATGTTGATATCAAAATGTCGGGTTGGGCCTTACTTTACCAGCGTATCAATTTTTTTGTGCACTGGCTTTTCGAATAATCTTTTGCAGACAATATTAAGGTTTAAAAAACAACTAATGAGTTTATAAGTGTCTTCACCCTAAATCACGACACCATAAAAGGCAAGGATCAACTTGCAAGAACCGTTAGGTTCCTTTTAATTAAAGACAAAGGTAATAACCCGACAGACGGGTCAATCACACCTGGTGTGTGTGGGTGTTGAGGTGACCTGGATGAGCGAGTAAAGCTTTACGCGGATATCACAGCGGTGCTGATTCCGCAAGACGCTCCGGCGTGTGAGCGAGACAGCGATAAACACATACATAATTATGTGAATATGAATACGTACTGTGGAAATTGCAGATGTGGAGACCATCTTAGACACACGACCGTGATTTTCGAAAAGTCGTAGTACTATGACAGGACCTTTCACCTAGAGGAACAAAGAGACAGTAAATGGGTATAATACGATAATTATTTTAAAATTGGGACTTCAGGTGGATCGGGCCCATCCGAACGGAGGGGTCTCAAGGGAAACGCAACGTCACGATCTGCACCTTGTCAGTCATAGAGGGACGAAATAACCCCCACTTGACGACCTACCTAATCTGGTTTTACTTTGTGGGTTGGAAGGTCAGATGGCAGTCGCTTTCGCAAAACTAGGCCTACACCAAATCTTGCAATTAGTTGCCAAAGCGGGCCCCAGGCTCCCTGATGAGCCGTGGCAATAGCCGAAAAAACGCTAGGAAGAAGAGATCCCCAAATATTTATTTTATTATTTAAAGCCCTCCTGATGAGTCCTGATCCTCGCTGAGACGCTGACATCCCGCCGACGCTCCGCCGTTTCGGTGTGCGGAGGGCTTTAGGATCGTAATTTATTACATTTGTCAAAAGCCTTGTGTATATCAGGGGCCTTACCATGACTTCTTAAGGCGATTCAGTTTAGGCTCAGTTGTATGGAAGGGACTCAGTGTAGGTCGTCAACTGAATCGCGTTAAGACGTCATGGTAATGGTAAGGACTCTGAACTGTAAAAAATGTCGGCTCGAACGCCTCGAACGTTCGAAAAGCTAGTGTGAATGGACAATGAAATGGTTGTTGTGCATGTTAATGCGCGGCTTGTTTGACGGAGCCTGCTCGTGTTTGTTTTATCTGATCCGCTTGCACAATTTCTCGACTTGTACAGTGTAAATATTGCTGGCAGTACAATTATCCATATCAATTGGGTGCAAAAATAACTTTGGTCTGTTTCGTTTTCACAATTAAAATAATGAACCGAGCCTTTGATGAGATTTGAGATGGATAATGGAGATAGACATACTTTATTATTTCGGGGATACATTCACACCTCGGATAGGAAATGTCAGAGACCAAATCCCCTGCAGCTAGTTTCGATATAAACACATATTTTTGTCTGTTCAAAACCTTTAGCTAGGATTCATGTAGCTGTAGCTACTAGCTGTTGTCCCCCTTATTTTTCTTGACAATAGAGGTCAACGAAAAATATAAATTGTCTGAGTGGCTAATACATATTGTGTGCGTAGCCACGATATCGTATCGTAGTTATCTCACTCCACTCTTCCTTATTAGTGCGACAATGATAGTTGCGTTTCGCGACAGAGCGTTAGCGATTGGCATCTTCGCTACGAACGCTGGTATCCATTTTTTCCATTAAGAACTGCTGAATTATACGGAATGGTAAGCAAATTATTCTGGTGATAGCTGGTTATGCTTGGATAAGGGTCACGATCACCAATGACCTTACTTTCAGGCGCATCCATGGGGACACCTATATCCTGCAGTGAATAGCAACGGTACGGATTGGATGCTTTCAGGTAGTCGATATGCTGTTAACACTTTATTTGTTTTAAAAAGTTGAACAACTGCTCTTATTTACCGAAATACAACCATTGACAACCATTCGGGCTGATTGACAGATGTAGGGCGTTCTGCGAAAACCTCTCATTTACATACCGCTACGCTGGAATGGACTTTAATTTAATAATCCGATTAGTATTACCATTAGGAATTGGATTGCTAATGATTTTCAATGAATATTCATGTGGGTTAGGTTACATACTTGCATATGTTAGCTACTGACATGTCAATGTGAGATGTGACATTGGGTTGTAAAAGACCTTATATGATTAGACATTTGTGTTCAACCGTGAATTCCAAACACGCTAAGTCGCCCGATGTCTTATATCTAGTATGGCGCTTTTAACTATCGTTGCCATGATGTCCTCACCGGCATTAGAGTACTCTATCTCTTGTGCACCCTATCTCACGGCCCTCAGTCTTTCGTAAAGTTATCATTATCAGCCTATGCTAATACACTACTAGGCCTTTCCATCACCGGGCTCGACCCGCGGCCACTCTCCAGTTCCTACTACCTTGCGAAAATCATCACTCCACCTTGTCTAAAGAGACATATCCCAACTCCCAATGGTCTTCAAGTCCTCATTCCTGTATTTTAATCCTGCTCAAACCTAATGCTTGTTCAAAACAGGATCTGACCGATCACCAAAAGATGTATTGGGGTCAAACAACAACACAAAGTTGAGCACAGATTCGTTATTGTTGCATCATTTCACATGTCATTTCTAGTTGTCATTATCATAAGTTATGTACCTACGTTACGATCACTCGTGCCATTCTAATAATAAAAAGTTGCAGATTATAATTTGCGCCTTATCACCATGGAATAAGGTGCAACTGTAAACATTTGTTTTGTTTACGCACAACGTAGTATCAGGATCTGGCTAGTTATTATACCTATAATCCCATATGTGTCCGAATACTAGTTGCCATGAAAGGAAACCTCGTAAAATGTCGATTGGAGTTAGTGACATGCCTGTTGACGTACAGGCGACTAAAAAGCGATGTAATAGGTAATCCACTTTTGGACTCTATCACAATGCAGTAAAGTAAAAAAGTGGACAACATTTCTTTGTAGTTGATTGTTCCGATATCAGTAACGGAAAAACGAAGATGGATGACGCTGAGGAGAGGAGGAAAGGAAACTATAAGTTAAAACTTAGATTTTAATGAAGCATTTTAATTTGTAAGAGATGCCTACTATCTGCATCGAATTTTGAACGGCATAACATTTTCCAAATTGGAAGTAAAGTCGTTATAACTCCACTTGTATGTCGTAGCCTTGAACCTTTCATAAAATTATATTCTATACTGTCTTGCCTTGTCTTTATATCAATACACAGTGTGCTTGCTAATTTTACTACATGATATCATTAGGTTTGTGTTCCTTGTTGATAGATTTTCTAAAGTCTCTATCTAATAAATAACGATAATAAATGACGATTCTTATTGGGAGATATGATTTGCTTATTTTTATTTCTAACTTGTTTAATTGTTTTTTTTAAATCATGTATTGACATTTGTATTTGAATTAATTGATTATGTTTGATCTGTAAGTATCTACATACTTACTTATACTTTTATTTTGTTTTTACCTGTTATTAAAATGACGATCCTTATTGGGAGACTGAATTATATAATGATTTTTTAATATTATTACTATTCTTATTTCCATTGTGACGATCATGATAAATATTCGTATAACTTTGACATGTAACGCAAATTTATAATGTAATGTTTTTCGTGAAATAAATAAATCTAATCTAATCTAATCTAATATCAGTTGTGTTTTGGTTTGACTAACTGTCAAGTATTATTTTGACCGTGTCATCTGTTACAACTTTTACACTGTAACGTACTTTTTGACCAGTTGACAAACCAGTAGTTTCTTGAATGAGTCAGATCTCCACTTTTACATCTTCATAGATGAATCACCACGGAAGCTGCTTTCCATTTGACAAATATAACATTTTACATCACAAAATCCTATACTCTTTTAGTTTACATAGTAACTTAATGCTTTATTCCTCTGAGACGTAAGTTTGTATGCTAAACATTAGCACTTCGTTAAACGTAATAGTTTTGTGGTTAATTTGAATCTTTCTTAATGTCTGATAATACAGTGTTCATGAGTCATAGTGGTTAAGTTTAAATTGGCAAACTGTTCAACGGAACGAGTTTGGCATGATAATTGCCGTTTCTTTTGAGCAGCTTATATTAACGGCTACAGATCAGGTTAATATTGGTAAACGAGAAATGTACCTACCGCCTGGAACTTTAAAAAAAGATACCTACACCACAACTTTTTGCTTAGAAACTCAGAGTGCTAAGTAAAGGTTTTTCCGGTAGCAAAATTGAAAATTGTGTTTTTCTTTTACAATCCGTGACTCTTATGTAAATTTTAAATATTCGATTATTTGTAATCTAAGAACTTAAAGGTGATACCTAAACTAATTTTGGTAATTACGGCTCGTTCACGAAAAAAAAGGAGCCATCGTAAAATTATCTGTCTTAATGACTGTTACTCGAGATTTCCACGTAATTCAAACTTTCAAACACCCATGGGACTGTGAATTGATTGTTCTGGTTTATGTTTAACAATTCAAAATCCAGAAGCGTTAGCTTAAAAGTAGTCTAAATCAAAATACACCCGATATCGCTTAATGATAAAGTTATCGCTCGAAAAAGGCGATCTTCTGGGACAATTTCAACAGTATTTGGCTTGCAATCGGTAAGAAAAAATAGACAATAAATTCACGGCTTATTATAGTATCGATATTGTTATTTAGTTAAGAACAATGGGAAGACTAAATGGTCTAAAACGTTAAATTAAAAAAAAAATAGCATTAAAATTCAACGATTAACATAAAGGCCCTTGTTATAAATATAAATAAAGCCGTTGTTGATATTTTTATACGAAAGTGCGACAACGGCTTTTAAACAGAGAAGCAAAGAGGCAGTTTTTCCGTGAACATACCTTAATCATGATATAATTTTATCCGAACTAACCCAGTCACAACATTTTAGTCCCTCTACTAAACAAAGGGTTTCCCTTCGCCTTTTCTATTGACATATCTTTACCCCTTGTCTTCTGCGATGTCAAACTTTACTGTCCCATGACCCTTTGCATCTTTTTTGTATCCTCGATTTTATTATACCACCGTCACGGTGACTCTCGGTTTCTGACACCGTTAGTGGCCAACGCCCGGGCACTCGACGTTCGCAAATATTGTGCCTGACGCTTGCAAATTTGCCTACGCGCAAAATGGTATAATACCAGTGAGATAGGGTTATGTAATTTATGTGTCTTTAAGTGTCAGGTCAGTACGTTGGTCTATGAAAAACGGATGTTTGTCGACCGAAAATAATGAACTTTGAAGTGGGATAGACTGTTGTAATGAATCCAAATGCAAATTCATCTCTGTTTTTAGTCTCTCGCTCTACATTTTCGCGGAAAATCACGGCAATATTTTACTGCGTTTTTTATATACTTATAAACTTGAGGCATTTTAAAATTATGATGCAATAAGACTATAATGTTAAATGTGTTACGGTTTTACGGTATTCTCTTCGCTTTCTCGTGGTTAGTGTTTTTTCTTCCACACAGAGCGTTAAATTATCGAACAGCGCAGGAATAATTCAGTGTCCCATTTACCACTTTACTTGAAACTTTTAATTTGGAAAAAATATCCGTTTGAAACTTCAACAACTCATAGCGCCTCAAAATATCGAAAAAATCTCAAAAGATCTTCCGTCTTCTTCCAGCAGTAATTGAATAAAAGAGACAGTTTTCAGTTGATACGCGTCTAACGGTACCTTATAGCCTTGGCCTCCCGTGCCATGCGCGGACCGGCACCCGCGTAGCGTGCGAAATGTCAGCGCAGACGCCAACTAACATCTATAACGTCGAATCTCCATACAACTTGTACTTTTGACTGCGACCTGTTGGATTTAAGAGGAAGAGGTTCATTCCTGAAGCTAAAAAGACGTATGTATATATAGGATTTACTGTCATACAAACTTTTCGCAGATTAGAATAGCAGAAAAAAGTTATGGTTCAGTAGTTTTGCTTCATTAGGGAACAGCTGACTATTAGTGTTCCGTTGACCCCATTTGGAGGGCACGATAAAGTCAATATTAGCGGTGACAAATGTCGCCGCTAGTTGAACCGTGAATTTATTTTCTATATGACTATAATGATCTTCCATCGCAATACAAAGAAAACATTTTTCGAAATCGTCATCGTCATTGTAGTTTGTTACCCGCCCTACTATTGGTAGTCGAATTTCTGTCTCAATTTAGTTTATATCAAATCAATAATAAACAAAATCGTGTGGATTTATTTCTAGTTTCACGTACCCTTTTAAAATGAAGTAGGTAACTCTTGTAGAACTTTGAAAACAATATGTCAAAACAGATATTTGCGTAATTTTCACGTATATAGGGAATCTTTTCGCTATGACTCAGTTTGGTAAGTCGGAACGACCTGTATTTAAATATTTATTGGTCTGACATTTAAAACTAATTAAACAAACCAGCCATATAAAGCTATCAGCGCACTTTAAGCCGAATGTCGGTCAAATTCCACGGTTATTTGTACCACCATAAACTTTAAAGTACGTGTGACGAACCCAATTCGTTGCGGTTGCCTAACTAAACCTTGTTTTGGACTAATATTGTCACTGGTTAGCAAGTGTTCGCCGGAGAAACCAGTATACGTTTGGTTCAAAGATCTGTATCAATCTGTGTTTAACATAGATCTTTGAGCCAGACAGACATTTGCATCCATATAGCTTAAACTACAAAGCTGCAAGGAATGCAATTCGTACTTTTTGACTATATTCTCTTAGGATCACGATATAGATGGACCTAAGTGGAATTGGCTGTTTCTATACCAGTGCTTCATCTTAGGCCCTGTCGTCACTTACCATCAGGTTTGTATAAGGAAAATAAATAAATATTACAGGACATTCTTAAATAAATAAAATATTCCTCCTCGCGTCGTGTTCCTCATGGCTCTTAAATAGATCCTCGTGGATCTTAAATATTTGGCGTAAACAGATTTTTGAAAGTCTGCTTTTGACATTCGGCTCGCGAAAAGCAGTCCAAGGAATCTGTAGTATTCTCCCCCAACAACACATCTCAAACGTATCAATACAGGCACAGTCGGCCTTCTTCAGGATCCAAGTCTCAGCCCCGTAGCTGAAGAAGAGTATTTAATTTACTAAATTAGTTTTGGTCTTGCGTGAGGAGTAACGCTTTCTCCACTATTAAGTTACATTTCTGGTTCAGTTTAGGCTTTAAAAATAACACCACCTTAACTAGAATTATGTCTTATGTTATTATGAAATTATCGTTTTAGTAATGAAATAAACAAAAAACAACTATTAAATAATATTTAAAACGGGTCACTCACGTAATTTAGTCGATTTTCGCTCGACATGTTTGCGAAAATCGACTAAATTACGTGAGTGACCCGTTTTAAATATTATTTAATATGTTCGAGTCTCACGAGAGTTTTATATTTAAAAAACAACTAACTAATCTGCTCGTGCAAGATGAGTACTCACTCGGTTCCCCAGAGTATAAGGCGATAGTAAAAACCAATCGGAATGCGTTGGTCACATCCGATTCGAAAACTCTAAAAGCCAAAACGGACTTTAGCAGCTTCGACTTAAAGCTGAGAATAACTTGCGCTTGTGCTTGTTTACGTCGTTGGAACTGTCGAAACGTGCCCCATAAGGTGTGCACTGTGCGGTCACTTGTCCGAGATGAATGTACAGAATTAACCATTCAACGTATTGGAGAGTTGCTCCCGCCCGCTCCTGCATATCCATACGTGTAAATTGGCACATTGGCAGAGGTGAATGTTTGAATGAATGCTCAGATTTGATTGATTAGGTGTATTCCTTGTTGGTTGAGCTCTAAAGGTTTATTACTAGAGTAGAGACGGGGAGCATACCTATCTGTAGCTTGGAGCACATTTTTGCAAATAATTATGGAACACAGCTAGCATTATGGGAATTGGAAACCCTTCCGCAAGGGACGGATCTCGGTGACCTCAACTAAGTAGTTATAGTTTTTTAGTTTTTACCATTTTCATATATTTCTGTGTTTTCTAAATCTAAAGATCATTTACATAACAAAAAAATGGAAGTTAAATATATAAGGAGGTACACTAGGTACCTACTATTCCACAAACCACGAATATCGAATAGGTACCACGATATTCAAAGCTGCACGGCTGCCTCAGCAGAGTTGTGTAGTAGCCTGTAATGGTATGATTTATTTTCTGTATGCTAATAATACTTATGATTTAATGGGTTACAAATGTGTGTTACCTAGATACTTAGGCAGTATAAAAATACTAATTACATTTCTTTTTTTACAGGTAAGTTGCAGGCCCATTGGCAAAAGCGAATGAACAACCCAAATATACTTATTTGGTAACGAGGATTTTGTTAAGTATGTACACATTTTGGCCAATTACTACAAAATGAATGACTTATAGCAATATGCATCGCTGCCCTCGATTGTCGTCTTGACATTTTGACCAAATTTTGACTTGATCTCTCTCAATAAAATTAAATCCAGTTTTTTTAATGCATCGATTTGCATTCTAAAGCTCCATTAAACGGAGGCCTTTGTTTATAGTTTCAACGGATGTCAATTTGCCATATAAGACCGGCCGGTTTCGGCCGTCGCCAAATGGAGACGGATTTATTGCTCTTCTGTGCCTTTAATGACGTGTCTAGTGACACTTGGATAGTTTCACCACAGTTTAAGTATTGCTAGTATTTCAACACTCCTTATTTCAGCATTCCAAAGTCTTAACTTTTTTTTAAGATTTTTCTTTGCATTTGTACGGACAGCAGTAGGTAATTCCGTGATTTCTGTGGACTACTCTTTTGAGTATTTCACCTGGCATGTATCTGTTTGAACATCAATGTTTACATCTACAAATTAATTACGGGTATCATTAAACATGTACTTTGCGCTCCAACGTTGTGTCACGCGATTAAAAAGGGGACGAATTTCGATAACACTTGACTTGACCCTCTACGTTAAGTCAAAAGTCACTTGTAAAGAAACTGCTACTAGCCTTTTTGTAGATATTTTTACGCAGGCTGCTATAATTAAAGGAAAAGTATGTCCAAATATTTCGACAAGATTTAACAGCGACTTATTAACATCGATAATCATAATTCTGTCAATGTGATAAACTTAATGGATGGCATATACTAAAGCAAAAATTACCAAGGCCCATGTACTAAAGAAAAACCAGTGCCCAGAGAAGGAATCTAACCTGCGTTTCGTATTATTAATGCAAAAGCGATAGAGATACAGAGCATATATATACCCAAACTGCCTGCTAACCTGACGGCTGACGATTGACATGTCACTGGAACTTTGGATATTGCAAGCTGTGGTAGGTCGGGGAAACGTGCAGGATATAAGGAACACTTCAGCTTGCAGTCAAAGAACCCTGCGCCGTACTTTCCAACTGATAATACGCATAATACTTATACTGTAGTTTCTTGGTATGAAGCTGTGAAGAAAGCCAGATGAAACCTGAGATTTATTACACGGGAGCACAATTAAGATAAGGAACTATATAAGGCTTAATCGACACCGCACCCGCACTGACCGCTGTTGTGTGTTCTTTTCTTATTGATTCAGTGAGTCGAATTCTTCGAAAATCTAGTATAATATGACCAGAAAACATAAAATCTGTACGTTATTAGGTCCCATAGAGTTACTCCCACGTAGGTATATACATCACACATTTTATTGAAGTTTCGTTACTATATATGTGATTTGGATGCAGACAAGTCTAATATTTATTTTTCTACTCCAGCACTTCTATCTGTCAATTAGATGACTGACAGCGATATTTAAAAAGTATACATTATAACCTTGTCTGTGGTATTCCATAAGAACACTGCTCCTATGGATTTTCATACAATATATGAGCATTGTTGTTGTTTTTTTTAATTTCTATTGTGGGCACAACATCTTCCCTATTCTGCCACGTTTCTAGATTTTGCTTTTTACGCTATTTTAGCTGTCGTAGAAAAACTAGGGTATGCAACAGCTCATAATTGGTTCTTAAAACTCTCGGATCTATTATTACAAAACTCGGCTTCGCCTCGTTTTGTAACGGCGACCCTCAAGTTTTAGAACCCTTATTATTTATGCAACAGTGATACTGTTGCATAAACTACTATTTTAATAATGTTAAAATTCTTAAAAAGGAACGGTTCTATGATGTTCATTAATTCGTGGTTTCTTTACTGTCTGCAATGGGCATACTCCCATTTTGCCTTCGTGGTAGATGCTGGCAGGGTGATGACAATTATACTCCATGGCAAAGATGGCTTCACGGTAACTTGAGCAGATAAATGCTGACCGCTGAACAAAACGGGCAGAACCCCTAGCTCGTAAACCCAAGACCGTAAAATTAATGGACTCGTTTTATCGCGAGTTTGTCGCGGCGGGACAATTAATAAAATCACAAAGCGCACTAATCTCCGCCCTGGCCCGTTTACTGGCTCCGCCCTGTGCATTATTATCACAGAATTGGAAATATTCTGTGAAAAATACTTTCCGCTCGCGACAGCTGTCGGAAATGGGAGCTCGTATCTATCAATTTCCTTGATATTTAAACATAATTATTAAACGGGTCTAACGCGAATTAATTTGTTTACCTTATTTACCGACGTTTCGACACAGGTTAAAAATTGTGTGTTTACCCCAAATTTCTACATAGACTTTTTGTTGGGTAGTTACACAAATCTCTGTTTTGACATTTTGCTGGGACATCAGTCAGCCGCGACCATGACCAGTGAAACCTGTGTCGAAACGTCGGTAAATAAGGTAAACAAATTAATTCGCGTTAGACCCGTTTAATAATTATGTTTAAATATGTGTTTAAATCGCGAAAGTTTTAAATGTTATAATTTCCTTGATATATTGATTGGCGAAGTCGAATGCTTCAATCTTGACAGTAAGACAGCAACGACAGCATATCAACCGCGCGTTTCTCGTATCCGCCACTGCAACTATTGTTGACAGAAGCATTGACACTCAATCCCCTATGCAATCGTAAGATAAGATAAACTCGACAAGAAAATAGTTATTTTGTCAATAATTTGCATTTTAAGCGACCTCCCTCTGTCATATATTTTTTTGACCTCCGTAAACTTATTTGATTAATTCGCCCGCCTAATCAAAATAACTTTAAACACGGTACAATACTAGAACTCAAATTATATTTTGATGTTCGTTTTTAATTTTTAAGTAGTTTCACTACTATACATACATTGTAAACTTAAATGGATTATACGAAAGAAAAAGAAACCAAGGCACCCAGTGTCCGAGGCGGGAATCGAACCCGCATCTTCTACATAGCGCCTGCCGCGAATTCGTTTTATCCAGAAATTATATTCGAAATGCATACTAATAACGTAATATCCTAGTGTACTTAGACTTAAGATCGGTTTTATTTGGTGCGAAAACGATAAAAATACTGTATTTTTATCGTTTTATTGCCAAACAAAACCTATCTTTCCAAGTCTTAGGTACACTAAGATTAACGTAATACTAGGCAAGGACGTTCGCGGCGCGCGGTGCAATGATCTCAAACAATCTTGTTGTCTCGTACCTATTACTTGTTTCTCGGAAACGGGAGTCAACGTATCGTCGCGACAATATTTTTTGCAGCGACTGGACGGCGACACGTGTAGACAGTTTCAAAATAGTTGTGTATTTGGGTGCCGTTGTTTTATTGCTGATGAGTTGATTCCTTGTTTTGTTGATCTAAAAGGCGACGTTTGGAAGGCTGAGTAATAACTTTGACTTTGTCAATATTGATGCATTATAGGAAATTGGACAATGTTGGCTGGCGATCTGATCACGAGAAATTGGAATAGACAGCAGCAGTAGACTTTTTGTCTGAACGGTTGATAATGAATTTGGAAATAACTTAATGAAAAACAGACTGAATATAAAAGTCAAAATACACTTTTACAATGTAGTTTCCTTTAGATTTGTTTATAGGTTTATCAGAAATAAAATCTGAGCTAAGAAATTGGTATTACTGTTCAGTACAATTGAAAAGTCGGGGTTTCACAACTTCGGCGACCCAAAAGAAGCCCTTCTTGTAAGTCTCGCGTGTTTCTTTTGTATACTTTTCGTTGTGTCTACCGGCGCTCAGCCTAGCTACGTAGCTCTAAGAGTACCTTGTATGTCGTACTTTTAGGTCAGGGAAGTGAAATACAGTCCGCTAAAGTAAAAATCGAAAAATATCTGTTCCGGTAATAACTGGTTGGTTTTGTTTGTTTAAATATTTATTTTGATAATCTAGTTTGAACGATCATATATAATTTATTGAAAAGCCTCACGCTTGCTTTCGCATTAGCGGCTTGTAGACTTTTGTCCTTTGGTGGTTTTGTTAATGCGTTGGGTTGTATACTGGGGAACCAGAGAGCCTGCTACCATGAACCTCTATTTACTTACTTCTTTAGCGCTCGTATATAAGAGCAATAGAGACGGAAATAGGCGAACGAACGAACGAAGTGGTTTGTGGTAGGCTTTCAGATGCGGCTACCTCAAGTCGATAAAAAAACTTTAATAGTTAAATACGTTATAAGGTTTGAATTTAAAATATGTTAAACGGGTCTATAATCCCGACGACCCAGACGATAGGCTTTGTAAATAGCTTAGTAAGCCAAAGCATTTGTTAAGGGCCCAGACTAGCCTTTTAGCCGGGATAGGGGTCTCGTGTCCGGACCAGTCTGTCCGGTTGACGCGCTTCCTGTCCGACCGGGTCCGGGTTCAAGATTGCTTGTGTACCAAGAAATGTGATTGTTTTTAGTAAAAGATACAACTTTGTCGATCGTTGATAAGGTCCATCTCTAAATGAATCATTATGGAATTAGCGTCTTATTGGCTAGCGACAATGGTACCATTCACTAACAACGATTACAAATACATTTAAATTAGTAGCTTTAACTGACATTGTAGTGATAAATAAGAACAGCAGATGCCATTTTAATACTTTATGTGATTGTAATTACTGGATTCAAAATAAATCAAAAAATAATTGACGGATTGTACGTACTGCACTCTATTTCAATAAATATAAACTTTAAAATCTTCAAATGCCACTCCATGTACGAGTTATGACTTCGTGCTCGTTAAAAAAGTAGGGTTTTTTGAAATGTGAAGCATTCCTTTTGTTACCCACAGTCAACTGCAAAGACGGTTAACCCCCATCTTTCTTTCAACTTCTATGCAGAGGAGAAGCATATCTGCGAACTGTGTATAGACACATGCCGCAGATATGCTTGTCCTAGGTAGGTCGTTTTAATCTAAAATCTAAATTTTATGTAAAGCAACGTTTATTTAGAACATATTACTTAATCGGTAAGTGTGGGCATTATAATAGATACGCAGCTGTGATATAAGGCACACAATCAAATATAATTTTCTTAGCCGAGATGGTTTCTCTCAGCCTAAAACAGATCGGGAAGAATTCCATAACGATACCACACCAGTTTTAGCTCGGAGCGACCATAATCAGGTCGGCTTGAGAAACGTGTGCCCGTAAACGATGATGAGCGAGTATGAGCCACTACTTATACATTCTTGATGTGGTTATAAATTATAATAAATCATCTTAGCCATTGCGTTAGCTAAGTTAGCTTCTTAGTGGGACATTTAATCATACCTAATCGTAAAAACATTGCTTACACTTTTACTTTTAATAGATAGAGGGTTTTTAGGGTACCCATACACGTAAAGTGGGGGTAATTTTTTTTGTTTTAACCCTACACTGAGCACGGCCCGAGATGCTCTTGGCCGACTGTTTGTACTGCACATGAAAGTTTGTAAAGACCAACGGTACTCAATACATTTTATCCAGTTACCAAATATCAGTCGTTACGTTGTTTATGACGTAAACATTAAACACCAAATGCGATCCGTTAGCGGCCCGATAAACGGAAACTCGTGACCGTCCACTGTAGTGCTTGACAGAATGTAAACTAGCCAAGTGTTCACATTGGTTACGCGGACGCTGGCGAGTCGCGTTCACACCAATCCAAGTAATCCAACATAACTTATTTGTCCAGTTTTACCCGGATTTATCCTTATTTGAAGTCCAGTTGTCAATTTTATTTCTAACGGGCCGCCCCGGTTTCGCACGAGTTATTATTATACATATAAAAGTTCCTCTTGAATCTCTCTATCTATTAAAAACCGCATCAAAATCCGTTGCGTAGTTTTAAAGATTTAAGCATACATACAGCGGGAAGCGACTTTGTTTTATACTATGTAGTGCTTGACTACACGTGCGTCTATCAGCATAAACTTTAAACTTATAACCTGGTTTTTATCCTCGTACCTTTTCTAATAATTTTGTATACTTAGCGTAGCTTAGCTACGGTTAATATGTCAGGATTTCTCCGGACATATCAGGATTTTTGACCATTTGTCCGAAATGCGAGCGGACTTGGCAAGTGTCAGGATTTTTAGAAATGACATCATTTAAAAAGGTCTTCTGCTCGACGCCATTGTCAATCAAGCATTAACAGCAGAGTCGGTAGCGCCATATCTCTGTTACATGAAATGTCCGGATCTTTAGCTCGATGTCAGGATTTTGTGTCAGGAAAGTTCATTTATGACAACCCTAAGCATAGCTCCGAGCTCCGGTGGAAAGGCAACCTTAGGGATTATTTTCCGTTCTGGAGCTGCGCTGCGAAAACGTTTAGCAGAAAAAGGTTCGCCGTGTATTTATGTCTTTAAATGTCGCAATAGTTTTGTATATTTAAAAGATAAATTAATTTTGAGCTTTACGTTCGGTGACGATAAGATACTTATAACAACTACTCTTCTAGTTTAAAATAATAATATGGCGTAGAAGATGAGAGCGAATACCTAATCCAGGATCTCTATACATTTCGACTCTCCCGAGTTTGGTTGGCGTTCAGAATTACATCCTCTACTTACCTGTGTGTTTACGATGGCGTAATGGATCCATAAATATGTCGATACGATTATTTGATGACCGGAAGCCAGCTAGTGTCTGGAATAGCTTTGTAGTTTCTCATGTTTTATGATGATCCTGCAATATCGCCACTTAACTCGTTAAAAGTTACATGGCTTATGTTGATAGACTTATTTACCATTTCAACTGGTTGTTCTTTTGATATATTCAATAGGGATGACGACTAGGTTAAAAAGCTATCAGTCTAATTAGTCCGTCAGTTTGATTATCCAAAATGATTAGACACGTATTTTTTCCTTTTTTAATATAATTGACGAAGATAAAGAGCATCAAAGTTCCAGGGTGGGGGCTGGTGAAGTCACTACTAGGATAAGAATTGTACCTACTCGTAATAGTGACGTTACGCGAAACTTGAGCGCACTGTATTTTCGTCATTTTTGATTTGACGAACAAAAGAAAAAATACGTGTACAATATTCCCTATCTATTCCCTGTCTAGCCTATAATCTTCTTATGAGCTAACTTAGTTGGTGCCTAAATGGATACGTGGATTGTCTAGGTTTCCGGAATTAAATAATATGGTATTCCGCAAAATAACGTCTTGATCAATAAATTACTGTATCCACATTAAAAATATAATATGAATAGTCAGTTGCAAAGTCAAGTGACCCCCCCCCCTGCATACAAACTTTTTCAGCACTTAACTATGCAGCGGACTGTACTTAGACACACTGATAGACTATTTAATTTATACAGTCATTCAAAACCACAAAGACTTATTCACTGACTTACGAGTATAATTACCCAGCAATGTTGATATTTAAATAATACAACATTTACAACGCCTGGTAACAGTGGTAACACATCATCAAATTAACCCGCTATTATAGTCATCAAAAATATCGGAGCGGTCAAAGTGGTCAAAAATATCCGAACTACTCTTCTAAAGGCTTCGTCAGACTAGCGCGTGGCGTGAGCGGGGCGCGAGCGGGGCGCGAGCAGAGCGCGATAGAAGCGGGGAGCGCGGCGCGCTTACATCGGGCGCGTGCACAAAACAGAGAGACTAGTAGAAGTGACTTGCGACCGGAATATTAGGAAAACGGATGTCGCCAAACTCACACAGCCTCAAACTCGCACACCACAGTATCTACAATATAATTGGCCAAAATATCTTATTCAAAACTAAGCTTAACGTTTAAAGTAACATCGTTGAAATTATACTACTCATTTTACCACATACGACGTTTCAATTTTCACACTTAACGTGCAAAGGAAGAGGTGTCACCTGGCATCGAGTAGCTTAACTATTAGGTATCATCAAATAGTTCAGCAACACCCCAAAAGATGGCGCATCCTCCTTCTCCCTTCCACGTACGCAGTTTTAGCGGGAGTGACAGAGATAGGCATATTATTACACGTTTTGGATAATGGATGCAAAGGAAGAGGTGTCACCTGGCATCGAGTAGCTGAACTATTATCATCAAATAGTTCAGCAACACCACAAAAGATGGCGCATCCTCCTTCTCCCTTCCACGTACGCAGTTTTAACGGGAGTGACAGGGATAGGCATATTATTACACGTTTTGGATAATGGATAGCTTAGTGAAGTGCAAGATTCGATAATATATCGATAAAAAACTTAAATTATTAAATATTGTACTAGTACAGGTCTTTGACTCAAGAATTTAGGTTTTTTATATAAATTGTAAATGTTGTTATTTTTTAGGGTTCCAAACTAAATAATAATAAACTGAACCCATACTTACACAGGCTGTAACTACAATAATGATGATCCGTTTCAGGATTAAATTTGTATCGCATTATGTCCGTAGCTACCTAATTTTCTTCTATTTTTAACCGACTACAGTAAAGTGTAGGTATGTGTATATGTATGTACATATATATACACACATACGGGTCAAACTGAGAACCTCCTTTTATTGAAGTTTACATATGTTTGTTCCCGATTATTTCAGGTTTGCTAGACCGATTTTAAAGCGGTTTTCAAAAAGGTACTAGGAGAAGGTTTTAGTACTTCAACCGACTTAAAAAAGGAGGTTCTAAGTTTGAACCGTATTTGTATAAATACGTATGTACTATGTATGTTTGTTCCCGATTATCTCGCGTTTGGCTAAACCGATTTTATGCGGTTCTGAGAAAGGTATTTGTTACATTTAGTAGTAAGATATCGTACTTTAACTGACTTCAAAAAGGAGGTCCTCAGTTTGACCCGTATGTATGTATGTATGTATGTTTGTTCCCGATTATCTCGCGGTTTGCTAAACCGATTTTAATGCGGTTCTAAGAAAGGTATTTTTTATATTTAGCCGAAAGTTTTTGCACTTTTACCGACTTCAAAAAAAGGGTCATTGATCCACATGTATGTATGTGTGTCCACGATTCTTTCACGTTTAGCTGAATCGATTTTAATGCAGGTTTTAGAAAGGTATTTGTTACATTTATTAACGTTTTCTGTCTGTTACTTGCTTGTATTTCGAAAATCATTTAAATATTTTTTTTTATTACTTCAATACTTATAATCTACATTATATTTCCTTCATTTTTGTTATATGCCTACACTTGTGCAAAGTTTCAGAAATACGCAATTTTTTTTTCTGTAATGCCTAATTTTTCTGCGCTAAATAAGTAGGTTAAGAAAGCAAATGCAAATAATAGGAATCAGTTTAATTATTAAAAGAAATCACATTACTTTATAGTAATGTGATTTCTTTTAATTTATTATCATTCAGTCTTCTTAGAACATGCACTTTTTTAACTTATGAAGTTAATAATCTAAATAAAAACCCTTTATTGCCCCTGAAATAAAACATATTTGTTTAGCAATTGCCGTTTCGACATTTTCAGTTTTAATTTTAATAAATGATGGATTCTATTTCTAACATTCAGGTAGCGCTCTACGACAGCTTTGATTAAATCGGTTACATGATTAGATGATGGAAACTCGCCCAATTGATGATTCGCAATGGCGTCAAACACGTTTGACGCAACTTTATCGACATTTCATTTAAAAAATATATATTAATTCAAAACCCGATTACAATAAATAATGATGTTAGAGAATACATTATTTTTCAATCATAAAAAGGACATATCGATATCAATAAAAAAATATTTTTCCTCGCACTAGGCCGAGTAGCGCGTGGTAGCCCGCTATCGTTGCGATATTCTAGAAAGTTCTCTAGTTCTATGCTTCGTAAAAAACGACCTTATCTTTTGTACATAAAGTTGTTTTTATTTTGAGCAGATGTTTTTTTTTGCGGAGGACGACATTATTTGAGAAAATATTAAAATATACACAAAATAAGACTTAACGGTGGTATGAAATACCTCTATGGGATATATTTTGCTTGCGGCTGTCGTTTCCACAGTGTAAAACCGCACAATAAGGCATCTTTGCATTTTATTTTGACTTTTGTATAAACCGCGATCTTACTTGGGCGCTCGTGACTAACTGAGTACTATCTGTGCTGCGAGCGTGCGGCTATCCGCGCACTATTGCCACACGCGCCGCGCTTACGTTACGCTTCTATTCACAAAACAGAGAGACTAGTAGAAGTGACTTGCGACCGGAATATTAGGAAAACGGATGTCGCCAAACTCACACAGCCTCAAACTCGCACACCACAGTATCTACAATATAATTGGCCAAAATATCTTATTCAAAACTAAGCTTAACGTTTAAAGTAACATCGTTGAAATTATACTACTCATTTTACCACATACGACGTTTCAATTTTCACACTTAACGTGCAAAGGAAGAGGTGTCACCTGGCATCGAGTAGCTTAACTATTAGGTATCATCAAATAGTTCAGCAACACCCCAAAAGATGGCGCATCCTCCTTCTCCCTTCCACGTACGCAGTTTTAGCGGGAGTGACAGAGATAGGCATATTATTACACGTTTTGGATAATGGATGCAAAGGAAGAGGTGTCACCTGGCATCGAGTAGCTGAACTATTATCATCAAATAGTTCAGCAACACCACAAAAGATGGCGCATCCTCCTTCTCCCTTCCACGTACGCAGTTTTAACGGGAGTGACAGGGATAGGCATATTATTACACGTTTTGGATAATGGATAGCTTAGTGAAGTGCAAGATTCGATAATATATCGATAAAAAACTTAAATTATTAAATATTGTACTAGTACAGGTCTTTGACTCAAGAATTTAGGTTTTTTATATAAATTGTAAATGTTGTTATTTTTTAGGGTTCCAAACTAAATAATAATAAACTGAACCCATACTTACACAGGCTGTAACTACAATAATGATGATCCGTTTCAGGATTAAATTTGTATCGCATTATGTCCGTAGCTACCTAATTTTCTTCTATTTTTAACCGACTACAGTAAAGTGTAGGTATGTGTATATGTATGTACATATATATACACACATACGGGTCAAACTGAGAACCTCCTTTTATTGAAGTTTACATATGTTTGTTCCCGATTATTTCAGGTTTGCTAGACCGATTTTAAAGCGGTTTTCAAAAAGGTACTAGGAGAAGGTTTTAGTACTTCAACCGACTTAAAAAAGGAGGTTCTAAGTTTGAACCGTATTTGTATAAATACGTATGTACTATGTATGTTTGTTCCCGATTATCTCGCGTTTGGCTAAACCGATTTTATGCGGTTCTGAGAAAGGTATTTGTTACATTTAGTAGTAAGATATCGTACTTTAACTGACTTCAAAAAGGAGGTCCTCAGTTTGACCCGTATGTATGTATGTATGTATGTTTGTTCCCGATTATCTCGCGGTTTGCTAAACCGATTTTAATGCGGTTCTAAGAAAGGTATTTTTTATATTTAGCCGAAAGTTTTTGCACTTTTACCGACTTCAAAAAAAGGGTCATTGATCCACATGTATGTATGTGTGTCCACGATTCTTTCACGTTTAGCTGAATCGATTTTAATGCAGGTTTTAGAAAGGTATTTGTTACATTTATTAACGTTTTCTGTCTGTTACTTGCTTGTATTTCGAAAATCATTTAAATATTTTTTTTTATTACTTCAATACTTATAATCTACATTATATTTCCTTCATTTTTGTTATATGCCTACACTTGTGCAAAGTTTCAGAAATACGCAATTTTTTTTTCTGTAATGCCTAATTTTTCTGCGCTAAATAAGTAGGTTAAGAAAGCAAATGCAAATAATAGGAATCAGTTTAATTATTAAAAGAAATCACATTACTTTATAGTAATGTGATTTCTTTTAATTTATTATCATTCAGTCTTCTTAGAACATGCACTTTTTTAACTTATGAAGTTAATAATCTAAATAAAAACCCTTTATTGCCCCTGAAATAAAACATATTTGTTTAGCAATTGCCGTTTCGACATTTTCAGTTTTAATTTTAATAAATGATGGATTCTATTTCTAACATTCAGGTAGCGCTCTACGACAGCTTTGATTAAATCGGTTACATGATTAGATGATGGAAACTCGCCCAATTGATGATTCGCAATGGCGTCAAACACGTTTGACGCAACTTTATCGACATTTCATTTAAAAAATATATATTAATTCAAAACCCGATTACAATAAATAATGATGTTAGAGAATACATTATTTTTCAATCATAAAAAGGACATATCGATATCAATAAAAAAATATTTTTCCTCGCACTAGGCCGAGTAGCGCGTGGTAGCCCGCTATCGTTGCGATATTCTAGAAAGTTCTCTAGTTCTATGCTTCGTAAAAAACGACCTTATCTTTTGTACATAAAGTTGTTTTTATTTTGAGCAGATGTTTTTTTTTGCGGAGGACGACATTATTTGAGAAAATATTAAAATATACACAAAATAAGACTTAACGGTGGTATGAAATACCTCTATGGGATATATTTTGCTTGCGGCTGTCGTTTCCACAGTGTAAAACCGCACAATAAGGCATCTTTGCATTTTATTTTGACTTTTGTATAAACCGCGATCTTACTTGGGCGCTCGTGACTAACTGAGTACTATCTGTGCTGCGAGCGTGCGGCTATCCGCGCACTATTGCCACACGCGCCGCGCTTACGTTACGCTTCTATTAGTCTCTCTGTTTTGTGGGCGCGTGTCAGGCGCGCATCGCGCGCGGGTCACGCGCGCGTCGCGCGAGCGCGCCGCCAGCGCCGCGCGCTCGATTCACCGAGCATTTTTCTTTGCGCTGTGACTGCGTGGCGGTCGCGCCGCGCGCCGCGCGCGCGTTGAAAGCGGGGCGTGAGCGGGGCGCGATAGGAGCGCGGCGCTAGCGCCGCGCTGCGTCCAAGCGCGGGTCGCGCTCGCTTCGCGCCCCGCTCACGCCCCGCTCACGCCACGCGCTGATCTGACGAAGCCTTAACGCCTAAAGATAGCTGTAAGCATCTGGCCGCTGTATAGTCGCCATCGGATACATCGGCGAGGCGCTTGCTTACAAATATCTGAACACGCCTCTATTGCCAAAGCGTTAGAGTTCATGCTCAGATGTTTGTAAGCACGGCAGCTCTGCAGGCAGGCAGCTGTTAACTCATTCATTTCAGCCGAAAGACGTCCACTGCCGAAAAAATCCACAACGAACGCGCATTCGCCCCCCTTAACCGAAGGTTTCCCGAGTAGTCCGGGAAGCACAGTTTGACTTATATGAAAAATCTACATTAATTCGCACTGTGGAGAAATCATGACACGTGATTACCTCTGCTACGAATATAATAAATGTGTAGAAATCTCCTCAAAAATATCTTTATTATAGTAATAAATTCGAATTAATAATTCCATCGAAAAAAAATACGAAAACAATAAATCGCACTGTGAAGATTTTATACCATGGTAATATCACATAATCACTTATTATATATTTTTAGTTTTCTCCAGGTTTACCTCTTTACCCTCCTTTCCACAAAATTTTAAAACCTTAGTTTTTGGTTTACGAAGAATATTACCAGCAACTTATATATATTAAATATATGACAATTAAGATATATTTATTTACAATGTCAATACACAAAAATCTCCGCCATAAAGTATTCCATATTTTTTTTGTTAACAATTTAAGCTTAAAAAAATTACTAGCGGCGTAGAGTATATGGACAGATGGATTTTTTTGTGTTTTATAAAATCTCGTAAACATGTAAGTACAAAACAAAAAAATCTCTCAGCTATCTATAATATTGTATGAATAAAATCATATTTTGAATCCTGAGCTATTTGTATTACCCGCGCGAGATTTCACAGGTAGGGCCTATACCACGAAAATCGAACGATTGCGGATTTGTATCTCCATCTCTGTCACACTTGCATATTGGTGAGACAAAGAGGTTTTCCCGTCAATGCTAATTTTCGATGTTCGTGGTAGGCGTGTAGGTGTCCATTCACGATACAAAGTACGGTAATCGACTTCTATATCTCCATCTCTTTCACATCAACGTCTTTTCGATTAGAGAGTGCGATGCGGTTGATAGTCAGTGATAGTTAATTCACTAATAACTACATAGCCAGATAGCCAGGCTAAATTTACCTTACATTACACAATTATAATCACTATTGGTATTGGAGTAAAGTTGTAATGGAATCAGTAAAATTATAATTTAAAAATTTGACATAAGGAAGTTGCATTTCAGATTCTTATAATTATTTTAGATGCAAGAGGCTAAAATACTATAAAACTAGGATTACTGCGTTATTAAAATATTTTTAGTTGTGTATTTTAGCAAAATATATTCAATAAAGTTACTACAAACGAAACGTTCTTTAAAAACCAATCACCGTTCAGTAACGGCTTGTGACAGCTTGTCAATTTGATAAAATAGAAACAAAATTAACCTTGAAACTGAAAAAAAACTGTTCAATTTATTCTTTGTAAAGTAGTTAATATTCATTATTACTTATTTATCATTACCGTGGTAAATTTACGAAACGTACATTTCTCTAAACATAACTTTATAACAGTTTGGCTATGAAATCAGCGGTCTCATATTATACTGTTTCTGGAGTTGAAGTACTATCGGCAAGTGACACCCGCACCTTGACCCACTGAACAGAGCCCAATAATTTTAAAATACTGATGTGAACAAGATGAATCCTCATCTACTACAGTTATGCCTTTAGAACCAGGCGTTCGTGCAATCTTGTCTATGCCAAAACTGCATGTTTAGTGAAGGTAAAAATTGTTCAGTGATAACAATTACATGTTTCATGGCACCTATACCGACTGATACATCTTTGCAATAAAATATTTGCTATTTCTAGGTGGATGTAAACATGTGGATGCCCTATTGTTCTAGTTACATAGAAGATCAGAAAAGATGTCAATAACCTTGGTAACATACTATTGGAAAATGTCAAATCTTTCTACATGTGATGGTATATAGTCATTTGTGAAAGCTAAGAGTGTGGCAATGGCTTTGGTCACATTCCAACCAATGATACTTTTTGGCAAGTAAGTAATTTTCTACTTTATAAGCAGACATAGGAATCGGTGGGGCAAATTTTATGACAGAAAAGGACTTCCATTATCAATAAACTCAATTATCAATGTTCCTTTATATACCAGTGATCTCCCCCAACATTGTGTGTTTTTTAACATATTTTAAATAATCGCAAGGTTATATAAAGGGAGCGTGTAATACCTATTGCACTTTAAAATAGGATTTATCAGCCAAGACGAAGATGGTTTTAATGCCCGTAAATATGCAACAAATTCTGGTTGTTAACTTTAACAATAGTAGATGGGACATTCATAAAGAAATATATTGTTAGGAGTAAAATTTCTAAAACTGTTTTAATAAAAGAAGAAAAAACTTGAGCTATTATTTAATTTGATTTTTAAGCTTTTGATAAAAACAACTTTTACAAGCAAAAATTTCGAGTGATCACTAGTATATAGAAGTAGCGTCGATAACTGAGTTTATTGATATAGGAAGTCCTTACCTGTTAAGAAAATTTGCCTAACCGATTCCTATGTCTGCTTATAAGCATATAATTTGTTCTTGACAGTTTAACAGATGTTAGATGTATATTATGTTATTATTGATGTAAAATACCAGTGTGTAAAATCCATACGATAAATAAATAACAAAGTACTTAGTCCCAAATTAAGCAACGCTTGTACTGCAGGTACATTCATAGTTATAATTTATATAAGAACCTACATAGATGGCTTTAGTCATCACAAACAGATATGTTCTTATGATGATTCAAAGTATATGTTCTAATTTACAATACATATAGGGCCTGAACTATAACTTACTGGTATTGCATGACATAAGTATTGGTTGTAAGTGCTTAAATCATATCTGTTTATTTTTAGGTGAACATATTGGGTGAATTAATAGAAGCAGTCCAGAATTCTTCGGTACTCCTAGGACAATAATAGCAATATCGGCATGCACAACATCTGTTCAAGAATGATTGGGGAACTCAACTCTCTCCAGTCACTTTTTGTATGAACATTAAGTATGAAAATAAAAGAGGAAAAAATAAACATGGTTTTTAATAACACAAAATAACACCGACCAAGTGCGAGTTGGACTCGCACCCAAAGTGTTCCGTACCATTATCTATAGAAACTGCCAAAAAATGTTCGTTCTTACTACTGATTTACAATGAGCAAAAACAAATTCATACAGTTGTTTGTACAACTTATCACAATTAGACCAGAGGAGTGGAAGACTCGGTTTAAGTAAGAAAGTATATTGAACTTGCTCTTAGGCCCGCTTGCACCACCCAGGGTTAGCCGCTAACCCAGCGTTGAGCTGTCAAATTCAATACAAAAAAACGTTTAAATCCGGGTTATGTGGCTAACCTCGGGTGGTGCAAGTGGCCCTTAGAAAGTTAAATGTATAAAGTAGCATTAATTTGATATAATTTGTAAATACCTAATATTTTACTGCTTGTACTTTCCTCGTGTCGTGATGAAAAATGTTATTAAGTGGTAGGTATACTTACCCTACATTTAAAAAGGATCACTTTGAATAAAAACAATATATTTATGCTACATAATATGTGGTTTTATTTTCCCAAGACTTAATTTGTATTTATACCTATGTATACTTATAAGTACCTAACTTGGCTAAACCTCCTTCTGTGTGTTAAGTACCATTAACTAAATAGGGATCTGGGAGCTTTTGATTAGGTTATGTATCTCTAGGCAATCCACTTTCCATGAAAAATAAAAACAGAACTAAACTACAATTCTTACAATTAAAACAAAAACTAGACCTGGTTCTTTTAACATGTGAATGGGATAAAGTTATTCTTTTTACGCCTACTTACACCACCCAGGGCCCTAGCCGCTAACCCCGAGTTAAACTGTCAAATTCCATACAAGAAACGCTTAAGAGGGGGCAGAGTTTTTGCCGCGGACACGAAATAGGCATTTAGCGGCCCCGCGCTGCTCGCTATCTGTGTGCGTGCCCACGCACAATACTACACCGGCACGTCATCATAACTTAGAATTCCTCATTGTTATAATAACCCTTTGATACTGATATTGTATGAATTCACCTAATATTTGTTTGGTTTTTCCAAACTATTTTAATATTTGTGTTTGTATTTAGTACTAAAGAAAGGTACCATTCTGTCGGTTGTTGATAAGGTTCATTTCTAAACTAATATTTATGACATTCGCGCCTTATCGACAACCGGCAGAATGGCAAAGTGCCTTTTTCTAAATACAAGCACATTTTTTATGATTTCATATGTGGCTATTTACGGCTAAAGGTACCATATGGACGGTCGGCGCTTACGTCACGTAGCAGCGCATTAGTATCAGCGTCTTTATTATCAGCGTAAGCGCGGATCGTCCATAAGGTACCTTTCACCGCAAAACGTCACATATTATGAAATCGTTAAAAAATTGTGTCGTTTTCTTGGTAAAGGTACCACATTGTCGCCAGCTGATAAGGTTCATTTCCTAGTGATTCCTTATGACAGAAGCACCTTATCAATAAGCAACAATATGGTATCTTTACCCTGAAAACGTCACATTTGCTATCTCTCTCAACATGGACGGATAGCTTCACAGGTTTTGTTTTGACAAGCACAGTCACTTTGATATTCTAATGTTGTCAAGGTCTGGTGATGGAGCATAAAGAAGGTCATCAGAACTCAAGAACGAGTTGATGGAACACCTTCGTGTTTGGACTTGTTGGTTTTGTTTTTAATGTGCACTTTGAGATTCTAATGTTGTCAAGGTCTGATGATGGAGCAAAAAGGAGGTCATCGGAACTCAGTAACGAGTTGATGGGACACCTTCGTGTTTGGACTTGTTGGTTTTGTTTTGACGTGCACTTTGACATTTTAATGTTGTCAAGGTCTGATGATGGAGCATAAAGAAAGTCATCGGAACTCAAGAACGAGTTGATGGAACACCTTCGTGTTTAGACTTGTTGATTATGTTTTGACGTGCACTTTGACATTCTTATGTTGTCAATGTCTGATGATGGACCAGAAAGAAGGTCATCGGAACTCAAGAACGAGTTGATGGATCACCTTCGTGTTTGGACTTGTTAGTTTTGTTTTGACGAGCACTTTCACATTCTAGTAGAAAGGAATTGGCACACTCAAAGAAAAGTACACTCAGCGATAAAAGTTTTTTTTTAAATAATACTTTGTTACAAAACACTTAGTATTCAAAAATAAATGCTTTAGTTTTTTTACATATTATAGTCTTCCTTAAGCTATTCCGTACTGCTCGTACAAATATAACGAATGAGCCCAAGCACGTAGGAATTGCGTTAACTGGTTCTTGAGTACCAGTTGCCATTTTTCTGCTCCATGATCAGACCTTGGATACCATGCATAGCCCAAGTGCTCGTCAAAACAAAACCAACGAGACTAAACACGAAGGTATTCTGTCAACTGGTTCCTGAGTACCAGTTGACATTTTTCTGCTCCATCATCAGACCTTGAACACCATGTATAGCCCAAGAGCTCGTCAAAACAAAACCAACGAGTCTTAACACGAAGGTATTCTATCAACTGGTTCCTGAGAACCGGTTGACACTTTTGTGCTCCATCATCAGACCTTGGACACCATGTATAGCCCAAGTGCTCGTCAAAACAAAACCAACGAGTCTAAACACGAAGGTATTCTATCAACTGGTTCCTGAGTACTGGTTGACACTTTTCTGCTCCATCATCAGACCTTGGACACCATGTATAGCCCAAGTGCTCGTCAAAACAAAACCAACGAGTCTAAACACGACGGTATTCTATCAACTGGTTCCTGAGAACCGGTTGACACTTTTCTGTTCCATCATCAGACCTTGGACACCATGTATAGCCCAAGTGCTCGTCAAAATAAAACCAACGAGTCCAAACACGAAGGTATTCTATCAACTGGTTCCTGAGTACCAGTTGACATTTTTCTGCTCCATCATCAGACCTTGGACACCATGTATAGCCCAAGTGCTCGTCAAAACAAAACCAACGAGTCTTAACACGAAGGTATTCCATCAACTGGTTCCTGGGTACCGGTTGACACCTTTCTGCTCCATCATCAGACCTTGGATATTATTTGTGACGTTCTCTGGGAAAAGGGACCTTTTTTTTGTCGGTGGCGCTTACGGCGTTATGAACGAAATTCGTATACGGATATCGCTCATATCGCCGTAAGCGCCACCGACAATAAGGTCCCTTTTCCCTGACACCATCACATTTACGCGGTTCAAGTACTAGTTTAGACAAATTAGATTTTATTTGCCTTAAACAAGCAGGTAAAATATTATTCTTCAGAAGCACGTAAAAATAACAAAATAGCCTTACCCGATTTTGCCACTCGTGTAGCACAGTATACGTACACAATATATCTCAAGGCTAAATAGCTCCGCAACGAGACGTGGTGTCGCTTCGAGAGGTCGGGGCAGACTGGCTATTTTGGGTGTTGATCACTTGTTATATTTCAACGTCTAGATCCCATAGTAATTTTGTATGGCGGATTATGAGGGCATTTTCAAAAAATCATAATAAAATAACCAAAGAGTATTTTGGCATGAAATAAAAATTCCAGTTTAGCTAACATACTTGAGATTGTATTTAGTATGTTTCTAAAAATACAGTACTATTTTTTTTCAGGAGAGGTTTAACGCTAACACATGTTTTCACAAGTTTACTGAACTTTTGCGTTGATGTGTTTAGTAAAGTATACATTATTTTCGATTATTATGAAAAATGCGGTGTAAATATGCTCTTTGAGAACCTGTTAACATACATTTTGTATATCTTTGTGAAGAATTATGACCCTGAGACGCTTAACGGCAACTGCTGTTTTCGTTGATTTTACTCTGCCCCCTCTTAAATCTCGACATATGTGGCTTACCCCTTAATAAGGACTTGTTTTATGACAGGCCAAATTATAATAAATATTTTATGCCACACCTGGTCATAAAATGCCTTTTTCCGCACGCTACGCGTACTGAAAAAGCCGATTTCTGCCCAAGTGTAGGCATATAATGATGTACCTAACACGTGAGGTAATAAATAAAGCCCTTGATCGCATATTTACGTCCCTCGCTTGCAGCTCGGGTCGCAAACATCTGCGATCTCGGCCTTTCTTTGTTTTACCGCACTAGTTAGGTAATGTAATATTGTAGATTTGGAAATATGGCATTTAAGTACAGAGAATCTTGTCGCATCATTCAGTAGAGACAGAGACACAATGGCCTTATCAAACAGCACATTATTATTGGGTGTAGTTGGATCTGTAACGAAAAAGGTTTAATAAGTTCCCTAAATACTAATTAAATATGTTAGATAAAAGAACCACAACTTCAAGCGACCATTGGTAGACCTTATGCCATTGCAAAAAGAATTACAAATAGTCAGTTAACAGTGGTGGAACAGCACATAGATAGTAGCAGTCATAAGAAAAAAAAAAGGAAAGCACTAGATTGTTTGACTGACTGTATTTGTATGACTTTGTTCTGGGCATATTTTCACTTTTATTACCAGTATCAGAAGTACTAAAGTACTTTTTTAGGATGTGATGATGATTAGGGTGGTCCAAAAAAAAAAGTTGAGAATATTCCTTCTCCACAAGGTTTTTTTTTCCAAAATAGGCACATATAAACTAATTATGCCCACTTTTAGAGTAATTAAACATCATTTAAAGGTCGCTCAAAGTGCAGTAATTTTTCAGTACAGACATGTATGAAAATAAATTAGTTTGTATTTGTTAATTGCAGAAGATAACAATCTGAGCGACCTCTAAATCAGTAACAAATGAGTAACATACCTAATACTATTTCATAATAGGGGGTTGTTTTTGCTCACATAAAATATTTGTTTAAGGAAGGTAAATCAGTAGTATGAACAAACATTTTTTTGGAGGTTTTTATAGATAATGGTACGGAACCCTTCAGGTGCGAGTCTGACTTGCACTTGGCTGGTGTTATTTCGTGTAATTAAAAACCATGTTTATTTTTTCCTGTCATTTCCATAGTCAATATTTAAAAAGTGACTGGGGAGAGTTGAGTTCCCCGATCATTTATGAACAGATATTGTGCATGCTGGTATTGCTATTATTTTCCTAGGAGTACCGAACAATCCTGAACTGCTTCTATTAATTCACCCAATATGTTCATCTAAAAATAAACAGGTATGTTTAAGCACTTCAAACCAACACTCATGCCATGCAATATCCGTAAGTTATAGTTCAGTCAGGCCTTATAGGTATTGTAAATAGAACATATATATATTGAATCATCATAAGAAAGAACATATCTGTTTGTGATGACTAAAGCCATCTATGTAGGTTCTTATACATATTAGTAACTATAAATGTACCTGCAGTACAAGCCTTGCTTAGTTTGGGACTAAGTTACTCTGTTAAGTTGTTACAAACAATTTATATGCTTATAAAGTAGGAAATTACTTACTTGCGAAAAACTATCATTGGTTGGAATGTGACCAAAGTCCTTAGCTTTCACAAGTGACTTTACCAACGAATGTTTTGACAGTTTCCAGTGGCATGTACCGAGGTTATTGACAGCATTTCTGATATTTGATGCAACCAGAACAATACAGCAGCCACATGTTTACACCCACCTAGAAATAAATTTTATTGCAAAGATTTATCAGTCAGTATAGGTCCCATGAAACATGTTATTGATATCACTGAACAATCACAACCTTAATTTCAATTAGTCTTAAAATAATTCAATTTTACCTTCACTAGACATAAAGTCATGGCATAGACAAGATTGCACCAATGATTGCAGTTACTCGATAACCAGCTTTTTTCAATTGATGCTCCCGAAGTCCCGAGTGAGTTTGCTTTTGACAACTCGCCGTCATGTTTAATTTGTCACGCACAGCAAATCGCTAGGTCGCCTGTCTCACCGTCTACCACTTCCTGCGCCGAGATACGACTTTGATAACAGCCTCGTTCTAAAGATGGCATAACTGTAGTACCTAGATGAGGATTCATCTTGTTCACATCAGTATTTTAAAATTATTGGGCTCTGCTCAGTGGGTCAAGGTGCCGGTCTCAGTTGCCGATAGTAGGAACTTCAACTTCAGAAACAGTATAATATGAGACTGCTGATTTCATAGCCAAACTGTTATAAAGTTATTTTTAGGGAAATGTACGTTTCGTAAACTTAGCACGGTAAATATAAATAAGTTATAATAAATAAACTACTTTACAAAGAACAAATTGAACAGTTCTTTACTTCGAAATCTTGTTTTTCAAATACATAGCTGTCAAGATGAATTTTGTTTCAAACGATGATGACATTACTGAACGGACGGTGATTAGTTTTCCAAAAAAGTTCCGTTTCAAGCAACTTAAGTTTCGTTTTAAACAACTAAAATACACAACTTAAAATGATGACATTACTGAACGGACGGTGATTAGTTTTCCAAAAAAGTTCCGTTTCAAGCAACTTAAGTTTCGTTTTAAACAACTAAAATACACAACTTAAAATATTTTAATAACGCAGTAATCTTAGTTTTACATTATTTTAGCCTTTTTTACATAAAATAATCATCAGATACTTCCCTATTAAGCCTACGTTATTACATTATATTAAGCTTATTTACGGTTATATGGGGAACTTACTAGATGGCAGCACCTACGTTTCGTTGGTTTGCTGAAAAAGTTATTTTCGATTTTCTATAGTGTAAATAGTATGTAATATGTGGAGAAATTTATGCAATGTTATTCTTCAATAATTTTCGCTTTTTCTTACAAAAAGAACAGAGATGTCCATTTTCTGCGCATAGCATTATTTCGTGTTTGTTAACGAAAATTCCTTATTGCGCTTTAAATAAAGAAGTCTCTTTGGAGAAAACGCGAAGATCATCTTAAAACTACTGTTAGATTATATTGTATTTGTTTTCTCCCACTGTGCGAATTTCTAAGGCATAAAAATAAAAATAAAACTTAATTTGGGTCATTAATACTACAATTTTATATTTTATCGGGAGAAATTTAAATCTTGTATTAATATTACCATCATAACCCACTGTGTAAGATATCTCCACGGTGCGAATTATTCTTTACTAAATATACAATATTTTAAAAAAAGTCATATATCTAAAAAACGGAAGCTGATATCGAATCATAACTTCACAGCTAGGTATACAATACGATAAAGAATTAACCCATACAGAGAAATTTGGATGTCCATTTAATGTGACTTCAACTTTTAAATGACTCCACTAGAGACCATTACCAGATCGTCGGTCCATCTAGTCGGGGGAGGGCCACGTTGCGTTTTCCGGTACGTGGTTGCCACTCAAGAACCTTTCTGCCCCATCGGCCATCGGTTCTGCGAGCAACTAACTGCTCATTTGTAATCCCCATAGCAACGGTATAAGTTTCACCGTGTTTTGCTGTCTGAAGCAGTATTCCAGTTCTAAAATGACAGTGTCATTAGGTCTAATTGTCTATTAAGATTAACGATTAAGCGCGGGTGGTCGGCGCCGGCGCCGCGATAACCGCAACTTTTGTAAAAAAAAAAACAAATTGTATTAAGTTTCCTGGCTGTAGAAATATATATATTATTATTTTGATTATGACTAAGTATTGACATAACTTACGTCGTTGTTACCTTTTCTCGGGTGAAGTACTGAATATAATTTATTAAGCCCTATAGAGATGAATGTATGTTGTTCTTTATTTTTGAATAGCTTTTGCCCGCGGCTTCGCTCGCATTAGAAAGAGACAAAAAGTAGCCTATATATATATATCACTCTCCATCCCTTCAACTGTGTCCACTTAAAAACTCCGCTCCGTTTCACACACTTTCCCATTTATAAGATTAGTATGGATAATCCGCCCCTGGTGCCATGTACCATGCATGACCCTACGTTTTGTTTTGAGCCCTTTAATACACTTGTTTTCACAGGGTTAAGATGATAAACAGGTGTTAATGAACGCGATTAATCTGTTTTAGTGTTTAATTTCAATGAACAGAAATCGCGGAAACGTATACGTAGGTATTCATGTTTCAATGTAAACAAGCCCAGCGCATTTCGGAAAACCAAGTATTGCCTATTCCATTTGGTAATTGTCGGAATAACGTAAATTCCAAAAGCGTAATTAGTCTCTCATATCTAACACAAAACGAACAGATACTCCGCCTGAGTAGTGTAGACTGTATCATGTCAAAATAAAAAGAGCGTGGTACATTTTTATCCTGCAGGATTAAGTGCTCTCAAAAATAGACAAGCTAATGAGGAACGAGGAACCGAGTTCTTTGAACGCCGCAACTGCAGTCTTTATTATATCCTTGCCATTGTCTCTCAAGACTAACACTTGCCAAGTTGCCACCTGGCACACCCCCCTACCCTTCCTCGCCCCTCCACTCAGATTAATTGGCGTCTGGGTGCGTGCGTACATTTTTAACAAACACCCACTCCGCGAGACGAGGGTCGCCTGAGTACTTGGCGGGCGACAAAGTGAGACATACGCGGTGGTTACGTTGAAACGGGATAATTTGATAAAAACCTAGTTTTCCTTGCGTTAAAATGGTAAACTGAAGGCGTATATTTATAGCTTAAGGCTGGTTGCGGAGATAGGTTTTTAAAATGCACCCGATATTCACTCATCATTTCTCCAAATTACTGATGTAAGTCTTCGAATTCCTCGTTTGATCGCGTCCAATCGATTGGTCAACTAAAGTTGTTAACAAAACAACCAACAACTGCTGACACCTCTGAGCTTAGGCCAGTCTTCGAGTACTTCATACAACATTCCCCGAACCGCATTCCCAAAATAAAAAAATAAAAACTTACTTTACGTTTCGTAGCAAGGACTTTTAGTATATTTGTCTCCTAACTATTCTTAACAACATCCCATAGTTGAACATTAAACATTCTGCTTTCCACCATTCCACCTAGACCCCCTTTTTGAGCACTCATTGACCAGGTACTCATAGAAGGTAGGTATCAATCACTCACTCAATGCGTCCCGAGATCTAGTCGTCTAGTCTAGACAAGTCGGCATATTGCACTATAACAGTCGCTTGTGTGAGAACACCCGTTGAAAACGCCCATAAATTTCAGTAACTGCCTACCATCAAGCGAGTCGAGACGTGAGGCCATTTTCCACCGTCATGATATCAGAAAACCTAACCCACAACATTATCGACTTCACTCACAAATTGCCTTAAAACAAGGCACTTAACGCACGCGACACTAAATGGCGATTTGCCTCCGGAAAGCGTTTCCTCGCTTTAGTTATTCAGAAGTCCTAACCGCGAATGTCTTTATCACCCTTGCGTACGAAATCACCAGTGCGACAGAGAAGCAGAACTTGAAGTCAGAAAGTCATTTGTCAACGTCGAGGCCGCTCCGCAATTCAAACACCGGACCGGTGATGGCTTCCTGTTGTTTCGCCTTTGGACGGCAACGAAAGTTCACAATAAAGTAATGTGTTGTTTACTGCCCTATATAAAAAGCTATCAATCCTTGACACGAAACGAGCCTTGATTGAGACGGCTGTCAAAATAGTAACAGATACAGTCCCGGAAATTTATCAACTATTTTGGACAGTAACAAAACTTGATATTGGTAGTAAAATTTGCAACAAGCTTGGTATTCTTTCTTACATGAAGCAAGCAAGAACTATACACTCTTTTGATTGACATTATCACCCCTCCTTTTCTGTAGACAAAAATACCAATACACACGATGCCATTAAAATTAAATCACTTCAGCACTAATACGTTAACCAAATACTTATCTGTCAATTAGATGACTGACAGCGATATTAAAAAAGTATACATTATAACGTTGTCTATGGTATTCCGCAAGAACACTGCTCCTATGGATTTTCATACAATATATGAGCACTGTTGTTGTTTTTTTTTCTTTAGTGGGCACAACATCTTCCCTATTCTGCCACGTTGCTCTCCGTGATGCTTTTATACCGCATATTCCGACAGCCATTACGACTTTTATGAATAAAAACATTTATGACATAACATTTTGACATTTATATTTTTTAAATTCAGAGACAAACTAGAGTTAGCGTCAATTTTCATTTAGTTCCATATCAAATATCGTGCGATTTGCGTGCGACATTGTTTGCAATTGAAACCTTGTTTAGTCATCATCAAACGTCATCTCGACTGATATTAGACTAGAGATCAAATCCAATTTTCTTGTTTATCAAAGATAATTAATAGTAATTAATTATAATATAATTTAGCTATAATATTGTTAACAGAGATAAGACATTTTTTGTAACAATCAAGTTTATTACGTATTATTGGGGGTTTTATATGCGGTCTTTGAACGCATTATAGAAGGCTAATGAATTAATGATATGTGGGTATATATATTATAATATACGCGCACAACACGTCTTTACACCTCTAAGGGCCACTTGCACTACCCGAGGTTAGCCGCATAACCCGGAGTTAAACGTTTTTTTGTATGGAATTTGACAGCTCAACGCTGGGTTAGCGGCTAACCCCTGGGTGGTGCAAGTGGGCCTAGGAGTGAGACTATATACCCAGGAACCCCAAGTTATCCGCTATGACGTAGCGCTACGAGAACAGCGTTGAATCAGTTCAGTTATACGTGACGTGACCCTTTTTAAGATGATTCTTTTACCAACACCACTTTTTAACTGCAACTTAAAAGTTTTTTCTTTTAACAGACTTTAGTTTACTTTTAACAGAGGAGATACTTGATCCAGAATAATCTCTCGCCCACAGAAACCATTAATTTTTACAAAGTTCCCAACTTTTAAGTCCTTGGAAATTCGAGAGCCATTAAAAAGAACTTTTAGTAACACGAGTTAACTTTTTCTTGGAGCGTTAAATTAAGGATTTACGTAAAAAAAGGCATTTAAAAAGTAGATGTAGCTGGGCATTTTCAAAAATAGGGTACCATTTTAATTTTTTTTTAAATATAGGAAGTTTTGGGTTTTTTATAACCAGAATCACGAGTACTATTGATTTAAAAAAAGAAAAATAGTGTCCCGTTTTTTTTGTCAGCTTTGTAACGCATTTTTTCATACATTTCGTATGGGCCGTTACAAAACTGACAAAAAATTTTTGTATGGAAAATTGAGGACCCGTTTTCATTAAAAGGGTGCACTTTTTCTGAAAATGCCCAGCTATACATGGTGTATCCAAAAGTGTAGATGATCCGTTTCATGGCGTAATCAGTATCGTATTCTTATTAGGAAAAAAACGGGGGGAAAAGCTACGATACTGATTAGGCCCTTAAACGGATCACCAGTATTTTTGTTACAACTTGTATGGCCATGAATTGAACTAACTACCTACTGTTCAAGGCATGTTGAATTCAACATTGCCTTAATACCTTGTAAAACATAGCTTGTAAAACAGTGATGCTCTAATGCCCATTCAGCGCTAATGACGACACGTTGTCGTCACCTCTCTACGCGACATTTTCGCTACAAAGCGGGAAATGCATGTTATCGGCTACGGCGTAGCGCTACGAGAAATACTTAGCGGTGAATGTGTTAAAAGATGTCAGTATTTAATTAGTACTTATAGTCGCTTTTCTATTATTTGGAAGTAGATGTGTACAATATTAGATGGTGAAGCACTATAATATAATTATGCATATACTTAGGACTTAGGAGTAGGTACCAACATAGTTTTTTTGGGTTCAGTAGCCAACGGATCGCGACGGGGGTCGCTTAGTTGCGCCGACGACGTTACACCATGCAGAATTATAGATATAGGAACATTGCGTTTCAATCTTAATAAATATAAGTAGTACGAATTGCAATGCAGCTAATCGCTGCCAGCGATTAATCTCTGATGGATTTTTTGTGTAGTACCAAAGAAACAAATTGTAGGGGCCCTCATCAATGATGTGTAAATTAGATGTGTCGATGTGTAAAACGTGGGAAGATTAAACTGTTGCTGGATTCATCTTGAAAATACTGACACCGTGTACCTAATGCACAATTGTAGTTGAGAGAGCCTATGGTTAATGCTGAATTACAGTTTATAAATTGAAAGAGATGTCATATACTACCGAAACAGTGACCAAGGCCCCCGGTGACCAGGGCTGGGATCGAACCAGCGACCTCCTGCTTTCGCGGCAGACGCCCTAACCACTGGGCTACCTGATCACGGCAGCCAGAGTCCGAAATTTCCTTAGAATAATGCAAATTATGCAGTCCTTTAAAAATAATGAATCAGACATTTATTATAAATAATACATGATTTGATTCGTGCTTGGTTGTACTTAATTACAGTTCAAAATGTTCAATAGATGACCGATCTTGAAAAGCAATGTGTTCACAGTTCACATTTATAATATTTAACATATTCACATTTGTTTTGCCGTTTTCCCCTTGTCCCTAAATAGACATTTCGCTGCGCAGCAAATTTTATTTTTTCTATTAAAGTAAACAAACTGTAATGTCAGTAGCTGTAGGTATGTCTTTTTAAAACATAACTCTTAATTCATGTCCCATCTACATATAATTCTCCATCTCCATTTGCAAGTATCGTTAAACTTGCATTTCACTTTATATTCATATCGCAAATGTTAGAATAGCAAATGAAGAAGAATTGTTACCTAGCCAAAACGGAGCGCGCCTCAACAAAAACTTCTCTGCAAATAGTCTCGAATTGGCAAAACAGAAACTTGGCGAACACTCCTAGGGGACGGTAACGTTCTTTGTCGGAACTTTTCTGAATTAATTCCTTCGCAACCTTGCCAAACCTCGGCAATATCCGTCATTATTCTGAAAAATGATAGAAGGTTCTATTTTACCCGTGCGGATATAGTTTGGCGTAATGCATACAGTGAATTTAACCAAGAACTTGCAATGAATATTGCTGTCGCTTCGCTTGAAGAGCGCAAGCAAACTACAGTCTGGCAAGCAATCAAATGCAGTAACAGTAGGTTAGAAAGCATCATACATTATTAAATGGTATCTATTAATTTATATTGTCTTTTTCTTATTCTTACCATCCCGAAAAAAGGGATGGATATTGCTTTTTTGTCCAACTATTACTACGCTCGTTTGCATGCATTCCGGATCCGGATACGAGTTTGATTATCACAGCCATAATTACACCGATATTTGTAATTGTTTTTTAGTAAAAGGTACCACTTTGTCGATTGTTGACAAGGTTCATTTCTGAATGAATCTTTATGGCATTACCGCCTTATCGGGTAGGAACAAAATGGTATCTTTCACTAAAACGACCGAATTTTCTCTATGGGTCATGAGTTTTCATGAGCTTCTAACGGTCAAGTGTGTTGGCTTACATTTATCCGGACTTATGTCTATTTGTCACTGCAGTAGAATAAAATTAAATTGTTTCGTTCGAAAAATCGACTCCGCTGCTTCCGTAACTCGCAACCATATATTACACAGGCACAGGCAGAAGGCGTGTGCTGCCGCGATAACTTATACCATTTCATTAAACCCACCTTTCGGCCATCTGTAAATAAAATTTCACCTTGTTTACCATATTATCTACCCTTTCGCCGTATAAAATACCCGTTCCGCGCCTAACAAGATAACAATATCCCCGGTATGCACCCTCACCCTTCTGCTTCTTCTCAATTGTATATAGCTATACCATCTTTGTATAAAAGAGACGTGACATTTCATATTGCTTTCTATATTAATCCGACGCATTATTTGAAAACCGCGCTGCATCCGTAATAATGTCTCAAACTCTGTCTGAATACTTAGTAGATTACGTACCGAGTCTTGTAAAGTAAGAAATGTCTCAGATCTCGTGTAATCGACACGTGTGAGGTTTTCTTATTTACTGACCAAGTACACACACACACACACAGTGTACAGACACTTTTTTTCTGATCGACGTAGTCGGCAAGCGGCGAATTTGTTTAGCGTAGCGGCCTGCAATTGGTTTGCTGGCCGCAGGACAGAAAAGATTCGACTAAAAAACACTACGATTAGTACGAAAACCATTTTAGTAAAAAAAAAAAGTCACTTGTTTTTTCGAGATTTGAATATAATTATTCATCAACATTATTAGCCAAAAGACGTCCACTGCTGAAAATACCCCGTCCCCCCCAGAAAGTACACGGGTGCGTCTGTCAAAACCGTATCTTTCCCGGGTTAATTCAGTCTTAGGACATTGACATCTATTATTGAAACCTTTCGGAATTCCTGTCGTCAAACGGCTTTGCCGTGTAAAGTGCACGCCTTGACTTTCAGTAAAGGTCAGATCGTTCACGTGGTTGTTTGATCGCTCTAGGTATTCTAGGTCTTCTAGTAATTGAATTATAAAATATAAATAAACAAGGAGGTTAAACACCCAGGTATACCTACAGTAGGTTCTTTAAGTTTATTATCAGAAACCACTAACCAAGGCACAATTTAACCAGGGTTGACAAGTGCGATAATGCGATAATTCCTGAAATGAAATTGCTGAATTACTAGCGTTTCAAGCGTCCATAGGCTACGGAAACCGCTCACCATCGCGCGGACTGTGTGTTTGTTAATGTTAACCACCGTTTCGATAGTTTAAATAAAATCTTAGTGTATCGTCAATAAAAAGAAATTTTTTTGGTGAAGACTTAATGACAATTGTCATGCATGAGAAATAATTAAAGAATCTTCGGTAGTTTTCGACATGATATAAGGATGTAGTGTTTTAGGGGTGAAATTGATTGATGTTTTTATTTATCAATGACATGTTTATCAAACAAGCAAAAGCTAAACGAATGCATTGACATTCTCTGACTGACTCGTCGCTTTGCGTGTTAACCTCGTTGGGCGGCTTAGCGTGCTACTGGCAGACAGAATTGCTTTTCGTCGAAGGAACAAATTTAAACGGTCTCTGAACGAAAATGTTGAGAGTAAATCACGATGTTTTCTTTCGCAGAGCACTCAAATTCTTAATTGCTACAGATTATTGTAAGTGCTCTATCTAAGGCATTACACTGGTAAGTTTTACTCACGTAAATAGAGACGCAACTATATGCAAGAATAAGACAGTAATTTTCATGCCTTAATCTTGCATATAGCTGCGTCGCTACCTAAGTAAGTAAAACTTACCAGTGTAATGTAATGCCGGTCTCAGCATGCCTACCACGAACACCGAAAATTGGCATTGACGGGACAACCTCTTTGTCACCCCAATATGCAAGTGTGACAGAGATGGAGATACAAATCCGCAATCGTTCGATTTTCGTGGTATAGGCCCAGGCACTATATCTCTCTCCTCTTCCTAGCGTTTTCCCGGCGTATGCCACCACGGCTCAGGGAGCCTGGGGTCCGCTTTGGCAACTAATCCCAAGATTTGATGTAGGCGCTAGTTATACTAAAGCGACTGCCATGAGCCATCTGACCTTCCAATCCAACCCACAGGGTAAACTAGGCCTTATTGGGATTAGTCCGGTTTTTTGACGATGTTTTCCTTCACCGAACAGCGATGTATCTGTGATATGTAAATTATGTAACTGGATAGAGCTACTTAAAAAAACTGAGTAGGTAAAACATAACACAAAATAATATTTGCGGAGTTCCTAGTATCGTGTTATTCGCTACCAAGCACACTACCTATTTGCATGATATTTGTAAACATTTCTAGAAAACGTCAAATTGAATATTCATTTGAAATGTACAAATTGTTCACATAAAACAATAGGCCAGTCATTCAACTCAAGTCATTTTTGTCATGACAGTTTTGGACAATTGGACTCTTTTAAACACTTTACATCCATAACGGGACCGTGAGTTGCAGTAGAATAACAATCGCTAGTGACTGCGCGATTCGAAGGTGCATCTTGCCCGTTACTAACTAGTGGGAGCGACTTGCAAATACTTTCGTACCGCGCAGTCGCTATCGACTCGTTGCTACGTCAATGGTAGGGTAAACTCGCGTTATTTGGTGCTACATACTTCTTATTCGTATTACTACATAATATTGTCTTATGTTACCACGATTGTTGTTCATTGAAATTAAACACTTTAGAACGGATTAATCGCGTTTATTATTGCACCGTCAATCTAAAAAATAATTGCGCAGACTACCTACATACAAAAATAATTAAAAACAAAAACTTTTGTTGGTCTAAGTACAATGCCCATATAGGGGCATTATATAATTGAAATTAAAAATCATAAAAAAAGTGCTGTAAAGGGCTCGAAGCGTAGGGTCATGGTGTTAATAAACGCTACTAATCCGTTCTTAAGTGTTTAAATTTAATGCCTTTTTTTGTTTTTTTTTTTACCACGATACTGATCACGCCCTTGAGCAGATCATGAGCATTTTGGTTACACTTTGTATACGCGTAAGCAATTGTTTATTGTATTTCAAATTTTGAGCTTATCGCCGTCAGTTGGCAGTTAATTGGGATTTTTTTATAATGTCCTAATGTTAGCAAAGAATCTTCATGCGATTCGGACTTCGTAATAAATTCTAACTATGCTTATGCTTATGCTTTTTTATGCTAGGGGTCTTAACTGATGGGACTTTACTGATAACTCTTTGTCACCACAGTTTAAAGCAATACTCTATTATTTTTCTAGACGTCATTATCGTGCCTCTGGCAGAGGAACCGGATCTATATCCTGTTGGCTTTACTTCCCGAGCTTGTGAATTATTCAACGCGCGAGTACTACGGCCATGGACTACCTCTCACCAGATACCGCTTTATCGAGATATATAAGACAGTTCAAATATTACATAAGTGGGGCCTGGCCTATTCGTGTATAAAATCATGTGTTATGGATTCACAGTTAACGCAGAGCTTAAACCGTTGATTTTTAGATGAATATCGGGAAAATCTGGTGAACAGAAAGGATTTTTGAGGAATCTTTATGAGGGTGAAAACGGGGATTAAAGATTTAACGATTTTTATCCACATGAAGTGACACACTGACACCAGAAGGCCTAGTATAAAAGTTGTACGACATTAACTCCTCGACCGCGTTAGCGTATCGGGAGTTCAAATTATGTTTGCCGTTTATTTAAATCATCCGGTAACTTTCATATCTTGACCCCTCGATACGCTAACGCGGTCGAGGAGTTAATGTCGTACAACTTTTATACTAGGCCTTCAGGAACTTGTATGTGACAACATATTTCGCTGGTAAACGTCGGCGTGAAGGTAGTAGTTTTCAGAAATGTTTGACAACGTGTATGGATTTTGTTCACTCATGCGGCTCATGCCTAACTCAACAATAAAAAAAAATGTAGGCACTACATATATAATTTTAAATTAAAGAGACTTAAGTTTCCCCATTTCTAGAACTAGGGTCTTCGGGTCTTAACTTTTAAAATTTGCTTAGTCTTGTAAGAGATAATCTGTGACCCCAAGTCTTCAACTCCTAGTTCCGACTGCCGCGGATGAGCGGATGCGATTGAATTCGTTTTTAAGATCCACTTCCGTTGGAGATCGCATCGCTAATTTAATTAAAACTTTTAGTAAATTACCCAACAGCTGTCAGTCCACACTATAACTTTTTTATGAAACGAGTTACGAGTATTTATCATTTTTAGCCAATGAACCTACATTAAGATTTTTAAAACCTCCCGACTAAAGTGTGATAGAAAATGCTACTTAAACTTAACGACATGATTTGCCTTTAATTACTTCAATATGGGCTGATATCCTGTGACTCGTTTTATTTTGAACTGAATATCTTGCAGGTGGCCTCCTTCTGTTTCTGTCAAACATAACGAAAACACATTCCTTCACCCAAGGCTTTCGACTAAAATACCGCATTCAAATCACTTTTTCACTTGTAAGGGAATTACGTACATACACCATGCACACATGCAGGAACGCTTTTAAAAAAGAGGATTACATATTCGCCGATATCCTTTTGGACTTTTAATTTGCTTTATCTAGTGAGTGGTAATCAATGTCCCCAAGTATTCAACTCCGATGCGATTGAATTCGTATTTGAGATCCACGTCTGTTGAAGGTCGCTTCGCTAATTTAATTAAAATTTAGTAAGGTACGAATGGGGAAACTGGTGGCATTGAATCTCGACTTTAATCTAGCGGCCTATGTTGTTTGAACCTTGAGGACTCGGAGAACAGATCGAGCAGGTGAGCATTCTTTCTAAATATTCTTAAATAACTCCAGCATTTTCGTTCGGCAACCACCGATTTCCCTATCGTATCATATAAATGCTCTCTTCATGTGTACGAAGTACGAAGTATTTTCCAGACCGCTGACCAGCTTTATCCTCGCCATTAGATAGCACGAGACGTTGCCAAATGGCCCCGCACGCGACATGATTCGATCACTTACGAGTATGTACAAGCTTCGGGATGTCCGCCTCGTAATTTACTTTTACGGGTACCGATCGTTCTAGAAATGTTTGTAGAGAGCCAAATGGCTAAATGTCGGTTAGCTTCTATTGTCGAAATAATCGTATTTTTTTGCGTTATGTTCTATGCAGAGGGTGTTAGTTGAGCCCAATCCACACACGTATCCTACGTCCATTGACATAAAGTTGTAAGAAGTCATATATTTTTCAACTTACAAATCTTAGTATTTACTGTCAGCCTGACATAACTGAATTGCAGTTTTCGTAGTCGTACTATTGTTTGCCTCAACATTCAATGCGTCTTGCTTTATTGGCTGCTTTAGGACGCAACGCAGCAAGCAGGCAGCTGTTGCTTACGGCTAGCTACCTCCATGGGCATGGCGTTTGAGCCGTTGAACCTTTAGATAGACTTAAACGCGCACTGACCTCAGCCATGAATGAATAAATTAATTTTAGGAGACGTAAACAACTCAACTTGCTATAAAGACTTGGCGCCGTGTGATGAATCTAGGGATATACTGCATAAACATTTAATTTTGGAGGAATCCGACTCAGTCTACTTGACTTATTCCTTGAAACTGAATTTATAATAGAGCTTAGCAGGTGAACTTTTCAGCTTGGGGCGGTGAAGCGGGAAAGTTCACGTGATAGTAGCTTAACTACGTATGTATAGTTTAAACTTTCCGCTCTGGTGTCCAAGCGGGTTGTTGGGCCTGACTTAGTGTTCTCGGTCCAGTTTTTTTGTACTACAAATTTCCTATCCTAATAATACAGTTCCTGAATTTTACCTTGTTATATCAATTTAGCCAGTGATCGTGTAGGGGGAAACGTTGTGTCGCGTAGTAAAGCTAGGTTCTTTTCATTCGATAAAGTTGCCATTATTTATTTACTCTGCCTTCTGCACTGTTGTCTACCACCTGTATTTTTAAAGAAGCTATGAGCTACTATCACTAAGTACTTTCATCTAAATTTGGAAGCTAGCATGAAGGGATTGAACTGTTGAAGATGTACGTGTTGTCAGGTAAAGTCAAGTGAGGTCCAGCTGTAGGAAGGATCAGTCAGTGTAGTATCGCTCATATTACTCTAATGTTGTTTATCTCATCTACTCTCAACTCGAACTCCTTAACTGTCTTGCCTGCATAATGTATGTCATTGAGAGTCTAGTCAGTTCTCGTCCAGTTTTTTTGTACTACAAATTTCCTATCCTAATAATACAGTTCCTGAATTTTACCTTGTTATATCAATTTAGCCAGTGATCGTGTAGGGGGAAACGTTGTGTCGCGTAGTAAAGCTAGGTTCTTTTCATTCGATAAAGTTGCCATTATTTATTTACTCTGCCTTCTGCACTGTTGTCTACCACCTGTATTTTTAAAGAAGCTATGAGCTACTATCACTAAGTACTTTCATCTAAATTTGGAAGCTAGCATGAAGGGATTGAACTGTTGAAGATGTACGTGTTGTCAGGTAAAGTCAAGTGAGGTCCAGCTGTAGGAAGGATCAGTCAGTGTAGTATCGCTCATATTACTCTAATGTTGTTTATCTCATCTACTCTCAACTCGAACTCCTTAACTGTCTTGCCTGCATAATGTATGTCATTGAGAGTCTAGTCAGTTCTCGTAAAACGATAAATGTAGTAGATAAATGTAACATACTATTTAGGGATACTTTTGAGTTAGAGGGGAGATCTTAAATCCATTCAATATGTTTCTACAGATAGGGGGAATAAAGGAAATATATTTTTCAAATCTAGATGTGAATACTTAGCTTTCGATTTCGGTTTCCTTATTGCGATAAAAACATATCCTTTGTCTTATTTTGAATCCTTCTATCCTTCCAAAAATGTGAATTAGTATAACTTCTCGTCGCTGATATCAAACATCATTTAGTTCCTTTTTATTTAATTTATTAAAACGGAAATATATATATAATGTGAAATTTGTGTTTTCTTAGAAGCTTTGTTTGTCAATGACAACTGATTATTCCAAATAATTCAAATATCATTGATTTCATATTTAAAAAGCATAGAGCATTAAAACTTTTGGAGCATAGACGAAATTAGAGATTTAAGGCAGCTATACACTACTCGTCAAATACGCGCGTTTCTAATAAAAAATATGAAATAAGTTAAGGGGAATTGTAACAAATAAATAAGTAATAATCATTTATGTAAACGGGAAATGCGTCCCGTTACACACTACCCCCAAATTTTGCGAACATAGACACATCCGCGTCATGGAAAGCAAAATTTTAAAAACCAACAAAGGAAATAACATTATACTACCCCCCACGTTTGCGAATACAGAAGCAACTCACTTGTAAAGACTGAATGTAAAAAAATATATATAACATTTATGTCCTAAAAGATAGAAATAAAATAAAAAGAAAAATAAGGCTTATGCTACCACTACACTACCCCCAAATTTTGCGAACATAGACACATTTGGGTCATGGAAAGCGAAATTTCACCACAAAGAAAATTAGTAGCATAAGGCGTAAATTGTATTTTTATTTATTAGTAATAAGTTCTTTAGCATCTTTCCATTTAATGTGGACATTTTTTTTTATTTTTCCTCTTATGAAGTGTGTATTTAACCAAGCGAAGAACCGCACGCATATAATAGTCAAGTTCTCAAGCTCAAATATGTATGACATGGACATTTACAAATCTCCACTGACATTCTCACTTCTGGAAAAAGGTACCAAGGGTCGTGAGTCCTTGATAAACTCTAGCCGTACTGCAAGGACACTTCCGACCTCATACCTGCTTTGCTTATCGGATGGGGAAAGGAAATCAATGCATCCCTTTCAAAGGCGAGAATTTTTTAAATGGGACCAACCGTTAAAGATCCGCTATCAACACTAAACCCTGGGGTTCACTAAAATACGGCCGATTTCTGGCTTGGAGCATGTTCATCAATTGCATGAAGTCTTTATTAGGCACTCACTGTCCTACCATCTGATCGTAACCAGGTGTCAAAGGTCATTATATGTTAAGGCATTTAATTGTAGCCTTCATAAACTTTATTTAACTTATGTTGAGAATACATCTTAATTTTATGACCATCCCAAATAATAAATACCTTTAAATATTAAGTAGTATTTAAATTCATGGTCGTAACCAGATTTAAGTATTTTTTTTATTTGTTAAAGCTTTTATTTTTGCCTTAACAAATCAGCTTTATTTAGCTTATATTGTATGCTCCGTTTTGTAAGACCACCCAAAAAAAAAACTTAAAATACTTTTAATATTAGTATTTCAATTCATGGTCGTAACCAGATTTAAGTTATTTATTATTCGTTCAGGCATTTTTTTTAAGTATCAGCTTTATTTAGCTTCTATTGTGGGACTGCTCCGTTTTGTAAGACCGCCCAAAAAAAAAAACTCAAAATACTTTTTATTATTAGTATTGATCCAGATTTTTGTACTATTTGTTCAGGCATCTTTTGCCTTAAGTATCAACTTTATTTAGTTTACTGTGTAACACAAGTTTATTTGTAGGTACTATGTCCACAATATACTTAGTAAGACATTTATTTATGACCGAAGAAACTTTATTAGACAACATGTAATTGACGGATGTGTGATTTAATCATGGGGTCCCTAGCTTCTTGTGGAGTAGAACTCATTTTGGATAACAGTTTGGAAACCTGCAACCTGTCAGCTTGTAATGACACTAACTAATAGCAATATCCAAAAAGTTTCCTGGACCGTGTGATGTTATGTCGAGATGCCAATGAACTTTAATGTTTATATCTTAAGTCCGATTCCATTGCAGAGGCTGTCGCATACTGTCAGGACTAAGTCGTTAGCAAAACATCACACTGTATACTGTTGAGTCTAAGTCATTGACAGAAGCAGACATCACCAGATATCATTCCTCATTCGCTCTTACACTATTCCAAGACAATGGAACAACACGTATCGATATAAACTGTATATAACATACCCTAATGTTATCCAAATAACATTTAAATATTATTTATTTAATATATTTGGTTTAATTAAAATGCCATAAAATACCAATTTATTGAATAGGAAATTAATTAACTTTAAATTTACCATTTTATTTTATTTAAAAATAAAAATATTTTATTGTCTGACGGTACATTTCGTAACTTACGTAAAGGTACTTTTGAAAATAGTTGACAAAAATATTTGCTATAAATATTTACTCAGCGAGGTATGGGCACAGCGGATGCATATCGTTTAGTGTGGTAGGGCACAGCACAACGAATGTCGTCTCGCTCAAATCTGGAGCAGAGCCCATCTGGGGCAGTACCTCCACCTTACAGAAAACCGCAGTTAAATAACACTAGACCCTACTCATAGTGTTGTGTTTCTGTCGGTGAGTAAGGTTGCCAGAGCTCCAAGAGGATTCGCTGTGTTGACAGCTGGGGAGTGGGGTGTACCCACGGAGCTAAGCTTGCCCCTTTAGCTGTCAACACAGCGAATCCTCCTTTTTTAAAGGGTCGACAACGCGCGTGTAACTCCCCTGGAGTTGCAGGCGTCCATAGGCTACGGTGACCGCTTACCATCAGGCGGGCCGTATGCTTGTTTGTCACCGTCGTAGTATAAAAAAAAAAAAAAAAAAACAGAATACACATGAAGGTTTCGCTATAATATTCCTAACATAAAGGTATCAAACCTCTTTAATCGACTGAAATGGTTTTATGTTTTCATGGTATACGTCAGTCAAATATTATTTTGACAGAAAATGAAAATGTTTATTTATAAACACCATCTCCATAAATTCATTTTAGATTTTAATGTTATTTAATAATATAAACTTATATAATGTCGTATCGTATATAATGAAATTTAGAAGTACGATCAGCAAGCGTGTTAGTATGAAATACATATATAATTTAGATACAAAAATAAACGTACGTATTTTCATTTCTCATAATAAGTGAATACATAGCAGGATGTTAACGCTATCTTTTTTACAGATCAGAGAACGATATATCTCAAGAGTCAAGCTAAGGAGCCCCGAGCATATATATTCGATATGTTGAAGTGTTGAAGTTTTCTTGTCAAGATTCGCTAGAAATAACACATAAAATCTACCTACGAGTATTATTGCGGAATTAAGAAATATTGCTTATTAAATTACATAATATACAATTTCATGTTGCTTGATTTAATAGCTAAAGGTACCTTTTTACGTTTGTTTAGCCTTTAGTAAAAATAGTAGTAGTATAAGCCCTAGTTCTATGATTTGGAACTACTACATCCTGGTCACGGCACCAACTGTGACGGTCCAGTTTTTTGTACTACAAATTTCCTATCCTAATAATACAGTTCCTGAATTTTACCTTGTTATATCAATTTAGCCAGTGATCGTGTAGGGGGAAACGTTGTGTCGCGTAGTAAAGCTAGGTTCTTTTCATTCGATAAAGTTGCCATTATTTATTTACTCTGCCTTCTGCACTGTTGTCTACCACCTGTATTTTTAAAGAAGCTATGAGCTACTATCACTAAGTACTTTCATCTAAATTTGGAAGCTAGCATGAAGGGATTGAACTGTTGAAGATGTACGTGTTGTCAGGTAAAGTCAAGTGAGGTCCAGCTGTAGGAAGGATCAGTCAGTGTAGTATCGCTCATATTACTCTAATGTTGTTTATCTCATCTACTCTCAACTCGAACTCCTTAACTGTCTTGCCTGCATAATGTATGTCATTGAGAGTCTAGTCAGTTCTCGTAAAACGATAAATGTAGTAGATAAATGTAACATACTATTTAGGGATACTTTTGAGTTAGAGGGGAGATCTTAAATCCATTCAATATGTTTCTACAGATAGGGGGAATAAAGGAAATATATTTTTCAAATCTAGATGTGTATACTTAGCTTTCGATTTCGGTTTCCTTATTGCGATAAAAACATATCCTTTGTCTTATTTTGAATCCTTCTATCCTTCCAAAAATGTGAATTAGTATAACTTCTCGTCGCTGATATCAAACATCATTTAATTCCTTTTTATTTAATTTATTAAAACGGAAATAGTATATAATGTGAAATTTGTGTTTTCTTAGAAGCTTTGTTTGTCAATGACAACTGATTATTCCAAATAATTCAAATATCATTGATTTCATATTTAAAAAGCATAGAGCATTAAAACTTTTGGAGCATAGACGAAATTAGAGATTTAAGGCAGCTATACACTACTCGTCAAATACGCGCGTTTCTAATAAAAAATATGAAATAAGTTAAGGGGAATTGTAACAAATAAATAAGTAATAATCATTTATGTAAACGGGAAATGCGTCCCGTTACAGGCGGTAGGGTTTTCTTTGGCATGTGGCTTTAGCTTTAGCCGGCTAGATGGATGTTTCCCATAAAGTGTGACAGCTATAGGAGTGCCGTTTGAATATTGTCATAATAACATGTTTATAGATATCATTAGCCCTTTATAATGCGTTCAAAAACCGCATTTGAAGACCCCCATAATAATAAACTTTTTTGTTAGAACAAATTTCTTATCTGTGAAAATGTTATTATATTATAGCTAATTTATATTATGGATTGAAATTAAACACTTTAGAACGGATTAATCGCGTTTATTAACACCATGATCCTACGTTTCGAGTCATCATCTTAACCCTGTGAAAACGAGTGCTGTAAAGGGCTCGAAACGTAGGATCATGGTGTTAATAAACGCGATTAATCCGTTCTAAAGTGTTTAATTTCAATGAATAACAATCGCGGTAACAGAAGACAATATTATATTATGGAATTCGATACTATTATTTTTTCGAATTTCGAACATTTCTGACGAACAAGGAAATTTGATTTGACCTCTATACTAATATCAGTCGAGATGGAATTCGGGTGAACACCTGTGTGAGTTTACCAGGTTCCACCGCGCTGGTGGCTAAGGGATTCCGGTGGACGGAATCATCGAAACCGTATTTGTAGATATAATGAATTCCAACTGTCAAAGTGATGTCACGTCAGCATGCTGTCATTATTGGAGTCCAGTCAAGTCAGCCTGCTGTCATAACTGGAGTCCAGCACGCCTACCACGAACATCTAAAATTGGCATTGACGGGTAAACCTCTTTGTCCAATATCGTGACAGAGACGGAGGTACGAATCCACAATCGTTCGATTCTCGTGGTATAGGCCCTGTTTCGTTAGCATGCTGTCAATTTTTTATACCTAAGTATTTTTTTTGTCCGCATTGGAATCCAATTTAGTCAGACATGACCTAAATGGAACAAAATTGTTTCTGACCGAAGTGACAGCTGACATAAGTGGAATAAGTCTATAAATGTACCTATTGTCTATAGATGTAGAAATATTTGTCTTGTCCTATGCACGTGATAAAAATACCCATTACTCCTCCTTGTTTTTCGTACTTATGCGACATGAATGACTAATCGAAACAGCGGAAGGCACTCACATACTCATCAGAAAGTGAAAGGGGTCTTTTATAAGAGACTATCCATGTCCATGACTAACTATCAATGTGACGTTTTCAGAGTAAAGGTACCACGTTTTCGGTTCCTATACAGTAGATCGTGTGACAAGGGATCAAAAATGTATATCTGCGACGAGGGTGTACAATGAATCCCGAGTGAAGCGATGGATTCTGACGTAGATTCCCGCGTGCGTAGCCAAGATGCAAATCGCTAACGCTCAGTAGCGAACGAAACGCAACTGTCATTGTCGCATTAATAAGGAAGAGTGATAGAGAGAGAACTACGATACGCTATGAAGCGTGAGCGATTGGCATCTTTACTACGCACGCTGAGCGTAATGAAGGATTCAAGCGTCAACGACCATGCAATTTTGATACCGCATACTACTTTTCACACAAACCTATTAGGAAAATAAACAAAACATGAAATAACAAAATGCAGTAAACTATTAGTTTTTGATTATACAAAATAAGTATTATACCGAAACCACGATGCCACCAGATAAACAAATAAATATAATAGGACAATCTTATACAAATCGACCTAAAAATGCCCGAAAAAGTAAAACTGTGGTAGGTACTTGAACAGAAAAGTGCCACTTTGATCCCTCCTAGCAAGAAAGAAAAGGCCCTTTTTCTAATAGTTGATGTGAAAACGTTCATTTCCAATTGAATCCCTAAGGCATTTTCTCGACAATCGACAGTATCGTACCTTTAGCTTAAGAGCATCTGATATATTGACTTTGGAAAGTTTGCCTGACATTTACTGACATCACAGGCTATTATTAAAATGCAAAATGCATGAAGCGGTTGACTGATCGATACGTCACAGTGTAAAACTACACTACGTAGAACAATGTATTGATGAACCTTCATAATCAGTTTTCTTTAAAAGAAACTGTTGCAGGTGGGGCTCAATTTCATTGTTCATTAAAATCTTCCTTTCACTATCGACCACTTAAACTTACCTAGTTTTGAAGCTTTAGATAACGAATGTTACGATCTTTACGAATACGTTTCTTCAAAGTGTAGGTACATACTTCTGAAGAGTCTATCCACCATCGCAACGATCGCCATCAACACGGCGCTCATCCACACACCTTGCAACCAAAATGGTCGCCCACTGTGCGGTATCAGAGGAATTTCCTCCCGCGGATGCTTCGGCTGTGGAATGAGCTCCCTGTCGAGGTTTTCCCGAAAGATACAGTATGGGGTTCTTCAAAAAAGGAGTATACAAGATTTTAATGGGTTGGCAACGCGCATGTGACCTTGGAGTTGCAGGCGTCCATAGGCTACGGCGACCGCTTTCAGTCGGGCCCGGGCCGTATGCTTGTTTGACACCGTCGTGGCATAAAAAAATGCATGAGACACCTCTGGCCTTGGTATGCTCGTTTGCCATCATTATGCTACTGAAAAAAAGAACTGCAAGCTTTACAAGGGGATAAAACCAGTAAATAAAACTTTACTAGCAACCAAACAAAAAGAACCGTGCGAATGTGAAATTACTCGATCGCATTCCTCCCGGGAGCCATCGATATAAATCTGCGGGTTTACGCCCCGCACAAACAAACGCTGTTGACCAACTGTAATCCTTATCTCATTGACATAAGGTTCGCGTATGGTCAGTTTGCCAACGGTGGTGCGTCGGGCGCGTCCGGCCAACCGGATTCCTCCCATTCCGATATGCAGGTTAACGCAGTTAATTAACAATTGCGTGCGGAATCGTGGATGGAGACATGTTCGGAAATCGTAACATGATTTACATGATTTGTTATTAACATGATGTTATTCGCGGTAGTTGGTTAAGACTCGCGGGCAACCAATTGATAAACTTTGTACACTTGGAGTATTGTGAAACTATGTAATACGAAATCAAGTTGCTATCTTTGTAGTTCGATTCAGTCTCCTTGGATCACTAGCCAAGAAACGATATAATTAAATATAATTAAATTGAATGTGGTTCTCAAACTTTATTTAGCAATTATTAATAATCTTTTACGTTTCATCCATCTACGATAGTAAAATTATGTCGTGCTAACATATTGTTGTTACTTTGACGGACTCCAGTGGTCCGAGAAGACGAAATTTCTGCTTAGGTTGACATCAACTACCTACCTAGTTCGTAAAACTCGCGCAGCTAGATGTTGATGTCAACCTCAGCCAGTCTTTCTCCGGGACCACGGGGGCAATGTCGCCCTTGAAACGTCGCAGGTTCGTTTTTAAAGTTTTACACAATTAAGACCCGTTTTCGGGACAGACATACGAAGCATTTTAGTCCAATCTGAAATGGAGATTCTTCACATTCGTTCGGTCAATAAACTCTACTTTAATATCCTCTAATTGCAGTACTTACACAGCTTTTTGTATTCTATTGTCACTTTCAGGATTACATTGTTTCGTGAAAAACATCGCCAATAAAGTTGGAATTCGCAAACGCGCTCGATTTATATAGCTGAATGTAAATCCTTAGATTTATCTCAATACTGCCGAGATAGAAATAGAATCACAATTTCTCAAGACATGTCTTCTGAGCGCATTTTTAGGGTTCCGCTTCCGTAACCAAAAGGTAAAATGGGACCCTATTATCACAGCGTAGCGATGTATTCCATACAGTGAGGTAACTTCATTCACGGCTAGCGGCTCGGCTCGGTGGTTGTGCTGAGGCTCAGGGTTGTCAAAAACTATGCAAAAGATATTACAGTCCGATTTGCAAACTAATTTCCATTTTACACCCTTTAAAATTCGGCGTTTCCTCCCCGCCTCCTTCCCCGCGCGCCCCCCATCGATGACCCAGAAATCGGCGGAGTTAACCCACTGTATATATAATACATCCTTAGTTCCTTACGCTGTGACTAAGACTCCGCTGTCTAATAGTTAGACAGTTGAAATGTTCACATATGATGTATTTCTGTTGCCGCTATAACAATAAACACTAAAGAACAGAATAAATATTTAAGGGGGTCCCATACAACAATAAATCCAGCAATAGATAACCACAGCAGGTATAGATAAGACGCTTAAAATATTAAACAGAATATTTAGTTAAGTAGGTTATTCGCTTTAAAAATAAATAATGAAAACAAAACATATATTACAGGTTTTAGTGCAAGTAATAGGCGGAGCAGGCGCTGACGATGACGTTCTGACGTCTCATGTTGATATGGTCGCGTTCAGGGAAGACAAACTTTTTCTGTTTGTTTTTAAAGTTATTTGTTTATTTCTTGTATCAATTTGTAGTTTTCTAATTTTCTTTTGTTTCTATTTTGTAATGATTTTTGTATTATTGTTTTTGATTCTTATTCCTGTTAGAAATGTTGTTTGTAGCATTATGTGTTATCTGTCGTGGCATCAATGAATGGGCCCTAAGGAAGACCGGCGCCGGTTTATTGGCGGGCAATATGCTGAGTTTGATCCATTTTGTGATGCACACACATTCTAATTCTTGTTTGTCTTTTTCTTTTGTTTCTTATGTTGTTTTCTGTGATGCCACAAATATTATTTTTCATTCAATAAAATATGCATATATGCCCAGAGAGCAAAGTCATACGGCATTGCTACAAATAACTATGATTCGAATGGCACACAAAGTATGTAAAAAGCTACCGCTTGCTGTAAAAGCATATAAGGACCTTTAAGAGAAATTTAAAGGCATTTCTTATAGAGAAAGCGTATTATACCATAGCAGATTTTTTGACCGACATACGAAATATAAATTATTGACTTTTTGCATGTATTTAATTTGATATTTATCCGTAATATTATGTTATATTTGTATGCCAATAGGCACGACATAGATTTACGAAAACATTTTTAACATATTGTAGTTGAAATTGAAGTTGAAATCATTTATTGTCTGATTATAGGTGTACAGAGAGGTAACATGTTATTAATTGATAGTATCACTATAACCTGCCTATAAGGCGTACAATATTTATTTACTTAAACTCTAGAAAATAAATTATATATGTATACGTATGTTGAACAAATAAATGCTTTGAATCTCTTTATAAAGTATAAACATAGAAAACATGAAGGTACACACGCGTTTAAAAGTGCGTGGGCAGTTAATGAATGAATTCATTCATAAATTGCCCATGCACTTTTAAACGCGTGTGTACAACATCACCTTATATCACGTACCAAACATGCCTGTGATTTGTCAAATCCGTGCAAACGTAATTTGTCCCACACAAAGGACATTGAGTGGCCCCTTTGCAGCTCGATATTTAACGCGATTAATCACTGCTCCCAAGGGAGCGGAGCGGGGCGAGTGGTTCTAAACACGATTTAAATAACCGTAAACGATTAATTTATTGCAGGATCCAGTCCAAATGAAATATTTACCTAAACATAACATTGTAAAGCACTAGGGACATCAAAAGTATCAAAACACACATTTTATTCTGTGTTTATTTTTATTGACAGCTGTATTTGCAGTTTGCCGACAGGCATGTATTGGATTAAATATTAAATTATTTTTGATACGAATGTGTTATCTAAATGGGATTTCACGCTGCGACCGCCGTAGTAGGTGTCGGTAAAATACATAGATAATTTAAAGTAACAAGATTTGTAACGAAGCTAAGTTATAATGGGTACTAATGTCTCCAGGGCCACCCCCTGGCCCCCTCCTCTGACCACATGCGCCGCGCGCTTTAGCCAATCACAGAGCGTCTCTGCGCGCGGTAAGCGATCACGTAATGTGGCGTTAGAGAGGAGTGTAAGTCGATAAACTGTTATCCATCGATATTTCATACGCTCTGAATATTAAAAAATACAGTAAAATACTAGGCCAACCGATACGGTCGTGGTTAAAAAAAATATTACAGTGGACGATGTGTCAAAAACAATTATACTTAAACATGACTATTCATGTTTAAGTATAATTATTTTTGACACGTTGTTTTTGAGGTCGTCGTCGTCTTTAACTTCAAGACACTTAATATAGATTAAGTGTCTTGAAGTTAAGTCTGTGTGTGTGTATACGCATACGCATCGTGTTTCGCAGGGGTGCATGGCATTTCGATAAAGTAACCACAAGATGAGATTGTATTCCAGGTACCAAACGTCGACTGTAGTATGGGCCATTATATTCACTGGTCTTACCGCCCTTTGAGTGATCTCAAACCAGGCTCAAGCTCAAACCACGACATATCTTCCAAGTAAATGAAATGTCAAATTTAAAGGTTTTATTTTAACCCTCAAAGTTTTATGAAATTATAACGTTTATTCACTTTCACAGTCCGTGCTATCAAAATCTATGAAACTTGGCACTGACAGATCCTAATACTTTATAGATCTAATCTTAATCTTAATGAATGCAATCAACTACTCGTATTTATGATTCAGAATCATTGCATAATGAACCATCCTCCAGCTAATGTTAAAAATAAGTTGAAGATTGCATCAAATTACTTTGCACTCCTGAGGTATACAAATGTTAACCGTTATGAGCAGGTGTGAGGCGAAACATTTTCTTTTCAGAAATAAAGGAATGTCTTATTTAGGTAAAATGAACTGACTTAAGGTTAAAGGCACTTTCCCTCCAGGGCCCATTAAAATTTTCCAACCAGTATATTTACGGACCAATTTGCATGATTGTTATATTTACAAATAAAAATGCATTAATTTAGGTTTTATTCACAATCTTCAATAGGGGTTTAGTTGTTTATAATGAGTTTCGAATTATTGCCGAGGATTAGATAAATAAAAATATCTAAAGATAAACCATAAATAAAGACGTATTAACAAATATTGACATTAACAAAAATTTTACACATTAAACTTAAAAACGTTTGGGTTTTAACATACTGGATGTCTCCCTTGATTTTTTGAATGGATAACAATACAACAATAAATAGGTTGGTACAACATAAATTTCTTTATTACCCAAACATGTGTAAATGTTATTACTTATATGAGTACAATCAAGCCAAACATTTATCGACGCACATCGGCACGGGTGCATCTCTAGTTCCCGGCAAGGCACAAGCGGCCGTACCAGGTAATAATCATGCGATTGTGAAGATCGCTAGCAATTCTATACATTGCGCGGTTGCTTAACAAATCGCCACGCGACACAACTTGTTTGCTATTCTAAACCGGCAATGTAAAACGCATATACAATTTGTCCAACCAATTAGTCCGATAGAGAAAATTCATACGGCACTGAATATATTTGTAAAAATGCACGATTTTATCAACTAATAACTAATAACATGAATACTTATATATGGTAGGTGATTCTATAGTCCTTGAAGTTTTTGTTTTCACTTCTATTTTTGCAGGTAACAACGCAGCAATTCGGAATTTCTCGAAAATATCGGAGCACATTTTACGGTCGCGGCTAAGTTGCAACTGGCTCGAGTTGAATAGTAATATGGCCAACTGGCCTTATCGCTGCGACACGCGCTACGCCTCCGTGCGATATCTATTCCTTATGATATCTATGGTAAAATACAAACAAACTTGGCATGCGCGTTGTCCTTTCCGGACCACACTCGGCAAGCCATATTTTATCGCTAATTTTAGGGAATTTGCTACATACTATCTTGAATTTGTCACCTGGACCTCCTTGGATGCGAGTTGCTTGAGTCACATCGCGAAATTCATGGATTGTATGACATCATTCGACGACATATTTTATCAGACACTATAATGTTGGCGAATATGTGTTAAAAACAATAAATTTTACAAGCAAAAGGTACCTTAATAATTAATATTATTATTGGACAATCTTACACAAATCGACCTAGTCCCACAGTCCCACAGTAAGGTGGCAGAGATCAAAGGAGAATATTGATATATACTTGAGTATGTTGATCGGAATCATCACGGGAAACAACACCCTCAACAGGCATCTTAAGGTAACGGGCATAAGCAACGAGGTCTGTTTACATTGTGGGCGAGAGGAAACCAGCATGATCTGTGTGCATGTTTGCGGCATTGCGTTATAATGTGTTTGGTAAGGATACTCAGGACGAGAAGGAGCTCAAGGATGGTTGACCTTAGAGATGTCCTGCGGTTCTGTACGAAAACAGGGAGGCTATAGAAGCAAGCAATGGGAAAATGCCGCTGGGTCAATAACCAGCAACGGGGAAGTGGGGTTAATGAGCTCGATCATGGATCGGGCCGATCATTCCTCCATAACATACGTATAACATAACATAAGCGTCTCCCGAGCGTCTTCGTCTACTATAGAGTTGTATAGAGTCAGCCATCGATGTGGCGACAATGTTGCGTTAGGCAGTAAGCAGCCCAAAGCCAAACAGTCCGTAGAGCTGGCCAACCCACAACCGCGAGCGGGAGACGCTAAATGTGAGCGAGCTCAAACGATCCTTATACCACTTTTACACACCAATTCGTACTGTCGAAGTATTCGCAAATTTCAATCGTAAAATATAATTATTTATTATTGAAATTCGACCTACATAACATCGAGTTCGCGAATTAGATCGCATTACCATGTCGGCGATTGTTGGTCGCGTCAAGCGGACGTCTTGTCGCTTTGTGCGTCGCCTTGACTGACAGATGAATCGATACCTTTCCATACAGCCTCCGATGGCTCAAATGCACCTACTCAGAGGACACAGAGACTTAGATAGAACATCGGACTTCGAAATCGCAAGTTTCACAATTGCTTTAACACAATGCCTCTGAATTGCCCTGATATTTTGAAGAATTCTTTTTGATTACATAAATGTTTTGTCTGTTCAAGTGACTACTGTTTTTTTTTCGTAACCAATAATCAAAGTAAGTCACAATAGATTTCACCAAACTGCGCAGCAGCAGTTTGCAGAACTATAACGGTTCGGAACGGTCCTGATGAAAATCTCACACATATGCATTTAACAACAATAATAACATAAGGATGTGTGTTTGCTACACACATCCTAAAACTATAAATGATTCTTCTTCATAAAACTGCCACAATATTTCAAACTACCTAAAGTAACCTATATTTTATGTAATACCCATGTCCTTAAACCAATGTAGTGAATATTTTTATGGCCCACTCCCAGCACGACACGTACTGTACATATAAATGGTATTTTAGGTCTACTGGAATTGTCTAGACTAGACAGGCTTGCGATGGAAGTTGGGAACGAAGGAAGTGCAACGTCTCGTGATATTGGACAAAACTGGGTCAAACTTAAAAATAGTGCCTTTTCTGCTATTTGCGATAGCTAGGGTGTAAACGAACAGTGTTTGCTTTTAGTGCCAATAAAGTCGTCGATTTTCAGTCGCTCAGTTTTATTTGAGAGTGAGACACGTTGTATTGCATCTTTGACATTGATAACAACACATTGGTATTTGCGTACATAGCAAAGTGAAAACTCGTTTTAGGTTAAGGTAAAGAGTAGGTATGAGATTTTTTTATGCAAAAAAAACAAATTAATAAAAGATAAAAAAACATGTGGTCAATCTCACACAGATCGAACTAATCCAAAACTAAGCAAAGCTTGTACAATGGGTACTAGATGACTTTAATAATAATGGATAATAAGGTAAATTAACTAAATTCGCGATAGACCCGTTCTATGTTTATAATAATTGTATACACTCTCATTGAAGTCATGAAATGTGGTTATCATTGCTGCAATCTTATCTAATTTCACTGTTCATTGGGTCCTTTTTGGAAGCCCTGTGAATATTGCATATAAATGATGCTACTTCAACAAGACTTCCATAAGCTAGATCTAGGTTGAATACCTCTTACACGCGGTTGAATGCTGATACTTGATAGCGGTCCGGCGGTGCAAGACGGACCCAGCATCTGTTGCTAGTTTTAGATGGTAGTCCATCGTTGGTTAGTTTATCATCCCTTCTACCTCCCGCACCAGCTGGCATGCGTAATTACGTAGGTAAACGCATTTCCTCAGCGTTAAAAACACTTATTTGCATATGCTCATAAGATCATAATCGACGAAGTTTGCCTATATCCATAAGGTGTTTAACTGTGTGCTTAACTTATTGGCAGTGTGCCCAAGTTCAAGATAGTATGTATGTAGTTCCGCTAGACAGCTTTGAGACACAAATTCCAATTTGAAATTTTAATTGGAGCTGGATAAAACATAGTAAGTAACTAGTGTTTACTGCCTTGTCAAACGCTTTTGCTGCTATTAGATTTACGATTAAATATTTCCATGGCACGGTTAACAATCGATTGCCGTTACCGCCTATTGTCTAGTGCTTAATTTAATTTAAAGCATCAACTCGTTCATTCATTTTAGTTTATAAGCTTTCGCTCCATGACATTGGTCACATAAAACGGTGAATGAATGGAGTTTATGTGCCACGCTCCTTAGTGTCTCACCTCCGCAAGGCTCTAATTAAGCGGATGAATATGGATAAGCCATTCGCACGGCGGCGTTGCGTTAACTATAACCCGGGCAGGCTTCAAACGGGCCGCTTGGCGACGCGGGCGCATGATACACCCGAGAATATACTGTACAGCCTCGCGGAGTGTATAGGTAGAGGTACATGGAGCTAAACGGGCCAATGTATTCAGCATTTTCATACGGCTTTATTGTCAATAGAATAACATTCCCTGATATTTTTAACTTTAACCACCATTGGTGCCGTATTTTCCTTACTCTAATATAGCAAAAAATAGGGATGGTCGTGTGAGTTCAAGCCTCCTCGGCGCTCAATAGTCCTGACGATTTTGGCTGGTAAAAAAAACAAAAAGAGGGTCGAAGAGTTTGTATGGCCTGTCATACATTACCAAATTAAGGGATAACGTGCCCCAATTTGCTTCTGCCCCGGTTCTACCCAGTCACTTGACTGGCAACACTGAATAGCATTTTAACCTGTGCATGTTATTAATTTCAGTTTGTAGCTTTCACCCCATTATTTAGCTAAGTAAGACGGCGTATGAATGGAGTTTATGTGCCGTGCTCCTAGTTTCTCACCTGCACAATAACTCATTAAACGGATAAATTATGGATAAGCCCATTCACGCAGCAGCGTTGCGTGTTAACTATAACCTGGGCAGGGTTCAAACGGGCCGCTTGGCGACGCGGGCGCAAGATAAAGACAAGAACACACTGTATTAGTTGCTACGAGTGTCAACTCCGCCACACTATACTGCGTGTGTTCGGGTGGAAATAGCGAAACAGGAGTTTCGTCCGGCTAAGAATGTCGTTGATATGACTTCGATTCAATTAGGGTAAAGGACATTGAAATCCCTGCCCCAATTGAACCTACGGTCTATGATATGTTGGTTGAGGATCAAAGCTCATTGAAAAGTTGGGACAATTGTGACTATTGTCGTAATGTCAGCGTGGTGAAATAAGGACCAATTAATTCCACTATCGTTACGAGCCTCGAACGATGCCTTTACCGAGCATGTCGAGCCCATTTTGTGACTGTTTTCGCCCAAAATTCAGGATTCATTCGGCAGACGTTCTGCCCAGTTCTGCTTTTGCGAACGAACAATTGCTCGACGTGCTTCTTTGGCCGTTGGAAAACTTCGAACGTGTCTGTTCTTTTGAGCACCATAGGTAAGGAAGCACGCGTCTTTATTACTTTTGCGCAAACGAGCAGCATCCCTGATGCGACGCGTGTGCGCCAACTCCAAATGCGTCCTACGTACGTGTGTTGGCCAGTAGGCTAGATTGCAGCTACATACTCATACCCAGCGATAACGGGCAATCTAGACTGTGAAATTTAAATTAACTTAGTTTTTAGTGTCTTTTAGAATTTAGTTTTTGTTTTAGGCTTAATATCCAAATTTTTCTAAATACGAATGTGCTTCTGTTTTGTTTTTGTTTATTATTTTGTGTACTAGCCACTTATGGAGAATTTGTCAGAATTAAACGTTTTCATTTCATATTAATATACTTATATCGGGTTACTTACGTCTATAAAGTCTAAAATAGCCCGACATGTGGCGATTGCTGCACGCCGTGTGGTGTGCGCAGAGTAATAAAGCGCTTCTCACTCATGATTATGGGACGCGGACCGTTCCGAAACATGTCGAGCTATTTTCGACTTTATAGACGTGAGTAACCCGATATAGGTCTAATACTCACAGGAGTTTACTGTTTTCATTTCATTACTATTTTAAAAACAAAAGTTTTAGTGAATTCTGCTTCTTAATTATTATGTTTTCTTTTTCTATTTGTCGAGCCTTTTTTTAAATAACTTGTGAACATAGTGTGGTCTGCAGTTCACCTTGACGTGGGTAGTCCAATTCAAACACGCGGCACTTTGATCGCACGCGCACGGTACCGGTCGAAATATTGGGCTAAGAGGATAATGGCGTATTGTGCGTAAAATCGTGCGCAGAATCCTAATTTATGCGGTTTAACCGATAAAATGGCAATGGGGATTCTGTTGGCAGTTTTGTAATTTGTATTTTCTTTGTTCGTTTTCCGACTTAGTTTTTTTTAAACATGGGCACAATTTTAATTCTCTCACTTAAGATGATTTTAGGTTTATAATAATAAATAGTTAAAGTGGTTGGATTAAGGGTCGTGTGCAGAAGGCGGTAATCCTGGACACGGCGCGCATAGTCCAACGGTTCCTCTCTTTGCCTCTCTCCGCATGGGCCCTGCCCCGTTGCCGGCGGCACCCTAGAGGTTAGGTTTTTTTTATATGTATTTTCTATCTGTTTTTTGTATTTTACTTTTACAATCATATTGTAAATACCTAACATGATATTCAAAATAAATACCGAAAATAAATTATAAATCTAAGAAAATCAAATAAATTGCTTATCCATGTACGAGTATATACATGGATTTGGTACATTTTGCCTTGCATTGAAGAAGGAAGTCCTGTTTTATAGGGTTCCGTACCTCAAAAGGGAAAATTGGAACCCTTATAGGTTACCCTTACCCGTCCGTCCGTCTGTTTGTCTGTCAAGGCCCTTATCTTGGGAACGCTTAGAGCTGGCAAGTCAAGTCAATTAATACCACATATCCAGATGTGCGGTCCCTTTAAGCTGTGTAAAAACCAAACCTCTACGTTCACGCAATAAAAAAATACGGCCATCCATGTTGCATTTCACTGATAGTTCATGTGCCAGCAGTATTTTTAAGTACTTAGTACCCCATTTACTGTGGTCCCACAATTCCAAGACACAGTCCTTACCATGTCAGAGAGTATTGGGATCCTGGGTGTTGACATTTCCAGTGACGTCCAATTCCGTAGCTACCTGGAAGGGAAGGCCAAGCTGGCATCCAAAAAGCTCGGTGTGCTCAATAGAGCTAAGCAGTACTTCTCTCCGGGGCAAAGACTGTTATTATACAAGTCTCAAGTCAGGCCCCATATGGAGTATTGCTGCCATCTTTGGGCGGGAGCACCTGGATACCAGCTGGGCCCCTTTGACTCGATCCAAAGACGTGCTGTCCGAATTGTCAACGATCCCAAACTCACGAGCGATATCGAACCCTTAAGTCTAAGGAGAGACTTCGCCTCCTTATGTGTGTTCTATCGCTTGTACAATGGATTGTGCTCTGAGGAATTGTTTGATATGATGCCAACGGCTGCATTCTACCACCGCACCGCTCGCCGTCGGCAGGGTGTTCACCCGCATACCCTGGAGCCTAAATGGTCTCGTACCGTGCGGTTTAAGAGGAACTTCCTCCCGCGGACGCTCCGGCTGTGGAATGAGCTCCCTGCCACTGTTTTCCCAAAGGACTACAATATGGGGTTCTTCAAAAAAGGAGTGTTAAAGTTTTTAAAGGGTCGGCAACGCGCATGTAACACCCCTGGAGTTGCAGGCGTCCATAGGCTACGGTGACCGCTTACCATCAGGCGGGCCGTATGCTTGTTTGTCACCGTCGTAGTATTAAAAAAAAAAACTTAAGGTGGGGGAAGCATCCTTTGTGCGGAACGGAACCCTCGGTGGGCAAGTCCGACTCGCACTTGAATCCTCCCCCGAGCTCAATGTTGGTATATTTTTTTTAGTTTTTGCCAATTTTAAACCCATAAAGTCGACGGCGTGTGGCAGCCTCAAAGAAACGCCTCAAACTCAAAAGCTTCAGTAGTTCGAAATTATACCCAATTGTTATGTCTCAGGTTTCAACCGCGATGGAAAACCATACATCAATCAGGTTCAAAGGTCCACCGTAAATTGAGCAGCAATCACATTATTTTTCCTTAATTGAATGTTCTCCGCCATATTTAGATAGACCAACCAGGAAACACTGGGATCGACAGCATAACATCCACCCACTATGCCGCAAGTAAGATAATCGACAGTATTTTAACCACTGGTAAGATTTATTAATTTTTTATTTGGTTTAAAAACATTACAAGGTTAAGGATAGACAAGAGTTACAGCTAAATAAACCAAAAGGTATGCCAGCACAAAGGCATGCTCAGCATGAGTCGTGCCCCATCTAAGTGTACTACGACACTGGTTATTAATAAATGTCTAAGTCCTCATTGATTAAAAATCTAACGACCATTAATTACTTATTTAAATAGAAGTGAATAACAATATCAAAGAGGCAAAATACTGTTTAATTTTATTCATCTACTGCTAACGTAGTACTTGACGGGCATTATGCCAGCCGGCAGGCAGAGGATCCATCGTAAAGTTAGCACCGGTTGCCTTGTGCACGCGGAAATCACTTGCTTTATTGTTATTAGCTATTGGTTGATTTGACTACAAATTAATAATAATAATAAAAAAAAAAACATTTATTTCAGACCTTGCGATCCATAGGTTGTTAATTATAAACAAGAAAAGAAAAACTTAAAAACTATGTTATGCCTATACTAATACATTCAAACTTAAATTATACTTTGACTTAAACTTATATCTATTTGGACCTGCCTCATTAACCCAGTATTTAAGGAGCGGGCAGTCCAATCGCTCTGCTAACACCCTTAGCATGCCGTTGCTGCTGCCGCGCAACCGGCTTAAAAGCGAGGCTATTCTATCCTAATAATAATAATCTACTTTACTTAGAATCCTAAGCGCTGAGGCTTTCATTGTATGTGCGCGTTTTTAGTGAAAGGTACGACTTTTGTAGCTGGTTGCTAAGCTTCATTTATGAATGAAAATATGAAATATGAATAAATGTTTATGGTATTAACGCCTTATCGGCTAGCGACATAGTGGCACCTTTCACTAATATATGTATGGTGAGTCAAGATTCTGCATTATAATAAATATGATTATGAGATTTGCTGGCCTGCTACTAGTACTAGTGGGTATGTCCGCCGGGCATCCGCCGGACAAATTCCCCATACATTTATTGGCAGATCTGGCGGATATGCCCGAACGTAGGTATATGGGCAGCAATTATGACTTACCTCACCGGAATTTCACTGCAAATTTAAAAAAGTCCTATCCTGTTGTATGCAACCTTAGTTTTCCATCACGGATATATAAAGGATGTATGTAACACCACCAAAATGGACTGTTTCATACATTGGTTGAATAATCTTGAAATTTTGTATGGGAGAGCTTTTTATCGCGATTTCGCGATTTGGTCCCATAGTAAAAGTTGCTCAGTATGACTTATACCGGGGTGTCCGTAAATATGAGTAAATATATTCGAGCGATAAAGAGGTAAACAGTCGAACGAGCGAACAAAGTGGGTCGTGGTAGGCCTCAAGGTCTCTTCGTAGTTTACCTAAAGTTTTAATATTATTCATCCTAAGGATGCCCAGCGCTGGAAATATGCTCCCTCAAGATACATAAGATTACATGCATGAAAAAGAAAACAACATATAAGAAAAAACATGCATCTTCACTATATAAATCAAATCGATTTAAATCGATCAAATATCTAATTTAGACCGTCTAACTCAGTGAACTTCAGTGATTGGAGACTATATAAGGAACGTGTTGGCGCAGTAGCCAAGAGCCGATAAATAAGAAATATCCAAGCTTTGTCGAGTGCTCTAAGTTAGGGGTTGCAGTATAATGGAACGTACCCCATATTTACGAAACAGTAGATACAGTCTTACTGAAGGCCTAGTATAAAACTGTACGACATTAAGTTCTCGACCGCGTTAGCGTATCGAGGGGTCAAAATATGAAAGTTGCCGGCTGATTTAAATAAACGGCAAACATAATTTGAACTCTCGATACGCTAACTCTAGCGAGACGTTAATAAATAAATAAATAAATATTGTGGGACAATCTTACACAAATCGACCTAGTCCCCACGGTAAGCTCAATAAGGCTTGTGGTGTGGGTACTAGACGACGATATATATAATAGATAGATACATACAAATATTTAAAATACATAGAAAACATCCATAACTCAGGAACAAATACCTACTCGTGATAAACACACAAATAAATGCCCTGACCAGGATTCGAACCCGGGACCTCCTGTTTCGTAGGCAGGCAGGGTCACTACCAACTAGGCTAGGAGGCCGTTAACGTTAATGTCGTACAATTTTATACTAGGCCTTCAGAGCTTCGGATTTTAAAAGGATACTTCGGGTAACAGCGGTAACGTGAGGGTAAAGCAGGACAGCAATACAATGTTGGTGGCCCAGCAGTAGGAGCGTGCGACTTACCACCCGAAATTCGCGGGGTCTAACCCCGGCTCGTCGTTGGAAGGTCAGATGGTAGTCGTGTCGTGAAACTGTATAGCGCCTACGCCAAATCTTGGGATTAGTTGCCAGAGCCAGGCTAACTGAGCCGTGTTATAAGCCGGGAAAACGCTATACCACGGCATAAACACCAGTAGTGATCATAGAGCATGTTAAGAGAGGCAGAAAGAATGTGTAAATACAGCTTTATCTGATCTCTAATAATACCAATAGATCCCAGAAATGATTTCGTCATAATACTAAACAGATATTGACGGGAAAACCCCCGTACATCGAAATACGTTTCACTGAAACGTTACAGAGTGATTTATAGCCCAGTTCGTAGTACGCATGCGGTGCGATGTGTAAGCGCGTCGCGTCATTTTCAAGTGGTCGAGATTTACTGCACGCTGCCCTTGAGACGTTATGTTGATATGGAAGGACGCACGGACGGACTGGAGCGGGCTATCGAGCACCTGATGTGCTCATTCACCCCATTTCCCCGTTGCTGGAGCTGCAGGTTCTTGTCTCGGCGGCGTTTCTCCATTGCTTCCTTATATCCTCCCTGATTTCATACAGAACCTTAAGATATCCCTAAGGTCGCCGTCCTCACATTATACCGCATTTGAGACAATTTCGTATGGGTATGATGTGTTGCTCGCTCATATTGCGTTCCTGTAAATGTGTTAGCCGGGAATTATCGTGTCTTGGGCATGTAAGCTACTAGAGAAAGCGGTTGGTGATAGTGAAAATCCGAATCGAGCTTCGGCATCCAGCTAATTTGGAAACTGATTTTATCCCTGCCCATCTTTCGTAATTTTTCTTTTGTATCCTCTATTTTTAACCCTTTTGACGTCAGGCGAAGGAATACCCCGTGCCCCGGACCTTAAGCAAAGGTATGTTTTAGGCACAAACCGCCTTACTGAGGTACCTTGTCCGAAGGTCGCCCGACTTCATACTTCAAGCTCCATGTAACATATATGATTCGCGCCAAAATTTAGTGCCGTGGTCTGCTACCCCCATAATTTTTACCTATTTTACTCTTATTGGGGCACTTCTCTCTAGGTGTTTCGCTGTTGTTACATTTGTGCTGTACAAGAGCCTAGGTTTTAATCTTCAATGAGGACTGCCGGGTGCGATCGTAAAGCTGTTTGTTCGTCCGGTCACGCTCTCGGTGGGAAACACGCCACGCTCTGTGGTTCACATGCGGACGTACCTTTATTACATTATGTGTAAGATAACCGCAGTATCCTTTAAATATTTATTATGACAGACATAGTTTGGAGGCGTGACTTCATTCCGATTTATTCTAAGTTTAATATTTTAAAACGGGTGAAACATTATAATTTGTATTTTGTAATAATGTGATATTCGGATTTATTTAGATTATAAATACACCAAAGGACCCAAATACCCCAAAGCATGACTAAGTCTCAATATTTCAACATATTTTTTTTTGTCTCTTATTGACTAGATCGCCATTAGCCCCATCTCCGGTGAATACCGTATGATAAAGCGTCATGTGATGTGTAATCAGTTTAATACAATAAGCGCCACTTGCGAAAACCAGGATTAGCCGACTAACTCAGAGTTAACTATCAACTTGAGTTGGCTAACGCCGGCGGCGATGCAAGTGGCTCTAAGCTAAGGGCCACTTGCATCACCCGGGGTTAGCCATATAACCCGAAGAAAAGCGTTTTTTTTTTATGGAATTTGACAGGTTAAATCCGGGTTAGCGGCTAACCCTGGGTGGTACAAGTGGGCCTAAGAGGCATTACTCGACCCACAGCGTAATTAGACCAATGACTTATCTAGAAAGACAAACTAGAGCCGCATCTATTAGCATTTATTCTGCACCGCCTATGTATTTGTTTCGGCCATATATATAGGTCACCCAAACTGCATAGCATAAAACGTTAATTTATTCTACATAATAACCTCCAAAACCCACCTGCTTAGGTCACGTAGACTTTTAGACGTTCGACAACCCACATCGAAGCCTACGTGGATAACAAAAATAAAATGAAGAAGGCTTTTTAAATATAAAATTAACCGTTAGCTTCCTATATTGTCCCCAACTTTTTCTCAAAAGTTTGTTTCTTTATTTTCAGTTCTCTTGAGCGAGACCATTCTACCAGACGACAACCTGGAAGACAAGACGCTGAAGATCACGGACTTCGGGCTAGCGAGAGAAGTGTACAAGACCACCAGAATGTCTGCCGCTGGGACCTACGCCTGGATGCCCCCTGAGGTATGCCCCTTACTTTTTGGACCTTACTTGAACCCTTACTTTTAGTGTCTATGCGTATTAGTCAGGTAATCACTTAGAAGGAAAGACGTAAATATTTGTTAGCGAGCGTACCTAATGTACGTTCAAAATTGCATGGGCAGTGCACTTATGAACGCGTGTGTACAATATCACCAGAATATGTGACATGGGGAAGCCTCCAGCGATAGGTGTGTATCCTGTCCTCTTCTTTCTTGAAAAGTGGTGCTTACATATCGTACGAGCTATCATTCGAACCCAAGATTTACAACACCACTGATTGACGGTCGAGCGCTTGAGCCATTTGGCAATAAATAGTTATATCTTCCAGGGTCTGCTTTTTTCTCTCAAGAATGTGTGTTAACAAAAAAAAACGTATGGCCCGGACACATGGGAAATCCAGCAGATGCTAGGCTTTTAGCTAACTGATTTTTATTTCCTCGCCAGATCATGCTTAATAACTCGCCCTTGATTATTTCTTTAAATTACAGTCAAAGTTTAAAATAAAGAAACTATTTTTCCTACAAAAACCGTACTGTAAAACTCCCAACTATGGTCGAATATACAAGTTATGGTGGGTTTATTAATTGAATTATGCATTTCATGGTCAACTTTAGTAAACATGAAAAAAAAATTCATAAAACCAAAAAATACACATTTATGCATCATTACATTTTGAAATTGTGTGTTCAGCGATGTGCACTTTTTAGTAAACGGTATATTTGTTAAATCGCTGCATGAGACGCAAGTTACTTCTAATGATCCAGCTAGATGTTTCAAATAACTAAGTACCTATCCGAGTTTGCCAGAGTCAAGTAGACTTAATCATGTGATCCTTATATCCGTTTATTATCTCTTTAGCCACTGTCTCGATCGGGCTCGTAATAATTTACGAGTTTTGCTCTGGCATTGGCGAATAGTTCGCTCAGTTCTGTTCTGATTTAGAGGCTCGGAGACTGGTAGCTGGATATATTTGTATCCAAAACAATCTTTATTGAACGTGGTCTCCTATTGAGCACACTTTTATTACGACTTGTGATTAGTATAGTTTATTTGTAACAATACCGCATTATAAATCGAAAGACCCAATACCGCATTGTTACATTTGCTGCTTGCAGGAATCTAACAAAATAGAGTAAATAGGTACGTAAGACGGCATTTTGGTTAAAAACTAAACAACCTAACCTAACCTAATTCTATTTACCGGTAATTTGATAAACGACTTACAAGCCTAATATTTACTTAACTAACACTATGTATCCTATGAAATGCATATTTATGCCTGCTGATAGTAAATTAAGATGATATCATTGGTATATCTGGAAAAGTCTTGGTCTATCAAATAGGTATCTATATTTATTATTAAGTACAGTGTACATTGACTTGCTTATTAAAAGAAATTAAGGTCCGACCGAGACCCCTTTTTTCTCGTCCGAGACCGAGACTTACCTAATTGTATTTTCGGCCGAGATTGAGACCGAGATTTTATAATAATATCCAGTTATTTTATTCTATATCTATGTGTAGAACACGACTAACACGATGTTTATTTATATTTATATCTTTAAACGTGATCTAAAGTTGTAAACACCACAATGTTCCGTACCATCGCCAACACTGTGAACTGAATTGACTATTAGTGTACCTTATTAGTACCACGTAAGGTCTACAAATGGTGGAAGTTTTGCGTGTTGTTGATAGGTACCTATTCCATCGCTCGTTATCAAGCACGGAGTAAATGAAGTTTACATTACGGCTAAATTGTTAGAAAACCAGTGTCGCAGGCAGTTTTTTTTTACTTAGGGGTCAAAATAAACTAGTCCAGGGCAGAGTTTTTTTTTTATTCTAGGGAGATGACTGACAGCGATATTAAAAAAGAATACATTATAACGTTGTCTGTGGTGTTTCATAATTATAAGACGTTCTCGCAGACGTAAAGCGTTGCTCCTATGGATTTTCATACAATATATGCACACTATTGTTTTTTCTTTAATTTCTATAGTTGGCATACCACCTGTCGATTTTTTTTGCGCTATTTTAGCTGTCGTAGAAAAACTAGCGTATACAACAGTTTATAATTGGCTCTTAAAAACTGTCGGGTCTATTATTAAAAACTCAAGTTTTAAGAACCCTTATTATATCACTGTTGCATAAACTACTATTTTAACCGCTAAATACGTCTGCGAGAAAATCTATGTAGCATATGCAACTTGTTGCTAATGCAGTGTAAAGCGTGCGGCGTCAAGTCACGCGTCTATAATATTTTTCTGGTCTGTTATAAGTTTGATGTTACTATACTTAGTACTCCGACCACTTAGGCCTTTCTACCATTGGGAGTAGGATCAAGTATAACAACAAGTTAATAGTGTGGTTGCTATAATGTACGCGTTTTGATTAGGTAATAAATCCGTAAGGTCAATGTCCACGACACTTACATTGGTGATGTAATATTCGTATTTAGACTATTTATCTTCTTGTTTACCATTTTCTGAGCATTTGCAATTGATCTCATTCAATCTAAATGTAGTGTATTAGTCTCAAGGCCAATTGTTTTAATCTTTTCAATACGTATAGGTATTTCTTTTTTTATTTATTAATGTCATCGGATTTAGGACAGTTGTCATTTAAAAAAAAACGGCCAAGTGCAAGTCGGGCTCGCGCACAAAGGGTTCCGTACCATCGCGTTTGCTGTATATGGAGTATATGCTTATAGGGAGCTCTCTCCCTTAAATATTTATTTTATTCTGTTTTTTAGTATTTGTTGTAGCAATAGAAATACCTACGTAATCTGTGAAAATTTCAGTTGTCTAAATATCTAGCTATTGGCATTGACGGAAAAACCTCTTTGTCACTCTAATATACAAGTGTGACAGAGACGGAGATACAAATCCGCAATGGAGACGGAGATACATATCCGCAATCGTTCGATTTTCGTGGTACTAGCCCTGGCGACAGACGGACGGCGGAGCCTTAGTAATAGGGTTTTACCCTCTGGCTATGGAACCCTAAAAATGCATCAAATAAGTAGAACTGACGTATCTAAACAACCGTATAGTGCCTCTTTGGCTAAATGAAGAATAAATATGGATTAAGTTGTTTACATTCTTGAAATCCCCTTACGAAATGCACTATTAGTGGAGTCATTTAAAAGTTGAAGTCACATTAAATGGACATCCAAATTTCTCTGTATGGGTTAATTCTTTATCGTATTGTATACCTAGCTGTGAAGTTATGATTCGATATCAGCTTCCGTTTTTTAGATATATGACTTTTTTTAAAATATTGTATATTTAGTAAAGAATAATTCGCACCGTGGAGATATCTTACACAGTGGGTTATGATGGTAATATTAATACAAGATTTAAATTTCTCCCGATAAAATATAAAATTGTAGTATTAATGACCCAAATTAAGTTTTATTTTTATTTTTATGCCTTAGAAATTCGCACAGTGGGAGAAAACAAATACAATATAATCTAACAGTAGTTTTAAGATGATCTTCGCGTTTTCTCCAAAGAGACTTCTTTATTTAAAGCGCAATAAGGAATTTTCGTTAACAAACACGAAATAATGCTATGCGCAGAAAATGGACATCTCTGTTCTTTTTGTAAGAAAAAGCGAAAATTATTGAAGAATAACATTGCATAAATTTCTCCACATATTACATACTATTTACACTATAGAAAATCGAAAATAACTTTTTCAGCAAACCAACGAAACGTAGGTGCTGCCATCTAGTAAGTTCCCCATATAACCGTAAATAAGCTTAATATAATGTAATAACGTAGGCTTAATAGGGAAGTATCTGATGATTATTTTATGTAAAAAAGGCTAAAATAATGTAAAACTAAGATTACTGCGTTATTAAAATATTTTAAGTTGTGTATTTTAGTTGTTTAAAACGAAACTTAAGTTGCTTGAAACGGAACTTTTTTGGAAAACTAATCACCGTCCGTTCAGTAATGTCATCATTTTAAGTTGTGTATTTTAGTTGTTTAAAACGAAACTTAAGTTGCTTGAAACGGAACTTTTTTGGAAAACTAATCACCGTCCGTTCAGTAATGTCATCATCGTTTGAAACAAAATTCATCTTGACAGCTATGTATTTGAAAAACAAGATTTCGAAGTAAAGAACTGTTCAATTTGTTCTTTGTAAAGTAGTTTATTTATTATAACTTATTTATATTTACCGTGCTAAGTTTACGAAACGTACATTTCCCTAAAAATAACTTTATAACAGTTTGGCTATGAAATCAGCAGTCTCATATTATACTGTTTCTGAAGTTGAAGTTCCTACTATCGGCAACTGAGACCGGCACCTTGACCCACTGAGCAGAGCCCAATAATTTTAAAATACTGATGTGAACAAGATGAATCCTCATCTAGGTACTACAGTTATGCCATCTTTAGAACGAGGCTGTTATCAAAGTCGTATCTCGGCGCAGGAAGTGGTAGACGGTGAGACAGGCGACCTAGCGATTTGCTGTGCGTGACAAATTAAACATGACGGCGAGTTGTCAAAAGCAAACTCACTCGGGACTTCGGGAGCATCAATTGAAAAAAGCTGGTTATCGAGTAACTGCAATCATTGGTGCAATCTTGTCTATGCCATGACTTTATGTCTAGTGAAGGTAAAATTGAATTATTTTAAGACTAATTGAAATTAAGGTTGTGATTGTTCAGTGATATCAATAACATGTTTCATGGGACCTATACTGACTGATAAATCTTTGCAATAAAATTTATTTCTAGGTGGGTGTAAACATGTGGCTGCTGTATTGTTCTGGTTGCATCAAATATCAGAAATGCTGTCAATAACCTCGGTACATGCCACTGGAAACTGTCAAAACATTCGTTGGTAAAGTCACTTGTGAAAGCTAAGGACTTTGGTCACATTCCAACCAATGATAGTTTTTCGCAAGTAAGTAATTTCCTACTTTATAAGCATATAAATTGTTTGTAACAACTTAACAGAGTAACTTAGTCCCAAACTAAGCAAGGCTTGTACTGCAGGTACATTTATAGTTACTAATATGTATAAGAACCTACATAGATGGCTTTAGTCATCACAAACAGATATGTTCTTTCTTATGATGATTCAATATATATATGTTCTATTTACAATACCTATAAGGCCTGACTGAACTATAACTTACGGATATTGCATGGCATGAGTGTTGGTTTGAAGTGCTTAAACATACCTGTTTATTTTTAGATGAACATATTGGGTGAATTAATAGAAGCAGTTCAGGATTGTTCGGTACTCCTAGGAAAATAATAGCAATACCAGCATGCACAATATCTGTTCATAAATGATCGGGGAACTCAACTCTCCCCAGTCACTTTTTAAATATTGACTATGGAAATGACAGGAAAAAATAAACATGGTTTTTAATTACACGAAATAACACCAGCCAAGTGCAAGTCAGACTCGCACCTGAAGGGTTCCGTACCATTATCTATAAAAACCTCCAAAAAAATGTTTGTTCATACTACTGATTTACCTTCCTTAAACAAATATTTTATGTGAGCAAAAACAACCCCCTATTATGAAATAGTATTAGGTATGTTACTCATTTGTTACTGATTTAGAGGTCGCTCAGATTGTTATCTTCTGCAATTAACAAATACAAACTAATTTATTTTCATACATGTCTGTACTGAAAAATTACTGCACTTTGAGCGACCTTTAAATGATGTTTAATTACTCTAAAAGTGGGCATAATTAGTTTATATGTGCCTATTTTGGAAAAAAAAACCTTGTGGAGAAGGAATATTCTCAACTTTTTTTTTTGGACCACCCTAATCATCATCACATCCTAAAAAAGTACTTTAGTACTTCTGATACTGGTAATAAAAGTGAAAATATGCCCAGAACAAAGTCATACAAATACAGTCAGTCAAACAATCTAGTGCTTTCCTTTTTTTTTTCTTATGACTGCTACTATCTATGTGCTGTTCCACCACTGTTAACTGACTATTTGTAATTCTTTTTGCAATGGCATAAGGTCTACCAATGGTCGCTTGAAGTTGTGGTTCTTTTATCTAACATATTTAATTAGTATTTAGGGAACTTATTAAACCTTTTTCGTTACAGATCCAACTACACCCAATAATAATGTGCTGTTTGATAAGGCCATTGTGTCTCTGTCTCTACTGAATGATGCGACAAGATTCTCTGTACTTAAATGCCATATTTCCAAATCTACAATATTACATTACCTAACTAGTGCGGTAAAACAAAGAAAGGCCGAGATCGCAGATGTTTGCGACCCGAGCTGCAAGCGAGGGACGTAAATATGCGATCAAGGGCTTTATTTATTACCTCACGTGTTAGGTACATCATTATATGCCTACACTTGGGCAGAAATCGGCTTTTTCAGTACGCGTAGCGTGCGGAAAAAGGCATTTTATGACCAGGTGTGGCATAAAATATTTATTATAATTTGGCCTGTCATAAAACAAGTCCTTATTAAGGGGTAAGCCACATATGTCGAGATTTAAGAGGGGGCAGAGTAAAATCAACGAAAACAGCAGTTGCCGTTAAGCGTCTCAGGGTCATAATTCTTCACAAAGATATACAAAATGTATGTTAACAGGTTCTCAAAGAGCATATTTACACCGCATTTTTCATAATAATCGAAAATAATGTATACTTTACTAAACACATCAACGCAAAAGTTCAGTAAACTTGTGAAAACATGTGTTAGCGTTAAACCTCTCCTGAAAAAAAATAGTACTGTATTTTTAGAAACATACTAAATACAATCTCAAGTATGTTAGCTAAACTGGAATTTTTATTTCATGCCAAAATACTCTTTGGTTATTTTATTATGATTTTTTGAAAATGCCCTCATAATCCGCCATACAAAATTACTATGGGATCTAGACGTTGAAATATAACAAGTGATCAACACCCAAAATAGCCAGTCTGCCCCGACCTCTCGAAGCGACACCACGTCTCGTTGCGGAGCTATTTAGCCTTGAGATATATTGTGTACGTATACTGTGCTACACGAGTGGCAAAATCGGGTAAGGCTATTTTGTTATTTTTACGTGCTTCTGAAGAATAATATTTTACCTGCTTGTTTAAGGCAAATAAAATCTAATTTGTCTAAACTAGTACTTGAACCGCGTAAATGTGATGGTGTCAGGGAAAAGGGACCTTATTGTCGGTGGCGCTTACGGCGATATGAGCGATATCCGTATACGAATTTCGTTCATAACGCCGTAAGCGCCACCGACAAAAAAAAGGTCCCTTTTCCCAGAGAACGTCACAAATAATATCCAAGGTCTGATGATGGAGCAGAAAGGTGTCAACCGGTACCCAGGAACCAGTTGATGGAATACCTTCGTGTTAAGACTCGTTGGTTTTGTTTTGACGAGCACTTGGGCTATACATGGTGTCCAAGGTCTGATGATGGAGCAGAAAAATGTCAACTGGTACTCAGGAACCAGTTGATAGAATACCTTCGTGTTTGGACTCGTTGGTTTTATTTTGACGAGCACTTGGGCTATACATGGTGTCCAAGGTCTGATGATGGAACAGAAAAGTGTCAACCGGTTCTCAGGAACCAGTTGATAGAATACCGTCGTGTTTAGACTCGTTGGTTTTGTTTTGACGAGCACTTGGGCTATACATGGTGTCCAAGGTCTGATGATGGAGCAGAAAAGTGTCAACCAGTACTCAGGAACCAGTTGATAGAATACCTTCGTGTTTAGACTCGTTGGTTTTGTTTTGACGAGCACTTGGGCTATACATGGTGTCCAAGGTCTGATGATGGAGCACAAAAGTGTCAACCGGTTCTCAGGAACCAGTTGATAGAATACCTTCGTGTTAAGACTCGTTGGTTTTGTTTTGACGAGCTCTTGGGCTATACATGGTGTTCAAGGTCTGATGATGGAGCAGAAAAATGTCAACTGGTACTCAGGAACCAGTTGACAGAATACCTTCGTGTTTAGTCTCGTTGGTTTTGTTTTGACGAGCACTTGGGCTATGCATGGTATCCAAGGTCTGATCATGGAGCAGAAAAATGGCAACTGGTACTCAAGAACCAGTTAACGCAATTCCTACGTGCTTGGGCTCATTCGTTATATTTGTACGAGCAGTACGGAATAGCTTAAGGAAGACTATAATATGTAAAAAAACTAAAGCATTTATTTTTGAATACTAAGTGTTTTGTAACAAAGTATTATTTAAAAAAAAACTTTTATCGCTGAGTGTACTTTTCTTTGAGTGTGCCAATTCCTTTCTACTAGAATGTGAAAGTGCTCGTCAAAACAAAACTAACAAGTCCAAACACGAAGGTGATCCATCAACTCGTTCTTGAGTTCCGATGACCTTCTTTCTGGTCCATCATCAGACATTGACAACATAAGAATGTCAAAGTGCACGTCAAAACATAATCAACAAGTCTAAACACGAAGGTGTTCCATCAACTCGTTCTTGAGTTCCGATGACTTTCTTTATGCTCCATCATCAGACCTTGACAACATTAAAATGTCAAAGTGCACGTCAAAACAAAACCAACAAGTCCAAACACGAAGGTGTCCCATCAACTCGTTACTGAGTTCCGATGACCTCCTTTTTGCTCCATCATCAGACCTTGACAACATTAGAATCTCAAAGTGCACATTAAAAACAAAACCAACAAGTCCAAACACGAAGGTGTTCCATCAACTCGTTCTTGAGTTCTGATGACCTTCTTTATGCTCCATCACCAGACCTTGACAACATTAGAATATCAAAGTGACTGTGCTTGTCAAAACAAAACCTGTGAAGCTATCCGTCCATGTTGAGAGAGATAGCAAATGTGACGTTTTCAGGGTAAAGATACCATATTGTTGCTTATTGATAAGGTGCTTCTGTCATAAGGAATCACTAGGAAATGAACCTTATCAGCTGGCGACAATGTGGTACCTTTACCAAGAAAACGACACAATTTTTTAACGATTTCATAATATGTGACGTTTTGCGGTGAAAGGTACCTTATGGACGATCCGCGCTTACGCTGATAATAAAGACGCTGATACTAATGCGCTGCTACGTGACGTAAGCGCCGACCGTCCATATGGTACCTTTAGCCGTAAATAGCCACATATGAAATCATAAAAAATGTGCTTGTATTTAGAAAAAGGCACTTTGCCATTCTGCCGGTTGTCGATAAGGCGCGAATGTCATAAATATTAGTTTAGAAATGAACCTTATCAACAACCGACAGAATGGTACCTTTCTTTAGTACTAAATACAAACACAAATATTAAAATAGTTTGGAAAAACCAAACAAATATTAGGTGAATTCATACAATATCAGTATCAAAGGGTTATTATAACAATGAGGAATTCTAAGTTATGATGACGTGCCGGTGTAGTATTGTGCGTGGGCACGCACACAGATAGCGAGCAGCGCGGGGCCGCTAAATGCCTATTTCGTGTCCGCGGCAAAAACTCTGCCCCCTCTTAAGCGTTTCTTGTATGGAATTTGACAGTTTAACTCGGGGTTAGCGGCTAGGGCCCTGGGTGGTGTAAGTAGGCGTAAAAAGAATAACTTTATCCCATTCACATGTTAAAAGAACCAGGTCTAGTTTTTGTTTTAATTGTAAGAATTGTAGTTTAGTTCTGTTTTTATTTTTCATGGAAAGTGGATTGCCTAGAGATACATAACCTAATCAAAAGCTCCCAGATCCCTATTTAGTTAATGGTACTTAACACACAGAAGGAGGTTTAGCCAAGTTAGGTACTTATAAGTATACATAGGTATAAATACAAATTAAGTCTTGGGAAAATAAAACCACATATTATGTAGCATAAATATATTGTTTTTATTCAAAGTGATCCTTTTTAAATGTAGGGTAAGTATACCTACCACTTAATAACATTTTTCATCACGACACGAGGAAAGTACAAGCAGTAAAATATTAGGTATTTACAAATTATATCAAATTAATGCTACTTTATACATTTAACTTTCTAAGGGCCACTTGCACCACCCGAGGTTAGCCACATAACCCGGATTTAAACGTTTTTTTGTATTGAATTTGACAGCTCAACGCTGGGTTAGCGGCTAACCCTGGGTGGTGCAAGCGGGCCTAAGAGCAAGTTCAATATACTTTCTTACTTAAACCGAGTCTTCCACTCCTCTGGTCTAATTGTGATAAGTTGTACAAACAACTGTATGAATTTGTTTTTGCTCATTGTAAATCAGTAGTAAGAACGAACATTTTTTGGCAGTTTCTATAGATAATGGTACGGAACACTTTGGGTGCGAGTCCAACTCGCACTTGGTCGGTGTTATTTTGTGTTATTAAAAACCATGTTTATTTTTTCCTCTTTTATTTTCATACTTAATGTTCATACAAAAAGTGACTGGAGAGAGTTGAGTTCCCCAATCATTCTTGAACAGATGTTGTGCATGCCGATATTGCTATTATTGTCCTAGGAGTACCGAAGAATTCTGGACTGCTTCTATTAATTCACCCAATATGTTCACCTAAAAATAAACAGATATGATTTAAGCACTTACAACCAATACTTATGTCATGCAATACCAGTAAGTTATAGTTCAGGCCCTATATGTATTGTAAATTAGAACATATACTTTGAATCATCATAAGAACATATCTGTTTGTGATGACTAAAGCCATCTATGTAGGTTCTTATATAAATTATAACTATGAATGTACCTGCAGTACAAGCGTTGCTTAATTTGGGACTAAGTACTTTGTTATTTATTTATCGTATGGATTTTACACACTGGTATTTTACATCAATAATAACATAATATACATCTAACATCTGTTAAACTGTCAAGAACAAATTATATGCTTATAAGCAGACATAGGAATCGGTTAGGCAAATTTTCTTAACAGGTAAGGACTTCCTATATCAATAAACTCAGTTATCGACGCTACTTCTATATACTAGTGATCACTCGAAATTTTTGCTTGTAAAAGTTGTTTTTATCAAAAGCTTAAAAATCAAATTAAATAATAGCTCAAGTTTTTTCTTCTTTTATTAAAACAGTTTTAGAAATTTTACTCCTAACAATATATTTCTTTATGAATGTCCCATCTACTATTGTTAAAGTTAACAACCAGAATTTGTTGCATATTTACGGGCATTAAAACCATCTTCGTCTTGGCTGATAAATCCTATTTTAAAGTGCAATAGGTATTACACGCTCCCTTTATATAACCTTGCGATTATTTAAAATATGTTAAAAAACACACAATGTTGGGGGAGATCACTGGTATATAAAGGAACATTGATAATTGAGTTTATTGATAATGGAAGTCCTTTTCTGTCATAAAATTTGCCCCACCGATTCCTATGTCTGCTTATAAAGTAGAAAATTACTTACTTGCCAAAAAGTATCATTGGTTGGAATGTGACCAAAGCCATTGCCACACTCTTAGCTTTCACAAATGACTATATACCATCACATGTAGAAAGATTTGACATTTTCCAATAGTATGTTACCAAGGTTATTGACATCTTTTCTGATCTTCTATGTAACTAGAACAATAGGGCATCCACATGTTTACATCCACCTAGAAATAGCAAATATTTTATTGCAAAGATGTATCAGTCGGTATAGGTGCCATGAAACATGTAATTGTTATCACTGAACAATTTTTACCTTCACTAAACATGCAGTTTTGGCATAGACAAGATTGCACGAACGCCTGGTTCTAAAGGCATAACTGTAGTAGATGAGGATTCATCTTGTTCACATCAGTATTTTAAAATTATTGGGCTCTGTTCAGTGGGTCAAGGTGCGGGTGTCACTTGCCGATAGTACTTCAACTCCAGAAACAGTATAATATGAGACCGCTGATTTCATAGCCAAACTGTTATAAAGTTATGTTTAGAGAAATGTACGTTTCGTAAATTTACCACGGTAATGATAAATAAGTAATAATGAATATTAACTACTTTACAAAGAATAAATTGAACAGTTTTTTTTCAGTTTCAAGGTTAATTTTGTTTCTATTTTATCAAATTGACAAGCTGTCACAAGCCGTTACTGAACGGTGATTGGTTTTTAAAGAACGTTTCGTTTGTAGTAACTTTATTGAATATATTTTGCTAAAATACACAACTAAAAATATTTTAATAACGCAGTAATCCTAGTTTTATAGTATTTTAGCCTCTTGCATCTAAAATAATTATAAGAATCTGAAATGCAACTTCCTTATGTCAAATTTTTAAATTATAATTTTACTGATTCCATTACAACTTTACTCCAATACCAATAGTGATTATAATTGTGTAATGTAAGGTAAATTTAGCCTGGCTATCTGGCTATGTAGTTATTAGTGAATTAACTATCACTGACTATCAACCGCATCGCACTCTCTAATCGAAAAGACGTTGATGTGAAAGAGATGGAGATATAGAAGTCGATTACCGTACTTTGTATCGTGAATGGACACCTACACGCCTACCACGAACATCGAAAATTAGCATTGACGGGAAAACCTCTTTGTCTCACCAATATGCAAGTGTGACAGAGATGGAGATACAAATCCGCAATCGTTCGATTTTCGTGGTATAGGCCCTACCTGTGAAATCTCGCGCGGGTAATACAAATAGCTCAGGATTCAAAATATGATTTTATTCATACAATATTATAGATAGCTGAGAGATTTTTTTGTTTTGTACTTACATGTTTACGAGATTTTATAAAACACAAAAAAATCCATCTGTCCATATACTCTACGCCGCTAGTAATTTTTTTAAGCTTAAATTGTTAACAAAAAAAATATGGAATACTTTATGGCGGAGATTTTTGTGTATTGACATTGTAAATAAATATATCTTAATTGTCATATATTTAATATATATAAGTTGCTGGTAATATTCTTCGTAAACCAAAAACTAAGGTTTTAAAATTTTGTGGAAAGGAGGGTAAAGAGGTAAACCTGGAGAAAACTAAAAATATATAATAAGTGATTATGTGATATTACCATGGTATAAAATCTTCACAGTGCGATTTATTGTTTTCGTATTTTTTTTCGATGGAATTATTAATTCGAATTTATTACTATAATAAAGATATTTTTGAGGAGATTTCTACACATTTATTATATTCGTAGCAGAGGTAATCACGTGTCATGATTTCTCCACAGTGCGAATTAATGTAGATTTTTCATATAAGTCAAACTGTGCTTCCCGGACTATATAGTTGACCGAGTTAGGTGGATCTCACATGGGATGCGATTCGCACCGTACGCCGATGTGCAAGGGGGATAGCGCTGTACACGCGCATAGCTTTGTCCCACTTACACACCGGAGTGCGGTCCAGAGTGACGTCCCGCCCGCTTGCCCCGATCTGGCGTCACTCCTTGGGCAGCTAGAGGCCTTCTCTAAGTCCCGAATAAAACAAAACAAAAAAAAGTCCCGCCCGCTTTACTTATTGTTGGTGGCAAAAAACCCACATAACTAATATCACCTAAAAAGTTTAGATAATATCCCGTAGGTTGATGAACTTTCCGAGACTATTATCAGAAGGCGTGACATGATAACGTGTAGATAATTTTGCTAACCTCGTGTAGACCTTGAACCGTGAAACTGTGGTCATTATACTTTGTAAAGTTTGTAATGGGCTCATACTCTGGCCTCAATCAGCTTATAAGAAACTTTCGGTAGTATTATAATTTTAATTCATAATATTCCTTGACATGACGGTTTTTGGTCTGGAAAAGAAATAGCCACTGGTTTGTGAATTTTACTATGGTCAATAAGATTCAATCACCTCTATTCTCTTATTATTGTCAACTAGCGACCCGCCTAGGCTTCGCACGGGTTATTATTATACATTAAACCTTCCTCTTGAATCACTCTATCTATTAAAAAAAATCGCATCAAAATCCGTTGCCCAGTTATAAAGATTTTAACATATGTATGCTTAAATCTTTAAAACTACTCAACGTATGCATGTCTATATGTATGAATCCAGACAGCGGGAAGCGACTTTGTTTAATACTATGTAGTGATAACAACACGACACCGCAATACAAATTGATATTTAGCAACATTCTTCACACTGTTCGAATCAAACATTGGGGAGACGTTTGGAAAAATGTACGCTCTAAATCCAATACCATGTTAATTAATTCTTTCGATTGGCATCATAAAAGTAGGGCTGATTTTTTTTTTCACATTTAAGTTGGTCGCATCAGAAACACAGAACTACTCTCCAGAACCGGTATCGAGGATGTGGGTAGGGAAGCCGCTAAACTGAAGAACTGGGCAGGACATGTCTGCCGAATGCATCCCGAACGCTGGGCAAAAATTATTACAGAACAGAATGGACCCCACAACAAGGTCGAGGCAGAGGCAGACCAAAGAGGAGATGGCGGGACGATCTAGACACATTTACGGGGAGTGACGGGAGTGTGCACACGACAGAGTCGATTTTCGAGAAAGAGGGGAGGCCTTCGCCCAGCAGAGGGACACTTAACAAGGCTAAAAAAAAGTTGGTTCGATTCCTAGACGAAGCAAGTAATTATAAGAAAATCTTTGAATGCAGAATTACTAACTTTTAAAAGTAACATAAAGTCTTATTTCAGCAAAACATAAAGTCTTATTTTAAGGTACTTTCCCTTCAGGTCCCATAGTCTTGGGACGCCCTGTATATGTGTCGCTTAACTTCAAACCTGGGTAAATCTATTCGACCCTCGCAGCAAATATCTACCTTGGGCATCACCTTTTCTTAAGAGGCCACAGTGGTCAAATTGTTATCATTCGGACGTCTAGATCTCAATATTGATAACAATTAGATACCAGATATTGACATACATAAAACTTCAACATATTTCTTTCAAACTGGTAAACGTGAACTAGGTGACTTTACAGTCAACGTACCAATCTGTTCAATTGACGACACCGAACATACTTTTATAACTTGTATTTTGCGACGATATAGAATTGAGGCGTCCCCGCAAGGTGGACTGATGACCTGGTGAAGGTCGCAGGAGTCCGCTGGATGCGGGTGGCGCAGGACCGGTCATTGTGGAAATCTTTGGGGGAGGCCTATGTGCAGCAGTGGACGTCTGTCGGCTGAAATAATGATGATGATGATGATTATAGAATTGACAGTTGACAGTGACACGTTAGCAATTCCGCCAACTGTTAGCGTCTATCATATAGTCCGTGCGTCTCGGTTCACGGCCGCCCTGTCAGATTTCGATCTGTTCGGAAATGGGATTATTATTCAAGTCGGCTCGTGGGAGTCGACGCCTATCGCAATGCGCACACGCAGTTTTGACATTCACGCGGGTAGCTGTGCAATGTACTTACAAGTATTGTTACTCGAGCCTGCTTAAGAATTTGAAATGGTATTGAATGTTAAAAAAGGGTTTTTTTTTTAATCTTTAAGGACGTGATACTAGTATGCTGTCAAAAAATGAGAAATAAATCTCGTAACACACGAATAATGGTGGAAAGATATTAACTGGCGTCGGTCGGTTAGACCGTGTAGACGATGACGAGGAACGTTGTATACAACTTATTATATAAATATAGCTATCTTCCCGTACCACGTAAAGCTGCTGATTTACCACGAATCACTTCTTTCGTTCGTTTGCCTATTTCTCTCTTTATCGCTCTTGCGTATTCGACGCGTAAAGAGGCAACAGCATTTAAAATTTCTTCGAGGAACGTTTACTTATCGAAAGTTCTGAGAAATCTGAGTGTGCACAATACATAAAATAAATAAATATTATGGGACAATCTTACACAAATCGATCTAATCCCACAGTAAGCTTAATATGGCTTGTGCTATGGGCTTATGGGTACTAGATGACGATACCTATATGTAATATTTAGATAGATATAAATATTTAAATATATAGAGAACGTCCATAACTCTGGATTCTCTGGAACAAATATTCGTGATATACACACAAATAAATGCCTTGACCAGGATTCGAACCTGGGACCTCTAGCTTCGTAGGCAGGGCCACTCCCAACTAGGCTAGGAGGCCGTTACATACATTTAAAGATCAGTTTAATCACTTTATAATGATATTAAGATGCTAAACATAAATCCACAAAATTCCAAATGATATCATCTGCATATCTTGTACTTGACTTTGATAGTATTAATAGAAGTTTACATACGGGCAATGCAATTGCCTTCTCGGTATCGCTCTGACGTGGACGTGTCGAATGCCGTTATCTGTATGTCGTCATTCGTACAATGTGTACGTAAGTTAATTGATCGGAAGCAAAATGCATTTATATGCAAGCGGACATAATTATGTAGGTACATATTGATTTTGTCTTAATTGCTTTTATGTTTTGAAGTAAAGTGCTCATTATAGTATAGTCTTGCCGTAGAGCGCTGGCGGTCCGATTATTGCGACTTTTAATCCGAAAGTCGCGGGTTTAAACCCCGATGAGTTTTTCGGAAGTTATGTACGAAATATTTGATATTTACCAATAGCTTTTCGGTAAAGGAAAACATCGTAAGGAAACCGGAATAATCCCAATAAGGCCTTTACCGTCTGGTCTCAGACGGACGTTGTCGTAAAACTAGCGCTTCCACCAAATCTTGGGATTAGAACTTTTTTTTTTTTAGACTTTGGGATCTTGGGAACTTTGTATTTCTTTTTTATCCAGTTTTTGTTTATCTTGCATTTGTACAATAAAGTGTTCTACTACTACTACTACTACTATTAGTTGCCAAAGTGGACCCAGGCTCAGGCCGTGGCATAAGCCAGGAAAACGCTAGGAAGAAGATGAATCTCGCGGGAAATACGTAACAGTAGGTATCACATCCAGGTCCAGACTTTGCAGGCAGGGTCACTATCCTAAACCAACTAGGCTAAATTGACCTTTAAAAGTAACAATATTATTATTTACTCTACCACCCAAAGACCCCGGGGCTGTGTATCTAAGTACTTTTTTTATATTGCACAATCGATTGAGAACTTTAGGCACAAATTTGAACACCTGAATTTTTTTTTCATCATATTGGTCGTGTTCCCGACGGAAGCGGGAATTTCCAGTTCTCGCTCTATAAAATCAGTACAACAGTACAAATTATGACACGTATATTAACAGTGTCCACCCCAATTTCCAGGTTATAAAGAACTCCACCTTCTCCCACGCGTCCGACGTGTGGTCGTACGGCGTGCTGCTCTGGGAGCTGCTGACCGGGGAGACGCCTTACAAGGGGATCGACGCGCTCGCCGTGGCGTACGGCGTCGCCGTCAACAAGCTGACGCTGCCCATACCAAGCACGTGTCCTGAGCCGTGGCGGAAGCTTATGCAAGGTAAATTGACGAATTAAATCACCAAAGCAGTAATCTGCGTCATCTATGGCGAGGATCGGTGTTGTGACGGGACGCCTTTCCCCTTTACATACTTTCTCCCTCAATGAGAGTACTCCCTGTGTGGGGAACCCCCCCCCCCCCCTGGCAGGATATTTGCAGCACCGGTAAGAAAACCTCTGAGTTCTCCAAGAGATCGCTTACCGTTGCCCACAGGAAGCACCGTCCAGCCAGACCCTTCCCTTTTTCCCGGATCAAGAAAAATGACAGACTCGAGGAGGTTTCCCGTTGTAGCTCCCCGAATGAAAAGAACCTAGCTTTACGACGCATCACAACGTTTCCACTAGAAGATCATATTTTGGCCAAATTGACAATCGAGGTAAATAAATTGAGGAACTGCAATTTATAAGGTTCCGCTGCAGTATCTGACAGCTGATGTCGAGCACGCGGTCTATGCCGCTGAGAAACCAAGATGTGGAATAAGGAGTATATTTCTAATCCTATTTCATACTTTATCTTTCTTTGACAGCTTTCAATATCGACTTAATTTTGATCATCACATTCCCAATTAAGGGTTAACTATGAAGGTGCCCGTCGTGTTATATTAAAATTACGGATAACACTAACGTATTTTTGTCACTATGCGCGACAGGTTTAGGACATCTTAGGATGCCATTATCAAGCGTCAACAACCGTGCGCGACAACGCGTGCGAGCTGACTGAGCTTCTTCTTGCCGCGCGCAGCGCCCTTGGTGATGGATTTGCGCGCCTGGTTGAGGATGATCCGGCCTTAGTCCTGGACCTATACCACGAAAATAAAAAATGATGATGATGATTGATGACTCGGAAATGATGTGTGATGGAAAGCGGTCACCGTAGCATATAGACGCCTGCAATTCCAAGGGTTTCACATGCGCGTTGCCGAACCATTAAAACATTTTACACTCCTTTCTTGATGCATTAATTTGAAACGAAATTTTCTCTTCAAATCTTCTGTATGTCTCTAATATCCTTGTAACCTCACGTTAAAATTTGTTTTTACCCACACCTTTTTCATCTTGGCTTTTCCCAGAGTCGTTGGGAAACCCCTTAAACACACAAGAGGTCAAAGCCGCTTGCGTGCTGTTTCTGCAACCCACCAAATCTCTAAAAATTGTCAGTAAAGCATAAATTAGCAATATAATATGTAGTGGAAGGACCGGATTGTGTGTTTGTTGCAGGGACCGGACAACCCTTTCCTCGCTAAAAGCCTTTCAAACGGCGTCCCTTTAAAACGACTTACCCAAAATAAGACTTAGCCGTTCGAACAGCTAGCCCATACATTTGACTAGCCCTTACCAAAATACTGACCGAACAATAAAGCTAGCCCTTTGCAATTGCTTACCGCTAACCTATACGTCTTGTTACCCTTATATAAGGGTTACCCTTATAATTAAGCGCTTTTTATAAAGCTTTCCCTTTGGCAATTTCATTCTTTATGAGGATGCCGCCAAACAGCGGCAGCCAATCAGCATCAGTTATTGAGTATCTGCTCTAAGTAGGTAACTATTTCGTTCGGTGTAGCACATTTTTGGTTTACATTTACATTCGCTGTTTTTCTTCCAATTCGTCTGTCGTCCGTCGCGCTACTCGCGCTATTTGAATGTTTTTAATCGACTTCGAGAATTCGACGGAGACGGTTATGTACATATCTGTTTGTATATTCAACCGACTTCAATATTCCTAAAGGAGGAGGTTCTCAATTCGGCTGAATTTTTATTATTATTATATTTATTTTTTTAATGGATGTTACCTCAGAACTCCCTCATTACTGAACCGATTTAAATTATTTTTTAGTTTCTTAAAGTAGATGGTTCCAGGTTGGTTCCGTTTTTTTCAAAATCCATTTCTGATGATGGGATCCATGAGGAACTGAGGGAACTCCTCAAATTTGAAAGGTACATGCATAGTCATTTGGGTATTTTCTTGAGAACCTCGAGCATTTCTTTACAAAACCTACCAGTTTGGTGGAGCAGACCTGATGATGACGACCACGGATGTCAAAGAGGAACTGCTCTATAATTCGCGGGCCCCAGCTGTATCATTCATCTTTTGTTTGTTACGAAATGCCTTCGAGGTAGTCCTATTTGATTTTAATTATATTTCGATGATCCATCATCATGAGGAATTAATGGAGCTGATGCTGAACCCTGGCAGTACCTCATGGAACTCAGGTTTGGTAAAACTTACGAGAGTTCTGTTTTCGTCATTCAACTCGTATTAACGATCAATTAGGGGAACAGTTCTCAAGATGGAGCTGATGCTGAACCCTGGCAGTACCTAGTGGAACTCAGGTTTGGTGCAACATAGGCGAGTGCTGTTTTCATGATTCGATTCATATTAACGAGCCATTCAGAGGGCAGTTCACAAGATGGAGCTGATGCTGAACCCTGGCAGTACCAAGTGGAACACAGGTTTGGTGCAACATAGGCGAGTGCTGTTTTCATGATTCGATTCGTGTTAGCGAGCAATTAGGATAGCAGTTCACAAGATGGAGCTGATGCTAAACCCAGGTAGTACCTAATGGAACTCAGGTTTGGTGCAACATAGGCGAGTGCTGTTTTCATGATTCGATTCATTTTAACGAGCAATTAGGAGAACAGTTAACAAGATCGAGCTGGTGCTGAACCCTGGCAGTACCTAATGGAACTCAGGTTTGGTGAAACATACGCGTGTGCTGTTTTCGTTAATCGACTCATGTTAACGAGCAATTAGGAGAGCAGTTCACAAGATGGAGCTGATGCTGAACCCTGGTAGTAATAAGTTTTAAATACGATTTGAGAAAAATTTAACAAAATAAAAACATAAATTAGCAATAATTCGCTTACTTTAATAGCTTAGTCCAATTGAAGTCGGTTTTTTTTTTCTTTAAAATTATTTTTTAAATGTATGTTCACCGATTACTCCTAGCTCCATCGTCCGATTAAGGTGTTTTTTTTTACGAAAGGTTACCTCCAATTTAATTAAGGGAACTCCTCAATTTTCAAATGCACATGTATGATGATTACGGTGTTTTCTTAAATAAATGAAGGAATTTCATGCGAAAACCATAAATAGGTAAGGTAGACCTGATGATGAAGACCAGGGATGACAAGTGTAACTTAGGATACATTAGCCGATAATTCTGAGCTCCGTCGTCCAATTCGAGCAATTATTTTTATGTGAGAAAAGAGTCACCTCCAAATTGATCTGGTAGCAATTCGGTGCTGATCTGATAATGAGGTTAATGAGGAATTAAAGGAACTCCTTAACTTTCAAAGGCACGTTTATAGTGATTTCGGTATTTTCTTAAGTAAATGAAGCAATTTCTTGCGAAAACCATAAATTTGGCCAGGTAGACCCGATGATGGAGACCAGGGATGACATGTGGAACTTCAGATACATAAGACGATAATTCCGAGTTACCTCGTCCAATTTGAGCAATCTTTTTTTAGTCGAAAAGAGTTGCCTCCTAGATGGCCCATGTAGGATATTGGTGCTGATCTGATGATGGGATCCGCGAGGAATTAAGGAAACTCCTCAATTTTAAAGGCACATGTTTAGTGATTGCGGTCTTTTCTTAAGGAAATTAAGCAATTTCTTGCGAAAATCATAAATTTGGGACGATAGACCTCATGATGCAGACCAGCGATGGCATGTTGAACTTTAGATACATAAGCCGATAACTCCGAGCTCCGTCATCCAATTTGAACAATTATTTTTTTGTTAGATAAAAGTTACCTCCAAGTTGGTTCCATAAGAGCTTGGTTCTAATCTGATGATGGAATCCATGAGGAATTTAGGAAACACCTCAATATTCAAAGGCAAATTAGCAATTTTGGTGTTTTGTTAAGTAACATAAGCATTTCCTTCCGGAAAACTATAAATTTGGTGCAATATACCTGATGATGAAGACCAGGGGTGGTATGTGGGACTTTACATAGGTACTTAAGCTGATAATTCCGAACTCTGCCGTCTGATTTGACTATTTTTTTCTATTTATTAGTAGTACTGCGTTACTCATACTAGTACTACTTACCAACTAAAAAAGAAAGATTAAACTTTTTAACAATAAATTAAAACCGACTTCAAAAAATGAAAAATAAAATGTATTAATTTTTATTTGCTGTAAGGTTTGGAAAGGATGAGTAAGCAAATACATGAAGGTGGTCTATCGACTGATACGTTTGAAGTCGGTGCCAAGCAAAATAAACACACTTCTGGCAATAATAAAACTCAGCGTTCTCTCTGAAAAATAATAAATATGATATGATGACGTTAATGCCATGCATGCCTACATAAAATGTTGTCAATGTTGTTCCACTTTGCCATCCCTGGTCTTCATCATCAGGTCCATTCCGCCAAATTGATGGTTTTCGTAAATATATGCTCGAGTGTCTTAAGAAAACAGCCAAATAATCATGCATGCGCCTTTCAAATTTGAGGAGTTCCATCAGTTCCTCATGGATCCCATCATCAGAAATTAATTTTGGCCAAGCTGGAACCATCTACATTCAGATAAAATAAGAATTTTTAAAATCGGTTCAGTATTGACGGAGTTCTGAGGTAACAAACATCTAAAAATAACACACAAGAATTGAGAAACACCTCCTATTTGAAATTTAAAAGTCGGTTGAAAATTAAACCTTATTTCATCTATTGCGGCTTCTACCACTCGGAAGCGGGCGAACATCAAAGAGTGCCGCCGCTGACTACGATCGCTTGCTATCATGTACGAATAAATGTGCGTTTTATGCACAAGGTAGACGGTTTAAATTAGCACGCCTTTACTATAAGGGTAGCCCTTTATAAGGCTAACCAATATGCAAGGTATTGGTGAGCGAGTCATAAGGGTTTCATAAGGGTATTGGGATATTGATTACTCATAAGGGATACCGCTAAGATAAGGGCTTTAAAAGCAATATGAAAGGGTTTTGTCGCGTAAGGGTATGGTGAGTTAAGCCTTATTAAAAACTCATACAAAACCCTTTATAAGGGATAGCGGGCCGGTCCCTGGTTTGTTGTCGTAGCGGCGTACGAGTTGATAAGGTTTGATAGTGCATTTCAAGGTCTCCACTAGGAAATGTGATGCAAGCGGGTTACATGCGCCGCATGGATATCTATACAGGAACGGGCCCTGTATTGATATCCAACTGGGATATAATCAAGGTTAATAGTTACACGAATATAATGTAATATTATCTCTTTGTTTGCACACTCGAGTCCAATCTCCTGTTTCTCCATAGTATCCTGTTTGTATGTATATTTGTGTGTTTGTTCGACGATATTGTTGATCGCTTCGTTGTGAAATTAGGGAGGTTAGATGAGATAAGTATACTATTTAAGTTCAAATATGAGCTACATTGTTCAAGGGGTCGTTACCGTTCGGGGAAACTACAAGTCAAATTGCTATCAAATTCGTAAAATCATAGTAAGTGTCCCTAATTGGTTGGCCACCAGAGTATGCTTAGCTGTTCCGGTGCAGGGTTCTCAAATCTGGAGCAGAGCACATCTGGGGAAGTACCTCCACCTTACAGAAAACAGCAGTTTAATATAGTGTTGTGTTTCTGTTGGTGAGTAAGTTCGCCAGAGCTCCAAGAGGATTCACTGTGTTGACAGCTGGGGACCCACGGAGCAAAGCTTGCCCCTTTAGCTGTCAACACAGCGAATCCTCCTTTTTTTAAGGGTCGAAAACGCGCATGTACGCCCTGGAGTTGCAGGCGTCCATAGGCTACGGTGACCGCTTACCATCAGGCGGGCCGTATGCTTGTTTGTCAAGACCCAAAGAAAAGGGTGAATTCTCAGGCGTTGTGGTTCGTTAAGCAGAAGGGCTTACACCTGGTTTGATACGGGCATTGAGGTTTAGCCGGCAACGACAGCGTGATGCTGACGTACCCCACAGACTCCACCATATAAGCTGAACCAGGAGGATCAGTTCCTACCTTTATAATTACTCTTAACACATCCTTTTTCTCGCAGTCACTTTTTCCGAATTCTTCCAGTAGTACTGCTGCCTGGAGTTACTATAAGAATCAGAAATAAGTTTTATCTTGTTGTTCGCAGCATGCTGGGACTCAAGCCCGCGCTCGCGGCCCCTATTCCCCGAGATCCTGGTCCAACTGGAGCACATCAGACAATCCGAGTTCACCCGAGCACCCCACGAGTCATTCCACACGATGCAAGAGGACTGGCGCGTCGAGATCGAAGAGGTTCTGCGGGAACTGAGGAGGAAAGAGAAGGTAAGCAACTGGGACAGTTCCTGACTTCACCCGAGCACCTCTCGGGTTGAGTCCTTGCTGGAGGAGTGGCGCGTCAAAATCAAGGAGGTTCGACGGGAACTGAGGAGGCAAGAGAGGATAAGCACCTTGGAGAAGCAAAGGGAGGTTTAAAGGATAAATCTGAATAATAGGTTAAAGATAAACTGGGCAATATAGTAACAGCCTTACTGCGAGATACTCAAACTTTACTTTAGTGCTTACTTATAAAATTCACTGCCTTGTACAAGACTCGAACACAAATAGCCGATTACCACAGCTTGCCGTATTCAACTGAGCTAATGAGACATATGATGGCGTCTAGCGACATCTACTGTAAAAGAGTTACAACTCTTAAGTGGAATACTGCTACTTACAAAATTGATTATTAATTGCTAGATAAGATTATAGACTAATCGGATTAATGTAATCCTGAAGATGCACTGTAAGGACTGCTAATACTCCTTGCTTCGGTTTCCTCATTACTGACCGTGGTCATTCTTAGGGAGCTTCAGCTTCTCTTTGATGAGGATGACGCTTGCGACGGGCTCACGCCTCTTGGACGTCTTCCCTCGAACTTCTCAGCCTCTCCAATTTATCACTATCCTGCCTAGCATTGTGGCCAAAGTATTCCAGTACTTTGGGTAGGTGGACAGTTAGGACAGCTAATAACAAAGTACAATCGTTATCATTACTCATATACTTATATCAATACGACTTGAATATAACTGTCATTATCAAAAAATAACCGACTGAGTCATGCTTCTACATGGTTATACCTAAATTTCACTGCACCCTGGAAACGGTGAGTAATGTAGAAACTTCCAGTGAGTAATAAAATAGATTGCTCTCTGACCAGTCCATTCTTCTTGTAGGAATCTCACAGTAGTAACAGTCAAACGTTCATTGAATTCAGTTTTCAAAATTAGTGACATTTGTGATAAATTTAAGTGATGGCTGGGCCAAAAATACCAATGGTAATAAATTAATAATCTATTGAAGATTTAGTTATAGATTTAAACGATGTGTTTGGTTTGATGTAAAAAATAACACGTGTTCTGATAATAATGTCTTGTTTTAATTCGATGGGTACAAGGAATGATAACATCAGTTATATTTCAATTCTTAACTTTATTGTACTTAAAAAGAGTGCAAAAGGCGGACTCAATGCCTTCGGGCATTCTCTGCCTGTCAACCATAGGTCTAAACAGAAATGCGTGCAGCGAGAAGAATTAAATTACACAACTAAGGATAAAAAACACAAAACGATCGAGTTTATATGAAATAATACAATTAAGAAACAAAATTCGACCTAATTTCATGTCTTGTATGCACCTTAAGGGCTTAAGTAATCAATCTGACGTTACTCGTTCTTAGTTACAATATTACACAAAATTACTCTTGATTTTCTACATTACAATATTTTTCCTATTTAACTCTTTTTTCAAAAAGCTATTGCCGTTGCCACGCCTACACACGGCCACTTCCCATAGCTCGCCAACTACATTTGCTCATTTGCTTGCCAAGTGACTATGAACCCTATATGTATTGATATGTACTAACCTAACGCTGTCTTTCCCTTGTAACGCTTGCAATAGGAATGCAAAACTATAGAGGAGGTTAGTACATTGTTGTCATTCATTTTAGCACTTAATATTTTGTTTAATATGTATTTACGTTTTTAAAAATCTTCTGTGTCATGAGTGTGTGTATTTGCATTTTTATTTGATTTACTAATCCTCTATTGTTAAGCAAATCATATAAAAAGAAATCATGTTGAAATGAAGCTAATGTAAAATTTCAGCTAATATTAATTTTATATTAGATTTAATCAAATGGCTTGACACATTTTAATATTCGTGTTTATTAACTCTTCCTCTAACACCACACCTTTCTGTACTTACCTACCTTTTATTCCTCATGTTATTCCCCTAATTGTTTCATGAAACTTAAGTAAACTTTGAATTTGTATTTAAGTTTATAATTTATACAAGAGTGTCGCGTCAATATCCCGCGTTCGAGATCAACACCTGTCTCTTTCTAATCCAAACTGTTTGAACGTGACAGGTGTATATCTCAAGCGCGATATACTGTGGGTACACTCTTGTGTTAGGGCTACTGATCATATAGTTAAAAAAAATTGCGTTAAAAACCGCCCTACTTTCATTTTCACCATCGCTGCAGCCTATCCCACTGTTGTGCACAAGCCTCTAATGCACGAATGGGATTCCATTCTCCAAATAACATCGACTTGTTTCAAAATCGTCCCCCTTTCTAGGAACTCCGATGCCGTGAAGAGGAACTGTCCCGCGCCCAACTCCAGCAGCGGCTGATCGAGCAGAATCTCGCGCAGAAGGAGAGGGAACTCGAGATGAGAGAGTACGATCTCGCGGCGAGAGAACTGCACATACTGATTGTGGCCAGCAATATGTCGCATACGCAGCCGCCGCAGCCCAACAAGAGAAAAGGTAAAAGGGCGATAAATGGTCACTCCATGGTCTCTTACATTACGTTTAGACAGAATACTACAGAAATAATCGTATCTTCGAAGGGAGGAAGTAAATACTGTTAATATTATTTAATAAAGGATTACCGCGATTCGATTTTCCGCTAGGGGCGCTAGTGGAACGTGGGTCCTACAACTTATCAAACGTCACTTTGACAATTCTCTCATACTGACACAGGACTCACGCACGAGTGGCGCCGCCTGGTGAGCGACAATACGGTAGCTCCCATTGATTTAGCGGCGACGCAACAAACAAAAAATGTTGAACGTTGAAAGCTCCTACTTTTATACAAAATATACAAATATATTATTTTTTATTGAATTCTCATTATGTCATTCACCATTTAACCCTGTGATAACGCTGTAAAGCGCTTGACCATAAACGCGAATATATATTTTATATTTAGACACAAAAGTAGCTCATAAAACTTATCAAACATTTTTTTTCGTTTCTAGGCAAATTCAGCAAGATCAAACTGCTCAAGAAAGACACGATCTCGTCCCCCGTGGACTTCCGGCACACGCTGACGGTGCGGCCGTCCGACGACGAGTCCAGCGTCAAGCAGCTGGTCGCCGTCGCCAAGGACACGCCCCCGGGGTCGCCGGCCATCATGCGAGCTATCGCACGTACGTCTATTGTGTTATACATATTTTTCTACTCCAGCACTTTTATCTGTCGATTAGATGACTGACAGCGATATTAGAAGTATACATTAAAACGTCTATGGTATTCTATAAGAACACTGTTTTTATGGATTTTCATACATATATTAGCACTGTTGTTTTTTTTTATTTATTTCTATAGTGGGGCATCAGACATGTTTCACATTCCCTATTCTGCCACTTTTCTAGATTTTGCTTTTTAAGCTATTTTAGCTGTTGTAGAAAAATCAACGTATGCAACAGCCCATAATTGGTTCTTAAAACTTAAGGGTCACCGTTACAAAACGAGACGAATTCTAGTCTTATTATATCACTGTTGCATAATCTACTATTATTTTACAGCAATTGGTTTCTAAACTTTGATGCTTATGTATCGAAAATTGTAGGTTGTGCACAGCCTAAAAGTACATCTCTTCTCAGTCGTTCACTCTTGACAGAGTGGTTGTGGTTGCTCTGCGTGGCTTTCTTTATAAGGTCGGTCCAGCGGGTCGGTGAGTGACCTCGTCCCCTCGCTCCTTCCATCCTGCCCTGGACTACAAGTCTTTCCATCGAATCCGTGTTTCGGGAGATGTGTCCAAAGAACCTTAGCACTCGTAGTTGCACAATTGACGAGAGTCTGTCCTTTATGTCGAGTTCTTTCAGGATTGAGTTATTAGTGTGGAAAGCTGTCCATGGGATCTTAAGCAGTCGTCTCCAGCACTACATGTCCAATGCGTCGATTCTTCGTCTATCCTGCAGTTTTAGAGCCCAAGTTTCTGCGCGATAAAGAAAGATCGGAAATACCAAACAGTTCATGAGACGAACTTTTGTTTTCTTGGTTATCCTTCGGCTCTTCCAGATCTTCTCTAATCGACCCACTGCAGACTTTGTGATGGCGCACCTTCGTCTGAAAAGTACATAGATAGACCTTAATGCGATCTTAATGGAATTTGGTCCATGGAAGAGTAGATGCATAATGGGATTTCTACGAGAATACGAAACTTATTACGAAATGCGGTTCTAAGAAAGCGATTACTTGTTGTTTGCTGTTGAAGCGTTATACTTGTTATTTGCTGGTTAAACACTGTAAACTTACTTACATTATTTAACTCAAAACATCGTGACAGGGCGGTCAATCGGAAGGTTGTCTTCGCTGAAAAGGGCCACTCTGTCACGGTGTTTTCTAGAAAACGACTGAAAAGAAAAATACTTTACCGACATGAAACGAACTATCAAATAGCCTACTTCAGCACATATGTTTATTTTTTGAATAATTGCCAGGTGGACTAGCAAAAACGGCACAAATGACACTCTTCCGTACCTTGTGGCGTACGGGGCAGTGTACAGTCAACCAATTGGAACCCTAGGCCACTGTAGGACTATGTCATAGTGACGCTATAAATCAGATTGTAAGAAATCTCTTACTGCTTGTCATTTTGACATGGTTCTAGAGTGGCCTAGGGTTCCAATTGGTTGACTGTGCGTCCAGCAGTGGAATGCTGCAGACCGATTGGTTGATAGAATATTGATGTGTGTTGCAGTGCCCGCGGATGAATGATTCCCAGATTCCATAGACACATAAAAATTATTAAAATAATCGTGTCAGCAAAAGATTTCTATGGTCTGAAGTAACAGTAAGATAGAGAGCATTTTTTAGAGAGTGTATTTTTCTTACGCTAGTATTACCACCCCGAAAAAGAGATGAATATAGTTTATTTTTCCTACTGTTACTGCGATCGTTGGCTTGTCAGACCAGGGACCGGCCCGCTATCCCTTATAAAGGGTTTTGTATGGGTTTTTAATAAGGCTTAACTCACCATACCCTTACGCGACAAAACCCTTTCATATTGCTTTTAAAGCCCTTATCTTAGCGGTAGCCCTTATGAGTAATCAATATCCCAATACCCTTATGAAACCCTTATGACTCGCTCACCAATACTTTGCATATTGGTTAGCCTTATAAAGGGCTACCCTTATAGTAAAGGCGTGCTAATTTAAACCGTCTATCTTGTGCATAAAACGCACATTTATTCGTACATGATAGCAAGCGATCGTCGTCAGCGGCGGCACTCTTTGATGTTCGCCCGCTTCCGAGTAATAGAAGCCGCAATAGATGAAATAAGGTTTAATTTTCAACCGACTTTTAAATTTCAAAAAGGAGGTGTTTCTCAATTCTTGTGTGTTATTTTTAGATGTTTGTTACCTCAGAACTCCGTCAATACTGAACCGATTTTAAAAATTCTTATTTTATCTGAATGTAGATAGTTTCAGCTTGGCCAAAATTAATTTCTGATGATGGGATCCATGAGGAACTGATGGAACTCCTCAAATTTGAAAGGCACATGCATGATTATTTGGCTGTTTTCTTAAGACACTCGAGCATATGTTTACGAAAACCATCAATTTTGCGGAGTGGACCTGATGATGAAGACCGGGGATGGCAAAGTGGAACTGGTCGGTAAACCTCGCTCTACGTATCATCCGGGTTGTCGTATCATTCATCTTTTTCATTTGATTACTATTCTGATGAAGAACTCCTATTCTTGAGGAATTCAGATAACCCTCAAATTTGAACGCCACGTCCATCGTGATTCATAATTATTCATAATTAGTTGGGGCATATTCTTATTGAAGCCATCATTTTGCTGCAGCGGACCTGATGTTGAAGACCAAGGTAAGTAGTTCCATATGATTTTTTGAGATCTAATGATGGAAGCCATGAAACATTAAGAAAGCTCCTCAATTTTCAAAGGTACTCGTATGGTGAATTGGATATTTTTGAAAGAAACTGGTTAACTTAAAATAACTCAAAATTGAATTTTTCAGAAAGGTTTAAGAAAGCTCCTCAATTTTCAAAGGTATACTCGAATGTTGAATTGGATATTGTTGAAAGAAACTGGTTAACTTAAACTAACTCAAAATTTAACTTTTACCGGGAAGGCCACTTGAAGTCGGTTTTTGATTTTCTTAAAAATTATCATTGATTTATTTTAATAGAATGTACAAATATTGATAGAGTATGGTTTATGGTTTAAGATATTTATTTCTCATAAGATTTTACAAAATCACTTACTGAGAAACAATATTATATTAACTTAAATCTAGGTAAGAGAGGGTACCACGCAAAGTGGCCGAACACATAGAGTAGGTAGTGTGTTTCAATAATTGACGGAAATTGATTGATTTATATTTGTTTAGCAGGCCATAATTATAAGTACGGGCATGTCCGCCGGTTCTACCTTGCTGCTATGCCCGGCTTTTTCCCGTGTGTTCATTTTAAAATTTGACATAGTCACTATACCTACAGTATGTATCCAAACGAAGAGCAAAATTTAAAACGGGTTGACGGACGACAACATTTTATGTAGGCATGCATGGCATTAACGTCATCATATCATATTTATTATTTTTCAGAGAGAATGCTGAGTTTTATTATTGCCAGAAATGTGTTTATTTTGCTTGGCACCGACTTCAAACGTATCAGTCGATAGACCACCTTCATGTATTTGCTTACTCATCCTTTCCGAACCTTACAGCAAATAAAAATGAATACATTTTAGTTTTTATTTTTTGAAGTCGGTTTTAATTTATTGTTAAAAAGTTTAATCTTTCTATTTTAGTTGGTAAGTACTAGTATGAGTAACGCAGTACTACTAATAAACAGAAAAAAAATAGTCAAAAAAGTCAAGATGTCAAGGAGTTCGGAATTATCAGCTTAAGTACCTATGTAAAGTCCCACATACCACCCCTGGTCTTCATCAAATTTATATTTTTTCGGAAGGAAATTCTTATGTCACTTAACAAAACACCAAAATTGCTAATTTACCTTTGAATATTGAGGTGTTTCCTAAATTCCTCATGGATTCCATCATCAGATTAGAACCAAGCTCTTATGGAACCAACTTGGAGGTAACTTTTATCTAACAAAAAAATAATTGTTCAAATTGGATGACGGAGCTCGGAGTTATCGGCTTATGTATCTAAAGTTCAACATGCCATCGCTGGTCTGCATCATGAGGTCTATCGTCCCAAATTTATGATTTTCGCAAGAAATTGCTTAATTTCCTTAAGAAAAGACCGCAATCACTAAACATGTGCCTTTAAAATTGAGGAGTTTCCTTAATTCCTCGCGGATCCCATCATCAGATCAGCACCAATATCCTACATCCTATATCTTGGAGGCAACTCTTTTCGACTAAAAAAGACTGCTCAAATTGGACGAGGGAACTCGGAATTATCGTCTTATGTATCTGAAGTTCCACATGTCATCCCTGGTCTCCATCATCAGGTCTACCTGGCCAAAATTATGGTTTTCGCAAGAAATTGCTTCATTTACTTAAGAAAATACCGAAATTACCATAAATGTGCCTTTGAAAGTTAAGGAGTTCCCTGATTCCTCATTAACCTCATTATCAGATCAGCACCGAATTGCTACCAGACCAATTTGGAGGTGACTCTTTTCTCACATAAAAATAATTGCTCAAATTGGACGACGGAGCTCGGAATTATCGGCTAATGTATCCTAAGTTCCACTTGTCATCCCTGGTCTCCATCATCAGGTCTACCTTACCAATTTATGGTTTTCGCATGAAATTCCTTCATTTATTTAAGAAAACACCGAAATCATCATACATGTGCATTTGAAAATTGAGGAGTTCCCTTAATTCCTCACGGATCTAATTTGAAATCGGAGGTAATCTTTCTTAAAAATAAAACACCTAAATCGGATGATGGAGCTAGGAGTAATCGGTGAACATACATTTAAAAAATAATTTTAAAGAAAAAAAAACCGACTTCAATTGGACTTCCCGGTATAAGTTAAAGTAAGCGAATTATTGCTAATTTATGTTTTTATTTTGTTAAATTTTTCTCACATCGTATTTAAAACTTATTACTACCAGGGTTCAGCATCAGCTCCATCTTGTGAACTGCTCTCCTAATTGCTCGTTAACATGAGTCGATTAACGAAAACAGCACACGCGTATGTTTCACCAAACCTGAGTTCCATTAGGTACTGCCAGGGTTTAGCATCAGCTCCATCTTGTGAACTGCTCTCCTAATTGCTCGTTAACACGAATCAAATTATGACAACAGCAGTCGCTTATGTTGCACCAAACCTGAGTTCCACTAGGTACTGCCAGGGTTCAGCACCAGCTCGATCTTGTTAACTGTTCTCCTAATTGCTCGTTAACATTAATCGAATCATGAAAACAGCACTCGCCTATGTTGCACCAAACCTGAGTTCCATTAGGTACTTCCTGGGTTTAGCATCAGCTCCATCTTGTGAACTGCTCTCCTAATTGCTCGCTAACACGAATCGAATCATGAAAACAGCACTCGCCTATGTTGCACCAAACCTGTGTTCCACTTGGTACTGCCAGGGTTCAGCATCAGCTCAATCTTGTGAACTGCCCTCTGAATTGCTCGTTAATATGAATCGAATCATGAAAACAGCACTCGCCTATGTTGCACCAAACCTGAGTTCCACTAGGTACTGCCAGGGTTCAGCATTAGCTCCATCTTGAGAACTGTTCCCCTAATTGATCGTTAATACGACTTGAATGACGAAAACAGAACTCTCGCAAGTTTTACCAAACCTGAGTTCCACGAGGTACTGCCAGGGTTCAGCATCAGCTCCATTAATTCCTCATGATGATGGATCATCAAAATATAATTAAAATCAAATAGGACTACCTCGAAGGCATTTCGTAATAAACAAAAGATGAATGATACAGCTGGGGCCCGCGAATTATAGAGCAGTTCCTCTTTGACATCCGTGGTCGTCATCATCAGGTCTGCTCTACCAAACTGGTAGGTTTTGTAAAGAAATGCTCGAGGTTCTCAAGAAAATACCCAAATGACTATGCATGTGCCTTTCAAATTTGAGGAGTTCCCTCAGTTCCTCATGGATCCCATCATCAAAAATGGATTTTGAAAAAAATGGGACCAACCTGGAGCCATCTACTTTAAGAAACCAAAAAAAATTATTAAATCGGTTCAGTAATGAAGGAGTTCTGAGGACATCCATTAAAAAAATAAATATAATAATATAAAAATAAAAATTTTGCCGAATTGAGAACCTCCTCCTTTAGGAATATTGAAGTCGGTTGAAAATACAAACAGATGAATAGGTACATAACCGTCTCCGTCGAATTCTCGAAGTCGATTTAAAACATTCAAACAGCGCGAGTAGCGCGACGGACGACAGGAGGAGTTGGAAGAAAAACAGCGAATGTAAATGTAAACCAAAAATGTGCTACACCGGACGAAATAGTTACCTACTTAGAGCACATACTCAATAACTGATGCTGATTGGCTGCCGCTGTTTGGCGGCATCGTCATAAAGAATGAAATTGCCAAAGGGAAAGCTTTATAAAAAGCGCTTAATTATAAGGGTAACCCTTATATAAGGGTAACAAGACGTATAGGTTAGCGGTAAGCAATTGCAAAGGGCTAGCTTTTTTGTTCGGTCAGTATTTTGGTAAGGGCTAGTCAAATGTATGGGCTAGCTGTTCGAACGGCTAAGTCTTATTTTGGGTAAGTCGTTTTAAAGGGACGCCGTTTGAAAGGCTTTTAGCGAGGAAAGGGTTGTCCGGTCCCTGTGTCAGACTAAATGTTGACCAGATCTATACAAAGTTGGCTTAAATCCAGTATATACCAAAAAATGCCAAAAAAAATGCTAGATGCTACATGAAGAATTTCGATGCCAGACCGCGCGAAAAAATGCCAGATCTGGCATTTTTTAATGCCAAGTTGGCAACACTGCTTTCAATTTATGATCGATGTGTTGCAGTGCCGGCGGACGGCGTGAAGGGCAAGACTTGGGGCCCGTCGTCGGTGCACCAGAAGTCTCGCGGCCACCTGCCGCTGCCGCTGGCGCGTCCCCGCCCCTCGCACCGCTTCTCCTCGTCCGCGCCCGACCTGCCGCCCCCCCCCACAGGTACCGACAAGCGCCCGCGCAAGTCCAAATCCCAGGTCCGACAGCCCAAACACCAGGAGCTCAAGAAACGCACCAACAGCCACGACGACCTGCTTCTAGACGACGCGAAGCCCAAGGCTCTCTTCAGCATCTGCCCGATGTTTACGTCCACGTCCGATATACCCCACCACTACGATACGGTGTTCGATAAGCCGCAGGGCAAGCGGAAGGGCAGCCACGGGGAGGTAAAGAAGACCTTCTTCAAAGGGTTCCGCTCGCACAGCCTGGCCGGTGGGCTGCTCTCGCCAACTAACTTGAGCTCCGAGACGGCTGAGCTATTGCAGGACGAATAGTTTGGGATAGAGTTTCAATTTTAGCCTAATTTGTTTTTTGAAGCAGTTGATTAATGCAGATTACTTTTGTAAGTCAATTACTTTTCAGAATATTTAAACAGGTCAAGTCAAATCTACCATTTCAAATCGAAATACATAGTACAAAAAAATTAAAGACTGGTTAGTAGACTTCAGATATTCATGTCACGATTTTTTCACATTTTGTCTAGCACATGAAGTTTTGTTCAAATAAGCCGGTCCCAAATTCCCACCCGCAGGGATGTTGTACAAAATGTTGCCATATTATAGACATATCATTTTCTACTAATAACTACATTCCTATATTAACACGACTTTAAAATTTTACTCTATCCCAAACACGATTTTTTATCGTCATTACCTTTTTTTTTACGAAAAAAAAGTATAATTGACCCGAACGATTCGATTCGAACTTTAGGTGTATATAAATTCGCTAGTTCTATTTGAAGTAAATCTTAGTTAATTGTTAAGTCAATATAAAAGTGTAAAAAGACTTATTTCTTAGGTTTAAATGTAAAACCAGTGTATTTTATATTACCTACGCAGTTGATACATGTATCGTAAAATTCTTTAAAAACACATTAATATTCAATTTACTATACTGAAAATATATATTTACTTATAAAAGTATTCGATTTATATTTAATAATTGACGAGTGATTCCGTCAAAGGAACTATTCCGTCTAAAGTCGCCGTCAATCCAACTTCCTAACAATGTAAACAAACCGCCATATTGATCGTAATAACCTCACTTTTATATTTTTAATGAAATCTCCAAGATTAAGTTATTTATCTTACGTTATGTATGTTACAATAATACGACCATATCAGTAGTGAACGTCTTCAGTAGTATTTGTTGAGGTAGTGTGAAAATACAAGGAGAAACAGTGACAAAACATGTGATACCTTTTGTTTACATCGTTTGTAAGTTTTATTGACGGCGATTTTAATGCTCGCCTGCGTTGAATACGCACAATACGCAGCTGCCGACTCAGTCGATGAACTCAGGAATCCTGAGTCAGGGCACCCTGCTGCTTATTGATTGCCTATGAGTTGGCAGCGCTGCGTATTGTTCTTGTATTCAAGCAGGTGGGTATTAGACGGAATTACCCATGACTGTATTGCCAAAGGAATTGAAACAGTAGTTACAACCTTTTTTCGAAATACATATGAAATAAACTGCTCAACTGATTTAAGTAGTAATTTTTAAATACATGTATGAACCTGTACGAATACATAATGCAATTTCGTATCCATTGTGATGTAGTACACCCTAATTCATATCCTCCTACCCGTATTATAGATACAAACAATTTCACGTACAAAACTCTGGGGGACATCACAAGAATGCATTTATCTCATCTCAACTTTAGTTAATTTATTTTTAATTCATAGTTATCGTTTTAAATTAGGTTTATGATAAAAGACTTTTAAATTAAATATATTTTTGAGGATTGTTTAGGTTCTTGCCAAGTTGTATTTAAATATTGCGAAAGACCGCAGAGTAACAGCTGTAATAAGATGAAAAAATAAAAAAAATTGGCTGCGATTACCCTGTGGTCTTTTGCAGTCGTTTCCAAAATCGGGTTATTTTCAGGTTAGTTTGGGTGGAGTCAAATTTCCCAATAATTTCGTCAACGGCATGAAATGAAATATTCATTTTAAATCGATTTAAAAACTGTCAGCCTTAACAGTAACATAACTTAAAATGTTACGAAAAATAATTATGTATTATGTATTGAATTGATGTGACGTCGCTCAAAACTATTCTAAGATATTCTGATTTTGGATCTAGTAAATTGATTGACCGTAGAGAATTGTTTTGACATAAAGATGCCCATATGCCTACCATAGACATTTAATTTTTGTAGGGAAGTACTCTATTTTCAAAACTCTGTTATAAAAAAAAATCTTTGTCAATAACTCGACAAATTATAATTAGTACTTTTGATGATCCTAATTAGGCTATTCCCCAGGTCCCACTAAGGTCCCAATAACGGGTAGAAACAAATGGATTAGGCGCTTATTCTACAAAAGTAACTTGTCTATGGTATCCTACTTGACGTTGGTATGACAATGACACTCTTTGTTTCCCGCCGCAAAGGAGCTTCGCACGACAACCTGCCCTATGCCTGTAAGTATGTTTTTGCGTTTACAACAACGCCATAACCATCTGTAGTAATATACCAAACCATTGTTGTAACGCTGTCTCTTTCACTCTTACTCTACCAATAGAGTTTGTGGTTGGTTTAACAAAACAAATCGGCCAGGAGTTTAAATTTCTAAGCATAAAATAGATAAATCCTTAGAAAAATTGTAAAGCATGAGTTAAATAATTTATTAATTATAACTAATGTTTTGACTCATGTTTTTAAGTGGTCACACTACTATATATAAATTATAAATTGAAAGAGAGGTCTGGAGGACATCTCTTTCAATTTATAAATCTTTAGAACTTAGTACAATTTAGTTTAAATAATTTTATTTTAATTTCATAGTAGAAATTGTTTATTTTTTATATGATACATTCAAATAGTGTTATTTTAATATGCCGCAGATCACACATTGGTTTGGTGTATTCTAAACGGATGTTTAGACGCGATCAGTGCCACAAAATAAAAAACAATGTCTCTATGGTTTTATGATTGTGACATAAGAAAGGAACGTTTCGTTACTTCCAAACTTGTTCGTTCCGGTGATGAGTATATTTTTATTTTACATTCTGAAGCGATCTTATTTTTTTTATTTTATGAAATGACTGCAAATTAAAAAATTATGTTATTTTAGCCGGAACGAACATTTTTGACACTATTATTAAGATATTAGTGTTCAAGTAGACTTAATGGAATTGATTGTAAAAATTGTATGTTTCATTGATTTTTTATATTTTGTGTGGCACATTATGTGCGTTAAGTAGATATATTTCTATAAGTTTGTATTGTTTATATGTTCTAGTATCCGTTTGATTCTTTATTTTTTTGTAAATTGTAAGCATTTGTTTGCTTTCAGCCGTTTTAAGTTAAGTGCTATGCATGCTTAGCAGTTCATAGTGTATGCTATACCCCGTACGGTTTAAGTGATATAATTATATATGTATACGTCGTACTTACTTATTGATAGTTATCGCTTGGTTTCACCACATCTGGCACGCTTTCAAATGTTTACAATTAATTTTTAATTTCTTTATGTATTTTGGAAGTCAATGTGATATAAAATTTATAAAAATATATAAATCCAATTAACTTTGGCTATATTTTACAAAACGTTGCAAGGAATCATGTTTATCGTGTTTCTTCGTGTTCAGAGTTATAAATAGTTTATTTACATAATACGTATACACAGGTTTGTTGGAAAATTCGTAACTCAATGCCTGTTTATTGCAGATACGCTTTTTTTAACTTTTAGCAAATAAACATTTTGTTGTGTATTTTCGCATGGGCTTCCAATCCGTAGACCAATGTATGATACCAACCGTGTAACACGCGTAATCTCTACAGTGGTGGTGGACTAGTATTAAAAAAAATGAGGCTCAGATGTAACGAAAATGTTAAAGTCTCCGCAGAGCGTAACAGAACTAAAGAACTCTGCCAATGTGACTCTCTGGTGATCTGGTTCTTTATATCCTTTTATATATTAAATAAACCTTTTCCATGAAATCGATTCTGGTGTATTTTTTTAACATGGGTTTACTAATATTTTAGAACTAACAAACCCCTTAACAGTTTAAAATGAGCCGTAGAGTGATAAACGATTAAAAAAATAAACCACTTGGTGCTGGGTGAAAAAAAATATCTAAATCCGCTTCCGCTTTCTTTCGGCTCTAATATCGGGGAGGCAGAGACAACGTAACTTTTTTTAAAAACAAAAGTGGTATAGTTTTAAGTTTTGCACATGTAAGTATGTTTTATTTGTACACTTTGCTTTTGAATTTTATGAATGAACTGTTTAGCATGTGTAGTAAATATCTTGAAGTTTCAATGCATGTAGTTTTGCTACAACATTTTTAGAAATCATGTAACTAGTAAATGTTTTTTTTTTGTTATGTTTGTTTGATAAAATTCATGAATTGCTGTGATTTGAATAGTTGTTTCACATAAATTGTTATTATATTTAATATCATAACTTCATTTCATTGTTCGCAAACTCCTCATGATTCGTAGATTTTTACTTGACATAACTAAATATTAAGATGTAACTTAAAAACATTATTGTAAGAGGTATGAGACTTGAGGAGTTTACAATAACCTAAACAATAGATTGTGTTGGAAACGAAAAATATGAATTAGGTTGAATCAAGAAAATTACATAAGTAATACAAAAATAATTTAACAACATATTGCTATAATTGTTAAAAATTCAATAATGGGAAGAAAAGGATCCATTCTCAAAACTTGGTATTAAAATTAATAACTTATGTTTTTGACAGAAAGTACGAATTTTATTGTCACTTTTTCAGGTTTAGATCCTCTTCAACTGCATCTAATTAAACCTAACATTTTATAATTAAAGTCTATTATCAGTTTTATCCAAACTAAAGGATATCGTCACGTTTTCAACTTCTATTTTTTCGGTACAACCTTTCGCACCTTGTATCTAACGCCTATGTTTCATTCACATAGGTTGTTTTGTTCCTTACGCAGACTTCAGCCCGGACGACTGGGGCCCAGAGTTCCCGCTCAGCTCGTCTCGGTACACCGTACCGATGCCCACACTCTACAGTACTGAAGGTACACAAGTATATACTGAAAATGTGAAACTAAACTTATTAAAATTACTATATTTACCCTTTTAGACGCTAGATGGCGAAGGAATGTGGCGTGCCAGATTTAAGCGAAATTGAACTTTATAGAGTCCTGTATAAGTCCTTATTGCATTGATGAAACTGTCGGCTGTATCCGTGATTGGTATCCGTGGCAAGACTTTTTGACGACGACAGCCGACTATGGCGGTCAAAGTGTGAACCATTAATCGCTTGTTTTCCGCTGGGGGTTAAATTGCATCGCGTTATAAGCGTCAAAACAAAATAGAATTACAGAAAGGGCGTTTAAAACTCGTATTAACCAATATCACATCGTAGGGATGTATTCTATATAGTGATGTAACTTCATGCACGGCCAGCGGCTCGGCTCTGTGGTCGCGTTAAAGCTCAGAGCGGTCAAAAACTATGCGAAAGATATTTAGTTAACTTTGGATTTGACCCGGGATCACAAAAGGAAACGTGGGGTTTAAACATATGTATATTTACTGTGTATGTTAGAAAAGGACGCCATCTTGAATTTGTTTAGTTTTGATCCGATCGTGTTAAAAATCGAATTTTCATAGAAATTCGGCGGCACTTCCTCCCCGCGCGCCCCTCATCGATGACCCAAAAATCGGCGGAGTTACCACACTGTATGGAATACATGCCTACGCTGTGCCAATATGTTGTAAAATTTTCCAGGCTACAAATACAAAAAGCCGTCAATAATCGAGTTGGTGCTGTACAACATAGCGGCGCTGCTCGGCGGCGTGGCGGCCGGGTACGACCTGCGCGTCAGCAATGTCAGCCCGCTGCATCCCACGCTGCAGCCACAGGGCCACAGGTACTGTGCTGTCAGCTGACCTATCCTATGTATCTGTTACGTTGCTTTATAACTGATCCTGGCAGGGTCGCCATGTGATGTGCGACGTTAAAGGAAACAACTTGGTTCGAGTATAGACGTTACGATTTTGCTCTATAACCGCTTTATCCTGGCAGGGTCGCCATGTGATGTGGGACGTTAAAGGAAACAACTTGGTTCGAGTATAGACGTATAATGAAATAAGATACATAACCTACAGCTTATATATGTGCGGTATGAGAGAGTGTGTGTGGCGTATGTAGTACACACCAAACTTACATCCTTCGGTCTTAGGTGCAGTCTGAACACCGGTCAGATCGCTTTGCCAATTGAACTACCGACGCCCGATCGACCCCGGCGAATCTTTCCACTACTTCTTCCATTTGATTTTACGCCTTAGGGAGACGCGTAGCGACATCTACCGAAAATGTTAAACACTTGTACGTCATCGATGTTCTAAGACATGTTAGAAATCATCGATAACAATGCGCAAAACTAAGGTGTATAACCAAATGAAAGTAGTGGAAACATTCGTCGGGGTCGTTGGTAGCTCAGTTGGCAGAGCGATCTAACCAGTGTTCAGAGAAGTCGTGGGTTCATATCCCGCTCGACGCGGAGCTTTTTTTTTTCAAATATATTTTTTTATTTCGGTCGCAGACGTCTCGCCTTAATACAAAATTCATTTAAGTGCTGTGTTAATAAGGACTACTGTATTTTGGCTCACCAGGCGGCGACACTCATACTAAATTAGTATGGGTGGGTATATGCGAATCGCGAATCATCTTGTATGGTATATCTAATAGTTGAGGTGGTCTGGTGTCTTGATGCAATGACTGTTGTCAGAATCTTAGACGGCAATAAGTCGTTGATTTAATCTGTCTATTTAATATTGTCTTCTGTTACCGCGATTGTTATTCATTGAAAGTAAACACTTTAGAACGGATTAATCGCGTTTATTAACACCATGATCCTACGTTTCGAGCCCTTTACAGCACTCGTTTTCACAGGGTTAAGAAATGGGGGTTGTCTATTTAATTAAACCCTCCACATAATATGTTCAGGTTAAAGAATGATTTATTCTCTCAAAAAGAAATTTACATTTCACTTGTATGAGAAACATTTTTTTTAAACATTGATAAAACTTAATAATAAATGAAGTAGATTACATATTTTAACATTACAGTATTTGCTCCACCTAGTAATAAATAAATATACGTCTACGATGTAATATGTTAGGTGTATTAAGGTGAAGTATTCGTATTTCAGAGCGGAGATAGAGCCCGAGCCGACGAGCAGCGCGTACGAAGGCTTCGGGTTCCTGCACAACACGTACCACGGACCCGCGCGGCACCTGCGCGCGCCGCTCCACGCCATCACCGGCGCTCCCGTGAGTATCTACCCTCTATCCTGCACAACACGTACCACGGGCCCGCTCAACGCCATCACCGGCGCTCCCGTGAGTATCTACCCTCTATCCTGCACAACACGTACCACGGGTCCGCTCAACGCCATCACCGGCGCTCCCGTGAGTATCTACCCTCTATCCTGCACAACACGTACCACGGGCCCGCTCCACGCCATCACCGGCGCTCCCGTGAGTATCTACCCTCTATCCTGCACAACACGTACCACGGGTCCGCTCAACGCCATCACCGGCGCTCCCGTGAGTATCTACCCTCTATCCTGCACAACACGTACCACGGGCCCGCTCCACGCCATCACCGGCGCTCCCGTGAGTATCTACCCTCTATCCTGCACAACACGTACCACGGGCCCGCTCCACGCCATCACCGGCGCTCCCGTGAGTATCTACCCTCTATCCTGCACAACACGTACCACGGGCCCGCTCAACGCCATCACCGGCGCTCCCGTGAGTATCTACCCTCTATCCTGCACAACACGTACCACGGGTCCGCTCAACGCCATCACCGGCGCTCCCGTGAGTATCTACCCTCTATCCTGCACAACACGTACCACGGGCCCGCTCCACGCCATCACCGGCGCTCCCGTGAGTATCTACCCTCTATCCTGCACAACACGTACCACGGGTCCGCTCAACGCCATCACCGGCGCTCCCGTGAGTATCTACCCTCTATCCTGCACAACACGTACCACGGGCCCGCTCCACGCCATCACCGGCGCTCCCGTGAGTATCTACCCTCTATCCTGCACAACACGTACCACGGGCCCGCTCCACGCCATCACCGGCGCTCCCGTGAGTATCTACCCTCTATCCTGCACAACACGTACCACGGGCCCGCTCAACGCCATCACCGGCGCTCCCGTGAGTATCTACCCTCTATCCTGCACAACACGTACCACGGGTCCGCTCAACGCCATCACCGGCGCTCCCGTGAGTATCTACCCTCTATCCTGCACAACACGTACCACGGGCCCGCTCCACGCCATCACCGGCGCTCCCGTGAGTATCTACCCTCTATCCTGCACAACACGTACCACGGGTCCGCTCAACGCCATCACCGGCGCTCCCGTGAGTATCTACCCTCTATCCTGCACAACACGTACCACGGGCCCGCTCCACGCCATCACCGGCGCTCCCGTGAGTATCTACCCTCTATCCTGCACAACACGTACCACGGGCCCGCTCAACGCCATCACCGGCGCTCCCGTGAGTATCTACCCTCTATCCTGCACAACACGTACCACGGGCCCGCTCAACGCCATCACCGGCGCTCCCGTGAGTATCTACCCTCTATCCTGCACAACACGTACCACGGGCCCGCTCCACGCCATCACCGGCGCTCCCGTGAGTATCTACCCTCTATCCTGCACAACACGTACCACGGGCCCGCTCAACGCCATCACCGGCGCTCCCGTGAGTATCTACCCTCTATCCTGCACAACACGTACCACGGGCCCGCTCCACGCCATCACCGGCGCTCCCGTGAGTATCTACCCTCTATCCTGCACAACACGTACCACGGGTCCGCTCAACGCCATCACCGGCGCTCCCGTGAGTATCTACCCTCTATCCTGCACAACACGTACCACGGGCCCGCTCCACGCCATCACCGGCGCTCCCGTGAGTATCTACCCTCTATCCTGCACAACACGTACCACGGGTCCGCTCAACGCCATCACCGGCGCTCCCGTGAGTATCTACCCTCTATCCTGCACAACACGTACCACGGGCCCGCTCCACGCCATCACCGGCGCTCCCGTGAGTATCTACCCTCTATCCTGCACAACACGTACCACGGGCCCGCTCAACGCCATCACCGGCGCTCCCGTGAGTATCTACCCTCTATCCTGCACAACACGTACCACGGGCCCGCTCAACGCCATCACCGGCGCTCCCGTGAGTATCTACCCTCTATCCTGCACAACACGTACCACGGGCCCGCTCCACGCCATCACCGGCGCTCCCGTGAGTATCTACCCTCTATCCTGCACAACACGTACCACGGGCCCGCTCAACGCCATCACCGGCGCTCCCGTGAGTATCTACCCTCTATCCTGCACAACACGTACCACGGGCCCGCTCAACGCCATCACCGGCGCTCCCGTGAGTATCTACCCTCTATCCTGCACAACACGTACCACGGGCCCGCTCCACGCCATCACCGGCGCTCCCGTGAGTATCTACCCTCTATCCTGCACAACACGTACCACGGGCCCGCTCCACGCCATCACCGGCGCTCCCGTGAGTATCTACCCTCTATCCTGCACAACACGTACCACGGGCCCGCTCCACGCCATCACCGGCGCTCCCGTGAGTATCTACCCTCTATCCTGCACAACACGTACCACGGGCCCGCTCAACGCCATCACCGGCGCTCCCGTGAGTATCTACCCTCTATCCTGCACAACACGTACCACGGGCCCGCTCAACGCCATCACCGGCGCTCCCGTGAGTATCTACCCTCTATCCTGCACAACACGTACCACGGGCCCGCTCAACGCCATCACCGGCGCTCCCGTGAGTATCTACCCTCTATCCTGCACAACACGTACCACGGGCCCGCTCAACGCCATCACCGGCGCTCCCGTGAGTATCTACTCTATCCGCATATAACACGTACCACGGGCCCGCTCAACGCCATCACCGGCGCTCCCGTGAGTATCTACCCTCTATCCTGCACAACACGTACCACGGGCCCGCTCAACGCCATCACCGGCGCTCCCGTGAGTATCTACCCTCTATCCTGCACAACACGTACCACGGGCCCGCTCAACGCCATCACCGGCGCTCCCGTGAGTATCTACCCTCTATCCTGCACAACACGTACCACGGGCCCGCTCAACGCCATCACCGGCGCTCCCGTGAGTATCTACCCTCTATCCTGCACAACACGTACCACGGGCCCGCTCCACGCCATCACCGGCGCTCCCGTGAGTATCTACCCTCTATCCTGCACAACACGTACCACGGGCCCGCTCCACGCCATCACCGGCGCTCCCGTGAGTATCTACCCTCTATCCTGCACAACACGTACCACGGGCCCGCTCAACGCCATCACCGGCGCTCCCGTGAGTATCTACCCTCTATCCTGCACAACACGTACCACGGGCCCGCTCAACGCCATCACCGGCGCTCCCGTGAGTATCTACCCTCTATCCTGCACAACACGTACCACGGGCCCGCTCAACGCCATCACCGGCGCTCCCGTGAGTATCTACCCTCTATCCTGCACAACACGTACCACGGGCCCGCTCAACGCCATCACCGGCGCTCCCGTGAGTATCTACTCTATCCGCATATAACACGTACCACGGGCCCGCTCAACGCCATCACCGGCGCTCCCGTGAGTATCTACTCTATCCGCATATAACACGTACCACGGGCACAGCGTAGTGATGTATTCCATACAGTGAGGTAACTTCATACACGGCCAGCGGCTCGGCTCGGTGGTCCTGCTGAGGCTCAGGGTTGTCAAAAACTATGCGAAAGTCTGTTTGGCAAACTAATTTCCATTTTACACCCCTTAAAATAGACCGCCGAATTTTCATACAAATTCGGCGGCGCCTCCTCCCCGCCTCCTTCCCCGCGCGCCCCCAATCGATGACCCTGAGATCGGCGGTTTTAACCCACTGTATAGAATACATCTTTACTCTGTGCCACGGGTTTGCATTCGTCTTCTTTCATAACATAATGGACGAATATCTGGGCACGTGATCACGTTTCTATATTTCAGGCTGCTCTAGCGCTATTTTGGCTTCTCGAATGTAACAGGCGTCGGCGATGTCAAATCTATATCAGTCTTTAAATAATTTCCTGTGCTGATAAGAGGTACTTATAGTTTCTTGGCATAGTTGACTTGATGTGAATAATTCTAGATTGCACACTAGCGATACTGTTTTGCAATTCGTAGATCGAATTTCCATCATACTTTGTAAGAAATAGCCGTATTATTATTTTTATTTGAATATTTAGCACCTGTACAGTTGACGCAGCAAGATTTAAACGATCAGTTCCGACAAAATACGACTAGATAACATTTTTCATTACGTCTGTACACTATATGCCTACATTTTTTTTTTATTGTTTTAAAAGAAAACTTACGTGGCTAAGTATACATATTCCTTCGCCAAACTGAGGACAGTTTGTTGGCGAATAGTCATTTGAATAGTTGGCATTTATGAATAGGTTTTAATTAAAAATGCCTCTAAGAGTAATATGCCTACATTTATGAATAGGTTTTAATTTGAAGTACCCCTAAGAGTATTTTTTTTTTGTTTTTTCCAGATCACCAGTATTCAGGCGGACGAGCAGAAACCCATTCGGTTCACGGACTCGCCCACCCACAACGCGCACGCCTCCTACTCTTCAGGCTACGGGCCCTCCGCGCCTCCCCTCTCTAACCCCTCCGCGTCCACCTCCACGCAGCCCCCCACGCCCTCCCCCCGCCGCACCTCCTCCGCCACCTCCGACCACCTGGCCGACTTGTTCCACAACTACAGGGAGAACTTCCAACCCGCCCAGGACAGGGACTACTACTACCGCGCCGAACCCTTCGCCTACGACCGCACCGCCGACTACGTAGTCAAACACCCCTACTTCCCATACGACGACACCTACGAATACAAAGAGCCAGCCCCAGATTATCGACCCCAGTTCTTGACCCACAGAAGAACCCCATCCAACTCCTCGGCGACCAATTCGCACGCCGAAGAATTCTCCCCTTCCCGACAATACAGCGGGAAGTACAAAAGCGAATACAGAACTCCCATAACGGAGTATCCCAGGAAATCCTCCGACTACTCCTTACCGAGGGACTTCTACAGACAGGAGGATGTCGAGCGACCCGCGAATCTAGGCTTAGAACTCGGTTCGACTAAACTGAGATCGAGTTTAAAGAAGTATAATAAGAAATCGAGCGCTTCGGGCGGCAGTTCCGGTGGTGGGACCCCTACGAATCCGACCCCCCCGGATAGTCTGACCAGTGAAACGGACAGCTCGTACGTATCGGCTAGGGATGCCTCCACCGGCTCCATGTCGCGCGTGCGGTTCAGCCCGGAGACGCTGTCCGGTGCCGTCGAGAGGCAACCCTCGAAACAGTCGTAGCGAAGGTTCAAGAAGTTCGACGACTACCTGGTCTGACTGTACACGCTGTAGGATCGGTTTGTTCCCGGTGGCATAGGCAAGAGGACTGTACGGTTGAAGTGAAAAGCGGTTATGATAGCAGAATTAGATGGCGCGCGCCTATATACCATTTAATTTCCACTAATATGAATAGAAAAACAACAATATATTCAAACTAGAGGGTTGGGTCTCTTTAAAAGTACGCAGAGCGTCAAGTAGCGCTCTCGTAAAAGGATTGAGTTTTCTAATAAATCGTTTTTTATAGTTCTACTAATTTCCCAGCTCTTCATCTATATGATATAGTTTTATATTACTTACCTTTTTCGCGATTTATTGTCTATTACGAAAACTGCTTTATATACACACATACCATGAGCTCTTTATGATGCGTTCAAACTGCTTTATTTCAACCGCCATTACGACTTTTATGAATGAAAACTTTTCTAACATTCAATTTTTGACATTAATATTTTTTAAATTCAGAGACAAACTAGAGTTGGCCCCAATTTTCATATCGTTCAATATCAAATAACGTGCGACTTGCGTGCGACTTTCGAATTAACACAGGGAGGTCAAATCAAATTTCGTTGTTCGTCAGAGATATTCGAAATTTGAAAAAAATATATGTTAGCGAATTCGAAATATGAATTAGCTATAATAACATTTTCACAGATAAGGAATTTGTTGTGTCAAAAAAGTTTATTATTATGAGGGTTGTATATGCGGTTTTTGAACGCATTATAGAGGACTAATGATCTGTGAAAATAATAATGTTAATTAATAGATATGTTTATTTTGCGATGACTAGATTGATTATCAAGCAAAAACGTCAAATAATCAAGCATGACAACGTACAACGCCATCTAGTTCAAATTAAAACCACTTCACTATAAATTCAACCATGTACTGTATTTTGCCTATGCCAATAGTTACCACCAGTGAACCTTATGCCATCGTCATAGAGTTCACTATTGACTGCGTAAGGTAACATTGGGAATGAACCGTCGGAAGCCTACCAGGTCTGATTGTACAATGTACATACGCGGTAGCGTGGAACGCTTGCTTTTTAGCAAATTGGTTGCCGCGACAGATGGCACTGCGGAGCGTTGTTCAAATGAAAAAATAAAATAGACTGACCTCTCAAGCCTTTAAATACAAAAATAATATGAAACCGTTAAATGACATCAACAATGTATTCGGTATGAGGATTATAAAGAAATAAAGAAAACCACGTGATTTGGTCGGTTGGCCAATGAGATACATTTTATACAACATTTTATATCTATTATTATTTGGTTAGCGGCCAAATTAGTGAACCTATTATATTCTATAAATCCCCATATGGAATACACTAATTAACTTTTAATATTTTAAGATTAGATTTAAGATTAGATTTAATTTTATAGTGTAATTTTTATCTTGTTTATTTGAAATCGCTTCTCTGGTGCCATCTACCCGGCTCACGTACGAGTCTATACTCGAGTTTTAAAATAAGAGGTCGTAATTTAACCCATTCCGGGCCCATGACTCACCGTGTGGGTCATGCTTAAGCGTTTCCGCAGGGCCCGTGACCCGCATGTGGGTCATGAGTAAATTCTAATTTTAATACAAACGAAACGTGAGATTACTCAATAATTATTGAATTATATAAGATTACAACCATATTTACAAGGTGCATTGGCAAAAAACATTATAAACACGGTTTTTTAATGAATACTGAGTCTAGAATATTCAAGTTTGGTTTACTTTAGGTATAATGCAGTAAAAATAACAAAATTTGAGATGTATTCTCGTTGCAAGCAAATAGATAAATGTACATTTAAAAAATATGAAAAATATATTTGGTTCAAAAGTTATTGGTGTGGCCCACGGTATGGGTCACCGTGGCCTGGCGCGACTTGTAAAAACTACGATTGTTTACGTAGCAGGCTAAAATGAACTTTACTTGCCGGACTTTAAGCTTATTTCACGTCGAAATCATTTTGGTTTTGTAACATTTTATTACTGATTACTGTGTGGATGGTAGTAAGCAATATCTGTATTGACCAAACCTAGTACGATATACAGAAACATAGCATACAATTTTCTTTTATGGAGGAATATCGTTCGCTGTGTTTTATAATATAAAATTGTGTTTTTATTGTTTTTGTATAGTGATTTAACTACTAGAAAAAGCAGATTCAAATTGTTTTTATTTTTTGTATTTTAGAAGTTACTATCTGTTAAGTGCTCGAATATTTACATTTATCTACTCAAACAAAGATTATAAACAAAATGACCGACCGAGTGGCGGGATTTTCTAAAATATAGTTTTTATAAGCTTGAAAGCTTATCGGGTTCACCGGGACACCTGGCGTAACAATGCATGATAGCTTGGCGGTTAAAACTGTCAAGGCGGCCTCATAATTCTATTTTTATAATTATCGTAACAAATAATGTCGTGTACTCAAACAAAGACCCCAAAGATAATGACCGGACGAGCGTAGGATTATCGAGCCCACTTGGGCTATAAACAATGATTGCACCCGGCGGCGTTATCTCCATACGGAGTTTTCACAAGTCTGTAGGCTTATCGGGTTCATCTGGACACCTGGGTAAACAATGTATTGCGGTTGAAACAATCTATTATTATATTAACATGATAATAAATGCAACCGAGAGCCGAGAGGGGCTATTGTCTCTATTATCTTGTTTTTGTTTTTTGCTATTTAAAAGCATTTCGTTTAATTTGTATGTACACCATCACTCGTTTGAAATAATCTATTTTTATTACACTTGTATTATAATAGTGCATTGTGATACACGTGTGCTCATTATACACGAGGCGTGCGCGCGAGCTGAAAGCGAGTGCGCAATAAGAAAGCCGATGTGTATAATGGCCATGCACACACGTGTCATACGACATTTTTCAACACACTTGTAAGTAAAAATCTAGCATATGAGTTTCACTAACCTCTATAGACTAGGTACTTGAAGCTTCTTGCGATGCCTTTTCGACGTCGGTTGATGACAATATTTTACATTTTCAATTAATAAATCCCGAAGCTAAGGCCCAAACGTCACAAATAAGTAGGTATATTTATCACTACTAAGTACAACTAGATTTTCATGATAGCACCCGCGCCGCGTTTTGTAGTTTCAGAGGAGCCTAATCCACATATTGTTATAGTTTTACTTCTAATTCTATTATAGTTGCATTTTATCATAATAATAAAGCGAGAAAACAATCAAAAATGTTTTACGTAAATAAGTTACCGCAGCGCGCCATTTGTGTATTTTTTTCGAATCGCGTTGCGCGCGCAAATTTGAGGCAAAGGCCCGCCAAACAGCCAAAATAAAAATGAAATTATTTATGTTTGAAGCACAAATTATTGTGAATTTTGAATAATTTAATACAATTTCACGTATATTCAATAATTCAGAAGGTTTTAATCCATGTATTCAACTAAATACGGAGATATTGCTTTTTAAGGCATAAGTTATTATGCGTCTAAAATCAGTGTACTTTATTTGAAAAAAAAAAAAACTTTCCAATCCGACAAAATTTGAATGTATAATCTGTGTACGTAACTTAGTCTCGTAGGGTACAAACTTAATTTGATGGGGTTATCTGATTACAACACTAGTTCAATAATATAATGAAAAAGCACGCGTGTTTAATATCTAGGATTATGAGCCTAAAAGCGGTACGATAAGAACCTCGTTACGAGCAAGTGTGTTGAATATTATCATTATGAGACGCTAATGACGTGAATATGAAGTGAATATGTCAAATGTCAGTTTTGCACCTCGTTACGAGCAAGTGTTTTGAAAATATTATAATCTATCTATTCTTATATGTTACCTACTTTTTTTTTTTAATCGTATGGCATTCTTTACCAAGTCGCTCAGCCAATAGTTATAATGTTAGGTCTTCACCCATTGTTACCTACTGAAATCATAGTTTAAAAAAAGTTGAATAGAAACTAAAAAATGGTTAGGAAAAATGTTGCATAAAATCGCCCAGCTGGCCGGCTTCGTAAGCGGCGATCTATTTAGCGTACGCGGCAGGCCCATGACCCACTAGGTGAGCCATGCGAAAAAGCAAAAAAAGGTTTGTATGGTGGCCCGGCGTATTGTGTTCGCTCGCCGTAGCTTGGCTCCGAATGGGTTAAATAAGTTGCTTGGCGTTTGAGAATCTAGTATAACACCTACTTACCGTGTGACGTCACGTTTTAAGTGGTAATATTTATAAGTGGGTGTCATCATCCGTGTATAGATGTCGCTACGTACTCCATAATATACAGGATTTTTTTAATGCATACAATTTTATATAAAAATCTCAAAATATTAGAAAAATAAATAACATTTACAATGAATCGAAACGGTTAAAGCTCTCAAATTCGAATTCGGAATAGGTATCATAATTAATTTTCTAAACTTTGTTAAATTGGAATATACCACAAAATGGCGTCATATCAGCACTAGGGAATGCAATCGGTACTTTTTTGTATGGGAAAAACTCGGTTTGAAACCGAAACCGCGTTTTTTTTATACAAAATCAGTTAACAGTTTAATTCCCTAGTCAGCGGCATGTGGTAAAGTTTTACGTATGCAGGTGATTTTGTTATGGCTGATAGGCCATACTAAACGACTTTACTTTGAGGCCAACTCCGAAAAAGTAAAAATAAATTCTGTTTCATATATGTGTCATAATTTCACTGTTTTCTGTGGACAGTTTTTTTAAGCTATTTTGGAGTTGAACCTAGTAAAATTATTTTTGTATGAAAATGTGCCTCTCAAAATATGATCGAAACAAAAGCACCCCAGTGTAGCATCATCAAATAGTGAATTTTTAATTTTATACAGATGAATTTAGAGAATTTAGAAACGTAGCGACATCAACAGTTTTATATCGACCTCTGCGAATTTGTCTAGGCTGAACACTGATCTTTACAATATTAGTTAATCGTTTTTAATATGAAATTTGACAGCTAACTCCGGCTTTGGCACAAGTAGCCCTTATTAAACTTACATTTCTGAGTGAAATAACCATCAATTTTATTAAAATATCCAAAGACACTGGCGCGAACTGTATACATTTTATTAGAAATTTGTCTAATATTAAAAAGATCAGTGGTCAGCCTCCGGCCTCCGGGCCCAGCCTTGTATAAATGCAATTGTGTTCATTAATTAGTAACTGTAGAGCTGTACATTTGTATAATACGTGTATGTGTGTGTGTGGGTGCGTGGCTGTGCCTGTCCCACTAACATTACCCCCCATAGATGGCAGCACTCGATTCGTAAAGAAATAATCACAGATAATGGCCTACAGGTCGATTCACGGAAGCTGGCATGAATGAATTGACCGAAAGTAATGTCACTTATCACTGTTAGTGACAGTGTGAGTGCCGTTCTTATGGGCATTTTCAAAAATAGGGAACCATTTTCGTTTTTTTTGAAAATATAGGAAGATTTGGGTTTTTTATAACCAGAATCACGAGTACTATTGATTTAAAAAAAGAAAAAGAGTGTCCCGTTTTTTTTTGTCAGCTTTGTAACGCATTTTTTCATACATTTCGTATGGGCCGTTACAAAACTGACAAAAAATTTTAGTATGGAAAATTGAGGATCCACTTTCATTAAAAGGGTGCACTTTTTTCTGAAAACGCCCTTATACAGGGTAACCTTATAGTTTGTAAATCTTCTCCCGAACACCGTCTATCACCGTACTACGAAATAATACATTTGCCGTGTCTTATCCAACCTTGACATTGGCAGAATCATAAAGGCCCTGATGGAGCCATAAAACACAAATATTGATCGATTGATTGATTAGTTTGTAAAAATACCTAATATTTTATCATTTAAGAAAAAAAATCCATTTAATAATTATTATTGAAGTTCTTTGTAAATAAAACGTATATTTATGTTTCTGACTTATTTTTAATTTCAAGAAACGAAAGGCGATGGCTTGTTCTAATAGTAAAAAATCTGAAAAAGCAACAAACCAAGGAGTCCGTCGTGAACAGAGTTCTTAATTTACTTATATCCTGTTTTCACACTGACGCCGCAATTAACAAAATGACGGCGGATGAAAAGATTCGAAATTCATACAAAATTTAACTGTTATTTTTGCGTTTCACGGCATTTTTTTTACATGTCGTCAAAGATTAATTATACATTTTAGTCATGATCATGCACACCTTAGCTTAGATATCTTCAGGGATTGTTGGCTTGGTAGGCACGACAGTATACTTTAGGTGTTCTTGGCGTCCAAAGACGAGCAAAAGTGGCGGGTAGGTAGGCTAGATTCTCTTAAAAGACAATTATCATAATCACTTTTTGCATCAACCTGTATCTAATAATTATGTAATGCACACTCGTTTAATTCATTCGTGCCAGCTCTCGTGAATCGACCTATACTAATCTTTAAAACAAGATTGTATTCCCCATCGTTATGGATAGTGTAATATTGGCGAACACCTGGTTTTATATTGAAGCCTGATATCTTCTGTTGGATAGTTATAACCTCTTCCATTCCACTTCAATGAAATTTTAATTCCGTTAAATTGGAAAGAATTACATTTCTTTTGTGTTGTATTTGAAAACAATTTAAATTGAATTCTATCTCCTCAGCAATAGATTCAAAATGCACTAACAATTTTTGGAATAGGAGGATAACGCCATCTATTGTAGACAGTATCGATCAATGAGGACTACTGCGAGTTGATTTTCCGCTAGGGGCGCTAGTGGAACGTGGGTCCTGCGGGAACATTTCAAACGTCACTTTGACAACTCTCTCATACTGACACAGGACCCACGCATGAGTGGCGCCGCCTGGTGAGCGACAATACGGTAGCCCCCATTGAGTTACTGACGCAGGATACTATGTACAATCGCCATCAAATATATCAGAGGGCCCAGGATGCTCACAAATCGCACGCACGCTATTATCAAGGCGATAAGTGCTGGTTTAGATATTTTTGGGCACTTTGGCCGCTTTTTACACCGAGTTTATTTCTCCGTTAAATTCGACACGTTTCTTTGTACGAAATTCGAAAACATTATTTTGTCTTTTATACAAAATAAATGAATATTACATTGTAAATGGTCCTTAAGAGTTACACGAAATTAAGTGTCAAGTACGAGTATGACAAAGCTGAAACTTTACACATGACAGCACATGTCAGAACACAGCTTAGTAGTAGGTAGATGGGTTTCGTAACCGTTTACACTGGTTCAACTGTAATAATTAAGACACTAGTTTCTTAGGCCCACTTGCACCACCGAGGGTTAGACGCTAACCCAAAGTTAAGCTGTCTAATTCCATACAAAAAACTCTTAACTCTGGGTTATGCAGCAAACCCTCGGTGGTGCAAGTGGCCCTTAGAGAAATTGACTTGATTTAACCTGAAGAATCTCCCCTGAAAACGGAAATCAATAAAAACAGGGTGTATATCTGATGGCGACTGTACAAAATATATGAGATGGAGACCTCGTCAATGATGTCTATATGCAACATCAATGTAATAATGCAACTTTGTGCGTAGATTAGCATTCTCTATTATTTACTTGTACATGAAATGTTTGATCAGATAAGTTCGTATTAAGCAATTTGAATTTATTTAGTAATATTACAGTTTTTGCTTTTTATTCAGTGGAAGAAGTCAATCTCTGAATTTGTAAACATTCTTTGGGCTGCTAATAAAAATAATACTAAATTGTGAAGTAAAACATCAACGAATTATTTGGTTATTAATTTAAACTACAATACAAGGTCAGACATCTTATAATATGTACTAAATGAACTTAAAATTAATTGATTGAGGTAGAAGTTTTATACCCAGTGATAACTAGAGGAACAAAAAGGCACAAATAACAAAAAATGTACAAAATGTAAATAATCCCGAAGGCAGCTTCCCCGGCATTTATTTTAGTTTGTTGCGGTGCTAGCGCGCCATCTATTTGTTATTTTTATTAAATTATAAATAGTACAAATATATTTTTAAGTACCATACGAACGAATTGAATAGAAATTATTTACTTCCCACGGTAACTAACAAATATGTACGTCGAACAGTGTATGGATTATGTACAAAATCAAATGTTAGATTATTTTTTACTAAAATATCAGTAAATATAGGTGTAGTGAAACCAGTTTTGTATCCCACGATAATTAATTAGGTAAAAAAACTAGTCGGAGTTTTGCAAAATGTAAATGTAGGTACCCAAATATTGCATATCTTGCGGTTGATATTATATTCGATATTATGCTTTATGTACCCAGGAACACTGGTTTTCTTACAGCAACTGTATTTGTATAGTATAGGTATGTATTTGAATATCTTTTCGACTTCGAAGGCCTATGGAGCAAGTTTTGAAGATTAGACACGAGTTATCGGCATGACTAAATTTAGGAATTGTAATGTACTTATATCAAATTTTAAATGTAACTTAGCTTTGATATTTTATTTAGTGAAACCAGTGCCTAACTTTTGGATGGTCATGGAGATTACGAAGGTAGGTCTTTCTCATCAAGCTCTTTGTTTCCTGGCCCTGGGCCAGTAATGTTGTGATTATTTATTCGTTTGCATTTTTATTTCTTGTGCAATAATTGAAATTGTTTTGCGTCCATTTATTTTTTTATTGTACTTTTAATTTGTTATTTATGAAACGGAAATGGTGAATGTAGCAGTATTTCAGCAGTATTCGAGATTCATTACCACTGTATTTTATATAAATATTGGGATTTTATATGGATATGTATGTTGTAATATATTGTATGATTTGTTTAGTTGTGTTGTGACGAGCCAGTGCCAACCTGATGTTCAGTGCTCCGTTCCCAAACTTGTTTTTAGTGCAAGCCAAATCCTAACCAAATTATTATAAGAATCTCTATATAATAAATAAGTTTCAAATACTGGAGTCACAAATTATTTTCAAGTAAAATTAATTTATTAACAGTTTTTTTAACACTGTAAATATATATGTTTAATTAATGATATTGTATGTATTGACTCATGGCACGATTACTTAAAAATACTCTAGTCTTGAAAAATATTTAATTTTAATATCTGGCTTGTATGTATTGGAGGTACGAACGGTGTAGGCATACTTCGGGCATTCCATATTTCTGTGAAAATGACATTCCATATATTTTAACGGAAGTGATATTGTGCTCAGGTTCATTAGTCGACGGATGTGAGATGGTTCTTTGTGCCAATAACAAGAAGGAAAATGCCTTAAGTACGTTGAAATAAATTGACAAATAAAACTAGATTAAGCTTTTTATTGAGTCTTGTTATTTCTCCCTCCCTCAGTCGGATCCTCTTAGTGGTTGGAGCTTTGCCAATAAATTAGCATTAAGTAGATTTATAAGAAAACAACAAAGCTATGCTAACTTTAACATCTTGATATCAGTAAATATAGGGTCCATCCTTGTATGAACTTTGTAATACTAATAATAACGCATATTAGGTGCTGCCCCCTAGTTCACTTATGCTCAAGAATAGGCTAGACGACTGAAAAAATCTATTTACTCAGTCTTTTAGATTATAAAAAAAATATTGTACACGTATTTCTTTTGTTCGTCAAATCAAAAATGACAAAAATACAGTGCGTTCAAGTTTCGCGTAATGTCACTCCTAGGTACGATTCTTACCTAGGAGTGACGTCACAAGCCCCCAACCCGGAACTTTGATGCTCTTTATCTTCGTCAATTTTAGTTAAATTAAAAAGGAAAAAATACGTGTCTAATAATTTTAGATAATCTAACTGACGGACTAATTAGAATAATAGTTTTTCAACGTAGTCGTCATCCCTATTATATACCTACCCTATAATTAATCCATCCTTTAATAAGAATTTACCTGTCTCCTCAGCAGAATTGGAATGTAGTTACCTACATACAAGTTGTGTTTTAAAAATCCAAATACAGACGCTACAATAGACCTAGAGCTGTTTTTGGGATTACGTAAGTTAATAGCGTCAAAACAGCGTCAAAGTATGTAATGTACTTAAATAATCAATAAAAACTACTTGACTAGTTTCTTTATTTTGCTAAATAAATTTATAAGTAGGTCTATTTTTTTGTCCTTTAATTCGCAAAAAAAGAAACCAGACCAAATATTAAAACTGACAACCTCTATGCCACTCCATTCATCAACGTTTGAAGACTTTGAAGTGATGCTTTAATCTCTATGTTAAAATTAGATGGCGCTAATACAAAATGTACTTATGCCATTACATTTAATTGTAGTTTTTTGTTTGTGACAGGCCACTTACATTATATAGCTATAAATCTTATAAATAAAGGTAGTATGACATTAGTCATTGGCACAAGTCTAAAATGCAGACAATAAAAAGAGCTTACTGGGAATTTTCAGAATAAAGTACACCATTTTAATGAAAATGGGTGCTCATTTTCCATACAAAAAATAGTCAGTTTCGTAACGGCCCATACAAAATGTATGAAAAAATGCGTTACGTAACTGACCATTAAAAGGGACATCCTTTTTCTTATCTTAAATCAATAGTAATCATGATTCTGGTTATAAAAACCCAAAACTTCCTATATAAAAAAAAGGAAATGGGAATTTTCGAAAAGAGCGTCCCTTTTAATGCCCTATACTACAACAACGATGTGGCATGGCATGGGGCTAGGGCTGCCATTCGTGCGGGTTTCCCCGGATTTGTCCTAGTTTAGAGCCCGTCCTGGGAGCGCCCGGCCCGGATTTTTAAAACTGCCTTTAAACTTTATGGCCCGGTTTCGGCAATGTACGAGATGGCAGCCCTACATGTGGCCTTGCCCGAGTTGTTAAGTCTTTATTCATTTACTAGTGTATGGTCTGGCAGAACCTAAATGTTCAACCTTGAGCCTCTTGATTCAAAATTCAAAAATTTATTCTGCAAGTAGGCCTCAAGGGCACTTTTACAAGTCAGTAAGCATTACAACAAAGCATTTGCATGTACAAACATTTATAATATATAGTGAGAAGTAAAAGTATAATCTAAATACTGATAATACAACAGCCAAAACCTGGGTAAACAATATTAAAATAAATGTACTAAGTAATATGACAAGAGATGTATAGTCTCTATCGTTAATAATAAATTAAGTTTGGAGATGTAGAAGGTCCCCCAACGTCAAAATAAAATACGAATAAAATTTCGAGATGTAAAAGGTCCCCATAGTCAAAAAATTATACTAATAGGATTTGGAGGTGTAAAGGCCTCCAAACGTCAAAAATAAAATATCTTTATGATATAAATACCACAAGTCATCAGACTGTTAAGTTAACAGTCTTAGATCTAATGCTACAGAATACATAACTAGTATGTATCTAACAAGTCAAAATTATGAACCCAACAGAGATGTAAATTCTCTATAGTCAATAATATGTACATTAAATTTGGAGATGTAAAAGGTCCCCAAGGTCAGAAACATAATATGTAATAAGATAATACTATATGAATAAGAAATGGAGGTGTAAAGGTTCTCCAAGTGTCAGAATATGATGTAACAGCCAGTAACAGCATCGCCTTGAGCATCGTGCAAACCACTCCGGGACACTGCTAGCCTGATAAGACAGCTTTTGAGACTAAATACTTGGCCATGGCTCCTAAGTAATCGTCGATTTTATAGTACCCCTTTTTAAACAGAGCATTCTTAATATATAACTTGAATGAAGTGAACGGCATGTCCCATGCCTCCAAGGGTACTTTATTGTAAAATGCCACACAGTTGCCTGGGAACGATTTTTTTACTTTCTGTAGACGAAACTTCGGAACCACTAACATATTTTTATTTCGTGTATTAAAGCCATGGATATCAGACAGCTTCTTAAAGGACTTTAAATTCTTATGCGTATACATTATAACATCTAGTATGTATTGTGAAGCTACAGTGAGAATATCAATTTCCTTGAATCGTTCTCTCAGAGAATCACGAGTGCCCATATTATAAATATTACGGACTGCTCTCTTTTGGAGGATGAAGATTGTTTCAATATCTGCTGCTTTGCCCCAGACCAGTAAGCCATATGACATAATACTGTGAAATGTGATTTATATGGCGACAGTCTGAACAGTTTTCCTGTCCCGTAGTAAACATACCTATTACCTACCCCTCACCGCATGTGTACATACAATAGTAAATAAGTAGGCGATATGTACATTTAAACTTATTACATATGTAGCTATATGTATAGAGTATAAGCTACATACCCAGCAGCATAGTAAGTACGTATGTACATAATATGTATATCACAGTTGAGTTCTTAGACGGAATTTTTTTGGTCATAATTCTACAACAAGGTAAGAATAGGATAATAAATAAAATAGACAATGTATAAAAAGAACAATTTATTCAATACTGGGTATCATTAAAATATTATATCAGTGCAGTGTGAAAAAAAATACTTATATAATATAAAATGTGCTCTTAAAAGCTACTTATATACTCGTACAAACACCTGCTTAGAATCGTGTCATAAAAATACCAACCAGGGATCATGATCGTTAGTGAAATTTCCCTTCGTAATAAATGCAGGAAAATACAAGTGACATGTAGGTAGTAGGTAACCAGTTATCATTATCACACAAATCCAAGCGGTCATAAAATATGTTTTATCTTACGCTAAAATTGGTTTTCTTATCCTAAGCAAGTCCGAACTGCGTTCTACTGATTCGAGACGATCAAATTTCGAAGCGAACACTCGCCAAATAAAAAATATAAAACACCTGTTTAGTTCAGTCCAATAAGACCATAATAATTTAGGTTTTTAACCAAATTCTTAACTACGCCCGGGAAAGCCGGGCTTATCACAATAGTCAAATGTACAGTTAGGACTATTTCTATGAATCGACTTACTTGCTAAGGAATAGGGCCTGACTAGCGGTCCTGAGGCCAATTCTACACTAAACAGTTATCTTAACCACCATAAGCTCTCTTTCTATCGTAGGAATGCCCACTAGGCCCGCATTTATGCCAATGAATCCTGTCAAGCCTAGCTATTAACTTAATCTAACAGATCATGTGTTTAAAAGTTGGTATTTCCGTTTAACTATTTGATTAAAGAACAGATTTCATTAAGAACAGTTTTCATATTGATGACGAGACGGAGCGCCTAAAAAAATGTTACTTATAGTAGGTATAATCAGTTTTTCTTGAAATAGGTATAAAAATCTACAAATATGTTTATCATAAACGTCTTTTATCATAAATTGTGAAAACACGAACGTCGTAACTGTCATAAGTATCTGGCAGTTCAATCGACAACGTGTGTGTTGTGTTGTGTTCTCTTATGTATGACGTGACGCTCGGCACCTTAGCGCCTATTGTCCCATTTATGTAGAATGGGACTGACTAGTGACAGTATCTTGGCGCACTATATGCGCGCTCAAGTGTCCTGTATTCCTAGCAATTTCTAGTCATTTTTGACTCGCTTGGTAGACAGTAGTCAGAATCTATGGCCAGCTGGAGACCTGGAGTTGAGTATGGTAATTTTCAAGTTTTAAGTCATTATAAGACATCACACTCAAAACAAGTCAAGGCTCAGACAACCAGAATCTCCAACTGTCTCAACCATAGTTAGTTTATTTCTCTTCAAATTATTTCTTAGGTAGGTACACGTACCTAGTACCTATACGTGTTTTATGTACCGTTTTAGACATTCGCATTCTACTTACGTAAAACGTGTATTTTCTACTTAGTTGCTTGCATATAACCGAGTCGTTATGAATTTTATGCATATGTAACATTGCCTAAGAAGTTCGTTTAAAACTATTTGAGCGTGAATTTGTATCCTTAAAAGTATCATTAAACATGACGGACGTAGAAAAATATAATCTCCAATGTTTGTCAAGTAACATCACGTTGGACATACAAGAAACCCGATAGCCTAGCCATCTCGGTGCAACTAATTTTTTTGGTCCAAATACGTCAAGCATCATCATTTATTATGGTCCATTAAACATGGCGCTACGCCAATCTATTCTCCAGCCTAACATCAGAGATAGCGATAGCTACTAGGATTTAGCTTTAAGTTTAGTAAGTTTATGTTTAACGTCACTTTTTGGAGACGGCCGTTGGAAATACATTTTTGAAATTATAGAAACACGTTTTAACAAGATTTACAGAACTTGTAGCTAACTTTTATAATTAATAAAGGCTCAGTCAAGTTCCAAAAGACAATCATCTTCAATATTATCGTCAAACAACAGACAACTTATTTATCTGCTGAAGTCACTCAACTTCTGTCGCACTTGGCTCGCACGTAAACAACTTTTATTGGCATCTCCATGGGCTTTAGTCCTTCACATATCAAGTCCAATATTTCCTCAGTAATATCATTTTATGTACTCGTTAAATAAGATTGGGTCGGGGCTGATAGGTGCTACGCAGGCTACATCATGTAGGTGACTTTGTATTCTTTTGGTGTTTGATCCCAATTACCGTTAGGTTCCCAAATTCGTAGCATATACATGTAGCTGAGAGGTCAGATTGGGCTGGACACTCAGTAGATAAACATTTGGGCTAGTTTGTGAATTTTCGCATAAAGGTCTGGGTCAAAACGTTATTCGAGACCGTGGGACCGTTTTCAATTTGATTATTTACAGGAATTTAGGGTTTTCGATCTTATTCGCGTCAGACTATCCAGAGTGACTTTAGGATGGTAGTTTTGTGTAAGTATGTCACAAAATAGTGGGTATACTGGGTATGACATTGTAGAAATTGTATATTATTACGAGTACCTATGTTAACCACGCGGCTTCGTGAAGATACATATAGAAGTATTTAGGCAATTAGTCATAGTTACGTTGTTTGACAAAAATTTCGTTAGATTATTATAGCGCCTTCATACCTACCTATGTATACAGACAAAGCTACAATCAACAATTCAAATAAGTATACCTTTCAAGGATAATACATAACTTATTGACATTATTGTAACATTAAGGAAGGGTTTGTTGATGTGGAGACAGAAGTGTCAGGTGCATGGAAGCCATTATCGTTTTGATCACGAGCAGGTGGCGCGCCAACCCCAGAATTAATATAATCGATTTTCGAAATATAACATCAGTCAAGTAACCATAGAAGGGGAAAAATCGAATAGATATAGTTGCTACCCCAACTTTTCCTTATGACAGTAACAATCTCACTCAACTTACTAATAAAATTAACATAAACGACTACCCAGCCTGACTCATCTTTTCTACCTACTAGGATTCATAATATTTGTTTTGGTCGTAGTAACGGATGCCTGAGAGTTTTATACAAATAGTTCATGAGTTACAGTAATTGAATTAGCTACTTTTATCCCGAAAAATATACATTTGCCGTATGCCTGTAGGCACGCTGGTATGAACAAATGAATTTTATTTCTCGCCGTGCTAACTGCTAATACCGTTATACCTAAGTAGCTTTGTCTTCAAAAATGGTGTTCTAGCTAAACAGGTTCACACGAATTTGCTAGTATAGAGTAAACGCAAGCTGCTTTTGATCCTCAGATCGATCAACCATGTATAACGTAGGTGGGTACATATTAGACCATTACAATTTACAACACAGGAGACAAAAATTGGATAAAAGTTTATGAAAGGACTCGAAACGATTGTTTACAGCAAACAGTCCCGAATAATGGGTTGGAGCAACCTTCGCGGCTATCATTACACATTCACCCTCATGGAGCATATCGGTTTGCGTTATCTTGTTGATCACACGGGTATTATCACGAATATTTCGTTGGGTTCCATTTGTTAAACTACTCTCACGTTTATAACTCGTATCCTGCTTATGTTGTTTGTTGGTAAATCAAAACCGATATCTCGGAAGACGGAAAATAGAATACATTAACCTATATAACACCTATTATACCTATGCTCGAAAGTAGGGGTATTCCGATCATAGACTTCTCATTCATGGGAATACATTGACAAAGAAGACTAAAACCCTAATCTGTGCGGAGTGAGTCAATGTCCGTCTCGCTCCTGCCAGAGTAGTGGGAACGAGACGGACATACTCTCGAGCGCAGTCGACAGCGGCTGCGCGATTTGATAGTATTTCCAACTCGCTCCTACCAATTAAGAACGGGCAAGATGCACTGACAGTGCATCAACGTAGCCGCTAGCGACTAAAATCGCTGTCAATCGAACTTATAAACACAGGAAACAAAAGGCATGTTTTGTTACTGTTTCTCCTTATATTTTCACACTACCTCATCAAACACCACTGAAATCGTTCACTACTGAAACGGTTTTATTATCGTAACACACAAAACATAAGATAAATAACTTAATTTCATTAAAAACTTTAGACATTAGGTAATTACGATCAATATGGCGGTTTGTTTACATTGTTAGGAAGTTGCATTGACGGCGATTTTATAGATTTCTACAGTACGTACCTAACTACTAATAATGGTAAGCACACTGGGTCTTCTTTTTACGTTACTTAATAAAATGTCTGCTCGTTCACAAATTAATTCAGGGAACCCTAAGTGAAGCATGTCCAACACACGTTCCGTCATTCTACACTATAAAATGTGAACGTTCCTTCTACACGTCAAGTTTTCATTTTAAATTAGCCTACGTCTACTAAATTCATGTTCCTAAATACCATATTCACGTCCACAGCCGTAACGCTCTTTAGAAACAGCTAAACACACACGATTACAAATTCAGGGTATGTATCCGTACAATACGCAACATGACTTACGTAATGTGTTTATAATCCTCTATTCTCGGACAATTCGTTGTTTTCAATGTCAGAGACGATTCTCTTGTCTTTTAATTTCACAACGAGAAACGCCTGAAATTATTTCATTGGGTTTAAATACCATTTTTTCCATTCTCTGGCTGGCCGTGAACCTGTGATGTTCTCGGTTCGATTAAAAAGGTCGTTGTAATGTTAGATTTCTGAACCGTGACCTTTTTGTTGCCGAATTTATGAGTTTATGACTTTAAAATGCGAACAAGTATATCGATTTAATTGGAAACGACTTTTTTTTTGCTTTGGGTTATTTATACTAACTAGCCCGAAAGTTTAACCTGGCTGCGCAACAGTAAATACTGATTTTTAAATTACTAGCCAACTTCCCACTAAAAACGTTCTTTTAACGAGGTCAATCAATTCAAAATTAATCGATTTCTATTCAAGTGTCAGCCTGTTTGGAATCACATTCATCAAACTCGACGATTTTTCCACTACAGTAAATTTTCACGAACGTTTTAATAGCGTTATCGTGGTCAACGCAATTAATCCTTGACCTTAAGCTTAAAATAACTAAAACGAATATTGAGCTTGGTAAACAAGTTATAAATTTGCTCCCTTGGAGCAACCCTCGCGTTTAAACGGAAGTGGTATTGTTTTTGCGGTAATTTAGTTGTTTGCTGGGCATTGTGAGCGAAGCGAAGCCGTATTAGCGAATTAGCTATCTAGAGTGAACATGCACATACACAACAGCGTCATTAATTTGGGCGGCAAATCTAAAGATTAGACTTAAAAGTCATACTTGTGACTTTCTTACTGTTTTTTTTTTAATTATCTGTAAAGTATTAGGTACTCAAGGGCAAGTTATTAAATAAAGGATGACGGACCAACAAGTGAAGTTAAAATAGACATTATTTTACCATATTTATCGTGTTGATAAAAGTGGATAACAAGTGGCTCTATCGATAGTAACAGACAGATGCCACTAGGCTACTTTTTATGGCATTTCCTCCAAGAGAACCCTCGTCAATTTAATTGCCGATTTGGCACGAAGATTGCACGAATTCGGTAAAAATTCGTCGAACAAGCGTCGAACGCAGCGAAAAAACAACCAGTCCCGACGTCTGGTTCCGACAGGTAGGTAATTATAATACCGCCGGGGACCAATACAACTTGATAAAAGCGGTGAACGCACTTATCTGTAGAATGTGATTCGTCTCACGCGTTTCCACAATAACAGGCGGCACTTCTCATAAGTTTTGATGTTACGTGGTTGCTGGTTATATTGTGTGAAGCCAATTTGAATAACAAATGCTTATGTATACCTAACTCGAGTAGGTAAAAAGAGATATTTTAGAGGAAAACCCAGTTTGAAATGTATCTAAACATGATATCAAATAACTGCCTGATAGGATGGCAATTGAAAACGAATGAGATTGTACGTTTGAATCGAATCGGGAGTCGTTTCTATAGTCAATTAATTTCCATAAAAAACCAGTAGGTACTTAAAACAGCGAATCTCGATAGGATGCGTATTGCGTAGGCAACGGTACCTACATAATTGTAACCTAGCAGATAACGGGCGGCGGAGTGGACATTTTGGCCAAACGCTTTCTGTAGCGCGACGATGTGTGATGAATCAGATGAATGTAACCATCCATTGTGCAGTTTGGCGCGCTAAAATGTCGAGACCGAGACCTTGAGCTCAGTCATTTCAAGAACTAATACATTTTATTAGTTCTAGAAAGCTAAGGACATTAGCCTTATCTTGAAGTTGAAAACGTGTGTTTTAAATTGTAGCAGAAAGCACAGACAATTTAATAAGTAACCTTAAACTGGAAGCAATGAGTGACGTACCTATTCCATTCGCAAATATCAGAGTTGAATTGTCAACACTCCAGAAGCGTCGACATGGAAAGCGACGTTTGAAAACCCTGTGACAACAATACCGTGTCGACATACCTACAGACAGCAAACATGGCCCGCGTCAATCGATCCAGCCTCTAAATTACGGGTCAGGCACCCTTTATCTGGGGGTTAAGCTAGCCATTAGACATATCTTTTGGAATTAAAACCGGTCTTGAATTCCTATCTACATGGAAGCTCGCCGCTTTATGTGGTTTGAAACATGCTCATCGAGTTTATGTGACATTTAGAACAATAAAATGGTGGATGCTTTGATACTATATCACTCTGTGGTTTTGTAGGATTTAATTGTCAAGCTTTATTAGGTATATGATAATATGATTATTGATTAAATAGTTAGATTATAATATTTTAAACAGCATTTAAATTGTTATAATCTAACTATTATTTACTGCTTTGAAAGTTCTGAGAGTTAATTTAGTTAGATGAATATGTTGAAATACACATTAAACAATGATGTATTCAAATTAATGAGAATCAAATGATTCTGAAGGCTACACCCAGATTTAGGTTTACTTTGAGTCAGAAACAAGCTGCATTGTTTGCTGCTGGTAGGCCTCTTTAATTTTTATCTTACAAATTTAACTGGATTTTAAATGTAATAACAGTGACACTCGTGTCAAAACGAAGCACTAAGTTATAAGTGCTAAGATTTTTTACCCTGTTACAAATAATTGCAATTCGGTTCTTAGAACCATTTAAAGTTCTTGCAGTTTGCCCCTCTACTCATATTTGTTAGGCACCTAACCCTAGTAACTAGGTACTTAATAAACTTGACGCCGCATCTATTGATTCCAAATAATGGGATCCAATATTGAGAGGGTTCAATGAATCAGGATTTATTCAGTCTCGAGGCGTATTTCAAGTCCCCGGCAGTTAATAAATCAAAAACTCTAGCTAGGGTTACCTACCACACAAATGAAAATTGAATGTAGTGGCCACTACTCTGTCAAAAGCGAGACGGGCATACTTTCGAATGCCGCGGTCGCTATCGAATACGGCTCTCAAACTGCGCGCCGTACACACTTGGCCGTGTTTGCTCAAATACTCGTGTTGCATCAATATCGAACACGACCGTTCTCAGACCGAAGTGACCGGTCTCAGCACTTAAAAATGGAGACAAAAGTTCTTCGAAATATGTCTGTGAATTTAATATAAGTAGTGGAAGTAATGCAACCAAAAGTACTTGCCCCAATTTAACAGCCAAGAATGATACAACTCAGATTTTTGTAAAGCCTTTACTTTATTTTCCATGATACCATGCAAAAAGGTCTATGTAGGCACGAAACTAGATATTTCCGTGTGACCCTTTGCCTATAGTATCAATGTATAAATTTGACTTTTCCCGGAGTCCGATGAGCCGTGCCTTATTGATTCTCAGAGTGAAAATACGTACAGACAACATACAATAATTAAGTTTTATACCGCTTTCCGCTAAGGGCTAAGAGATCAAAGTGGCACTTTTCTTTTACTTTATTATTATTTATAATGCACATGCTCTTGTCGTAAATATTTGCTCTTTTATGAATACGAAATGATCACTCTACTGAAAGTTTTTTTACAACCATGGAAATGGAGCTACTCTTTAGTCGATCTACTTAATGTTGTCTGCGAATCGGTAATCTAATTATTTTTTGGGGAATCATTAGGTACCCCTGATGAGCTGGTAACCCTAGTCTAAGCGAGGACGGGGGGTCGACGAATCGGTCGCGTCACGAGACGTCCTTGAGAAGGGCATCCCGGCCAATATCTCCGCAGTCTACGCTATCTACTACAAATATTGAGCTTTGCAGTGCTTCTGCGGGCCGTAGCCGTCACTGCTATCTATCTGCTTGCTAAGCCATCTACACCTTTATCAGCTTCAATTATAAAACTATACAACTATCCATAACCTATCTAATATGATAAAAAAATGTTTCCAAAAATTGAAAAGATCTTTAAGTACCTATTTGGACTAGAATATCTGAAAGTCTGGCATTTATATTTGGGAAATATAAACTCACCGTTGTTGATGATATACTTACTTTCTACTTTCACTCCTAACTCTTGGTATGATATACCTAATTGTCCCAAGTAATTGATATGGGAGGATGGGGTCTGCCACGACATTCTATTGTCTTTCTGAAAGCATATACAATCAAATAACTTTTTGAAATTTAATTTCGTTATGGATTCAAATGCGACTTCAAAAGTAGACCGTATATTGAGACATACGACTGGTCGTCACGTCTGCGACGCTGGTGCATGGTAACGGCTATTTTAGCACAAATGCGTTAGGAATTGCAAAGAGAGAAGTGTCGAGGCGGACCCGGGATAGGCAAGGCACCTAACACTACGTTGTGGCAGTCTATTTACTCCTTACTTTGTTAATTTGGCTTTGAAAATGGACAGCAATGTTTTTAATCTTATCTTTGTTAAACCTAAACCCGCGGGCAGATAACCGCCGTCCAATGGGTCGGCGCTGTGCGCTCCTACCTAACTGACCGAAGGCTCAACAATATGTTTAAACTATAAGTATGTACGTACAAAAATATGAATATAAGATTAGTATATCAATTTTTCTCACGGCGGCGGCGAGCGAAATAGCTTGATTTATAGCCTGTCGTAACATTTCAGAAACGTTGTGCCAAAAATAATATAGATTAAGACACTAATGACGGACAAACAATAACGACAGCCATAATCCGCCATAACATAAACAAATAAAACTTATTTCTGTTGTTACACACATGCAATATTGAAGCATTTACTGTGACCTGCCGCGACAATACACACAAGATATACTACATTTAGTTACAAACACTACTGCCACAAATATTATTATGTATATAATGTAAGTAAATAAGGACACGACGGGAAAGGATAAAATCGTATATAGAAAAAAAATAGAGAAATATACAATAAACTCTATTTAAACATGAAATTTATTAAAGAGTAAAAAACATACAATGGTTTGTTTACACAAAATAAAATACCTGGAGGGTAAAGGCGGGCCGGGCGCGGGCCGCAGGCCGGGGGCTCCGCGTCCGGCCCTGGGACGTGCGACAGGCCCATACATAGTTCATAATATAATACCATACAATAATAAGAAGTACACATATATGATACTGTCAAGCCAACTAAACCAACTCACAGATAGTCATGTCGCGCTCTCGCGAATATAAAATTATGTTAAATCTTACAAAAATACTTATGCGACTAATCTGAAATGCACATAGAGGATCTCGCGTCTCGACTACAAAAATATTTTGAGATTGGAATGAATCTTTCTTTAAGCTTTCGGCCTCGGAACGATCACAACGAGAGGGCGTTTATAACGTCCGTTCACATTCTAATTGCTTCTCTTCTGCGTCTTAAAGCTAACGGATAGAACCTGTCCATTGAGCGTGTAGCCATTGAGTGCCTGAATAGCCATGGCAGCCTCGTCGTACTCGCGCATGTTTACAAACGCGAACCCTTTATTTTTCTTAGTTTCGGGGTCCTTGATCACCTTTATCGAGTCAATTGCTCCATAGGGACCGAAGAGCTGCCAGAGTGCTAGCTCCTCGGTGTCCTCCCCGATGTTGTATACATACACTGTGGTTTGATGAGGTGCTGGCGGGGCTCCTAGCAGCGGGACGGGGCTAGCAGGTGCACCTAAGAGCGGCAAAGGGGAGTGGTTGGCAGCTGCCATAGGATTGAAGCGCTGATGACCCTTGTTGATGAAGGGCAGCGCCTTGCCGGGCGACGGCAGCAGCGGCGGCGGCGAGGCCTGCGGGAAGCCGGGAAAGGCGGCGGGCCGCGCGCCGAACGCCGCGCTGAGGTTGGTGCCGTTAAAGGCGGCGGGCGCGGCGCCGTTGAACACGGCCGAGCCGTTGTAGGCGAGCGGCGCCGCCACACCCACGCGCGGTGATGGCCGTGGCGCGTTTTTGTTAGCGTTGGGCTTGTTGGCGAACTTCACCACTACGGCACCCGCACCCGGCAGCGGCGTGCTGCCGTTGAGCTGTGTGATGGCCTCCTCGGCCTGTGCGCGCGTCTCGTAGCACACGAACCCGATGCCCTGCGACACGCGGCTGTTTGTGATCACCCCGAACTGTCCAAATAGCACGTTGAGTCTCTCTAACGTCATGTCGGGTGGCAGGTTACTGATGTATAAGTTGGATTCCGTATCCGGCTTGTGGCTGGCCTTGTTTTCAGGGTTGAGCAGCGCAAACGACACTTTAAGCGTCTTGCCTTGCATGAGCAGCCCGTTGAAGGCGGCTCGCGCCTTCTCGGCGTCCTCGTGTTTCTCGTACTCCACGAATCCATAACCGCGGTTCGCGATGAGCTTGCAGCTCTCGATCTTGCCCATCGCCGAAAACAGCGCGTACATCATGTCGCGCGTCATCAACTCCGGGATATAATTCACCATCAGCTTGGTCGGTGACACATTGGAATTGGCGTCGCCGCCGCCATTCTCTTCACGTTTCACGACGTTCATTTCGTTTTTCATTGTTCTTTATACGTAAAAACTACACTACGGAAAACAAAATACTATTAAAACTCACACTATATGCGGTTGATTATTTCATTTGCGACACGGTAAATGAACAAAGAACGAACACAAAAAATAGTAGCCGCACGAAAACGCCAACGACGCCGGTTCACAAGTTCATCATCATCGCAGTTTGTTTTTCGAATGTTACCAGGATATCGGACCCTTTTCGCGAAATATGTAACGAAGGATTCTGTTACATTTCAACAGTCTTTCCACTAATACTTAACAAGTATTGACTTAATTTGAGATAAAATACAAATTTGCACGTGTAACAAATCTTCTTCTGTCAAATTTAATTGAATTATTTTTTGCAAATACGTGGCATTATTTAAAAAATACTTTGTCTATGCGATTATTATTTTTAACTTTTGGTAATACAGATTAAGAAATTTGTGTGGTGACATTTTTCGAAAACTCGTCTAGTTTTCTGTAAGTTGTCTAACATGGTGTCTGATCGTTTTTCTGTTTATCAGCAATACATAAGGCCATAACACTGTACCATATAAGATCATAGATTATATGCTGCTCTTTTTCTTCACGTAGGAGAAAAAGGGAGGCATATAGACCTATGATCAAAGATATATGATAATGTAATATGGGCCTGAGAAGTTACTTGTTTGATTAATTTAATTTATTTTATAATCATTATTGTTAATATGGATTTTAATGTTGTATGTTACTTGAAAAACATAAAAAAATATTACATAAAACTTGTTTGACGGTGGCAGGTGGCAGAATTGGACATGCTTTTTATTTAACTCCAAAGTTTAACTCTCCATGTCAGCCTGTCACGGTGTGTCTGTCAGAAAGTTGACACTGTCTGTCACTCTCACTGACAAGTGTCAGGTGTTCTTATGAATGTTGCATTGTATTACTTGTATTTATTTCATGAAATCAGCAATTAAAACCGAAGTAGTCTAGAAGTGCTAAAAATTATTCACCAGGCAAAATGTTTCTAACAAACATATTATTTAAGAAAGCTAAAAGCAAGTAAGGAACAATCAATCGGTCTCTTAGCTAGATTATTTAACCTATTTTGGTTATCTCAAACTAAAAGAATCTTTTTTGTGTTTTAGGAACATTATGGTGTTAATGGAGAGCATGGTGTCAGGACACAAGTTTAACGCTATTCGGGAACGACTTGCGGACAAGTTAGAACTTATACGATTCGACCCTTACAGTAAGTAACCTATAAAATTACAAGGCTTATTTGAAGTAGAGGTCCAAATATAGTCTGACAAGCAAACGAACTCGGTAACAGTAGGATAAAAAAACTATATCCATCCCTTTTTTCGGGGTGGCAATACTAGCTTAAGAAGAAGACAGTATGATGCTCTCTAACTTACTGTTATGGCGTTAGGCTTATGAGACTATAGCTTATAACTTTTATTTCCTAAGCTATTATAAGTGCATATCGGACAAAAACAGTCTAGATTTCTAAAGTAAACTTTTGCAGAATGAGAATTTATTAATGGAACAGTCTGTATTCTAAAAATCACATTAATAATCCTGTAAATCTTATTGATAATATTGTTTCATATTAAATTAAATTGCAACGGTTAACACTCACGTATTTTATCACAATAGGCGTGACATGTTAATTTAATATCAATATGTCTCACAAAAGTTTAAATTATAATATTGTTTCATGCTAGATGTGCAGTCCGGAATGGTGTGTAGTATAGTGGATTGTCACTCAATATGCCACAAATGCTATGATATACTATACTACAGCCCCTAAACTGCCCTCTTGTTGTCAAATACCTGAAGTGTTATTTTAATATCTGAAGTTTCTTTAGTGAATATTGTCAGTATCTACATTCCAAATTGAGTGTATAGCATGGCCCTTTGCATCAGTCAGATGGACATCCTGGTCATTTGAAATAGAAAGTTGTTATTAAGTGGCTGAGGGTAATCACAGTTTTGCGAAATTCATTATATTTTCATATTTCACTCTACTGTTACTTTTCTATTATAAACATAGAATGTGTCTATCGCGAATGTAGTTAATTTACCTATACCAACATTTTTACACAGTTTTATGTATGATGGTCTATGCAGTATGATCTTTGCAATTTTCCATGTTTAACTGCCAAAACTTGTATGGGGTGATTCATAAGATGTGAGCAAGATTAATTCCATGGTTTCAGTACATAGTCAGCCACTTAACAAGTATTTTTTTAAATAATGAAATGAATTTAAATATACTTGCGTCAATAGTGATAACTTTTATTTTATTATTATATCGTATTTATTGGCTTTCTGCTACATGGGCACTTTGCCAGTATCAAGTAAAAAATTATAACAAATTCATTATATCAGCATCGTTGTATGGTTGCTCCGTGTAAAGATGGCAGCTTTCTTTACAGGAAGCTTCAGGGACTGTCGATTGTTGACCGGTGATAACTTTTGAAACGCTGTATCTCACTTGACATTGTCTTAATGTGAGAATTAATTTTCTTCATAATCAAGGTGTTGCCATTACGTTCAAAGAGGTTTTATCATTATTAATTAGTTATTGCAGGGTAGAAATAGGAAATAGATAAATAAGAAATAGGAGGAAACAACGAGGTAGAAATAGGAAGAAGAGCACAACTGACTTGGAACAAGTACTGGAAATTAAAAGAAGTGTTTAAGAGTAACATGCCTGTTAGCTTAAAAACTAAAGTAATGAATACATGCCTACTTCCATGCTTGACGTATGGATGCCAGACGTGGCGGTTCACCCGAAAGGCGATGGATAAAATACGAGTACGGACATGCCAACGCGTAATGGAACGCAGTATGCTAAACATTAAAAAAATACAAAAAATAAACCATTCCAAAATAAGACAGCACACAAACAGTTTAGATGCCCTCAGCCATGCCAAAAAACTGAAATGGCGATGGGCGGGCCATGTAGCATGTACCCAAGATAAACGCTGGACAGCAAGAGTAACGTCATGGAAGGGCCCGCCAGGAAAGAGAGGGATAGGAAGACCCACTATGAGATGGCAAGAGGACATCACCAGAATCGCCGGACCAAACTGGATTCAAGTGGCCAAAGATAGGGAATCATGGAAGGATCTGGAGGAGGCCTTCACCTGCGAAAGCGGGGTTCTTCAGTAAAACAACATAAAAAACTCTGTAAATCACATAGAAGAAATATAAGGCTTTTTTTTTTTATTATTTTTTTTTTTATTGCAGGGTGACCATTAATACAGACAATCAAAAAAGTAAAAAAAAAGATAAATGAGACAGTTGTTTCACTTAAAACCTATGGTGAATGATTCATTAACTCATTAACATTAAGGGTCTGTGTAGGGAAAGTCCTGCTCACAACCCGTTCATTTCCAGTCATTCCCAGTTCATTTGTATGAAAGAATACCTTATAATTTACTGAAACTGTGGGCTCACGTCTTATGAATAACCTGTATATATTTTTGTTATAAATTTTTTGTGTTTTCTGCCAGTGATTAAATAAGATCTGAATAAAGGTTTGCATTTAGTTCAGTTTTTATGAAAATTGTAACTTCACTACACATTACCTGATTTCTTCACATTCCTGATTCTTTTATAGCAAAAAACATTATTTGTGTGATAAGCTTACTGTGTTTAATACAGTTTAATTATTACTAAAAATGTCCCAAAGGATTGTAATGCTCTTTATTCATAAAAATAACAAAGTATTATTTATTTGTTTCAGTCCGCCAACTCAGTCTGTATAAGGAAAGGAAGAAGATTAGGAGCATGAAGTCATAATAGAGGGTCTTCAATTCTTATCTAAAAGTGTGCGCAACATCGGTTCCACAATAAGTATAATGTAGGTAGTTCGTAAACTTAAATAATAGCCAGTGTTGTGTTTAAAATGTTTTAATTTAATAATTGTACATTAAACAATAAATAAATCTTTGGATACAACATATTTTTATTACAGCTATCTGATTTTTAAGTACCGGTGAATGGTTAGCATTTGATCAATCATATTTATGCCGATGCATAAACATATTGTAGCTTAAGAAGTAGATATGACATGGCATATGGTATCCCTTAAGGGTAAGTACACATATACCATAAATAAATTCTAAATTGTCAATGCCAGCCATTCTGTAAATCCGTTTTTTTCCATTAAAACCCTCTGATAATATAATATGCAGATATAAACTATGTTCAATAGGTACAATACAATGAATTTAGAATATATGCTTTACTTTTGACCCTTAATGCTACTCGGTTCATATGGCATGCAATCAAATTACAAAATACATCAAGTGCCCAATACATACTGTTCTGAAAGTGCCTTATATATCAAGCTCTTATAATGCTAATTCAAAATGATTAAATTTAGTAAAATAAATTGAGATACCAAAAAGTTTGACACTATTATGCCCAGTCCTTAATTTCGTAAACAATGGCGGCTTTCGTTTACCACGTAAGGCAATTTTTGCCACTTCTTTGCATCCGCCCTTTGTAAAAAATAAATAGCTAAAAAAGGTAAACTACAATTTTTTTATTGTTTATTTCGATATTTATTGTTCTACATATCCATTTGTACATAAAAATAGCAGATGTCGATCCCCTGTCTCCTAAATCGTCTTACGTAGTAAATAAGTAGCGCCAATTCTAAAAATGTTTTCAAGAGCTCCGTGAATTCTCAATTCACTCCAGTAGGCCATTTCTGGATATCCCTCCTACTTATATCACAATTCCAAAAACTAACTAGTTTCAAAATGTTAAATTTCGTTCATCAACAACTACGAAAAGATTTTTTTGCCACACCTGGCCATAAAGTGCACGCTACGCGTACGGAAAAAGCCCATTTCTGCCCAAGTGTAGGCATAAAATAATGTACCTAACACTGAGGTAATAAATAAAGCCGTTGATCGCATATTTACGTCCCTCGCTTGCAGCTCGGGTCGCAAACATCTGCGATCTCGGCCTTTCTTTGTTTTACCGCTCTAGTTAGTTAATGTACTATTTTTGTTCATATTTTTTCATAATACCTAATACAGTTTTATTATCAAAGTCAATAAAGTGCAATCGTAAATATTAATTATAACATAATATTGATTAATAATTGTAAAATTTTTGCAATACATTTTCTCATGTTAAGAAACACTTATGATTTATTCTCACTATCTTTTTTTATCTATAATTTAGAATAAATATGTTTTAGAGTGAATTTATTATCAAATAACAATGGTAACGTTCTAGAATTCTCTACAATGTTTATTAACTTTAAAATACGTCGACCACATTTTGTGGAATAATGTGAAAATATGTAATGCATCTCTTTTTTTTTTGCGAGATAATTGAACTTACATCATGTACTTTTATCCTACAAGGAAATTGACTAGAAATTAACAGATAGGTGCAGTCGACCAATTGGAACCCAGCCACTGTAGAACCATGTCAAAATGAAGAGCAGTAAGAGATTTCTTACAATCTGACTACGTCATAGTGACGCTATGAGCGTCACTATGACGTAGTGCTACAATTGGTTGACCGTACCTCGAATAGACATCTAAATGAATTTTATTCTACACAGTGGTAAATCCAACCACATATTGACCGACAAAAAAATTAAGTTTTCAAAATATATACCTAATTAATATTGACATCAAAAGAGTCTGCTTACCTAATAATTGATTTAAAATAAAATAGTTAATAGTTCAAGTATATTGATTAAATAATATAATTTCTTTGGCCTATTATTACGTCATTACAGTTATTTAATTATCGAATATTACTTAAGTAGACTTACGACAGTGTAACTAAAAGTTAATATTCAATATAATGAGATAGAGTAGTTTATTGGTCCACTAGCAACGAGAAGAGTATGAGAGTATAAAATTGGAATGGAATGATAGTATACTTATACTCTGACACTTCATAGTGTTTAGGAAACGCTTAGTATGAACAATAAGTTTTTAAGAGTCTAAAACTACTAAGTATCTTTTAAAAAATGGCATTACATGCAATAGTTTCGGTCGAATTATAAACACAAGTTCAAGTAGCAGTTCATATTTAAATAACAATACAGGATCATTATAGTCATAGACCTTTTTGACACTGGGGCAGTACCACTAGCTGGGAACGTATAAAAACTACTAGTATTATTATACTATGTCTACACATATTGTTATTGCAATTTCATCCTTATACTTTTATTTGTATTAACAAATCTTTCTAGATATTTCTTCGCTGGGACCCAGAGATTGAAAGCGGTATTTTTTAAAACCCTCAAAAAAGCATTTTTAATTATTTTATGCTGTATATGTGGGACTCAATCATTTGTTTAGGAAACAACTTAGTATTAGACTGTCCGATTAATAATGAAACAATACTGTAGTAGTTCGGTATGTATGTATACCGAAAATAATACCGGTATTTTTGTATGTAGGAAATACCGGTATCCCACTCCTGATTGGATTCACAGAATACAAGGCCATTATTCAAAATATTCATTTTAAGTAATTTTAGACGACTCAAAAAATAAAATATTAAAATAGTAATAAAAAAGTAAGTATACATGTTTCACAGATCCTTTCATGACATGTGTTTACTATTAGTCAATTATATTTTAATGATCTCATATATAGTAAGTTTGGTGAATTAACACTATTTAGAATTTCACTATAATTTTATTATTTTTGTGAAAGATTTTGGCATTTGATCCCTTACCAACGTTTAAATTAATATTTCGCTTAAAATATTAGTATTTTTAATATTATAAAGTTATACAGAAATTGTCATGGAGATGGGAAAAGATTCTATAAAAATCTAAGTCGGTACTTATCTTACCTGTTGGTTTCATGTACAAATAATACTAGTGTAAAATTGTCAATAGCCACTTACAAAAAGAATCATCTAAATAAAAGACTAGTGTTTTACTGGAAGGGTTTAAACTAAAATGGATAATATTTTATACCCGTAGATAGAACGTAGATTTTGATACAACTTACACTTACTTAGCTTACAGGTCAATTTTAATAATCGAAAAAGGCCAAAAACACTGATTTCAGTTCGTCAATATTTCTCGTTAAATTTCTCGATCCAATTTAGATTAAGAATAGTTTTATACTATTTAAATTAATTTATTTAATAAACATTAGATACAAAATATAATTATAAAATGTCAAAAAATAAAAATTAAATTACAATATTAAAATTAAAACTAAACATAACATCAATAAAATAACTATATTAAATACATTTACTATAACAAAACTAACCTACAAAATCCCCCAAGTCGCTTCCCTGCGGGAGGGTGCCCATAACACTGGCCACATTCCCCCGCTGGATGGCAATGCCCAACCTCTGGCCGAGAAATGAGCCAGCCCTATGGTCACCAGTAGTCTCAAAAGTCAGTAGTTTTATACTTTCTAATATAATATATGTTCTGACGTTGAAAAATATCTAAATTTAAATATAAGGGGGCGAGTTACAACGGTCAAACCGATGAAAATATTGACATTGATCGCTGTCATTACGCATTATACCACAAATAGGTACATCATATTTCCTATATATTAGTAATAGTTTAATCCTCACCCTAAATTAGAATTACAAATTACATATCCCTTAAATATATCGACGTAAACTTAAACATAGTTCAATTTACTAAAAAAATATATGCATATTTATCTAAACATCATACAAATGACCACTTTGGATTGACATGGAATCTTAGATATTAAATGGATTTTATGGATTAAATATGAAGAGATCACTTCACACTTGCCAGTTCACTGGCCCAAGTTACTCGCCTCGCTAGCCACTGGCGCACAAGTCAATTGCTCGAAAAGAGGAGCAATGTCAGGGTACTTTCATGCGAAGAACTCCGTTTTGCTCGAATTGTCGAACTCTGACTCCTCCATCTTGTACATCTCGATCAGCTGAAAAAAAAGTAAAATTGTTGTCTTCTGTTACCGCGATAATTATTCATTGAATTGAAACGGTTTAAAACGGATTTATCGCGTTTATTAACACATGACCCTACGTTTCGAGCCCTTTACAGTAGTCGACGGGGAAAATTCAAATTCTCTCGGGCATCATCTTAGCCCTGAGTGCTGTAAAGGGCTCGAAACGAAGGGTTATGGTGTTAATAAATGCGATAAATCCATTTTTGTGTTTCATTTCAAAAAGGTAAAAAGTTTTATATCAAACACAAACTTAAATATAGTCTGACAAACCAAGTCTCCAGTAGTTTTTTTTTTTAATTTCAGACTCATCTAACACAAGAAAATTTGATTTGACCTTTCTAATATCAGTCGAGAAGACGTTAAAAAAATATCGAAATCGATAATATTATTTAGCTATAATAACATTTCCACAGATAAGAAATTAGCTGTAATAAAAAAGTTTATTATAATGGGGACTTTATGTGCGGTTTTTGAACGCATTATTGAGGGCTTATGATATGTGGGTATATAAAATGGTTAAAAGCACCGGTATAAAGTGTTTATAAAAGGAATGCATTACGTTGTCGACATCCTTGGAGAGTTCCTCCATCTGCTTGTCGTGGCAGACTTTCAGCTTCTCCTTCTCGCGGTTATGTTTGATCATCTGCGTCTGCGCACAATAAATTATGGCATGTTATAATATGGTATGGTATGTATGACAAAAATAATAGTCATACTTATACTTATCTGATATAGTGTTAGGTATATTATTAGTCTCTATTGACAACTATTGGCTTAACCTAAATAAAATATACTTAATGCTTTTGTGCATACATCCAAAGGGAGCTACCGAATCGTCGCTCATGTATCGGGACCCACGTGTCAATATGAGAGAACTGTCAAAGTGACGTTTGAAATGTTCCCGCAGGACCCACGTCCCACTAGCGCCCCTAGCGGAAAATCGACTCGCGGTAATCCTCATTGGAACCCTAGGCCACTCTAGAACCATGTCCATATGACAAGCAATATGAGATTTCTTACAATCTGATTTATAGCGTCACTATGACATAGTCCTACAGTGGCCTAGGGTTCCAATTGGTTGACTGTACAATTGTATTTTTATTTTTACGCATTAAATATTAGATAAATAAAATAAATTACCACCATTTTCCGTTTCAATGATAAAGCAAAAAATAGACAAGATGAAACTATTTGATAAATTCCAAAAGTTAGGCGCCCAAAGTAGAACTACAACTTATCACTGGTGGAACTGGCGTAGTCCTGCTTCTACCCCAGTATAATAAATAAATAAATAAATATTATAGGACATTCTTACACAAATTGACTAAGTCCCGCAGTAAGCTCAAGAAGGCTTGTGTTACGGGTACTCAGATAACGATATATGTAATATACAAATACATAAATACATAGAAAACATCCATGACTCAGGAACAAATATCTGTGTTCATCACAGAAATAAATGCCCATACCGCCCATACCGGGATTCGAACCCAGGACCATCGGCTTAGCAGGCAGGGTCACTACCAACTGCGCCAACCAGGGACCGGAACCGGTTACCATAACCCGGGTTTTTCATAAGGTTATTTTAAAGGTTGTTTTCAAAACACCTCCAATTCGGTTAACTCATGATACGGAAACCTTAATCATTCGGAAACCTTATCGGTCCAGTTAACCCCAATTAACCTCTAACCAGTAACTAACCCCAATGAATTCTGTTAGTGTTTTATTCTGTTTTGAACAGTTCAAACGAAAGTAATCTTTATACGCCCAGGAATTAGACTTAATATTGAATGACCATGGCTAGGAGTTAGGACGTTGTCGCTCGCTGTGGAACCAGGTTTGTTTTGCTCTTAGTGTGGCATCGTTTCTTTATTTCCTTACTATAACCTAACATTTTAGGCCTAACATTTTTATTATCATACATAGAAATGAAAGCGGCGTGAGCGTTTGTTTCTACTATGCTCAAGTTTATTTATTTTTCTTGTAGTTAATCAGTCAAATATAGGTAGAGTCATAAATAATCATCATACATGGGTAACTTAGCGCAATTATTCTGATATTATTTAAAAACAAAACATAACTATTAGTCTCAGATTACGAAGCGATAAAATTCAGCAAATAGTGCTATTTTGTGAGTACATCTTGTGACGGCTGTCGGTAAAGTTAAAACTTTTTAAAATCTCGACATTGTTATCCTTTGTAAAACCAACAGCTAATTACCTGCACGAAATAGTACCATAAAGAACAAGAGATATTTTATTAATAACAACAGTATTCCTTTGGCAATAAAGTTCAAATTGTTATAGCATGCACTCAACGTATAACCTTTTGAAATTAAGAACCGAGGCGTGGTCAACCAGGTGTCTGTTTATTTTTCATAATTAAAAGTTGATTTGATTATTGTAGCTTGTGTTAAATTTTGCAACTTACGTAGGTAGATATTAAAAAAAGTGGGAACAGATTTCTTATCGATTTGAGGATATTGTGCAAGCTTCAGTCGCTACGCTACCAAGTACCGGCAACGTTAGCTACACTGTATTCTATTCCCCATATTTCTTACAATCGACAACTGGCCTACTTTTTGGATTTTTAATGCATTTGGATTCTTGAATTTTTAATCCATGCTTAGTTCATACACTACTCAACTACAGCAAAAATAATATAATAAATACCACCCTCTAACTAAGACTTGCAAAACACGCTACCGGAGGCCTATTGCATAATCAGTTGTAGCTTGTAATATTAGCGGAAGTCTCTTTTCAATCCCTTTTATTAGAAAGAGAGTTCCGCTAATATTTTAAGTTACAAAATAAATTATACAATTGTCCCCAGGTGGTCAGATCATATTTCATTTCTAAAAGGTTTTATGTGAAATGCGTCCTATTCCAATTTGACCCTTATTCTTAAGACAATAAATTTGTAATTTATATTACAGGTTTTTGTATTACTGCATTTCATTTTCTGCAGGTAATTAGCGATTGGGTTTAACAAAAGACACTACAATGCTATTCATAGCAGATAAGTTTCAAGTGGAAATCGTGATTTCAAACTGTTTACATTATAAAACGGTGAATAGTTTTTGTCTTTCCTTAATTTCTCATATATGCGTCAAGAGTGATAATGCGACAATAAAAGTCTTGTTTATTACCAATCTTAATACGATTTTGCCGGCAATTACTTTCTTTTCTTACCTGGGTGCGTAGCCAAGATGCCAACCGCTCACGCTCACTCGCTAATGAAATGCAACTGTCATTGTCACGCTAATAAGAAAGAGAGATAGAGAGAGGTAGCTACGATACATTATTAAGCGTGAGCGATTGGCATCTTGGCTACGCACGCTGACGTCTGACGTGTTTTCACTTGAGACCGCTATTTGCTACCATTGGCAAAACAAAAGTATGTATTTGAGTTAATTGTAAGCAAGTGCAGCAAGCGGTGCTCCAAATGATTATGACATACTTTGATATTGGATACTTATTATTATATTATTTTTTCGTATCTCGTATTATCGTAGTAATGAGCAAAATTTGTATAATCGTACGAGTTTGAGATTAGGGCTCCCGATTACAAGAGTACACGCTGACACGTGGCTCCGTGTACACGAGTCGTGTCTTAATTACACGTGGCCTAATGGCATGTTCCAAACAGAGCAGAAAACCGGTATCGTGTGTGACAAGACGCTTCTGTAATGTGTTTAAATTAATTTGAAAATGTACCGACAATAAATGAGTAATTAAACATCTATAATTTATTTTATTACATTACAATATCGCATCTCGAGATACTCTGGGTATAACTTTTTTAAGTAGGTATATTCACGGAAATACTACTAAAATTACAGTCTTTCTCCGGGACCACGGGGGCAATGTCGCCCTTGAAACGTCGGAGGTTTGTTTTCAAAGTTTATACACGATTAAGCCCCGTTTTCGTAAATTTATAATACTAAAATTATAATAACAATATCTAATTATATACAAAATCTAACAATGAAAAAGAGTTTTCTACTGATTTTATTTCCTTTAAGAACTCTCATATTATGTAACAGGAAGAATAATTATAATATAATTTGATGGCCATAGAGTTAGAATTTTTTTTTAAGCTATTGCATAGCTTCTATCGCGGGCCTTGAGCGCGGGGACTGAATCCAGAAATTCCGTAACGAAAAAAAACCTGACGCTCCCCACTCCGACCTCCGACGGACCGAAACCGACTTTATTCACTTTGTTACAAAGTTCTTTATCGGGGAAAGGATATATCTCCAAACGAATGTCGCTAAGTGTCATATTCTATACAAAATATTGAGGACAGTAGCTTTTATTACCAGAGATACGGCGATGTCAAACGTCAAAATAAACACTATCATTTTAGTCCCGCCAAAATCAAATATGTTAGTCGCAAACTTACGTTTCTTATTTCAGTTATCATAAACCTATAGTTTCAATGATAAATATTCCTGAATAACCAACAGCTACTGTAAGATAATAAAACCCACATGTATTGTAAAATAATGTTGACAACTTTTCTATCAAAAACATTGAATTTGAAAATGAATAATGATCCACAAGAGTCTACAACAAAATATGGGACCACCATTGACGCGGTATTTTCTAGGTATTTAGAGGATATTAAGTCGCAAACTTATGTTTCTTATTTCAGTTATCATAAACCTATAGTTTTAATGATAAATATTCCTGAATAACCAACAGCTACTGTAAGATAATAAAACCCACATGTATTGTAAAATAATAAAAACATTTTAAACAATATTAACTTTTTATTTATTAAATAATAGAAAAATTTGTTTTCTTATCGGTCACCACGCTCAAAAAGTGTAACTTGAATTAATATCAAAGAAAAAGAAATACTGCATGAATAAAATAAATAAATAATTATAATTGCATAAGTTGATACAAAATGATATGCAATAGCTTTACCGCGGCAGTCCCCGAGTGCCACACGTATTTTTTGAAATAGGTTTAATGTCTGATGTGTCGGTATTTAGATCGTATTTATATCGTTTTTCCCTTCCTTTCATTTTAAACAATTCTATATTATGTTTTACGAATATACACATAACAAATACATATAAGGATGGCAAGGGTAGTATACTTTTTTAAATAATGGCTTGCAACTATCTAGGTAATATGCTCCACACAAAGATCTTACTCGTAAACACTTTCTTTGGGCTAAGAAAACCTTATCAGCATCTGATGAGTTGCCCCATATTATTATTCCGTAACAGATTTGCGACGATACATAACCGTTATAGGCTGCCGTTGCTGCCGCCTCAGAGACGGTTGCTCGCAGACGATACAAAATATAATTAAATCGATGTAGCTTATTACAAAGGGTATTAATATGGGCTTTCCAATTACAAAACTTATCATTCTTAATTCCTAGAAAAACTGCACTTTCCGTTTCATTAAGTTGTACTTACGCCATTAAAATCGGCAGATAATCTAATTGGTTTTGCTATTATAAGTTTGAAATTAAACCAGTTGTGTTTTGGTTAAGTTAACTTTGAGATTATTATTTTCTAACCAATTTGTTACATTTGTTAATGTAGGTACATGTAATAATATTTCTTAGAGAACCATCTGTATTTTCTTTAATTACTATGGTTGTGTCATCTGCAAATAGTATAGTGTCATTTTGTGTGGCGCCAGGTAAATCGGTGATGTAAAGTAAAAACAAATACGGCCCTAGTATACTACCCGATGGCACGCCGCATGTGTTAATGATGAACGGCGAATTATACGTTTTGTTAAGGTTTTTAACTATTTTTGTAACTTCTACACATTGTCGCTGCCCATTGAGATAGCTTTTTAGCCAACAGTACGCTTGCCCTCTTATACCGTATTTAACTATTTATATTACTTTAATAGCAATGTTTCATGGCACCCTAGATCCATAAAGCCATCCAGGATCTAGATTTCTGCTCATTCTATGCATTCGTGTACATACACACAGAAAACATACAAAAGCGGAAGTGTTTACCGTGACACCAATTAGTAGGTATAGGTATCGGGATACAAAGTATCAACTCAAAATATGTGTAATAATAATTTGACTGGATTACGTAAATTGTAAGAATATTAATGTAAAATACCAGACCAAGATAATATAACGCATCGCGGCTTAGACATTGCCGAGATTCATTGTTTATGTGGAACCGATAAGGGCAATAACAATAAGCCTGCACTCGGTCGGTATTCATCTTTGTGCACTTAAATGTCATTGTCTCATGAGAGTAATTAGTAAAAACAATGCAAGTAAAGTTTTTGAAGCAGGAATTTCTAGAGCTGCTTTCAATATTTATTTATTTATTTATTTATTTAAACTTTATTGCACAATTATATTAAAGTACAAATGGCGGACTTAACGCCTTTAGGCATTCTCTACCAGTCAACCATCGGGCTAAACCGATAATATAACCAATATTATCATTTTAAATTGCCATAATTTTTATAACGATACCCTTACCAACAACTCATACCTATCCGTAGTCTGCACGTGCAAGGCCATTTTTTTGTTTAATAAACGAGCCTTTGTTAATATGAGCACGTCGGCTCCAAAAGCTAATCCTAATAATTACCTACCTACTAGATGTGGAAACTTAAGTGGCGAGTTGGCTATATGTTCAAAGTTTAGTGACACCTCTCTACCCCCAGCCCTCATACTGGTGTTGCTCTCGAGCTCTCTTAGATGTCGCTTTTTGTGGGGGCCCATCTTATGTGGGCGAGTCACCGTTTGCCGTAAATTAAATTTATTACCATTTTGTTAGGCAGACGTCTGATTTTATTCTCTATAATACAGTATTTAGTCAACCACCTTCACCTAATAGACCAGTATATTTTAGTTTCCATTAAATCTCAATAGTCTATACACCCTGGCGGTGCTGCCTCTGCATCCCATAACTCGGGCAGGTGCATCATTCGCTCGGTGTACCCCTTACATTTCATTAAATTGTCGAAAGGGTCTCAGCGTGTTGGCTTCGGCTCCGCGTACGCCTCCCAAAGGTCCGGAACACAATTGTTCCGTGATGGGAAGACCTACCTATTATGAAGATTTAAGACAAAAGTGTGATATTATTTTTTACTATCGTTGTAGAATTGTTTTTGCTGAATATTTTGTATTTTGATTGTTGTTCACATTGATCATAATATGTACTACGAGTCTGTCTAATTTTTTGTTTGTATCCCTACTTTTTATTTTAATTATCATGCACTGTTACTTTACACGCCAAGGGGCCTTACCATGACGTCTTAACGTGATTCAGTTTAGGGCCTAAACTGAGTCGCTGCCATACAACTCAATACAGGTTCCTTACCTGAACCTGAACCTTAACTGAATTGCGTTAAAGGGCATTTTCAGAAAAAAGTGCATCCTTTTAATGAAAATGGGTCCTCAATTATCCATAAAAAAAAATTTTTGTCAGGTTTGTAACGGCCGATACGAAATGTATGAAAAAAATGCGTTACAAAGCTGACAAAAAAAACGGGACACTATTTTTCTTGTTTCCAATAGTACTCGTGATTCTGGTTACAAAAAACCCAAAACTTCCTATATTCAAAAAGAAATGAAAATGGTACCCTATTTTTGAAAATGCCCTAAAACGTTATGGTAACGGATAAGGATGGGTCCGCGTGTATTTAAGATCTGTTTCTACGAGTACCACGGATACTCGGATCTAAATTACACGCGAGCCCGACTTGTAAACTTGGCTACCTAAGTTGTTTAATTATCATTGCACGTGCGGTATTAGACGATTTATTCCTATTCGTTCCTACTACAATGGTTTTGAATGTTTTGATTAAATAACTTAACAAAATATCACCTACCGACGTTAGTCGTAAGACTCGTAAGAGATATTCACTAAATTCGTTGAACAAGTTAAATCCGTCAAAATAAACACTACGAATAACTTTAAATCACAACATGCAAGCAAACGTAATGATGTTGCAGTTTCATTAATTGCAATTTTGTTTAGTACTACACTTTTAATTTTCGAAAGCTTAAGAAATTCACGTAATTAATAGAAGTATTTTTATTTATTATAACGTGAATTGAAGTTGTAAGGTATGATGACATTTTATTTGATGAAATAAGCTAGTTCAATCTAACGGGTTGTTGTGTATTTGAAGAAAAATAAGAAATTATTAACACGTGCCGTCGCGTTGCCGTCTTCGCTTTAATTTGAAAGTGTAAGACGTAGACACCGCTTGTTATTATTAATACAACTCTAGTGTAACGGCTTATAGTTCAAAATTGATTGAAGTGACAACTATGAAACAAACCTGGGTTATTCTACCTGTTGGACCCAAAAAACAGTGCAAGATACAAATGTCCTAAGTACGAGGTTTTTATATGTCCTTTACGACATTTCTATCGTTCACTGTTGACACGGAATTGTCTTTGCCGATGCCAGCCTCTACTGTTATTAGATATTGAATCTAATTTACTTACACGTAAAGAGTATACTCGTTTGTTATAATAAGGTTAACAGTAACCTAAAGAAAACCCCAAACAAAAACCCTATCGGGATTGGGTTTTGCAGTTAACCGGGTTATGGTTACTGTTACAGCAACATTTCGCTTACCGTTTGTATTCGGTTACTGAATGTTGCTGTTACAGTATCATTGTGTAACAGATATGATTAGGTAACCAACTCGATAGGCTTAAGCCTAAAGAGGGGTTTTCCGGTCCCTGGCGCCAACCGGTCGTCACACAGTATGCGGCACTTGCTTGATCTTCAACGCCTTGTCGCTGGCGACTTGCTGGGCTCTGAAGGCCTACCACGAACCACGAACGAAGTTTCACCTCTCTGTCGCACTTGAGTGAGAAATCATAAGTGCGAAAGAGAGGTATACTTTCGTTCGCGGTTCGTGGTAGGCGCTCTGATCTACCGACCTGACCTTGGCCGTGGAATGCTACCAACCTTCCGCTCCTCCATGAACTTCTTGGTGTTGTTCTGCTTCTTCTCCCTCAGTCTGCGGTCCTTCTCCTGCTTGGTCTTCAGCGTCTTGTCGTTGGCGATCTCCTTGCTGGTTTCCATGCTGATCTTGGCCTGACGGCCGTTCATGTCTTTCAGCTCTCTGAAAACAATAGACACGTCTAAAATTGAAACTCAACTATGAGTTTTCTACGCATTTAAATCACATCCAATTGGCAATAAAGATATTACCCCTTTACCGCATATGACATATTAGGTATTTGATAAAATTGGGATTTTAACAGCTGTCAATTAATATTAAATTGCAACGGTTAACACTCATCATCATCATCATCATCATTTCAGCCGAAAGACGTCCACTGCTGGACATAGGCCTCCCCCAAAGATTTCCACAATGACCGGTCCTGCGCCACCCGCATCCAGCGGACTCCTGCGACCTTCACCAGGTCATCAGTCCACCTTGCGGGGGGCCTACCCACGCTGCGCCTTCCGGTACGCGGTCGCCACTCGAGAACCTTTCCGCCCCAACGGCCATCGGTTCTACGTGCAATGGATGGTGCAATGGTGCGTGCATACGGTTAACACTCACGTATTTTTATTACAATAGGCGTGACATGTTTCGTCTGCGTCAGTATGTCTCACGAAAGCTTAAATTATATGAGCTGTCAATTAAGTTGAATTTATAACGGCCAAATATGGAACAGTATGCGGTAAAGGGATAACCACCTAGGTGACTATTACCAAACATGAAAATGAAATGATATAATGATTCAGCATCATCATCACTATCATTTGAGCCGAAAGAAGTCCCAATTTTAGACAAAAGCTTCCCCCAAGACTAATTCCATGATATATGTGAAGTAATAGTTTTTTAGTCCCTTAATAGTTTGTCGCGATACTCGGATCATTGGACCATCTTGTTAGAGAGCATCCCACGCTTTTGGTACGTTCTTTTTCTTGATCGTGATCGGTATTAATATGAGTAATGGCAAATCGATATGTAGTTAATTTTTAAAGCGTTTTCTCGGCTTATGTCACGGCTCTGGAAGCCTGGGGTCCGCTTTGGCAACTAATCTAAAAAAAAATACGTAGGCGCTAGTTTTACGAAAGTGACTGCAATCCGACCTTCCAACCCAGAGGCAACTAGGGCTTATTGGTACAGTCCGATATCCTCACGATGTTTTCCTTCACCGAAAAGCCTTAGCCCTCAACTTTTCAAAAGTCCATCGGACATATTCCGAACATCTTTTTGTGTAGACAGGTCGACCAAAAACAGCGGTTACGTCTGTAAACCTCGCGGTTGCAATAAATATTATAAAACATGATCGGCAAGTGGCATTTGAATGACTCGAAAACCAAATTTTAGAAAAGGAGTTGAGTAAAAATTATTTTACTGCTGGGTTTCGTACAATTTGCTACATTTTTATATAGTACTTTTAAATAAGCGTATGAAAAAAATACTCCTTCTTTTTAATCCTAAAAAAGTCATTTGTTATTCTGAAATGCCAGTAATCACGCAACATAAAAACTGTTTTATACTAACATGGTTTAAAAGTAGATCTGTTACGTACAGAGGCCTGTATAGCAAGACATGTTTCAGATCTCGAATAATTGTCGCCCGAAGCAAAGCTGAAGTCGACCAACCTCACACAATTCTTTTCTGCTCAACGTAGTCGGCAAGCGGAGAATTTCTTTAGCGTAAGAGCCTACAATTGGCTGCTTGCCAGCCGGAGTGCAGAAAAATATATAACTCCCGATCATTTCCGAGCGTCCTGCGTACAACGAACCCTGTGTCTTTACCTTTCATGCTTTCCCTCTAGCTGCTTCATCTGCACCTGCTGCGTGGTCTCCATCATCTTCTTGAGGAGTTCCCGCTGCTCGTCGAGCCGGCTGCGCGCGCTGCTCCACTCCTCGAGGCGGTGCCTGGCCACCAGCTCGCTCCAGGCCGCCGACTGGTCCGTCACCAGCTTGCGGAAGGCCGCGTCGTTGCTTAACTGCTCTTTGCTGAAAATATACAACAAGACAAATTAATATTGTAATACTACCTACTATTTTATGCAATCAAACCTAGTCCTAGCAATATGGTGTGGGCAGAATGTAGTGCTTATTCAGTCTTATCTCTACATCGCATTAAAATATCATCCAGACAGATATTGCAAGCGCGAACTAGGAGCAAAGAGGCTTAAAGGTAAAACATAGTCGACTAAAAGACATGACTCATGTGTAGCGTTGAAAGTTCCGGAAAAAATCGAATGATTCTTTCATGATTTAATAATTGATTTTTTTAATAATGTCACTATCACTGTCACTCTCTTCATCTGTTTCAATCGCATCTTCCTCAATGTCATCGATGCCTTTTGTAGGTGTAAATTAGACTCAATATACATTGATTTAGAGTTGAAACAAAGGATGAAAAAAGAAACGGATTTTTCCAGAATTTTTCAATTTTTGCTACTCATGTGGTATATAATCAGAGATGTATCTTAACTATGAGATGTATTCATATCTCAGATTATAATTTTTCTTATGCGCAAATGTCTTGCCTCATCAAAGACAACGCTAAGCTTTGTAGTATGAAAAGAGAGGTCTACTTACTGCACTGTGTCTTCTGCATGGCAAGCTTTCCTTTAGCGTGGCGCTTGCATTTAACCTCCAGTCCCTTCTGTTGCTAGCGTCCAGTCTTAACAAAGCCCTCCTTTTTGCAGAGTCACGTTTTTCTGGCACACATATCTTGCTGCATCAACACTGTAAGCTGGGTCCTAGGTCTACTTACTTCTTCCCCTTGATGAGTTTCTCCAGCGCGCTGCACTGTGTCTTCTCAGCAAGCTTTTCTTCAGTGTGGCGCTTGAGTTTAGCCTCCAATTCCTTCTGTTGCTAGCGTCCAGCCTTAACTAAGCCCTCCTTTTTGCAGAGTCACGTTTTTCCCTGGCACACATTTCTTGCTGCATCAACACTGTAAGCTAGGTCCTGGGTCTACTTACTTCTTCCCCTTGATGAGTTTCTCCAGCGCGCTGCACTGTGTCTTCTGCATGGCCAGCTTCTCCTTGGCATGGCGCTTGCGCATGGTCTCCAGTTCCTTCTGCTGCTTGCGGCCTATCTTGACGAAGCCTTTCTCCTGGCGGAGGGATTCCACTGTGATGGGGTCGAACACAAGCGGCTCTGCGAAAGGTAGAAGGATACATTTAGAGCTAAATTACATGTTAAAATCTAATGCTCTGTTAGTATAAAGATTAAGTTCTAAGATGTTGCTACACCCTCTCAGAGTCCATGTACCTAACAAATGAAGGGATGTTTACAAAAACAATATAACTGCTTAGACTGGTTGACACTTCTGAAGGAACATTTGTAACGACTGGAGGTGTCGACCAGTGTAAATAGTATGTTGTTTTTGTAAACATCCCTTCAAATGTACTTTGCAATTTTATAATTGAAAGAAAAATGGTAAAATTCCCCGCCTCGAGCGGGATTCGAACCCACGAGCTCTCTGAACACCGGTGAGATCGCTCTGCCAATTGAGCTCTCGACGCCCGAATCGCCCGATCGATTCCGGCGAATGTTTCCACTATTTCTTTCATTTGGTTATACGGCTTGGGCAGACGCGTAGCTGTCGCTGGTAACGAAAGTGTTAAAGACTTGTACGGCATCGATGTTCTAAGAGATTTTAGAAATCACCGATAAGCGATAACAATACCCTACCCCATACTAAATTAATTTTGCATTAAGCAGCGAAATTCGCAAACATTTCTGCTTAATACTAAATTAAATGTAAGTAATGGTAAAAATTCAAATCGAGCGTTCGAAAATTTGTATCTCCCTCTCTATCACACTTGTTTATTGGAGTGATAAGAAGGTTTTCCCGTCAATAGGTACCAAGGTTCGATGTTGGTGGTAGGCCCTTTGAAATACTTTACCTGTCTCAATCACTATGTCAGCTATTCTCACCGTCTTAACAGTTCTTTGATACCTCAGCATCTTAATACAAAAGTTTATATTTTTTCACTTGCCCACTAAAATCACAAATAACATGCGACCGTTTTTAGAAAAAGATACCAATTTGTCGCTTGCCGTAAATAAAGATTCATTTCACTAAAACAAGCAAATATTCAAACACTTTAATGCTAAAATAAACTAAACTAGAATTAAGAACACTAATATTTCGACTAAGACTAACTGTAAACTAAACGGAATGCCCGAGATACGAAACTTTCATCAAACTGAAGTTTTCGCATGAACTGCACCGAATCTTCGAATCGTTTATTTATTTAAATCGCGGTTTAAAACCATAGGCGATGGCGGTTTTCAAGTGTCAGTTTTATCAATACAAGGCTCACGTCGTGCCTGCATAATTAATTTGTACTCGTTTTAGTAATAGGTACCATTTTTGTCGCTTGTTAATAAGATGAATTTCCAAATTAATCTTTACGGCACTTTTATGGTACCTGTTACTAAAACAATCACATTTAATGCAAAATTCGTTAGTTCAGGCAAATTTGATGGAAGTTAAGAGAACTACAAGTGTCCTGTTAACGCTTGTACAAGTAACCTTGAGTCAAACATTATGAAAACAAAAATTGTGTATATCTTTAGTTCTTGATTATTCGAACGAAAAACACACTGATACAAAATTTAAGATATTTAGATGAACGAGGTACACCGTTTGGATATCTACAGCTACTATCGTTTATCGAAGAGTGTGTGACATAGTATGCTGCATCTATAATTTAAGTGAGTTGTTAGGTTGTTACCAACTTTCGCGTTTTGTACAAATTATTATAAACAAGCCAGTCAAGTAGAGACCATGACACATGATATGATGATACTGTGTCGAAACGTCGGTATATTACTAAACGATAAATTTTAGTATTTGTAGACGATAATTTACTAAAAGGTAAATTAGCTAAATTCGCGATAGACCCGTTCTGTTTATAAAATGTGATGTACAGTTTTGGATTTATTTGAAAAATTTCATCGATATTTTGACATTACAGACAAAACGTGTAGATCTGTAGCAATCACCGCTTCAGCTTTCATCTCAGACCAGCCTACAATAAGTGAAGCGTCTAAAAATATCTCCTACGCGCCGGCTTACGCTCCATTTCAATATAAATTATGATTCCACTGCTATTTCCGATTCGCAATGTAAACATATCCCCGATATTATAATAACATTGGTCTCGGAGGCTCAAAGTTCGCAGACTCGTTGTTCTATTTACCTGAATCTTGTCCTACACCTAGGTTAAGTTGTTTAGCCACCACTGTCATCCACTGGGCCGTTTACCTTAGTCTCGGCCCGGTAATGTACCTACGGTCATGGAATGTTTTCTGTGTGTACAGTCAGCCACACAGCTATGAATACAGCCAAAGTGCAAAATATATGTATACAGGACTTTATTGCTAGAGCTTTAAGGTCGTGTATACATATTTTTGGCACATTGGCTGTATTCATAGCTGTGTGGCTGACTGTACAGTCGCGAACAGGGATCGCTGAGGCACTTGTAATTTTTCACATTAGGGCGTTTTTATTTTTTGTTGTATAAAAATGTTTTTTTTTTATTATTCAGAATGGCGAGCTCTTTCATTTCTAGTAGGAGAAATGTCCCTAGATTTGTTTTCCGTTTCGCCACAAAGATTCATTCATTCATAGATAGATTCATAGATTTAGTGTAGCGGCAGTGCAATGGAAAGTTTGAAAAATGTATGGAAATTTTAGGACACTTTTTTTTCCTACTAGGATTGAAACAGCTCGCGATTCTGAGTAGAATAGAGATAAACATTTCCAATTTAGCAAAAAATAATTTTTGTACAACAAAAAATAAAAATGCCCAATTTAGCCGTTATCAATAGATGACATTTGCCATACCGATTTGCATTAGCAAAGTTAGAAATATAGTTCAGTGGCTCACTCTACAATCCCGGTTCGTTATGTACATCAGGCTTTCACAGTCACAAATATCAAAATAAAATCATTTCTATCACTGTGACGAAATGCACCGGAAACAAATTCCTCCACTGTACAACAATGTGAAATAAAACCCGTCCGCGGCAGACTGCTCGGGACCGCCTTTAATGTAATCCAGATGTTCCGTAAACTACATTCCTGGCAGTTAAACAGAAGTCCGTGTAACAAAACAAGGCGTTTAAGCAGTATTTAATGTTGTGCCGTAAACTGTTACTGTTGTTCAGTAACAAGTGTTGGTAACTTTTGGCAGAGTGATCTGACCGGTGTTCAGAGAGTTCGTGGGTTCGAATCCCGCTCGACGGCGGGAATTTTTCCATTATTCTTTCAATTATAAAATCGTAAATTTCGTTCACAGACGTCTCTGCTTCATACAAAATTAATTTACCTTCCTTCTTGTCCTCGTTCTGTTCCTTCTTTTCACGCCTGCTTTCATCTATGCTCTTCCTGTTGTCAGTGAGCTCCTTGCTCGCGCCTAAGAAGGTGCGAGGGCCAGGGCTATGATCCTGCTACCTACCTTCCTTTTTGTCCTTGATATGTACCTTCATCTCGGTCCCGCTCTCCTCCACGGTCTTTTTCATATTGTCGGTGCGCTCCTTCTCCGCACCATGATGGCGCGAGGGTCGGCTAGGGCCATGAACCAGCTATCAACCTTCTTTCTTGTCCGTGATCTGCACCTTTTTCTCGGGCCCGCTTTCCTCTATGCCATTCTCCATATTGTCGGTGCGCTCCTTGTCCGCGCCATGAAGGCATGAGGGCCAGGACCATGAACCTGCTACCCACCTTCCTTCTTGTCCGCAACCCGCCCCTTTTTCTTGGGCCGGCTCTGCTCGATACTCTTCTTCATGTTATCGGTGCGCTCCTTGGCCGCGCCCATGAAGGCGCGAGGGCCAGGGCCATGAACCTGCTACCCACCTTCCTTCTTGTCCTCGATCTGCACCTTCTTCTCGGGCCCGCTCTCCTCGATGCCCATCTGCTTCATGTTGTCGGTGCGCTCCTTGGCCGCGCCCATGAAGGCGCGAGGGTCTGACAGGGCCGCCATGAAATCTGCAAAAAGAAATTACGGTAACTAGGAGAACACTATGTGGACGTGGGCTTCGTCCGGCGCTATATGGGAACCACATACCACCTGGACTATAAGACAGGACAGAACATACAATACAAGATAAGTCGCGGTCACTGCACATATATGCAGTCCTGTACTAATTTATTATGGAAATGATCTGTTCTCGAGAACATTAAAATTATAATTTTTTTTTTGAAGTGAACCTGAAATATCACTATGTAGTATAAAACAAAGTCGCTTCTCGCTGTCTGTATGTATGTATGCTTAAATCTTTAAAACTACGCGACGGATTTTAATGCGGTTTTTTTAATAGATAACAGTGATTCAAGAGGAAGGTTTATATATGTATGATAATAGCCCGTGCGAGGCCGGGGCGGGTCGCTAGTTGTAATATAAAATGGCGTAGGGCGGTAGTCTGTTATGCTTATAGATTCAGAAATTTACATGTACCCAAAACTGTGCATATATGTGGTGACATTATTCTTTTTGTAAATGCTTCATAAAGAGGTGCCTGTGTAGTAGGTATATGATAAAAACATACTCTGGAAACAATAATTTACCTTCAAAACCCTCAGACAAGTAGATCTTCAGCTCGATGTTACAGAACAGCTGAACAGCACGTGTAATAAGACAAAAACCGTGTTCCTGCTCATATTTTTTATACCACGACGGTGGCAAACAAGCATACGGCCCGCCTGATGGAAAGCGGTCACCGTAGCATATGTACGCCTGCAATTTCAGGGGGCAACCCCATACTGTAATCTGTCATAATCAACGGCCGGTGCTATACGGAAGCATATTCTGGGGTTAAGTACCTTCGAAGCCATCGGGCACGTAGATTTTCAGCTCGATGTTACAGAACAGCATGGGCAGCGACATGGGGAAGTTGGCTTCGGTGCGGAGCGAGATGTGGCGGTAGCCGGCCTGCAGCCCGTCCAGCGGCAGGATCCGCTGGCCCAGGAGCTTGCCGTTCTCATCGTACACGCCGAAGCGGAGCACGGCCAAGTCAGGGAGTACGACCTGGAAACAGATTATTAGTAACCATTGACTTATTAAAGGGAATAGACACACAAAGCGGAACAAAAACGTCACAAAGTTATAAGCCCGTGCTCCACTTCCTTACAAAGTAAAGGAAGTGTCAAAAAGAGATGTATATGTGTTTGTTATTTCTCCGATTCCGTAGGTTGTCAGCAGTTTTGCTGATCTCTTTTGATGCAATTCGTCCAAGCAGCCAAATTAAATACGTCGTTGTAATTTGGTAGTCGGTATCAATGCATTACAACGTAAATTAGTCGCACATTTTGATAGTAAATTTTTCAAATGTCGTAAGAGCCACGTTTTAGGTTAGACTTACAACATTTGAGAAATCCACTGCCAATTTCAAGGCCGCTAGAAACTGTTGTCATTTGACAGTTGTTGTATTACTTCCATGCTTTAGTTATTCTTCCGTGGTCAGAATGAAATGAGAAAAAAAGCTTACTGACTTAAGCATTAAGTGTCAAATTCATACACAGAACTACCAACACTGTTAAAACTTTATACGCGGTTGGCACTAAACGAAACATCACGTTCCAAACAAGACTAGAGTCAGTATATGCTAAGTTTTCTGGATTTTGATAGCACAGAATATGAAAATGTTAAGTAAATATCATAATTTCATAGAAACTTGACGTTTAAAATAACACTTTAAATGTTGACAGTTCATTTGCTCGGCGTAGATAACGTGGTTTGACCGTGTATGAAAAAGTGCCGCAACTGCAGCACTTTTTTATTCTATATGTATGATTATTACAATTGATTTCAGTTTTAGGAGAACGTCGTAGGAATAGGTGTCATGGTTCAGAGTTAGACTCAAGTGTGTCGGGCACATTGCTCGTAGAACTGACGGTAGCTGGGGCAGAAAGGTTCTCGAGTGTGGGCGGACGGACAAGGACCCACGATCTGCTAGTCTATTATGGTATTTATCGACTATCACCGTTGCTGTCACGTTCTAACAAGTATGTAGGTGCGAAAGTGACGCATGGCGACCATGCTCCCTTCTGGCTAAGATTACGAGGAACTGGACGTCTTTTGGGAATGATGACGATATTGATAATGAATTCAGTTTTAATGCTGGCAATTTATAGAGCAACAAAACTGAATTAATAGTGTCCATGGGTACATCGTTCATTCTACTTACCGATTTTATTGTTATTCAAAATGAAACCTTAACTCTTCAGCTTAAGGCTTACCTTTCGGAACAGGAAGGGTTCCTCATTGTAGACCGGGTTGAGCCCGTTGGCGGGAACCATGCGTGTTCTGAACTCCTTGCGGATGGTGTCGGTGGGCAGACCGTACATGTCCACCTCCACGTATGTGCCGATCTTCTTGTCTGACAAGAACTGCCCGGCTATTACCTAGGAAAAAAAACTTTTTAACATATTTCCCAAAACCCATTTTGAGAAAATTCTTGATGGCTAAAGGAAATATTAAATTTTAGTGTAATGATGATAAGAAATACCGTCTATCAGGGCATCAGCAAAAGGGGCGAACTTGTTATACCTCGACTCATAAACTTCGTTAGAAGAACAACAGTCAGAAGTATCTAAGGGTCCTCACGGACTTACTTCGCTGCAATCACGCCATCTACCGGGGCGTCAGCCGCCAAAGGATCGAAAATCCTGTCCGCATGGCGCAGGAAGTCTGGCTTTAGCAGGTGGCCGCAGTTGCCGTTGTTCTCGAACTTGCCCTGTTGGTGGCAATGGCCCAGGAGTACCTTAGAATCCTACACTAGGCTAGGCCACACTCACTTACATAACCCCATCGGCTGGGGCTTCAGCAAAAGGGTAAAAAATCCTGTCTCTTAAGTTCGTTTTAACACCAAAGAACTAGAGCATCTATGGCTCCTATAACTTACTTGAACAGAGCACTGAGCTGCAATCACGCCATCTACCAAACCGTCAGCAAAGGGATCGAAACTCCTGTCCGCACGGCGCATGGGTCTAAAATGTCTAAATATAAGTTTCCAAGTTAAGGGACACCATTTAGCACCTATGACCACTAGCCCTTCGAATGTTGCTGTCAAACACTTTTTAATCAAACGATGACCTTGAAATTGAAACGCTTAGATATACCACGGGCTAGTAGACCCAAGAATATCTAAATGCTAAGAATATTAAGTACTACCTCTTACTTACTTGAACCGAGCACTGAGCTGCAATCACGCCATCTACCGGAGCGTCAGCAAAGGGATCGAAGCTCCTGTCCGCACGGCGCATGAAGTCTGGCTTCAGCAGGTAGCCGCAGTTGCCGTTGTACTCGAACTTGCCCTGATTGAGTTGCATGGGCAGGTCTGATGTTTGAAAGTTCAGGGACACCATTTGGCAGCCGGCGTTCCAGAACACCTGGGGAAGAGACAAACATTTTGTGATAACTGAAGGTTCCACAATTGAAGATCGAGCTGTCGAGACCCAAATTTCTTTCTGAGAAATAGGCAGATATAGATTTCCGTTCGTTCGATTTTCGCAGTAGTATGACATGAAGTGTTTTGAATCGCTGCCGTACAAATGAGAATAATAGCACCCCCTTGACCACCGTCATATTATTCTACCTCTGGTTAAGCTTTAGTGTCATGTTATAGGAGTCAGCTCGGGTGCCCTAATGGTGGATCCTGGACCTCTTCCCTCCTACCTCTTCAGGTGGCTCAAGCAGGGTGTTGTGGTAGATATTATTCATACCTGAGGCATGTAGTTGGAAGAGTCAGCCCGGGTGCCCTTAGGGTAAATCCGGGACATCTGCCTCTTGTTGTAGTTGACGAAGTCTATGGCTTGCTGCTTCAGGTAGTTCATGCCGGTGGTCTCGGCGAAGGAAGACATGTTGTGGTAGATATTCTTCTCTGTAAATAGCATTGACTTATTAATAAAATAGACACACAAATACAGAACTAAAACGTCAAAAAATTTGGGTCAGAATGACATACTTGTACTGATGATGATATAAAACCATAAATGTTTCGTACGAATAAGAGCTTACTGACGTAAGCATTAAGTGTCAAATTCATGCACGAACTACCAACACTGTTTAAAGTATATTGGCTGTGGGCACTTACAAAATGTCACGTTTCAAAAAAGACTACTTATATGAATAAGAGCCGCAAATGCTGCACTCTTATGGCGTAATTTTTTTTCGGTTAATTGGGTATCAAGTTATTATATCCTATATCTATGGTAAATACAAATTAGCTTGTATAAGATAGGTACTAGGTTTATACATTTTTTATACAGGATTACTAAATAAAACATCGTCAGGTAAAAGTACTAGTTAAACAGACTATTCGTACCATTAGATGGCGCTAGTTGTTATTATTGCAATAACTACTATTGATGTTTTCACAACAGTCATAATCAGCCCCAGTGGATGTCGATTCACTCACAACTGTCGTTGCTTCGATTATTCACTTAGCATACTGTCTTCCAAGATGCCACTAGATGGCGCTAGTGAAAGTAAGAAGGTCTCTAAGTTGGAGCTTAAGACAGAAGTTACTCCTTTCACCAGATCTATTATTATTATTATATATATTTATTTCAAAACACATGGCTTCATAGTAGCAGTGAAACAGACACAAAAGCTAAAATTTACACATATAAATTAACAATAGAAGTAACCTAAACTACAAAACACTGCTTCATAACAGGCATATGAAGCGCATTGCAGTGGTTCAGATAGGTCCCGTCAAATCGGTCTGTCTAATCTATTAGACTGCTTCTGTCATTATTTAGCTTATTGTAGTTTTGTTTTACTAGATGGCAGCAGCGGTACTCACTCTCAGCCTCCTCGAAGCCCTGGAACTTGATGGGCTGCGCGTAGTTGTTTGTGTCACTAGATGGCAGCAGCGGTACTCACTCTCAGCCTCCTCGAAGCCCTGGAACTTGATGGGCTGCGCGTAGTTGTTTGTGTCACTAGATGGCAGCAGCGGTACTCACTCTCAGCCTCCTCGAAGCCCTGGAACTTGATGGGCTGCGCGTAGTTGTTTGTGTCACTAGATGGCAGCAGCGGTACTCACTCTCAGCCTCCTCGAAGCCCTGGAACTTGATGGGCTGCGCGTAGTTGACCATGGAGGAGAGCCAGGGGTGCACGCTGGTGGTGGAGCCGGTGTACGCCACCGGCGGCGGCGCGTCGTCGCCGGCCGTCGCCGCCTCCGCCACGATCTCCTCAGGCTGGAAACAGATTTTATCCTGAATAGCGTCGAAAAAGTCTGGAAAAAATCGGTTTTTTTCCCAGACGACTCGTTTTTTTATTTTTTTATACTGCGACGGTGACAAACAAGCATACGGCCCGCCTGATGGTAAGCGGACACCGTAGCCTATGGACGCCTGCAACACCAGGGGCGTCACAAGCGTTTTTTTCGGATACTTTAGGAAAAAATCAATGAAAGTTTCCGCTCTGTATTTAAACTCTAAATCAATGCATATTAGGTCTATTTTACACCTACAATATGGCTACATCGATTACATTGACGAAGAAACAATTGAAGTGACAGTGATAGTGACATTATATATATCTTAAATAACCCGAAAACTTTGGAAAAAACCGAAAGATTGATTAAATCATGAAACAAACATATGATTTTCTCCAGCATTTTCAACGCTAATCCTGAACAACCTCATCTAAAATGACCTGTATGTTAGAACTTCATATTGTTACCATTTAGGTAGGTACTGATCATTTAAATTTCGAACGTTAAAAGGGGCGTTATCGGTGTTTCAGTGATACCACCTAAATACACTGTTGCCATGTTGCTTCTAGGTTGTCATTATCTTTTTTCTACTTGTTGCTGTCATTGAACAATTATGACGTCACTGAGAGACGATGGGGTTTTAAAAAACGTTCCGTTTTAAGTAACTTGAGGCTATATTTTTTGTTAAAATGAGACTAAATTATTTTAATGATAGATTATTCTTAGTTTTATAATTTGTTTTAGCCTCTTGTATACAAAATTTTCATCAGTATCTGTTTTGAATTTTCCCCATTGTGTCTGTATTTTTTCTGTCCGCCATTTCACTATTATTTTTACCATGATGGAAAAAGAGGGGAGTTATAAATTTAACTCGAGTTTTTTGTATCAGCACCTACACTGGGACCTACGGGTCCCAAGCAGAAGCCCTAGCACAAAAGTGCTGTGAAGACTTCTTATCCTTAGCCGTGTTTGGTTGATAGGTACAATAGTCTTGGACACTGAGTGAGCGAGACCCTGAGTCTCTGAGCATTCACTGAGAGAGAGAGAGAGCAACTACAGAAATGAAAGAGAAAGATAGAAAGATTACCTTCTTATCAAGCACAGCGACAGCAGACGCGTCTTCTTTCACTTCATCCTCAATAACGAACTGCCCTTGCCGGAACAGCTCCAACTCCTGCCGTTCCACCTCCGGCTTCAGCCGCTTGTTCTTGATCATGATCTTGCGTTTGAGGGCTGACGGTGGGGGTAAAGGCTGCCCAGGTTCGAGCTGAAATAGAAAATGAGAAAAGTTCAAGTGAGGGTATCCGTGGATTAGTATTAGTCCTTAGTCCAGTATTGAAAACGGAAAGCTTCTAAATATATATGTACCTACAGTTGGACATGGATAGGCCGTGTCTCAGAGAGCGAAGACCACGCATTTAAAGAGGATGACACACATGGATGCTTCTAACTCGAGGAATGTCAAACCTGTACACGTCTGCCTAAAACGACATAGGATGCAGGAACACCTCGTCAGAGATGTGATACCACAATTAACTGTCTTTATAAATACTTTAGTTTTTGATGTAAATGCTTCCATTTTAGGGTTCTGTACCTAAACAGGAAAAAACGGAAATCTTATAGCATCACTTTGTTATCCGTCCGTCCGTCTGTCTGCTAACGCAATCAAAAGATATGGTTGTTTATTTCGCATTTCCCATATTTGCAGAGAATTAAAGTTTAAAAGGTACTCCCCGTAATTTGGCAAAAAGTAAGAGTTTGTAGCCGGAAAAAATCCGGAAACTGTATAATTGCGCACCTGTATGGGTGTGGGGGAGCATCCTTGGTGCGAAACCCTCGGAGAGCGAGTCCGACTCGCACTTGGCCGGTTTCATTCTACCCCCAATAGCAGTGTGCTCCACGAGCAATAAGTCAGGACATTGATTTTGTAAAGTTACTTAAGAACGTGTAGAATATGGAAACCGATCGAAGTTCTGCAATAGGTTCAACTTACCGGATGCTCAGGAAGCTGCTCTTTCAACAGCAAATCCCCCAAGATCTCATCACAATACTTCGCCAGCTTGTACTGCTGGGCCTTACAGCAGTGGTTTTCGAACGACAGGATGATGGGGTAGTCTGACGTCACGAACGCCGTGTCCCGGAGCGCGTAGATCACGTCTTTGAAGAGGATGTCGGTGCACATGGCCATGCCGTGGGTGATGATTGGCTCTTCGTCCTCACCCTTGCCGTCCCAACAGTCCAGCTCTACGCAACTGAAGGTTAAAATTGAGACGATCATTAATGAGGATTACCGCGAGTCGATTTTCCGCTAATGGAACGCGGGTCCTGCGGGAACATTTCAAACGTTACTTTGACAATTCTCTCATTTTGACACAGGAGCCACGCATGAGTGGCGCCTCCTGGTGAGCGACAATACGGTAGCTACCATTGAGTCCAGATCTGACTAAGGCAGTGGCACAGATTATATATTATAGTTCTTATATACTAAAACAAATATATAAATATTATAGGACATTCTTACACAATTTGACTAAGTCCCGCAGTAAGCTTAAGAAGGCTTGTGTTACGGGTACTCAGTCAACGATGTATAATAATTTACAAATACAAAGAAAACATCTATGACTCGGGAACAAATATCTGTGTTCATCACACAAATAAATGCCCTTCCCGGGATTCGAACCCAGGACCATCGGCTTAGCAGGCAGGGTTACTATCAACTACGCCAAGCGGTCTTAAGAGTAGATATATTTCTCTCATAGAAAAAGCGAATACATACCAATGGTTTTGCACGCAGCGCAAAAAACAATTAACGCTCTCCGGCTAGGGTTGCCTACTATTCTACCGGCGGCGGCGTGCATGGACGGGCGCGGGATGTATGGGCAGCTTGTATGTCGGTGCCGACACAAGCCAAAGACGATCGATTGGAGTTCCTGCATGCGACTCTTCAATGCGAATGCAACTACGATTGCGGTAAAATTAAAAATGCTTAACTGTAGTTTTAGTACCTACCGCAGAAATGGGTTCATTTTTTTTTAGACAAAGTTTATCGTCAAATGGGGGTCCCGGACTGGGAGTTATCGTTCAATTGACTATCTTATACAGCAAGACTTGTTGATACATCTCCAACGAGCTCGTGTAACGACCAAGATCATATACTTTCGGAGGTTGTGCAATCGCGTTCCCGAGACCTCACCGCAAAGCGATGCGATGGAAAACCTCAGGGTTTTTAGTCTGTGCGAACCGGACATACCAGCTCGGTTTCTCCCGGGCCGAGTGGGATCCATAGCGGATTTTCCCTAAGAAAAAGGTCCCATATAGTTGTCTAAACGGTTTGGAACATTATGAAAGTACTCACCGGCACCCCGCCAGCAGAGTTTGTCGGTACATCTCCACGGAGCTCTTGCCTCCGAACTGTCTGCCAGACAGATACGTGTTGTGGGACGAGTTGATGTAATAATGGGCCAGTGGTTGGTCCATGTCCATGTAGTTGTCCAGGCGATCCAAGAACACGGGGGCGTTCTCGTCCGACATCAGGTAGCGGATCAGGCCGTCTTTCGTCAGGCACTCTGGAAAGATACCAGAATAACTATGGATTTTATTATACCACATCGGCGGAATACAAACCGACCCGTTTGTTGGAAACCGGTCATAATGGACACCTGCAAGTCTAGAGGTGTCACATGCGCGTTGCCGACTCATTTAAAACTTACATTAAATTGCTACGGTTAAAACTTACGTATTTTTATCACAATAGGCGTGACATTTTGCGACTGTTTCGGGCAGTCATAAAATTGTCACACCTATTGTGATGTTAGACAGAGTGGTGTTGTCACCTTCGCGGCTCGGGCATCACTGCCTATTGTGATAAAAATACGCGAGTTTTAACCGTTGCAATTTAATGTCAGTATTTCGCTCACGATAGTTTAAATTATATGATTAAAAACCTATACACTACTTTTTTTGAAGAAGTAGTGTTTCGTGAAAACCTCGGCATCAGCTCATTCCACATTCTGACCCTCTTCTCAGTGTTCCTTATTAAGAACATAGGATGCGTAGAAGGTTTTTCCATTAGCTACGATCCTGAGCGACTACATTTAGCTATTCATAATTTATAGTAAAGATATCACTTTTCTCAACTAAACGCTTACCCTCCTTCAGTCTCTTTCACACCGTCGCCGTTTCGCATCGTAGCGTAGCAGCACTAATCACAAGATTATTATTACCATTGAGGGTTTAAACTTTGAGACATTTTACGATTTCATAGTAAGTTACTTAATAGTTTTTATTTTAAGAAGCCGGTTAAGAAGTACTTTTTACGGTAAATGTTGCTAAGTGCCTTAAGGCGCATACGATATGGTGGAGAAATTTGGAGCCACGGATGTGGTCTCGGTAGCTCAGTTGGCTGAGCGATGGGCGTGTATCCCAGATTATTGGGTTCGAGTGATTTTTCAAAAAAAAAATAGTCACTACGCGCGACACGTTTCGGACATCTTAGGATACCAATATCAAGTGTCGAGTACCGTGCGCGATTCAGGCGGGCGTAAGTTAATAAACGGTTCTTTTTCATCTCTCTTTCACACTTTAAGTAAGTAAGTAAACACTTTATTGCACAAAACAGGATATACATTAACAAAATGGAATAAACAGAAAAGTACAAAGGCGAACTTATCCTTACTTACTTATTTAACGGCCTCCTAGCCTAGTTGGTAGTGACCCTGCCAACGAATCAGGAGGTCCCAGGTTCGAATCCTGGTCAGGGCATTTATTTGTGTGTTTATCACGAATATTTGTTCCTGAGTTATGGATGTTTTCTATGTATCTAAGTATTTATATGTATCTGTCTATTATATATATCGTCGCCTGGTACCCACAACACAAGCCTTATTGAGCTTACCGTGGGACTAAGGAGATTTGTGTAAGTTTGTCCCATAATATTTATTTATTTATTTTATCCCTATGGGGGATCTCTTCCAGTTAACCTAGAAGGGAGCGGGCAAGATACATACTCTCAGTCTTCGCAGCCTCATCCTGCTCGTACGTGTTGATGATCTCCATCGCTCTCTTGTCATCGTACAGCGGGTACAGGATCTCGTTCAGCCGAGGGTCTCGCTGCTTCTCGTTGAGGAAGTTCACGAATTGGTCCAGGTTGATCTTTTCAGCTTTGCCTTGGGTGCTGAAAGGGTGAAGGACATTATGCACTCAGCACACAAGGTCCCTATAGAAATAATAAGTCTACTGTGTGCGTAGCCAAGATGCCAATCGCTCACGCTTAATAACGTATCGTAGCTACCTCTCTCTATCACTCTTCCTTATTAGTGTGACAATGACAGTTGCGTTTCGTTAGCGACTGAGCGTGAGCGATTGGCATCTTGGCTACGCACCCTGTTACGTTTAAGTGTCATGAAATGGCCTTAACAACAACAATGTATGGCTAGCGTCGACCAGCGCTGATCTTCCGATGAGACCGTCTTGTGAAAATATCGACGGAAAGACTCGTGATGATGAGAAAACTAGACATTGACGGTAGATGTGGAAATCGCCGTGTTCTGCACGAAGGATGCTCCCCCCTCCTTTATGACCTTTGGTACTTAAAAATACTGGTGGTACGGAACTCTCCATTTGCGGAAATGATACGGTTTTCGGATTTTCTCCTGTACTGGTGCTACAAGCTCTAGAGTTTTGCCAAATTTCCTGATTCTGGGTCAACGGGAAGTAATTGCAGATGTATGGAAAATACGACATTAAGGGCCATATTTTTTAACTGCGTTGACGATTGATTTTTTCACAGCTTCAAAGGACCGCAGCTTTAAGCGTTCCCGAAATATAGGGTCTTGACAGACAGACAGACGGACGGACGGACGGAACAAAGTGATCCTATAAGGTTTCCGTTTTTTTCCTTTTGAGGTACGGAACCCTAAAAAGGGGGCCGGGGGGAATCTACAGATTTCTGGGAACTCCTAGTGGTGATAAATCGATATAGAAGAAGAGAAGAATACTTACATAGATCTAAATAATTCCTCGATATCATTCCTCGGACAGATCTTATGGTACAGCGCGTAGAACTTGTCGAACGTGAAAGCCTCTCTCTCCATAGCCTCATTCTTCCCCGACGGAAGACCAAGCTCCGATAGGCACTGGTAGACCAACTTCTCAGTTTTGCCTGACGCGAAGGTCCGGGCCACCACTTTGACAGGAACCTTGCCTTTGGGATCCGTGAGGAAGCACAGGCGCATCCAACTAAAAGGAGATTGTGGTGTGGTATTACCGAATACATAAATAAATCTTTTTAGAATGGTAGATCGGCTAAATTGTTACCTGCCACAGTTTCAGTTGCTAACTATCTAAGAAGTCTCGAGTTTCGATAAACTTACTTAAGGGTAGTTTCCACCTTGGGAAATCATACGCCAGTTCAGAAGCGGCTATTACCTAAATTTATCTCCTCGCCAGATACTGTCTAGGAGTCTAGACTAAATAGAATACTCAGTTACAAAATAATTTAGATAAAGTTCGAACGAAACCCTTTTTTCGTGAGATAAAACGAAATACTCTTAAGTAGGTAAGTTTTATAAGGATTTTGTTAAAAAGTCTCAACCAACACAATATTTTTAAATTTTAAGACAATATTTATTTGAACCACGAAAACCAAAATCAAATAAAAACAGATAATATATGCACAAGACATTAGATAAATAACTAACGTCTGTTAATGTAAGTTTCGTCAATCTAAATCTAAAAATCAATTAACGCGGCTATATTATCAAAAGTAAACAAAATAATTCAGTTATACAAACTTACCTGTGTTTTGAACAAGTTTAACTTAATTATCTTATAACACAGTATGATTATAATTGCCCTGTGGGTTCCCACAAAAGGCGGGGGTGAGACCTCACTTTGTTTAGTTTAAGAAAAGGGCAGCTAAAGTATAAGTTTTAATAAACTTTTTAGCAAACAATGAAATCTTTATCTAATTTCTCTGGGGCATTATTATGAGCTCTTTTCAATGTGACGCTTTTTGCCTAAAAGTGTCCAAAAATATCTCATCAAGCACTCTAACGCCTTGACAATAGACTCGTGTTCAGATATTAAGGAGCACCTTGACTGCTTCGATATGTCTGATGCCACTTTATCGGCTGTCGATAAGACGCCACAAAAATTGGAAATGAACAGCAACCGGCATAGTGACATTTTACTAAAATCGAGCAGAAATGGGATAAAAATCTCAGAAGCTTGTGATCACAGAAGTAGAATACCAGTCAGCCAAAATGAAATAATGATAATAAACGAGGTCAGTTGTTCTTCATATATAAAAAGGGTTTCATTCCCAACTTATTTTTTTAATGAATCCTAACCCTCCATATTGCGAAAGTGCAAAAAGAAAACATCTTGTAAACTGTTTCTTTTATGAAATCTTTCTTAGGGATCCCACGCTATGATATTGCTTTTTTAAGTATATTGTCTCGAATAAATTAGGGTATCCAGTATCCTTCGACATTAGGTTTTATTAAAAATTTGGGAAAAATACTCGCAGAAGTTATGATTTATATGGACAATTTTTCTTTTACATAATGCAGCGTCTGAAGTGCGTAAATAAGCATAAAAAATCTTTAAAACTGAAACAAATACCTGGAAACTGTGAGGAATTTGATAAAAATTGTTATTTGTTAAGAGTGGTCAAAACATGCAAACACTAACATACGTGCAAATCAATATGTAACACACATATTATTAAACGTAACACACTAAATTATTTAAAACAATCTACGAATACATATCTAAAAAAACTGCGAAAAGCGGTTAATATGTAATGTGTTTTTTTAGTAAGTAAGTAGGTTAAGTTTGCTTGGTTGGTTAATATAGTCGTATTGCTACTCTAGTACCTTGCCAAGTTACGATAATATGTTTTTATATACTTTACAAATAGATCATATCTCATATTATGTATTTAAAGTGTTAGGACCTCGAAATGACGGAGGTTTTTCACGTATATCATTAGCCTCGTTTTAGTTTTATAATGTGTGTCAATAATCAGTATCTCAAATGTATATAGGTACTCGAAAAATTATTTAAACTGATCTTATCTATAGTAATACTATCAGAGTAGAGAATGGTAGTGGGCAGTGCAGTGTCCATTCTCTGATTCTTTTGTACGTATTTATTTGGCTCCAACAACCAAAACTTTACACTTCAACTTTTAACTCAGTGCAATATAACATTTTAGATTTATTTCACAGAACGTTTGCGCCGAACAAATAGCGAATCCAACTCAAAAGTGCCATGTCGCAACTCAAACTGAACTGAAACTACGTCCGTGGAGCAAAACTACGTTTGTAACAGAGTGGGACTAAATTGGTCGCCGCAGAAACTTCGCTGCAGTTGGGGGGGTTACTTCGTTATACTCTTTTTTGTAATCAGTCCTCCGAATGGATAAAGTTAATAAAGTAATTTAATTTATCTGAATACATTGTTATTTGGAAACTGATGTGAGTCAATGTTACGTTTTTTTAATTTTATTGACCTTCGTAATTTTTTTTTACGTTGTACATTTGGGCCAATAGGGTGAAATTTTTTAAGGCAAAGTACGACTAGGTACCGAAATAAGAAAATTAAACTTGAGTAATTTATTAGCAGAGACATATTTATTTGAATTAAATATTGTTCAAACTATTATCTAGTGGACGATAATGTTATTGTAGCGAATTCCAAGATATTATAATTACTTTTTTGGTAAATAAGCAGAAATCCGAAGTAGCCGTAAATAGTTTTCTAAACATATAAAAGAAACTTGCGAAGATAAGAGATAGACAAACGAATTCTGCAAATAATTTCGTGTAAAGTTGCAAGTACAAAAGAAATAAACAATTCTACAGCAATGTTGCTTATTAGAATTCTTACATTTTACTTTTAAGACAAACGGGACGGAATACGAAGTAATATGGAATCTCTTATTTCTTATAAATCAGACGGGAAATACATTGAGAGTGCTTCAAAAAAGTAATGTTCTGCGCGTTATTGAAAAAGTAAAAGAATGTAACACTGTGGGCCCCAAAACCTGACTGTATTTTACTACGTATTTTTAACGATAATTTTTTTTTTATAAATTGGTTCTGTGGTCAAAGAGAAGGTACAGCTCAAATAAAAAAATATAAGTAACAAATAGAGTTTTATGTCGATTTCAGTAGTTTTTTTCTTCTAGAAATTAATCTACTTCATCAACATATTATTTTTATTATTTTTCCTAATTTAGTTATGTGATCAAGATATTGCTTGATTGCTTGATCACAATACGAAATTCAATTTTTTGTAGATTTTTGTTCCTATAAAATAACAATATTTTTAGACACATAATTTTTAAGATCGCTTTCCCAAAAGAATATGGCCAAAAATTGTGAATAGAATTCCTTTATATATACGTTAACATTATTAAAGTTGACTCTTAAAATAAACTCCATCTGTTTTTTAAGGAAAAACTCTCTGAATACGAGGGCAGCGTGTTATCAAGTTATCATTCAGAGTTAAAATGCACCAAAACACAAACCCCGCTTATCTATGTGACACAGCGCTGTCTAATCTTGTTCTTTTTCGCATTAAACACCCCAGAGGCTGAAAATTGCTTCCCCTACGTGTCGCTAACTTTTCTCATAACGAGAACCAAAAAAAAACCTGGCTGCTATTTCAGAATGTAGGTCATCTTTTTTATTTTATAGATGGCAACACAATCAACACAGCCATTTTTCGCAATTTTTTAATTACAGCCTCAAAAGCTTTGGATAATTTATTTTGGTAAATTTAGGTCGCAATATGTACTGAATAATCCTTAAAATCTGGAACGGGTATTCCTGTCATGTTTATGTCTACTAAAACTACTGCAAATAAAAATCAATTCTACGTACTGTTTCATAAGGTTCGTTCTTGGACAGACATTGTTGATTTTGTTGTTGTGAGTGATTGCTCGGAGACCCTCCTTCCATACCTTTAGCAGAAAGCGATTAAACAAAAACATGCAAATAATACGTGCTAGAAAACCTGCGCACAATAAAAAAAATATAATTCAAGCTTCAACTTTTTTTATTGGACGCAAGTAACGCAACATAAAAACTAAAATATGTTAAAGCGTAAATATAGTATTACAAGCCAAGGCTGCAGGTGTTTTTTTTAATTATTGCGTCTGTCGTTTTTGGTATGAAAAAAATAGGGATGCATATAAATTAAAAAAAAAGCTACTGCAGCCTTAGCTTGTCAAACTATAGATCCCAGAAATAAGACAATATTTAAAAACCACATATTCAACCAACAAATAAAATATTCACTGTTATTTTCCAGATTACATTTAATTTTGTAATACCATTCACGTCAGCCAACATAATAATGTTTTATTCATTTTCACGCGCAAATGATAATTTTATTTCTATTCGAGTTTCCGGGCATAAGCCCCGCCCGCCACGTCACTCAAAACCGAGGAGTGTAACAGAGATTCCTTATTTAAATAACAAAAGCTAAAGCCTGTTATCTCACTCTACACAAAACGCATGTAAATTCGGTTGTTATAGCAACCTCCTCAGAAATAAATGAAAAACCAACAATGAGTTTAAATATTCTGTAAAATGCAACTTTATAACTATGTAGTAATGTAGGTATCAGTAAAAAATTCACTCGTTTATACACAGTTGACATTCTAATATACCTAATAGATAAATAGATAGAAATGTTTAAAATCACTCATTTATACATTTCGTTCCGAAACGACGTTCATCATCAGGAGTGGCCGACCAGAGCGAGGCGAGCGAGCGTAGCCGTGCGCGTGCACACTGGCGATTCTCCGTTGGCGTTTTTGTAATTTGGTTGGGCGTATTTTGTACTTTTTGTCGCGAAGTTTTTCTACGACAGCTAAAATAACGAAAAAAGCAAAATCGCGAAATGTGGTAGAAGGTGGAACATGTCGTCTATGCCCACTATAAAAAAAAAACAACAGTGCTATTATATTGTTTGAAAATCCATAGGAGCAGTGTTGTTAAAGAATACCATAGACGTTAAAATGTTTACTTTTTTAATTTCGCTGTCAGTCATCTAATTGACAGATAGAAGTGCTGGAGTAAAAATAATATTTTATTTGTTGGTTGAACCTAACAACAATCATCCTAGACACCAAGCCATGCGCCGGTCATGCCCCACGACTTACTGCTTCTTGAGACACGTCATGGGACACACGTTGTTGGCTTTCACATTGTGGGTGATCCGCCGTAGGCCTTCCAGCCACACCTTACGCAGAACACGTTATATAGCCTCCGCTTTTATGGGCCACGACAACTCACGAAAGCGGCAGCGGCGAGCGGCAGCCAGAGGAAACAGGAAAAATAGCTTTTTGCTGCCGCTGTCATTCGGTGTCGCTGAGCCTTTACAGGCCACAACCTCGTTTGACGGGAGAGCGAGCGGCAGCCGATAAGTGAGAGCGAGATACCGCGTGCCAGCGCACGCGCACCTACGGCCGTCGCTCGCCGCTGCTGCCGTAATCGCGCGAAGTCGTGGCTGGCTTTATGTACATTTTATTACATACATGTCACTACAATACATTTTGTATCAGGAGTTAAGAGTTAAGTTTTTAGAAAAATGTATTTAAGTGTCATGTTTTTCTGTCACAAAAATGCAAGTCGAAGTCTTTGTACATAATCAGGTGACCATTTTTACGCATGCGTGATTAAATTTTACCATATTTTAGGGGAGGTAATGTTAAGTCAGACTATAATCTGTGGTTGGAATTAGAGGGGAAAAACGACCATGACGAGGGATTGTAACTTATCCAATACCTTACTATACAGTGTAAAATGTAATAACACTTATCAACTAAACTTAATATAAACCTCATGTACCTCATTACCTATAGTAATCGTGATTAATGATTTAATCATTACTCATTATAAATTAAAGCAACCAAACCACAGTTTTTGACCTAAATAATATTTTTTAAGGAAAAACGTCAACTAATTGATACCTACATGTAAAGAAAGCCTTATCTTAAATATAAACAAACCGATAAAAATAACATGTACTTATAAGTGACTCATAATATCGCTTCACAGAATGATATAACTATCGCTAGTACTATTATGTAATGTGTAATAACTGGGTAATATTATGAGGAATTAGGAAATTAAGAAATTTTTCGAGCTTTATAGCTCGGAGCCCTCGGATATCACGTGACTTTTTCTATAGAAACTGACAGATCGTCACGTCCCGCGCCGTGTCGCCCCGTTTTAGTGTAAGTCATCCCTAATCCGAATAACTTTAACTATATATCCAAAAAAGTTCAATCACAGCAAGAGGAAATTTTCCGAGTAAAGGATGACTTACACTAGGACGGGACGGGACGGGGCGGGACAGGGCGATCTGTCAATTTCTATAAAAATAATCAAAATCATGTGATCCTTTACTCGGTCCCATCCTGTATCCATTTCATGTGTTTTACACTACAGTTACTTAATGTAGCTTTGGGGCAATTTGGGCCAAAATCGCACCAACAGGGCATAACGACGTAGTAATCGGGTTTACGGCTCGATTCCGGTTAGCGCATCTATTACGTACTTACGTACGTACTTATCTGTGGAATTACCGGAATCGAAGCTTGAAAATCGGACGTGTGTTCCTACTAAATGGAAATAACTGAGTTTTAAATGGCATTCCGGGTAGCAGTATGGTCCCAAAGGATGACACGGCCATTGCAAAACAAAGGCCGTGTCATCCTTTTCTCGAAGCAGGCCATTTTCAACCTCCTCTAATTTCGCGCTGGTTAAAGCTGCCGCCCTGAATTTTCAGTGATATAAATAAATAAATAAAAGGTGAAGATAGATATCATACACTAAAGAAAAATACCAAGTTCATGGGATCGCCTAGTGGTTATGGCCTCCGATGAACTTGGTATTTTTATATATAGTAGTGTTACTACTTTAATAACAAAAAAAATATATTTTAATTAAATAATTTGATTTGTTTCAACAAAAATGTTGTATTTTTTATGTGTTGGGCAGGGCCTTTCGTAAGTCGTATGTTACACAGGTCGTTTTATTAGGCCAACCCTCCATATATTTTTCTCGCGAAAAAAACATTTTTAGACCACGATACTGATTACCTCCCGAGTCGGGTCACCAGCATTTGTGTTACTGATGATGATGATGGTACTCTAAATTAATTGGTTCTTTCTCTGTATGCGATCGCGACAAAGTCTCGGCTCAAAATAGATTAAATCTTAAGAAAAAGCAACGAACCAACGGCATTTCTGTTCCTTTTACGATAGCTGTCACAGTACCAATTTTCTATTAAAAGAAATATTGCAACTGGAGCTATTCTGTAAGATGAAATGACATCAGCAGCAACTTGTCGTTGACATTACTAGCTGTCGTGCAGCGTCATTTCAGCTGTCTCCAACCGGTATGATATCTTTACCGATGTAGGTACGTTGTACGTCTACAACAGTTTTCTTTTTCTATTACGCTATAAGGTATGTTAACGAAAAAAAGTAGCCACAGCCTTTATAATTCAAATTTTCAAAATGAAACCATACTTTTACATCAATGTCATTCAAAAGATGGGCCCGTCGCCTTCTCTTTTAGAACGCGTTGTTAATATTGTCATAACTTGCTCCATATCTAAGCCTACTTTGCATTTTAATGGCGTTTTTTTTCTAAATTTAATATTTTGGACCATTTAGTTTTCCCATTGGTCTTAACTAAATTACAATATTGATACTATAATAAGCCGTGAATCTCATGTTTAGAATTCTTTTTAAGGTTATGTTAGAAGATCGCACTTTATCGAGCAATAACGTTTGCGTTAAGCGTTATCTGATGTAAATTTGAATTTTGACGACATTTAAGCTAAAGCTTTTATATTTTGGTTTGTTAAACATAAAGCAGAACAATCAATTCGCAGTCCTATGACTGTTTGAACTATTTGAAAATATCAACGGAATTATCGAGTAACAGACTGTTCACTGTTCGAGTAGTGGCTACTATTTTTCGTTGACAACGCTTTGACAAACTATTGTGACTTAAAATTAGATTTTAAATTTGGTCTTCCGTTTGATATTCAAAATGGCGGTTGCGTTTCTTGAATAGTTCTTTGTTTTTGTGTGCTAAATGTTGTTTAATGTGTAATATTTATAGCTTATTGTGCAGTAAACTAACGAAGAAGTGTGCAGCTAATGAAGAATTAATCCTGAAACGCGTGTAATCGCATTATTGAGTTATTTCTCGGTTGCCCTGGGATTTTGGCCTCCTGAAATATTTATTACGTATAAGCTGTAAACGGAATAAATAGCAAGGCCAATTACCGAACAACGTCGCCCAAGAGGCAATATACTATCTATATAAGATACACTGATATATTAATACGGGACACTGGCAAAATTGTCCAATTCTCGGACAGAGGCCATATTATAAAAGAAGAAGAAGAAGAATTTAAATTAACAGTAAACTTTATTTAATTTATTATTTACAAATATAACTGACAAAATACAGTAATTTATAAGCTACCTACCTTAAAACTAAAATAGGTGCTGACGGCATTTCCTTGTTGTATTGCAATGTTGATACGTTAAATTAAATAGGAAGTACGCAAAAATATCTGACACAATCTTCGATAGAGCACCTCATATATACTTGATTCTATTGTTGATAATTTTAACCGGGATATAATAGCAGTTTATGTAATCGTATATTATACCTAATTATTGACAATAACATACACTACTTTATATACACACATATCATACGCTCTCCATGATGCGTTCAAACCGCATATATATCGACCGCCATTACAACTTACATGAATGAAAACTTTTCTGACATTCAGTATTTGACATTTATATTTTTTCTTTTTTACTTTTATAATGCATCAAGCATTATTGGAACTTGTATATTGTAAACATCTTTAAAATGTAGGTACATAATGTTTGGCAAATAAACGTTTATCTTATCTTATCTAAAATTCAGAGACAAACTACAGTGGGCCCCAATTTTCATATCCTTCGATGCCAAATAACGTCCGATTTGCGTGCGACATTGTTCGCAATTGACACTTCGTTTCGGAATTAGAATAGAGGTCAATTAAAATTTCCTTGTTTGTCAGAGATGTTAGAAATTTGTTTTTTTTTATTGAATTCGAGAATATAAATGTCATTTTTGAAGATAAGAAATTTGTTGTACTTAACAAAAAAGTTTATTATTATGGGGGTCTTTATATGCGTTTTTTGAACGCACTATAGAGGGCTAATGATATGTGTATATAAACAATAACACGGGGCATATCGTTTCGGTGTGTTTAAAATACGAGCAAGCAGGCTATTGCTGAACCGGTGAGCTCTATCTTAGACTCTCTCTTCACTTTGTAGCCGGGGTGACTAGTATCACAATCGCTGGTCAGTTTATTAACAAAAGTATTATTTTTTTGGTCTAGAAGAGTGTGTCATTAACTTGCGGAATTCGTTATGCAATAAGCACCTCGCAAACCCCTTTCGACCCCCAAATTGCCCCCTTAAATCAAATATAAGCCATTATGACTTATCTTTACACGGCCGCCATCAACGCTTCCACACCTTGTTGGAAGCCTTGTCACCGACCGTGTAAATGTTATTGGAGCCAACGTACCAGACATTATTCTAACTTACAATTAGGTTCTAAATTAGAAAGTCCACAAAACTATCTGACTCAATCTGATTTGTAGACCGTCACATATCTTTGCGGCTTTCGTCATTCCTGCAAGATAACTGCAGGCCTTGTAAAGTCGCCTTCCGATATATCGGAACTGCCGAGGTACTCACAAACATCTGAACGTGCACTCTAACGCTTTGACAATAGAGTCGTGTTCAGATTTTTGTGAGCATCTCTTAAAATACATTGCGGCATTTACTTGCTTCATAGTAGTCTGCAGTCCAAAGTTCTCAACGGGGCCTAGGGGTACTAAGTAGCCCGGGCAGTAGAATACTACGGTATCTCCTGCCTGTCGTAAAAGACGACTAAAAGGAGTTGGGGTCGCGGTCGTAGTCGGTAGCAACCAGGAACTCCAAAAGAATAGGAAGGACCCACAGGCGTGACGCAAGGGCGGCACTGGTGCGTTCCACTGGAGATCCCAGGGTCGCCATGATTGCGTCGAAGAACAACGGGGGGTTTTTAGTCGGTAAGAGTCTGATATCGCTGTTGCGGTGCAGAAGCATCCATAATGGATTTTCCTCCCATAAAAAAAGGTACAATGGAAAGGAATTGGGCAGAAGTTACCTTGGCGGTGTTGGCGTCAGGACAGACGACGTGCTGATAGTTGATGTTGATATAGTCGGTACCGCTGCAGATGGTGAGGGACTTGTCCTCCAGCGTGTCTCCGTGCTTGTTGATGAGGTTCGTGCTCAGCTTCGAGTCCTGGCGACAGATGGTTGGTTATACAAGGATTTGCCAATTTTCTTAATCATACTTATTAGTGTTCCTTGTAACTATGATATGATTTTCAGAAATTTATAACGCATACTCCCTAAATAGGTTACTTTCACCCCAAAACACTAAAAATTCAGGCCATTGCTGTAACTGCAACCCGTGCCGACTTTCATGCGATTTTCCCATACAGTGTATGAAAATCTCCCAAGAAAATATTTTTTTTTGTCACCAAATTTCTAAGAAAAGAAAAGTGGGAAAATTCATGAACTCGGGCGGGACTCGAACCCGCGACTCAGAGAACAGCTCATCGCTCTTACAATTGAGCTACTGAGACCAACATTGGTCTTCATAATAATTTGTATGGGAATTTCAAATTTCTTAGAAAGGAAGTCGTATACCCGCTAGGGGCTAGGGCAACAGTCATTATTAAGTAATACATATCTTGAAGTCCTTACTTCGACTTTCGGTTTAGGATTTGGAATCGTTCAGTCGTGAAATAACGACCTCCCGTCAATATTTTAAATTTACTGCCTCTTTCTGCTGACAAATTGGTTTATCAGGAGACGTATTCGAACGTTAAACTGATATATCCACTTCATATTCCCAACGTCATTATGTCATATTGAACATTTCCAAGTAAGTTCGCGTAGAAATGTCACTTAAATACGCTCGAGTGGGTCTCCTGCTTCTGTCTTTTACCGACTTTCAATTATGTAATCTAACTACACTAACGAGAGATTATTTAGGCATAATAATCCAAATAAAATAATATATTAATAAACCGGTACACAAAACAAACTAAACGTGTAAATAAAATACTAACCGTCTAAATAAAAAGTAAAGCAATATTCGCAAAGTTATTATTTCAGTCAATACGTTTAATATTTCGTAGATTATTACTACTAAAACTGGCGTGTAAAAATTGTTTACATTGTCACTTAAATTAAACGATAATAACGTAAAGTATGCCATTAAGTCTCAAAAGTTTAAGGGCAACATGGAAGTAGTCTGCGTTATCTTTAATGACCCCCGGGACTTAACCTAGTTGTAGCCGAGTTTATGACATTATACCTAAATTACACATTAAGGACGGAGCTGAGTGAATTTGCAGGTATATCTCGTATGTAATGGCTACATTACGAGATAGGACGCTGAAATATAAGCTCGTAACATAAGCACACGTCACAGAAGAGGAGATAAAGAATATTAAATATGTGTTTTTGTAAAGAAAATCTAATTTTTACAATACTTTATCGGTATCAAAGAATGTAATTTTACAGTATTAATATCTCAAATTCAGTAGTAATCTAGTCTCTGACTTCGGCTTCGTAGAAATTGGTGAAACTTCCAACTCACTTTTTACTCTCTTAGGGGTTGAGTTCCAAAAAAATCAGGATCAGGATGTTGGTAGGTAAAAGCCCTACGGTTATATTAGTAATCTTTTGTAAATTAAGCAAGCAATCAGGAGAAAGTAAGGAGAATTTCAAGGGCGGAGCCCTCCTGCATAAAAAAGAAAAGAAAAAAAGGACGACTTTTCATTTCAGCCGGGTATGCTAGAAGGATCCTTTTGTAGACTAAGAAAGCAAGCAGGAGACAGCGAGGGGGACAATAGGGGGACGGAGCCCCATTTAGAAATAAATAATAAAAGGCTTCTCATTTCATCCGGGTAGGTTCGTCATTTCCAATTGTGTTAGAGAATTTTTTAGTTTTAAACTACAAGACAACATTTTGCATATATTTTAATAACAAACTAAATGCAGTATATATTGAATTATCCCATAAAGACTGAAAGTTTTGTTAGTTCCCATAGTTCCCAACAAAACAAAATTATCCGCGAACGAGCGTCGCGGGCATCAGCTAGTAACTGAATATAGTAGGTACCTATGTCCCTGTTGAAGCTTTGCATAGCCATTAGATTAATTTATGTAGAATACATATAAAGTTACATATACATTAGGCTATTACGCACAATCACGCATGTCATGTGCGTCAACAGAGGCTAATGTTGACGCCGCCATATTGAGTGACGTCACGCTTGTCTCTGCAACGACGCGCCATAGACAAACCTTAAGCAAGGTGACTGATGAATTATGATAAATTAGACGGCCTACAGCCTAGACTGAAAGGCGAGATTCCGTTATAGACTGACCAACCAATTTGCGCAATAGATTATAGAAAACGATATATCTTCCTTTTTTAGGAGTGGCAACACAAACTTAAAATAAAGAGACAGTATGGTTGTCTCTATGCTCCAAGGAGTATACATCATTGCCAAACTATAATAACTGTACGAGTATATGCCTAGGTGCTCCAGGTTAGAGCTATAGAAGGTGGAACGAACGGGGTGGTTCGAGTTTATAATTCATAACCCGAACCACGGAAACTTTCTTGAAGAAATTAGCCTTGACACTCTTGATGTTTCGAGAATTTTAAGACCAAGCCATATGGCTTCAGTACGACTTTACCTATGTAGGAACAGCACAACAATTAACAAAATTCCAGAAATATACTTCAACAAAATATAAACCGCGTGGTAAAATCACACAGAATACAGATGGAACAGTTATTTTGTTTGGAACTAAAACAAAGAACTAAAATAAAGTCATAAATCTATCTACTTATAGCTAAGAATTTCCTCAATAAACAAGGTATCTAATAGGTAGGTCTAATTTTCTTCCTGGCAGTTAAACACACGGAAGTTAAATACTCGTTACACAATGAATTATAAATTGACTAAATCGGGACATTCGGGACTAATTCGCGTAAAACTTTAAAAGGGTAACCTCGATGTTTCGAGGACGACATTGGCCCGTGGTCCCGAAAGAAGACTGGCAGCAGTTGCCAACAACATCTTCTAGGCAAACATCTTCGACAGCCTTATAGCTTGTACTGGGGCCTTACCATTACGTCTTAATGCGATTCAGTTGACGACCTAAACTGAGTCGCTTACAACTGAGCTTAAATTGAACCTAAACTGAATCGCGTTAAGACGTCATGGTAAAAAAAATAAACCAAACTACTTCGCTTACTTTTGAGTTAGTTCATCAACAACAATAATTTGATAAGGCGTTGTTAAAAGAGGTTTCATTTAACAAACCTTACTTTTCAGTAAGGATTAGTAAATTTATAATGTGTGAAAATCGTTAAAGTTTTAATTAGTATGTTATACAATGAAGTGAATACATATTAAACAATAAATAGGTATTGTTTAAATCACTGGCGGGCAAAGTACGGCCTGGGAAATGATTTCATCCGGCCTGCCGACGGTCCTTCGAAATAATTAGTATGCATATAGCCCAAACACTGAAGGGTAAAAATACAAAGCGATTTCCTGCCCTCCACTAAAATTTCTAAAATTTTCTGAAAGAAAGTTTGCCCGCCTTTGGTTTAAATCCTATCAGTCATTTAATTGATAGATTCTAGAGATCCATTGTAGAAAATATTTTTAAAGGTGCAACCGAACACCGTCTAGTTAATCTAGGTAGTGCTTTTTCGGCGTATTATGATGACGGATGGCTTCCGTTTCCGTTTCCGCCCATAAACTACGTCTACAGCTCACCTTTGGCACACCTCCAGCGCGGATGTCACTGACTTGGCACAATTCGATGACGTCACCATCCTGCAACAAAAAAATAGGCTTTAGTTTTTACTGCTTTTAGTCACCAAGTTTGAAAATTTATCGTTGTTGTCTCGAGAGGCAAAAAAGGCCTCGTAGCCGACATCGAAAACATAAACTAGACATTGACACTTCATGCTTATTTATTATTCGCCCAGAGCGTTGGGTGGCAGTAGTAAAAGCGTGTGACTTTCAATCCGATTATCGCAGGTTCAAACCCCTTTTTCGGAACTTATATATGTACGAAATATCATTTGATATTTAGCAATCGCTTTTAGGTGAAGGAAAACGTCTTGGGGCAACCGGACTAAACCCAATAAAGCCTAGTTTAGTTGTCCTCTGGGATAGACGGTCAGGTGGCATTCGCTTTCGTAAAACTAGCACCTACGTCAAATCCTAGGCTCATTGAGCCGTGGAAAACGCTAGGAAGAAGATTTGGTACCTACTGCGTCTATCCGCACACAGGTCCGCTTGCGCTTTGTAATGTTTGCCATCTAGTGAACTAATTAAGCAAAACGTTACCGTTGGCAACTCATCTTTCAGCGAAATGAAATTCTGCGATTCGTTAGTTGGGAAGTGATATTCGGTGCAATGATTTTCGGCGATAATTTAGAGACCCATCTGATAACGACTACAGTCACGTCTATAAATATGTATATACTTTGGAACTTAGTAGTGTAGAAGAAGGGCCAAAATTGAATAGAGATGCAATATATACTTATGAAGCCGACCGTAGATGACAAGACAATGACATTTGCGTAGCCAAGATGCCAATCGCTCACGCTCAGTCGCTAACGAAACGCAACTGTCATTGCCACACTAATAAGGAAGAGTGATAGAGAGAGGTAGCTACGATACGTTACTAAGCGTGAGCGATTGGCATCTCGGCTACGCACGCTGGTAAGATTTGATTCCATAGACGGTCGTTGGTCAGGAGGTGCGCTGTGTTTCACTAACCCCTTCTCCCAAACATCTCACTAAACAATTGACGTCGGAAGTCTTTCAAACCAAACACATTCTAAGTTGCAGGGAACTAAGAAGTATCTCACTCGAGAATTCAATGACAGAACTTTACCGGTAAATAACAACAATATGCGCCGAGTATGTTACCGAATAGCTGAGTCCTCCAAAACTTGGCTTACGTATGCAAATGTGGAAAGTTTTCTCGACGACTCTAAGCACATAACAAGCTACAGTTGCCGCCAGTTATATCGGAGCTGACATGGTGGCCACAAAAATCTAAACACGCCTCTATTGTCAAGGAGATAAAGTGCATGTTTATATATTTATGGCGATTGTATGTAACTGTAGGGTATTATGAAGCAGGTATTTTGAAACTTATGTCATACTTAACTATGATACTCTACTGACTCGATCATACTGTATGAGGTTTTAAACGGGTCACATACATTTTGGTCGGCCGCGGGTGAGCTCCTGACGACGATCATCTTAAATTGAAAAATGTCGAGCGTAATACGACAGGAACCTGTACATATATATTCAGGTCCGTGAATACGACCAATATAGAAATATTAATGAATATCCTCTTCATAATTTTGTCTTCTATTCCCGCGATTGATACCTATCCATTGACATTTTGAAATGAAACACTTTAAAACAGATTAATCACGTATACGTGTACGTACTTACTCATATCATACTCATTTCCCTATGTTTTGAGCCCGTTATGGCACTTGTTATAACAGGGTTAAATGATTTTCTTTCCCGTTTTAAAGTGGTTAATTTAGTGGTTCAATATCCAATTCAATTTGCCATCCATAATTAAATTAATCAACGGGAAGCAAAAAGGACAGTAGGTATAACTATTTCTGACAATTCTCTAGGGACTTTGACCAAAACAAGCCAAAGAATAGCTAAAATGCTGTGTGGCTTGGCTCGCTTGGCTGTGCCGATCTGGTAATCACAATAATCTTAAAATTTTGCAATTTTAAGCCACTATTTTCAACATGCCGCCATTTTGTTGGAAAAAGGTCAGTTTTAAACACCACTGAGCTAGAATTCGACCATTTTGAGCTAGCGAAATACCGTCGCTTCCAATTATGTGAGCCAAGTCTCGCTCGAAACTTAGTAATTAAAGCATTCAGTACACCCGATACTCGCTTTGTCTACATCGCTGGAATTTCGGGGCTCCGCCGTTGTTCTCTATAATAGAGTTCCTATACATTTTTAACACCCGTGTCATAGTTATATTTACATTAAAACAACGGTAAAGATATTTTTATTACAATGGCGTGACGTGATCGTTAAATATCATTCATTTCATTCCCTACATGTCCAAAAACTCTGTTAAAATTGACTTGCGATGATTTTATTCTGAAAATAATATAACAAAACCACATCAAAAACATTTTGTAAATCAAAAACAATATTGTTTATTCAACTTGAGGGTAAACACCAACATTGTTATACAAAATACAACCTCGGTTTGACTGTGAACAATCTATAAGAACTCGTCACTAAATTAGATACGTAAGATTAAGATTCGTAAGATTCCACGGCTCTAATTATATGCTTCATAGCTTTTGTTGTCAAGCAACCATTGAAGACGCTTCAAAGTAAAAGGATTGTTTTCTGAGTTTAAAACCTAACAGCAATTGTAACATTAGATCGCGGGCGTTACCATGACGTCTTAACGCGATTCAGTTTAGAACCTGAACTGAGTCGCTGCCATACAACTGGGGCCTTACCATGACGTCTTACTTAATGCGATTTAGTTGAGGACCTGAACTGAGTCGCTGCCACACAACTGGGCCCTTACCATGACGTCTTACTTAATGCGATTTAGTTTAGGACCTGAACTGAGTCGCTGCCATACAACTGGGCCCTTACCATGACGTCTTACTTAATGCGATTTAGTTTAGGACCTGAACTGAGTCGCTGCCATACAACTGGGCCTTTACCATGACGTCTTAACGCGATTCAGTTGACGACCTAAACTGATTCGCTGCCATAAACTGAGTACAGTTAAGAACCTAAACTGAATCGCGTTAACACGTCATGGTAAGGCCCCTGAGCATAGTTAAGAACCTAAACTGAATCGCGTTAACACGTCATGGTAAGGCCCCTGAGCATAGTTAAGAACCTAAACTGATTCGCTGCCATACAACTGAGTACAGTTAAGAACCTAAACTGAATCGCGTTAACACGTCATGGTAAGGCCCCTGAGCATAGTTAAGAACCTAAACTGATCGCGTTTACACGTCACGGTAAGGGCCCTGAGCTTGATTAAGTAATTTTGTCGAAAATAAAGTTTAAATTCGAAATTTAAATTTTAAACTATGGTGAGACATATTACTTTTATAATAAATTACGGATAACACTATCGTCAAGTTTAATTTATTTTAATTTAATTTCTTAGGGAACGTCTTGATACAAATGATTGAAATTGTTAGACGCCTTGTGATAGCCTTAATTGGGTTCTCTATGAAATAATCTTTTTTAGGGCTCCGTAGTTAACTAGGAACTCTTATAAAATTCTAAAAATCATTTATTTTAAAAGGCAGAAAAAGTTACAACATGAAACCTAATAAAAATATGAATAAACTACAACTTAATATTAAATAAAACTAAACAAACTAAAATAACAACTTATAAAATACTTATATCGGGTTACTCACGTCAATAAAGCCGAAAATAGCTCGAAAGGTTTCGGAACAGTCCGTGTCCCTTATTCATGGGTCATGCGTCTAGCCGCGGCGGCTGCTCTACGCACACTGCGAGCACCAGCGCGCTTTCAGAAACCCTTATAGTTTTTTTTATTGTTCTTGTTTCTGCTATAGGTACAATGAATGATTTAGACTAGAACGGACCGGGACGTGTCTGGGCCGGGCCGATCCGTCAGTTTCTACAGAAGACGTCACGAGACCTCCGAGCTAGAGTTAAACCACATTATGTCTGCAGAAGGCCTAGTATAAAAATTGTACGACATTAACTCCTCGACCGCGTTAGCGTATCGGGAGTTCAAATTATGTTTGCCGTTTATTTAAATCATCCGGCAACTTTCATATTTTGACCCCTCGATAAACGCGGTCGAGGAGTTAATGTCGTACAACTTTTATACTAGACCTTCAGAGCAAATGAATCGTCAAACTTTAGAAGAAACGTCTAAATTCTATGAAATTAAGACGTTTTCTTAACACTTTCGCAGTCTGTGCTATTAACACTAACACTTAATAATCAAACGAACTTACCTGTGAAGTTTGATTGGAATTATACGAGTATCCAAATCGAAGATTACATATATTTACTAGCAGCAGTACACGGTTATGTGCTGTCCTTGTCACACATTTAGAGTTAAAATATTATTCAAAAAATGTTCTCGCTGTCGCCCGCCGCGTAAGGTAGGTGTCGTGCCGGTGCACGACCGCGCCCCCAGCGGCGTGGTTTATCATTATTTTAGAGCACATAGATATTTTTGTGTTAGGACCAGAGACTATTTTATTTTAATTTTTAGGGTCTGGGAGGGTGGGAGTATGTAATCTTCGATTTGGATACTCGTATAATTCCAATCAAACTTCACAGGTAAGTTCGTTTGATTATTAATTATACTTCGTATCCAAATCGAAGATTACATATATTTACTAGCAGATGTTTAGAGAATTGTAATACTACATATAAGTAGGAAAAATAAAATAAAATATCGAAGTCAAATCCGACGCTCCTATGGGTTCCTGATAATTAGCTTCATACATGAGTGCCTAATAAAATAAAACGGTACTACTATGTAAATATTATATAAATATTTTTATTAGATTGGACTTATGCATGCCATGCTGTGCGTTTCCAAGTGAGGAACGACATTAATAAAGAATGAAATTACTTTCAATAACCTTTTAGGTGAAGCAAAACACTGAAGTGTGTATTATCGTCGATATAATTTTAACATTACTTGAATATACCTGCTTTAAATTATACTTCGTTCATTTAATTGAACTTTACTGACGAATCCCTGATCCCTGCATAGTGATTGTATACTTTAGATATGCCTGTATTTCATGTCGAAGTAAAAATGGAAGACAAAAACCAGTTGTGTGATTAGTAAAACAAGCTATCAGTAGTTTCTTCATAGCAAGATTAGTACTAAAGAAATCTTGTTATAAAATATACATACAGATTTATACTGAGACCAAACAATAATTCAAGTGGTGGGTAATGGTTAATACGTTAAGTTTTTCCTTTTTGAGTAGAACGTTGTAATAAAAAACTTAAGTGGCAGGTGCCTTCGATTCTACTGTAGGATAACGAAATATTGACCAGTACGCTACAGCAGCAAGAGAATTACTATTTTTGTAAATAATTGTTATAATAAGGAACTGACACGTGGAGTATTTTTATATCTTGATAATCGGAATGCTACTATTGAAAAGAAGTCTCATCATGGTAAAAACAACCTGATGGAGTAAAATTTTATTACATTCTACACAATTCCTGTAGAATACGAGTATGTAACACGAGACGCCGTTAATGCGGAGCAAAGTTTATTTATTGTTTATTTATTGTATACAATTAACACTAAGTTGTACGATCCTCAACACGATTTTATTAATGTGAAGAAACTCAACGCTGTTAATGCGGAGAAATGTTGTACAATCATCAACAAAATTGATGTAGAGTAACTCAACGCTGTTGAAGCGTAGCGAAGATCTACAATCCTCGACACAATTAATGTGGAGAAACTCAACGCTGTTAAAGCGGAGCAAAGTTCTACAATCCTCGAAACAATTAATGTGGAGAAACTCAACGCTGTTAAAGCGGAGCAAAGTTCTACAATCCTCGACACAATTAATGTGGAGAAACTCAACGCTGTTAAAGCGGAGCAAAGTTCTACAATCCTCGACACAATTAATGTGGAGTAACTCAACGCTGTTAAAGCGGAGCAATGGAGACACTCAACGCTGTTAAAGCGGAGCAAGTTCTACAATCCTCGACACAATTAATGTGGAGTACCTCAACGCTGTTAAAGCGGAGCAAAGTTCTAGAATCCTCGACACAATTAATGTGGAGTACCTCAACGCTGTTAAAGCGGAGCAAAGTTCTAGAATCCTCGACACAATTAATGTGGAGTACCTCAACGCTGTTCAAGCGGAGCAAAGTTCTAGAATCCTCGACACAATTAATGTGGAGTACCTCAACGCTGTTAAAGCGGAGCAAAGTTCTAGAATCCTCGACACAATTAATGTGGAGTACCTCAACGCTGTTAAAGCGGAGCAAAGTTCTAGAATCCTCGACACAATTAATGTGGAGTACCTCAACGCTGTTAAAGCGGAGCAAAGTTCTAGAATCCTCGACACAATTAATGTGGAGTACCTCAACACTGTTAAAGCGGAGCAAAGTTCTAGAATCCTCGACACAATTAATGTGGAGTACCTCAACGCTGTTAAAGCGGAGCAAAGTTCTAGAATCCTCGACACAATTAATGTGGAGTACCTCAGCGCTGTTAAAGCGGAGCAAAGTTCTAGAATCCTCGACACAATTAATGTGGAGTACCTCAACGCTGTTAAAGCGGAGCAAAGTTCTAGAATCCTCGACACAATTAATGTGGAGTACCTCAACGCTGTTAAAGCGGAGCAAAGTTCTAGAATCCTCGACACAATTAATGTGGAGTACCTCAACGCTGTTAAAGCGGAGCAAGTTCTACAATCCTCGACACAATTAATGTGGAGTACCTCAACGCTGTTAAAGCGGAGCAAAGTTCTACAATCCTCGACACAACTAATGTGGAGAAACTCAACGCTGTTAAAGCGGAGCAAAGTTCTACAACCCTCGACACAATTAATGTGGAGTACCTCAACGCTGCTAAAGCGGACGATCCTTGACATCATTAATGTGTTAAAGCTCAACGCTGTTAAAGCAAGCTTATTTGACACAATTTTTGTGGCATAATTGTTGAAACGGAGCAAAATTATACAAATTTACACGCGATTTATGTCACGTAACTCGGCACTGTTAAAGCGGAGCAGCGTAGGGTATTTAATAAGATTAAGCCTATTTCATCGATATAGCTTACGAAAATATATATATTTTTATATATATTTATATTATGAAGCTTCTCTAGGAAACTATAAATCAAAATTTAAGTCGTTGTTTGTATTACTTCAGTATATATTGGTTCATCCTTTCAATAAACAGGAATATTAGTTTCGTGATAATTCAATTGGGTTAAAACCATTTGCTCTCTTAATATCCGACTTAATTTTCATTAAGTCGTGTTGAGTCCTATTAAGTATCGTAAAGGTATCATCTACAATTTTATATGTAGGTATCATAAAAATGTGATCCACAACATTCACTACCTACATATACAAATTACAATACATCTATTATAATACATATAAGTAAAAATCATATGATTTATATAATTTCATGCATTGCATTGCATTGTAATTCGTTTTTACTAAACGCAACAATTCGCAAGACTGCGCCGTCAGATATTGGTTCAAATTCCGGAACCAAACTATCCTTGTTTCGTGATGGGGATACGTAAAGTTGATAAAAAAAATCAGTAAGTATAGGTATTATTGTTATACAAAAAACCACAAAAAACTTTAACTATTTTGTGTCTTTAACCAGTTTTCTCGTTATTCGCTCTGAGCATGCAGGAAAGCGATTGAACACCTTTTAGGTGTGCAATTTGTTAACGAACCACCAATCACAATACAATTACAACCTGTAATGTCCGCATATTATTTAGGTATTGTATTTTGTAAATTTTTACATAAACCAAAATATCATATTTTTGACCTGGTTATATCGTTGTTTATTGTACGGTTTACGTTATCTAAAATATGAGGAAAATAAAAATAACCTCTTTCGAGTCTTTGAACAAAACAAAAAACTTATTATTTACCTTAAATAACTTACCTATACTCAAAGAATACAACTCTGAACATAAATTATCCTTCTTTAATCGTATAGACACTAGGTCGCAAATTAAACCCCTGCAGCGGCTACAGCAAGCATTCGCGCTATTTAGCGGAACAGGGTAATACGGCACTGCCGCTGCGGTTACACTTCCCTTTAGTTTAGAGCCTTAACTGACTCAAAATAGCAATATCATAGTATTTTGACTTCATTAAAACATGATCAAGATTATATATTCCGACTCATTAAAGTCGTATTTCCTTGATAGAACCTGAAATAGGCTTACTCGTAAATAGGAACGTAGTTTATACGAAACCTATCTTATTTTTATTTTACAATTTTTCTCTGCAACAACATTATGATGATAATTATTGATTGTAGTCATTGTTACTTATTTCAGCGAGCTCATGATTCTATATAAGCGAGTATATCTTTATGACAGTTCATATAAATGAAGTAGGTAGGACGACGTACAAGAAGCGCTATAAGTATGTGTACTTCTTAGCTGACTAATCGGGGCTGTCTTTCACGAATAATACAAGACAAACATGAAGAATTGAAGAGGTCATACCTCCCTTTTAGGGATAAAATGGGGAACCTCTAAAATACCTATATTGTCCCGAAGGCTCGACGATAGTCGAAACGGCAACATCCGGATCATAAGCTAGCTTTTATTAACAAAACTATAGATAAATGAGGGAACCTCTATGGCTATTTTACTTTAAATTACTTTTAGATGCCATTTTGTTAACCGAATTTACTACAATTTGTGAAATTCATGTAGACTTTCATAATTTTTTAGCATTGCAATACTTATTACTATAATTATCTCAGAACTCTGGAAAGGTAGATGAAATCATTGCGTAGATGAGATTACATTTGTTTTCGTTAAGTACCAGGGTTAGAAGTAAGTGGCTAACCCTCGAGTATGGCGTGTGGCGCAATTTTTAGTATACGGTCTGGTACACAAACCTGATACGAATTATAACGCGTAAATACTATAACGCGTAAATACATAACGAACCTTAAAGTTCTCTTAATTAGGTTTAAATTTGTATTTTAATCTACGAGTAACAACCCGTGCCTTTAACATGTACCTTACTTATATTACTTAGAAAAAAGAAGGTAGATGTAAAAGCATTATTTCGAACAAAGTAAAGATTCCTTGATCTATTCTTTTAGTTATTATATGATTAATACACCACACTAACATTCAATTTTAAATTGTAATCTACCACACATATATTGGAAGCAAAATCAAACATTTGGACAAAATCACTTTCCGAAAGAAGATTCGTTAAACGGCAACTAGGCCGCGGTTTTATTCTGTAATTTGAATTCATCGTTCTGAAGATGTGTAAAATCACTCACCCTAATCCTTCAATCTGAAATAGATATACACTAAAACACTATTTTTGCGAGAAAATACGTGTGACTCGGACAAACACAAAAAAATGTAATGATAAACCACGCCGCTGGGGGCGCGGTCGTGCACCGGCACGACACCTACCTTACGCGGCGGGCGACAGCGAGAACATTTTTTGAATAATATTTTAACTCTAAATGTGTGACAAGGACAGCACATAACCGTGTACTGCTGCTAGTAAATATATGTAATCTTCGATTTGGATACGAAGTATAAATGTAACTTACCCTTTTTCTGCGAATAAATTTTTGTTTGTTTGTTTATTTTAAATTTAGGAATGATGGACTGTAGTAGACCCTTAAAAACAAATATTTAATTCTCATAAAAAGGAGAATACAAACTTTTGAACAGTTTCGCTTTATCTATAAATATAAATAAATAAATATTATTGGACAATCTTACACAAATCGACCTAGTCCCACGGTAATCTCAATAAGGCTTGTGATGTGGGTACTAGACGACGATATATATAATAGATATATACGCATAAATAGTCGTGTCAAATATTCGTGATAAACACACAAATAAATGTCCTGGATTCGAACGCGCTACCTCTTGCTTCGTAGGCAGGGTCAATTCTAATGCTCGTTTTACATAGCGGTTGATGCAACATGTAATTATTTTGTATGAGAAATAAAGAAAATAAAAATTAACGAATTTAATAAAACTAACTATGCCATTCTGTTTCCTTAATTATACCAAGCCATATGACGAAGTTAAAGTAAATGCTCAAGAACACCCTGTATATCTATACCATCCAATTCTACGCAATCGCAGTAGCGGACACATGCTAGTTCACACTTCACAGCTATAAGTACCTACTAGCTGAAACGATACTCGGAAAAGTCCGAAGTTAATTAAACATTAACTAATAGGATCGGACGGAACTCAGCTGCCGCCATTAATCCAGGACTCGAACCCGGGACTTCACAAAGCGTGTTAAAAGTTAGATGGTCACTTGCCAACTCGTCGCTTATTGCAGTGATAAAAGGCCAAATTAACTTCTAACGAGACTCAAGTGTGAGTGAAGCAGTCAACTGGCTATAATGGGCTTGAAATTGAGATGACTTATACGTAAACGTGTTGATTAACTTACGCAGTCGCTTGTAATGAGCATTCTAGCAAATGTTACATTATAAGGCGGTGTAATGCCTGGGCGTATTAGGGTGTTCGGAGATTGCGGTGGACTAGTTAAAGATGACGGGAAAGTGGACTAGTTAAAGATGACTCACACTAGCACGGGACGGGACGGGAAAATCTGTCAATTTCTATAGAAAGTATCACGTGATAGCTTGGAGCCCTCGGGTGTGATGAAAGAAATTGACAGATTTTCCCGTCCCGCCCCGTTCCGTCCTCTCACGTCCCATGCTAGTGTGAGTCATCCTTAATCCTTATTATTTTAATGAACAAATTGGTCATTTTCTTTGATATTTAATTTCATGTTATGTCTATGAAGAATCACACGTAGTGTATTAATTGCAGCATTTGTATCATTTTCGCGACGCGCATCATGATCGGTAGTGTGGACGCAAATTATTCTTATCTTATCTTTTTTGCGGCAAAATAAAACAAATGTGCCCAGCGTAAAGCAAATCCATTTCTTGCGTGTCGTGTCGTATCGGCATCGTCCTTGCGATATCAGCTGCCATTTCCACTCGAGCTGCGAGGAAGCTAGGGGGAGGCGGGTTTCCGGGAAACACGTCCCGTGACGGGAAGGATATTGTCACTAAGCTAAGAAAATTATTGTACGTATTTTTTTTATACCACGACGGTGGCAAACAGGCATACGGCCCGCCTGGTGGAAAGCGGGCACCGTAGCCTATGGACGCCTGCAACTCCAGGGGGACACATGCGCGTTGCCAACCCGTGAAAATCTTGTATACCCCTTTTTTGAAGAACTCCATACTGTAATATTTTGGGAAAACCTCGGCAGGGAGCTCATTTCACAGCCGGAGCGTCTGCGGGAGGAAATTCCTCTGAATATACGATTTTAAGCTAACATGGTCATTTGCATTATAACTAATAATAATAATACCGTTTTTAATATTAGTTATAATTCCTCTGAAACCGCACAGTGCGTGACCATTTTGGTTGCAAGGTGTGTGAATGAAAAGTGGACGTTGGCATCATGTCAAACAATTCTTCAGCTTCAATACCCTTCTAAGGGCCGCTTTCACCACCCAGGGTAAGTCGATAACCTGGAGTTAAACTGTCAAATTCCATACAAAAACACGCTTAACTCCGGGTTATGTGGTTAACCTCGGGTACAAATAATAACTTAGCTTCGGGACAATAGCAAGTGGGTCTTAAGGAAAATTATTTGTGTCGTTACAATTGTCTAAGTATTTAAGGTATGTTAAAACTATTAAAAATCAAAATGATGGATGTGTGTCTCATAAAATACTTGGTAAATACGCCTTGAATAGGAAATCCAGACAGCGAGTAGGCTGCGCGAGCAGTCTTAGTAGAGGAGAATAGTAGCAGAGGTTTCGCCAAGTTCAACCCCGTGCTACACACATTGAGTGCCGGGAACCCGCTAGGGGAGTTCTCTGTTCGCTACAAACCGGGACAACAACGGAATCAGCTACGAGCGTAGCGCGTAGCACTCGAAGGCACTCAATGTGTTAAAATACGGGCTACGAATATCAACAGACTTAGCACCACAAATCATTTTTCACGCTACGCCGACGAGAAAATTCTTAACCTCTCTAACAATGTACTATTGTTCGTTCGTTTGTCTATTTGCCTCTATCGCTTGAATATACAAGAACGAGACTAAAGAGAGGCAAGTAATAATATTTACTTTTTTTAAGCGGCCCGCTGAAATAACCTAATAAATACCATAGGTGGTCCGTTATTCTCTTTTACCGGCAAATCCGGCATCGAAACGCGATTTTATCGATTTTTCGGATTTTTGATCATGTGTAAAATGATAACGGTAGAAATAAATCATTTTAAAGATAAACATGTGTTTGAAGTAGACTAGGTATTTTCCTTTCAGTGGTTTTCTTGAACACACCGTGACAGAGTGGCCCTTTTCCGCGAAGGCAGCCAGCCATTGACCAGGTGTTTTGAGTTAAATAATGTATAGGTAAGGGTAGGTAAGTTTATAGTCACTAACCAGGGAAATAACAAGTATACTGTACTGTATAAGATAATTCAAATTTGGGCACTTACATCTTACCAAAAAAAAATCTAAATCAGACAATTTTAAGCGCGGAGACAGCTCATTGTCCCTAAACAAAGAGAACGGCCAAGTACACATTAATGTGTCAAACACACGTCAACCAACAAACAAAAAGTCCTACTTTAACACAAGAGTTTTTCGCAAAACAAATTTAAACAACATTTATTATTCGACCATTAAACCACAAAACCCCGAGCCTCGCATGTCGCTTTCCCAGCTGAATAAAATATCATTTACAAACTGCGAATTCGTCGCAAATTTCACTAAAATGACACATTCCTGACTCGCTTTTTCATACTATATCCTTTTAATCAAACACGAGCCTTATTACTTTAGCAATAGAGTTGCTTTTGCAATGGGAGGCTTAACGGTACGCGATGCACGAAGTCATCGGCGCTTTTTAAAACATGCGTCTTGTTGCCTAAGTTTTAGAGTTGATTTTGCAATGGATGGTTTAAAGTACGCGGTCCAGCAAGCAAGGTAATTCGCGTCCTGCAGACTGAGAATTAAATATTCAAGGTTTCGCCGTTGGGAAATAACTGGTGGTAATGGAGCCCTGTTTGCAGGTATTAAATATGATTGATGTAGACAGTATTCCAGCGTTTTAGACCATTATTCTCATAACAATGAGGTTAGCACATTCAGTGCCAGCGCGTGCGCAATACAGAGTAGTCAGTTGGTAGCATGGGGAGGGGATATGCGTAGCAAAAAGCGCCTACGACAATATCGGGTCAATGTGTCAGGGGTCGGAACCGGGTTTTAATTAAAACATCGAAATAGCCCATACCTAATTTAAAATATGTTATCCTGTGCTCTTTATGTAGGACCCAATATTTTATTTATGTAACAAAGTTATATTCATAAATCACCCATTAAAAATTAATTAATAAACCAAAGAACGAAAATACTGTTATTTTTGTATGGAGAAATGTTCCCATTGTCTTCGCATATTTTTTGTATGCATAATTTTATATGGCATAATCAGTATAGTCATAATTAATTTTACACAACTCAATCTCAATTGTATGCATAGTTGAGTTCAGCATAATATGATTTGGCCGAATTTAATTTGTCACACAGTCCGAACCTAACCTAACCCACTTTTTGGTACCTATGCGCTATGTCAATATATTCGGCCTCAATAGTATTCGACATATTGTGCATTATGCCAAACTATGTTTCTGCTGCATTAAGATTCAGCGAAAATCTATTATGAAAAGTCTCTTATGACAAAAGCGTTTCTGACAAACCAAATTGCACCCATGGAGAAAATATCCCTGAGCCCTGGAATACGTTAAATGACTTCCATAAATTGCTACGACCCTCAGACTCGCCAAACTATATTTTTTTATGAGTGTAAGTCTGATAGCAAAAAACAAACGGTTTTCATATCATCCCAGTTAAGTAGACCTTCGAGTGTCTTTTGTTTCAAATATTACATTACATAAAACATGGTTCACCAATACACAAGGCTGGACACACGGTGTAATCTCTTGGACAAAACAATGTGGACATAATACCCTTGTACAACGAGGCTTCTTACTAAACAAAAAACGCCCAAAGGGTTTAAAGATTCAAAGCATTTATTTGTTCAACATAAGTGTGCATTACAAGATGTTTAAAACAAATATAACATAATATCACAGATAGACGTCAAATCATATACTCTTACATGCAAAAAGTCAATAATTTATATTTCAGAAGTCAGTCAAAAATCTGCTATGGTAGGTATAATATGCTTTATCTATAAGAAAGCGTACATACATACATTACCAAGGGTTACGTTGCGATCCAACACTAGTTAAAACCCTGTCCTTGGACACAAAAGAATAATACGTTTCTTGCAACAGATTCACCTGACGCAAAGGATTGGAGATTTTCCCGGACCGGCTTAAACCCCGTCCAGACTCCCAGACGGGCTCAATCCTAAGCTAAATCTGGGAGAACCCGGACGAACAGCAACCCTAATATTATCGGACTCGTATTGTTGGCCAAGGGACCAAATCTATGCGAGAATTTGGGATGGGATAACATTATCGTTAGAGAAACGAAAATATTAAATTAAAGGAGTAATTAGTAGGAGCAGTAGGATGTGGTGCTGGGCTGGCGGAAAATGCTGCGTATCCTTTGGACAGTCCGCCGAACCAACGAGTCAAGACTTAGGGAACTGGGCATTAAGATGAGACTTTCGAACATCTGTTTTCGGAGGATATTGGAGTTCTTCAGCCACATTGCCAGGAAAAGCGGAAACAACCTGGAGCGACTTGTTGTGACAAGCAAAGTGGAGGGGAAAAGACCAAGAGGACGCAGCCCAACACGTTGGAGAGATCAGATTCGCACTACTCTGGACAGCAAATTCTGCGAAGCCATACATGCCGCCGAACATAGACTGGACTGGCGAAATATAATAAAAGAGAAAGTGACGACAAGGGGGCACCACCCTCAGCATTGAGGATATCGACACGGAGGAGGAGGGAAAGTAGTAATTAATTGGTCTAGCCAATTTCCAGCTATAAAGGTTGGTTTTTTTTTAATTATTAAGCACTCGTGAGACTACATTTAGTACTTTTAATGTGTCATTTACACTTTTCCTTGTTCTCAGTAAATTGAAAAAATAAATATTTACCTTGATTAAGGATTATTTTGTATTTTTGTTGTACCCAATTTGATACGACTTTAACCACTTCTAACGTATATACTGAGAAAATTACACTTGATATTAAATTGATATTAAAGTGTCGACTCGACCACTGCTGTGGTTCAATAAAAATGTCACTTTTTTTACCGGAAGCAGTTATAAAGGTTGATTTTTCTTCGAAATTAGTCGCCATTTCAAGTGGATTATTGATTTATTTGCTATCTTGATCCTGTATTTCTATCTGTGAGCTATAGCTGTACATGTATTATTCATGAAACAATATAACAAAAACAATGACACAGTATCAGTACTTTCCTGAAAATGTAACCCCTCAGGCATTTTCTCTTGTACAATCCCACGCTTATTTCTAACTGCGAATAAGTTTTCGAAATATAACACACAATTGAGAGGATTCTTCAAGTTTATAGGCAAACTTTACGAAAACGACTGCTTCTTGACTCATTCAGCGCTAATGACGACGTCACGACACGTTGTCGTTTTGCCTCCATGAAGTATTTTCTGTACCAGAAAACCTGACTTATCGGCTACGAGGCAGCACTACGAGCGTAGCTCACCGGCAAATGAGTTAACTCATTTAGCGCTAATCACGACACGTTGTCGTTACACGTCTACGCGCCATTTTTCGCTACAAAGCGGAAAATGCATGTTATTGATTACGGCGTAGCGCCACGAGTCTAGATACCTCGGTGAATGAGTTAATAGGACGCTAAAATGCTGTCATATCATGATACAACGCAATATGACTGTCCTACCCCATTAGTTCACACTTCACATCAAGTGTTAGTTCGTGCTTATATTCGCGAAGGGAGCCTCGACAAGGGCTCGTTAGGGCAAGGTCGGGCAAGATGGGCCACTCGGCCAAGGGAGAACTCGAGTGACCGACTGCCGTATAACTTCCGTGTCTTTTCACTCATTTACCGCTGAGAAATCTTCGTCGCGTTATGCCGTAGCGTAGTGATAGTCATGGGTTTTGCGATATGTAGCGAAAATGCTTCGTAAACGTGAAACGATAACTTGTTTTGTATCTGACGATTGGGTATCAAAATATGCCAATTGAAATGTAACTTTGTCAAATTGACTGAGTCAAAATTCCATTGGGGCTTATGTACTACATATAAGACGCGGGAAGTCAGAAGGATAAAGTGTAGTATTTTTTCGGTTTAGGAGCATTACAGATACAGATACAGATATTTATTGGTAAAAACACATTTTACAAGTCAGTTATTACTATATTACTTATAGCACTATGTACATTCGACATTTGCCCTTTACATTCCACGAGAATATATCGACGAGAATATAGAGACGCCCATACCAACTTTGATAGCACGGAAATGTGTCAATCCTGAAATGAGCGACTTCGCTCAATCTAGAACCAATCGTCCTAAAGCGGCCTTACGGTCGCCATGGCAACGGAGACAAATAAACATTTCAAAACTTTTTCCCTTTAAAGGGGGGGTATATCTACTTCTATCTCAGTGGTCCTATATACGAAATAAGATACTTATAATACTTCTGTAAAACGCAAAAAAAGCGATTTTGTGTCTCATAATATTTCATGGCTTGTCTAACAAATTGGCAGTATTTTGCTCGAGCTTTACGGATTTCGCATGATTACGCATCTCGAAAGCGAAGTCGAAGCGATATCTCGTGGAATGCACCTTTATCATTTGAGGTGCAGGGCCAAATCTTGAATCTGTGGAGTTATGGCATTGGCAAAATGACTTCGTTCACCTTATTTAACATACTGAGCGCCGGGAACCCGCTAGGGGAGTTCTCTGTGGGTGGTCGCTTTCCGCTACAAAGCGGAAAAACCACGGAATCGGCTACGAGCGTAGCGCGTAGCACTCACTGACACTAAATATGTTAATGCTAAGGAGTTCTCGTAGCGCTACGCCGTAGCCGATAACCTGCACTTCCCGCTTTGTAACGAAATGTGCGTAGAGGCTTGACGACAATGTGTCGTTATTAGCTGAATGTCTTTAAGATCAATTTGTAATAGGGATTATTTTGTTTAGTTCACACCATATCAATCTTAGTCCGTGTCAAACTTCTTACCCTGTCGTTCGGGAGTCGAGTGTCGAGACCTCAACAAGGGCTCGTTAGGGTAAGGTCGGGTAAGATGGCGCACTCGGTCAAGGGAGAACTCGAGTGTCCGACTTGGCTGAATCTTATAGCTGTCATATGACATATATGTCCGGGTAATCCATCGATCTCCATAGTGGGTTTATAGGCCGGGCATCCACCAGACATGGATTGGCAGATCAAGCGCATATATATGCCTAAACGTATACATATGGCTGGCTATAAAGGCGAAACTAGGGAATGCAAACCGGTAAAAAATTGTGTAGGAATAACCGGTATTTTTCATACAAAACTTGATGCTTTCGGGTGGAATCTCAATTATGTTGTTGTCAGTCTCAAGTAATATACTTATTATTTGACGTGTTGCGGTATACTTCGTCAAATAGGTAGTCGGTAACTATTGTTTTTATTATTATGAGACATTTAACATTCACGGAATCTACATATATAATTCTCAAAGGGTTATATAAACTATTCTTCACTCTTTAGTGTAAGGATTTTTATAGCGTCGATAACCCGCATGTCACACCATTGAAGTAAGTGCCACCTAAATGCTTACCATGCGGGGCTTACGCTATTTCCAACCACATTTTAAAAGGACACATATGTTTTAATTCACCAAAACGGGGTTAAATCGCTTAAAAATTTGAATGCGCCAAGAGCGGGTAGTTCGAAAAACCCACACAGGTATATTAGACTTTGCTTTATAATTTTTTTTAAAACGGACTTAATCGTGTAAAAACTTGAGATCGGATGATTAGACTTTGCTGTCAATTTGAGCCAGTCTTTGCTTGAGACCACGGAGGCAATGTGGCCCTCGAAACGTCGGAGGTAAATATTTTTTTGGAAAACACCGTTTTGGAAAAATATGGGTAAAAATCGTAAACTTGACAACAAGTAAAAATCGTGAAATTTTAAGAGTGCAGTATACTTTTTAAAGTGAAAATCGTTAATAATGAAATAACGCATATTTAAATTGCAATTGCTTAGATAGGGTAAGAAGTATTGGTACTTATCGCAAAAAATAGTTTTGATAAAATAATATACACTTATTATTATTTAGTATCCAGAAACACAAGCGAGGTGGTTAATTAATTTTTTATATACAATTTTCTACATACACGTTAATTACGCAAAAAATTAAGTTTATTTTTGCATCTTTATTTTCATGAAATAAGTTTTATGATTATGACATACCCAAATATACCTACTAAACTTTGACAATATTCCGAAATTTGCTCTAGCTAAATGTACATTTATTCCAAAAAAATATATGATAGTGGATTTTTTTTCCCTATTTATTCCTTAGACGTCTCATCTTCCAACACACATGTACACACGCGTTCAAAAGTGCATGGGCAATTTATGAATGAACTCATACATAAACTGCCCATGCAATTTTGAACGCAGTACAACCTACATACCGGTTTGATATCATTTTGATTATCAGAAAGCCTCGAGTATTTACCTCTTCAAGCAGAAATCGTGAAACAGTCCTCATATTTAGGTACACACGCGTTCAGAATTGCATGGGCAGTTTATGAATGAATTCATTCATAAATTGCCCATGCAATTCTGAACGCTATAGTACATTATAAAAAATCGGAAAACAAAAACAAAAAAAGTAGTTCATACAATCCATTTGAATTGAAATTATCTTCCGTAATATGTTAAAAAACTAACAGGATTCTTGTTAGTCGCTCCAATATAGTATCAAAAATTCGAGCAAAATCGTAAAATAGGATACCGGCCTCTTAAGTCAGCTACATTTCATAATACAGCCAACTAAGTGTGTCCTCATTAAAACTCTTTGCGCACAAAGAACGCCTACGTGTCGTTATCGCCTGTCAGCTGCGGCGACGGTTCCTTCCTTTGTTGAGCCTGAATGCCTATTGTGCTATTCAAAGCACAGAGACGTTAGAAGCGACAGTTGCAGTGTTTGATTGAGTAGGGGTTTTTAAGATTCAAGTCGGGTATGCAAATAATACTGTATAATTATGGTGTTAATGTCAGAATTATATAAACCGACATCCGACAACTGCTTTCACTAAGCATCATATAATCCGAGGCTTTACAATAGAGAACATAGAGATGTATCAAATTCTCCAAATATCCAATACAACAGGCTACAAGTAGCTACAGCTTTGAAGTATCGGTTTTAAGATCGAATATTTCCCGTTAAAGGATGCTCGGATGGAATAATTAGTCAAATGTTTAAACTAAATATCTGTAATTGGAACAGAGCTGCATTTAATTTGATTTTGTAATAAGAAACTCAACCTTATTCTTTACACTATTGATTTCAAATCCAAATTGCATTTTTCTGTATCCTGGGCTGCTGCAAGCTAGCCTAGGAAACTAGTCTAGGTTACAATAAAATATTCAGCCACAGCCAACCAATCGTCCATCGACCGAGTGACCCTAATCGAGTGCCGATCGTACGTTAAAGGTCAGATATGCTACAGAATCTACAGATCTCGTTCAGATCAGAAATTATAACGATGTTAGGCGCCATTCAATTACGTTTTACGATTTAGGGATGTGACGACTTGGCTTATAACTGACATCAAAAAACAAAATGAGTGTCTCAATTCATCGAATCTTTTTTTCATAAAAAGAGAGGGTTTATTAAATTTTTACGAATATAAAAGGTAGGAATTAAACAAGTGGCAACATCGTTGTGTCGTCCCGTTTTCTTACATACATTGATTTGAAAGGGACAACACTACGATGTTATGTTGACACTTTTTAAATTCTACGTTTTTTGTCGCGCTGTAGGGTAAGTGAAGACAATTGTAGGGTTTCGTAGCTATCAATTATTCGTACGTAACAATGGTATTTTTGTAGCACTCACTTCACTTTACTGAGAAAACTCGACTGTTCATCCTATCATGTTTTAAAATAGTTTGCATTCAAAGTATTTATTAAGTCTCATTTTCAAGTTCTTTTTTATAATATTGTGTTCTGTGTTCTGTGTCCGCGATTGTTGTTTATTGAAATTAAACACATTTTTTAATTGACGGGCTTAATTCGCATTAGTTCAGTCATCGTCTTAACGCTGTGACGAGTGATGTAAGGGGCTCGGACTTGGTCACATTTTCGTCATTGAATCGTTGAGTAATAAACTTTTTTTATGAGTTTTTTGTAAAACTGACATCACAAATTCCGTGTAAACTCTTACTGATCAGTTAAACCTTATCCAGAATAAGTATTTTTTCGTGCATATGAAACTATGTTTTTGTATAACCGTTTGTTTCATATCTAAATAAATAATAATAATTCAATACAGCACTTCAATAGTCTTTGCACCTGGCGGGGATCATCTCCGGGTGTATCATATTGTGCGCTCGGAGATGGTATTCGCCACGTGTAATTCCTTGCCTTTATATTAAAGTGTCTTAAAAGGCCTCTGCGCTGTTGGCTTCGGCCCCACGCACGCCTTTCAAAGGTCCGGGACCCCATGGTCCCGAGATATGCCACACATACAAATAAAAAAGTATTAGTCCAGCCGGAGCAGCAATTGACAGGCCCTATGCCAAAAGCAAATGACATGTTCATTGTAGACTGACGTTTCTGACACAGATATTTCTTATATAAAAGTAATTCATTTGAGGTGCCCCGCCAAACCTTAAATAGTCAATGCTATTATTGACTGTTTGATCGTATACAACCAATTTATCACAAAATCGATAATCTATATTGCTCACAATCGATCATCTATCCCATCCCTAGCTACTTCAAGACGAGCACTGCCCGACACATGCGACCGAGTGACCCTAATCGGGTAATGATCGGTTGTATGTGAAATGTCGGATATAATAACACATATCTTCACACTGAAAAGGCGTAAACGCTATGTGAAATGATTGGTTATACGACCTTTCTCAAAGTGTCAGTCGTTCAGACATTCAATCTATGGTTCGGAGTAAGAGTAACGATATTAAAGAAAGATATTGGAAATAGGGCGTCTGATAATTAAAATCAGTGCACTGTGAAAAGGGTGTGCGTTTTTTGATGGAGGAAAATCGTGCGGAAAGTTGTTCTTTACCGTATTAGAGCGAGTATAAATTTTCATAGTACTTTTCCGCACGACCGGCCTCTCCGGAGGGCCCAGCCGCCGCTCACCTCGGTCTACTGAAGACTGTAACACTACCGCTAATAATTATTGTTTATTTACTCAAACACGTGCTTAATTTTTTTTCCCGCACTTGTTGCATACATCGTTATTGTTATATCAGTATGGATAAAGAATTAAAATAAGAGATATATAACAAAGGACTTTCCCTTGGCAAGAAATATAAGTAACAATATGATAGTAAATATTCCCTTCAACTTTGCAACGCTACGCTACGTGTGCTACGCGGTAGCAGCGCTTTAAAAGAAAATATCGTAGGGAAACCAGACTAGTCCCAATAAGGCCTAGTTTACCCTCTGGGTTGAAAGTTCAGATTGCAATTGAAGTCGCTTTCGTGAATGAAAATAAATACGACCTGTAGAGAAGAATAGCTGAGAGAGAAAGAATGTGTGAGACAGGGAGAAATAGATGCCCTACCTTTCCGTCGCTCTTCCAGTAGATAAAGAAGCCATACTCGTCGACTTTGAAGGTGCAGTTCTGTTCCAGCTCTGTATTGTCCTTCTCTTCTGTCCACCGGTCAAACACCGCGCCCTGGAACAACGAGAAACATGGTTAAGACGGAATAGAAAAGATTCAAAATAAATGAGGATTGCCGCGAGTCGATTTTCCGCTAGGGGCGCTTGTGGAACGTGGGTCCTGCGGGAACATTTCAAACGTCACTTTGACATTTCTCTCATACTGACACAGGAACCACGCATGAGTGGCGCCGCCTGGTGACCGAGAATACGGTAGCTCCCATTCCTCTCCCATCTGACCTCCAGTAAGTACTTTCAATTCTAAAAGACTCAAGTCTTACACTGCTCGCTTAAAGTATTTTAAAATAGGTTGTCTGACAGGAGACGCACGTACGATATTGTTTTTCTGAAAAGGATTATTACGAGTGCGTAGATTGTCCTGAGTTGCGGCAAAAAATTAACTTTATCATCCCTTTTAAATTGCAAGAACACATGTTCTTGCAATTTAAAACATTAACATAATTGAACTTAAACGTCTGTTATCTTTAGAGTTCTGTGCCTGAAAAAAAAAAAACTGAATCCTTTTCAGATCACTTTGTTTTCCGTTCGTCCGTCTGTCTGGTCAAAACCCTTTCACTTTGACAAGATCTTGTAACAGGTACAGAATAAAAAACCGTATAATTGCCGCACACTGAGAGTTGTGCCACCAGTATTTTTAAGACATACGGGAGTACATAAAGTCATAAAAGGGGGGGGGACCATCCTTTGTGCGGAACCCTCGGTGGGCGAGTCCGACTCGAACTTGGCCAGTTTTTTTATACACTGTGGCATCTGATTGTTTTTACACTCTATAGAACGGCTTCCTAGCCTAGTTGGTAGTGACTCTGCCTACGAAGCAGGAGGTCCCGGGTTCGAATCTCTGATCAGAGCATATATTTGTGTGTTTACCACGAATATTTGTTTCTGAGTTATGGATGTTTTCTATGTATTTATTTAAGTATTTATCCATTATATATATCGTCGTCTAGTACCCATAGCACAAGCCTTATTGAGCTTACTGTGGGATTAGGTCGATTGGTGTAAGATTGTCCCATAATATTTATAAGTATTTATGTTTTATATAGGTATAACGGAGGTAAATTTTTGATACATAGAGAACGTCAATAATTCAGTAATTTTCGCATCTCGGGTCTGTAAAAATAGGTACACTCATGTTGCTCAACTCAGAGCTATAATTTTAAAACAGATTGAGATGTGGAGTGGATCAAGTGGTCGGCTATATCCGTAAGATTGATCGCTTTACCACGAAATTGGGACGTGCAATCGGTGCAATACAGATGTACGGGTGTTTACTGACTGAGCTGAGTATGTATGGTGTAACCGTTTTTATAAACGGTTACTTCGTTAAAAAACGGCTAAACGGTTTCTTGAATACTTTGACTGATCGATTGAACGCAAGAAGGTGGGGCCAGTGCAATACAGATAATAAATAGTAAATAAATATTATGATTATGAGACAACCTACTCCCACGGTAAGCTCAACAAGGCTTGAGTTGTGGCAACATGTCGAGCTATTTTCGACTTTATTGACGTGAGTAACCCGCTATGAGAATTTTAATATGCTTGAGTTGTGGTTACTAGACGACGATATATATAATAGATATATACATAAAAATACTTAAATACATAGAAAACATCCATAACTCAGGAACAACTATTCGTGATAAACACACACATAAATAAAATGATGAAAAATAAATGCCCTGACCAGGATTCGCACCTGGGACCTCCTGCTTCGAAGGCAGGGTCACTACCAACTAGGCTAGGAGGCCGTTAAACAGATGTGCGTATTATTACGGACTCGCTTGGGCTAAGCTGATGTTTTTCTTCTTTGTCGTATCCTCATGTTTGAGGAGATGGAACACTTCACCAATGCTCTCCAAGCCGATCGGTCTTGGGCTTGGTGTGACGTTGCTTTACGTCGGTTATTCGGTGAGCCCAACGCCTAGCCATACGGCCACTCCTCTTCCTTGCCATTAGTCCCGTGAGTAGAAGCTTTTCCGTGCTGATGTACCGTTTTGTAAAACAGTTATTGTATTTTGAGAAACGGTAGCAAATCTTCGGATCAATATATTATAATAATGGTTTCTGAAATATTTACACTGCTCACTGATATTCAGTAGAAAAAACCTTTGAATTTTAATACAGTGGACTGTCAAGCAAGCATTTGCATAGCGGGTATGTTCCCATACCTATGATACAAATCTGCCATACATTACTGATTCGGGGACACGTTATAACTTGTGATGTGAGTAACGACCCCCGTTTCGATCATTTCGAAACGAGTTGCGTTTTCTTCGTACATTTCATAATGAAACCAGTTATTATTAAACCATTTCCGCAATGTGAACGTTTAATGGCGAGCAAAACTCGGAAAATCCCATCTCTAATGTGTATTACAGACCTGTCCAAACATGGTAAAGTGAATTTACGGGCACGCGTCTCATGATTGAGTATGGCGGTTTGCATTAAGGAAACTTGAACTTGACATGCCCATTTTCTCATCAAGATCACACCCAATTATATTTTGACCGACTGATGAAAACAGTAAACTTCCATTGCTTTACCGCAATATAATGATAATCCCAATCTACACTAGAGAACAAAAGTTTCGTATTAAAACAAAGTCAACTTTATAGACAATTTAATATTAACTTAAATAAAAAAACATGAATTACATTACAAATATGTAGCTACTACAATAGTATCAGTAACTGATAGTTTATTTATTTTGTATAAAACGATAAAGTAAAAACGGCGTCCTTTTGCTCAAACTCAGAAAGAAAATCCACATTTAGAAGCAGTTTGTCAGATTATAAACATAACATAAATATCGGCAAATAAGTGGACCAATAATCTTAATGGAAGCGATTTGGCTTAAGTCGTTTACCGGCTAAGTGGTCTGTAAATATGTAATACGTAAATAACCTCTACTTTGGGGATCTTATATTTACTATTAAAGATGTCTGGGTCACAGCTCTTGAAGTTTTAAAGTAGGTTAATGCTCTGATTTTTGCGCATGAAGCAATCGAATGTGATTTTAAGCAAGATCTAAATATATGGTAAACTAGTTATGTCCGCATCTTTGGCTGCGTAAAATAAGAACATGAATGAACTATGTCTTTTCCTAGGAGCAGGGCCGTAGCTAGGGGGGACATTATGGGGCAACGCCCTACCTTAAAATACAAGTTGCCCTACCTTATGAAATACCATCAACTCTCATGATCATGATATACCCCATGTTGCACCCTACATGACTAATAACCTATGCCCTGTCTTAAATTCAACTCCGGCTAACTGCCCTGCCAAGGAGTCAAACTATCCCAAATGTCATCTTTATTCATTCAGCGGTAACGGTGAAGAGGTATCATACAGATACAGACTTACTTTTGCATTTATAATATTAGTAAAATAGTGTATTGTATTTTCGTTGAAATCCGAGCGTTGGTATGACGTGAGACTCTGTGGACATACAATAGTGTAAGTACCTAATTCTGTTATAATAGACGGTGCCACCAAAATGTCGTATGCCCACTACAGAAAAAAAAAATGCACTGTTAATATATTGTATGAACATCTATAGCAGCATCGTAGTGGTGTTCTTATGGAATAACAATGTTATACTGTATACTTTTTTAAATATCGCTGTCAGTCATCTAATTGACAGTTAGAAGTTTTGGAGTAGAAAAAAGTGTCAAAAGACATGGTATAGGTTAACCTCTTACAAGGACTCATATAAATTACTCAAATACCTTCTAAAGAGCGAAACAGGTTTACTCGTATATATTTATTAACCCCATGTTACTAAGCCATACAGCATAATACCGTGGAAATAACCGAAGTAAACTATACAACTTGTAATCTTATTCTAGCGAGTCCGTTCTCTAACAAGCTGTGAAACACATTGTCATTTCAACGTTTAATGGCGGAATAACGACTATTTTACAGTCTTAGACGCCATAAAACTCTTCTATGGAGTACTGACAGTCCGCAGTTTTATCTAACAGATAACTGAATGTCTACTTTACATGTTTGTGTATTGTTTGGAACACAAACACGGGAATAGTACTCAATTTGTAACGTCGTAAAGATTTTAACTGCGTAACGTCAAGTATCTGTAATGTCTATTGTATGTTTGTGCTTTTGAGAAATGGTCAAGTAAGAATATGACCAGGAGATTCCGAAAGTGTGATGTTATATCCTCTTCCTCCCGGACCTCCGAAAGGTGTAGACGTGCAAAATAAGTTTACGAGACTTTTATTCAAAATTAAATGCATATTAAAGTAAAAGAATTCCGCAAAAATAATAGGAGTGCATAAATTAATACACGACTCTGCGAAGAATACACAACGCCACCTGCTTCTACAACCCTGGTACCGTGAGCACGTGAGTCCCTTATCTTGCTCTATACAAAAAAAAACCCGAGTACCTGCACATTTGAAGATTCACTTACCGAGACCCCGGTCGCATCTATGTGATTGGCCGCCTACGATAAGCGCTAACCAACGTATAGCTACGTTCGCGCGAGCTGCATGTGTGCGTGTGCATGTGTGCGTGTGCAGGTGTGGGCGCAGATTACGCATTGTCTCATTAACTACACCTCCTCACAACTTATTCGCGCCTAGTACAGCATGTCAAACTTAACCGAGAAATCGGCGTCCGAAGCGGACCTCCGCGCACTAGGAGATAATAATACTACTCCACCAAACAAACTCAATCCACGCTGTAAAAGGAAACGGAGCGACGACAACTTATCAGCGACGGATTTTTCGAGCTTTAAGGATGAAATAGAGAAAATGTTAAGATCTATGATGGCGACCCAGCTACAGGAAATTAGGAAAAATACGAATACCTTGCAGGAAATTAAAGAAACTAACCTTAGCCTTGAAAACTCTGTTACATTCTTATCTTCAAAATTTGATGAACTTACCGAGAAAATTGAAAACTTAGAAAAGCAAAAAAATGATGACAAGAAGTACATAGCAATGTTGGAGAGTAAAGTCGAACAATTGGAAAAATCCGTCAGAAAATCAACCATAGAAATTAGAAATGTCCCAAAAATACCCGAAGAAAAACAAGAAAACCTAATAGAAATGGTGCTCCAACTCTCGGAAACGATCGAGTGTCCCATGACGAGGTCGGACATTCGAGATGTGTACAGAGTACAAAGAAAGGAAAAGGAGGGATCTGCATGCACCCCGATAGTGGTTGAGACGTCCTCGGCGTTGCTAAAAAATGACATACTCAGAAAATGCAAAGCTTTTAACACAAAACACAAAGATAGTCTACGAGCTCAACACCTAGGTCACCGCGCGTTGGAAAATGTCCGTATATATGTATCTGAACAACTTACCCCTAAGGCATCCCGCCTGTACTTTCTGGCCCGTGAGTTGAAGAAATCTGGAAGCTATAAGTACTGCTGGACATCATATGGTACTGTTTACCTAAGGGAAAGCGACAATAGTCCGTTTATACCTATACATAGCGAGGCTCAAATTCAGCAACTATCCAAACGAACATGACAAGTCACGGCACGCAACGTTAAAATGGGAATGGAGCTATCATCTAATTTTAAGATATTTTTAATTTATCTACATATAATTTGCATGAAAAAATGCCACTACTTGTTTTGTATTTATGTTCTTACATTAATGAATAATACACAAAAATTGTTGTACAATCTACAACAACTCCAAACATATAAAATCCCAACATTCACACAATCACATACACAAATAGAAAAAAAGGACACTAAATAGAAAGAATTTCACTAAGTAGTATTAAGGACACTTTTAGCGTTTAACCATAAAGTTAAAAACTGTCTTATAAACTGTGTTAATACATTACGATCATTTTTTGCGCAATTTCTCACAAATAACTATTACTTAGCCCTACGTATGTATATCTCCCAATTACTGTCTAAATTATCAAAAAATACAAACATAATTCGATTACACTTTGCATTCGTTTTCTTAAGTAATGGATAGTCAACTGCAAGCAATATATGACCTAGACAATACTGTCGTCGCTCAATCTGCTAAATGTGACCCTCAAGACCTGCCAAATATTATGCCATATTCGCACATGGATCTAACTTTAGCCACCCAAAATATTAGAAGCATTTATAGCAATATGACTGATTTTCAAATAACTCTTTCACAATTAACCTTTGATCTCGATATTCTAATTCTAACTGAGTGTTGGCTGAACGTAAATAAACCCATTCCTTACTTAAATAATTACAGCTCTCTAGCTACCGAAAACAACCTTAACCAAAATGACGGGGTAGTGGCATACGTAAAAACCTGCCTTAATGCCAGTATTAGTGAAGTCCGACTTATTCACGCGTCGTGTTTACAAATTATAATAGGCAACACAGTAGTACTGGGCATCTATCGCTCTCCATCAAACAATAATGCCCTTGATTTTATTAACTCCCTTAGCCTTCATCTTGATTCAATTAAATCAAATAGTAACATTATTATAAGTGGGGACATAAATATTAATATAATTCCTCGAGTACTCGAATCCAATTATGACTGCGACAACAGGCTGAACTATCTTAACATGCTCTCCACACATGGCATCTTACCAGGTCACTCATTACCGACTAGAGGAGGTAGTTGCCTTGACCATATAATGTTAAAATCTAACAAAAATAAATATAATGCTTTTGCTGCCGTTCTAAATACATCCATTACTGACCATAACACCGTTATTTTTATATTATCAAGCATCAAAAAAGGGAAACAGGTTAAAATAAAAACAGAAATTACCAATTATGAAAAGGCTGTTACAAAGCTTCTAGAGAAAAATATAAATAGTCTGATATTTTGTTGCGATCCAAATATCATAGTCAAACAATTGATAAGCATAATTAAAGAGTCACTAAATGAAAGCAAAACAGTAAAACACGTGCCCAGAAGTCGTCGCGCAATCAAACCCTGGATAACACCCGGCCTGGTGCGTTGCATTAATAACAGAAATAAAATGCAACTTAAACTTCGCTCTGATTCCGAAAATCAGGTATTGAGGGTCACTTTTAAAAGATATCGCAACTACTTAAATAATCTTATTAAAAAAGTTAAGAGGAAATACGATAGTCAACAACTTGCTAAAGTAGCTAAAAATCCCAAAGAACTATGGCAAACTATTAAATCCGTAACGCACTATAAGGCAAATAGAACTCCAAATCAGGATTTGTTAAAATGTAAGGCAACAATAATGGATTCTGTTAATCACGTCAACCTCTTTTTTGCAAACGTTGGCAGGGACCTTGCAGAAGCTATTATAAACACATATCCTATGCTACATGATAACCCGGTTCACAATAATAATTGTAACCCGTTCTCGTTTGTACTGCTCGACACGGACACTCAAGAAGTTGAAAACGTCCTTATGGCACTTAAGTCCAGTAGTGCGCCTGGCTATGATGAAATCCCCACGCAATTTCTCAAACTGGCTAGAGTGGCTGTTGTCCCAGTAATTACACACCTTGCCAATTTGTGTTTTGATAAAGGGATTTTCCCTGATTTGCTTAAGCACTCTATTGTAACGCCGGTTTACAAGAGTGGACAGAGAGATGAGCCAAATAATTACAGGCCTATTTCTGTATTATCAGCTTTGTCCAAGATTCTAGAAAAGTTAATTAATACTAGAATTACAAGTTACCTTAACAAATTTAACATACTTTCGGACAGTCAGTATGGCTTTAGGCAAGGTAAATCTACCGAGGACGCCGTAATAGCAGTCACTTCTCTTATAACTGACATCGTGGATAAAGGAGAGAAATGTCTCGCAGTATTTCTTGACCTCAAAAAGGCTTTCGACACGGTCTCCCTGCCTACTCTTGTGAAAAAGCTGGAAAGGATGGGATTTAGAGATAAAAGTTTAAATTTGCTCGAGAATTACCTACAAAATCGTACGCAAAAAGTGAAAATTGGGAACCAAGTTAGCGATGATACACAGGTGCTGTTTGGCGTCCCGCAGGGTAGTGTTCTTGGCCCCACTCTGTTCCTTGTATACATCAATGATTTAACGAACCTCAGAGTGAGAAGTGGTCGAATATTCTCTTACGCTGACGACACCGTGGTAGTATTCAGGGGCAAATGCTGGGAAACTGTTTATAGGGAAGCTGAAATAGGCCTAAGAAAGATCTCCAGTTGGTTAGCATCCAATTTTTTAACCCTAAACACGTCTAAAACAAGTTTTATCTGCTTCTCTAAGTACAATAGAAACCAACCAGCTAATAGTATCAATCTCAAAATACATCACTGTGACGCCAACACCACAACCTGTGAATGTCCCATCATTAAGAAACAAGATACTATCAAATACCTTGGAGTTTACATAGACCAGAGGTTGGCCTGGTACTCTCATATCGAAAACATAAATAACAGAATAAGAAAACTCATTTGGATATTCAAAACTTTGCGTCATATTACTTCAAAACCTTTACTAAATCAAATCTATATATCATTAGCTCAATCAATTATGTCCTATTGCATACCTGTCTGGGGCGGTGCAACTAAAACAAAATTTTTAGAAGTTGAGAGGGGACAAAGGTGTTTATTAAAGGTGATGTACTTTAAAAAATTCAGATACTCAACAAAAGAACTCTACGGTTTATGTGACTTATTAACAATGAGAAAACTTTATATTCTACATATATTGCTGAAACTACACAAAACCCTTAACTATATATCTATCACTAACAATCGTAGAAGAAATACCAATGTCGCGTCTTTACCTGCTTGTCAGTCCGTTTTTGCTAAAAGACAATACACATACATATCCACCTATCTGTACAACAAAGTGAACTCTGTCACAAATATATACCCCCTGACACTTTTTGATGTTAAAAAGAAACTTATGCAATGGCTAAAAGACCTAAATTATGATGAAACAGAAGCTATACTAAAAGGAAACACCATATGTTTTTCCAATAGAAAATATTAAAATGAAAGTAATCAAACTCAACAATACGCACACACCCAATCCCACCCACACACACATACACACACCCACACACAACGCACATTCAAACACACATTAAATGAATTATAATTAATTTAAATGATGCATGTAAGTACTTAATGTTAAAAAATATGTATATATTTTCAAACATGGAAATAGTTTATTTAGGAAATAATTATTGTAACCAACATACGGAAGAGCGGGGTTTCCTGATACAGATGTATTAACATCTACTAGGAAATTCCAACCAAACGTTAAAATGTTATTTATATTATGTTACCCAAATAAACATTTTCATTTTCATTTCATAGCTGTTTATGGAAGAAGTGCGGAAAGTAGGGGATTTTCGACGAGTGGCATAACTGAAGCGAGCGATAATAACCCAGGAAATATACGGTTTTGACAAACTTTAAATTACTATTTTAAGCTAACATGGTCATTTGCATTATAACTAATATTTGAAACGGGATAATTACCATGTATGTTTGTTTTATTGAGCACCCGATATTTCGACACTGTTGCAAGCGTCATGTTCACGGAGTAAACTGATGAGCTGCGAGTTTTTAGTTGTGATCTACCCACACGCCATAGCGATCTACCCTCTTACGGGTTCGCTTATTTTGTGTGTTGTCACTGGCACTACTACCAACAGTGTCGAAATATCGGGTGCTCAATAAAACAAACATACATGGTAATTATCCCGTTTCAAATATTAGTTATAATTAAATTATTTTGTAAGAAAAAAAAGGTAGTTAAAAAGTTGATTTGAATTGCAATATCGGTTCATAACACTAATGCCTACGTCTGGTTAAAATGTGAGGTAATATTAAACATACACGCTTTATAAGACTATTTGTTGTTTTAAATCGGCGTTTCATAATCGTGTATAATTTTTTTAAGTGATCCAGACCGCAAATATTTGTTAATAAATTGACTTTTCCGTCAAAACCAAGTCATTCTTTAAAATGTTGTTTTCCGAGCATCCCTTTTCGCTAAACTAAGTAGGTACCTACGCCTCTGATCCCAATTCTATTACGTTGTTTTACTGGAAATCTGTGCTGTAATTTGCATATCGACGTCCATTTAATTAAGGCACCGTGGCAAACATTGCCGTGCTGGCCTGACACGGCCTGACTTTGTGCCTGTCAGGCCCGCCCGCAGCCCGAGCCAGATTAAATTTGAATAGTAGTCTATCTTGGCACAAAGCGTCGGTCGCGTGCAAACAAAATGTGCTAAGTCAAGTATAGAGACAGTGAGTGTATCCCTCTGCATAGAAAGTTTATATGAAGGGGCTACTTATTAACTCAGCAATTGTCCTTTTCATTCCATATAAAATGTCCTTTCACGATATTATATTTATAATCGAAAACTCGCAGTCAATGTCAATGGCCGAAATTCGACATGGACACAGACCTACCCGAATAGATTCCGCATTAGGGTATCTTTTATGTTGCGATTTTAAAATTGAAAAACGCATACCCCCCTCTAAATACAATTATATTACCACAACACACCCTAAAAAAATCTGATCATTCAACAGGAACCGGTGCTGATTTCCATCTGAAATTCCCATACAAATTCCTATGAAGAAATTCGGTCATACAGTAAGTTTGGTCAGATAGAAACATGTCACGCCTATTGTGATACAATTACGTGAGTTTGAACCGTTGCAATTTAATGTCAGTCTGACTCACGATAGTGTAAATCATAAGACAGTAAGTTGATAATTATTTATTGGATTTTTATTGGAATCGAGTACATGTCAACTTATACTACTGCCCTATAAACATAATTACACAAAAAAAAAACTCTATTCCAACAGAAATCCAGTAAATAATTATGAACTTACTGTATGACCAAATTTATTCATAGTAATTTGTATGGGAACTTCAGATAAAAATCGGCACGGGTTCCTGTTACAGGAATGACCTGACTTTGTTTTTCAGGGTGGTTGGGGTAATATCATTGGATTTAGAGGGTATGCGTTATTAAAAAATCAAAATATAAGGGACACCCTAATACAAACATACTCTGATTCAAACATAAACTTCATTCGGCTGTCGGGCATACGATGCATCGTTTCTCAGCGCCAAGTTAGCGCGTGTAGTCTATGCTGCATCTAATATGAGAGTGATCTGTGTACAAGAATGGCGGCGCGAGATATTCCGGCGATAAGCGATATTTATAGGCTCGTGGAAATATCGCATGAATGAAAACAGATTAGAATTCCTATCAATGGCGCGACGTAAACATAGCCTGAGTCATAATCATAAACTCAGTTATAAGGATGACTCACGCCAGACCGAACCGGGACGGGACGATGTGTCAATTTCTATACAACGTGTTTTTAGGGTTCCGTACCTCAGGAAAAATCGGAACCCTTATAGGATTACTTTGTTGTCCGTCCATCTGTCCGTCCGTCTGTCTGCCAAAAAATGTATAGGGTACTTCACGTTGACCTAGAATCACGAAATTTTGCAAAAAGCAATAGCTTGTACACACGTACAGGAAAAAATCCGAAAACCGTATAATTACCGCTCACTGCGAGTTCCGTGCCACCAGTATTTTTAAGTACCTAAGGTCATAAATGGCAAAAGCATCCTTTGTGCGGAACCCTCGGCGAGCGAGTCCACCTCGCACTTGGCCGGTTTTTTTCTACTAATATTAGGAAAACCGGTTAAAATGGTTTAAAGGGTATATAAGATTATAACCGACGTCAGGCGCAGACGTGATCACGTGACGTCAACATTTCATCGGCGATATTTTAATATTGTCATCGAAGGCCTAGTATAAAAGTTGTACGACATTAACTCCTCGACCGCGTTAGCGTATCGAGGGGTCAAAATATGAAAGTTGCCGGATGATTTAAATAAACGGCAAACATAATTTGAACTCCCGATACGCTAACGCGGTCGAGGAGTTAATGTCGTACAATTTTAATACTAGGCCTTCTACCGGGACGTAGGGTCATGGTGTTAATAAACGCGATTAATCCGTTCTAAATTGTTTAATTTCGGCAATATTTTGTTAATGCCTCCTCCAAATTTTTCCTACCTTACCCAAAACTCCTACCTCAAAATTTGCTTCCACATATAGTCAAAATAGTCAAATCAACTGAACAAATGAACTGTCAAACTTTAGTGTTATTTTAAGTCAAACTTCTATGAAATTATGACGTTTACTTCACACTTTCACATTCTGTGCTATCAAAATCTAGGAAACTTTGCATAGACGGACTCTAGTTTTTTTAATACTACGACGGTGACAAACAAGCTTACGGCCCGCCTGATGGTAAGCGGTCAACGTAGCCTATGGACGCCGGCAACTCCAGAGGTGTAACATGCGCTTTGCCGACCCTTTAAAAAAATGGGATTCGCTGTGTTGACAGCTAAAGGGGCAAGCTTCGACCTTCGACAAGCGACGACCGATTGGCGTATTAGTTGGTAGTGACCCTGCCTGCTAAGCCGATGGGTTCGAATCCCGGTAAGGGCATTTATTTGTGTGATAAACACAGATATTTGTTCCTGAGTCATGGATGTTTTCTATGTATTTATGTATTTGTATATTATATATATCGTTGTCTGAGTACCCGTAACACAAGCCTTCTTGAGCTTACTGCGGGACTTAGTCAATTTGTGTCAGAATGTCCTATAATATTTATTTATTTATTTAAGCTTTGCTCCGTGGGTCCCCAGCTGTCAACACAGTGAATCCTCTTGGAGTTTACAGTGAGACTATAAACATAGACAAATCTACATTTCGTATCTGCGTCCCTTTCACTCCAATAAGCAAGTGCTATAGAGAGCGATGTACACAATTTATATTTTTCGATATTCGCGTAAGGCTTTTTTCTTTTATAACATTAAACGGTTTTCGCAGCAATTAATGTAGTTGTTCCATGAAATGTAAATCAATTTTATATTCCAATTACGTATTCCATTTCCATTAGTGAAGCCTGTGTTAATTAATTTACGCTTGTATTCAATTTGTGTTGAATAACTGTAAAATCCATACTAATATTACAAATGGGAAAGTGTGTGTGTCTGTTTGTTCTTCTTTCAATGCAAAACGGAGCGACGAATTGACGTGATTTTTTCATTGGAGATAGTTGAAAAGAGGAGAGTGACATATAATATGCTTCTTTTTGTCTCTTTCCGAAGCCGCGGGCAAAAGCTAGTACATCAATACATGAAAATGTATTTATTCATTTATTTAACCTTTATTGCACAATACAAGAAAGTACAAATGGCGGACTTAATGCCTTAAGGCATTCTCTACCAGTCAACCATTGGGTCAAACAGAAACTTACAAAATTGGTGCGGAAGAGTAAAACAGAGTGATAAAATGTCACATTCTGGAATAAATACAACTAATTATTAATATACATACACAAATACATATACACATCTTAATAAAATACATATTGTTGTACCCATGCATAACCGTTATACAGATTATGAACGTTGAACTAAATTAGAAAGGTGTTTTCGTAACTTACGTTTGAAGGAAAATGAATGGAATGTATTCATAAAAAAGAGGCACAAGGACCCCCCCAGGAAATGCGACATACACGGCCATAACTATGGATTGCGTTGACGTAGACTGGTAGGTAGAGGTTTGGTCTTTTCGCAGCTTCGAGGGACCGCAAACTTGTGTCTATGGTATTAATTTCAACTTGCTACCTCTACGCGTTCCCGACATAAAGGGTCTTGACAGACGAACGGACGGACAACAAAGTGATTCTATAAGGGTTCCGTTTTTTAGAAACATAAGATAGAATATTATTAGAGATTATATAGATTTGGATCCTGTTCCAATTACCCGGGGTTGACTGTTTGTTTGCAAAGCTGAGCAGACAGGTATGCACATCGTGTGCATCGAGCTGCATTTTCCATGTGATTGCATTGCGATTAGGTATGAGTAACCCAGATACTAGCCATTGTAGATCATGTGTGACTGATCAACGCCATGTGAATATATAAAACAGTCGGCATTATACATAATATGTAGGTATAATGTAGGACTATGTCACAGTGACGCTATAAATGATATTGTAAGAAATTTTACTGCTTGTCATTTTGACATGGTTCGAGTGGCCTAGGGTTCCAATTGGTTGCCTGTACTCGCTTCCTTTGTTCGAGAATGTTCAGGCTTGCGCGAACTATGCTATACGGTATAAAACAAGTAATCCAGGAAAGTTACGACTATGCGAAACATTAATTTATAATAGCCTAATTTTTTTTTATCCTGTTATTTGGGATATTCTAAGATACTATATTTTGTAATCCATCTAACTTTACCACCGGAAGGAGGTTTAAAAAAAAAGTGCCACAAAAGGGCCGTTTTTTCTTACCTTAAATAATAATAATATTTTTGAGTCGTAAGCTTAGTATTAAAATTCTGTATTAAAAACAAAAAGTGAAATCACACAAAAAATATACACGGAAGGAACCTTTTTCACCCAAATACATGAATTCAGTGATGTGTCGTCTAAGATGAAAGAAAAAAATAGTAATAAGCTGGACCTTCATTAAATCATCATAAAACTGTCTCGTGAAGATATTAACCTGAACGTTTGTTTAACTTATGCCTTCGTTAACGACATTTGAATCGCAAGAAAAAATACTTATAGAAATAATTTTCGATAGACTTTTTTCTAAGGCTAAGTATAAAAAACGAATGCGGTACTGGAGAACTCTGTCGTGGAGGAACTTCTGTAATAGCATTGAAACATTAGATCAAGCCAATCGGGTAAGGAAAACGCTAGCGTGTAAAACCACGTCCCAATTGGGCTCGCTGCGGAAACCCGATGGCAGCTACACATCCTCCCCGGCTGAGACTCAGCAACTCCTGCTGGTTACGCACTTCCCAGGATGTGTAAATATCAGCACCTCAGATCGACTGGAGGAGGAATACCATGCAACTGACGACAATTGGCAAATGGCAAACAGGATCGTCACCGCCGAAAAATTAAGGTGGGCCATTGACAGCTTCCAACCCTTCAAGGCAGCCGGTCCGGATGGAGTCTTCCCCGCTCTGCTACAGTGGGGATTGGACCTCATCCTGGAGACCCTAACCAAGATCATGAAAGCCTGCCTGGCTTGGGGCTACGTACCTTTGAAATGGAGGGACGTAAACGTAACATTCATACCGAAACCAGGTAAGAGTGACTACACAGATGCTAAATCTTTCCGACCAATCAGTCTCACATCATTCCTGTTGAAGAGCCTAGAAAAACTGTGCGACAGAGACCTGAGAGATCTAGCACTAAGAAACTTACCAATGCACGTAAACCAACACGCGTACAGCTCAGGTAAATCCACAGAATCGGCACTACACATGGTCGTTAGCCGTATTGAAAGGGCTATTGATGACAAGGAACTGTGCCTAGGCACATTCATTGACATCGAAGGCGCCTTTGACAAGACCCACTTTGCCAGCATAGGGACCGCCCTGGACAGTCATGGAGCGGAACCCGGACTAACTAAGTGGATCACGAACATGCTCAACAAAAGGACCATAAGGTATGCAGGTGAACCGCAGGCGGTAATGGCAGTACGTGGGTGCCCACAAGGAGGAGTCCTGTCACCACTGCTATGGAACCTAGTAGTTAACAATCTCATAAACAAACTGAACAAGGAACGGTTTTTCACTATAGGGTATGCAGACGATCTCACCATACTGATCTCGGGCAAATTCGCCAGTACAGTATGCGACCTCACTCAGTCAGCTCTCCGCATAGTTGAGCGCTGGTGTAGGGAATTCGACCTGTCAGTTAACCCCACCAAGACAGAGATGGTAATGTTCACCAACAAAAGGGTGCTTGGCAACTTTACCAGACCAAAACTGCATCAGACAGAGCTACAACTAAAGGATGAGGTAAAGTATCTAGGTCTCATCCTTGATAGCAAACTCAGCTGGACCAGCCATTTAAACAACCGTATAGAGAGGGCGGGGGTAGTCTTCTGGCAGTGCAGAAGAATGATTGGTAAAAGGTGGGGACTCAGTCCAAAAATCACTCTCTGGCTGTACAAGACGATTATACGCCCTCTCTTCTGCTACGGGGCGTTGGTTTGGTGGCCAAGGACTAACCTAACGACCGTGCAAAACAAACTACAAAAACTACAGAGGCTCGCATGCGTGGCCTCCACTGGCTGCATGAGGACCACACCGACCGCGGCGATGGAGGCCATGCTAAACCTTCCACCGCTGCACCTCCACATACAGCAAGAGGCTGCCCTATCAGCGGTAAGGCTACGCGCCCTCAATATATGGTCTGACCTAGGAACTCGGCACAAAACATGCCTGGAAAAGGTGTATGAAGAATTTCCGATGCTCAGGGCAGGCACGGATCGGATTCAAAAATGTGCTGTCTTCGATAAAAGGTACAAAATACAGTTATATGAAGACGATAATCATGAAGGACTCAACCCTCGGGAGCTGAGAATCTTCACTGATGGATCCAGAACAGACGTAGGATCAGGCTCTGGAACATTCTCGGAAGACCTGAACATGTCAATTAGTACTCCGCTAGGTGTCCACAACTCAGTGTTCCAAGCTGAATGTATGGGCATCATAAATGCGGCAGCCGCCATCAACGCAAGGAAGGTAGTAGGATCCTCCATCCGTATACTCTCCGACAGCATGGCAGCGCTAATGGCTCTGAAGAGTCACACTATTACATCAAGTCTTGTGCATGAATGTCATGAACGACTAATGGAGGTAGGTCTAAATAACAAGCTAACTCTTCAATGGATCAAGGGTCACAGCGGATCCCGCGGGAATGATGCTGCAGACGAGCTTGCCAGACAGGGTTCAGGCGCAGGGGCAATAGGTCCAGAACCTATTCTTCCGACGCCCTTTAGCAAGGTCCGTTCATTGCTGCTTGAACGCACCAGGAAGCTCCACACAGCACACTGGCAAAACCAGGAGGATTGCAGGCAGGCCAAATTGGCCTTGCCCAGCATCAGCGAGCGACTTACTAAGACGCTCCTCCAACTTGGCAAGTCCAGGTTAAAAACAATAACCAGTGTCGTAACAGGGCATGGACCTTTTAACAAACATCTTTTTAACCTAGGTGTTACAGACAGTCCCTTATGCCGCGGGTGTATGGAGACGGAAGAAACGGCTGCCCACGTAGTGCTTGAATGCAACGGAGTGGCCCCATACAGGGCAAAACATCTCGGATCTCCGAGTGATCTCCCCGAGGTCCTACGGAACATCAAAGGTTTGATAGGATTTCTCGAGGAGTTGGGATGGCTAGCTGACTAGCCATCCCGCCATCCTTGCTACGCAAAATAGGCGCTAGTCGTCGAGTTGCGGAAACCAGCCCGTGATACAATACAATACAATAGACTTTTTTCTAATAACGGAACAAGTCATATTAATTAGGTAATCACAAAAAATTATGCATATGGTAAAGAATTAAACTAAATTTTATAAATTCATCAAATTACACTTTCGACATTGGACCCTTTTCCCTACCGTTAAGGATCTCTTTGGTTTGCGGCACGTGACAAGTGAATTTACGCGGACGGGCGACGTGCGCACGGCACCGGGAAGACGCAGTCAAGGTCACCCCGTTTCGCATCGCAAGTGAATCTTTGTCGCTGTTTTGGCGAATTCGGACTGTGAAAGCTTTTCTAATTTATTTGTATATACGTAAGCGATTCTTTTGTTCTTTTAAGTCGTAAGTACCTACCCAACGAGTCATCAAATATAATAAAATCAATAATTAGACTAAACCACGGAGATACATACTTACTTAGTAATCACAGGGGAGGTATAAATAGGTAATAGGTACTTTCTGTGTTGTAAATTGGAAAACTGTAGGTAAACAGAGCAGGGATGGGTTGAAGCACTGTTCTGAGCTTAAATCCATTCATGCTAAGTAAATTTCTACTTAAGAGGCCATCAATACGGTTTGTATGGAAAAGCAACAAAAGCTGTTTTTTGACGTTGTAATACGAAGAAACGGTGAGCTGTTTGTTAAAGTTGTTAACTATGTTTGATAGGTTATTTCCTAGTATTTAACTTGTAAGCCTCTAATTTGAGTAAAACTCAACGTTTTAACTTTTACTACACAATTATTGGCAGTTGTTTTCTGAAAAGCGCACGGAGACCGAAGTTTGACTTCGTGTAATGTTAACATGATACATGAAAACACATGTTTTTCCAGGTTGATATAATATTGCAACATGGTTTTATTTAACTTGTAGGCCCCATATTTCCATTCATTTACACAGATACCTATCTAGTTCGATTTTGAATATGCACATTTTGCGATAAAAATACACTGCAAACGCAGGGATTTTCGCAGTAATTATGACAAAATATTGGGATGATTTGTATACAACATTAAAGTTTATTCTTTTAAGCTCATGTTGAAGTCGAAAAATACATATTTTTTTGAAATTACGTATTATTTTTTTAAATATTCAAATGGTGTATAAATTCCGATGCGCGCGGGCTGAGTCCTCAGTACCGCGCACGCGCTCGTAGAGGTAGGACCTGTGTTACATTTGTGAACTGCACGAACTGTTTGTTTTGTTGCGCTAGGAAGTGCTGGAAGCGTTTGGGAAAGTAAATACACCGCGACCAACCACTGACGTCAGTATTTTACATTTTTGATTATATCTGTTTGAAATAAAAAATTCAAATAATTTCATCGAATGTGATTGTACCGCAACCAACCCTTCTTAATACTTTAACCTTCTTTCGTAACTCACGCCCGCGAATTACCGGGCTGTCATATACTTTGATCCCCAATAAGGACCTCCTTCCCTAACCCTCCCTACATTAGAGCCCGCGAATTACGGGGCGTTTGAACGGAAGTGTTTCAATTTTTCAACTGACGTGTGAGTAGCAAGAGGAGGGACAGTATGGAGAAATGTTATTAAGGTGACGGTACCCATTATGAACACTTTAAGCTGACAGACACGGGTGATGAACACTTCATTCTTAATTCAAATATCATCATATGGTTGTCAATTGGTTGACACAAAATAAATGTATGAACCTTATTTCCTCATAATGAAAGTGACTGTTCGTTACTGGTTCCTTGACCATTACTGGTGCCACCACCCTAGTCAGGGATAATCATATTGCTATATGAGCAAAATTCGGAAATAAACCGGCCAAGTGCGTGTCGGACCACGCATAATTGAGGGTTCTGTACCGTTATACGATGAAAATATTGTGCAAGAATAAAGACATAAGTGCCTTCACATATCGAGGCACTTAACTGTATTTTTGTAATTATAGTTTTTGGCAAAAAATGCTTAACCAAATTTTTTCAAAATAAAATAATTTTCCTAACTTCCTGAAGTTTTCACATTTTTAGGGATCGGTACCTCAAAGAGAAAAAACGGAACCCTTATAGAATTACTTTGTTGTCCGTCCGCCCGTCTGTCTGTCCAGTCCAGACCGTTTATCTCGGGAACGAGTAAAGGTTGCAATGTCACAAATCCAGTATCCGCAACATCCCTGTCTAAAATATATCCAAATCACCATCACCCACCAAAATCAATCACCAATACCTATTAGTAAATAGGTATGCTTAGAAATGTACCAATAACAAATTCCTATTCCAAAATAACATCGGATACTATTCAGAGACATTTGACGTTCGAATAAAACTATTTTTAATCTTATGAAATTATGATGATACAAATTAAATTTTCTAACACTACACCACGTACGCGAAGTAATAGTTGATGTTCGGATGCAAGTATCAATAATGTTTGGTCCGCGCGTCAAGCTAATGGCCTTGCGAGTTGCGACGGTGCTACATACTATGAATGAATGCTCGCTCCCGTTCGCACTAACCGCACCTGCTATGCCGTTCGAATAGGATGGCAATAAGTTTGTATTCCTGATTGTAGTGTGTGTCCGCACACAGATGCGTGTCGGCGCGCAACTGGCGGTAATAATATTGAAATGCGAGCGAGCGGATTTTGTTATAGGACTCTTAAACTAAACGTGTCAGATTTTGCCTTAAATCACCGCGCCGTATGCGCCATTACCGGTGTTGCCACACGTTGAACCAAAAAAACCTCATCGCAAAGTGACAAAATCTTTACATGAAATTCTTAACGCAAACTTTATACAGGAATGAACAAATTTCGTGTTAGCTAATGGCACTGAATTATTATAAAATATAACAATTTTACTTAACCCAATTCAATGTCTTAAATTGACGACATAATACGCTTTTTACTACATAAATTACAGTGTATAGTGATGAAATATTCCATGAATTTTAAAATAAATCGATACATATTGGTGAACATAAGTAGTAATTTGCAAATTGTACCTATCGATGTCTCAACAATTGTATAAATATAAGATAAACCAGCGTTGGCAACACTGGCCCCTGCGGCGCCGGCGAGCCAAAATTATTTCGCCGCGGTCGGCCATTGCTCGTGAGTCGTGACTAGTGCGCGGCAAATTTAAAGTAAGGTGTTTGTAATAATATTAATACCAATCCATTTAATAAGGCGATTTTAACCCACTTTAACTTAAAAGTGCTCATAGTGAAAATCCCAAAACTCATTTTTCTATTAGCATTTTTTTACGGACTAAGATTTAACAACCCCATAAAACCCCCCTCCCAGAATACTTAAGAGTGTGATTTTCTTGCAATAGATGTCCGAACTGAAATATATAAATACTGAAAAAAATTATAAGTAATTACGATATTTGGTTATGGAAATATGCACAATAAAATAATGACTCGGGATTCATTTACTATAAACAAGGGATACGTAATTATTTTATGACCGATTCGTGTCATATAATATAAAGGAAATATAATTTTACTAGTGTGAAGAAAAAAAAAATTATAATTATTTTTAACACAATGTCCTTGATTTTTTTAATTTAGAAATATTTTTAAATAATTGTAAATGAGTTAAATATATTTGGATTATATGTCGACGTAATAACTATATTTATGTTACGTCCGTTACGCCGAAAAAATCAGCTATTATGAATTATTTCCTGTCTGCCATACTAGCGGTTCGTAAAATGACTGGATTAAAGGGCCTCATCCATTAATTATGCGGCGGTGCCGTAAACTTCGGTTAATATTAAACCAGCACGAGGTTGCTGAACGTAAATATTAACGTTTGATACATTAGTGTGCTTACCAGGAGTTCTGCGTATAATCAGCGTCAAAAATATTACTTTGTTAGCATACCTCGCAATCAACTAGCAAATCGGTGGCATATGACAGTTTTATGTCAGGGTTGGCGATTACGATGAATCACTTAATTATTTTATTGTATGTATGATTGATACAATTTAATGATAAGTCCCTGTTGATTGGAGTTCTCGACTTTTCGAATGTTTGGTGTACAGCCGGCATCAGACTATGACGTCACACTCGACCAATGACATTGACATAGCGATTTAGCCGTTTTGACCCACATTATTGCAAAACTGAAAACTTTTCAGTAATTATTTTCATAGCAAAAAAATATATTTCATTCAATAATATAACTCTTAGGTATCTGTTTCAAATTCATATAGCGTACTACCGCCATTATTTTCGAAAGTCATTAGTGTAGGGCCCGTAATTTTCATGCCCGTTCGTCATAATGACGTATATAAACACAGGCTGTTTTAATACGAAATGAGTTAATGACCGATAAAGTCTATCAACGTTCGATTATAACGTCGAACGTAATACTTTTGACACTATTCAATGACAGCATTATTCTTTCAAACGTAAAACCTAAAACATGATGTAAGTTCACACTTATGTACATCATGCCGTAATGATAATTATTATATTGAGAATGAAGTCAGTTACTAAGTTACTCATTCTGATAATACAACCAGTAAACTTACTCACTCACAGAATACATTTACCCAACACACAATATATATATCACAATTCCAAACCTTACAACTGCGATATAATTACCTCGCCATCACTACCGCCATGCACTCCCTTCGAACTATACATACACATATTCCAATGCTAATATACTTAGATAAATTGTTTTTCTTAGCGATCGCACATTTTTTGTTGTGCCAATCCAAGTTAACGTTTTCAGCCCTTACTAACAGTTCATAATGGACAGCACTTTATCTAGAATTCACGAAATAGACGACCTCTCAGTAGCACAATCTATAGCATGTAAGTGCGAAGACTTAACAAAATATGTTCAGTTCTCGCTGAATGATCTTACTATTATTTCACAAAACGTTAGGAGTATTTATTGTAACTTAGACAACACCATGGCTACTCTTGCGCAGTTCGAATTCGGTATTGACCTTATAGTTCTTAGTGAATGTAGACTACACCCTGATAAACCAGTGCCATCGATAGAAAACTACTTCCAATTTTCCACTACTAATCACCTTAATCAGAATGACGGAGTAGTCATTTATGTAAAAAATACCCATAAAATTAAGGTCAAAGAAATTAATCTAATACACGCGTCTTGCCTTGAAGTAACCATTTCAGATATAAAAATTTTGGGCATTTATCGTTCACCTTCAATCTCTAATGCTGATGATTTCATTAATAGTCTGAATTCGCATCTTGAAACAATAATGACATATAAAAATATAATAATAACCGGGGACATAAACATTAATCTCATTCATAAACCTACTGAACAAACCTGTGAGCGAACTAACCGACTAAATTATTTGAACATGCTGGCGATGCATGGTGCCCTGCCTGGGCATCTTCTACCGACCAGAGACAAAACATGTCTTGACCATGTAATTGTGAAGATTGGCAAGAATAATTTAAATTTAAACGCACTTGTCGTTGTATTAGAAACAACCATTACAGACCATGCGATGGTTCTGCTGAAACTGAATAGAGCAAATCCCATGAAACCCCACCTCAAAACTATAACGAAAACCAACTATGACAAAGCACTAAGTTCCTTTTCTACATCCAACTTTGCTGAAATATATACAACTTTTGACCCTAATTATCTAACTAATCTTATAATAAATACAATTAAGGCAAGTCTTACATCCAACACTATCACTACCCTTGTGCCCAGGAGTAATCGCATTATTAAGCCCTGGATTACAATTGGTATCCTCCGCTGTATAAAAAACAGAAACGACATGCAAAAAAGGCTTCGCTCAGACCCCGATAATATTACACTAAAAATAACCTATAAAAGATACCGCAATTATTTAAATAATTTAACTAAAAAACTAAAACGCAAATATGATAAAAATAAGTTAACAGAAGCAAGTAAAAATTCTAAAACTCTGGAGAGCAGTAAATGAAATAACACATAGAAAACCTGCCAGGTCTAACAATAGTGATTTGTTAGAAAGCGAAGCTACTCCCCTCAACGCTGTTAATGCTGTCAATCGTTACTTTTCAGAAATTGGAAAATCTCTCGCGGAAAATATCTTAAACAGTGGTCAAATATCTGCTCATCCTTCTTTTAACTCCTCTCTATATACATCATCCTCTTTTGTGCTCTATGATACCGACCCTAACGAAGTCTATGTTATTCTTGCTAATCTTAAGTCATCTAGTGCTCCTGGCTGGGATAACATCCCAACCATGTTCTTAAAACAGGCTAGTGCTATCGTGGTTCCCTTGCTAACTCACTTGGCTAATTGCTGCTTTAAATCGGGAATATTTCCAAACTCCTTGAAGCAAGCCATAGTAACTCCTATTTATAAGAGTGGAGACAGAACCGTTACCTCAAACTATCGCCCCATATCCGTTCTACCGCCTATATCAAAAGTAATAGAAAAATTGATTAACGACCGTTTGATAATTTACCTAAACAAATTCAACATCTTGTCGAAAAATCAATACGGCTTTCGACGAGGTCTCTCGCCGGAGGATGCTGTAACTGCACTATCTTCTGAAATAGTTAAAATTGTAGACAGCAATAAAAAATGCGTAACAGTTTTCCTTGACCTTATGAAAGCATTTGACACCGTGTCTGTCCCTATTCTTATAAAATCTTTGGAGAACATTGGTATACGAGGAACCCCGTTGAAGTTGATAAGTAGTTATCTACAGAATCGTATGCAAAAAGTTAAAATAGGAGACTTTACCAGTGATGAGTCTGAAATTGAATACGGTGTTCCACAGGGAAGCGTATTAGGCCCCACCCTCTTCCTAGTATATATCAACCAGCTCTGTAATCTGCAAGTTGATAATGCATCTGTGTTCTCCTATGCTGATGATACAGCAGTTGTCTTCTCGGGTGATACCTGGGAAGAGGCCTATGTAGAGTTGCAAACTGACCGTCACTTTCAATACCTGACCGTCATTTATGATAAATGTCAGGTCATTTTCGACATTTATTGTCACATTGGACATTTATTCTGAATAGTATAAGTTACTTTTCAAAAATACCTATGGCCGGTATTCGATAAGTAAATTTATGAAATATAATTATATACATAATTTATAAATCTATCTATCATTGTCATGATATAAGACACGCTTAAATAACGAAAGTAGGTTAGGTTAAGTATGTGTTAGTAATGTTTAGATTTGCAAACGTATGTTGGTAAGGTGAACGCATTTTACGTATTACCCACTAACCTATCTAAACTCCATTTATAAAGTTCTAACTTAGCTTATGAATGCTGGCTTCTGTTTAATTTTATTTTCAAGTGTCTACATTTGCGTATTAATAAATAACATGCCGCGGATGGTTGGAGATATTTGGGCGCATTATCAAATAATTGGTGCTTCAGCAAACAAAAAACACGTAGTTTGCATTTATTGCAATACTGAGTATAAAAATGCTCATGCAACTCGAATGCTTTTACATATGCAAAAATGCCCGGAGTGATATAAAACGTTATTTTCCGAAAAGATGACGAGTAATGTGGGAGTTACAAATAAAATATTTATTGAAGATACTCATAAAAATGACGCCGAGCTTGCATATTCCATTGGTACAAAACCTTCGTGTTCATTATACGAGATTACGAGAGTGATTTGAATAATCACTCTGTTAATTAAATATCTCTAGTAAATGCATCTGAACAACCAAAACCAGCCACAGATAAGGAAACCGCAGATGCAAGCTTTGCAAGAGCTGTTTTTGAAGGTGGTCTCTACGTAAATGACGTTTTTTCAGAGTCGGAAAATGACTAAGTTCGGGCAGCTGTTTCAAATCGCCGTAACTTTTGTATTCAATAATTTCATTTGGCAGCCAATTTGTTGGATCCAAGGTACCTTGGCTCAGGTTTTACAAGCGATGAAATGGCTGAAGCTTCCAGCTTTATGCATTTACAAGCAGAAATACCTTTCTTTGAACAGTACAAAGGTAAAAAAAGTAAGGTAAGGTAAAAAGGTAGGCGAGGAATTTCGTAGCAAAACAGGATTTTTTGGTAAATGCTACTCCGCATGGTCAACGGTTAAAGCCATTGCACCTCAACTATGGTAACTGAGGTTTGCGTTAAAAGAAGATGCTTATCCCATAGTTCATAGGATTTTAGGTATCCCTCCAAGCTCGGCTGCTGAGCAGAACGCAATTGGAGTTTGTTTTCAATAACCCACACAAAGTTGCGAAATAGACTAACTAAAGACCGCCTGAACATGCTTATAACAATTAGACAGAATTTGCGTTATTGTGACGAAATGGAAATCGGGGCATCGTCCGATCCTGCTGACAGTGCTGACCGCTCTGACGACTGCTACGAGTATTTTGATTCCTTAGAATTTAACAATACATCGATGCTAGTTGAATCAGAAGACGAGGAATTTTAGGTTTTATGTTTATAGATGAATGACTTTTAGTTTTTTGTCGTATTATTGCAATACATTTTAAATTTCATTCATATTAAACCATGTTTTATTTATCAACTATGACAACTATGCCTCGTTGCTGCTATGGTTTATAAATGTCGTTAGTGACTTTAAATGACCATTAATGACCGGTAAATGACGATTATGACCGACAACTTGATAAATGACGGACGGACATTTTGAACGTGACGGTCAGTTTGCAACTCTAGGCCTATGCATCTGCAGAATCAGGACTTGCCAAGATTGCCCGTTGGCTACAGAACAATCTGCTTACCCTAAACACCAAAAAAACCAATTACATGTGCTTTACTAAATATAATAGTACTCAACCTGACTCCACGTTTAAAATAAAAATACATACCTGCGCTGATGCTATCAAGCCTAACTGTACCTGCCCTTTCATACAAAAAGTAGAATACACTAAATATTTAGGTGTTATGATCGACCAAAGGTTAACATGGCATGTTCACACAGATGCCATCATGTCCAGAATACGCAAACTAATATGGTTGTTTAAGAACTTGAGACATGCTGCCACAAAAACCATTTTGAACCAAATTTATGTTGCATTAGCACAATCAATTCTCACCTACTGTATACCAATCTGGGGTGGAGCCACAAAAACTAAATTCCTCGAACTCGAAAGGTCACAGAGAGCGCTATTAAAGGTTATGTACTCAAAACCCTACACTTTTCCCACAACTGAACTATATAAAAATTGTGACTTGTTATCAGTAAGAAAGCTTTACGTTCTCAATATTATACTAAAGAAACATAAAAGTACCACATATACACATAATTCTAAGACTACACGTAGAATACCTAACGTAATTCCTATAGTGAATACTAATACAGCATATGCGAAAAGGCAGTTTACTGCTCAATCTATTAAGTTGTATAATCTGGTAAACAAAAATATACACATCTATCCAGTGAGGCTTAAAGAGTGTAAGGTAATGCTAACAAATTGGCTTAAAGATAAAAGCTATCTCGAAATTGAAAATCTTCTAAAGTAAAGTACAACACACTAGTTATCCTATTTCTTAATTTTAATTTTAATATGAAATTAATCACGCTGTTTTCGTAGCACACCACACATACGGACAATCTTTATCTATTCATCTACTAAGCACAAGCACGCACGCATTCACATTCACATTTCACATACACACTCACACACCCAGACACACACACACACACACACACACACACACACACACACACACAAATCTCCTACTCCTAAGTAAACCGGACCTCTTACCTTGCCCTGTTTACTTTAAATTCTGTATTTTTGTACTTTTGAAATTAAGTAATGTTTCTCTCTTTTAGGTATAACTCTATAAATATAATAACATTGTAGTAGAATAAGTTCTAGCATAACTCGTATTTTACTTAAGTTATTTTGCATCACCTTTGTTAAATGCAGATATTGTACTACGGAAGAGCGGTGTCTCTTAGCACAAGTATTTTTAAATACTTAAAAAGAGACATCTACCTTGTTACTGTAAAAAAAAATGTTTGCTAACGAAAAAAAAAAGTCATTTTCATGCCGATGGCACACAAATCCATCGCCATGAAAATTGCAGGCTCTGTTACCTTCGAGCCGGCGCCACAAGATTTTGGTTTTGATGACGGAATAATGAACAGCCAGGGAAGTTTTCAGGTATAAAAGCGTCTTTTCTCTACTCAAGTATTTATCTGGGTACTTTCGAAAATCAATTATTTTTCCATTACATTCAGTCTGTTTCATAACATTTCCAGTACATGTTTATTTTCATCTAATTTTCGCTTTTATTACTTCAGAGTCATATAAATAATAGTATCTCGGACAATCATCGTAAACTCGTATCTATTACCAATTCTATTCCAAAAACAACCTTACGCTTTACAGATAAAGTTTAAATTTGAATATCTTTAATAACACAATAGCAGCTGGTAGATACTAGATATCATCCTTATGGGCTGAAACGTTGCCAAAACATGTGAAGATCGAGGGTACATTGACACCGGCGATAAAGAATCTGGGTTGCTACCGAGTTGATAAGTGCGCTCAATGTCAAGATTACTCAAGATCAGTCACGCCCACAAGCTAGGAAATATGTTATCAAAAATAATATATTCATTGCATGCAAAAAATACGCAAGTAAACAAAATAATGTAACTTTGCTATTCCGCCAAACGTGCTAGGAAATTAGTGCCAACCCGTAATACCTACTTGCGAATTTTTTGTTGTTATAGCTATTTGCGTATTTTTTTTTTGCGGCGGGCGGGTAGGAACATGAATTGCATGCAAAAAATACGCCTGATTCAATTAATAACTTGAGCCTTAAAGTGTGAGGATTTTTGCTAATTGAAGATGAATAGGGGTTTGCTAAAAAAAATTCGATAAATTGAATAATTTCGGAAGTAATTCTGGAAGTTAATAAAATGTGATATAAAGACTTTCAAGGAAAATATTAAGAGCTTGGTCAGATAAGCCAATTTTTTTTTAAAACCTATCTTCTCGGTTAAAAGGGCGTATAAGAGCTGCGAAGTTACTCCTTTTTATTGTTATGCTATGAGCATGGTATCTATTAAAACCCTTTTTAAGTTCGCCTATTGTGACGGACGGTAGACTATATGGATCCCTACACTGAGCATGGCCCGACATGCTCTTGGCCGGTTTTTCCTTCTAAAACCAGGCCAGCTGGTGACAGTGAATGATGATTTAGCTGTAGCCCCTTAATACAAGCATTTATTGGGGTTAATCAACTTACTCATCGAAACTATTCTAGAAAACGCGAAGTAAAATTAAATAAAGACCTGTAAAAATGCTCTAAGCAACATAAAACACTACACAGGTATCTAAACAATACATGTCAATTTTAGCATTATTATTCTTTATTTACTTATGTATTAAAATACTAAATATCTTCAGGCCATAGGTTAATTTTGTGTTACCTATTAATTTATTTAAATCAGTTAAAATAATTAACCTTTATATGTTATGAATAATCAAGTTAAAAAATTCAGACGAATTGAGAATCTACACCTTTTTCAATTTTGAAGTCTAATCCAATGGGTATACCATCTAGGATTTAGAAAAATTGTGACAACCTTGATCTAATTTGCAAGGTCGATTGATGGAAATTAAAAAGATAAGCAATCAATAGCCGTCAGTTGTGCGATGGACATTTGTAAACAAGATTGTTAATTACATATTTTTATCGATTAATATTTAGGAAATTTTCGGGGTAAATGACGGGGTACAAAGGTCCTAAGCGACATAGGCACCTTTGTGCTAATACCAGTACCATTTCGCGAGGTCGACAGCTCACGGAACCACTGGTTGTAATACGTATAGGTACCAAAACGCTTGTTACCAACATTTGCAAATTATTTAGTTTTCATTAATTTCGGATACCCGCAAAGACTGCATACCTAACTCTGTGTAATTAATATGTAATTGAGAATCGCGAATTCAGTTCTGCCAGTTCAATCACCCGTTCGTTATCAAAATATATTCGTACCTACTGTGTGCATTGCTGTTAGTAATTAAATATTTGCAATTTGTTATCATTTCTAAACGGAATTTCGTACTTGATGAGGTTACATAATCTATACATATAATAAAGCAGAGTAGGGTCAAACATCTGTACATTGAAGACCTTTAAAAAAAAAAGTTAGGAGCTCTTAAAATTGATAGCAGAACACATTTCTATGATGTTTAGAATTTTTGTCTGTTTGTCTGTCTACCTGTTCAATTGTTCGAGCGTCACGTGGAAACGGCTGAATGGATTAAGATGCAACCTTCACTGGGCACGTTAAGGATCTCCTATCAAGGTTATAGGCTAAAAAAAACCGCAGACGAAGTCACGGGCGATTATTTGGCGGAGGTTAGGAATTTGTATTGACGACGATTTTACATGTTGTATTTTGTAATACCCTTATACTCGTATATCTTTGAATCTAATCATATACATCAAAACAACAGAACATTTATCACAATTAATATTCATAAAAAACCATATACCTGCAACAGCGGCTCTGGCACCGGGATCTGCCAGTTGAATTCGAACTTTTTCGTCATCGCGCAGAGTTCAAGTCAGCCTGGCAGAATCAACGAGACATCTTAGGAGAAACCTGGAAAGAAATTACTGTAATTAATTTTGGTTCTGAAAATAAAAGGAATTTTATAAGGCGACGTTGATTTATATTGCTGGAGCGTTTGATTTTGTTCTGACAATATGGTCAGGAAATCTAGATATTTGGTCTAATTCATATTTGTATATAAGTATAATAAGTATATCCATAATTCCATATTCAGACAATACGTTTTTTGATATGATTCCACTTAAACAGAAGGTACTGTTAAATAAAAGTTTTTTTTTGTTTCAATTAAAACCTTTTAAACTTGTTTTTTTTATTATCCATACGATTTATTTATTGAACACTTCTTCCTAGCGTTTCCCAGCTTATACTGTGCTTTTCACTCCGATTGTAAGGAAAATATTAGGTTTTATTTAACTTTAAATAATTGAAAATGAAACATCCATACTCGCGCGCTTGGATTCTCCCCGCCGCGGCCGGAGCCAAGGGCGGTGGGCTCCGGCTAGGGTTGCCAACCGTAGTGTACAAATTTACGGTACATTCAGGATCAACATGCGGGATTTGGCTATAAAATGCGGGACGCCGTCAACCGGCCTAAATATGTAAAGTGTATCGACTGTCAACGTATTGAAAGGCATACAAAAGTATTTACCAAGATTAACTTTCTTAAAAAGAAGAACTTTCTTGTACATAAATTCAGCCGATTTAGCTCAAGTTTTAACCATGAGTTTTTACAGTTACCTACAACAACATTTTGGCATGTTTCAATACAAAAAATGAAAGATCATTTGAATTTCAATAAAGTCCATTTTCAATTTTGATGTGAAATATTTTTGGTGTTTATTATCCAGTCTAGTCTGAAAACGGGACAATCGGCGTCCCGCGCGGCCCCTGTGCGGGACGCGCCCTTAAAAGCCCAGAAACGGGACGTCCCGCGTATAGCGGGACGGTTGGCAACCCTAGCTCCGGCTGCCTGCGATGTTACTTTATGCCCTAGAGCATAAAAAGGCATTTTATGTCGCCTAGCCACGACTTAAAGTCAAACTTTCCGAGCAAGATAAGTGAAAACATTTAAAAAGAGCCGCCCCGAATCGGATACGGTGCAAAACCTCCACACTAGCAGCGTTAATACTTTAATGTACCATGTATCATGTATAATTAATTAGTGCCTTATTAAAATGTATCGTGTAATGTTTACTGATAACTGCAGGGTTTTTCCACCGCTGTGTGAGATAGAACTACGTTATTATTATTATTGTTGTTTTTGGGCTAATGAAATTGCCGCCTCGACCAGTTGTGATCTATAGTGGCAGCCCTTTATAAATCATTACTGATTCCCGTTGAGTCCAGAAAGTTCCAGATTCTTTGGGCTGTACGCTAGGCCTAATACAATCACGATGTCCCTCCATAACCCATAACAAGTTCTCATTCTTACTTATACTTATACAACGACTGCTTGGAGCAGTCACATCGATTGAGTATACTACGTGAGATTGTCTCGAGCCCTCCCCTCTGAAATTATCGAGCGCGTACAGTTTGCTTATGCCTACCATGAGTTGTAAGTAGCCGGAGGCGTTAGAGACTGAGCGTTTCTAAAGTATGTCCTTCTCGCTCCTGCCAGAGTAGTGGTGGGAGCGAGACGGACATACTTTCGAATGCCGCAGTCGCAATCGAATACAACTCATGGTAAGCACACTAGATACTCACTCACGCCGCTTACCCAATAAGAGTAATAAGACGCCGCCTTTCATACGTTTCAGTAAAGCATCTTCAGTATTGAGCCTAAGTGGAAAGTATCCAGCCGTTAAATATTAAACGAGAACCATAAAATAGATTTAAGATGAAATTATCTCTATTAAAGAAAGTGGGTCCGTTTTATGTCGAAATTGTAATGTTGCGGTCTTAAAAAGCTAAGAGGAACGAGAATACGTACTTTTTAGGGTTCCGTCCCAAAATGGTAAAAAGAGAACCCTTATGGTGCGACTCAGTCTGTCTGTCTGTCACATTGGTAAATATTTCGAGAGCTACCGATTTGAAATTCGGAATAGTTATAAACAAAGTTAGCGCAGACACATTGAGAGAAGATTAATCACATATTTTCAATGAAAAATGCCCGATAAAGGGGGGGGGGGGGGGCAAAAAATTATTTTATTTTGATTTATAAACGAAAATGTTAAAAAAATACCAATCTCCCCATTTATCTCCGAAGTTTATGTAGGAAAAAATTTGTTTTTCTTACACAACCTTAATTTTATCATAAACATTACAGGTAAAATATAAAATTGACATCATTAAAACTTTTCAAAACAAAAGTTGAAATTTAACCAACTTAGATTGTTTTTTTTTACATTTATGTGATATCATGCTGAAAGTATTGTCTTATAACTTAAGTGAATAAAATTGGTTCACGTAATAAAAAAATATCAATGAAAAACTCGTATACTAACTCCATGCCGTCGCATACAAACGACTGATCCAATCTGTGACATGTAGCGGACGTCAAATCTCTACTTCTAGGTGTTGCAACACTTGCAACATAAAGTTTACACGGAACCCTCGGTGCGCGAAACCGACTCGCACTTGGCCGGTATTTAAAAATTAGGATAACGTAAACTTGGTTAACAGCGTACACAGGGTATTTTTTCTACCCTTAGCCACCTGTGAACAATTGGGAGTGAAGATAGGATCGTCGAGGGATAAATTCGTTTGAGTTTTGTGTAATAAAAAGTTTACTACCTACAGTAGGTACCTGGTACCACATTCATTAGTTTTTTTTAATACTACGACGGTGACAAACAAGCATACGGCCCCCGTAGCGGTCACCGCAGCCTATGGACGTCTGCAACTTCAGGGGTGTAACATGCACGTTGCCGACCCTTTAAAAAAAGGAGGACTCGCTGTGCTGACAGGTAAAGGCGCAAGCTTTGCTCCGTGGATCCCGCTGTCAACACAGTGAATCCTCTTGGAGCTCTGGCGACCTTACTCACCAACAGAAACACAACATTTCGATAAACATATATACATATAAATATATATATATATATATTTATCATAAACTAGTGTAATCTAGGGAGATCTATAGTAAATACGATCGAAGAGAGAATTCGGCGCTTCATGCAATGCTGACAATTTTGTTATTTTTGAGATTTTTAATCTCATTATGAAACTCAGAATGAAAGAAGTGGAAAATTTCATGACCTCGGGCGAAACTCGAACCCGCGACTCTGGGATGCCAGCCCACCGCACCGCCAACTGAGCTACCGAGACCACCCGTGGCCCCGAATTTCTCCACCATATCATAATGAAAGTTGTTTGTGTAATACCGGACTTGTTAAATCCTATCTAAATTGGAAATCATTAGAGAATCCTCAGGGATGGGTAATCCTTCATACCAATTAGTATAATAAGGCACGTATCTGACCTTACAGAGGTCTCTTTTGTGAGATTTTTCTCAATTCTAGTAAGTACGGCTGTTATGTATAGGTATGTGTATATTTCGCCATAAGGAGACCTTACCTACTTGACACAGTATGTCAAGTAGACAGGTACTGACAGATGAAACTGATAGCGCCAGTTTCCGAGATACAGCAAATAAGGGTTAATAATACATATATGTGATGGTTTTTAGTAAAAGGTACCACTTTGTCAGCTATCGATATGTCATAGAGATTCATTTAGAAATGAATCAGTACCAGCTTCTCCCTCTAGATAGACCGCATCCAGCGATTGTCGGTTACCAACGTACTTCTGATCAGCTTGACCCCTTGGCGCTGCTACGTAGAGATATAGCCTCGCTCTGCATTTTCTATTGCATGTATAACGGGGAGAGTGCTCAGAGAAATTGTCGGGATTACTCTCTGCCGCTTCTTTCCGCCATTGATCTACGCGACAAAGTTTCCATCCTCACTGTTTAGATGGTTGGCAGTTCTCAACTGTGCGTTTCTCAGAAAGCAGGAGGTCGCTGGTTCGATCCCAGCCCTGCTCGCCTTGGTGACTTATTCTGTGGTATATGACATCTCTTTCAATTTATTACTGTATGCATTTTGTTACATTTAATTTAAAAAAAAATGTTGTAAAGCTATAATTTTAACTTTCGTGAGTCATACTGACATTAAATTACAACCTGATGCCCGAGCCGCGAAGGTGACAACACCACTCCGTATGTCCGGCGATGACTGCCCGATGCAGTCGAAACATGTCATCTGTTGTGATAAAAATGCGTGAGTGTTAACTATTGCAATTTCATGTTGTAAAGCTAGTTTTAAGTTGTATGGTTTGGAACATATGCCCCAACGTATATAGCCATATTTAATATTTCAGGCGAAATTAACATAAATACTCAAAATTGTCTAACATTAACCATTCATGTAACTAATACAAGTAAGCTATGTCAAGTTACAAGTAGGTCTAGTAGTTAAGTTACTCGCATCGAACTAACAGCTGTTTGCACAGTGCTCTCTGTTCGAGTACGTTCAAGTACTGCCGCTTTAGTTCGTGTGGTACTTGAGCTGGGCCGCTCTTCACATTTCGGGGCAAGGCAATGTTAGTTTGGGGCTTCCTTGGTTAAGTTCTGTTCACAGGGTCACAGGGTTGGTGGACATTCCGAAATAGGACTGGAAAATAATTATAGCGAATAGGATTAATTTGTATTTTTTTATAACTACGAGTAATATTTGAAACGGGATAATTACCATGTATGTTTATTTTAATGAGCACCCGAATACGTGAACGTGAACGAGTTTGAAGTGAGAAAGCGGACGGTAGTAGTGCCAGTGACAACACACAAAATAAGCGAACCCGTAAGAGGGTAGATCGCTATGGCGTGTGGGTAGATCACAACTAAAAACTCGCAGCTCATCAGTTTACTCCGTGAACATGACGTTGCAACAGTGTCGAAATATCGGGTGCTCAATAAAACAAACATACATGGTAATTATCCCGTTTCAAATATTAGTTATATTTTTTTACCGAAAAATGGATATTATGAATAGGTTTCCATTAAAAAAAAACACATTATATAAAATTCAAAGGCGACTTACAAAATCAATGTGAAGCCTATTAAAATTGACTGAAACGAGTCGATTACTTAAATTATCCAAATCGTTCTTTATTTATGTCGGTAGTCCAGTCAAGTGTAAAAATATGGTGGTGCACATCTTACTCTAAAATATGTCCCATAGCACCTTATGCCGGTGTAATAAGAGCGTAGTACCATATTTATGAGTCGATTATGTCGAACCATATTTTTGCACTTCCACTGTCCAATATCTACTCGAAAAGAACAGAAGGATACGGTGGTAAATACCGATTTATTACAACAAAATGCGTTGCACAAAACCTGTTCACCAACATGTTATCAAAAACGTAAAACTCAACGAGATAAAGAACTACAGATAAAGCACTAAAGCGCCGGAAAATCCCATCTTGCGCCATTTAAGAATACAGATGTCTGGGAGAGGGTAACAACCCCTGAATGTGGCCATAAACACCGAGCGTCGACCCGTCACCTGCACCCTTGTGATAACAAGATTTAAGGATGACTCACACTAGAACGGGACGGTACGGGGCGGGACGGGACGATCAGTTAATTTTTGTAGAAATAATCACGGCACTCGGAGCCCTTACGTGAAGTTAAGTCTTAGTGTGAGTCTTTACCAGCATTTACGAGTACCGCCGGTTACTGGCGGGTAAATACAGTAACAGAAACTGAAACAGAGCTCATAATAGGTGGCATTTCCAGTTTTCTTAATATTTTTCGCTGGTGACACAAGCGTTAGTTGTCCAATCGCATTCAAAATTGCATGGCCAGTTTATTAATCAATTAATTCATAAATTGCCAATGCACTTCTGTACATAAGGTTATTTATTAATTAGTGCATTAAGTTCAATACTTACAAAGAAATAAAATAAATAAATATTTTGGGACAATCTTACACAAATAGACCTAGTCCTACAAGTAAGCTCAATAAGGCTTGATGGGTACTAGACGACGATATAATAGATAAATACTTAAATACATAAAAAAACATCCATAACTGAGGAACATATTTTCGTGATACAATGAACATACAAATAAATGCCCTCACCAGGATTCGAACCCGGGACCTCCTGTTTCGTAGGCAGGGACACTACCGACTAGGCTAGGAGGCCATTAAGGAGATAGCATCGTACTATGTATTTCTCCTCTGCCAAAAGGTTATGCAGTAAAATCATGTATACCATTGTATAAGCTGACAAGTCTATTATTACGTTACGTAATTGTACGAATAGCCATATGACAGCTGTATTAGCGTGATTAGCGCACTATCGGCAACCAACAAAGCGTTACTTTTCACTAAAACAATCACAAATATATGGATACTTCAGTTAAAATGTCTCCACAAACGCTCAAAAAACGTCGAAAATCCGTCAAAGTTAAAAAACACAATTTTTTCCCTTATAATTTGGTAGTAATTACTTAGAAAACGTTTATTTATTTCTGACGTATAATGTACAAACTTTAGCTAGTAGTTTATGCAACAGTGATATAATAAGGGTTCTTAAAACTTGAGGGTCGCCGTTACAAAACGAGTAGTCGAGTTCTGTAATAATAGGCCCGAGAGTTTTAAAGAAACAATTATGAGCTGTTGCATACGCTAGTTTTTCTACGACAGCTAAAATAGCGAAAAAAGCAAAATCTCGAAATGTGGCAGAATGTGGAACAGTCGCTTGACCACTATAGAAATTAAAAAAAAAACAACATTACTAATATATTGTATGAAAATCCATAAAAAAAAAAACTGTTTATTTCACCAAACTATTAAAAGTGCAACTAACAAAACTCTTAATCTAATATTATATAGATTTTTAGTGAGTTAGGTCTCAAAGGTCATATGAGCAGTGTTCTTATGGAATACCATAGACTACCTTATAAAGTATATTTTTTTAATATCGCTGTCAGTTATCTAATTGACAGATAAAAGTGTCGGAGTAGAAAAACTATCTATTTTCACGACACATGAACTTTTAAACAATCTATTTTTCTTCGTATGTTCTTCTAACTTCGATATTGACCATCGGTGGCGGAGAACGGTCGAACTTCGCTACTTTTAAGTGGGAAGTTCGCAACTATCGCAAATAATGGAACCGCTTTCAGAGTTCCGGAACTCACACTTAAGAGTTTACTGGGAAGTTTTGGAAATATCGCCGCATTTTGTGGAAACGACGCGGATAAATCATAAAAATATATTTCTAGCTAATATAGCATATACCGGGTGTTTCCTGTAATAGGAGTAATAAATTTTATCGTAAGTAGTACTTATTAAACAATATTTAAAACGGGTCACTCACGTAATTTTGTCGATTTTCGCTCGATATGTTTCGATCTTTACGAAGAACGTCATCAGGAGCGACCACCCGCGACAGAGGCAAGTGCACACAGCAAAAAAGTCCCTATTTTGTTCCATTCCTTTACCATTTTTAAAACACTGTACAGCAGTTACAAAATGCAGGGTACGTGAAACTTTAGGAAGAGATTTTTTTTCTCGTAGGTAGTTTTTTTCTTGCGAAAATGCCGAAATATCTCGTTTTTAATCGTAGTTACAATGCAAATGACAATGTTAGCTTAAAATCTAGATCTATTATTATCTACCTATTAACACACTGAGCGCCGGGAACCCGCTAGGAGAGTTCTCTGTGGGTGGTCGCTATCCGCTACAAAGCGGGAAAACCACGGAATCGGCTACGAGCGTAGCGTGTAGCACTCACAGGCACTCGATGTGTTAATAATTACTTATATTCTTATCCTGAAGACATTCATAGACAATGACCCGATATCGGATTCTCTTTTCGTAGGCGCTTTTGGCTACGTACGCATTTTATCATATTATCGGCTACGCTCGTAGCGCGTAGCACGTGCATGGTGGCACAGAATGTGATTCACCGCTAAGGATTTCTCGTAACGCTACGCCGTAGCCGAAGCATTTGTCTTTTTGTAGCCACAATGGCGCGCGGAGGCGTCACGCGAATACGTAACATACCACGGATTCACGGTTATAGTGACGTCTTATGAAGTACAGTAAGGTTATTCCTCTATTTAAATCAGGAAGCAAAGACGAACTTGGAAATTTCAGACCCATTTCTATACTTCCTGTACTTAGTAAAGTGTTTGAGAAAATTATTTTGAACCAATTGCTTCGACATTTCAACACAAATGAATTACTGGTGAATCAGCAATTTGGTTTTACGAGAGGTCGTTCGACGACAGATGCCGCCACTGTACTAATCAATCATATCTACGACGCCTGGGAACATTCACAAGATGCTATAGGTGTCTTCTGCGATCTCTCCAAAGCATTTGACTGCGTGGAGCATGCTACGCTTCTGTACAAGCTAAAACAGTACGGTTTGTCTACTGAAGCTTTAAACCTTCTACAGTCTTACTTAAACCAATGAACTCAGAAAGTTGTTGTAAATGGAACTGAGTCTAATGGTATGACTGTAAAACTTGGCGTACCGCAAGGTTCCATTTTGGGTCCTTTTCTCTTCCTTGTTTATATAAATGACTTGCCGAATCTTGTGAAGAATAAATGTGATATAGTTTTGTTTGCTGATGATACCTCATTAATCTTCAAAGTTGACAGGAAACTGGGTGATTACAGCCAAGTCAATGAAACTTTGAAAGAGGTGCTAGATTGGTTCACAGCAAATAACTTAGTTCTTAACGCAAAGAAGACAAAATGTGTAAAATTCACGCTGCCGAATGTAAGAGAGGCTGAAACTATTATCACATTAAACGGAGAGAAGCTGGACCTTGCCGATAACGCACTTTTCCTGGGCATTACTTTGGACTGCAATCTGCAATGGGCCCCTCACATATCTGCCCTTGCGAATAGGCTGAGCTCTGCCGCGTATGCAGTCAAAAGAATCAGACAATTCACTGACGTGGAGACAGCTCGCCTAGTCTACTTCAGTTATTTTCACAGTATTATGTCATATGGCTTACTGGTCTGGGGCAAAGCAGCAGATATTGAAACAATCTTCATCCTCCAAAAGAGAGCAGTCCGTAATATTTATAATATGGGCACTCGTGATTCTCTGAGAGAACGATTCAAGGAAATTGATATTCTCACTGTAGCTTCACAATACATACTAGATGTTATAATGTATACGCATAAGAATTTAAAGTCCTTTAAGAAGCTGTCTGATATCCATGACTTTAATACACGAAATAAAAATATGTTAGTGGTTCCAAAGTTTCGTCTACAGAAAGTAAAAAAATCGTTTCCAGGCAACTGTGTGGCATTTTACAATAAAGTACCCTTGGAGGCATGGGACATGCCTTTCAATTCATTCAAGTTATATATTAAGAATGCTCTGTTTAAAAAGGGGTACTATAAAATCGACGATTACTTAGGAGACAAGGAGCCATGGCCAAGTATTTAGTCTCAAAAGCTGTCTTATCAGGCTAGCAGTGTCCCGGAGTGGTTTGCACGATGGTCAAGGTGATGCTGTTACTGGCTGTTACATCATATTCTGACACTTGGAGACCTTTACACCTCCATTTCTTATTCATATAGTATTATTACATATTATGTTTCTGACCTTGGGGACCTTTTACATCTCCAAATTTAATGTACATATTATTGACTATAGAGACTTTACATCTCTGTTGGGTTCATAATTTTGACTTGTTAGATACATACTAGTTATGTATTCTGTAGCATTAGATCTAAGACTGTTAACTTAACAGTCTGATGACTTGTGGTATTTTTATCATAAAGATATTATATTTTTGACGTTTGGAGGCCTTTACACCTCCAAATCCTATTAGTATAATTTTTTGACTATGGGGACCTTTTACATCTCCAAATTTTATTCGTATTTTATTTTGACGTTGGGGGACCTTCTACATCTCCAAACTTAATTTATTATTAACGATAGAGACTATACATCTCTTGTCATATTACTTAGTACATTTATTTTAATATTTTTTACCCAGGTTTTGGCTGTTGTATTATCAGTATTTAGATTATACTTTTACTTCTCACTATATATTGTAAATGTTTGTACATGCAAATGCTTTATTGTAATGCTTACTGACTTGTAAAAGTGCCCTTGTGGCCTACTTGCAGAATAAATTTTTGAATTTTGAATTTTGAATTTTGACAACGTTGATTCGATAATCTATTGGGCTCTTTCTATCAAATATATACGAGCAATAGAGAGGGAGATAACCATTATTTTCCCGCATGCATGACCTAATTACAACCACTTTGTCATTACATGTCGAAGCGTGCATTAGTTTCCAATACAGGTGCCCATTTACGTAAGAGGCACGTGGTCACGCGGTCACGCGCCCCGGCACGCTTACCCTATCCCAATTAATGGTGCGGTTACCCTACGTAAGCTTGTTGATTAGGTAACTACATTTGTGATTGTTTTTGAGAAAAGGTACCTTTTTTGTCGGTTACCGATAAGGCGCTAATGGCTTAAAGATTCGTTCAGAAATGAACGTCAACAAGCGAAATAGTGGTACCTTTTACTTAAAGAAAACACATTTATAGTAGAATGTTAATTTCCCGCTTGCTACTGTAGCATTGTTGTTGCGGCAATAGTTATTCTATAATAGAATCACAGCGTAGCGAATTATTTTAATTAAGAATCTTGAGTGTAGTGAACGACTCAACGAACGAGATGCAAATAACTTTGGTACACAACTTCTTTCAGAAGGGCGAAAAGGAAATAAGAACCGAATAAACTATATATACATACTAAAAAAAATGGTCTAATATTTACTAACCTTATCCATGCCAGGTTTGTTTGCCACCGAGGTGAGATAAAAAACGCCATAGATTGATTAATCAGTCACAGCAACATAGACTTTAACTAACACTCATGAATTCTTCAGTTTCGACGCGACGTGACGTCACTAAAGTGTCATTCGGTGACGTCACGTCGCGTCGGCGTGAAAGCGTTTGTATTTTTCTGGTCGAAAAGGTCAAAACTCGCATAAACTGTATAAACGCCACTTACTATGCAAAACGAAGACAATTTACACACAATACATAATACATAAGTCTAGGTCTATTTTCAGCAATTTCGTTAACATACCTACACGTTGGTAAACAGTTTTAAATACAAACAGGATGTAACAAAAACAAAATGAGCGTAATAGGTTACGTGTTTTGATTATGGGATATTAGGAGAAACTCTTTTCAAAAGTAATTTTTTTTTGGTAAACTAAATTGTGACAAAATTGAGTCCGCCTCCATATTACTCAACACCAACGCGGTGTAGGTACTGATACCGAAATTTAGGTATAAAAGCATCCGAATTTGCGATCCTTGTAATAGTAATCCCTTTGCGCCTCGCTCAATATCACCAACTTTGTCGATGAAGATAAATTAGTAACTCTACCAAGTTTCTAGCAAAGGAGTAATTCCACCAAGTTTCTAGCTGCTGACATATACTCGCATAGTTTGTGCCACCCCGTCCATATGCATAAGTTCGCCAACTATGAACAGTTGCACCGACGCGTAGTTAGCTAATCGGAAACAGTACATTGACCAAATTACAATGCCATATCCGGCTCAAATGCTAGCCATATACGTTCGGGCATATCCGCCAGATCTGCGAACAAATGTACTGAAATTTTGTATGGCGGATGCCTGGCGGATATGGCCAGCAAAACTAAAAACGATGTTCGGAGTGTTTCCAGTAGACTTTTCAAACATTAAGAGCTATAAATAAATAAATAAATAAATAAATATTTGTGGGACAATCTTACACAAATCGACCTAGTCCCACGGTAAGCTCAATAAGGCTTGTGTTATGGGTACTAGACGACGATATATATAATAGATAGATACATATAAATACTTAAATACATAGAAAACATCCATAACTCAGGAACAAATATTCGTGATAAACACACAAATAAATGCCCTGACCAGGATTCGAACCCGGGACCTCCTGCTTCGTAGGCAGGGTCACTACCGACTAGGCTAGGAGGCCGTTAGCTATGAAAGTTGATTTTGTAATTGAACCTTTGTCCACATTAAAAAGTACTCTTCTATTGAATTGTGTGATAAAAAGCATGACTGCAAGCTCACAAGCTGTTAACGTCACAGGAAGGATTGGCTCTACAGTTCAGCTGAACGCACTTTTTCTTTCCCGTGGTTAGCAACTCAGGCAAGCTTATGGGACAGTTCTATAAGAGAGCCTCAAACACGTACACATTACCATGTTAACGACATTTTCTAGAAACTGTATTTTACCCTCATCACGACAAGCACGTCTATTATATTACCTTAAACGTATTACATCGCACATGTTTAAAAATCCAATTGTCTCCAATGGCATTAGGGAAGCCCCGTAACACGATTAGGCCGAGAGCCGAAGGCCGAGTAATCCACTTAGACAGGGAGACGGCGAAACAAATCCAGGCTGATTATACTCTACGAAGGTTAGGTCCGCTGGGATTTGATAGATTGCGAAGGCGTTTATAGGCTTTATATTACATAATAACAGCTTTCTAGCCTAGTTGGTTTGGTAGTGTCCCTGCCTACGAAGCAGGAGGTCCCGGGTTCAAATCATGGACAGGGCATTTATTTGTGTATTTATAACAAATATTTGTACCTGGGTTATGCGCGTTTTACTTATATGTATTTAAATGAATATACGTGTATTTAATAAATTATCATATTATATTATATATATATATATGATTATAGATAGATATTTAACGGCCTACTAGCTTAGACGGAAGTGACCCTGTCTACGAAGCAGGAGGTCCCAGGTTCGAATTTTTCATGAAAAACTCACGAAAGATCACGTTAGGGTCTAGGGAGGTCCAAGGAGACTTCACGTGTGTTCTACATTGAACAAAAACCAAGAAAAAATTAAGGTAAAACATAAATCATCACTTCAATATAACGGTAAGTATATTTTACGAAATTTCGGAAGTACTCTATATAGTCAAAAAGGATGAAATAAATAAAGCTTTGATATTGTAGTAGATTTTTTTAATTAAACAAGATTAACGAATACAATTCTACATTAGGTCGAGTGAGAAAAAATACACGTAAAGAAAGTTTCCTGAACAGAAAACTGCTATCTTTATATGAAGCAACCATACAACGATGCTGAAATATTATAATGAATTTGTTATAATTTTTACTTGACGTTGGCAACGTGCCCTGGTAGCAGAAAGCATTAAATAAAATAAATAAGAAAAGTTTACTTCAAAATGTTTCTTCCGTCACACTAGGCGCCAATACTTACTATTCCAATGGCTTCTGTCCGAGAGGACAATTTTGCCAATGTCAAAATATATATATATAACATAGTATATTGCCACCTAAGCGACGTTGATCGGTAATTGGTAAAAGTAAAAGGTATAATTTGGATTAACTACAAACCTTTTTCGCAAGCTATGTTTATTCTTCTACGCAGGTCGAACGTAAAGTATTATAGCGAAAGAGAATAAACCACTGCAGCTCCAACAGTACTTCAACAACTTAAATGACACGTCAGTGTCAAGCGCTATTTTGTCAGAAATCGTTTGTATTCCTTTACAAATATTTATAAGGATATTATATTTCTCTTAGCATATGTTATGAGAATTTAGTGACACCCGTTCAGAACCAGATTAGTCAATTTAAATATTTTGCTAGCTTGAGAAACCTTATCGTAATGCTTATATTGTTACCGCTTTTGAAGGGTAAGTTTGCTTTAAAATACATATTCAGTATTTGGTTTTTAACTCTTAGAATAATAACAATACTAGAAGTTACGACTTATTCATAACGGGGGATTTTGCCGTAATCGCCACGCTTGGCATGCGGGTTGGCGATCGCAGTGTGTCCACCGTAGTTCAGGGACGCTGCTGCCCATCCCCCGGTGGTCTTGGTCGTAGTTTTAGGACATACCCGGGTTCATCCGCAGCACTCCGAATCGCTAAACTTAAGTGGCAGTGGGCGGGGCACATTGCACGTAGAACCGATGGCCGATGGGGCGGAAAGGTTCTCGAGTGGCGACCGCATACCGGAAGGCGCAGCGTAGGTAGGCCCCCCACAAGGTGGACTGCTGACCAGGTGAAGGTCGCAGGAGTCCGCTGGATGCGGGTGGCGCAGGACCGCTCATTGTGGTAATCTTTGGGGGAGGCCTATGTCCAGCAGTGGACGCCTTTGATGACGATGATGATGATGAGCATTAAACTTAAAAAGCTGTAGCTGTGTTAAGATGTTAATAGTTACATTTATTTTCAGAACTGCAAGTGAAAATTTTTGGCGGCGGCAAAAACGTAAAAAGATTAATTGGTAAATAAATATATAGGTACCTAATTATGTTACTTATCCCCAATCCATCATTTATAAGTACCTAACATATGTGATATACCCCTAAGGATACGAGGGATATGGTGGAAATATTCGGGGCCACGGGTGTGGTGTCGGTAGCTCAGTTGGAAAAGCGATTAGCTAGTATCTCAGAGTCGCGGGTTCGAGTCCCGCTTGAGCTTTCGAAAGTACAAGCCCACATGGGCATACACAGGGCCTATTTTGTGACTAGTACGTTTTTTTAATACTACGACGGTGACAAATAAGCATACGGACCGCCTGATGGTAAGCGGTCACCGTAGCCTATGGACGCCTGCAACTCCAGGGGTGTTACATGCGCGTTGCCGACCCTTTAAAAACTATAACACTCCTTTTTTGAAGAACCCCATACTGTAGTCCTTTTGGGAAAACAGCGGGGAGCTCATTCCACAGCCGGAGCGTCCGCGGGAGGTAGTTCCTCTTAAACCGCACGGTACGAGACCATTTAGGCTCTAGGGTATGCGGGTACGTACACGAAAATAGATTAAAGAGTGCAAGATATGTTAGTGTAGTTGTAGCATTTTCTATGTGTAAGTATTGTCAGTAGTTTGTTTTTTATGTAATTTGTGAGAAGTGCGTCTGCGTGCACGTTTCCCCCCACAAAAGGTGACTGAATAATTTGTATGGTAAGATGTCGCTTTGCCGTCTCCCTTACAACGTTTAAGAGAGGTATGGGCACAGCGGATGCATATCGTTTAGTGTGGTAGGGCACAGCACAACGAATGTCGTCTCGCTCACATCTGGAGCAGAGCCCATCTGGGGAAGTACCACCTTACAGAAAACCGCAGTTTAATAACACCAGACCCTACTCATAGTGTTGTGTTAGTGATAAGGTCACCAGATAGATAGATAGATAGATAGATAGATAAAATCTTTATTCACACCCACAACATACATGGCATAAAGCACAAAAAAATTACAAAATAGGACATGCATGCAATTTAAACACTAAAAAACAGAAGTACTTATTAATAACATAAATAGCCAAGAGCTCCAAGAGGATTCACTGTGTTGACAGCTGGGGACCCACGGAGCAAAGCTTGCCCGTTTAGCTGTCAACGCAGTGAATCCTTTTTTTTAAAGGGTGGGCAACGCGCATGCAACACCCCTGGAGTAGCATGCGTCCATAGGCTACGGTGACCGCTTACCACCAGGTTGGCCGTATGCTCGTTTGTCACCGTCGTAGTATAAAAAAACGTGTGGGAAACCCGTGTTGCTCGAAGTTTTTTTTATACGTTTTATGAACTTGTTACTTAAGTATTTTTTTCCATTACAGACTGGAACAATGAAGCCGATCGTGAGATAATTATTATCGTTGTTGGCGTAGTTGGCGGTCTTATTGTACTTGCTGTGTTCGCCGTACTGCTGTGGCTATGTTTAAAGAGCGGCAGAGGACGAGATCGTATGTTATTATTCATCAATATCATATGATTAAATTGCAACGGTTAACACTCACGTATTTATATCACAATAGGCGTGACATGTTTCGGCTGCATCGGGCAGTCATCGTCGGACAACACCACTCTGTCTGTCCGACGATGACTGCCAAATAACACATTATTAATTTAAACATTAGCGGTCAAAGTGTCTCCTAAAACCGTGCCGTTTTGTTTCATGATAACATTCTTCCACTACGCCTATTAAAAAGAAAAACCAAAATACAATTTTAATAAATTCTATTTATTGTTTTGTATATTTGTGGTATATTTCTTCTGAAAGTAGCTCAAGGACACTTTTACAAGTATATACGCAAGTTCAATCAAATATAAATAAATATAAATAAATATTCTAGGACAATCTTAGGTGCACAAATCGACCTAACCCCACGGTAAGCCCAATAAGGCTTGTGTTGTGGGTACTAGACGACTATATAATAATATATAATAGATAGATACATATAAATACTTAAATACATAGAAAACATCCATAATTCAGGACCAAATATTCGTGATATACCCACAAATAAATGCCCTGACCAGGATTCGAACCCGGGATCTGCTGCTTCGTAGGCAGGGTCACTACCAACTAGGCTAATATGTATTACATTAACCCAGTCAGCGGTCATCAAGACATCACGACATCACGACATCGCGACGTCGTTACGCCCGACAGACAAATTTACTATACATATGTTTATTTGCTCTTGAGTATCAACTCGTGTTAAAAATACGCCCTCGTCTTCGACTCGGCCTTTAATTTACATTCGTTTGTAATTTCTTATTTACTGCCCTTAGTATTTGTACAATATACTCTTATCTAACTAGTGACTGGTTAAGTGTTTAATTATTTTCTTTTATGTTTTTGCAGCCGCCATTGCCTAATTGGAAGGACTGACGAAAAAAATATGTATTTCGAATTTAGATTTAACTATTTTGAATTTGACTTTATTAATGTAAATAAATTGAAGTTTTCATATCCATGTCGTTTTACTGAATGCAGGTAAGTACAGGGAAATAAGAAGATTATTACCAAGATTTCTTACTTAAATATGCTGTGGATATCCGGGCACAATCCTATATCCGGTTTATCCGGTCACTATTCTGTATCCGGTTTATCCGGCCACTATCCTGTATTCGGTTTATCCGGCCACTATCCTTTATTCGGTTTATCCGGCCATTTTTAGGGTTCCGTAACTCAAAAGAAAATACGGAACCCTAATAGAATGACTTCGTTGTCCGTCTGTCCGTCCGTCTGCCTGTTAATACCCTTTATTTCGGGAACGCATAGAGGTAGCAAGTTGAAATTAATACCACTTACACAGGTCTGCGGTCCCTTGGTGTCAAAAAACCAAACCTCTACGTCAACGCAATCAAAAGATACGGCCGTTTATGTCGCTTTTCCCGTACATTTGCAATCGGAATCAAAATGTATAAGGGTACCCAGGGAACCTAGGGTAAACTCGCATTATTTGGTGCTTACACATAAATAAGAATTTTACAGCCATTTTAGATCACTGTGCACCGATTCGCACGTTTTTTTGAGACATGCTATTTTATTTTACGAGTTTTAATATTTTAAACCGAAAAATTGTATCGCCAGGGATTCATATTATTTTTCATCGCCACCTTGGGTCTGAGCAAGCCTTAATGTCCCGAAGATTCATATGTAAGTAAGGGTTCACGTATAAAGGGTCTGCCTGAAAACCAGCGTTGCAGTAAATGCACTGCAACTTTATGCTGAGGTGGGATCCTGTTTAACATCAAAATGTATTCTTTGCTATTAAGCCAGGTAGTTTTAAGTTATACTTGTAGTTTGTAACATTATTTCAATTGTGTACATTTTGCTTTTTTTTCTTTGGTGTTGAATAAAACTTTTCTATGTCTATGTCTATGTCTATGTCTATGTCTATGTCTATGTCCATACAAATTTTTTTTCACGAGTAATTTTCTAAGAAGCAAAATAACATCATATTTTTATATTTACAATATTTAAGAAAATTTGAAAATGGTGTTTAATTTATACTTCAAAATGCTATTTAAAAACATATAATAAGGGTGCGTTCTATGGATAGATTTCGAGCATTTAGAAACTTTCCTCGTGACCTAAGGTAGAATTAAAATGGCACAAATTCCTAGAAATATGTTAGAAAAATTCATATTTATTTATTTTAAAATATATTGCACGTAAAAAAGTGTACAAAAGGCGGACTTAATGCCTTTGGGCATTCTCTACCAGTCAACTATAGGGCTAAACCGAAATAATTAAGGTAGTGCATTGAGTTTTCCTAGGCTTTTTCCGTAAATCGACATACGTTGTGCCTTTTTTGCGTAACGTGGGTGCATGCAGTGAAAATAATTAAATTACACATCTAAGGATAAAAAGACAAATTACCTAATATTACTAAATTATTACTACCAATAGGTACTGCGCCTTCCGGTACGCGGTCGCCACTCGAGAACCTTTCCGCCCCAACGGCCATCGGTTCTACGTGCAATGTGCCCCGCCCACTGCCACTTAAGTTTAGCGATTCGGAGAGCTATATCGGTTACTTTGGTTCTGCTGCGGATGGTCTCATTTCTGATACGATCTCGCAGAGAGACTCCTAGCATAGCTCTCTCCATCGCCCTTTGGGTGACTTTGAGCCTTCTTATGAGGCCCATTGTAAGCGACCACGTTTCAGTACCGTATGTCATCACTGGCAACACACACGTGGCGTGGGTAGGCCCCCCGCAAGGTGGACTGATGACCTGGTGAAGGTCGCAGGAGTCCGCTGGATGCGGGTGGCGCAGGACCGGTCATTGTGGAAATCTTTGGGGGAGGCCTATGTCCAGCAGTGGACGTCTTTCGGCTGAAATGATGATGATGATGATGAATAGGTACTTACCTATATACACATAATTTTACAACGTTTTTTTTTTTTTTTAGGAAATATTCCTATAGGAAACAAGGAATACTAGTTTCTAATATATTAATAAATATGTATAATAAACATAAGATTGCATGTGCGTTAACGGCTTCAAACTAATCCTACTAAACCTGATCAAACAGGTGCTTGAAAAGCAAACGTTTGAAAGCTAATTTGCTTGGGGCTTGTTTAATTCTCAGAGGGAGCGCATTCCAGAGACGGATAGCTTGTTAAATATTGTTATTATTATTATACTGATACTTGTTGTACTATTAATCTCAAAATCAATGATGATTTATTATTTGGTTTTGACCAATAAAGGAATATATTTAGGAGGAAAAACCACTAAAAATCCAATGTAAACATCACGTCATCACATATCTCGAGCGTCGACCTTGGGCGTTGCCGGCAATACAATTGTGTCTAGTCTTTGCGCACAACTGAATCAGCGCGATCGTTTTTATGAGTACAGAATACCAGCCGTGTGTACAGAATAGCGAGTTTATATTTAATTCGATGTAAAAGTTCTGAAAAACAGTTTTATCTAATAGGTTATCTGTAAAGAGGTTAAATATTTAACAAAGTGGTTTAAATACACAACAGTGATAGTGGCGACTGTTGCCGCTTGTGTTTAAACTGCTCGTTGCAATATTCGCGTGTTTGACTTATCTTGTAACGTAAAGTTGTGAAATGTGTTTTTAGATACACATTTTAAAGTAATTGGAGTGTGCGATCCTGTGAATTTGTGGATTATGAACAAAAAATTGAAAGACATGTTGTGAGTACTACCTATACCGTGATAAATGAGCATTTCTTTTTTTCGTTGCACTTGTAAGTACCCCAATTAAGAAGCTGTTAACAGAAAATGAAATTAATCCGTTTGGTTACACACTGTTTCAGTGAATACAATTTAAATAATATGTAACAACCCGGATATTCTAATAAGGCCAACAAGGATAATTAAAAAGAAATCAGGGTTGTTACAATTTATTGTTTAACATCAGGAATTGAAAAATGCGTAAGTACCGAACCAAACGGACGGATTTAACTTTCTGTTCACGATTTCTTAATTTGAGTATTCACATGGAAATATTTACCTACAAAATGACCCGGTGAGGTCAAATTATGTCTCGTCAGCTGACAAACCGTTTAGCGAAGTAGTGTATAAACTTCATTTGAGGTCAAGCATTCTTAGTTTTTTGTTTTAGATGATGTGTGTTATTGTTAGATTATGATTTAATCATTACTATTTATTTTACAGAGATCCAGAATTACAGAAAGTAAGTACCTAAGTACTTCTAATTTAAATGATTTTGAGTTTAGGGTGTGCAAATCGGTTTTTAATAGTTATGGAAAACCGGTTAATAACCGATTATTAATCGAAATTTCATACAAATGAAAACCGATTTGCACACCCTAATTGAGATGAAAAACGCACAGAGCACGCCCTTAGTACCTATATGTAGGTAGGTAATGTGTATGTTTATACAATTTTTAAAGCAATGTATTATTGTTGATTTTTGTTTCCTATCTCTTCTCGATGTTTACGATCCTGCACCAAAATACAAGTTTCTGTTTTATCCAATGGTTGACTGCTAGATAATGCCTCAAGGCATTAAGTCCGCCATGTGTACCTTTTTTTGTAACTGTGCAATAAAGCTTAAATAAATAAATAAGTAGGTATGTAGGTACACGAGTAAATAAACAGCTCTGTAGCTTACTACACAGCTAATACTTTGTTTCCTTCACATTAATTAGTAATAAATGTGATCGTATTTAGTAAAATGTACTTTGTCGCTAGCCGTAAGACGCTAATGCCTTTAACCTTTTCCACGCCAGACGTACAGTCAAGTGCAAAAATATGGTTCGACATAATCGACTCATAAATATGGTACTACGCTCTTATTAGACCGGCATAAGGTGCTATGGGACATATTTTTGAGTAAGATGTGCACCACCATATTTTTACACTTGACTGTACCAACATATTGGCACCGCAGGTTCGACGCCAATGACCGATATATCGGTCACACACAGTAAAATAAACCGACACTACTAAAGCATAAAGTTCAACTTCAATTTTGACATTTCGATGACGTGGCGTCAGAGTGATAGCTTGTGCGTTGGACATGGCGTCGAAAAAGTTAACAATCGTGTAGAAATGAACTTTATAACAGACAAAGTGCTACCTTTTACTAAATCAAGTACAAATTATGATTTTGTTATATAGGTATTCGACAGTCTACAAGAACAAGTAGACAAACCGCAAATTCCAAATCCGGCAACGGAACCCCAAGGGGTATGTAACTTGTTATTAATTTATACACGTCTATAAATATCTATACACTTTGGAACTTATATATAAGAAGGGTCAAAATTGAATACAGATGCATATTTATGAAGCTGACCGTAGGTACATTGTGTATTAAGGACGATAAACGAGAAATTACTAGTGTGAGTGTTAATTTTAACACGAGTTCGTAATTCTTGTACCGCCCGTGATACATACAATGTTTTTCATCACATTTGTGAAGAAATAAATAAACTTTCTATGATGCAGAAATAATAATTATAAGTGGTAGTGTAGTAGCGTAGTCCATAGTTCACCGCTGCGCGCGTGGGGCGCAGGTCCTCCGGAAGCTCCAGGCGGGCGGTAAAATGTATGAAAAGTACGAGTACATTACCTAATTAGTTCGGTAAAACAAAGAAAGGCCGAGATCGCAGATGTTTGCGACCCGAGCTGCAAGCGAGGGACGTAAATATGCGATCAAGGGCTTTATTTATTACCTCACGTGTTAGGTACATCATTTTATGCCTACACTTGGACAGAAATCGGCTTTTTCCGTACCCGTAGCGTGCGGAAAAAGGCACTTTATGGCCAGGTGTGGCATAAAATCCATTACGGCCACGCGCTTAATACAGCTCATTAAGTCTCAGTATGCTTGCATATAATATCAGTGTGATGAAAATACATTTAATAGTGCAATTGTTTGTTACTTATGGTTACTTACTTATACTATTATTGTTTTAATGTTTTTTTTCTTTTTTTAGGAACAAATGCCGTTCGGTTTAAGTTTAAACGAAGTAAGTAACTTAAGAATTTCGAAGCTTTGTATATGTCGGATGGGGTGTTCAAAATGATCCGGACACAGATCTGATCTGGACTTACTATAGCATTAAGTATCTGCCAGGATGATTTTGAACGATTTTCCCGCTTAGTTATCTGTTTCAGAATGTGCAGAAAAAATTGATCACCGTGTTTATATAACACATACGATATTTTAAGGCTCTAAGCTGTTATGTAGATAGATAGATAGATAGATAATTACTTTATTCATTCCCACAACATACATGGGATCAACAGAAAACAAAACTAGAAGAACTTTACAAAAAGCATATAACTTAAAAACTAAAAACCATTACAATAATTTGCACATTTGTATTTAATTAAGCCATGTGTCGTGGCAGAGAAAAGGTGCCGGCTCAGCATGGTGATGCGGCAAGCCACATCGCTGGTATTCTGCCAGTACCTTATGTAAATGCCAATCTGCTTCATTTTATTTGTAATTAAAATTAAATTGTGATTGACAGATGATCAAAAAATTGCTAGAAAGTCAAGAAGAAGTCGACAGGGTTCAAGAATCGAAACCCAAGGAGGTATGTCACTTAATCCTTACTTATAACACTTATTAAGGCCTACCTGAGGCGTCTCGACAGGAGGGACATCCTCCTGTACCTTTGATACAAAATCTTCCACCTACAGATGACATTACTCTTACACATAGGTACACCTACAGATGACATACACTGTCAGGGTTCGCATAACGCGCATTACCTCAGATATATTTATATTTCAAACACCGCATACTTAGACAAATTAATACCAATACTAATCAATAGTCAATTAAACGTGTTATTAGCAAACAATGTTCCGATACATATTTTACCATACGCACCTGACATGGTGACAACCCTAATGTTAATGACATCCTGACAAGCTAAACGTCAAATGTAGGAAAGAGATGCTTCTGTACTTTAGTATTACTTATTCTGCATCTGTGCTAGGTCTGCGAGAGGCGGGGTGGAGTTACAGTTACGTCATAACCATAACCACTGTAAATAAGACATATTAATGATGGCTCCTATCAGTCAATATATACTTTTTTAATTTAAATTCTCAGTGTTCTCAATCCTAGGGACCTATAGTCAATTCAATTGAATTCAACCGTTTTTTGATAAAATATTTTACCTGTCAATATAGGCAGGTACACGTGCTTAAAACTAGTTACATAGGTATGAATTGGTAAGATATTACATTTTCGACGCAAGCGAGACAGGGATGAATCAGCAAACCAGTTTTTTTTTAAATATTTGGTACGTAGCTAGGCTCTGAGTTATATAATCTCAACTTTCTTGTTATTTACATACTAAACACCTGATCATAGATAGGGACATACACAGTGTTATAGACTCGTACAGATAAATTCACGAATGCTGGCGGGGAAAATGTATGATACTGAAGCTAGCCAGCTTTCGTGAATCGATCTGCACCTGCTGGCAAACTGTAAACATAGTTTTGTAGGGAAATTTCTTAGCTTTCTTTATGTATGAATAAAATAAATAAATAATAATGGCGTTATTCATAAACGCACTTCAACAACAGTTTAGCTAAATGATTGTTTGTCCTTATCTGTCACTTTGACAATCGCGTTTTGTCAGAATGGGAGAAAACATAATTTAACTAAAGCTTCTGTTAAGAGGGGGCAGAGTGTTTTCAACGTAAACGACAGTTACGGTTAAGACTGTGGCGTCCTCAATTATTTGCAAAGACATACAAGATGCATGTAATTATTATCTCAAAGAGTGTGTCTACCATATTCGTGTATTTATAATCTACAATAATGTACAGTTTAGTAAATATGTCTACGCAAAGACGCAGCAAAATTGAGAAAAACGCGTGTCAGCGTTTATGCCAAAGTGAATGAAAAATCATTTGCTTTATTTTTAAAAACTAACTCTATCCAATCTCAAATATACAAGCTACTGAATTCGTATAGTCTTATTACATATTACTGGTTCATTAATTAATTATGATTTTTTTAAAACGTCCTAAAAATCCGCCATACAAAATTACTATGGAATCTGATCGTTGAAATATAACAAGTGAGCAACACCCGAAATAGTCAGTCGGCCCCGAATGTTCGAAGCGACACCACGTCTCTCTGCGGAGCGTCTACATCTTGAAATAAATCGATGTTCATTGTGTACGTATACTGCGTTATTGGTAGCAAAACGGTATAAGAATTTTTTTACCATTTTTTGTGTTTCCAAAGGAAATAGGCAATAGCAACCAGTTCAAAATGAATGACATACAGAGTTAGTTTCGTTTATGCCTCATTGTATATAGTGTCACTTGGACCGTAGAAGATGTCCAAGGTCTGATGACGGAGTAGAAAGGTGGCCACCGGAACTCAGGAAGTAGTTGATGTAATACCCCCGTGTTTGGACTCATTTGTATTGTTTTGGCGGGCACTTGGACCGTGACTGGTGTCCAAGGTCTGATGATGAAGCAGAAAGATGACCACCGGAACTCAGGAAGTAGTTGATGTAATACCCCCGTGTTTGGGCTCGTTAGGTTTGTTCTGGTGAGCACTTGGACCGTGAGTGGTGTCCAAGGTCTGATGATGGAGCAGAAAGATGACCACCGGAACTCAGGAAGTAGTTGATGTAATACCCCCGTGTTTGGGCTCGTTAGGTTTGTTCTGGTGAGCACTTGGACCGTGAGTGGTGTCCAAGGTCTGATGATGGAGCAGAAATATGACCACCGGAACTCAGGAAGTAGTTGATGTAATACCCCCGTGTTTGGACTCATTTGTATTGTTTTGGCGGGCACTTGGACCGTGACTGGTGTCCAAGGTCTGATGATGGAGCAGAAAGATGACCAGCGGAACTCAGGAAGTAGTTGATGTAATACCCCTGTGTTTGGGCTCGTTAGGTTTGGTTAGGCGAGCACTTGGGCCGTAGGTGGTGTCCAAGGTCTGATGATGGAGCAGAAAGGTAGCCACCGGAACTCAGGCAGTAGTTGATGTAATACCCGCGTGTTTGGAGTCATTTGTATTGTTTTGACGAGCACTTGGATCGTGAGTGGTGTCCAGGGTCTGATGATGGAGCAGAAAGGTGTCAACCGGTACTCAGGAACCAGTGGGTGGAATACCTTCGTGTTCAGACTCGTAGATTTTGTTTTGACGAGCACTTGGGCTATACAAGGTGTCCAAGGTCTGATGGTGGAGCAGTAAAGTGTCAACTGGTACTCAGGAACCAGTTGATAGAATACCTTCGTGTTTAGACTCGTTAGTTTTGATTCGACGAGCACTTGGGCCATGCATGGCTTCCAAGGTCTGATGATGGAGCAGATATTTACAAATATATTAAAAAATTATAAATTATATTTATTACATTAATATTTATAAATTTTGTAAGGTTGACTCCGATTTGGATAAAAATCGATATCTGAGGATCCGGCGGGGTGATTAACATGAATCTTGAGTCAAATTTGTTAAATATTGTTTAAACCGACGCCATCTTGGATTTTGTAAGATAAACTCCGATTTGGATAAAAATCGATATCTGACGATCCGGCGGGGTCCTTACCATGAATCCAGAATCAAAATCGTAAAATACTGTAAAAAGCGACGCCATCTTGGATTTTGTGCGATAAACTCCGATTTGGATAAAAATTGATATCTGAGGATCCAGTGGGGACCATGACATGAATCTAGGATCAATATTGTAAAATATTGTAAAAACCGACGCCATCTTGGATTTTGTAAAATCAACTCCGATTTGGATAAAAATCGATATCTGACTATCCGGCGGGGTCCTTAACATGAATCCAGAATCAAAATCGTCAAATATTGTAAAAAGCGACGCCATATTGGATTTTGTAAAATTAACTCTGATTTGGATAAAAATCGATATCTGACGATCTGGCGGGGTCCATAACATGAATCCATGGTCAAAATTGAGATAAACTCTGATTTGGATAAAAATCGATATCTCATGATCCGGCGGGGTCCTTAACATGAATCCAGAATCAAAACTGTATAATATTGTAATAAGTGACGCCATCTTTGATTTTGTGAGATCAACTCCGATTTGAATAAAAATCGATATCTGACGATTCAGCGGGGTCCATAACATGAATCCGAAGTCAAAATTGTTAAATAATGTCAACACCGACGCCAAATTGGATTTTGGAAAATTATCTCTGATTTGGATAAAAATCGATATCTGACGATTTTTATCCAAATCGGAGTTGATATCACAAAATCCAAGATGGCGTCGATTCTTACCATATTTTCCAATTTTGACTCAAGATTCATGTTAATCACCCCGCCGGCTTCTCAGATATCGATTTTTATCCAAATCGCAGTTAATCTCACAAAATCCAAGATGGCGTCGCTTTTTACAATTTTTTACGATTTTGATTCTGGATTCATGTTAAGGATCCCGCCGGATCGCCAGATATCAATTTTTATCCAAATCGGAGTTGATCGTACAAAATCCAAGATGGCGTCGGATTTAACAATATTTTACAATTTTTACTCAAGATTTATGTTAATCACCCCGCCAGATCCTCAGATATCGATTTTTATCCAAATCGGAGTTAAGCTCACAAAATCCAAGATGGCGTCGCTTTTTACAATATTTAACGATTTTGATTCTGGATTCATGTAAAGGACCCCGCCGGATCGTCAGATATCAATTTTTATCCAAATCGGAGTTGATCTTACAAAATCCAAGATGGCGTCGGTTTTAACAATATTTTACAATTTTGACTCAAGATTCGTGTTATGGTCCCCACTGGATCCTCAGAAATCAATTTTTATCCAAATCGGAGTTAATCGCACAAAATCCAAGATGGCGTCGCTTTTTACAGTATTTTACGATTTTGATTCTAGATTCATGTTAAGGACCCCGCCGGATCGTCAGATATCAATTTTTATCCAAATCGGAGTTGATCTTACAAAATCCAAGATGGCGTCGGTTTTAACAATATTTTACAATTTTGACTCAAGATTCGTGTTAATCACCCCGCCGGATCCTCAGATATCGATTTTTATCCAAATCGCAGTTAATCTCACAAAATCCAAGATGGCGTCGGTTTTAACAATATTTTACAATTTTGACTCAAGATTCATGTTAATCACCCCGCCGGATCCTCAGATATCGATTTTTATCCAAATCGGAGCTAATCTCACAAAGTCCAAGATGGCGTCGCTTTTTACAATATTTAACGATTTTGATTCTGGATTCATGTTAAGGACCCCGCCGGATCGTCAGATATCAATTTTTATCCAAATCGGAGTTGATCTTACAAAATCCAAGATGGCGTCGGTTTTAACAATATTTTACAATTTTGACTCAAGATTCATGTTAATCAACCCGCCGGATTCTCAGATATCGATTTTTATCCAAATCGCAGTTAATCTCACAAAATCCAAGATGGCGTCGCTTTTTACAATATTTAACGATTTTGATTCTGGATTCATGTTAAGGACCCCGCCGGATCGTCAGATATCGATTTTTATCCAAATCGGAGTTAATCTCACAAAGTCCAAGATGGCGTCGCTTTTTACAATATTTAACGATTTTGATTCTGGATTCATGTTAAGGACCCCGCCGGATCGTCAGATATAATTTTTTATCCAAATCGGTTTTTACAATATTTTACCATTTTGACTCTGGATTCATGTTAATCACTTCGTCGGATCCTCGGATATCGATTTTTATCCAAATCGGAGTCAACCTTACAAAATTTATAAATATTGATATAATCAATATTATAAAAGTGACGTTTTCTGGGTAAAGAAAGATACCACATTGTCGCTTATTGATAAGAATGATAAGGCGCTTCTGTCATAAAGAATCACTTGGAAAACCTTATCAACAGGCGACAATGTGGTACTTTTACCAAGAAAACGACACAATTTTTTAACGATTTCATAATATGTGACGTTTTGCGGTGAAAGGTACCTTATGGACGATCGGCGCTTACGCTGTTAACAAAGACGCTGATAATAATGCGCTGCAACGCCTGCAACGCGACGTAAGCGCCGACCGTCCATAAGGTACCTTTAGCCGTAAATAGCCACATATGAAATCATAAAAAATGTGCTTTTATTTAGAAAAAGGCACTTTGCCATTCTGCCGGTTGTCGATAAGGCGCGAATGTCATAAATATTAGTTTAGAAATGAACCTTATCAACAACCGACAGAATGGTACCTTTCTTTAGTACTAAATACAAACACAAATAATAAAATCATTTGGAAAAACCGAACAAATATTAGGTGAATTAATACAATATCTGTATCAAAGGATTATAAAAATGACGAATTCTAAGATTTCTAAGTTATAACCTTTTAACGCCCGAATAATGACGCGCCGGTGTAGTAGTGTGCGTGCGCGCACGCACACAGATAGCGAGCAGTGCGGGGCCGCTAAATGCCTATTTCGTGTCCGCGGCAAACACTCTGCCCCCTCTTAACTTTTTTATGAATAAGGCGGTAAGTATTTTGTTGCTTCTCCGAGCCATTCTGCCTAATTTGTATTGTTCTTTTCAGAACCACATGCCTGATACAGACCAAGTAAGTACTTTTGGCTCTTAACAACATCATTAGTCATTAGTTAAAAATTGGAATAGATGTCATATGCTAAAAAAGGCCAACACCATCGGTCAAGCCGAAGATCGAACTCGGATCTTCAGCTTACGCGGCTAACGGCTAATTTAATTTGTTTCAACAAAAACTTCATTAGTACCATAAAACATGCCATAAAGATTTATTTATCTTATGGCTTTTACACACTGGTATTAAATACCAATAATTACATATAATATAACACATTCAATTAAACGAAGAAGAAATTAAAATGATATGAACCGTAGCTACAATCAACAAAGTAGTACCTTACAATTGTAAAGCATGAATTAAATCAGTTATTATTTATAATAAATGTTGTGATTCAAGTTTTTAAGTAGGCATTCTACTATATATAAATTATAAATTAGGGCGTCTGCCGCGAAAGCCGGAGGTCGCTGGTTCGATGCTAGCCCTGGTCACCGGGGACCTTGATAACTTTTTCTGTAGTATATGACATCTCTTTCAATTTATAAAGTAGTACCTTTTAATAAAAACAACGTTAGATCTCTATGGCATTACTCATAAACGTAGATCAAACACAGTTTAGCTAATTGATTGTTTGTCCTTATCTCTCAGTTTGACATTTGCGTTTGTTAGAAAGGGAGAAAAAATAATTTTAACATATCTGTTATCTTTTTTTGATGTATAAGGGGGCTAGTCTCTAGACGTTGTGTAAATAAATATTGCGTAGTCTCATCACACTTATTTATTTGTCATTATTAATAAGTAATAAATTATTATTGACAGATGCTCGCCTATATCAACAAAATGCAAGAAGAAATAGACAGGCAGTATGTACAAAGACCAGTACCCAAGGAGGTATGAAACTTATCTTTTTCTTATCATACGCAAGTTCAAGGACAAGTCTGAGGAAGAGATTTTTTTTCAAAAACCGCTCGGATGTAGCCGTCGGATGTGTCTGATTATTGAATTTTTAATCATTCTATATCATAGATATACACCGTGTTTTTTTATTGCCGTTAAATTCGACACGTTGCTTTGTACGTTAATATGAGCTACGTGGTATATCGTTTTTTGTCGAATTCGATAATATTTTTTTTTGTTTTTCATACAAAATAAATGAATATTACAATGTAAAAGGTCCTTTAGAGTTATCACCAAAGTATAGTCAAGTATGACAAAGCTTAACCTTAGTCATGACAGCACATGCCAAACAAAACACAGGAGATAGTTTATTAACCTCTTATACTGGTTCAGCTAATAAATTGATTTATTGAATATCTCAATAACTATTAAAGTTAAAACACTAGTTTCTTAGAGAAATTAACTCGAGTTAACCTGAAGAATCTACCCTTAAAGTTAACGCACATCAATAAAAACAGGGTGTATAATGAAAGCACTGGATACCCAATCAGCCGTATAATGCAGTTGCAACTTTTTCATATAGTGTTGTTGGAAAGTGACGTTTCTTTAAGTGCCAACAGCCTGTAAAGTTTTTGCATTGTTGGTAGCTCTGTGACCTCTGTGTATGAATTTACGTAAGAAACATTCATCATTTTTTTTTTTTATGCTATAGGGGGCAAACGAGCAAACGAATCACCTGATGGTAAGCGATTAACGTCGTCCATGGACACCCGCAACACCAGAGGTGTCGCAAGTGCGTTGCCGGCCTTTAAGGTGGGAGTACGCTCTTTTCTTGAAGGTTTGAAGGTCGTATCGGTCATTTGTATCATCATCAATGTAAAATTGAAAATTGTTCGCTAATGTCATTCTGACCCACATTTTTTGACGTAAATGTGTGAAAATCGTAAAAGTTTAAAAAAGCAAATTGTCTATGTTCATTGGTTACCGAGAGGTTCCATCATTCACCTGTGACAGAGAAATGACGTCAAGTTTCATACGTCATGTTTTAGGTTTTACTTTTGAAAGAATAATGCTGTAACTGAATAGTGTCAAAAGTATTACGTTCGACGTTAGAATCGAACGTTGAACTTTATCTGTCATTAACTAATTTCGAATTAAAACATCCTGTGTGTTTATATACGTCATTATGACGAAACCGGCATGTAAATTGAGTCGCTTAACTTCAAACTCGGGTAAATCCATCTGTCAGATTATGCGATTTTGGTCTTAAGAAAAGGTAATAAGGTAGATATTTGCTGAGAGGGTCGAATGGATTTACCCGAGTTTGAAACTTTGAAGTTAAGCGACACAATTACGGGCCCTGGTTGTGATACTTATGATGACGTATTACCAAGTAATTGTATCTAATTAGTATGTTTTTTTTTCGAGATCCTTATGATTACTACAATTTTAACCGAGTAAGTAATCTAAGAACTTCATAGGTTTAAAGTAGGGCTCTTACACGTAACGAGGTTCGAACGTGCGATTCTCTTGGATTAACCAGTATAGGAAAAATGAGGGTGTGCAAACCGGTTTTTTAACTGTGTGGGGAAACCGGTTAATAACCGGTTATTAACCGAAATTTCATACAAATAAAAACCGGTATGCACATCTTAGGCAAAGCACAATCATAATGTAAACTAAACGTATCCTGTAATCACCTAGCCCTAATAACTAAGTGGAGGAAAGAGTACCGAAATGTCAAAGAGCCGCCGCACAACGGAAATCCGAAAGATACTCAAATGAAAAGTGATGTAAGTGTGAGGCCCGAGTACCGACATTCAGCGGAGCGGAGCGGCACAGCATAAAGTGCTCATTATTGCACTAGTGCGGTAATGTAGCACCATATGTACTGTACCATGTACCATGTACCATGTGTACATTACGATACAAGTGCGAATAGGCGAAAATTTGCAATGAGTGGCGATATAATATATGATGAATAAATGATATGATATGATATGATATGATATGATATGATATGGCGAATTACCTATTCGCACGCGTATCGTATAGTCACCTGCAATAGTATATGACGCTGTGAAGGCCGCAAAAATATGTGACACGCTCTTATGGCGGTACAAACAAGACTGTGTCACATATTTTTGCGGGCTTCACAGCGTCATATACTATTGCAGGTGACTGTACGACATTTTACAGTACATATGTCTGTTTGAATTTTTGACGCAGGCACATAAAGTGCTCATTATCGCCCTAGGACGATTAAGTAGCACCATGTGTACTGTAATAGTACATTACCTAACTAGTGTGGTGAAACAAAAAAAGGCCGAGATCGCAGATATTTGCGACCCGAGCTGCAAGCGAGGGAAATAAATATGCGATCAAGGGCTTTATTTATTACCTCACGTGTTAGGTACATCATTTTATGCCTACACTTGGGCAGAAATCGGCTTTTTCCGTACGCGTAGCGTGCGGAAAAAGGCACTTTATGGCCAGGTGTGGCATAAAGTTTATTATGATTGACGCCACATTTTCGTAATCGCGGTGAGTACATGATTAAATATTACTGTCCTCCATTTATTTGCAGTACAATACACAGCCACGTCCGTATGAAGACCACTATCAGTACCAACCTACAAGCTCCAACGATTACTCGCAACGAAACCAGATCAACCACTTCCATAGAAATGCCTCCCCAGGCCAGCCAGTGTTGGTGGCTGTTGGATTTGTTGTCTTCGCCATTCTTTTGTTCTGTGTCGTGTTTGTCTGCAGTGTGGCCCGCAAAGAACGTAAGTGTGCTCTTTATAAATGTATTAACCCATTCACTGCTAATGACGACACGTTGTCATCACCCCGCTACGCGCCATTTCCGCTACAAAGCGGGAAATGCATGTTATCGGCTACGGCGTAGCGCTACGAAAAATCTTTAGCAGTGAATGGGTTAACTCATTCACGGCCAACGATTTCTTGTAGCGCTACGCCGTAGCCGATAACATGCATTTCCCGCTTTGTAGCGGAAATGGTGCGTAGAGGCATGACGACAACGCGTCGTCATGGGCTCTGAATGGGTTAACAAGACTTCTGTCAAAAAAAAAATACCGCAGCTCAAAAGGAAAAAGAACCTTTATAGGATCACTTTGTTGTCCGTCCGTCTGTATCTCTGTCAAGACCCTATATGTGGTCCTTTGAAGCTGTGAAAAAATCTAACCTCTAAATCAACATTTACAATCCGGATCAGAGATGCATGGAAATATATCGGATTCGGATTGCATACCCTAAAATCAACGCAATCAATATGCATTATTATGAACATAGCACGAGACCATGACACATGAAACTGTCGAAACGTCGGTATATTAAGGTAAATTAACTACATTCGTGATAGACACGTTCTATGTTCATAATAATATGTATAAAACGCTAAAGTTTAAAGTTTTATATTGCAATCAATATGGCCATTAATTTCGCATTTCCCATACATTCCCAATGGGAGTCAAAAATAACAGGGTTCTTCCCGTTGACCTAGAATCATGAAATTCGGCTAAAAAAGCAAAATCTTGTAGCATAGGAAAAAATCCGAAAACCGTAAATTGGTCGCGCACTGAGGGTTCATCACCAGAATTGTGGTGGTACGGATCCCTCAGTACCCAAGTCCGACTCGCACTTAAAGAAAAATATACTTAGTGATAAAAACTTGTATGTTGCCAAAAATCTTATTTTATTTCTAGAGAGGAGGGAAGGAAGAGCACAAAGGGGGCGGGACCTTCGAACTCCAAGTCCAACATGTCCACGGTATACCGACGCTGTGACCACCAGCACTGTTCGAGCTGCAATTACGCCTAGAGCACACCACCTAGTGGATGCTTTCCACCACGCGAATACGAGGGAGGATCCAATCCATCTTACACCAAGTGCACCACTGATGCCTAATGGTAACCGTAGTTTTTAACCTTTTCCACGCCAAAGGCGTATATATTGGCACCGCAGGTTCAACGCCAATGACCGATATATCGGTCACAGACCACAAAGTAAAATAAACCTACCCTGGTCAAGCTTAAAGTTCAACTTCAGTTTTGACATTTCGTTGACGTGGCGTCTGAGTGATAGCTTCTGCGTTTGACATGGCGTCGAAAAGGTTAATGAATAATATACAAGCAAGAGCGTCGCCGGTCTTGAGCACGGTTTTGAAGGTTAATTATTGAGTAAAAAGGATTTTAAAATATATATTTGTCATTTAAGTTGCGAGAGTCCCTTCCCAACGGTGGTGTTAGTAGCCAAATTATCAGACGCGTTATGTCCGTAACTATGTTAAAAACAGGATTAGATTTTAAACTTAGAATGGTGTTTAATGGTTGCTTCAGAAGCAATATCGTGATCAATTACATCGTCGGTTCACGTCGTTGTTTCGCTTTATTAATTTAAAAATCACTTTCTCTAGGTCCGTCTTCGGAAGAAGACCCACCGCCATCTTATGCTGAAGCCGTCGGCGTCCTGAAGAACTCAAATGGGGCCCTTCATGATGAGATATAGCTAGTGCAACTTCCAAATAATGGCCTAGAGGCCTATTCGACCAATATTACCTTTCAAACGCCAGACGGCGAGGAAATATGCCGCGACTCGGACGCCATGAACTTTATGTAGTCCCGCATAAGTCACTATATTGTCGAAGCTGGTTGTAGCCGTTTTTGGCATCCTTGGGACGACTTTCCGATGACGGTCAGAGCCGAGAGTGGCGGTCAAAAGATTCAATGACCGCCATATGTCAATTATTCTCATCTTACAAGATATATCTGCCGTCCACAAACTAAAAGGCCGTTAAAGGCTCTTACGACGTTTTGGAGTTACTATCACAGCGCGATGCAGCGAAAAATTCTCTATCGACCTATCTAGGTTTCAAGGCCATATCTTTATAAACAGCTGAGATACAGAACTCCCGTTAGCGGCTAAGTACACGATTTTGAGACTTTTACTAGCGAAAAGGCCGTTAAGAAACAGAAAACTAACAAAAAGGCCGTCAAAAGTCTATAACCGCTTTTTTCTTATTGAAACCTGATGTAATGTACAAGTCTTAAAAGCAGTAATTTTAATTTACACAATTAAAAGGCGGCTATTGTAGTGTAACTGCATTCTAGTCTACTTACATACAAAATTAAAAGACAGTTAAAGTCCTTCAGCCGCCTTTTAATTTGTATTTCTGAAAATAAATTGATCAAAATCCATAATTTAGAGACGGTCACGGCTTTATAACTAGGCAAAGACGGAACCAAAACTACACCAATCATTAGTCAAATCGCGGTTACTCGACATTGCATATTAAAAAGGCGGCTATTTTATCATCGCTTCGAGGAACACAATTTGTTGCACAAAAGATTTTAGCGAGGGTAGCCGTGACGCGCAGTGCTGCGCCGTTTCCTGCTAATACCAACATACCGCAGCATAAACTCACTAGTAGGTTTTACAGTAATCTCTATACAATGTGACCCGCTTTCATTGTCCTTGAGTAAGTAATGATCCTGTAGGCTTAAATAGGAACTCAAAATCACGTGTCATATTTCATATAACTGAGATTCTTAAAATAGTTACTAGTGTGATTCTTAAAATAATGTTTGGATATTTTCTTAGTTCCAAAATAGCACGTATTTCAACAGCATTACAGAAATACGTATACTGTTTTCTAAATACTTGCAAGATTCTATGCTTAATGTGTTAATGGCGGACTCAGAAATAAGAAACTTATTACAACATAAGTATTTTTATATCAATTTGATGTGCGGCGGCAAGTTTATTGTGAATGTGTACCTATAGTTTTATTGTTGATTTTCCCACGAGCCAAGTATTTACTCGTAATAAGATTTTTGCAATAATCCGCTTAAAATAAAATGTCTCAAAACGCATTCAATATTAATTTTGTGATATTTTATGCCAAAAACTTTGATGTTGGTGGTATATTTTTCCCAATAATGTATACTTAACCAGTAAAATGATTAATATAATGATATTTATGATTTATATCACATCAAATTAGACATTTAATTCAAATCAGTTGGCTTCGGTAATGGCGTCTTTGTTTTAAGAGGAGTAATAAAGTAATCAGTTTAAACACCTTCGGCTGCATAACAGCGTGGGAATATCTTTCATTAAGCTTGTTTTATTTAAACTGCATTTTTTTTTCAAAAATACCATTCTGCATCTAAAAGCTGTAGAAACCTAAACCTAAACCTTCTCATGAAACTATTACACAGCTAAGACGCTTAAGACTGTAAGAGAGTCGAGAGCCGTAATTCAAAACACGATCACACTTTATTAGCTTCATTGATCTAAAACATTATATTATGCATCTAAAGGCTGTAAAAAAGATACCTGTGAGACCGTTAAAACTCTTTAGCCTTCTAATGAAACCGTAACATGGCTTCATAGTTCAAGACGTTTAAGGATGTTAGTGCTGTAAGACAGAACACAGAGACCACGATCACTCTTTTAATCAGCGTATAGGCTTCAAAATCACTATTATGCATCTGAAATCTGCAAAAGAGACTTGATGTAGACAATTAACAAGCTTTTCTCTTCCGATGCAACTATAATGCAGCTATAATGCTAAAAGCTATAAAACAAAACTAAATAGTATACCCTAACAGAGCCTTTACCTACAGAAACTACTCTCTAATATACTTTTTACAGCTTAAAGCTTTAAAAGGGTTGAAACGTCGTGTATGTCGTCGTGCGTTTGTGCTTATTGGGTAGGTACTTATTTAAAAATGAATTTCGCAAAGCGTCTTCAGTTTAGACTTCTTAATTGTTTTTTTTTATTGTTTAGCTTTTGTTAATTTAATTTTTGACTAACTACTTCCGGACCTACCTCATTTGATTAAACTTTAAAATTCAATATTTCCTGCCTTTTTATTTTTCAATTTTCCATTGTTTTTGGTAATTTCCGAATATACCTAACTGTAAATGCTTCGATTTTATAAACACAATACCAAATTAAAAAGCCGTTATTGGATAATGTTTTGCAAATAACTGTTTTTTTGTCTAGGTAAAGTTATGAAAAGTACTAATAATATGCAAATGTACCAGCTTTTCAAAAACTAAAAGGCAGCTAAACACAAGTAACCACCTTTTAAACTTGAATGTATTCATTATATGGTCATAAAATACATATAAAAAAGCAGCTATAAGTACTTAGCCGCCTTTTAGCCTTGTTTTTAAATTTAACTTTGTATTACTTGTACAACTCATTACACTTTAATCTTAACTACTAGGTTAAAAGGCAGCTACACATACCTTAACGGCTTTATAGCTATGTAATTATTAATTTTTTATTCTTCCAACACAAAACAAAAAAGGAAAACTGAAGATTATACCTATAAAATAATCAATAAAAATAAATTAAATTTACTTAAAAAATTGTTTATATTATGATCTACAGTAATATCAAAAAAATATACGTTTATCGCCTCAATATTTCTGGAGGCATGATTCGGCGCGTTTTTCGCTCATAACTCAAAACAGTACTCACGCATTTAGCGGCCTTTTAGTTTGTGGACGGCAGATATCCATGGTGGCCATGGCCATGGCGCCACTTGTGATTTTTAGGAGCTGAATGTGGGTACTTCTACCCAGATCCTCTGAACGAGATTTGTACTCGTGTGACTCGTATCGTATCGTTATAATTGATACTCTTAATAACATTGTAGTAATAAAAAAAATGCCATAAATAGATATATTATTCTTTACTTTACGCCGTTGATCTGTGCTTAGATATTTTTAACAATTGTTGTTTTTAAATTTGTCATTGTATATAATAAATAAATTGTAAAATACATACATTATTATTTCTCTTCGCTCACCACAAATATAAATCAACATTGAAAAGAGTCTCACTGTTTTTATCTGTGTATGTCTAGCATGTCTGTCTGTGGGCTCTGTGGCATCGTAGCTCATAAACGGATGAACCAATTTAACCTTTTCCACGCCATGTGTCGTCCCGTCCAAATCAATATATGTATGAAAACGGGACGGGACGCTACGATGTTGCCACTTTTTAATTTCTACATGTTTCTGACGCACTTTACGTTCCACGGGTAGAAGTCAGCTTGAAGGCTTCCTTCTAATAAATGCATTACGTTTAATACGAGTATCTACTACAGCCTCTATTTCTAAGAAGCCAGTTTAATATAAAAGGTACGTATTTCTCAAAAGGATTTAATCTTCATAAGAGACGGATATCCTATACTAGACAGAGTCTGTAGTTGAAGGAAGACACGTAAGGTTGTGGTCTTTGCTCTAGCGTAGATAGAAGCGGCTGTTTTTTTAAATATTTCTAGCTACAAATTTAAAGAGAGATGTCATATACTACAGACTAGTGGTTCTGTGATCTGTAACCCCGCGATATGGTACTGGTATTGGCATAAGTCTTACTAACCTCTTTCTCAGTTCTTTAGAACCTTTGTACCAATTCCCGCCATTTTGAAAATTTCCAAAAACTGAATAGACGAAAAAAAATCATGTAATTAAAACACTTGCTTATAAAATTTCACAAGAATTGGTTGATAAAGGCGACCTGTAGAGGAGAACAAATGGTCAGAGACATGAAAGCATTTTTGGCCAAGCTGAAACGGAGCCTCTTCGCTCACTCAAAACGATGATGGAGTGAGGATGAAAAACATGGATCAAAATATTTATTCCGAAAAATAAACGATTTGATTCGTAATTACAATTGTATATTTCTAACATACTTTAAGAGTCATATGATAAGCAATTAGCCGGCCATATATGTCCTCCTAGCCTAGTTGGTAGTGACCCTGCCTACGAAACAGGTCCCGGGTTCGAATCCTGGTCAGAGCAAACAAGTCCTGCACAATTATTTGACACGTCTTGTGGCTCTATACACGGTGAAATATTAGTGGTGGTTTTCCCACAACGAAATGATTTTGCCATGGATGTACTATCGCGTTCAGAATTACATGCGCAATTTATGAATGAATTCATTCATAAATTGCCCATGCACTTTTGAACGCGTGTGTACAATCGATGTGTAATCTTTTTTTATTAATACCTATTTAAACTTTCACGATTTTCACACATTATGCATTTACTAAAACGGGGCTTAATCGTGTATAGATTTTGAAAACAAACCTCCGACGTTTCAAGGGCGACGTTGCCCCCGTGGTCGTCGGAGGTTTGTTTTCAAAATCTATACACGATTAAGCCCCGTTTTTTTATTAATGTTAAGAAATGCCAGATATATAAAAACAGACACATTCAATTTAATAATACATTGTTATTATATATTTATTTTATTGTATTTTGCTATGGGGTGGAGCCACTAAAACAAATTTTTTACAACTAGAAAGAGCTCAAAGAGCACTGCTAAAGGTCATGTACTTTAAGCCTCATAGGTTTCCAACCGGAGAACTTTATGATCTATGCGGCCTTCTATCAGTTAGAAAATTGTATGTTTTAAATGCTGTGTTAAGACAACATAAATCCACACCGTATTATCCTATCTCTCAAACAACTAGAAGAAAAAAAACGAAAGTAATCCCTATGCCACAATCAAAGACGTCCTATGCTAGAAGACAATACGGTGCTCAATCTGCTAACTTGTATAATCTTATAAATAAAGAAATTGAAATATATCCCTACACATATAGAGAATGTAAAATAAAAATAATAAACTGGATTAAAAAGAAAACCTACCTTGAAATAGAAAATCTACTGAAAAAATGAATATTGTATTGATCATATGTAAGTGTTCTCTATTTCACACACACACACATACACACACACACACACACACACACACACACACACTTTCACACGAAGTGGCCTTTTGAAATCGTTATCCTTAAATCTGTAATATATGTTAATCATCTGACCTGTTTCTCATAGGTCATATGTTATATTAGTCTAAGTTTGTTTATCAATAAGTACCTCTTAGAAAGTTTATATAAGTAAGTTAATCACTAAGGAAGAGCGGTGTTCCTTAACACAGGTATTTTCATACTTAAAAAAGGGACACCAACCTGTACTATGTTTAATTTGTTTGCTACTGAATAAATCATTTTTCATTTTCATTTTCATTTTTCTATATATTTATATACGTATATATGTCTATTGATGGATCTAATGATTCCTTTTATTCAGCTTGTGACTTATCGACTTCATTTCATTCGGCTGATGAACTGGATGAGACGTATACTCTGGGTTCGTTGATGAGGAGTGAATTCCAGAGACATCCGAATCTTTTTAACGTCTGCCATATCAACGCTCAAAGCATATGTAGCCATTTCAATGATTTCTTAGACACATTTTCTTCCTGTGATATCCATGCTATTCTCGTTTGCGAAAGTTGGCTTAAACCCGAAATTTAAATTCACACTTTGCTAAAACTACTTCTCTTAACTCTATTGTAAAATTTAAAACATTATCTCTAATTGCTTCTCTCTCTTCTCCAGATATTGTTCCTTTTACATTTAGCCCCGTATCCCACGAGGAAATCCATAAAATCATTATGTCCATTAAGTCTCAGGCAGTTGGCCATGACAACGTGAGCCGAGTTATGGTTATCCACATCCTTGATCATGTTCTGCCTGTGGTGTCGCATATTATTAATACTTCTTTGCTCACTGGGGTTTTTCCATGATGCTGGCGTAAGGCCTTTGTCATTCCTCTTGCTAAAGTTGATAACCCTAGTTCTCTCAATCATTTTCGGCCTATATCTATACTTCCCTTTCTCTCTAAAATCCTTGAGGCTGCGGCCCACAGACAAATCTCGCAATTTGTTCACCGGCATAATCTCCTGTCACCCTTTCAATCTGGTTTCCGTTCCGGTCATAGCACCACCACCGCACTACTTAAAGTTACAGAAGACATTCGGCTGGGGATGGAAGCATCCAAAATCACGGTGATGGTGCTTATAGACTTTTCAAATGCCTTCAATGTGGTTGACCATGACCTACTTCTCGCTACTCTGACTCATTTGCGGGTTTCCTTAAAGGCAACAGAGTGGTTTTCGTCGTATCTGTCCGATCGTGTTCAGGCTGTCCGTGCCAGTCGATCACTATCCGACTGGTGTGAGCTGAATGATGGTGTTCCTCAAGGTGGCATACTTTCACCTCTTCTGTTTTCTGTGTTCATCAACTTGATTACCGCCAACATTCGTAGCTCTTACCATTTGTATGCAGACGATTTGCAGCTATACGTTTATGTGGATGTGAATGACATCAACACCGCCATCAAGATGTTAAATGCAGATCTGGATCACATCGCCGAATGGTCCAGTTGTTTTGGTGTATGTGTTAATCCAGCCAAGTGTCAAGCCATAATTATGGGAAGCCAGTGGCACGTCACTAAGCTTAGCACAGTCTCGATTGAGCCAATCGTTTATGATGGGGATGTTTGTTTGTTTGTAAGCACTTTATTGTACACAAATATAGTAAAAATAAACATTTTGATAAGAACAAAGGTACAAAGGCGAGCTTATCCCTATAAGGGATCTCTTCCAGCTAACCTTTGAGTAATTGAGAGGAGAATCTTCGAGTTCTAGGTTAGATTCTTATAGGTTCTAGATGTTATTCCTTTACTTAACAAAGTTAGAAACCTGGGGTTTTTTTTTATTCTCACCTTTCCTGGAATGTCCACTTGGCAGACATAAGTCGAAAGGTCTCTGGAACACTGAGAACCCTTTATAAATTTAAAAACTTTCTTCCAGTAAGTACAAAAAAAATGTTAGTCCAGGCTCTGGTCCTGCCAATTATTGATTATGGTGATGTGTGCACGACTAATGTCACTCAAGAGAGTCTTAATAAACTCGAACGTCTGCTCAACAATGGCATAAGATTCATCTTCGGGCTCCGGAAATACGATCACGTTTCCTTTTACCGGCGTCAACTTAACTGGCTTTCCATCCGTCGCCGGAGAGTCCTCAGGATTCTAAGCACTCTTTTTTCTATTCTATTCGAACCTTCTACTCCTGGATACCTAAAAAGTATGTTCGTGTTTGAAACCCCTCGGCCAGGTTGTGAGCTGCGTACCTCCCGTATTCTCAAACTTAAGATTCCTGCTCACCGTACTGGTTTTATGGGTAATTCCTACGCCATCCAGGCAAGTCGTCATTGGAATTCGCTTCCTATTTATATAAGACAAGCCTCAAGTAAGAGTGCGTTTAAGCGGATGCTGCGTAAGCACCTGCTGAAAGAAGAGTTACCATAGTGTCCATCATTATTGTATAGTGTGCATGTTGGAAATATGTAGTAGTATATTATATTATTTTATCTATGTATTATATATAATAATATATATAATGTTCTTCAGTTTGCTTTGCAATTATTTCGATATAAGTAATATTTTTTTTATTCACGGTAATCAATATTTTTCTTGTTTGTGAACATGACGACATACTTGTCTTCTATCTTTTAAAAGCGAAACCGAAGAAGACTTATTCACGTAAAACCGTTAAATCCACAAAATGTACGGCGCGGGTGATAGATGTGTTATTTGGCTAGAAACAAATGGTAATAGGTAGCAACTGGTCCTGACCCATTTTAAACGACTAAAAAAACATATATAAGTATATAAAAATCTTACAAGAAACTTGTTTGTAACATGTGTGTACATATTTGTGACGATTAGCGTGTAACGATATTTTGTTGGATGTTGTTGCCTACATAATACTAGACTCACGATATGATACCCGTTACGCTAAGAAAGTCAGCTATTATAAATTATTTCCCAAATAATCAAAATTTCCATACAAGCTGTCAGTTCAATGGACTGGATTATAAATATTTACGTGCTGGTTTTAAAGCGAAAAAGGGGTTCTACTCGTAGATAGATAGAATACTCTTTATTGCACACCTCAAGATACAAGAAAATTATAACTAACAAAAAAATTAATACAACCAGTCGACTTAAGGCCGTCCCCTATCCCAATGACCTCGGCGATTTGAGCTTTCTTCCCCTACCGCTTCCTTTCCTCACCGGTTATACAATACGTCAATAAGCATAAGTCGTCACCTAGGAAGAGCTGCTTGTACTAGGACGCAACCCTATAAACTGCTAGTGCCATCTTACACGACTGGTCCCCGTCGCCCGCGCAGGCATCTCGAGCCGGCGTTTTCGGAAAAATGCGTGTAATAGCTTTTTTCTCGAAAAGTACAAAACCTATTCAAAAATCAGTAGATGCGTTTAATGTAAACATAAATATATACTGCTTGTCTTAGTGTCTTGTACTTACGACGCATAATAAGGGAGTAGATACATATTTAAGGTAGAAAAAAGGGTTTACGGTTATTTTTTTTTCTCTTGATGTATTATGTTTTTTGACAATTTAGTAGAACCAAATGTAGACCAAATACCTAGCTACATTATATTTTTTCAAGCATTGTGCTTGGAGCTGAACAAAGCCTATTCACTTTAAAAACAGTGAAATATGCCGGGTAGCCCCTTAAGATTGTATATATATTTGTTTTTGTCAGCTCCCGATATTTCGGCACTGTTACAAGCACTGTTACATTTGTACTAAGTTTTATTTAATATGCTTTTGTGTTTGCTTGTTTATTCGTCCGCACGAGCAACAATCACTTTTTGACGAGCTGAAGCTAAATTGTAATTCTCAGTTACACTAAAATCACACCGTGACAAGGAAAACGAATGTAAAAACCGTAGGTACAATAAAGATTCTCAAAGACAATTAATTTTGTTAAGCACTCTGCCAAAATCGACTTATTCTTCCCAAAAAACGATATTACCCCTCCGGGATCTTTCAGAGCCAATTGAGTAAAGAATGAGACGGTTTTTCATAGGGATGTGGAATTTCTAAAACCAAATATCGATATAAAAACAATTAATATCGGTGACCGAAGAGCTGGTGGCTTCCTCGCACAACGTATCAGCATTGCGATACGAGTGCAACGAGGAAATGCCGCCAGCATCCTAGGTATAATGCCTCAAGGACGTATTTTAGATTTAAGGTAGGTAGAGGTAGGTAGTTAGGTAAGTTACGCTTACTGTATATATTTCAAATAACTATTTCAGATATAACTAACAACATATATACAGTAAGTTACAAGCTTAGATCTAAAATAGGCCCTGTAGGCATTGAACCGAAGATGCTGGCGGTATTTCCTAGTTGTGTCGCAATATTCGCAACGCTGATACGTTGTGCGAGGAAGCCACGAACTCTTCAGTCACCAGCGTGCGTAGCCAAGATGCCAATCGCTCACGCTTAGTAATGTATCGTAGCTACCTCTCTCTATCACTCTTTCTTATTAGCGTGACAAAGACAGTTGCATTTCGTTAGCGAGTGAGCATGAGCGGTTGGCTTCTTGGCTACGCACCCTGTAACATAAACCAGACGTTTCGGTTTCGAAAAAACTTGTGAGCTGGGACCCCAAATGGTACCCAGGCTCTTATATTACAGATAAAATATAGATTTTAAGTTACGAGTAACATGGCCATTTACATATTACCATTTGCGTTGTACTTTGCGAGTTAAAGGATGACTCACACTAGAACGGGGAAAAATATTTTCTAGAGTGACGTAACCGTGCGCGTAGAGATTTTTTGTTATCCAGTTTTTACTTTACACTTACCTACTATTTAAGTGATATTTTTTAAGCTATCTGACAAATCAATTGATCAGTATTATTTAATTTGCAAAATTCGCTATAATTTTTATTTTATAGGAAAAACTTTTTGTATTTTTTAAAATACCTGTTCACTTTTTCTTTTAATTTTTCTTTAATAAAGTAAAAAGTTAATTTCTAAAGTAAGTTCCTCGTTCTCAAATTACTCGAAAATAATATCAAACTTGATATTGTAGTTAAAACTAGGCCGAAATAAAGCATAGACCGATCCTCGGGAGATGACCCTCCTTTCTGGGGGGTAGCCAAAGGTTGATCAGCTTAGTTTGACCTGACAACCAATCGTGCCAAGCGGCGACGCCTGAAACAAAAGTGCAGACTCACTGCCCTTCCCCTACTTTTACGTCAGTGTAATATTTTAGGATTTTCAAAAGAATTTTTCTATAAAGTGTACAATATAATGACGAAATGTGGGGAAAAGGAATATTCGCATTCGCTTTCGCGAATATTCCAAAACCGACATTGGTTGACATCGCTAGTACCTACATATATCTGCCTAGGTTAGACAACAACACGGAATCTATAGATTGGCCATGCCCCTGAATTATCCACGGATTCTGCTACACGGCTATTGTTCACGTATACCAACGACAATAATAAATTACCATACAGTTTAGACTATGGGAACCCATGATAGCAAGTAATCTATCGAATTCAAGGTTAAAGGAGATGACAGGCCAAAACCACAAAAGTAACTAGAACTTACAGTATTTGGACTGTTCTCTTTTTACCGACAGTAAAGGATGACTCGCACTAGCATGGGACGGGACGTGACGGGGCGGGACGGGAAAATCTGTCAATGTCTTATAGAAAGAATCACGTGATAGCTCGGAGCCCTTCCGTATATTATCCTTCACTGAAAAGCGATTGATGAATACCAAATGATGCTTCGTACACATTTTCCATTTTCATTTTTAGGATTTGAACCCGAGACCTTCGGATTTAATGTATCGCGTCATCACCAACGCTCTTCAAAATGATAGATTATGATGAGAAAATCTACCTTTGCAGCCAACGTCGTGTTGTGTTTGACCCAACCATTTTCGTTCAATTATAAAATCTCAGTCAAGGTACTGCATCAACATGTACTGCGACGAACTTCAAAGAAAACACGCGGCACAAAACACGGCGGTTGGTGAATTTATGACAGCACTAAATCGCGCTCGAAGATGCTAAATCAATTTATAAATATAGGCAGTCTTGCGGAATTCAATGTTTAGGCCGAATTCTTTTGCTTATAGATAGCGTTTTATCTTTTAATGCTTAGGAATAAAATAAAATTGAAAGAACCCACGGTCTACCGACTGAGTTACTGAGACTTATCTATTGGCGGGGAAACTTTTCAATACAGTTGCTCAAAAAGCGATTGAGATCAAAAAACATCCCAATTTTTTATTTTTTTTCGCATCTGTATTGAAAAACGTCGTTCAATACACGTGCGGATATGTCATTTTTCACTCGTCCCGAGTATTGCTCTCCTACGGCTCGTGGCAAGATACCTCGGGACTCGTGAAGTAGTGAATGACATGCTTTCCGCACTAGCATCGAAATGTAACTATTATTTACCTAACTCTTTCTACAACTTCTGACACATTCTGTCCCTGATGTTTTTCGCAAATAAACATTCCGACAGATGTCAGCCAATAAAGCTACTTTTCTCCCTTCCAAACTTTGCCTTTTCGTGACAAAACTCTGGAATTCTTAATATAACTAAATTTGAGCCTTCACAGCATTAGAATAGAGTTGGGAATGGCAAGTTATTACCCTGGAGAACACTACACGAATATTACTCCCAAATCGCCCATTTGGATATGGTAAAGAAGGGCGTAACTGACATGTTTATTATACGAGAGAAAGTCGTTTTTGGCAAGACTGCAAGACATTTCCGCTCGCTTGTAGCTAGGGTTGTCAAGACATTTTCGGTCGCGAATAGAAGCTATTTTCTAAATAGGTACCTAAATGAAATTACATTCGCATTTAAGGGCATTTTGTCACAATGAATTTATTAGAAAAAGACAGGATGTGTCTACAGGAAAGACGTGGAATTAATGCTGTGCATTACCCAAATATTCTATTTGCCCAATCAAGGGATGGCTATAATTTTCGATGGACTTGTTTGTATGTATGTCTGTTAATGCAGTGTGTTAGGTCCTACTTAGCGGTAAAACGATTATCGTCATCTCAGTCGAGTAAACTTTTTTTTTATGTCTTTACATATAGATTAGCCAATGGCAGGTGTTAAAAAGTTACGGAAACCTATAGAATATATGTATGTTTTAAGGGAAGTCGAGTAAACTTTATCACGATATAAGACGACTAAACTAAATTTAAAGACTGTCTAAATGAGCTTTTTTTTAGTAAAAGGTCACTGTCGATTGTTGATAACTTTCATTTCTAAAATATCCTTTATGGTATTTGCGTCTTATAGGCTTGCGACAAAGTGGTAAGTACCTTAAATTTAAACGGTTAAAACTCGCTTAGTTTTATCACAATAAGCGTGACATGTTTCGACATCACGTCATCGTCGGACTGAGTGGTGTTGTCTCCTCCGCGGCTCGAGCATCACCACACCATCAAAGAAAAAGTGGTACCTATTACTAAAAACGCTTACACATGTTGTCTCCTCTAACAGACACAAATATCAACATGAATGATAGAGATAAAAGAAGATTAACGGCAGTTCAATGCCATAAATATTTTTACAGTACACATGGTGCTACTTTACCGCCCTAGGGCGGTAATGAGCACTTTACGTGCCTGCTTCGAATATTCAAAGGGCCATATGAACTGTAAAATGTCGTACGATACACGAGCGAAGAAGTACCTAATTCGCAACTCGTGTCGATTTATGAATTACCTACGATTTACGAATTTATCGCCACTCGTTGCAAATTCCCTCTTTCGTCCTTGTATGGTATCGTTACGTACTGTACTCATGTTTACTGGCATGCTAACTAGATGTTGCTGATAGTGAAAACACCCATTTTAAATAGGGACATAAAATATAATTGTTCTTCTTGTAAGAGTTATTTAAAGAATGACATATGTAATAAAATTTGTCAATATATTTGAATTTAGATTTGAAACGGACAAATAAATATAGAAATCCATGTAGGTTGAATCGTAGACCACTCATTTTTGGCAACCCTAGCGCGCACTTAACTATTGCATAACGCGAAGCTTTATGCTTAAGTAGGGCGCTGCAAGTGGTACACAAAGGAGCCGTTTAAAAGGCCATCACAGTAGCCGACTTACTTATATATCGGTGTCTCCTGTAGGCTGTACTAGGAGCAATAGATTTAATCGGCGGTAGTGCTCTTCAATCCTAAAAACTCTTAAAAATTATGTCCCCTGTATGGTTTAAATTTTTCATACCCACTATTTTTTTATGTACATTAACATCAGCCTAATTTGCCTGCCATATACGAGCAATAACCCAGGAAATATACGGGTTTGACAGATATTACATTTTAATAGCCTGATTTTCTCAAAATTTCTTCCGGAAGTAGGTAAAAAGTAAAAAAATAAAACTTAAGAAAGTTGATTTTTGAAAATTACGTTACTAAATATTTTTCTTGTCTGTGAACATGACGACATACTTGTCGTCTATGTGTTAAAAGCAAAACCAAAGAAAACTTAATCACGTAAAAAGGTTAAACTTACATAATGTACGGCGCGGGTGATAGATGTATTTTGCTAGAAACAAATGGTAATAAGTAAAAACTGGTCCTGACCCATTTTAAACAACTAAAAAAACATAAATACAGAAAAAACTTAAAAGAAAAATGATTGAAACATGTGTGTATATTTGTGACGATATTTTGTTGGATTTGGGTGCCTACATGATACTAGAGACTCACAAATTATCCGTTACGCTAAAAAAATCAGCTATTATCAATGCTGCCAGTTCAATGACTGGATTACAATCCATGAGATCTTCATACACATGGCGTCCGCCAGAAAATTTATGGCCAGCAATTGACGTATCTTGTCATAGTTAAAACGTGACAAAATTAGCAGTACATTGCGTTTTAGTTTAAAGTGTAATAAATTATGAAAACGCACGCTATTTTTAAAAGTAGCTGAGCAAACGTTGTACTGAAAACGTGAGTACTTACGTACCTACGATTAAATTTATTGCTCTTATTACATGAAGCACCAGGTATACTACATAAGTACCTACATAAGTACATATACAAGTGTAGATACAAGTTGGTGGTATCTAACGGTTCTTACAATTTTATGTTGATATTGGAACATCCCCTTTTGTCAAAGTAGTAATTCGAATAAGGATATATGCCGATTACCGACGTTATACCATAAATAGTGATGTACCACAAACGATTTTAATCAAAAAGATTTGGGGCTAAGGTAAGGACTAAGGACATGTTTATGGATATAGAGAGAAAATATCTGTATCATAATCCCTTACACCGAAAATAAATTACGTAATAATAGCACCATTTAGCATCGTTCTAGCTATATAATATTTAAAAACACGACATAGGCAAATCCACCTTGATTGTTCAACCAAGCAAGTTGAATTTGCTAATGTATAAACCTGAGTATCCACTAGAGGAAAACTCGAAGAAATACAAAATAGCCTCGAACCTCACTAAAGATCACCAAGGTAAAGGGGAGTTTAAAAATGGCGAAAAACAACTTCACGTGATTTGTGCACGAGCCCTAAGGCAAGACATCGTTACATTGATTACGTAGATTGGAGAATGGATTGAGTCACGCGATCCAAGGAAGACTAAAGTAATGTATCGTTTCCGACAGCAAGTACCTATTGAGATAGGTACCAGAAGTATTCATGCCAGGCATCTTACAACGCCGAAGAACTTCAGTGTTGGGGACGCGACCTTTGCCATTTTATATGCAGAACACCAGCATCCGGCCCAAACTCCAAGGAACCACGGACACCCCATCGGGTCTCTTGCCATCTTCCCTGAAAATGCCAGTCGGCTCAAGGAGAGGCACGTTGATGGTGGTCATTTCTTTGACAACCACGAACGTTGTTATAGCAAGATTAGTTGCCGCGTAACATTACAATCGTCCATTATACGTTCGTCGTAAAACATGCCAGTAAAACGCATTCGCCATTAATACGGAAGAGTGCGTTTTACGGTAGCAATGACCTTCATAAATAAGGCATTTTGTGGACATTGTTTACCTTGATGGAGGAATTTGTATCACATATGGATTATTTTGACACATGACGCAGAAAGAGAATTACCGGAGGCCTTTGAAATGTGGTGTTGGCGTAGAATGGAAACAATTAGTAGCGTGGAAAAAGTTACAAAAGAAGAGGTCTTGAAAAGAGTAACGGAAAGCAGGAGAATACTGGAAACTATAGAAAATCGAGGACGAATGATCGGACACCGTGTACGACATGACTCTTTCATTACCAACATAATAGAGGAAAGCGAGGAAGGGGAAGACCAAGGATAAGCTACATCAAACAAATAAAAGATAAGGCACAAGTCATGTCGTATAAGGAGGTCAAAGGGGCAGCTTTGAATAGAAGTACTTGGAGAGAGCTACATACTGCATCAGCTACACCGACAAGGGTTGACTCTTAAATTTATGATGACGGATTAATTTACGCTTGATAGAAAATTGTTCTTTAAGATTTAACGGCCTCCTAGCCCAGTTGGTAGTGACCCTGCCTAAGAAGCAGGAGGTCGCCGGTTAGAATCCTGGTCGGGGCATTTATTTGTGAGTTCTGGATGTTTTCTTTACAGACATTTAAGTATTTATTGCCGACGATATTTCAATTGTTGTGACTTCATGTAAAAGCGTCAGTATTAAAGATCATGAAGAAAAAATTAATGAAATGTTGAATTCCACTATTGAATGGCTTTACAGACATAATCTGCAGATTAATGTAGAAAAAACGAACTATGTACAATTTAAAACAAAACTTAGTGAAAGTCACGAATTGAATATAAACTACCAAAATAATCCCATTAATGAAATGGATAATGTAACTTTTCTAGGTTTAAAACTAGACAAATATCTTGATTGGAGTGAACAAATCGAACATGTTTGTTCGAAAGTAAACAGATTTGTATATGTTTTACGCAGACTAAGACGTACATCTGGCCTACAAGCCGCTTTAGCCGCTTATTATGGATATATTGGATCTAATTTAAGGTATGCACTAATTCTTTGGGGGGGCTGCTCGGACTTTGACAGAGCATTTATTTCACAAAAAAAAATGTATCCGAGCAGTTTCTAATTCACACCTCTTTGCCCCATGTAGGCAACTGTTTACACGGCTAAAGATTCTGACATTTCCGAGTTTGTATTTTTTTGAATCATGTGTTTTTAAATAATATTTAAAACGGGTCACTCACGTAATTTAGTCGTAGTTCGAGTCTCACGAGAGTTTTATAGTTAAAATTGCTAATCATGTGTTTTTGTTAGAAGTCATATGGATTTGTTTACTACGGCTCAAGCCGTTTTTCCACGGGGCACAAGAAACGAAGGTCGTCTTGTACATAATAACATTCCCAGGACTGCATTGTATGAGAAACAGTGTTTTGCAATGTGCATTAAGATGTATAACATTTTACCAACAAGCATGAAAGAGCTTCCTATTAACAAATTTAAACGTAGTCTTGTAAATTATTTATTAGATAAAAATTATTATTGCCTCAAAGATTTTCTTACCGAAAATTCGTAAGTGCTGAACAGTTCGTAGGTAAACTTTATAATAATAATTAGAATTGTATACATTTTTTGCATGCTAGTATTATATACATATAGCAGAATAAGCCACAAATTGTCTCAATTTCACCTGTTGACATAATGCCTGTACGTACTTATTCTATGCAAATAAAGTTATCTTATCTTATCTTATCTTATCTTATATGTATATAGTAACTGTACCCCTCATGGAACAATTAAAAGCGAATTCGGAGTATTTTTGATATTTCTCTGATACCTGTAAAAGTTGTATTGTTAAATGAGTGAAAAGTTGAAAGTCTCACTCCTCCAATGTTATAACGTCGCTGATTTTATACCCCTAAACAGAGCGATTTCAAGTGGAGTTTAAGACAAAAAACAGTAGAAATATATATATACACTATTTATTATTTTTGGATAGAGTATTAAATAAAGTTTATAACTGCATATTCATTTATGTAAAAAAAGTTACTGTTTACCCAGAAAACTTGGCTAATGTTCGTGTATTTCTACAAAAAGTTACCAAATTTTAAAAATTCTTACTTAATAATTTTGTGTGAAAATGTGTAAAAGTGTTTCATTTATTCCGTAGAAGACTATATACTGAACAAATGTTTTAGTAACTATGAAAACTCATGGCAAAAAGTTGAGCTGAATCCGACAAATTTATATACCTACCGGGCTCTTAAGAGGGGGCAGAGTGTTTTCAACGTAAACGACAGTTACGGTTAAGACTGTGGCGTCCTCAATTATTTGCAAAGACATACAAGATGCATGTAATTATTATCTCAAAGAGTGTGTCTACCATATTCGTGTATTTATAATCTACAATAATGTACAGTTTAGTAAATATGTCTACGCAAAGACGCAGCAAAATTGAGAAAAACGCGTGTCAGCGTTTATGCCAAAGTGAATGAAAAATCATTTGCTTTATTTTTAAAAACTAACTCTATCCAATCTCAAATATACAAGCTACTGAATTCGTATAGTCTTATTACATAATACTGGTTCATTAATTAATTATGATTTTTTTAAAACGTCCTAAAAATCCGCCATACAAAATTACTATGGAATCTGATCGTTGAAATATAACAAGTGAGCAACACCCGAAATAGTCAGTCGGCCCCGAATGTTCGAAGCGACACCACATCTCTCTGCGGAGCGTCTACATCTTGAAATAAATCGATGTTCATTGTGTACGTATACTGCGTTATAGGTAGCAAAACGGTATAAGAATTTTTTTACCATTTTTTGTGTTTCCAAAGGAAATAGGCAATAGCAACCAGTTCAAAATGAATGACATACAGAGTTAGTTTCGTTTATACCTCATTGTATATAGTGTCACTTGGACCGTAGAAGATGTCCAAGGTCTGATGACGGAGTAGAAAGGTGGCCACCGGAACTCAGGAAGTAGTTGATGTAATACCCCCGTGTTTGGACTCATTTGTATTGTTTTGGCGGGCACTTGGACCGTGACTGGTGTCCAAGGTCTGATGATGAAGCAGAAAGATGACCACCGGAACTCAGGAAGTAGTTGATGTAATACCCCCGTGTTTGGGCTCGTTAGGTTTGTTCTGGTGAGCACTTGGACCGTGAGTGGTGTCCAAGGTCTGATGATGGAGCAGAAAGATGACCACCGGAACTCAGGAAGTAGTTGATGTAATACCCCCGTGTTTGGGCTCGTTAGGTTTGTTCTGGTGAGCACTTGGACCGTGAGTGGTGTCCAAGGTCTGATGATGGAGCAGAAATATGACCACCGGAACTCAGGAAGTAGTTGATGTAATACCCCCGTGTTTGGACTCATTTGTATTGTTTTGGCGGGCACTTGGACCGTGACTGGTGTCCAAGGTCTGATGATGAAGCAGAAAGATGACCACCGGAACTCAGGAAGTAGTTGATGTAATACCCCCGTGTTTGGGCTCGTTAGGTTTGTGCTGGTGAGCACTTGGAACGTGAGTGGTGTCCAAGGTCTGATGATGGAGCAGAAAGATGACCACCGGAACTCAGGAAGTAGTTTATGTAATACCCCCGTGTTTGGGCTCGTTAGGTTTGTTCTGGTGAGCACTTGGACCGTGAGTGGTGTCCAAGGTCTGATGATGGAGCAGAAATATGACCACCGGAACTCAGGAAGTAGTTGATGTAATACCCCCGTGTTTGGACTCATTTGTATTGTTTTGGCGGGCACTTGGACCGTGACTGGTGTCCAAGGTCTGATGATGGAGCAGTAAAGTGTCAACTGGTACTCAGGAACCAGTTGATAGAATACCTTCGTGTTTAGACTCGTTAGTTTTGATTCGACGAGCACTTGGGCCATGCATGGTTTCCAAGGTCTGATGATGGAGCAGATATTTACAAATATATTAAAAAATTATAAATTATATTTATTACATTAATATTTATAAATTTTGTAAGGTTGACTCCGATTTGGATAAAAATCGATATCTGAGGATCCGGCGGGGTGATTAACATGAATCTTGAGTCAAATTTGTTAAATATTGTTTAAACCGACGCCATCTTGGATTTTGTAAGATAAACTCCGATTTGGATAAAAATCGATATCTGACAATCCGGCGGGGTCCTTACCATGAATCCAGAATCAAAATCGTAAAATACTGTAAAAAGCGACGCCATCTTGGATTTTGTGCGATAAACTCCGATTTGGATAAAAATTGATATCTGAGGATCCAGTGGGGACCATGACATGAATCTAGGATCAATATTGTAAAATATTGTAAAAACCGACGCCATCTTGGATTTTGTAAAATCAACTCCGATTTGGATAAAAATCGATATCTGACAATCCGGCGGGGTCCTTACCATGAATCCAGAATCAAAATCGTAAAATACTGTAAAAAGCGACGCCATCTTGGATTTTGTGCGATAAACTCCGATTTGGATAAAAATTGATATCTGAGGATCCAGTGGGGACCATGACATGAATCTAGGATCAATATTGTAAAATATTGTAAAAACCGACGCCATCTTGGATTTTGTAAAATCAACTCCGATTTGGATAAAAATCGATATCTGACTATCCGGCGGGGTCCTTAACATGAATCTAGAATCAAAATCGTCAAATATTGTAAAAAGCGACGCCATCTTGGATTTTGTGAGATTAGCTCCGATTTGGATAAAAATCGATATCTGAAAATCCAGCGGGGTGATTAACATGAATCCAGAGTCAAAATTGTAAAATATTGTTAAAACCGACGCCATCTTGGATTTTGTAAGATCAACTCCGATTTGGATAAAAATTGATATCTGACGATCCGGCGGGGTCCTTAACATGAATCCAGAATCAAAATCGTAAAATATTGTAAAAAGTGACGCCATCTTGGATTTTGTGAGCTTAACTCCGATTTGGATAAAAATCGATATCTGAAAATCCAGCGGGGTGATTAACATGAATCCAGAGTCAAAATTGTAAAATATTGTTAAAACCGACGCCATCTTGGATTTTGTAAAATCAACTCCGATTTGGATAAAAATCGATATCTGACTATCCGGCGGGGTCCTTAACATGAATCCAGAGTCAAAATTGTAAAATATTGTTAAAACGGACGCCATCTTGGATTTTGTAAGATCAACTCCGATTTGGATAAAAATCGATATCTGAAGATCCAGTGGGGACCATAATATGAATCTAGGATCAATATTGTAAAATATTGTAAAAACCGACGCCATCTTGGATTTTGTAAAATCAACTCCGATTTGGATAAAAATCGATATCTGACTATCCGGCGGGGTCCTTAACATGAATCCAGAATCAAAATCGTCAAATATTGTAAAAAGCGACGCCATCTTGGATTTTGTGAGATTAGCTCCGATTTGGATAAAAATCGATATCTGAGGATCCGGCGGGGTGATTAACATGAATCTTGAGTCAAAATTGTAAAATATTGTTAAAACCGACGCCATCTTGGATTTTGTGAGATTAACTCCGATTTGGATAAAAATCGATATCTGACGATCCGGCGGGGTCCTTACCATGAATCCAGAATCACAATCGTAAAATATTGTAAAAAGCGACGCCATCTTGGATTTTGTAAAATTAACTCCGATTTGGATAACAATCGATATCTGACTATCCGGCGGGGTCCTTAACATGAATCCAGAATCAAAATCGTCAAATATTGTAAAAAGCGACGCCATCTTGGATTTTGTGAGATTAGCTCAGATTTGGAAAAAAATCGATATCTGAGGATCCGGCGGGGTGATTGACATGAATCTTGAGTCAAAATTGTAAAATATTGTTAAAACCGACGCCATCTTGGATTTTGTAAGATCAACTCTGATTTTGATAAAAATCGATATATGACGATCCGGCGGGGTCCTTAACATGAATCCAGAATCAAAATCGTAAAATATTGTCAAAAGCGACGCCATCTTGGATTTTTTGAGATTAACTGCGATTTGGATAAAAATCGATATCTGAGGAGCCGGCAGGGTGACTAACATGAATCTTAAGTCAAAATTGGAAAATATGGTAAGAATAGACGCCATATTGGATTTTGTAAAATTAACTCTGATTTGGATAAAAATCGATATCTGACGATCTGGCGGGGTCCATAACATGAATCCATGGTCAAAATTGTTAATTAACGTCAACACTGACGCCATATTAGATTTTGTAAGATAAACTCTGATTTGGATAAAAATCGATATCTCATGATCCGGCGGGGTCCTTAACATGAATCCAGAATCAAAACTGTATAATATTGTAATAAGTGACGCCATCTTTGATTTTGTGAGATTAACTCCGATTTGAATAAAAATCGATATCTGACGATTCAGCGGGGTCCATAACATGAGTCCGAAGTCAAAATTGTTAAATAATGTCAACACCGACGCCAAATTGGATTTTGGAAAATTATCTCTGATTTGGATAAAAATCGATATCTGACGATTTTTATCCAAATCGGAGTTGATATCACAAAATCCAAGATGGCGTCGATTCTTACCATATTTTCCAATTTTGACTCAAGATTCATGTTAATCAGCCCGCCGGCTTCTCAGATATCGATTTTTATCCAAATCGCAGTTAATCTCACAAAATCCAAGATGGCGTCGCTTTTTACAATTTTTTACGATTTTGATTATGGATTCATGTGAAGGACCCCGCCGGATCGTCAGATATCAATTTTTATCCAAATCGGAGTTAATCTCACAAAGTCCAAGATGGCGTCGCTTTTTACAATATTTAACGATTTTGATTCTGGATTCATGTTAAGGACCCCGCCGGATCGTCAGATATAATTTTTATCCAAATCGGAGTTGATCTTACAAAATCCAAGATGGCGTCGGTTTTAACAATATTTTACAATTTTGACTCAAGATTCATGTTAATCAACCCGCCGGATTCTTAGATATCGATTTTTATCCAAATCGCAGTTAATCTCACAAAATCCAAGATGGCGTCGCTTTTTACAATATTTAACGATTTTGATTCTGGATTCATGTTAAGGACCCCGCCGGATCGTCAGATATCGATTTTTATCCAAATCGGAGTTAATCTCACAAAGTCCAAGATGGCGTCGCTTTTTACAATATTTAACGATTTTGATTCTGGATTCATGTTAAGGACCCCGCCGGATCGTCAGATATATTTTTTATCCAAATCGGAGTTGATCTTACAAAATCCAAGATGGCGTCGGTTTTTACATTATTTTACAATTTTGACTCTGGATTCATGTTAATCATTTCGTCGGGTCCTCGGATATCGATTTTTATCCAAATCGGAGTTAAGCTCACAAAATCCAAGATGGCGTCGCTTTTTACAATATTTTACGATTTTGATTCTAGATTCATGTTAAGGACCCCGCCGGATCGTCAGATATCAATTTTTATCCAAATCGGAGTTGATCTTACAAAATCCAAGATGGCGTCGGTTTTAACAATATTTTACAATTTTGACTCAAGATTCGTGTTAATCACCCCGCCGGATCCTCAGATATCGATTTTTATCCAAATCGCAGTTAATCTCACAAAGTCCAAGATGGCGTCGCTTTTTACAATATTTAACGATTTTGATTCTGGATTCATGTTAAGGACCCCGCCGGATCGTCAGATATCAATTTTTATCCAAATCGGAGTTGATCTTACAAAATTCAAGATGGCGTCGGTTTTAACAATATTTTACAATTTTGACTCAAGATTCATGTTAATCACCCCGCCGGATCCTCAGATATCGATTTTTATCCAAATCGGAGCTAATCTCACAAAGTCCAAGATGGCGTCGCTTTTTACAATATTTAACGATTTTGATTCTGGATTCATGTTAAGGACCCCGCCGGATCGTCAGATATCAATTTTTATCCAAATCGGAGTTGATCTTACAAAATCCAAGATGGCGTCGGTTTTAACAATATTTTACAATTTTGACTCAAGATTCATGTTAATCAACCCGCCGGATTCTCAGATATCGATTTTTATCCAAATCGGAGTTAATCGCACAAAATCCAAGATGGCGTCGCTTTTTGCAATATTTTACGATTTTGATTCTGGATTCATGTTAAGGACCCCGCCGGATAGTCAGATATCGATTGTTATCCAAATCGGAGTTAATTTTACAAAATCCAAGATGGCGTCGCTTTTTACAATATTTTACGATTGTGATTCTGGATTCATGGTAAGGACCCCGCCGGATCGTCAGATATCGATTTTTATCCAAATCGGAGTTAATCTCACAAAATCCAAGATGGCGTCGGTTTTAACAATATTTTACAATTTTGACTCAAGATTCATGTTAATCACCCCGCCGGATCCTCAGATATCGATTTTTATCCAAATCGGAGTCAACCTTACAAAATTTATAAATATTGATATAATCAATATTATAAAAGTGACGTTTTCTGGGTAAAGAAAGATACCACATTGTCGCTTATTGATAAGAATGATAAGGCGCTTCTGTCATAAAGAATCACTTGGAAAACCTTATCAACAGGCGACAATGTGGTACTTTTACCAAGAAAACGACACATTTTTTTAACGATTTCATAATATGTGACGTTTTGCGGTGAAAGGTACCTTATGGACGATCGGCGCTTACGCTGATAATAATGCGCTGCAACGCGACGTAAGCGCCGACCGTCCATAAGGTACCTTTAGCCGTAAATAGCCACATATGAAATCATAAAAAATGTGCTTTTATTTAGAAAAAGGCACTTTGCCATTCTGCCGGTTGTCGATAAGGCGCGAATGTCATAAATATTAGTTTAGAAATGAACCTTATCAACAACCGACAGAATGGTACCTTTCTTTAGTACTAAATACAAACACAAATAATAAAATCATTTGGAAAAACCGAACAAATATTAGGTGAATTAATACAATATCTGTATCAAAGGATTATAAAAATGAGGAATTCTAAGATTTCTAAGTTATAACCTTTTAACGCCCGAATAATGACGCGCCGGTGTAGTAGTGTGCGTGCGCGCACGCACACAGATAGCGAGCAGTGCGGGGCCGCTAAATGCCTATTTCGTGTCCGCGGCAAACACTCTGCCCCCTCTTAAAGAAAAAGCAGACCAAATCAACTCCGGCTTGCGCAAACAACATGACGCTTCGCTACTGCCAAGTACCTACATTACTACATAAGTATGTAAAGGAAAAGTAAGTTTAGTTGTAAATAAACTCAAACTGAATTCCCAGTTGCAACTTGCTTTTCAAAGGTGCTATTTAGTATTCCGTGTCGTGCAATAATTGCATTTTCTCAACAAGTTCGTTTTCAATAGCAAATGCATTGGCTCAAAAAGTTACGTTCATTTACATAAAATTTGACGTAAGTGTCGTAAAATGGGCTGAGTTGGGACTAGGGTGTGCAAATCGGTTTTTATTTGTATAAATTTTCGGTTAATAACCGGTTATTATCCGGTTTTTTCATACAATAAAAAACCGGTTTGCACACTCTAGTTGAGACGAATACGTTCAAACCGCGCGATAAAAGTTGATATTTATATGTGGCGCCGTAATTTATACACTTATTTAAAAAGTGTTCTAGTTGTAGGAATAGTTAAATTCTAATGACAATTTACCATCTAATTTCGTTGATTTTACGATTAACTCAAAATAGTACGAAATTCCATTTCACCCCATTAATTGTTGGAAGGTAGAAGGTGTAGGAACTGAGTGAAATGAGACAATTTGACACAAAATAGGGATGATGACTAGGTTGAAAAACTATCATTCTAATTAGTCCGCCAGAAAGATTATCAAAAATTATTAGACACGTGTTTTTTCCTTTTTCAAGATAACTAAAATTGACGAATATGAAGAGCGTCAAAGTTCCGTGGTGGGGGCTGGTGACGTCACCTTAGAGTAAGAATTGTACTCAGGTGTGACGTCACGCAAAACTTTGAAGCCATGTATTTCCGTCATTTTACATTTGACGAACAAAAGAAAAAATACGTATCGTATATTTTTTAATAATCTAACAGACGGACTAATTCGATTTTTTTTTGTCATCTAGCCTATTACAATAGGTTGACTTGTTAAGAGAAGAAATTATTTTTGTAACAATATTACAAAACTAGGTGGTGCCCGCGACTTCGTCTGCGCAGTATCTTTATAAATTGTGGCCTATGTGTTATTCTGATGTATGTATGAGTATTATTGTACAGTTTCATTAAAATCCATTCAGTACTTTTTACGTGAAATCCATACAAACTTGCGCATTATATTATTAGTAGGATAAATACTTGTACAGTAAGTTACCAGCTACCTATTTGTACCTTAGATCTAAAACAAGCCCTTGAGGCATTGTACCTCATACTGGCGGCGTTTTCTTTCTATTTTTCCTCTTCCCCATTTTAGATCTAAGGTAGGTAGCTTGTAACTAACTCTATTGATTTTGTTACGACTAGTTATATCTGAAATAGATATTTGAAATACATAAATTATTTTAAATATACCATATTACCAATTACAACATCTACCATGCCTCTTCTCCCTATTCACGATCCAACTACCCTGTCAATCCCTACTCACCCCATTATACGGTAATTATACTTATAAATCCGACTGAACAATATTTTAAACGGCTTACATAATTCGGTCGAATTTTATTCAACTCAAGACGAGACACGATGACGCACGCAGGGAAATCATATCAAATTAATATCATATTTATAAAATCCGAATACGCCTATGCTTCTCTTATTAAGAGTGCTCAGATTGTGAAAATTATAAAGTTAAGTGTAAAATTAAATGAGCACGTTAAATCTGAGAGAGAGCCATAGAATATTCGTTAAACAACGGTAAACCAATTAAGGAATAAGTGCTAGGAGCCGCATTCAGACATTAAAATTGTCGATTTAATTCAACTTTACTTTAAATTACATCTTGTTAGCACTAGTATAATTATTACGCCTAGGAATTAGGCCGTTAAGGGTCTTTACCTGCGCCTTTGAAAAATATACTAACTCAAATTATAACGAAATTATGGCTAATTTTAACCAACTGTTTAATAAAAGACACGTCACAGTGACACTGGACGTAGACCAGGCAAAGAGCTAAACTATCTTAAAATTACCCTAAAAGTGGCACGGTCTTCGAGTTATTGCCAAATTAAGTTTCTTCATGAATACACACCGTTTTTAACTGCACTTGGAAATAACTCGAAGTTTTTTTATGTGTACGACATGGTGGACAGATACTTAAGATAACAAAAGAGGTATTTTATAGAAAAAACTTAATTTGGCAGTGACTCGAAAACCGTGCCACTTTTACTGGGGTCATGTTAAGTTAGTTTAGCACCTCTTGGCCTGGTCTCCCTCCAGTGTCACTGTGACGTGTCCTTTATGGGGCACCCTGTATGTATGATACTCTGATTTTAATTTTAGATAGTAAAAGAGCCAAAACTTGAATGGATTGCGTATTGATAATATAAATAAATAAATAAATAAATATTATGGGACAATCTTACACAAATCGACCTAGTCCCACGGTAAGCTCAATAAGGCTTGTGTTGTGGGTTAGGCGACGATATATATAATAGACAGATACATATAAATACTTAAATACATAGAAAACATCCATAACTCTGGAACAAATATTCGTGATAAACACACAAATAAATGCCCTGTCCAGGATTCGAACCCGGGACCTCCTGCTTCGTAGGCAGGGTCACTACCAACTAGGCTAGGAGGCCGTTATAATATATAACTGGACAAAACCGATTTCTGTCTAAAAGTCGATTTCGACAGATTTTGAATCAGAATTCTCAATAAAAATTCACTAAAATACATACAAATAGGGTAGGTAAGGGTGACTCCAACTAGATCGGGGCGGGACGTGACCAGGGCCTATACCACGAAAATCGAACGATTGCGGCTTTGTATCTCCATCTCTATCACACTTGCATATTGGAGTGACAAAGAGGTTTTCCCGTCAATGCCAATTTTCGATGTTCGTGGTAGGCGTGCAGGCCGGGGCGATGTGTCAGTCTATAGAAAATGTTACGTAACTTCCGAGGGCTCCGAGCTATCACGTGATTCTTTCTATAGATATTGACAGATCGTCCCGTCCCGTCCCGCCCCGTTCTAGTGTGAGTCATCCTTTAACCACAAAACCGAGTTTAAAATAGTAAAAGTCAGAATTTTTTATGGTTTGCGTTAAATCACACCAAAATTCATGACCGTGTTTAAGAGCCCAGAGCCCGGTACCTATATAAATTTGACCGATTCCGCTTTTTGCCATGAGTTTTCATAGTTACGAAAACATTTTTACTTGTTGTACTTGGAGTACTACCTACGATTAAATTGATTGCTCTTATTACAAGAAACACCCGGTATAATGTGTGAAATCGTGAAAGTTTAAGTGTTCTGTATTAATCAAAGGATCATAAGTAATCGATTACCAGGTATTCGATTACTCAGGCATCACTTTGCATAGCAATTACTCTCATTATCACTTAGCCTATAGCAGAGATGCGCTATACGGACGTCTAGGTGTCCTAGGTCGCAAGGCATTGACTGTGACCTAGGCTTAGCATTGAAGCAAAGCATGAATACACATTGTTGGTATTAGATTGATATTTGTTTACTAGTTTTTTGATGAGAATGTTCTAATTAAAATACCGTACCGTTACTCACGTCTATAAAGTCGAAAATAGCTTACCAGTGTGCGAAGCACAAACCAAATAATCCTGTGGTGGTAAGAAAAGTGAGGGGATAAAGATTTTATTAAAATATACCATTTTTTGGAGCTCATATCTAGACACCAAAAAGGAATAGATAAAAAGTTTATAGGTGAAAGTTGTAGAGAATTGTATAAGCTTTCAATATGTAGTAAACCAAAATTTCGTATGGCACATCGTTTTCGAGATGTACTCTAAAAACCAAAAAATGGGACCTTCTTTGAGACCTCGGGATCAGGTCCGAGGGGCAAGGACTTTTAGTATGTTTGACGACATGGTCTTTTCCAGAATTGCATAGAAGATACATTCAACTTTTCCAAACCAAACCACATAAAACCTAGAAAAGTTTGTAAAACGTATATGCAAGTTTACTCCACTTTTATGACTCATCTTGTATGTTATTTATACACCGCGTAGCCTGGGCAAGCCCGGTACGTTCAACAATTCATGGCGGTTACATCGTAGCCACATAGGTACAATACAATACGGACAGCAGGTGCTGTAAAGTGACCCTTTGTTTGGTCATATGATTAGTGGTCAAAACAATGTTTTTTTATATACCACGACGGTGGAAAACAAGCCCGCCTGATGGAAAGCGGTCACCGTAGCCTATGAACGCCTGCAACTCCAGGAGGGTTACATGTTTTTTTGTAAGCACTTTATTGTACACAAATATAGTAAAAATAAACATTTTGATAAAAATAAAGGTAAGTACAAAGGCGAGCTTATCCCTATATATCTCTTACATGCGCGTTGCCGACCCATTAAATCTTGTACAGTCCTTTTTTGAAACCCCATACTGTGATCTTTCGGGAAAATTTCGGCAGAAGCTCATTTTGGTTTGCGAGTGTAAGTGTAAGGGAAAATAAGTGTAAAAAGTTTAAAAACTTACCGTAGTTGTAAACTGCAAATAGTAGGCTGACCTACTATGTGTAGTGTGGGTTACTAGTGTTACTAGAGTCAAACCACGTTATCCCTTCCAAGCAAATCAACTGTCAAACTTTCAAGTGTTACTTTAAACGTCAAACTTCTATGAAAGTATGATTTTCACTTTTACAGTCTGTGGCACAGACTGTAAGAGACTGACACAGACTCTGTGTTATCAAAATCTATGGACGGACTCTACGTGTCTGTTTTCTAAGACTCGTTTTCGTAGCTGACTCTCAGCCTACATGATCGAGTGAACACAGGTATCAGAGCTTATCCCGCAGTATGGCGAGTACCTAATGGAATAGCCGGTATCGCGCACTGCAGCCAATTTCCACAATGATGACGCAACACATTCACGCAGAGACCTCACTTGCTAACTTAGCAACTATCACGATTTTAGCAACTTTTAACGCACAGTTTGGCAAGTTTGACGAGTTCATTTTAGGAACTCTTTCCAAGATAGCTCCCATCCTACATTATCGTGTGTGTGTGTTTTTTTAAATACTACGACGGTGACAAACAAGCATACGGCCCGCCTGATGGTAAGCGGTCACGGTAGCCGACGGACGCCTACAACTCCAGGGGCGTTACATGCGCGTTGCCGACCCTTAAAAAAGGAGGATTTTCGTGAGTGCCGTATCACTGAATAGTGTGAATATACCGGTAACGCGTGCTGCAGCCAATCGTCACAATTAAGTTATATCACATCCACAAAACTATCATGAAGAAAGACTACAATTTGTTGTGTTATTTAGCAACTATTAAATATCTCACTACCGTAGAAGAGTTTTAAAGAGTCTGATAATTGCTGTTTACAACTAAACTACGTGTTTTGTAGATAAAAGCTTTTACCAGATTTAAGAACTAGTTATTACACAACTATTTAACTAAAAATCATGTTTATAAATTCAAGGGTTACGACGTTCTGACAAAAAACATGTTATAAAGGACCTATGTTTGAAAAATAAAAGTATCGAGGTTTTCGTTAAAAATAATGTTTTCGAGTTTACCAGTTTGAAGGAAATATGTTGAAGTTTTATGTATGTGAATATCAGGTGCCTAGTTGTTATCTATATTGAGATGTAGAAGTCTGAATGATAACAATTTGACCACTATGGTAAGAGGCCATAGTGGTCAAATTGTTATCATTCAGAAAGAGTAACGTATTTATTAAATCAATTATCACATGCCCATTTGCAATTCACTGTTACAGATCCACTAGCCACGAAGAAAGTAAGTTTGTTCTTGTTTTCGACGGGGGTCTGTCCCCACAGCCAGCAGGAAATTACTCATCTTTGGCGCCTAGACCTGGGTGCGTAGCCAAGATGCCATGCCAATCACCCACCCTACATATCGTATCGTAGTTATCTTTCTCTATCACTCTTCCTTATTAGTGTGATAATGACAGTTGCGTTTCATTGACACCTATGTTGAACAAATAAATGATTTGAATTTGAATTTGAATTGACGATTGGCATCTTGGCTACGCATTCTGGTCCTATACCACGGAAATCTAACGATTGCGGATTTGTATCTCCATCTCTGTCACACTTGCATATTGGAGTGACAAAGAGGTCTTTCCGTCAATGCCAATGAGGATTACCGCGAGTCGATTTTCCGCTAGGGGCGCTAGTGGGACGAGGGTCCTGCGGGAACATTTCAAACATCGCTTTGAAAATTCTCTCATACTGACAAAGGACCCACGCATGAATGGCGCCGCCTGGTGAGCGACAATACGGTAGCCCCCATTTCCGCGTGGGAGGCTAAGGACCGGCAGCAGAGCAGTTATTGCGAGTGAACCCTCTGTTCTGTACTCTGTACTAGCTAGCGCCTTCGATCGTATTAATCTGTTGATAACTAATATTGCCGCTGCCGCTGGCAACAGAAACTAAGCTACTGTATAACTAAGTTGGACTAATAAGCTATTCATTGAGTTGTCATTTGTAATAACTTGTGGTTCGCCCCTAACGTGAACCCTAAATATATCTAAATATAAATAGAAATTATTTATTCGATTCACAAAAAAAACTTAATCTATTTACATCTTATCATTAACGGCCTCCTAGCCTAGTTGGTAGTGACTCTGCCTACGAAGCTGGAGGTCCCGGGGTCGAATCCTGGACAGGGAATTTATTTGTGTGTTTATCACAAATATTTGTTCCTGAGTAAAGTATTTATATGTATCTTTTATATATATATCGTCGTTTAGTACCCACAACACAAGCTTTATTGAGCTTACTGTGGGACATATGAATACTTAAATACATAGAAAACATCCATAACTCAGGAACAAATATTCGTGATAAACACACAAATAAATGCCCTGACCAGGATTCGAACTCCGAACCTCCTGCTTGGTAGGCAGGATCACTACCAACTATGCTAAGAGATAGATAGATAGATAATATATCATGTGATAGGCGTGACAGCGAAGCACTTAGGTCATTTAAAAGTAGCCAATGGCATGACAATTAAATGTCACATGAACAAAGCCTCGTTCGCTCCCAGCTCGGCGTCATACTTGTAATCTCGTACTATTTCTATTTTTGCCACATCCGAGAATCAAACCCCTTGCCCACCGGCGCGCGGCACCCTACTGCTATTTACTACTGACCCATATCTGACGCGTTTACCCCATGACCGCTGACCCACGAGGGTAAATGTGCCGTAAGAGCTACATGGACATTTACACTTCGTTATTAACTGGGCACTTCATTGGAGGGGGTGTAATAAATAGCCAAGTATGCTTAGGAGTAATGAAAATGGGTTAGGTTATAAGAAAAAAACCTTAAATACGGTTGAGCAGGTATAATGCGTTTTAAACGGATCGTAACTAATAGCACAGCGTAAGGATGTATTCCATACAGTGGTTTAACTCCGCCGATTTCTGGGTCATCGATGGGGGGCGCGCGGTGAAGGAGGCGGAGAGGAAATGCCGCCGAATTTCTATGAAAATTCTATAGAAAGCGTCACGTGACATCCGAGGCTATGATGATCAATGGTCGGCGGGGGTGAGCTGTTTTCAGTTTTTGCACTAACATGGACATACCTTGACCTTCAAGGGTATATACCCTGATGTGTACTTTTATTTTAAACTAATTACATTATTTTATTTAGGCTGCCTTTCTGCTATAAGCTTTTCGCATTTAAAACAAATGAATTTTATTAGAATCTACGGAGTTTAATATACTAACTTATCTATTTTGCAGCTTTCCGCTTAAGACGGAAAACATTGTTAACTAGTATTAAAGCAAACTTCCGTTTAGATAATATATATTCGTAGGTATATATCCTTATTTTACAATGAAGGTTAATCAAGTGGTATAGTCCATCTATGCTAAGATTCCTAAGTTTCGATAGCACAGAATGTGAAAGTGTTAAGTAAACGTCATAATTTCATAGATGTGTGACGTTTAAAACAACACTTTAAAGTTTGACAGTTTATTTGCTCGGCAGAGATAATGTGGTTTGACTCTATATCATATGATATCAAACCTCTTCAGATAGGCAATTAATCTGTTTAAGGATGCCATATTCTCTCTTCGTGAAATATTATGACAACGTCATTATTTATGTTATGTCAATTAGAAGTGAAAAAGCGGATAAAAAAATTTATAACGTGAAAGATAATTGTGATTTTGATGATGCCAAAATTTAAAGAAACGACTGTATAAAAGTGGATTGTAGATGTAGAAAGATCTTTTTCTATCTGTAAATGGATTTTAAACTTAAGGCGAAATTAATTAAAAATTGAAAATATAGAAAAACTTATACTTATTTATTACAATACCACAGAAAATGTACAATAAATAAATAAGTTTAATACTCTTTTTGTAAATATTTTAATTTTATTATTTTAAATTGGTCTTTTTAAATATTTCTTTAAGGTGTACCCAATCTTTTATCCATATTAATATCAACAAGACACAACTAAATGACATTAATGACGTAAAAACGGCTCACCCCCGCCGCCCTTTGATCTCTTCTTCTTCTTTTATAATATGGCCTCTGTCCGAGAATTGTACAATTTTGCCAGTGTCCCGTATTAATATATCAGTGTATCTTATATAAATAGTATATTGCTTCTTAGGCGACGTTGTTCGGTAATTGGCCTTGCTATTTATTCCGTTTACAGCTTATACGTAATAAATATTTCAGGAGGCCAAAATCCCAGGGCAACCGAGTAATAACTCAATAACGCGATTACACGCGTTTCAGGATTAATTCTTCATTAGCTGCACACTTCTTCGTTAGTTTACTGCACAATAAGCTATAAATATTACACATTAAACAACATTTAGCACACAAAAACAAAGAACTATTCAAGAAACGCAACCGCCATTTTGAATATCAAACGGAAGACCGCCGCCCTTTGATGATGATGCTATGATTTTTCTAAAGAAATTGACAGATTTTCCCGTCCCGCCCCGTGCTAGTGTGAGTCATCCTTTACCATGCGTCTTTCAAAATAGACGAAGTTCTCTATACTTTCATTTCTTTCTCCAATTATGGAAAAATATTGCTTTGCTATTCATACTTCCGTAAAGTAATGCCCGAAATAACAAAATACCTAATACCTATCCAACATTTGAGCAGAAATATTTATGACACGAAGATAGTTTTTCAAAAAATATCAAGTAGGCATATTTTCGAGAACATAAGTATAAATATCAAGATAATTATCATTGCTGATGTTTCCATTCGGTTGCGACAACACGAAGGTTACTTATGTCTCGTTATCTACAGTTGCATCTCGCTCCCACCAGCAAGAAGCACTGACAGCAGACACTAGCAAGCAGACATAAAAAAAATTGGCTGTCCCATACATTCCGCCAATTTGTATGGGACAACCGAAAAGTTTTTCTCGATTCAGGCATTGGCCCCATAATAAAAGTTGGTCAGTATGACCTGTACATTCACTACTTAGAGTTTGGCCAGTGACTAACAATCATTCTGTATATATCTACAGTAAATATCAAACTCGTAAGCAGTAAGCATACTAATTACATCGGTTTACTACAATCACTACACTTGTAACACCTCAAACCGACTAAACTCGGCTAATTTCAAAGCATTCCATACACAGAGACGCCGAGAGTTGTAACATGTAATCCGTGTGTGCATAGGCCGTTTACACACGCCGCGCAAATACTAGCTCCTGTACGTGTGTACATAGCCTGACACAGCTTAATTTACAGAGGGAGCTATCGACCGGAAACGCAGAGTCCATCTATGCGGTTTCCTAGATTTTAAAAGCACAGACTGTTAAAGTGTAAACGTCATAATTTCATAGAAGTTTGTCAAGTTTGACGTTTAAATTAACACTTTAGAGTTTGACAGTTCATTTGTTTGACTCTAAAATCTATTTTTTTCTAGGTTCCGTCAGTGTCAATTAATCATTGCGCCAGCACGTAATGCAAATATAATCGAATGGGGATTCACGCGAGTCAATAGTCGCTAGGGGCGCTAGTGTGGCCTTGGTCTGGCGGGAGCATTTCAAACATCACTGACAATTCTTTCATATGGACACAAGCCCACGCATGAGTGGCGCCGCCTGGTGAGCGACAATACGGTAGCCACATTAGCGTAAATTAGGCAGCTTATTGGCTATAAAAAGGTGTATTGTATTAAAAAATAACCAACCAATAACACCAATAAAAGGCAAGGACTTATGTAATGTATTCCAATAACTGACATTAACACACGACAATACCTGACGCACTTACATTTTAACAGGCGTCTCAACTCCACAAGGACTACCACTTTCAAAAATAAATAACAGCACATACCTGAAACAAAAAAACGGATTAGTGACGTTATTAATATTTTTCATAATCGTCTCACGTCCTTCATTTTGACAGGGACAGTAATAAAACTTCCGAAAAAACATAAACCTAACCTACGAAAACTAAATGTACTGACTGAAAAGCTAATGAGCCAATGTTCCATGTGCCACTAATTTACACAGTTAGTATTTTAGTTGCACATTTAGTTTTTGTGTTTGTTAAAAAGGGATACAATTTAAATCCTACGCCGCCAGCTCACTTAGATGTTCCGTTGTTTTATTTTGCCTGTCCTGTTTGAACTCAGAATTCAATTTAACAGAGGTTTTGTGAATAGGGGGAAGGCATTCAGTGACCAAGCTGCCCTAAGAGCTAACCAACGTGGTTCCACCATTACATTTAAGTAAGCATGTCAATGTTTGCCCTCCAACTCAATCAGATACATAAACGTAGATACGGAAACAAATGCAGCAGTTCTTACCGAGCGATCTATCTGTTTTATAATTTAAGCTTTCGTTCGTGAGACATACTTCTTCTTTTCGACGCAGACGAAACATGTCACGCCTATTGTGATAAAAATACGTGAGTGTTAACCGTTGCAATTTAAGATTTATCTGTTTTGTTCTATAGATGTGTAGATCATAGGTCACATAATGCATTTGTGTTTAACTTGTGTGTATACAAATGTCACCAAAGCGTTAAATTAGTTGCAAGGCTGCCTGAGCCATGACATAAGCCGGGAAAAACGCTAGGAAGGCTAGTTTAACGAAAACGACCGCCATCTGATTATCCAACCCAGAGGGTAAACTAGGCCAACAATGGTGGTGTAATGATGATGATAATAATAAATAGAATGGAATGCAGTAAAGCAACGACGGTTTTTTCTTGGTATTTCTCTACGAGATCGAGTCAGAAATGAGGAGATCCGTAGAAGAACCAAGTCGCTGACATAGCCCGGAGAATAAGCAAGCTGAAGTGGCAATGGGCCGGCCAAATAGCGCGAAGATCGGATGGCCGATGGGGCAAAAAAGTCCTTGAATGGAGACCACGTACTAGCAAACGCAGAGTGGGACGGCCTACGAGATGGACCGACGACCTGGTGAGGATCGCTGGGTCTCGTTGGATGCAGGTAGCTGTAGACCAGTCGCGCTGGAGTTCGATTGGAGAGGCCGGTGTTCAGCAGTGGACGTTTACAGGCTGAAATGATGATAATGAAAGCAACGAAGTGGTAAATCTGTAACCTAAGTGCACAGGTATGTTTAAATTGGACATGTGTATTACACATACATATATACAAACATGGCCGCTCACGTGCTCTGCACACACGTGCTCATTCCAAGCGCTTCTGAATACCGATGTTGTTATGGAAATGCTTTGGTCGCGGTTTATCAGCAATTATCTTCCATTATTGTATGTTCGCAGGTTCACACAGAGTCAAACCACGTTACAGATGTAGTGCATAATGATTAGCTCGTATTTCTCTGATCGCTCGTATTTGTCATGATACTTAAATCCTCTTGACCTCGGTTCTTTTAGTACTGACTCTTCTGCAATAGGAACACGTTTGGGCGTATCCGAGGGTATTTCTTGAAATTTTTTTCGTAACTTCTAAGAGATCGCAAACTTATGTAGCTCCTTCACATAGACAGCTACAAGTTGTGTATCGTTCATAATTCGCGGTACCTATTAACACAGATTGGCAGAGGAAATCGTTGAAAAGACATATATATAGGGATGACAGACTAGAACAGGACGGGTCGGGACGGGACGATCTATCAGTTTGTATAGAAAACGTCACGTGACATCCGAGGGCTCCAAGCTATCACGTGATCTATAGAAACTGACAGATCGTCCCGTCCCGCCCCGTCCAGTCGTCCAGTCCTAGCGTGAATCATCCTTTAATAGTCTTGCATGCAATTCAAATTCAAATTCAAATATTTTATTTCAGACTCGTGAGTCCATATATTGTTAGTTACATTTTATTTTATTTTAATAAATTCTTAAAACTACAACAATGCAATGCAACACGAAATTTCACAATTCGGAACCAAATCGACATGTGGAAATCCGTTTTCTAACTTTTTTGTCTGTTAAACATTAGGGTGAAACTCAAAACGATGTTCGGAGTCTCTCCGGTGGACTATAAAAAATGAAGGGCTATTCAAATTCAAATTCAATTTATTTTTGGGTAGGTACTCTCTTTCTATTGCATTGTATGATAAAAATCATTACTACATGTCGACAAGCTATTAACTTGGTTGCTAAAAAGGTTGATTTTCTAATTGAACCCTTATCCAAATTAAAAACTACTCCTTTTCTATATATTAAAAATCAATTTTAACTATAAAACTCTCGTGAGACTCGAACATATTAAATAATATTTAAAACGGGTCACTCACGTAATTTAGTCGATTTTCGCTCGACATGTTTCGTTCTTTACGAAGAACGTCATCAGGAGCGACCACCCGCGACAGAGGCAAGTCGTACAGTGCGGGCTAATGCCCTATCTGCTCTGGTACTTGCAGCTGGCGGTGGTAGCGGCGCGGGGGCGACACGGCGGACGATCTACCCTCTCGTTCTCATTATCGCTTTCGCGAACCGGGTTGCAAACAACACTCACTACGTCACTCGCTAAGGGCACGTTCACACAGTCCACTGAAGCGGTACCCAAAACCGTTTTCCAACTGGGGGGCACTGACTAACCACAATCACGGTTGAAGTTCGGATGACGACTTATTTCAATAGCCTCCCGTATTTTCCGCTGAACAACGAATTTTTCTCTAGCCAACACGGTTACCCTATCAAACCTAATATAATGCGTCGAATCCGAGTCCAATACGTGTTCCGTTACCGCAGAACCACGGCCATCTCGGTTTTTCATACTGCGTATGTGTTCCGTGAGTCTCGTGAAACATGTCGAGCGAAAATCGACTAAATTACGTGAGTGACCCGTTTTAAATATTATTTAATATTAAAAATCAAGACTACATGTACACAAGCTGTTAAGTATTTGCCACAGAAAAAATTGGCTCTACACTTCTGAAGGCCTAGTATAAAAATTGTACTACATTAACTTCTCGACCGCGTTAGCGTATCAAGGGGTCAAAATATGAAAGTTGCCGGATTATTTAAATAAACGGCAAACATAATTTGAACTCTCGATACGCTAACGCGATCGAGAAGTAAGTGTTGTACAGCTTTTATACTAGGCCTTCAGAAGTGTAGAGCCAATTTTTTCTGTGGCAAATACTTAACAGCTTGTGTACATGTAGTCTTGATTTTTAATATATAGAAAAGGAGTAGTTTTTAATTTGGATAAGGGTTCAATTAGAAAATCAACCTTCATAGCCCTTAAGTTTTGAAAAGTCCATCGGAAAGATTCCGGAGATCGTTTTGTGTTTGACCCCTTTCTCCTTCGTCTGTAAGGAGTGGAGTAACTTTCTGGGCCTCCAGAAATATTTCTATGTAGGCCAGCAACGCAACTTTGACGAAAGGTCGCCACAGGTCGGTATTCGTAAAAGGTCGCCTTAATTGCCTGCGGCGACTTGTAAGGACCGTGTTGCGTTACTACGTGGTCATACATGGAATGAATAATAAAAAAATGGCTAAGTGCGAGTCGGACTCGCCCACCGAGGGTTCCGTACAAAGGATGCTCCCCCACTCTCATGCTTTTTACTTAAAAATACTTTGGCGGTCGGATCCCGGAAAGCTCCTTTTTTTAAAGGGTCAGCAACGCGCATGTCACACCCATGGAGTTGCAGGCGTCTATATGCTACGGTGACCGCTTACCATCAGGCGGGCCGTATGCTTGTTTCTCACCGTCGTAATATATTAAAAAAAGGTGATTACTGGCTTTATGCCCATCCTTCACCCAATACTGGTACTTTCTTCCTCCCATAGACTGGCGACTGGTTTGCGACTGGGGGTTTCGGTATGTGCGCCACACTCATGTCCTTGTGGCACAGACGTGGACCGACTGGGACACCACACACCACGGATTGTGTTGTAAAAAAGTGCTTCTAGCCGTTTTTCGAGACATGCGTCTCTTAGGCCCACTTGCACCACCCGCTTAACTTTAGGTTAGTGGGCTGTCAACTGTCAAATTCAATATAAAATGGTGGGTTAACCCTCAGGTTAACCCTCCATTTTCGGTGGTGCAAGTGACCCTTAATGACATAATCTGTCGGTCTCTTGCCACCATCAACGTGCCTGCTCTCCTTGAGCCGACTGGCATTTTCAGGGATGATGGCAAGAGACCCGATTGGGTGTCCTTGGTTCCTTGGAGTGGTCGGATGCTAGTGTGGGATGCTACCTGCGTACACGCTGGCACCGTCCCATCTCCAACGAACTAATGTAAAAGCGGGCGGAGTGGCGGAAAGCTCCGAGCTATCACGTGATTCTTTCTATAGAAATTAACAGATCTTCCCGTCCAACTCCGTCCCGTCCCGTTCTAGTGTGAGTCATCCTTTATAATCTCAATTACAAACATTTCTTTAAATACAGCATTCAGAATAAAATTCTCATGCCTCATCTCATTTGAGAACTGAGGAAACCTCTGGTAAATTCGCCAACAGAGTTTTACCATAGAAAAATTACTTACTGAAATATTTGCGCTGTGGCCCCTACCTAGGCCTATTGGCTATATATTCCCAATTGTTCTAAATCCTAAGATCGTATAGTGTGTGTGCAATAGTGTTGTTATTTTAAGATACTTAGTTTGTATTAAATTTTCAAGCATGGGCTCTTGTATACTTTGTAATTTAAATTATTCTATAGGTAATCAGTGAATTAACTAGCGGTCTTTTCCTCAACATGTTAACTTTAAGTTTATGTGATATATCCTTCTGTATTCCTTTTTGTCCCATGGGTGTCCTGAAAACCAGCGCCATAGCTAAGTATCTCGTATCCTAGCTATCGGCATATGCTGAGTGGCATCCATTTTGGTTCTCTCTGATATTTTGTACAAGATGTAAATAGATTAAGGTTTTTTCTGTGAATCAAATAAATAATTTATATTTCTACTAGCTTTTACCCGCGACTTCGTCCACGTGAAATATTTTTTTTTATTTTACCTAGGAGTTGGACTGTTTCCATTCCTAAATATTTTAGTGTAAGTAAACTACGTAAGGAAACGCAGATCGTTTAGTACAAAATTAAATGTATTAAAATTTAATTAAAATCAAATTACCTAAGAACAAAATATTTGCTCGTACAAATATTATTATTACAATGTCAGCATGTGGTTGTTTTTTTTATTTTTAGTATACGTACCTATAGAAGTTTTTGTACATTATTTATCTACATATACACATACTGTTGTAGTAACATACATGTTAAAAAAACCAGGTGTCTTTCCTGCGGGCGATAAATAAATGATTATTGATTAGTCATCCTCATCTACATATCACTTTGACAGTAGGTGTATGTGAGTGCGAGAATAACGTATGCTATATCATTTATTACATGTTAAACGCAATTAAGTATTTTCGTTACAACATAACACAACACAACTTTCAAGACTAACGATACACAACTTTCAAGGAATATTTAGAAGGCTTGTAAATACCCATATAAGGGTCCAGAAAGAAAATTAGATGTACTTATAACGCTAACTTATTCTAAAAACTGAGTACGATTTGAGGCCGTGTTCTTAAGACAGTGTAATGACGTTTATAAACTCTTATGCGAGAGCCATAGTGAGTTGGTAAAATCCGCTTCTCACAAATGAATACAAAATAATGTTCATTTCAATAAGCTTTGCTTAATCCTAAGTAAGTTTATAATTATTATACATAGCTCTGCCCGCGACTTCGTTAGCGTGGAATTTTTCTCGTGGGTTAAAACTCTAGTGATTCACATTAAGGCTTCTTCATAAACGACGTTATGTGTTGTATTATGTGGCGCGCATACAAATATATTGGAAGCATCGCTAACACGGGACAACGCAACGCCACGTAAAGCTGTCCGTGTGAAAACCAACTGGTCGAGAGGTCCACACCCGCCCGGCGCAACGTCTGGCCCTGGGCCTTGTTAATTGTCATTGCGAAGGCTATGCTGATCGGGAACTGGAGCCGCTTAAAACGGAACGGATAGTTGTTTGGAATGAGTGGAATCCTTGGGATAAATACTCGTTCACCCGCTCCACAACCGGTGAGTATCTCCGCTTCGATTATATTGCTCTGCAGAGCCACGACCTTGAGGCGCGTACCATTGCAAAGTTTTGGCGGGCTTAAATTTCGCATTAATATAATTGGTACTCCTATTTTTAATCTGATCTCGTGCGCGGGGAGTCCGGAAGCAGACAGAGAATTTAAAAATTCTATCGGGTAAGTCGTCGCGTCTTCTTGATCAACCACTCTATTTACTGCGGTATATGTGACGAATTGCCCTTCAACACGTTCCATGATGATGTTGTTTATCAACGCCACTTGATCATTTCGTGGCGTAAGAATAGCACGCTCACAAAACCAAGCGTTTTCTCGACTTCGTAGTTGAGATGGATCGCCATATACTTGAGAAAGTAAATCTTCCAGGTTACATACCATTGTGCACAAAGTATTGTTTAGGGCTATGTTGCCGTCCACTCCGGGAAACCGTCCTTCACCAACACTTAGTAACACATCCGAAAATTGTTGGGCATTAGCGTTTCCCCCTAATAGCGCTCTCATATTTGTGGTTAGATGTAATCTCGTAACGCGGGCCCAAAGAACAAAACTTTTTATGCAGGCCTGTACTTCATCCACCCTCGTCCCGCGTGTCACAACTGGTAGAGTTTGTCTAAAATCTCTACAAAAAAGTACAGTGATTCCTTCTGTTAGCGCCATCTAATAATATTTGAAGTACTAACAACATGTTGAATGACATATTGCAGGCATTGTGTAAACGTTTGGTTTAGATGTAAATTGATCAAGATGCCGATCATATTTTTTTTAACGAAACAGGATAAAAACTATCTTATTTGTTACTCCGGTGCGTAAAGGTGGTAATCCACCTTAAATTTCATTCAATTCTGTTCGGTAGTTTTGGCGGAGTTAGTGAACAAATTCACAGACAGACGGATAAAAATTCTAAAAACCTTTAAAACGTATTCTATTATAACGTAACTGATAAGGCCTTATGTAATGTGATAAGTAATGGGTCCAGCATATTAGAAGCTTTAGAAAATGGGTACCTACCTACAACACCCAGACAGGAAAGGGTTCATAAAAATCACTTAATTCCTATCTTATGGTTCATTTGATGGTATTTGTGTTCAGCTAGCGCCACCTATGGTCGGTTACAAAAACGAAATTTACTCAGATGTTATAAAATTGACAATCGTATAGTACCATCCCTCTCGGTCTCCTATATCAAATATTTGGGCGAGCAGGATGGCACTATAATATACGACGGTATTTCGAACATTGCAGCAGCTTTCAAGTTTTGTACAATAAAGGCCGTACCGCTAGCGCCATCTATTATGAGCAATGCAAACTATACATATGTAAAAAAAAATGTTACGAAACCGGATAAAAAGTAACCTAAATGTTACTTCGGTAAATAAACTATTACCATACCAAATTTCATAAAATTCTGTCCAGTACTTTTTGCGGAGTTAGCGAACAAATTCACAGACAGACAGACAGCCAGACAAAAATTCTAAAAACCATTGAAAGATATTTTATCAAGGTTTCTGATACGCCCCTACGTATTTTTTTAAAATATATTTATTGTACAGATTTTTTATTTCTACTCTCTTATTATATGTATTGAAAAAAAATGTTACGAAACCGGATAAAAAGTATCCTAAATGTTACTCCGGTACATAAACTATTACCATACCAAATTTCATAAAATTCTGTCCAGTACTTTTTGCGGAGTTAGCGAACAAATTCACAGACAGACAGACAGACAGACAAAAATTCTAAAAAACCATTGAAAGATATTTTATCAACGTTTCTGATACGCCCCTACGTATTTTTTTTTTAATATATTTATTGTACAGATTTTTTATTTCTACTCTCTTATTATATGTATTGATTTCTATAGGGATTGCCGCGAGGCTTAATAAACGGTTTATATTATGTCCGTCCTCTGTAGACTGTATTTCCTTTCTGTACAATAAAGATAAAATAAACCTTACCTTATTTTTATTTTATTAGTGGATTCATTGGCTTGGAATATTTAAGCCTTAAATTAATTGTCTGTAATCAATATCTTAGCCAGAATCGAGTCACAGGTGTTGTCCCCCAGTAATTACCGGAAACAGCCAATTTTCAGCCAAACTTCCGTTACGCAATGGCGCCCAATCAGGTTTCCATTCCATAACTTCCAATTAAGATAAATATGGAGTCTATAGAACGCCCACAGCTTATATAAGTAAAGATTTTTTTCTAATGTCCTTTGTTTTATATTTTAAATGTTCGTGAGTCATACAAATATTAAATTGCAACGGTTAACACTCACGTATTTTTATCACAATAGGCGTGACATGTTTCGACTGCATCGGGCAGTCATCGTCGGACAGACAGAGTGGTGGAGTGTTGCAATTTAATAATAATGTCCTTTGTTCTGTAAAGTCTGTAATATGGTAATATTTTCGTCGCCTGCCGCAATTAGTATTCATTGAGATGAAAAATAAACACTTAACCGGGGGCGAGATTAGACCTACTAATTTGACAGAAGACTTCAAGCAACACAGGAAGTCCGCATACATACTGTTTCCCCCCTGCCGACGTACAAGCCCTAATGGACATACGCAGGTCTGTGTTGGGATTGTGACTAGTCCGTACTTACGTAAAAATAGATCGAAGTGTGCAAGATATGTTAAGTGTCGTCATTACAGCCGCGTCAGTGCGTCTGCGTGCACGTATCTCGGACAAATACGCCAAGATAACGCTTTGATGTCTCCCTTACAACGTGTTGGAAGATGTGTTGCTTAAAGAAAGGGGATTCGAGCTAATAATATGCTCAGTAACTGGCATATCCGCAAAAACTCCCAAATCCCAATCACGTGCCTATTTTGGTATGTATATCTAATCGCACTCCGGATTAAACCGCGTATTAAATACACACTGGGAAGATTCTTATTTTCTGAGTCATCACTGGGACGAGGGCTCCAAACGGGGCGATGTGTTAATATACGTGAATTACTTCGTAATACATAGTTTCATTCGGGCCTTATTGATCAATGAAAATGCCATGAAGATTCATTAAGAAATAAACCTCATCAACAATCGTCAAAGAAGTACCTTTTACAAAAAGAAAATGTTCACATATGTGGTGAGCTGGCAACCCTGACGAACGACCCGCCCCATATGCGCCGCATCGGATATGTGGGGCACGTAAATACGGGTAATTGCCCAAACAATGGGCCGCGGACGGGTTAACAAACGGTCACCCGATATTTTAATTGCTTTTTTATGATATCGAATTAAATATATATATCCAGATTAAATATTATTATATATAATCAGATTAAAGGATGACTCACACTGCGGACGGGACGGGACGATCTGTCAATTTCTATAGAAAGAATCACGTCCGAGTTCCGAGTCCTCGGATGTCACGTGACGTTGTCTCCTGACTTCCCGCGTCCTATACGTAGTACATAAGCCCCAATGGAATTTCGACTCTTTATCAATGTGACAAAGTTACATTTCAATTGGCAAATTTTGATACCCAGTCGTCAGGAGGCTATAGAAACTGACAGATTATTAAGTCCCAAGCCGGCCCGGTTTCGTCCCGACTCGTTCCAGAGTCAGTCATCCTGTAATCAATTATGAAATGAAGTTCTATTTAAAAATGCTTCATCTTGAGCAATAAAAAATGACGCAACAATATTTTGTTGACGTATCGTGGGAGAGACAATTGTTATCTTCAACTTGTCACGCGACAAGCGTCGCACGTGTCATTGTTAGTAAAGCAATTACTTTCGTCAAGGAACTATAACAGAAGGCCTAGTATAAAAGTTGTACGACATTAACTCCTCGACCGCGTTAGCGTATCGAGGGGTCAAAATATGAAAGTTGCCGGATGATTTAAATAAACGGCAAACATAATTTGAACTCCCGATACGCTAACGCGGTCGAGGAGTTAATGTCGTACAATTTTTATACTAGGCCTTCAGAATCCCTCCCTTTTTCCATTGACATAAGAAATATACATAAAAAGCAGAACAAAATCGTCAAAAAATGTAGATGGGACGTGGGTTGTCTGGAAAGTCTTTTCCCAGGCTGGCTATTTTAAAAGCATTTTTTAGCATCCTCAAAGCTCTTAATTTCGGTGAGAATTAGTCACTTGTTGAGTTTCAAAAATTGCACACCTAACTGGATTGAGTGATAAACAGACCGTAGATATAAACAGATCCGATAATTTACTAAAGATAAAGGTAATTGTGTGCACCCAAACAGACATAGTCCCACAATCTATTACCTATTGTATAATTATATTACTATAGTTTATGAATGAATTCATTCATAAATTGCCCATGCACTTCGGAACGCGTGTGTACCCTCCGTTTGGTGATGATTCATAGATGTAGGTATAGTGGCGTTCAAAAGTGCATGACCAAAATCTTGTGGCAAGATTCACACAGAATGTAGAGCGATGGCTAAGTGTCCAATTTGGCAAAGTTACAAGTTACAAGTGTTACAACTACATTACAATACATTGTAATCTACGTATATAGGTACAATACATATTTACCTACGGCGTGGGAAGTGCGTTGTTTTCCTTATTCATTCAATAGTATACACTAATGTTACAAATGACAAACATATCATATTTTATTATTTAAAACTTTCGCGTTTTACACTGATTCTGATTCTTGTGGTAACTCCAGACAGAAGTTATGCAGCAAGGACTCTGAAGCAGTGAGTACGAGAGGGAAGAGGTGTTGGGACAAATAACAACTTTTAAGCAGCCTTTTAAGAAAAACTGGGTATAAAAAGTATATGTTCAAATTCATCATATTTCAAATATTTCAGACGGAGCCGATTTTTAATTTAACGAAATCGGCTCGATAAAATTAATTGCAAAGATTGGTCTTAAATTTGTCATTATATGTCTTAATTTTTTTGAATAAGGCCATCCGCAGCAGAACCAAAGTAACCGATTTGCTCTCCGAATCGCTAAACTTAAGTGGCAGTGGGCGGGGCACATTGCACGTAGAACCGACGGCCGTTGGGGCGGAAAGGTTCTCGAGTGGCGACCGGAAGGCGCAGCGTGGGTAGGCCTCCCACAAGGTGGACTGATGACCTAATGAAGGTTGCAGGAGTCCGCTGGATGCGGGTGGCGCAGGACCGTTCATTGTGGAAATCTTTGGGGGAGGCCTATGTCCAGCAGTGGACGTCTTTTGGCTGAAATGATGATGATGATTATACTCATATGTAAAACATAGATGAGTCACATTTCACAAATAGTCCACCACGACACCACCACGATTCGGGGTCATGGGTGTGGTCTCGGTAGTTGGAAGAGCGAGCTGATATTTCAGAGTCGCGGGTTCGAGTCCCGCCCGAGGTCATTTTCCACTTTCCCTTTCTTTCTGAGATATTTTGCGTGATATTTGTTGGATAAGTCACAGCTTTTCCTCATGTTATGATAATTTACAGTTATCACCATTTGACGAAAACAAAATTGAAATCAGCTCAAGGAATTTTAACGGTATGTAGTGTTGTTGTGCGAAATATTGGCAAACAGGACTTATAAGGAAATACCTACTAGTACCCTTACCAGTGTGATTACCACGAGTTTGAAGTCTATCGTAAATAGTAGTTCATGCAACAGTGATACAATAAGGGTTCTTAAAACTTGTGGGTCGGTAATGATAGACCCGAGAGTTTTAAAACCAATTATGAGCTGTTGGATACGCTAGTTTTTCTATGACAACAAAAATAGCGTAAAAAGCAAAATCTAGAAAAGTGGCAAATAGGGAGCCACTATATAAATTAAAAAAAAAACAACAACAGTGCTCATATATTGTATGAAAATCTATAGGAGCAGTGTTGTTATGGAATACCATAGACAACGTTATAATGTATACTTTTTTAATATCGCTGCCAGTCCTCTAATTGAAGTGTTGGAGTAGAAAAAATCTATTGTCGCCAGCGTATACGTCAACGCACTGTCATTGTCAGTGTGCTTACCATGATTTGTGCGGAATCGTATTCGAAAGTCAGTTGTCGGACGTACAACTCATGAAAAGCAGTGCATCCTGCTCGCACTTACGGGTAGAAGAGGGATGCAATTGTCGATAACGTGTTGAAATCTATTGAAACTCATGGTTGAGATTAGTTTGACATGGGTAGTCAGTAGCGACTGCGTAAACTTACGCTTCGCAGTTTACTTTGTGCTTAGCACATTGACTTATTAAAAGAACTAGAAAAAAAAGGGTACCACCATAAGGGCGTACACCATCCTGAAGGCCTAGTATAAAATTGTACGACACTTACTTCTCGATCGCGTTAGCGTATCGAGAGTTCAAATTATGTTTGCCGTTTATATTAATTATGCGGCACGGCAACTTTCATATTTTGACCCCTCGATACGCTAACGCGGTCGAGAAGTTAATGTCGTACAATTTTAATAGTAGGCCTTCTGAATTTGTATTTTTCGAATTTACGTTTTATGATATTGATATTGTAACAAAACAAAACGGAATAGGTACCAAATGTTGTTTACACCTGAAGTTTGACCAGTACAAACGGAACATTTCTACCACAAAATAGTTTTTCAGTCCTCCGGCCGGTAAGCGCCACTTTACGCAAAACTAAATAGCCGCCTCCCGGCTCCGTTGGGCTGAAAAATAGTATACAAACCTCGGCCGGTAAATGGGAAAGCCTCGGATCACATGTTAGTCGACCTCGGCTTCGCCTCGGCCGACAATTACATGGAATCCGAGGCATTTCCCACTTAAACGGCCTTGATATGTAATGTACTATTAATTAATAGTAGATTACGTACCGAAGCCTATATAGTAAGAAATGTCTCAGATCTCGTGTAATTGTCGTCCGAAGCGAAGCCGAGGTCGACAAACATGCAATCTGAGGCTTTCTTATTTACTGGCCAAGGTCTGTACACAATTTTTCTGCTCGACGCAGTTGGTAAGCGCGAATTTGTTTAGCGTAGCGGCCTACAATTGGTTGCTTGCCGGCCGGAGGGCTGAAAATATTAATTTGTGCGACTATTTTTTTATATATTGCTTAAAATAAGCATTTAAGGGTCAATTTCAACAGGTCTAAAATTTACCTAATTTTGGTGGGATTTTTTATTTTTGTTGTTTATGTCTAAATTATGTGTCGATAATACGTAACTAGTCACAATAAATATTGTGTAACAATGGCCTTTCATTATATATAGTAGTTTTAGAGATATTATGATTTTTGTCATTTGGTTGCCACCAAAATTGCACAAACACACCAAAATTAGATATTTCTGATAAGTTAACGAGTACATTTACCTAGTTATGCGCTGAAAGTGAAATGAATGCAAATGCTTTGTGATTAGGGAATGCAATCTCGCGAGATTGGGGCTCCGGCGAGATATCGCGAGTTTATGAACGACAATCTCGCGAGATCTCGTCAATTTCGAGATCTCGCGAGATTGCCAGTTTTGTGTGTTAATTCGTGCAGAAAATCACAAAATTTCAATGAATTAGGAAGAAAATAATAAAAACCATAGTTATTGTGAAATCAACATTTATTCTTACGAATGTTTTTATTAAATTTTCATGTGTTTAACGTATTAATTTAAGTATCTATTTTTATAATAAAGTTTTAAGTATTAAACTTGATGAAATAAATTTTTAAGAAATAATCAGTTGTCTTTTCTTAATTATATCAAAACAAAATCAAACAGAAGTATTTTAAAAATAAAACAGTTCTTTTATAACAAAACAAACAACAAGAAGTCTAAAACTAAAATGTAGGAAATTAAGTTGACAAATAAACTCAAATAGATTAAAGAAAACTAGTAACTACTGTCTACTACTACTCAGATATCTAATGTTCAGTTCACAGAATGAAATGAACCCATACGAGTCCGGGGGGTCAAAAGGCGAACTTTTACAGTGTGTTTTTAAGAATTATTCTGAAAGTAGGTCCTTAAAAAGCACAAAACGTCCAAGGAATCGTCGGCTAATCAGCTTCTTATTTTGTTGGCCACATAACCAGCCGCTGAAAATGCCCTTCTGGATTCCACGCTTTTTGGAACCACGGATCTCAGGCAGTTATCCGCGAACTGAAAAAGTTCGCCCTTCGACCCCCCGGACTCGTACAAGTTAATTTCCTTTTTGAGTATGAGTCTAGCGAATTCATAGTTAGTTTTCTAGGTTCTCTGAACGCAGTTAATGTTTCATGAAGTTCTTCTTGCAATGAAATACTCTTGCGTGCCCCAGAAAGAGATGAAAGCGGTTCATTGTCATCATCACATTCAGCAATATCATTCGCGGTGGCCATGCGTAAGACGATGCGCCATGAGTAAAACGATTTTATGCTCGAGTTCAATCTCGTAAATCTCGCGAGTTCTCGTCCATTTTTCGCCCGAGATCAATCTCGCTAAAAAAGGCCGAGATCTCGTGAAAACGAGATCTCGCGAGAACGGGATTGCATTCCCTATTTGTGATTCGTTTAAAAGTTAAAAATTTCCTCAGGCAACAAAAAAAAAGTTATGTAAAACAGAACTATATTATCAATCAATATTTGAAATCGTTGACTATTCAAATACAATTACAATTAGTCTACAACGCCAAAAGATCGACCAAGTCGCTTCCTGCGGTATTATGGGCAAATTGGGCACCTGCTCATAATATTTACTCGCTACATTTTCCAGCTAGATGGCTACGCCTGACCAGCTCTACGGTCACCCGTGGTTTCAAAGAGTCTTTCATGGAGTTTCAGTTCTCTAAACAGCTTGAGACCTTCAGGACCCCACAGTCTCCAGGGTCTCCACTGAGAAAGCCGTAAAGTCGAGAACATTTTAAGGACTCCAGAGACAAACTTACCCTCCCTTCTCTCCCCATGGACGAATTTGTGGCGGAAATGAATGCGATGGTGCTAGTTACCCAAGCACGTAGCATCCCAAATAACCGGCCAATGGCCATTTGCCACGGAATAAGCGTCATTCCATCGTGTCTTTTGCCATCGAGTCTTTGGCTCATGGCCAAGCCAGTTGGTTACAAGGCCACTGGCACGCCCACGCTGGCAGAAACTAGACGGATTACGTTATGTAGGTTGGCGTGCCAGCACTTCCCCGACAGGAGAGCCCGTGACCACCCCATAGTCTACCTCACTACCGTATGGGCAACGATGGGGGACAACTAATCCACCCCCAAGCGATGCCCGACAGCCAACCTTAGCGAATTATTATCCAACATCATAGCACAGTTCTGAGAAGGGTAATCATGCAGGCAATAATCAGATTTCCTCTACGACACTGTCCGCAAACTGGCTTTTTCAGCTGTGGAGGGAGCGTTATGCAAGCCGACCTGTGCCTTACGACAGAAGCTCACCCTCCGTCCTCTGAACGTCCCGCTTTGACGGGAATTCCTTGACCGGATAAGCCCAAGGAGTGAAACAGGAGTTACAGGAGTAAGTGCTTGAAGAAGCATCTACTGCCTCCGGCAAGTAAACCTTCCGAGAGAAAGTGCACTGTACGGACGACAGAAAAGCAGAAAGAGCGACACTTGAAACCCGCCGCAAACCCAGGTCACCAAATCAGATCGTAAGTGTAGCGGGGACAATCTGTTTCTTATCGAGTTCGACGTTCACAATTTTCTGGATACTAATGTAAATGAAATTTTAAGTATAAAACTCTCGTGAGACTCGAACATACTAAATAATATTTAAAACCTGTCACTCACGTGGTCACATGTGTTTAGTCGATTATGGTCGACATGTTTCGATCTTTACGAAGATTGTCATCAGGAGCGATCACCCATTAAATTATCCATTCTTTCACACAAATGAGGAAACTTCCAAAAGGGCATCGTATTGCTAAAGGCAACATTGGTACAAAAAGACAAAACCGAAAAATAAAAGAAGCCATGTGCGTGCAGACTTTAAGTAGGTAGTCCGAATGGTGGGAAAAATGCTGAATTAGACTGTCAATAAATTTACCCATATTCAGCTCTAGACCTATTTCTCTATACTTAGAAGTTAAGGAGATCAGATTGTTCAGAACCGGGCTCACCTCACCCTAAAGGCTGCCGTCCTCCAGCCCAGGCGTTAAATTTGCTGCTAAGTATCGAGATAAGTTTGGCACAAAGCACTTCTTTCGAAACTTCCATGCTATGGGCTCCCCGGGAAATTATGCGAATGGGTCAGCAGTTTTCTAGCAGACAGAAGCATTAAGGTCCTAGTTGACGGTGAATGCTCAGACTCAATGTCTGTGAATGCTGGTGTCCCTCAAGGCTGTGTGCTATCACCCACGCTATTCCTCCTGCATATCAATGACATGTTGCAAACTAGCGGCATTCATTGTTATGCTGATGATAGTACGGGTGATGCCTCCTACACCGGCCGCGCCAATATTTCCCGGGAAAACGTCATTGAGAGCCGGAACAAACTTGTGTCCGAAATTGAGACCTCCCTAAAAGAAGTCTCAGATTGGGGTCGACTTAATTTGGTCCATTTTAACCCTACAAAGACACAGGTTTGCGCGTTCACCGCAAAAAAACTTCCGTTCGTCGCGTCACCTCGTTTTGAGAGCACTCCCCTATCTGCCACAGCCAGTATTGGAATCCTTGGCGTTGACATCTCGAGTGAAGTCCAGTTCCGCGGCCACCTAGAGGGTAAGGCCAAATTGGCCTCGAAGAAGCTCGGTGTGCTCAATAGATCGAGGCAGTATTTCACGCCGGCCCATCGCCTACAGCTTTATAAGGCGCAGGTTCGCCCGCATATGGAATACTGCTCTCATCTTTGGGCAGGGGCACCTAAGTACCAGCTTCTTCCTCTAGACCGCATCCAACGGAGAGCAGCTCGAATTGTCAACTGCCAACGTATTTCTGATCGGCTTGATCCCTTGGCGCTGCGTAGAGATGTGGCCTCACTCTGTATTTTCTATCGCATGTATTATGGGGAGTGTTCCGAGGAATTGTTCGGATTAATCCCTGCCGCTTCTTTCCGCCATCGCCCTACGCGACAATATTTCCACTCTCACCATTTAGATGGTTGGCAGTCCTCAACTGTGCGCTTTTCCCGAAACTTCCTGCCTCGCACAGCTAAACTGTGGAACGAACTGTCGCCAGCGGTGTTTCCGGACCGATACGACCTTCAAACCTTCAAGAAAAGAGCGTACTCCCACCTTAAAGGCCGGCAACGCACTTGCGACACCTCTGGTGTTGCGGGTGTCCATGGACGACGTTAATCGCTTACCATCAGGTGATTCGTTTGCTCGTTTGCCCCCTATAGCATAAAAAAAAAAAAAAGATAATAGTCAGCAGTCACTTGGCCTTAGATTGCAAGACCAAAAATGATGGGCCCTGTTGACAACTTATTCGTCCTGCACACAACATGTGTTTGCGTTTATCTTAAGAATGCATCGCGACTGATAGAGGCTTTTTAATATCGACCTTAACTAGCATTAACTCTTACAGACAGACAATATTACTATATTGTACGAGTAAACTATGGAAAACATGCAGGGTAGTACTCTGAATGTTTTCCGAAGTCTACTTGTTGTATGAAAGTGAAAATTTAGGATTTTTGCACAAAACTGAAAAAATACTGAATGGGAATCCTAAATCTTAGAGCAAGTATAACTCAGATTTTACTCCCTTTTTGGAAGCATATTCATAATTCGGAGGCGGCGATTTTCTGTAAGTTTACAAGTATTGCATACATTGTTATTTAAATTTGAAATTAAACTATAATAAACGTTAAACAGTATTAAATATGCTTTCATGTGGTATTAATATTTTTTTATCAATAGGTATGATTTATAATGTTATCGGGTAAAACACCTTGTTGCAAAACTTATTAGCTGACTGAGTTTATATGAAATTTTCAATTTTGGTGACATTAAGCAATTTTGGTGGTGTTCAAATTGCCACCAAAACCACCAAAATTGATTCACCAAAATTAGGACCATGGCATAAAAATATATTTAAAACTTAACCGTAGCATTCACTTCAGTTTTAAATTTTTATTTAAAAAAAGAAACTATAAACAAGTTTTAAATACAGTTCACACAAAATCAATAACTTAACGATCATTAGTTAGACACACCACCAAAGTTGCATTAAAAAGTATTAGTATACACCAAAATTAGATACTTCCGCGATTTATTGACAGATCTAGCCAGGAACAACAATTGTGACATCGCTCAGTGCACGAGGGGAACTGAATTAACAGGTTACACTACGTTTGTAAGACTTGTTGCTTTTTGTTCGATCACAAAATCATTTTCAACTTTTACCACCAAAATTTAGTATTTTACCCGGACAAGTATTAATGCTGAGTTTAGAGTATCGATTTATGTAATAATCCTTACTTATTTTTCTTATAATATACACATACTAATAATGAGTAAAAAAAAGTAAGGTTTTAGTTAAATCAATGGATGTTACGGTCCTGGCAAAGAAAAAATTAAAGAAAAACGGATTCGGGACACTACACCAAAATTAGTATTTCGATAAAATAAAAAATTTTAATAAGTATCTATAACTTAAATAACATTTTGCGATTTGGCTTAAGATAATAACTTGTGTAAGGTTTTCAGAAAAAAAATATGAATCTGAAACGATTAGTCCACACTGTCATTATCAGCTCCGCCGCATAAAAAGTGCGCTGAGATAATCACCCTTAAATGTTGTATTTAAAATTACTATTAAATGATGCACTTCCGTGCATTCCTTCGCCAATAATATATTTTATATTTATGAAGCTTTGTATTTTAATGGCAACACTGAGTTAGATTTGATGGAATTTAATTATGATTTCCAGTTTAAGTATGGATGTTTGTTACTCTTTCACGTAAAAACTACCTACTGAATGGATGTTAATGAAACTTTATAATAATATAGGTTATACTCAGAATAGCACAGGCTAAAATTTATAAAAATATTGCGCAGACGAAGTCGCGGGCACCACCTAGTATCATAATATTGCTTTGTTATTCTGCAATATACCTATGTGTATACATATTTATATCGCGGTACACCCAAGGAATAATACGCTAGACGACTGAAAAAATCTATTTAGTCCGTCTTTTAGATTATAAAAAAATATTGTACTCGTATTTTTTCTTTTGTTCGTCAAATGAAAAATGACGGAAACACAGGGCTTTAAAGTTTCGCGTAATGTCACTCCTAGGTACAATTCTTACCTAGGAGTGACGTCACAAGCCCCCATCCCGGAACTTTGATGCCCTTTATCTTCGTCAATTTTAGTTAAATTGAAAAAGGAAAAAATACGTGTCTAATAATTTTAGATAATCTAACTGACGGACTAATTAGAATAATAGTTTTTCAACCTAGTCGTCATTCCTATTATCTGTCCGAATCAGAAAGACGGCGCGGCGATTCCAAAATGACGTCATGAAATTGACCCATTTCGCGCCTCTTTACCTCTACACGCAGTATCCATAGTGTATAATATTCTTGTGTCCGTCAATGTATTTGTACGAATTTGTAGGTTAATTTAGTAATCTGAATCTTATCACACCGGACCATGTTTAGGTGGAAATGTTATGTTATGGGTTGATAATAAAAACATCAACACATTATGTACGTTGATCAGTTTAAAATGTTATCTTGGTCAGTCACAGAACTCACAGAGCACATCTTAGGTATGTAGACTAGGTATTTGCTCTCTGGCTTCGGTGAAAAATGACAGATAACCGATTGGTGGCTGGTGGTCAATAAAGTTGTGCCCGCTTGGTCTTTGAAGGGAGCGCTCCCATCTCGTTCAATCGGTCAAAGGAACTAGTCCGGTATTTTAGGTCCTTTAGTTCGTTTAGTTCAGTGCGAATTTTGATATCTGGGAATGAGTAATCGGTTCTATATAGAGCGCGGAACGAAAGATTAATATATGACCGTTATAATGGTTTTTGCTCCGTCTGAACACAGCTAGTTGCAGGCGTCCATAGGCTACGGTGACCGCTTACCATCAGGCGGGCCGTATGCTTGTTTGTCACCGTCGTAGTATTAAAAAAAAAGCTAGTATCACGAAAATCGAACGATTGCGGATTTGTATCTCCATCTCTGTCATACTTGTATATTGAAGTGACAAAGAGGTTTTCCCGTCAATACCAATTTTCGAAGTTCGTGGTAGGCGTGCTGAACTTAGACCGAGGACCGATTTATCTTTTTGGCGAGGTACTAGTTTCTTTCGGTCCGTGATGGGATTTCATTCCTTTTAGTTCTTATAAGTTCCTGACCAACACAAGCCTAGTAGTCAAAAATGTCAGCATGGAGACCATTGACAATATGGTCAGATAAAATGTGAGGCACGTGGGCGTAGGAGACAAGTAGCGTACGGTGTAAGTAGCAGTGGTGAAGCGTCGAAATGTTATTTGAGCAAACAAGCTGATTTGGCTTTTCTTTGAGTCATTAAGGAAAAATGAGCTAGGTTAGCTCACGAAAGGGAAGCCAGTAGTAATCGGCCTCTATGACCGCCCCGCCACTGGTGTAGGTAGCTATGTAGGTATAACTAGGTAGGTTTGGACTTAATAAATATACATACCTGGGACGTTCTCCTTTTTTACCGATAACGAAATGCGATTTTCTCGATTTTTCGGATTTCTGATCGTGTGTAGAAATTATTTAGAGAAACAACATATGCGTTTGAAGACTATTTGATAGTTCTTTTCATGTGGGTAAAGTATTTTTTTCGGAAGTTTTCTGGTACCTACTTTTTTCAGCGGAGACAGCAGCGTTCCGAAAGACCACTCTGTCACGGTATTTTGAGTTAAATAATGTTACTATCTCTTTTTTCATTATTTCATTTTTCATATCTCTTTCTTAATTTAGGCATTTTTCATCGAGGAGACTGGTGATATGTAGTATCAGTATGTAATATGACCGAACTTTAGATACTTATGTAGGTATGTAAAATTGCTTAAGTGTCTGAAAATTCGCCAAGGTGGGAATTAAGTTATTTTTACGCGTCGACACGACAATAAGATCGGTATTTGCACCTAAAGTTCGCTGTTTACCTCTGACAAGTGACAACTGTATCTGCTTGAAAGAGAGGCAGTCAGCGAAATTTATTTTACTCTTGTGGCCAGGGGACCGCATAACCTTGACAGTTGACAATATGTTAAATGATGTTGCCCATTTAATGTGGTATATATAGGTAATGTGGCCGTTTTTGACAGCGTGTGCGCTGCCATAGCCTTTTCTCTGTCCTTTATAATGCACTTCTTGAATAGGTTGGGTACCTAATAGTTTTATATATGCATATACATATTCAATTGTCCCTCACGCCACCCTATGTCTGTCCGACTGTTGATGTAGAGTCGACATCATATGTTTACAATTTTACACCTTATTACAAGGGATTAAGGTGTAAAGTGTAAACGTGTTTTTGGTGTCAAGATTACATTTTTAAGAATAAGGGACCTGGATATCCTTTCAAATGTAAATAATATACGCTTATTTTACTTAAAAAATACTTATAAGAGGTACGCCTCGACGTCTTGTTTATACTGGTAGTATTTAATACGAATGAAATTAGCATACGTAAATAAAAAACAAGTTTTTAAGAACTAACGTTTGATCTTTAAGTTTGCGTTATGTCGAGTCTACTCGCCTTAAGTCTACGGCGATGTTTAATGTCAATTTTGACAACTAGTGATTCGCAATGTTGATGTAAAGTTTACAACAATTGACAGTTGCTATAGTGTCAACTGTCAAAAGGCGAAGCCGTTGTCAAGGGTCACACTTCACCGCGTACATTTAAACAAACAAGGTGTTTTCATCATGTTTTTCTACTCGCTCTATCTTTAAACACTATTAACGTAAGATCGAATGCAGAATGTTTAGACAAACATATCCTTCAGCACGTTATTTTCGAGTGTTCGTACTAGCAATAAAGCATTGAAACAGACAAACAAACCCAGTATGGAGTAACTATTAACGCATTGAATTGTCGAAACGTGACAGCTAAGATTATTGCAGTTTATACTAACCTTATAGGAAAAATCCGCTTACGCGCGAGCTGAAACACCCACTATTACACTTTAAATCGTTCTAGAAGTACTAACCAAGTGTTATTTCTATGTATTTGGTTGATGTAAGGTTTCGCGATTGGGTTTTGGCGCGTCGCAGCGACCGACACGTGCGTTTGGCGCGGCGTTCGGTCGCGGACTGGAGCGCACGGGCCGAGGCGAGGCGAGGTGCGCGCGTGCGCGGAGACAAGGTGCAAGGTCGAATCCAGACGGGAGTTGCGAAGTGCTGAAAAATTAGCTGTCATTGTAGTTCATGTTGAAGCCGCTGGCGCTAGTAGTCTATCGCTAGCGTATAGTTACCTCCAATGGGTGTAATGGTCTTGCATATTGGCGGTGAATGCTGTGAAAATAGTTCAAGATTAATTTACGTAACTATTTGTTTAGAATATTGTCTTTAGAACTGATTAATCGCGTTTATTAACACCATGGCCCTAGCCCTACGTTTCTCTCGCACCTTAACCCTGTGAAAACGAGTGCTGTAAAGGGTCGAATCTTTTCGCCGTCATTTTTTAGATAGCAGACCGTTATGCACTTATACTTGAAGACAGTTTCATTAGGTTTTCAGAGGTCATCCGCAAACTTATCGGCAGACGTGTAGACGGAGGAATTTGTTAATCTGAGGTAGTTATTTGACGTCCGCATCTGTGTCAATCCATCCAGCGTCCGGCATCGTGCTCACACATCTGCTGACGTTCGCGGATGCGCCTGGACACGTCCGCGAACGGATTCGTCTGTGTAGTGCTAGCTGAAGAAGTACCCACCCACCACCTAGATCGACATATCCATTAAAGATACCCATTACACATTAAGTATCTCACAAAACACACTGAAAAAAAAACAGTACTGTGCTACGAACCCGTTTCGACTTTCATCTGAGGTATGTAGGTTAGGTACTGCAACCTTATGTTATGAGGTTCCCAATATTACAGCCCAAAGTATCTGGACTCCATGGAAATCAGTAATGACTTATAAAGGGATGTCACAATACAATAACTGGTAGATTAATTAGCCCATAAATATTAATAATAACCTCTTTCCGTCAACTTACACTATAATTAAATCTAGAAATGCTCCGGATATCCGGTCACGCGGTATAGCTCGGGCTATACGACCATGTTTTTGTTATTCGGCTGAATACCGGATAGTATCGTTGTATCCGGCCGGATACAGAATAATTAATTAGCTCATATCTATTAATAAAGTGTAGGTAAAAAAACAACTATCGAATTACAAAGTAATCAATAGTATTTAAGGTCAAGGACAGTTTAATATTTCAAACACTCTCAGAAAGTACAAAATGTTAACACTATATAATCAATGACATTAAGTACCTAGATAAGCTTTATTTATTTATTTAACCTTTATTACACAAAAGAAAACCTTAACGTACATAAGGCGGACTTAATGCCAGAAGGCATTCTAGCCTTGTCAACCTTGAGGCAAAACAGAAAATTTGTGGGCGGTGCTACAAAAAGTGAAAACCGAAATAGTAAGAGCAAGTTATTCTACTTATATATATTAAACCAATTGTCTTTGAAGGTACCGTGATACCACTTGCATCGCAAGTTAGAAATCTGGGGCTGATCATGGATCGGAGTTTGTCTTGGGAGCCCCAGGTGTCTAATGTGTGTCGTGGAGTCATTTGTACCCTTAGGACGTTATATAGGTTTAAGCATTTTCTGCCAGTTAGTACGAAGACGCTACTCATACAGGCTCTGGTGCTACCAATAATTGATTATTGTGATGTGTGCCTTACTAACGTCTCACAGGGACTCCTAGACAGGCTGGACAGGCTGCTAAATAGCTGTATCAGATTTATCTACGGCCTTCGCAAGTATGACCATGTCTCTGCCTTTTGGCGTAAATTGAATTGGCTTCGCATACGTGACAGAAGGAACCTCAGGGTCTTGTGTATGCTTTTTAGCATTCTACATGACCCAGCTGTGCCAGAGTACCTGCGGTCTAAATTTCAATTTGTTACAGCACAGCCAGGCCGCGAGCTCCGATCCTCCCGCCAAATCATTCTTTCTACCCCACTCCATCGATCCGGTTCTATGACAAATTCTTTCGCCGTCTACGCAATTCGCCTCTGGAACACCCTCCCATTTGATATACGGAATGCTCAGACAAAAGCGTCATTTAAAAATAAGTTACGCAGACATCTTTTAGAAAAGTCTCATGAATAAGTATCATAGTGGTTTGATAGCAGGTATGTATATGTATATGTATATATATGTATATATGTAGGTATATGTATTTTATTTGTATATATATATATATTATATTATGTTAATATGTATATATTACTTAGGTATTTAGAATTAGATCCAATGTACATAATACTAAAGTTTTTTTTTCTCTTGTTTCATAATAACTTCCCGCACCTATAAATTTTGATCTCTGTTTGGCCCAAAGGTTAACTGGTAGAGAATGCCTTCTGGCATTAAGTTCGCCTTTTGTACATTATTTACTGTGCAATAAAGTTTTAAATAAATAAATAAATAATAAATACATACATATACAGTAAATACATTATTTAACATAAATACATATAGGTATGTATAGATACATAAATACATACATACGTATTACGTCTGCTGGCAATAAGAGCACGGACAGACCTTTTAAAGGCACATTTGCTAGGTGATTCCTTGACAGGCGCATTACTGTAACAGAGAAGGAGTTTGACATAAAACCATGACTATAAAACATGCCTATAACTATTAAATATACTATTATATTTTTAAACCTAGCTGAGTGTCTATAGATATAGCTATTCTGGGTGTCGGCAGGAGAGTTTGATTTTGAGGAGTACACATACAAAGGCACATTTATTTTTAGGGGAAATCCATGTTTCCCCTAAAAACTTCTTCCCTTAAGTATGAAACCCAGGTCATCCGCGTATAAGGTAATTTGCGTTTCTGGTACTATGCGTAATTTTAACATCCTGGCTTTTTTCGTAATGGAATTCGGGTAATCTGCCTATCAGGAATTTTACATATGAGAATCTAGTCATCTGCGTATAAGGTAATTTGCATTTCTGGTACTATGCGTAATTTTAACATCCTGGCCATTTGCATAATGGAATTTAGGTAAGCGTATCAGGAAATTTACGTATGAGAATATGATCATAACCGTATAAGGTAATTTGCGTTTCTGGTAGATACTATGCATCTGAAGGCTATAAACAAGTTGCAAACTGTGCCAAAAACCGCTATCCGGCCAAATCACACGTTCCATCTCTAATTAAAACGCTTGATAGACTGAAATCGTTTTATTTCAATTAATAATGTCATTAAAATCGAAAAGTGTTTGTATAATCTTTTTGATTACGATTTTCTTTCTTATTCCTCGTCACAGCCTGCAAAATGAAAGAAAAAAAATATAAATCACCATATTTTTTATTGCATGTTTTGAACCTACATATTTTTTCAATAATTTAACAGCCCTAAATAGATTATTAGTTGTTTATCGTAATATCGTAGTGCGGCAGTTACGGAACCCTTGGATTACTTATCTATGGGGGTCTTTACTTTACTCTAGGTATACACATGCTCAGGGTGCGTAGCCAAGATGCCAATCGCTCACGCTCAGTCGCTAACGAAACGCAACTGTCATTGTCACACTAATAAGGAAGAGTGATAGAGAGAGGTCGCTACGGCATCTTGGCTATGCACGCTGATCGTTTAAAGGTAGTAGATAAAACTAAAGCGTAGTGCACACTTACAAGCATCTTTACAGCACTTATAGCAGCGCCACAACACGACGACAGCGATAAAAAATCCGACAACACCAAAGCAGATAGCGACAATCAGTATCCCCGACTCGGCGGAGCCATTCCAAAGTCCCCCGCTTGGTGTTACTTGATAATCCTGAAAATAAGTTTAAATGTAATAAAATAGAAATTTTGACGTTTTTATTTTGTTCAAAAATAGTTTTTTTGCTGAATTTGTATCTGTTTTTACTCAAAAAGGAAAAAAAGTGTCCTAAATTTTACATAATATTTTCAAACTTTTCATTGCGTCATATTAAATGTTTGAAAACAGAGGTGGCGAAATGAAAAAAAAACTTAGGACACTGTTTTTCTCCTACTGGAATTGAAAGAGCATTACATTATAACACATGAAAATTTCCGATTTAGCAAAAATAAGGCCTCTGGCCTGCTGCGAAAGCAGGAGGTCGCTGGTTCGATGACGGCCCTGCTCACCGGGGGCCTTGATCACTTTTTCTGTACTATATGACATCTCCTTTAATTTATAAATAGTAGTGCGACTACTTGAAAAAATTAGAAACCATGAAATTAAACACGTTTTCATTCTCTCAGTCATCATCTGTGAAAACGAGTGCTGTAAAGGGTGTCAATATCCTAAGGTGTACAGATATTTTGGAAGCCTCGGAAATGCTTATATATTTATGAACTCGACTGCAGGTACGTTTATTTCGTCATCATCATCATTATTTAAGAGCTACGCTATTGTCGATAGAGTAATCTCCATTGCACGTAGAACCGATGGCCGTTGGGGCGGAAAGGTTCTCGAGTGGCGACCGCGTACCGGAAGGCGCAGCGTGGGTAGGCCCCCCGCAAGGTGGACTGATGACCTGGTGAAGGTCGCAGGAGTCCGCTGGATGCGGGTGGCGCAGGACCGGTCATTGTGGAAATCTTTGCGGGAGGCCTATGTCCAGCAGTGGACGTCTTTCGGCTGAAATGATGATGATGATGAATCTCCATTCCTCTCTCTTCTGTGGAAGCATGTTTACTTGTACAGTCGTTCGTAACTGGTGGGAGTGAGACGCAAACACTATCGAATCGTAGTCGCTGTCGACTGGCCGATCGCCTCGGACGTGGCCGGGGATATGTCCGTCTCGCTCCTGCTAAAGTAATGGTAGGAGCGAGACGGACATACTTTCGAGCGCCGCAGTCACTATCGATATCGAATACAGTTGCGTGTCTCATGGTAAGCACACGGTGTTATTTACTTACCGAGGGTTTGCTGGCACTGCTGTAGTCTGTCATGCGCCTCTGGAATAGGAAATGAGTAAATGCTTTTAATAATTATGTCACTAGCTGTTGCCCGCGACTTCGGTCGCATGGAATTGAGCAGATAATATAGATCTGGCCATGTGAAAAGCCGGCCCTGCTCGTCCGAGTGTGTCAGCCCAGATCTGTCAATGTATGCCCGGAATTTGCCTTGTAGATTTGCCCGTCGGATGTATATGGCAGACAAAATTCCTATCACACATTGACAGATCTGTCTGCCATACACATTTGGTCAACCCGGCGATCAAATCTCTATGTGTATGGCCGGCTGAAATCACAGAGTGCCTTCATTAATTTCTGTAACTTTTAGTTGCTGGGACTTAGTAAATGATGAATGGTCAAAAACTTAATCCTAAAAATGTCATTAAATTCTTAAAGGTTAGGTTAGGTTAGGTGACGTTCAATATGGCGGTTTGTTTACATTGTTAGCAAGTTTGGTTGACGGCCATTTCATTTATTTACCTGTGTCAACTCTTGTTCCTTCAGGGCGTTTGTCACACGATCCTGCAAAAAAACATTTTAACGTCAGTATTTGTTAAAAGCTGGAAATAAGCATTTCTCACTTGCCAACGAAGCAGGAGCTCCGGTTTGAATCTTGGTCAAGGCATTAATTTGTGGATGTATATTACATGCACGAGCATTGTTAAGTTTGAGCTAAGGTGATTTACCTACATATGTGTATCCCATAATATATTTTGTGTATGTTAATAAGTCAATGGTAATCCGTAAAATCCGCGTAGCTAGAAGTTGTTGATGTCAACCTCAGCCAGTCTCTCTCCGGGATCACGGGTGTAGGTAATGTCGCCCTTGAAACGTCTGAAGTTAGTTTTAAATTAGGCCCGTTTTAGTAAATTGATAATGTGTGAAAATCGTGAAAATTTAAATAAGTGAACTTACCACACATCTTGTTATTAACAATTCTTTCATATCTTCGGTAGCCTGCCCAGATATCCTCATCCTAAAACATCAATTATTACGGATACATTTCTTAAGGTTATATTTAACGATGAGATAAGGAATGGGCATATGGGCATTAGGGTGTGAGATGGAAAATAAGCTCGCGCGTGGTAATGCTAGTAGATTTTGTAGGTATTTAGGTCTAGTGAATAAAATCATTTTATTAAGACAAACCCTGCAAAATTATCTAAATAATGTTCGTGCGTAAAGAAAGTTCATACTTCAGCTATATCACCCAAAAAATAACAAAAATCCGAAAAAAAAGTTACCTCTATAACTTTGGGTTTTTTTTTCCTATCGAGCGATGTTTTTCAAATTATGTTTTTAATAGCGATTTTATAATTGCAAGATGACTGAATTTCTTCATATTTTTTATACACTGTTAATTTTGTTTACGACTCATTAAAAATAGTGATAAATATTGGTGAATTAGTAGCACTGCAACCATCTTCTGATGGGGTATAGTTAAATGGAATGGTTTATTAGAAAATACAATCGGCCCAACGAGGGCGCCACTGGAGGGTAGGACGCCCTCGTAAGCCGCGACGGTATAAGTAGAGGGTATATTAAAAATATGGGTATCTGGGTGTCTTCGCAAGCTATTGTAATCGAACGGCTGAACCGATTTCAGTGCGATTTGATGTAATTGAAAGCTTTATTTATCGGGGTCTCAGTTAGCTAAACCCCGCAAATATCGGTTATAAGTTTAGTTTTTTAGCACTGGAGGGTCGGGAGAGCGGAATTCTCTGTTTCAATTTAGCTTGTTTTATATGTTTCAAACTTTCGAGAAACGAGAGACCAATTATTTTCACATATTCAAGTAATACCTAACCTAAGTAGAAAATAATTCCACATATTCTCTTTTTTTATATAGGTAAGTGCTATGTACTTAGTAAATGGGTACTCACGCATTAATAGCTGTTTGTTTACACTGCTCGTATATCTCGGATGACTCCATTTTTTTAAAGAAACGGATATAAATTAAAAAAATGTGTCTCCAAATTCAAGTAGATGCTCGGATCCTGCGGACAAAAACTACAAATTAGTAAAAATAAATTAATACCTAAGAATCTGTGGTTCTTATAGTGCACTAGAAATTGCTACTAAAACCAAACTTTGGGGGTTAAGCTTTAATATTGGTCCATGATTCGAATAAAAGAAGTCCACGAAATCCATACTAATATTATAAACGGGAAAGTGTGTGTGTTTGTTTGTTTGTCCGTCTTTCACGGCAAAACGGAGCGACGAATTGACGTGTTTTTTTAAGTGGAGATAGTTGAAGGGATAGAGAGTGACATAGGCTACTTTTTGTCTCTTTCTAACGCGAGGGAAGCCGCGGGCAAAAACTAGTGTAGTTTAAAACCATCCGAAAACCGGTTTAGCCTCCATATAAAAAATCGGTTAATAATTTCGACTAATCGCAAAATCATTTGTTTTTTAATTCATTATGTAATTCAGACAATTGATCCGAAAAACAACCAATTTTAAATAAAAATAAATAGAAAGAACTGATTCCTTACCCAAATAATACTTAACACTTACTTACCCAAAATTATTTATAAAAAATGAACTCAAATACAAGTTAAACATATTCCCTTACATTTTCCTTCGGGTGTCAAAAATTCAAACTATACGAAACTGTAGGTGTGTTTAACAGTGAATTAACAGTATTGATCCTAAAACATCCTAAGTGACAACCAAATTCATTTCAAATTAAGAACTTACAACGACATGACAAAGCCTACGTTCCAAGAGAACTTGATTGTCACTTGTCTCGTTTCTGTGTCATGTCATAAATGCTACATCGTGCATACTCATTTATTTTATTATTCTGACAACAGTACCTATACAGTGTAAAATTCATAAATCTAAAAAAAACGATACCTACAAACCTCGGCAGTGTGCCCATCAATTGTTTCGGAAGTATGGTGGTAGCACTTATAGTTTTAGGGATAATATGTATAGGAATTTTACTTACCGTACGCACTTAAGAGGCCCGAAAAGGGTTAGGAGGTATATAAATAGTTGAACATACCAAAATCTGGGATCCCACATACATGCCACACAAATAAATAAATAAATATTATGGGACAATCTTACACAAATCGACCTAGTCCCACGGTAAGCTCAATAAGGCTTGTGTTGTGGGTACTAGGCGACGATATATATAATAGACAGATACATATAAATACATAGAAAACATCCATAACTCAGGAACAAATATTCGTGATAAACACGCAAATAAATGCCCTGACCGGGATTCGAACCCGGGACCTCCTGCTTCGTAGGCAGAGTCACTACCAACTAGGCTAGGAGGCCGTTTAGCCACGAGTCTACAGCTTCGTAGGCAGGGTCACTATCGACTCTTAATCAGCAAAGTAACAAAGTAATGCACAGTCGCCACTAGATATAAATAGGAGAGCCCAAAGGTGCTCATAAATATCTGAACAAACACATAAATGTTCTGAAGGCCTAGTATAAAAATTGTACGACATTAACTCCTCGACCGCGTTAGCGTATCGGGAGTTCAAATTATGTTTGCCGTTTATTTAAATCATCCGGCAACTTTCATATTTTGACCCCTCGATACGCTAACGCGGTCGAGGAGTTAATGTCGTACAATTTTTATACTAGGCCTTCTGAAGGCCTAGTATACATTTTTACTTGTCGGATTTGAAATTTACTTCTCGATCGCGTTAGCGTATCGTAAATTCAAATTATGTTTTTCGTTTATATTAATCATGCGGCTACTTTCATATTTTGACCTCTTGATACGCTAACGCGATCGAGAAGTAAGGGTCAAGTATAACAATTAAAAATGTATACTAGGCCTTCAGATATTAGTAATAAGCACCTTCACTACACAACATTAAAAAAAACAACTTACAACTGTACTGCGCCGAATCTCCGCGTGAAATAAAATAAACTTTTAACAAAAGAAGGAAGACCGTGGATGTTTTTGATGTCATTTGAATCATATAGCCTTCTCACTCTCGCATGCTGCGATACTTGCCTCTCGTGTCTCGTGTGACTAAGAGGTAAAACATTGTTAACGGTTCGTGGAAACTGAAGTTGGGATAAGTTGATAACATTTGACCTTGTTTTATTCCACAATATTCTAAATACGTTAGAACTCAAGCATTAACTTTAATGTTTTGTCAGCGGAGATTTATGTTATTCACTGCGTGTGAAGTGAGACATCCCCACGCTAAGTTTTTTAAAATAAAATGGCTTCCGTCTAGCGGGGCAATTTCGCCAGTGTCAAGGTATATTGCCTAATATTAACGGATAAAAAACTATTTCTGAGACGTCCTCGCCATCTTCAGTATAAACCGGAAGTAGTGGTGGAAAGGGGGGTAAGTCACTCAAAGTGAAGTCCAGATTATTATACCCGAAGGGATGGAACCATTCTATAGAAGGAAACATTTCTTATTACTTGTCCTCTGAAAAAAAGGGCGGGAAAGCGAACTGAATAGGCGGCTTTTTTCAAATTGATTTTATTTATCTGATTTTGAGCCCTTTTTTATTACATAAGTAACATTATTCATACTATTTTTCTTTATTTTCTTCGTAATACATAATTTTCTAGTTACACAGCAGTAAATGCACCCAGGAGACGGGGGTGTGGGCGGCGGTCCCTCCCCCATGGATACCGAAACCGCCAATTCTGTAAAAAGGAAAAGTAGCGACGATTCCAATGAGGACAGTTCTAGTAGTAAACAGAAGATGTCGTACATAAATAACAAGCGCGGTCTTTTTAAAGACCACCATCCCATATACGAAGACCTAACAAAGAAGGAATATCCAGTCAAATCAAATCAAATCAAATCAAAATCATTTATTTGCCATAAGTATACAAATATACATGCAAATATACAGTTAAAATAATATATACAGATTTGTTTACATTAAAATTATTGGTAAATTTATTGACATACTTGGCTAATATAAACAAAATCAAAATAAAATGGAAAACTAAATAAGATGAGAACGTTAGATATTTAATGTCAAATGTATATTAAATTTTAAGAGTTTATAATGAGATTTTGGTCAAGATTAATTAGTCTCTAATCCAGTGCACTTGAAAAATATTCATTAATATTATAATATGGTCTACTTAAAAAATATTGCTTCAATTGTATGTCAAATGTATGTATATCATTACACTCCTTTAACTTGTCGTTTAATTTATTATAAACCTTAGTAGCATTATTAATTATGCTTTTATCAAAGTGTGTAAAGCGAGGCCTGACTAGAGCTAAATTTGTAGTTTTTCTTAGGTTATGGTTATCATATTGTCGAGCTTTTGTGAATTCGTTAATATTTTTATGAACATACAAGCAGATTCGATATAAATACAATGACACAATCGTGAGTATCTTATTATCAATAAACATTTGTCTATGGGTTTCTGGTACATGCTTACAGCCTTCGATTATTCTGATAGCTTTTTTTTGCATAAGCAGTATGTCGTTAATGTTACCTGCGTTACCCCAAACCTCAACACAGTAGCGAATTGTGCTTTCGAAGTAAGAGTAATATACTAACAATAAAGTTTTCCTATCACTTGTTTTCTTAAGTGCTCTCATTGTGTAGCAAGCTGTTGCCAGACGTTTGATAATTTTGTCTATTTGACTGTCCCATCTAAGGTATGGGTCAAGTTGAACGCCTAAAAACCGCACACAGTCGGATTTTTGAATAGGTATATCTAATTCAAAGTCACTACTATGAACACTCCGACGAAACAACATGGAAAAGCTTTTATCACAGTTAATTACTAACCCATTGTTTGAAAACCAACCATTAAGATCTGACCAGCACGTATGAGCCTTTTCATTTAAAGCATCAAAGCTATCCGCCATAATAACTATACTTGTGTCGTCGGCGTAAAGATACGGGATGCCGCATGAGAGACAATCCGGTAGGTCGTTAATAAAAATTACGAATAAAAGTGGTCCAAGCACTGACCCTTGAGGCACACCACACTTTAATATGCCTTTATCAGAAATTGTGATACAGTCTAAATCCCTGTCAATTATCTCAACATACTGAGTGCGCTCAGTTAAGTATGATCTTATTAGTTCCAGAGCTGTCCCACGTATGCCGTAATATTCAAGTTTGTCAAGGAGTATTTCATGATTTACACAGTCAAATGCTTTTGTAAGGTCACAAAACACCCCCCCACATTTGACGCCTTGGTTTAGAGCAGACATTATTTCACTTACTAGGTTGATGACAGCACCAGAAGTATTCCTGTCTCTCCTGAAACCAAACTGATGCGGAGTAAATAGATTGTGTCTTTCAAAGTGTTTTTCTATTCTGGATGCTAAGCATTTCTCAAATATCTTTGCAATTATGGACAGTATAGAAATGGGTCTATAATTACCTAAGTCTGTTTTGCTACCTTTTTTGTGTATTGGGACAACTTTAGCTTCTTTCAAGATGTCTGGGAAGATACCTTCTTCCATACAGTTATTAAAAATTATGCATAGAGGAATGCAGAGAAGATCTATGTTTTTCTTAATGAATGCTGTAGTAAGACTATCCGGGCCACAAGAACTACTGTTTTTGAGGTTCTTAGATATAGCAATCAATTCGGGTTCAATGATCGGTTCCAGGAAGATTGAGCATTGGACACCTGGTTTAGCTTTCTTAAAAGCCTTCATATGTTTGTTATACTTGTCTTTGCTATTTGTATTTATACCTACACTTAAAAAGTAATTATTGAAAGCATTCGCGATGACTTCAGGGTCCTTATTGACTAAGTTATTAATTTTTAAATTTATTTTGTGATTAGTGCTTTTGGCTTTTCCTGTGTTTTGCTTTATTAGGTTCCAAATAGTTTTAGACTTATTTCTGGAAGCATCTATGGTACGGCGAACATGTAATTTTTTTGCGACAGCAAAGGTATCTTTAAGAATACTTTTATAGGTGTTTAGATAACTTGTGAGATTGGTGTCGTGACTTTGACGTGACTGCATCATCATATTTCTTTTTTTACGACATGATATGCGTATTCCCTTAGTAATCCAATTATTTTGCATGTTTCTAACAAGTGTTTTCTGAATTGGAAATAATTTTTGGATAAAGTTATGGAGTATATGATAAAAAACGGTAAGCTTCTGAGAGCAGTTACAATCAGTAAAAGTTCTATCCCAGTCAATCATTTTAAGAGATTCACGGAAGTTGTTATTAGCTTTGGTATTATAATAATCCCTCTTCCATACTACTGGCTTCTGCGAGATACCCGGCTGAGTTGCGATTGGAATCTCTATTAGTTGCGCATCGTGGTCAGAGAAAGAACAGGGGATAACAAGGGAATCTGAGTACTTATTATCATTAGTAAAAATATATCCTCCTTCCAAAAATATATCCTCCTTCAGTCTGCACAGAATATTGAACATCCAGACCAAAGGGTTCCCATGGATATTTTGAAAGTAAATAAGGTGCTGAAAACCATTCCTGGGGTCCAATATGTAAAGGCTGCAGGCAACTTTTTTGTCAAGGTTTATTTTGGCTGTGCAAAGGATGCTAATACATTCCTTCTGAATCAAAGTGTAATGAGCACAAATGGATGGGCCTCTAAGATACCATATGACAGCATAGAATGTCAAGGAATTATTCGTGCTCCTGTGGATTTGAGTGAGCAGACATTATTGGAGGAGTTGAAGGCTAACTGCATGATTTTAGGTGTTAAACGATTCACAAAAAAACAAGAAGACGGAACATTCAAGCCACTGCAAACCGTCTTGGTAACTTTCTTGGCATCATCTCGACCTGATCATGTCACTTACGAACACATTTGGATGCCGGTACTTGAATATATTAGACCATTGTTGCAGTGTTTCAAGTGCTATAAATTTAACCATGGTAGTGGTGCATGCAAGAGCACCCAAATTTGCTCTATTTGCTCCGCGGGTCACTTTTATAAACAGTGCACTTCTCCAAACAACTTAAAATGCTCCAACTGCAGTGGCCCTCACTCGGCAATTGCATACACTTGCCCTGTGAAAGCTGCAAAAGTTACTGAGATTAAAAACAAAATAAGCGGCAAATTCACATACGCAGCAGCCACTGCAGTAGGTGTAAAAAATGTAACAGCCACTGCAGTAGGTGTAAACAATGTAAACAGTAATAATTTAAGCAACAAAATGTCAAAAACTCCAGCCAAAACACCTCAGGGGCGTGCATTTATTACTGATATTCTAAACTCTGATGCCGTCCTTAATGCAATCACGAAGACAATTGTGGAAGTCATGAAGAAGAAAACTGATCTTAAAAATCCATCTTCTGGTCCTATATCTTCGCAGGTAATCAAAGAAATGCTTGTAACAAACTTTTCTGTTTAAATAATGGATAGCTCATTTAATAACTATAGTAAGTATAACTCTATTGGTGTTAAACAGTTCAATATTATTCACTGGAACTCCAGAAGTCTGTTACCTAAGTTAGATCAACTTAAATTTTTTATTAAAAACCTCAATGAGGAAGTAGATATAATTCTATTAAATGAAACTTGGTTATCCTCTAGTAAAACCATTAAATTGCCTGGTTTTACTGTAATTAGGAGAGATTCTGACCACCCTCATGGTGGTGTTGCTGTTGCAGTCCGTTCTAAATACAAGATCAGAATTATTAACACTTTGTCCCAATACCACTTTCAAAATATTCTTATAAATATTTCCATTGATAATTTTTCTCTTGATGTTTTATGTGCCTATGTTCCTCCACCTCCAAATGGTAAATTTAAAATTGACATGTTGAAGGCCACATGTTCAAAATTCGTGTGTAATAATTGTTTAGTAATAGGTGACTTTAATGCGCATAACACCTCCTGGAGTTCGAGATATAACGATGGAAGAGGCAACGCTCTTCACGCTTTCGTGGAGAGTTCCGGTTTGGTCTGTTTAAATGACGACACAATCACGACTTTCGCTCCGTTCGGCCAACAAGGTAATGTGTTAGACTTAGTATTCGCATCCCGAGCTCTTAGCTCTAGTTGCTCAGTATCCGTTCTCGATGATCTGCTCAGTAGTAATCATTTCCCTTTACTCATAAACGTTCTCATTGACTCTAATGTATCTGTATGCCATCCTAAGAATCCTTTAAGCGTACAAAGTGCTTCTCAAGAAGCAAATTCACTAGCCGATGTTAACTTTAAGATAATTTTTAAGAAAAAAAAACCGACTTCATTTGGTTCCCGGTAAAAGTGAAATTTTGAATTTGTTTGAGTTAGCCAGTTTACTTCACAAATATCCAATACACCGCACGTGTACGATTGAAAATTGAGGAGCTTTCTTAATGTCCCAGGGCTTCCATCATTACATGTGAAGTATAATCAAACGGAACTCCCTTGTATAATAAAACAAACAAAATAACAATGTGTTAAATTGGATGACAGACTGTAAATTATCGAGCAGTTTCAATATGCCATCCCTGATTATCAACATCATGTCCACTCCAGCAAAATGATGGCCACAGTAAGAAAATGCCTAAGCTAATTATGAACACCCTCTAATCACAATCAACGTGCCGTTCAAATTTGAGGAGTTCTCTGAATTCTTCAAGAACTCATCATCAGAATAGAAATCAAATCAAAAAGATGAATGACACAACTAGGATAATAAGTAGAGCTAGGTTTATCGACCAGTTCCACTTTGCCATCCCTGGTCTTCATCATCAGGTCCACTTCATCAAAATGTTGGCTCCCCCAAAACAATGTTTTAGTTACTTAAGGAAACCCTCAAATCAGAATGCATGTGCCGTTAAAATTTGAGGAGTTCTCTCAATCCCTCATGAATTCCATCATCAAAATAGAACTATAATCAAATAGGACTATCTTGAAGGTATTTCTTTACAAAGAAAAGATGAATGTCTCAAATCGGATGATAGAGCTGGAAATTACCAAGCAGTTCCACTTTGTCAGCCCTGGTCTTCATCATCAGGTCCACTCCACCAAATTGATGATGTTCGTAAAGAAATGCTCGAGTGTCTTAAGAAACTACCCAAATCACCATGCATGCTCCTTTCAAATTTGAGGAGTTCCCTCAGTTCCTCATGGATCCCATCATCAGAAATTGATTTTGAAAAAAAAACGGGACAAACCTGGAACCATCTATTTTCAGCCAAAACAATTTTTTTTTTAATCGGATGATAGTCCTGGGAATTACCAAGCAGTTCCACTTTGTCAGCCCTGGTCTCCATTATCAGATCCACTCCACCAAATTAATGATTTTCGTAAAGAAATGATCGAGTTTCTTAAGAAATCACCCAAATCAGCATGCATGTGCCTTTCAAATTTGAGGAGTTCCCTCAGTTCCTCGTGGATCCCATCATCAGAAATCGATTTTGAAAAAAATGGGACCAATCTGGAACCATCTACTTTCAGAAAACAAAAAATTTTTTTCAATCGGTTCAGTAATGACGGAGTTCTGAGGTAACATACATTAAAAAAAAAAAAAAAAAAATTCAGACGAATTGAGAACCTCCTCCTTTAGAAATATTGAAGTCGGTTGAAAATTGACTGGATTAGGTTTAATAAGTTATGTGAAACTGAATTTGAATCTTTTAAATTCGTAGATAATCCTCTTGTAAACTATATGAAGTATTTGAGTATTTTACATGACATACTAATGACATTCAGTAAAAAATGTGCCCAGTATAATACAGTTCGTTTAAAAGCGATTCCATGGTGGAATGATGACTGTGATCGAGTAGTTTTACAAGCCAAAATTGCTTTACTATCTTACAAAAAATATCCATCCGAAGAAAATTATATGATTTATAAAAAACTTGATGCTATAAAGAAAAGAACATTATTTGAAATTAAACGTGTAAGTTGGATGAATCTTTGTTCGTCATTCAACCGTATGACATCTAGCAAAACCATTTGGGATCATATACGAAAATTTAAACATGCTAAACTCAATAATGGACCTTCAACGCCGAGATTTTTTCATAACCCGACCAACGCTATGCTATTCTTAGATAAAATTGCTTCCCATAATAATGTTGTACCTAGCAGCGATTTTCATAAACTCTTTAATAATCATGGCCTTCCAGCAGCCCAGTGGATGTGCAAACCTTTTTCTTTTAATGAGTTTATAACAGCTTTAGATAATAAAAAAGAAACTTCACCTGGCCCTGATTTCATTACTTATAAAGTAATTAAATCCCTACCTTATCACGCGAAAGAAATTATTTGTAAAATTTTTAATGACATCTGGGAAAGTAAAATTATCCCCCCTACTTGGAAAGCTCAACACGTTGTTCCAATACTAAAGCCGTATAAAGACCCAAATTGTGTGGAATCTTATAGACCGATTTCACTAACATCTTGTTTTTCAAAAGTTTTTGAAACAATGCTAAAAAACAGGTTAGAATGGTTTACAGAAAATAACAACTTAATCCCAAAAACTCAATATGGATTTCGAAAAGGAAAAAGCACTATAGATAATCTTAGCTGTTTGATTGGTGATATTAAGAATAATTTTCTCCGTAATGAATATACTTTAGCCGTTTTCTTGGACATGAAAGGAGCATTTGATAACATAGATCACTGCTATCTTATAGAAAGTTTAATTATCTTGGGGTTTCCTGGCCACATATTGCTCTGGCTATATAATTTTTTAAACAACCGATCATTATCTTTAAAAGTTAATTCTAATTTAATAGGTTCTAAAGTTTCCACTAAAGGCACCCCTCAAGGTTCTGTGATATCTCCGCTTATATTTGTTTTAAGTTTGGTTTGTTTCATGAAACAAATTCCTTCTTCGGTCAAGCACTTATTTTTCGCTGATGATTTAGTTTTATACGTAAACTGTAAAGATATGAAATGTGGTGAATCTGTAATGAATGACTGTCTGCGTAATATTTATAACTTACTAACTAATTCTCTAAAGCTTGAGGTTAATGTTACCAAAAGTTCTGTAATTCTCTTCTCCCAAAATGGTTTGCATTATCCTCAAGTTTTATATAATTCTGAACCTATTCCTGCACAATCCGTTGTCAAATACGTTGGCCTCTTTCTTGATTACGACCTTTCCTGGAAGACTCATATAGATGAAATTTGTAAAAGAACTGAAATAGGACTGAACATAATGAAGTCACTAACTGGAGTAAAATGGGGAGCAGATCCCAAGGTTTTAAAAACTATATACATTGCGACGATCCGAAGTCACTTCGATTATGGTTGCATGTTTTTTGCGAATGCAAGATCATTTCTTTTGAGAAAACTAGACATTATCCAAAACAGAGCTTTACGAATAATAACGGGTGCTATGATGTCGTCACCAATTAACTCCTTAGAAATTGAGGCGGGCATTGTTCCTCTATTCTTACGTAGAAGCTATATAACTGACAAGTATTGTCTCAAATTAATCAGTCGTGATAATGATGTAACATCAAGGTATCTGGAAAATTTTAATATACCAAATTATAACTTGGTCTCACTTCCAAGAACCTCCTCCATATCTGAATCAATTACATATTTAAACTTTGAATTCCAAGATACTGTATTTTGGTCTAATTTACTACCATGTTTTGAGCACAATTTTTCTGATATAATGCAAGACATAACAATTAATTTATACAAGTTTGAAAGTAAGTATGATTTTCTGGAGTTCCTTGAAGACAAGACTGCCTTCGTGAAATTATATACCGATGGCTCTAAAACTCAAGATAGAACTAGCTTTGCTTTTTATGATTCATTTAAGAATATAGGAAAAGTTTATAAATGTAGCAAGTATTTCTCTATATTTTCGGCTGAAGTTTTAGGCATCATTTATGCCCTGAAATACATAAATGTGAATTATCTATCTAATACTAAGTTTCTTATTTTATCTGATTCTATGAGCGCATTGCAGGCTCTTAGAAGTAAATGTATTCACGCATCCGTAAATTATCTAATTTATGAATTAAGAAGTTGCTTAAGTTATTTATATAAAAGAAATATTATTGTAGAATTTTGCTGGGTTCCGGGACATTCAGGCATTGTCGGTAACGAACTCGTCGATACGCTTGCCAAGTCATTAAACGATGTTCAGACTTGTGATTTAAAAGTCCCTCAGTCTGACTTAGTGCCTTTTGTTAAGCAGCTTATGATAAGACGCTGGACTAATTCCTGGACGAAAACCAAGGCAGTTAAAGGAAAATGGCTTGCTGGGATAGTCTCGGCGCCCAGCACAAAGTCATGGTTCGAATATAGTGAGAAAAATCTAGAAAGGGCATTCATCACTACTTTAAGCCGATTGCGTATTGGTCATGGTCGTTTTCCTGCCCATCTTTTTAGACTTAATTTAAGCGAATCGGCAATGTGTGAATATTGTAATTGCAACTTATGTGATCTTGATCACATATTCTATCATTGTACTCGATTTAAGTTACAAAGGTTGTTATTTGTTGCGAGGTGTTTGGATAGTGGATTGAATGCTATTCCGGAATCTGTCCAGGACATTTTGAAATGTACGGAATTATACCCTGTCATTTATGATTTTATATCTCATACTATTGGATTTATGTAAATAATAGAAATTGATTGTATTGTTTTGTAAGATGTGATTTGGTTTGAGCTGATGGCCTCGTTGCCAATGCTCTTAATAAATTAAAAAAAAAAAAAAAAAATACTTGTCCTCTCTTTAACTCTGGAAGAAACGGAATCTGATCCCTTTAATAGTGTACGCAATATGAGAGAGTCGGCCTGTAATACAGCCGCTTCAAAACTGTTATAAGACTTGTCTTATACCAGTTATACTCCAACAGGCTCTTATCAATAGACGTTATGCCATTTCATTTGCAAAATACGAATTTGTTGGCAAAGCCCTCCATATAACGTCCCATTACCCATACAAGATCCATTAGCGGTGTCTTCTCTCCGTCGTTTGACGTCCGCAAATGTTGATTTCAATCCAATCGTTACCGGTATAACTAAAAATCTACATATTGCCCCCCAATATTTCATTACAAATCGTGAAAGTTTAATTAAGTGTAGGTAATTATAAGTAGGAAGACTTGACTACGTGCTTGTCTAGTATACGTTTAGTCGAGCTTTTACCCGACTTCCGGAGAAAGGTTATATTTGTCAAGTGTATCTATATGGGTATGTATGTATACAGCGTGGGTATTTGATAGGGGCGAATATTTTAATGACGATTACTATTGGATTTAGGGAACATATTTACATCCGAAAGTGATTTGTTTGCAAGTCGATGGGTGATTGTGTGTCGAATGTGTCTGTGATACTGTGAGATGATGGACGAGAGCACAGAATAAATAATGAATTTGAACAAAAATTTTCTTTTGTAATTTATGTTTATTAGTGTTCAATTGTATAGTGCCTTAATTTTCACTGTAATACCATACAATTTTGTTTAAAATAAATAAATAAAATTAATTTCTTTAGGAAATTAAGATGTTTTTTTTATACATAAAAATTCAGCACGCAATGTATTGCATCCACATAAATTAACGTAGCTATCTAAACGTCATACGAGTATTATGTCAGTGTCATAATTTATCATGTCAAACAAAGTTGGACGACATACATTGCAGCTCTGTCGCACCTTAGAAAAATCATTACACCTAATTAATAACACAATTTAACTTAATTATTATCCCATACTATTCATATGAACAGGTACTATAGCTGGATTAATTATTCGCCCGTATCAAATACCCAAGCTGTATACTTATGTGTGATATACAGTCGAGCATTTATGCAATAATCAGAGCATGCAACTGAAGCAGCTGTAATGGAGTTTACACCTGTTCCACATCCTATTAAGATCGTACTCCAGAGACAGAACACAGTTTAAAAAGACAGCGCAGTACGGTAACTTCACTTAAAGAGAAAATTTGACGACCTAGGCAATATGGACAAAAACCGAAAATCGTAAATTCCAATAATATTTCACTTTTGCTCGCGTTATTAGAATGACTGAGAAAATAGTTAGAAATTTGGCTTTTCTATTTTAGACCCCAGACCAGTTAAACACAAAACGATGTTCCGAGGCTTTCCGGTGCACTATTCAGAAGTTCAGGGCAAAGCTTGATTTTATTTTTGTACATTTGAGGGGTACTTCAGGTATTTCGTTTCTATTGCACTGTATGGTAAAAATCATTACAACGTACATATCCACAAACTGTTAACTATTGACCACAGGAAAGAAAAAAATGTGCGTTCAGCAGAACTGTAGAGCCAATATTTCCTGTGGCCAAGAGTTAACAGCTTGTGGACGTGTAGTCATGATTTTTACCATACAATTCGATAGAAAATCAACCTTTTAATACTCCACCGGAAAGACTCTGGACATCGTTGAGTTTAACTCGGATATGTCATTGTAATTTGGTCAATGTACTGTTTCCGATTAGCTAACTACGCGTCGGTGCAACTGTTCATAGCTGGCGAACTTATGTATATGGACGGGGTGGCACAAACTATACGAGTATATGTCAGCAGCTAGAAACTTGGTGGAATTACTAATTTATCTTCATCGACAAAGTTGGTTATATTGAGCGAGGCGCAAAGGGATTAAACGTATTACATAACACACACCTGTGTATATGTATTGTATGTAAATAGTCTTCGATTTACGTAGAAAGCTTAGAAAGTGGCGTTTGTAAAGTCTATGCGATTGTCTTCTGTTACCGGGATTGTTATTCATTGAAATTAAACACTTTAGAACGGATTAATCGCGTTTATTAACACCATGATCCTACGTTTCGAGCCCTTTACGTGTACAGCACTCGTTTTCACAGGGTTAAGATGATGACTGAGAGAATGCGAATTCTCCCCGCGTCAATCAAAAAAGTTACTACTAGTAAAACTAGTAGTAACTTTTTTTAATTGACGGGGAGAATTCGCATTCTCTTAGGTATATATAGTTTATTTGGTTTTTATCAACCGACTTCAATATTTCAAAAGGAGGAGGTTCTCAATTCGACTGAATTTTTTTTTTAATTTTTTTTTTTTTTTAATGGATGTTCACTCATAACTCCGTCATTACTGAACCGATTTGAATTTTTTTTTTGTTTTCTAAAAGTAGACGGTTCCTGGTTGGTCCCGCTTTTTTCAAAATCCATTTCTGATGATGGGATCCATGAGGAACTGAGGGAACTCCTCAAATTTGAAAGGCACATGCATGCTGATTTGGGTGATTTCTTAAGAAACTCGAGCATTTCTTTACGAAAATCATCAATTTGGTGGAGTGGACCTGATGATGAAGACCAGGGATGGCAAAGTGGAACTGCTTCGTAATTCTCAGGACTATGATCCGATTTTAAAAAATATTTTTTTGTCTGTATATAGATGGTTTCAGGATTGTCCCGTTTTTTTCAAAATCAATTTCTGATGATGGGATCCATGAGGAACTGAGGGAACTCCTCAAATTTGAAAGGCACATGCATGATGATTTGGGTAGTTTCTTAAGACACTCGAGCATTTCTTTACGAACATCATCAATTTGGTGGAGTGGACCTGATGATGAAGACCAGGGATGTCAAAGTGGAACTGCTTGGTAATTCCCAGGACTATAGTCCGATTTTAAAAAATATTTTTTTTTCTGAAAATAGATGGTTCCAGATTTGTTCCGTTTTTTTCAAAATCAATTTCTGATGATGGGATCCATGAGGAACTGAGGGAACTCCTCAAATTTGAAAGGCACATGCATGATGATTTGGGTAGTTTCTTAAGACACTCGAGCATTTCTTTACGAACATCATCAATTTGGTGGAGTGGACCTGATGATGAAGACCAGGGATGGCAAAGTGGAACTGCTTGTTAATTCCCAGCTCTATCATCCGATTTGAGACATTCATCTTTTCTTTGTAAAGAAATACCTTCAAGATAGTCCTATTTGATTATAGTTCTATTTTGATGATGGGCTTCATGAGGGATTGAGAGAACTCCTCAAATTTTAACGGCACATGCATTCTGATTTGAGGGTTTCCTTAAGTAACTAAAACAGTGTTTTGGCGGAGCCAAAATTTTGATGAACTTGATCTGATGATGAAGACCAGGGATCGCAAAGTGGAACTGGTTAATAAACCTAGCTCTACTTATTATCCTAGTTGTGACATTCATCTTTTTGATTTGATTTATATTCTGATGATGGAGTTCTAGAAGAATTCAGAGAACTCTTCAAATTTGAACGGCAGGTTAATTGTGATTAGAGGGTGTTCATAATTAGCTTAGGCATTTTCTTACTGTGGCCATCATTTTGCTGGAGTGGACCTGATGTTGATAACCAGGGATGGCATAATGAATATGCTCGTTAATTTACAGTCTGTCATCCAATTTAACACATTGTTATTTTGTTTGTTTAAAGGTCTACAAGGGAGTTCCGTTTGATTATACTTCAAATGTAATGATGGAAGCCCTAGGACATTAAGAAAGCTCCTCAATTTTCAATCGTACACGTGCGGTGTATTGGATATTTGAAAAGTAAACTGGCTAACTCAAACAAATTCTTAATTTCACTTTTACCGGGAACCAAATGAAGTCGGTTTTTTTTTCTTAAAAATTATTTCTTTTCCACCCTGCTGAAAGTTGTGTGCTTATGCAACACGAGACCAAAGATGATTGTTGAATGACAGTCGTGATTCTATTATAGAATAGCTATCGCCACAACAGCTACAATGCTACAGTCGCAAGCGGGAAAGTACCTTTCTACTATAACTGTGTTTGTTTTTAGTAAAAGGTACCACGTTGTCACTTGTTGATAAGGTTCTGTTCTAAACGAATATTTAAGCCTTAAGCGCCTTATCTTAGGTAACCGACAAAGTATTTCTTTTTTCAAAAACAAAAACAAATGTAGTTACCTAATCAACCAGCTTACGTAGGGTAACCACTCCATTAATTGGGATAGGGTAAGCGTGCCGGGGCGCGTGACCGCGTGACCGCCTGCCTCTAACGTAGATTGGCACCTGTATTGGAAACTAATGCACTTTGTTTAACTAATCCTAAAACATAAACAAGAAACAAGCTTTCTAAAACTTCAATGTAAATTTCTTAAGCAAACCTGGCATTAATAATTCACCTACAACTTTTTAATTTCAAACTACGGAGGCCTGGAAGGTTATATTTGCAAAACTTGTCTAAACATATAGTTCTTAATAATCGAATACTTTACTAAGTTCAACTACTGTTTTAGTAGTAGTAGTAGTACCTAAGCACTTTATTGTACACAAAATAAATCACAAAACAACTGAAAAGATTGAAGTACAAAGGCGAACTTATCCCTGTAAGGGATCTCTTCCAGCTAACCTTAGAGTTGATGAGTGGAAAACTAATATTACTATAGACAAACTTACACAATGATGTACAATAATGACTTGACTAGACGAGTAAACATATATAAATACGCATAAACACATTATAACTAATAAATAAAATACATAAAATTATACACAAATAAATAAAATGTAATAAGTATATATTAATATAATACATATCAAATATTAAAAATGTCATAACTCAACCAAACAGTTGGAATCGGACAGCCACAGCTTCTTAAGATTAAGCTTGAGCGACGCTACAGACTGAGCGACAGCGGCAACTCGTTCCACAACTTCACTGCGCAAACCGCAAAAGATTTAGCAAGTATACGCGACTTATGTTTTATTATACATATAAACTGTAGCAAAACAGAGCACTTGCACCCACTGGTACCTACTTGCATGTCACGAAACGCAAAGTCAACTGTTCTAAAATAAACATTGTGTCATATATTGAAATTAAACACTTTAGAACGGATTAATCGCGTTTATTAACACCATGATCCTACGTTTCGAGCCCTTTACAGCACTCGTTCCGCATCCATCTTCGTCATCGCATCATCGTCATTGCGTCTTCGGCATCGCATTCGTGGTCGTTTCGCATTCTCTCAGTCATCATCTTAACCCTGTGAAAACGAGTGCTGTAAAGGGCTCGAAACGTAGGATCATGGTGTTAATAAACGCGATTAATCCGTTCTAAAGTGTTTAATTTCAATGAATAACAATCGCGGTAACAGAAGACAATATTATTGTGTCATATATTTAAAAATCAAATCTTGCAATAATGTGCTGTTTTAAAATTGCTAAATTATCTATTATTGCTAGTGATCGGGTAGCCCAATGGTTAGGGCGTCTGCCGCGAAAGCAGGAGGTCGCTGGTTCGATCCCAGCCCTGCTCACCGGGGGCCTTGGTCACTTTTTCTGTTGTATATGACATCTCTTTCAATTTATAATTTATATGTATATAGTAGTGTGACTGCTTAAAAAACAAAAAAAAACATGAATCAAAACATTTATTAAATTTAATTAATGATTTGAGTCGTGCTTTACAATTGCTAAATTATGTTATTATTTAGTATAATCTTGCGTTTCTGTTTTCTGGCGAATATTTACGACTCAGTCCACTGTGTGCGTACCACGAGTTGCATTCGATTGCGACTGCGGCATTCGAAAGTATGTCCGTCTCGCTCCTGCCAAAATAGCGCAGGAGTGGGACAGACATACTTTCGAATACCGTTCGTTCGTTTCATCTATATATACCCCTAGCTCTCTATTGCTCTCGAATATTCGAACGATAAAGAGGTAAATAGACGAACGAACAAAAAGAGTTGGAATAATATGTAAGTGTGACAGAGAAAGACGTCCTGAAGACGAAAGTCTTCGATCAGTGTTTATTGCCAGTGATGACATTACGGTACTGAAACGTGGTCGCTTACAATGGGCCTCATAAGAAGGCTCAAAGTCACCCAAAGGGCAATGGAGAGGGCTATGCTAGGAGTCTCTCTGCGAGATTGTATCAGAAATGAGACCATCCGTGGCAGAACTAAAGTAACCGATATAGCTCTCCGAATCGCTAGAACCGATGGCCGTTGGGGCGGAAGGGTTCTCGCGTGCTGACCGCGTACCGGAAGGCGCAGCGTGGGAGGCCTTGTAGTACCTTGATATAATGAAGGCACTTACGCCTTTTTCTTGAACAATTTTATCATAGTATGACGTCACGGAACCCGCTGGATGCCGGTGGCGCAGGATGGTCATTGTGGAAATCTTTGAGGGAGGCCTATGTCCAGCTCCAGCAGTCGACGTCTTTCGGCTGAAATTATGATGATGATGATGATGTGACAGAGATGGACATACAAATCCGAAATCGTTCGATATTCGTGCAAGCCTACAAGCCTACCACGAAAATCTAACGATTGTGGATTCGTATCCCATCTCTGTCACACTTGCATATTGGAGTGATAAAGAGGTCCAGTCACTGCTAATTTTCGATGTGCTGACGCGGCGGCGGGGGGCTATCGCTTGCGTAGGTTCTTCACGCCAAACAAAATATTGCTTTTCCGCAATATTGAAACGCTTTGAATGAAAAAGACACAAATGCTGGGCGATGTCACAAAATGGCATTATAATGATGTAGACGTACGTGATGTAACTGTATAACATTATAAATTGAAAGAGATGTCATGTACTACAGAAAAAGCCACCTGCAGGAGGTCGCTGGTTCGATCCCAGCCCTGCTCACCGGGGACCTTAGTCACTTTTTCTGTAGTATATGACATCTCTTTCAGTTTATAATTTATATATATTAGTGTGCCTACTTAAAAACATGAATCAAAACATTTATTATAAATAATTAATGATTTAATTCATGCTTTGCAATTGTAATAAAAAAAAATTTTGTAGCGTTAACAGTATGTTTATTAGAAAAATATTAAAAAAATACATGCTGTGGAATAATTTGACACAAATTTGTTTTTCAACAGATACCAATTATCGTATAACTAACGAACTCTAATATATTTTAAGCATTTAATCATGACGTAGGCAATTATTAAATATAAGTATTCCAGTGGATGAAAATTACACAAAATGCGTAAAAAAGCCGCTATTGTCTTTCCTTTAGCAACGAAAAAAATAAATTCATCGTTATTTTTTTCACTGAATACGGATTAAAAAAAGGACTTCTTGCCAGGCAAGTACCTAGGATGACTAAACTTATTGCCATTGGGTTTTATCCATACATTGATAAACTAATCTTGGAATAGTTTCAACCTCTCTTGGAATAGTTTAAACCTCTCTTGGAATAGTTTAAACATCTCTTGTGGAATAGTTTAAACCTCTCTTAGGATAGTTTTAACCTCTAGCGGCGAACCGGTCCCGTCGTACACACATTCCGTGCTGTTGATATTTCTTTCTCCCATCTTGAAGTAGTAACTCCTGATCACCAAGAGGATGTAGATATTTGGCCCTGAAAATGTAAATAATAGTACATTACTGCAGAGGCCGCGAAGTAAGGGATTGCAGGACGAGTTTGTGGTTTTCTCAAACATTATGAGGAAATATTAAAATTAAAATAACTACTAGGTAAATAGTTAATAAGGATTTTTTTTTTAATTTGCCACCTTTTTATTTTTTAAAGATGCCATTTGAATGAGCTATTCGAGCACCATGTTTAACCGCACATAAATATGCATAGAACCATAGAATTTGTTTTTCCCCTCACTAGCTCGGAAAGCGCTGTTTTGTCCTTTAAAACAAGCGTGGAAAAACGCATTTTATCCACATGTAGGGCAAAGTAATTCAATTCCTATCACTTACCATCAGTCCAGTATAAGTGAGTCCTATATGCCCATAGTAAATATGCGCAATCGGAGGTCACACCTTAAATTAGTCATGTGATCATGGCTTATCCCGCACTTGGTAAGCTGTTGGCAATATCTAAGTACCAGGAGCGTACCTACTCTATGACAAATTTTGAAATTGATTTTTGATGGTTTCTTCAAGATAACTTACATGTGGATAAGATTTATAATCCTATGTAGTCTGTATTTTCCTCGCAATAGTGAGGGGAAAAATGTTGTAGGTATACACTCGGCGGCAAACTTTGTTCAACTCTCGTGCCTTGAGACCGAGAGTTAAACAACAACTTTGCCCCCTTGTATAATAAATAACTATTTTTAATGTCGCAAGTATCTAGTGGTCGTTGGCTGTATGTAATTTTTCCTTTGTCAGTTTAGTGTTAGTACGCAAATTAAAAAAGTTAGAGCAGCGGACACTAATGTTTCGTTCATACTTACGCCATACATTACTTCACAGCCTCCGGCCAAGAAGTAAATGGGGGGAGCCGTAAACAAGAAACTTCATGTTTTCATTTCGTGACATAAATGCATACATTTGCGATCATGTTTGAGAAAATAAAATTAATACTATGGGACAACCTTACACAAATCGAATTAGTCCCATCAGTCCCATGGTAGGTAAGCTCAAATTGATACTGCTTGGTGGGTACTAGACAACGATATATGTAATAGACACACACATATAAATACTTAAACAACAACATAGAAAACATACAGGAGAAAATGTGATTTGTTATTTTTAGTAAACGGTACCTCTTTGCTGGCTGCCGTAAAGATTTATTTAGACATGAACTTTATTCAACAAGCGACAATGTGGAACCATTTTTTACTAAAAACATATGCATACATATGCAAATATTCGTGATTAATACACGAACTAATGCCCTGACCAGGATACATTAAAAACTATTATTTTTATTGACAATATTTTATTGAGCGTTACTTTGCGGGATTCCAATTAAGGAAAGGTGGAGAGATGAAAAGCCTCATTATTTGGTTTAAGTTTTTAGTGCTGGTATAATCCTTGAAGCCGCCATCTCGTTATGATCCGCCGCTCAGTTGGCAGCGACCGCTCGTAGTGTGTAGACACGTGTTATGTTCCATTTTGTAAAGGTCAGCATTTTGTGGTAAATTCGTAAATTTTCAATCTTATCCCTTTTAATTAACAACCTTACCTTATATTACTTTGCTATTCCGTTAAATAATAAATTAGTGCCAAATAATAAATTAATCCGTCAGTTAAGTATACCTGTCACCTGTCATATTTTCAGCAAGTTGAGCGTTGGTTGAGCGAAGAAGCTGCCAGCTCTTGGGTCTCCTGTGGCGTCTTTAGTAGCTTCGATAGGTCTTTGAAGAGACTCATAGCGAGAAAGAGAATTATCGGCGCCGAGTCCACTGTACTTTTTCCGCCGTATCTGCCGGTGCCGATGAGGTGGAGATGAAACAGGGCTAATGTGTCTTACAACACTTACCAAATATAATGATATAGGCCAACAATACGTAGAAGAAAGCTCCTTTAATAAAGAGCGCGATAGCGAAGGGGATCGTCGCAATCGCTGTTATGATCATCCAGAAGATCAGGTACACCAACACATGGCAGCGCTTGTTCTGCGGACAAAAACGAGACATTGACGGCCAGGTATTCCACCACAGTGACAACTGTGACGTCAGACTATTGTCAGCATCATTATTGCTGGTAATATAAGCGTCTATGGGCTACGGGCGCCGCTTACTATTGCGTGGACCGCATGCTTGTTTACTAACATGTCATTTATAAATAAAAACATCAGTTTTACCACTAAAAACATACTTTTGTGAAGAGCTCATGATAATTGTCGCAAGACACAGAGCGCCTACCACGAACCGCGAACGAAAGTATACCTCCCTCTCGCACTTGTGATTTCTCACTCAAGTGCGACAGAGAGGTGAAACTTCGTTCGTGGTTCGTGGTAGGCCTTCAGACTTGTCACAAAGTTCCGACACATGAACTACCGAAAATCTCGTGACAATTGTCATGAAGTCTTTAGTTTAGTATTTATTGATGTTACACTACGATTTTATTTCAATCGTCGAAATGGTAGCAAACAAGCACATAAAACAAACGCCAGTAATTCGGTAATATTAGGAATTGTTCACTTGTCTGCGTGGTGAAATTGACGCCTACCACGAACATCGAAAATTGGCATTGACGGGAAAACCTCTTTGTCACTCCAATATGCAAGTGTGATAGAGATGGAGATACAAATTCGCAATCGTTCGATTTTCGTGGTATAGGCCCTGACCTGAAGGCCTACCACGAACCACGAACGAAGTTTCACCTCTCTGTCGCACTTGAGTGAGAAATCACAAGTGCGAAAGGGAGGTATACTTTCGTTCGCGGTTCGTGGTAGGCGCTCTGACCACGACCACGCGCGTCCGGGGACGGCTTAAGAGTCGACTATATTTTAAAAAGTGAAAATCGTTAATAATGAAATAACGCATATAAATTACAATTGCTAAGACAGTATGAAGTATTGGTATTGCAAAAAAAAATGATATAAATATTCATTTATTAATATTTAGTATCGAAAAATACAATTCTTACAGAGCTTGTTTTGCGGGGTGGTTGATTCATAGAATATTGTCACTAGATTTTTTATTATTAATTGTTATATCACCTAATTTATTTTCATGGCAGTTAACTAATCATAAAATGAAGTTTATTTACGCATCTTTATTATTTATTTCCTGGTAAAAGTTAAATTTTGAGTTAGTTTGAGTTAACCAGTTTCCTTCAAAAATATTCAATTCACCATACGAGTAGGAGTAAACCTTCGAAAATTGTGGAGCTGTCTTGTCTCATGGCTTCCATGACTAGATCTAAAGTTAAATCTTTTTCAATTACCTTATAGGTAAGGTAAGGACACAAACAAAATAACAATGTCTCAACATGGATGTCAGAGCTGGAAATTATCCAGCAGTTTCAATGTGCCATCCCCGGTCTTAAGTTAAAAGTATAGTTAGCCTTGCTAATCAGCGGGGAAATGCAGCCAGCATTTTCGGTACCATGCCTCAGGGGCCATTTTTAGATTTAGGATAGTATGTTTTAGGTGATGTTTTTTTTTCCTGTCTTTTATTTTTATTTATTTATTTAAACTTTATTGCACAATTATATTAATGTACAAATGGCGGTCTTAACGCCTTTATTTTTTTGTTCTAAGTATCGCAGGGTTTAGGTTAAGAGTACTTTTAAGTTGACTTTTGTGTATTATTATTGACATTTATGTATTTAAGTAAAGAAATATATATGTTTAATATTTTACTTTTATAGATATATTGTAAAAACCTAACTTAGGAATGAAAATGAATAAAGGTAATAATAATAATATCATTTATTTCAGGCAAAGCCCATAAAATTATTAGTTAAAAGTTATGTCAAGTCGTCGCTCCGTTTTGCCGTGAAAGACGGACAAACAAACAGACACACATTTTCCCATTTATAATATAATTATATACCTACATATTATCCTGTATAATATATCAACTTTATTGGCCGCATCACACCGGCCGGAATGTATGAAACAGGCAATTTTTTTTTTGCGATTTCGACCTTGACCCCATAATAAAAGTTGGTCAGTATGACCTACACATTCACTATGTAGATTTTGGCTGGTGATAAAATAATCACCCCGTATATTATATTTCCCATTTATAATATTATAAGTAATATTTAAGTATATAAAAGTATGGATAATTAACTTTACCTGATGCAGACCAACAAGAAGGGTAATCACGAAAGAGAGAAATAATGCATAGAACAGTATTACGATGGCTACGATGGCTGCGAGACTCAAGCCTGACTGCTTCACCAGTGACTGTACTTCGGGATCATCACTGACCAGGGACCACAGGGACGAGACGAGTTGAAGGAGACAGCCAATCTGGAACATAAGAACTATGTAAGTGGCTCTATGAGCTGTAGACTTCGCGAAATGGTATTGGCACAAAGGTCGTAAGCGCCTTTGGGGTCTATTGCGCTTAGGACCTTTGCACCAATTCCCGCCATTTTGAAAATTGCCAGAAACTGAATCGACAATTTTTTTTTTGCGTTCTCAATAAACTTGTTTACAAAATTTCACAAGTATTAGTTGATAAATGCGACCTGTAGAGGAGACCTGGACAGACACACGAAAGCAATTTTGCCCAATCTGAAATGGAGACGTTTCGCTCGCTCTGTCAAACATGTAAATATAAGAATTACTTAATTTATTGTTTCATTATCACAAATAACTGTCAATGGTTCGAAGCGTCCTCCTCAAAGGCGCTTAGGACATAAAACAGTATATTAAAATTTTAATTTTTGTTTGCTAATTTACACTTTTAATGGATTGTATATATTTTATAAATGTGAATATTGTATCAAAAAGGCAAAAATGTATGTCTGATTAATGTTATTCAAATAATGCCTTGGTTTGGAACTTTGGACAATGCAAAAGTATTAAGTTATTTACAGCTTTTTTAAATTAAAAAGCTACTTTCTCGCACGTGTGCGAAAAAGAGCCACTTTCTATGCAAAAGTTTAACCTTGAAAATAGCACTTTCCGAGCTAATGCATTGTAATAGTTATTTATTATACAAGGGGGCAAAGTTGTTGTTTAACTCTCGGGCTTATATTGAGACCCGAGCAAGCGAAAGATTCCAAAATTGAGCCACGAGCGTAGCGAGTGGTTCAATAACTGGAATCTTGAGCTTTACGAGGGTCTCAAGGCACGAGAGTTGAACAAACTTTGCCGCCGAGTGTAATACAACATTTTTCCCCTCACTATTGCGAGGAAAATACAGACTAAATACGATTATAAATCTTATCCACAAGTAAGTTATCTTGAAAAAACCATCAAAAATCAATTTCAAAATTTGTCATAGAGTAGGTACGCTCCTGGTACTTAGATATTGCCAACAGCTTACCAAGTGCGGGATAAGACATGATCACATGACCAATTTAAGGTGTGACCTCCGATTGCGCATATTTACTATGGGCATATAGGACTCATTTATACTGGACTGGCGGTAAGTGATAGGAATTAGATTACTTTGCCCCACATGTGGATAAAATGCGTTTTTCCACGCTAGTTTTAAAGGACAAAACAGCGCTTTCCGAGCTAGTGAGGGGAAAAAATATATATTGCAGATGCTGGTAACTATGTGAATTTGCGCAACCCACACATACGCAATTTGAAAGAGGCATTCAATCATATAGAAGGTAATACGAGTACACCTTGGTCTTACGGGTCCAGGACACATTCGTCACTCTCACAAAAACGCAATTTTACATTATTAGGTCACTTTCGGCACTAGTGACGAATGTGTACTTAGATTTATGTTTTGTTCGTTTTGGTCAGTAGTCACCAAAAAGAACTGAATATAAACTGGTGTGTACTTTTGTCAGCAATATTAAGACTGTCTCATGTTTAGAATTTCATTACGAAATCGTGTCATACTTCCTGGCGGTGACATGATATCTTTAGGAATTCAAAGCCACATTAAAAATTTGTACATAATTTGTACGTATTCGTACGGTATTTAAAAAAAATTGTACTACACGTACTTACGAGAAAACAACGATATATCAATCTGTCACCGCTGGGAGGGATCCTTCCTGGCGGGCGCTATCTGTTTCATTATGTTCCAGTCAACTTTTCAACTTTCTGCTGATACAGAAAATTTGTACGTAATTTGTACGAATTTGTACGTTAATAAACAAAAATATTTGGTTTCTTATTATGCTCTCATAAGTTCTTGTATTACTTTTTACATTTGCGTACAAATTCGTACAAATTACGTACAAATTTTCTGTATAAGAAGCGAGTTGAAAATTTGACCCTAACATAAAGAAATTGATAGCGCCCGCCAGGAAGGATACTTCCTAGCGGTGACAGATTGATCTTTGTTTTCTCGTAAATGCGAGTAGTACTATTTTTGTTTATTAACGTACAAATTCGTACAAAATACGTACAAATTTTCTGTATCAGCAGAAAGTTGAAAAGTTGACTGGAACATAGTGAAACAGATAGCGCCCGCCAGGAAGGATCCCTCCCAGCGGTGACAGATTGATCGTTGTTTTCTCGTAAGTACGTGTAGTACATTTTTTTTTTAATACCGTACGAATACGTACAAATTACGTACAAATTTTTAATGTGGCTTTGAATTCCTAAAGACATCATGTCACCGCCAGGAAGTATGACACTAGAAATTGCTATAAAAGAAATCCTGAAAATAAATATTGACATATGGATGTACTTACATAAATTAGTGAATGTTAATCAAGGGGCTGATTTAATGTTTGCAATTGCAAACGAAATCTTGTGAGATATGTCATCAAATGAAAGGTCAACTTAAAAGTATATAACTTCACTAACACAACACAACAAACAAATATATTTAGAGACACGTATTTTTCCACACCATGGTTAACTTTTTAAGCATGTTTTTATGGTCATTTTACCGTTTTGCAATAATTTTATTATGCGTCTTCTATTTTCTTGTACTTCGACGTCAATTTTTCTCCGGTTTTTTGTTGTTATCCTGCCTACTTGCGTTTTAATTATTCTGATATCGTTTATTTTTATTTCGGCATTTATACCATGCATTAGTCCACAAATATATTACAACATATTACAAACACAAACATATTACATTCTTACTTGACTCCTTGGTTTTGGTTTAAAAATTGTTTCGATGAGCATTAGTGGCAAGTGTATTTATGCATAGAAGCTAGGTAATAATTACCGCACTAATGCGGGAATGGATTTTCATAGTAGGTAGTTTTCCGCACAAACGGGCCTTCCCAATCGGACCCAATTATTTATATCCTCGTACAACGCGTAGTAAAACATTGTATGATACACGTCTTAAAATGTAGGTTTTTCCCTAATATCGTTTTAACCTACTTTTTTAGCAGCAATTCTTATCTTTGTGAGGTCACAGTTCTTACCTTTTTTTTTTTTTTTAATTAACAACGATTCGGTTCTGTGTATAGTCGTTATTGTGCAATCATTAAATTATGGAAAATACTCATTATGACAATTGATCGTTAGGGATTATGATCAGTAGGATAAGACAGTTAGGGCAAGTGATTTTAGAACAAACGATGTTGAGAATTTCGAGGGAGTCCCCACAGATGTTTTTTTTTTTTTTTCATGGAGCCCCTGAATTGAACAGGGTCTTTTTTTTTAAGCTTTTTTTTTTTTTAAAGACCCCACAGATGGTTAGGTAGATCGAGAAGGGTTAGACTATTTACGCATGCATTCTTCGCAGATTGGTGGGAAAAACTAATAAAACCAAAGGCAGGAGATATAACGAGGACCTGTGCAAAACAGTGGAACACTAAGTTTAGGGTAAATAACTCACCAGCTGTAAATATCCAACGATAAAGCATCCTGTCCTCAGATCAATGCAGTAGCAACAAGAATTCAAGACGCATAATGGTGACGCCATTATTCTGAAATAGATCAAAATTTAATAATGATTTAATTTATTACACCACAAACAATAAATAAGCACATACATAATCCGAAAAAAACTAGATACAAATAAAAAAATGGTCTAGGTCCTCCGAGCTAGGCAGGGTCTGTAGAAGGCTGGCCGCGTTGCCCCGTTGTACCCAACGGGGCAACGCGGCCCAGCATCAGCGGACGCTTGGCCCCTACGGTCCCATAGTTTCAAACCCTTCCCCCGCTATGTAGCCGCTACCAATAACCCAGGAAAGGTACGATTTTGACAGACATTAAATTATAATAGCCTGATTCTTTCAAATTACGTTAAAATGGGATGTTTATATATGATATATGCAAAAATCTTACAAACTTTTCTTCCGGAAGTAGGTAAATAGTAAAAAAAAAACTAAACTAAATCGATTTTTTTAAATGAAGATAGCAAATAGTTTTCTTGTATGTGAATATGACGACATATTTGTCTTCTATCTGTTAAAAGAGAAACCGAAGAAAACTTATTCAACGGCTTAAAAAACATTTATACATATAAATCTTACAAGAAAAATGTTTGTAACATGTGTTTACATATTTGTGACGATTAGCGTGTAACGATATTTTGTTGGATTTTGTTGCCTACTTAATACTAGACTCACGATATATCCGTTACGCTAAAAAAAATACCTATTATTAATTATTTCCCAAACTGTCAAAATTTCCATACAAGCTGTCAGCATGGAGCATGCAGCCGCACCAGCATCAACTTTGGTGCCTGGAATATGGGATGGCACCAGGGTATCTACACAAGTAGCATCCCAGAAAAGAGGACGACCCATGGGACGACCCATACTTCAAGGCACCAACGTCATTCCGTCGAGCCTCTTGCCATCATCCCTGGCCAGTCGAGGCTCGAGGACTTGATGCTGTATTGGCGAGGGAGTTTCCCAGCACTCGGGCAAAAATTAATTTCAGGTTACTAAACCTTGATTGTACAAAATGGTCCTAAAAAGATTAAGTTAGTTTTACTTTTAGTTTTTCGACGCCATGTTAGATACAAATGCTTTCACACAGATACCACGTCACCGAAGTGTCAAAACTGAAGTTGAGCTTTATGAGTGTTCATTAAGGTTTATGTTGCCCTGCAGTCTGTGACTGATTAATCGGCCTTTGGCATTGAGCTTGCGGTGCCATATACGTCTTTGGCCGGGAAAAGGCTAAACAAAACTAGTTTTTCTCGTGAATCACGAGCTTTTCGACCCCTGTTAAGAGAAATAAAGTGTTTCAAATTTCCATAATTTTTTTGAGCTTTGCCTTACGTTATACACAAGGATTATGGACTGATATGACGGTAACACAATAGAGAAGAAACTTCGAGACGTAGAACGTAAGGAAATGTCGAAATGAAGACCAATATTGTAAAGCACGAATCAAATATTTTATTAAATTTAATAAATGTTTTGATTCTTTTTTTTTAAGTAGTCACACTACTATAAATAAATTTATAAATTGAAAGAGATGTCATATACTACAGAAAAAGTGACCAAGGCTGGGCCCTACTCACCGGGAGCCTTGGTCACTTTTTCTGTAGTATATGACATCTCTTTAAATTTATAATTAATAAATTTTACGATAACTTCTAAACTGTAAACACGATTAATTCGAGATCTAATTATATTCCTATACAATTCAACGTATGTGGCGTTAAAAACATATTTACAATAATTCTGCATGAACCAGCAATATACGAAAACAGTCTAGCGATATGGGCATGTATGTGGTAAACGTATAGGGAGTGGACATGCAAATCTGTCAAATTAGCGATTCGAATAGGGCCCCTGATATAATGGCGGACTGGCTTCCATATGCTATGTTATTGGCCCTAAAATATAGTATAATATGTAATAAAATTATCTCCCTTATGATATAAGAACCTTAAATATAGGTCGTACAGATGTAAAGTTGATCTTTATTGTTCGATCGAAGTAATCCACGAATGTGACACACCTCACGGACTCTGTGCTCTTAGTAGAGTCAGACCACGTGATCTCTTCCAGGAACATAAACGTAAAGGAACAGTCAAACTTTAGAGTGATATTTTAAATGTCAAACTACTATAACAACTTGACGTTTACTTAACACGTTCACAGTCCATGCTATCAAAATCTAGGCTTACTAGCGAGCGATAGTTTTTGAAAAATCGTTGCGGAAAGGGCCGAAATTTTAGTAAGAGAAACTGAAAAACTGAAACTTGGAAACGTAAAATGAACTCAAAATTGCACCATCGCCCTATTTTTTGCAAAGTTTCATTTGTGCTACTCACAATATAAGAAAAAAAATACAAATGAAGAAAAAAACAGCGAACCCTTTCCGAACCCCTAAATTGCCCCCTTAAAATAAAGATAAGCCATTTTGGCCAAAGATATAGCCAACGCCAGTATTAGCTATACCTACTCCAAATTTTAGCTTTCTACGTCAGATGGTTTCTGAGATAAGCCAATTTACAGTAGGTACCGGACTGGATCCATAAAAAATTTAATTAGCTACATCCTATAAAAAAACAGGAAAAATATCTCCAATACCCTGGTATGTCGCTATTTGTTAATCTAACTTTAGGTAAGTAATTAGTTAACTAAATAACATGAAATATGTACCAATATAAACCCATACGAGTAGGTACCTAATCCAGTTTCCGCCAGAGATGTAGTTACTTAGTTTAATACATATATTTGGGCCATTTTTTTTCAAAGTTGCCCCCCCCCCCCTTTTTATAAAATGGGTATATTTATCTGAATAGTACCCAGAATCGCGAGCTCTTTCGATAGAGAAAAAAATTGTCCCTAAATTTCCATACATTTTCCAAACTTTCCATTCCGTTGCCGCCATACAAAGTCTGATGAAAACCTTAGTACACTTTTGTTTTCCTATTATGATCGAAAGAGCTCGCGATTATGAGGGCATTTTCAGAAAAAAGTGCACCATTTTAATGAAAATGTGTCTTCGATTTACCATACAAAAAAAATATCAGTTTTGTAACGGCCCATACAAAATGTATGAAAAAATGCGTTACGAAACTGACCAAAAAAGACGGGACACTCTTCTTCTTTTTTTTAATCAATAGTACTTACTCGTGATTGTGGTTATAAAAAACCCAAAACTTCCTATATTTTCAAAAAAAAGAAAATGGTACCCTATTTTTGAAAACACCTATGAGTAGAAATCACTTTAAAAATTCCAAATAAGAAATATAGTTGACAACTTCGGAAAAAAACTGGCCAAATGCGCGTACGAAGGGTTCCGTACCATTATTTTTAAAAACGGCAAAAAAAACGTTTGTGGTATGGGAGTCCCCTTAATAAGTAGTACATTACTGCAAAAGCGGTGAAGTAAGAGATTGCAACGAGTTTGTTGTAGACCGGATTAAACAAGTCCTGCAATCTCTCTTCCGGCCGAGGCTTGTATAGTGCTTTTCTCAAACATTGTGAGGAAATATTAAAATTAAAATAACTACTAGGTAAGTAACAGTTTTTTTTTATAATTTGCCACCTTTTTATTTTTTAAAGGTGCCTTTTGCATAAGCTATTCGAGCACCGTGTTTAACCGCACATAAATATACATAGAAACTTAGAATTTGTTTTTTTTTTATGTTGCAAGTATCTAGTGGTCGTTGGCTGTATGTAATTTTTCCTTTGTCAGCGGACAATAATGTTTCGTCCATACTTACGCCATACATTACTTCACGGCCTCCGGCCAAGAAGTAAATGGGTGGAGCCTCCCCGGGGAGGCGCCATAAACAAGAAACTTCATGTCTTCATTTCGTGACATAAATGCATACATTTCCGATCATGTTTGAGAAAAATACTTTTATTATTGCGGGAGGCTTGATCTTCCTTGCTTAAGTTTACAATAATAATATAGGCATTACTAATGAACCTACGAGGATATTTAAACTAGCGAATTAAGAATATTTTCCTTTTCGTAGAAGTCGTTTAAAAAACTTTTACTGTGCGTGATAATTCGGCAAATCAAATACTTGAAGTAAACATAAATATTAGAGTTGTGAAATATTAATTGACTATGTTGGCTCCATACGGCTTACAAACACTATGTACTTTATTTTCAATGAAGCAGCCTGCTTTTTGGATAGCCCGTTCGAATTAAAAACTTATAGCCATTTAAATAAGGTTGTATTTTGCAAGTTTTATATTACTCATAGGAAAAATCTACTAAGGACTGACCCCTCTTTAAATGGAGTTACTTATACGATAAACCTAGGTTTAGGGCACTGGTCGGTAAAATTATTGAAGATAAGGTCTTCGTGATAATTTTCCTGTCATCTCCATGGCCTGTTTAGTCTCTCGCTAAAATTTGAGCGCCTAGCGAGCGATAGTTTTTGCAAAATCATTAGGCCAAAATTTTAGTTAAAAACTGAAATTTCAAATGCATTTTATATGGAAACTGGGACTCGTAAAATGAACTCAAAATTTCACAGTTGCCCTAATTTTTTGCTAACTTTCTATTGGGACCACTCAAGGTCCTTACAAATCAGGAAAAAACCGCGATCCCTTTCTGACCCCCTAAATTGCCCCCTTAAAATTAAGATAAGCCATTTTGGCCCAAGATATATGTCAACGCCAGTATTAGCTATAAGTAGCTACTCCAAATTTTAGGTTTCTATGTCAATTTTTATCGATCCAGATAATGTTTAACCTATTTACAGTGCCGGTATTACTGATCTCACAAGTGCTCCTAAAACAAAGTGAGTTTATCCTTATTTAAGTACCGACAATGAAACGCTATTTCCATAATTTTTCGGATTTTTCATCGTGTACAATGATAACAGTAGAAATTATCTAAAAAATAAACATGTGTTTAAAATAGAGCACTTGATAGTTCCTTTCATCTCGGTATGGTATTTTTCTTTTCAGTGGTTTTCTAGAAAACACCGTGACAGAGTGGCCTCAATGAAGACAGCCTTCAGAAGGCCTAGTATAAAAGTTGTACGACATTAACTCCTCGACCGCGTTAGCGTAGCGAGGGGTCAAAATATGAAAGTTGCCGGATGATTTAAATAAACGGCAAACATAATTTGAACTCCCGATACGCTAACGCGGTCGAGGAGTTAATGTCGTACAATTTTTATACTAGGCCTTCTGATTGACATGTAGGTAAGTGTACACTAACCAGGGAAATAAGACCTATACTGTACTGATAAGGCCATTCAAATATTTGGGCACATACCTTTACCCACAAAAATTATAATTAAATTCTAAATCAGACAGTATTCAGCGCGGAGACAGCTCATTGTTGCTAAAAAAGTTCTATGTATTTAAGTATTTATATGTAGGTATGTATATATTATATATATCGTCGTCTAGTACCCACACCACAAGCCTTATTGAGCTTACCGTAGGACTAGGTCGATCAGTGTAAGATTGTCCCACAATATTTATTTCATATTTTATTTATAAAAAAGGAGAACGGCCTAGGTATATAATTATTTGTAGTGCTACCTACTAATTATATTTAATATGCAAATACATATTTCATGAATTTATTTGATTTTTTCTTTAAAGTTTTCTTGACATTTTTTTTCTTCGTTGAGAAAATAATTGGAAACAAATTGTATGCATTCTAATATGGCCCAACCCTCCATGGAAATTTTTATTTTGCCGCACTTTAAAAAAAACTGTTACACCCATTATACAAAATTATAAAATATTTTGCAATTTTACAATAAAATTATCGTTAATTATAACGGTATTATAAATACTTAAATTTATAAATTGAAAGAGATGTCATATACTAAAGAAAAAAGTGTACAAGGTCCCCGGTGAGCAGCGCTGGAATCGAACCAGCGACCTCCTGCTTTCGCGGCAACATTTATTACATTTAAATAAAATGATTTGATTCGTGCTTTATAATTGTACTTAAATTTAATTATAATAATGATTAAATTATAACAATTATAATTTACTTACATTTTAGTTTTCAACGAGGTGATCCGGCACTGGATACCGGCTTCGTGGCGACCGAAGCGATAGTGAACTATAAGGTAAATGACTGGATCACGGGAATAAGTTCACTTCACTTCACTCTTTTTCATATGGCTACCGTGCAGTCAAGCACCATTCTGCCAAAAACGAGTATTAGGCCGAAACCTATTCATAGAATGCTTATTTTAAAATAATCAAACGTCTCTTACGTTTGATTATTTTAAAATAAGCATTCTCTTAATATAAACGATATTCTTTCACACTAAAGGAATGAAACTCTCGATCTAAAACGGCGTGTTTTTATATTAATATTAATCGTTCTTCGTCTAAGTAATGAGATAGTCAAGTGAAATAATTTAAGTTCTTAATTTGATACAAACCTTTTTGTATGAAGTCATTGTTACGTTTTCACTGGAGACTACAATATTATTCACATTAACCAACCATACCCATCTAACCATCAATAACCTCTTGGGTCAAGATCAAATATTAACTTCAATTGAGGAAATATTGAGTTTAGTAGAAGAAAACGAAAAATTCTTTAATGAAGAATATATTCGTTTGGTTACATACTCGTAAGAATCGATATTTCTTTAGTCCAAAGAAGTTTGCTTTGCTTGAAGAACCCTTTTTTATCCGTGTAGTCAATATTTTGTTTAGCAAATATCCTGGATCTCATATCTTCATTGAACAGCCCCGACAAACTGGTCGCGAAGGCACACTTCGAGGCAACTACTAAAATTGCAAGTTTTTGCTAAATGTTTTAGTGCTTGTAGGTAGTCTCGAACACTTTCACCTTGCCGCTGTGTTCTCTGTCTGAACACATGCCGTTCCGCTATTTCGGACCTTTGAGGCTCGAGGTGTTCTTTAACTAATCTTACGAGCTCCTCGAATGTCCTAGTTTCGGGATTCACTGGAGCACACAGGTCGCACATTAGTTCGTAACATTCTGGCTCGACAACCGTAACCAACGTGGCTACTTTTAAGGTACTAGAAATTGAATTCACTTGAATATATTGCTCAACACGTCTCACATATGCGTCCCAATTGCCGCTAGTAATATTGAAAGACTCAATATGTCCAAAAAGCATTTTAAAACGCGAAAAATCACGCACGCGTCGGACTTATTTCTTATCTCGTTCGCCAGTGTTAGGGAGGTAGGCGCGTCAATGAAACAAGACGATCCGGGCATAAGCATAAGATTATACCTACATATATACATAACACTTATCAATGTACATTGTAAGTAGCTTCCAAAACTACCTCACAGAGTTGATATTCCGTTCTTACTGAAATTAAGAACGGTTCCAAAAATACTAAGGAAAGCCGAACAGACTCCTTGTTACATTCCTAATAAGCGATGCAACTAAACTACGATGAGCTAACGATAGCGCCATTTAATATACTCCCAGCGCCATCTATGAGTATTACAGGTCTGTCTTTAGCGTTTGTATCAACACAAATAAAAGTATGACGTTAGTTCACTTACGCATTGACGGGCGGGTTGCTAAGCGCATATAGAGCCGAGCGCTTCACCTAGGGGGTAGATTGTTAAAGCGAACATTCGAGAATATTCGAAACTTGAGGATCCCATTTATGATGTGTATCTTATCTTATACAGGTTGCTTGTGATGATGGAATCATTACCTGTCGACTTTAGTGAAGGCCTCCGCCTGGCAGACCTCGCACTGTATGTTAAGGGTCCCATTTCTGCTGACAGGTATCTTATCCAGGGTGCTTTTGATGATGTGCTCGATGAGATGACGCTTCAGATCTCCGATGCGATAAATATATCTGAACTCGCATTGCGTGAACCCTGACAGTTTTAAGTAAGATTTTGTGTCGACGTAAAACACGAAGTGACACCCCTAGTTTAGGTCCTAAACTAAGTCGCGTTAAGCGATTGTGGTAACGTTATGAATTAACTTACTTAGGCCGAAGTCAACACGGAGATGGGGTTTACTTACATCAATAATCACTTTGTCGCTTTGTTTATAAGATTAATTTCTGTTAATATTTATGACATTAGAACCCTATCGGTAACAGACGAATCGGTACCTTAAAAAAAACACAAATAGACTATATAGATTTTAATAGATAATGTAATATTTAAAAAATCCTACCACTAAATAACAAGTAACAAAAGTATAAGAAAAAAACAGTAATCTTAAAAATACTCTCTTCATACTCGCGAGTAAAACTCTCGAACAGCCGTCTAAAACATAACCCTCCTTTTTAATACAAAACAAATACTCGTATGAACTTCATTTTAATAATCACTTCATGATTTCAGTCTTGATTTCTCTAAAATATCTACTTAATTATAAAACAAAGGCAATCAGAATGGTAAAATTTGAAATTATTAGTAGGGTATTATTAGGTAGATTACTTCCCAGCTGTCCTGGCGGCATTTTTATGAAATAGGCAAACTAGATGGCGTTAGTTACCTCTTCATACAACAATTAGGTCATAGTTTAACAAAAATAATAGCGCAACATTGATATGAATTATGATTTAAAATTAAGTAAGTAAGATAAGTCAACTTCCGCTCGATTTATTTTAATAACTATCTTCCTCAAAGGAAACTAAATGTAAGTACTCACATACAATTGGATTATGAGTACAAATTCAAAAACTTTAGTACATTATATATATTATTTTCTCATATATTATGTACGTACCTGTAGTGATTTTAGCGCCACAATTTAATACGATAAGGTTTTGATACAAAAAAAACAAACTTCATCCTTAGATATCTTAGTAAAAAATCAACAATCGTAAAAAGTATGAAATATAAAAATAATCAAAATTTATTCTCCTAAACTCTCAGCTCTCCTCTGACCAGCAGAAATCTAAAGACAACTAATTCATGGGACCAGCCTATTTCGGCCACAGCTTCTTAGCCGGCGGAATCTCAACATTATGTACCACCGAGCAATGCTTTTTCAACTCTGTATATTTCCTAAACTTAGAGTCACAGATCAGACAATCCACAATCATCTTCCTCACATTATGAATCGACCATTCATGGTCCCACTTTTCTTTCAAAGTTTTGAAATAGTTGCAGCAGAATCGGCATTTGACTTTGTTCAAAGAGTTTGCGTGCGCGCATTTTATATGCTTGTTGAGCATGGACTCAAAATGGAACATTTTGTGGCAGAATTGGCAAGGGATTGGTTTGTGTTTGTTGTGGTATTCCATGTGCCGTATTAGCATACGCTTCGAGTTGAATTTGCGGCCGCACAGGTCGCACTGGAGGTACGTGGTGCCGTGGATTTTCTTGTGTTTGGAGAAATTACTGGAGTCACTGAAGGATTTGTTGCAGAAAGTACACTTGTAGATGGTTAGCTTGGCGTGTTCGCGGAGGTGGGCTTTGTACCTAAAACAAATGAAAAATGAAAATGAAAAATATTTATTTCGTAACTTACACTTACACTTTCAATATCTGTGCCATACCGCCCATACCTCATTTTGAGTAAACTAACTAACTACCTCTACCTACCTACTGAATTAATATTTTTTATTCTAATATTTTGAAAATGAACACATTGAATGCTGGGAACCCGCTAGGGGAGTTCTCTGTGGATGATCGCTTTCCGCTACAAAGCGGGAAAACGACGGAATCGGCTAACAGCGTAGCGCGTAGCACTCGCTGGCACTCAATGTGTGAATGATTTATGATTTTTTTAAGCACGCTCTTCCGTAGTCATCATAATTCGTTATTCATAAACACTCATCAAACCTCCGGTAACTAATTTTTTGTCTGTCCTTATCTGTCAATTATACACTTGCGTTTGTTAAAAAGGGACAAAAACATATTTTAACTAACATGGGTCTGTTAAGTTTTTATGAATAAGGCGGTACAGCCTTGAATACAAAATAAGTTGTAAAAGAAATGTTGGAAAGAGCTCGTGATTTTGAATATACAATATACATAACATGAAATTCACAGAAAATATCACATTAAAAATTGACAAAAGAGAAACGTTTAACGATAGTGCCTTCCAGTGAAAAAAATTACTATAAGTCAGCGGCCGATAGACGTTGAAGTGTAAACATAAAAGGTAATAGGTAATTATTTAGTCAAACTACTGTAAATTTGACTGTGACTGATTCATTAAGAGGGGGCCGACGGTAACCCTCCAATAGCGCCTTCATTGGGACGATTATGTTTTCTAATAAACCATTCCACTTCTCTATACCTCACCATTAGTTAAATTGCAACAGTTAACACTCACGTATTTTTATCACAATAGGCGTGACATGTTGCGAGCCGCGAAGGTGACAACACCACTCTGTCTGTACGGCGACGACTGCCCGATGCAGTCGAAACATGTCACGCCTATTGTGATAAAAATACGTGAGTGATAACTGTTGCAATTTAATGTCAGTATAACTCACGAATATTTAAATTATACCACCATAAGTTCGTAATAGTCTAATTCCCCAACTTTTAGTCATTGGCGCATAGTTTCATTTTGCTTATTTTGCCGTTTAAGTAATAAAGCAAACAATAAGTAATTTTAAACTGTATCACATACATCAAAAGTTGTGGAATTGGTAGGACTACAAAGATCTTATGGTGGGGTATAGAGAAGTGGAATGGTTTATTAGAAAAACAATCGGCCCAATGAGGGCGCCATTGGCGGATAGGACGCCCTCTTAAGCCGCGACGGAATACTTACTTACTTACTTAGGTCCTAGGGCCGCGACGAAATAAGTAGAGTATATTAAAAACGTGGGTATCTGGGTGTTTTCCTAAGCTAATTGAAAGCTTTATTTATCGGGGTCTCAGTTAACTAAACCCCGCAAATATCGGTTATAAGTTTAGTTTTGTTAGCATTGTCTATTTCATAGCTATCGGGGATTGATAACTTGTATTTTAATATAAGAAGCGTATAATACTGAGAAGTTTTAATGTTAACATATTAAAACTATATATATTGAAACTGAACGAAATGTTACCAAATATACATACTACTAACGCCATCTAGTGTCGTTTTTTGAAACTAAATTATTAGATAAATGCGCGGCTGAGAAAATGTGTTTACACGAGCATTGTGAATCCAGAGCAAGTCTAATACGGTCGTGTTTTCACCACGGCCGTCACGTTTTAACGAGTATGTAGGTAGGTATGAAAGTGACGCATAGCGTGATAGTCGATAAAATGGCAACATAGTCTGTCAAGCCCTTCTTTGACCTCACAATCTCTAACAAAATCCGCCTCCTCCTCTGCGCCGCGCATATCCATACTAATATTATAACGGGAAAGTGTGTGTGTATTTGTTTGTCCGTATTTCACGGCAAAACGGAGCGACGAATTAACGTGATTTTTCAAGTGGAGATAGTTGAAGGGATGAAGAGTGACATAGACTACCTACTTTTTGTTTCTTACTAACGCGAGCGAAGCCGCACGCAAAAGCTATTCTCTTATATTTTAAACGACTATATTTTAAACTTAAACACTTTAGAACGGATTAATCGCGTTTATTAACACCATGACCCTACGTTTCGAGCCCTTTACAGTACTCGTTTTTATTTATTTATTTATTTAACCTTTATTGCACAAAAGAAAACCTTAACGTACAAAAGGCGGACTTAATGCCAGAAGGCATTCTCTACCAGTAGCAAAGGCAAAACAGAAAATTTGTGGGCGGTGCTACTAATAGTCAAAACCGAAATAGTAAGAACAAGTTAATCTATAAATATTAAATACATATACAGTAAATACATTATATAAACATAAATACATTTAGGTATATATAGATACATAAATACATACATACATATATATAGATAAATACGAGATTCGTCGAAAATAAACTCTAAACTTTCAATCTGCTAGCAATAAAAACACGGAGAGACCTTTTAAAGGCACATTTGCTAGGTGATTCCCTGACATTAAGGGGAAGGGTGTTCCACAGGCGCGCCACTGTAACAGAGAAGGAGTTTGAAATAAAACCAGTGTGGTGGACAGGGATGGAAAGGGACAAATTTCCAGAAGAACGAAGTTGACGATCACGAGACACGCCGTAATAATGAAATAAAGACTTGAGGTATGTGGGAGAATGCGGGTCATGGAGAATATTAAAAGAGCGTACAAAGCATGCGAATAGGAAGCCAGCCAAGCTGAGAACGGAAGGAAGACACATGATCATATTTCCGAAGACAGAAGATGAAACGGATAAAGTTGTTAAGAAGGCGATCCAGGTTATCCAGAAGTTCCTCATTCAAGTCCGGATAACACACATCACCATAATCGATTATGGGCAAAACTAAGGTGTTTACCAGTAGAACCTTCGTACTAATAGGCAAAAAGTGTTTGAGCTTATTAAGATAATGTGTTTTCACAGGGTTAAGATGATGATGATGAGAGTCATCGGATTAATAAACGCGATTAATCCGTTCTGAAGTGTTTAATTTCAATGAATAACAATCGCGGTAACAGAAGACAATATTATGACTATATTTTTGGTTTCAAGAAACGACAGCGACACTAGATGGCGTTAGTAGTATCTGTGTTTCGTAACATTTCAGTTTCACACAGTTTTAATGTATATTTACATTAAAACTACGTTGTATTAAATACAAGCAAGTATAAGATTCAAAACTATATAAATATCTAAATTCAGGCAGCTCTAGCGCCATCTATGGCCCTGATGTACAGAAATTAATTTAATTTATTTGAAAGCATAATTACCGTTATGAGGGCATGACTAGGTCGGCGCCATTCTATACTTTTAAAGTGAAGAAGGACACAAGTCAATATAACGCTATAACGTTTATCGTTAACAATGTAAATTGTAAGTAGCCTCCAAAACTACCTCATAAAGTTGATATTCCGTTCTTAATACAATTAAGAACGGTTTCAAAAATAGAAAATCGGAGTTAACTCTGTGTTGCATGCTTTCCTAATAAGCGATGCAACTATTTATCGGCAACTACGATGAGCTAACGATAGCGCCATTTAATATACTCCCAGCGCCATCTATGAGTATTACAGGTCTTTATGTCATGTCTTTAGCGTTTGTATCAACACAAATAAAAGTATGACGTTAGGCCACTTACGCATTGACAGGCCTGGCGGTTTGCTAAGCGCATAGAGCCGAGCGCTTCACCTAGGAGGTAGATTAGATTATTAAAGCGAACATTCGAGAATATTCGGAACTTGAGGATCCCATTTATGATGTGTATATTATCTTATACAGGTTGCTTGTGATGATGGGATCATTACCTGTCGACTTTAGTGAAGGTCTCCGCCTGGCAGACCTCGCACTGTAGGTTAAGGGTCCCATTTCTGCTGACAGGTATCTTATCCAGGGTGCTTTTGATGATGTGCTCGATGAGATGACGCTTCAGATCTCCAATGCGATAAATATATCTGAACTCGAATTGCGCGAACCCTGACAGTTTTATGTAAGATTTTGTGTCGACGTAAAACACGAAGTGACACCCCTATAGTTGCCGATTTCTAAGTCTGAACTTTTGACACTTGAGTATTGACGTACTTAGTGATGAGGCTAAGACAAATCGTTTGTCAAATTCAGCGATTATTGATTTTAGCGATGAATTGTTAGATTCGATTTTACTACTACGGATTTGTATTTAATAAGACCGAGAAACTTCGACAAACTGCGCATTTGTCATACGATTTTTTCCAAAGTCATCTTAGTTTCGTTCAGAAATCAATACTGTTGAATTCTTAAAATGTAAGATAAAAACCTTCATAGTTAATTTGTCTTATTTTAAATAACATTTTTTTCCACATCGTACTTAGTTTTATTTTCGTTAAAATCGTTTTGTTTTGATTTTTTACTGTATTGTTAACAAGATCGATTTTTATCGATTAACAGACAGTTGTATGAATTGGAACAGCAAACATGGTCACAACACTAAATTTAAAAAAAAAACGAAGTATACCGTAACTGTTGGCGTGCTAAATTGTTATCGTAAAATATTCAATAACTAATGTATGAAAAAATGTAACATTCATCACATTATGTTTATGAAAAGTGAAATATTGTGTTTATGTACATGACTAGCTGTAATATCTTTATGGGATTTTGTTTATAATTCCAAAGTGTCTTGCGCGTTTACGTTCTACGGGTATTTCGATGTGTCAAAAGTTCAGACTTAGAAATCGGCAACTATAGTTTAGGTCCTAAACTAAGTCGCGTTAAGCAATTGTGGTAACGTTATGAATTAACTTACTTAGGCCGAAGTCAACACGGAGATGAGATTTACTTACATCAATAATCACTTTGTCGCTTTGTTTATAAGATTAATTTCTGTTAATATTTATGGCATTAGAACCCTATCGGTAACAGACGAATCGGTACCTTTAAAAAAACACAAATAGACTATATAGATTTTAATAGATAAGGTAATATTTAAAAAATCCTACCACTAAATAACAAGTAACAAAAGTATAAGAAAAAAACAGTAATCTTAAAAATACTCTCTTCATACTCGCGAGTAAAACTCTCGAACAGCCGTCTAAAACATAACCCTCCTTTTTAATACAAAACAAATACTCGTATGAACTTTATTTTAATAATCACTTCATGATTTCAGTCTTGATTTCTCTAAAATATCTACTTAATTATAAAACAAAGGCAATCAGAATGGTAAAATTTGAAATTATTAGTAGGGTATTATTAGGTAGATTACTTCCCAGCTGTTCTGGCGGCATTTTTATGAAATAGGCAAACTAGATGGCGTTAGTTACCTGTTCATACAACAATTAGGTCATAGTTTAACAAAAATAATAGCGCAACATTGATATGAATTATGATTTAAAATTAAGTAAGTAAGAAAACTTCCGCTCGATTTATTTTAATAACTATTTTCCTCAAAGGAAACTAAATGTAAGTACTCACATACAATTGGATTATGAGTACACATTCAAAAACTTTAGTACATTATATATATTATTTTCTCATATATTATGTACGTACCTGTAGTGATTTTAGCGCCACAATTTTAATACGATAAGGTTTTGATACAAAAAAAAAAAAAACTTCATCCTTAGATATCTTAGTAAAAAATCAACAATCGTAAAAAGTATGAAATATAAAAATAATCAAAATTTATTTTCCTAAACTCTCAGCTCTCCTCTGACCAGCAGAAATCTAAAGACAACTAATTCACGGGACCAGCCTATTTCGGCCACAGCTTCTTAGCCGGCGGAATCTCAACATTATGTACCACCGAGCAATGATTTTTCAACTCTGTATATTTCCTAAACTTAGAGTCACAGATCAGACAATCCACAATCATCTTCCTCACATTATGAATCGACCATTCATGGTCCCACTTTTCTTTCAATGTTTTGAAATAGTTGCAGCAGAATCGGCATTTGAATTTGTTCAAAGAGTTTGCGTGCGCGCATTTTATATGCTTGTTGAGCATGGACTCAAAATGGAACATTTTGTGGCAGAATTGGCAAGGGATTGGTTTGTGTTTGTTGTGGTATTCCATGTGCCGTATTAGCATACGCTTCGAGTTGAATTTGCGGCCGCACAGGTCGCACTGGAGGTACGTGGTGCCGTGGATTTTCTTGTGTTTGGAGAAATTACTGGAGTCACTGAAGGATTTGTCGCAGAAAGTGCACTTGTAGATGGTTAGCTTGGCGTGCTCGCGGAGGTGGGCTTTGTACCTAACAAATGAAAAACGAAAATGAAAAATATTTGTTTCGTAACTTACACTTACACTTTCAATATCTGTGCCATACCGCCCATACCTCATTTTGAGTAAACTAACTAACTACCTCTACCTACCTACTGAATTAATATTTTTTATTCTAATATTTTGAAAATGAACACATTGAATGCTGGGAACCCGCTAGGGGAGTTCTCTGTGGGTGATCGCTTTCCGCTACAAAGCGGGAAAACGACGGAATCGGCTAAGAGCGTAGCACTCGCTGGCACTCAATGTGCGAATGATTTATGATTTTTTTTAAGTACGCTCTTCCGTAGTCAGTGACATAATCCGTTATTCATAAGCGCTCATCGAACCTCCGGTAACAAATTTTTTGTCTGTCCTTATCTGTCAATTAGGCATTTGTGTTTGTTAAAAAGGGACAAAACATATTTTAACTAACATGGGTCTGTTGTTAAGTTTTTATGAATAAGGCGGTTACAATTTAGGTGTACTTAGTATAAATACAGTCTTGAATACAAAATAAGTTGTAAAAAAAATGTTGGAAAGAGCTCGTGATTTTGAATATACATAACATAAAATTCACAGAAAATATCACATTAAAAATTGACAAAAAAGAAACGTTTAACGATAGTGCCTTCCAGTGAAAAATTTTACTAAAAGTCAGCGGCCGATAGACGTTGAAGTGTAAACATAAAAGGTAGGTAATTATTTAGTCAAACTAGTGTGAATTTGACTGTGACTGATTCATTAAGAGGGGGCCGACGGTAACCCTCCAATATATAGCGCCTTCATTGGACAGACAGAGTGATGTTGTCACCTTCGCGGCTCGCAACATGTCACGCCTATTGTGATAAAAATACGTGAGTGTTAACCGTTGCAATTTAACTTATGGTGGGGTATAGAGAAGTGGAATGGTTTATTAGAAAAACAATCGGCCCAACGAGGGCGCCATTGGCGGATAGGACGCCCTCTTAAGTCGCGACGGAATAAGTAGAGTATAGTATATTAAAAACGTGGGTATCTGGGTATCTTCCTAAGCTAATTGAAAGCTTTATTTATCGGGGTCTCAGTTAACTAAACCCCGCAAATATCGGTTATAAGTTTAGTTTTGTTAGCATTGTCTATTTCATAGCTATCGGGGATTGATAACTTGTATTTTAATATAAGAAGCGTATAATACTGAGAAGTTTTAATGTTAACATATTAAAACTATATATATTGAAACTGAACGAAATGTTACCAAATATACATACTACTAACGCCATCTAGTGTCGTTTTTTGAAACTAAATTATTAGATAAATGCGCGGCTGAGAAAATGTGTTTACACGAGCATTGTGAATCCAGAGCAAGTCTAATACGGTCGTGTTTTCACCACGGCCGTCACGTTTTAACGAGTATGTAGGTAGGTATGAAAGTGACGCATAGCGTGATAGTCGATAAAATGGCAACATAGTCTGTCAAGCCCTTCTTTGACCTCACAATCTCTAACAAAATCCGCCTCCTCCTCTGCGCCGCGCATATCCATACTAATATTATAACGGGAAAGTGTGTGTGTATTTGTTTGTCCGTCTTTCACGGCACAACGGAGCGACGAATTAACGTGATTTTTCAAGTGGAGATAGTTGAAGGGATGAACTGTGACATAGACTACCTACTTTTTGTTTCCTTCTAACGCGAGCTAAGCCGCAGGGAAAAGCTATTCTCTTATATTTTAAACGACTATATTTTAAACTTAAACACTTTAGAACGGATTAATCGCGTTTATTAACACCATGACCCTACGTTTCGAGCCCTTTACAGCACTCGTTTTCACAGGGTAAGATGATGATGAGAGTCATCGGATTAATGAATAACAATCGCGGTAACAGAAGACAATATTATGACTATATTTTTGGTTTCAAGGAACGACAGCGACACTAGATGGCGTTAGTAGTATCTGTGTTTCGTAACATTTCACACAGTTTTAAGGTATATTTACATTAAAACTGCGTTGTATTAAATACAAGCAAAGCAAGTATAAAATACAAACAATATAAATATCTAAATTCAGGCAGCTAGCGCCATCTATGGCCCAGATGTAATGAAATTAACTTGATTTATTTGAAAGCATAATTCCCGTTATGAGGGCGCCACTGGAAGGTTGACGCTCTTCTATACTTTTAAAGTGAAGCCGGACTCAAGTAAATATAATAAAGCTATAGCGTTTATCGTTAACAATATAACAATGTAAATTGTATGTAGCTTCCAATCTCCATAACAACCTTATAGACTTAATAGTCCGTTCTTACTGGAATTAATAAAAGATAATCTGATCCTGAACTAAAGCCACAGGCTATATCTATTTCACAATCATCGATGCAACTATTTATATATAAACTACGAGCTAACGATAGCGCCATTTAATATACTCCCAGCGCCATCTATGAGTATTACAGGTCTGTCTTTAGCGTTTGTATCAACACAAATAAAAGTATGACGTGAGGCCACTTACGCATTGACAGGCCTGGCGGGATGCTAAGCGCATGGAGCCGAGCGCTTCACCTAGGAGGTAGATTATTAAAGCGATCATTCGAGAATGTTCAGAACTTGAGGGTCCCATTTATGATGTGTATCTTATCTTATACAGGTTGCTTTTGTTTATGGGATCATTACCTGTCGACTTTAGTGAAGTTCTCCGCCTGGCAGACCTCGCACTGTATGTTAAGGGTCCCATTTCTGCTGACAGGTATCTTATCCAGGGTGCTTTTGATGATGTGCTCGATGAGATGACGCTTCAGGTCACCGATGCGGTCGAAGATTTTTAGGCAGACATCACACACCTGAAATCGACATAAAACAAATGAAAACCTGTTGAGGATCATCCACAGCAGGTTTTGTCACCGAGTACAGTGCGCGCGCCAAGGCGAAACGCAGTACGCCTGCATCGTCGCGCACGGTACTCCGGTACTCGACGCTTGATAATGACATCCTAAGATAAATAAATATATAATTATGACGGGACAATTTTACACAAATCGACCTAGTCCCACAGTAAGCTCAATAATGCTTGTGATGTGGGTACTAGACGACGATATATATAATGGATAGATGCATATAAAAACTTAAATACATAGAAAACATCCATAACTCAGGAACAAATATTCGTGATAAACACACAAATAAATGCCCTGACCAGGATTCGAACCCGGGACCTCCTGCTTTGTCACTACCGACTAGGCTAGAAGGCCGTTAAAAGCTGACCGAAACATGTCGCGCGTAATATAATAATATGTTGGAGAAAGTCGTTTTAAAATCAAATAACTCATCATTTATTAAATGGAAGCCCATTTATATTTCTAAATTACATTTCAACATAGGCATACTTTTTTTTTAAACTCATTAGTTTTGTTCTAACACGGAGGTTATTGTTCCTTTAATAATGATTATGTACCTATATGTGTTACGAGCTTTTACCCGCGGCTTCGCCCGCGTACTAAACGTAATTTTCAACCGTCTACAAATAAGGAGGTTCTCAGTTGGGCCCGTATATTTGTATGTACATATGTATGTTTGTCCGCTATTATCTTGCGTTTAGCTGATCGGATTTAAATGGAATGGATGGTTTTCATAAAAAAGATCCAACTGAAAAAATCAAGTTGGCGGCCGTTTCTCAATTTTGACCTCTGATTTGTTATAAAAAACCTCTCGAACCCTTTATATGTGCCTACTGCCTACCGAGCTTTATCACGAACTTAACTCTATAAATTCAAGATGGTGGCCGTTGATGGTGGCGTTGGTGGTTCGTTAGAAAGAACCTTTCGGAGTCACAGATATCGATTTTCATCACGATCAGATCATAACTGAAGAAATTCTAGACGATGGCCGTTTTTCTCAGTTTTAGCTTCAGATTCTTCATAAAGAGAACCTCACGGATCCTCAGAAATCGATTTTAACACGATCGGATCAAAATCGAAATAATTTAAGATGGCGGCCGGTTCTCGCCGTTTTTACAACAGATTCGTTACTGAGAAATCTCTCGGATCCCCAAATACCGATTATTATCACGGTCGGATTAAAACTCAATCAATTCAAGATGGAGCCCGTTTCGCAATTCTGATCAAGGACCTATTTTAGATTTAAGGTAGGTAGAGGTAGGTAGTTAGGTAAGTTACACTTACGTCTTACTGTCTAGATTTTGAAAATAAATGTTATCGATCTCCGATTTTTAAAAAATAATCTCTCGGATCAAAATTGTCGAAATTATAAATGGCAGCCGTTTTCGCAATATTGACCTCAGATCCTTTATGAATAACTTCTTGGATCTTATCGATTTTTATTACGATCGGATAAAAGCCGACATTTTATTTTTCACATTCGTTGTACTAAATATCACGGTAGATGACGCTGTACGGTATGTTAAATTTATACATCGCGCTAACGGTATTTTGATTGGGTTTGTATATACATATGGGCTGGGGTTTATTTTAATACATATTTGTCACTTTTGTTGTTACATGTAAAGAGCGCCTTTTTACCTATAAGGAGTACACATACATACGCCACGATGGATTTTAAAATCTCTAGTAACAATACCCATGTTGACTTTTTCACCCCATTTCTCTCTTTTAGGGGTTGATTTCGTAAAAAACCTGACGTACTCGTATTTACTCATTTCTCGTTAGGAATACTCCTGTGAATAAAATAGTCTAATTAATCTTGTTTGCCGATATAACTCCCCCCCCCCTCCATCAAATCCCATTTCAACCCTTTATGAGGTGAATTCTGAAAAATCCTAGCTATTTCCCGCAGCTTCGCCCGGGTACAAAATATGTTCAAACGTAACGTAATTTCAAAATCAAGTTGGCGGCTTTGATTCATTATAAAGAATCTCTTGAACCCTTTGATATGTACCAACTGAGTACATATTACGATCAAAACCCTAGCAATTCAATTTCTCACAATTTAGACTTCTGATTCCTTAGAAATAACCTTTCGGATTCTCAGATATTGATTTTCATCACGATCAGATAATAACTGAAAAAAAATAAGATGGCGGCCGTTTATCGCAGTTTTGACTCCAGATTCATTGTAAAGAACCTCTCCTCGGATCTTCTTTCTTATCTCGATTAGAAGGTGAATTCTGCAAAATCCTTTCTTAATGCACCCCTACACCTTAATAAGAAACCTACGTGCCAAATTTGAAATTCTAGAAACAGAAATAAACAACAAGACGACACCCCATCGCACCCCAACAGGGAAGATGGTGTGTCTTACGTCTACCTCATTGGATTTTAAAATCCTTGTTGTTTTTGATTTCAGCGACCCGATAAACCATAAAAAAGATTAATCATGTTGTTTTTTGACTTTGTGACCCCTTTTTCCCTTAGGGGTTGAATTTTCAAAAAATCTAATATGAAATGAATGAAATGAAATGAAATGAATGAAATGAATGAAATGAATGAAATTCATTTCATTTTCATTTCATTTCAAAAAATCTAATACATGTCTTTACTCATTTATCTTTAGAAATACTCTTGTGTAGTTTTGAATAAAATAGTTTATCTAATCATGTTTACCCATACATGCTTTGTACCCTCATTTCACCCCCTTTGGAGGTGAATTTTGAAAACTCCTCTCTTTGTGCACCCCTTCGCTTTATAAGGAACCTAAGTGCTAAATTTGGAATCTCTAGAACCAGAAATAAATAACAAAACAACACCCATATTTATATTTTTAGAGTTCGACCCCCTCGCGCCCCAACAGGGAAGATGGTATTTCACAATCGCCACGTTAGATTTTAAAATCGTCGTTGTTTTTGTAATCAGCGACCCGATAAACCATAAAACGATAACCATGTTGTTTTTTTTACTTTTTCACCCATTTTCCCCCTTATATGGGTTGAATTCTAAAAGACGAAAAAGACCTGAAAGACGTGCTACCTTATTTATCTTTATAAATACTCCTGTAAAGTTTCAAATGGAATAGGCTAACCAATCTTGTTTCCCCATAAAAACTTTGGACTTCCAAATCACCCCCTTAGGGGCTGAATTTTGAAAAATCCTTCCTTAGTGCACCGCTAGACTTTATAAGGAAACTACGTTCCAAATTTGGAATCTCTAGGGCCAGCGGTTTGGGCTGTGCGTTCCTATGTCAGTCAGACAGTCAGTCAGTTAGTCATTCAGTTTCTTTTTATATATATATAGATAAAAACACCTTTTTTGTATTTTGATGAGAAACCTTTACACATAAAATAAAGACTCTAGCTACACCCTTTTCACCCTTATAAAGGTCGAATTTTCGAAATCGCTGAAATCACTTTTTGTAAACTATAATGAGGATTCTTTTCACAAAGTTTGTAGTCTATAACTAAAAGGGAAACGCTTCCGCCATACAAACTTTTAACACACTTTTCACCCCTATTGGGGTTGATTTTTCCAAAATGCTAAAATTGCTTTTTTTGTATTTTAATAACAAACCTCTACACCAACTTTTGAGTCTCTATCTAAAAAAAAAACTTTCTTCCATACAAACTTTCAACCCCGATTTAACCCCCTTAGAAGATGATTTTTTCAAAACCCCTTCTTATTCGTTACCTTCGTTAAACACTTAACGTAATGTGAAAATTTCAGGATCATACGTTTAGTAATTTCGGCTGTACGTTAATCAGTGAGTCAGTCAGTCAGTCAGGACTTTTCCTTTTATATGTATAGATAGATAGATAGATTTTCAATTTTGTTTACTATGAATTGTAATTATTGCAACTATGTCGAATTTAAGTAAAGCTATTATTTTTCTAATTTTCCATCCACGTGACAGACATTGCCTAGTGTGGAGGTCCGCTAAAGTTGTAAATTTGTTAAAAGTGATTTCTGGAAATAAACAATTTTATTTATTAAGGGCTAAGTTAATTAGTACAAAATTAATATTAAAGCTTATAAGCACAACAAATGCATTGATAACATTTTTATTATGCATTTGACAAAAGTTAACAACTTATTTCATTGTATTAAAAAAATCCTATTCCTCCACACCTACTTTCCCTTGTTTTAAAATTTAAGATTCCAAAAAAGGCACAAACACAAAACAAATAAAAAAAAACTTATTACATTGAAATTAAACACTTTAGAACGAATTAATCGCGTTTATTAACACCACAAGGTTAAGATGATGACTGTGAAAACGAGTGCTGTAAAGGGCTCGAAACGTAGGGTCATGGTGTTAATAAACGCGATTAATCCGTTCTAAAGTGTTTAATTTTAATGGATAACAATCGCGGTAACAGAAAACAATATTATACCTTATTACACTTCCTGTACTGCCTCGTCTTCTTTTTGGACCCAAAAATCTCATTCGACATAACCTTAGCTATAACCGAATCCGCCCTCCTAATATCCTCATCCCTTACACTCTTCACATCCAAATCCGACTTAAAATCCACATCCGACCTCTCCATAACATCCGACTTTAGTTGGATAATATCCGACTCACAGGACTCATCCAGTGCGCTTAAAGTTTCAAAATCAGACTCGATATGTTCCTTCTCATGCTCTTGTAGATCATTTCGCTTATTCGTTTGGAAATCGCAGTTTTCACACATGAAAATACAATGGACTTTAGCTACGTGAGTTCTCAAGTCGTCTGGTTTCGAGTAAGTCTTTGAGCAGTAGATGCAGCCGTGTTTGCGAGAATGGATCTTATTGTGTGCACGTAAGGTGAATTTTGAGGCGAACACTTTGTGGCACTTGCTGCATTCTAGGTCTGGGTCGCCGTGCGACATGCAGTGTTGCTCGAATTTCTTTTGCGATTTGATGTTTTTGCCGCACTCGGTGCAGAGGAACTTGATATCGCCAACCGGTCTGCCATCGCAGGTCCTGAAAATATTAAATTAAAAAATGCTTTAAAGCACTAAAATCGGTCAAGTGCAACCCGGACTCGCAGAGGGTTCCGCACAAAGGATGGATGCTCCCCCCTCCCCCTCATTTATGATCATGACTTACGTACCTACGCACTTTAAAAATACTGATGGCACGGAACTCTCAATGTGCGGAAATTATACTGATTTTGTTCTGTACGTGTGTTACAATCTCTTGCTTTTTGCCAAATTTTGTTATTTTAGGTATGGGAAATTCGACATAACGGCTGTATCTTTTGATTGCGTTGACGTAGAGGTTTGGTTTTTTTACAACTTTAAGGGACTGCAGACTTGTATATGTGGTATTAATATCAACTTGCTACCTCTACGCGTTCCCGACATAAAGGGTATTGACAGACGGACGGACGGACAACAAAGTGATCCTATAAGAGTTGTTTTCTTTTTGTGGTACGGAACCCTACAAGTAAAATCATTTTTTTATACCACGACGGTGACAAACAAGCATAAGGCCCGCCTGATGGTAAGCAGTCACCGTAGCCTATGGTCGCCTGCAACTCCAGTGGTGTTACATGCGCGTTGCCGACCCTTTAAAAAAGGAGGATTGGCTGTGTTGACAGCTAAAGGGGCTTGCTCCGTGGGTCCCCATCCCCAGCTATCAACACAGTGAATTCTCTTGGAGCTCTGGCGACCTTACTCTGCCTTACTCACCAACAGGAACACAACACTATCTATCTACTTTGATAGACTAATAAAGGCATTTTAGGCATATATTATAACTGTTATTTCGGGGTTAGTAGTTTCTCAGTACGACTTATACATATGGGCTCGTTCTAAAATCATGTGATCGATTTTGGGGGAGAACTCTATGGGATATCTGAGGTTTTCAGTGACTGGTGTTACTGTTGTTAGTAGTATATAATTTCTTCTGCCCTTTGCTCTTTGGGCGGGAGCACCTGGATACCAGCTGGGCCCCTTTGACTCGATCCAAAGACGTGCTGTCCGAATTGTCAACGATCCCAAACTCACGAGCGATATCGAACCCTTAAGTCTAAGGAGAGACTTCGCCTCCTTATGTGTGTTCTATCGCTTGTACAATGGATTGTGCTCTGAGGAATTGTTTGATATGATGCCAACGGCTGCATTCTACCACCGCACCGCTCGCCGTCGGCAGGGTGTTCACCCGCATACCCTGGAGCCTAAATGGTCTCGTACCGTGCGGTTTAAGAGGAACTTCCTCCCGCGGACGCTCCGGCTGTGGAATGAGCTCCCTGCCACTGTTTTCCCAAAGGACTACAATATGGGGTTCTTCAAAAAAGGAGTGTTAAAGTTTTTAAAGGGTCGGCAACGCGCATGTAACACCCCTGGAGTTGCAGGCGTCCATAGGCTACGGTGACCGCTTACCATCAGGCGGGCCGTATGCTTGTTTGTCACCGTCGTAGTATAAAAAAAAAAAAAACATCTTTTTTTAGTTGAGTTAAAGTAAACCTACCATTTATTAACGCAGGGATGAATGCATTTACTCATCCTCACCACCATTCTCCAGGATGGGGAAACCCGTAAAAGGCATGTGGCAAAAGCAAATCACTAAAAAGAAACCCTGCGTTACTGTGTTTGCCGTTACAGCGAGCGTCATGACATGAGATTGGGAAATGCGAACGTTCTAACATAATTTCTCAGAATGAAAAGTGGAAATACTCATCAACTCGGGCTGGACTTAAACCCATGACTCTGAGATAGCTCTCACTCTTCCAACTGAGCTACCGAGACCACACCCGTGGCCTCGAATTTCTCCACCATATTCCTCGTGGCCCATTGCACGTAGAACCGATATGGCCGTTGGGGCGGTAAGGTTACCTACCGCGTACCGGAAGGCGCAGCGTGGGTAGGCCCCCCACAAGGTGGACTGATGACCTGGCGACGGTCGCAGGAGTCGCTGGATGCGGGTGGCGCAGGACCGGTCATTGTGGAAATCTTTGGGGGAGGCCTATGTCCAGCAGTGGACGTCTTTCGGCTGAAATGATGATGATGATGATGATTCCTCGTATGCGCCTTAGGGAGCGCTTAGCAATCTACCGTAAGAAAGTACTTCTTAATCGGCAAGTGGAGTCTCAAGTTATATGAATTCACCACTAAAAATTGTTAGTAGTGAGGGTTCGATTCGTTTTTTTCTGAGAAATTTGTTATCTACGCAAACATTTCTGCTTAAAAATAAAATTGTAACATGAAAAGGACCTACCTGGGACTAATATGGTCTCCAACCATGTGTTGCCGGAACTCAATAATCTGGTCGAAGATCTGCTTGCACTTGTCACACTGGTACTTCTTCGGCCCTGGTGACCCATAGTCTGGTTCTTCTGCAAATTAATAATGACTAGTAAATAATTTGTTAAAAAAAACATCTTTTAATAGGCCCATACTACACTATCATATCTATGCTCATCAATATATGATATAATATAGGGAATCTGAAAGTGGCGCCATCTACAAGGATGAAAAAGGCAACTTGATAAGAAGATTTACAGTCACCTATAAGAGATATACAGTGTGTAAATCGAATACGGGCGAACCTCTTAACGGTGGTTAGTATAGGACATAAGAAATAATTAGGTAACTTTTAAATGGAATTGCAATAAAAAATTTAACCATAGAAAACAATTCGGCCCGCAATGTAATGCAAACACACTCGCGTTAAACATTCGTTGACAACTGTCAGCGTCAAATATTTTATAGTACATTGCTGCTGAAAGTTTTATAAAAAATTAATTATGGGGTCATAATTAAGTGTGACTTAAAAATATGTTTTAATTATTGATAACACTAATGAATTCTATGTTTGGTTAAATTTATCGCCCATATTAGACTTACACATTGTATAATTTACCGCGTGGTGCGGGCACTAAAAACTGTTGTATCTCTTGTAAATTCCTGGACACAAATTGTCACTAGTCTTTAGTATTTGTCTAGTTTAATAATCAAATAAGTTTATGCCTATGACCGCCAGGTGGCATCACCGTCGTGCACTTATAATGGTTATTTTACAGCTGATATTTTTACACATTTTCTTCACTTTGATGCAAAATTCATTGGACTTAATACAATTAATACGTTTTTACATAAAACGTAGTAGGCAATAGGCATAATAATACATTTTACATAAAATGTAGATCTAAATCCTATTCCAGTGGCGCCATCTACACCAGTCATTGACAAAGTGTGTTTATATGGAACTCAACCATACCTATTTATTATTTACTAGTAGGTACATTAGAACATCACACTGAAAAATTATTGTTAAATAAATTACTTAAATCCATTGGCATATTTTAAGTATTATGGTAACAAATAATCTGGACAGTGGACACAGTTAATTATGTATCAAAAATAAATAGTGAAATAAGACAATAGTTTAATACTGACTTCTCAAACATATAAGCAAACACAAACATTTGCAAAAATATAGCATATTAAAGCAAAAATACTCAATAACTTATTCAGGCATCAAGCTTATCAAACATTAAGAAAATAATTTAAAAGGTAGACATGAGTACCAATTTTTTTTACTAGTAAATTGTTTTATAGTCTGACAAACGAATTGGCGGCGTAGATTAAAAATACCTCCCTTTTATTAAGAGTGGCAATACAAAAGTAGAAAAAGGCACACATGACAGTCACATGACTCTTTCTGACTATGCACAAGTGAGAACAAACCATAGTGAAACTGTTGTATATACATTTAATTATTTGTCTTAAGACTAAATAAACTGGGTAGTTTAGCCTGCTTATAGCTATTCTAGAAATAATCAGTTTTAGTAGTATCCATAGTAAACACCATTACACCAGTAGTATCCATTTTCATTACTGTACAAAGTTAGAGTCTATTTTTGAAAACAGGGTATTTATATTTTTGAAGAGCAGACCCTGATATCTTAAGATCAGGATTAAATACCAACCAAAGGCACATATAGCCTAGTTTACCCTATTTTGAAAATGGTTAATAAACATTCACTTACCATACACAACCTGTGAATTAACTTCCTCCTTCACCGAACACACCAGAAACGGATCATTCATTGCAATCTTCTGTATGGTCTGACCATAATGAGAGTCATGACCAAGGAACAATATGGTCTTCCTCTGCTTCGTAGACGACTGAATGTCCGATGACATCAATTGTTTCAATGCTCCATTCTCACTCGGTAAATCAATGTATTTCCGTTCCTCTCTAACCCTGTTCTCCTTCTCTTGTAATATTTCTTCAGGTAACTGCGATAGAAACACACCACACTCAAACTCCTCTTCTTCATACAAATTGAAGTTAGGATCCGTTGTGTTCTGCTGAGTACTTGATTCACTAACTTGAACCTTCCGGAACTTCTTGTGCTCAAACTCATCTGTCGGGTATGTTGGAGGCTCTTTATTGTAATTATACACATTCTGAGTGATGTATGTGTTATGTTGTTCAACAGTTATGTGGTTTGTTCTAGTGTTGTGGTAAATAGAGTAATGTCCTTGTTGCTCAGTGCCATAATGGTTATATACAAATGGGCTCCTGGCTGGATCTATCCACACTTGACTCTGATTATATGCATCAGCTATCTGGTTTCCTGACTCGTCCACCAACACAGAAATCAGGTCATTATCATTGTATTCTGTAGGACCATTATCCTTTGTATTCTGGCACAGATTCATATCATAACTGTCTATTAACTTTACATTACAGAAACCGTTGTAAATACACATTTCGTTCCCTTCAGTGTCCGGAGAAGAGATATTCAGCTCAATAAACACATTTTCTGAGGCTTCACAGTTTGTTTCTAAAGTGGTGCACTTTTTCGGTAGCAACAGCACAGGATAGCCTCCCGAATTCATACTGGCGGTACCTTGGTCCATGTTTCAGAAACCTAGGTAATCAGAATAAAAATATATCGTGAACTACCGCGATTGACTTAATTTTCCTTATTGAAGGTGTTTTAAAGAATATTTACATAATTTATACGGTAAAATGCAGGTAAATTTCACTTACCACGTGTCTCGACGTTGCCTCGCTCGTAGGGGTAGATGAAGAAGAGACAAGGATTTGATTTTCGAATGGAAGGTAGGCATAACTGATCTACCCTCGTATTTCATTTTCTTTGAAGATATCCCGTCACTTAATATATCAAAAGTAGTACTATGAATATTATACAATTAAAATGGTAACAGGTTTTTTAAATACAAAGTTTCACCTGTAATTTTAAAATAAAACTTTTGTATTAATAACTTCGAATTAAAAACTTCGTTAACATTGACAACATCGTTCTAAAAACTATACATTTGTATATTCCGTAGTTAGGCACGTGAAATACAACCTTATTTAATATGTAATAAGGATTGTTATGATCGCAAACGAGAATAGCATACAGGCGTGAAGTTTGACGTTTGAATCACGTTTGGAAATCATGCAATGAACAACTTTTTTTTTCTTGATGTTAGTAGCCAAGGATATTAAACCCTACGGAAATTGCGCTTTGCCGGCTCGAGCTGAAGCGCGATAATATGACCGTTTGTTTAATGTCGTCACGTGGGAATTGATGAATGTCATTCTGCAGGATGATGCTTTTGAAGGTAAGGTCAAAACAAGATACAAAATATGTGATATACTTGATTAAGTCCGCTTTCCTGCAATTTACGCTGAATTTTAAATTGAAAAACGATTATTTTCTTTTTTGTAATCGTCGCAATAGTTTGTGTCTAAAATTATTTTTCATATCGCTACTTAGTAAAACGGGTATTACATAGGGCTATCCGTTGGAGCCGTTTATCCCCTGCCCCTTCCCCTTCCTGCCGCACCCTCGACTCCCTAGGTTTCCTAATGCCGATTATCGGCGGATATGCACGGCGAGGCTGATAATGACCGAACAGTTGAAAAATATGTTTTAGACCTGAAAACAAGCATGACTTAAATTAGGTAGTTCACTAATTATCGGATAGACAACAATGAAACTAATTCACAGTAGTGTTTTGGAGGGCAATCTCTGATAATCAGTCATCACTGGTAAATAGATATCGAAAAAATTGCTCGATATAAATAAACGTTGAAGTTATATGACTTATCATAATAGTGTCAGGTTTAATCCTTTAATCATGTATTCTCCAGTGGTGCTATTTTTCGTAGGTCTCCTAGGATTATCTATGGGTAAGGTGTACTTAGTTCAAAACTTGATATGGGTACTTATGTTCCAGATTGTATATTTCTTCCTAGTGCCCATACATTTTTGACATAATATTATTGGTATCTCGACCGTATCCACCTTGTTGGGGACACTCGTGAATCTGTCAATTTTACGAGCAACCCACTTGTGCCCGTCCCCTCTGGTAACTAACTGGTGCTAACTTACTTGCGTTTACTCAACTTAAACATTAAAACAACTCCGCTTTTCTTTCTTAAGTTGCCGCATATTTCTCTTTTTATGGTAGTTTCATAGAATGCTCAAATAGGATGTCATTATCCGATGAATTACGAAACAATCTTCGCTAGTAATTTACGTTCTTTATTCGGTAAATATGCGGCAATGTAACCAAACTCGCCGAATATGCCGAATACCCATCTCTAATGTAGAATATGGTTGAGTGTGCCATGAGTTCTGCGTAGACAACCGTAGTCGAAAGTGATTTCGGGACTCGATGGTGTTTGCATCTCGGTGCCAGCAGTTAAAAACGAGCAAGATGCAGACAATATAGTATCGCCCCAGAAAGTATTCAGGACTGAAAGGAAAATGACACCCTTCAACGGATCACCAGCATTTTTGTTACACCTATAACTACAAGAACGCCGTGCACCGTGTATTTTTAGGGTATCAAACTTCCATATAACTTAGTCTATTGTTTACAGGTCTTCCAATTGAAGATACTCATGACTTTGCCCAGCGTGACGAGCCCGGGCGCATAGTGGGCGGCTGGGACGCCCCGGAAGCTTACGCCCCGCATATGGTAGCCCTTGTGGTCGGCTCACGCGTTAGGAGCCTGATCTGCGGGGCGATCCTAGTGACTCGCTGGCACGTCGTTACTGCGGCGCACTGCGCGGAGACGCTGGAGTCGTGGGAGGACGGCCACCTTATGCCGTGAGTTATACCGTACTAGCGACCCGCCCCGGCTTCGCACGGATTATCATTATACATATAAACCTTCCTCTTCAATCACTCTATCTATTAAAAAAAACCGCATCAAAATCCTTTGCGTAGTTTTAAAGATTTAAGCATACATAGGGTTATAGGGACAGAGTAAGACTTAACGCGATTTAGTTTCGGTTAATTTTAGGCTCAGTTGTATGGAAGCGACTCAGTTTGGGTCGTCAACTGAATCGCGTTAAGACGTCATGGTAAGGCCCCTTACTACTACATTCCCCTTACCTACGTTTCGAGTTCTTTACAGCGTTCATTGTCACAGGGTCATTGGAAGGTAGTCAATATACGCAATTAATGGATTTTAAAGTGTTTCATTTCAATGATCATTAATAGGTTCGTATCCTTACCATTATTCCTCTAGAAGTGAATTCCTCTAGGAGGAATACTCCTCCACTTCTGGTATAGTGAATAAATACTTAAATCAACATTTTGTAGATTGTTTTAGTACAAGATGAAATAAACGTAAATCCAAAAGCGACCCCTCCAGCAATTTGACAAAAAAAATTAAACGTGGAATCCAAACTTCATACTCGTACAATCCGGCCCGCAAAATGAAAGACAGAAAGAGTCAAACAGATTGGAGAGTGGAGACCCCCGATATAGTACCAAGTTAATAACCTAACCGAACATTGTCTTTGCATTTTCAGTACCACGCGCGGTCAGATCGGCAGCAACTTCCTAAGCAAGGGCTACGACGTCATCCAGTTCTCAAAGCATCTGAACCACCCGGAATATGATCGAGTGAACGTAAAGAATGACATTAGCGTGCTGTGGATGAGCGAGGAGTTGCCAAAGAGCTCACGCGCTCAGCCTATTGCCCTAAGCTTTAAAAAGTTTGGAGGCGGAGTTCCACTTACTGTCACTGGCTGGGGGAAGCTGTCTGTAAGTTATTTGTTGATACATAAAGGAGTAAAAGTAAAGTTAAGCATATAGAGTTCTTGAACCCAGAATATGACAGAGTGAAGGTTAATAACCACACCAACGTGCTGTGGACGTGTGAAGAGTTGTCAAGGAACTGCATTGCATGCTCAGTCCGTCGTAAAGCTTCAGAAGGGTCCTGACTTACCGGCGGGGGAGATAGTCTGTGAGTATTTGAACACAGAAGTTGTCAAGAATAGTTGTCAAGGTTTCAAAGCACCTGAACCACCCAGACTAGACTTAATAGCCTGGGTCCACGTGAAAAGATGGAGATGGGCGTGGTTTTGTATACACATACAGAAAATTCCGCTTACGATAACGCAATTAAATGAAAACTAATTGAAAATATTATAATACCCAATAAGAGGGAACGTGATAAAATTCACCTTGAATTCACTAGACTCGAACTGGCAACCCTGAGATATACGCCTATCACCCTACCAATACCGTCAAAATCTAGTATGTGATAGTATCTGATGATAAAGCACATAATTGTTATTTATTGTATTTTCCACAGAAATACTGCTAACTGCTATTGTTATTCTAAGATTTCTAAGGTATTTTCCATGTGATTTAAGATGATTCAATGTGTGGTTTCAGGATGATGTGATCGTAGTTAACTCAACTAGACCAGAAAAGGCAAGTGTGATCCTGCATCTATTTTTGTGAAAGTTTTCCAGCAGAAAGAGGGAAAGAGGCCGCCCTCTTGTTCAGACGTGGCCGCTGCAGAAACATACCAAGCACAAAGCAAAGGTGAACGAACTCTTCTGAACTGAAGGAGCAATATCCATGTGGTGTAATATTCTTGCTTTCTTCATCATTTTATGCCAAAATCCGGCCATTTTTTTGCTACGGAAGTTACGGAACCCTAAAATCCACTCATGCGATTTTCATTTCGAATACCACATATGTATGGCTCAGTGCGTGCTTAGTCGTTTTACAGCTGCTAGACGAATTTATAAATAGGTATTTAGGAGTCATAATGCTATCTCTTTTGCTCTTGCTTTGCGTTACCAAGTGCGAATGAGATGGCATTATAACTCCAGTCGCCAGTTAGTTTTGCGTTAAGTAGGTATACCTAAGGAGAGTATAGGAAACTATAACTACCTAAGTATATATGTTTCGTTGCTCTCCATGAAGTGGGTGAATCAATTATTTCTTGTTGTTATTCTCATGTTATTCTGTCCTTCAGCCAGGGGAGGGGCAAATTCAGCACAGTTTGTGAGAAGAAACGTTCTAGTATGTTCTACTGACATGTTTGGTACGACTAGATAGCCCATAATGGAATGGGAATACAGTATAATCCGGTTATAACGACGTCGAAGGGACCGACGATATTACGTCGTCCTAACCGGAAGTCGTACTAAACAAACTGTCAATTTTAAAGTTGTTTATCGATTTTAATAGTCACACATGCATTATAATTCATAATGGATCAATGTAACTCACCGAATAATCGAAATTAAGAATATTTTGCTCTTTAGCGAAATAAATTGTTGAACCATAGACCTATTTTACTCGTACTTCCCGACTACATTGCAACTTAAGCCATTGTAAATAGCGGATTTTTTTACACGAGATGAAACCCTTACGCGCTTAAGTTTTAGAATATTCGCTTCGAACAAAGATTCTATCTTGTATTAGTATTGTTTAGTTACATTACAATTACAATGCACCGTCATCGTTGTAACCGAACAATTTCGTATGAAATCCCGTCGTTAAAAGCGGTCTGTCGATATAAGCAGTCGTACTATAAGTACACTTGATGCACTTTCATAGTGGCTTGTATGAAATTGAAAACCAACCATCTGCCTATATCTACGTCGCTAAAACCGGTTGGTCGTTTTATCCAGAGTCGTACTAATCGGATTCTACTGTATACCTAATTACTAAAAAAACATGTTTTGTGAATTTTAATAGCGGCTAAATTAAGGGGCTACCCGGCATATTTCACTGTTTTTAAAGTGAATAGGCTTTGTTCAGTATGTAATGTAGCTAGGTATTTGGTCTACATTTGGTTCTACAAAATTTTCGAAAAACATAATACATGAAGAGAAAAAAAAACCGTAAACCCTTTTTTCTACCTTAAATCTGTATCTACTCCCTTATTATGCGTCGTAAGTACAAGAAACTAAAACAAGCAGTATATATGTATGTTTACTTTAAACGCATCTACTGATTTTTGGATAGGTTTTGTACTTTTCGAGAAAAAGCTATTACACGCATTTTTCCGAAAACGCCGGCTCGAGATGCCTGCGCGGGCGACGGGGGCCAGTCGTGTAAGATGACACTAGTAGTTTATAGGGTTGCGTCCTAGTACAAGCAGCTCTTCCTAGGTGACGTGACGACTTATGCTTATTGACGTATTGTATAACCGGTGAGGAAAGGAAGCGGGAGGGGAAGAAAGCTCAAATCGCCGAGGTCATTGGGATAGGGGACGGCCTTAAGAAAATTAACTGTTTTCCCGTATTTGCCCCAATCGTCTTCATCTTATATCATAATATTATAATATCGTATTTGCAGGCGTCAGCGATGCCAGACCGTCTGCAAAAGCTGCAGGTGTTATCTCTGTCTCACGACGAGTGCAAGAAAGGGATGCAAGAAGCTGGATACGAAGTAGGTCATGCCCCGGAGGTGGTTGATGACGTCGAGCTATGCACCATGCACCCGCTTGGTGCTGGGCAAGGCATGTGCAATGTAAGTAGGTATCTAAAGTATCTTTAGACGACCGGTTGGCGTAGTTGGTAGTGACCATGCCTGCTAATGCTAAGCCGATGGTCCTGGGTTCGAATCCCGGTATGGGCATTTATTTGTGTGATTTGTGATATTTGTTCCTGAGTCATGGATGTTTTCTATGTATTTATGTATTTGTAGATTATACATATATATCGTTGTCTGAGCTGAGTGCCCGTAACACAAGAGCCTTCTTCAGCTTACTGCGGGACTTAGTCAATTTGTGTAAGTCTGTGTGTAGGTATTTATCTACAGTCACGTCTACAGAGTGTAACATAAGTCCCGGACGATACTGCAACTCAGTCAATGACCCTGAGTACAATGCACATGGAAAATTTTCGAAAGTCGAAAAAAGATTTTTCTATTAGTATGGGACAGCTGATTGAGAATGCACCGATCTCCATAAAAAGTTAAAGAAAAAAACGAATTTCGAAATTTTTTTGAAGTATCCTTCGAAGTTTTTGTTACACCCTGTAACAAAACCGAAACATTCTAACCGTTTCAGTAGATCTCTTTTTTTATATCTATTAATTTCCTTTTCAATATAACATTTTCAATAAAACAGGGTATTCTCAATTTGACTATGGTTTTTTCATTGTTTGCATGTTTGTTACGTAAGAATACGCAATCATAAGTAAAATCTGATCAAAAAATCGATTTTGATCAGATTAATTTTATGTAGGTAGATAGATATATTCGAGGTTCAATTGGATCTTGTGCAAGTTTGTGCCGCTTTTTAGGGAAGTTAAATAGGGATGACGACTACGTTGAAAAACTATTATTCTAATTAGTCCGTCAGTAAGATTATCGAAAATTATTAGACACGTATTTTTCCTTTTAAATTTAACTAAAATTAACGAAGATAAAGAGCATCAAAGTTCCGGGGTGGGGGCTTGTGACGTCACTCCTAGGTAAGAATTGTATTACGCGAAACTTGAACGCACTGTACTTTTGTCATTTTTGATTTGACGAACAAAAGAAAAAGTACGTGTACAATGTTTTTGTATAATCTTAAAGACGGACTAAATAGATTTTTTCAGTCGTCTAGCCTATTATATGGAAACCCGACTATTCTCAGTCAAGTCTATAAATATCTTTACACTTTGGAACTTATTACAGAGGAAGAAGGGTGAAAATTGAATACAGATGCATATATGTTTATGAAGCCGACCGTACCTAACATCTTCCCTTTGGAGACGGAGACGGGAGACACGACGGTAATCGGCATAATATAGTTTTTTCTCAAACATGATCGGAAATGTATGCATTTATGTCACGAAATGAAGTCATGAAGTTTCTTGTTTATGGCTCCCCACATTTACTTCTTGGCCGGAGGCCGTGAAGTAATGTATGGCGTAAGTATGAACGAAACATTATTGTCCGCTGCTCTAACTTTTTAAATTTGCGTACTAACACTAAACTGACAAAGGAAAAATTCCATACAGCCAACGATCACTAGATACTTGCGACATTAAAAAAAACAAATTATATGGTTCTATGTAGGTATATTTATGTGCGGTTGAACATGGTGCTCGAATAGCTCATTCAAATGGCATCTTTAAAAATAAAAAAGGTGGGAAATTAAACTATTTTTTCCTTATTAACTATTTACCTAGTAGTTATTTTAATTTTAATATTTCCTCACAATGTTTGAGAAAAGCACTATACAAGCCTCGGCCGGAAGAGCTTGCAGGACTTGTTTAATCCGGCCTCGTCTACGCTCGGCCGTCTACCACAAACTCGTCCTGCAATGCAATCCCTTACTTCACGGCCTCTGCAGTAATGTACTATTTGTTTGTCCTATTCTGGTATTTGTATCCCGCTCGTTCTTTACTGGTGGGAGCGGGATGGTCGAATCACGCAGTAGGTAGCTATCGACTAATAAGCACATGCATAGGTCGCCATTTTGCAAAGAGTATTCAAGCCCCTTTTCTTTAGTTTGGTTTTCTACATGATGATGGGATTGCATGTAGGTACCTATATGGTAAATTTGGACCACAACCGCCGTGACTCGGTGGCCTAGAGGCGTCTACCACGAATGCAGAAGATGCGGTTCGACGCCCTTGGTACTGTAGGCCTTGGTCCCTTTTTCCTGCGTATGACATGTGTACTATCTTCTTACAGAAGATGTTGCTAAGCGCCTAGGGCGTAAACTAGGGATGTGGTGGAGAAATTCGGGGCCACCGGGCGTGTCTCGGTAGCTCAGTTAGTAGAGCGATGGGCGTGTGGGTCGCGTCTTTGCGTCTCGCTCGCGGCCATGAGTTTTCCACTTTCCCTCTCTTTCTAATAAATTATGACACCCATTTAAGTTTATGTATTATTTTGATTGCAGGGTGACTCAGGCAGCGCTCTATGGACTGAAATACCTAAAAGGGGGGGAAATTGTAAGAATGACAATTGTGTAAAGAGGGTGGTAGTGGGTCTGGTGTCATGGGGCTTCCCCTGCGCACGCGGGTTTCCGGACGTGCACGCGCGTATGAGCGGGTTCCAGGAGTTTATGGTGTCCACGCTGGAACTGTCAGAGGGGGCATATGAGGAGTAGGAGATTAGTATAGCAGTATTCTATTTTATCTAGTCATCGTTATATTTAATAAATTGTTGCTAAATGTAGTATTTTTTTTCGTCATTCAGTTGTTTTAAGATAGTTACCTACACAAGCTTGTAAACCTTTAATATTCTGACATGAATATTTCAAATTAGAATTGCCTTAATAATTATTATTCACCTGTTCGTTCATACTTGAATTAATACGAACAAGTCAAAAATATAACTCAGTTCAGTCAGTTCGAATGATAAGAATAATAAGCTGGAAGATAACAAATAATTATAAACACAGTCATTTGAGTAAATCTTGATGAACAAACGATAGCGCGATCTAACTTGCAAGCAGCGACATCTTTTGATGTTTTTATATACCAACAATCTACACTACCACGATTGGCTTCTCGAGTTACCGGTGGCGATCAGTGGACATGCGCAAAGCAGAGTTTTCTCTATTTGTTTTCATGACAGCACGTATTTAGTTAGTTTAGTACGAAATATCGTTCGATATTTGACTGTGGCTTGGCCTCTCTAGACAAGGAAACCTTATTATTTTATCTAGCTAGATTGGCAATGTCTGTAATTTTCTATACAATAAGTCTGCCGATTTTTGCGAGTGTGGGGCACGTCCAATGTATGGCTATTCATACGTACCATTCATAAGAGTACGATTGTTTGTCTCATGCATTCGGCAGAGGAGTAGGCCTTGACTTCCGATTGATACTCAAGATGGACCCACGTTCCGCTAACGCCCCTATCAGTACAGTCACGTCTATAATGCATATATGTTTATGGAGCCGACCGTACCTAACATCTTCCTTTGAGTCTTTGACGGAAGACACGACGGCAATCGGCACAATATAGTTTTAAGTAGTATTTGTATCCCGCTCGTTCTTTACTGGTGGGAGCGAGATGGTCGAATCACAGTTTTAAGTAGTATTTGTATCCCGCTCGTTCTTTACTGGTGGGAGCGAGATGGTCGAATCACAGTTATAAGTAGTATTTGTATCCCGCTCGTTCTTTACTGGTGGGAGCGAGATGGTCGAATCACAGTTATAAGTAGTATTTGTATCCCGCTCGTTCTTTACTGGTGGGAGCGAGATGGTCGAATCACAGTTATAAGTAGTATTTGTATCCCGCTCGTTCTTTACTGGTGGGAGCGAGATGGTCGAATCACAGTTATAAGTAGTATTTGTATCCCGCTCGTTCTTTACTGGTGGGAGCGAGATGGTCGAATCACAGTTTTAAGTAGTATTTGTATCCCGCTCGTTCTTTACTGGTGGGAGCGAGATGGTCGAATCACAGTTATAAGTAGTATTTGTATCCCGCTCGTTCTTTACTGGTGGGAGCGAGATGGTCGAATCACAGTTATAAAAGTAGTATTTGTATCCCGCTCGTTCTTTACTGGTGGGAGCGGGATGGTCGAATCACAGTTATAAGTAGTATTTGTATCCCGCTCGTTCTTTACTGGTGGGAGCGGGATGGTCGAATCACACAGTAGGTAGCTATCGACTAATAAGCACATGCATAGGTCGCCAAAGAGTATTCAAGCCCCTTTTCTTTAGTTTGGTTTTCTACATGATGATGGGATTGCATGTAGGTACCTATATGGTAAATTTGGACCACAACCGCCGTGACTCGGTGGCCTAGAGGCGTCTACCACGAATGCAGAAGATGCGGTTCGACGCCCTTGGTACTGTAGGCCTTGGTCCCTTTTTCCTGCGTATGACATGTGTACTATCTTCTTACAGAAGATGTTGCTAAGCGCCTAGGGCGTAAACTAGGGATGTGGTGGAGAAATTCGGGGCCACCGGGCGTGTTTCGGTAGCTCAGTTAGTAGAGCGATGGGCGTGTGGGTCGCGTCTTTGCGTCTCGCTCGCGGCCATGAGTTTTCCACTTTCCCTCTCTTTCTAATAAATTATGACACCCATTTAAGTTTATGTATTATTTTGATTGCAGGGTGACTCAGGCAGCGCTCTATGGACTGAAATACCTAAAAGGGGGGGAAATTGTAAGAATGACAATTGTGTAAAGAGGGTGGTAGTGGGTCTGGTGTCATGGGGCTTCCCCTGCGCACGCGGGTTTCCGGACGTGCACGCGCGTATGAGCGGGTTCCAGGAGTTTATGGTGTCCACGCTGGAACTGTCAGAGGGGGAATATCAGGAGTAGGAGATAGTATAGCAGTATTCTATTTTATCTAGTCATCGTTATATTTAATAAATTGTTGCTAAATGTAGTATTTTTTTTCGTCATTCAGTTGTTTTAAGATAGGTAAACAAGCTTGTAAACCTTTAATATTCTGACATGAATATTTCAAATTAGAATTGCCTTAATAGTTATTATCAACCTGTTCATACAGGAATTAATACGAACAAGTCAAAAAATCAAATTAATTCGTTTTAAGGAAATAACATAAAATATAACAAATAAACACAGTCATTTCAGTAAATCTTGATGAACAAACGATAGCGCGATCTAACTTGCAAGCAGCGACATCTTTTGATGTTTTTATATACCAACAATATGTTCTACACTACTACCGCTATTGGCTTCTCGAGTTATTGGTGGCGATCAGTGGACATGCGCAAAGCAGAGTTTTATTTATTTGTTTTCATGACAGTACGTATTCGGTTAGTATAGTACGAAATATCATTCGATATTTGACTGTGGCTTTGTCTCTAGACAAGGTTTAATTCCTTTGATAATTTTATCAGCTAGATTGGCAATGTCTGTAATTTTCTATACAATACGTCTGCCGATTTTTGCGAGTGTGGGGCACGTCCAATGTATGACTATTCATACGTACCATTCATAAGAGTATGATTGTTTGTCTCATGCATTCGGAGGAGAAGTAGGCCTTGACTTCCGATTGATACTCAAAATGGACCCACGTTCCGCTAACGCCCCTAGCGGCGAATCGACTAACGGTAATCTTCATTGCTACTCTGTCTGGTTTAATATTCAAAGAAGGAAACTGTCGCGAGAAAACCGTATTAAAATCGATGAAGTTTTTTCTTATGGATTGGAAAATAGCCAATGAAAAAATCAAGGTAACGAGAATTCTTGGGATTCGGTTGCAAACGCACTTGCTGAGATAGGCAGCCCTCCAAAACACTGCATGGAATAGGTACTTAATTAGTCACTGCTTTTTCCTCGTTTGTCTGATGGGTGTGAGACATATCATTACTTACAAGGTAAAAATAAACAAAGAACAATGAGTATTTGTTAAATACCTATGTAAATTGTAAATTCGATTTTAGATAACCCGTTCTTACTGGCATTAATAAGAACAAGTCTAAAAAGTTAGTTTCCATCCTAATATACAGTCCACTAGGAAACGTAGTATTTAAGTAGCAATAACTATTTCAGTGAACTGTGAAGAGCAAACGATAGCGTGTTGTAACTGGCGTGCAGCGCCATCTATTGATGTATGTCCGTACCAATAAAGCAAACTACCCACCGCTATTGGATTTTCGAGTTGCGCAAAGTGATTCACTGATAGTCGTTTATTAAAATAGTAGATTGTACATCAAGGGCATAAAGTAACCCATTTTAGACAGGGCTTTTTATTTATTTTATACCAATTAGTAGCCGAGTATAAAATGGGTATTTATGCCTGAGGTACACACTCTGCCTTTCACTTCGATTGTAAGGAAAATATTAGGTTTTATTTCACTTTAAATCATTGTAAATTAAACTTATAGCGCGCGCTTGCGTTCTCCCCGCCGAAAAGTAAAAGTCGAACTTTTCGAACAAAATAAGTGATAACCAATTTTTGATATAAGTACCTATACCAAATCTTAGTTAGACCACAGACAAAAAGACTGTAGACCGTAGAAAAAGTGGGTCTCGCACGAGGCCCTGAGTTCATTCATTTCCCTTTAGAAGATTTATGGTAAAGTATAGTTCGAAGTCTGCTTTAAAGCCAATTGTTAGGAGTCAATTCAAGATTCTCTTAGCCATAAAGTAAAATATTTCTTTATCTATCTTTAGATACCTACCTTAGAGGAAGATATTCGCAGCCACCGGCCGTTGTCTCGGTAGCTCAATTGGTTGAGCGATGGGCGTGTATCTAGAGTCGTGAGTTCGAGTTTCGCCCGAGCCCGTGAAATTTTCCACTTTTCCGTTCTTAGATTTACTTATAGTATCGTTCGTTTCTAAATGAAAACGGGTTCCGTTCCACATTGTTATCATTTAAAACTGGCCAAGGGCGAGTCAGACTCGCCCACTGAGGGTTCCGCATACAGGATGCTGGGCCATTCATGACCTTAGGTACCTACTCATACAATACAATACAATACAAATACTCTTTATTGCACACCTCAATAGAAATAGGTTCAGAAATACAACGAACAAAAAAGAGGTAAACAGAGGTCTTATCGCTAAAAAGCGATATCTTCCAGACAACCTTTAGGTAGCGGAATAAGTTAAAATAAAATATGTCGGTAGGCATTGCGAAACAGTGAAAGAAGCGTCGCATAAAACAAACTTTTGCTGAGAAATAAGTTTTTTATTTTGAGAAATACCTACGATTCGGGAGGAGAGTAAAAAGAGTTGTACATATTTGAGTGCCGTTTGATTCACCTAACATGTAGGTAGTTAGTTTAACCGTCCAAGTTGGTGAGGATCCAGTCTCTGTAGGCGCTGACACGCACGTACATATCTGGCGCGCCGCGTGCGCACGGGAAGCCCCAGGACACTATGCCAACCTGCTGCTGTAGATCCGTGCGCACGAGTGCGCTGCCGGAGTCACCCTGCAACCAGAAATGGGTTCTAAAGCAAGTATAACCACAGATTATATATATTATAACTAATATTTGAAACGGGATAATTTCCATGCATGTTTGTTTTATTGAGCACCCGATATTTCGACACTGTTGCAAGCTGTTTACTCCGTGAACATGACGTTTGCAACAGTGTCGAAATATCGGGTGCTCAATAAAACAAACATACATGGTAATTATCCTGTTTCAAATATTAGTTATAATGCAAATGACCATGTTAGCTTAAAATCGTAGATTATACGAGTATATAGTCTGGTAAACCAAGTCTGCCAGTATTTTTTTTAATGCCACCCTTTTTTACTCCGAAAAAAAAGGGCGACATACCTAACACATAACATGACATATATATACCTAATAGTTCTAAAGAATAGCTCTAGATATCTATCTCTCATAAAAAAAGGAACTACAACCCGTTTTGAACACTACGCAAAAACAATTCACTCTCGGCCCCCCTATTGCTACGCTACGTTTAGAAATATTATATAACACACTGGCGCTGGCAGGTTGTATAGGCAGCTCGTTGACAGACAGACACAAAACAAAAGACAATCGAGTTTGCGCGAGAGAGTTGTATAGGCATTTGTATAACACGAGTTGAAACATGCGTACGCAAAATAAAACAATGGTCGCCAACATAGCGACGGTCCAAGGCCACCCTGATTTGGCAGCCAACCTCCGGCTACACGGTCGGTAACGACGGCAACAGGGTGACACCCGGGTAGTCCGGGCAGTCACAACGGTATTCAGTTGCTGTCGTAAAAGGCGACTAAAAGAAGTTCTCGCGGTCGTAGACTGTAGCAAACAGGGGAAGCTATCGTCCAAAATAAAAGCAACGACGCAACGGCACTGGTCGGCCTTTACTCGAAATAAATACATTGAATTGAATTGAATTGAACTGGTGTGGTCCAGTCCACTGGTCCACTGGAGATCCCAGGGTCGCCCTGTTTGCGTCAAAGAGGACTAAGTCACGAGGTTTTGTAATTAGTACAAGTTATATCGGTGAGAGTCCAACATAGCTTTTAGACTGTACCTGTGGTCAGAAGTATCCTTAACCGTTTTTCCTTCCATAAAAAAAAGTTCTACATAGGGCGTCTATACTTTGTACATTTGCTCAAACTATATCGCATGCCATGGGGCTGAGAATCCAAGAGAAACCGCACTTACCCGCTGAGTGGTAGCCGATGGCGGCTTCCACGCAGCGTGCCAATTTATTAGTCTCTTTCAGATTAAAGGGGTAAAATTATCAAGGAACTTAAAGCCTCTGTGTTTCTTCGGAGGGGAGTCGGCATACGTACCGTTTTCCCCCTACCGAAGTACAAACCCAAATGGTATGTTCTTACACAAAATCCGTCGCAAGTCTGTTGTGACGACTTCATACACAAAAATATATCGAAGTGTGCAAGATGTTAGTACCTATAGTTGTATCATTTTCTATAAATGTGATACTGTCGTCATTACAGATTGTTTCTTGTGTGCAAGTGTGAGAAGTGCGTATGTGTGCAACTGTTTCCCCCACAAACAGTGACAGAATAGTGTGTACAAATTAGTCGGCTTTGACGTCACCCATTGATGGGAGAGCCCTTGTTGCTAAATGACTTACATTGCAAGTCCCGTATCCCTCTGAATGGAACGTGCAGATCTCGAGGGCAGGATCTACGGGAAGCGCGTTCGTGGCAGCAGCGGCGACTTCGTCCACGCAGCGCTGGGCGCTGATGGTTGTGGTGAACAGCTCCAGGAGCGTCGTGGAGAGAGGGCCACCGGCCTGGGGAAAAAGCAGTTAGTATTCATCGTCCACCTTTGAACAAAATATGAATGGATCTCGGGTAAAAAGAAGTGACGGCACGCCAGATTTAAGCATGTTTTAGTATGTTTGGTAAGGAGCCACATCTCCCCCTCGGATATTTACCAACCGCTTTTCGGTGAAGGAAATCGCGAGGAAATGGCACTGACCCTGGCCTGGATAAGGCCTGGTCAGATGGCAGTCGCTTTTGTGAAACTAGCGCTTACGGGATTAGTTTCCAAAATGGACCCCAGGCTCTAAGCCATGGCATAAGCCGGGGAAACTCTAGGAAGCAGAAGCGGGTTTGCTTTGACTCTCTGCGTATGTTAACCTCGTGAGCTGGGCACTTTCTGCTGAAAATGAAAGAGGAAGGTATTTTAATTCTAAGCTATTGACCCTAGCCGAATTAAGCCACAGTCAGCGACCCTGATAATGAAGGCCACAGACCGATATCGTTCTTGATGATATCCAACACAATGGATGACGATATATTAAGGTTATATATAGATATTAGAAGTCTTACCCGGATTCTGCCCCACCCTGCGACCCTGACAGGTACGTCGCCTCCCACCCACTCATACGTCAACGGGACCGGCAGCACGAAGCTAGAGTATTGGATGTCGACGGCGGTCACCAGCAGGCCGATGTCGTTCTTGATGATGTTGGACACGTAGTGAGGGTGGGTGACGTTGCGGGCGAGGGTGTAGGTCTGCCCGCCGAGGTTCCAGCGGTTGGTGCCCACTGTTACGCGGAGGGAGCTGAAAAGTGAAAACAGAAAACGGGTTAGTCTCCAATGACAGACCACATGATGACTAGGTCAATAAAATTACCACATCGTTTTTAGTTTACGTCGCGAATGTTCTAGAACACAAAATGCCTTCATCAATTTATTTTTATTTAGGTGCGCTAGCGATGTCGACAGAGCTCGCCGACAGAGCGGAGTGATATAAAAAGTGATAATTTTGTGGGTAATGTCATGTTGTGTTCTAGTCATTGTGAGACTGAACTAAAACGTTCGATGAATGATGGAGCACCTCTGAAGTTAAATAACGTCATGATCATGAACTATGGTATAGTTACTAACTTAGCGCCACTCGCGCAACCAGGGTTAACCGTTAACTGTCAAATTCCATATGAAATGAACGCTTAATTCTGGGTTAGTGGGCTAACCAGTACCACGGTTGGTGCAGGTGGTTCTTAGAGGTTAGAACCACTACGACGTCTTTGAGAAGTACCTATTCAACAAAAGTAACAGGGCTCAGTAGGCTTGTGTCGGTCAGGAACTAAAAACCAAAAGGAATGAAATCCCATGACGGACCGAAAGGAACTAATTCCTCGCCAAAAAGTTAAATTGGTCCTCGGTCTTTAGTTCAGTTCAGTTCAGACGGAGCAAAAACCATTAAAACGTTCATACGAATCATTAGTTCCGCGCTCTGGGTTAGTACCACGAAAATCGAACGATTGCGGATTTGTATCTCCATCTCTGTCACACTTGAATATTAGAGTGACACAGAGGTTTTTCCGTCAATGCCAATTTTCGATGTTCGTGGTAAGCGCCATTCCCAGACGTCAAATTAGCACTGTACATGGCTACCATGTGGGACATGCTGACTTCGTGTGAAGAAACAACAACAAGGAATCAGGGTTCAGACACCGCTGTATAAACATCACAGACACCAAATCATCTCACTCGAATCGAGTCTATCAAGGGTTGTACAACCTACCACAGGTGCAAGCCCTCGTCATCAGGAGCAGACTAAAATAAAATTATCTGCCACTTTAAAAAAAGTTGTCATTACTTAGCCAGCCCTCCCCAGCTGTACACAGCTTCAATACAATGCGCAGCCGTCAGCACAAATCTCTGTCCGATGACGGAGCCTCCGCACACGAAGCTGCGGATCATCAGGCCCTGCGACATGGCCACCATGTGAGGCACGCTGCCTTCGGGTGCCTGGGTGCCTCCCACGATGCGGGCGCTGGGGTCCGTGTGGTAGAAGTAGGAGGAGAGGTCATCTGGTGTTTGGGCTGGTAGTGCTGGAAAAGAATAGATTTGAATAGATTTGATCAATGCAGCAGATTTAGTTATGTTCTTGAAAAAATACAGAGTTTTAGAGAAGCCAAAAATAATGCCCTGACACTAAGTCCGGATCACGTCCGGTAATCTTCATAGTACATTTCATGGCCATTAAAGATTTTGGTGTTATCTGTGGTGCAACTTTAGAACATGACAGTAACTCCCCCTCCTCAGCCCCGCTCTAGTTGGCACATTTAGATTGACAGGCGTGTATCTCTATATAGTTTGTGGTCCGGATTAAGACATTTGCTACTTTAATAAGGTTGGGTTATCACTGTGGCTGTCACGTTCTTACAAGTTTATAGCCGAGAAAATGGCAACCATACTTACTAGCCCTTTTGATGCCCTTTCGTTCCCTTTGTAGGCGGAAATTCCGCCTACTACAAACGCCGCGGAATGCCTAAGCAACTGTTAACTTAAAAATTAAATTAAAAAGTAAATATTCCTCTGTACAGCCTCCGATATGTATAAACAGCAACATTTAGAGCGAGCCAAATTTAAATCTAAAATGTTTGATCATTATATAAATAGTTTTTAAGTTAGTGGATAAGTAACTGCTGTTAGAGAATTAGAGACTAAAACAGATCCCACGGTCAAACTGCGAAAACCGTTTTGTGGGACATATAGTTTTAAGAATGTAAGCAACCCTATTTAAAAATAATAAATAAATAATATGACGCCTCTTGTTGTAAGTTTCACCTAGATACTCAGATATTATATAACGAAACAATCTTAAATTTATCAATATAACTACTAATTTGAGATTACCGATTAGGCATTCTTATCATTTGATTCATAATGTCTCATGATTAGCCACAGATTTAACGTTAATCGTGATTGATTATTATCTACACTGATTAAAACTCAGTTTCATGTAAATGAAATGACTTTGGTATTGCAATGTCACGTGCCAGGCCCGGGTCGTTTAGACCCGCTGCCCGCGGCGGGAAGCGGCCCGTCGCCCGCCGCGTCTGTATTGTGTGTTCGGAAATGCTTGGGCATGGTCATTCTCACCCGCCGCCCGCCGGCCGCCGCGGGCGACGGGTCCAGATCGTCGCCGGCCTCACGTGTTTATTTTCTCATCCCAAGTTACTTACCTAGTACAATTGCTATCAGGTATATCGGATACCTATCAGATATTTTGAGCACTTGCCCAAAATATCGGAACTACATACTAGTATTACCTTGCTTACCTGCTATACTTTAATAGAATAATAATATTTTTACTATGCTCTCGAAATAATGTATAAGATACGAGTAGGTATAAGATTACGCTCGGACCGGTCGGTAGTAGATAAGCATTCTACCTTCATTGCTGCGTCCATCAGGGTTTCATAATTATAGCATTTCTGTACCTACCTTCTTAAACAGTGTGTTTTGATGTGTAATGTCTGTAATGTACACACGTGTTCAGAATTGCATGGGCAGTTTATGAATGAATTCATTCATAAATTGCCCATGCAATTCTGAACGCTATATTGTACATGTGAATAGCAATAAAGAAATATAATACAATACTTTGTGTCTTACCCGTTCCAGAAACTCTGTACTTAGTAAGCATAAATCAAACTCAAAGAAAGATATAGAGACATGCATAAAGTGTACCAATATGGTTAGCTTTGTCTCTTGCTGGTTTGGAGTAGCACCTGCCAAAACAATTTACTATCAAACAATTTTAAATAGTGAATTTTATAGGTATAAGTGAATACCTATCTCGAATGGTAGGTATCTCTTTATAAAAAAAAAAACCCCTAAAGCATTATAATAGCGCACTGAGGTGATCTTAGTACCTTCTAAAAATGGCACACTAAGAGTTCCGTGCCACCAGTATTTTTAAGTACCTACCTAAGGTCAAATTGGAGGACCATCCTTTGTGCGGACCCCTCGGTGGGCAAGTACGACTCGCACTTGGCCGGTTTTTAAATGTTTGTTGTCGAAAAATATTTTAATATTTATATATATTTATTTATGACATTGGCCGTCGACTTAGACGGAAGGGGGAGGATCCCTGTTCTGAGTCATTTCTGGTGCAAAGATTGTCTTTGGCCATTCAGCGTGGGAATGCCACCAGTATTATGGGTACGTTTGCACCAGGAATGACAAAAGATGGGTTGTATATAGGATAGAATTGTAATTTTGATTTGAAGTGTAGGTAATTTAGTTTTATTTTAGTAACTGACATTGTTTAAATTGTGTGCCATTATTGTATTATATATAAATAAAACAAAAAATTTATATATATAAATATTTTAATATTCAGAATCGCGAGCTCTTTCCATACTAGAAGGAAAAAAAAAATCCAATAATCCATAAAAAAAACAATTGAGCAAAAACTGATTTTTCGACAACAAAAGTAACGCCCATGTAGTATTCTATTTATTTAATATAACTAACATGTACTTACCTAAACTCCCAACGAAGAGAGATATTAGCAAAACTCCAATTTTGTACGCCATCTTTATCAAAATATCTGCCCCGTCTGAACCTTGCGCCGAATGTAACCCGTTTTATAATTTCCGATATCAATTAGATATAATATGATAACCGAAATACTTGCAGTGATTAGTTAAGATATCATTTTGTTATTAAACTTTATTATCTCTAATGGCAAGTACGGTAAATGATCGATCTACATATTTTTGATGCTTATGGACTACAGTTGAGAGTAAAAGTTTCGGGTCACTAACATTTTTTTGAATAGTTATTAATATTAAGTAAAGGAAAGTAAAATGTGTATAAAATAAAGTGAACTATAAAGACAAAAAAGAAAAAATTGACGACCGGTTGGCGTAGTTGGTAGTGATCCGGGCCTGCTATGCCGATGGTCCTGGGTTCGAATCCCGGTAAGGGCGTTTATTTGTGTGATGAACGCAGATATTTGTTCCTGGTAGTTTACTGCGGGGCTTGCACTTTGTGTAAGAATGTCCTGTAATATTTATTAATTAATTTATTTATAAAGACAATTTAATATTATTCAAATAAAATACATTACACGTACTACTGATAGTTTATTTATTTTGTATGAAACGATAAAGTAAAAACGGCGTCCTTTAGGTTGAAAACCGAAAATTGAATACTGAATACAAAAATTCAAAATTCAAAATTCAAAATAATTTATTTGTTCAACACAGGTATATACATAAGTACAGGTCTTAAAAATGTTAGCGTTGTGTCACTGTGTTGTGCCGTAAAGCGTACAAATTATTTGTTTTTGCATTTAATGGACTGTAGCTACATGCAACGCACAGTTACCATTAATTACAGTCAGTTAAAAACTCATTTATGGTGTAATATGCTTTGTTTACTAAAAAATTAAATAACTTACTTTTGAAAACATTCATATTATCTATACATCTAATGTTGATCGGAACTTTATTATAAATTTTTGGAGCCATTCCAAGAACACTTTTACTAAATAAAGCTGTTTTGGAAGGTCTTGAGTTTATTTTATTTCTGAGGCGTACACTTTTGAAACTTAGGAACAGTTGCTGATTGGCTTTAACAAAAATTACAATTTCGAATATATACAGACATGGTAGGGTTAATATGCGTAACTCTATAAAATATGGCTTATATGAATCAGGTGTCTGAATTCCACATAATGATTTGATACATTTTTTCTGTGCTCTGAATGCTAGTTCTCTGTCAACTGAGTTGGCCCAAAATATGATGCCATACCTTAGCGTCGATGTTACACAGGCTTGATAGGCTGTTAAAACAACCGTTTCATTTACAATCTTTCTCAAATTATATAATACGAATGAAAATTGATGTAGTTTCTTACATATAATGTCAATTTGATTTCTCCATGTCAACTTATGATCTACGCTTATTCCTAAAAATTTTGTCACACTTGATTCCTCAATTTGATGTCCCTTATATGAGATATTTAAATTACATGCATAATTTCGTCTTTGTTTAAATGTCATAATTTTGGTTTTTTCCAAGTTAATATTCAAGTTATTGCTAGCTAACCAGTTAATTACTGTTTCTAAAGTCTGACATATTTCGTCCTCATACGTTTCTAGGTCATTACAAGTAAACATTATTGTACTATCGTCAGCGAAAAGAACCATGGGTTGTTCGACAGCTATACTACTAGACATATAGTGAACTTTATTGAATATAGTAAATATTTAATATAAATAGATTTTATAACAGGACAAACAAAAGCAAAGACAGTTGCGAAATTCTAAATTGTAAAGAACCTTTTTTTTTAAATCCCATTACTTAACGTCAATCAATAAGTTTTTATACTTGTAATTAAAGCCAATTCAATTTTCTATAAGGATCTATTTAGGTAAAATACACTAGCTGTACTCGTATTCAAAATATACAAGTAAATCCGTGAGTAACCCGGAATTGCTCTCGAGTGTACATGGTTGACTAGAGAATGCCCAAAGGCTCTTTTATTAAATTTATTATTTTTGATCGATTATGTGTTTTGGAACGACTAATAAAACTTCCACATGTGTTTCGTAATGTTTATTCAAACCCAAAAGTATCTGTACAACACAATAAACACATAAACTGTTTACAGTAATAAACTGTACATATTTGCATGACGTGCAAATAAATAACCTTTCAGTTACGACAAGATCAGACTTAATACAGATGCTACAATCATACTGGTAATACACTGTAAGTAAGTAATGAGTCTGAGTAGGAATAAGTTTATTGACAAAGATTTCATTTTTGATAGTCTTTTATTGCTGACTGTACTATAATAACATTGTATGTCATCGAACCTACATAAGCATGTGAATTTACAGCTTATTCGAATAACGGGAAGTTCATCAAATTTAGTTTGCATGATTTGACCCTAAACATATATTGCAAGTTAAATATGAGCTTGTAAAAAAACACAATTTTTTTTGAGCTAAAAAATCGTTTTATATGGAGGATTTTACGATAGACAGCCGGCTCCTAAAAAAATCGACACTTTAAGTGAAAAATTACGGAAATACAGTGCGTTAAAGTTTCGCGTGACGTCACAATTAGGTACAGTTCTTACCTAATAGTGACGTCACCAGCCCCCACCCCGGAACTTTGATGCTCATCTTCGTCAATTTTAGCTGTCTTGAAAAAGGAAAAAACACGTGTCTAATGATTTTGGATAATCTGATGGACTAAATAAAATAATAGTTTTTCAATCGTCGTCATCCCTATTGTCATTGATTAAAAAAAATATTTCACCTAATGTTAACAACTGTATCAACTAAATAATCAAGTCAAAGCATGGACACAATCTTCCAAGTGTTCGGTCGAAGCTGTCGATCATCTCAACAACGACTCAACCTTATACACCGCCTCAACACTTAAATTCAACCCCTCCAACGCCAAAATGCCCTCCAACTCACTATCAATATCCACCCCCTTCAATACATTCCTAGGTAAATCGTAAAATATTAAGAACGAACACAACATCTTTTTAATATCATCATCGGACGTCGAGATCTTTCTATTGCTAGTTAGTCCTAGGTATTTCCGTAAATAGGGGGTTATTCTGTGTTCCCAGCTGTCGAAAATGTGAGCGACTTTCTGTTTGATAGCGAGGGTGAACTCGCTCGACATTAGGGGCTCGTTTTGGTCTTGACCGTCGATTTTCATGTCGCTCAGCGATCGCTTGTTGTGAGCTTCTATTTGGGAGAGTAGGAGCTTCACTTGCCAGATGTGATAAGTGGATGGGTCAGTCTTCATTGTTTTTATTATCTGAAAGTAAACAGCAATTAGAGCGTTCGGGCTATTTTTTCTTGAAAAGTAAAAAAAGTGAAAGAGTAGCCACCTAACGCAGAGTTAAGTGTTTTTTTTTTAAATTGGCGTTTGACAGCTCAACTCCGGGTTTACGGGTAACCCTGGCTGGTGCAAGTAGGCCTTAATGTTTATTTTTACCAGATGGGTTCAATCCCTTAAAATTTGCCTTTAATTATTATTATTATTATTTATTTATTTATTTATGCACAGGCAGCTTATAGCTGACGCGTGCACAATCAATAAAGTCTTGTGTTTTCATCTTTGTTTTTCATAAATTCATCAAGTCTATTTTTGAAAGAGTTCACAGATGATGCACTTGAATTGCAGAAGAATAAAAATTATAAATTGAAATAGATGTCATATAATAAAGAAAAAGACCAACACAATCGGAGGCCAATCCGAGGATCGAACTCGGGTATTCAGCTTACGCGGCTAACGCCATAACCACTAGGCCGACTGCTCTCAACGAATGCTGGCGAATTTCTCGAGTATATGCAGTTTTAGTAACAGGCAAGACGCCCGTGGCCGTTCTCTAAGTACAAGCATCATCGCTTTGTACTCCAAACCAAACTTAGGGGTTCAGGTATGGCGAGAGAGATGGCGCTGTCTCAATCTATTTCAATTTAAATTTTATACATAGTAGCGTTACTACTTTCATAACAAATCAAATCAAAATATTTAAAAGAACGAACACAATTAAGAAATAAGTTTTTAAAAGGTCGGCAACGCGCAAATAACACCCCTGGAGTCGCAGGCGTCCATAGGCTACGGTGACCGCTTACCATCAGGCGGGCCGTATGCTTGATTGTCACTATTGTAGTATAAAAATATATTTATTTTTTTCAACAAAAAGTATAGAAAATTGATCGGTATGTTACCTTCAAGAAAGTGGTCCAGATGGGAAGCGCACAGAGTATGTCTTTGACGACACACTCGTACGTCACCATACTCAGGCTCTGCACGTACTCACGCTCCTCGCGGCTACAATAAAATATAACATATATTATAACAGGGATGATGACTAGGTTGAAAATAGTAGTTTATGCAAAAGTGATATACTCGTAATAAGGGTCTAGGGCCTGTTTTAAAAACCAATTATGAGCTGTTGCATACCCTAGTTTTTCTAGGACAGCTAAAATAGCGTAACAAGCAAAATCTAGAAACGTGGCAGAATAGGGAAGATTTTGTGCCCACAATAGAAATTAAAAAAAAACAACAACAGTGCTCATATATTGTATGAAAATCCATAGGAGCAGTGTTCTTATGGAATACCATAGACAACGTTATAATGTATAGGTACTTTTTAAATATCGCTGTCAGTCATCTAATTGACAGATAGAAGTGCTGGAGTGGAAAAACTATTATTCTATTTAGTCCAACAGATTATCCAAAATTATTAGCCACGTGTTTTTTCCTGCTTCAAGTTAACTAAAATTAACGACGATACAGAGCAAAGTTCCGGGGTGGGGGCTAGTGACGTCACTTAGAAGTAAGAATCGTACCTAATCGTGACGTCACGCGAAACTTTGATGCACTGTATTTCCGTCGTTTTTCATTTGACGAACAAAAGAAAAAATACGTGTCGATAATTTTTAATAATTTAACAGAAGGAAAGTTCTCAAGAGCATAGATTACAGAAATCTAAGGAGTCCTCCTTGGATTTCTGTAATCTTAATGGAGAGAAGAAACAAAAGAGCTAGCAAAGTGTATACTACACTAGCTTTTGCTTGGTGGAGAAATTCGAATCCACGGGTGTGGTTTCGGTAGCTCAGTCGGAAGGGTCAAGTCGCGCTCAAGGTCATGAATTTTCCACTTTTTCCTTCTTTCTGAGATATTTGGTATCACTCGCAGACGCTGCTTAAAAATAAATAGTGAAGGGTCTTGACAGACAGACAGACGGACAGACAGACAACAAAGTGATCGTATAAAAGTTCCGTCTTTCCTTTTAAGGTACGGAGCCCTAAGAGTCAATCCGCGGAAAGAGTAACGCGAGTCACCATTTTATTGCATGTTCCTTTTATCCATGATGCAAATTTAAGTGATCATCATCATATCAGCCATAAGACGTCCACTGCTACACATACCTAGACCCCCACGATACAGGCTATGCCTAGTGTGGGGATCACTGTTTCTTTTTTCTTTGTTTTTTGTTTACTAAATATTGGTGAATAAATATATTGTTATTGTTATTGTTACATAGGCCTCCCCATGACCTCCATATGTACCGGTTGGAAGCGACCTGCATCCAGCGTCTCCCGGCGCCCTTCATAAGGCCATCTGTCCATCTTGTGGGTGGACGTCCCACGCTGCGTTTGCCAAGCCGTGGTCTCAAGCACTTTTCGACCCCATCGGCTGTGGCCTGCCCATTGCCACTTTAGCTTGCTAATCCGAAGGCTATGTCGGTGACTTTAGTTCGTCTACGGATCTCCTCATTTCTGATTCGATCACGTAGAGAAACTCCGAGCATAGCCCTCTCCATAGCTCGTTGAGCGACTTTGAGTTTTGAGATGAGGCCGACAGTGAAGGACCACGTAAGTCATCACTACGATAAGTGATAATATATCTCTAAATAAGTGTTTCTTTCCCTAGGTATATATTGAATCATACATTTGCATCTCTAATTCAAATAAACACGGAATGAAGTCGTGACTCACGCTACTGTTAGTAGCTTGACTTCTAAAAAGATTCTATGACTCTAAGATTAGACATCTAACAATCTACCTGTATGTGCGAAATTATATAAACACGCAATGAAGTCGTGACTCACGTTACTTTTAGTACCTTGACTCCTAATAAGATTTTATGACTAAGATTAGACATCTAACAGCTATGTACCTGTAAGTTCGACAGACGCACTGTTTCGGCAAGAATCTCTCGTTCTTCAATCCCTTCCTCTTCTTCTGTATGAGCAGGCAGTCGGCACAAATGGAGGAGGTGGTGTCTTTGGACAAATAGTGCTTCACGAAGTTCCGGACCTGGAATTATTTCAATTTCAAATCATTTGTTTCATCTAACAGTAACAAATATTACACCTGTGACTCTGTGAGCTGTAGAACTCGCGATATTGTATTGTCACAAAGGTCGTAAGCGCCTTTGGAGTCTATGTCGCTTAGGACCTTTGTACCAATTCCCATCATTTTGAATATTTCCAAAAACTGAATCGATAAATAAATTGTACGTAGTTGACGAGCTTGTTTACAAAATTTCACAAGGATTGGTTGATAAATGCGACCTGTAGAGGAGAACAAATGGACAGACACACGAAAACATTTTTGCCCAAACGGAGACGCTTGGCTCGCTTTGCTCACTCGGTCAATTAGTGTAACACGTACATAATAGTAAATTCACAACGAGTGGCGATAAATTAAAACACGGCCGTAGCACAGCGTAATGATGTATTCTATACAGTGGGTTAACTTCGCCGATTTCTGGGTCAACGATGGGGGGCGCGGGGAAGGCGCCGCCGAATTTCTATGAAAATTCGGCGGTCTATTTTAAGGGGTGTCAAATGGAAATTAGTTTGCCAATCGGACTGTAATATCTTCCGCATAGTTTTTGACAACCCTGAGCCTCAGCACGAGCACCGAGCCGAGCCGCTGGCCGTGTATGAAGTTACCTCACTGTATGGAATACATCCCTACCCTGGGAGTGTTTTAAATGGACACGAGTAGCGAATTACCTCTTCGCACGTGTATTGTACGTTTTACAGTTCATATGGCTATTTGAATATTCGTCGCAGGCACGTAAAGTGATCATTCTCGCCCTAGGGCGGTAAAGTAGCACCATGTGTACTGTAAAGACTTAAAACAATCACTGTTCGACATGGTCTTTATCTGCCCTCAGTTTTAACACTCCTCAAAGAAGGCCAAAGGTTGCAGGTCAAAGAGTTGGAAACCTACCTTGTCATCATTGGTGAATAGCTCGATGTTCTCCGGCGTGACGGACCAGATGTTGGTGTTGTCGAGGGTGAGGGTCTGCGCCAGGATGGAGAGGAACCCGTGGGGGTCGTCCAGGTACGAGAGGCAGCCGGCGCGCTGCTTGATGTCGATACACCATGTGTATTCCAGGAATGTTCTGGAGAAAAAAAACAGGGTTTTGTGTCGTTACTATGATCAGTTATAGATTTAAATCCTAACGCATTACCCTGATGTCATTACGCGGTTCAGTTTTGGTTTAGTTTAGGCTCAGTTGTATGGAAGCGTCTCAGTTTAGGTCGTCAACTGAATCGCGTTAAAACTTCATGGTAAGGCCTCTGATATTTTCCAGAAATGGAGTTTTTTTATACTACGACGGTGACAAACTAGCATACGGCCCGCCTGATGGTAAGCGGTCACCGTAGTCTATGGACGCCTGCAACTCCAACATTCGCGTTGCCGACCCTTAAATAAAAGGAGGATTCGCTGTGTTGACAGCTAAAGAGGCTTTGCTCCGTGGGTCCCCAGCTGTCAACACAGTGAATCCTCTTGGAGCTCTGGCGACCTTACTCACCAACAGAAACACAACACTATGAGTAGGGTCTAGTGTTATTAAACTGCGGTTCTCTGTAAGGTGGAGGTACTTCCCCAGATGGGCTCTGCTCCAGATTTGAGCGAGACGACATTCGTTGTGCTGTGTGATTTTAGCTTTATGAGTTGTTACTTAGTCAGTAGAGTATTTTTGAAAAACACTCTAATTGAAGCGGACTCCGTTGCCACGGTAGTTCGGACGATAATGTGGATTTCGAGACCTTCGATGAGTTGAGGAGGCAGTAATCAACGTGGATATTATCCCAGAAGCGGTGGCTTTCGTAATTCATAACGCATTCGAGAGAATCGAAGCTGGAAGTAATTTTTTGTTTTTTTTTCAGATTTTACTTCTTTCCTCGCAAATGTTATGAAAATCATTGTGAAGGACGGAAAAAGGGATGGATGACTCGAGCCAATAAACTTAACAAAATTAAATCTATCACAAATTGCACAATGTGGGTTTTGGCATAGGTAGGTAATTAGGTATATTATTACGCTTGGTCACCGGAGGGTTGGGAGGGGGGTGAAAGATGAAAAAAATATGGTCGCGTAGTTTCCATACCGGCAAGGCAGATGGTAAAAGGCCTTGCGGACGCAGCCGTATACGTTGATCGGATCCGCGCTTGACTCTACAATCCACAACACCCTCGATACCGCCGGAGACAGAAGTTGGAGAAATAAATAAATATTATGGGACAATCTTACACAAATCGACCTAGTTCCACGGTAAACTCAATAAGGCTTGTGTTGTGGGTACTAGGCGACGATATATATAATAGATAGATACATTAAATACATATAAAACATCCATAACTCAGGAACAAATATTCGTGATAAACACACAAATAAATGCCCTGACCAGGGATCGATTTTTTTTTAATTAATTATTTTTATATTTTTTTATATTGTCAGTGATGCAGAGAGGTAAATCCTGAGGAACACGACAGGAAAAGGATGCTATAGATACTCACTTCAACTGATCCCAATTGCGGTCCCTTTGGAAAGTGATGGGCCAGTACCGGGGGTCATTGACCCGCACCTCCCGCAGCGTGTGCAGCTCGGGGATGATGCAGGGCGCCTTCATCTCACGGACGGCGCCTTCGAGGTCAATCACCTGGAACAAATATATTTTTCTCAAACATGATCGTAAATGTATGCATTTATGTCAAGAAATGAAGACATGAAGTTCCTTGTTTACGGCTCCCCACATTTACTTCTTGGCCGGCGGCCGTGAAGTAATGTATGGCGTAAGTATGAACGAAACATTATTGTCCGCTGCTCTAACTTCTTTAATTTGCATACTAACACTAAACTGACAAAGGAAAAATCACATACAGCCAACGACCACTAGATACTTGCGACATTAAAAAAAACAAATTCTATGTTTCTGTATATTTATGTGCGGTTAAACATGGTGCTCGAATAGCTAATTCAAATTGCATATTTAAAAAATAATAAGGTGGCAAATTAAACATTTTTTTCCTTATTAACCTATTTACCTAGTAGTTGTTTTAAATTTAATATTTCCTTACAATGTTTGAGAAAAGCAACAACAAACCTCAATACAAGCCTCGGCCGGAAGAGAGATTGCAGGACTTGTTTAATCCGTCTACCACCAACTCGGCCTGCAATCTCTTACTTCACGGCCTCTGCAGTAATGTACTATATTTGTACAGTCAAGTGTAAAAATATGGTGGTGCACATCTTACTCAAAAATATGTCCTATGGCACCTTATGCCGGTGTAATAAGAGCGTAGTACCATATTTATGAGTCGATTATGTCGAACCATATTTTTGCACTTGACTGTATGTTAATTATAATGGGCAAGACGACAAAAAAAATTAGTCCGTCTGTAAGATTATTAAAAAATATCCAATCTATTCTCTGACAACGAGTACTGTCAATGACTCAAAACATCAGTATGTAAATAATATATGCGATCTAATCACCGGTCCAACCGCAGTAACATAATAAAATTTGTTTCTTAAATTAACAAATATAAAATTAATTAATTGTAGCCCATTCAGAAAGAGACCATAGCCCATAGAGCTACAGAGAGAATAAAGACAAAGTGAGCAAAATTCTCCATCACATTTAGCCATCTTTACGAACATCATCTTCACCATCATCTTTAGTAATATACGAATATTTAAAGCGTGCGAGAGAGACACACAACAATTGGAAAATCGTGACCATTCTGAGCTCTCATGCCTACGCATATACCTGCTCGATGATACAAGAATATAAGGTTATCTGTTTCGAAAATATGAAAAGTTATGTTTAAGAGATGTTTTTAATTTTGATTATGATTACAAAAATTTTCGATTGAAATTTTATCAATTTGTATATTGAATGAGATGTCATATACAACAGAAAAAGTGACCAAGGCCCACGGTGAGCAGGGCTGGGATCGAACCAGCGACCTCCTGCTTTCGCGGCAGACGCCCTAACCACTGGGCTACCCGATCACGTGATCTCTTTCAATTTATAATTTAATTGTGACTACAAAAAAAAACGTGAATCAAAACATTTATTACAATTAATAAATGATTTGATTCGTGCTTTACAATTGTATTTTATCAATTTGGTCACGTTCTTTTACATGCATTCTCGTCATATTACGTCACCTGTATGTGGGCGTAGCACAACTTCCCCGTGCTCAAGTCGCGCGGCAGGATGAGCCGCGGCTCCACCGCCAACACGTAGAGGTGCCGGAACGCTTGCAGGTGATATCTAAAAAAAAAAAGGTAAATTAAATTAAAAAAAAAAGTTATTAGCCCTACACAGGTTTTGTAGTTACTACCTATGCATTAATCCTGATTGTAATACCCCTTTGTCTTAAAATTTTATTTTTATGTTTTGACACTTTTTCTCTTTGTATTTTCAAATACCTTATCAAACACCACTGAAACGGTCGTATTAGGGCATTCTCAGAATAAAGAGCACCATTTTAATGAAAATGGGTCCTCGATTTTCCATACAAAAAAAATACAGTTTTGTAACAGCCCTATACAAAATGTATTAAAAAATGCGTTACGAAACTAACCAAAAACAAATGGGACACTCTTTTTATTTTTTAAATCAACAGTACTCGTGATGTTGGTTATAAAAAACACAAAACTTCCTATATTTTCAAATAAAGGAAACGGTACCCTATTTTTGAAAATGCCCATTTTAAGCGGAACGACGATTTGACGTGATTTTTTAAGTGGAGATAGTTGAAGCGATGGAGAGTGACATAGGCTACGTTTTGTCACGCGAGCGAAGCCGCGGGCAAGAGCTAGTATAACATAAAGCATAAAAAATGACACTGTTTACTTTGAATGGAAGATAAATGTGGTTATACAATTAAAGGATTACGAGCCTATTTCATAATCGCTAGATAACGATATCTGTCAGATAAAATTATTGCTATTCTTTTCATCACACGTTTAAATGACAATGACAGCTAACATTTATCTGACAGATACCGTTTATTTCTAGATTGTGAAACAGGCCCTTATTTAAGTTAATGCGGAATAAAAAAAGCTTGACTAACCTGTTGTCCTCCTGTGGTGTCTGTGGCGCGCCCGCCGCCCAGGAACAGCAGCCTGGTGCAGTGCACGGCCACCTGGAACTCACCTGTTGTCCTCGCTGTGTGTGGGGAACTTGGGGAAGAAGGCGGCCACCAGCGCGCCCGCCGCCCAGGAACAGCAGCCTGGTGCAGTGCACGGCCACCTGGAACTCACCTGTTGTCCTCGCTGTGTGTGGGGAACTTGGGGAAGAAGGCGGCCACCAGCGCGCCCGCCGCCCAGGAACAGCAGCCTGGTGCAGTGCACGGCCACCTGGAACTCACCTGTTGTCCTCGCTGTGTGTGGGGAACTTGGGGAAGAAGGCGGCCACCAGCGCGCCCGCCGCCCAGGAACAGCAGCCTGGTGCAGTGCACGGCCACCTGGAACTCACCTGTTGTCCTCGCTGTGTGTGGGGAACTTGGGGAAGAAGGCGGCCACCAGCGCGCCCGCCGCCCAGGAACAGCAGCCTGGTGCAGTGCACGGCCACCTGGAACTCACCTGTTGTCCTCGCTGTGTGTGGGGAACTTGGGGAAGAAGGCGGCCACCAGCGCGCCCGCCGCCCAGGAACAGCAGCCTGGTGCAGTGCACGGCCACCTGGAACTCACCTGTTGTCCTCGCTGTGTGTGGGGAACTTGGGGAAGAAGGCGGCCACCAGCGCGCCCGCCGCCCAGGAACAGCAGCCTGGTGCAGTGCACGGCCACCTGGAACTCACCTGTTGTCCTCGCTGTGTGTGGGGAACTTGGGGAAGAAGGCGGCCACCAGCGCGCCCGCCGCCCAGGAACAGCAGCCTGGTGCAGTGCACGGCCACCTGGAACTCACCTGTTGTCCTCGCTGTGTGTGGGGAACTTGGGGAAGAAGGCGGCCACCAGCGCGCCCGCCGCCCAGGAACAGCAGCCTGGTGCAGTGCACGGCCACCTGGAACTCACCTGTTGTCCTCGCTGTGTGTGGGGAACTTGGGGAAGAAGGCGGCCACCAGCGCGCCCGCCGCCCAGGAACAGCAGCCTGATGCAGTGCACGGCCACCTGGAACTCACCTGTTGTCCTCGCTGTGTGTGGGGAACTTGGGGAAGAAGGCGGCCACCAGCGCGCCCGCCGCCCAGGAACAGCAGCCTGGTGCAGTGCACGGCCACCTGGAACTCACCTGTTGTCCTCGCTGTGTGTGGGGAACTTGGGGAAGAAGGCGGCCACCAGCGCGCCCGCCGCCCAGGAACAGCAGCCTGGTGCAGTGCACGGCCACCTGGAACTCACCTGTTGTCCTCGCTGTGTGTGGGGAACTTGGGGAAGAAGGCGGCCACCAGCGCGCCCGCCGCCCAGGAACAGCAGCCTGGTGCAGTGCACGGCCACCTGGAACTCACCTGTTGTCCTCGCTGTGTGTGGGGAACTTGGGGAAGAAGGCGGCCACCAGCGCGCCCGCCGCCCAGGAACAGCAGCCTGGTGCAGTGCACGGCCACCTGGAACTCACCTGTTGTCCTCGCTGTGTGTGGGGAACTTGGGGAAGAAGGCGGCCACCAGCGCGCCCGCCGCCCAGGAACAGCAGCCTGGTGCAGTGCACGGCCACCTGGAACTCACCTGTTGTCCTCGCTGTGTGTGGGGAACTTGGGGAAGAAGGCGGCCACCAGCGCGCCCGCCGCCCAGGAACAGCAGCCTGATGCAGTGCACGGCCACCTGGAACTCACCTGTTGTCCTCGCTGTGTGTGGGGAACTTGGGGAAGAAGGCGGCCACCAGCGCGCCCGCCGCCCAGGAACAGCAGCCTGGTGCAGTGCACGGCCACCTGGAACTCACCTGTTGTCCTCGCTGTGTGTGGGGAACTTGGGGAAGAAGGCGGCCACCAGCGCGCCCGCCGCCCAGGAACAGCAGCCTGGTGCAGTGCACGGCCACCTGGAACTCACCTGTTGTCCTCGCTGTGTGTGGGGAACTTGGGGAAGAAGGCGGCCACCAGCGCGCCCGCCGCCCAGGAACAGCAGCCTGGTGCAGTGCACGGCCACCTGGAACTCACCTGTTGTCCTCGCTGTGTGTGGGGAACTTGGGGAAGAAGGCGGCCACCAGCGCGCCCACCGCCGCCGGCGCCGTGCTCAGCGTGGCGCGCCCGCCGCCCAGGAACAGCAGCCTGGTGCAGTGCACGGCCACCTGGAACTCACCTGTTGTCCTCGCTGTGTGTGGGGAACTTGGGGAAGAAGGCGGCCACCAGCGCGCCCACCGCCGCCGGCGCCGTGCTCAGCGTGGCGCGCCCGCCGCCCAGGAACAGCAGCCTGGTGCAGTGCACGGCCACCTGGAACTCACCTGTTGTCCTCGCTGTGTGTGGGGAACTTGGGGAAGAAGGCGGCCACCAGCGCGCCCACCGCCGCCGGCGCCGTGCTCAGCGTGGCGCGCCCGCCGCCCAGGAACAGCAGCCCCGCGGTGCAGTGCACGGCCATCTGGAACCCCCCATTCCTATAGCCTCATCCAACGGACGCAGTGCAACAAAACAATTTTTCTACTCCAGCACTTCTATTTATCAATTAAATGAGCGATATTTAAAAAGTAAACATTATAACGTTGTCTATGGTATTCCATAAGAACACTGCTCCTATGGACTTTCATACAATATATGAGCACTGTTGTTGTTTTTTTTAGTGTCTGCAAAATTCAACGGATTTTATACCATGGGAAGAATGGCCTGCATCGTCACCAGACCTGAATCTCTTGGACTTTGCAATATGGGGATACATTTAAAGCAAAATTGAGAGTTGAGTTGGGCTAAATTTGAATTCATTTAAACATCGGTTGACTACAATATGGAAAGAGATACCTGACTGATGTCGTGCGTGCCGCGTGCAAATCATTTTATACAAGATTGCGTACGTAAAGTTAAGCAAACCAAAGGAGAGCGTTTTGAGTTGATGAATTGATTTTGTAAATATTTAACATACTTTAACATAAATATATAGTGCATTTTAATTCTCGGTGTTTTGTTTACATTTTATTGTTTTTTTTTAAATAGGACACCTTTTATGCCCAACCCTGTAGTGGGCACAAAACCTTCCCTATACTGCCACGTTTCCAGATTTTGCTTTTACGCTATTTTAGCTGTTGTAGAAAAATTTGCGTATGCAACAGCTCATAATAGGTTATTATATCACTGTTGCATAAACTACCATTTTAAGGGTTGCAATATTAGGGTTAGAAAAAAACAGTATAGCGCTGACTATGCACGAATGAGAATAAATCCTGCAAACTATATTGGTGGATGATTTTTCGCTGACTATGCACGAATGAGAATAAATCCTGCAAACTATATTGGTGGATGATTTTTTCAAGTTAAAAGTATGAATTAGTACATTTTCGAAGGGGTTCAATAGTACTTTCTTCATAATACTATCTTAAACAGAGCTATAGTGGTCTGATAACATACTCGTACAATTGACAACATTTCAAAATTTTCAATGTTCCTAAATCGAAAACCATTTCGAGATATACGCCTGTAGATCACATAAATATATTTTTCAATTATTTTTTTTCGCAATATTTTTAGTAAAAATCCTTAAAAATAGTTTAAAGGATAAGTGACGTCACACAGCTGATTCAGAGCTGCCACTATAACCAAAAAAAATCTTCCGGCTGTGTTGTCACTTGACAGTGTCACTTGGCAGTAACCGCACAGTTCAAATTATTCGGATATTTATATGATATTTACTGGTGATTTTCTTGTACTTTTCGTGTGTGATTTTGATCTTCACTGCAACTCCACCTTCTCATGGACTTAAACGACGCTTAAGATTAGCTGAATACATTTATTTAGGTGATCGTCGCAAATAAATAGTGCGCTTGTAGGTAAACGATCCAAACCGGCTGCTGAACACCACTCAGCTTTATTTTCCGTTGGAACAGTAAGTAACATTTTAATCCCGTTTTATTTGTGCATGTTTTCATAAAGCAATATTTAACTCACGGCATTTTAATAAACCAACAACGTTTTGACGTTCGTGACGTCTGTCGTGAATGTCAGTTTGGCTCAGACTATTTAAGGTTTAAAATGAAACGTCGATATCCGCATCAAATTAAAATGATTTCATAATTTTTTTAGTGTATGAAACACAATCATGACGTCACAAGGCTGACTCATGACGTTTGTGACTTACGCCTTTCCTGCCCGAGTAACAATATAAATAGATTTTTAGACAAAAATATGAGAGTTACGCAAATAAAAAAAAATACGTGTACCATTAATTGGTCCATTCTTTCGAACCATACAATAAAAAGTAGCACTTAAAAATATGAATGGTTGTCAATTTATATGAATTTTAGTGAAATTTTAATTATAAAATTGTACTTCAAAAATCACTCAAAAGTGACCAAATTTTCGCAAAAAATCGTATTTTTCTGCATAAATATTATTACACGAAATACATTCATGTTTTAACTCTTTTACTACCTAAAATTAAGATCAGAGTATCATATACATTTAACAGATGGTTAAAGGTACTTTCTTAGTAATTTGAGTTAAAGTATACTTCGTAAACGTAAGGCTTCTTAAATTAATTTTAATTCCTAATTGCAATCCAGAAAGATGTGGTAATGTAAAAGTCAGACGTGTTTGAATTCCGAAATGTGTAAGTATTTGCTTCGTTAAACTAAATATTAACACCGTTATTCATAAAAAAGGTAACTAAACTAATGTTAAACTGATAGAAAAAGACAAACAATAATTTAGCTAAACTGTTAAAAAATGAAAATAAAATAAATAAATATTCTAGGACAATCTTCACAAATTGACCTAGTCCCACAGTAAGCTCAATAAGGCTTGTGTTGTGGGTACTAGACGTCGAATACTTAAATACATGGAAAAAATCCATCACTCAGGAACAAATAATCGTGATAAACCCCCAAATAAATGCCCTAACCGGCATTCGAACCCGGGACCTCTGCATCGTAGGCAGGGTCCCTACCAACTAGGCTAGGAGGCCGTTAAGCCGTAAGTTAGGCATTGTTTGATCTACGTTTATGGATAAGGCTGTTAAAAATTACTGTGCGTGGTTATTATATCAGTGTTATAAGGTTATAAATTGGTTCTTTAGAATGCTTGGAGTCTCTTAATATTTATTCCTAACTTATATACCTACTGTCTACAGTCTAGGAAAATATATTTTGTTTTCAACCGACTTCAATATTTCTAAAGGAGGAGGTTCTCAATTCGTCTGATTTTTTTTTTTTAATGGATGTTCACTCATAACTCCGTCATTACTGAACCGATTTGAATTTTTTTTTGTTTTCTGAAAGTAGACGGTTCCTGGTTGGTCCCGTTTTTTTCAAAATCCATTTCTGATGATGGGATCCATGGGGAACTGAGGGAACTCCTCAAATTTGAAAGGCACATGCATGCTGATTTGGGTGATTTCTTAAGAAACTCGAGCATTTCTTTACGAAAATCATCAATTTGGTGGAGTGGATCTGATAATGAAGACCAGGGATGGCAAAGTGGAACTGCTTCGTAATTCTCAGGACTATCATCCGATTTAAAAAAATATTTTTTTGTCTGTATATAGATGGTTTCAGGATTGTCCCGTTTTTTTCAAAATCAATTTCTGATGATGGGATCCATGAGGAACTGAGGGAACTCCTCAAATTTGAAAGGCACATGCATGATGATTTGGGTAGTTTCTTAAGACACTCGAGCATTTCTTTACGAACATCATCAATTTGGTGGAGTGGACCTGATGATGAAGACCAGGGATGTCAAAGTGGAACTGCTTGGTAATTCCCAGGACTATCGTCCGATTTAAAAAAAAATTTTTTTTTCTGAAAATAGATGGTTCCAGATTTGTTTCGTTTTTTTCAAAATCTGTTTCTGATGATGGGATCCATGAGGAACTGAGGGAACTCCTCAAATTTGAAAGGCACATGCATGATGATTTGGGTAGTTTCTTAAGACACTCGAGCATTTCTTTACGAAAATCATCAATTTGGTGGAGTGGATCTGATAATGAAGACCAGGGATGGCAAAGTGGAAGTGCTTCGTAATTCTCAGGACTATCATCCGATTTAAAAAAATATTTTTTTGTCTGTATATAGATGGTTTCACGATTGTCCCGTTTTTTTCAAAATCAATTTCTGATGATGGGATCCATGAGGAACTGAGGGAACTCCTCAAATTTGAAAGGCACATGCATGATGATTTGGGTAGTTTCTTAAGACACTCGAGCATTTCTTTACGAACATCATCAATTTGGTGGAGTGGACCTGATGATGAAGACCAGGGATGTCAAAGTGGAACTGCTTGGTAATTCCCAGGACTATCGTCCGATTTAAAAAAATATTTTTTTTTCTGAAAATAGATGGTTCCAGATTTGTTTCGTTTTTTTCAAAATCTGTTTCTGATGATGGGATCCATGAGGAACTGAGGGAACTCCTCAAATTTGAAAGGCACATGCATGATGATTTGGGTAGTTTCTTAAGACACTCGAGCATTTCTTTACGAAAATCATCAATTTGGTGGAGTGGATCTGATAATGAAGACCAGGGATGGCAAAGTGGAACTGCTTCGTAATTCTCAGGACTATCATCCGATTTTAAAAAATATTTTTTTGTCTGTATATAGATGGTGTCAGGATTGTCCCGTTTTTTTCAAAATCAATTTCTGATGATGGGATCCATGAGGAACTGAGGGAACTCCTCAAATTTGAAAGGCACATGCATGATGATTTGGGTAGTTTCTTAAGACACTCGAGCATTTCTTTACGAACATCATCAATTTGGTGGAGTGGACCTGATGATGAAGACCAGGGATGGCAAAGTGGAACTGCTTGTTAATTCCCAGCTCTATCATCCGATTTGAGACATTCATCTTTTCTTTGTAAAGAAATACCTTCAAGATAGTCCTATTTGATTATAGTTCTATTTTGATGATGGGCTTCATGAGGGATTGAGAGAACTCCTCAAATTTTAACAGCACATGCATTCTGATTTCAGGGTTTCCTTAAGTAACCAAAACAGTGTTTTGGCGGAGCCAAAATTTTGATGAACTGGATCTGATGATGAAGACCAGGGATCGCAAAGTGGAACTGGTTAATAAACCTAGCTCTACTTATTATCCTAGTTGTGTCATTCATATTTTTGATTTGATTTATATTCTGATGATGGAATTCTAGAAGAATTCAGAGAACTCCTCAAATTTGAACGGCAGGTTAATTGTGATTAGAGGGTGTTCATAATTAGCTTAGACATTTTCTTACTGTGGCCATCATTTTGCTGGAGTGGACCTGATGTTGATAATCAGATATGGCATAATGAATATGCTCGTTAATTTACAGTCTGTCATCCAATTTAACACATTGTTATTTTGTTTGTTTAAAGGTCTACAAGGGAGTTCCGTTTGATTATACTTCAAATGTAATGATGGAAGCCCTAAGACATTAAGAAAGCTCCTCAATTTTCAATCGTACACGTGCGGTGACTGCGGTGTATTGGATATTTGTGAAGTAAACTGGCTAACTCAAACAAATTCTTAATTTCACTTTTACCGGGAACCAAATGAAGTCGGTTTTTTTTTTCTTAAAAATTATTCCCTTTTTAACACGCATGCTCTGCACATAGGAGTGTCTATTATTATGTAGGCGTTTGTTTAGTATGTTGAGTGTGGTGATTAGGCCTACTGTTTAATGAGGATTACCGCGAGTCGATATTCCGCTAGGGGCGCTAGTGGAACGTGGGTCCTGCAACATTTCAAACGTCACTTTGACAATTCTCTCATACTGACACAGGACCCACGCATGAGTGGCGCCGCTTGGTGAGCGACAATATGGTAGCTCTATTATGGTGGTATAGAAAAGCATGCAAATGCAATTTGGTGATGATTTTTTTAGTTTAAACATGCGATTAAAAATAAATTACGGGTAATTTTCGTTTTGTGAATCTTAGAATAATATCAGCAAGAAGTTTCGTCATAATGAAGCAGTTTAACTGTAATATAATGTCACATCAGTTTCAATATTTTGCAGTACAGCTCAATCTGTTGCTCAAAATGTCTTCTGTTATTATAATAACAGTCGGAACTATTATAATAACAGAAGACATTTTAGTCTTTACATTTTTACTTTTTACAGTCCCGCTCTAAGGAACTTCCGCTCTAAAGCTGTCCGAAAATGTGTGCTGAAATAGCAAACTAAAATAGCCGCTGTCAAAGCTTTGCTGCACTTGCCAATGCCTAATAATAGTTAATATTAATTAGTAAGTAGCTTTTCTTACAATTGTCTGTACTTATTAAGTTCTTTATTTCACAATTCTATTGCATGCGGTGTTTACCCATAAGTGGTTGTGACATACCTCCCTAAATGTATTATTAGCAAGTAAGCTTAAAATGTATTGATGTCAACAATCGTTGGTGAACCTTAAATAAATAAAATAAAATAAAATAAGGAAGTTCGATCTAGATGTCCGGGAATTGAATATTGTAAACGTTTTTATTATATAGTGAACAATATTGGTTGTAGTATATGCTGTATATGTTACCTGTCCGCCGTGTGTGAGCGCGGGAGCGGGAGCGGGCGCGGGCGCGGAAGCGGGCGGAGGCGCGGGCACACGCGCGCGCAAGCGCCTGCAGTAGCGTAACACTTCGACGTCCCCTCGCCCCGCCATTATCTAAACATGATATACATTTCATGGCTAACAAATTCTTGATGTGATTAGACAAAAAACATCAAAAATGGGCAATATCGACCATGAAACGTCGGAGGTTAGTTTTCAATGTTTTAGGCGATTAAGCCCCACTGTAATAAAGGACCATGTGCAAATTTGCCCCAAACCCAACAGAGCTGAGAGTTATCTCATTTGAAAGGTATTTTTATTCACTTATTTTCTTTATATGGACACCAAGTTGAATTCATTGCAGAAATGAGATATTTAGACTTTTGTCGGTGAATAGTTGGTACATAAATGCACCCGAACGGTATGTGTAACGCATTCCCCCCTAATAAAACAAAAGACTGTGTGAATCCACCATCATCGCAGAGCGGTTGTGAATATTTTTACTTACATAATACTCACGTTTTAATACGAATATCTCAGATCTGCAATAGAATTCAACTTGTTGCCCATACAACGAAATGAAGCAGACAATAAGACCTGTTTATAGACATAAGTCTCATCTCTGTTGGTTCTGGGGCCAGCTTCCATACAAATTTGCCCATGGGTCTTTTAAAATGCGTCATTTTGTATATTGTGGCGTCAGTGTGAAAACAGGCTATAAATAAATTAAAAACTCTGTTGACGACGGACGCCTTGGTCTGCTGCTTTTTTAAAATTTTTATAATTCGAACAAGCCATCGCCTTTCGTTTCTTGCTATTAAAATTAAGTTGGAAAAATATTTTATTTACAAAAGCCTTAAATAATAATTACTAAAAGGATAACCACGATACTTTGTGCAGATTACAATAATATAACTATTTTTTTCTTGAATATCGGAAACGTATTAGGTACAGTCACCTGCAATAGTATAGGACTATATGAAGGCTGCAAAATAATCTGACACATTCTTGCTTGCACCGACATAAGAGCGTGTCACATATTTTTGCGGCCTTCATAGCGTCATATACTATTGCAGGTGACTGTACACGTTTACAAAATATTAGGAGGCTCCTGTATATGGACGGCACTCACACTGTCGCTGACAGTGACAAGTGACATTGTTTTCGGTCAATTCGTTCATGCCAGCTTTCGTGAATCGACCTGTACATTTCATAACTGACAAATTCTTGATGTGATGAGACCAATAATATGAGACAAACAAAGTCAAAAAAAGAAGTACGTAAAACTAAAATCAATTCCAAGTATTTCCTTCAAACACAAACAAGATAATTCAAATTAATTCACAACTAACGGACAAAGCACATAAAAAACAGATTCATTCATTTAATATTTAAGCTTTGCTGTTGTCGGTGGAGTAATCGCCACTCTTCTCTTTTCTAGGCCAGCCTTTTGACTTCCTCGTACGACACGGCAGAGACTATCTTTAATTTGGCTGAAATATGTGAGTCGGGACCTTCCTCTACTTCTTTTTCCCTCAATTTTCCCCTTCAGGATGTTTAGGAAGAGTCTGTCAACAGATAACCGTGCTGAAATAAAATTACCTACCCAATCTGACTATAACTAAACATACCATCCCCGCAGACAGTAGACAGACGCACAGACAAGCTTCCAACGTGGACCGTCCAGCCAGCTCAGCGATGCTCTTCCCTCGCACAGTGAGAAGCAGCCTCGTGTAATGTAGCGCGGCGTCTCTGGCATCTTCGTCGCCGGAGCCGGCGAAGCGAAGCCCGAGAGCGAAGCACGCACCGGCTACTATATTGCAGTATGCTTGACTGTAATGATAATTAGATTGTTAAATACACAACAATCAAGTACACTATTTCAATGTACAGTCATGTCTATAAGTATCAGCACGCTTTTTAATGAAAATGGGATTTTCCATACAAAAAAAATTACAGTTTTGTAACGGCCCATACAAAATGTATGAAAAAATGCGTTTCAAAGCTGACCAAAAACAACGGGACAGTCTTTTTCTTATTTTAAATCAATAGCACTTGTGATTCTGGTTATAAAAAAACCCAAAAATTCCAAAAAAAAAAGGAAATGGTACCCTATTTTTGAAAATGCTTATATGAGGTATATGAGGTTTTCAGTGGCTGTTGTGTTAATGTCAAAGTATGGTATCATAATAAATCACGGATAACACACGTATTTTTAGTCACTATGCGCGATATCTTATGGAGATCATAGGATTTCATTAAAAAGCGTTTAGTACAGTGCGCGACGACGTAGGCGGGCGTACTGCGCCTCGCCTCGCCGCGCGCACCACCCTCGATGACAAAGTTGAGGATGATCCCACATTGGACCACCTGTTCAGTTAGTCTAGGACTCACTTCATAGCTTCATAGTCGATGTTCTCGTCCGTCGGCTTCACGAAGCAATACGGCCTTATGGTCGAAGGCACTTGCTCCTCGATCCACTCTTCGCTCGCTTCGATGCTGTCCCACATTATTAGACCTGATGGAAAGAAACACGACATTTCCTTTTTAAATTTAGGAACTCGACACATACCAAGTACCACAAGTCGTCTTATAAAGGATGTCTATAGTAGTTGGTCTGTGACACAAATACATTGAACTTAATCATTCTGACAACTTATAGATTCGACGTTGAAACACCGTTGGCGCGATGTAGAAACCGCTTCCCCCATACAGCGCCATCTAGGAGACAAATGAGTCAACTCAATGTTGAGGGACGGAACGGTACCTCTCGCTATGATCCGTAGCATGAGTAAATCGGGGCGTACGAAGTCCAGCAAATACGCAGTAGTGGGCGGGGCTAGCCAGCCAGCAATAGCTGCGTTGTTGGACCGCATGTATATTAGCCCCAGGGCCAGGGTGGCCCCGGGTGACGTCACGTCAAGGTTCACGGTGCTGCCTGAGCGGTGCGCGTACGAGCTTTGTTTGTATTTGTCACGTTGGCCGCCTGTAAATATAGATGTAATTAAAAATCGGCAGCAAACTAAAGGCAATTAAAGGATTTTGTATTACTGTATGTGTGTGTGTGTGTGTATTTTGTAATACTGAAAATGTGATGGTAACAATATTAAATGTTATTTTAGTAGTAAGACAAAGACATAAGACAAGCCATTAAAAAGTGCCTTGGTGGGGTTACCCTCATTTGGTAGAATATATATTGGCAGAAATACACTTCGCATAACACGTATCGCAATAATAGTTATTTGGTAGAATGCAGGAAGTGGGTTAGTTTAGGGTTTTCTGCCAAAAAAATACTGCGAAAAGCAGTATGCACCTATTAAATGACATGATTCGTAATGACTAATGAAACAGTGGATAGAATTGTATAAAATACTAATTAAAATTTATTTACAACATTATTAGCACGTAAGGTTTATCTGTAAGTGCTGGTGTGTATAAAATAAACAAATAAGAAAAGTATGCGGAAGGTGATTCTGCCAAACGTTACCTCTGCCATAAATTATTCTGCGAATCGAATTTACAACAAATAAAATTATACAAGACAATAGTGAACCGCCTTGGTCTCCTACGGCTAAGCGTCTTTCCCCACACACAAATTGGCCCTAGGGCCAAACCGATTAAGTCAAACCACGTTACCTTTCTCAGTAAATGAACTGTCAGACGTGAAAGTGTTATTTTAAACGTCAAACTTCGATGAAAATATGACGTTTACTTAACACTCACAGTGTGTGCTATCGAAATCTAGGAAACTTAGTATAGACTGACTCTATTAGACCTCGGGTAACCAATGACAACATACACTTGCAGTCAAGAACCCGCGTGTGATCGGTCCGACATATTATGAGCGTCTCCCTGTAGAGTTACGATCGGAACCATCCGACGAAACATTTAAGCGTAGATTGAGAAACTTCCTACTGGAAAATGCTTTATATTCAATAGATGATTTTTTTGACATTACTGTATAACTATGCTCTTAACATTGTTTCCCATTTTATATTGATTATTTCGATTTTGGTACTGATTTTGGATATGATTTTGATAATGATAATATTGGAATATTGGTTTTACATCTATTTGACATGTTTCTTTATTTCAAAATACCTACTTATTTATTGTTTTTAATGTTTTGACGATCCATTTCCAAGTGAATATGTTTTATGTTAATTTATATTATGTTCGATTTTATGCTTTGACGATCACAATGTAGATTGTTATAGATTGACATTAATGTACTTTATACTGTAATCATATGTTGTGAAATAAAAAAATCTAAATCTAAAATCTAAATCTAAAATCGAAATCTAAAATCTAAAATCATACCGGGTTTAGTGACTCGCTCGCCTCCAAGCATATACGTTCTAAGCGCCGTGGCGTGCTGCGGCTGCGCGTCCTTGCCGGCGCGGACGCAGACCAGCCCCAGCGCCAAACCCGCGGCGAGGGCGTAGCCTTCCCGTTCAGCACACGATTCTGGCTCAGGGCCTGGTGGTTTACCTGTTAATAAAAGTAAAAGCTCAATAGGAGCTACCGTACTATCGCTCACCAAGCGGCGCCACTCATGCGTAGATCCTGTGTCAGTATGAGAGAACTGTCAAAGTGACGCTTGAAATGTTCCCGCAGGACCCACGTTCCACTAGCGCCCCTAGCGGAAAATCGACTCGCGGTAATCCTCATTGATTGGTCAAACAAAATTCCAAAAATTAACTTGTTAAATTCGTGGATAGCTTATCGTGAATACATCTATTTCGGATTCCAAATTGATCTACCTATATCTTAAAACAGTAGCTTATGCAACAGTGATATAATAAGGGTTCTTAAAACTTGGGGGTCGCCGTTAAAAAACTCGACTTCGTCTCGTTTAATAATAGACCCGAGAGTTTTAAGAACCAATTTGTTCATAAGTGCATTGTAATGTGCCTAAATTGAAAAATAAAGATATTTATCATTTATCATCAGCTGTTAAACCAATATTATCCTTATTCAGTCGCAATACGTACCAATTTCCAGTAACAGCACTTGTGCCAGATGCGCGTGCTGTGTCCCTTGGTACACCAGACCTAAACCAAGTAGGGCCGACACAAGTATGCCATGTTGAATATCTAGTTCCACGTGGGTTGGGGGTAACAGTGCTTCTAGGTGGATGCTCATCATCTTTGTGGCTTGGAGGTCCATGGTACCTGAGGACAAAGGTTTGAAGTAATAGGTTAAGTGACATTTTCATAGGTTATAAATTGAAAGATGTCGTATACTACGGAAAAAGTGACCAAGGCCCCCGGTGAGCAGGGCTGGATGGAGTATTATGATATCTCTTTCAATTTATAATTTATATATAGTAGTGTAACTTCTTAAAAAACAAAAAACATGAATCAAAACATTTATTACATTTAATAAATGATTTGACTCATGCTTTATAATTGTATTTTCATAGGTGTTTTCAGAAAAAAGTGTAGATATTCAATACGCGAGCGTGTTAATAAAAAATACGCCATGACAGTTCTGATCATTGAAATGAAACACTTTCAAACGGTTTTATCGCGTATATTGTCTACATGCCCCTATAGTGGAGCCTACCGGGCGTTTAAATAATAAGTCCGTTGTAGACGTACACTATTTAATTTACAATTACACAGCGATAAGCATAAGAAAGCACAGGCACAAGAAGAAGGCAGAGTTTATAGTTCGGAAGAAAGTCACACGAAAGAAAGCGAAATAACATAAATTAGCGTTCAGGTTTTTAAGCACTGCACTCGCGTATGTAGCGGATCACTAGGCAGGGATGCATGCATTCGCCGTCGCAGTCGAGAATGCACTGCCGGAGCGGCGCGAGCGCCGGCCGGCTGGACCGGTCGCGCGGCGATGTTATTCCCAACAGCCTCGCGCGCGCGGGATAACCGACTCCGGCGGGGTGGTTAATGCGTTTGCTGTTTCTTAGAGGTAGTGTGCATTGACCGCCACACTACTCCCCCACCGAGACCGTTGCTTGCTACGGTCGATAGTAATCCGGAAAACGAACTGATCGACCGCAGCGCGTCTTTCTAGTGGTAGCTGCAGGTTCATTAGGTACCGGCGCTACATCGGCTGGAGTCTGGCTGGAGCTGGAACCTCTGGAGTCGTCATCTTTGGTCACGTAAGCTGGTTTAAGTCGGTCTACCGTCACGGTATTCTCTCTACCTTTGATGTCGATCTTGAAGGTTTTAGTATCTCGCTGCAGGACCTTGTATGGACCCGTGTATGGAGAATCCAAGGATTTCTTGGCAGGCCCCTGGCGAAGATACACGTATTCTGCAGTGCTCAGGTCTTTTGGTACGTAGAACGTATTCTGAACGTGCCTAGATCCTGGTACCGGGTTCAACTTCGAGATGTGGTCCCGTAGCCTGGATGCGAAGTCTGCGTAGTCCACTGTGATGCCCTTCGTAGGCGCGAAAAACTCACCGGGCAGACGAAGTGGCTCCCCATACACGAGCTCAGCCGCTGAAGCCTTCACGTCGTCCTTCCAAGCGCTGCGGATGCCCAGCAGCACCAAGGGCAGGACCTCGGACCAGTGGGTGTTGGTGTGGCACATAATAGCTGCCTTGACTTGGCGGTGAAGACGCTCGACCATTCCGTTGCAGGCAGGATGATAGGATGTGGTAGGGCGATGCTCGGCACCCAGAATGGCTGACAAGGCGCGGAACAGCTCAGATGTGAACTGTGCGCCCCTGTCGGTGGTGATCTTCTGAGGGCAGCCGAACCGAGCGACCCAGCCCGCTACAAATGCTCGGGCGCAGGTCTCCGCCGTGATGTCAGGCAAAGGGTATGCCTCAGGCCAACGAGTGAAACGATCAATGACCGTGAGGCAGTACCTGTAACCAGAAGAATAAGGTAATGGCCCTACAATGTCCATGTGGACATGGGAAAATCTGGCAGATGGAGTAGGGAAAGGAGAGATAGGAGAGGTGGTATGTCGTGAGACTTTGTTTCTCTGGCAACCAGCGCATTCTCTCGCCCACTGGCGGCAATCCTTCTTGACTCCAGTCCAAACGAACCTTTGCGTCACCAGTCTGGCAGTAGCTTTGACACCTGGGTGGCTCAGACTGTGCATAGCCTTGAACACCAGTCGACGAAAAGCATGAGTGACGTACGGTCTAGCATTTTCTGTTGAGACGTCACAGTAAAGATGCGTACTAGTGTCGGGTAGCTGAATCTTCTTTAAATTGAGTCCTGATCCTCCCTGTAGAAGGTTCTTCAATTCAAGATCATCATCTTGTGCCCGCGCCAAAGCTTTGTAATCGATGGGCCCACTTATTTCCTCTACTCTGGAAAGTGCGTCCGCTACCACATTGTCTTTCCCAGCTATATAGCGGACATCGGTACTGAATTGCGAGATAAAATCTAGATACCGGAACTGCCTGGGGGAACACTTATCTCTCGCTGAAGAGAACGCAAACGTCAGTGGCTTATGGTCCGTATAGATGGTAAATGGCCTGGCCTCGACCATATGACGGAAGTGGCGTATAGCGTCGTAGATAGCCAGCAGCTCCCTATCATACGGACTGTACTTTTTCTGTGATGGTTTGAGACGGCGAGAGAAAAATGCAAGAGGTGCCCATGACTCTTGTGATGCTCGCTGCTGCAGCACTGCCCCGATCGAGACATCTGAAGCATCCGTGAAAATAGCCAGCTCGACATCTGTCTGCGGATGTGCTAGAATGGCAGCCCGCGACAAACCGTCTTTACATGCTGCAAATGCCTCCAACATCTCTGGCGTCATCTTGACCTCCTCCGTAGGCTTCTTCTTTGGTCCACTCAGTACGACGTTCAGCTGTGCTTGCAGAGCTGACGCACCCGGCACGAACCTGCGGTAGAAATTAAACATTCCGAGAAACCTACGGAGTTCTTTCACATTCTTGGGAACAGGGTAGTCCAAAATCGCTTGCACCTTGGACTGGAGTGGCCTTAATCCCTCTGCCGACACTTCATGACCGAGGAAGGTGATTGATGGCACACCAAACTCGCATTTTGCAGAATTGATGAGGATCCCATAGTCCGTCATCCTCTGGAACAGCTGCCGGAGATGTTGATGATGATCTTCCTCACTCGCAGAAAAGATCAGTATGTCGTCAAGGTATCCGTAGCAGAAGTCCAGCCCTCTAAGGGCCTCGTCTATGAAGCGTTGAAAGGTTTGCGCAGCATTACGCAACCCAAACGTCATGTAGGGGAACGAGAATAGCCCAAACGGTGTTATTATGGACGTCTTGGGGATGTCAGGAGGGTAGACAGGTATCTGGTTATATGCTTTCACCAAGTCAACCTTGGAAAACACCTTGCTTCCAGCCAGCTGCTGAGTGAAGTCCTGGATGTGCCGTACCGGGTACTTATCTGGGATGGTGCGCGCATTCAAGGCACGGTAATCGCCGCATGGCCGCCAGCCGTCATCCTTTTTAGGAGCTAGATGAAGCGGAGACGACCACGGACTCTCAGACCTGACCGCAGTACCATTCTGAAGCATGGCATCGAACTCTTTCTGAGCGACCTTGAGACGGTCAGGAGGAAGGCGTCGAGGTCTGCTTGAAACGGGTGGACCAGGCGTGGTTCTTATATGGTGCACAGTGGCATGCTTGGGTTCGGTCAGTTTACCTGCTGGGCGGGTGATGTCTGGATATTGGCGTAAAATATCAAGGTACCTGGATTCTCCATTCACCGCCTTCACTGAAGATATGGCCATCATGGTCTCTGCTGTTGGCTGGGCGGGGGCATTCACGGTGAGCGTGGTACGGTTATCGATTAGGCGGTGGTTCCTGCAATCAACCAAAATATCATAATGGAACAGGAAGTCAACCCCTATGATCGGTTTAGTAACATCGGCGACCACAAAGTTCCAGCGGAATACCCGGCGCAGTCCTAAATTGAGCTCCAGTTGCACCGAGCCGTACGTGGGTATAATTGTGCCATTGGCTGCAAATAACTCGTAGTTTGTCTTCTTACGTGTCCCTCTAAGCGCTGTGCGCGGATACACGCACAAATCAGATCCCGTGTCAACTAGGAACAGTACCTTAGAGTTATTGTCCGTAACGAAGAGGCGGCTCGGTTTCGATTGGCAGTCGTTGGCCGCTAGTTCCGGCTGCCGTCGAAGTTTCCCGACGCTGGGTAGTTGCATGGCCTGGTACAGCGCGTTGACTTGTCTCCAAACCTGTTATGGTACCAACACACCGATGGATCTCTGTGCTTTGATGTTGATCGGTCCCGCCGCCGGCTTGTAGATGGAGTACCACTCCTACCACGTTGGCTATTCCGCGAGCCCGACCTTGACGAGTGCGATTGATTTCCATAATGGACCTTTAATGAAGCCACTTCCCTTGCCAGATTAGCCATCTGCTTTGCCAACTCTGTGGCATAAGAGTCATCGCCCATAGTACATACTTGCGGCGCCTGGGGTGCAATGTCATGCACTTTGTCCGCTAAATCGGCTAACTCGTCTAACGTGGCATTTGATTGAGAAGCTATCACAGTTTGCAATCCGCTAGGTAAACGACTGGACCACACCGTTTTCAAAAAGTCGTCCGTTACAGACTTACCGGCTAACGTACTCAAATGTCTCAAAAACTGTGACGGTTTCCTTTCACCTAGCTCTTCATGCTTCATTAATTGCAGCACCCGTTTTTCCTGTGACGCCGATAATCTAGATATAAGCTCAGTTTTTAATTTCGTATATCTATTTAATGCGGGAGGATTTGTAATTATGTCCTTCACCTCCAATACGTATTGATGTTCTAACTGCGACACTATGTAATTATATTTTGTAGATTCGCTTGTTATTCCCGATACATCGAACTGGGCTTCCATCTGCTTAAACCATAAAGCGGGTTCCGCGGGCCAAAATGGCGGTGCACGCACAGAAACTTTGAATACGGCGGAACCGTTATCCGAATCACTCGGCGGCGGTTGCGCACCGCCAACTGCTCCTGCGCCATTGTCCTTATCTTCGTTAGTCATTGCAGAAAATTCACTAAGTTCACTTGCGTTATAGTTCAAAAATCGGAGGTCACCAATATAGTGGAGCCTACCGGGCGTTTAAATAATAAGTCCGTTGTAGACGTACACTATTTAATTTACAATTACACAGCGATAAGCATAAGAAAGCACAGGCACAAGAAGAAGGCAGAGTTTATAGTTCGGAAGAAAGTCACACGAAAGAAAGCGAAATAACATAAATTAGCGTTCAGGTTTTTAAGCACTGCACTCGCGTATGTAGCGGATCACTAGGCAGGGATGCATGCATTCGCCGTCGCAGTCGAGAATGCACTGCCGGAGCGGCGCGAGCGCCGGCCGGCTGGACCGGTCGCGCGGCGATGTTATTCCCAACAGCCTCGCGCGCGCGGGATAACCGACTCCGGCGGGGTGGTTAATGCGTTTGCTGTTTCTTAGAGGTAGTGTGCATTGACCGCCACACCCCTAAGTTTCGAGCCCTTTACACCGCTAGTTACCACGGGGTTGAGTGATGACGAATGATGTAAAGATTGCAGGTAAAGTGCACTGCAATTTGTTTATCCCAAAAATCTTCGTTATCAAATCATATATTTCTATTTACTGTTGTTATTTTACAAAAACACGGTTGAGGATGGTTTCGAAAACCAAAGTTTCGGTCGGTTATTGAAAACCAAAGTTTCGGTCGGTTATTAAAAACCAAAGTTTCGGTCGGTTATTGAAAAACAAAGTTGATTTTTATTCATTGTTGTCATAAGACTGAAAGTGATGTTTTATTCAAACCCACGTTAGTCTTTACGTTACGTTAACCCTTAAATGCACGAGTTATCAATATTGATCCTAAATAATTTTTAAGAAAAAAAAACCGACTTCATTTGGTTCCCGGTAAAAGTGAAATTAAGAATTTGTTTGAGTTAGCCAGTTTACTTCACAAATATCCAATACACCGCACGTGTACGATTGAAAATTGAGGAGCTTTCTGAATGTCCTAGGGCTTCCATCATTACATTTGAAGTATAATCAAACGGAACTCCCTTGTAGACCTTTAAACAAACAAAATAACAATGTGTTAAATTGGATGACAGACTGTAAATTAACGAGCATATTCATTATGCCATCCCTGATTATCAACATCAGGTCCACTCCAGCAAAATGATGGCCACAGTAAGAAAATGCCTAAGCTAATTATGAACACCCTCTAATCACAATTAACCTGCCGTTCAAATTTGAAGACTTCTCTGAATTCTTCTAGAACTCCATCATCAGAATATAAATCAAATCAAAAAGATGAATGTCACAACTAGGATAATAAGTAGAGCTAGGTTTATTAACCAGTTCCACTTTGCGATCCCTGGTCTTCATCATCAGATCAAGTTCATCAAAATGTTGGCTCCGCCAAAACACTGTTTTAGTTACTTAAGGAAACCCTCAAATCAGAATGCATGTGCCGTTAAAATTTGAGGAGTTCTCTCAATCCCTCATGAAGCCCATCATCAAAATAGAACTATAATCAAATAGGACTATCTTGAAGGTATTTCTTTACAAAGAAAAGATGAATGTCTCAAATCGGATGATAGAGCTGGGAATTAACAAGCAGTTCCACTTTGCCATCCCTGGTCTTCATCATCAGGTCCACTCCACCAAATTGATGATGTTCGTAAAGAAATGCTCGAGTGTCTTAAGAAACTACCCAAATCATCATGCATGTGCCTTTCAAATTTGAGGAGTTCCCTCAGTTCCTCATGGATTCCATCATCAGAAATTGATTTTGAAAAAAACGGAACAAATCTGGAACCATCTATTTTCAGAAAAAAAAATATTTTTTAAAATCGGACGATAGTCCTGGGAATTACCAAGCAGTTCCACTTTGACATCCTTGGTCTTCATCATCAGGTCCACTCCACCAAATTGATGATGTTCGTAAAGAAATGCTCGAGTGTCTTAAGAAACTACCCAAATCATCATGCATGTGCCTTTCAAATTTGAGGAGTTCCCTCAGTTCCTCATGGATCCCATCATCAGAAATTGATTTTGAAAAAAACGGGACAATCCTGAAACCATCTATATACAGACAAAAAAATATTTTTTAAAATCGGATCATAGTCCTGAGAATTACGAAGCAGTTCCACTTTGCCATCCCTGGTCTTCATCATCAGGTCCACTCCACCAAATTGATGATTTTCGTAAAGAAATGCTCGAGTTTCTTAAGAAATCACCCAAATCAGCATGCATGTGCCTTTCAAATTTGAGGAGTTCCCTCAGTTCCTCATGGATCCCATCATCAGAAATGGATTTTGAAAAAAACGGGACCAACCAGGAACCATCTACTTTTAGAAAACAAAAAAAAAATTCAAATCGGTTCAGTAATGACGGAGTTATGAGTGAACATCCATTAAAAAAAAAAAAAAAAAAAAAAAAAAATTCAGTCGAATTGAGAACCTCCTCCTTTTGAAATATTGAAGTCGGTTGAACATCCCAAGTGACAACCGAATTCATTTCAAATTAAGAACTTATATGTCAAAGTTTACATTCCAAGAGAACTTGATTGTCACTTGTCTAGTTTTTGTGTGATATATGCATCATCATGCATGTAAGGGTTAATCCCAATTTGCGAGGTACACTGACCTCTGTAAGTAGCAGCAATGCCAAGCAGCAGCCCGACGCTGATCATCTCGTTGCATCTCACTAGATACTCGTACATGTTCATAAACGGCATGTCTTTTAGGTGGCCGTTCAGCCCTAACGCCATCAGGAAACCGGCGTGCTCCGTTGACATCTCTTGGGTGCCCTGCAAAGAATACTATACAATGTATTCAATGTACTATCGGCCCAATTAATTCTGACCCACCATAGAACTGTGTCATATTGACATCTAAAGTCAAATGCTAAGTAAAATCATACATGACGTTACTTTGATACAGTTATATGGTGGGTGAGGATTCAATTCGGCCGATAGTACAATCGCGTTCAAAATAGCAATTTATGAATGAATTAGCTGGTGCCCGCGACTTCATCTGCGCAATATCTTTATAAATTGTACTGTGTTATTCTGATGTATAAGGTATTGTAAAGTTTCATTAAAATCCATTTAGTAGTTTTTACGTGAAAGAGTAAGCAAACATCCATCCACACTTACAAACTTTCGGGGTTATAATATAGTATTTAAACATAATTATTAAACGGGTCTAACGCGAATCTCTGTTTTGACATTTTGCTGGGACATCAGTCAGCCGCGACCATGACCAGTGAAACCTGTGTCGAAACGTCGGTAAATAAGGTAAACAAATTAATTCGCGTTAGACCCGTTTAATAATTATGTTTAAATATGTGTTTAAATCGCGAAAGTTTTAAATGTTATAATATAGTGTTCGGCGTTCAGGGGTTATAATGATAACACAAGAGTGGAGTGAATACTGAATACTGAATATATTGGTAGAAAGCGCTGGTCTTATATACTAAAGTTTTAACAGGCTTAATCGAGTGGAAGTTATGGCAATGGTCATAAAACCATTGTATAGTAAATTACAATAAGTCAAGGTTTATGGCATCGTTAATTTAATGTTCTGTAAAGTAGTAAAACACATATATGGGAGATCAGCTGCATCAAGTATCAGCTGATCAGCTGTGTATGGACTGTGACTACACTACAATAATATTAAGTAGGATTGATTCATAAATTGCCCATGAAATTTTTAACGCGAGTGTATCTAAGCATACAAACTTCTGCGCAGGTGTGATGCTATAGTAGTATTTGTGCACTGTACTTCATATACAGTGGCTCAGAAATTTGACAACAAAGGTTATTTCATCATTATATTATGCGAATTATACTTTGACTAATTCGAATTGATTTTAAAACACGAAAAAATAACGATTTTTGTTTGTCTATTTAGGGCTCGTAAAAAACCATGTGACACATTATGGGGTAGTTGGTCGGGAAATCATCAAGATCGATTAAAATCAGTCCGAAAAAGTACCAAAAAAGATCACCATTGGGGTTCAGAAATCGGCCAAATATGATTACATGATTTTTGAACGAGCCCTTAGCAATATATAGTTTTCAAAATTTTATTTTTAAAGACCTACTTGTGGCATTGGGCATCAACGCGAGGCTGGCGTAGTAGTTGGTAGCGTATAGCTACTAACACTGTAAAAATTTTATAGTCTGTTGCCGCTTAACGAAACTTCGTGTTCGAAATAAGACTTTATGAAAAAGTGCTGTAAATGCATCACTTTTATAGCGTTTTTTTTTATTGACTGGATATCCACTTTTTATTCTATACCTATGTTAGGGCCACTTGCACCACCCGCTTAACTGAAGGTTAGTCGGCTGTCAATTGTCAAATTCAATATAAAATGGTGGGTTAACCTTAGGTTAACCCTCCATTTTCGGTGGTGCAAGTGACCCTTAGTAAGTTAGTATTAGCGTAAGGGTGTATTTTATACAGTGGGTTAACTCCGCCGATTCCCTCCGCGGGGAAAGAGGCGGTCTATTTTAAGGGGTGTAAAGTGGAAATTAGTTTGCCAATCGGACTGTAATATCTTTCGAATAGTTTTTGACACCCCTGAGCCTCAGCACGACCACCGAGGCCCGAGCCGGGCCGCTGGCCGTGTACGAAGTTACCTCACTGTATGGAATACATCCCTACGCTGTGCTGCGGTATTAGTTACCCTCGGTTTGTTGTAGACGACCCAGCTGGAGTCGATGCTGGTGCCGGTCATGGGCACGAGCGCGAGGCCGGCGGCCACGCCGTTGTGGAAGCTGGGCCACAGCAGCGCGTGCGCGCCGGGCTCGGCGGCCGCGATGCCGGCGGCGCGCGGCGGCGGCGCGCGGCCCGCCACGCACAGCGCCGGCAGCGCCAGCGGCTCCGTGGGCGCGCACGGCAGGCTGCGCAGGGTCACCATGCCCCTGCAACGTCACCACTCAATGGGACCTACCGCTCACCAGGCGGCGCCACTCACGAGTCGCTCCTGTGTTACAATAGGCTAGACGACTAAAAAAATCTATTCAGTCCGTCTTTTAGATTATAAAAAAATATTGTACACGTATTTTTTCTTTTGTTCGTCAAATAAAAAATGACAAAAATACAGTGCGTTCAAGTTTCGTATAATGTCACTCCTAGATACGATTCTTCCCTAGGAGTGACGTCACAAGCCCCCACCTCGGAACTTTGATGCTCTTTATCTTCGTCAATTTTAGTTAAATTGAAAAAAGAAAAAATACGTGTGTAATAATTTTAGATAACCTAACTGACGGACTAATTAGAATAATAGTTTTTCAACGTAGTCGTCATCCCTATTGTAGCGTATCCCCGCCAACTTGTTACCTCACACATCTATGAACGCTATGTATACTTAGATATGTATATAGAATAAATAGAGCTGGCTGCGCCCAGCGCGTAAGCAGTCGCACAGTAAACCTCAATTAGAGAACACGCTCCTTTTTATTTACCGACCTTCTGATTTAACCCACATACAATTTACATTCGGTAAACTATGTTAGTTAGTTAGTTTTGCTGGGCTTTTTCCGCAAATCGACATCCATTGTGCCTTTTTTGCGTGATAGCGAGGTAGCTCTACTCTAACCACCCTAGTTCGTCTATGAAACCTATCATCGTTTTAAGGTGGCAAGTTGCCTCCTTTAGTGTGCTGGGAGTTCCTAAGTATTTGCTCTTGTATACTTCTATCTGTTTACATTCTAGGAGAACATGTTTTGTTGTTTCTTTCTGTGTTACTATGAGAGATATGTCAAATTGAAATGTTCCCGCAGGACCCACGTTCCACTAGCGCCCCTAGCGGCAAATCGACTCGCGGTAATCCTCATTCTATCACTACAAGGTGTCACCAAACTTATGCAATAATGCTGAGTCTTTCTACTCTTCATATTTTACTTGCCAACGCAAATTCCTTGAGCTGTGGCATACAAAGAAAGAAGTACTTTGGATTTCTGGTTCAATTCACGCGCAGGGCAGCAATATCCGTAAGACCTCTATACCTACCACAAACATCCTACAAGTACTTGTGCTGATACTGAAGAGATGCTTCTCCTGTTCTTCTATAAAGTGGACCTAAAAACAGGCAGCACCAAGGTCTACGTACTAATGGCGAAGAGATTAGCGAAGAGATGCTTCTCCTGTTCTTTGATAAAGTGGTCTGACACCTTCAAAATTCAAAATTCAATTCAAATTCAAAATTCAAAAATTTATTCTGCAAGTAGGCCTCAAGGGCACTTTTACAAGTCAGTAAGCATTACAATAAAGCATTTGCATGTACAAACATTTACAATATATAGTGAGAAGTAAAAGTATAATCTAAATACTGATAATACAACAGCCAAAACCTGGGTAAACAATATTAAAATAAATGTACTAAGTAATATGACAAGAGATGTATAGTCTCTATAGTTAATAATAAATTAAGTTTGGAGATGTAGAAGGTCCCCCAACGTCAAAATAAAATACGAATAAAATTTGGAGATGTAAAAGGTCCCCATAGTCAAAAAATTATACTAATAGGATTTGGAGGTGTAAAGGCCTCCAAACGTCAAAAATAAAATATCTTTATGATATAAATACCACAAGTCATCAGACTGTTAAGTTAACAGTCTTAGATCTAATGCTACCGAATACATAACTAGTATGTATCTAACGAGTCAAAATTATGAACCCAACAGAGATGTAAATTCTCTATAGTCAATAATATGTACATTCAATTTGGAGATGTAAAAGGTCCCCAAGGTCAGAAACATAATATGTAATAAGATAATACTATATGAATAAGAAATGGAGGTGTAAAGGTTCTCCAAGTGTCAGAATATGATGTAACAGCCAGTAACAGCACAGCATCGCCTTGAGCATCGTGCAAACCACTCCGGGACACTGCTAGCCTGATAAGACAGCTTTTGAGACTAAATACTTGGCCATGGCTCCTTGTCTCCTAAGTAATCGTCGATTTTATAGTACCCCTTTTTAAACAGAGCATTCTTAATATATAACTTGAATGAAGTGAACGGCATGTCCCATGCCTCCAAGGGTACTTTATTGTAAAATGCCACACAGTTGCCTGGGAACGATTTTTTTACTTTCTGTAGACGAAACTTCGGAACCACTAACATATTTTTATTTCGTGTATTAAAGCCATGGATATCAGACAGCTTTTTAAAGGACTTTATATTCTTATGCGTATACATTATAACATCTAGTATGTATTGTGAAGCTACAGTGAGAATATCAATTTCCTTGAATCGTTCTCTCAGAGAATCACGAGTGCCCATATTATAAATATTACGGACTGCTCTCTTTTGGAGGATGAAGATTGTTTCAATATCTGCTGCTTTGCCCCAGACCAGTAAGCCATATGACATAATACTGTGAAAATAACTGAAGTAGACTAGGCGAGCTGTCTCCACGTCAGTGAATTGTCTGATTCTTTTGACTGCATACGCGGCAGAGCTCAGCCTATTCGCAAGGGCAGATATGTGAGGGGCCCATTGAAGATTGCAGTCCAAAGTAATGCCCAGGAAAAGTGCATTATCGGCAAGATCCAGCTTCTCTCCATTTAATGTGATAATAGTTTCAGCCTCTCTTACATTCGGCAGCGTGAATTTTACACATTTTGTCTTCTTTGCGTTAAGAACTAAGTTATTTGCTGTAAACCAATCTAGCACCTCTTTCAAAGTTTCATTGACTTGGCTGTAATCACCCAGTTTCCTGTCAACTTTGAAGATTAATGAGGTATCATCAGCAAATAAAACTATATCACATTTATTCTTCACAAGATTCGGCAAGTCATTTATATAAACAAGGAAGAGAAAAGGACCTAAAATGGAACCTTGCGGTACGCCAAGTTTTACAGTCATACCACTAGACTCAGTTCCATTTACAACAACTTTCTGAGTTCTTTGGTTTAAGTAAGACTGTAGAAGGTTTAAAGCTTCAGTAGACAAACCGTACTGTTTTAGCTTGTACAGAAGCGTAGCATGCTCCACGCAGTCAAATGCTTTGGAGAGATCGCAGAAGACACCTATAGCATCTTGTGAATGTTCCCAGGCGTCGTAGATATGATTGATTAGTACAGTGGCGGCATCTGTCGTCGAACGACCTCTAGTAAAACCAAATTGCTGATTCACCAGTAATTCATTTGTGTTGAAATGTCGAAGCAATTGGTTCAAAATAATTTTCTCAAACACTTTACTAAGTACAGGAAGTATAGAAATGGGTCTGAAATTTCCAAGTTCGTCTTTGCTTCCTGATTTAAATAGAGGAATAACCTTACTGTACTTCATAAGACTGGGAAACACACACTCTCCAATACAAGCGTTAAACAAATCGGCTAAACAGGGTGCCACAATGTCGATAATAGATTGCATGACTTTCACAGATATCCCCTTCAGCTGCGTCAGGTCGATGGCAATCGAGGACTGGAGATCTGGGAGACGTACCTAGCGACAGGCAGCGCCATGGTCCTCGTGCTGATGGCGAAGAGATGCTTCTCCTGTTCTTCTATAAAGTGGTCTGACACCTCCGGCTGCGTCAGGTCGATGGTAATCGAGGACTGGAGATCTGGGAGACGTACCTAGCGACAGGCAGCGCCATGGTCCTCGTGCTGATAGCGAAGAAATGCTTCTCCTGTTCTTCTATCAAGTGGTCTGACACCTCCGGCTGCGTCAGGTCGATGGTAATCGAGGACTGGAGATCTGGGAGACGTACCTAGCGACAGGCAGCGCCATGGTCCTCGTGCTGATAGCGAAGAGATGCTTCTCCTGTTCTTCTATGAAGTCGTGGTCTGACACCTCCGGGCGCTGCGTCAGGTCGATGGTTACCGGAATCGAGGACTGAAGGAGGTTGAACACCTCCGTCATCCTGTAGAAACATTTCATAAAACAAATTAAGTTGATTGTGTGTAGAAGGTATTATCCACAGATCCAATATATTATTCACAAAACACAGTCAATATACAATAATTAAACAAATGTACACCAAAACTACTATTCACTAACTTATTGCTAACTTAAACTAAGACTCTCAATCCGGCCCACACCCTGTCCAAAAGTGCAAAATATGTTTGCGGCATTGCCGCGCTGAGTGGCAAGTGAAAGTGACAAATGATATTCATTGACCAAGGTAGGAGCCGGATCGGGGATCGCCACCTCTGTCGCGCAACCGCCGCCCCAAGTCTTTAAGACTTTTGGCTTCCTCACACCATACCCCAGCCCTTTCCACGGTGACCGGAACAAAATCGTATACCGGTTCCAAATTAGCATACGGGAATTTTCAAAAATCGGGCCCCATTTTTTTTGAAAATATAGGAAGTTCTGGGTTTTTTATAATCAGAATCACGAGTAGGTACTATTTATTAAAAAAGAAAAAGAGTGTCCCGTTTTTTTTGGTCAGTTTCGTAACGCATTTTTTCATACATTTTGTATGGGCCGTTACAAAACTGACAATTCTTTTTTGTATGGAAAATTGAGGGCTCATTTTCATTCAAATGGTGCACTTTTTTCTGAAAATGCCCATACTTAGTGTGCTTAAGAGAGGGCGCGCTAACTACCCTTCAAGTATAAGGGAGGTGAGATGAAGCAAAAGTGCCCACGCAAGTAGCGTCCCAGAGCAGACAGCGCCCATTGGCCCACGGAATCAGCGTCAGGCCACCCGGCCGCTTATCGTTCGAACGGCTCAAGCCCTGAGGCTCCAACACGCAAGGCACCATCGCCGATACCATAACGCGACGTATCAAATCATTGATCAAGTGTCTCGGGAACCGCCTTGCAGAGCAAGCGTAGCTCAAGCCGTGGTGCTCATTCGCTTCCACAGCCCACATATACAACGATGAGACTCACACACCTTGGAGCCTAGCCTCAGAGCGACCCCGACCTTCAAGGTGTCGTTGTCCAGCAGGGTTCCCAAATGAGGCGATGGAAGTGACTGCAACCAGACCCCGGACTCGGGTTACGTGCCCGCTTTAAGCCGTGCCGCATCCTCTGCCTCAGGCCCCTCTTTTTTAGCGTAACGGATATATCGTGAGTCTAGTATTAAGTAGGCAACAAAATCCAAACAAAATATCGTTACATGCTAATCCTCACATATATGTTAAACATGTTAAACCTCACACATGTTAAAAACGTTTCTGGTAAGATTTATATGTGTATATGTTTTTTAAGCCGTTTAAAATGGGTCAGGGCCAGTTTCTACCCATTAACATTTGTTTCTAGCGAAATAGCACATCTATCGCCCGCGCCATACATTTTGTAGACATAATGGTTTTACGTGAATAAGTTGTCTTCGGTTTCTCTTTTAACAGATAGAAGACAAATATGTCATGTTCACATACAAGAATACTATTTGCTACCGTTAATTTAAAAAAATCGTCTTTGTTTTTAACTATTTACCTACTTCCGGAAGAAAAGTTGGTAGGAATTTTGAATATATCTTCTATAAAAAATCCCATTCTAACGAAATTTGAAAAAAATCAGGCTATTATAATTTAATGTCTGTCAAAATCGTATCTTTCCTGGGTTAATACGGGAGTATGCGCGCTCACAAAGTGTCGTCCCATAGCCTCTGCAAGGCGGGGTTGTCCGGGTGCACTTCACCCGATGAGCGAGCCAACCACACATCCAGAGGGAGGCACAAATGGAAGGCAGAAAAGAGATGGGGAGGGTTTATCTTTAAATTAAATATAGGAATTATATGTACGAGTATGTACCTACTAACAGTAGTGAATAAGAAATAATGTACAGTACTAAAATATCTATGAGTCCTGCCCGAAATAAATGATTATTTAATTTAATTTAATTACTAAGACCTGAATCCGTGAGCTTCAAGAAAATTCGGATTTTAAACGATAACTACTTCGCGTATTAGCTGTAACATGAACGTAAAGCAGGGCAGCAGTATCTCCTTCACGCGTTGCCGTTGAAACCCAAAGATTCTTAAAGCTCACAGTCTGATCACGGTCCAATTCTAGTTAAAAAAAATATTTAAAAAAAGATTGATGATTATGTTAACGTCGACTACGAATTTCATATTTATTCCTTCGTAAACCTCGGAGGCAGGGGGATGGACTGGTATTTTTTTGTACATTTTCGTTTGTATAATTTTCACCGCATAAAAAAAAATTAAAAATTTTTAGACTGTTCAGGCCAAGCTCTGTGAAATGATACCCACATCCACATCCACACCCACGCACCACATGACCCAGTAACTAAACTTTTAATTTTTGGCCCCACTTTCATTACTTTCATCAGCCATTGCTCATCGAAAATAAATTAAAATGATAAATCCTCTCTAAATGTCTGGGTTAATATTGTTAGCTAGCTTTTCGTCTATAACAAACGTTCGTCGTCCTGCAGCGAAATTCTAAGAACGCGCCATCTGTACTGCATTAGTTTTTTGTACGGGGGGCATCCAGTAATAAACAGTAGGGAACGTCTAGAAGGTGTAAGACTAGAACCATTTTATTAAAAAAAATTGTTGGTGAGATGATTGTGCTTTTAAAATAATATTTTAGGCAAATTTCACATCTTTATTTAAAAAAAAACTACATTTCTTACAGCTTATTATTACGTTACTGACGCTTTTTGACCTTTACGATGTACCTACATACGACATCAGTGATCATTTCACACAGTTTTTTAAAATTATTTAAACAAACAACTCAAATAACTCAATCATATCAAGGTAGAGAATAACAAATTCACGCCATGAAATCTCGGAAGTTACTTTCATAAAATTCAAGGCTTATTCAAATCCTTAAAATGATGAGAATAAATTATTCACTAGCTCTCTAATAAACAACATTAAAACAAAGTTAATTGAAAAAACTAAACATTATACCGGGTGTGGACTACAATAGGGGCAATAATTTTAAACGTCGGTTCCACTCCTCAACCTGAACAACTTTTATTAAACAACTTTTTAAAATTGTGTTACATGTAGGTATTTACTTTTTCATACAAATTAAATAGTATTTTCAATGTACGTTAACATCAGTCTAATTGACGTCTCTTGTCATAGTAGTAATAATTCAAAACTTTGCAGTATATTGCGTCATCTATAAAACTTTAAAGTGTAATAAATGTCTTTATTTTTAAAAGTCGCTGAACAAATGTTGTTCAGTATGAGGAGTACAACCTACAATTCAATTTATTGCTCCTATTGTACACCCGGTATTATTCCTTTTTTTTTTTTTTTTCATTAGATGATATTCCACAAGTGGTATAACATGGCAATACAATCTAGCCTTTTTAGGCTAATAAGTATTTTGATTTTAACCTAAACTACGAATACAGAATAAACTAAGAATGTGTCCATTAACACTTTTCTTATTGTCTCTATTAAGGCGAAGACACTTCGTTCATGTGATCTTTATATGTAGTACTCACTGCACTAAATTCACTATTCACTACACTAAAAGTATTAAATCAACTCAAAAGGTTTTATTCTTTTCAGTCTTCTCTTCTCCGGTATTATTCCTAACTATATATTATTCTTACGAAGTTCATAATAATATGGGATATAATTTTACATTTACATTTTTACAACTCATAAAGATTAACATTCAGTGCCAAGCAAAGAACAGCCACTACTCCAGAGACCGGTTCAATATGCATAAGCCCTCTGTATAGGTATTAAGTTGAACATGACTACACTTGACACGCCCCCCGCTAAGCGGGGTTCTAGGCACTGAATGTGTTAACACGTTCACTGTCCCAATTTGACATGTGAACCTCACGGTTTTGCAATAGAAGCGATTCATGCCCCATACGTGGGGATACGGACAGTGAACGTGTTAACTTATTCATGATATTGACACTCATGCCCATAATGTCCAAATTTTCCACACTCGTAACAAAATGGCTTAAGTTTCATATTTTGAGCTGTATTATTAGGTACATGTGAGAGTACAGGTTTACAGAATGTTGTTATTTCATCGTCATTTTCATTTATGTCATCCTGTTCTTTTAAAGCCCTGTAACGTGTATCTAAGAAGTTCATAAATTGCGTTAGTGTCGGTAGCTCATCGGCAGCCAGCATTTCTACTTTTCTTACCCATTGCCTTTGAGACTCTACATCTATTTTTTCTTTAATGATGTATATCAAAATAGTATCCCAATTACTTATATCAATTCTTTCTTCTAGATGACGTAAACAATACTGTGTTTCATCAATCAGTTCTTTAACAGATATTGAAGTTGGTCTAACTATTCTCTCCTGATCAAATATTAATCTTTGTAAAAGTGAATGAACTTCTTGTCTAGAATTGTTTAATTTAAGTGTCTTTTTTACAGCATTGTCATTTTCCTTTTCTATTTCAGCCGGTTTGAGATAGTTCAAGACATGACTAGCCTGTTCTATAATATTTTGTATATTCTCTAAAGTCGGGTTGTCATGAATGAGTGCACCGCATACATCTTTGAATGAATTCCATTCATCTTTTTTTTCAAGAAGTTGTGCCGAGTTGACATTTAGTTGTTTTACTTCTTCAGAGCTGGCATCTGTTTCATGGTTAACTTTGACTGTAGGACAGTCTAATTTCTCCAAAATATCCGCTAACATCCCTTTGATTGTGATATATTCCTCTTCACATTGTGAAAATATGTCTTGTTTAAAATAAATATGCTCCCCTTTTTCCGATCCTGTACCCAACTTTAATATTTCAAAATGTGTAGTGCAAAACCGTTGCCAGTATTCGTCCAATGTGCTTATTCTTGCTTGTATGTAGCCCCTTGTTTTAAGCGGTTCCGATAGTGTTTTGACATTCACACCAACTTTCTTTATAATTATCAATGTTTCTTCATTGCTTGAAGCCAAAATCTTCCAATCAATTTTGTCGTTAGGACTATCTATCTTTTCAAGTTCATCTGCCATAATACCTTTTGTTTTATTGTACATATCATCAGCTAAGTAAAACATCTCATGTTTAAAATAAGGATAGTCTTCTTTTTTTATCCCGGCAGCGGAAGCCATTTTTACGAGTTCAAAATGCTTAGTTCTAAATTTGTGATAATATTCGTCTAAACCGTTAATTCTGGTTTGTATGTGGCCTCTTGTCATATGTGGTTGGGTTAGTTCTTTAAAGTGTACTATAGCTTTGTGTATAATTACGAACAGTTCTTCTTGTTCCGCCAACGCTACTTCCATTTTGTAAATTGAACAGTGCACAATGTAATCGCTTTTGGTTCGTTGATAAATAACACTGAAGTGGTTCGTAAAAAAGTATGAATACAATGTAGAACACTGTAGATAACGATGGTATCGTCTATTTTCACTGTTTCGTGTTCGTGTCACGTTGTTTGTTTCACGGGGAGCGTTAAAATTTTGCGCAAACTATCTTCATATTAAGTTTTATAGCTGTTTAACCAAGTTTACATTGAGACAGCGACAGCGGCATCGCTTGGCTTTTCGTCGAAATAAAATAATTTATCTTGGGAGGGTGCCACTAATCCGCATCCCGCGAAAAGGCAGCCCAATAATCGGCGACCCAATAATTGGCGACCACGATGTACATGGATTATTGGGTCGCCGATTATTGGGCTGCCTTTTCTTGGGTCGAGCAATCTCGAAGCGGGCCAATAATCGGCAGCCCAATAATCCATGTACATCGTGGTCGCCAATTATTGGGTCGCCTATTATTGGGCTGCCTTTTATCGGGTCGGACAAGCTCGGTAGCGGGCCAATAATCCGAAGCCACAGTTTTAGCAGTACAATAATCAGCAACCCAATAATCCGCAACCAAAAAAATGGACACGAATTATTGGGCTGCTTTTTATACAGACTCCTTAGATCGAATGTTAAGGCAGGTCGGTTTAGGTACGACGACGAGCGAAGCGAGGAGGAGTGTTAGGTAGAACTGCGACCTAACAGCCAGAACCGACTTTTTTCGCATCCCGCGAAAAGGCAGCCCAATAATCGGCGCCCCAATAATTGGCGACCACGATGTACATGGATTATTGGGTCGCCGATTATTGGGTTGCCTTTTCTTGGGTCGAGCAATCTCGAAGCGGGCCAATAATCGGCAGCCCAATAATCCATGTACATCGTGGTCGCCAATTATTGGGTCGCCGATTATTGGGCTGCCTTTTATCGGGTCGGACAAGCTCGGTAGCGGGCCAATAATCCGAAGCCACAGTTTTAGCAGTACAATAATCAGCAACCCAATAATCCGCAACCAAAAAAATGGACACGAATTATTGGGCTGCCGATTATTTGGCTGCCTTTTATACGGACTCTCTTGGGAAATGTCAAGAGTTTGACACTTGCAGTTTGACAGGTACTGTGTTGCCTTGTGCAATGCTTTAAAAACTGCGTAATAAACGATGTTATTTCATTTACATACGATGACATCATTAAATTACGACATAATTTTTAGGGTTCCGTAACTAAAATGACAAAAAAGGAACCCTAATAGTTTTGCCCAGTCCGTCTGTCGTCCGTCCGTCCGTATATAACACAGCGCCTTTACTCAGTAACTATAAAGCGTATGGTAATGATGTTAGAGCTAGAGGTGTATTTTGTGTATATTGCGAAAAAAAAAATGTATAGTGCCTACTAGTAGTTATACGTCAAAAATATTTTTCTTTGCATATATCTAGTGAAAAAAATAACTCTCAAAACTTCGACATTGGCAAATCCACCTTGCTTCAATGAGGCGCTTTGAAAGTCTGAAAAAGTGTCCCCCCTACCACATTAAATCTAAGACGAACTTATCACGAAAATTATTTTGAATAAATTTGGTCTAGCCGTTTTTGAGTTTTTAACAAATGACTAATAGTTCTTAAAAATAATTTATAACAAAAGGACGTAAGTGTTGTCTCACTAAACACTGGGAAGCCTTTATTCCAGTCCATGTTAAATCGTACCTAATGAGCGTGAGCTATGGTACGAATTAACCGACCGGGTATTTTTTTGAAATAAATAATATAAAATATATAACAACAAAACTTTTACAATTTGTAAACACCATTCAGTAAACCTGATAAATATTGTAGTGAAATACTGATCTAGATCACAAGTTATACAATTACGAAATACATCAAAAGTTACATCTGGACCAACAAAAATATATATTTTTCTCTCTCAAGTTCATTCTTGATTTTTTTTTTCGGTTGGGTACTGATGATTATGCCATAGAAGCTTTGTTGGGTGCCCCATAAAAGAAGTAAAATAGGTTGTTAAGTAGGAAATCTAGAGGTGGCACCGCAGACCACCTAGACGCCGCAAACATGTTCGATAGTATGGGAACCGAGCGTCTCAGTTTTAAGCTACTGTTACACATGCTCATTACTAGCATGCTTTGGGCTTATTAGCATGCGAATAAGCATGTTTAATAGCAAGAGGGGATATGAGCGAGGCCCCTCCCACTTCCCCGCTTGCTAATAAGCATTCTATTAATGAGCATGTGTAACAGTACCTTAATTATGCCCACTTTGACGTCACGCGAGCGATTTAGTGATGTGCAACGCTACCGCTATTTTGATCCGATTCAAAGGCGTAAGTAATAATGAATCGACGTTTTTATGATTGATTTTCTATCGATTCTTTCATCGAATATAAATCGAGTTTACCTATGGACAAGAAAAGAAAAGCGATTTCAGTACAGTCGGTGCTCTAGATTTGAGAAATATAGGTAGTTCGGATAACTGCAGTGACAACCGAATGAGCTTCTGCTGTTTTGCTTTCTTATTAACTCACAAAACTGTATAACTTAAGTACCGTAAAAGAAATGAAGCAGGGCGTTGGAAGAGATTCAATCTCGTGATTTTGGTAGACATGTCCATCTCTCTATTAAATGAGCTAGCGTGACTTACCCGTTGTTTGAAGTCTTCCGCAATATCCTTCGTATGTTCCTTAGAGGGACGCCTCGACATAGAAATTCTGCAATTTGACTTTTGCCTGCCAGAAAAAGTGATCGTAGGTGGTCTGAATGACCTTGAAACGAAATACTAATTCTTTACTCTTTCTCACTTTATAATTTATACAGAAACGTAACACGCAATTATCAGTTGTTGTCACAATCGATTGTAAATTGAATTGAACAGTGATGTTTCATGAAACATCGCAGTGTACAACACTAGTCCCTTGACATCGACAGAATATGAGAAAATCTCTCCTACCATGCAACTAAACGATTTACGAAAGTATCTGATTACAAATAAAATGCCTTCAGTGATGAATCAAAAGCCGCAATGGATGGTGTAAATAGTAAAAACACTATACTCGTATTTTGAAGTATCGTGGTAGAAACGACACAACATCATTACAAATTGGAAGTAAATGATTTAAAATTAAATAAGGCGAAATGAATACCAAAATTACTTACTTATGAAAAGAAATAATACCTTTCACAAGATTAACCACATTCGACATGTTCGCACAGTTAATAATGCAACAATGGGACATTTTCTTGCTAAGCAATATACGTGTGACACTTAGGAATCTTAGGATGACATGAGCAGAGCACCACTGATCGAGAAGTTGACTAACAATCAACTTAAAAACACGCGCTAGCCTTTTTCAGGCGGTTCTAGTTAATCCTAAATCTGTGGGTGGCACGATTTTACCGGGGGTACGATATAGCCGACTCTCCCCTATATATGTGCTAATTGCAACACCCATAACTGTCCATCGGTAGACTTTATATTATAAACACAACTTTACACACGACTTTATAAACACGACTTTATATAATCAAAGTAAGGGGTGCAATAAAGAGTTATTGTATTGTATTGTATTGTATTGTTGTCACTTTAGTACATTACGATACAATATCGGGTGCTCAATAAAACAAACATACATGGTAATTATCCCGTTTCAAATATTAGTTATAATTACGATACAACGGCGACAAAGAGGAATATATACGAATTACCTATTCGCACGTGTATCGTACGACGTTTTACAGTACATATGGCCCTTTGAATATTCGATGCAGGCACGTAAAATGCTCATTATCGCCGTAGGGCGGTAAAGCAGCACCATGTGTACTGTAATATCTCGAATAAGAAAGCCATGATATTGCTTAAAGGTACTCCTTTAAAATACTGAAAAACACGTATATTAGTAGACAAGTACTCTACTGAGTAAATATATTATAAGTAATTGATCGATAACAGTTATATTTAATGATTATTCAGAGTGTAGGCAAAATTATAGAAAATCGCAAGGTCGATATGTATTTTCTGTAAGTAATTATATTTGTACTGACATTAAATTGTAACGGTTTAAACTCGCGTATTTTTATCACAATAGGCGTGACATGATTTAACTGCATCGGGCAGTCATCGTCGGACAGACAGAGTGGTGTTGTCACCTTCGCGGCTCGGGCATCACTCGTCATTTAATGAAAGTATGACTCACGAAAGTTTAAATTATATATTTGTACTGAATAGTATAGTGGCAAGCTGGCAACCCTAGGGTTTCGACGAATTTCTTCCACTGATAACGGAGTCTCAAATAACGAACACAATTAAGTATTTTGATCCTACTATGCCAGTGAGAGCCTGGCGGTCGACAAGCCCAATTGAATTCCCAACTTCACTGAACGAGCGGCATTTTTCTTATTCTGTAGAATTTTGTAAAGGATACCGACTAGAGTGCGACCACGCCACTTTGCACTGCACACTTGGCACAATTTACACAAATTGCAGGAAAGTGCCATGGTTCACGTAAATCTTGACATAAAGCGTAGTCCAGCTATAAGAACAGTGAATTCACCCGAAATTGGAGTTTAATGTGTTATACGTTGTTGCGTGAGTGAGTGACATTAACATCGGAACTTAGCCTTAAACTAGTGACTGTTTATGAACTATAAAACTTAAGTGAGAACTGTCCAGCATCGAAAGATATGAAACCCGAAAAATAGTAATAAATAGGTACATACATTCAATGCAGAGATATTCTGGCAATATAACCAAGTTTCTATTGGGACAACGCTGCGTTTGTAAGAGTAAAAGGAGAATTTAATTAGAACAATTCTGCAATCATAATAAGTACTAACATATAAATTACCAAGAAAATGGAAGCTCATTTGTCAAAACAAGAAGAAATACTAGAAATTATAAAAAAAACGGGAAACTTTAAAAAAAATCAAAGTTACTCATTAAATAAATGGTACTTGGAAACTAGAATGAGCTATTTGGACGAATACTGGCAAAAATTCCGAGAAACACATTTTGAAATAGTTAAATTGGCTACGGAGACGGAGAAAGAAGAGCATTATTATTTTACGGAAAATATATTTATAAAATGTCAAGAGGAATACATCAAAGTGAAAGCTGATATGGTGGAAATGTTGGAGGATATTAGGAGACCAGGCCAGGTAGACTGGCAGCCACTAGTTCATTGCTCAGAAGGAACATTACAACTAATAAAAAACGTAGAAACGAATATAAAGAGTCAATCTAAAGCTCGTGTAACAAGGGGGTTTATACTAACTTTATTAAAAACTTTGGACGAGTACTGGCAGAAATTCGAAACAACACATTTCGAAATCATGAAATGGGCTACAGAAACAGAAAGATCAAACCATTGTTACTTTACGAAAAGGTATTTTTTACAGGGCGAAAAAGAATATATCACTATCAAGGCTAAACTAATTGACATTTTGGAAAAATTAGGCGGTCATATGTCGCTCAAAGTCGATCAGCAAACAGACACTAGTTTATTTGACGCAAAAATGAAAATACCATTATTTTCTGGAAATATCGATGAATGGAACAAATTCAAAGAACTATGTGTTAAACCTATTCACGGTAATCCAACTCTTCGAAACATAGAGAATGTTCTTGAACGCACTGCCAATACGCTAAAGTATTTGCGTAATTTAAAGCCAACTAAGAAGGATGATAGCTCTAGAGAAGACAACAGTTCAAAAGACGACGTCAAAAGCCCCGAGACCTTAGAAGAAAACCCTTACATCCGAAAGAAATTCAATACAAAATATATGGTAATAGATATACTTTTAGATACATTCGTAAATCTAAGAAAGTTAGACTCGGAAGAACTGATGTCTATCAACGAAATGCTACGTACTATAAAAGAATGTTTAGATAGCCTGGGAGGCATTGTCGACATAACTAATTGGGACACGATATTGATACATATTATTAGCAAGAAATTGGACGACGAATCCCAACAACTGTGGGAGGAAGACGTCAATGCAACAAATGAGTTGCCAACACTACAGAGATTTACAAATTTCTTAGAAATACGGAGCAGCGTAGCAGGATTGGATTTACATAAATGTAACACGAAGACAGACGACAGTATTTGTGCCACTCGTGGAGGATATAAAAAATAAGCAATTTATCTACTCTATCGCATGACAGCTGAATCGCCATATTAAATGTTGATTTGTTCCTTAATCCCGCCCTTGATTTAGAATTTTGTATTACTTATAATTAATTACTTTTAGTTAAGATTGAAGAAGATTATTAATGTTAATAGGTTTAATACATTGTAACGTTCAAAAGTTACTTTTCAATATTAGTTCACTTGCTGTACATTTTTAGTTTTATTTGTTTTTCATTGTTGCCTCTTATTTTAGCTCATTTCCTCAAAGATTAGCTGGATATTTAATGTCAATATGACTCACGAAAGTTTAAATTATATCATACTAGCTTTTGCCCGCGGCTTCGCTCGCGTTAGAAAGGGACAAAAAGTAGCCTATGTCACTCTCCATCCCTTCAACTATCTCCACTTAAAAAATCACGTCGATTCGTAGCACCGTTTTGCCGTGACAGACGGACAAATAAACAGACACACACACTTTCCCATTTATAATATTATTATAGTATAGTATACATATAGTACATTATAGTATATAGTATGGATTTCTTTAGTTGATGTACTATCGCGTTCAGAATTGCATGGGCAATTTATGAATGAATTCTTTCATAAACTGCCCATGCAATTCTGAACGCGTGTGTACAGCAGAGCTTAATACTACTACTTTTAAAGGAAGTTATCCTTTAAAAATATGGCACTGCAAAAATGTCATATTGTCTGTCATAACCACCATTATTCATAATCATAATGAGTTCACAGAAGTAACATGACTCGCTTAGATAAGATAGTGTACTAATTTTGTTTCTGAAAACAAGCACGATTGTCTTTCTCTCAATGAATGAATTCCTTCCGTTCTAAATAAAACGTTTTCAGGGTTCCGCACCCAAAGGGTAAAAAACGGGACCCTATTACTAAAACTTGGTTGTCCGTCTGTCACCAGGCTGTATCTCATGAACCGTGTTAGTTAGACAGTTAATTTTTTTACAGATGATGTATTTATTAAGGTCCGACCGAGACTTCTTTTTATGTCTCGGCCGAGACCGACATTTTATAATAAATACGAAAAACAGGCATTTTCCACAAAAAAACATGTAATAGTCAAGAATTAAACTGTTGTTTAATATAGCCATCCATCACTAAAACAATACATTTACAGTCAAAGTTTGAGAAAAAAAGTTATAATTTGCATTGCGTACGATAACACGGCACACCATAATTGCTGAAAATAGGATAGGTATTTTTTCGTGCTTCTATATAAATATATGTTTAATAGAAATGGAAACTATAGGTCTAGATTAAGAGAAGAAAATGTAGCAATGTTTTTTGTATGACCGTTTGTTTCATAACTAAATAATAAAAAAACTCGGCCCTTCTTGGCCGAGAGCCGACACCGAGATCTCGGCTCGAATTTTGGCCGAGACTGCCGAGACCGAGATCTCGGTCGGACCTTAGTATTTATGCTGCCGCTATAACAACAAATACTAAAAAACAGAAAATAATAAATATTTAAGTGGGTTCCCAACAAGAAACGTGATTTTATTGCCGTGTTTATAGATGGTACGGGACCCTTCGTACGCGAGTCCGAATCGCACTTGGCCGGTTTTTTATGCATCAGAGAAAAGCAAAAATAAAATTAGCTACTAAATTAGCTAATAAAAGTAGTCAAAGGGGACCCCAAGCCAGATATAGGCCGGGAGAATGTTAGACAGAAGAATAGTTGGGATTTGGTACAGTATTTAAGTAAGGTAAATACCTGTGATCTCTAGGATAGAGCAGACTCAGCAGCTTAGTGTTGAGATGTTCCATGCCTGTGTTGGTGTCACTGTCCTCGTTCTTCGTCTGAGGCTCTTCAGAGGGCGCGCTGTTAAGAGAGTACGCCGTCTCTTTCTCTAGGACCTCGAGAGCGAGGGCTGTGAAAGAAATCTAAGCATAAAACTGCAGGTTTTTAAATCTTCTACGGGGATTTTTTGTGTAAAAACCTATTGAATGCCAGACGACGAACAAATACACCAGGCGACAGCGATTATTTAAAAACGCAACTGAATTTTACGGAGTGGTGGCTAATAAAAATGGAACCAGTGGACGATGGCGGGTGCCGAGTTTTATATACCGGCTGTTGCCTGGGCCTATACCACGAAAATCGAACGATTGCGGATTGGTATCTTCATCTCTGTCACACTTGCTTATTGGAGTGACAAAGAGGTTTTCCCGTCAATGCCAATTTTCGAAGTTCGTGGTAGGCATGCTGTAAGAGGAGTAATAAATTTAATCGTAGAATCCTTGCCAAACTTAACAACGTTTGTTCAGCGACTTTTAAAAAGAACACTTTAATGTTTGTTAGAAAACGTAATGTACTGCGAATTTTGTAATTTTTGTGCTATGACAAGAGACGTCAATTAGGCTGATGTTAATGTACATTGAAAATACTAATTATTTTGTATGTAAAAGTGGAAACCTACAGAGTACATTAATTTTAAAGTTGTTGAACAAAACCTGCAATTTAATTTATTGCTGCTGTTACAGGCAACACCCGGTATATATAACCAACTAACATCAAATTTTGTAAAACTCAAACCCGCCATTTTGGATTGGCCGCCATTTTGTTAGCGACCATTACGCGATGACAATCGTGGTCTTTGCCGTTCTCATAAGCTTACCCAACTGCTGTTTGAAGGAAAAATGGTGCCCAAGTCAAAGTTAAGGTAAGTAGCTAGTTGGCAAAGCGGACCCCAGGCCTGAGTCGTGCCATAAGCCGGGAAAACGCTAGAAAGAAGGAGTAAAGAAAAATGGTGCCCCCAAATGATATCATTTTCGTATATATGGCTTGCTGGCCCACGAACTAAATCTACATATACTCGTGTTAATGTTCGTATTAAAAGTTCCTTGCTTAATAAGTTCCTCGCTAAGCAGATATCTCTTTTACACGTCCTATGAATCCATGACGGCAAGATGATATGGCTCCAAACTCCCGGGAGTGGACAGGGATCAGGACCGTTAAGGAACTGCTTGGACCGGCATCACTGGCATGGCTTGCGACAAGGAGGAGATCTTCAATAATGGAGAGGCACATGAAGAAGATGAGCACATAGCACAGCCGATATACTCACACTCCATATACTCGTGGTTGTGCTTGTGGTCGGCGGCCAGGTCCTCCCGCATGGCGGCGGCCAGGCGGGCGGCGGCGCGGGCTTGCAGCAGCTCAGCAGCGAGGGCGGCACATAGCACAGCCGGTATACTCACACTCCATATACTCGTGGTTGTGCTTGTGGTCGGCGGCCAGGTCCTCCCGCATGGCGGCGGCCAGGCGCGCGGCGGCCAGGCGGGCGGCGGCGCGGGCTTGCAGCAGCTCAGCAGCGAGGGCGGCACATAGCACAGCCGGTATACTCACACTCCATATACTCGTGGTTGTGCTTGTGGTCGGCGGCCAGGTCCTCCCGCATGGCGAGCGCGCAGGCGCGCGGCGGCCAGGCGGGCGGCGGCGCGGGCTTGCAGCAGCTCAGCAGCGAGGGCGGCACATAGCACAGCCGGTATACTCACACTCCATATACTCGTGGTTGTGCTTGTGGTCGGCGGCCAGGTCCTCCCGCATGGCGAGCGCGCAGGCGCGCGGCGGCCAGGCGGGCGGCGGCGCGGGCTTGCAGCAGCTCAGCAGCGAGGGCGGCACATAGCACAGCCGGTATACTCACACTCCATATACTCGTGGTTGTGCTTGTGGTCGGCGGCCAGGTCCTCCCGCATGGCGAGCGCGCAGGCGCGCGGCGGCCAGGCGGGCGGCGGCGCGGGCTTGCAGCAGCTCAGCAGCGAGGGCGGCACATAGCACAGCCGGTATACTCACACTCCATATACTCGTGGTTGTGCTTGTGGTCGGCGGCCAGGTCCTCCCGCATGGCGAGCGCGCAGGCGCGCGGCGGCCAGGCGGGCGGCGGCGCGGGCTTGCAGCAGCTCAGCAGCGAGGGCGGCACATAGCACAGCCGGTATACTCACACTCCATATACTCGTGGTTGTGCTTGTGGTCGGCGGCCAGGTCCTCCCGCATGGCGAGCGCGCAGGCGCGCGGCGGCCAGGCGGGCGGCGGCGCGGGCTTGCAGCGCGCGCAGCAGCTCAGCAGCGCCAGCGCCAGCGAGGGCGGCAACAAGTCCAAGTCGCGCGGGGTTATACCTGCAACAAAACGCGTAACGCGTAAGTATTTTTTAGTAATTTTTTACTTCCAAAGGAAATAGCAGCTAGATCAACACGAATGACATACATAGTTTCGTTAATACCTGATATGTATATAGTGTCTTGACTAGCACTCGGACCGTAGAAGATGTCCAAGGTCTGATGATGGAGTAGAAAGGTGACCACCGGAACTCAGGAAGTATAGTTGATGTAATACCCCCGTGTTTGGGCTCGCTAGTTTTGTTTTCGCGAGCACTTAGGCCGTACGTGGTGTCCAAGGTCTGATGATGGAGCAGAAAGGTGGCTACCGCAACTCAAGAACAAGTTGATGTAAAACTATCGTGTTTGGAATCGTTAGTTTTGTTTTGGCGAGCACTTGGACCGTGAGTGGTGTCCAAAGTCTGATAATGGAGCAGAAATATGGCCAACGGAACTCAGGAAGTAGTTCAAGTAATACCCCCGTGTTTGGGCTCGTTAGTTTTTTTTGGCGAGTACTTGGGCCGTAGGTGATGTCCAAGGTCTGATGATGGAGCAGAAAGGTGGCCACCGCAACTTAAGATTAAGTTGATGTAATACCATCGGGTTTGGACTCGTTAATTTTATTTTGGCGAGCACTTGGACCGTGAGTGGTGTCCAAAATCTGATAATGGAGCAGAAATATGGCCAGCGGAACTCAGGAAGTAGTTAATGTAATACCCCCGTGTTTGGGCTCGTTAGTTTTTTTTTGGCGAGTACTTGGGCCGTAGGTGATGTCCAAGGTCTGATGATGGAGTAGAAAGGTGACCACCGGAACTCAGGAAGTAGTTGATGTAATACCCCCGTGTTTGGCCTCGTTAGTTTTGTTTTCGCGAGCACTTAAGCCGTACGTGGTGTCCAAGGTCTGATGATAGAGCAGAAAGGTGGCCACCGGAATTCAAGAATAAGTTGATGTAAAACTATCGTGTTTGGACTCGTTAGTTTTTTTTCCGCAAACACTTGGACCGTGAATGGTGTCCAAGGTCTGATGATGGAGCAGAAATATGGCCACCGGAACTCAAGAAGTAGTTGATGTAATACCCCTGTGTTTGGGCTCGTTAGTTTTGTCTTCGTGAGCTCGTGGGCCGTAGGTGGTGTCCAAGGTCTGATGATGGAGCAGAAAGGTGGCCACCGGAACTCAAGATTAAGTTGATGTAATACCATCGGGTTTGAACTCGTTAATTTTGTTTTGGCGAGCACTTGGACCGTAAGTGGTGTGGTGTCCAAGGTCTGATGATGGATCAGAAATATGGCCACCGGAACTCAGGAAGTAGTTGATGTAATACCACGGAATAAGTAATAGTACAAGAGCAGAAGCTTCACTTCCTAACAAAAACGGCGTTTAGGCATAAAAAACATGCCTACTCTGTGCATCTCTTTCTATCGTATAACTTGTATTCATTCACTAAGGCGGCCGTCAAAATAAGTAGCTCAAGTAACTGCCGTGATTTTCCTATGAGGATACGTTGTAAATTACTTAGAATATTACTTAGTTGTATATTACTTAGAATTTAGAAAAGGATAGGAATATAGGATAGACAACAGATACAAAAGACACAATAAGTCATTTATTAATTAAAAATAACAAAATTATATTACTACAAGTTTCTATTCTGCTAAAGTTTCTCTATTATCAAATTTAATAATCGCTTGTGAAATTATTAATTATAGTGGTTGTACTTTAATATATTGTCTTATGTTTTTTTTAATTGGCGATTATTACATTTGAGTGTAGAGAAAACACACTCTCGATTACTTATTCTGTGACTCTCGGTAAATTATCGACTCGTCGCGTTCTAGTCGGCGGCGGCGGCGGTAACGTACACGTACAGTGTACACGCGTTCACGCGGCGGCGGGCAACCCGCGACTGACGAACGGCCGCCGGCCGCTGGAGCAGTAGGTATTTAAAGCGACGCGCCCCACCCAGTGAAAGCCCCCTGGTAATACCCCCGTGTTTGAGCGCTTTAGTTTTGTTTTGGCGACCACTTGGACCATAGGTGGTGTCCAAGGTCTGACGATGGAGCAGAAATATGGCCACGGGCACTGTACAGGTATACTCTACGGTCACACTCTAAGGTCTGATACCTTGGACACCACCTACGGCCCAAGTGCTCGCCAAAACAAAACTAACGAGTCAAAGCACGGGGGTATTATGTCAACTAACCTTTCTGCTCCATCATCAGATCTTCGATACCATCTGCATCCTAGTTTGCTCATAAAAATGAATCTAGCAAACCCAAAACGCACATGTATTTCTTTTAGCTTACCCACTTCTTTAATTTAATAAAATCACAAAAAACTCAACCGAATATTAGATGAATTTATTCATCGTTGGCATCGCGGGATTACCGAACTGTCGAATTTTAAGTTACCGACTTTTAACATAAGACTGATGACGGGCCGACGGCGTAGTAGTGTGCGCGCGCACGCACACAGATAGCGAGCCACGCTCGGCGCGCTAAATGCCGTCCGCAAAAAAAAAGTTGGTGCGCTCTTAAGTGAAATAAAACCTAATATTTTCCTCACAATTAAAGTGTAAAACAGAGTGTATATCTCGGGCATGAATACCCAATATACCCATTTTATCCTGGACTGCTATATCGGTCCTCGTTGATAAATAGCCTCGACTAAAGTGGGTTACTTTATGCCCCTGTCATACAATCTAATATTGATACCGTGTGAGTGTGACACATACTGCTTTTCACACTAACTATTAGGAAAATAAACAAAAGCAGCATCGTACCGTCACCACATAATAAAAAAAAAATATATATTTATTTCAGAATACTAGTTCCATATTTCATTAGTATCACTTACAGGCTACGTTAGTATGCTAATTCCTACGCTTATAATGCCCAAAAAAGTAAAACTGTGAGTTCCTTAAACAGAGAAGTACTACTTTGACCTCTCATTCCTGAAATAGAAAAGTGCCACTTTGATCCCGCCTATCAGGGAGGTTGGAATACTTTTGCGCACTAACGGTTCATAACGCTAGGGGGGTAAGTAATCTAGGTTTAAAAAAGTTAAACCCGATAATAAATAGTAAATTGCCAGCCTGGAACTAATTCCCCAACTTTTGGTCTATGATTTATGCATTAACTTTTTAAACGAATTTTATTTGATTAACGAAAAGTTGCACAATTAATAGAACTACAACGATGATATCATGGAATTTAGTCTGACAAATCAACGATAGCTGTAACAGTGGCACAAAAAAAACTATATCCATCCCTTTTTTCGGGATGATAATACTACCGTAAGAAAAAGACAGTATGATGCTCTCTAACCTACTGTTACTGCGATCGATTGCTTTTCAGACTATATAGGGGAATGAAAAATATTATTAGAAAACACAAGCCCCCAAAGAGGGCGCGACTCGAAACTATGCGCCCTCATAAGCCAGGAACCGCTAGGACGAAACGGGGTAAAACAAGGGTAAGTACCCTCCCTTTTCGTAATAAATCTACTATACCTCTCGTTTATACTATAACGTTATAAAATCATATAATTTAAACTTTGGTGAGTCATACTGACATTAAAATTGCAACGGTTAACACTCACGTATTTTTATCACAATAGGCGTCTGCATCGGGCCGACATCGTCGGACAGACAGAGTGGTGTTGTCACCTTCGCGGCTTGGGCATCACTGCCCGAGGCCGGCGTAGGTAACGGGTCGCGCGCGTCGAAGCAGGTTGATTCGAGCAACCCAGCGCCGTCGTTGCGGGAGTCTGATTTGTCGGATCGTCTGCCGGATCAACGACAAGCACACCGAACTAACCGTGTTCAATAAATCGTCACCACACAAATTCACGTTCCCTCTAGGAAGCACTGGTTTCCAAGCCGGTGGCAGAGTCCACCCTCCATCGCGGTTGAAGTTGGGCTACGTCCAATCAATTTTTGCAATTGCAGTTGCAATTGTAAGGTTATAAAATGTTTCCACTACACCTTTCTCGACCATGGCGAGCACGGCCTGGTAGTGTGTGTTTCCGCGTCTGCAGCGCGGCGTGCTGGCGGCCATGCTGTCTCGACGCGATATCGTTTGGACGCCGCAGTTTCTTCCGTTACCCACTATGGATAATATCTGAAATTTATAAAAAAATATAGTATAAAATTAGCAGAGGCGACCAAAAGAGAAATAAAATAAGAACTCTTTGGAATTGGAAGTTTTCGGTAATAGTAGGTGAAAATGAAGGCTTTAGAACCCTAATTTATTTAGGTATCTCAGACACAGGGAGTCTGACTCCGGCATTAGCAAATAAGTAAATAAATTATTATGGGACAATCTTACACAAATCGACATAGTCCCACGGTAAGCTCAATAAGGCTTGTGTTGTGGGTTCTAGACGACAATATATATATAATAGATAGATACATATAAATATTTAATTACATAGAAAACATCCATAACTCAGGAACAAGTGTTCGTGATAAACACACAAATAAATGCCATAACCAGGATTCGATCACGGGACCTCCTGTTTCGTAGGCAGGGTCACTACCAACTAGGCTAAGAGGCCGTTAAAGAAAGCTAATGCTCAAAAACTTAACTAATACTAGTTAACAAAATTAGACAGAAAAATCAAAAAGGGGCTCAACAATCAACTCACCTCAATAAGATCCTTAGACATCTCATTAACATCCGTCAAATACGGATAATATCCGACATCCACGTCCTTCATCATTGAGTTCAAATAACTAAATATGCTCGGCGGATCACACCTAAAATAATTCGGCTGAGACAGTTTCGTAACAATCGCCTCGGTCATCTGCGAGTCGCCAATATTGTAATCAATACTGAAATCTGTAGGGAAATCTATCCAGTAATGATTTACGTAGTTATCTAGACGTAAATCTTTAGCGATTTGATACAAAAACGCCGATAATGGCTTCAAATCGCTGAAGAGTAAAGTGTTTAGCTTGATTTCTTCATATATCAAATGAAAAGCGTATAACACTTGGATAGTGTAAGGAAACAGTAGTGCGTTTGTGTTGAATTGTGCCTGTTTTTCTGTCTCCTTTTTTTTTAAGCGGCGTTTTGGGTCGCCGGGTGGGAGGGAGAGATTCAAGATGGCGGACAGGGAATTCCCGACGGCCTTGTGTAGTTTGGAGTTGAGGAGGTAATCCCAGTCTTCGGTGGTTCCGTCGCTGGAGGTCCGTTGCTTTTTTGTGGCGACCTCTTGTTCGGGCTCGTCGCAGTGCGACTGGGAGAGATTTTCTACGTCGTAACCTGTGAAAATAAACAATTTCAATGGGTAAATTAATCATTTGTTTGTGTTTATCATAAATGTTTTGTAAATACTTACTTAAGTAGGAACAGTTATCTAATCAGGCGTTACTTTGCGGAATTCCATATTAATAACGAAAATAATGCTATTTTGCTATTCCGCCAAACGTGCTAGTGCCAAACCGTTATACAGAGTACTTGCGTATTTTTTCGGATGCAAATAATGTTCTTTAATGTAAAATGTTATTTCTAATGTTAAGGTGAAGTTTCACTTGTCGGACGCCAGTACGACAAGATCTCCTGCATCTCCTGAGGATGCCTCGTAGAGAGGCGAAACACGTGTCGAGTTTTGTATTATTGGTGGTGGTTTGTTATATTTATTTGCGTTTTTATTTTTTACGGCGGGAGGGTGGGAACATTCATTGCATGTAAAAAATACGCAAGTAGGTATAACTGGTTGGCACCAATTGAATAGCACGATTGGCGGAACAGCAAAGTAACATTATTTTCTTTATTACGAAAATTATAATGGTTATAATATTAACATAATAATTTTAGTTTACTAACAACACAAGCGTTATTGAGCGTGCTGTGGGATAAGCCCGAAACTTATACACCGTATTTTTGAGAGATTGCTTTAAATTCAAGGGTGCATTCTTTAGCTTAAATCAAGTTAATTTCTCAAAGACACTCGTATTCTTATTAGCTCCATTTAGAAAATAACTACTAATGTAACTATCTCATATGGGATTTGCATGTGTGTAAATGGAGTATGAGTATTCGACATGACATTGAAAGAAAGAAAAACGTTTATTCGGGACGCTTCAGTGTACAAAAATATAAAAGACAATACGGTTAGAATAATAGCGTCACCGAAAAGGTTTCTACTCAGCTTGATGTCAAGGTACCTTTTGCGTAACTTGACGCTGGTCTTCCGCAGAAACCTTTTCGTAATAAAACGTGACAAGTTACACAAACACACAATTACATTGATATGTAATAGTTGTCACTTACTAAGTAAAGTCAATTCTAATACCCGTTTTACATAAGCGGTTGTTGCAACATGTAATTATGTTAAAGCAAATGCTCAAGAACAGCCTGTAGAACTGGACTTAACTATTCGGTCAAAAAGCGTGGTCCCCTCAGCATGTTCAGTCTCCGAATTAAGTATAAGGGGTGAATACTCGTAAATGTGCTTAATGTCGTGCCATAATGTGATTTTTTACCCATAAGAGAGAGCAGCAGGTTGGAGAACATGGACCACTCCTGTGGCGGAGTCAGGTCTTGAGTGCCCGGCGCGTTGCGGACGCCGTACCATTTTATTATCACCTGAAATAAACCAAACGATTCACAATAAATAATAGGCTGCGCCTGAATGCCCTAAAGCAGTTAGAGATAATTAGGTACAACAATAGGGGTGTGATTATTAACGAACAGTTGAATGTCGCTTCATCACCGTTATTTATTTATTTTATTTATTTTACATAAGGAGATCCAACAGCTAACTAAATGACAATGGAATCTTAAATAGATATATAGAGCCAATTACAGGAACTCGCAAATAGTTATGTAATAAAAACATATACCTATTTAAGTAACACGCATCACATACACACACACACACACTCACACACACACACACACACACACACACACACACACATTGCACACATGAGAGAGATAATAGTGTAAAAACAAAAAGAAAACTGAAAAACCAAGAACAAATATTTATTACGAATATTTGCATCCCACTTGCGGGGTAGGGGGGTGGCCAGGTTATAAATATGGCCAACTAGTCTGGACATATCATTCACTTGTCGGACGCCAGTACAACAAGATCTCCTACATCTCCTGAGGATGCCTCGTAGAGAGGCGAAACACGAGTCGAGTTTTATATTATTGGTGGTGGTGTGTTATATCTATTTGCGTATTTATTTATTTTTGCGGCGGAGGGTGGGAACATTAATTGCATGCAATAAATACGCAAGTAGGTATAACGGGTTGGCACTAATTGACTAGCACGTTTAGCGGAATAGCAAAAATTATTTTCGTCGTTAAATATGTAGGCCGAGGGTAAAAGGTAAATCGTTCAACACATGCATTCTGACAGTACTGATGTATGGCAAACGTGGGCCCTGACAAAAACTACCATGTCTACATATTGGTAGCAATAATCCCTGTCTTACTTATACCATCAATTCTAAAGTGCTACAGAGTGTTGAGTCACAAAAAGATTTGGGCGTAACTATTACTCGGAATTTGAAATGGGAAGAGCATATCTTAAAAATTACCAGAAAAGCAAACTCAATGTTGTTTATCATTCGGAAGGCCTTCTCCTATATTGATAAGTGTTTGTTTGTCCAACTATACAAAACATATATAAGACCGCTGTTGGAGTACGCTTTTCAAATTTGGAGCCCTTATTTTCAAAAAGACATCCACTTACTGGAAAAGACACAAAGAAGAGCTACAAAAATGGTTGCATGCCTGCGTCACAAGGAATATGAAGAAAGACTCAAGGAGTTGCGTCTCACAACATTAGAACGTCGAAGACAGCGTGGTGACCTGATTGAAACATTTAAGATATTGCATGGATACCACGATGTCCCGTCGCTACAGGACATATTTGTCAGGAGTACAAATAGCAACCTGAGAGGGCACTCATTGAAATTAGCTCGCTCGTCAAGTTCTAGTAACCCCAGGCACCATTTCTTGTCTAACCGTGTGGTAAAAGTGTGGAACAGTTTGCCTGAGTCGGTGATAAGTGCATCATCTGTGAACTCTTTCAAAAATAGAGTTGATGAATTTATGAAAAACAAAGATGAAAACACAAGACTTTATTGATTGTGCACGCATCAGCTATAAGCTGCCTGTGCATAAATAAATAAATAAATAAATAAATAAATGTCTCGACTAACAACCAGCGAGCCATGGAAAGGAGCATGCTAGGTACCCGTAAGGCTGACCGATAGCGAAACACTCTAATAAGGTATAAAACGAAAGTGCAAGATATCTAAAAAAAGACAAAACAAATGGAAGTGATCATTCCATATCATCTGAGGCACTGACAAGTGGAGCTAAGACTAAAACTAGTCATGCAGTGGTATCCTAGAGAACGGAAGCGAGCGAGAGGGAGACCCCTATTAAGATGGTATAATGACATTGCTCAGGTAGTAGGGCCAGAGACAGAGTGGCACTAGACCACTAGAAGGTTGGAGGAAGCCTTTGCCGAATGGTAAGCTGAAACGTCAAAGTTTTACACGATTAAGCCGCGTTTTAGTATATAATTACATTCGTAACATTACCTGCATAGTGATGTCATTAGGCAGTAACGCCTGTAGTGCGCACAGGCAGTACTCCAGTAGACGGGAACAAGCGACGACTGGCAGAGACATCCGGTACATGGCTCCATTATCGAACAGTAGAGTCGCTCGCGCTCCACAAGCGTCCATTATGCCCCGCAGACCTGCAAAGAGGTGCATAATAGTTATTTATTATTTAACGGGGGCAAAGTTGCTGTTTAACTCTCGGGCTTATATTGACCCGAGCAAGCGAAAGATTCCAAAATTCCCCACACTTTCCCCACATGTGGATAAAATGCGTTTTCCCACGCTAGCTTTAAAGGACAAAACAGCGTTTTCCGAGCTAGTGAGGGGAAAATAGAATTTGTCAATAATTATTATCAGGGCCGGCATTTTGCCTGCGGTTTTTGAAAAGTCATAGGGAGAGAACGCCAATGTGTGAAATCGAGTTTTTTATTAGTGTCTAAAATAATACCTTAAACTTTCTGATGATACATACTCTTTTCAACGGTCAATGATGAAAAAAGTTATATGAAATACCAACTGATTAAGGTTTGATTTAGCTTTGTCTATACATATTATAGTGCTCCCACACTGGCTGTTATAAATGTTATGTAACACGGTGTGACAAGGATAGTCTTACGTAACATTATCATGTTAGAGAAAGAGATGTAATGTTATATAACATTTGTAACAGCCAGTGTGGGATCACTACATAGTATAAAACAAAGTCGCTTTCTCTGTCCCTATATCCCTATGTATCTATAAAACTACGCAACGGATTTTGATGCGGTTTTTAATAGATAGAGTGATTTAAGAGGAAGGTTTACATGTATAATAATAACCCGAGCGAAGCCGGGGCGGGTCGCTAGTATCGGATATAGATATCAATAAGAAGTTGATAACCTGAGTAGTTTAATTAAGGATAAATTAATCTCAATAAAGAGATTCTCTTTCTCCACCCGCGAAGTAGCCACATGAGGTACGGGCGTCAACAAGTGTAATGCTGAGTCGTAAAATGTTTCATTGTAACATGACAGTAACTTAACTATGTTTCGTCGTCTGTACGCCATTCAAAATTGCACTTTATCAACACTTACCTAAAGTCTCTTTCTCCACTCTCGACGTAGCGACATGAGGTACGGGCGACAACAAGTGTAACGCCGAGTCGTCAAAGGTTTCATTGCAGCGGGATGGTAGCAAGCTGCTGCGCCTGGGGAACGGCGATTGGAACGCCGAGCGTTTTGTGTAGGGCGAATCTATGAGGCGGGCTAGGACGCCACCAACATGGACCTCAAAGAAAAAAGAGAGTATAACAAAAAAAAAACAGTTTGGGAGACGGGACGGTTATGTATATCTGTAACTACACTAAAAAAAATTAGAGTGCTTATAATTAAGTCTTAACTTTATTCTCATGGAACTTCTTTTTATTTTTTATTTAAGGGTGTCACAAGTGAGTTGCCGGCAGTTTGAAAACTTGTACACTTTGTTATATGAGAAATCTCATTGTGTGAAATGAAGTCTTATTACACTCGATTTCATTCATGTCAATTATTACAAGAGATTAATGGGAAGAAAAGTACTCATATTAATGAACTCGACGATACACAGGAGCTAAGAGCGAAAGTGAAGACTTTATTGATGCCATGTGCAAGTAGGTATTATATTTTGTGCACACTTGCACACAACCGTAATAAGATTTTTATAAGAAAATTTTCCTCGTAAATGCCACGGCTCAAGGACCCTGGAGTCCACATTGGTCCGTAAAAATCTAGCGATTACCTAAAATCGTCACGAGTTGTACACACTGTTCAAAAGTGCATAGGCAATTTATGAATGAATTCATTCATTAACTGCCCATGCAATTTTGAACTCGATAGTACATGTATCGTCAAATAAAAACACTTACCTTCCCAACAACATGGTTCCCACTCTGCAAAATAATGTTCCCCGACTCATCTATCAACGCGATCATGTTCAAATGGTCTAGGACCACAGCATCCTTCGCCAACACCGTAGAAATCGTCCCCACGATCAGATTAGTCTTACAAAGTTGCCCATGCGAGTGACTCTTCTGCAACCTCAAAATCTGTAGCTTACTCGTTCCTGCTACTTTCACTAAGAAACACAAATACTCATGTCCAACTAAATCTGTATGTAAAAAGGTCTTTATATCCGTTGCAGTTTCTATAGGATCTCTCCGAATAGTTTGGCTATCGGTCCAAATGTGATCGAGACAGATATCCGGATATAATGGTAATGTTGGAGGTGTTGGCACATTGTTGTTCACCATCATGGATGTCGATGATGCTTGCCCGATGGAGTGGTGAGGCGACAAGCCTTGTTGGTGAAAAACATTCGCCAGCGGACTATCAAGTTTTGATCGGGTTGGTGTACCAACCCGTTTTGAATGGAACGGACTACCCGTCAACGGATTAGTTGTGTTTCTGCCTAAATTACTATGCATCGGGCTTCCAAAGTCAACGGATTGGCTGAAAACTGTTGTAGTCGAATTTAAGTTCGGGCACACTGATAGACATTCATCTCGTGTTGTTTTCCGTATTTTCCAAAGAGAATGAGTTGCTAGTTTACAATCGTATAGTAAGATTATACTGGGATCTTTGCTTACGAAGATAATCTGCAGGTCTCCATCGTTATAGTATTGAAGACCATGTGAGGGTGATTTTATTAATATCGGGCATACTTCGTCTAATGGATGGCTGAGTGAAAAGCAAGTAGGTAAAGGCACATCTTGATCATACCCTGATATCGACTCTTGTCTCAACTTGGCGCTCATATTACCAAAAGTTTTCGATTTAGAGAATGTACTGTTATAAGACTCGTTCAATTTGGAAAAGGAAGTCGGCAACATTGAATTTTGCATTAGCTGCGTTGCCTCTTTCTCTAGCAGGACTCCATATTTCATCGGCCATACTTTCTTTACTTGAAATGGGATGCTGGTCATATATTCTCTTCCGTCTGTTGCATAAACTCTCAGACATTTATTGTCTATGAGTAGAATTGAAGGCATGACTGTGGTAGTAAGATGTGCTGTACAGTCTTCAATTTTTATATTTTTTTTTACATCTCCGATCTGTGAGTTTAATGCATCAAGCAGCATAGTATTGTTTATGGCAACATGGAAGTTAGCGAAGGTCGCATGTTGAATCGGGTTCTCTATGGTATAGCAGGCAATGGTTTCTCTGTGCTCTGCGGTGGAGAGTTTTGTGGCTGGTGTGGATATTAAACCTGAAAGGATGAGCATTGGATTTAGATATTTTAAATTTAATATTTTGGGTATTTAAATATGCATTTGGGTCTTTGAATATAAGGAGATAAGGAGAATAGGTCATATGTTTTTATTTTTTATGAATGCTGTGTTGTGAAATTTAATAGTATGTAAGCGATTTGGTTTTTACTGTAAGGCTTATGTACATTTGAAATAAATGAAATGAAATATCAGTTTTAACTATTTCTTGAATATCATTTTAAAGACAAATCTTTTCCTTATTATTTAAACAGGCATTTTTTAGGTACAATTGATTAAGTAAATCTGTAAAAAATCGGTCAAGTGCGAGTCGGAATCGCACACTGAGAGTTCGGCACATAGGATGCTCCCCCAAGTGTTATCGTTGATCCTGATCGTGCGCCTAGTCATCTCCAATGTAACCCATAGGTACCTGGTCCATAAAATTATGAACGCACATACGATTGTTGCCTTGATGCTTGATGATGTAGATACTCAAAAATACTGGTGGCACGGAACTCTCAGTGCGCGGCATTTATACTGTTTTCTTTTTTTTCCGTGTTTGTGCTACAAGCTACTTTTTGCTAAATTTCGTGAGTCTACTGAGTCTAGGTCAATAGGAAGTACCCTATACTTGTTGATTCCCTCTGCAAATGTATGGGAAATGCGACATAAACTTTGATTGCATTATCGTAGGGTATGGACGTAGTGTACGGTTTTTTTTACAGGTTTAAGGGAGAGCATCCCTATATAATTATGTGGTATTCATTTCAACTAGCTACCTCTACGCTTTTCCAAGATAAAGGATCTTGACAGACAGACAAATGGAAAACAAAGTGACATTATAAGCGTTCCGCTTTTTCCTTGAGGTACTGAACCCTAAAACCTAAAACGGAGAAACGGACACAGTTAAAGGTTTTTAGTATAGTGGTAAAACCGGTTTAGGTCCACATCTGATCATTTAATTTTTATTACAGTGGTAACCTGAAGTGAAGACAATCCAGAACAGACAGAAGAGAATCTGACTGAAGTGTCAGGGACTATGATGGATAACTAAATAAGAATTTACCTTTTGACCATACTGCTGTACACCCTTTTACATACAACTCCTCCTCATAACAGCAATCAGTCTTCGGATTGAACTTCTTCTTCCTCGGAGTCTGGCCATTATCCAATTTAAACCTTCTGGACATATTACCGGAACTGTTAGCACTGCTTGCTCGGGATGGACCGGGTTCAGTGTCCATCCGTTTTACTCCGGACATCTCCGATTTGATGAATATGTTGAAGTCCTGTTTGAGGCGGCTGCTTGGTTGGAATGAGTCAGACATGGTGTCTTCTTTGGTGTCTTTGGGGCTTGGTGGGTCTTCTTCAAAGTCTAAACATGTTAAAAATTTGCATAAATTTCATAATTTTTTTTCCTTCTGACGTTTAGTCTTTGCTGATCCAAGCAAGGTGTATTTGCCAATGTCGTAGTTTTAGGACTTTCACGAAATTTCATAAAGGTTAAAATACAAGAAAATTTGGGAGTTTGCTGAACCAATTGGAATGTTTTCAATGATTAAATGCTTTCAAGTTTAAGTTAAGCTTTCGAATAGTCTTGAAGGCATAAAATTAATTGAAGACATATGTAATTAGTCTGTTTTAAAGTGTTTTATTTTAATTAATACTAATTGCAATAATAAAAGACAATATTATTTGGGTTCTTCCTCTACACATTATTTTTTAATCATATCCAAAATGAACCCGTGGGCTTCTTGCAATGAAAGTGTTAAAGTGCATGGGTCAAACCCAAAACGATGTTTGGAATCTTTCCCGTGGACCTTTCTAAAGTTAATCCTTTGTCTACCATGCCCGCACCATACCGGGTTATCATGTACTTAGCTACACAATAAGTACCTACTTCCCTCACCCTCCCTACATTAGAGCCCGCGAATTACCGGTATGGTAAGTAACTTGGTAACAAAGTGTTTCAATTTTCAACTGACATGTGTATAACAACGGTTAAGGGCAATGAAGGTAGATTTTCTTAATCAAGCCTTATCCACAATAAAAAGTACTCCTTTTCTATTGAATTGTATAATAAAAAAAATTACTACATTTACACAAGCTGTAACCTAATGGCCACAGGAAAGATTGGCTCTACAGTTCAGCTGAACATATTTTCTTTCCTGTGGTCAATGGTTAACAGGACATGTAATAATGATTTTTATCCCAAAATGTTGTAGAAAGGGAGTACCCCTTAATGTCGATACGGCTTAAATAAGAAAATCAAGCTTTATAGCCCTAAACTTTTGAATAGCCTACGGGAAAGACTCAGAACGTTGTTTTGTGATTGACCCGCATCTTTTACAATACTGAAGTCTTACTGACATTTTCGGCCATGTTTATAAGTGCTAATGCTAGCCCTCATACAGTGGATATTCACATGAAAAAAACTTTTTCTTAGAATCAAGTATTTGTGAAATATCTGGCAATAAGTTGTTTTAAACGTAGCGTAGGACGTCCACCCACAAGATGGACCTTATGAAGGTCGCTGGGAGACGCTGGATGCAGGTCGCTTCCAACCGGTACATATGGAGGTCCAAAGGGGAGGCCTATGTTCAGCAGTGGACCTCTTATGGCTGATATGATGAAGTTGTTCTAGGAGAGACTGGCTAGTTGTTAGATAAATATGGCTTACCATCTTTAGCATTATAATACACCTCTCGAACACACCACCACTCCTGTTCCTCTTTCGCCTCAAGCAGGCTCTCATCTTTTATGGCAAAGTTGGTTAACTTATACAGCAGAGAGTTTTCCGAAGTCGAAGAGTTGGCCTTTCCGTAGATTTGCTCTGGGTGCTTCGCTAGCACGGTCCTCCCATGCGGCACAAACTCCTAGGCACGTAATTACAAAGGATTTGTAGTTAAAGTGTAGAGTATGGTCTTATTAACATTTTGTTGGTATCTGTTGGGATATTTAATAGTTCGAAAGAGTACTTCGAGAATTTTCGTAAAGATTTATATAATAAATGCTTTTCTGACATAAATAAGATGTATAATCAGCATAAAACTGCAACTTTGGCAATGTTTTGTTTCAATAAAACAAAATATAACCTACCAACGGTTCAGACGCCGCGATCATTGTATTGTCATCCAGATTTGAAGCGATTACTTCTACTTCGCGGGGTCGTAAGCATAAACCACTACAATATAATTAATATTGTTTTATTTTATCACCGATATTCAAAAATCCGGTCGGAGACAAAATAAGTAACGAAACGAACTCGCCGTCGCCGAATTCGGTTCGGTTTTGACATTTTTTTGACGTTTGAGAGGTGTCTGTTTTTTTTAATACTACCTGGAATACCTGGATACTTGTGTTTTGATCCAAGGTATTTGGATTGGACCTCTTCTCCTGTAATAAGTCCCAAAGTGTATAGATAGATAGACGTGACTGTAAAAGTCATACTGATAAACTTTTACTATGTGAATGGGACCATCCCGAAATAAATAAAAAACCGGCCAAATGCGAGTCGCACACACACGAAGGGTACCGAACCATTATATATAAAAAACAAAAACCTCAAAAAAATCACAGTTATTTTTTGGGAGCCCCCTTAAATACTTATTTTTTTCAGTTTTTGGTATTTAACAACAAATACTGATTTCAACTGTCTAACTATAATGGACGCTCCACACAATGGGCCATGGGCGATGATAAGGGACGCAGTTATGAGTAAGAGGAGTTACACAATACTTGGCAGTATTGTGTAACCCCTCTTACTCCCGTTCTGCTGTACAGTTACGTCCCGTATAATGACCCATTGTGTGGAGCGGCCTTAACGGTTCATGAGATAGTCTGGTGATAGACAGACAGACGGACGGACGGACGGACAGCGGAGTAACAGTCCAGTCTTTATCCTTTGGGTACGGAACCCTAAAATTGACTGTTTCATACATTTTGGTTGTGTGATCTTGACATTTTGCATGGAAGAGTTTCCTTTTGTTGCGACTTCGGGGTTGATCCCATAGTTAATGTTGTTAAGGACTTATACCTACAGGGTATCCGAGGTTTTCAGTGGCTCATGTTATACCCTGTATAAATTAATCATTACCAAATTATAAAATAGTTACCTCACCTCAGTAAATTTGCTATAAAATAGTTACCTCACCTCAGTAAATTGTTATTTGGACCTTAGCTTGTAAACATATACCTATAACTTTTTGATAACGACAGTTGAATCATAGGTACTTACTGATACTTATATATGATATGACTGGATCAGTCAATATTCCTCTCGGAAAAATATCACAACTATTTAAGTAAACTGTCAAAAATGGGGAATAATGAAACAATAAATTACGATGCCACTCACGTTTTTAATCACTACACAAAACATGTTTCGGAATCTTAGGATTCCATTATCAAGCGTCGAGTACCCAGCGCAACGAGCAGGCGGGCATACTGCGTTGTGTCAAAAAACGTGAGTGCTATCCATCATTTATTATAACTAGCGACCCGCCCAGGCTTCGCACGGGTTATTATTATACATACATATATATTATAAACCTTCCTCTTGAATCACTCCATCTATTTTAAAAAACCGCATCAAAATCCGTTGTGTATTTTTAAAGATTTAAGCATACATACTCGTACATACAGACAGCGGGAAGCGACTTTGTTTTATACCTTGTAGCGATAATATGTCTCATGAATAGTTTAAATTCGATAATAATGAAACAAGTGATTAATATGAATAAACTTTATTTCTACAATATAAGGATATAATAATTATCGAACCACATTCTCAGTAACAAAACATTCAACAATATATACTTTGGAACCATATACACTTTGGGTGCCGACTTTATTATGCCCTATGGCCCTAACTAATGAAAAAACAAGATCAGTGTTTCTCAAACTTTACACAAAACAATTTAATTTATCCCGCAACCACTTGGTTGAATAATTTAATTACTAATGAAAAATTGCGAGCGATGGTTTAAAACAACTAAAAATTCGATTGTATTATCTCTACTCACCATCCATTGCGATAAATAGAAATAATCTTAGCAATGGTGGTATCAAAATGAAATTTGAATAACAGATCTCCTAGCACCAATACGATAATGGACTTAGTGCGTCAAAAGGTACTTTTGACTAATTAATATATTAAGTAGTCCATTTTTACATTCCTACCTTCTTAGTTTCTTACACGGTCGATCCTGAATAAGCGCAAATCGCCCCGACCGCAGACTGGCCCCATTTCAACTCTTCTTAACTCTAGCGCGGTAAAATAAGGCTTCGTCTTCCAAAAGGCAATCATTTCTCATAAGACATTCAGTAATTGTGATGTTAGGTAACCAAAGCTCAGATGACGGGAGTACCTACACATTGACTTTACCTAATGCTTAATTAAATATCGACTATTCTATCGACTTCAATCCATACGAACAACTTTTGAATCAGAAATTTATTGATCAGTATTTATTGTCAGTAATTAATTAAGAACTAGGAAAAATGCATTTTTGCTCTCGTCATCCGGGCTTTGTAGATAACTGACCAAGCCAAATTTTAAATCTCATTTAGGAACCTTTTAAAGCTCACCAATTCTCAATTAAAACGTAACAATCCATAAATCTTTATATAAAAATCAACAAATAAATTTAAGCTCCGTGAAGAGTAATTTTTAAAAACAAAAATGCAACAAGCTACATTAAATAAAAAAAAACGGACATTTGCAATGTCATATAACTATTATGGTTTTATACAAAGTATGATAGATACTATAATATACCACTTACTTATATTATATCATATACAGTACCTACCTAGCTATACTATGCTAAATACATTTGGTCTTTGGATGAGCATGTCACATTATGGCGCGTGTCTATGTCTGTAACTTTAAAAAATATAAGTGCACTTTTGAATTTAGTATGATTATTTCAGTACAAATTCTAGACTAGCAGAAACAGAAGCTCACGGCCTTTGGAAACTCCATAGGCGACAGAAAATCACAGTAAAGTACCATCACTAATAAACATAAAAAAAACCATTTGAGAAACACTGTTCCGAAAGTAAATCTAGTGACAATGGTGTGAACTTAAAATTGGTTAAAATAACTTAAATTACGAAGTTCGTATTTTTTTTTGTTTCATGAAAAACATGAAGTTTTTGTTGAGTTTCAGGTACCTAAAGGGATACGATTAAATTGTATAGGTACTAACAGTGAAGAGTTATTAAAATGAGAATGTTTTTAAGATTTAGTAAAATGTAGATTCTCCACCCGTGATTGTGTTTAAATAAAGGTACCAATTTGACTGTCGCCGATAAAATTGCCAGTTGCCAGCATATACTTTCGGGCAATCCTCTACTCCATAGTGGGTATGTTCGCCGGGTATCGGGACAAATGTCTCATATACCTAAATTGACAGATGCGCCAGATATGCCATAACGTATAAGGCCGGCAATTGACATGAACAGGGCCCGTCATTTTCATGCCGGTGACAGACAAATGACGTCAAGCTTCATACATCATGTTTTAGGTTTTACATTTGAAACAACAAAACTATAACGTTCGACGTTATAATCGAACGTTGATAGACTTTATCTGTCATTAACTCATTTCTTATTAAAACATCCTGTGTTTATATACGTCATTATGACGAAACTCGCATGATAATTACGGGCCCTGGACATGAAAATACATTTGAAAATCAACAAGCGATAAATTGGTACTTTTTACTAGAAACAAGTACAATTAAACAATAATTCATAAAACAACGAGTGAAAACAAAGAGAAGAGAAACATAATTATAATCTAATTCTTAGAAAAAATTTATCACAAGTGCTAAATTGCGAGTTTTACTCGCAAATAAATTTGGCCGGCTTTTGAGGCCTTTAGGACAACTAGCGATCAACTAAACGTTATAATTATAAACGTTCTGATAAACAAACAAAAAACCAATAAAAATGGGACGAAGTTTCTCGCATCTTGATTAATTTTACACGCAATAAAAACGTATGTATAAAAAATAAATTTCTGAAAACCGCTCGATGTGCTAAGGAATTTAAAACGGTAAAAAAATTATAGGAATTACCGGTAATTCTCACGCTAATAAAATACCGGTTACATTCCCTAGTGCTAACCGAAATGTAACACCGTTTAAAACAAACCGGTAAAAATAAGAAATTACCGGTAAAATTACCAGTACTCACACTAAAATTTTACCGGTTACATTCCCAAGTGCTACCCGAAATGTAACAACATTTAAAATGCGACGCAGTGGTTTTTTGATATTAATTTTTAAATCTAAATTAAGGCGATTTAAATAAACTAATATTACATGAAAACAAAATGAGGTTTTATATACTTACATAATGACTTATGTTTGGCATTCATAACTTATAGTAAATTGTGATGAATACATGAAAATACCACGCTTTACCACATTTTGTCTCGAAACGTGTTATTTCATAAATATACTCTATCTTGGGGATTACCTTTGTATTCCTTATAACATATAAGATTATGCCTTCTTTTTTATTTTGTGTGATATCAATAATTACCTATCTATCACCCTTTATGCCTAATAAAGCAGAACGTAGCAGCCTATACGCCGTACTCAACTAAAGTATACATATATAGTTTTTTATTTCCATATAAATAAAATCTATAATCTACGTTATAAAAACTACAATTAAAAGTGTACAATAATATTAATCTTTATGCGTATGTAAAAGTAGATCTATATATAAATATTATCTGATTATAAAGTAAATAATTTTTGGAATATCTTTTTAAGGCTAGTGGTGTTGGTAGTGTATGTTATACCTTGGAAGCGCGTTCAGCCGGGCTGGCGGCCATGATGGACGCGTCTTCAATCTTGGATGTGCTGGCTGCCACCTCGGCCAGCGTTGCCAGCGCCAGCAGGTCCACGTCACCAGGTGATTTCCGCATCTCCATGTTCTGGATGGCACACGGCGCCTCCGTGGCGATCTTGAACTCGGGGCTGATATTATGCGCTTCCTTCAAATCTACGCTAGAAATTAAACTGTTAATCTCCAGCCTTGTGATGCTGATTTTCCTCGGTTTCCGTTTCTGGCTCCCGATGACATTCTGGCGCCAGGACTCGGCCATCTCCCAGCGGTCGCTGTACGGCATAGTAACGGAGTTGACTATGTGGGAGTTCTCGAACGGTTTCGGTTTCAGATTGTTAGTCTTCTTCTTGCGTTTGCTCTCTCGTTTCTTTTGCTGGAACTTTTCTAAACTAAGCGAGGGCAGGGCTTTAATTTTGGCGTCTAAATCAAAATCTGCAGCCTTAAAAGGTTTGTTTAAGTTATTGTCTGCTTTGGGTGCGTCGGTTTCGTCGGGTTTAAATTCGTTTTCGGCCGGGGCTTCGTTTGGTGACATTTTCGCGTCGTAGGCTGCGAATTCTTCGCTGCGGGGATTACCAGGATCCCAGCTACACGAGGCGTTGTAGTTTTCATCTGGCATCTTGTCGGAGTAGTCTCTTTTCTGCCTCTTATTGACTATGAGTCCTCCGCCAGCCATGAACTCCTGGTACCTCTTCCCCTTGCACGACCTGTCAGATCTCATGTTCTTTTCGTCGTCGGACCAATGCCGTTGGTAGCTGTATTCGTCATCTCTGGAATAACGTTTTTCGACGATCGAATCTATAACGTCCTGATTAGTAAGTTGGTGGTTGGGGACGCTGTAATAAATACGACCTTTCTGATCGTCGAACTCTTCGAAGATCTTGGATGTTTCCGAGAGAGCATCCTGAAGCATCTCTTCTCTGGTGAAGCCTTTGTCCGCTTCTATAATAGTATGAGATCTGTCGTTTGAGATCGTGTTTATTTTATAAGAAGGGGGTGAGTAGTAGGGGTTGGGAGTTTTGTTTTCAGTCTTGGCGGCGAGGAGGCTGCTGAGGCCCCCCATTTGGGCTTCATCGGCGAGTTTTCCGGGGGTGAACATTGACATGGTTTTGGGGTCGGCTTCGAATACATTTTCGGGTTTTTTGTTGAGGTCGAGTTTGGTGGAGTTGTTGTTGGTCTTCTCTAATTCGACCTCGTGGTACTCCTCGGGGGAGTCGATGGTCTTCTCGTGGGTGTCTCTGGGTCGGGAGGTGTGGGTGCGGAGCGGCGGCGCGGGAAGCTTGTACCATTTGAAATCGGGGTTGGCGCTGAAGAAAGCGTCTTTGTACTGGAACCAATACAAAAAAGAATTAGTAAACATAAATCATTATTTGCCCTACAGAGGGAGATTGAACCAGGCTAGGAAAAAATATAATTTAACTTACACGTATTTTTTTGGCTATATTATAATATTTACAACAAATGACAAGATGCCTAAGACGAGTAGATATGAAAATTACCTGTTTAGCAAGACCTGTGTAGCAGGCTTTCTCTTCTTTATCCAAATTGGCCCACCATTCTCCGAGAATCTTAGTAATGGATCTGCAAATAAAAGCACATATTATTGATTACATATTCCGTAATATAGGCAAACCAATTTTCGTTTTGTGTAAAGGAATATTAATAATGGTTTTAGGGAAAAGTTTTCGTTCGCAACAAACAAATTACAATAGGTACCTGCAACAAATGAATAATAATCGCGGAAACAGAAGACAATAAAGATTCTGTGCTATTACGTAGATTTTCTGGCGTGGCTGGTTTGGTTGGATTTTAGTTTAAATGGTGGAAATTGATACAAAACGCTTTAAGCTAAATAATTTTAGACAAATAGTATTTTTAGGGTTCCGTACCTCAAAAGGAAAAAACGGAACCCTTAAAGGATCACTTTGTTGTCCGTTCATCCTTCTGTCTGTCAAGACCCTTTATCTCGGGAACGCGTAAAGGTAGCAAGTTAAAATTAATACTAATATGTACATATAAAAGTCTGCAGTCTTCTATAGCTGTGAAAAAATTAAACCTCAACGTCAACGCAATCAAAAGATACGTCCGTTTATGTCGCATTCCGATACATTTGCACTGGGAATCAAAATGTATAGGGTACGTCTCGTTGACCTACACTACAATCACGAAATTTGGCAAGAAGCAAGACCTTGTAGCAAAAGTACAGGAAAAAATCCGAAAACCGGAAAATTGCCGCACACTACCAGTTGCGTGCCACCAGTATTTCTAAGTACTTAAGGTTATAAATGGGAGGGAGAATCCTTTGAGTGGAACCCTCGGTGGGCGAGGCCGACTCTCACTTAACCGGTTCTTAAATTCACATTGGCAACACTGCTCAGCTCAGCGTGTGACCTACAGACTCATCATTGACATTGAATAAATAGATTCACAATCGGGCATAGACTCTGATAAGATCACGTTTTAGATTAGGGCTATTGTGACGCTCTGGTGACGTGTGAAGGAGACAGCTGTCTACAGTGCGACTGAAACAGGTACACATTTACGAAGAGCGCCACTGACAATGACAATGACAAATTTGACATGAACACTGGCCACTTTAGTTTCACTCTATTTCATTTCTACCTTTTTCTGTCAATGGCTATGTTAAGACTCCGGCGGTGTATGTTCAAATACGCGCGAGATACGACTTTTGCACAATAACGAGCAAAAATACAAAATATCGTAAGCTTCATAATTAGGCATACCAAAGGATTACAAGTATACAAGGACCTACTCAGCCACCCAATTTTTCGATATCCACTACTTACACGTTCTACAATACTCTCAGTCTCTCATTTTTGTAAATATTGTCAGAGCGCGGAGCGACATGAACTCTCTCTGCGAGCCCCTGAAGGCATGTGAAGCCAACGTCATAACGTCGCATATTTTATAGCGCTAAACAGAGCGATTTGAAGTGCAGTTTAAGAAAAAAAACACTAGAGATAGATACGCTAGGCTCTTAACTAGGCAGCGACAAAGAGTAACGGCTATGCAAGCCCCCCATCACTAAAACGTCAAAGACATACACCCGTCATTTACTTCCTTTCTCTTTTAAAAAATCATTTCAAAAACCAAGGAGGAACCTGACGAGTATCATTTAGAACATTGAAAGTGACATACAAACCGTTATGATATGATATATTAAGTACACCACGCGATAACAATTGACACTCGCCTTATTCACCCCCGCACAACGGTAGGATTGCCTACTATTAGAATAGTAGTTTATGCAACAGTGATATAAGAACCAATTATGAGCTGTTGCATACGCTAGTTTTTCTACGACAGCCAAAATAGCGTAAAAAGCAAAATCTACAAAAGTGACAGAATAGGGAAGATTTTGTGCCCACTATATACATTAAAAAAAAAACATCAACAGTGCTCATATATTGTGACAACCAAATACCATAGACAACGTTATAATGTATACTTTTTTAATATCGCTGTCAGTAGTATCAGTCATTTAATTGACAGATAGAAGTGCTGGAGTAGAAAAATATTGTTGAATATTAGCGCTCGCGGGATGTGCGGGCAGGCCGCGTCTCGGCACCGAGAGTTCCATTCCATAGGCCTGCTAATACTGTCGTCCTTTACTAACTCACCTATTTTCAAGGTTAGGGTATTTGTCGCGCACGACGCTCCGATGACGTTTGCAGAATATCAGAAACGCGTTCATCGGCCGACGCGCATGGTGCGCCGGCTCGGTGTCGCCGTCCTGCTCTAACATGGTTCACTACCTGAAACAAAACATAAATAACGAATTATACTTAGTTACTCCCAATCTACTTGGTCGTGTATGTTTGTTCGACAATAACTCGAGTATATTAAATTGAAACGGTTAACACTCACGTATTTTTATCACAATAGGCGTGACATGTCTCGTCTGCGTCGGGCAGACATCGTCGGACAGACAGAGTGGTGTTATCACCTTCGCGGCTAGGGCATCACTGCCCTGCAGTCCGGCGTAGGTACCGGGTCGCGCGCGACGAAGCGGGAGCGGGGTGATTCGCGCAATCTGGCGCCGTCGTTGCGGGAGTCTGAATGGTTGGATCGTCTGACGGGATCAACGACAAGCACACCGAACTAACCGTGTCCACTAAATCGTCATCACACAAATTCACGTTCCCGCTAGGAAGCACTGGTTTCCAAGCCGGTGGCAGAGTCCAACCTCCGTCGCCTGCCTGACGGCGGCTACCTGCCCATCCGGGGCCGTCTTTATAAAATTATCCGGGAAAATCCTGGACATTCTTTGGGTTCCGGCCGAACCCTAGCAAAAAAAAAACATACATACTTACTTACAATATTATTATATCTAGCCCCTCACACGATTGCTATTTTTGAATGACCTATATTGTCAAGCAAAATAAGGGTGACAGCTGGTAACTAGAGCTACCACAATCATATAGATACCTGTCTGTACGCACAATTTGTTATGAAAATCTCACATACCGATAGGTACCTAAATGCCAGCTACCGTCCTGACTCAAGATTGTATATTTACATGCGTTATCGTTATCTATAAACACGATAAGTACATTGTGTTCCTTTGCCAAGTGCAAAATTCGTCACGTGATAAACTATAAAAGGGTCGATGACACGAGTTTCGCATTGTTATTCTCGATTATAAAGCTCTATTTTGAAATATTGGCATTAAAGTTAGTTTCATCATTTCATTGCGTGCTTTTACTTTTTTTTAAACAATATGGGTTCATTCAGCCATGAATAATCTTAATTTTATTGTTTTTTTTATAGTTCATGTTGGTTACAAATTACATGTGAAATATTGGCCTAAAAGATGAAGCGAATCAGAAAACGAGGGTTTTCTGTTTCACCTGTACAGTCGCCATCAGATATATCGCAGCGGCCGAGGCACTCACAAATATCTGAACACGCCTCTATTGTCAAGGCGTTAGAGTGCCTGTTCAAATATTTTTGAACACCTCGGAGGCTCCGATATATCTGATGGCCTGTACCTAGGTAAGTATGTCCGGTGGTAATAAGCCCTCGATAACTATTGAGTTATTGTGTTGAGTATGCCCTCGTAATTACTCAACGGTCCAATCGATTTTGATAAATAAATGGATATAATGACGCGAGTATCACTGGATATTCAAAATCACGAATAAATGGCGGTTCAGGTTGTTTATTTTAACAACATAAACAAAATAAAGCATAATAAAGGACTTTTAATGAGGCACAAGCCGGAGGCTGATTTCCTGCTTCCGCATATGGCGGAGAGAAGGATCTTCAGGAAGATTCTGGGGCCCGCATAGAGAGACGACGGAGAGTCCAAGGTAACGCAGATATTGAAGAGTTAGTGTCCGAGCCCAAGCGAGAGAGAGCAAATCTGCTCGACTTCGTTGGCTCCGACATGTGGAGAGGATGGGAGAGGATCGAGCCGCCAAAGTTCACCTGGGACGTCCTAGTAGACGGCATCCTGGTTCGATGAAGTTCAGAAAGACCTATGCCAGCTTCAAGGAGCCGATTTTGATTGGCGACAAGCTGCTTAAAAGAGGGAAGACTGGCGCAGCTTAGTGTCGGAGACCAAGATCCACTTCGGTTCGCTGAGCCAGCGCAGTAACACGATGACCCTACGTTTCAAGCCCTTAAGATCGCTCGTAATCACAGGGTTAAATGAAGGAGGCTAGGGTCATGGTGTAAATATGCGTGAATCCGTTTTAATGTGTTTCATTTCAATAAATACTAATCGCACTAACTTAAAAGACAATATTATGGTTTTAAAAGACAACCAACCTTATCACAATGAAGCCAATGATTGTACTTTTACATCCAGTAAAGTTCAATGTACTAACTAACTACGGGTTAATCAGTTCATCACAAATCTTATCGCTAGTTTACGCACTGAACTAGTTTTGAATGCACGAATAAGAATTTTGGCAAAAGATCGACAAGTGGGTTAAAGCAAGAATGACTCAAATGGGCGATAACGAGCCAAGAATCCGTGTTATATAGTTAATTAAATTAAACTAGGATTTAACACATTCAAAAGCAGAATGTAACAAGTCTTTATATTTATTTAATAGCAGGTAATTACTTAAATCTGGTGGAATTATTTATTGTTCTATTTCTTTGGAGTTCAGGTAAGCTGGAGTCTGGCGCTCTATGACTAAATAATTAACAGAGATTCATACTGTATGTTTACGGTTCCGTGCCTGAAAACAAAAGGAAAAAACGGAACCCTTATAGAATCACTGGTGTCCGTCCGTCCATCTGTCTGTCAAGACCCTTTATCTCGAGAAAGCGTAAAGGTAGCAAGTTTAAACTAATATCACATACACAAGTCTGCGGTCCCTTGAAGGTGTGAAAAAACCAAACCTCTACGTCAACACAATCAAAAGATACGGCCGTTTATGTCGCATTTCCCATACATTTGCAATGGGAATCAAAATGTATAGGGTACTTCCCGTTCACCTATAGTCACGAAATTACAAAAAGCAAGAGCTTGTAGCACACGTACAGGGAAAAATCCGATATAAATAATTGCCGCACACTGAGAGTTCCGCGCCATTCAAAAAAAGAAAAAAAATCAAGAAAAGCATCTTTTGTGCGGAACCCTCGGTAGGCGAGTCCGACTCGCTCTTAGCCGGTTTTTTTTTTCTGTCGGTTTCAATGAGTTCTTAGGTGTTCATGTTTTCTTTTATGCTGCTCACAAAATTGGCACTACATTACATACAACAAGAACTGAACACCATACAATAATGATGTGTGTAAATTAAGTAGTGTAGTGTAATTATCATAGTGAGATACTATACAGGTATAATTAAACTACAAACTTATGTATCCCGGTGGTCGAAATTGGAACTAACATCGCGCCATACTAAAATACACCTGTTACTTACAACAGTACACAGTGTGTAATTTTGGCCTAGTTGCGGCCACGTGTAGTTTATGTGTTTATTCGAAAGAGCTTGATATGGCAAACAATCGATAAAAATTCCTTTGGTAAATTTCGGTATACTTTTGGAGAAATGTTTTTTTTTGTGAAAGGTCAATGACCTTAAGGAAAAATTAATATATTTTTTTCTCCTAATATATAATTGTTATTATTTTTGTTAGCATCTTATGTAACGCAACATTGCATTATCTATGCGTATTAGAAAGATTGGAAATGTAACTGTAGTATTACATGAATTATTTAAGATTTTCTTATTTTCACTTTTTATTGATTTTTAATTTAATCTTGTGTCGGTCGCATTTTATTCTTCATCATAAATATGAAGAATATTGTTGTTTATTATGTCTTAAAAAATTACACACGACAATAGAAGGGGTAGATAGATATAGCGTTTCTAAGTATTTGAGAAATTTCTAAGGAAATAGGGTTGTCCAAAACTCACGCCAAAAATAAATCCTATTAAGATTTTAAATGTAAAAGCTTGTAAATTTGGATGTTTGTTGCTCGATCACACAAGGATGGCTGAACCGATTTAGATGAAATTTATCAATCATCATCAATCATCACATGAATTCTTCAGATGATAATACAATGTTGTTATCTTCGTTATCGTCAGTCTCGTTCGAATTCACTGGAAGTATCATCAGAATATTTTAGTGGTGACGGGTCGTCATGGATAAGTAGGTACGTTATCCATTGTGGGTTTTAAAAGTTGCAGAACTTTGTCTGGAATGGCAGAATGTTTTAGTTTTTTTTGTCTATCGTCAACTGACATAATCGACAAGAGAGGGTCAGAAGACTCTATAGCTCGGTGAAACAAGTCAAGGACAGTGGTTTTACGGTCTAATTTGCGTGTATGGTGCTCTCGATCATAACGCCAAAATTTGTTCCTTGATTCACCGGCAAGTTCTGAGAGCATATGGGTAAGGAAATATATTCTATGATTTTCGCACCATGTATCAGTATTTTATGAACCGTGACGGTCATATTGTACCAGCCGTGTTTTTTGACGTATTTGGTAGGCAAATTGTTACAAATATCCTTCATCGAAGATATGACCCAACGTTTTTTGCGTAGCACGATTTTTTAAGAGTCAAACATAATAATGCCTATTACAAACCAGAAAATTGTGCTGATTTTGTATTTTTTTTTAAGTTATGAGTGGTTGAATGATATAAGTGATATAATAAACCAAAATTATCGATCTTATTTATGAGCAAAATCAATGAATATGACTGAACATGATAATTAAATTTCCATAGAAAGTTAGTGACAACCCTTAACAAAAATTTTAAAAATTCATATTTCGTCACCCCTTCATTTTTATGAGCTGGCATTTAATATACAACTATATTATTATGTCTAAATTCAGTCTATTAAAAAAATAAATGCGACTATAAAGACACTGACCCACAAAAAAAAGTTTTCATTTTTGGTAAAAAACCTTAATTGTGGCTTAATTTAACGTGTTTTTTATGCAGTTTTTTTGCAAAGCTATGGCTAGAAACTTCTTTTATGAGAACAAATTTTATTTATTTGCATATAATGCACCTGAAAAAAAATATTGCATTTTTATGGTTTCTATGGGTTTTTCTTGCAAATCACAATAACTCCGAAAATAATTATAAAAAAAACTTCGGTGTCATTGTCAAACCTCTAAAACATTAAGAGCTATCAATTGAACACATAAAACACACATGACCGCAACTAACCCAAAATTACACACTGTGCAGTAGCGACATACTACCGGCTTAAGTAACTTTGTCATAATAAAGGTTACAAAGTTCGTTTACCTACAAGTATATTAAAGTCAAACTTTCACAGTCGCCTTCGCGGATACGACCGCATTTTGTTCCTTTATTTTGTTGTCAAAAACATGAGACAATTAGCTGAATGTATGTAAATATTAATTTATAATTACCACATATTTTGGTAAATAACAGGGTCACAGTAATTAGTTTCATGTCTTTTACTGTCTGTAACACACACAAAGTTAATGACTATAAGCTAATTTTCTGATGGCATCTTTATCTTCATGATTTCGTTATAAGTAGGTACCTACTTACTTAGTATTTCACTTTACGTGTGTTAAAGTAACTGATTAATATGCATTTTGGCTATTATAAGTTGACAAGAGGAAATTTTTATAAACCACACACTTTACTATAGAACAGGTATAGTAATTTATGCAACAGTGATATAATAAGGGCTCTTGAAACTTGAGGGCCGTCGTTACAAAACGAAACGAAGTCGAGTTTTGTAATAATAGACCCGAGACTTTTAAGAACCAATTATGAGCTGTTGCACTAGTTTTTCTACGATAGCTAAAATAGCGAAAAAAGCTAAATCTCGACAGGTGACAGAATGTGGAACATGTCGTATGCCCACTATAGAAATTACAAAAAAACAGTGCTATTCTAATATATTATGTATGAAAATCCTTAGAAGCAATGTTCTTATGGAATACCTTAGACAAGGTTACAATGTATACTTTTTTAAATATCGCTGTCAGTTATCTAATTGACAGATAGAAGTGCTGGAGTAGAAAAAAAAATTGGCCATCACGGAGAGCTCATGATATGTGTGTATATAAACCAGTGTATGTAATTGTAAATAATTAGACATTAAAATACTCTTGTAATGTTATTATGACCCACACTCGAATTTTAATGCCTTTCATTATATACAATCACATAAACGTGCATAAACTACTATAATAGAACTCTTTGTCAATAAAAAAACCTGATTAATCATGCCATCGTAATGCTTGCTATATTGTGTCATAGTTAATAAATACCGTCACCGGAAATTCTTGCCCTATAAGGTGACCATAGGCTTAGGCATAATTAACATTGAGATCTTGCTTGTACATATATCGGATTTAACATACTTACAAAGTTAATGAATAAAAGAGAAAATACTTTGACGTCTCGGAATTGTAACAGGTAGGTACCTACCTACTTATGCAAACATTACATTAAGAAACCGGGCCATCTAGCTTCCACCCGCAAATCAGTTTAATTGTATGTATTACATATATAACATTAAATTAACAAAGACAAAAATTTGGCGTTGAATCGTAGACTAGATAGCACATATTTAAAACAGCACCATCTATCTTCCACCCGCAAACTTTTCAATTGCCTCAACATCACGTTATGTGCCACATACCTAACTCGCGAAGTCGCGACCACATTCTTGCGGGTTGACCTCAAAATAGTGCTGCGCTTCCAGCCGTTTTACCGATTTTTTCGTTAGTACCTACTGAATAGTGTAGTCAATGTCAACGTTCTAAAATAAATGGAACTAAACTGACGTATTGCCCTTGTTACCTTTTCAAGGGAAACTCGTCTGTTTATTTCGTTTCGTTGATATTTTCGTTGTTGTCAACGAACAAAATAAACTTAAAAAGCCCTAAATCCCTGTTATTTTACAAAGTTTACATGTAATTATTGGTTTATGAGTATTATTACATCACAGTCTACGTCTGTTCGTACGTGTATGTGTAAGTTTAATGTGTATAAATGTTGATACACAATCGGACCTTAAACTTGTACCTATGTTCACGAAGAATAATGAGGTTCTTAGAGCTATTCATAAAAATAGTGCCCAACGGTTAAATAAATCTACATACCTATTTATTTAAATGTTGAACAAGACCAATTAATTGATTGTTTTGAATTATCTCACGTAGCTGTCAAGCATCGAATTCCTGTGATAGAGAAACGAGTTTTACTGATAGTTTAAACAATACGATATTTTATAACAAGTTTAGTTTTATTGCAACTGACACTTTCAGTCTTATTCGCAAGTTTAATGTTATGACTCTTCAGCGTGTTGGCATATATTCTTAGGTCGTGTTAGGCCTAATACTTGTCGAAGAATTTACCGCGAACGAATTTATGCCTCGCGTTTCCGCACAAAGTGCGACAGAGAGGCAAAACTTCGTTTGCGGTTCACGATAACCGTTATAGGACAAAAAGATTGTGTCATTAAAGGACTATTAGGTATTGATTAATGTGTAATATAACGTAAAATATATTAATATGACAGGTGATGACTAATGACATGATTTTCTAAGCCGCCCTTGACAACGATTTACAAATACGCATGCCAAAGATACGTATGATGTAAGGTTAATTTGACACATTTTTTTTAATTTAAGGTTTATTGCACAAAAAAAGCTTGATATACAAAAGGCGGAATTCCTCCATACACACAGTCAACCTTGATTTAAAGATCAAAACAACATACAAGCATGCTGATAGTGATAACCCACCCTTTTATAATCCTCTCGCGATTTTCCTACTGCGAACATCGATTATTCGAAATCTTCGGATGATACATATTAATTATAATTATCGATTTTTTTCAATGTTGGCGTCTGGCAATTTTACTCGATCAAAGGAAAAAACAGCATTAACACCTAACTAACATCTATTTCCCCAAATCCACCTGCCCCCCATAACTCCAGAAACCTTGACCCAGACCGAAGTGTGCCGAGGCTGGCGGCCGTCGGCCCATGAAAGTGAAAACGGCGTGCGCGCAGAGCTTTCGAGCGGTACAATTGGGTTATGTAAATCGCGCATCCTTTTAAACGAGTTTTACTGTTTTTACTGCCGGGCAGGAAGGCATACGGAAAATCCTTGTCACGTGTCAAATATCAACTAGTGACATTTTAGTTGATACTTGCGAAAATAAGGCGAAAGCTTGCTCAATATATTTATCAGTTTATCACTATCGCAATGTTAACGGAAGGTAATATTTGTCGCATACCAAGAATGGTACCAGTTGATGTGCCTTTACTTGAGTGTTATTACCATTGCTACTACTGTGGGGACATGAATCAGAATACAAGTGGAATGACAGAGGAAATAGACGAGTCACGCTACCAACAGAAAACCGTATAATAAATACCTGATTACAAGCACCTGCAACTTCTAAGGTGTACATTGATAACTATGTACTGTATACTGTAAGTTCACGGCACTTTAAAAACCTGTATGTCTGTATGTGAAGGTATTCCTACTCGCTCTAAGGAAAGCAATAAAGTAGTACCTTGAGAAACAAGCAAAATTTAAATAGGTACGGAGCAAAGCTTGCCCCTTTAGCTGTCAACACAGCGAATCCTCTTTTTTTTAAGGGTCGGCAACGCGCATGTAACACCCCTGGAGTTGCAGGCGTCCATAGGCTACAGTGACCGCTTACCATCAGGCGGGCCGTATCCTTGTTTGGCACCGTCGTAGTATTTAAAAAAAGGTAAGTCACCCGCACCATAAAAAAGAATCGGCTGACATTTTATTGAATGAAATCAATTCAGTAGTTTTGGGTTTTTTGTTTGACATATTTAAGTAAGACTTTGATTGTAACAGAGCCTTCGTACCATTTAGTGGTTTATTGTATTTATACAACCGTTCTTCAATCTACACTATGGCACTGTTCAAGTTATTCATAAAACCACAAGTTGAAAAGCAAACAGTAAACACTGTATTCCCTATGGGAAAACTTAGTATTCACCTACATCCGTCACAGGTAAGTACCGACCGGTTTAAAACTATTAATAGGTACAGTTCATAAATATATGAGCATTTCCAAGCACCCTTAGGACATTGACAATAAGTAAGTGTTTATATATTATGCATTCAGCTGCACAGATATATATGACCTCGACTTTAGAAAATAGGTAATCTTTATAACTTTACAGCGACTAAATCGACTTTTGATGACATGATTTTTATCTGTGACATGCATGTATCATTTGTTTTACATTATTTATATAGATTTGACTCTCTTTCAAACTTGTCATTTCGTACATAAGGCGACAGAGGCAAAGCTTCGTTTGCTTTTTTTTAAAGGTTGTGGCCTGGAGCTTCGTTTGCAGTTTGTAGTGGGCCCTTAGTGATGTGCTTCAATCGATTTATACCGAAAAATATGTTACATATTCAAAATTAAATGATTTTCAAAACAGAAACGTAGGTACCAAATTATACTTATTAGGACATAGAAAATGTTAATTTTAATCTGTTTTTTTTTTAAAGAAAAGAACTTATCACTACATAGTATAAAACAAAGTCGCTTCCCGCTGTCTGTATGTATGTACGCTTAAATCTTTAAAATTACGCTACGGATTTTGATGCGGTTTTTTTTATAGATATAGTGATTCAAGAGGAAGGTTTATATGTATAATAATAACCCATGCGAAGCCGGGGAGGGTCGCTAGTTTCTTAATAAAGGGCTTACGGAATATATCGATAAGCGAATTATGGCACTTATCTTTTCACACGCGGTGCCAGAATGCATAATAATATGTAATACAAATAGAAAAATAATATATTTAATGCACAACAATAATGTATAAAAAGTAACATGGCTTTCAGTATAGCTTATTCCGTTGCAAGGATAATAAATGGCAATTTAAACAGTGTTGGCGATAGTATTCTGTATCATGTCATGTCCTCATGTCACACGCGATAAGCAAAACCATAACGCCTGCAGATTGTTATCCTAAAGTTGACACAATAAAAAGGGTCCTTAGACCAACAAGCAACAGAGACATATTATAAACGGTTGGAATACGTTTGACCTTAACATTGATACAGTATCAACGGTGCGGGCAAGTTTCAGGCCGTGACGATACGATCGATAACTAGGTAATAGAACTAATAGCTCTTGAATACCTATAATTTAAATGAAACGTGGAATACCACCGTTAGTACTTGGATAACTTGCTGCAGTTGCAGCAGAGGACTTTGTCGCGATAAAAGGCGCTAAAGGGTGAAACAAAACGATGTCCGGGGTCTTTCCGGTGGATTATTTAAAAGTTAAGGCCTATAAAGCTTGATTTTCTTATTCAAGCCTTATTGTACATTAAGGGGTACTCCCTTTCTATTGCATTGTATGGTAAAAATCAGTACATGTCCACACGCTGTGAACTTTTGACCACAGGAAAGAAAAAGTGCGTGTTCAGCTGAACTGTAGAACCAATCTTTCATGTGGCCAATAGTTAACAGCTTGTGTACATTTATGTATGTATGTATGTATGTATAAGCTTTATTGTACAATAACACAAGAAATACAAGAAACACAGTAACATAGACAATTTGATACAACAAAGGCGAACTTATCCCTATGAGGGATCTCTTCCAGGATCAGGATGAGGGATCATTTAATATTTATAATCTGTTCAAGATATTAAGCTTTAGGTAGAATTTTCTTTTCACTGTTAACTAACTTTCAGCAAGAATATCACGCCTCCATCCAAGGTTTCCCAAGATTTGTCCTACTTTGGAGTGTTTGAGCCGGTTTTTATTCAGAAGTAAAGATAGGCCGTGCGGGAAAAAACGCAGTATGCTTACCATGAGCTGTAAGTAGCCGGAAGCGTTAGAAACTGAGCGACGCTCCTGCCAGAGTAGTGCTAGGTGCAAGACGGACATACTTTAGAAACGCTCAGTCTCCTCCAGATACTTACAACTCATGGTAAGGACACAGGTCATAGTGTACCACTACATGGTAGCGTAAAAGGTACTCAAAAATATCAGGACATGCGCTCTAACGTCTTCATAAGTGTAACGTCCTTAACGTCCGTAATATTATTAACGCCCGCCCAGTTAAATTAATGGCAACGAAGGTAAATTTCAACTATTCTAAATTCTATACGAAGGCCACAAGGGCACTTGTCCAAGTCAATAAGCATTACATTATTCAAAAACTAACATACGTACTGTACGAAACAAGAACTTATTTCATATGTTACTAAAAACGTGTTAAGTATTTGTAATGTCCCATCAGTAATAATATGTTACAGAATTTACGGGCATAATTCCCCATTGCTTAAGAACTCGACTATTAAAGTTTCATAGCTAATGTAATGTGACGAAAGCACGCAATGTATGTCCTAGTAGAATAGATAATATTATGTATTATATTACTGGTATTATTTACACGTATTCGCCTGGTGAACCTGTGAAGCTTGGAGATCAATAACGGACAATAGGAGTTTTCCCTAGCTAGGTATTATACTTTCTCTTGAAGGTGTTGTCAACTCAACGCCCTTCAATTTCTCGTTATACATATACCGCCATATTCATGAAAAAGTTAACAGAAGCTTTAGGTAAATTATGTTTTCTCCCATTCTGACAAACGCGATTGTCAAAGTGACAGATAAGGACAAACAATCATTTAGCTAAACTGTTGTTGAAGTGCGTTGATGAATAACGCCATTAATCTTTATAATTTGTTTTGTATAAATAAAAGTATTTAATACTATAAACGTATTATCTGTATTCATTATTCCTACAGAACGCGGAACGCGGAACGCGGTTTGATAAAAAAAGGAAGAGTGTAACATTTTGAGATCTTCTGTCAATCAGTTTTATGGTTTAGTACGTATTTTGAGTTATGCACGTAATAAAAATGACACAATATATTAAAAAATATATTGATAAATATCTTACTTACTAAGTTTTTTAAAGACGAAACGGCTCACCAAATGGTACCTACCTGCCTACCTACACTGTGCTTCTCATTGACACCTATTATTAAAAGAACGACTGATTTTGGAGGTGTAAGCAGAGATTAGCCCAAGAAGAGTTAAATAAACAAAAGGTCTGTTAAACAGAACAGAAACAGAATTTATATTACCACTGCCACTCTTAGGCCAGCCTAAGAGTGGCTGGCCTTACACAGTCTGAACCCGAATCTGAATTCAAAATCTAAAAAAATTACAATGTTCGAATTAATAATATAAATTCTATTTCTGTTCTGTTTAACAGACTGTGCAGTCAGTCTTAGTACTTTTGTTTATTTAACTCTTTTTGGGCTAATCTCTGCTTATACCTACCTAGAAAAGCGCTAATAGAACAAAAGCTACACTGGGATGAAGCATCACCTGTCAAATTCAAATCCTGCTGGCAAGGTCAAGGTCAAGGTCAAATGCGGAGGCCGTGTGTGCGTTTGCTGTTAGCGTGCGAAATCGACACGAGAAGGTCATATCATATTTTAGAATACACCTTGGTCTAATGTTATCGTTTTTATATTTGTTAGAAAATAATTTATTTAAGTATACATATTTATTTTCCAAATGCTATAAGGCGGCCTCAATAAGGTTTATATATTTGACACTACTTTAGAAGATATATCTACAGTAGTGTGTATTGTAATTTTTTTATTGCTTGCTAGGCGTTATCCGCACAGAAACCACCTTCCCTTCCGTATACTGTATATATAGGTATACTGTAATTATTATCTACACTACTTAATCATCTATTATAGATAAAAAATAATTTAGTTTAGGTACCTATGTTTATTTACATCAGTATCAAGAACCTATTACTCAAGCATGACTAATGAATAAGCAAATAAGTTGAGACAAGTTTAACACAAAAACCGATAACAATGAGTGTTGCCACATCACTATTCTCTATAGAAAGTGCATAGTAACTTTACAAAGACAAGGGATCATTGAAACATAATTAATATCTCTTTTATAGTCAGATAAGTAAATATTTATGTGTTTTTGAATTATTCTGAAATATTTATCGATATCAAGGTTTAAAGAAAGCCATAAAAACAACAATTTTTATGTTCTTTTTAACGAATTTAACGCCTCATCTCGTTTTTCATTTTGTTCAAGTTGTGTTTGTTTAAATGACAAATACACCTCATGTAACACAGAAGTTCGTATTGTTTACAAAATTTTGGCAGACCATGTCGCACGGCGCGCAAAAAACATGGCGGTGAGACGTCACAAACCTTCATTACATCAATCAATCACCACAGCACAGCACAGTTTTAAAGATGGAATACGCCGAATACGTCACAACAAGAGCACGCAAACGAATTTGAATCTAAATACTTTCACTTTTAGTGTCACATTACATTGAATCCTCAATTTGGATGTGACATGAATTTGTAAGGTAATTTCGATGATTTTGACTTTGTGTTTTAGGATGACCTCGGGGTGATGTATTGTGATTATGATGCTGTTACAAGGTCATATGTTATATCGTGTTATTATTTCAACTCACAGATTAATTACTGTGATATCGATATAAAGTATTTATTTATTAATCATATGTCATTACTTATTTTCGAAGATTATCTGTTACTGTTACTGCCTTCCGAATGTACAAATTCAATTAAAATGAAATTATTGTTTGTGAATGTAGGTGGTGTTTACGGTACGTTTAGATAAAAATTGTTTTATAAATGAATAACAATATATTTCGCTAATGTATCAAGTAATGGCAACACTTTTGCAAATATTTCCGGTTTACAAGCGTTTATCAGAAGGAAACTAGTTTGTTATCGAATTCAGCGAATTTTAAATACATATAATAGGTACTTGTTACTTAAAGTCACTTAATGCAATTATAATTATTCTAAAAAAATCTACAAAAGTCATAGATAAGGTATACTTTTTTTGTTGCACTCTTGTCTATTATCGAAAGGCTGGGACAAAAACCGGTAAAATGCCTACAACGGCTATTTAATCATTAAGTTAGTTGAAAATGATGATCTGTCATTATAAATTCGGTGTTCTTTACTAATTAGTTTGGTTCCCCTGGGTGCAATGCAATAAAAATTCGATTTATATCATATGTATGTAGATAGTAAAAACATGTTGATAGAAATACCTAGGTAGGTCTTAGCAGTTTTTTGGCAATCGTCGCTGTTTACATGAAACATTTGGTCGAATTGGTTGAAGCATGACCTATGAAATAGAAAATACAAACATATTTACAGACAAACTGTACTCTATAGTGTATATGATTCGTTATTAAGCTTATTACTCTGCAGTAATAAGCTTAATCACGAATCTTATACACTATACACACTATACATCAGACTGCTCTGATGTAGAAATTCCAAGACAAAATCTGTGAGTATAAGATAAACGGGGGCAATAAAAATATTATCGCGGCTTTATATGAAGTCTTCATCAAACGACGAATAGCCACGTATGCTGGATGTTTGTATAAGAGCTTCAAAAATAATCTGGTCAGCATAAAGGGGCCTGGAAAGTATATTTATACTACAGCCTACAGCCAATTTACATGGCTAAAAAATCCTTAAATACAGTCTCTAACAATTTAATAGTACTTAGTAAAAATAACAAATTCTAAATTCAATGGAATATCGTCTTGATGCGTTTGAAATTATCTTTCGGAAGTGGTCTTGATAGCGCTGGAAATGCAAGTATTTAGGCTATGGTGACCACTTACCATCAAACGGGCTGTGTGCTTATCTGTCATCATCGTGGTAGAAATAATTCCCAGTAGATTTTAAGGAACGTGATGAATAATAAATGTTATTTCTGTGAAGTAGACTTTGTCGGCAGCTCATCCCATTCCTTCCCTTTGTTTGGCAATCGACCGAATGGAACGACACGAACGTTACTAACAATACCTAGTTTTATTATTTAAAAGGATAAATCCTACCGAGTGCTGAATAACATAAGGTCCAAAATACAATGACAAAACTTTCAACCTATTAAAAGGAATGCAGGAAAATTCTGAATAGTTGATAACAGAACGGGTATACAATTCGATAGCAGTTATTCATTAGTGATGTTTGATTATATTTTACGATGGCCTGTTTTAATTGTTGGTGTATTTTTTATTGGTAAATCCGAGTTGGGCACGCGCTGAGGGTCCTATAGTTATGTATTTGAAATTGAACTTAACACTTTTTTTAAGGATCGAAAAGCATTAATGTTACTTTATTTTCGTCGTTGTCGCATCGTTGTCTGCATATTTAACTAAGAATCTACTAAATTCATATTTAGACAAAAACAAATTTCCAGTTTCTATGTCAACGAGATTCTTGGCCTAAAAACTATATCTATAAGTCTATACTTTTTAAATACCTTGACTTAAACAAGTCGTCTCCTTCGTCTTTCTGATTAGGTAATCATTTTAACCTACACATATACACGTTCCTAAAAAGGGTTTAAGCAGACGGGCTCTCTTTCGAGATGTTAAAGCCTATGTTTTTTAATAACTATTTTGTTCAGTTCTTTTACTAAATATATCGTAACTCACACAACGAAATAGAAGCTCAAATAAAGAATATCCAAATCCGCTATAATAGCTTTCACAATACCGTATTTCTATTACAATCGTCAAAAAACTTACAACCGTATTACACAAAGCAGTCGATTTGACAAGTTAATCCCTTTACAAACGAACGAAAGCGTAAACAAATTAATTAGCACAGTTGCAGACATATCCGGCTATTTATAAAGGCAAGTTGTTTGTAAGTAATGCTCGTTGGCTTGCCCAGGTTTGAATCAAATGAATGTTTCTGAAATAGATTCCTATTTGCAATTAACACATTACAGTTGCAGTTAATGGCTTCTCTATTTTTACAGTCTAGGGGGTCTACGAATTATAATACTAAGAATGTAAAAGGAAACTAAACAACAGTGTTTTAAAAGATGAATAAACATTACCTACGAGTATTTGTTCTTCTTTTAGGCTATTTCTGTCACTTCTTATTAATGAAACCTTCTGAATAAATTAAAACATTGCTCAAAGATCTGACTAAAAATATAACAACGTTTCTGGGAAGACATCGAGCACAAATATTTACCAAGTAATTTCAATTCCACAACAACTATTGTTAGTAAACCTTATTTCTTGCTCATAATGTGCGTGTATACAAGTCTTGCTATGAAGGTTTCTCGCTGTTTTCGCATCATAAAATATTATAAGGTTGAGAGTTATAACGATGTTAACGTTAAAGTAGAAGGCGACCCACAGAAAGTAGAAACCCACAGAAGAAATGTTTGTAAGTAAAGAAGGCCGAATAATGAAGAATGTTTTGGAAGAGGATGAAAACTTAGAAAAGCATTAATTTGTTTAGGTAATCACGTGTTTCGGATTCGGCGATACTGTAAAGATACACAATATTTACTTCAATGACTGGCAAAATACTAATCAAAAGACCGAAGACTTGTTAGTGAAAACAGTCAACATGTCTTCCATCATTTTTCATCATCCATAAAACCGTAAACATCTAAAAAATCCTTATCATTTAAGTAACCGGCTGAAGACACCGAGAAATCGTAAATAAGTCATAACCGATTCCTTTTTAAATGTACCATCCTAAAACGAATATGTTTTTAAAGTACAAGTTTAAAGGAGCTAAAGCAATTCGTGTACAGTTTTAACACAATAACGTGTATTGAAAACTTGAGTGTGCTTCAAAAGTAATGTTTGTTCACGTGTTTAACATATAAAATGACAAATGGAGGACTTAGCAACTATTCATTAAGCCGTATTGATAAACTCCATGATTCACTGTATGAACATGTTTTTATATCAACGACATTTGAACAGATTGTGTTAAAAGTCTGCCACTTTGCACAAACCTCTTTGTGGAGCTAAGTATCATTTCATATGCAACAAAAATGAAAATTATTCAGATTGATAGGTTTATTTTAAATTTAGCCTTTCCGAAACTGATGTGCTTTCGTTTGAAACCACAGGCAGTACGGCGAAAAATACGCAATTCGGAGAAAAACAAGATCCTATGATCAATGGGAAAATAACGACATTGCGTTTTTTTCTGTCATTAGGACAAGGTGGTAAAACCATGACGGCAGTTATACCAGTAAAATAATTGCCATAAATGTGCCCTAGATGAAATTGCACCAATAAGTAATATTTGTTATTCTGAAAAAACGCATTTACCATAATAAAATACATTGTTTCAGGTAGCGCTAGCTACTGTTCATAATATTAAAGCACGTTTGTAAAACTAAACTGTAAAAAACGTGTACTACCATTAAATCAACAATAACTTAAGAAATTTAAAAGGTCTCGACACGAGTACCTAATCGATACTGATTAAAGTTCCACGGCATAGGGTCAATATCTAGGTCAGGCATGCAGAGGTAGGGGGGCCTTGTCATTTCAATTTCCAATGGAGCGCTCTATCAATATGCCTAATCCGCCAGACCACTGCAAACATCTCAGGTAAACAAATTGTCGTTCCTATAATAAAGACATTTATAAAGTGAAACATCTATCTAGAAGAATCCGTCTATGCTAAGTTTCATACCTATATTTTCGTAGCACAGACAGTAAAAGTAGGTATTAAATAAACGTCATAATTTCATAGAAGTTTGACCATTGAAATAACACGTTAAAGTTTGACAGTTATTTGCTTTATATATAGCAATAATTAGGTAAAAATGTGAATGTAATTGACTTTCTTACGTAAATTAAAAGCAAATTAAGAATATAATGGTCATCACACTTGTGTTCGTTACAGCATGATAGACAGTAAATAAGTCTCTTTCAATCGTGCGGTATTAAAAAGTGACGAGTGCTTGATCACATCACGCGGATAACTCCGTCCATTACACGCTCGCTAAACACGAAAACTGTGCTTTTGTTTATTAAATTTTGTACTCTTATTTCGGTAGACCATACAACATTATAAATGCATTATGCGATAGCAACTCTATTGTATTTAAAATCTCAGACACTGCCTTTCAAGTATTGATTGAAGAAGCCACTTGAAGATGTTATAAAAAATGGCATTGGATTAAGTTTTTCTTGCACGTGTTTAACTTACGTAGGCGGTAGTTGCTACAAATTTAAAAATAGATGGCGCTGTCGATAACCAATTTGTCGTATAATCGTTCTACAAAAACCGATAATGGGTACCAATTAAAACGTGGCGCGTCACTAGCTAAGTGTCAAATAGAGAAAATAATAGGTTTGTATTGTTATACCAACTTATTACCGAGTTTCATATTAGAAAGTAATTTTATGATAAGTTCTAAGTATAAATTCTGGTATTCTCTCAAGTAGGTACCTAATTCAATATAACTATTGAGATAGCTATACGAAACGCCAATACTATTGTGATATTGATATAGGTCTTCATAATGGCTATATTAACGATATGAGCCAGTCTGCAGTGCTAGCTATGTGGGGAAGTACCCACACATACAACAATTGATGTAATGATTACGCACGCCCACTACAAGAGAGATGATTAGCATATGCCTATTTAGCCGTGTATTGTCAAGATCTACCAGTAAACAAACGAAAATATATATTAGATTTGACTACGCTCGATAAAAATTGGAAAGTTACAAGTTAGCAATCGTGTAGGTAGTTATAATAAAAATACTCTTTTTGTGACATCGTTTCCACACTTACAGCATTATGTACAACATAACCGCGTTTGATATAGCGTTATTTTTAGCACGGCACCGTACCTATATATAGAGTTATTTAATGTTTCATACAAAACAACACTTTCTATACGCGGCACCGATTTTAGGGGACAAAATTCGGTTGCTATGCGCGGTACGGTGGATATAGGTAATTGGCACTTTGATCGCGTTATAACACGAACATAATGAATGGAACAGAAAGTTAGATTCGCTGCCCGTTTCGGCTGGGAACGTAATTTTTGCTGCATTATTTTCAAGGGCACTGCAAACTGCCAACAACCCAAATCGACGCTAATGAAAAACACCGCACACACAAAAGAAACAATGTCTCCCATATGAATCATGAATGAAACCAACAACTGCACACACTTTCCAATCACTCCCAATTAGAAATAATCAAATAATATCAACAAGGAAATAAAAGAAAATACTTACAAACTCGACAGCCACGATACGTGTTTAATAATCACATACATGACGTCATTTGACGCAACACAAAACTCGAAATATTGAGCAAAATGTATAATAACCGCGTTGAAAATAACACCAACGTAAACTAAACACAATACTTTACTAAATACGAAGATAATGTTATGTCATTACGAGCGATTTAGGACATTTTATAATATTTATTTGTGTCCGACTCCAGTTTTGACAAGATGGTTGCGCACCGACTGTTTTGCTTTGCTTGTCAGCTGATACGCTGTACTTCAAACTGGGCAGACACATTTTTTTACTCTTTCTAACGAGCAAACGTGTCGCGTTCGTGCGAGCGAGACGACTAAGGTTACACGGCAAAAGACTTGAAAGAGAACTGTAATGTCATTTTGTTGTTGCATTTTTATTGCAAAATGTAATGAGAATGAAAAATTATAAAGGAATAGGTTGTTTATTATGTGATGAATAAGAAGAGTTGATTAATATAGTGGTCTGTCATTTCTATTTCACAATAACAAGCAATCATTTATCAGTGCTCTTGTATTTGGGCGTGACATAAAGCGATGTTTTCACTACTCGTGGCGCCATCTCTCGGCGAATAGCTGGGCTACGTAGTATTCTTGTAGACGACGAGCTATACTATTTGCTATTTGAAAACGTTGTTTTATAATGCCTAAAGTTTTATTTTTTAAAATAGTAAAACTAAACACTGTTATGAAATTAGTGATTAAAAATGTCTTAAATCGTCTGTAGATATCTTTGCTGACATGTTAAAGTTTCTTCATCGGTCACTAGATGGCATTAGTAGTTGCAAAACAATCATAAAATTCATGAAGGCAAAATAAATATTTATTAGAAGACGAATTGCATTGAAATAGAAACATTTATTGCGGTGTTTTTATTGATAGTAAACAAATAGCTAAAATATACTTGAAATCAACAATAACGATATAATTAAATAATAAAATGCATTTTAGAAGACGAATAACAAAGACGTAATAAATAAGAGTAGAGGATTCAAAGTTGGGGAAAAGTTGAAATTGAAGTGATATATCTCAGTAAGTTACTTATATCTTATTCATTTTCGCCTTTTATTACAGGGAATATGAATTGGAACCTTCTTCAGCAGTGATTTAATGGTTTCGTGAGGGTTTTTCACTTTGAAAATCATTTTTGGGTACGTAGAAGTTTTGAATTTAGTTGAAATAAATTTACAGCACTCGTTATTACAGGGTTAAATCATAAATTGAAATGACATACGCACTCAGCTCTTACGACTTATACTACCTTTTAACTGAGAAGATTTTTGCAAAAAATCAAAAAATGGCTTAACTGACCAACATGAAAAGAATTTTCATTGAAAATCTTTATAAAGCTGTTGTATCTATGATTTTTTTATATTTATTGGATTTGCGGTTCACAAGTTAGAGGCTTTTTTTAAATTTCTGGAGCGATTATTTCCGAAAATATTCGCTTAATGAAAAAATATTTGTAGCAAAGCTCTATTCTTTTTAAATCTGTACCGATCCAACGATACCTCCACCACACTAGGGTTGAAACCAAATTACGTGTATGGGAGGTACCCTAAAAATGGAAGTTTACCGACTTTTTATTTTACTACTTTGTCGGCATGATTAATATGCATATTCATAGGGGAGAGGGCGGCATGACGGGGTACCTAACGTTTCAAGTCCAAAAAAACTGAAAATGCTATTCTTTTTAAGTACCTACTTTTTATTTTAATAGTTATCGTTGTTTAATACTTTATTATAATCAACACTTATTAGAAACTCTAATTCGATAATTAAATCTTAAATAATTAATTTGTGCCAATAGTGCCATCTCCCCATCTTATCCCCTAGGTGGGCTAGGGGTACGCATATGGGACAAGATGGGGTGATAAGGCGAGATCACTGCAAATTTTATGAATTTTACTAGTGCCTATAGGCTAAAAGTTGTCTAACTATTGCTACTGACAGAATTCACACGTAAAAGCTGCTTCTTTCGCGTCATCTTTTTTCTGCCATTAAACAAAAAAAATCGAAAAAAAATAATAATAACAAGAAACACTAACTTTACCATACTATGGTTATTTCGTTATTATTATTACTTTTAATTAAAATTATATCGAGTTGTCACTTATTCTACTTGTTTGTATCTTGTATTGTATTTTAAATTCAATTTTGTCTGTTCTAAATTGTAATTGTTGTATTTTCATGTCGTATAATCATGCATGTTAAATATGTTTTTCAATATCAACTAAATTAAACCTGAAATAACTTATTTATTATTATTTTTACATGTTTCGGAGCAAAGGAATTGTGTATTAGCTATTAGTGGAAACTGTTTTGGCTTATGTTTTAACTCTGTTTTTTACCTTATTGTATAATTATGTGCTGTATGTTTCCCAAATAAATAAAATTAAAAAAAAAAAATTAAAAATCTTTAAAATTTCTCAGCAGTAATTTGCCCAATATTTGAGTGCAGCGCTCGGGATCATGGCTTAAAAGATTACAACAACCATCACGAGATTATGACCTCCTCTCACCAATTTTATCTATTTGAATTTCTTACATAAGTCGTTGTCATGACATAACAGAAGAAATGTATCAATCATATAAAGCGCCGTAGGAAAAACCCCGATACTTCGACCTTCGACCTTCCCAATGCAATTCGGGAAATTATTAAAAAATATCAACTGCGTAATTGAAACCAAACAAGCCCTTACCCGTTGGCATGATAGTTAATTTATAGAAATAAGTTTATATAAAACCTATGCTATAGATATCAAGGCAACGAACATTAACCACACAAAAACAAAAATGTTAAGAAATATGCCAAAAATGCGTTTTTTGGAATTCAAAATAAATTACAAGTTTTGTCTGTCCAGTCAATGTATGAACTTACTGCCCTCACTGCGGCACATCGTCACGCCCTATCGAGATTTTGATTAGTTAGTTCTGACGCCTTATAAAGCCGCCATCCCGTCTTGCCCGCCACCCCGTCTTGTCCCCTCTCCCCTACCAAATTACAACTTTTTAGTACAATAATTATAAAATAATTTTTCAGTCCTCCGGCCGGTAAGCGCCACTTTACGCAAAACTAAATTGCCGCCTGCCGGCTCCGTCGGGCAGAAAAATAGTATACAAACCTCGGCCGTTAGATGGGAAAGCCTCGGATCACATGTTCGTCGACCTCGGCTTCGCGGGATCCGAGCCATTTCCCACTTAAACGGCCTTGGTATGTAATCTACTATTTCTCAAACATGCAATAAAATGTCGTCATTACGTTCGTTATAATAAGCTTCAAAGTATCACGTTGCCGGCGGAGCAACTCAAGAGAACTGTAATGGAATTTCATACAAAAGGCTTAGGCCGGAAAGTAATATTTTTTTAATTTAGTTCACATATACTTGTGACACAGCAACATGGCCATTGTGACATTTTTATATCAGGCGGGCCGTATCCTTGTTTGTCATCGTCGTAGTATTCAGCCACTAGGTACGCTTATAAAAAAAAAAAAAATGATATTCAATGAAATTAAAGACTTTAGAACGGATTAATCACGTTTATTAACACCATGACCCTAAGTTTCGAGTCCTTTACAGCACTCGTTTTCACATGGTTTAGATGATGACTGAGAAAATGCAAATTCTCCCCGTCAATCAACAAAGTTACTTGTGCAAAGCAGGTAAAAACAAAGGTACTTGTGTTTTTACCTGCCTACCGGTGAAATTGTTAAGAAGAGGTTAGCTGAGCACAACATGCCTCTGAAATATGCTGAACTATTGGAACATTGTCTGACGTCGGGTTACTTGCTATGGAACAATTAATTCTACAAGCAGGTCGACGGCATAGCAATGGGGTCCCCTGTGTCTCCCGTCGTGGCAGATATCTTCGTGGAGGACTTCGAGGAGAAGGCGCTTGCTGTGGTTCCTGTCCAGCCGAAGCTATTTAAAAGATACGTAAGATGACACTTTTACTATATTACTTAGAAGTAGAGTATCAGCTTTTCTGGAGCATCTTAATTCCATTCATAGTAAAATTACATTTATTTACTATGGAGTTGGAAAAAGATTGTTCACTTCCTTTCTTCGATACTCTCATTGTACGGAATCCTGATAACTCCTTAGGCCGAACCGTGTACAGAAAACCTACACATGCAGATAAGTAGGTATTTGAATGGTAAATCGCATCACCATCCCTCACAGCTTGCTACAGTTGGCAAATCGATTTTTAGAAAGCCCAAAGGATCTGTGATCGATGACAAACATCTTGCTACTAAGCTACAACATGCAAAACGTGCACCGTGGGCTAACAACCTCAAGATACCTCGTGTCAAGCAGTCCCCTCGTGTGAAGATACCAACAGTTGAGCGTAGGCCTACTGTTTTGCCTTTTGTCGGAGGAGTTACGGACAGGATCAGCCACATCTTGAGGCGTGCTTCAATCAAGACCTATTTCAAGCTGTTGAAGAAAATGTCACAATTCCCTACGGTCCCTACGAAGTTAGGAGAATAAAAAAAAACTTAGAGGCCAACTTTGTCTGATCATTTTAGATACCAATTATTTTTTTATGTATATACAAAAATATATTTCATTTGCTTCATTTTTTTTATTATCTTATCTGTCCATATACCAATTACGTCCTTAATCACTCGCGACAAATTATAATTTGACTAGGGATATTATAAACTATACTAACCTAACCTATACTAGAACACCACTATTCAACAAACATATTCAGTTTATTAATATACAATTATACAGAAAGTGTAACTACCTACCTAGCTCTCTACCTACCTTAAATCTAAAATAGGTCCTTGAGACATTGTACCTAGGATGCTGGCAGCATTTCCTCGTATCGCAATGCTGATACGTTGTGCGAGGAACCCAACTCTTCTTAACTGTATCTAAAAACGTTTTCTGAATAGATAGATAGCTGCACTCCCCAGTTCCGGTAAATTGGTCCAATCAGGCCGGTACTCGAGTCGCTCTTCAAATTAAAATAAGGCCAGCCGGAGGACAAATTGGTCCCGAAATTTTAGAGTTGGTCCTTATCTGCGCGCTTTGTCAGCGTTTTTGCCGGTATTTAATTTGATTTGGTTTATTTTTGTACGGGTATTCAATTTTGGTGAGGTGATGACTTAACGGCATTCTTGCAAACGGCAGATTTTAACGGCCTCCTAGCCCGGAACCCGGGACCTCCTGATTCGTAAATCAGGAGGTCCCGGGTTCGAATCCTGGATATTTGTTGCTCAGTTATGGATGTTTTCTATGTATTTAAGTATTTATATCTATCTATTATATATATCGTCGTCTAGTACCCACAACACAAGCCTTACTGAGCTTACCGTGGGACTAGGACGATTTGTGGAAGATTGTCCCATAATATATATATATAAAAAAAAATGAGATTCATGGACGATTTTAAGCTAACACGGTCATTTACATTATAATTACTATTTAAAGCAACTCAAGATATTGATCATTGATTGCGGTATATTTATTTATTGAGGAGGATTCCAAACAAAGTTACATATTCGCAAATTAGGACAATGTTTTTAGGTATCCAAATGAGGCACGTGAAAAAAAATCAAGTGGCTGTAACCATATTGTAGTTCATGTATATACTAGAACTTGGGAGGTTTGGAGGGAGTAGGTACTCTCAGGTATGCGATGCTGAGATATTGGCCTGCACCTCAAGTCCATCATACACGTCCCCGTCTTCCCTGGATCTGCCGCCGCGGACCAGGGCGGAGTCAACCAGTCGGTTTGACCGTACTTCCCGGGCAATGCTAGTGGCCAATGGGCGTCGCACTATTTACCATTCTACCCCAGACCACTAGTAGCAGAGTATGAGGGCGGCACCCGGCGCGGGCTACGCTCCTATATCGGTGATGTGGCACCCCCCACCCGCCGAGTGTTATTAAATATAAGTAAGTATATATATCTAAGTATCTGTTATAGTAAATATAAATGACCTCTTACACCAATCTAAGGTGTTCACCGTGCCGAGAGATGCATGGCTGGTGGTGAGACCAGTCGCGAACGGTGGCCTCAGGTATCGGGCAAGTACCTGTTGTACATTCGCCTTATCTACGCAAGCGGGGCTCTGCGTGGATGGACCAATTATTTCCCTAGCTACTCGTGGGACTTATATGGAGAAGCAAATAAAAAAATATAGTTTAAAAAACACATCCGAAACTTCTACCTCCTTAGATGAGACGGCGAAAGCTGAAGCACTAAGGAGGGAGAAACAGACCAAAGGAGGACCGGCCAAGGGGGAAGCATCGAAGCTGGAGCAGCCACCGAAAGTTGGGGTACCAACCGGAACCCCAGCCAAGGAGGCTAAGCCAGAGACGATGAGACCTCCAACAGCTGGACCCTCAAAAGAACAGACAACGGCTGCAAAGAGCGGGACGACATCAGTTGAACCCTCTAAGCAGCCCATAGACCCAGGCTGGGAGATCAGGTGTAAACCCAAGGGGATGCCTGCCCAGACCGACGCGGACGCACCTCAGCGAAGGAAACTGTCGCAGAGGAAGAGGCAGCGGCTTCAAAAGCGCAGAGTAGCGGAAAGCCGCTCCTCTGAAAACGAGCGGGAGGTTGACGCTAGGCAAGGCGAGGAAGCGACAACACCTGCGGAACACAACCAGGCAAAGAAACCAGACGGGATAGCCAAGAGGGCACGCCTGGATGAGACCATATCCCCCAGAGGCGAGCACAAGAAAAGATGCACAGATGCCCAGGGAAATAAACCTAAACCCACCACCTATGCAGCGGCGGCGGCGTCAGACCTGACGGTTGCGATCACAAACGTACGCACGGGCAGGCTGACAAAGCAGGACGCTGAAGAGGTGGAAAACAAAATAGGGAACGCTATTTTCCAAGCGGCCCTAGACACGGACCTAGACGCAGTAGCCGAGGCCCCAGCGTTCGCCGGCAGACCAACTTTTATAGATGGCTACCTGAAGCTGTGGTGCCAGGACGCGAACACCAAGGCGTGGCTCACGAAGTGGTTGGAGTCGGCCACCCTAAACAACGGGGACCATCTTGTCGGAAGGCGGGAGGATGAGATGGTCCGGAGCGTAAGGTGTGGGATCCTCATACCGACGCTGGAGAACGATCTCACCAAGGTCGGCCGGGTCCTCAACTACCAGAACCCGTGGGCCATGGTGAGGAAGTGGACCCTTCAGCAGGCGATCCCCCTTAAAAAGAAAGGGAACACATTACTCTTGGTGGGAATACCTGAGGACGTCGTTCCTACCGTGATGGAAAAAGGAAGAAGACTGAACTACATGTGTGGGACAGTCTACATCCGTTTCCAGCACGGTGGAGGACGCTTCAGAGATTCCCCGCCGGAGAAACAGGTCAAGACAGACACGACCATGGGCAGAGGGGAGGACAAACCATCTGAAAGCAACCCTAAGACCAGCACCCCCTCTGCCATGGAAACAGACGGTACGGACACAAAGGGTTCGGACGAGGAAGAAGGCATTCTGCTTGAATCCGACGACGAAGATGGCCTACCGAAAGGGATAAGTCTCTTGAACTTAAAGGGGAGGGCGGAGGGAACACCCTCAGATGGCGCCTTCCCCATGTAAAGTACTCCAGGTTAACCTCCAGCACAGCGAATCTGCAACGGCTCAACTTCGAAGATGGCTGGAGGTTAACCCAACATCAATAGCACTGATCCAGGAGCCGTGGATCAGAAACACACGAATAAACGGCCTTTGTAACATCGGAGGTAATATTTTTTATAATACACATTACAAACCTAGAACTTGTATATACATATCTCGTAACATAATGGCACAACCACTAACTCAATTCTGTTCTAGAGACGTGTGTGCCATAAAACTCCTCAGAACACAAAACTCAACGCTACCGGAAATAGTCCTGGCGTCCACCTACATGGCAGCAGAGGACGACCCACCTCCTGGGGAGTTGAACAACCTCATACGCTACTGTGAACTTGAAAGGCTCGAACTGGTCATATCTGCAGACTGCAACGGGCACCATAACCTATGGGGAATGGAAACCAACAACAAAAGAGGTAACGATATTGTTGAATACCTTATGACAACTAACCTAGATATATTAAACATAGGATCCAAATCAACTTTTGTCACTCGTAGATGTAACACTATAATTGACATTACTCTAAGCACAGGACTGGCAGCACAACACGTATCCAACTGGCACGTGTCGGACGAGCTATCCTGCTCCGACCACAGATGGATCCGGTACGATCTGACAGCAGACATCCACACACCAACGCCTAGGAGGAACCCGAGACGCACGGATGTACCGGTGTATAGGAATCTCCTAGAAGGTAAACTGAACAACATACACATACACAGACCCAACAATACAAAGGAGTTGGAAAACCAGGTAATTTCACTTACCACAAACATAACAGACAGCTACGAAAACACATGTCCACTCTCAACACCACCGGCTACAAGGAAAAGTGGAAATAAAAACAGCTGGTGGGGACCGGAGCTGGAACGAATGAGAACAAAAATGAGACGACTTCTAAACAGAGCAATGAACACAAGTGCTGAAACGGACTGGGACAACTACAAGACAGCCAAATCAGACTTCAAAAAGAGACTGAGATACAGGAAATCGCTCTCGTGGCGAAACCGTGGGTAAACCGTTGAAACTTGGTTTTAAACCGGGGAGAGTATCTTGTTTTATTGTATTATTAGTTTGTAAGACATTCTACAAAGCTCATTGCTGTGTCAATGAGCGACGTCCCATCACAATACATTGGCACCGTGCGATTTCTCTTTGCTTGACGTATTCAGTGGAAGCAGAGTTGAGATAGACACATTTGCCACACACATTACTTGTACTCATACACTACACTTAAATAATTTCACGAGTTTATTTTTCCCTTTAAATCACCACTCTTGATAGCAGCATAAACTAAAAATCCACATTCAGTATACCTACTCAGTTGCGTTTTATTTGTATCTTTCAGAATGGCTACGAACGTTCTTACTCGCCAAGGCTCGACTCGCCAGCTGGAGATGCAGCTGAAAGCGACATTAAAAGAGCTTGAACTCTCCAGAAATGAATGTGAGAAACTAATTAGTGAACGTGATGAAAGTGAACTTGAAGTTATGAAAGTAGTTCAAAGAAACTCTGACTTAAAGATTCAGTTGACTGATCTTCACTCCAAGTACATGGACAGTGTGACACAATGTCAACAGCTGCAGAGTGTAGTGGATGCATTTGATAACTGTGCCGTGAACTATGAATCTGCTTTAAGCCGGGTCACTGAACTAGAAAGTGAACTAAATACAGCTAACAAATTAATAAGTGACCTGCGCAGTGAATGTGAGTCTTATCAAGTGGCTGAGACCCAGAGTATTTATGAAGAATTAGTGGGCTCCGGCAGCACCTTGGTGACAGCAAATGGGTCAAATTATGAGGCATCATTTATAAATATGACAAAGAGAGATTCTTGCAATTCATACTATTTTGCAAGTACCAAAAAACTAAGAAAATATATTAAGTTAAATAAGTACATAAGGCGCACTCAGAAACTTGTAAAATCAAACAACAGTGTGCAACATAATGTGAAACTTCTTAAGGAGCGCTGTGCATTGATGGACAAACTGGACCAGTGTCATGAGAAACTACAGGACAGTATTAATTTATATGACACTGAAACATTAAAACTGCAATTAGAAATATACAGGTTAAAAGGCACTCTCCAGAATTTAAGTGAAAACTATGAGTGCATTATACAAGAGAATAGGCAGCATGTCAACACTGCCTCAGACCTGGTAGATCTGTGCCATGAAAATGAGGAAAGATATCATGACCTAATAAACAATCATATGTGCATGAAGTGCTTTTCTGAACCGCTGCCGGAGTCAGTGTGTCCAAAACCGGGAAGCTCATCGAGCGCACCCTTACTGCTGCCCACGCTAGCCTCGCATGCATCCGAGCCTACACCAGAGCCTGTACCAGCACAGGAGCATGCACAGGAGTCTGCACCGGGGCCTGTACAAGGGTCTACACTGGAGCCTGCACCAGAGCCTGCACCAGAGCCTGCACTGGGGTGTACACTAGCGCCTACATCAGGGATTGCACCGGGGCCTGTACATCGGCCTGCACCGGAGCTTGCACTGGGGCCTACACCAGGGACTGCACTGGGGCCTGTACAAGGGCCTGCACCAGAGCCAGAGCCTTCACCGGGGCCTGCACCGGGACCTGCACAGGGACCTGTACCAGGAACTTCACCGGAGCCTGCACCGGGACCTGACCCCATTTTGCCTGGTTTGAGCTCGTCGCCCAATTCGCGCCCCCGAGCCCGAGCCGAGCCTGCGTGTCCCGATCGTCGCAGTCAGGAGCCTCTACTTCGGTCAACGGCTATATACTCAGATGGTATTGGAGTGGGACTCGGATCAATATTGAGTCTATGTCTCCGGCAGAAAGTGACAAATGTTTGTTTGCGTGGTGCCTCCATTGAACATTTCACAGAACATTTGGCAAAAGAAAAATTTGATAGGGGCACCACTTTAATTCTGCATTTAGGAAATAGTGTGGGCATAAGCAAATCCCAGCTACGGGCCCTTATGCAAACACTATCGAATATTGAGCAGTGTGGAATTTATAAAATCATTTTGTGTGCTTTCCCTTATTCCAAGTCCTTATTGTATGAACAGAATAATAAAGTGTCTAATTTAAATTCCATGCTGTACAATATGACATGTTATAATAGTAAGTACCATTTCTTTGATTTAAACACATTTTACAAAAGAAATGGCTATAGTTGTAAATGGTATAATGATAACGTTTTTGTTTCGAAAGAATGTAAACTGACAACAGCCAATCTACTCGCATACAATATTGAACCTGGGTATGTTGACTCGGCAGCCAGTGACAGCAGCGCTCGTGGCGCCAGCGCCGGCGCGTGCGCCTCTCCCGCGGGCCGCCCACAGCCTTTAAACTAACGGCTGAGACAGCGGAGAAGCCCCGCCAACTCATGCTAGTCCACCAGAACTTACGGGGCTTCTCCAGCAAGGAATTAGAGGTGGGTTTATTTTTAGAATCGCAAGATGTAGATGTCATGTGTGTAACGGAACACTGGCTCAAGGAAAATCGATTATTATTGTTTAATCTTTATAATTATGACATAGTTAGTTCGTTCTGTAGAAAGTCCGCCATTCACGGGGGCTCATTGATCATAGTAAAAAGAAAATATAAATGTAAGGAACGGAAGGATATAATTAAACTTTCTATTGAACGAACTATTGAAATATCATGCGTGGAAATGAAGAGCCACATTATATTGTGCGTCTATAGACCACCGTCATCGGATTTCAGCCAGTTTACGTCTGTAATGGAAGATGCGTTGAAACAAGTCTCTGTAAGTAGTAAGAAAATTATAGTCTGTGGAGACTTTAATGTTAATATTTTAGATACTACTCATGCACACACTCTACGAATTTTAAACCTATTTCAGTCTTTTGACTTGTTTCCGCTATTTAATGAACCCACAAGAATTACGGCCAACACGGCGACATGTTTGGACAATATATTTTGTAACTGTGAAGCAAAGGAGGCGAGCATCATTAGCTGCTTTAACTCGGACCACTGTGGTCAGAAAGCTTATTTTAAAGTAGATGTTATTAAATTGCAACAAGTAATTACGTATAGGCCCATCACTGTAAGTCGTATGGAAAAGTTTAGAGAAAATATTATAGATAAAGTACCTGTACTTATCACAGATAACAAAGATCCTGACACATTATACGAGGGGATGTCAAATGTGATACATAACATACACAAGAATGTGTTTAAGCTGAAGACTTTAAAGCAAGGTCCAAGGAAAATAAGGTTCAGTGACTGGGCCACAGAGGGCATTCATAAGAGCAGAAATAGATTGTATGACCTATATGAAATGAGGAATCATGTTCACGATGAGAACCTTGCAGAATATGTAAGAAAATATTCAAAAGTGTTTAAGAAAGTTTGCGCCGCTGCCAAGTCTGCATTTATAAAAAATAAAGTTAAGTCAGCGGACAATAAAGTAAAAGCTACCTGGAACATAATAAAATCTGAAACTGGTAAGACGAAACCCCGTGATGGCAACTATAGACTTAAGGTAAACGATTGTACGTTGACTGCAGACCAGGATGTTGCTGGCGCCTTTCAACACTTTTTTACCAACATAGCCACTGATACTACACAAAATCTGAACTCATCTGTAGCTAAGGCTGGCTTATACTTCGATACAAACAGAGTTAATCGATGCGGCACGTCATTATTCTTCCAATGCACTGACCCCCACGAGATAATAAAAACGTTCAATTCCTTGAAATTAAAGAACTCTGAGGACCTTTGGGGGATATCTGTGAAAGTCATGCAATCTATTATCGACATTGTGGCACCCTGTTTAGCCGATTTGTTTAACGCTTGTATTGGAGAGTGTGTGTTTCCCAGTCTTATGAAGTACAGTAAGGTTATTCCTCTATTTAAATCAGGAAGCAAAGACGAACTTGGAAATTTCAGACCCATTTCTATACTTCCTGTACTTAGTAAAGTGTTTGAGAAAATTATTTTGAACCAATTGCTTCGACATTTCAACACAAATGAATTACTGGTGAATCAGCAATTTGGTTTTACTAGAGGTCGTTCGACGACAGATGCCGCCACTGTACTAATCAATCATATCTACGACGCCTGGGAACATTCACAAGATGCTATAGGTGTCTTCTGCGATCTCTCCAAAGCATTTGACTGCGTGGAGCATGCTACGCTTCTGTACAAGCTAAAACAGTACGGTTTGTCTACTGAAGCTTTAAACCTTCTACAGTCTTACTTAAACCAAAGAACTCAGAAAGTTGTTGTAAATGGAACTGAGTCTAGTGGTATGACTGTAAAACTTGGCGTACCGCAAGGTTCCATTTTAGGTCCTTTTCTCTTCCTTGTTTATATAAATGACTTGCCGAATCTTGTGAAGAATAAATGTGATATAGTTTTGTTTGCTGATGATACCTCATTAATCTTCAAAGTTGACAGGAAACTGGGTGATTACAGCCAAGTCAATGAAACTTTGAAAGAGGTGCTAGATTGGTTTACAGCAAATAACTTAGTTCTTAACGCAAAGAAGACAAAATGTGTAAAATTCACGCTGCCGAATGTAAGAGAGGCTGAAACTATTATCACATTAAATGGAGAGAAGCTGGATCTTGCCGATAATGCACTTTTCCTGGGCATTACTTTGGACTGCAATCTACAATGGGCCCCTCACATATCTGCCCTTGCGAATAGGCTGAGCTCTGCCGCGTATGCAGTCAAAAGAATCAGACAATTCACTGACGTGGAGACAGCTCGCCTAGTCTACTTCAGTTATTTTCACAGTATTATGTCATATGGCTTACTGGTCTGGGGCAAAGCAGCAGATATTGAAACAATCTTCATCCTCCAAAAGAGAGCAGTCCGTAATATTTATAATATGGGCACTCGTGATTCTCTGAGAGAGCGATTCAAGGAAATTGATATTCTCACTGTAGCTTCACAATACATACTAGATGTTATAATGTATACGCATAAGAATTTAAAGTCCTTTAAGAAGCTGTCTGATATCCATGGCTTTAATACACGAAATAAAAATATGTTAGTGGTTCCGAAGTTTCGTCTACAAAAAGTAAAAAAATCGTTCCCAGGCAACTGTGTGGCATTTTACAATAAAGTACCCTTGGAGGCATGGGACATGCCGTTCACTTCATTCAAGTTATATATTAAGAATGCTCTGTTTAAAAAGGGGTACTATAAAATAGACGATTACTTAGGAGACAAGGAGCCATGGCCAAGTATTTAGTCTCAAAAGCTGTCTTATCAGGCTAGCAGTGTCCCGGAGTGGTTTGCACGATGCTCAAGGCGATGCTGTTACTGGCTGTTACATCATATTCTGACACTTGGAGAACCTTTACACCTCCATTTCTTATTCATATAGTATTATCTTATTACATATTATGTTTCTGACCTTGGGGACCTTTTACATCTCCAAATTGAATGTACATATTATTGACTATAGAGAATTTACATCTCTGTTGGGTTCATAATTTTGACTTGTTAGATACATACTAGTTATGTATTCTGTAGCATTAGATCTAACACTGTTAACTTAACAGTCTGATGACTTGTGGTATTTATATCATAAAGATATTTTATTTTTGACGTTTGGAGGCCTTTACACCTCCAAATCCTATTAGTATAATTTTTTGACTATGGGGACCTTTTACATCTCCAAATTTTATTCGTATTTTATTTTGACGTTGGGGGACCTTCTACATCTCCAAACTTAATTTATTATTAACTATAGAGACTATACACCTCTTGTCATATTACTTAGTACATTTATTTTAATATTGTTTACCCAGGTTTTGGCTGTTGTATTATCAGTATTTAGATTATACTTGTACTTCTCACTATATATTGTAAATGTTTGTACATGCAAATGCTTTATTGTAATGCTTACTGACTTGTAAAAGTGCCCTTGAGGCCTACTTGCAGAATAAATTTTTGAATTTTGAATTTTGAATTTTGAAACTTCTGTGACAACATATCCACAGTAACACAGGCAAACAGAACAAGGAAGATCCTAGCAGATCAACCAAAACAGCTACTAGGCACCCTGAGGAGAATGGACCACAGCACCACCAGCACACCAGCTGAGACGGAAAGACTACTGGTGGAGACCCACTTCCCGGGATGCAAAGTAGTAAACGAACAAGAACTTGAAGAACAAAAAACTGACCATCTCCCTACTGAAGGCGAATGGGAAATAGCGGAACGTATAACAGAACTAAACAAAACAACTTGGGCAGTGAACAGTTTCGACAACTTCAAATCGCCAGGAACAGACGGAATCTACCCAGCACTACTAAAATGGGGAGGACACATACTTATGAAACATCTAGCAAACCTACTATGCAGCTGCATAGCATTTAGATACATACCACACAAATGGAGAGAAGTAAAGGTAATCTTCCTACCAAAACCAGGCAAGACTGACTACTCAGACCCAAAGTCTTTCAGACCAATTAGTCTCACATCCTTCCTGCTTAAAACTCTAGAAAGACTATGTGACAGGGAACTGAAGGATACGGCTTTAAAGAACATAACTATCCATCCAAACCAACATGCCTACAGTCAAGGAAAATCAACAGACTCGGCTCTCCACGCTGTGGTAAGCAACATAGAGAACGCACTAGAGAGGAAAAACTCCTGCCTTGGCACCTTTATTGACATAGAAGGGGCCTTTGACAAAACCAACTTTAGTAGCATTCAACTAGCATTACAAAGACATGGAACAAATGAACTCATAACAGAATGGATAATGAACATGCTTAAACAGAGAGTAGTAATACTTTCTGAAAATAAAGACCAACTGGCACTAGTCATGAGAGGGTGCCCCCAGGGAGGAGTACTATCACCACTACTCTGGAACCTGGTAGTAAACGATTTGATAACAAAACTAAATAACAAAAACTTTAGGACTATAGGATACGCAGATGACTTGGTGATACTAATCAGCGGCCTAGTAATAAGCACACTATGTGATCTCACACAATCTGCACTAAGTATAGTAGAGAAATGGTGCAAGGAGAATGACCTATCGGTAAACCCAAAAAAGACCGACACAATTCTCTTTACTCATAAACGGAAGTTGGGGAGATACGAAATGCCAACGCTCTTCGGCACAAAACTAACGCTCTCAAAGGAAGTGAAACACCTAGGAATAACCCTAGACGACAAACTAAACTGGGGAAAACATCTCTCTAACAAACTGAACAAAGCAACAGTTACTTTCTGGCAATGCCGAAGGATGGTAGGCAAGAAGTGGGGACTAACTCCTCATATCATACTGTGGCTATACAAAATGGTAATAATGCCAATGATCAGTTATGGCGCGGTCGTGTGGTGGCCTCGCACACAACAAACTACTGCAATAGACAAACTAAACAAAACACAAAGACTAGCATGTGTGGCAACTACAGGCTGCATGAGAACCACTCCGACTGCAGCACTAGAAATAATGCTAGGACTCCTACCATTACACATTTACATACAGAAGGAAGCGGCAGCCACGGCGCTTAGACTGAAAAACCTAAACTTGTGGTCAAACCTCAGCTCGACACACAAGAAAATCTATGACAACATGATCTCCAATATGCCAATGCTGGAAGCACCGGTTGACAAAATACCAAAAACAATGATATTCTGGAAAGACTATGCCATATCGTTAATGGAGGACCAAAAGGAAGGATTAAATCAAACAAACCTCAGAATATTCACGGATGGCTCAAAAACAAATACAGGAACCGGATGTGGTGTCTTCTCAGAAGACCTAAACATACACATCTCAAAACCCCTAGGAAAATACAACACAGTATTCCAAACGGAATGTGTTAGAATAATAGAAGCTTGTAAAGCAGTAAAGCGACGGCAAACGAAAAATGAAAATATACTAATACTGTCAGACAGTAAATCGGTACTACAAGCGCTACTTAGTGATAAACATACGTCGCAACTCACACTCGAATGTCACAACAGCCTAACGGAGGTGAGTGAGGAAGGAAACAAGGTAACCGTACAATGGATAAAAGGACACAGTGGCTCAAGAGGAAACGATGCAGCGGATGAACTGGCAAGGAGAGGGTCAGAGACACCGACATACGGACCGGAACCTATCATACCACTACCTTTATCGCACATACAAAATCAACTAAACCAATATCACAGACACCTTCACAACAAATACTGGGACAACCTGGGGACATGTAGACAAACCAAAGAAGTTTTACCAGAGTTGAACCAAAAGTTCACAAAAACCCTACTCAGGACACCCAGACACCAACTCCGGAAAATAGTAGGGCTAATCACAGGACACAATACACTAAACAAACACCTATATAATATGGGTATAACAGATAGCCCCATATGCAGAGCCTGCATGGAAAATGAGGAAACAGCAAAACATATTCTCCTAGAATGCAAACAGGTAGAAGAATACAGGAGTAAGTATTTGGGGACTCCAATAACACTCAAGGAGGCATTTAGCAACCTAAAACCGATGCTTGGTTTCGTTGAGGAGCTGGGGTGGTTGGAATAGGGCTACCTCGTTAACACGCAAAAAAGGCACAATGGATGTCGAGTTGCGGAAAAAAGCCCAGAGAAACTAACTAACTAACTAACTAACTACTAGAACTACAATATGGTTACAGCCTATGCTATTGCTTTTTTTCGATAAAACCAAACCAGGACAGAACTAAGTAAAACAAACTATTCAATTTTATCCCATTTATTTCAACATACATTTTACAACGTGCTATTCTTTACAAGGTTAATTACAAGTTAATCTTACAAGTTTAGTTAAAACTTCTACTATTATACAATTCACGATATAAACTATATTTGGCATTAATTTACAGCACAGTTCGATTCATAATTATTTAAACTTAAGTGGACAGAAAATATAGTCTACGAGTATATTCAGGTAAAAATCCTTCAAGACAAAAACATTACTCTCCAAAGTCGGGTTACAACCTCCTTTGCTTCGTAAACTCTAATTAAAATCTCCCTTGTTCCAAAAGTAAACGAACGTCTAAAGTAAACTGTACGTTTTGCGTACGCTCCCAAACTTTGTTACAAACATGTTTTACACATTAATTTCAAGATATTAAGGGAAAATGCGGACTTGCACACTTTGCAAGTCCGCATTTTCCCACGTTTTAGCACTTATTATGACCAGGTTTAGTAAAAGATAATTTATATGGCCCGGGAAAGGCTTTTTGACCTGGATATTACAAGACCATATTATAATAAAGGGTTGAAAATACGACTGGGCATCGCGAGAAAAGTTTTTCTATTATTTTTCCTACTCAGAAAAACGAGATGTTTAGATCTAGGAGAAATGACTAAAATAAAAAATGTTGAAATTTTATATGTTATAAAATTTATCGGTTCTACGTGCAATGTGCCCCGCCCACTGCCACTTAAGTTAGCGATTCGGAGAGCTATATCGGTTACTTTGGTTCTGCTGCGGATGGTCTCATTTCCGATACGATCTCGCAGAGAGGCTCCTAGCATAGTCTTTCGGCTGAAATGATGATGATGATGATGATAAAATTTATAAAATACAGTGTAATACAGTGTAAGTCGCGCAGGAAAACGCCAAAAAGAAGAAAATATTTGAAAAATGGTAACGGCTTGGAAAAATAAAAATTGTGACACTTTGTTTTCTTCTAGTACTTTCGGAAAAGCTCTGTGATTCTGAGTGGGAAAAACTCTTCTCGCGAAAATGCCATCGTTTATTTTGAACCCCAGACGAAAAAGAGGTATGTATGCGAGACCCAGCTTTTTCTGTGCCAGCGGTATCAAAGTTCACAGATTAAAATGCGGTTCTATACCCCAAAGTTTTGCTTGTCGAGATGGCTGTTAGGTTTCAACTAACTCGAAGGCACTATTAAAACTAATTCGCATTTTTTTTTTATATTTAGATGTTTTTATGCTTATTGCATAGCGAAAAAACTAGACGTCTGATTGGAGTAGAACTTTTGAGAATGCTGCATACGAGTAGGTACGTACCATTACTCGCTTTATGAAAAATTCCTTATTCAATCTCGGAAGTAAAGTGTCCCGGAGCGGGAAATACATTCAGTTCTGTTTGTGCAAAACAATAAAGGAACCCTTTATAGGGAATTATGCATACCATAACTATAGTAAATTTTTCCAAGGATATTTTTACTAAGGATACTCGTAAGTTAATACAGACAATTAGTTAGTCGCGTCAAACACATACAACCAAACTATGTACAAAAAGATCTTATCATTGAATGAATGAATAAATGTGTTAAATTAAAGTAGGTATGACTCTTTAGTAAAAATCCTAGCTATTTCGAGCTTGCGTTCATTTTCTATTCATTGGCGTTTGGCTCTGCAAGTCCAGACAGCCGGTAAATTGAGAGTCGCATTTGCAATTTTGCCATTGCGTATGCAGATTGCATAGGCAACGGAGCAAGCACTATCAGGTTAGTGATCGCGCCTGGCCGTTGGTTAGAAATATGGTGATGCTAGTACATGGATATCCCACGAGCTTATGTTAGAGATTTAATCTCGAGGGCTTGAAATCTCCTTGGAAATGTTATTGCGTTCCTGTGATATCACATATGTATACTCAGTTTTCTATTAAAAAACAGTTGAAGACCTCATAAAATACGTTTTACAATCATAAATACATTTAATATTTCGAAACTAACTTATTATACTAATAATTTATTTCAATCAACTACACTACAGGTACTCCCTATCCCAGTAACTAATTACGTATGTACAGGTAAGTTAGCTTAATATTGCTTTACAGTTAGTAAGCTAAGGATTCACAACCACAAGGGAATGCTATACAGTATGAGCTTGGAGTAAGGGCCAAATGCGGTAATGCTGAATCGAAATGGCGATTGAATTGTTTAAATGCCAAACCACACCACGCTGACAAGTGTGGCAATTCCCACAATTACAGGCATTTCAGGTATCCGTAGGCTACGGAAATCGCTTATTATCAGGCGGGTGGTGTGCTTGTTTGCCACCAATCTGATATTTTAAATAAAAATCGTCACGTATCGTCGATAGTAAGAAATTTTTTGGTAAAAAGATGTTATGACAATTGTCACGAGAAAATGAATTTGAAGAATATTCGGTGGTTTTTGACACGATCGAAACTCTTCCTGTGTCAGGATTCCGTGATGTTTGTCGGGTATTGTCAAATTAATGTTCTTGACAAAAGTTCAAGTTTTTGGCAACAATAATCATGTTTTTATTAATAAAATGCTATGTTTGTGGCAAACAGGCATACAGCCCGCACAATAGTTAGCGGCGCCGTAGCCCATGGATGCCTGTAATAACTATGCAGTAACTATGATGCTAACAATTGACACACTTGATACCGTAGCCAAATAACCTGGGGCCTTACCATGATGTCTGAATACGCGATCCAGTTTAGGCGTAGTTGTATGGAAGCGACTCAGTTTAGGTCGTCAAGTGAATCGCAGTAAGACGTCATGGTTAGGCCCCTGGTGTATTTTGGACTTTACACGCACACACTAAAACTCGTCACCTCCTGCAAGTCCTACAAATTGAAGACACGTGAAGACACGCGTGTTTGCATATGTCTCAATTTCGTGGGAGTTGCAGGCGAGGACGTGTCAAATGGGGTGGCATATTTAAGGTTATTGTGCGTAACCAAAATTGGAAGAACGATGATTTGCAAAATGGCAGCCAGAGGCGTAAGGACTATTGCCGTTATTCATAAACGCTCATCAAACCTCCGTTAACTAATGTGTCTTTTGTCATTACCTGTCAATTTGACACTTGCGTATGTTAAAGAGGAACAAAACATATTTTAACTAATATGTGTCTGTTAAGTTTTTATGAATAAGGCGGTATGTATTTACAATATTAATTAGGTATAGAAAATTCGGCAATCAATTAAGTTGTCAGCAATTTCATTGTTTTCACATAAGTTGTATTAAAAATTAAGTTTCTATCAGAGCTAATAAACTGTGCAACGTTTACCAACTTAACCGCACTTCAGTGATTTGATAGGACAGCAACCCAAAGGTTTACAAAATGATAAGAGACGAAACAATAGAAATGTTGGTTTTCGTTAAATTAGATTATTCAATGCTTTATACAATTCTTAGAAAAACGAAACTCACAGTTTTTATTGGACATAATTTATATTACCTATATCCAAACATTGTGGAAAGAAGTTTATTTGACTTGCCAGTACACATATTCCTATTGTTTCTACCATCTTGCTTAAACCACTAATTATCATGGTAGATAATTTATTTCCTGTGACACTTACTTATTTAGTTTTTATTTAAATAGCGATGAAGGTATTGTCAGATTTCGAGTCTGTGACGAAAGAAAAGAGTCAACTCAAGAATTAAATTAGTTTCTGTATATGCCACTACGACTTTTTTCCTCGCGCCCAGACTTAAGAAATTTAGTATAAAGATAAAGCACTTTTAACATTTATGTGTATTCTTTTGTATGAAATATGTTACATAAAAAGTATTTTACAGACATTAAATTCCTCGATTTTATCGAGACAAACAGTTTTACAAAAGATAGATCAGATTTCAGCGATGCACATAGCGGGATTTCATGCATGCTTGCTCTGCAAAATTGTGGAGAATGGAAATGTCACATCAATCTGTGCATTCTGAAATCCAAACAACAATTATCACATAATCCACTATGTTTTGACCAAACATAGTTATCAAATAACCGTCATTACAACAAAATGACTAGTAAAGCTCGAGGACTTAGAACCACGCAAACAATAATAGCCCTTCTTGACAACGTAGTAAGAGTCATGTACGCTAAATTGCAGTGGTTCTACTATTACAATTTAACTTAGAAGTATGTCAACCCTTTCCTAAAGGGACACAAAAGGGTAACATGGTGCGCTACGCAAGCCAAATGTTATCCATAAATATTCATTATGTCCATGGAATGTAAGAAAGGGCGTGTTTATCAACTTCAAATTTTAACTTAAATAGACGAATGTTATAAGTGCGTTCAGATATACGCTTGATACTCATATGTTGAATATCCTTTAGACTCTTTAGATTAGAAGTTTCAGTGTTTCACTGAGGATTCGATAAGAATGTGAGTGTTTCTTCGCACTCTGACACTTACTTATGTAAGTGAGGAACAGACATTGAGGAAGGACTAGTATTGGATTCAACACTTGTTCGTTGGTATGTATGAGAAGGGACCACAAGGCCTTCGTTCCATGTAATCAGATTTCGAGATTTCCGAGTTACATTACCATTATATATTGCAATAAAAGTAAGATATTGGTAAACAAATTTCATTGAAATAATGTTTTAGTTCGTCTATATGAAAATCCACCCGGGTTAACGGGATTCATCCAAATCGAATTGGGAAATCAAATTTTATTAGACGTTGCAACAGCTGCTGCTGCTGTAACTGCTGTTGAAACAGTATAAAGTACAAAAAGCTTTTCAGAATTGGTCAACTATGCTGTTACAAGTGCTTTCCTTTGGGATCTAATTATTTGGGATCAAAATACAAAAATCTGATAGGAACGAAGGCACTACACTACAGGGGTCTAATCATACACGACCAGGTAGTCTATGGGCTAGGTGCCGCAATGCAAGATCTTTCGGAAAGCCTTCCGGAATTCAGGGTTGAAGATGGTGTAGATAACGGGGTTGAGGAAGGAGTTGATGTAGCCCAGCCACGTGGTGAGGATAAAGACAGTGTAGCCAGGGCCGTAGGAGAGCCCTAGCTTGGTGCTGACTGCGTCGAAGACTGAGCATGTGAAGAATGGCGCCCAACAGAAGAGGAAGACACCTGGAAGGAAATATAAGGATAAGTCATGCATAAGTCAAATAGGGTTATCTCGCCGATTTTATTTTTAAAGGAAGACCTAGAAGATACATTTCGAATAATTATGGGACCATATACAAGAAACCACGTCATCATCCACGTATTATTTCCATGACCGTAGGTACAGTTCGTTAGACTATTGATCTTTAGTTGACGTTTGAGGATTGACGGCTTATTTGTTTATATTTCTGTCTAAAGTCGTCTTCTATTTATCTAAACTTAATCTATATCTTGGATGGTCTTAATTTAGTATTGCACATAAATGCGGTTATTTCTTAAAATCCAATAGACCATGTTCCACTTCCTAGTAAACACATACGTGAGGTGTGGAGACTACAAAGCTGTTCGTTCTCTGTTTGTGTGTATTTACCTAAAACAATGGCCAGCGTCTGAGTAGCCTTCTTCTCTTTCTTGGCGAAGCTCTTGGCCCGCAGCTTGCCAGCACGGTTGGCGCGGAAGATGGTGAACCTGGCTGCTGATGCTGCTGACCTGAAGCGGCGGCGAGGTGTGGAGATTACGGAGCTGTTGCTAAGGCGGCTTAGCTTCTTCCTGGAAAGAAATCACCCATGAATTTGCAATTACTAAGATCACTTGTGGTTAGTAGCTTGTTGGCTGATCTTTCATTTACCCGATAGACCGGAAAGTTTTAGTTAAATTGCTCAAACACAAAACAATGTTCGGAATCTTTCCAGTGGACTTTTCAAAAGTTAAGGGCTACAAAGTTGATTTTCTTAGTGTAGTAGTCCACTGTAGTCGACGGTTAGCGGTGACTACGTGTGACGTGGGACGCACCGCGGGAGCTCTAGGCGGGTTAAATATATGAAAATCCATTACGACCATGCCCGTAATACAGCTCATTAAGTCTAAGAATGCTTACATGCAATATCACCATTAGGTGTGATAAAAAGTATCAGAAACCCAACCGAACTTACCATGTTAATACGTACAAAGCTAATATCACCAGAATCAATTAGCAAAGTAATAAGATAAGCTGATGACTGCTCGACGATTTATTGCCGTTATCTTTTAATTGCACGTCAACGGCTCATTCACTCTCCCTTTGTTCAGGTTCTGTACAGTGAACAGCGGGGTCAGCAAAAATCATGGAGATCTAAATAGATGTATATAAAAACTAGTTAAGTTCGAGGCGGACTTGCGCACGAAGGGTTCCGTACCATCTATCTATCTATATAAGTATATGAAAGAAGAAACTGACTGACTGACATATCAACGCACAGCCCAAACCGCTGGTCCTAGAGATTTCAAATTTGGCAGGTAGGTTCCTTATAAAGTTTAACGGTGCACTAAGAAAGGATTTTTCAAAATTTAACACCTAAGGGGGTGATTTGGGGGTCCAAATTTTGTATGGGGACACAAGATTAGTTGGACTATTCTTTTTGAAACTTTACAGGAATATTCATAAATATAAATGAATTAACACCTATTTCAGGTTTTTTCAGAATTCAACCCCTAAAAGGGGGCAAAGGGGGGAAAAAGTAAAAAAATAACATGGGTACCGTTTTTATGGTTTATCGGGTCGCTGATTACGAAAATAACGACGATTTTAAAATCCAACGTGGCGATTGTAAAATACCACATTATAAATTTACTAAAACGGGGCTTAATCGTGTATAAACTTTGAAAACAAACCTCCGACGTTTCAAGGGCGACATTGCCCCCGTGGTCCCGGAGAAAGCCCCGATTAAGCCCCGTTTTAGTAAATTTATAATGTGTAAAATACCATCTCCCCTGTTGGGGCGCGATGGGGTCGAAATCTTAAAATATCAATATGAGTGTCGTTTTGTTGTTTATTTCTGGTTCTAGAGATTCCAAGTTTTGCACTTAGGTTCGTTACAAAGCGTAGGGGTGCACAAAGAAAGGAGTTTTCAAAATTCTTCTCCAAAGAGGGTGGAATAGGGGTTCAAAGTTTGTATGGGGAAACAAAATTAGTTGGACTATTCTATTTGGAACTTTACAGGAGTATTTACAAAGATAAATGAGTTAACACTTGTTTCAGGTTTTTAAAGAAAACAACCCCTAAAAGGGAGAAAAGGGGTGAAAATTAAAAAAACAACAACATTGGTATCGTTTTTATGTTGGGTCGCTGATTACGAAAACAACGTAGATTTTAAAATTCAACGTGGCGATTGTGAAATACCATCTCCCCTGTTGGGACGCGATGGGGTCGAAATCAGAAAATATTACTACGGGTGTAGTTATATGTTTATTTCTGGTTCTAGAGATTCCAAATTTAGCACTTAGGTTCCTTATAAAGCGTAGGGCTGCCAAAGAAAGGAGTTTTCAAAATTCATCTCCAAAGGGGGTGAAATGGGGGTACAAAGTTTGTATGGGGAAACAAAGTTTGTATTGGGAAACAAGATTAGTTCGATTATTTTATTCGAACTTCACAGGAATTTTCCTTGAGATAAATGAGTAAAGACGTGTTTCAGGCTTTTTGAGAAATCAACCCCCAAAAGGGGAAAAAGGGGTATTATAGTAAAAAAACAACATGGGTAGGTATCGTTTTTCTGATTTATTGGGTCGCTGATTTCGAAAACAATAACAATTTCAACATCAACGAGGCGGACGCGAGGTACCATCTTCCCTGATGGGGTGCGATGGGGTTGAAATCTCAAAATATCAGTATGGGTGTCGTTATTATGTTTATTTCTGGTTCTAGAGATTCTAAATTTGGTACGTAGGTTTCTTATAAGGTGAAGGGGTGCACAAAGGCAAAGGATGAATTTAATTTAATTTAATTTAAAGGCATTCGATAAATCGAATAACATTGATGTTCTCTCCCAAAGACTTTTCAAAAACCGCACGCAAAATTTCGAGCCCCATAAAATATTATAATACACATTAGATCCCTTGTCGTCGACAAGGCCGTTTACAATTTCACGGACACCCCTGAAGCCACAACACTCAAAATATGTGCTACCCACGCCTTTAAAAAGTTTTCAAAGCCAGCTGAAAGGTTATCATTAAAACTTTTTGTTCCATACAGAAGTCCGGGCATATTTCTATTTTAGGAATAGCCTTACCATGACGTCTTAACGGGATTCAGTTGACGACCTAAAATGAGTCTCTTCCTTTAAACTGAGCCTAAACCGAAGCTAAACTGAATCGCGTTAAGACGTCATGGTAAGACCCCAGTCGATTTAAGAACAGTTTGTATGGTGAATTGGTTTGTATACACCATGATGTAATCATATATTTTAAACTATCGTGAGTCATACTGACATTAAATTGCAACGGTTCAAGCTCGCGTATTTTATCACAATAGGCGTGACATTGACATGTTTCGACTGCATCGGGCAGTCATCGTCGGACAGACAGAGTGGTGTTGTCACCTTCGCGGCTCGGGCATCACCATGCAACATGCCACGCCCATTGTGATAAAAATACGTGAGTTTGAACACTTTGAACCGTTGCGATTTAATACCATGATCTACGTAAATATTATTTACGCAATAAAATACTACAAAATACGATACCCGCCACCAATTAACATATAATTAGAATCGTTTCACGAGGTACGCCTAACAAAATTTTTAGGGTTCCGTATGTTGCGTAAGTTCCGTGTTATTTTTTTTTTTGTGCGGAATCCTCGGTGGGCGAGCTTGACTCACATTTGGCCAGTTCTTTTTCTTAGTCATTTAAAATGCGTCAGAATAAAGTTATGTAATATGCGCCAACTTTGCCACCGTCAGCACCTTTACCCACATCTTTTTTTTTAAATCACCGCAAAATGACAATACTAAGCTTTCATGGTCAATATTGGCAGTTACAGGTCTCAAATATTACTATGTTACATTGCCCATCGTTAAAAATATATATTTGGCCAAGATACTCCTAGTGGCAATGTTGACGCATATTACGGTATACTTATTACTATTTGTTTTAGCAAATTAACACTAACGTATAATTTTGTTGGCAGACACGTCCGCAAATGATACCATATTTATATCTAGGAAATTTGACATATAGACCAGACCAGAGACATATTTTATGAAATTGGGCAAACTCAATTACTAGGCGTTTTATACACTGACGTATTTTTAGTCACTATGTGCGACGTGATTTGCACATCCTATGATGCTATTATCAAGCGCCAAATACCGTTCCTAGTCTCACGATAGTTTAAATTCGGTATGTTTAGTTAACAAATGAGTTAGTGCCAATGAAGGACATACAGCGGACAATCGTCAACTTTGATAGGATTGGTCTCCCTTAGGGCCGGCTGAATATATACGAGGACGAACAGAAGGGCAATACGATAATTGAAGGTTAAACTGAAGGTCTTCATGATTGCCATTTATGTATTTCTGATTCGCCGTATTTGAACTCGCGTCCCATATATCTCGAACGATTTGGCTTATATTCAATTTCAAACGTTTTTAGGGTTCAAAAGGAAAAAACGGAAACCTTATAGGATCACTTTGTTGTCCGTCCGTCTGTCAAGACCTTATATCTCGGGAACGCTTACAGGTAGCATATTCAAATTAATACCACATACACAAGTCTGCGGTCCCTTGAAGTTGCGAAAAAGCCAAACCTCTACGTCAACGCAATCAAAAGATACGGCCGTTTATGTCGTATTTCCCATACATTTGCAATGGGAATCAAAATGTATAGGGTACTTCCCGTTGACCTAGAATCACGAAATTTGGCAAAAAGCAAGAGCTTGTAGCACAAGTACAGGAAAACATCAGAAAACCGTATAATTGCCACGCACTGAGAGTTCCGTGCTACCAGGATTTTTAAGTGTATAAATGGGGAGAGTATCCTTTGTACGGAACCCTCGGTGGGCGAGTCGAGCTCGCACTTGGCCGGTTTTTTTAATCTCATAACCACCTGTCAAATTTCACTGCAATCCCATCGACAACACTTAAATTATCGTCTAGTAATTATAGAAAGAAACACCGAATTGTTTCAATACTCTCGGAGAACTTTGCAGAAAATGTTTTTTTTATTCAACATCAGGGCCTTTATCAGCGTGTAATTTCCTATACTTTGATACCTTACACGACTTGTTTTGTTATTTTTATATGATTTCAAGATGGTGGTAAAAAAGTAGGTAGATTTTGGTAGAATTTTAGTATGACAAAAAGGTTTGTAGGAATTATTATGACCTTCGCCTATATTTTTTCTATTAGGCAAACCAATTTATTTTTTTAAGTTTTCTTTGGTATATTGCTAGTGAAGTTATAGATAGGTTTCAATCAACTGCGTATTGTGTTGCAAACAAAAGACAACCGCCTGCGTATACGGTCCACCCGGTTTATTGCCAATCAATTCATACTCCATAAACACGAATCTTTTTTTATTTGGACCCTGGAACTGAAACTCACGGAAATGTAAACTAAAACGATTGTAGTATGCCTCTTACTCTTCGTTTATATATTTATTATTTATTTATTTATATATTTATTCAAAATTAATTATTTTACGATGAAGAAATACATAGAAAATAATTAATAATCTTTAAAAGTAGTCTTTCAGTTTCAGCAATATTTTCATTCCATTTGAAGATCAGTAAAAATAACCAACGCATATTGGTTGAAATGTCCCACCTAGTAAATAGCCCTATATCCGCTTTGCGCTGCAGAATTGCTGATTAATTGCATTAGTCGCCTGATGCACTCACAATGGCATACCACCGCGCTCCTGCTTTGTGGACACCTACCTAACTATCATCAAATAAATGTACCGTAAAACTCCTTAACTTTAGTCCAGTCCAGTAAATTACAACTATGCAGGGAAAAATTTAAGAGAGGTATGGGCACAGCGGATGCATATCGTTTAGTGTGGCAGGGCACAGCACAACGAATGTCGTCTCGCTCAAATCTGGAGCAGAGCCCATTTGGGGAAGTACCTCCACCTAACAGAAAACCGCAGCACTAGATAACCCCTCATCATCCCTACTCAAAATAGTGTTGTGTTTCTGTTGGTGAGTAAGGTCGCCAGAGCTCCAAGAGGATTCGGGGTGTTGACAGCTGAGGACCCCCTTGAAGCCCTTGCCCCGTTTAGCTGTCAACATAGCGAATCCTCCTTTTTTTAAAGGGTCGGCAACGCACAATTAACACCCCTGGTGTTGCAGGCGTCCATAGGCTACGGTGACCGCTTACCATCAGGTGGGCCGTATGCTTGCTTGACATTAGTTGCCACCGTCGTAGTATTACAAAATAAGGATATTTTGGACACACACAGCTTATAGTACAGCTTTGAAACTTTGTTTATAACTATGTCTTCAAACTAACTTGTCTTGAAAATGTACTTCTTTTTAGATTTATTTTAAAAGGAAGTGATTTTTGCTTCTTCAAGTGTTTTCCCTATGAAGCAGCAGTTTTTCGTAAAGTTGGAGAGGAATCTCTTGTGTAGAATTTAATTAGCTTGAGTGTTGCTCTACATCGAATTTTCGTATAATGCATAAAGGAGCAAAACGAGTTTCTAAAAAAAACACATTTTCCAAGATGGCGGCGGTTCCTCGAGGCCCCAAACGTCAAATGGTGTGGACATGAAAACAGGACCTATATTAACATACATACATACCAAGTTTCAAAACTGTTGGTGGAGGGATTGCACTTTGTTTAGTTAGACTTTATTATCAGTCCTAAACTCGGGGTTAGCAACCCCAGCCAGAAGAAAATGAACTGCCTTATACATACATCCAGTTGAATTGGTCTCTTTTAAGCAAACAGTTGCTAGTCCCAAGGTTTGACGAACTACCCTAGGTCTAGGCCGCCGTATTCACTTAGTACTGGCCTTGGATTTATTGCATTAGTCCCTAAGTGCATTTAAAATTATCTGATGGAACACTAGCTTAAGGGGCATTTATACCCGTTAACTAAGTTAGGGCGACTAACAACAACTTTGACCATACGTTTGGTTTACCAGGCGTACCAGGAGTACAGAGGTACCAGGAGTTTGATTCATGTATGCAACTGTAGATTTTGACATGTTACCTACGTATCGAAATCTATCCTTCAGAAACTATAGCAACTCATGGTAGGCACACTTAACCCTTAAATGCATGATGATGCATTTATGACACAGAAACGAGACAAGTGACAATCAAGTTCTCTTGGAATGTAGACTTTGTCATATCGTCGTAGGTTCTTAATTTGAAATGAATTTGGTTGTCACTCAGGATTGTTTTAGGACCAACATTGTTAATTCATGAATTTAAGGGTTAACTGTAGCTGTGTACTGTGTGTACATGAGCTGCTGTAGAATGACAATCGCTATCGGTTGCGAGATTCGAAAGTATTTGCATCTTGCTTGTTCTTAACTTGTGGAAGGGAGTTGCAAATATTTTCGAATCACGCAGTCGCCATCGACGCGCCGCTGCGTAAAACTTAGGGCAGGCACACTGGTGGGAAAGAAATGCAAACACTATCGAATCGCGCTGTCGCTATCGTCTATAGTTACGTTCAATTCATACAACCGATGCTTATGGTAAGCACACAGTTATCATACTAATGCTGAGAACTCGCTAGATGGCTTCTCTGCTCGTAACCGCTAGGTATCTACAAAGCGCAAAAACGCTTTACTGATAAAAAATATACGTAAATTAAGATATAAATTGAAATAGATGTCATATACCAAAGAAAAAGGCCACCACCGACAGAGGTCAATCCGAGGATCGAACTCGGGTCTTCAGCTTACGCGGTTAACGCCATAACCACTAGGTTAATTGGTCTCACCGAATGCCGGCGAATTTCTCGAGTATATGCAATCTTAGTAACAGGCAAGAAAATGGCCACGGATTTTCTAAGTACAAGCGATGTTGCTTAGTACTTCCATCCAAACCACTTAGGTTTTCCGGTATGGCGAGAGAGATATATATTAGTAGTGTTACTGTTTCTACTTTAATAACAAATAAAAAAATGGATTTGTTTCAAACAAGAAGTTGTAAGATAAGATACTTAATCTTACTTGAGCTCTGGCTTCTTAGGCGCCCCGTTTTCTTCTTTCTTCTTTGGGGACTGCGGGGGGCTGTGGTCCTTGGTGTCCCCATCGATGTTGGACGGCGCGTACCCCGAGTCGCAGTTCGTGTTGGGGTCCATCATGGGGATGGGGGACGCGAGGTTCGCCATGATTCTGGGGATAAATAAAACATTAGACGGCCTGGGTGCTTGTGTTACTCCAGGCCAGGGAAAAAATACACAAGTAATAAATTAATCATTTAAAACTTCTACGATAACTGCTGAATAGAAAATGCGAATGAAATTCAGACTGTAACTGTCAGTACTTACTCAAAAATGATAAAGTTTCATTTGAAATCATTTCCAAGTATCACTGAAGTAAACATCATGAGTCAGTTCAATTGTTTCATAGATTGCCAAAGCTCTTAGCCTTCTAGTGCCAAAGTTCGAGAAACATTCTTCAGTAAAGTAAAATCTAAAAAAAAACGGACATTTGCAGAGTGTGATCAGAAACTTAACTTTCACGAAACTAAAAGTTTTTCTTGACGCCGTACTATTAGCAACCCGTATGATTATAATATTTATAATCATCATCATTATATTAGTCCACTGAAAATACTCCCAAGAATCTTCATAACGACCGTCGTGCACTAACCTCAACCAATTAAATTGTCAGTCCAACTTGATAGGGGCTTTCTCATGCTCCGTGATGTAATCCAGTCACTAGAAACTCAACTGTATACTCGCAAACTAGAAGTGTGACAGAGAAAGGTATACCTACAGGCCAGTCTCCTCCACGACTGCTGCCAGCATGAACCGCGCAGACCGCGTCGTTGCCAGCTCGTCTGCTAATACTCCCATCTCTGTTCTGTCGAAGCTGTGTGAGAGACAAAGAATTGTTATCAATTCAGCATCTATGTAAATACTGAAGTTCTAAAGAAAACCTAAGTTGGAGATACTTCCCGCAAAAAAACGTCGTTTTTTGTTCCGAATCCTTTAATAAAATTTAGTATACTTTGAGTTTTAATCAAGACTGATTAGAATTGACAGGCCTACCCCTCTGTCGAATGGGTATGACATAGTATCATGCTCATTTTATGGACTGATAGTTATCTGACAGGGTGCCACTAATCCGCATCCCGCGAAAAGGCAGCCCAATAATCGGCGACCCAATAATTGGCGACCACGATTTAGGTACATTGATTATTGGGTCGCCGATTATTGGGTTGCCTTTTCTTGGGAAGAGCAATCTCGAAGCGGGCCAATAATCGGTAACCAAATAATCGATGCAACTACATGTACATCAATTATTGGGTTGCCATTTATTGGGCTGCCTTTTATCGGGTCGGACAAGCTCGGTAGCGGGTCAATAATCCGAAGCCACAGTTTTTACAGTACAATAATCAGCAACCCAATAATCCGCAACAAAAATGGACACGAATTATTGGGTTGCCGATTATTTGGCTGCCTTTTATACGGACTCATCTGACATACATATTTGTACGCAACGTGCGAATAGCTGTAGAATTGACGCTCTCCCCGCCAATATGGGCAGACTTTTTTGTATAGAAAATGACAGACGTTGCCAGTTCAGCTGATTAAAAAGACAAAGTCAGCTGAGTGATTTATCGATAATAAATATATGAACATCCACTATAACGAATTGGAAAAATACCTAAACTTAGATGTTTGAGCTCTTGTTGTGCGGTAGGGGGAAATTATACAAAAGTAATCGTTATATGGGCACCAAGTTGACTTACATTTGCACATCTGAGTAATTCTTATTTAAATGCGAGTAGGTACTTATTATACTAAAATATTTACACCCCCTTTGCGATGATGGCGGACCTTTCCGCCGCGCTCTTCAACCGGGTTGAATGACAGACATGCATCAATTACAATGACTCATAAAAACTTAAATATCACAGCTCTGCTATGGAATTCAACTTCGTGCCGGTGAGACAAATTTGCCCATGGTAATTTTGCCTCTTGATAGAATTTGCTTCAGGCCCAACTTATTTGTTTGCCAGAATACGTTGGCGCACGGGGCCCCAGAATAGGCGGAGCCCATAGCATTTGCTTCTTTTACCACCAAAAGCCAAATCAATTAATTACCAATCAATTTTTTTTATTTATTTTTATTTTTTTTTCAACATAATGACACAGCATAACAGTCTTAACTAAGTAACTGTGTATTACAAATTTTAACAAAACTTAAATTATCAATAAATTACTGAAGATTTACTTCTATCCATCGCCTCACAGTACCTTATACATTTTATACAATTAATTAATTAACTTTAGCAATTTTTGGCTAATCCACCAGTTCCGGCACTGGCTTCAAATAAATGACTGTGATTGTCCTTTCAATTATTATTTACTACAACCCACAATCGGACGAAACCGCATACGACATCCCCAAGAGCTCAGGGTTGCTTTATCTAACTTTCACATTTAATAATTTCCAAGCGAGCGGTCACGGTCGCTCGCGTTGTTGGAATTTAGAACAGCTGAGCGACATATCGCTTATGACAATAGACGTTAACAATATTGCTAGAAAATATAGACTTCTATGACTATTCGAATTGTCTCGACTCGCCATTCACGGCGAACGGCTTAGCTGGGTCAAACTCAAGACTATATTACAGGTCTTTCTGGTGGACTTTTCAAAATAACGGCTGTAAAGGTTGATTTTTCTATTGATTCTTATCTACAATAAATGGTACTCCCTTTCTAGTAAATCACTACATAGTATAAAACAAAGTCGCTTTCTCTGTCCCTATATCCCTATGTATGCTTAAATCTTTAAAACTACGCAACGGATTTTGATGCGTTTTTTTTAATAGATAGAGTGATTCAAGAGGAAGGTTTATATGTATAATAATAACCCGTGCGAAGTCGGGGCGGGTCGCAAGTCGCAAAAACAGCAAGAACTTGTAGCACAGAAGTACAAAAAAAATCAGAAAACCGTATAATTGTCGCACATTGAGGATCCGTGCCACCTTTGTGTGCCGGTTTTACTTAAACTACACTTACACTAAAAATACCGAAAAATGTAGAATCTGTATTTCCCTCTCTTATTTGCGTGTGCGAACGTAAGAGACATAGATACGAAATTTAAAGGTTATGTCCCTTGGCAACTGTTCTCTCAATTATTTTCTATTAGAACCCACAATATGACACGAGCACACGACGTCTCATTTTACAACGAGAGGGTTGCAAAAGCTTTATCTAACTTTCACATTTAATAATTTCCGAGCGAGCGCTCACGGTCGCTCGTGTAGTTTGAGTTTAGAAAAGTTGAGCGAATAACGCTTGTAGAATAAGGGCTAACAATGTGTGCTGGAACACGTAATAATAAAGACTTGTGTACTAAATACAATTGGTGGACTAATTGTGTGTATTTAGTCCACCAATTTCACCTAATAGTCCAGTATATTTTAGATTCCATTCAATCTCAATAGTCTATACACCCTGGCGGGTGCTGCCTCTGCGTGCGTCCCATGACTCGGGCAGGTGCAACATCCGCTCGGTGTACCCCTTACATTTCATTAAATTGTCGAAAGGGCCTCTGCGTATTGGCTTCGGCTCCGCGTACGCCTCCCAAAGGTCCGGAACACCATTGTTCCGTGATGGGAAAGACTTGTGTAATTTATTCACAAATTATATTAAAAAGAAAATCGTCATTTCTCTTTGACTTTTTTTATAAATAAGTAAATATAAAGTTTCGAGTTCTAGGTCCAGCTGATTTAGTAAGTTTTTTTGAGCTTGGGTACGAAATATAATTTGATATCATTGTAAGGAAACCAGCATATTATTATAACTGAGCAGAACTTTGATCCGATTTCTTAATACATTTTGTACTTTACAGGAAACATGTGCCCAGCAGTAGCAATATGGCGTGTTTAAGATAAGCTATTTGTCTATTACCTATATATATATCGTCGCCTAGTATCCACAGTATTTATTGAGCTTACCGTGGGACTAGGTTGATTTGTGTAAGATTGTCCCATAATATTTATTTATTATTATTTATTATCAGTCTCTATTTGTTACTTGTCCCTGGTTCTACAATTCTTGTTCTCAGTATTTATTGAGCTTACCGTGGGACTAGGTTGATTTGTGTAAGATTGTCCCATAATATTTATTTATTATTATTTATTATCAGTCTCTATTTGTTACTTGTCCCTGGTTCTACAATTCTTGTTCTCCTTTTCGGCCATTTCGCGGGCAGTGGAAATGTGAAGGACTATTAACGTCAAAGTTAATGCTTCGTGAATTCAGAATTTGAGGAAATATGAACCTGATAAATGTTGCGTGAACTGTACAATTAGGCTTTGTTATGTTTCGTTTGTTATTTTTATCCTTTGGACGTTGACTAAGAATTTTCTATTTATTTCCCTTAAATACAGTTTGTATCAGAATTAAAAAAAACCGTTAATGTTTAGATCATAAATATGAGCATACTACCTAATTCATCAAAAACACGACAGTTAGTACTCACAGCGCATGTGCGTTGACATAACGACGTCAATGTTGATTAGTTGCCCCTAGCTACATATCAACAGTACGCAATACGCATGTACTATCAAAACTCAAAAATGTAAACAAGCCTTTTTTTTTTTTTTTTTTATGCTATAGGGGGCAAACGAGCAAACGAATCACCTGATGGTAAGCGATTAACGTCGTCCATGGACACCCGCAACACCAGAGGGAATTTGGACTTGTGATACATATATATTCTTTCAATTAAGTCCAAATTCCCTATTAACTCGCTCAAGAAACTTGTAAAGTTAAGGGTTGCATGCAGAGAAGCCAATTTCGAAAATAAGTTCAAGTATTGAGGTTAGTTTGACTTAACAGCTTATCTGCCAACTGCTATTTGGAAAAGTTTGTTTGTGTAGTGTTAGTTGATAATCATTGATACCTACCATTATTTATGACGTCATAGCATAAAGGAATTATACCTAGAGTAAGCACTAGGTGGTCCTAGCTTTTATCTCTTACCTCTTTCTAGAATCATCTTTTGTCCTTCAAGAATGTGTGTCTTCTCGTATCGTATTTGTAAGTCTGAGGCACGCACGAGTAGCGAAGCGTCCAGCGGGGTAGGCTTTGTGCAGCGTGCACTCAGAACGCTCACATACATATTGCTAGTGTTGAGATGAACGCCGCACGCTCCGCCCCGCTGGATGCCTTGCCTAAGCCTCGGGTACACTATGATCTCCGACCTCCGGATTGAAATTGAGACCACATATCGTTAGAAGTAGACTTACTATCCTCGTTTATCTGCTCGGATTTGTTTTCATAGTAAGTTCTCGTTTTCTGATGACGCTGTGTCATATAAAACATCAAGATATCGCCGTACAGTCTGCACTAGTATCTTTCAAAATTATGTGACACGTTCTTATGGCGGTACAAATAAGTTCAGATATTTTGGCGGTCTTCATAGCGGAGGATTCTACTGCAGAAGACTATAAACACGGAGAACGGCGTCAACCTAGACTTAAAACAGCATTCCTACCACGAACATCGAAAATTGGCATTGACGGGAAAACCTCTTTGTCACTCCAATAAGCAATCGTGACAGAGATGGAGATACAAATCCGCAATCGTTCGATTTTCGTGGTATAGGCACGGTAGTCCGGGTTGGAAATCACTTACTTTAACCAAGTAGCCATCTTCTTTTACGTAGCCGCTGGGAAATTCAAGGTGTCCACCAAATTCTATTTTAAAACATGAAACAAAATAAAGAAATCATAAATTAAATATAACGTAAGTAGAGATTACTTTACAAGACGTTGAGTTGATTTTTTACTTCGTGTTGAAGTAAAGAAGAAGATAAATTAAATATAAATTATGATTAAAAATGGCCGAACATAAAAATTTACAATAATAAACAAATAATGTACAAAAATAATAATAATATTTAATTATCATATATTACGTGTCTCAAGTACTCGTACCTATTTTTGTCGAGTTTGAAGTTAAGGAAGCTGGTGGTTGTGCACTGGCCTGAGCACCTTGTTGTTTTTCTGATGCTGAGGAAGTGTTGGTGAAAGGTACTGTGCTCTGCATTCTTGGCGATTTGCCAAGTGCTCAGACTACCATTTGCTAATCCACAGGTATTCAATGATGGGCGAAAGAGAGAGCCTTACTTGTCATCCTCCTCATCCTCATTGCTGCCCGATGCTGAGGCAGTGTTGGTAGGAGGTTCTGTGGTCTGCAACCTTGGTGTTTGTGCCAAGTTCTCGATGACCACGGCAGCGGTACCGCTTGAGGCTGACGCGATGCCTGATGATTTGCTCTTCGCTGATCGCTGCTTCTTGGCTCGCTGGCGTATTGCCTGCAAAAAAGAATAATAAGCTAGGAATTCTAATTGTATGCATATAGCTTGGTCAGGGTCTCTTCTTATATGTGCATAGTCAGAGAGAATCATGTCTTTTTTTCGTCCTACAGTCACGTCTATAAATATGTCTACACTTTGGAACTTATTACTGGCGAAGAAAGTCCAAATTTGAATACAGGTGTATATATACATATTTATGTAGCTCTCTGACCGTCACACTTTCCTCGCCCGAAAGAGGGGATGGAGGCAGTTTATTTTTTTTACTGATACTGACAATCTGGTTAGCCTTCAGAGTCTACAGACTATATTTAGAGAAGAGTACAGGGGCCCGTTTAACCAAAACTTGTAAATTGTAAAACAAGTGGAAGCCCTAATGCAAGAAGTAAAGGATAGAGCTAAGATGACGAGTGAGAGAATGCGAATTCTCCCCGTCAATCAATAAAGTTACTTGTGCAAACTACCTAAATACAAAAAAAATAATTATTATAGAATTCCCAGGCTCAGGCAATGTATTACTAGCTTTATAAGCGCCTCTGGGCATTGTAGACCAACCTTTGTTTTTGTTTTTAATTAATAAAAAAAAATTGTAGTTTGCACACGTAACTTTTTTGATTGACTGGGAGAATTCCCATTCTCTCAGTAATCATCTTAACCCTGTGAAACCGAGTGCTGTAAAGGGCTCGAAACGTAGGGTCATGGTGTTAATAAACACGATTAACCCGTTCTAAAGTGTTTAATTTCAATGGATAATAATCGCGGTAACAGGAGACAATATTATAGGATAGACTTCGGCTATTTTAACAATTTACAAGCTGTTGATAAGGGCTAAACTCGTAATTTATATGGACTCAAAGTTATTTGTAATAAATGTTCGCTTATTTTATAAAATAATCAACTGGAGTGAACTCTATAGGCCATGAAAATTAGATAGTTTCCAGAAAATAATTCCCAGCTAGCTAGATATCGTTTTATTACCTTCATTAGGTCCGACGTGTTAACTGAGTTTGCACAATTCGAGGAGTTAAGCTTGACTGTTGAGAGCAAAGTCAAATTTCGGTAATTTTTTAGTTTTTTGCGTCTAGCTCGAAAATGGTACGTCAGACGGAAAAGGTATTAAAACGGTACGGTAGGTATTAAAAACGGTTAAATTCTAGGTCGAATGAGTCTCACACTTCAAATTTGGATTAGTGGTACAGCGAAAATAAAACAAAACAAAATTATTCATTCCTGGACATGCTTTTTTCTAATCAAATTTTTTGAAATTAAACACTTTAACGGATTAATCGCGTTTATTAACACCATGACCCTACGTTTGCACGACAGCACTCGTTTTCACAGGGTTAAGACACTTTAAGGGGCTACCCGGCTGTTTCACTGATATTTCACTGTTTTTAAAGTGAATAGGCTTTGTTCAGCTCCAAGCACAACGCTTGAAAAAAATATATAATGTAGCTAGGTATTTGGTCTACATTTGGTTCAACTAAATTGTCGAAAAACATAATACATCAAGAGAAAAAAAAATAACCGTAAACCCTTTTTTCTACCTTAAATCTGTATCTACTCCCTTATTATGCGTTGTAAGTACAAGAAACTAAGACAAGCAGTATATATTTATGTTAACTTTAAACGCATCTACTGATTTTTGGCTAGGTTTTGTACTTTTCGAGAAAAAGCTATTACACGCATTTTTCCGAAAACGCCGGCTCGAGATGCCTGCGCGGGCGACGGGGGCCAGTCGTGTAAGATGGCACTAGTAGTTTATAGGGTTGCGTCCTAGTACAAGGAGCTCTTCCTAGGTGGGAACTTATGCTTATTGACGTATTGTATAACCGGTGAGGAATGTAAGCGGGAGGGGAAGAAAGCTCAAATCGCCGAGGTCATTGGCATAGGGGGCGGCCTTAAGGTGATGACCCTGTGAAAACGAGTGGTTTAAAGGGCTCGAAAGGTAGGGTCATGGTGTGAATAAACGCGATTAATCCGTTCTAAAGTGTTCAGAAGACAGTAATAATATTATGATCTAATTTTCTTGACCGATTAGTCATTTTAATTCAAATGCAATACCTATCATGAATGCGTATTTAAATACACCCGCATATTTGTTGAAACAACAAATACATCAATTCGTTTATCAACGAGATTATGGAATTTCAATGAATGTGGATTTTGCGGGAAACTAATTCACTTATTAAAATGATCACTACTATTTTAAACATTATCCGTGAAAATGGCGCTTGCAACAGTGCCGATGATCGAAAGCTTATTAACTGCTAAATACGAGTATTAGTTTCGTTTTAAGTAAATAGTGGTTAGGTTAGGTTATGTTAATTACTTTGTTAACTTAAAATAGTAAAGTAGGTAATTAGTTTATGGATCTTTCAATGCAATATGTATTTCTAGGTATAAATTAAATTCGTAGTTTAGTGTTTAATTTAGTATTTGGATAAAACTGACAGATGTAAGATAATCACAAGCCTAGGTTTCAACAGCTTTGATCCTCAAACGCTTTGATGATAAAACTAGTTACAGGAAAATGATTGACAAGACTTTACGTTGGCAATGGCAAGATAACTATAATAATAATAATATAGCCTTTATTTCCTTAACATTACAAAATAATTACAAATATGTTTAATTCAAAGTATATAAAACTACTGCGACCTGGTGAAGGTCGCAGGAGTCCGCTGGATGCGGGTGGCGCAGGACCGGTCATTGTGGAAATCTTTGGGGGAGGCCTATGTCCAGCAGTGGACGTCTTTTGGCTGAAATGATGATGATGATGATGATATAAAACTAATTAAGTTAAGGCCTCTTTCTGGGTATAGGCTTCCTCCAATATTCTCCATGTTTTTCGATCTCCGGCTGTAATAAATAAATTAATATAAATTATAATTTTAATTAAAAAATTGACATGTAATTGCTTATTACCAATTGATAATATGAATATGAATACTTATCCAGTTTAGGGAAGGTAACTATAAGTTTGTAATTATTGTTGTGTGAGCGGTACCTACGAGTACACTGTGTTTTATATTTCCGTTAACTTTAAGAGGAAATTCTTCAGGTTAACTTTACTTAATTTCTTTAAGAAACTAGTGTTCAAACTATTAAATCATTTGAGATATTCAATTTAATAAATTAGCTGAACCAGTGTAAAGTTACCAAACCATCTACCACTAAGCTGTGTTTTGACATGTGTTGTTACTTAAGTTATGCTTTGTAATACTTGACACTTATTTTAGTGTAACTTTATAGGACCTTTTACAATTTAACATAATTAATACTCATTTTTTTGTATCAAAACCGAATAAAATTCGACAAAAGCAATATGCCAGGTAGCTCCTATTAATGTACAGAGCAACGTATCGAATTAAATGGAAAATAAAATACGGTATATATAAACGAACACAAAATTTCACATCATGAAATGTATAATTTCGTCTTCGCTTCGACATAAGAAAGACGGTGTGTTTTTTCATCTACGAAAAACTAAAATTTATAGTCTTAAAACCCAAGTCCGACAGTTGTATTTTATAAACCATATGCTTCTCTTTTTTTACTCCGAAAAAAAAGGGGAGCATAAAGATAAGAAAAATGTACTACCAAGAAAAAAATAAAAAACAGTAAAATTAATGTATCCGGGGTTTGTCTATTTGGACGACCTGTCCCATATAAAAACATATTTTTTCTAAATAAATTCACGATTTCTTAGTTAAGTCAAACGGATCACCAGCATTTTTGTTACAGCTTGTATATCAAAGTGTTACTCATCCTTTTAGCAATTTTTCGTAGATGCTTCAGCGTATGAAAAGGGATAAAACCCGACACATTTCCAGGTAAATACAGATTTCCTAAGACAGGCCTCACCTCACACGTCATATGACCGACGTGATGACAACCCCACGTCCCACAAATGCAAGCGTGACGTTTCTATTCCATTTGATGGACAAAGGAATTTCGACGTTGCTGCCTAGATAATAGAGTCTCCAGATATGGATGGCTCAGCTCTATTAAATTATATGGGATGAGGGATTTTGGACTTTGTTGCCTAGAGATTAGAGTCGAAGTAGTTGGTGGTCGTCACAACAGGGTAGATCAAAGTGACGGGTTTTACGTGACGTGCGTGGAACAGTGTGACACTAGATCAGTGGGAAACAGTACGTAAGTTCTTTAACGTACAATACCGTTATATTAATCTAAATATATAGTCAGAAAAATGATGGCAAGAGACCTGATGTCCTTGGTTCCTTGGAGTTTGGGACGGATGCTAGTGTGAGATGCTACCTGTGTAGAAGCGGGCGGAGCGGCTGAATGCGCCGAAATTTTAAAACGTAATAAATATAAGAGCCTGGGCAGAGAGTACCTTTTTGTACCATTCGGGGTCGAAACTCTTGGTCCATGGGGTCCCAGTGCACGCAAATTTTTCGTAGAAATCGCGAAACGTCTGGTTGATGTTACTGGTGACCGAAGAGCTGGTGGCTTCCTCGCACAACGTATCAGCATTGCGATACAACGAGGAAATGCCGCCAGCATCCTAGGTACAATGCCTCAAGGACCTACTTTAGATTTAAGGTAGGTAGAGGTAGGTAGTTAGGTAAGTTACACTAGTATATATTTCGAGAATAAATGATTTTACGTCAGAAAAAGCAACGCTTTCACTTCGTTTTTTTTACATTATGCATACTTCTAGTTTGAATTAACTGTTTTTCATGTGAATTTACGAATAACGCCACTGGTAATCTGCCTCTCTATCGCTCTTACATATTCAAGCGACCAAGGCCTTTCAAAACAGAAGGGCGAAGGAAGTGGTTCCCACTCGTTCGGTCTCCAGGCTTGCGGTAGACTTTTTCTGTAGTGTTCACTGTTAATTTATCCATTTAGCTTACATGTGTCAGTTTGTTTAACCCTGGGGCGTTACCATGACGTCTTAACACGATTCAGTTGACGACCTTAACTAAGTCGCTTCCATGCAACTGAGCCTAAACTGAATCGCGGTAAGACATCATGGTAAGGCCCCTGTTTAAAGTTGTAACACTGCTCTTGTACTGTGTACTGTGACGTTAATATGACGAGGGCAAATGTCCGACTCAGGTGCGGTGTTTTGAGTTTGAGGCGGGGTTTGGGATTAAATTGATAAACATTTCTAGGTACAGTACATATATCAGATAATATATACGTTCTACACCTCACCAGAAAGGCTCTCTTTGGACCTTGAAAATACCTCGTGGGCAAAATGTATTTTCCGCCCTCCAAGCAGCCAATTGCAGGCCGGTACGCGAAACAAAGTCACCGCTTGTCGACTGCGTAGAGCAAAGAAATAGTGTACAGACCTTGGCCAGTAAATGAGAATGCCTCAGATTACATGTTAGTCGAAGTTACACGAGATCTGAGACATTTCTTAATTAACAGTTCTCGGTACGTAGTCTACTATTTCTCTACAAGAGTGCAAAGTGATTTGATTAATCTCTTGTTTTTTTAGGGTGGATTATTAAAGGATGATTTAAAATGAAAAGATTACTGTACGAAGTGTACTACTCGGTGTCGCAAGTTCATATCCAAGAGGCCGGTCACAAAGTGCCAAAGGACGACAAGTGTACTTACCATTTGTAAAGCTTTTTCCGTGAGAATACTATGTTAAATCTGCTGGAGACCAAAGTGCACTTTTGATCACCTTGATAAAATTATAGTAGATAACATATATAGGAAGTAGTCTATAGAATTGAACAAACACTTCCTGTTTGGCTAATTGTTGAGACCCAAGACCACGGGCCTGCCGTTCCCACCAGAGACCGTAAAACTACGTTTATTAGACTTACAAGATATAAACTTCCTTTGTTTAATATCTTACCTTAAAAATGTTATAGTAGAGGAACATCATAATAACACAAGGTAGGTAAAAGCTGCCAAACGATGAGTATATGACATAGTCAGTGTTATTGAATAGACACTGGTCTTCTTTTCTGTCTGGTGAATTGTTGAGACCCAACACCACGGGACTGCCGATCCCGCCGGAGACTAGCCAAGCCACGCAGATCATGCTCCAGACGCGGGAGTTGCTTTTGTGCTTCGCATATTTTATTGGTTGTGTTACTGCTATGTATCTGTGGACAATAATATATATTGTAATAGGGTTTATAAACGTTTAAAAAAATGGTTAGACTGTATACACCGCGGGCTGTTTAAACCCGGTTTTAAAAGCTTAAATGGAGTAAAAAAGTGGTACAACATGTAGTCTAAACATGCATCATCATCATGAGCCTATCGCAGTCCACTGCTGGACATAGGCCTCCCCTATTTCACGCCACTGTATTCGATCTTCGGCTGCTTGCACCTGCCAGCTTAATATGCATAGCTTTTGCATAATCGCAATTTTAGGAATTTAAAAAGTAAAAAAATCTCAAGTATAACACACCCTAAGAATGTGACATAATTAGGAGCACTTACGGGGCTACCCGGCTGTTTCACTGATATTTCACTGTTTTTAAAGTGAATAGGCTTTGTTCAGCTCCAAGCACAACGCTACAAAAAAAATATATAATGTAGTAATGTATAATGTATGTGTAATGTATAATGTATAATGTATGTGGTATTTGGTCTACATTTGGTTCTACTAAATTGTCGAAAAACATAATACATCAAGAGAAAAAAAAACCGTAAACCCTTTTTTCTACCTTAAATCTGTATCTACTCCCTTATTATGCGTTGTAAGTACAAGAAACTAAGACAAGCAGTATATATTTATGTTTACTTTAAACGCATCTACTGATTTTGGATAGGTTTTGTACTTTTCGAGAAAAAGCTATTACACGCATTTTTCCGAAAACGCCGGCTCGAGATGCCTGCGCGGGCGACGGGGGCCAGTCGTGTAAGATGGCACTAGTAGTTTATAGGGTTGCGTCCTAGTACAAGGAGCTCTTCCTAGGTGGGAACTTATGCTTATTGACGTATTGTATAACCGGTGAGGAATGTAAGCGGGAGGGGAAGAAAGCTCAAATCGCCGAGGTCATTGGCATAGGGGACGGCCTTAACACTTATCTGCGTAAAAACACAAAAAACGTTACCGGCCAGTACCTAACAACTAAGTTTTGTGTACAACTACAAAAAGGTTTTATTACAGAGAGTATTTGCGTGTAATAAAGATGTGATTTACAGTTGAGTGAGAGTCTAGTAATCGCATCAATAATCTTCATCTTTTCTCTATCACAAAATACAAGTATCGCGAAGCGAAACTAGACTTAGGTTTGTCGTTTGTTTCCGAGATTTATTGATAGAGTGCAAACTATGTGCCTACGCTAATAACTGGCCGGTAAATTTAACTTAATGTTTGCTAAAATGTCAACGTTCAAAATTATTATCCTTTCACGCCTAGTGTCATTTGCAAATAAACTGTAATTAAATGATCACAATGCCACATTATCTCATTTAGCCGATACCCATTTCATTTATGGATTTTGCAATGGAATGGAAACTCGCACAGGGCAGTTGTTAAATACAGAAGAAAATTTACGAACTGCCGAATTCCGCATCATTCCACTTTCGTGGATGTAAGTACACAGACTGTTTCGTGAAAGAGGCCTGATAAACATCGCAGAGAAATTGCGATATATTTAGATTTCCGGACACAGGATAGAATTATGAAGTAATGACTTGTCTTTTTACTGTTTTTCATGCATTTCATGCATCCAAGACAGCCTAGAACAGTGGAGAGAGGCGCTTGAGCAAAATGGTCTTCGCATTAGCAGAACTAAAACAGAATACATGCTATGCAATTTCAACCATACTGCTACAGTGAGCGAGAGCATCAAGCTTAATCTCCTATACATATATAAAATATAAATTGAAAATAGATCATTACTAAAAAAATCCAAATCTATCGTAGGCCACGCGGGATTGAATCCGGGTTATGGCGTTATAGGCCTAGTGGTTATGGCGTCAGCCGCGTAAGCTGATAACCCGGGTTCAATCCCCGGCTTGATCTCCGATGGACTTGGTCTTATTCTGTAGTATACATACATGACATCTAGTTTCAATTTATAATACTTAACTATACCTAGCTGTTATTTGTAAAAATATTCCACGCCAAGTAAATTTCAGGTAATATAATTTGCATGCAAATTGCAATAAAGCCAAAACCAATTAGTTTTCAGTCTCTCCAAATGTAATAGCACTAACTCACGATAAAGGAGGGTCCACACACATTTCATTGCCTTTTGCATACAAATGTGTTTCGCCTGGAGGTGCCTTTACATTTCCAATCAATATTATAACACTGCGGTCTTAAGGTACCTTACTTACTTCTACACTTAATATGTTTTAAAATAGTGTTTACAATTCCATTGTCTATCGCCAGAATTTTGTGAAAAAACCGGCCAAGTGCGAGTCGGACTCGCGCACCGAGGGTTCCGTATAGACATTATGTTGGTTGCAACTACACATAGAAGTAGAAATTTGACGTCAGCCACATCGACAGATTGGGTCAGTGGTTTGTAGGGCATGCAGTTAGTATGCGAGTTTGTTTTTCTTTGATATTTTTTAATGACGTAGACCAATTTATTGGTTATTACTGTTATTAGACAGTACTCTCAGCATAATATCGCATAAATTCGGTTTAATTACAACTCTTGTTCCGAAAAGGTTTTTTTATTTAAAAAAAGTTTATGAAGTTACGGTCAATTTTATATTTTTCCTGTAATGTTTATGATAATATTAACGTTGTGTAAAAAATCCATTTTTTTACTTTATAAACTTCGGAGATAAAGGGGGGAATGGTATTTTCTTTACATTTTCGTTTACAAATCAATAACAATTTTCTCATGAAAAATGTTTTAGAATGTGCAAATCTAGCGCTTTCAAATGATACCCCACATGGCCCTCTGTCGGTTGTCTCGGTAAAGCTGATGCTTCACATCCAAAGCCAAGTTAAGTCAATCAAATTGCACATGTCAAGCTTTCTGAAGGACTAAAGCTTTGTCAATCAAAAGCATGTTCGATATTTAATCGAAAATCTAAATTTCGTTATTTGTCTTATTTAGGATAATGAATTACCAAAGCTATGGAACATCCACAACGACTATGGCTAAGCTGGATTTATTAAATGGCGGATTTTTATTTTGTTGCCGTTTTTTTTTTCGCGTCAGATTACTCAGATTTGAATTAAATTTGGTAGGTAGAAAGAGTTCCTTATTATCTTCAAGATAGACCCAATTTCCCAGTAAGTCCCACCATTTTTTCCACTGAGTTACAAAATTGCATAGGATTTTCGTAACTCAGTTGGAAATTTTGTACAAATTTTTGTCGCACTTTGGGATTTCGTATCTATCTAGCGTAGAATAAGGAACGCTACCTCGCTACTCTACTACTCGCCAAATTTAATAGAAATCTAAAGCGAAAAAAAAACGACACCAAAATAAAAATATGTCCTAAAAACTTATACCGGGTCCATCACCAATTTAGTTAATTTACGATAATATACGTTTAGACATAGTTTCATGTGTCACGGCCGCGGCTTGACTGATGGTGATGAACCAGCGAAGTGTCTACCTACAGGGATATTAGAAGTAATGTTCGCCTACCCGGCGAAAAGCCACTTTAAATGTACAGTCAGCCGCCCCTGCAAAGAAAGTTTGTATCCAGGGGGGCGACTCTACAGCTGACTGGACTTCTCACTATCAAGGTTATCAGGCGATTACACGATAAAAATACAAGTTGTTTACATGATGCAGGAATGATGATTAGTTTACCAAACAATTGGCGCTAATGTCCCCTATGAGGTGACACTCGAAAGCTAACGACATTGTTGAGTTGTTTGTGCTTCCAATCCCCAGTCGGTCCCTCAATCAAATTGTTAACAAATTAAACAATGTTATCATATTAAACAATTAAGTTAAAATACATTTTTAGCTGTAATCGAAAGCGTGTCTCTTTTCATTCATTCTGATATTTAACTTGTATGTACTGCGATATTTATAAAAAAACGGCATTTTAGTCCGGTTTTTTATCGTAGGAATCGAAAAAGGTTTGCAACTGTGCCGCTGTTTACTGTGTATACTCTTATTTACATATAAAACCGTTTAACCATCTCCATTACTTTTATTCAGTACAGTTTTGCAAAGAATTTTATGTTCTCTATAACCAGCTGCATGATTACAAAGAGAATGCAGCAATGAAATTGTGAATATGGGGATGTTAACTGTAGTAAAATAAATTATTTCACATTTTGCTTGCGCATGAAACTACTAGAAAATGTATAGTCTTGTTAACCAACTTGTCCGCGGAAAAAAGCGCAAAATTAAACATTTTTTCTGGAGAATGACATTTCACGTTTGAGCTACATTTTTAAATTGGCCACCGTTTTTCTACTGTCTATAGCTACTTTTTTTTAATAATTAAAAATAATTAAGGCAACGACCTCTCTGAACACTGGTCAGATCGCTCTGCCAATTCAGCTATCGACGCCCGATCGACCCCCGGCGAATGTTTCCACTATTTCTGTCTTTTGGTTATACGCCTTAGGGAGACGCTGTCTATACCTTGTACTTTTGGCAGTTTAAAAGAATGTAAACAACCAAAACTATGTGATTTGGTCATGTAGCCAAAGGTACAATATTTCATATCTGTCATCATAATCGAATTACGTTATTGGCCTAACAACTGAGTCACGTTTGGCTGCCAAAAGTACAAGCATGAGTCATCCTGTACCCGTGAATTAATTTTACGTCTGTATCAATATATGTACGATTATCACCACTGCGAACTGCATAGCCAACACAAGCAGGCGGGGCTGGGCAGTGCTCTCATGACGAGAGAAATAATTATACTTTGCCATAACTAATGGAAATACCGCAGTATGTGAGGCACCACAAGTGCTGGCGGATACAAAAGGATTTGAACACAATAGTTTCTTGGAGTAGTGTGTTAGGGCTGTTACAGCCGACATCGCGTTACATTCAATGACGTAGTTAATGCAAGCAGCAGACGGTTTATGTGTTCAAGCGTCGTCGGTAAGGTGCTTTGCTGTGTGAATACTGTAGGAGGACTTAGGGCTCGGCCTCATTGGCGTTTTGCGGAGCATTTCACGGAAGGGTGACCTGTGTGCGTAGCCAAGATATATGCCAATCGCAAACACTCAGTCGCGAACGAAATAGATCTGCCATTGTCACATTAATAAGGGAGAGTGATAGAGAGAGATAACTACGTTACGCTTCGTAGTGTGAGCGATTGGCATCTTGGCTACGCTCCCAGTGTCCAATTTATTTTATTGACATTCCGCTATTTATAGTTTGTTGTGTGTTACAACTTAATCATGAAGTTAATGCATGCAAAGTGCGAGATTTCAGTTTTCTTTTGTGACACGGAAGGCAAGCTAAGGACCAAGGAAGCGTGAGGGTGTGCTTTAATGATGACCCACAGTAGTCCGTTCCGTTCCGATCCGATACGGGACGATCTGTCAGTTTCTACACAAAAAGTCACGTGACGTCCGAGGGCTCCGAGCTATCACGTGCTATTTTCTATAGAAACTGACAGATCGTCCCGTATCGGATCGGAACGGAACGGACTACTGTGAGTCATCCTTTACCCCGTCCTTAGCGTGCTGACAAAGGGACACGTGGAATTCTCAAAAATACCTCGAAGCTCGTGTGTACGTACCTGTCTACAGAGATGGCGACTAGGTTGAATATGCTGGACGTGGAGCAGGTGACGTCCATCGCGATGTAGCAGTCACAGACCACCGCTGGCAGGCCCCATGTTCCATTAAACTGAAAAAAAAAACTTTGTGATAAATGCTTGTGCGGGAAAAACAGTAAATTTCATAATTTTAGCAGTGCCACCTTCGCGAACGGTAGCTCATCGCAATTCCCCGTTCCTACGTGCCCTTACACTACTAAATGCGCTCCTAGTGTCAGCACCGGAGTGTGATCTGTTTACTTGGCGATGGGCGGCTGTATGTCGGGAATGCTTGAGTTTTTGCGAGGCGATGGATGCAAGGCAGTCCAGTGTTTATTCATGTTAGACCTAAGTCTTTTCTTGTTTATTTTTTTGTTTTGTTTTTTCTTTCTTTTTTGTACAATAAGTACTTTCACAGTGTATTAGGTTATAAGACTGTAATGCTGTGTAAATATATGTGTAATAAATAATAAATAATAATAATAATGTCTTTCAGTTGGTGGCTCTGCGGTAAGACCATGCGGTTTTCAATACAAAGGTCGTGGGTTCAAACCCCGGCTCGTACTCGTACAGTCGCCATCAGATATATCGGAGCGTCCGGGGCGTGCAAAATATCTGAACAAGCACTAACGCCTTGACAATAGAGGCGTGTTCAGATATTTGTTAACACCTCGGACCACATACCAATGAGTGTTGCGGAAAATATGCACATTCATATTTACCAATCGATTTTTATCGATTTACAGACAGTTATATTAATTGGAACAGCAGACATGGTCACAACACTAAATTTAAAGAAAAACGACGTAGACCGTAACTGTTGGCGTGCTAAATTGTTATCACAAAATATTCAATAACTAATGTATGAAAAAATGTAACATTCATCACATTATGTTTATGAAAAGTGAAATATTGTGTTTATGTACATGACTAGCTGTAATATCTTTATGGGATTTTGTTTATAATTCCAAAGTGTCTTGCGCGTTTACGTTCTACGGGTGTTTCGATGTGTCAAAAGTTCAGACTTAGAAATCGACAACTATAGTGCCAACTCGTTATACCTACTTGCGTATTTTTTTCATGCAATTAATGTTATACCACCCTTGCCCGCCGCGTCACGTTTGGCGGAATAGCAAAGTAACATTATTTTTGTTCTTAAAATGGAATACCGCAAAGTTACGCCTGATTCAATAAATTACGTGACATAACTTTATTAATTTCGACAAAGAGTTCAACGTTTCTGAAAAATAATGTATATTTTAAAGTACATTTTGATTTGCAACATATTTACGACGCTGGTTTTTACGGTGGATTCAATCTTGGCACGCATCAAAGTTATTCACAACTTACTCGTAAACCCGAAATACATTTTGACATTTACCAATAACTTTTCAGTATAGGAAAACATTGTAAGGAAACATTGTGAAAAATTAAGGAAGTATCGAATTATCAGGAAAAGCTGTGAGAAATTAAGGGAAAGTTCTCTTTCTTGGGCAGACTTACCATTTGTTTCTAGCGAAATAATACATCTATAACGGCTTTACGCGAGTAAGTTTTCTTCGGTCTTGCGTTTAACACATAGAAGACAAATATATGTCATAGAAAACAAAAAAATATTACCATAAATTTAAAAAATCGACTAAATTTTTTTTTTTTTACTTTTTATCTACAAACGGGAGAAAAGTTAGTAGGATTTTGCGTAGGTATTATACGTAAATATCCCATTCGAACATAATTTGAGAAAATTAAGCTATTATAATTGCATGTCTGTCAAAATCGTATCTATCCTAGGTTAATAGTAAATATCCATGGCAAACTCATGTCAATGCCACTACCTACGGAAAATCCCGTCTTCAGTATTCGTAGATCAATGTGCTCGTAAATTGTTTATTTTGTACCATAAAAATACTTTTAGGTTTATTAAGGGACAGGATTTACGCAGTTTACGGAAGTGTTGTAGTTTCCGGCTTAGGAAGCTATAAATAAGGAATTGAAAATGGTTTTATCGCTGTGTGTATGGGGTTTGATTGTGTGAAAAATGTTCTGCTTTGTCTGTTTGACAAAAATAATTACAATATGCACCTATTTTATGTTAAAAATAATATTTAATTTTAACAAATAATAATATTACATCACATGGCTTAAAAATTAAGTTAAACAAACTTAAACTAAGCCTACCACTACTCTGGCAGGAGCGAGACGGACATACTATCGAATGCCGCAGTCGCAATCGAATGGAACTTATGGTAAACACATTGGCCACGGTGCGTATAGTCGCTCCTTACTCTGCGGCCCTAACCACCGGCAGTCTGGGCCCTGCCCCGTTGCCGGCGGCACTCTAGGTTAGGTTTTTTATATGTTTATATGTATTTTGTATTATTTTTGTATGTTTTTGTATTTTACTTTTAGAATCATATTATAAAGATCTAATTTAAGATGGAAGATGTTTTCATTAACACATGCACTGAGAGTCAAGAGACAAGATAATTTTATGAGGGGTTGAAAGTTTTAGGGTTGAAAGATTAGTTACATTTATTTCGCCCTCGGAAGTTTAACTTTCTAAGCTATTTTTACGATTTGTAGTAACGAATATTTTTGATTCAAGAGTTCAATTGCTCGACATGAGTTACCTCAAGATATAGGTACTTACTTACTTCAGAAGCTCTCGTATTATACTTTGCTTCCATAATGGACCGTAGTTTGTTTAAATATCTTATCAAAAATCAGTACTCCTCATTATTTTGTTAACAATCCACTATAATTTTTAGAGTTACGTACCTCAAAAGGAAACTATGGAACTCTTATAGGATCATTTTGTTGTTCGTTCGTCCGTCCGTCTGTCAAGACTCTTTATCTAGAGAACGCGTAGAGGTAGCAAGTTGAAATTAATACCACATACACAAGTCTGCGGTTCCTTGAAGCTGTGATAAAACCAACCCTCAAACAAAAGATACGGCGTTTATGTTGCATTTCCCATACATTGGCAATGGAAATCAAAATGTATAGGGTACCTACTTCTTGTTGACCTAGAATCACGAAATTTTACAAAAAGCAAGAGCTTGCAGATTATTACTAAATATTGAAAAACACCCTCCAACATCTGCACATTTAGGAGAAATGTCTTACGGTTATAAATAAATTGACGAAAATTGCCTACTTCATATATGTTTACATTTCAAAAGAATCCATTTCATTGTTCTATTTTCTTTGGCTGTTTATAAATTCGAACAAAGCTATGCAGAAATACCTGATATGCAGAAAGACGATATATCAATTTATAAATTCGTTGTATTTTATACCGCGTTCTTACGTAATACAGTGCAACTTCGAACGTGCTTTTAAAGGGACATACGGTCGTTATGCTAAAGGCAGGTTTCAATGGGATTTGCTGCCTTATGGCGTGGCTTACGGGGCAAAAGGAAGTAAATATTGATAAGGAAATGGAGTGTATCGCGAGATATGGGGGAGAATGTTTATCTGCTGAAACAAGAAATGCATGCCTGGGCGCATACATTTTGTACGTTCGGGAGAACATATTTCATTGTACATTTTGGTAATTGAGAATTAATATTTTATTTGAAAGTATAGGAAGTATAGGATGCTGTTGTTGCGTTGTGGAAACCGGAGCCAGTTAAATGCCGGCCGTATACGTTTGAGCACATCTTCCGCTGCCAATTTATGTATGGGAAATTATTGATCACTTGGTTTACTTACATCCATTTATTTCCAGGATTATTCTCTACAAGGATTTACGTTTGAACGTGTTTTTAAGGATGGGAAAAAAGTCGACCGATCATCGAAATTCGATCGATCATAATTTTTTTAATTAAATATTACTGCCTCATTCATTTGACCCTATTAGACGCTTATCACGAGACGTTGTCATTACGCCTCTACGGCTCATTTCCACTACAAAGCGGGAAAAACAAGTTATCGGCTACGGCGTAGTGCTACGAAAATTCTGTAGCAGCGAAAGAGATAAAACGTCAAAATATCGTAGAATATAGGATGACTCACACTTGGACGGAACGGACGGAACGGTCTGTTTGTTTGTCCGTCTTTCACGGCCAAACGGAGCGACGAATTGACGTGATTTTTTAAGTGGAGATAGTTGAAGGGATAGAGAGTGACATATGCCATTTTTTGTTTCTTTCTAACGCGAGCAAAGCCGCGGGAATAAGCTAGTTTAGCTATATCACAGACATAACCCCCGCTACCCACTCTGTAATTCTCACTAGTCCCGCCAAAAAGCGGTAAAGCATATGGAGCTATTCATACGCTCGTGTTTTCCTCAGAGAGTGCTTCACAAAAGATATCCCACTAACGCCACAAAGAAGCTGAAAGCCCAACTGAGAGCTCATTTATTACCAGCTTTTTGCTTTACTATTTATTTGTTGGCGAGTTTTGTGGGGCGAGTGCGAAGTTTTGCGATTCGGATTGATTTCAAGTGTGGGGCGTAGTTTCAAGGTCCCAATAATAAGGTACTAACAAGTTTATCGGGATACCAATAACAGGCCACAAGTCTATACAGGGTGATTGAGAAGACGTGAGCAGAAAAAAATATTGACGTAAATGGGCAGATTTTTATTTTGTTGTCGTTTTTTTCGCGTCAAATTTAAATGATATTTGGTAGGTAGGAGGAGTTCCTTATTCTCTTTAAGATAGACCCAATTTGCCCAGTATGTCCCACTTTTTTTCCACTAAGTTACGAAATCGTATGGGATTTTCGTTACTCATAGGTAAATTCAGTACAAAATTTTTGTCGCACATTGGGATTTCGTATTTATCTAGCGTAGAATAAGAAACTGACTACCCACCGAATTTCATACAAACCTGACGCGAAAAAAAAACGACAACAAAATAAAAATATGCCCAAATGTTAAAGAATCGTTATATATTATCCATACTAATATTATAAATGGGAAAGTGTGTGTGTCTGTTTGTTTATCCGTCTCACGGCTAAACGGAGCGACGAATTGACGTGATTTTTTAAGTGAAGATAGTTGAAGGGATGGAGAGTGACATAGGCTACTTTTTGTCTCTTTCTAATGCGAGGAAAGCAGCAAGCTTGTATGATTTAATAAAAACAACTGTCTCCTTCGTTTTTTTTAGCTTTTTGTTGAGCACAGGTTTGATTATCAATAATGGCTACCCGTAACAGTTAATTAATAATGATAAAATTTGTGTGTAATGAAAACACCTTGATTATGAAGAAAATGATTTGTCACATTATGACAATGTCAAGTGATCTCAGTTATACACACATGAAAAATTGTTTTTTTCAGAGAATCGTCCAAATAACAGGTTTGTTTTAAATCTTTGTTTTAAATAGCGCTTCAAGTATCAAGTCTTCACATTCTTCACGTCCTACAGGACTAGAAAAATAGAAAATTGAAAGGCAGAATTACCTATCGATTTTATTAAATAATGTAGTCACGGCTTCTGACAAGCCCGTTCCCTTAATTGGCACAATGAAGGCAGCCAACAAAATAACTAAGAAACCCTTACATTATCTACAAAACATCCTAAAACATAAGGATTACTAAGGCAGTTGCGTCCTTTTAGAATTTGGTTAATTAGACTAGATGTAACTAACTAACTACTACTTCAAAAACAGTCCATGTTACATGAATTATTAAGGCAGCTGCGTCTTTTTGGAGTTAGAATAACTAAAACTAGCTGAATGAACCTTGTAAGAGCATTTATCAGAAACCAGAAAATGTTTGAACTATAGCTTCATATAGTTGTTATGAATATAGGGGTCAGATTTACACTGGTTTATCGAGTAAGAGTGAAGTAATACCAGAAGATGGGAAACTAAAGAGTTTATGTAAGTAAGCTATAAGAGATACTTACGACTTTTTGAGTATTAGTGGAATTTAATAGGGTTGTGCTGAAAGGCTTGAGCTTAAAGTCTATTTAAATATTTATCTACGAGATTGGCGATTTATGAGAATCAAAAACAGTATAAAAATTAGGAAATTATTGTGAAAAGGGTAACAAATGAGTAGACGAGCCGCCTGATGGGAAGCGGTCAACCCCGCCCATGGACATAACCAACATCGGAAGAGCCACTTATCCACAGTTTCTTGAAAAACCCCATAATCATATCGCAAAAGGAACAACTCCTCAGGAGGTACGAGGTACCTAAATATGACAGGCTTAGGAAAGCTACACTAAAAAGCTACATTAAAAAAGTACTAAGATTATCCATTGAGTAATCATCATAAACTTAAGAGTCTCACTCTTGTCGGTGGAGTATCTTCCAGCTCTCTCTGTCCTGCGCCAGCGCTTTGACCTTTTGATACGACATGGCTTTTACTTTTTCCTTCACTTGGTCCATGTAGCTTCGTCTTGGTTTGCCTCTACCTCTCTTGCCTTCTATCTTTCCCTCCAGAATTGCTGTGAAAAAGTGGTCATGTCGTATCAAATGTCCAATCATTTTTCCGCGTCTCACTTCAATGGTATTCAGAATCGTTCTTCTTTCGTCTACTCTACGCAACACTTCCTCATTCGTTACTCTTTCCATTGATTGGGGTAAGCTAAATATTTTTGCATTTATGTTCTATCAAATTAAATCGTACTACTCACTACGCAGCGACGGGACCCAATATACTCAGCTTTTATTCACAGACAGCATGTTTAGAAACCAGAGGTCCATCACCGTACGGAGAAAAAAGTTTAGTTCATTTTAACAGATGTATTGATTTAATGTGATAACTACATTTTTATACTAACATTGCTGTTAACAATTTTCTATTACCTAGTGAGTAGAAAAGTATAGTTGTCACACTATTTTTTCCGTGTAGTACACCTACTACAAGGCTCGCGCTCAGTTTTATGGAGACAAGCCTTATCTTGGATACATTAATCATCTCTAGCTAAATATTTTAACTATGAGACTGAAGTTCAACTGTGAACTATAACTTGAACACATAAAGTTTAACTTTTTTTATTAATATAATCAATCAAAAACACTATGAAAAGAAAAGTGCCACAAAATGGAGTCATGTCAGCATGATGCTGGCGACTTCAGCGCTGATCTTCCAATGAGCCTATCCAGTGGGCCTTCCGATTGGAAGCCTGAACTATGCATTCGAATTTGATATGATCATTTCAGACTTGAAACTTAAAGGCTCGAGTCGTCAAAACATAGACAAGAGAATCCCACATCACTAGACTTCCATTGTGAAAATATTCCACCATGTTCCCGGAGAACAAGGCAACTGAAAGGCGTTCGAGTTTTAAGTTGGTAGTAAATTATGAGTTTATGCTGGAATTAAGGGGCTACCCGGCATATTTCACTGTTTTTAAAGTGAATAGGCTTTGTTCAGCTCCAAGCACAACGCTTGAAAAAAATATATAATGTAGCTAAGCTTAAATCTGTATCTACTCCCTTATTATGCGTCGTAAGTACAAGAAACTAAGACAAGCAATATATATTTATGTTTACTTTAAACGCATTTACTGATTTTTGGATAGGTTTTGTACTTTTCGAGAAAAAAGCTATTACACGCATTTTTCCGAAAACGCCGGCTCGAGATGCCTGCGCGGGCGACGGGGCCCAGTCGTGTAAGATGGCACTAGTAGTTTATAGGGTTGCGTCCTAGTACAAGCAGCTCTTCCTAGGTGACGACTTATGCTTATTGACGTATTGTATAACCGGCGAGGAAAGGAAGCGGGAGGGGAAGAAAGCTCAAATCGTCCAGGTCAGTGGGATAGGGGACGGCCTTAAGCAGTAACTTAATCATATTAAATTACCGTAAGCGGACCCGACGCTCCTTATTAAGCCGTAACATAAGCCGGGAAAACGTCAAGAAGACTATTGAAACTGGTTGAGCTGATGGCTGCTGAGGCATAATGCTTTTTTTTAATACTACGACGGTGACAAGCATACGGCCCACCTGATGGTAAGCGGCCGTACCCTATGGACGTCTGCAACTCCAGGGGTATTACATGCGCGTTGCCGACCCTTTTAAAAAGGAGTATTCGCTGTGTTGACAGCTAAAGGGGCAAGCTTTGCTCCGTGGGTCCAGCTGTCAACACAGTGAATCCTCTTGGAGCTCTGGCGACTTTACCAACAGAATGGTTGTTGAGTGGCGACCACACTGACCACAGACAAAAGTGCAGCCAGCAACTCTAGCACATGAGTTCTAGGACAGTATCTCGCGGTTGACATAGACAACTGTCAGGGTCTAATCCGAAGAGTTAGAAAATGACAGGTATCTGTCTCGACCGCGCGATACTGTCCTAGGACAGTATAAGAGCGCTGGCACTCTTTTACTAGGGCTACAGAATAGGCCTCCAAAAATATGGAGCTATGATCTGGGGCCTTACCATGACGTCTTTACGCAATTCAGTGTCGGACCTAAACTGAGTCGCTGCCATACAACTGCGGCCTTACCAAGTTACCATGAAGTCTAAACGCAATTCAGTTGACGACCTATACGGAGTCGCTGCCATACAACTGCGGCCTTACCATGACGTTTAGACGCAATTCAATTTAGGTCCTAAACTGAGTCGCTGCCATACAACTGAGTCTGAACTGAATCCTGAAATATGAAATATCGCAGAGAAACGAATAATAATATCATTTCTTAGACTTTTGGAGTGATTTTGAAAGACTTTGGAGTGATTGATAGTTTCTCATTTATTTTATAAATTAGCACACGTTGATATGTGTCCATTATTTTGTACTCAAATGATATGTTTAAAACGCGCCTTCAAAATGTTATTCTTAGTAATTTGTATTTTTTTACTACGTAACTAAATAGCGTCACTTCAAAAAACTCTAGTTAAATATTTTATACGAACGTACGAATGGACTGAGAGATGGTGGCTTAAATGACGAAACTATAATGATGTTTGTTATTTCGCCTACGAAGCTGTTAAATGTTTCCAGGTTATTTTCTAATTTCGTCATTGTTTGTGAACCACAGGCGCCCCAGGCTATAATTCCATATAGTAATATAGCCTGTGCCAATGCATAGTACACTGATTGGAGCGTTTTCTGGTCGACAATATTTCTTATTTCCATAGGCAGTTTGTCGAATCAAATGTTGCTTCAGTTCTTGAAATTACTCTCCAATTTAGAGGAACTTGTAAAACTTCGTTTACATCAACGCAATACCGTTTAATTTAATGAAAAGCGAAAAACGTCTACAATGAAATTCATTTCCCGGCGTAGTTATATAATAACTGGCTATTAGTCTCAAACGGTTCCTGGTGCTCGGGTTTTCAAGTGGAAACGTGACAGTCATTTGTAATATTCATATTTAAAAATATTGATTTGTTATGTTTGCAATATAGGTAATGTCAGAATGGATAGTATTGCGTTCTATTGCGTTCAAAATTTCATGGGCAGTTTTGAATGAATTCATTCCATGTCCAATTGATCTATTGTACCATTTTACTGCTTCATCGCTGTTTTATCGTAAACTTTGCATATTTAAATGTAAATACTGATGGAACACACTCAAAACATTCAAAACGGGCCATTTTATCACAGATTTCCATACAAATTGATCAATTTTCATTCCCTTTAGGTAGAATTGTTTTCCGATGAGGCCAAGGGAGCTATTTTAGCGCCGTATTCGAGTAACCGCATAATAGGGTACCCGGATGGCCACGATCGAGTGGGGTAATATGGGTTTAACAGTAAATTGGGGCAATATGCTACGAATTTTACTTTAACCCCGATTTTGACGTTGATGAAAAGGTAAAATCTTGAGTTACAATCTTCATGTTATTTAAAAAGAATAGGAAATTGGTAGCAAGTAGCAAAAAGATTTAGATTTTTAGTACTAGTAGTAGAGTTAGTTACTCCGACAAGTTGGCGAGCAAAGGGCAAGTAAGCGTAAGGGATAAGTTAAGTAGTTGAAGTGTTTGTGATATAGAAGCACTTAGCGTCTAGATGGGGCGCATGTATAAAATAAGTGGTATGTGCTTTGGCACTCCCATACAAATTTTGTTGAGACTTCTCTAATCTCTAATAGAAGCACCACGTAAGCATAAGGATTAAGTTAACGTATTTGTACTTATATTTCAGAAAGTTAAATAGATGTTTGAAGTTCACTCATCAAAAAATTGGAAAACAGAAAACATGGTGTATTTTTCAAAAACTGACAACAATTATGAAAAAGTTTTTAATTATTGTCATTTAAATTGAAGTGATCTTTCAATTTTGGATTAAAACATGTAAAAATGTTTTTGTTACTATGAAAGAGTTTATTAAACACTTTCGGAAAATGTCACTACGCGTCTCCTTAAGGCGTATAACCAAATGAAATACATAGGGGAAATATTCGTCGGGGTCGATCGGGCATCGATAGCTCAATTGGCAGAGTGATCTGACCGGTGTTCAGAAAGGTCGTGGGTTCGAATCCCACTCGACGCAGGAAATTTTTCCATTTTTCTTTCAATTATAAATTTCTATACTTATTATTCTTCCAAACAGCGTAGAGAGTATTTTATGTTAACAAAAATACCGGTAACCTTCGATTCAGTTTTAAGCCATAATTCAAACGAAAACAATGTTATTATCGTACCAATTATCATTAGTCATAACTTTATGTAAATAAGCGCAATAAATCAAGTGAAGTGTCCCAAATACAAATAAATCTGCGAAAATGAGTTTAATATTCCCACCGGAATTTAAGTTAGTATGAACATAATTATGCTATTATGAATAGATAACACCCGTGAGTAGCAGACATATTAAAATAACTAACTAACGATCGGTGCTGACGATGGTTTTACATGAAAAGGTTCGTGGTACGGTTCACGTAGACGCACTTATTTAATACTTTACATTTAGAAACCCATTACGTCCTGTCACGCGCCACTCTCAAGTAAAACATAAGTGGGTAAAGTTACAAGTTGGGCCATTTTCAGTCCTTTGTGTCTTGACTGAGGAACTCATCAGAACAACAATGTTTTCTGTTTGATGCGTAAAGTGATGGAACTCATTAAACGGTTTTAGAAGAGTTTAGGTACATCCGCAAATGCTCCGCCCGAATCTCCGAACAATATTGAATAAAATCACTTGTTTTTTTTTTTTTTTTTTTTATACTACGACGGTGACAAACAAGCATACGGCCCGCCTGATGGTAAGCGGTCACCGTAGCCTATGGACGCCTGCAACTCCAGGGGTGTTACATGCGCGTTGCCGACCCTTTAAAAACTTTGTTCCTTTGTTGTTAATGTAGTAACACTAAAGAGAAAGACCAACACCATCGAAAGCCAAGCCGAGGATCGAACTCGGGTCTTCAGCTTACGGCTAACGCCATAACCACTAGACCGGCTGCTATCAACGAATGCTGGCGAATTTCTCGAGTATATGCAATCCTTGAAACAGGCAAGACGCCTGTGGCCGTACTCTAAGTACAAACTGCATCGCTTAGTACTGTCATCCAAACCAAACTTAGGGGTTCCGGTATCGCGAGAGAGATGGCGCTGTCACCAATATAACTTTTGTTGAAACAAATCATTTAATTAAATATTTTGCCTTTGAATAAAGAAGTAACACTTCTACCTATATAGAAATTATAAATTGAAATAGGATCAATTGTAAAGCACGAAATTATAAATTGAAGGTGAGCAGGGCTGGGATCGAACCAACGACCTCCTGCTTTCGTGGCAGATGCCCTAACCACTGGGCTCGATGGCCCGAGAGACGACCTTGAGCGATACGGTATAACTAGTTGCATACACTACTTTATCACACACACACATATTATTATCATTGAGCTCTAAGATGGGTTCGGGAACCGTAGGGAAATGAACTGCGTTGTTACGGGTGCTGCTTGTAAAATATCTATAGTACAAAAACAATTTTTGCACAATTTTTCAGCCCTTAGCCGCGTGAGCTGAAGGCTCGTGTTGGACCCTCGGCTGGGCCTCCGATGTAGTTGGTCTTTCATTTCAGTATATGACATTTATTTCAGTTGATAATTCACATAATGTAAACTAGTAGTGTTTGAAGATAAACGACTGTCACTTGTCTAGTCCATGAGTTTCAAGTTTCCGTGAGCCAGCACAGCTAACCGAACTATGAGCTGAAACTGAACACAGGAACAAAGTGTTGTCAACGTCATTCCTAAATTGAAGCAAAGTGTTCCTTGTAAAGTAACTTGGCACATCCTAACTTTGGCCATTTGATTGTAAGCGCTTCTGTAACTTTGCACGTGTTTTAGCCATTCACATAACGTCTTGTAATACATTGACGCATTTTAAAGACACAGTACCTATAAGGAAGGGGTCTCATTAGACCAGTAGTCTAATGAGGATTACCGCGAGTCGAGCGTTCGGGGCGCTAGTGGAACGTGGGTCCTGCAGGAACATTTCAAACGTCACTTTGACAATTTTCCATATTGACACAGGATCCACGCATGAGTGGCGCCGCCTGGTGAGCGACAATACGGTAGCTCCGATTTCGAACATACAGGTTATCCTTAGCCACTGGACAAAGTCGAAACGTACAGTCGGTGCCCTCACATAAGTATCCACCCCACATATGCAACCGCGTAGCGCGGTTGGATACTTATGTGAGGGCACCGACTGTACATGCGTTATGGTGTTTAGCACCAGTACACAAAGTATCATAACAATCGTTGCAGTGCAAAGGATCAAAACAATCAGACCACCAATGGACACTAAAAGTGACTCGATGGAAAGGCCCACTAGGTATAAGAGGATAATGGAGACCAGTTACAAGTTGGGACGTTGAATAAAAAAAAATGCTAATGCGCTGGCCCAGACTGGATAAGATTTGGACAGGTCAGAGAAAAATGGGCATCTTTGGAGGAGGCCTTTACCCACCCTGGGGTTCTTCCATGAAAACGAAAATTCGCACACCGAAATCTAATCAAATCAAAATTAAAATATTTATTTTTCAAGTAGGCATGTTACAGTGCTCTTTTGAACGTCGAATGAAAAATAAATTAAGCTACACCGGCTCTAACCCTATACCACAGACCCAATAAGGCCTAGTTTATGCTCTGGGTTGAAAGGTCAGATGGCAGACGCTTTCGTAAAACTAGTGCCTACGCCAGACCTTAGCGAACCCCAGGCTCTCTGCATGAGCCGTGGCGTAAACCGAGAAAACGATAGCAAGAAGAAAAATTGGTTTTATTCTTCATAAATTCATTCAAATTCTTTCTCGTAATTACGTTTATTTATTAATAGCTACAAAACAGTATAACGAATAGGTAATACTTGTCATTAAGATAAAGGAAGCAAATTTATCTCTGAAGCTTCACAAATTACTACGTAATAAGGAAAATATTTCTCTTCTATTAAGGACTGCATTAATATTTCCTGAGTTACTCACATTATTACGAGAAACGAGATAATAGGTAGGGAGTTATTACTTCATTTGGACATAATTATTTGTAAGAATAGGTATTCAGGGTTGGATGCTAATAACCCAAAAGATAACCCACGATTCCAGGGCCCACTAAGACGTCTTAGCGCGATTCAGTTTAGGTTCTTAACTGTGCTCAGGGCCCTTACCATGTCGTCTTAACGCGATTCTGTTTAGGTTCAGTTTGGGCTCAGTTGTATGGAAGCGATTCAGTTTAGGTCGTCAACTGAATCGCGTTAAGACGTCATGGTAAGGCCCCGGGGCCCAAAGCGACTCAGTTTAGGTTCTAACCTAAATCTCATTAAGGCGTCATGGGGCCCATAAGGGCCCGTTTTTCGTTTTACGGTTAAAAATATGTTATAATATCACAGGTCCAACCAAAGGTCCAAAATACAAGCGCCATCTCTCCAATGCGATGATAGTTTAAGTTATCCTCATCATCATTGTCATCCTAGCCGAAATATATCTACAGAACTAAGGCCTCACAAGCTAATATAATCTGTATATCACACAATGTATTAGCATTGCGATACAAAGAGGAAATGCCGCCAGCATCCAAGGTACAATGCCTTACGCTTAATTTTATTTTAGATTTAATATAGGTAGAGGTAGGTAACTAGTTAAGTTACACTTACTGTATATATGTTGAAAATAAATGTTTTCTCATCTATAAATAAAGCTAGAGTAGAGTGGATTTAGTTGAGTAGGCTGAATATATATATCGAGAATATATAGAATATATAACTTATATACGAAAAATGTGTTTACACTATTGATCGACATTGCGTACCTTGCGAAAAGGATAAATCCAGCGGAAATATCAAAGGTTGATACAGAAATATCCAAGGTTTACAGCCTTATGAATATATTTTCGATAACTACATTATTTTTATCAATTTCGACATTTAACTATATAATGTCAACGTATTTCGGGCCAACCTGTAATTTAGCTCTTAGATATACGCGAGTACCAACTTTCAGATGCTATTTAATATTTCGAGTCTCGAGAGTTTTAAATTGAATACTGTTCAAAAATACTGTTCAAAATAAATTGGTTTATGGAATTAAATGACACCGGATTTTCTGATAACAAGATGGCGTGACAAACCAATGAACGGGACGACAGACGGAAATGTGCTGCGCCATTTTCCGTTATAGGAGGATAATTTATTGAATAATTCAATCGTACGGGGAACTTGTATAGTCATGGTGAGAGAGAAAAATGATAGGATAAAGAAAATATTGATATATTTATTGAAGTTCATATATTCTTGGCAATATAGGTGGTACAAGGACGGGACGGGACAGGACGATCTGTCAACTATAGAAAGAATCACGTGATAGCTCGGAGCCCTCGGATGTCACGTGACGTTTTCGATAGATCGTCCTATCCCGTCCCGTTCTAGTGTGAGTTATCCTGTAGGTACTTGGAGTCAGAAAAGGTTTATAATGTATTTACTCAAAACATTTACTTAACTAAATATTACTTATTTTCTGAGAAACAGTCAAAGCATTTCTAGGAAAATTCATTCCTGTTCATCGAATTCCATATACCGCTTGTTGGATATGGCCAGGCCACACCACGTGCTTAGGTACCTAGAATAGTGGTTAAATTTTAGGGCCCACTCTGTCTCCTCTGAAACTCTTTGGGACCAAATCTTTATACATATAGATACATGGATAACATCCGTAGGTATAAATAAATATATGATAAATATATTTTCAGTCCTCCGGCCGGTAAGCGCCACTTTACGCAAAACTAAATTGCCACCTGCCGGCTCCGTCGGACAGAAAAATAGTATACAAACCTCGGCCGGTAAATCGGAAAGCCTCGGATCACATGTTAGTCGACCTCGGCTTCGCCTCGGTATTTACGACAATTACATGGTATCCGAGGCATTTCCCACTTAAACGGCCTTGGTATGTAATGTACTATTATTATTTAGTTTAGGCACACTACAATGCACTTAAGAACGTAAAAAAAAGCTACTACCCGTTCTAACCGTACACCACCGAATGAGACTATTATTACCGGCAAGAAACTCAGCGGGACTTATTTTTATAAACCAAATTACAAAAGTAGTAAAAGTATTTACAATATATATGGTTCAACAAGAAACCATATCAAAAGAAAATAATGAAACAGAAATACTGTTACGTGTCGACAAGGTAGTGGAAATAACGGTCACTTAAATTCACAATAATGACATTTATTTAGACAATGAACTAATAATAACACAACTATCCTATCTTAATAACTAAATGAAGGGCGCCAGATGAAGTTTCGTCCGGTGTTCGACGGGGTATCATCCACCCTTGCCAGTTCTACTAGCTCAGCTTAATTGTTCTTTGTGGTAACTATCCTAATCTTAGCCGTACGGTGAGGGCGTTTCGGTAAGCTAAAAATGAAATAACTACATTAACACTGTCGTTAAATATTAATCTGTCCTCCGGTCACTTGTGGTTCTTAAAATCTAGCACTTGCCCCTTCGGGATATATCTCGGCACTTAAATAATAACAATAAGTCACTGCCACTGACGGAATGTCCAGAATTAGTTAACAACACTAGATTTAGCTATTTCGTTACATTTTAAATGATTTAGTTTGCCGATAGTGCGCAGGACGTGACTACTGTCTCGGCCGTTACAAGCTTCAATGGCATATTTTGTTTGTCATGCCCGCAACTCATTTTAAAATCTAAATTATAAAATACAAACATGTAAAAAGTTTGTCCACCACGGGGATCGAACCCGGTACCTTCATATTCATAGTCAATGCCACTGCCGCTAGACCATGGAGATAGATACTTGACTGATCCAAATTCGTGACCGGTATCGGCAGACAACTATGATACGCTTGCATTGATATGCCTTAAACTACCCTGCTAAAGTGCACTTTATCTGCATAGCATAAAGTCTATTTTACAAATCAGCCTTTAACATAATATACCCCTTCCCTGATGAAAATAAATAAATTTGCAAAATTTATTTATTTTTTTACATAATATGGCTTCAAATCTTTAATGTGCCAGACCCCAATATCCTTGCCATGAGCATTTTTTAATCTAAATACAATGTCTGATAATTTTTCCACAATGACAGCCCTCTCGAATTTCGGAGCCAGTTTAGCCATGAATTTATCAGTAGCTTTGGACAGACATTTAGTTTTCCTCCAGACTATATCTCCCAACTGAAACGTTACTGGACGTCTCTTAAGGTCGTAAAGCTGAGCACTCTTGAAGTGAGCATTACTAATCCTATCTTGGACTTTCTTGAAAACCTCTGCCCGTTTCTTAAGACCATCTATATAGTACACCGCATCTAATTCATCAGTGTCAGCCGGTACAGACAACGGCCCTTTCGAAGGCAATGACGCTATACATGAAGCCGCTGTTTCTCTACCTAAGAATAGATAGGAAGGCGTGAACCTGGTAGTCTCATGGACAGCCGTCCTAATAGCGTGACCTATTTCATCTAAGTTACTATCCCAGTCGTTATGATTTCTACCTTTGATGTACGATGAAATCATTGTCCCAATAACGCGATTAACTCTCTCAGTCGGATTGCTCTGAGGATGATAGTGTGGAGTGTACCGTATTTCTACCTTATACTTAGTGGCTAAGTCCTTAAACATATTCGAAACAAATTGCCTCCCATTATCGCATATTATGACGTCCGGAGCTCCGAACAGTAAAATTTGTTTTTCCACTATTTCACACAACTTATCAGCCTTACCCGTTCTAAGAGGAAACAATAATGTGAATTTACTAAATAAACATGACATTACCAACAACATAGTGTTACACTTTTTACTTTTCGGGAAAGGACCCATGAAATCCATTGATACTGCCTGCCACGGCCCTGTTACTTTACGATGTTGCCCCATGTGGCCGAGTGGTGATTTCTGTGACACCTTACGAGTAGCACAACACTCGCACTCATTCACGTATTGTTTGATGTCTTTCAACATATCATGCCAAAAGAACCTCTGTTTAATTCTCAAATATGTCTTTCTGATACCAGGATGACCCGAAACTGGACTGTCGTGGCACTCCTGAAGAACCTTGCTTCGTAATACTTCGGGAACGTACATCTTCCAGATGTCCTCTTCATTGGGGAACTCTTTCATGGGTATTTTCTTGTACAGCAAGCCTTCCGAAACCAACCATTGTGAGTTACTGCCTGCCGACAATACTTTCGCCACCTTTTGTTTGTACCACATATCTTTATGCTGGTCCTGGATTTCAATCAATCCTATTTCACAATCTGGCTGTGCAATCCCTCTGGATAAGGCATCCGGTACCGTGTGACAGCTCCCTGGTCTATGAACAATATCGAAGTCAAACTGTTGTAACTTCATAGCCCAACGTGCCAACCGGCCATGCGGATCCTTTAACTTGTGAAGCCACTGTAGAGCACTGTGATCCGTGACCACCGTAAACTGAGTTCCCTCGATGTATGGCCTGAATTTTTCTACTGCATATACTACACTTAACAATTCCCTCTCTGAGGCCGAATATTTCTCCTCGCATTCATTTAACTTCCTGCTCAAATAAGCTATAGGTTGTTCAACATCGTCAGTTTTTTGACAGAGGACTGCACCAATGCCAGTGTTAGATGCATCACACTGAACAAAAAATGGCTTTTCATAGTCTGGACAGGTCATTACCGAAGTGGATGTTAGTAATGTCTTTAGTTTCACCCAGGCCGATTCAGCCTCCGTTGTCCAATTCAATGTTTTAGTCTTTTTCCCCTTTGTTAGGTCATGCAAAGGTGCTGCTATAGAAGCAAAGTCTCTCACAAAACGCCTGTACCAACTAGCTAGCCCTATGAATCGCTTCAATTCGGTAAAAGTCTTCGGTCTTGGAAAGTTTAATATTGCCTCCACCTTCTCTGGATCTGTCCTAAGCCCATCTTTATCTACTACATACCCCAAGTACCGTAGACTAGACCTAGCAAACCGGCATTTTTCTACGTTAACCGTTAAATTAGCCGCCTTTAATATCGACACGACCTTCCTTAATAGCATAATGTGTTCGTCAAAAGTGGCCGAACAAATCACAATATCATCCAGGTATGCCCATACCTTATCCTCTTCTGCGTGAAACAAAATGTCCATCAATCTTTGCTGTGTCTGTGATGCATTTACCAGCCCGAATGGCATAACCTTGAACTGGAAGAGGCCACGACCTGGAACCGCAAAAGCCGTCTTCTCCTTACTGTCTTCTTCCAGCTGTATCTGCCAAAATGCCGACTTGAGATCAATCGTGCTCAAAAACTTCGCATTACGCAAATTATCCAGTACGTTGCCGACTCTAGGTAAAGGATATGTGTCCCGTTTCGTGACCCGATTTAGTTGCCGACTATCCAAACACAACCTATTGTCCCCATTTGGTTTCTTTACTACCACTACCGGCGAGCACCACGAGCTGTACGAAGGCTCCACTACATCTTCGAGTAGCATTTCATCCAATTCCTTTTCGATAGCCTTCTTAACCACCGGGGAGAAATTGTACTGTCGCTGGTATATCGGCTTACTGTCTGCAGTATCAATAGCATGGCGTAATATTTCCGTTCTCCCTAAACCACTGCCTATCGCCTGTTTCATTTCATTTATCAAGTCCTCCAATGCTTCGTTCTGCTCTGACGTAAGGTCTTCCCTTGCAATAATTACTGGCTCCCTTGCCTCCATCTCCCATATTTCCACATGACTAAATGTCTTAATACTCTTAAGACTTCTAAAAGTAATCTCTACTCCAAACTGCTTAAAAAAATCTTTTCCTAAAATAAATTGCTGTTTCAAGGCTGGCATCACCAATACGGGCATTACTATGAAACGGTCATTGAAACTAATCGGAACATCTACCATTTCGGAAATCATATGCGACACACCATCCGCCACCGATATTTCCCTTGGTTCCACACTATTAACTCTAAGGCCTAGTCTATCTAAAACCTCTACAAATTGCCGATTACATGCTGTACGGTTCGCTCCCGAGTCTAATAATCCTGTACAAGTATATCCCAGAATACTCAATTGCACATAATCCCTGTTGTCGTTATGTTTCTGCACCACCAATGGACATAGCTCATTATCCTTAGTTTGGAAAAAATTTCTCACCATCCCTAGCCATGACTGCCATTCTCCACTATCGCGCCCCAAGGAGAAATTCAGTTGGCCACACTCGAATTTCCCCCTTGTTCGTTTTTTTTACACAAACAATCTTTTGACGTCACTCCAAATTTTCCACACCTGTAGCAAAATAACCTCTGTCTTGGTACTGAACAGTCCCTAAATGTGTGACCGCTTACCCGACAATTCCAGCACCGTTTGTTTGATTGATCCGACGTGCGAGCTGGTACCGAATTAAACTCAGCTATTTCGCCTATTTCCTTATTAGTCGCCGTAGGTGTTCCCAAGTTTACCTTATATGCCAGGTCAGGTTTTAACATATCCTTAAGAACCTTTGGCTGCTGAAAATTGTCACAGTTGACCTTTGTTCTCTCAACAATCCTCAGCACGTTAATCATTTCCGGTATCGACCCAAAAGTATCTCTGCAAACCGCTTGTTGGTAATAAGGTTGTAAGTTTTTGAGAACAATTGACACCTTCTCGCTTTCCGTAATCCTATTGGGTAATCGGTTAAACATATTCTGCATTACCGAGATGTAGATCAATACAGATTCGCTACCGCCTTGTGTCCGTGCTCTAATTTCCGCTAACAATTCTTCCTGGTAGTATGGCTTCTGAAACGCACGTTTCAACAAAACAACTAAATCATCCCAGCTTTCGGCATACTCTTTGTTGGCCCTGTACCATATCAAGGCGTCCCCTTCGAAAAAGTCAACAGCATAACGCCACAGGTCAACGTCCGTCGCATTTCTTGCCTCTTTCAACTCTACCACCCGTTCTATAAATGCGTTTACGCTCATGTTGTTTCCTCCCGAATATCTAAGACCCCACTGATAAATAGGGACCAACTTCCGTTTAGGAATGTCGTCATCAAAAGTTGACGACCGTGCCAATCTCGACCTACTATTCCTATCCTCAACCCAATGGTCAGCAGCAAAAGAAACACTGCGATCTACTTTATCCCCTGCTGCCTGATCCTTTTTCTCCCAGTGCCTATCTGATCTTTCATTCGGTTCAACCGGACTGATAGCCGCCCCGTCTATTTTCTGAATTATCTTGCTACCTAAATCACCTAAAGTCTTTTGTAGTATTTCCTTATCCATAGCCGTCAAATTCTCATCCTCTACAATTTCATCCCTACCTTCCAACTTTTCTAATAATATTTCACATTTTTGCAACAGAGTCTCTTTACGGGTGTGATTATCCTCTGTATCATGTTCAACTAAAGCTAACCTATTTTGCACATGGTACAGACGGGAAACTAAACGTCTGAACAAAGGCTTGTCTGGCTTACCCGTAAGCTCTTCAATGTAATTCGAGAGGACACTCATTTTAGCCGAACAAACCTCAAGTTCATATGTCACTGACACTACCCGCGGAGCCTTTAATCCCTGCCCCAGACCCTCTGACTGCTCAGATAGCATTAATTCTGTCAATAATTTTTTTAGTACTGGCACTGTAGATTTCAGTACCACCCCTCGGCACGCTAACTCATACTCTAACTCATCCTTTAATAAAAACTGGGGATCCATAATTCCAAGTAACCAAATGTAATAGTTAAACAAAACAAAAAAAAATATATACAAAAACAATAACAACTAACTCCACAAGCCTAAATCCGTAACCTAATTTAATATCCAGAACTCAATCTTACTAATTAACGTTAAAAACTTATCTTCTAAACACAACAAATTATCATTTACCTTTTACCTACAAAGAAGGCAACACAAAAAAAAAATGCACCGCAAAATGCAATTCACCTCAATGACCTTTGGACCCTGTCGACCGTTTTTACTACCGAACAATTTTTACGTTGGGCGCTATTTTGTTACGTGTCGACAAGGTAGTGGAAATAACGGTCACTTAAATTCACAATAATGACATTTATTTAGACAATGAACTAATAATAACACAACTATCCTATCTTAATAACTAAATGAAGGGCGCCAGATGAAGTTTCGTCCGGTGTTCGACGGGGTATCATCCACCCTTGCCAGTTCTACTAGCTCAGCTTAATTGTTCCTTGTGGTAACTATCCTAATCTTAGCCGTACGGTGAGGGCGTTTCGGTAAGCTAAAAATGAAATAACTACATTAACACTGTCGTTAAATATTAATCTGTCCTCCGGTCACTTGTGGTTCTTAAAATCTAGCACTTACCCCTTCGGGATATATCTCGGCACTTAAATAATAACAATAAGTCACTGCCACTGACGGAATGTCCAGAATTAGTTAACAACACTAGATTTAGCTATTTCGTTACATTTTAAATGATTTAGTTTGCCGATAGTGCGCAGGACGTGACTACTGTCTCGGCCGTTACAAGCTTCAATGGCATATTTTGTTTGTCATGCCCGCAACTCATTTTAAAATCTAAATTATAAAATACAAACATGTAAAAAGTTTGTCCACCACGGGGATCGAACCCGGTACCTTCATATTCATAGTCAATGCCACTGCCGCTAGACCATGGAGATAGATAGATATATATATAGATATATAGATACTTGACTGATCCAAATTCGTGACCGGTATCGGCAGACAACTATGATACGCTTGCATTGATATGCCTTAAACTACCCTGCTAAAGTGCACCTTATCTGCATAGCATAAAGTCTATTTTACAAATCAGCCTTTAACATAATAATACCAAAAAAAAAACAAAATTTAGCGGTTTTAAATAAATAAAAAGCCTATCTAACTTGTTAATAAAATATTGACGATGCTTTTAATATCACTTGATCTCGGGATGTCCAGCTTCATAAACAAGGTCAGTACTATGTAGGTTCGAAGGGCGATAAAAAACGTATGTCAGTAAACTGAACGCAACCGTCGGCGATTAACTGAGACGCTTACATTTGGTGCCTAGTCCACACAACACAAACTGGCTGTGTACTCTGCAGTGTGTACCCAGCTTTAAGCTTTGTGGTCGCCACTGTAAATCTAGCTTAAAGGCGAGTAGCGTTGTGGAATATTTGAATTGAGGCGCATAAGGGCGCCTTTCAATTAAATCTCCTCTAGTCGAATTGGCGTAGAGGTTTCCTAGGTTACCCTGCATAGGTTTTTTTGTAAGTCTTTTGTTTTTCGACATTATGTCGTATTATTTTCTTCACTATCACACCAAGCTTGTTTTGAAAATGCATATTATATGTTTACAGCAATCTACCTAATATAGTTTTTAAAGTAGATCCCTGTGATCTGTGATAGATATACGGTCAGACAGACAACGTAAGGTACCTATCGACGAAAACGACTTCGTTGTTCTAACCAGCCTGCCACGTTTGGTAGTAAGTCGCCGCAAGAGGTTGCAGACTCATTCGCAAACTTTTTTCAGAGCGTTTTCCTTCAGAATAGTCCCAAACTCGATGCAATGGCAGCTTCCACGGCACAGAGTTCAAATCGGCATATCTCAATCGAATACATCACCGAAGAGGAAATTCGTAATGCAATCAATCGTCTGAGACCCAAACACACCCAGGGTCCTGATGGAATACCGCAATACTTAGTCAAGGATTGCCGGGAAGCATTTGTGCAGCCACTTAAATACTTGTTCAACTTATCGCTAAAAAACAAAACGTATCCGTCGGTTTGGAAGACGTCGAAAGTGTTGCCAATACATAAATCGGGGCCTAAATCTGATATCCATAACTATAGACCGATTGCAGTGCTGTCGGTATTTGGAAAAATATTTGAATCCATAATATACGCCCAGGCATATAGCCAGCTAAGAGGTTGGTTTTGCGATGAGCAACATGGGTTCCTGCCAAAGCGTTCGACGTCATCAAATTTACTGAATATAGTTTCACTAATAGCTAATAAACTGGACCAAAAAAAGCAAATTGACATAGCCTATTTTGATTTTCAGAAGGCATTTGATAGAGTTGACTGTGATGTCTTACTAAAAAAGCTATCTATGGCGGGGTTTTCAGTCGATCTCCTTGAATTTGTGGCAAATTACCTTTCCTGCAGATATCAGTTTGTTCAGTATGAAGGCTCTCGATCGGATCCATTCTTGGTAAAGTCAGGGATAGGAGAGGGTAGTAGTCTAGGGCCTTTATTATTCTTAGTTCTTATCAATGACTTGCCGGCAGTGCTGAACCACTCGACGTGCCTCTTATTTGCTGATGATTTGAAGCTAGCACTACCCATTGCCTCTCCCAATGACTCTTCCCTACTCCAGGCAGATATAGACAGTGTTTGCACCTGGGCCAATAATAATAGCCTTACCCTTAATGACCAAAAGTGCTTCCTAATGACCTTCGCGCGGGTACGGCGTACTGTTGACTATACTTATACAATCGGGGGCACACCATTGAAACGTACAAACGCAATAAAAGACCTCGGTACATGGTTCGATAACCAACTTACCTTTAACCCCCACATAACCAGGATCTGTAATGAAGCCAGAAGATCTTTAGGGTTCGTTATAAGGCAGTCCAAATTACTTACGGGCCGGCACGCCGTCGGTGTCTTGTACAACGCTTTCGTGCGTAGTAAACTGGAGACGAATGCCATAATCTGGGATCCCCATGAACAGCAACATACGCTCCTCCTTGAAAAAGTTCAGAAGATATTCGCCAGATATCTGTACAAGAAATTGTACGGCTACTACCCTTACATGTACCCTACCCTGTTCGTCCTTGGTATGGTTGGGTACACGTCACTGGAGACCCGGAGAAAAATGTACCTGGTCAAATATTTCTACCAGCTAATCCGTGGCCTGGTGCCCAATCCACAACTGCTGGCACTGATAGGGCTCCGGGTACCACGCCTCTTCGCAAATCAACTACGCCCGCGTCGCCAGGCTCTCTTCGCTATCCCTTCGACTAGAACTCGCGCGCAAGCTTCATCCCCTCTCCACCAAGTACTAATACTTTTAAATGATATTTTGGATGACGACTGCCAACTGGACATATTTTCTAGCCCACAATCAAAATTTTTGACCGCTTCGTATTGCTATCTGGAAAAAATTGTCACAACAAGCTCCATAACCACCTAACTATGTATGTTTCATATAAATTAATAATATTATTCTGGATTTGTGTTAAATTCTTATTCCACTGACATCTTTAATGTAATCATTTTTAATTATTTTTTTTCATGTTCCATATTTTATGTTCCATATTCTTTAATTTTTTTTAACCTATTGTATTCAACTTGACATTCAGACATTTCAGACAATATTGTAAAATTCCATCATTATTTTCAATTCTTATGTTTATTTTTGACTTGTACGTATTTTAAACAATAGCCTGTTAGCATGTAAGGTATAACTGTAAGTGCTAATGTTAATGGTAAATAAATAATAAAATAATAAATAATAGACGTTCAACCCTATGTTAGGGTTACGATTGTTACGGATATGTGTGGTGGGTCTGGTGTTGCTAATCTGCCCGATGTAATTTATTGTAAAATCGTTGTTCCTAAAATGCGAATGTTTTTAGCATTAGGTATATCAGGGTCAAACACAAAATATTACAGGTATTTCCTGTGCACTACGCAAAAATTAGGTTAGTAAAATTCATGACTACATGCCCACAAGATGTAAATTTGCTTGTGTTGGATATGCAGTAATTATTTGTATTATACAATTCTATAGTAAAGAAGTTTTTCATGCGGTTAGCTAAGGGTTACCCAGTGGAGGAACTCAGCAGTCAGGACAAGTAGTCTAATTAGGTAGGTCCAACTTCGAGAAAGAGGTCAACCGCCGAATCCAACTCAGTTGGGAAGCATTCGGGAAACTACGCAATGTCTTTTCGTCCGACTTACTTCAGTGCCTCAAGAGGAAAGTCTTTCAATCAATGTGTGTTACCAGTGATGACTCACGGCGCCGAAACGTGGTCCTATGGTCCTACGAGCTATGGAGAGGGCTATGCTCGGAGTTTCTCTACGTGATCGAATCAGAAATGAGGAGATCCGTAGACGTAAAGTCACCGACACAGCCCTCCGAACTAGCAAGCTAAAGTGGCAATGGGCTGGCCACATTGCTCGCAGGGCAGATGGCCGATGGGGTCGAAAAGTGCTCGGGTGTAGACCACGGCTTGGTGAACGCAGCGTAGGACGTCCACCCACAAGATGGATAGGTTGTGAAGGTCGCCGGGAGACGCTGGATACAGGTTGTTACCAACCAATACATATGGAGGTCCAAAAGGGAGGCCTATGTTCAGCAGTGGACGTCTTATGACTGATAATGATGATGAAGGGTTACCTAAATAAGGACTACTTGCAACTTAGCCACATAACTCGAAGTAAAGCGTTTTTTTGTATTGCAATTTGACAGCTTAATTCCGGGTTAGCGGGTAACCCTAGGTAGTGCAAGTGGGCCTAAGAAAATCATCCTTTATACCCGTAACTTTCTGATAGTCCACACGAAAGTCTGGAACATCGTTTCGTGTTTGATCAATCATATTAAAAAAAGCTTCACGGTGACGAAAAAAAAAAAACGCGAGCAATGTGCGGTCGGTCAAGAATTTTGAAACTGCCATTCGCCTTAAGTCCACCCGCATGTACAAGGTTAGTACGAACACACAAATTATCAAGTTAGCCAACTATGATTACTCGTACACCTGGCTGGCGATAGGGTAGTTGTTACTGAAAATTACGGCTGTTTGGGAACTTTTGAGCCTCAAAACTGCTAGGCCTCTAGCGATTATGGACCTAAATAGGGATTATGTTTTTGTTGGGTTTAAAGTTTAAACATTAATAGGATAGAGCATTCATGTTACTTTTTGTTTGTTTTAGAAAGGTAAGACTTTCAAATATACTATTTCTTTACTTGATAATAAAATAAAAATGATATAATAAGGGTTCTCGACTCGACTTCGCCTCGTTTTGTAACAGCGACCCTCAAGTTTTAAGAACCAATTATGAACTGTTGCATACGCTAGTTTTTCTACAACAGCTAAAATAGCGTCAAAAGCAAAATCTAGAAAGGTGGCAGAATGTGGAAGATGTCAAGCCCACTATGGAAAAAAAACAACAGTGCTCATATATTGTATGAAAATCCATAGGAGCAGTGTTTTAATGGAATAGTATAGACAACGTTATAATATATACTTTTTTAATATCGCTGTCAGTCATCTAATTGACAGATAGAAGTGCCGGAGTAGAAGATAATCTTGTATCTGAGAAAAAGTTTATTTTGAAGTTGAATTGGTCCCTATAAATATTAAAGATGACTCGCACTAGGAGCCCTCGGATGTCAGGTGACGTTTTCTATAAATTCGTCCTATGCTGCCCCGTCCCGCCCCGTCCCGTCCCGTTCTACTGCGAGTCATCCCTTATTGGTAACTTCCCAATCAGTATTAACTTCGAGTCTAATTCCTTTTCTCCTTTTTTTTGGTATACTTAAATAATAATCAACACCAAAAAAAATTATCACAATCAGAACGATATCTGCTATAGAAAAATACTTAGGTAAGCGAAAAAAATAAAAACCTTAAGGCACCTGGTTCACGTCACCAGACTTCATATTCCTAGACAGGTGTCTGAATATCTTCATATGTAGGCCAATTTTTATCCCAAATACAGTCCCGAGGGAAATCCGGAGCAAAAACATAAATATACATGTAAATTACCAGGAAGATATACGAGTATTCTCACGGTATATTCAGGTTTTGCTATGATATATTACTCTTTTTGCTTAAGGTCTTATGGAAAAACATTTTTATATGAGCGTGATTTTTTGGATCCGTTATCCAAAGGAAACGGTACGTAATAAAGTAAAGAATGCTATAAAATACGAGTAACCTTTTTCTACTCCAGCACTTCTATCCGTCAATTAGATGACTCACGACTATATTAAAAAAGTATACATACATTATAACCTTGTCCGTGGTATTCTATAAGAACACCGTAAAGCGATGCTAAATAAATATATTGACACTGTTGTTTTTTTTAACGATCATACGGCAAATTAACCAACTCCGGGTTAGTTGTCTAACCCCGGATGGTGCAAGTAGCGCTTAAAACGTTAAATTATGTTTACTCAACTAGCCATAATGCCAAAATTATGATTCCCTCCTCCCCTCCTCGAGTCGATGTCCTCATTACTGAGGGTCGTGATTCTCCCGTTGCTGGGTTATCATGCGTCTGACAGTATTTCGCCACTTTGTTCTTTCTGTACTTGGCTGCATGGAGAGCGTTATGAAGGTTGGTGTCCAGAGTTGAGCGGATTTGGTCAGACCATCTCAGCGGTGAACGGCCCCTTGGGCGCTTCCCGTCGACCTTTCCCGTAACCATGGGCTGTTCCAGGTTATATTATGATTAGCGTTGCTAATATCAAAATAATTTATCGTAAATTCCATCTACCTCTCCAGGTGTTTAAATCTTGAGTAGGGATGCAAATTAGTCAACTATGTAGTTAGCGAACTCTCAGCGAATCCGTAATGTAATCAGCGTGAGCGAAACACGGAATTTAATTACTTGTTGAATGTCAGTTTGTTGTTTTGTTGAGAGATTCTTGTAGAGATAGTGGCTATTTTTATGACATGTATAAAAGTTTACTTATTGTTAGCTAAAGATAATCTTAATTTTTATGACATGCATGTATGTACCTACCTATTATTTCTATGCCGACAATGGCAGGATGTGCTGAACAAACATGTTTTATGACCTTATAGGTATTATACCACATTCAAGAAATGAAATAAATGATTGATTGATTGATTAACTGGACTATCTGTGCCGACATGAAAAATCGTAGGGTCAAACACAAAACGATGAGAAGTGTTTCCGGTGGACTATTTAAATGTTAAGGGCTAAAAGCTTGCTTTTCTTAATTAATCTTGATCTACATTAAGAGGTAGGTACTTCCTTTTTATTGCATGAAATGATAAAAATCATTACTATATGTCCATAAGCTGCTAACTATTGACCACACGATGATCTTTGATGTCAATTCAAGCCAGTCTTTCTCCCGAAGCACGGGGGCAATGTTGTCGGAGTAAATAATTTAATATACGCAATTAAGTCTCGTTTTGGTTACTTATAAAGTGCGGTAGGTATTTTGAGGGCCAAAGTAGATGGTAGGTAGTAAAGGTGTTTTGATGACTGAATTGCCGAATGTTACAATGTTAACAGCTTAGTTATTGTATAGAGATAAAATATATCTGGCTACTAAAGCAATTGATGTTTCGCTCATCCACACACCTTGCAACCAAAATCGTCGCGCATTGTGTGGTTTCAGAAGAATTTCCTCCCGCGGACGCTCCGGCTGTGAAATGAGCTCCTGCCGAGGTTTTCCCGAAATATTACAGTATGGGGTTCTTCAGAAAAGGAGTGTACAAGATTTGGACAAGATGTGGCCGACAATGGATCGGCAACACGCATGTGACCCCCCTGGAGTTGCCGGCGTCCATAAGGTATGGTGACCGCTTTCCATGAGGCGGGCCGTAAGCTTTTTTGGCACCATCGTGGAATAAAAATATGTAACGTTATTTTTAAAACATAGAAGCTTCGTGTTTGCTGTAGGTAGACATCGTTTTTTGTACTACGGCCCTGGTCTTTTATTACTATTCAGTACATTAAGTTACAAAACGCGGCACTAAATGAAGTCAACAATAAAGTATTAAAGGCCCTTTTCGACAGTAGATACAGTTAACTCTAAAAATATGGGTGGAATCCGGTGTATTCATGAGGCGATTTTGTCAATACATATTTTTGTATTGGACTGTACAAGCCGGGATACCAAATAGTCCAAATACTATTACTATCATACTATTAGAAAATCTAGGATGCGCTACAGCTTCTTTATGCTTAATTAAATATAAAAATAAATCCATACTTCCATACTAATAATGATAAATAGGAAAGTGTGTGTGTCTGTTTGTCCGTCTTTCACGGTAAAACGGAGCGACGAATTGACATGATTTTTCAATTGGAGATAGTTGAAGGGATGGATAGTGACATAGGCTACTTTTTGTCTCTCTCTAAGGGCAAAATATAGTTAATTATAAAATATACACTCACCAAGTAATACACACCGAACGGCATCACGACGACCGCCACCAACAGATCAGCGACCGCCAAACTCACTATAAAATAGTTCGTAGCCGTTTGCAAGCTTCGCTCTCTAGACACACTGATTATCACCAACACATTCCCGAACAACGTTAATAAAGGAAACACTAATAGGGACAAAGCCCAATAGTTGTAACTCACATCACTGCACGTTCCATTTTCAAATGTACAGTTGCTGTCGTTGAGCGTTCGAAAGTAAAACGAATCGTTTAAATCTAGAACCATACGTAACGGCTCGGTTTCATTCACTAGTGTTGTGTTTTGGTCCGGCGGCCGCTCGATTTTCGTAGTCGTTGTATCCATTATTTTTATACGTGTATGCCCGGCGATCTGAAAAAAAAGTTAGATTAAATATTTGAACGACTTTGATATTTTTTAATCTACCAATCGGATGGATTCGGAATTATTTGCGCGGATTAAATCAAAATACCTTTCGTTGTAATTGGAATTTGTCCGATTTGAAATGAACCGGTATGCTTTTAGGATGCAGCGGACCAATTAAACAAGCCAGTTACATGTCATCATTAAAAATTGTATAAATCAAACAGGAATCATCAGACTAATCTCAAAGCTTTCGCAAGATTTGTACCTACTCGACTCGTATTAACTATCATAGTCGAATATATATTTTTCAATACAGTTGCTCAAAAAGTGCCCTTTTCTTGGCTGTTTTGCGTGCGCAAAGTTTGTTTTTGCGAACTAGTGCTTTTTACTTTTCCAACCTTTTTAAATTTAGATGTGTTCCAATTCATGACTGCTTACCGAAGATTATTATTGTTTGTTAACTTTACCGAGCCGTAATAAAACTAAATACCTACTATTAACGCAATAATATTAAAGATATTGATATTTCATATTTCAATAATTACTTCTTCATCATACTAATGATCATTCATTAAAAATATTAATATTGAAAACAGTTCTTATAAATCTGTGTGTATGAAACGGAACAGAGCCTGCGAAACGTCAGTCAAAGTAGAGGCGTTTTTCAATCAGGTAAACATATTCGAAGGGCCTATAAGACATGACGATACGATTTGTCACATGCGATTTATTATTTTGTTTATAATAGATTGAAAATGAGAAAGTATAGAAGATAAGATAAACATTTGGAAGATGTTCTTAATATATCAACTGTATTACAATCGTGTCACGGAAATAATAAAAAAAACTTTAAAATTCGTTCTTATTAAAATACATTTTAATTTATTTCGCATCTGTATTGAAAAACGTCGTTCGATTCACGTGCAGATATGTCATTTTTCACTTGTCTCGAGTATTGGCACTCGCCTACGGCTCGTGGCAAGATACCTCGGGACTCGTGAAGTAATGACATACTTTCCGCACTAACATCGAAATGTACTATTTTAAAGTGCGACACACCTGATGGAAAGTGAAGAGAGAGTCTAAGATAAGATGGAGGTTCTAACCCAGCTCTTAGCTCTGCTTTATGTACAGGCTATTTAGCCTATTCACTCGTGCTTTACAGAGACCGAGTCCGTACTTATCAGGGAATACAGAAAGTTCCACCCTTTCCAGTCTTTGGCAGTCCGCAGTAAAAATGACGAGGAAAATCGTTTTGTTCGGACAAATGAAATGCTTACTACAAACGGGAACGGGAATGAGAAATTAATATTAAATCTTGCCGCGTACGTTTTAGTTTGGTAGGAGTCCTACAATGTCAGTTGAACAAAGATCAACCTCAGGATAATTACAAGTATTTTTTGCGCAACTGCTGAGAGGTGGTCCTACTTTTCGGACAATATTGGTATATGTATGACCTTATGTGTCTATATATATCTGCAAGTTTAATTTGTGTTACGGCCCACCTCGTTGAATAGTTTGAAATGTGTAACGTGTCATGACATTAATCTAAGTCACGGGAGTGACGAAAATGGGTTTTGATGCTAAAATACTGAAGTTTTTCTAAAACTTTTTATACGGTTTTGTTACGCTGGCTATCCCCCAAAAGAGATAAGGATGACCATTCTACTTCTACTGCTAATGAGCGAATGCATTTCTCACTACCATAACGAGACCATAACCATAAATCAAGATTTTAACACCCGAATGAATCTAGACGTTCACGCCGAACTTTCTAAAACTAACCGCAACGTGTTACAGATTTTCATAAATTTCAAAAGTTTCTCGTCTAATTTGAAATGCGGTCGTAATTTTAAAAATAATCCTTGTTTATTACCGATGTCGAGCTGTATTATGTAAAGCAGGACTTAATGAAATTCCCGGGACCAAGTTCGGTAAACTTCATCCCTTCATCGCAGAACATAATATATAGTCAGTAGAGTGACTTCCCAGAATAGCACCACACGCAATTTATAAAAAATGTCCCGTTCCGGCCCGCCCCAGTCTAGCGTTAGTCATCCGTAATTCTCACAGCGTAAAAATTACGTCCGAATTGTTGCAACAATGCTATTGCTATGGGTTTTATTTCAATCGTTGCCGCTGTCTCGCAGTCGTGGCAATAAACTCCAACAGCATTATCGCAACCACAGGCTGAAAGATCAATGGTGTCCTAAAACTATAGATTTTTGTAGAAGAGAGATAATAAAAGAGACAGTTTTATAAACACCCAAAAATTAAATGGAAGTTTTTATTTTGTGAAAAGTTAAAATACTCATTACTTTAATTGTGACTTGACTAAATGTAATGTGGCGTAAAAATACAACGACCCTCCAACTCAAAACGCAAATTAATTTCTTTTCGAACTCAACATTTTGAACCGAATTACATCCATTTATTAGTTCAAACCTTTTCCCCTGGCGGAACAGGTACGGTATACGAATGAAGGGTGAGTCGATGTTTGTCTGTTTGTTCATGTGATTCTTCGATTTGGCTGCGATTTTCGGGTGAAGAATTTGTTCATCTTGGTTGCGTGGTTTAGTGTTAATCAAGAGCGTTTTTATGTTTTGTTTTAATCTAGTACTATACGTAACGGCTCGGTTTTATTCACTAGTGTTTTTTTAAAGTAAAGTAAAGTAAAATTCTTTATTTGCCTTAAATGTGGTTAATGATAGATATTATGGTACTTAGTAAAAGTATCACACATTTAGCCATATTTTAGCATGCAAAAATATGTTTATGTACAAGTACATTTTAAAATCTATGAAAACTAGTTCATGCAATCTCTTAATTAATTAATAACAGGCAATAACAATAGAATGATAAAATAATAATAAATAATGCGAAATTGTCATTAGTTAGTTTGGAAGTCGAAAAATTCTTTTGTGTTGTAAAAGGTATTATCTACTAGCCAATTATACAATGTATTTTTGAATTTGTTTATGTTACATATTTCCTTAATATCTAATGGTAAATGATTAAACACTTTTATAGCCATTATGTGACAGTTATTTTGACATAATGCACTTTTACATATGGGTCTTATTAACTTTGTAGGATCTCGGGGGCGCAACTTAGAATTTGAAATTAGTTTTTGAAATAAGTTTGGGTTGGACTTAACAAAAATGCTTATTTCTAAAATGTACATACTCGTTATGGTCAGCAATTTAAGTTTTTTGAATAGGGACCTACAAGGATGTAAAGGTCCTTTCCCACACATAGCTCGTGTTCAAGTTTTCTGACTAATAAACGCCCTTTTTATGTCAGTTGAGTTTCCCCATATAATAAGTCAAAAAAGCAACTCCATCTAAGCAAAGAAGCAACATAGCCGTGATAGGCAATAATAGCGGTTTTCTCGTCGGATATACTTTGTAATCGCCTCAGGGCATATGAAAATCTTTCTAGTCTAACACACAAATTGTCTACATGTGATTTCCAACTACAATGTCGATCTAAAAGTAAACCTAGAAAACGTGTTTCAGTTTCTTCTTCTAATGTATGTCCTTTACACATAATGTCCAAATTTGATGTGTTAGTTTTTATGTTACAGAACTGTACGTATTTAGTTTTACTTATATTAATTGTCAAATTATTTAACTGCAACCAATCACATACAGAGTCGATAGTCATATTAATACTAGTCATATACATATTTTTATCTAAGTCATCATCTGGTATCAGTATAGAAATGTCATCAGCGAATAAAACTGTCTTATAACTACTAGTCTTTGGTAAATCGTTAACATAAAGAATAAATAAAAGCGGACCTAAGACACTGCCTTGAGGTACTCCTGTACAGTTGACCTTTTCTTTGGAACGATATGTGATTACTTCATTTTCATCATCAGGTAACTTTGAAGCCATGCTAAGGAGACTCCTCTAAAACCGTACCTTTCGCATTTGGCTAGTAATATGTCGTGACTAACATAACCAAACGCCTTGCTCATATCAAAGAAAACTCCTGTAACGGGAGTTCTTTGGTCAATCCTTTGAGTAATGGTTTTGATTAGTGAGTAACAGGCGTGTGTGATTGACTTTCCCTTTTGAAAACCATTTTGTTCGTTAGCAATCACTTTGTTTTTGTCTAGAAATTGTGACATTCTATGGTGCATAGCTTTTTCATAAATTTTAGCAAACACAGATATGAGCGTTATGGGACGGTAGTTACCTACGGCTTCTTTATCGTCTTTCTTAAAGAGCGGTTTTACTACAGAGGTTTTGAGCCTTGAAGGAAACTTCCCCTGGCTAAAAGACTCGTTTATTAAATGTGTCAGAATTGGTGCTAAGGCTCTTGAACACAATTTAACTATACGAGTCGAAACGCCATCAAAGCCTTCCGATTTTGTATTATTTAACGAATTTATGTATTTCATTACTTCGTTAATAGTACATGGTGAGGTAAACATACTATGATTAACAATGTCTACACCCTTCAGTATTAACTTCCAGTCAGTGTTTTTATTTGGATTATTAATAAAATGATCATTGAATATGTTGGCCATTTCAGAAGGGTCGGTAACGCGTTGGTGATTAACAGTTAATGATTCTATGCTTTCGAATTTTTTTGCTTCATCAGTGTTGTGTTTTGTTTTGGTTTTGGTCCGCTAATATAATAGAACAAAAGCCAATTTCAACAAAATTTATTCAATATCCAAAAAGCAACATAAAGTTAGTTGTTTACCTTGCAAACCTTCTCAAGGTGTTTATAATTAAATATCAACAAAGATGTATGAGTATGCATACAGAAACTTAATCCTATTACCCATTCGCTCCTCACTTCATGTGATACATAATAAAGTACATATTTTACGTGTTGCTATCACCATATAGCAACACTTGTGTGTTTATGTAGGTATGTATTTATTTATTGTTTACCTTTATCTTATCGCGACGCCGTTCATCAATGTGATAGACGGATCAGATTAAGGCACTGGAATTTGCTCACAAAGCCCAGGCCAGAAGGAATCGGAGAATAATTGCGCAACGTGGCACCACCTAACCGCATGGGTGATCACGAGGGCTCTGTACAGAGCTTACGCCTAAGGCTGGATTTGACTAAACTTTTTAACCAAGAGTAACGCTTACTCTTGGATACTAATACTAATGTCAATATCCCATAGTAATTTGACGTTGCTATCTGAGAGTAAGCGTTATTCTCGGAATAAAAATTTGGTAAAACTCAGCCTCAGAAGAATATCTATCAGACCACTAGGCTCACTCTGCTGCCCCATATCTTTTATGAAACTTCCACCGTGTCTTTTGTTAGCCTCAATTTTAAATCGCAACGGATTAAAATTTTACGATCGAAATGTGGTTATTTAATGAGATTTCGTTGGAATTGCTAAATCTTTCTGCAAGGTGGGTTTAAACGAGCTCAACGGCTGCTTTGAAGTGAATGAGATTAAGACTAACAAGCTTAATCAAGGATATTACATATTACATACAATGATGTAGATGTTAGAGCGTTGGTGGTCCAGCGGTAAAGCGTGCGGCTTTCAATCCGAAGGTCGTGGGTTCGAATCCTACCGACTCGTAACAATGAGTTTTTCGGAACTTATTTACGAAATATCATTTGATATTACCAATTTATTCGGTACTAAAAGGTACATACAAAAACTTAATAAACTAAAATTTAAATAAACTAAAACTTAAATTAATTACAAAACTAAACAAAAAGCTACCCTACAAAGAAATAAAATAAATTATCTTAATTAGAAAATATATAAAACTATAAATCTAAATCTAAATCTAAGGATGGCCCCTGTGGCATAGTGCCGAGGACGCTGGCAGCGTTTCCTCGCTGAATCGCAATGCTTATTCGTTGGGCGAGGTAGCTACCAGCTCTTTTGTCCCCGGTTGCGTCGACCAGCCTTTTGGCCATTTGCCGGTACAAGGTTATTACCAATCGCTTTTGGATACCGGTTACCTCACCAGCTAAGGAAACCGGACTAATTCCAAGAAGTTTGAAGGTCAGATGGTAGTCGCTTTCGTATACCTAGCGCCTACGAGAAATCTTGGGATTAATTGCCAAAGCGGATCCCAGGCTCCCTAAGCTGTGTCATAAGCGATAAAAACGCTAGGAGTAGAAGATGTAATATCCTTGATTAGTATTCCAATAAGGCCCAGGTTCCCCCTGGGTTGGAAGATTTGATAGCAGTCACTTCCTCAAAAATTAGCCCAAACGCCAAATCTTGTGTCTCTCCTTGGCGTAAGTCGGGAAAACGCTAAGACTATGATGATGATGATGATCTTGAACTTCATAAATAACTCTTCCGTCGTATCACAAGGAATCTATTTGGTAGAAGACCTAACGATAATACAAATCCATCACACAACTGATCAAAGAAATTGGTGTCAATTTCCGCACAACGCACGTTTCTCACTGCAGCGCAACATCACAGTCCATATTGTTAACACCTTTACGCGTAACTTTTAATTCAGATTTTATGCAAAAATATAATCCAAATACATTAACGCGCACACAAGTAATTTTCTAGAGCAATTACTATAATTAAAGGCCCGAGAGGTCTTTGAGGACCCTTGCTCAAGGGTACCCTTTACGAGGACCCTTAACCCTCAACTATTGCCACTGATGTAATCATAAGAATGAATTAACCCTTAAATGCGTAGGGCATACTTTTGAAATTTACATAATATATTTACCGGGAGATGCTATGTGGGAAGGTCTCGGACGAGATGGACCGACGATCTGGTTAAGGTCGCGGGAGACCGTTGGTTGACGTCGTCGAATTACCGTTCGTTACGGAAATATTTGGATGAGGTCTTTGCCCAGCAGTGGGCGTCTTCCGGGTGAAATGATGATGATGATTTACAAGGGATCCTATTTCGCAAAAAATATTCAGGAACGTAAGTGCTTTTAGTCCGTACTATCATATCTGAGGCCTTACCATGACGTCTCAACGCGATTCAGTTGACGACTTAAACTGAGTCGCTTCCATATAACTGAGCCTATACTGAACCTAAACAGAATCGCTTTAAGACTTCATGGTAAGGCTCCAGGATCCTGTTTCAAACATATGATACGAAAAGGCCTATTTACTACAACTAGGTCGGAGTCAGACACAATTATTCAAAAATTCATCCTCAATTCTCGTTTTTACAATTCTTTCTAATAACGATACTTTCTAAAAACCTCCTTTTTAAAAAAACGTAATGAGTCTTTTAGATGAAAATTTGTAACGTCTGTAAAAAAAAAACTTTAAAACACATCAGCTATTAAATGAACCTTCAAAATTATCATTATTTTCCACAAATAAATCACCAAATGTCTTATTCAAAACTCTATATCTCGTTAAAAAATTGAAATGGAATAGGCCAGGGATAAGAAGCGTCTTGCGAGAAACCTGACAGTTTAAGATACAGCGGCAGATAAAATGTCAGAAAGTATGAGTCATCCCGGCGGGCACGAAAAAACCGTTAAGGACGAGTCACACGGTGCAAGTAAGCGCGCGAGTTGCTGGAGTGAGCGTACGGTATAACTATAACATAGCTTGTGTACACGATTTTTTTAAAAACTTTTGCAACAATTGTTTGTTACGGTTGTGGCCGATCCCAACGTTCCCCTGGTTTCTAGAGGAAATCGGCTACGATGGCTACGAAAAGGGGCCTGGTGGTTACGGCACTTTTGATGACTTAGAACGCGAAATATGATATGATCAGAAGGCCTAGTATAAAAGTTGTACGACATTAACTCCTCGACCGCGTTAGCGTATCGAGGGGTCAAAATATGAAAGTTGCCGGATGATTTAAATAAACGGCAAACATAATTTGAACTCCCGATACGCTAACGCGGTCGAGGAGTTAATGTCGTATAATTTTTATACTAGGCCTTCTGAAGTATAATCTGAAAACGCTAAGAAGCGATTTTGTGTCTGACAATATTTCACGATCATGACTTAGCTAAGGGCTCGTTCAAAATATCCCCCCCCCCATAATGGATCACATGATTTTTAAACGAGCCCCAAGGTAAAAGCTTTCCGTAAGGAACATTCTAGTGGAATGCATCTAATACGATATTTTCCCTTTACTTTCACGTAGTAACGTGACTAAAATTGTCACACATGTGCTTACACATTGCGATTAATTCACAGAAAAGTAGTGCCATAGAATTGCAAGTAGCTGCCTACACAGTAACTCGATCAATGTACCGCGTTTTTACACAACCCGTCTCGCTTACCCGCGCAAATTGATTTATTCTTCCCAACAGTTTAGATGCCTATTTTCTTGTTGCTCGACATTAGGATAAATGTTTATCGAGTGGAAGTTCGTTTTCCTTTGAATCTGGCTATTGGAAATTATATTTTCTTAGGTAAATCGTAATAACGAGGACTAGGCACAATTGTGGTCATAATCAATCATAATAAAGGATGACTCAAACTAGAATGGGGAGGGCCGATCTGTCTGTTTCTATACGTAACGTCACGTATTTCGTCACTATCGCAGGCGCCATGTTCACGGAGTAAACTGACGAGCTGCGAGTTTTTAGTTGTGATCTACCCACACGCCATAGCGATCTACCCTCTAACGAGTTCGCTTATTTTGTGTGATGTCACTGGCACTACTACCATCCGCTTTCTCACTTAAGTAAGGGCAACGGACCGGAATTTACATGTCCCTTACCCACATTCAACCTACGGTCTAAGATATGCGAATTTGCTTAACATAAGAAACATAATACTGAATTTCTAACCCAGTAATTCTTTAGACCGGACACCATTGACTCATTAAACGAAATATATACACAAAACAGGTCAGAATGACAGTAGTCATTTGTGACAAACGACAAATATTTTGTACGAAAACCAAAAGAAAGCTCACGTTGCTTACGTGAATTCATACACAGAATTACCAATACTTAAAACTTTCTAGGCTGTTGGCACTTAAAGAAACGTCAAACGAAAAATGCTTCAACTGCAGCACATTTATGGCGTAATTTTTGCGTATCCAGTTCTTTTCTTCTATATCTATGGCAGTCGCAGATACTGCCGCTAAAAAAGAAGAACAATCCATGAAATGATTTATTTCAATATTGTTGGGACGGGTTGCGGTCAACGCGATAAGCCTTTTTAAGTCTAAAGGAAACTTGTCAAGTTGCTAACTCCGTTGACTATCGAGGAGTGTTTTACCAAAAGGAGTTATGTATCGATGAAGTCCGTACAATAATAAGCCCTTTTGAAAACACACTCCTCGAACGTATTTCGAGATCGGTCTGATCTCGCTAAGCTCTCCTAAACGAGCTTTGAACAGAAGTTTAGGAGTTAGAAGTTAACTGAGATAAGTTTAATGTCACCTTGTATTATGATTTCGCTGCAAACCTGTATAAAATTAAATATAGAACACGGAAAAGTAACTAGTCTTTTAAATAAATTCCTAAGATATTGCGTACAGTTTTTTTTTCGTTAAATCGATACGTTGCTTGGTACGTTACTAGAAGCCATCTGGTATATCGCTTTTTATCGAATTCGATTTTTTTTCATACAAAATAAATGCATATTACATTGTAAAAGGTCCTTTACACTTACACAAAAGTATGACAGTTGACAGTATGACAACACATGCCAAAACACAGCTTAGTGGGTGATGGTTCAGTAACCTTTTACACTTGTTCAGCTAATAAATGTCTTTATTGAATGTCTCAAAAACTGTAATCAAGACACTAGATTATTAGAGATATTTATTCGAGTTAAACCGAAGAATCTGTCCTGAAAGTTAACGGAAATAAAAAACACGGTGTTTATAAATATAATAATAAATAAATAAATATTGTAGAACAATCTTACACAAATCGACCTAGTCCCACGGTAAGCTCAATAAAGCTTGTGATGTGGGTACAAGACGACGATATATATAATAGACAGATACATATAAATATTTAAATATATAGAAAACAAATAAATGCCCTGACCAGGATTCGAACCCGGGACCTCCTGCTTCGTAGGCAGGGTCACTACCAACTAAGCTTGGAGGCCGTTTGTTATTGTAAATGAAAGTTTGTCAAGATCATTATGAACAGCCCATAAGCTGTTGACGTTATCTAGTCACAGTGGGAAACATTGAAGTGGCCAGATAAATGGTGACATGCTTGTATGCGAATAGAGTCCGATTAATGCTAAGTTTCCTAGATTTTGATAGCAGAGATTGTGAATGTATTAAGTAAACGTCCTAAGGTACAACGAATAAATTTATATACGAAGTTGCAAGTACCAAATGGTAATCAGTATTGCACAAAATTGAAGACTGGACGACTCAGTATCACACGAAGCTGCCAAGACAATCTACAAAAGCTAATATAAATTTGGCTTCGTCTAACCAGACCAGCGGGTCTAAGATGGTTATCCACGAATGTCATAGGATAATGCTATAAGTTGATAAACTGCGGATAGCGTGACGGTGACAGCTGCCAAATGCAAAGACATTTGACAGAACTGTTTTAAATTATCAGAAATTGTCAGAAAGTGCCGACAAACTATCGTCTTATCCAGCAATTATCAGGATATCAGCTTGGCATCTTAGCCCCGCTGCTAAGTATAAGACGATTTATACGTGAAATAATTGGTGCAATAACAATTTAAATGGCTTAACCTAGCTCAGTCTAGTATGCTGCATAAAATACGATGCTTCCACAAAGCTAATAACCAACATTATATCATCATACTTTCTCGTGATTGGGATACTCACTCGCGAGGCACCTCATTTGTACCACTAATTTTGCTCCGTTGTCACAGTACCTCACACCACGAAAATGTACCACTTTTCACATTTGTCACGCACTTCAGAATTTGTCATACGCATACGCCTCAATAACACCTCATTTTGTCGTACACCTCAAAATATATCACACGCCACAAAATTGAGTTCCAGCTCAAATTTGTCCCATATCTTATTTTCTTATGTCACGCGGCTCAAAATTTGTTATTTGCAAAACTTAACTATTTTTACTGCCGATAGGTCGATGTTGTGATGCTGCAAATTTGTGAGTACCTCACCTCAAATGAAGTATGGCATTGTCATTTCAGAAAATGAGGTACTCACTCAAACTTATTTGAAAATGATGTCCTACCCAACACTATAATGGCAACATATAAAACTAACTTTATTATTGCCCTATTACGTGGTCGCTCACAATAGGTCTCATAAGATGGAAAGACCTTCCAAGAGCTATGCTCAGAGATCCAGGAACGAGAAGGCCCGCAGGAAAACCAAGGTTGGCGGCATAGCTCAGAGAATTGCCAGACTTAAGCGGTAGTGGGCGGGCCACATTGCTCGCAGAACCGATGGCCGATGGCACGGAAGGAGCATTCCACGGGGCTGTCCCGTACAAACGCTTTTTTTTAGTTAGTTAAAGAATTATTTTCTACGTTTTAAGTCGATAATTAGTTCTCTGAGTATTTTTTTACGCCTATGCCGCAAAGAAAGAAACTCCAAAACTTACAATCTTCATAAAATTCGTGTTCGTACGGGACACGCGGTAGACAATTCCGTGGAATGCTGCAGAAAGGTTCTTGAGTGGCGACCACGTACCGGAAGACGCAGCGTGGGAAAGTCTAGACTAGATCGATTGATCTGGTAAAGGTCGCGGGAGACCGTTGGTTACTGGCGGCTAGTGTCCGACCAAAGTTTCGCTTTCGGCCAAAAGTTCGGCTTCTGCAAAAAATCAGCCGAACCCTTCGGCCGCGCTGAAATTTACAATCGCCCCCTGAGTGTGACAGCACTGGCTAGAGTTCTTGAAATACACATAAAGCCAGTCCTTCCAACAAACCAAGGCGGCTGTAAAGGTAAAGCCTTTACAGTACTTTCGGGTGGAGTTCGACTTACATCGGGTGAGCTCGGCACAGCTGGCAATATGACATCATATGATAATGCCAATATTTCAATTCGAGAATGGTGAAATCGGACCATGTCGATGTTTCGTTATTCATATATTTGAAAAAAAAAAACGGCTCAATGACATTTTATTCAGCGTTTTAATCACATTGATCAAAGATTCGGTTTCAGATTCGGTTTCGGCAAAAAAACATGTTTCGGTCCGAAACTACTTTGGCTTTTGTCCGCCATTGGACTTCTTTTGGCTATGATGATGATGATAATGCTTGCACTATTGTAAAACGGTGATAATGCGCTTTCAGAAGTCCATTTACACTGGGTGGGTTTACACTAACCAGTGGGTTTAGCTACTCGACTCGCGGGCACTCATGCACACAAGCAGCTTTAACAGATCCCATTAGTCAGACAGTACCACTTAATAGACCCCTTAAGGCGTTTTAATTCCCCCTTCGATTGTTTTATGGCCAGATTCTGGAGATTTGCAGCGCGATTTATGACTGTTCGTTGTTGGGCAGGCGCCGTGATATATTTAACTGGGAACACTGGTATTTTCCCCTTAGCTCGGGTAAAAGAGAGGTTCCATTAGAGTAGTTGTTTTTTTTTGCAAATTATAAAAAAATATTTTTACTGGCGGATTATTTTCATGGCTTCGGGCTTAAGAGAAGACAACAACTAAAACTCGGCATCGTTAAAAAAACCGGCCAATTGCGTGTCGGTATGTTGAGAAACCAAAGGAATCTAAAAAAAATTTTTTAGGATACCGTAATCCCAATCCCAACTAATTTCTCAGTTTTTAGTTTAGTTATATTTCTAAATTTAAATTTGTGTTTTAATGTGTTTTACTTAAGTTTATTTTCCAATAAAGTTCATCAATTTCAATCTAAACAATAATAAAATTTACATTACCATCTGCCCTGGAGGCTTATTCTAATTTATAAATCTCTAACTTGGTATGATGTTAACACGAAATTAATCGCAACAGAGTAAATAAAATAATACTAAACTTAGTCGAGCTTTTATTTTTCATTGTTCAGTTTTTATGATATATTGTATTTTTTAGCTTTGTTTGACATGTGTTTTTATTAACTACGAGTACGTACCTGCAATTTTAACTATAAAACTCTCGTGAGACTCGAACATATTAAATAATATTTAATATTTTATTTTTTAAATATTATTTAATACGTACCTGCAAGTTTTTATAATACGTTTTAAGAAAAATAATATATTTTAGGGTTGTATTATAATTTGTTGTTATTTAATAACTGTTACCTAAGTCATTTATTTTCTGGATATCCTGAAAGATTTGACAACAAATTGGATAATTTTAATGATTTAAAAACGTTTGGTGTATAAACATGGATAATCATTACTGTGTGCTACAACGTTTCTTCTAAAAAACTGTGCTGCATTTGTCCCCTGACTAACGGGATAGAATAACAACAATAAATAGTTGATTCCTTTGAATTAACGGTCAGTATAATGTCTCTGCGGCAGAGGGTTAAAAGAGGAGATCCGGAGACGGACTAAAGTAGTAGATACTGCTTCCTCCCTGTCCTCCTCCGTTATTTCCTCAATACTGAGGAACGTGACTCCTCCCCGAGGCTTCTTGAGGGCTTATATCCTTCGACAAGTCCTCTGCCTCATGGAGGGCCATGCTGACTTCGGTCAACGGTTGCTACTCTAAAATTAGCTTAAGATTGAACACTTAAGTCGCCGAGACGATGGAAGATAGGCTTATTCTACAACAGAAGCCTCAGTCCCAAAGATCGGATCTTAAACTTCCAAAAAGACAGAATACCGATATAAGAATTTTAGCCTCTCCGCTCAGTTGGTATTTCATTTTGTTCACTGTAAGAAACAATTTAAGACAAAGCAAGAATCAGCAACTTACTAATAAATATTTAACTTCTGCATCAATTCTAAACAACCCTTTGAAACAAATCGGATCCGGAAAGTACCACTTGGTAAACAAATAGGTACACACGAAATTTCAATTACAAAATTAGCAAAGTTATTTTTATCCATGACAAGTGAATAATAAAGACTGTCAATATAAATCCAAAAATGCATTTATACTGTCACAGTTGGGGGTTAGTACATTTATGGAATGTGAAATGTTCTGAAATATAGTTCTTTAACAACGCTGGTGAAGTGGTCTATGTCCAGCTTGCTAGACGAACGAAAGAAATACATTTACTTGCGACGATGACTATAAGAACATAATATAAAAATTGAGTTGTGTGTGCTCCACAAAATGTACCCAACTCAGCATATTTCCAGCTAAGAAGCCGGCGCTGGTCTTCCGTAGAACCCATTCAGTGATGCCACAAAGATAACACAAAAAGTGGCACGTGTTTCAATATTAATTTTGTTGCTATTCTGCTCTGTATTTCACGATATTTTGTAATGTTTTGGCTACAGTCCGCAACTCCCTACGCTGGCCCCAACCAGGTTGGAGACTTCACATACATCTTCGACTTTCTTCGGGGATGTATCCAAGTCACTATGTTGTCCTTCACCGAAAAGCATCAGAAAAATATCATGTGATGTTTCGTACGTGTTACGATGGTTTTGAACCCGCGACCTTCGAGTTGAAACGCCTTACCGCTCGGCCACCGGTGCTTAACCTCTTAGAACCTATAGTGTAGCTACCTACACTATGAGTACTAGGAACTGTAGGCACTAGTCATCATCATCATTGGCCACAGCATCTTTTCAGATGATAGTTGCAGCGACTAGGGAGGTATTTTGAAGAGATCTACAGCCTGCATCATTACGATGACTATAGAGACCGATGGCCGATCGACACTTCCTTCCGCACCGATCACAAACATGTCCCGACTCCTGAGGTGGTCCAGCAGCCCTGCGAATTCGCTTTTGTTTGAGGTGGTCAAACCAGAGCTCATCGTGCTTTGCCATGCCCACCCGCAGGTCACGACGCCACTCCGGTCTCATTTCCGCGTAGTAATCAGTCAAATATATCTTTATTCTCTGCTGGTCTGTGTACCTAATAATAAACCAAAACATGAATTTGATTTGGGTGTTTCGCAACATCCAATTGCCCGCGGCTCCGGTCACGTACAAAACCGGTTTTAACCCCGATTAACCCCGAAATGGAGGATTGAATCAGGTAAAACTGGGAAAAGCGCTAATTTAATAAATTACCGCTTTTTCGTTCGATTTCCGCGAAGATCGTCCGCGAAGGTGACAACACCACTCTGTCTGTTCGACGATGATTGCCCGATGCAGTCGAAACATGTCACGCCTATGGTGATAATAATACGTGAGTGTTAACCGTTTTTTCGTAGAGTTTTCGTAGAGGCTCCGCTTCATAAAACTAAAATATGCGAATAATGCATTTTAGGGTATAAATAATGCGTACCTACATTTCAAACTAAAATGTACTTTTGCTAATTTAATTCTTAATGCAGTACATAAATTAAAATAATGAATAAAGGTATCGTACCAAAAAAATTACGAGGGTAATTTTGAAACTTCTGATATTTAATTAAGAACCTAATTGCCATTTAGATCCGAATTATGACCGCTAAGAACTCCTAAATTCTTCAGAGTTTTAATAAGAGCTGGATTTATTAAAACATAAATTTATTGTTCTCATTGGGATTCATTTTTAGGGTTCCGAACCTAAAGGATAAAAACGGGACCCTATCGCCTGTGATGATGATGTATTTATATTGCTGCTATAACAACAAACACTAAAAACAAAATAAAATAAATATTTAAATATAAATTCATATATAGATAAGGACAATGGAGAGTGGAGAGGGCTATGCTAGGAGTCTCTCTGCGAGATCGTATCAGAAATGAAACCATCCGCAGCAGAACCAAAGTTACCGATATAGCTCTCCGGATCGCTAATCTTAAGTGGCAGTAGGCGGGGCACATTGCACGTAGAACCGATGGCCGTTGGAGCGGAAAGGTTCTCGAGTGGCGACCGCGTACCGGAAGGCGCAGCGTGGGTAGGCCCCCCACAAGGTGGACTGATGACCTGGTGAAGGTCGCAGGAGTCCGCTGGATGCGGGTGGCGCAGGACCGGTCATTGTGGAAATCTTTGGGGGAGGCCTATGTCCAGCAGTGGATGTCTTTCGGCTGAAATGATGATGATGATGATATAGATATTAATACGGAACCCTTTGTGCCTGAGTCCAACTCGCCCTTGGCCGGTTTTTGTTTATATTAGGTATGTATGGATCTATTCATGGTATCGGGTACCTATCTTTCATTTAAAGCCGCCATGATATTTCATGATTTATTGCTTGATTTTTTGCTCTTTTGGTTATAAAAAAACTAAAAGATTAAGGTATCCCAAATAAGTATATAAGGACCAACTAATTATTAATTTTTCACACGGACGCACTTCTCACACATCAAATACAAAAATTAGTGTGTTATGACAATATTACGTAACACGTAAAAAATGATACAAATTCACAAACACCTCGCACACTTTCGATCTATAATATTTGTATACGTAGTCACAATACACACCCGCGTATGTCCATTTGGGCCTGTACTCCGGCAGAGGGGAAATGATACGTATGCCGACTCTCTGTAAGTAGTGTTAAGAAATGTTTTATACCATTTATTGATTTAAGACACCACTGTAAACAGTCTCACCTATGCGCCGAAATTTTAAAACGTAATAAATATAAGAGCCTGGGCAGAGAGTACCTTTTTGTACCATTCGGGGTCGAAACTCTTGGTCCATGGGGTCCCAGCGCACGCAAATTTTTCGTAGAAATCGCGAAACGTCTGGTTGATGTTACTGGTGACCGAAGAGCTGGTGGCTTCCTCGCACAACGTATCAGCATTGCGTTACAACGAGGAAATGCCGCCAGCATCCTAGGTACAATGCCTCAAGGACCTACTTTAGATTTAAGGTAGGTAGAGGTAGGTAGAGGTAGGTAGTTAGGTAATTTACACTTACTGTATATATTTCGAGAATAAATGATTTTAAAAGTCTCACCTATGTTTAACAAATAAACACTTATGGCGTTATTCATAAACGCACTTCAACAACAGTTTAGCTAAATGATTGTTTGTCCTTATCTGTCACTTTGACAATCGCGTTTGTCAGAATGGGAGAAAACATAATTTAACTAAAGCTTCTGTTAACTTTTTTATGAATAAGGCGGGTTGACTTTGACTTTGACTCTGTGTTGCTTGATGCATTTATTCAAGCGAAAAATATGACGATATGAAAACGGTTTTAGACGCTAGGTGCTATTAACTTAGTCAGTTAGAGCATGTTTAATTTTACAGTCACATAAAAGCTTTTTAAAAGCGTTTTCACAGCCCAGGCACATAAACCTTTGTACGTAGCAAAAACGGTCGCAAAGTTCTTGTTAATGCTCTCAAAGCGTTTTGCGCCTCATCGGGATAAAATGCAATTTCGACGGAACCTTGGTATAATTTTCAAAATGCCTGTCCAGGGTAAAAGGATGAAATAGTTTTTTTTAATACTACGACGGTGGCAAACAAGCATACGGCCCTCCTGATGTTGTAACAAAAGTCCCGAAAAATACTTCAACAGTTGATAAGGTCATTGACTCTGAACGATGCAGGTGGAAAAATTTCGATATTCAAGATAAAAGCTTTGTATGGAACAGCTGTTTGAAAATGTATCTCCATACAAAGTATTTTTTTTTAATTCCGAATATTTTCCACTCGCAGCATTACGGTCATTGTCTAGCTGATAAGCTACACAAGCCTAATTGAGCTTACTGTGGGACTAAGTCAACTTGGTCCTTGTGGGCTGGGGTATAGGGTTAGAACTGGTAGTAACTTTTTTTGACGTTCTAATTGCATTGTAATATGCCTAAATTGAAAAATAAAGGTATTTTTCATTTGTGTCAGATTGTCCCATGATATAAACCTAACCACTCTGTGTATTTATTTTGCCGACACAGCATTTAGCATCACCCTACTCACGTCAATTTCTGGGATGAAATCCGTTCGTCTGTAAACCCATTATAATTTGCGTACGTCAGCAAAGCGGTAAAAGGGAACGTCTAATCAGGATTCATTTGAATAAGCTTTCTGTTCGTCAAATGATGGGATGTCAAAAGCAACTGGTCCTTGTTCGAGTTCTGTTTGTTTGGTTTTTAGGGTCCCGTATATATTGAGGGTTACATGTCTCAAAAGGAAAAAAACGGAACCCCTATAGGATCACTTTGTTGTCCGTCCGTCCGTCTGTCTGCCTGTCTGTCAAGAGCCTTTATCTCAGGAACGCGTTGAGTTTGAAATTGAAATCGTTCAAGTTGAAACTAATACCACATACACAGATTTGCATTCCATTGAAGCTGTGAAAAAACCAAACCTCTACGTCAACGCAATCAAAAGATACGACCATTTATGTCGCATTTCCCATACATTTGCAATGGGAATCAAAATGTATAGGGTAAAGTAGGTACTTCCCCTTGACCTAGAATCACGAAATTTGGCAAAAAGCAAGAGCTTGTAGCACAAATACGGGAAAAATCCGAAATCCGTATTATTATCGCACACTGAGAGTTCCGTGCCACCATTCTTAAGTACGGTCATAAAAAAAATTAATATTTGGGATATTTTGACATATGCATTTTATTTATTTATTTTAGAACTTAAGTGGCGGACTTAATAATTTAATTCAATGAAAATGTAATTATGAGTGTAAATAGAGTTTTCTAATCGTATTGCATGCCATTGTCATGAGACAAGTTTTTGCACGGAAACAATTTAGATATAGGTCTTCATTTGCATGCCATTAGTGTCTAAACATGCATTGTCACATAATTATAATGTACCATCTTTTGTATACCATGTTTGTGCAATAAACTATTTCATTTCATAAATGGGGGGAGCATCCCTCCCACCCTCGGTGGGCGAGTCCCACTCACACTTGGCCGGTTATTTTTAACCAGGGACCGGAAAACCCCTCTTTAGGCTTAAGCCTATCGAGTTGGTTACCTAATCATATCTGTTACACAATGATACTGTAACAGCAACATTCAGTAACCGAATACAAACGGTAAGCGAAATGTTGCTGTAACAGTAACCATAACCCGGTTAACTGCAAAACCCAATCCCGATAGGGTTTTTGTTTGGGGTTTTCTTTAGGTTACTGTTAACCTTATTATAACAAACGAGTATACTCTTTACGTGTAAGTAAATTAGATTCAATATCTAATAACAGTAGAGGCTGGCATCGGCAAAGACAATTCCGTGTCAACAGTGAACGATAGAAATGTCGTAAAGGACATATAAAAACCTCGTACTTAGGACATTTGTATCTTGCACTGTTTTTTGGGTCCAACAGGTAGAATAACCCAGGTTTGTTTCATAGTTGTCACTTCAATCAATTTTGAACTATAAGCCGTTACACTAGAGTTGTATTAATAATAACAAGCGGTTTCTACGTCTTACACTTTCAAATTAAAGCGAAGACGGCAACGCGACGGCACGTGTTAATAATTTCTTATTTTTCTTCAAATACACAACAACCCGTTAGATTGAACTAGCTTATTTCATCAAATAAAATGTCATCATACCTTACAACTTCAATTCACGTTATAATAAATAAAAATACTTCTATTAATTACGTGAATTTCTTAAGCTTTCGAAAATTAAAAGTGTAGTACTAAACAAAATTGCAATTAATGAAACTGCAACATCATTACGTTTGCTTGCATGTTGTGATTTAAAGTTATTCGTAGTGTTTATTTTGACGGATTTAACTTGTTCAACGAATTTAGTGAATATCTCTTACGAGTCTTACGACTAACGTCGGTAGGTGATATTTTGTTAAGTTATTTAATCAAAACATTCAAAACCATTGTAGTAGGAACGAATAGGAATAAATCGTCTAATACCGCACGTGCAATGATAATTAAACAACTTAGGTAGCCAAGTTTACAAGTCGGGCTCGCGTGTAATTTAGATCCGAGTATCCGTGGTACTCGTAGAAACAGATTTTAAATACACGCGGACCTAACCCATCCTTATCCGTTACCATAACGTTTTAGGGCATTTTCAAAAATAGGGTACCATTTTCATTTCTTTTTGAATATAGGAAGTTTTGGGTTTTTTGTAACCAGAATCACGAGTACTATTGGAAACAAGAAAAATAGTGTCCCGTTTTTTTTGTCAGCTTTGTAACGCATTTTTTTCATACATTTCGTATCGGCCGTTACAAACCTGACAAAAAATTTTTTTTATGGATAATTGAGGACCCATTTTCATTAAAAGGATGCACTTTTTTCTGAAAATGCCCTTTAACGCAATTCAGTTAAGGTTCAGGTTCAGGTAAGGAACCTGTATTGAGTTGTATGGCAGCGACTCAGTTTAGGCCCTAAACTGAATCACGTTAAGACGTCATGGTAAGGCCCCTTGGCGTGTAAAGTAACAGTGCATGATAAGTAAAATAAAAAGTAGGGATACAAACAAAAAATTAGACATACTCGTAGTACATATTATGATCAATGTGAACAACAATCAAAATACAAAATATTCAGCAAAAACAATTCTACAACGATAGTAAAAAATAATATCACACTTTTGTCTTAAATCTTCATAATAGGTAGGTCTTCCCATCACGGAACAATTGTGTTCCGGACCTTTGGGAGGCGTACGCGGAGCCGAAGCCAACACGCTGAGACCCTTTCGACAATTTAATGAAATGTAAGGGGTACACCGAGCGAATGATGCACCTGCCCGAGTTATGGGATGCAGAGGCAGCACCGCCAGGGTGTATAGACTATTGAGATTTAATGGAAACTAAAATATACTGGTCTATTAGGTGAAGGTGGTTGACTAAATACTGTATTATAGAGAATAAAATCAGACGTCTGCCTAACAAAATGGTAATAAATTTAATTTACGGCAAACGGTGACTCGCCCACATAAGATGGGCCCCCACAAAAAGCGACATCTAAGAGAGCTCGAGAGCAACACCAGTATGAGGGCTGGGGGTAGAGAGGTGTCACTAAACTTTGAACATATAGCCAACTCGCCACTTAAGTTTCCACATCTAGTAGGTAGGTAATTATTAGGATTAGCTTTTGGAGCCGACGTGCTCATATTAACAAAGGCTCGTTTATAAAACAAAAAAATGGCCTTGCACGTGCAGACTACGGATAGGTATGAGTTGTTCGTAAGGGTATCGTTATAAAAATTATGGCAATTTAAAATGATAATATTGAAAGCAGCTCTAGAAATTCCTGCTTCAAAAACTTTACTTGCATTGTTTTTACTAATTACTCTCATGAGACAATGACATTTAAGTGCACAAAGATGAATACCGACCGAGTGCAGGCTTATTGTTATTGCCCTTATCGGTTCCACATAAACAATGAATCTCGGCAATGTCTAAGCCGCGATGCGTTATATTATCTTGGTCTGGTATTTTACATTAATATTCTTACAATTTACGTAATCCAGTCAAATTATTATTACACATATTTTGAGTTGATACTTTGTATCCCGATACCTATACCTACTAATTGGTGTCACGGTAAACACTTCCGCTTTTCTATGTTTTCTGTGTGTATGTACACGAATGCATAGAATGAGCAGAAATCTAGATCCTGGATGGCTTTATGGATCTAGGGTGCCATGAAACATTGCTATTAAAGTAATATAAATAGTTAAATACGGTATAAGAGGGCAAGCGTACTGTTGGCTAAAAAGCTATCTCAATGGGCAGCGACAATGTGTAGAAGTTACAAAAATAGTTAAAAACCTTAACAAAACGTATAATTCGCCGTTCATCATTAACACATGCGGCGTGCCATCGGGTAGTATACTAGGGCCGTATTTGTTTTTACTTTACATCACCGATTTACCTGGCGCCACACAAAATGACACTATACTATTTGCAGATGACACAACCATAGTAATTAAAGAAAATACAGATGGTTCTCTAAGAAATATTATTACATGTACCTACATTAACAAATGTAACAAATTGGTTAGAAAATAATAATCTCAAAGTTAACTTAACCAAAACACAACTGGTTTAATTTCAAACTTATAATAGCAAAACCAATTAGATTATCTGCCGATTTTAATGGCGTAAGTACAACTTAATGAAACGGAAAGTGCAGTTTTTCTAGGAATTAAGAATGATAAGTTTTGTAATTGGAAAGCCCATATTAATACCCTTTGTAATAAGCTACATCGATTTAATTATATTTTGTATCGTCTGCGAGCAACCGTCTCTGAGGCGGCAGCAACGGCAGCCTATAACGGTTATGTATCGTCGCAAATCTGTTACGGAATAATAATATGGGGCAACTCATCAGATGCTGATAAGGTTTTCTTAGCCCAAAGAAAGTGTTTACGAGTAAGATCTTTGTGTGGAGCATATTACCTAGATAGTTGCAAGCCATTATTTAAAAAAGTATACTACCCTTGCCATCCTTATATGTATTTGTTATGTGTATATTCGTAAAACATAATATAGAATTGTTTAAAATGAAAGGAAGGGAAAAACGATATAAATACGATCTAAATACCGACACATCAGACATTAAAACTATTTCAAAAAATACGTGTGGCACTCGGGGACTGCCGCGGTAAAGCTATTGCATATCATTTTGTATCAACTTATGCAATTATAATTATTTATTTATTTTATTCATGCAGTATTTCTTTTTCTTTGATATTAATTCAAGTTACACTTTTTGAGCGTGGTGACCGATAAGAAAACAAATTTTTCTATTATTTAATAAATAAAAAGTTAATATTGTTTAAAATGTTTTTATTATTTTACAATACATGTGGGTTTTATTATCTTACAGTAGCTGTTGGTTATTCAGGAATATTTATCATTAAAACTATAGGTTTATGATAACTGAAATAAGAAACATAAGTTTGCGACTTAATATCCTCTAAATACCTAGAAAATACCGCGTCAATGGTGGTCCCATATTTTGTTGTAGACTCTTGTGGATCATTATTCATTTTCAAATTCAATGTTTTTGATAGAAAAGTTGTCAACATTATTTTACAATACATGTGGGTTTTATTATCTTACAGTAGCTGTTGGTTATTCAGGAATATTTATCATTGAAACTATAGGTTTATGATAACTGAAATAAGAAACATAAGTTTGCGACTAACATATTTGATTTTGGCGGGACTAAAATAATAGTGTTTATTTTGACGTTTGACATCGCCGTATCTCTGGTAATAAAAGCTACTGTCCTCAATATTTTGTATAGAATATGACACTTAGCGACATTCGTTTGGAGATATATCCTTTCCCCGATAAAGAACTTTGTAACAAAGTGAATAAAGTCGGTTTCGGTCCGTCGGAGGTCGGAGTGGGGAGCGTCAGGTTTTTTTTCGTTACGGAATTTCTGGATTCAATCCCCGCGCTCAAGGCCCGCGATAGAAGCTATGCAATAGCTTAAAAAAAAATTCTAACTCTATGGCCATCAAATTATATTATAATTATTCTTCCTGTTACATATGAGAGTTCTTAAAGGAAATAAAATCAGTAGAAAACTCTTTTTCATTGTTAGATTTTGTATATAATTAGATATTGTTATTATAATTTTAGTATTATAAATTTACGAAAACGGGGCTTAATCGTGTATAAACTTTGAAAACAAACCTCCGACGTTTCAAGGGCGACATTGCCCCCGTGGTCCCGGAGAAAGACTGTAATTTTAGTAGTATTTCCGTGAATATACCTACTTAAAAAAGTTATACCCAGAGTATCTCGAGATGCGATATTGTAATGTAATAAAATAAATTATAGATGTTTAATTACTCATTTATTGTCGGTACATTTTCAAATTAATTTAAACACATTACAGAAGCGTCTTGTCACACACGATACCGGTTTTCTGCTCTGTTTGGAACATGCCATTAGGCCACGTGTAATTAAGACACGACTCGTGTACACGGAGCCACGTGTCAGCGTGTACTCTTGTAATCGGGAGCCCTAATCTCAAACTCGTACGATTATACAAATTTTGCTCATTACTACGATAATACGAGATACGAAAAAATAATATAATAATAAGTATCCAATATCAAAGTATGTCATAATCATTTGGAGCACCGCTTGCTGCACTTGCTTACAATTAACTCAAATACATACTTTTGTTTTGCCAATGGTAGCAAATAGCGGTCTCAAGTGAAAACACGTCAGACGTCAGCGTGCGTAGCCAAGATGCCAATCGCTCACGCTTAATAATGTATCGTAGCTACCTCTCTCTATCTCTCTTTCTTATTAGCGTGACAATGACAGTTGCATTTCATTAGCGAGTGAGCGTGAGCGGTTGGCATCTTGGCTACGCACCCAGGTAAGAAAAGAACGTAATTGCCGGCAAAATCGTATTAAGATTGGTAATAAACAAGACTTTTATTGTCGCATTATCACTCTTGACGCATATATGAGAAATTAAGGAAAGACAAAAACTATTCACCGTTTTATAATGTAAACAGTTTGAAATCACGATTTCCACTTGAAACTTATCTGCTATGAATAGCATTGTAGTGTCTTTTGTTAAACCCAATCGCTAATTACCTGCAGAAAATGAAATGCAGTAATACAAAAACCTGTAATATAAATTACAAATTTATTGTCTTAAGAATAAGGGTCAAATTGGAATAGGACGCATTTCACATAAAACCTTTTAGAAATGAAATATGATCTGACCACCTGGGGACAATTGTATAATTTATTTTGTAACTTAAAATATTAGCGGAACTCTCTTTCTAATAAAAGGGATTGAAAAGAGACTTCCGCTAATATTACAAGCTATAACTGATTATGCAATAGGCCTCCGGTAGCGTGTTTTGCAAGTCTTAGTTAGAGGGTGGTATTTATTATATTATTTTTGCTGTAGTTGAGTAGTGTATGAACTAAGCATGGATTAAAAATTCAAGAATCCAAATGCATTAAAAATCCAAAAAGTAGGCCAGTTGTCGATTGTAAGAAATATCGGGAATAGAATACAGTGTAGCTAACGTTGCCGGTACTTGGTAGCGTAGCGACTGAAGCTTGCACAATATCCTCAAATCGATAAGAAATCTGTTCCCACTTTTTTTAATATCTACCTACGTAAGTTGCAAAATTTAACACAAGCTACAATAATCAAATCAACTTTTAATTATGAAAAATAAACAGACACCTGGTTGACCACGCCTCGGTTCTTAATTTCAAAAGGTTATACGTTGAGTGCATGCTATAACAATTTGAACTTTATTGCCAAAGGAATACTGTTGTTATTAATAAAATATCTCTTGTTCTTTATGGTACTATTTCGTGCAGGTAATTAGCTGTTGGTTTTACAAAGGATAACAATGTCGAGATTTTAAAAAGTTTTAACTTTACCGACAGCCGTCACAAGATGTACTCACAAAATAGCACTATTTGCTGAATTTTATCGCTTCGTAATCTGAGACTAATAGTTATGTTTTGTTTTTAAATAATATCAGAATAATTGCGCTAAGTTACCCATGTATGATGATTATTTATGACTCTACCTATATTTGACTGATTAACTACAAGAAAAATAAATAAACTTGAGCATAGTAGAAACAAACGCTCACGCCGCTTTCATTTCTATGTATGATAATAAAAATGTTAGGCCTAAAATGTTAGGTTATAGTAAGGAAATAAAGAAACGATGCCACACTAAGAGCAAAACAAACCTGGTTCCACAGCGAGCGACAACGTCCTAACTCCTAGCCATGGTCATTCAATATTAAGTCTAATTCCTGGGCGTATAAAGATTACTTTCGTTTGAACTGTTCAAAACAGAATAAAACACTAACAGAATTCATTGGGGTTAGTTACTGGTTAGAGGTTAATTGGGGTTAACTGGACCGATAAGGTTTCCGAATGATTAAGGTTTCCGTATCATGAGTTAACCGAATTGGAGGTGTTTTGAAAACAACCTTTAAAATAACCTTATGAAAAACCCGGGTTATGGTAACCGGTTCCGGTCCCTGTTTTTAACTTTGTGGTTTATTAATTAGAAAGCTAACATTTTCATGGCTGTGTCGCGAGAAATGTTTATTTCATTAGGAAATTTAGTAAGGATGCAGCCCGTTACTCTACGCTGAAGGATCCTAAGGCCCACTTGCACCACCCAGGATTAGCCGAAAACCCGGAGTTAAGCTGTCAAATCGCATACAAAAAAGCGCGTAAATCCGGGTTAAGTGGCTAACCTCGGGTGGTGCAAGTGGCCCTAAGAGGGAAATTATTATCTTCCCGGACTACCGGTCTATTTTGTTCGCTCGTCTACCCAAAACCTTTAAATCATACTCGACATAATACGTAAATTCTATTACACAATAGGAACACAATTCCATTACGGAACACTGGTCTAAAGGGGGCAACATGCGTGAACCGAGGCAACAGAATAGGTAAACCAAAGGGTATCTTGGCAAACAGACAGCCTTTTAGAAATGTATATGACCTTTTAGCAATAAGGTTTTCACAGTATTAAGCGTAATACCCGTAGTAGCGTAGTAACAATTAGGTTCAGCAGTATTTTTGTTAAGGATATGTTATACACTTTGCAAACATTTTTGAGTATACAGAATACAGAATACAGACTTTATTGGTAAAAGTATATACATTTTACACGTCATACATTTATAAAATATTACGCAGGTACATTTATGTAAGTAGGTAGGTAAATCTGTAGGAATGTACAGTTACGCTTAAAACTATCTAGGAGTTAATATGTACATTTATTAAAAACTATTTTTACTGGGGAAGAAATTTCAAAATTGAATACATTGAAGTGACGTTGCTGGGGTCAATTTTCCACTCAAGTGTTATTAAAGTCGTCGATATCGTAGTAAGCTTGATCTAGCAGTAGTGATTTAAGTTTGCGCTTAAATATTTCATCAGATTCAGAGTCTTTAATGACATCTGGTACTGCGTTGTAAAGTGTCGGCCCCATGATGCTGAGAGACCGCCCAGATTTGGCAAGCCGGTGCTTAGGGATTTGCAGTTTTGGTCTTCTGCGTGCAGGTGCTGGAGGGTTACACATTGATGCACTGGAGTTATATTTGTGAATATTTGTCCTTACATACATACAAACGGTCAATATGTAAATAGACGGTAAGGTTAAAACTTTATGTTTTTTGAACAAGGCCTGTGCGGGGTAGTCCATAGGTTTGCCATCTATTATGCGCAGGGCTCGTTTTTGTATTACAAACAGTCTATCGCGATCAGCGGCTGTGCACCATAGATCCACACCCTGCACAAGAATAGAGTGGAAATATCCATAATAAGCAGTTTTAATATTTTTAATAGACAAACTGGGTGCTATTCTGGACAGTGCATAACAGAGTGTGTATGTTGAGGGCATAGGGTTTTATAGTGCCTATGTGTAAAGGGTTTTACTGTACTATCGCGTTCAAAAGTGGATGAACGAATTCATTCACTTTTGAACGCTAATACATTTTGAGACTAGTTTTGTATTTAAGTAACATAGAAAATATTGTTGAATAGTTAATAGTTATTGAATGACCTATATTTAGTGTGCATTTGTGTTAAAATCGTAGGTCATATTAAATTTAATTCGAACCAATTATCTGCGATATAACTACCCCAAAATATAATAAACATACAAACACACTTTACAGGATTATTATTATTTCACAACAAAATAAGAAATATATGGAAAACTATGCGTTTTTACTTAAATGTTATTGGTAAGTATAACCAAAGACAACAATCTTTAGTCAAAATTGAAAGAGATATTAGAGCCCATGATGTATTTAAAAAATATACAACACAACACCATTTTTAAAAAAAAGAGAAAAAAGTAAAATAAAATTAAAAAGTATAAAATATAGAGCGAAGAACGAGCCAGCCCTGTAGCCACTGGTGGAGTAAATAAGCCTGTGTTTAAGATTGAGAAATAATTTGAGAGCCTCTGGCCCCCAAGCACCCAAGTTTTCAACGACAAACGCCACAAATACGTAACTTTAAAATATGTTTAAATAACCATTGTGGATTCTTTATTTTTTTTGGTACAAAAGTCCATACTTTGCCTAATAATGTAAATTTTTGAAGTAATTTTGGGACTACTCCACGCTGTGAGGACATTTGTTTCAGCATAATCTCATAACTTATGTATGAAGGCTCCTCATCAGCCTAGTCCCATTATAGCGCGAGAGCCACGTGCGAGTTCTCACGCGCTACAAAATAAAAAATGTTAATTGTACGCGAAGCAGGTGTATCGGATACAAATCCGATCCTACAGGGTTTCACCACACTTATGCCAAACTGTATGTATGATTTTCAATATGTTTAAAAAAATAAATTCATTAAATTTAATACAATGGTGGCGTCACAGTACTATTTCCCCTTTACCAAAATAATATGCAGAAAACTCATATCATTTTATAGGCTGAGAAGTCTAACTACGTAAGCGTACGAATAGCCACGCAAAAATGGACAGAATATTTGTATAGGTACATATATTGTGCCAGATAAGCGTACTCTCGTTAAAATGTGGGTTGTTGTTGTTGTTGTAGATCCTCGGGCACCCCGGAGGTACATAGGGCCTCCACAAGATCCTTCCACGGCTTTTTATCTTGAGCAACCTTCTTGGCTTCGCTCCTGATCAGTCCTCTACGGCTCGTAACTCGCCACGCTCCGCCGCCACGTGTGTACAGGGCGTCCACGAGCTCGCTTTCCACTTTGAGGCTTCCACTCAAATGCGAGACTGGCACTGTTGTTCGTTGCTCCTCTTCGAAGGGTATGCACGGTCCATCTCCCATTCCGCAGCGCTACTTCTTGGGCGATTGGAGACTGACGGCATACACTCCATAAATTGCGAAATCAGAAAATTTGAGTTAATCTATAACATCAATAACTAATGAAGTTAAACCGAGTAAATGAATATCGTCTCTCGGACTATATAAAGTGTCGCAGTCACCTGTTTCACAGATGAGTGATTGGGTCATTATTTTCTTGCTAGCCGAGAGCCTATATTGACAAAATGGCACACCCAATGTGAATTAATCTACAATTTTACAGCCCAGGAACATTTTTTAGACTACCTTATGGCCTAAACTACTACTTCAGCAATACTAATGTAAGTAGTTGTATTTTTTTCTAAATGTAGTTTTTCATAGCAAAATAGTATCTCTCTTAAACCTAAAGCGAATTGTTCATGAAATTACTAATGAACAGGACTATTTTTCAAACAAAAGTTTTTGAAGTCAAAGGATGACTAACACCAATCCGATCCGAACCGATCCGATCCGGGATGATCTGTCAGTTTCTATAGAATACGTCACGTGACCTCCGAGGGCTCCAAGCTATCACGTGATTATTTCTATAGAAACTGACAGATCGTACCGGATCACACCAGGGGCCTTACCATGACGTCTTAACGCGATTCAGTTGACGACCTAAACTGAGTCGCTTCCATACAAGCCTGAGCCTAAACCGAACCTAAACTGAATCGCGTTAAGACGTCATGGTAAGGCCCCAAGTCATCCTTTATGACGAATTTGCTAAATATTTTTTGTGTTATTATCGTTTCATTTAGTTTATCAAATTAAGTTATTTACGTGAAGTTGATAAAATGAATCGAATTATCGTGAATAGTGCCTTATTTATGTATGTTTTTGTTCATGCAAAACAATAAATACGAAAATATATTCTTAATCCTAACAAATTGGACATATTTTTGTATGATTGGCTTTTGAATGATTGGTCAATAAGAATATGAAAATTTACCCAGATAGCCTAAAACCTACAATAACTTTAATATAAAAAGGTGCTCGTGCAGAGACACATAAAAAAATAAAAGTAGAAGAATTCATGGCATCCTCACAACTCTGGGATGCGCCCATCACTCAACCAACTCAGCTACAGATTTACCCATTGGCTGGGAATTCTTCTACCCTTCATTAGCGTCTCAAGGGTGATCGTAGGTAAAGTTCCCGAAGCTCCTAACTATACTAATATATCGCCGAATATTCTTTGCCAAATTGTCATTTCGCAATCGTATCTTTCGCGGAATATCATAATTCCAAACCTAACCTAACCTAGTTCACAATGAAAATAATGTTACTTTGCTATTCCGCCAAACGTGCTAGTTAATTAGTGCCAACCACACCTACTTGCGTATTTTTTGCATGCAATGAATGTTCCACCTAGTTGGCAAATGAAAATTCGGTGAACGTTGATATGCCAAGTGAATTATCGCCGAAAAATTGGTTGACAAGTGATATTCTGCAAGATGAAATTGGACGAAAAGGCAGAATCCCCCAAGTATACATTGTGTTGGCTATCAGGGCTATTGAGCTACGTTTTAAAATGGATTTACCATTAGACTAGATAGTAGATATGACTGTTGAATGAACTAGAACTGTCGGAGTGATGGATGCACTGATAGCCCTGAATTATTGCAGTGTTTGACGTTTGAGTTTCATGCAATAAGATTGATGGGTTTTATTTCAAATATTTTATCCAAGCACAAAACGATGATACTGGATTTACTCAGACTTCATGAGTTGCTCTTCCGATGAGCCCACATCAATTCCGCATGTATATTTGTCTACACCTTTTCCCCCTATTTAGTACCTACTTCCCTATTTTGAATCATTTTTCCCTCTTAGGGAGTAAAACCCTAGGATTCCATCATACCTGACAGCCAAAATTCATACAAATCTATTAAGAAGTATTTGCACAAATATTCAAATGTACAAATTGACTCCACTCGTTCCGGCTCAGTCCAACCACACGTCTCACCCTTGACGGACGCAAGACTTTATAAGCCGTTTAGCCACTCAATTGCTTCTAGTAACTGTGGTTACCAGCTGTCATGTTTATTTTATTAGGCAATAGACTCTACCAATAAATATGAAGCAACTATCATAATTATCATCTTTTTGATATTGATCCCTTTCATAATTCGATGTTTAGTCTTAAAACGTTAGTTAAGCGTAAATTATTCTAGTATAACTTTTTGCTTTGTTTGATACTGTTTTGTTACTTACAACTACCTATACTTTCTTTGGTTAACAATATTTGATATTCTTTTATGAACCTCCAGGTCTTTTTTATTGTTGTGTTTCTATCTGTACACTATATGTACGTTATCTCATGTTTTTTTATGACTGTTTGTGTTCTAAATAAAAAAAAATAATTATCAAACCTGAATACTCTTCTGTATAAAATAAAAAGTTACTTTCACCGCTTAATTTACAACTCCCACAAAAAACAATATTTACCGGCAGTACAATTCAAATTTAGAATTCAAATTAACGAATCTCCCTAAGCCATAAAGCTCCTTAACAAAGATTGTGAAAATCCTGAAATTAGAAAGTCCCCGAAACGCCGAAAAACTGGGCCAACAAATTTTGTTCTTTGTAATACTTAGCCTAATCTGAGGACCGGGTAATTTTGTTAAAAGGGTTCTGAAGATACTGATATACCTACTGGGTTTAGAGGCTGATATCTTTAGGTGTTTATGGTTCAATGTGAAGCACAAAACATGGCCTTCGAGTTGATTATATGTTACTTACGAGACGAATAAACGAGTCTAGTGTAGAAAACTCTGACTCTCAGACATATTAAAATACTTATTTAAGCGAAGGCCCTTCGTATTCGTACGTGATATTGACCGGTTATGTATGTTATAAATGTGAACGTTTTTAGGGTTGTGGAGCCAAAATGGCAAGAACGGAACCCTTACGGATCACATTGTTATCTGTCCGTCCATCCGTTTGTCTGTCAATACCCTTTATCTTGAGAACGCGTAGAGGTAGCAAGTTGAAATTAATACCACATACACAGGTCTGCGGTCTCTTAAAGGTGTGAAAAAAAACCAAATCGCTACGTCAACGCAATCAAAAGATACGGCCGTTTATGTCGCATTTCCCATACATTCGCAATGGGAATCAAAATGTTTAGGGTACATCCCGATGACCTAGAATCACGAAATTTGGCAAAACGCAAGAGCGTGTAGCACAAGTACAGGAAAAAAATCCAAAAACCATATAATTGCCGCACACTGAGAGTTACGTACTTTTAAGTACCTAAATGGCACAGCATCCTCGGTGGGCGAGTCCGACTCGCTCATGGTCTGTCTTATAGTAAAAGGTACAACTTTCTCGAACGTCGATAAGGTTCATCTATAAGTGAATATTGCATTAACGCCTTATCCGGTAGCGGCAAAGGTGTGGTTACCTACTCAAGAGAGCCTAATCTACAAAACTCTTTAAGTAAAATTTAAACTTATCGTCCTAAAATAAAATCGGATCATTTTAAAAAAGAGTGTTAAAGTTTTTAAAGGGTCGGCAACGCGCATGTAGCACCCCTGGAGTTGCAGGCGTCCATAGGCTACGGTGACCGCTTACCATCAGGCGGGCCGTATGCTTGTTTGTCACCATCGTAGTATAAAAAAAAAAAAATTCACTATACTACGTAAAGTAAAGTTAAGGCATAAAACGCCTCGTGTTTCGTAAATTCAAAACAAAAATATATTAGAAGCTCTTTAACATGCCGATCAAACTTACGTGTAGTAGTAAAATTTTTAATCAAGCTTTAATCAAAGACCAAACAACGAGGTACCTTTCCAAACAGAAGTCCAGTAAAAAAACTCTGACACGGACGAAACCAAGTCTTATATCAACGTGAAAAAGAAGTCAACTTTTCCCACATTATCCTCGGCAATAAAACGCAATCCGAATTCGAATTTAGAAACGCCGTGAATATTGTAGGGATGCGACAACCGTAAACAATCGGAAAGTCGGCGCGGCACGAATCGTAAACCGGCCGGCATCTGTTTGCTCCTCCCTACGTGACGGGAATCGCTGAGCTGACTTTAAAGTCTTTACAAAAAGGTTGGGTCGGGTTCCGTGATAGTAATTATACATTAAAATTATCGTGTAATATCTGGTTGGGACTGAATAAATTTTACAGAAAAATCCTTGATAAAATAGGATACCGGGTGTTGCCTGTAACAATAGCAATAAATTTAATCGTAGGTAGTCCTCGCCAAGCAGAATAACGTTTGTTCAGCGACTTTTAAAAATAACGTGTGTTTTGATTTTTATTACACTCTAAATTTTACGTCGTACATTGAAAATACTATTTTGTTTGCATGAAAAAGTGACCTTCTTCTTATGAAAGCTTAAAGTCAATTGAAAAGTAACAAAAATCTTTCCTGTGAGCAAGTTTTGTTGTTGTCGTCATTGTACGTAAGTTTGTTTTATATCATACTAGCCTTTGCCCGCGGCTTCGCTCGCGTTAGAAAGAGAAAAAAAGTAGCCTACGTCACTCTCCATCCCTTCAACTATCTCCACTTAAAAAATCACGTCAATTCGTCGCTCCGTTTTGACGTGAAAGACGGACAAATAAGCAGACACACTCACTTTACCATTTATAATATTAGTATGGATTACGGAACCCTTTTTAAGCGTGGCCAGACGCTTAGCCGTTTTTCTGTTTTTACAGCTTTTGTTAACAAATACCTACTCAGATCAAAATTAACACTACATTTAAAACCGCTTCTCCAGTATCCGTTATTTTCCAAGCGTTAAGGCGGAACTGTAACAAAACTGCCGTAAAACTGTTTTACGATCGAGTTTAAAACAATCCGCCGAAACAATAATAGACGAGGAATGTGCATTTTATATTCAGTATATAACTGACACTGAAAGGCACATTATGTACACAATAATGTTACAAAAGTCTCGTGCGATATATCAACAGCTGATAATGTCATTGACCCTGAATACGATGCAAGTGGAAAAAATTCTTAATTCGAAAAATAATTTTTTTCACTAAGCATCTATTTAGATTGAGGTGCATTTTCGATCAGCTGTTCCATACAATAGTAGTTTATGCAATAGTGATATAATAATGGTTCTCAAAACTTGAGAGTCGCCGTTTTTTTATTTATTTATTTATTTTATTTGTTTATTCAATAAGTTAACATGACATTACAGCATACGCCAATGCGTCATGAAACTAAGACTAATATAATAATAAACCCGCGAGTTTTAAGAACCAATTCTGAGCTGTTGCATACGCTATTTTTTCTACGACAGCTAAAATAGCGTAAAAAGCAAAATCTAAAAAAGTGGCAGAATAGGGAATAGGGTGTTGTGCCCAGTAAAAAAAAAAACAACAACAGTGCTCATATATTCTATGAAAATCCATAGGAGCAGTGTCTTATGGAATACCATAGACAATTTTATAATGTATACTTTTTTAATATCGCTGTCAGTCATCTAATTGACAGATAGAAACTACTATTATAGTTCATATATATTCCTCCACTTTTTACACTTCAACAGATCTATTATTAACTAGAAGAGAACAATAGCAACCCTGCTTTTAAGGAAACCGTTTTCTCTAAGGAAAATTGCGGTCAACAATGGAGACCATTGCTAACATTTCAATAGACTTCAAAAGGTAACCTTGTCCGAATGAACAGTCGAATGACTGTGATATAGCCCTCGACTCAGACCCCTTTGTTCTAAGTTTACAAACACATTATAATTATTAAGCTTTTCGATTCGACTATAATAGTTTATGCAACAGTGATATCATAAGAACGCTATTGCGTGGCTCAACGCACTGAATATAAACATTTAATTTTAATTGACATTTATGTATCTGCCTATTCTTGTATAAAGCCATACGATTAAATAAAATCATAAGAACCAATTATTAGCTGTTGCATACGCTAGTTTTTCTACGACAGCTAAAATAGCGAAAAAAGCAAAATCTTGAAAGGTGGCAGAATGTGGAACACGTCGTGTGCCCACTATAGAAATAAATAAAAAAAAAACAATGCTAATATATTGAATGAAAATCCACATGAGCAGTGTTCTTATGGAATACCATTAATAGACAACGTTAGATTTAACTATCTTTTCTTGTATCTAACTTAAACTTGAGGTGTGCAATAAAGAGTATTCTATCTATAATGTACTTTTTTAACACATTGAGTGCCAGTGAGTGCTACGCGCTACGCTCGTAGCCAATTCCGTGATTTTCCCGCTTTGTAGCGGAAAGCGACCACCCACAGAGAACTCCCCTAGCGGGTTCCCGGCGCTCAGTGTTTTAATATCGCTGTCAGTAATCTAATTGACAGATAGAAGTGCTGGAGTAGAAAAAATATTATAACCTGTAGGGTAAAGGATGACTCACACTACGCCGGGACGGAACGCGCTCGCCGTAACCGATATCATGAATTTCCCGCTTTTGTAGCGAAAATAGACGCGTAGTGGGGTAACGAAAACGCGTCGTCATTAGCGCTATAACCCAGTCATTATGAATGAATGAATGAATTAAACTGACAGCTTGTATGGAAATTTTGATTATTTGGGAAATCATTTGTAACATATTTTTTTAGAGTACTTAATGGATATATCGTAAGTCTTATTAGGTAGGCAATACAATCCAACAAAATATGGCTACATGCTTATAGTCACAAATATGTACACATGTTACAAACGTGTTTCTTGTAAGATTTTTATGTACTTATTATTGTGTATGTTTTTTTAGTAGAAATTAGTAGAAATAACACATCTATCACCCGTGTCGTTTATTTTGAAGATTTAAGGATGACTCACACTAGAACGGGACGGGACGGGAAAATCTGTCAATTTCTATAGAAAGCGTCACGTGACATCCAAGAGCTCCGAGCATTCCGTCCCATGCTAGTGTGAGTCATCCGTTAACCGTTTTACGTAAATAAGTTTTCTTCGCTTTTGCTTTTAACAGATAGAAGACGAATATGTCGTCATGTTCACAAACAAGAAAAAAAAATATTCATCATCATCATCATCATTTCAGCCGAAAGACGTCCACTGCTGGACATAGGCCTCCCCCAAAGATTTCCACAATGACCGGTCCTGCGCCACCCGCATCCAGCGGACTCCTGCGACCTTCACCAGGTCATCAGTCCACCTTGCGGGGGGCCTACCCACGCTGCGCCTTCCGGTACGCGGTCGCCACTCGAGAACCTTTCCGCCCCAACGGCCATCGGTTCTACGTGCAATGTGCAAAAAAAATATTACTTAAAGTAAATTAGAAAAATGGACTAGGTTTAGTTTTATTTTCTTAACTAAGTATCTACATACATCCGGAAGAAAAGTTTGTAGGATTTTTGCATATATCCATACTATACTAATAACTAATATTATAAATGGGAAAGTGTGTGCCTATTTGTTTGTCTGTCTTTCACGGCAAAACGGAGCGACGAATTGACGTGATTTTTTAAGTGGAGATAGTTGAAGGGATGGAGAGTGACAGAGGCTACTTTTTGTCTCTTTCTAACGCGAGGGAAGCCGCAGGCAAAAGCTAGTTATCTATAAATGTCCCATTTGAACGTTATTTTAGAATATCAGGCTATTATAATTTACTATTACCTTCCTGGGTTACTGAATGGGTTAACCAGATAAATAAGACTATTCTCCAAACATCTTACATAGCGAGTTTCATGATAAATTACGTATTTTTGCGCTGTTAGTTAAAATCCCGGTCATTAGCGTTTTTTCGTCAACAGCCGGTCCCGGGAAAAAGCGGGGCATCAATCCCGGGGTCCCGGGCTAATGTCAGCAATTAGACGGAGCTTCCGCTATGCTGGCTATACATCATCATCATCATTTCATCCATTATAATTTGCCCTCTGGGTTGGAAGGTTGGCAGTCGCTGTCATAAAACAAGCGCCTACGCCAAATCTTGGGATTAGTTGTCAAAGCGAACTCCAGGCACCCTGAGCCATGGCATGGGCCGAGAAAACACTAGGAAGAAGAAGAAGATATATATTATACAGCGTGGGTATTTGATACGGCCGAAAAATTTTATGACCATTTTTATTGGACTTAGGGAACCTATTTACATTAATTTCTTTAGGAAATTAAGATTTTTTTTTCATACATAACATAACATAAAAAATCAGCGCGCAACGTATTGCATCCACATAAATTAACGTAGCTATCTAAACGTCATATGAGTATCATGTCAGTGTAATTTATCATGTCAAACAAAGTTGGACGACATACAGCTCTGTCGCACCTTAGAAAAATCATTACACCTAATTAATAATACAATTTAACGAAATTATTATCCCATACGATTCACATAAACAGGTACTATAGCTGGATATAGGACACGCTGTATATAGTTTTTCAGCATCGTATTGAATTTAATTCAACCTTGATCATGATGATAAAGTAAGAAATTCATTTATTTGCAAAATATATACAGTAAGTGTAACTACCTACCTACCTACCTCTACCTACCATAAATCTAAAATAGGTCCTTGAGGCATTGCACTTACGATGCTGGTGGCATTTCCTCGTTGTATCGCAATGCTGATACGTTGTGCGAGGAAGCCACCAGCTCTTTGGTCACCAGTAACATCAACCAGACGTTTCCCGATAAAGTTATTGTCAAAAAACATAATAAATAATTCATATCAAAGTTTATCGCATTTATTCAACATCGAATGTTACTAGTTACTTCTTTATTCATACCACGCCTTAGTTTTTTAGCGATCTGTAAAAGTTTACTGAAATTTGAGTTCTACCCTTATTCCCCAAGGTTGTGTTTCGCATGAACGCGTACAAAAGGTTTGATAGTATGTGAAGCGTGAAAATGCTTTATACATTGTTTATTTGTTTTGTTTTGTTTATTTGCTGATGGAACACTTTGTTATTTATGTTTGGCTCGCTCTAATTGTTGAATAGGGCACAGTGGGCGCTTAAACTGATTAGAATGATTGGTTAGTTAAATGAAGGTTAGCGGTTTGAACAATTTGTGTAGGTGGAATATTGTTAGAAGGTACAAAATAATTGGGTATTTACCAATATTTGCCAAACCCCTTTTCGATGTTTCTTTCATCAACAGGACTAATTATAAAGTCATCATAAAGTTTCTGGGTTAGTTACATCAGGGCCTTTACAACGAAAGAAACGATAGCAAGTTTGTATCTCCATCTATGTCACACTTGCATATTGGAGTGACAAAGAGGTTTTCCCGTCAATGCCAATTTTCGATGTTCGTTGTAGGCACGCTGAGACAGTCGATTTCGTAAAACCATAGTGCTTGCACCTAATCATAGTGTCCGGATTTTTTTTTTGGTTCATTGATACCAAATTACAGTGTATAGGTCGCGTAACGACGTGTATAGGTACACAGTATACCGCTCTTCGGAAATCGTAGGACGGTTTGCGGATTAAGCCTATCTCACTTCCCAACTCCAAAGAGACTGCATTGCTCTAATATTAATTTTACATCATAGATACCTACAAAGTTAATTTTCATCACACCCAGTCGTAAATGGTGATATTAAGCAAGCAAACTTAAGACTTAATGAGCTGTATTAAGCCCATGGCCATAATGAATTTCCACACTACTTTACCGGTCGGCCGGGTATCTCGGAAGACCTACGCCCCACGCGAACGCCGCACAAAGCCGCCGCTCACTTTGGTGTATTGTGAACTGCGCTACTATACTTCCACTAATAATTATTGTTTATTTATCTGCCTAGTAAGTTTATTTTTCTACTCCAGCACTTCTATCTGACAATTAGATGACTGACAGCGATATTAAAAAAGTATACATTAAAACGTTGTCTATGGTATTCCATAAGAACACTGCTCCTATGGATTTTCATACAATATATGAGCACAGCTGTTTTTTCTTTAATTTCTATATTGGGCACAACATCTTCCCTATTCTGCCACGTTTCTATATTTTGCTTTTTACGCTATTCAACAGCTCATAATTGGTTCTTAAAACTCTCGGGGTCTATTACTCGAAACTCGACTTCGTCTCGTTTTGTAACGGCAACCCTCAAGTTTTAAGAACCCTTATTATATCACTGTTGCATAAACTACTATTATTTCCTGGCAATTCGCAATAGGATAGACGACTAAATAAAATCTATCTATGTAGATTATTAAAAAATATGGTACACATATTTTTTCTTTTGTTCGTCAAATTAAAAATGACGAAAATACAGTGCGTTCAAATTTCGCTAACGTCGCTATTAAGTACAATTCTTACCTAGTAATGACGTCACAAGCCCCCACCCCGGAACTTTGATGCTCTATCTTCGTCAATTTTAGTTAAATTGAAAAAGGTAAAAATACGTGTGTAATTATTTTAGATAATCTAACTGACGGACTTATTACAAAAAAAGTTTCTCAACCTAGTCGTCATCCCTATTGTGATGAAAAATATTGTACGTCACGGGCGGTACAATAATTACGAACTCGTGCTAAAATTAAGTTTAAGTTTACACTCTTTAGTACCTTCTTGTTTAACCCGAGATTTCGCTAAAGGTTATTTGTGAACCGCAATATGTTTAGTGGTTACTAAATGTCAAACGTTCACTTCTGCATGTATTTATTTGACCTGCCAATCCGCTTCCTTATTAAATAGAAATTGCGGTGGCAGACGCGTGTGAAAGTAATTTATTCCAGTCAACGTCATTTCAATACATGCCTGAATTAATTCACGTGGTTACAACGCTTACTATAAATTATTGTGGTAGGTAGAAACGAATGTATAACTAGTGAAATTGCATTTTTATTTGAAAGACAGAAGGTTTAAAATGCAGTGAGAGGTCGATTAAGTGTTGGATCAACTAGTGATGTAACACGAGAATTTTCAGTTTTTTCAGGGATTCTTTTTCACATAAGGCAACGTTGTTTAAGAGAGAGAGAGAATGTTATAGGTTCAAATATGCGCGAAATACGACTTGCTGAGCTTTGTTTAATAGTAAATTTCGATGCTAGTACGGAAAGTATGTCATTACTTTTTTTATTATTTCCGTGACACGATTGTAATACAGTTGATATATTAAGAACATTTTCAAAATGTTTATCTTATCTTCTTTACTTTCTCATTTTCAATCTCATAATAATTTTTTCTCATAAACAAAATAATAAATCGCATGTGACAAATCGTATCGTCATGTCTTAGAGGCCCTTCGAACATGTTTACCTGATTGAAAAACGCCTCTACTTTGACTGACGTTTCGTAGGCTCTGTTCCGTTTCATATAGGTACACACAGATTTATAAGAACTGTTGTCAGTGTTAATATTTTTAATGAATGATCATTTAGTATGATGAAGAAGTAATTATTGCAATATGAAATATCAATATCTTTAATATTATTGCGTTATTAGTAGGTATTTAGTTTTATTACGGCTCTGTAAAGTTAACGAACAATAATACTCTTCGGTAAGCAGTCATGAATTGGAACACAACTAAATTTAAAAAGATTGGAAAAGTAAAAAGCACTAGTTCGCAAAAACAAACTTTGCGCACGCAAAACAGCCAAAAAAAGGGCACTTTTTGAGCAACTGTATTGAATAATATATTTTTTACATTTACATTTTGATCTCCATATTGTAATCAAGTTTTGAAATTCTACAACAGAGTGTATTTCGCTTGCACCCATATTCACATTCATAATACTTAGTATAAGATGTAAGTAGCAGTGGCGGCGCCTCCATAGAACTCGATACCTGCCGGCTTGCCTAGCGGAATAGCAATTAGGATTTTTTCCACTTAGCTTACCTTCCTACTTACCACCACTGGTAAGTAGGTAAGCGAAGTGTAATTGATGTCAACGTAGTTAGCAATGTTCAGGGTAAATAAATGTTGATCTTCCAGTATCTTTTCAAATTAGGAGTATATCCGGATCCACTGGGAATTCCCGGACGCCACATCCCTACAGCTGACTCGAATAATTTCCTATACCTGGCGTCAAATTATTTTCCATTTCTGGTTCAACAATGCTATAATCCGGTCGTGATTGGAAAGTCCGGATTTGTTAATTCACAGTCCGGAAATCCGGAATTAAAGTGGATTTTTATTTAACGAAGCTATTGCTGGTGAAGTTACCGCTTACCGTAATACATTTCACAGATCGTTTAACTTATTTAATTTTTAATTTATGAAGAATTTACTTAACAGTATATTTTATAACAGACATGTTTCATTTCAGCAAACAGGGTTGTGTCTACGTTTTGAGAAGGTTCCAAAATTTTACACTCTCAATGTTTTTAGTAAAATCTTTTTCTGTATTTATTCCTTACAAACCCTGCGTTGTTTCCGCTACCCAGTTGTATGGAAGATAATGCTTTTAGCAATAAGATTGCCTATTGTTTTGCCTCAATCTTAAATCGATTGGTACACATTTTTGTAAATGGTGTCCCACGTATTTTGAGGTATAGGTACAATAAAGATTATTCTATCTATGTATATATCCTGCCTTTTAAAGGATGACTCAAAATAGGACGGGACGGGATGGTGATCTGTCAGTTTCTATAGAAAACGTCACGTGACTTCCGAGGGCTCCGAGCTATCACGTGATTCTTTCTATAGAAATTGACAGTACGTCCCCTCCCGCCCCGTCCCGTCCCGTTTCATCCTAGTGTGAGTCATCCTTAACCCAGAAAAAGTAGTTTTGTTTACGAATTTGGAACCGTTTTGTTCAATACAAGTTCAAATAAATCGATCAAACTGACAAGTAGTAGGAGATTTTTTTACAATATATTAAATAGCGTCACTGCGACATAGTCCTACAGTGGCCTAGGGTTGCAATTGGTTAACTGTACGTTTTATATATATATATAGCTGTTATGTATACAATTTCAAGCTAACATCATCATTAGCATTATAACTACAATCTAAAACGGGGTATTTACCATGTATGTTTGTTTTACTGAGCATTTGGGCACTGTTCACTGTTATACATATCCTATTTTAGATTGCAAGTCACGATATGAATACATTTTTATTACAATTACAAGTCAATAACTTAATCCATCTACAAAAACTATTGCCTACCAAAAATACAATCAATTAAATTACCAAATATACATATACAGCCATAACATCACAACTAAAATGTATATTTGGTAATTTAATTGATTGACTTGTATTTGTAATAAAAATGTATTCATATCGTGACTTGTAATAAATAAATATGTATTTTAGATTGTAGTTACAATGTACGGTCAAAGTTCACACCCCAGCTTGTGAGCATATAAAACATAACTTTTCACCTACATAACCTTTGTTAATGGTGCTACAGGTGCGGGCATTATGCGCGCTCACGCTTCCACTAAACATGGGTTCTTTGCCAAAACTAACGCAAAAACATGCAGAATATTAGATGAGTTTTATATAAACTTTATAAGAAATACCGTTTAAGGATGACTCACACTAGAACGGGACGGGACGTGACCGGGACGGGACGATCTGTCAGTTTCTATAGAAAACGTCACGTGACCTCCGAGGGCTCCGAGCTATCACGTGATTCTTTCTATAAAAATTGACAGATAGTCCCATCCCGTCCCGTTCTGGTGTAACCGGGGGTAACATTGTCCAAATATACATTTGTAAACAAGCTTAGGTAAATTGTGGAAGACTTATGATAACAATGCTATTTTTGGTATAGGCATGCCTTGAGGGTTTTCAAAATCTTAAAAACTCGGTTTTCAGAGAGTTGGTTCTTTTCAACATTTTTAATCCTGATGAAAATATGTGCCATGCCATGTACTATCGCGTTCAGAATTGCATGGGGAGTTTATGAATGAATTCATTCATAAATTTCCCATGCACTTTTGTACACGTGTGTACATATAATGCTAATATAAGTTCCCACTACGAGTAGGTACGTCACGTACGGTAAAACCAAAACTCAAATTTTTTTAAGGCCTAGTTTACCCTAGAGGGTACCTAGAGGTTGGAAGGTTAGATGACAATCACTTTCGTAAAACTAGCGCCTACGCTAAATCTTGGAATTAGTTGCCAAATCGCAAGCCCTCTGAGCTGTGGCATTAGCCTGGAAGATGTAAAGAAGATGAGTTTCAAAACTACATGGACAGATTTAATTAATTTGACAAGACAATCGGAGGGCTTTTTTCTTATTCAAAAACTTCTTTGGTATTACCATCCAAAGTACCTCTTAGTATTAGCATCCAAATCTTCCAGGACATTTGTGCCTCAACATTATCCCTTATAAAGTTTCAGGGCCCCCCAGCGTGCCCCAGCTGAAAGTGAGGCTTGGTTGAAAGATGTTTGTAGAGGTGTGTGACAAATAACGTCACGATGAAAAAATCACTGTGACTCACCGTCTAACAGTATCACGGTGACTTCGTAAAACAATTATTTTCAAAATATATACAGTAAGTCTAACTTGCCTTGCTTAACCTAAATACTTCTTCTTCTTCTTCTTCAAATTTATATTAATTTATTTGTGACTGAATGTCGTGGAACGAAGAAGGAATGAATTAATTAAAGTTTAGTCACAGGAATATATGGTACAGTACATTGAATATTATATATACAATTTGACCCTTTACATATTCGATCATACGGCGTGTGAAAATACTTTTTTCATGACATGGCTACATGGCATTATGCATGTGAAGACAGATTTGTACGGCATGCATTATTGAGTATATAAACGTCAAATAACTCATGCGAGTAGCATGCACTTACCGTGCTGCGTGTGACAAAATCACGTTGATATTTCACTGTGACTTTTTAGGACTTGGAACATCAGTCACGGTGATAGAAATGTAACGGTTTCCCCCATCTCTAGATGTCTGGCAGAAAGTGTTCCTTATTACATCTATCTACTAAACATCACTAGTGGTGTAACGGATTGCTCTGAGTTGCTGAGCAAACTGCGTTTTAATACTCCAACTCGTTCAAAGAGATACAACCCCCCTATTGCAATAAGTAGTGCATCAACCAAATACAGGCAAAATAGTTTTTTGAGACGCGCCAGTTGTACCCTAAACAAGCTGTCAAACGAACTGGATATTGACATATTCAATAGCAAAATTCCTAGCGTGAGGCGTAATTTGGTTGAGCGATATTTTAAGTGAGCGTGTTGTCATGTCATAGTCTACATTATTATTATTATTTTTAACTTTATCGCAGCTTTATACACTTAGTATCTAAGCTTATGTTTTTTTTTATTTTTTGTCGTAAAAAGTTTGTTAATTCTTGAATTTTTAATAGCAAAGCCATAGGCTTAAACATAGCCTTATAACTGTTAAAATTTTAGTTTTAGTTTTAGTTCGTTCTCGTGCGGTTTAATTCTGTAGTGTATAAGTTAAATACTATGTTGCTACTTGTGAGTTCCTATAATTGGTGTTCAGGGGAGCCATGGGGCTGGTGCAGTTGAGGTCGAAGTCAAAGGAAACAGCTTCATTTCATAGCACTTATTTTAATCTCATTTTACACACACAGTCAGTACAGTAAGCAATGGCGCACCTCCTAGATCGAGGGAAGTAATGAATGAAAAGAAAGAGTGAATGAATATAAAATTATGTTCTGTTGGGGTTGCCAACATGCTGGGGGCGGGGGTGAAACCCTTTCCTTAAAAAATTAAGTCTTAAATTGTAATCTTAATGTTAAACATTTTACAATTTTAAAAACTACATCTAAATAGCTTAGGCACGTAATATAACACAATAAACCACGGGTTAGTTAAACGAGTGGGTAACTCAATCTGAAATATGAACCTAAATATTCAACTTAGCTCTATATGTTTATATCTAAATAGTACATACGAGGACACAATAAAAAGGTGCTATACTAGCCTAATGGGTACCTACAGGAATGTATTAAGAACATAAACCTGCTGTATCACTTACTATTACATACATATTGTTTATGTAGGTATATATTTACCTAATACCTAGCAAACATGTTTCTAAAAATACACAATTATAGTTAAGTATAATAAACCAGATAAACTACAAATTTGCTCACTCAATAGGTAAAATAGCGAAGCCGCTTAATGAGCGTTTGTACACTTTTTTATTAGGTGCCAAGAGGTCAACGACCCTCACCTTATTGTCATCACCAGGATATACTTTAACAACTCTGGCCATAGGCCATGTCATAGGTGGAGAGTTAGGCTCTCGCATAATTACTAAGGTACCAACTTTTACATTTGGTTGACTATCGCGCCACTTGGGGCGACATTGTAACACATTTAAATAATGCTTATGCCATACCTTCCAGAAGTGACATTTAACCTTGTTACACATTTCCCAAAATTTTAACCTGTTAGTAGGTGTATCAGCTGTATCTCCCTCTGGAAGACACGTCATTGTGGTACCTATCAGAAAATGACCAGGCGAAAGGTAGCTGCAATCATTAATGTCATTAGCAGTTACAGGTAACAGTGGTCGCGAATTTAAAACAGATTCAATTACACATAAAATAGTGTTTAGTTGTTCGTACGTCAATACATAGCTTTGTACTATGCGTTTTAAATGGTACTTCGTGCTTTTAACAGCAGCTTCAGCAAGACCAGCAAACACTGGTGAGTAGCTTGGCACAAAATGAAAGGCAATATTTTGCTGGGTCGCGTAAGATTGCACCAGAGTTTGATGATTTTGTGATGTATTTAATCTGTAAAGCTCATCTAATTGATTCTTTGCCCCCTTAAAGCATCCGCCATTATCACAAAATACGTCAGTAGGCAGGCCTCTTCGCGCTATAAAGCGTTTGAAACATGCGAGGAAAGCATCAGTGGACAAATCTGAAGAGAGCTCCAGATGTACGGCTTTTGTCACAAAACAGACGAACACACATATATAGCCTTTTGTCTGTAGAGCTCTTCTTACTCGAGAATTTTTAACAACTATTGGGCCAGCATAATCAATTCCGACCTTCTGGAAGGCTCGGCAGGCATTGACTCTTTCAGGTGGCAAAGAATTCATCAGCTGCTTGGCACACTGAGCCTTCATTCTGAAACAAGGTAAGCATTTGTTTACTATATTCTTAACATAACTCAGACCATTGACAATCCAATACCTTTCATTTAAGCTTGACAATAATAATTTAGGCGGTGCGTGCAGTAACCTAAGATGTTCCTTATTAACCATAAGCTTTGTTACCCGAGATTCTCTAGGTAAGATTATGGGATGTTTTTGCGAAAACGACACATTTGCATTTTTTATTCTGCCACCAACTCTCAAAAGACCTTGATTGTCAAGAAAGGGATGCAAGGGGCTGAGCGAACCTTTAACATTTTCTAACTTAGCTTTAAGACTATCTATTTCAGGTTTGAAATAAATGCCTTGTTCACGTTTTATAATCTGAAGTAATGCCATTTGAAGCTCCTTAGAGGACAGATACTTAGGACTATTCGTGTTTTTGGTTCTTAAATTAGTACAAATCCTGATTATATAGGCCATTACCCTTATCATTTTATTGAGATCAGAATATTTGTCTAAGAAATCATAGAAATCAGATCCTTTTAGGGTAAGTAATGTCACTTTGGCACTAGAGGGCGCTTTTTTCAACTCTGGGAGGTCGTCAATTGCAGGTGGGATATTTTTATTATTAAAATCATATTTACCATCCTGTAGAAAGCGTGGACCATGCAACTAGGGTTTGCAATTCGAATATTCGAATATTCGAATATTCGAATTATTCGCCATAAATATTATTCGAATACTACAACACTCATTATTCGAATAAAACGAATATTTCGAATAGTGCAATTTTATTCAGAAATTATTATTTTTTACGAAAACCTATAATAAAATGCCCATTTTAATTGTATTTCACTTTAAGAACTCCGTGGAAACAGATTTAAATTCGAAGTAAAAAAACCGTTTTAATAGTAGACTAATTCTTATTAAATTATTTTTCTTTTCATTTGCCCAAATTCATTGAAGCCTAAAATTAAATCTTCTAAAACTACCCAAATATTGTATCATAATTGGTAAAAGGATTGCGAATTCGGCTACCTGCTATCTAATTAGTATTATAGGTAGTCTCACTAGAGTTAAGTTAGTCAGACAACAACATTGTCCTGTAATGAGATCGAGATTTTGAAATTAAGTACTGTTCTTTTTTCGTACCGATGGCAAGTTCTACAGTAAATTGTAAAATAGACCAAAAAATTTATATACCAATGAATATATATCCAGTAGTGTTTTCATTGACACAAACGTTAATTTCATTCGTTAACTTTTTTTGTAATCGGTACTTTATGTAGCTGTGTGTGAAATCATTCACTTCAACTCTTGTGAAACTACCTATAACTGAAATAAATAGAAACCCTAAAAGCTCAATAAGCCAACCATTACCTATGTACGTACCATGAGCTGTTTTCGATTGCGACTGCGGCATTCAAAAGTAAGTCCGCTCCTACCACTACTCTGGCAGGAGCGAGACATATATACTGTCGAATGCCGCAGTCGCAATCGAATACAACCCATGGTAAATTTAACACACTGCACAAGAAATAGATCCTGCTCTTAGTTTAAATTTCTCGTGCATACCGTAATTACACACCCAGTGCCTTATTTCAATGACATGTATATTATACACAGTACAGTCGGCATGCACCAATTTTTGATTGAGTTTACACTCTTCAGATCTTTATTACTTTTAGAGGTTTAAGACATTTTTTTTTTGGATAATCCATTATATTCTATGAATGAATATATAAATGATGCATAGATTTTGACGATCCACTACAGGTGATACTATTGTGACATTGTATGAAATTTTATATCTTGTAATGATTTGATTTATACTCTTATACCTATTCTGACGATCATAATATGAATACTTGTAGATTGACATGCCTGCAATTTATAATGTAATCTACCTATATTATGAAATTAATAAATCTGAATCTGACTCTGAGATATTAGCGATTAATAGTAAACCAATTATTCTACGTGAACTTAAGCTGAGCCGCGTCATTTAAAATTTAATTAGCTGCCTAGGCATTGTTACTTGTTACCATACCATTTTATATTTTGCAGTCTTAACAAGTATCATTACAAAAATTATTTGCTTTGCTTAACTCAAACACGTGGATAAGGTTATGGTTGAAAAGGATCTGAAGTGTTGCGGCCGTTGCGGGTAGTCTGTAGAGTAGTGTTTTAAAAAAAAATCCGTAAACCTGATTCTTCCAGATCTTGACTCGCTTGGGCCCATTCGAATCAGAATCACGATCTGATTGGATCTTGATAGTAAAAAAATACCACAAAAAATCCTTTCTATTTCGCCACATTTTTGTCTGTACTTACTTTGAGCATGGCGTAATGAAAACTTAAATTTTATATGGAAATTTAGGGTTATTTTTTTATTATCACGATCGAATCTGCTCGTGATTCTGATTTGAATGAGCCCATGAAGGTCCAGATCTGGAAGAATGAGGTGTTCGGGATTTTTTTTGGGAAAAGCTTAGATACCAACATTAGGAATAGTCAACCAATAGCCCTTGTTCCTGTAACAATGTTAAAGGAATAAAGCATACCTACATATTTAACAATTAAACAACTTAAAATAATTATTTTGAGTTATTTTTCAAAAATATTCGTTTTATTCGAAATATTCGAATATTCGAATATTGAAAATCGAAGTATTCGTATTATTCGAATACTAAAATTGGACGAATAATGCAAACCCTACATGCAACCACATATCTGTACGTAGAAGCTCGTCTGGATCTGTACCTCTGCTCACACAGTCACTTGGGTTTTCTTCACTGGGTACGTACAGCCAACGCCATCTATCTGTAAAATCTCGAATCAACCTGACCCGGTTGGCAACAAAGGCCTGGAGCCTAAGAGGTTCCGTTTTCACCCATGCTAGCGCAATTTGGGAGTCCGAAAATAAATAAACATTTTGTATGTTTAATTTTAGTGTTAGTGTTTCATAAACTCGAGTTATTAGTTTAGACAACAGAAGCATAGAACATAGCTCTAAGCGTGCTATGGTAAGCGTACCTTTATCGCGGGGGTTGATTCGAGATTTGGCACATAGCAAAGAAAGTGAAGCATTACCATGTACGTCGACCACCCGAAGGTACACACAGCAACCATAACCCGTCGTGCTCGAAGCATCGGCAAAGCCAATCAATTGTAATTCAGAAGCATTGGAGGGGATCTGTAGGTTCCTATTAATAACGAAGGGCTCCATATGAGATAATTTATTAGCAAATGAAGACCATTCTTCTTGCAGCGGTGCTGATGGAACCTCATTCCAACCAATCTTTTCAGAGTATATTTTTTGCATAAAAGCCTTAGCCTTCATGATAATTGGCGCTATAAAACCTAGCGGGTCATAAAATTTTGAGATATAGCTCAATATTTCTTTTTTGGTAGGATTTTCCTTACCAAAGGCTTCAGGGCAAGAAAAAATAAAACAATCGTCTTGCATATTAAGTTTTAAGCCTAATGTCTTTATATAAAAATTGTCTTTTTGAAAGTCTAACTCGTCAAAGTGCCGTTTATCATTAGGAATGCCCTCTAACACTCGCTGATCATTGGATGCCCACTTGTGTGTATAAAAACTAGCCTTGCCTAACAATTCACATAATTGAGACTTGGCTTCGATGATGATATTTAAGTCAGAGTGTGAAAAGCATGCATCATCTACATAGGTACAGTTTTTTAATATATATGACGCCAGAGGAAATTTTGTTTCGTACCTATCTGACAGCTCTTGTAAACAGTGAGTACTTAAGAATGAACTACTTTTTTGTCCATATGTTACAGTATCTAGTTGTATACATTTTATAGGTTCATTAGGATTGCTTCTCCACAAAATATTTTGCAACTTAGCATGCTCCGGGTTACTGTTCACACATCGAAACATGCGTCTTATGTCGGTGGAGAAGGTATAGTTACCTAGTCTGAACAAAAGCATTATATCAAACAACTCCTTTTGTAATGGAGGCCCATTAAGCAAAATGTCATTTAGCGATATATTTTTGTTAGTTTTAGCCGAGCAGTCAAAGACAACCCGGGTCTTTGTACTTTTACTTGAGCTGTTAATAACAGAGTGATGCGGGGCAAAATAAAGAGGGTCATTCTCGAAATCCAATTGATTGAAATCAATATAGTGCGCATGCTTCAAGTCCACATATTCATTAATGAATGTTTCATAATCTGCAAGCAAATTTAAATTTTGATGCAATTTCTTTTCGAGGTTTAGAAACCTATAATAAGCAAGGTCAAAAGAGCACCCAAGCACATCCTTGATTTCATTCAAAGGGACCTTTAATGGCAAGTCAACTTGAAACTTACTGTTTTCAAACACCGTAGTGTTTTTATAAATTTGTTCACACTGTTCATGCTCAGACATGCCTTCGCAGTAGATTTCCGGAATGCTTTCAGCTTTCCAAAATTGTTGCAGATTTTCATTGAGACTGGAGTCGCAGTTAAGACATAAAAGTGTTACCTTACTATTATTGCTAGTATGTTGTCGCGGTAGACCTCCACCTATGATATGGCCCAACCATGTGTTTACTATGGTAGGATGCGGGTTGGCTGCCAGATCAGCCGCAGACTCCAATGACCACTCCTTCTGACCAGGGACCGGCTCCAATATGAGGACCTGGAAAAATATGTCAGTTCCTAAGAGCAAGTTTATTTCGGAGGGCTTATGGAAATCAGGATCAGACAATGTAATTCCCTCGGGAATTTCAATGGAGTCCAGGGATATATTATTTTGTGGCAGTCTACACGTTATTTTTTCCATTACATTGCAATTTGTTGTCACCTTGTAGGGTGAAGTTAGTGAAAATATTTCCAAAGGTATGGAGTATTTGGTATCATTACTCTGGTCTCCAACACCTGTGATTTGAGTGTAATGTCTGATTGGGGTCAGCCCTAGTATACTAACTAGTTTTGGAGTTACCAGTGAGGACTGTGAACAAGGATCCAATAGCGCTTTAACATGCACTTCGTTGCCTGTCCGTGAATACAGTTTTACTCTTACAGTAGGCACCAAAGATCTGTTGTCAAATATATTTGACACTAGTGAAATTTGGGGCTGGGTAGCCGAATCCGGGTGTAGTAAGCTATTGTGAGCTTCCCTACATATAGTGCACCGGAAATGATAGCGGCATTTACCATTATGTTTGTTAAGGCAGACTGTGCACAGCTCATTATTTTTGCAAAAGGCCATTTTTTCAGTATAAGTTAAGACTTTAAACTTGGTACATTTAAATAATTTATGCTGAGGGGACTTACAGTAAATGCAGGCTGAAGAGGTGGCCGCTCCCGCAGCTACAGCAAGACTCACCACTGCCTTGCTGGAGTGAGACTGGTTTGACCTCCCCGAGTTTGTTGGCTCTGCATTCTCCAATGCCAAGGCTCGCTTCTCCAGGTATAAAAGGAACTCCGTGACTGTGGGAGCCTCGGTATCACAGCGCTCCAGCTGGTAAGCCCGTGATGTGTATGTATCTAGTTTTCGGTACAAAATGGCCAATATAATAGGATCCCAGTTATCAGTGTTTACACTTAAATTTTTTAATGCAGACAAACATTGTTTGACACTTGAAACAAACTGTCTCAAATTTATAGGGTTAGATTTAACCAAGGCATTTATATCAAGCAATGAATTTATATGTTCATTAATAATTTTGAAGGAATGATTATAGCGTTCCTCCAGAAGCTTGAGAGCTTCATCATAACTACCCATACATAAAGGTAGATTTTTAATTAAATCAAAAGGTTCATTGGCGAGAAACGATCGCAAGTAATATAGCTTTTGCACTTTATCAATGGACCTGTCGTTGTGGATTATTGCCGTAAACAGGCTAATAAATGCTGTATATTCACTGTACTTACCAGTGAAAGTATCAATTTTGATTGTAGGCAATTTGGCTTTGTAGTTGTGGCAGGTGGTAACTGTGTCGGAGGCGGGCGAGGACATGGTTTTAATCGCCTCATTAAGAACCGTGAGGATATTAAAGTACTTTGTTTCGCAGTCCATCACGTCCTCCGTATCTGCGTCGTCGAGGGCCAGAATTTGTTTGTTATATCCCTCGTACTCCGCGAACAATTCCCTTATCCGTTCCCGCTTTGCTTGCAATACAGATAATGTGCTGGTATCGACATCTAGCTGGTTACTTGTAAACGTATATAGGCGTGTTATGGAGGCCTTAACATAACCACGCGATGCCCGCAACTGCTTTAAATCCGCCATTGCAAGGCTCACAATCACAACCACTTAAATATAGGTATATCTTCACACCGCCCAGTAACTTCCAAATAGCTTTTAAACCACAAGAAACTAACTAAATTTGCTAAATTGTAAACACAGTACAAAATGGAGTCGTAATAAAATATCGTTGTGGCAAAGAACGAAGTTACTGTAGGAATGATCTAAGTAAAGAATGAAAAGAACGAACGATAACCAGAAAGGTCCAATGGCGTCGCAGCTCGAACCGATGACGGCTTCTCTGATTGGACGACGCTCCGTCTTGCGTCAGCGCCGAAGTGTGGCGGATGGCGCTGGGGCGCCTAACGTTGAGATGCTCCGGGAAGCTAAGCGATGACCGCCATTTTGAAGTGGATCTTGCGTCTCGTTCCGATGTTGACGAATTGAATCGTTCTTCTCTTTCCGTTAGGTGAAACTTAATTTCGCTTCATACAGCCGCCGTTGAACTGATGAATACGCAGGTTTGTATTTTTCCAGGATGAAACCATACGTAGATTAATTAAAGCGATAGATTCGACACGTATATCTTCTGCACGATGCGACGATAGAAATCGCGCCGCCCGTTCTTCTCGCTTGAAATTATTGCCGTTGTGGAGATGATAGGTATATACTTGCGCCGAACACGGTGAACTTTAGCGTGAGATCGGTGACCTTGCACAACGTAGGTTTTTCAAGAATTTCTCGTTGAAATTTGTATGCGACGATTTTTCTTTGCGTCGATGTTTTCTTCTGTGTAAACCACGATGAATGATTGCGCAGTTTAGACGAGAGTAGCTCAATAGTCGCAGTAAATAGGCACTGGAACGACGATGCGACGAATAGGTATACTTAAGGAGATACCTACTTTTCAGTTTCGCGCCGCTCGCGTTATTTCTGAGCACTTGTTTGGTACGGGTAAACCTCGTAGCTATATGTTGGTCGTCCACGGTGAACAAAGTAGCGTAGGATCGACGTTAGGTATGTACTTATGTATAGTAAGTACTTACTTGCGCGATGCGACGAATCTATGATTGGATTGTTTCGCGCCGCTCGCGTTCTTGCGTGAAATCTTGAATAGGCTCACGAATGATGAAGATGCGACGAATAGGCATAGGCTTATTGTTCGCGCCGCTCTCGGTTTTGCGTGAATAGCACGAAAATGATGATTGACGATGCGACGAATAGGCATGGGCTATTGTTCGCGCCGCTCGCGTTTTAGCGTGAATAGACTCACGAATATGATGATACGACGAATAGGCATAGGCTATTGTTCGCGCCGCTCACGTTTTAGCGTGAATATATAGACTCACGAAAATGATGATGCGACGAATAGACATAGGCTATTGTTCGCGCCGCTCTTGCTTTGCGTGGATGTCTTCATGTAATCGGGGCTTCGCCCGGCAGCCACGTGTTGGAATGAAACCGGAATCTTTAATTTCTTCCTCTTCTTCTCTTCTCGAAGGACCATATGTTCAGGGGAGCCATGGGGCTGGTGCAGTTGAGGTCGAAGTTAAGAGAAACAGCTTCATTTCATAGCACTTATTTTAATCTCATTTTACACACACAGTCAGTACAGTAAGCAATGGCGCACCTCCTAGATCGAGGGAAGTAATGAATGAAAAGAAAGAGTGAATGAATATAAAATTATGTTCTGTTGGGGTTGCCAACAATTGGCTCTTTGTTTTCATTATCAATGTATAATTTATGATTACAGCTGTTGGTTCTCCGAATAAAATAAAATAAAAATAAAAAAATAAATTACCCCAATGGGGCGAATTAGGCTTTATGAGGAAAGTCTTTCCCTTGCACGTGCGTCAAAAGTGTGCACGGATGTCAACAACCTTGAAACAAAACATATCTAGATACATATACATAGTTATGTATATGAATGTTGACCGTAGAAGTTTAAATTTTTGAACGATACATCTCTGGTTTTTTTAGCTCAGGACAAAGGGTCGTGATTTCCTCTGTAATATTTAATATTTCATTTGTACAATTTTATTTTCTGTAGAGTTTCACATAGAGACTTAATAAATTGGACTTACAAGATTTGCACGGCAACGTTTACAAGGCTGGACCAAAAATATTCTCGCCATAAAAGTGCGAAGTTGTTTTTGTTACAAATTTTTATTTTGAACGGAGTCAGATTATTATTTTAAAACGGATATCGCCGGAAACATAATTTCGCTAAATAAAGTTTCGAGAAACTCCGCGTCGACTTGAAACTTATTAAAACTGATTTCCTTTTGCAGGCTAACATTAATGAGAAATAAAAAAAAGAATTTGATTAGTCGTAGTTTCTGGGAGAAAATGTAATTTGTTAGCGCAACGAGTCAGGATTTATAATAATCTGTATCCTCCTGACAAAGCCTATGTTGCGGATTTTAGACAATTATTTTTCAAGTGTATATTATTAAATAAACTGTTCATTGTCAGGATTTTAAATTCGCCTTTTGGCTAACTTCGTGTAATGAAGGTGTTTTGTTATATCTACATAAGGGCTAGATTACACTCTGATTAGTGTACTCTGAGAAGTAACATTATTTGGTGATATGTGATGTTTGTTTTGGGATATTTTGAGGTTATGTTTTGATTTTTGATTTTTTTCAACAAAAAGTTAAAATAAAATTCGTTATGAACACGCTCGTAATGATTTTATTCACGAGGAATCCAGCGCTTTCCGGCCGGGCCGGGAATGTACGTGGAATGCAGGATGGGCTCTACTTTTTGTGCACTCGTGCTATAAGGTAATGGACGCAGACATATATCTAAATAGATGTTCAATCTGTAAATTAAAGCGTGCTGAGACCTTTGAGGACTTTTTGAGAACTTTGAGTTGAATTTTTTTAATTTTATTTGATGTGCCTAATTTAAATCATTTTACCAATCTCAATTGCTGGCCATATATATACGTACGGGTAATCCATCAGATTTCTATAGTGGGTGTCTTCGCTGGGCATCCGTCACACAAATTTCCTACAGATTTATTGGCAATAAGTTTTCAATTAGAAAAATCATAAAGTAAAAATTTACAGCACGAAAAAAATCGATTATTATTGCTAATACATTTTTTATTCAAATTTTTAAGTAGTCACGCTACTATAGGTATATCACTACATAGTATAAAACAAAGTCGCTATCTCTGTGCGTATATCCCTATGTATGCTTAAATCTTTAGAACTACGCAACGGATTTTGATGCGGGTTTTTTTAATGATATTGTGATTCAAGAGAAAGGTTATTAAATATGTATAATAATAACCCGTGCAAAGCCGCGGCGGGTCGCTAGTAAATTATACATTTAAAACTATATCATATACCTACTACAGAAAAAAATGTCCAAGGCTCCCAGTACTCAGTGCTGAAATCGAACCAGCGACCTGCTTTCGCGGCAGCACTGAGGCCTTGGTCACTTTTTTCTGTAGTAAATGACATCTCTTTCAATTTATAATCATAAAGATATGTTTTGGGTTTAGTTTCTATCGACGAAACAAATTTGTTAGTTCACAAATACTTTTATAGACCCCACATAGGTAAAAGTACGTATATATCTGCTGTCACTTTTAATATTTATAGAATTATTGTATTTGTTTTTTTGTAAATAACTAACGCCTACCTTTTGTAATAGTAATGTACTATGGTGCAAAATACTGGAGGAAATCCGCAATGAGTGGCGATAATTTATTACGAATTAGGCCGGTTACTTCACGATGTTTTGCTTCACCGAAAAGCAATTGGGAAATATCAAATTATATTTCGTACCTACATAAGTTCCAAAAAACTCATTGGGGATTGGTACGAGCCGGGGTTTAAACCCGCGACCTACGATATATTTACAAATATATTGTAGGTATATAATAGACGCCACGGGAGACCCAAGAGCTGGCAGCTTCCTCGCTCAACGGATAAGTCTTGCAATCCAGCGAGGAAATGTTGCCAGCGTCCTCGGTACCATGCCGCAGGGGCCTGTTTTAGATTTATTTTAGTTTTTAGTTTTGTTTTAGTTTTTATCTAGTTTTATTTTAGTTTTTAGTTTAGTTATACTTATAGATTTAAATTTGTGTGTTTTAGTTTTAGTTTCTTATTTACAAATATATACCGTCTACTTACAAATATATCTGCGATAACGTATTATTTCGCGTTACTCTATTCCACGTTTTGACTCGCGTAATGTTTTAAATGAAATATGTTTCAGCCGCCAGGGGTTTTATAAAATATGTCCCAATTTAGAAGTTCTGTAGTTGAGATTCACGTACATATGAAACCCGCTGGGAGAATATATAAATAGTTATTTACTTAGATAACTATTACAATGTATGTTTTTACTTTATCCGTGAGATTATACGTTAGTACCTAGTCTATACCTACCTACCTATTAATTAACCTTTACCCGCGAGAGTGTGTGCGAAAAATAAAGAGGTAGGTAGAATTGAAACAATTATGAGTCGTATTTAAAAACGGGTCACTCACGTTATTTAGACACCCGCTGCAAGTAGCAGGGGAGAGAGGGCGCTAGCCCGTACTGCACGACGTGCCTCTGACTAATGTAAAAGGTAGGTAGAGGTAGGTAGTTAGGTAAGTTACACTTACTGTAGTTATATATTTCGAAAATAAATGTTATTTATACAAAGTGGTACCTTTTAATAAAATATCACAATAAAATATCACAAATATAGATGAATATTAATATATATATATATATAAATAATTGTGGCTTGACTGAAAATATCTACACAAATAAAAGCCCTGACCAGGATTCGAACCCGTAACCTCCTGCTTCGTAGGCAGGGTCACTACCAACTAGACTAGGAGCCCGTTAGAATATTTTGTTGACGATAATATAAAATCAATATAAAGGGTGTTATTTATACATCTATTAGAAACCTCAGACCAACTCATTTACATTCAACACGTTAAACGAATTAAAATTGTCGAAGCAAACCAAAACGAGAACTCCACAACTCAATTATAATTACTTATTAAACCTCTTATAACGATTACATGTTACAAGCAAATGTGAACCTTATTTTAATGTATACTAAGTTGATTTTCCTTTGAAGTAATTGAGAGAAATCGGGTGAGGTGAGAATTTTAGGGAACTGTTTTCAGGAAAAGAGGTAATAAATTATTAACTGTAAAGTAATGTTGAGAATTGTTTGGAAACGAAGACGTAATTGAAGAAATCGATTGTTTATTTTCAGTAACTTGGAAATGATATATTTATTATTTGGCACCTGTGATATACACATACGATTTTGTAGGTTAATTTGTTTAAAAAAAACAGTAAATAAAGAGCATTCGGTTTTAGCCCGAGGCGGAGGCGGGGGCGTAATTTTAACACGAGTTCGTAATTCTTGTACCGACTGTGGCACATACAATGTTTTTCATCACACTTGCTTTACTTTAGGTATAAAAATTGCGTGAAATTTAAATGATGTTTTCCAGTAAGTATTGCCTATTTGGTAGCCCTATTGCGTAATTATGGATTTACGAGAAAATAATAATAATACTACGATGTAGTGGCAAACAAGCATACGGCCCGCCTGATGGAAAGCGGCCACCGTAGCCCATGGACGCCTGCAACTCCAGGGGGGTCACATGCGCGCTGCCGACCTATTAAAATCTTGTACATTCCTTTTTTGAACCCCAATACTGTAATCTGTGTAATGAAAAATATAAATTGAAGTAGTGGACAAAAACACCGCCACAATTTTTAGTACAAAACATTGTACAATAGCAGAATATCCCAGTAACTGGGGAAACTCAATTCCTTAGTTAAACTAATGTATTTATTTTGGCAAAACACGAAACAAACAAGTGTTTTTTGCTAACAATCGCTGCAAAGTTCTACGTTTAGAACCACGGAACAACTTGGAATAAATTTCACTATTCTTGTTATTGAGTTCGTGAAGCTTGTGTTGTTTATGAAAATTGTTTTATTTTCTTCAACTTAGTGGTATAAGACTGCATATGACTATATATTTACAAACATAAAAAGTCTTATCGTTTTTTAATTTTATTTACTACGGTTAAGCCAATCAGTGTGTGTTGCCAGTCATGATTTACGGCACAGAAACGTGCTAGAGTTCGTCTATGCTAAGTTTTCTAAATTTTATACCAAAAACTGAAAGTGAACGTCATCATTTCATGCTTTATTTTCTGATTATGATAGTTGGTAGAAGTATGGCCTTGGGTTTAGTTGCTTTAGGAAGGTCATTAATAAAAATTAAGAATAGGAGAGGGCCTAAATTAGTTCCTTGGGGGACTCCAGAAATTACGGTACGAAGAGGTGATCTAACTTATTATCCATTTGACTGCCAGCATCAACAAACTTGGACACTTTCGTGCATTAATTTATATTATATAAATAAGACCTAAGCCACTCGTTTGCTAGCCCCAGATTCCATAAACATTTATTTTTATTTATTTAACCTTTATTGCATAATACAAGAAAGTACAAATGGCGGACTTAATGCCTTAAGGCATTCTCTACCAGTCAACCATTGGGTCAAACAGAAACTTACAAAATTGGTGCGGAAGAGTAACTGTAGAGAGATAAAATGTCACATTCTGGAATAAATCAAAAACACATCTAATTTAATGAGAAATTTAGATTGATCATGCAACTGAGTCAAATGCTTTCGTAATGTCAAGGAATGTTAAAACTACGGGTGACTGACTGTCAATTCAGAACAAACAAATCAAGTTAAATAAAAAATAAAAAAAAAAAAAAATAAAAAAAAAAAGTTCAAAACATGCAGATTCTGTATTCAGACCTTTGAAATCTCTGATCTGAAATGATCAGGGTGTAAAATATTATTCTTTGTTAGGAAGTTCTCTTGTTTGACTTAAAAAGCTTTTTCCAGTATTTTTGACAGTATCGGGACAGTAGTGATCAATATATTTTGGAAGCCTTGGTGATGCTCATATATTTATGGACTCGACTGCATATTTATATGCATCGCCAAGATGTAAGTAGTTATGGTAATATAGATAATATCTACTATCTGCTAAAGGAGACACCATGACACTAACCATGTGACTTAAGACGGGCTACCTCAAAATCTTACTCATTATATCTCACGCTACAGCAAAACGGACCCTGCGACTTGTAGTACTTAAGTCGCAAATCGTCGTATTTCCATTAAGTATTTTTGAAAAGAGCGTAAGCGCCAAGCGCTGTGAAGTTCCTTTTTAAACGAAGCGAAACATGGTTATTTAAATTAACCTTAATCATTACCATCAGTTAACATGTATTGTCATAATTTATGTCACGGCCATGTCAAAAATAGTGGAAATGAACGATTCCCTTTCGTCACTTCGTAGAGTGTACCCGCATGCGAGGAGTAAAGAAACGGAACAGAGTTATTGCTTTCAGCTAGTCTAATATGGTCGGCGTATCTATCAGTGTGTGTCTACGACAACAGGTTCCTGCGCGGGGCGCGGGCGCCGAGGGGCACAAGCCCCACCACATCGATCATTAGCTCCAGCGGCCGCCCCAACGCCGCACGCGTCTTAACTTAAACCCATATATATTGTACTTATCTGCTTTTGGATATTACATCCTTATACCTATACCTCAAGACTTTTACTTGCACCATAATCGCCTGCAAGTTTTTGGCGACCGTGACAGGACTCAAAACCTCAATACATCTGCGCGTACGTGACATAGCAACAGGGAAGGCAGAACGTTCGAGAAGCGCAGACAAAGAAACGGCAGCGCGCGACCTTTGGACTGCAAGCCACGCGGGTCACCACGACGGTCTTCTTCCAGGGGAGTGCTCAATTCTTATCCTTTACCTTACCTAGTTTTGATTTTCGTGCTTAGTGTACTTTATTCCAAAAGAAAAATACGACTTTTCATATTTCTGTCCATATTCTGCTAATCATCTTTCTTACCTTGTGCGCATTCTTCGCCTTTGTTGCTACGCGCCTTATACAATACCTACAGCACTAAAATTATTTAAAATCAACGATTTAAGTAAAACATTTTACGCCTAAAAAATTTTACACGCGGGTCTGCTTGAGTTAATCAACCTTAATCTTTAAGTCATAAAGTGCTTATTGCATTGCATCTTGATAAATTGCACTGCTTAAAATTAAAATTTGTCTTTACTTATTTACGTAAAATAATAAGTGCATGTGCACCGAACACGCCTTAGTTCACGCTTTCTTTATAAAAAGCATTCCTTATACATTATATCGCAAAGATATTTCATAACAGCAATTACTTTTCATTCCTTTCAAGTAAATAATCATTTTCTTAGATACCTAACGTACTATTAGTTATACCTAACGTTTATTCCTCAAGGTCCAAACCATTTTATGCCTTATATACGCGCATTATAGCTCATTTCGATTCGGGCCGACATTTCCAGGATAAAACCTACGGGCTGGCTGCGCTCGCGTCGGCTGTGCCTAGCTTCTCGCCGCAGTGACCTACTTCGCGTCAGCTGTTCGAGCGAGACTTGACCTACTTCCGCGCGGTGCCTGCGCACACCTGGATCTCCTGCCTGGTTTGATGCACAGTTTTCTTATCTTGTTTATTGATTGCCCTTCACTTGATCTTGTTTATTACCGTTTTTTGTGTCAGTTCATTATTTATCCATTTCAACTTTAGTGTTTCATATTATAAAACATATTAATAAATTTACAAAATGTCCTTATCTACCAAGCCTCCCGGTAGTGTAGACATATGTGTGCTTGAAGATGAATTAAAGCTTAAAGATTTAATTAAACAGCGCGGTTCAATCAGAGGCAGATTGACACATTTTGAACAATTTGTCGCTGAGTTGAAAGGGATAAAAACTGACCAAATTTCCGAAGCGCAATTTAGTGAATTGAGTTTGCGAAGCGTAAAAATGGAATCATTATTCTGTGATTTTGAAAAATGCCAAAGTCAAATAGAAATATCTTGTCCTAACCCTGATGAACAAATTCTAGAGAGAGAAAAAACTGAAAGTCGGTTTTATAGTGGTCTTGCCAGTGCTCAAACATTATTAAAATTGCGACCTATAAGTAATGAGGATAAACACAGTTCGTACAGTAGTTGCTCGCGTCAGGATAACATAAACGTAAAATTACCTGTCATCAAGTTACCTATGTTTGACGGCAATTACTTTTTGTGGTTGGAATTCCGCGATACTTTCGAGTCATTAATAAATAATAATGACACTATCCCTGACATAAACAAATTCCATTATTTGCGATCCTCCTTAGAAGGGAGCGCGGCACTTGTAATCAAGTCTATTGAATTTTCTTCCCAAAATTACAAGGTCGCATGGGATTTGTTATGCCAGAGATATAATAATAAGAAAATTCTCATTAATAATCATTTGAAGGCTCTCTTTAAAATAGAACCCTTAACTAGAGAATCCCATAAATCGTTAAGATACCTAATTGATCTTGTAACAAAAAACTTGAGGGCGCTGACCACGCTTGGTCAGCCGGTAGACCAGTGGGATACGCTCATTATATTTATGGTGTCCAGTAAACTGGACTCGACCACCAGTGGTAAGTGGGAGGAGTACAGAAATAATCTCTCCGACTTGCCACTCTTGGAAGAATTTATAGAGTTTCTCCGCAATCGGGCGGACATTTTAGAAACTACTTTAGCTAATAGGCATGAAAAAAGCGTTTCTCATATTCATAAAGATAGTCAACAAAAAAGTGAACATAAGGGCGCATTCACACCTAATGAACATAAAGGCCCATTCACACAAAGCAAATTTACAAAAAGTTTTCTCACGTCTAGCACCCCTAAACCTGTGGTAATATCATGTCCCATGTGTAGTCAGGGTCACAGAATCATAGATTGCGAAACATTCAAGTCATTACCGCTCGAAAACAAGTGGAGTGAAGCCTTAAAGTTGAAACTTTGCACCAACTGTTTACGACGCGGACATGAATCTCATAATTGTAAATTAGGAGATTGTCGATTATGTCATAAGAAGCATAATACAGTACTGCATAAAGAAACTAATGTATCTAAACCCCTGCTTGTGACGACATCCACGGTTGGAACATCAAATGACCTTGAAGTAGTCAACCAACCGCATAAGGCTTTATCAGTTCGCACAGGTAAGCAGGTTATACTTGGTACCGCTTTAATAAAGGTATCCAATCCCAATACAAATGATGAGTTCCAAGCTCGCGCTGTCCTTGATGCAGGCAGCCAATCTTGCTTTATTACTGAAAACCTGAAAAACAAACTTGGATTAGGAAATCCTGAACCCGATTCTTTAGATATATCGGGCATTAACAATATTAAACTTTCCGTATCTGACCATTGCGATGTTAACATCAGTTCTTTGTCAAATCAGTTCCAAGTGACCTTAAACTGTTTAGTCATTTCTGAAATTACAGATCAGTTGCCTAACTCGCCTGTAGACCTTAATCAACTAAACATTCCAAAAAATATTCAGCTCGCTGATCCTAATTTCCATCAAGTTTCTGATATCGATGTGCTGATAGGTGCTGAAATATTTTACGAACTACTACTTTTTGAGAAAATATCTCTTGGCAAAAACAAGCCCCTTCTTGTGAGTACAGAGTTTGGCTGGGTCGTAGCAGGTCGCTTGAGTCCATTTAATTGTCCTAATTCTAAAATGTCACAAACACTTCATTGCCTTTTCACAAAGGAAATCAGTGAAAAGTTAACTAAGTTCTGGAACCTTGAGGAACTTCCAGAAGCCAAAGCTCCGCTATCTGTGGATGAGGAGTTTTGTGAAGAGCACTTTAAAGCTCATACTTACCGTATTAAGAGTAGTTTTTGACGCAAGCATGAAAAGCGCCTTTTTAAAGAGCCTTAATGACATACAATATGTTGGCCCAGTGGTGCAAGACGATCTTTTCAATATTTTGACTAGGTTTCGTCAACATAAATACGTTTTTACGGGAGAAAGGTCGCTGGGGTTACATGTAAGAGGGGTGAGGGGTCGGGAGTTGAGGACCGCTTCGACTTCCGTACAAAGGGTACTGAACTCCACAAACGTTAGGCTAGATTTACCTATCGATCTTCTTAAATGATATTTTAAACATTTAACGTTTGCATAAACAGCTGTCTCCGTTTCTTGATGACTCCGGCGTGCTGAGAGTAGGTGGTCGGCTTGATAATAGTGACTATAGCTATGATAAAAAGCATCCAGTGTTACTACACTCTAAGCATTACTTGACAAAATTGTTGATGCGAGCCGAGCATCTACGCATGAAGCATGCTGGCCCTCAGCTACTCCTGGCGAGCTTCAAAGACCAGTATTGGCCCCTGGGAGGTAGAACGTTGGCACGAAGCATATACCATCACTGCGTAATATGTATTCGTCTTAGAGCCAAAGCCATGGAGCCGCTGATGGGCCACCTGCCAGCTAGTAGAATCACTCCTAATTACCCCTTTGCTATAACGGGTACAGATTTCTGCGGTGCCTTTTCAATTTCCAGTAAAATAGGACGAGGAAATAAAATTAGCAAATGCTACATTTGTATATTTATTTGTTTTTGGACTAAGGCAGTCCATTTAGAAACCGTTAGCGATCTTAGTGCTCAAGCATTCATTTCCTGTCTTCGCAGATTCATTTCGCGTAGAGGAAGACCAAGTCAAATTCATTGCGATAACGGTACTAATTTTGTAGGTGCAAACAATGAACTGGGACGAGCATTACAGGCAGGCATGAGGTCTATATATAATTACACAGCCGAAGAGCGCATTCAGTTCATATTTAACCCTCCTTACTCCCCCACATTCGGTGGACTGTGGGAGGCAAACGTTAAATGTTTAAAATATCATTTAAGAAGATCGATAGGTAAATCTAGCCTAACGTTTGTGGAGTTCAGTACCCTTTGTACGGAAGTCGAAGCGGTCCTCAACTCCCGACCCCTCACCCCTCTTACATGTAACCCCAGCGACCTTTCTCCCCTCTCCCCAGGGCACTTCCTCATCGGGCGTCCCCTGACTTCGCTGGCGTCTCCTCCTGCTGCATCCGGAAAGAGCATAAAGACGCGCTATCAGCTGATCGAGTCGCTGCGTGACGGTTTTGCTAAGAGGTGGAAAAACGAGTATCTGTCAGAGCTACAAAAACGATCAAAATGGAGACATCCCTACAGACATCTTAAAGAGGGTGCAATGGTAGTGTTCAAGGATGATAACCTACCGCCTACAAGATGGAAGCTTGCACGTGTTCATCAATTATATCACGGCAAAGACGGAATCGCAAGAGTAGGCGATTTCAGAACCATAAGAGGGATAGAACGAAGGGCACTGAATAAAGTGTGTCCTCTCCCTGACGACGACGATGACATGTTGGAGGAAACTTCAGCGCCAAGCAGTTCTACAAACCCTGCAGCTCCCTCCAACGGGCCCCCAGCATGTCTACGACAACAGGTTCCTGCGCGGGGCGCGGGCGCCGAGGGGCACAAGCCCCACCACATCGATCATTAGCTCCAGCGGCCGCCCCAACGCCGCACGCGTCTTAACTTAAACCCATATATATTGTACTTATCTGCTTTTGGATATTACATCCTTATACCTATACCTCAAGACTTTTACTTGCACCATAATCGCCTGCAGTGTGGCTGTCATGTTCTAACAAATTTGTAAGTGCGAAAGTGACGCATATCGTTATTGACGATAAAATGGCAACAATGCCGAGCCCTTCAGGTTTGTGGTTATATCGTCTACTCCATGACCATCCCATAAGTCCCGAATAATTTATCAACAGCGGTTTATATCCGCTTGATATTAGTAGTTATACAACGCGCATTATATGCATGCAAAGCGAATAATATCATTCCTCTTATATATCGCATGTCATAACCGTACACTATTCCACGACACAGTAACGTACACAACAATTAAGTGCTAACCTGTTAAGTACCTACACCTACTAACGTATTTTTACAGCATAAAATAAAATAAAAAACCCACCGATTCATAAATCTAGACATATGTCGCCTGTCTACGTAAATTTACCGCTTGGCATCCGGCAACGTAAACGACGGTGGTTTTGGTGGCGGCGATGAAATTGGTATTAATTAAGTAGCACGTTATCATTTCGCGCCATAGCACAGCTATATTACTGTCTTAATTAATATAGACCGCAAGATGGCTCCTGATTTCATTACGATGGAACCGATTAACAAATGAAGTATATTGCAGACATTAAGGCTAATTACATGTCACCATTTTATGTAGCTGTTGCTCTGGCTTGTCTTTACTCTGCACCTGTCGCGACGCGTATGGTTTTATATTCTTTACTTTATGTATTGTAACTCAGTGGGATAAAAAATTGAAAATATTACTTTAAACCACATACGCTCGCGATAGAGAAATGGACAAAGAAGCATGAACGTACCTTTGTCCCTGGAGGGACTACGCCTACTTCTCCGTCCCTCGCACTCGTGGTCTCACTCCTGCGGGGCCCGCTCGTCCTGCCTGTGGTTAGAAGTGAATTATGAATTCACCATCGTCACTGAGCATCTTTGGGGTTCATAACATAGATCCTAGCCAGGAGTTAATGTATACAATGGATCATGAGAATAGTTAATCATTCGGGTTACACTTTCCACTCCCTCAGTCACATCTCCCGTACACTTGCGCACAGGCTCATCGACACCTTTCTCCGGCTGCCGATGAATCTGTGTTGTCCCCTCTTGAGACGTGTGGATACCGGTTTCCAACCTATAGTCTTATGGCCCCCTACTGGGGTCTTATTGCGTTGCCCTCTACACACTCCTATCCCGACCTCAGCCACTGTACCCCCGTACAGCAGCCTGCATCCCCTTTCCGGAACCAGGGTTTGCGATGCGAAGCTATATTTGGCGTCTTCACGCAATGTTACGTCTTCACGTACTTCCGTCACCACGGGCTATCCATCCGTCGACGGGCAACGTCACTTCAGACAGTGACTCATTAGCTTATCAAGGTCCCCACAGACACCCTCAGAAGTAACATGAGGGCGTGGGGACAATGTCGGTACGCATACCAAATGGATAGGAGTCAAGGAGGGCCTTAAGGGGCTCGTATGGTACAACAGTGATTCCATTACTGGTTAAACATTAATCATTACAACATAGAACACCTTTCCCAGGTCTCTTGGCATACGGGTAGGTAAGTTATGGCTAGGTCCAATTAATTAGACATCATTACGGAAAACAATATGACTCCAAATATAACAAGATCATATTAACGGAGGGATTACTAACAAACCACCTGATCCTTAGTGGTATCCATATGATATTTCATAGGAGACAATTACATAGAATTCAGATAACAATATAAACCACAAAGAATACTCAGCTTTAGGAAAACTAGCTTCGGTAGTTTTCCGCTTCGTAGAATTCCACCAACAACTCTTATTATCACACTTAGTCAGAACACGTGTTATGGCGGCAAATTCCGCCAGTCAAATGGCCGACATTTCGGAACCATTGAATGATGTCGAATCTCGTTCACCATAGACTATCTAGGTTCACTCGCCATGTGGCGTCTATTTCCTGTCACCATAGACTAACGCTAGCACCAAAGACTATCGCATAGTATTTATAAGCCATAAATTACTTTTAGTAAACTACCTTACTTTCTGTCAAGATTGACAGCTGTGTAGCTGTCAAAGTCATCGCGATGCTTGGCATTCGCGACACTCCCGACAACGAGAAGAAGTAAAAACAGAGAGAGCGTCCACTGCTGGATCATCTCCCTGGCTTTGATGAAAGCATTCTATTGCTGTCACGGCCGCGGTGATACGCTTTTGACCACATCAGCATTAAAACCATTATTAGCGTAATAATCATTATTGTTAGGCAAAGTTGCTCTTTCTGGCAATACAATTGCATGAAATTTATAGACACTTTTGCAATTATTTAAATTTCCAAAATAATTATGAAAAGCATATTGTTAGTGTCATATATCGACATCACCGATCTTCACATCGGTTTCTAAAGCTTATAAATTTTCACGAACTCCTCGTGAGTTTTCTTTGCTCATTGGTGACGTAGCAGCTTCTTCGCCTGCAACGTCCTACACTTTAAGTGAATACAACTGCGCTAAGGCTAACATATGTACACTCGTTCCGTTCCTACCTTAATTTGAGCAATACGACACATCTCGTCTATCGTTGCTACCTTTCTTAAGAGATATAGTTTGGCTACCTTCCAACCTTGTCTATTTTTATTATTAACTTTGATTTTTACTAGGTACTGTACCTAGTCCTCTGACGGTTTTAGTTTAGACATACACCATGAATGTTTTTGAAAATGTAAATACCTCTTTCTGAGGCTCCGAAGATACTGATCTATAACCATCTTCAAATTCTTTTCGTATGCTATGCTAGTAACTTTTATTCCAATTATGCACAAGATCGATCTTTATTTTTATATTAGATTATAAGCAATTTACTGTAACTAACAAGTTGTATGGACTATTTGTCTGCAATAAAGTTTTTTATTATTATTATATATTTGTTTCCTTTGGGGTAAGGTTCCATAATCCATGGTATCTAAAGATCAGGTTCTTCCTATCGCTATTATGTTAGTTGTAGGTATGTATGTAAGGTATGTTTTCCAATTTTCTCGTCCACATAAATAGATTTTCTGTCAAGTTGTTGTCATACAAACTTTGACCATACCCACAAGTCTTTCTAGAAACAATCGATCTACGATCCTAATCGAGAAATAATACGTCGTATATTTTAATAAACAAATTCGCATATTTTCCGGTTCTTTCGGTTTAACTAAACGAACCTAACTAGGTATTCTGTTCCCGTAAAGTAAAGGATCCTTTATAGTTCATCTATACAGATCATTTTATAGACATAATACTTGAATTGCAAGCTTCCTGTAGTATGTTACCAACTTTAATATCTTCGTCTATCTACGTCCATTGGAGTAATCGACAGACCCTCCCCAACAAAGAGAGAGTCTTTATTTGATGGCTTAACAGACCATTCTGCTGAGTCTTCTGACAAGAACTCGGGTCTTGCCAGCCTCTTCTCCATTACCTCTTTCGGTTGAGTGGATCTAAGTAGTATCTACATACAATATCAACGTACATCATACGTATCTACTCGTATTTATAATTAATAAATCTTAAACTTCAGCGTAGAAAACTGATTATTTATAAATTGGTATACGATGAAATTAACCCCACGAGACAGGCCTAGCCTAGTGTGGTGGTCATAGGTAAAACTAAATATTTTTTGGCAAATAAACAACTTTTACTTTACTTTACTTCTACTGGCTTTCAATCAATTGGTCACGCTCTAACTTAATTTCTTTTTTATTGTTCTTCATTTTCTTCGTGACACTCAAAGTGTAAGGAATCTGTCCCATTAGCACCAACCAGTGTTCAAGTAATATATTACTTGTACGTAAGTACAAGGAAATGTCTGTCCAAATAATTTGCTTAGTTATTTCACCTTGTAGTGCTTTCTTAACGTATCGGATCAGGCTGTGACCTACGACAGACGCAATAAATTCTAATTCTAATTTTCGTCTTGACCTTTAATTGGAATTATACGAGAATTTTCAATTAAGTACAAATCTTATTTAGCTACTCTACACTATGTTCACTATGTGCACTAAGTACCATTGCATAATTATGCTTTAGTTGACGCATATGTAAAGCAATGTATGGAATAGTTACTTTGTTTGAGGTTTTTTACACAGCACAGAGAAACGCAAGTTTACTTTTCAGGTTTTAAGTTCTTTCTGAACGTCTTTTCTTCTCTTCTCTAAATCTTCTAAATGTGGGATTCCCATTTTATAGTGCGACTAAAAGTGTAGAACTCAATAAGTGCTACTAAATGTGAACTACTATAGAAATTCCAGTTGTTACGTGTATATTTTGTCAACAAATAAGTCAAGTAAATTTAAGTTAATACTATTGTTCATTGCAAATGTGCCTTCATTTAAATACAACCAAGTGAGTTCTCTCTTAGTTTCTAGCAAGTTTATATATAGTGAACGTCAGAATATATCTTTGCAATGTGTTTTTCAACTTAAAGTTAGCAGACTCTCTTGATTCATTAGTTCATTACTTATATAGGTATTTACGAATTGACTGCGTTCATAAGACAAATGCAATTAATTATTTATTGTATGTTATATACAATTAGTGAAACTTCATTGGTAAACTTTTATTTTTAAATATTTTTACTTTCTTGTACTTATATGATTCTGTTTATGAATTATCAACATGTATCAAACAGTGTTGTGGATTGTTTTATAATATTTAAATTAGCGTGTCACAGACACAGACTTTCAATGTGTCCACATTGAACAAACACATATCTATGGTACATTGCTATACGAAACGTAATACAGTTTCCTATGTCAAGAACCTCCGTGTTCTTGGATTTAAATGGCCTCATAATTGCAATAAGTTCAAAGTTAAGTATATATGGCCCATGGTTCTTACAGGTACCAAGCATATTTTAATAAGCTAACTCCACTATTATTCTTTAGATAGTGTCCTAGAAGATCAGTAAACATCTCTATATAATTGATTTATTCTAACAATTTGATGTTCATTGTTACCTTCATATATTATATTATTAATTCTTTAGTTTGTGTTGCAGTTCTAACTGTAGTATACAACGTTTTAGTCCAATCATTAATAATTTTCGTTTTGATATCATAGTTTAGCTTGGTCAATGTTTTATGCTTGTCAGACCAAGATCGTTAGATTATCAAGAACTAGTTTTGCTATACACTGTTATAAACCCTTGTATATCAACAAGTAAAACTTTTGTAATGACCTGTAATATTGGATCAACTTTTGACTGCATAGCAACTTGTTTTCAACAAATAAAACTTTACTATTTTACTGGTATATTTTTCATACAACCTTACTTTGACCTTATAGTCAAAGCACAGATACAAGATTGTTGATGACGATTTGTGTACCAATCTTAGAAGGTGTAATGTAAGTTTTGAACAATTGATATATAGGTCAATACATGAAACCTTCATATGCCAGTTAACATCACGTAACTGTCAAACAGCTTAGGAAACTTACTACTCGCACTTATACGACAGAAGTAAATGAAAAATATAATTATAGTGTTGCTTTCTAAAGCCTTTTGATACTCATTATTCCTGGAATGTTTCTCAAGATTCCACAAATCTTGTGTAAACGATTTTACCGCTAGCCAATTTCACATAAAGTGTATCCATTTTCATGTTTTAATCCAACCAGAATACTTTCATAATTACTGCTAGCTTTATCTTAACATCATGTCGATTATCGACACGAATATCTATCTTTCAAATTTCCTTTTAGGCTTCAATCTTTGAGTTTGAAGTTACATTAGGTATGCTATTTATCAATATAACTACTCAAGTATAACATTGCTTCATCGTATTCCGATCTATATTTACTAAGCTTTTCACTACCATGGAACAATTCAATGTTAAGTTACTCAAAGAACGATTGCTAGTTTAAGAGACAAGACAAGACAAGACATATCTACTAACAATTTTCTTGGCTAACACCAACGTCTCAAATCCCTTCCGGATTTTGTTAGTAAATTAATGTGTCCTTAATTATTTTCTTTATTTCATAAACAATTTCTTCTGCAATTGTCTCGATTATCAGAAACCTTCCTTCTTTGATTTGTAGTATCTTCTCTTAAGGAACTCAAAACTCAAAACTCTGAGATGTCTTAAATCTCGTTCAAGACACGGATTGTCTTGCAACTGTTTATAGAATCTGCTTGTTTAATCTTGCTTAAAGCTGAATAATGTGCATATTGTGCGTCTTTGACAAGTTTCACACGACCATATATTATGAATTTATGAATAATAACTGTGATAACACCGATAACGTAAGTACCTAGTTCTTGCTGATCGCTCCTAGTCTTTCGATCAGCTTCTTGCATTGTTCAAATACATGAACTTTCGAATCGCTAAATTTTTGACTATTTACTAGAGATACGAGTTGTACCGACTACGACAATTACAACAAATATCGCAGTGATATTCTAACATATTCAGCTTGGGTAGATGCCCAAAAACAAATGTAGTAGGTACATAATAGTTTCCGTCGATGAAATATAAATAGCTCTTTATATTCCTATACTCGCAGCTCACAGAAGCTTTCTTCTGCTTCCGATTAGACAGCTGATATCTTGGAGACTTTGTCTATGTCAGATTCATTAACCAAAGTCAAATTATGGTTAAGTTTAGACTTAAGCTTCTTTAACACTACTAAGAATGAATCCATTGGGGAAAAACAGAAGGTCTGTTTTATATCAGGTTTATTATTATATTTTCTAGCTTTGATGGTTAATCAGTCTAAATAATTACAATTTAGCCTAAGGGAGGTCTTTATCATTTCTTCCATATCGTTCAATTAAATGAACGCTAACGAGTACAAGACACACCCATAAATAGAGCATTGTACGACTTATTCAGTATATCGTGCAGCGTACGATGCTTAAATTAATAATCAAAGATAATGCTTTTGTTTAGTCAACAACCGAATTCATTAAATTATTTATAATAGGAAGCACACTCAATTTGTGCAAGTATCCAAAGCAACGTGCTTTGTGCAAACGTCATTTATTGAAAGTTTGTGCAAGCACCGCGTTCATAGTACTTCGCAGTTTAAAGTTATGAAGATTTTCAAATTATACTTTAAGAGCGGGCAGAGTGTTTGCCGCGGACACGAAATAGGCATTTAGCGGCCCCGCACTGCTCGCTATCTGTGTGCGTGCGCGCACGCACACTACTACACCGGCGCGTCATTATTCGGGCGTTAAAAGGTTATAACTTAGAAATCTTAGAATTCCTCATTTTTATAATCCTTTGATACAGATATTGTATTAATTCACCTAATATTTGTTCGGTTTTTCCAAATGATTTTATTATTTGTGTTTGTATTTAGTACTAAAGAAAGGTACCATTCTGTCGGTTGTTGATAAGGTTAATTTCTAAACTAATATTTATGACATTCGCGCCTTATCGACAACCGGCAGAATGGCAAAGTGCCTTTTTCTAAATAAAAGCACATTTTTTATGATTTCATATGTGGCTATTTACGGCTAAAGGTACCTTATGGACGGTCGGCGCTTACGTCGCGTTGCAGCGCATTATTATCAGCGTCTTTGTTAACAGCGTAAGCGCCGATCGTCCATAAGGTACCTTTCACCGCAAAACGTCACATATTATGAAATCGTTAAAAAATTGTGTCGTTTTCTTGGTAAAAGTACCACATTGTCGCCTGTTGATAAGGTTTTCCAAGTGATTCTTTATGACAGAAGCGCCTTATCATTCTTATCAATAAGCGACAATGTGGTATCTTTCTTTACCCAGAAAACGTCACTTTTATAATATTGATTATATCAATATTTATAAATTTTGTAAGGTTGACTCCGATTTGGATAAAAATCGATATCCGAGGATCCGACGAAGTGATTAACATGAATCCAGAGTCAAAATGGTAAAATATTGTAAAAACCGACGCCATCTTGAATTTTGTAAAATAAACTCCGATTTGGATAAAAATCGATATCTGACTATCCGGCGGGGTCTTTAACATGAATCCAGAATCAAAATCGTTAAATATTGTAAAAAGCGACGCCATCTTGGATTTTGTGAGATTAACTCTGATTTGGATAAAAATCGATATCTGAGAATCCGGCGGGTTGATTAACATGAATCTTGAGTCAAAATTGTAAAATATTGTTAAAACCGACGCCATCTTGGATTTTGTAAGATCAACTCCGATTTGGATAAAAATTGATATCTGACGATCCGGCGGGGTCCTTAACATGAATCCAGAATCAAAATCGTTAAATATTGTAAAAAGCGACGCCATCTTGGACTTTGTGAGATTAGCTCCGATTTGGATAAAAGTCGATATCTGAGGATCCGGCGGGGTGATTAACATGAATCTTGAGTCAAAATTGTAAAATATTGTTAAAACCGACGCCATCTTGGATTTTGTGAGATTAACTGCGATTTGGATAAAAATCGATATCTGAGGATCCGGCGGGGTGATTAACACGAATCTTGAGTCAAAATTGTAAAATATTGTTAAAACCGACGCCATCTTGGATTTTGTAAGATCAACTCCGATTTGGATAAAAATTGATATCTGACGATCCGGCGGGGTCCTTAACATGAATCTAGAATCAAAATCGTAAAATATTGTAAAAAGCGACGCCATCTTGGATTTTGTGAGCTTAACTCCGATTTGGATAAAAATCGATATCCGAGGATCCGACGGAGTGATTAACATGAATCCAGAGTCAAAATTGTAAAATAATGTAAAAACCGACGCCATCTTGGATTTTGTAAGATCAACTCCGATTTGGATAAAAAATTATACCTGACGATCCGGCGGGGTCCTTAACATGAATCCAGAATCAAAATCGTTAAATATTGTAAAAAGCGACGCCATCTTGAACTTTGTGAGATTAACTCCGATTTGGATAAAAATCGATATCTGACGATCCGGCGGGGTCCTTAACATGAATCCAGAATCAAAATCGTTAAATATTGTAAAAAGCGACGCCATCTTGGATTTTGTGAGATTAACTGCGATTTGGATAAAAATCGATATCTGAGGATCCGGCAGGGTGATTAACACGAATCTTGAGTCAAAATTGTAAAATATTGTTAAAACCGACGCCATCTTGGATTTTGTAAGATCAACTCCGATTTGGATAAAAATTGATATCTGACGATCCGGCGGGGTCCTTAACATGAATCCAGAATCAAAATCGTTAAATATTGTAAAAAGCGACGCCATCTTGGACTTTGTGAGATTAGCTCCGATTTGGATAAAAATCGATATCTGAGGATCCGGCGGGGTGATTAACATGAATCTTGAGTCAAAATTGTAAAATATTGTTAAAAGCGACGCCATCTTGGATTTTGTGAGATAAACTGCGATTTGGATAAAAATCGTCAGATATCGATTTTTATCCAAATCAGAGATAATTTTCCAAAATCCAATTTGGCGTCGGTGTTGACATTATTTAACAATTTTGACTTCGGATTCATGTTATGGACCCCGCTGAATCGTCAGATATCGATTTTTATTCAAATCGGAGTTAATCTCACAAAATCAAAGATGGCGTCACTTATTACAATATTATACAGTTTTGATTCTGGATTCATGTTAAGGACCCCGCCGGATCATGAGATATCGATTTTTATCCAAATCAGAGTTTATCTTACAAAATCCAATATGGCATCAGTGTTGACGTTAATTAACAATTTTGACCATGGATTCATGTTATGGACCCCGCCAGATCGTCAGATATCGATTTTTATCCAAATCAGAGTTATTTTTACAAAATCCAATATGGCGTCTATTCTTACCATATTTTCCAATTTTGACTTGAGATTCATGTTAGTCACCCTGCCGGCTCCTCAGATATCGATTTTTATCCAAATCGCAGTTAATCTCAAAAAATCCAAGATGGCGTCGCTTTTGACAATATTTTCCGATTTTGATTCTGGATTCATGTTAAGGACCCCGCCGGATCGTCATATATCGATTATTATCCAAATCAGAGTTGATCTTACAAAATCCAAGATGGCGTCGGTTTTAACAATATTTTACAATTTTGACTCAAGATTCATGTCAATCACCCCGCCGGATCCTCAGATATCGATTTTTATCCAAATCGGAGCTAATCTCACAAAATCCAAGATGGCGTCGCTTTTGACAATATTTTCCGATTTTGATTCTGGATTCATGTTAAGGACCCCGCCGGATCGTCATATATCGATTTTTATCCAAATCAGAGTTGATCTTACAAAATCCAAGATGGCGTCGGTTTTAACAATATTTTACAATTTTGACTCAAGATTCATGTCAATCACCCCGCCGGATCCTCAGATATCAATTTTTATCCAAATCTGAGCTAATCTCACAAAATCCAAGATGGCGTCGCTTTTTACAATATTTGACGATTTTGATTATGGATTCATGTTAAGGACCCCGCCGGATAGTCAGATATCGATTGTTATCCAAATCGGAGTTAATTTTTCAAAATCCAAGATGGCGTCGCTTTTTACAATATTTGACGATTTTGATTCTGGATTCATGGTAAGGACCCCGCCGGATCGTCAGATATCGATTTTTATCCAAATCGGAGTTAATCTCACAAAATCCAAGATGGCGTCGGTTTTAACAATATTTTACAATTTTGACTCAAGATTCATGTTAATCACCCCGCCGGATCCTCAGATATCGATTTTTATCCAAATCGGAGTTAATCTCACAAAATCCAAGATGGCGTCGGTTTTAACAATATTTTACAATTTTGACTCAAGATTCATGTTAATCACCCCGCCGGATCCTCAGATATCGATTTTTATCCAAATCGGAGCTAATCTCACAAAATCCAAGATGGCGTCGCTTTTTACAATATTTGACGATTTTGATTCTGGATTCATGTTAAGGACCCCGCCGGATCGTCAGATATCAATTTTTATCCAAATCGGAGTTGATTTTACAAAATCCAAGATGGCGTCGGTTTTTACAATATTGATCCTAGATTCATATTATGGTCCCCACTGGATCCTCAGATATCGATTTTTATCCAAATTGGAGTTGATTTTACAAAATCCAAGATGGCGTCGCTTTTTGCAATATTTTACGATTTTGATTCTGGATTCATGTTAAGGACCCCGCCGGATCGTCAGATATCAATTTTTATCCAAATCGGAGTTGATCTCACAAAATCCAAGATGGCGTCGCTTTTTACAATATTTTACGATTTTGATTCTGGATTCATGTTAAGGACCCCGCCGAATCGTCAGATATCAATTTTTATCCAAATCGGAGTTGATCTCACAAAATCCAAGATGGCGTCGCTTTTTACAATATTTTACGATTTTGATTCTGGATTCATGTTAATCACCCCGCCGGATCCTCAGATATCGATTTTTATCCAAATCGGAGTTGATCTTACAAAATCCAAGATGGCGTCCGTTTTAACAATATTTTACAATTTTGATTCTGGATTCATAAGGACCCCGCCGGATCGTCAGATATCAATTTTTATCCAAATCGGAGTTGATCTCACAAAATCCAAGATGGCGTCGCTTTTTACAATATTTAACGATTTTGATTCTGGATTCATGTTAAGGACCCCGCCGGATCGTCAGATATCAATTTTTATCCAAATCGGAGTTGATCTCACAAAATCCAAGATGGCGTCGCTTTTTACAATATTTTACAATATTGATCCTAGATTCATATTATGGTCCCCACTGGATCCTCAGATATCGATTTTTATCCAAATCGGAGTTGATTTTACAAAATCCAAGATGGCGTCGCTTTTTGCAATATTTTACGATTTTGATTCTGGATTCATGTTAAGGACCCTGCCGGATAGTCAGATATCGATTGTTATCCAAATCGGAGTTGATTTTACAAAATCCAAGATGGCGTCGCTTTTTACAATATTTTACGATTTTGATTCTGGATTCATGTTAAGGACCCCGCCGAATCGTCAGATATCAATTTTTATCCAAATCGGAGTTGATCTCACAAAATCCAAGATGGCGTCGCTTTTTACAATATTTTACGATTTTGATTCTGGATTCATGTTAATCACCCCGCCGGATCCTCAGATATCGATTTTTATCCAAATCGGAGTTGATCTTACAAAATCCAAGATGGCGTCCGTTTTAACAATATTTTACAATTTTGATTCTGGATTCATAAGGACCCCGCCGGATCGTCAGATATCAATTTTTATCCAAATCGGAGTTGATCTCACAAAATCCAAGATGGCGTCGCTTTTTACAATATTTAACGATTTTGATTCTGGATTCATGTTAAGGACCCCGCCGGATCGTCAGATATCAATTTTTATCCAAATCGGAGTTGATCTCACAAAATCCAAGATGGCGTCGCTTTTTACAATATTTAACGATTTTGATTCTGGATTCATGTTCATCACCCCGCCGGATCCTCAGATATCGATTTTTATCCAAATCGGAGTTAATCTCACAAAATCCAAGATGGCGTCGGTTTTAACAATATTTTACAATTTTGACTCAAGATTCATGTTAATCACCCCGCCGGATCCTCAGATATCGATTTTTATCCAAATCGGAGCTAATCTCACAAAATCCAAGATGGCGTCGCTTTTTACAATATTTGACGATTTTGATTCTGGATTCATGTTAAGGACCCCGCCGGATAGTCAGATATCGATTTTTATCCAAATCGGAGTTGATTTTACAAAATCCAAGATGGCGTCGCTTTTTACAATATTTTACAATATTGATCCTAGATTCATATTATGGTCCCCACTGGATCCTCAGATATCGATTTTTATCCAAATCGGAGTTGATTTTACAAAATCCAAGATGGCGTCGCTTTTTGCAATGTTTTACGATTTTGATTCTGGATTCATGTTAAGGACCCTGCCGGATAGTCAGATATCGATTGTTATCCAAATCGGAGTTGATTTTACAAAATCCAAGATGGCGTCGCTTTTTACAATATTTTACGATTTTGATTCTGGATTCATGTTAAGGACCCCGCCGGATCGTCAGATATCAATTTTTATCCAAATCGGAGTTGATCTTACAAAATCCAAGATGGCGTCGGTTTTAACAATATTTTACAATTTTGACTCAAGATTCATGTTAATCACCCCGCTGGATTTTCAGATATCGATTTTTATCCAAATCGGAGCTAATCTCACAAAATCCAAGATGGCGTCGCTTTTTACAATATTTGACGATTTTGATTCTGGATTCATGTTGAGGACCCCGCCGGATAGTTAGATATCGATTTTTATCCAAATCGGAGTTTATCTTACAAAATCCAAGATGGCGTCGGTTTAAACAATATTTAACAAATTTGACTCAAGATTCATGTTAATCACCCCGCCGGATCCTCAGATATCGATTTTTATCCAAATCGGAGTCAACCTTACAAAATTTATAAATATTAATGTAATAAATATAATTTATAATTTTTTAATATATTTGTAAATATCTGCTCCATCATCAGACTTTGGAAACCATGCATGGCCCAAGTGCTCGTCGAATCAAAACTAACGAGTCTAAACACGAAGGTATTCTATCAACTGGTTCCTGAGTACCAGTTGACACTTTACTGCTCCACCATCAGACCTTGGACACCATGTATAGCCCAAGTGCTCGACAAAACAAAATCTACGAGTCTGAACACGAAGGTATTCCACCCACTGGTTCCTGAGTACCGGTTGACACCTTTCTGCTCCATCATCAGACCTTGGACACCACTCACGATCCAAGTGCTCGTCAAAACAATACAAATGACTCCAAACACGGGGGTATTACATCAACTACTGCCTGAGTTCCGGTGGCCGCCTTTCTGCTCCATCATCAGACCTTGGACACCACCTACGGCCCAAGTGCTCGCCTAACCAAACCTAACGAGCCCAAACACAGGGGTATTACATCAACTACTTCCTGAGTTCCGCTGGTCATCTTTCTGCTCCATCATCAGACCTTGGACACCAGTCACGGTCCAAGTGCCCGCCAAAACAATACAAATGAGTCCAAACACGGGGGTTTTACATCAACTACTTCCTGAGTTCCGGTGGTCATATTTCTGCTCCATCATCAGACCTTGGACACCACTCACGGTCCAAGTGCTCACCAGAACAAACCTAACGAGCCCAAACACGGGGGTATTACATCAACTACTTCCTGAGTTCCGGTGGTCATCTTTCTGCTCCATCATCAGACCTTGGACACCACTCACGGTCCAAGTGCTCACCAGAACAAACCTAACGAGCCCAAACACGGGGGTATTACATCAACTACTTCCTGAGTTCCGGTGGTCATCTTTCTGCTTCATCATCAGACCTTGGACACCAGTCACGGTCCAAGTGCCCGCCAAAACAATACAAATGAGTCCAAACACGGGGGTATTACATCAACTACTTCCTGAGTTCCGGTGGCCACCTTTCTACTCCGTCATCAGACCTTGGACATCTTCTACGGTCCAAGTGACACTATATACAATGAGGTATAAACGAAACTAACTCTGTATGTCATTCATTTTGAACTGGTTGCTATTGCCTATTTCCTTTGGAAACACAAAAAATGGTAAAAAAATTCTTATACCGTTTTGCTACCTATAACGCAGTATACGTACACAATGAACATCGATTTATTTCAAGATGTAGACGCTCCGCAGAGAGACGTGGTGTCGCTTCGAACATTCGGGGCCGACTGACTATTTCGAGTGTTGCTCACTTGTTATATTTCAACGATCAGATTCCATAGTAATTTTGTATGGCGGATTTTTAGGACGTTTTAAAAAAATCATAATTAATTAATGAACCAGTATTATGTAACAAGACTATACGAATTCAGTAGCTTGTATATTTGAGATTGGATAGAGTTAGTTTTTAAAAATAAAGCAAATGATTTTTCATTCACTTTGGCATAAACGCTGACACGCGTTTTTCTCAATTTTGCTGCGTCTTTGCGTAGACATATTTACTAAACTGTACATTATTGTAGATTGTAAATACACGAATATGGTAGACACACTCTTTGAGATAATAATTACATGCATCTTGTATGTCTTTGCAAATAATTGAGGACGCCACAGTCTTAACCGTAACTGTCGTTTACGTTGAAAACACTCTGCCCCCTCTTAATTAATATGTTGTGACTTTAATTAATATATTGGGTTCAACTTATAGTTGCTAGAAGTTTAACACTACTACTCGCGATTGGCATGGCAATCTAGGCTCTCAACGAACACCAATAAGTTAATTCATGAGCATGAGCAAAGTCAGTAAATAAATGATTTTAAGTTATGTATTAATTGAGTTTAATATTGCAAATTAATTTCTTTATACGTATACCTGTAGAGCAGTAGGTATACTAATGAATCCGTTTCTACCAAGCATTTATTGTACATGTTGAATGACTTTAACAAGGAAGTAAAATGTGTAGGTACCTCATATTAATTAGGTATACCAAGTCAACACTTCAAAAAAAACAAAAATCAAATAATGAATTATTCTTCGTTATTAAATTCAACCCGTATACTATGTATACGTTAGAGTTGATGTTTAGTTTAACTATAACCTAAGATTCATTATATGTTGGTTGATTCCAATATTGTAAACAAACCAGTAGTAGGTATGTAATTGAGATGTTTTCTATTAACCATGCTATCTATACACCAATGAATTTTCTCAAAATAAATTTCTAAGTGTACCTAGATATTATTATATGCAACTAGGTAATGTTCGCCTTGTCTTTAGACTAAAGGTACCTACAATAATTGAACTAAGTATCCAAATTATCATCAATGAAAACTATTTCCATCTACGGTTGATGCTTCATGTAATTCCAGAAGTAATGAAGGTTTATATCATTTTAAATTACGTTAAGGTTTTTTAAGGTTTGTCATGAAATAGTGATAACTATGGAATTTAATGTCTGTGACTTCAATTATCTTGAATAATCATTCGTGTATGAACTTGTTGTTGTATGTCTTTAAAACTAAAGGTTTAAACAATTAGTCAATGTATTCTCTAATTCCATGTCTACGGTGTAGGTAATGCAAACAATTTCCAAGAAAATCTATAAATAGACTATCTATCTATGTTTTTATCAAATGAAATGTTATCAAAACCGTTACGGCAATATCATCATCTTAGCCGATCATTATAATGATATTATTGTATGTTACAAATCAAATGGCTATGATGTATATTGTTCTAGATAATTGCATCAGTAATATGCTCAGCATATTAACGCTCACTAATGTAAATATCGTCCATGTTTTTATTAAGTCTGCAAGCATGAATTTAAATCTATATTTCTTTTCAAATAAATAAAATTTTCTAACTTAAATGTTGGCATTTAAGTACTGCAGTAAGGAATCTCTATTATTGATCAAATAACCAAAGCAATATTCACTACAAATAGATTCATTTAAAAGTAAGACATGTTAATTTTATAATGCCAGTCTAATGCATGTTTTATTACTTATTGCTTATTATTTCTTGTCAATCGATGGTCAACAAATTAAAACAGGATTAAAGAATCCAAGAAGTTAATTGGTCGTTTATAATGAATATATTATGTATTATCCTTATCATACTTCTTTAGTGAATCACCTAGTCATAAACTGTTGTGTCAACCATTTTACCAATTTAACCCATTAATTGTCCAATTACTTCTCTAGACTGGATGTCGAAATGTAGTATCACTTTTAAATTAAATAAGATAACTAATCAAATAAGAAGTTCAACAATATTGATCAGAAGCGATTCTTTTCAGGCAACGTCTGAGAAGTGTAGTCAAACTCAATACCTAATGTCAATGTAAATCACTCAATCATCTATGTAAATCAAACAACTAAATATGTGCTTAATGGGAAGTACATAATGATTTTCTCCTTTAAATTAAAGAGTTGAACTCACAAACCTATGATGGTTAATTGATTCTGGAATACTTCACTATTGGGCCATGAAAGTAATAAATTGACTATGTACTTTGTATACAATCGAACTAGAAAGTGTATTTTCTTCAGAATACTTTATTACTGATTAAAGAATACCTTTAATGCCATTAATCTCCTTAAGCCATTAAAATTGTGATAGTATTACTAAATAGAATATGCGCAAATTATCTACCAGTCAAGTTTTAGCAAATTCTATATGTATATATGTATACCAAATAGAAAGTGTTGTACATCATAACTACAAGTACAATATCCTCAGTACCAAGAACACAAACGGAAGCACTCTGTAATCACTTATGGAAAGTTGTGGAAGAGGCAAAGAGTTGTAAATTTATGTTATCTATTTAGTTTCAATTAAATTAATTTCATGTAGGTACATATCTGCCAAATAAATTGATTTTATTATATGCTGTATGTGTCAACATAATAACACAATTTAGAACTGTTAATTCTCATTTGTCTCATAAATTATGGTAAAATAAAATTACTTTTGATTTATGTACATAGGATTTGTCTAAATCTGTTTAGGCAATTAGGATTTCAACTCAGCATTTTCTTTCAGAAACTGACATTGTAATAATATGAGAATTCATAACATAATTTATTCTAATCTGATCATTTACTTCATAACCGTTTTATCTAGTCAAGAATAGCGTTTATTCTTTTATCATTTATCTAATTGTATACTATCCTAAAAGAATTAGTCTATACATCAACAATTTAGGTGAGAAATATCTTCAGAAATATTTTCTACAAACCAACTTCATTAAACTTGACTTTCATTTCAAAAGTTACAACGTTACATCCCCTTTAATTTGACACAAATCATTTATTATCCGATTCATTTTGTAATAATAATAAAGCTACGGTCAATAGAATGAAAACTTAAATAACAAGTGACTGTCACAGGTGTAATTACTAAATACCTAATAGTACTACGGTTCAGAATGATTCTTACTCACATTTTAACGTTTAGGTAGTTAGTCAAGTTAAATGTTACTTCGTTATTTTTTCGAATATGTAGGGTATACAATGCGCTGTCACGCATGTATTACGACACATCATGGTACAAATTAAAAAATCAAATTGAGTACTACGTTCATTAATCACTTAAGTACCATTATCAGTGATAGAACAATTGTTTGAGCAACAAATTATGCCTCGAATATTATTGACATCATTAGAACACCTTTTCATCAATAATTTATTAATATTGGTGTTTACTTAGCGTAGATATAAATTTTTGAAATATAATTATATCTGAACACAACTGTAAGTCAACACGCGTTGCACGTTACACGTTATCATAGAAAACTACACCTTAAAGTGGAATAAATAAAGTTATACTCTGTACGTCTTTACGAGACTAAAGAAATAAATCGTTGTTCAATAGAAACACACTTCAGGATTAATTAAATAACAAATATCTTAATATTGTCTTCTGTTACCGCGATCGTTATTCATTGAAATTAAACATTTTAGAACGGATTAATCGCGTTTATTCTTACAGTATGCAAATTCACAAAGAAACTGACAACTGAAAAATACAGCACTTATAGGGCACATGATTTTGGTTTCGTATGTGTGAGTAAACCCAAGATTAGCCAGCCAACACGAGAGCAAATGCAAAAATTCATAAAACCCGCGAGACTTCAACTTGATTACTAGATTATACCATCTAATGTTTCTAGTAAGAATATTAGCTCTTTTATCAATAGGTACTTGTAACATAAACGAACGTTTATGAACTCCTCAATTGCATTTCATTAAATAGAACTACTTTAACGTCGTGAATTTAGATATATAGATCTATCACTCTTATAAATGGTTATTCACTCCATAAAGGATTTCGAACGCATCTTCGACAACTTCAATTGTTAATATTGTTATTCGCTATTGCATTGAGACTATTTGAGTAATTGAGAACATTGTTTACGACCTTGGCCGTAAACTAATTGGATGATGGTTTCATCCAGTTTCAATAAATAAATCAAGGAACTTTATTTCTTGCAAGTTCTTATATTAAGCCGTGTACATATCCGTCTGCGATAAATCGTATCGGATTTCTCAGATTGTTAACCGTACCTTCACATGTGAATTAAAATTAAAATTATAAACTTTATACTCGTATTCAAATTAGACATTATACGAGTGATGCTTCGCAATAAATAACATATTCGGGCATAGTTCACACATCCCATGCATTTCTCCACCATGTCGCGACGCGTATGGTTTTATATTCTTTACTTTATGTATTGTAACTCAGTGGGATAAAAAATTGAAAATATTACTTTAAACCACATACGCTCGCGATAGAGAAATGGACAAAGAAGCATGAACGTACCTTTGTCCCTGGAGGGACTACGCCTACTTCTCCGTCCCTCGCACTCGTGGTCTCACTCCTGCGGGGCCCGCTCGTCCTGCCTGTGGTTAGAAGTGAATTATGAATTCACCATCGTCACTGAGCATCTTTGGGGTTCATAACATAGATCCTAGCCAGGAGTTAATGTATACAATGGATCATGAGAATAGTTAATCATTCGGGTTACACTTTCCACTCCCTCAGTCACATCTCCCGTACACTTGCGCACAGGCTCATCGACACCTTTCTCCGGCTGCCGATGAATCTGTGTTGTCCCCTCTTGAGACGTGTGGATACCGGTTTCCAACCTATAGTCTTATGGCCCCCTACTGGGGTCTTATTGCGTTGCCCTCTACACACTCCTATCCCGACCTCAGCCACTGTACCCCCGTACAGCAGCCTGCATCCCCTTTCCGGAACCAGGGTTTGCGATGCGAAGCTATATTTGGCGTCTTCACGCAATGTTACGTCTTCACGTACTTCCGTCACCACGGGCTATCCATCCGTCGACGGGCAACGTCACTTCAGACAGTGACTCATTAGCTTATCAAGGTCCCCACAGACACCCTCAGAAGTAACATGAGGGCGTGGGGACAATGTCGGTACGCATACCAAATGGATAGGAGTCAAGGAGGGCCTTAAGGGGCTCGTATGGTACAACAGTGATTCCATTACTGGTTAAACATTAATCATTACAACATAGAACACCTTTCCCAGGTCTCTTGGCATACGGGTAGGTAAGTTATGGCTAGGTCCAATTAATTAGACATCATTACGGAAAACAATATGACTCCAAATATAACAAGATCATATTAACGGAGGGATTACTAACAAACCACCTGATCCTTAGTGGTATCCATATGATATTTCATAGGAGACAATTACATAGAATTCAGATAACAATATAAACCACAAAGAATACTCAGCTTTAGGAAAACTAGCTTCGGTAGTTTTCCGCTTCGTAGAATTCCACCAACAACTCTTATTATCACACTTAGTCAGAACACGTGTTGTTTGGGCCTAGGCTCCTTTGTGTATGATGCAGGGATGCCTAAGTGGATCTTCAATGAAGATTTAATTGCATTATAAAAATATATATATTATTTAGGAACAAATGGCGAATACAACTGGTCGTTTCAATGCTTTTGAAATGAATTGTCGTTGGTCGGGACGTCGGCCGTTACTTTTGATTCGTCCCTGATCGGCGATTTTCGGAAGCGGTCGGCCGTCCATGACGTCACCTCGGATGCGTTCTGAACACGTGTTATGGCGGCAAATTCCGCCAGTCAAATGGCCGACATTTCGGAACCATTGAATGATGTCGAATCTCGTTCACCATAGACTATCTAGGTTCACTCGCCATGTGGCGTCTATTTCCTGTCACCATAGACTAACGCTAGCACCAAAGACTATCGCATAGTATTTATAAGCCATAAATTACTTTTAGTAAACTACCTTACTTTCTGTCAAGATTGACAGCTGTGTAGCTGTCAAAGTCATCGCGATGCTTGGCATTCGCGACAGCACCCGCATGCGTATATTTAAGAGAATCAGTTTTTATCAAGCCATTGCTTGTTGAGTTACGATACGAAGCTGTTTGCAGATATGAGGTGAGTTATGTTTACTCTCGATTGCTTTGAGGATAATGATTTACGAGAAATAATGAGTGTGCCAACATGTTTGCAGTTGTAATGTCAATATTGCCGTCTGATCCCCATAGTGGGTATGTCGGTCGGACATCTGCCACACACATTTCTCATATACGATTTTAAGTTGACATGGTAATTTGCATTATAACTAACATTCAAAACGGGATAATTACCATGTATGTTTGTTTTATTGATCATCCGATATTTCAACACTGTTGCAAGCGCCATGTTCACGGAGTAAACACGGGTACGTTCACGGGTGTTTACATCTCTTTAAGACACTTTATTTACTTGGTAAGAAAGTAAAGTAAGGATCGGTATGACCTTGATGTTGACTTTGATGATGAGTTTTGACGGGGTCTTGGTCGCAGCACTATTGTGTTAGGGCTACTGTATCTACAATTCTTACAGTTTTGCCGACTTTGAACATTCATATAAAATTAAACTTCATTTTACTTATAGGTGTATACTGCTAGTGTTCCTACTGGCGTCAGCTGTGTTATGTGATCGTAATGGTAAAGAACCAAATTCAATTGTTATTTTTTCTAACTGCACGTTTTGTAATAACAGAGCAAGTAAAGTAAAATTTTATATTGCATCAACAATTTGATTCCATATGACTAGTTTACCAAAAAAATCTGTTACAGATTACATACAAAACTCGAAGCTGGGAAGAGGCTACAGGTTGATGTATAACGCAGAACTGTGGCAGGACGCTCGGCAGACTTGCTCGGACAAGGGGGGAAAACTAGCTGTCCCTAAATCGCAGGTGATTACACTGATTACATTAATATACAGCCTGTTATATTCACCACAAACAATCTTAACTAAGGAAGGCAAAATCTTGAAAATGGGAACATTTTCTTCAAATATAGTAAAGATCCGCAAAATAATAGTACATTATCAGGCCGGGAAGTAAGGGATTGCCGGCTGTCGCCGAGGTACGTTTAGTGCTTTTCTTAAACATGCAAAAAAGGAATTATACGGGGATGACGAACAAACCAAATCTACCAAGCTTTACTGCAAACCGTTGTGATTTATACCCGCATGATTAAATTCGCACGAACTATTCCGGTAGTGATTATAAAAACCACCACAATGTTCCACAGTATTGTCTTTGGCTAAAAGTCAAGAGGCTGTGTCACTAATCCGAGTGGGAATAAAAAAAAAGATGCACTTGCAGGCTTCGGCCTGAGCTTTTTCCAAAATAAAACCCAAAAATCTGGACTTGCCAGATCCGGAAGAATCAGGTTTTCAGGTTTTATTTTAAAAAACGCTCGCCTGCAAGTTCTGCAACTCTGTATGAAATTACATCAAAGGCTTCTCGTCTAACTGCACCTAAAAGGAGGTACTTGGCAGCCTATAATAAGGAACGTAATGACAACATTTCATAGCATGTTTCAGAAATTGTAGGCTACGTACGAATTGCCTGTAAAGTAAGAAATGTCTCAGATGTCGTGTAATTGTCTTCCGAAGCGAAGCTGAGGTCGAAAAACATGTGATCTGAGGCTTTTTTGTTTACTGGCCAAGGTCTGTATACTATTTGTCTGCTCGGCGCAGTCGGCAAACGGCGAATTTGTTTAGCATAGTGGCCTGCAATTGGCTGCTTGCTGACCAGAGGGCAGGAATAGGATTTTTATGTCATTCTAAGGGGGTGAATATGATGTCGACTTGAGCACCGACGAATCTGCGAAGTTAGTTATTAATAACGGAGATTGAATATCATGTTGATGTTTTTTGGTTTCAGCAAGAATTTGACATGATCCAAAGTCTTATACGTAAGATGCACTATCCCAGCGTGCGAGGATGCACCGGCAGTAAGTTACTTGCATGGGTTGGCATCAGCAATATTGAAGAGCCTGTCTGGAAGAATGTAGACGGTGAGTCACTTTGGTTCTACATATGTATAGAAAGGTACACTGTCTAATTTAAAATTTACAGTTAGGCCTATCAATTCTTGATTAGGTATTTCTTCCCAGCATTTTACCGGCTTATGCCATGGAAAGTGGACCCTGGGATCCGCTTTGTCAATAACTTTTTGTTTTTACGAAACTACCATACCACCTTCCAACCCAGAGGGTATCTTAACTGGGCCTTATTGGAATCAGTTGTTTCCTCGCTATGTTTTCTTCCACCGAAAAACGATTGGTAAACATCAAATGATATTCTGTACAGTCAACTACAGTTATTTGAATACAGCCAAAGTGCTAAAAATATGTAAACCACTTTGGCTGTAGTCATATTTGTAATTGACTGATTGATACAAACCGGGTTTTGAACCCGCTACCTTCACCGCTGGGTCACCAACGCTCTTATCGATTCCTGACTGATTTCAGATTCTATATTTACTAAAACGGGGCTTAATCGTGTATAGATTTTGAAAACAAACCTCCGACGTTCCCCGTTCCGACGTTCCGTCCGAAAATCTATACACGATTAAGCCCCGTTTTAGTAAATACATAATGTGTGAAAATCGTGAAAGTTTAAATAAGTGTTTCAGATTCTAATTCACAAATTTAAGGAACGAAGTTAAATGAAACTGTTTAGAAACGATAAAGATTATTTTTCATTTTTACAGGAGAGGATATAGAAAACACTGGGTTTTCAAGGTGGGCCAAAGGAAATGGTGAGAAAACTAGGTAATGTAATGACAGTTGGTAAAGTTGTGTTGTTGTTGTTAATTTCTACTGAGAATAGTTAGCTGCAATTGTTTGCATTTTTAACTATTAATCGGGCTTTGGAACATTACAATTGGTAAAAGTTCTAAGGTCGATATAAAAGATAAGGCTAGACGAATTAAAAAATCTTTCTAGTTCACCTGTTACTTAATTAAAAAAAATTGAACAAGTATTTTTTAGTTTGCTTGGCAAATAAAAAATACAGTGCATTCAAGTTTCGCGTGACATCACAATTATGTAGCCCCCACCCCGGCACTTTGTTTTATTTAACTTGAAAAATTGAAAAATACATGTAAAAATTTTGGATAATCTAACTGCCAATGATGGCTATAAGAACTATTAATATATTTTTACCGAATATGACACTTGGTATAATTTGAAATGACATAAGATTTAATAGATATAATCAACATTTTTATAACACTTGACATAATCCATAAAACACTGGGTTGGTACTTATAATTCCCGACCAGTATACCAATACCCAATATTGTATTTTTATATAACATCTACTGGTATAATTCATTAAGTAATATAATTTACGTTTTTTTTTTAGAAATAGGAATGGTATAAGCACGTTAAGTTGATGAAGCCCCGCTATGGCGGGGCTTCTACTTCCCGCTCTGAAGGCCACGAGAGAAAACAAAACGGACTAAGAAACCTAACTTAACTCGAAATGCGGGTTTCTATGAATTTTCCTCCTTTTGGTGGAGCCGGGAACCATCCGAATTCAGTACTCTGCATTAATTTTCAATAAATAAATTAATTCATTGTATGTTATATAAGATATACATTATATTACCTTAGTGTTAGGTTAAAAGTTGATATATCAAATGTCTGTGATACTGAATGCTGGTTATATCTAATAAAAACATGTTAGACCTTGTTTCACCCTTTATAAATTACCCTCTGACCGTGATCAATATTATATCAAAAGTTGTTCGCATCCGATGGTCTAATTACAAAGAAAATTGTTCAACATTGTCGTCATCCCTACTAAGATATTTTCAAAAAATTGTACTCTATGGAGATGTATTTATTTGCCTGTTCCAGCGACCCAAGAGATCCTCATTGCGCAGTGATGGACGCAGCCAATCCCAGCCTACGAAGCTACTGGTGCCACCACAAACAACCCTTTGTCTGCGAGTTCAAAATATAACTGACGAAATATGACGAAGACAAATATAGTTATCTAATGTTTATAGATTTTTGCGAGTGCAAATCGTCAATGTGATGAGGATCAAGCCCGCAAAACGCAAGCGGCGCCAAGCTCTGCCTCGGCCACAAAAAAACGCTCCAAGCGTTTTTACTTTGCAAAGTTTTTACGCTGTCAACGTCGAGCATAGCCATACAATGTTGAAAATACGCTACAAAACCGCGCGTTTCTTATGCGATGGCGTGAGCGACTGCTTATTTATACGAGTGCATATTATAAGTTTATTTATTTTTACATTAATTAAGTCTACGATGATTGGTATAAAAGTAATAAAAAAAAGTGAAAATATTTGAGATTCATAAAATTAAACTAATATTTGGCTTCTTTTGAATGTCTTCAACAGTAAAATATTTTAGTATAAATCTGTGTGGAGAACTGAAAACCAAACAATTTAAAATTGTGTGTAAACCTCATTCAGAGTTTTAAATGAATATTTATAGTCATGGACTGTAATTTAAAAACTCTTTAAACGAAACTTATTCGACTCCCCGAGGTACTTAACTATTGTGTGCACAGAATTCATTTTTGCAGAAAAACGCCGAGGTTTCCAAAGGTAAAGCATTCCAACTTTGTTGTTAATAAAATACTGTCAACTTTGAGCGCAGTAAGTTTTTCAATTTCGTATTTTTTGCAAGACTATATTGCGACGGGGTTGGCCTATCTATAAATGAGCATTTTTATTTTTTGTTGTATAAAAATAATTTTTTGGTCAATTGGAATTTTTTATCACTATTCTACTCAGAATAACGTTTTTTCAATCCTATTAGGAGGAAAAAAGGGTCCTAAATTTTCCATACATTTTTCAAACTATCCATTGCGCTACCGCCATACTAAATCTATGAATTGATGGTGGCGAAATGGAATCTCCTCTATGCCTCGGAAACCTGGTGCCTGTACCGCCAGCATATCCGTTCATTGGATAGTTTCCACTTAAGATGCCTCCGCGACATTATGGGTGTTCACTGGTCCGACCGTGTTAGAAACACGGAGGTCCTTAGACGTGCTAATGTCGCCTGAATAGAGGCCTATCTAATGAGGCGGCAGCTGAGATGGTGCGGGCACATCTCCCGCATGTCTCAAGACAGAGTTGCAAAGCGCATCTTTTACTGCGAACTGCAACATGGCAAGCGTAAGCAAGGCGGCCAGTTTCTGCGGTATAAGGATGTGCTGAATATGAAGAGAGCATCAATAGAGCCAACGACATGGGAGACTGTGGCCGGGGACCGTCCACGGTGGAGGCATACTGTGCACACACAGGTGCGTGATTTTGAAGCTAGGCGATGCTTGGATCTCGACGACGCTAAGCGCGATGAGCTACAGGCCAGACCACGTGTGGCCATACATTACAATTATATCGGAGGAGTGTTGACGTGTAGCGAGTGTGCCCGCACATTCTCTGCAAAAATTGGCTATGTCAGTCACCTGAGAGCTCATCAGCGGCGCTCTCAGCGCTAGAACGTAGTCGCTGTGGCCGAAAACGGCTAGGAGATAATGATGATGATGAATTGATGGTGGCGAAATGGAAAACAAATCTTGGGACACTTTTTTTCTCCTACTAGGATTGAAAGAGCTCGCGATTCTGAATAGAAAACAATTTAAAAATTTCAAATTTTCAAAAAATGATTTTTCTACAACAAAAAATTAACACGCCCAAATGGGCATTTACAAAAAAAGTGCACCCTTTTAATGAAAATAGGTCCTCAATTTTCCATACATTTTTTTTTGGCAGTTTTGTAACGGCCCATACGAAATGTATGAAAAAATGCGTTACAAACCTGACCAAAAAAACCGGACACTCTTTTTCTTTTTTAAATCAATAGTACTCGTGATTCTGGTTATTAAAAAACCCAAAACTTCCTATAAAAAAAATGGTACCCTATTTTTGAAAATGCCCAAATATACTTTTGATTTAAGTGTAGCGGGCCTACAGATGTAGTTAGATGGTTGTATTTGTCATGCTACTTCAATCGACTCCGGTACTTTTAGTACTAACGCTGAGTGAAATAGCATGACACGTTCGGGCGAATCCGTGAAATTACAAGGGATAAACATTAAGCAATACACATGGATTTGGTCAAGTTGGAAAGAGAGAATGAAGCGTATATCTCTTTCTATCAAAATTTATGCGTAATTCATTGACGTTTGATCATTATGTTGACTGCTATGGCGATTCCATATGCTACGAGTAGGTAGATACTTACTAAATTTACGTAAGTTAATAGATTACTTTAGGCACTTAAACTATGTAATTTGTTAAATATAAAATGAAGAAACAGAAAAAAATTCATACCCAACAATTTAACCCAACCTCGGAATGTTCTGCAGATCAGATATTTTATCAACAATCTTAAATATTCGAATTATGACAAAACTTTAGAAAGGCCCTAATATTATGAAACCCGAGAAATTCTAATTTTGAAAATGTACCGTTCGTGATTCGAGTAAAATCCTTGAACAAAAGACATGCACCTTTTCTAATTTCGTACGAGTAGGTCAGCCGAGTGACCTCTTAACCACTGCATATTTCCCGCGGGTACCTAGACAAACAGCAATGATTTTTAGGGTTCCGTGTCCGAAAGACGACAGACTGAAAATACCGTTTACCATTTTAACTGTTTTTTTTAGGGTTCCGTAGTCAAATAGAAACCCTTGTTCGTCTGCGGCTTAGCTCGGTGACCGTTAGTAGTAGAAAGCTGTAATTTGGTATGAATATACATATTAATCATGCCGACAAAGTCGTAAAATAAAAAGTTGACAACTTATTCTTAGGGTACACTGTACATACACGTAAAGTAGGGGGTAAAATTGTTTTCGTTTCAACCCTAAAGTGTGAGGTACCTATTGTTGGATGGGTACCAATTTGAAAAAGAATAGATACAGATTTGCAAAAACATTTTTTGATACTATTAATATTTACGTGCGTAGAGCAGCCCCCGTGGCCGACGCATAACTCATGAAAGACTCTTTCGTAACATGTCGAGCTATTTTCGACTTTAATTACACGAGTAACTTGACACAAGTATTTAAATGTATGATCAATACAAATAAAGAAAATATAATTATGACGGACCGAAGTTAGGATCCTCCGCACGGAGCGGGCGCACGCCTATTGAAGAAATTCGGGTGACCCAAAAATTCTTTTGTAACTTAAATAAAATTTAAAACATAATGGTTAAGAAATTAACACAATATTGTTTGAATCGACTCTGTAAAACTAGGAAAATCTCGACATGACTTGACAAAATGAAGACATAAAAGAAGCTGGTCATAGTAATTATCATATTGTAAAGAAAAATTGCGTTTATTTTCATAAACAGGCAAAACGCCCCAATTTGACCTAACCTTTTCTAATTCTGTGCAAGTAGGTCAACCTTATGCCCCTTAACCACAGCATATTTCCCGCGGGTCTCTCGGCAAACAACCACGTGGACTCTGTAATGACGTTTTTGTCAACGGACTGACCAATGTAGTAGACCTTGTGTTGTCACGATAAGGTTTATGAATGGTCAATGTGGTCATGCAGTTAATATAGCGTCGGCAACTAGGAAATCAAATTGTGGTTTGAAATACCTATTTTGATTAGTGTTATTTAAGTAATAACATTCTGTTATGGTTCCTATAAATTGTAAACGAAAAATTATATGATGTCTTAATACTTATAATGTCGGATATAATGAAGGCACCCGTATCTCCATACGATACGAAAATCGTGCAAGCATAACGGCGTAGGGGCTTGGTTATAAATAGTTTTTTGGCAAATAAAGGCTAGACTGAATATGTCCAAAATATAATGTTGTTTAATCACTTTGAATTATTGCATATTTTTCCAACCTCTCAATCTCGAATCATCTCGATTTTCTATTTTACCACTTTGTCGGCATGGTTGATATCTAGGTATAGGTATTCATACCAAATTACAGCTTTCTAGTCACTGAGCTAAGCGGGTGACGGACGGACGGACGGACGGACAGACAGACAGACATATAAATAAATAAATATAATGTGACAATCTTACACAAATCGACCTAGTCCCACGGTAGGTACGCTCAATAAGGCTTGTGATGTGGGAAATAGACGATTATTATATAATAGATAGATACGTATAAATACTTAAATACATAGAAAACATCCATAACCCAGGAACAAATATTCGTGATAAACACAGAAATAAATGCCCTGACCAGGATTCGAACACGTGACCTCCTGCTTCGTAGGCAGGGTTACTACCGACTGGGCTAGGAGGCCGTTAAAACATGACACAGACATGGCGAAACTATACGGGTTCCTAGTTGACTACGGAACCCTAAAATATAGAAGATAATAAGTTAGTCGCTTGAGTATAATGAGGGATTAAGGTCACAGAATATTGCAAATTTGACACAAATTAATTGTCTTAGAAAAGCAATCTGTTTCCCAGTTTTCGGGAAATAAATAGCGCTGGTTCTTAGGAATATCTCATTTTCGGTTCTAAGTAATATAATTTTAGAAATGGGGGATGGGAGCTACCGTATTGTAACTCACCAGGCGGCGCCACTCATGCGTGGGTCCTCTGTCTATAAGTAAGTATTGTCAAAGTGACGTTTGAATGTTTCCGCAGGATCCACGTTCCACTAGCGCCCCTAGCGGAAAATCGACTCGCGGTAGTCCTCATTGATTTTGTAAAACGGAAATAAATCCAATGCCAACAGCTGACTTTAAAATATTCGTGTAAAATCTTGTATTTGAATCATACCTATCCTCAATTGTCCTCCAATTTCATTGTTACGTTCAATCAGTTATCTCACAGTGGTCACATTATCTTCATTGACCGCTGTTGACGGTTGGCCTTCACGTAAACAGTCAGTAACATATACTTAATGAAAACGGAAACGGTTTTTAGTTTACTAATTTTATACACTCAGCACAAACGTACATACCTGAAGGTCTAAAAAAGTAACAAAGGTTAGTGCCATAGAATATTTCATCATGATTATCATTTTATCATTTACTTATTTGCATTATGTCCGTATCTTATACACAAGCTGAGAAAAACAAAAACCCAACGTCATCTCAACCCACCCAAAATCGTTCAAAACTTTGCCGAATGCAACTTAATACTCGTATATAGGTACTGTTACACATGCTCATTACTATCATGCTTATTAGCGAGCGGGGAAGTGGGAGGGGCCCCGCTCCCATCCCCTCTTGCTATTAAGCATGCTTATTAGCATGCTAATAAGCACAAAACATGCTAGTAATGAGCATGTGTGTTATCTATACATGTAAACTAGCAAAGATAATAAACTCAACTTTGAACAACATATTTCCCTAACATACTTGAACTAGTTCATATTAGATACACGTATTATACTCCGTTTAAACTGGGAACTATGCGAAGCTCGAAACTTTGTTGGCGTTAGCGAACTAATAAATCAAACTAATAAATTAAACTATCACGAAATGTCGCATGTGGCTTGGTATCTCTTTGACACGTGGAAACATAAATGGCATCAATATTGCTTTGCTTGCGCTGTTTTTATTTCTTTATGAGCATTTTTTTTAAGGTGACAAACGAGCATACGGCCTGCCTGATGGTAAGCGGTCACCGTAGCCTATGGACGCCTGCAACTCCTGGCGTTACATGCGCGTTGCCGACCCTTTAAAGAAAAGGAGGATTCGCTGTGTTGACTGCTAAAGGGGCAAGGGGCAGGGGGTCCCCAGCTGTCAACACAGTGAATCCTCTTGGAGCTCTGGCGACCTAACTGACCAACAGAAATACAACACTATGAGTAGGTTATTAAACTGCGGTTTTCTGTAAGGTGGAGGTACTTCCCCAGATGATGGGCTTTGCTCCAGATTTGAGCGAGACGACATTCGTTGTGCTGTGCCCTACCACACTAAACGATATGCATCCGCTGTGCCCGCACCTTTTTTTTTTTATAACAAATGGGCTTACTCTTGGCCACAGGCTAGCCGAAGGCAAAGACGTGGCCTACGATGGAGCGAGTTCGCCCAGAAGGTGCCTGTTCACCCTTGATTTGAAGGCTGTCGGGTTATATGTGCACGGAAATATAGACAAATATTGCATATTCGAGCCATAAAAAGGCAAATAGACGAACGACCGACCTTTGTACGTTAACGAGCTCAGTTCAAAATAGATCGACTATAATTACTCCGCTAATATAATCCCTTTAGCGCGATAGAGCCGTGGCTGAAAACGGCAGCAGCGGTGACTTCGATACGGTAATCCGCTTGTGAAGATACGGTTGCCACAAACTGCAGAGCGCGATACGGCTGTTAAGTGTTAAGCCACCGCAGCGTCGGCGGTGTGGCAGCACCATTATAACAAGTCAAAAACAGTAAAGCAAGACAAAATATTTGACATAAAAATATCGAAAAAAAATAATGCAATAAATAAGGTGAGGAGGGCGAAGTGCGCTAGCCGTCGCGTCTATTACTAGTAAATATCATTCTATGATACCAGGTAGGCGCACTTAGACGGCTGGCGCTCTTAGCCCCCCTCACCTTATTAAAAACGAAGAATATTGCGGAAGGTTAGTGACATTTTGATTTTAAATAAAAATTATTTTATATTTTTGGCAAACACGCCAAGAATACAAACCCGAAAAAAATACAATGTGACTCTACAAAGAAAAGTACCATACACTTATTTAAACTTTCACGATTTTCACACATTATAAATTTACTAAAACGGGACTTAATCGTGTACAGATTTTGAAAACAAACCTCCGACGTTTCAAGGGCGACATTGCCCCCGTGGTCCCGGAGAAAGACTGGCTGAGGTTGACATCAACATCTTCTAGCTGCGCGGGTTTTAAGAACTACCCGCACTTGGTCTTGATTATAAACTTGAACATTTTGCGCACTAGGGATGGATGTGACTCTGTCGACACACTACACTCACGATGTCTGATTTTTGAGCCGGTGATATTCGATTACGCTTACATTTATCAATGACCGGATTCCATGTAGACGAGATTCTAAAACCGTCATCCCGATTGAAATTGGGGTATTTCTTGATTTCAATGGCTTCCCGTACTTTCCTACTATGGAAACGACGATCCGTTGAAAGGATTTTAAGGTTATGCAACTCAATCCAGTGGTTTGGTCCAGACTCTAACAAATGTTCGGCAACCGCAGACTTGTTTACCTGGAGGTTTGTTTTCAAAATCTGTACACGATTAAGCCCCGTTTTAGTAAATTTATAATGTGAAAAGTACATTGTAGTTTAACTTTTCTGTTATTGGCTGTTTGTCCAAGATTTGGTTTTACTTAGTTGAACCACAAGATAGGTATATTTCCTTGAGAAAAGATAATTACATTCACGATTTGCACCAACACCCAAAGTATACAACATTAGTTAGGTTTGGTTACTGGATATACTCAAATAAAAATAGTACATTACGATACAAGTGCGAATAGTTAGGAGACATTTCGCAATGTGCGGCGATAGAATAAATATTTAAATCGTTTTAAATCGTACGACGTTTTCCAGCATACATGACCCTTTGAATTCTTGTCATAGGCACATAAAGTGCTCATTATCAAGGCACTTTATGGCCAGGTGTGGCATAAAATATATTGCCATACCTGCCATGTTTCACCGGTTTCATGACAATCCGACCAAAGATATTCAAGTTATTGAAAAGTATACAAAAGCCGGATTGTCGCAGTAGATTCAGAGAACTCGCTCACCTTACTCGCTCGTTCAATAAGTATTGAGAATATTCTCAACAATATACTAGGCCTTCAGAAGACATAACTATATATAAGGATTGTCGTTGGTTACTCGAGATGGCGATAGCGTCTCTGGAATTGTTTTTTATTTGCAAAATGTTGTTTAATGTGTAATATTGATAGCTAATTGTGCAGTAAAGTAACGAAGCAGTATACAGCTAAGCTAATGTAGAATTAATCCTGAAACGAGTTCAGTCACTCCTTTAGGCATCAAGCGGCAATCCCGGGATCTTGGCCCCCTGAGATACTATATATTAAGTCTTATAGCTGTATTTAACGTAGGTATAGCAAGGCCAATTACCGAACAATGTCGCCCAAGTGGCATTATACTAATCTATTTATGTAATATACTCGAATATTTATAATACGTGACACTGGAAAAATTATCTAACACTCGGGCAGAAGCCATTAATTAATAGAAGAAGACTATATATAATGTGATTGTACACGTATGTCGGAGCCGTTAACCACGGATAGTAGGTACCTACGATAAATTATAAACTACAATTTACCCCTCGTGCCTGTTTTTTTTTAACCATTATTAAATGGCGCCCCTTTAAAGATTTATGGCGCCAGATACGACTGCATTCAGTTGACCATTATCTGTCCAAATATCCGTTATACATTAAAAAAAAGAATATTATTTGATAGCTTATGAATTAGTGGATGAATTTCAAGCATCAAAAGTATCACAGATAATTTAAAACAGTTACTTCCTCCAGGATTAATAACAGAAATTATAATTGCCTCGAAAAAATACCTTTATTTACACCTTACGATTTAATTTTTTTTAATTGTCAAATGATACTTAAACTAAAATTTGACCTCAAAATAATTGTGCTAGTTGAAACATTACACATGTAACACGAGTCTAAACCAAGAACAGAACAGAAGGTGACTATGATCCAAAACACAAGCTTTAAATTTGCTTTAAGACTAGACTAAATTGTCCTATAATATTTATTTACTTCATACAAACTAAATTATTTCACTGAGCATACGAAAACAAGTCCGAAGTTTTCGTTAATCACAGAGTATTTAATTACAATGAAAAAACTTTCCCCTCTTCCAGTTACAAAATCGATATGCTTGCATAAAACTTACTTAGTTTCTGCGGAACTTCTTAAATTCGCCTTCATGTTCTCGAGGAGATCTGCAAAGAAAAATAACAGTTTAAAAAACAATCAGGAGTTTAGTTTAGTTTTTATACTAGAGCTCCAAGAGGATTCACTGTGTTGACAGCTGGGGACCCACGGAGCAAAGCTTGCCCCTTTAGCTGTCAATACAGCGAATCCTTTTTTTAAAGGATCGGCAACGCGCATGTAACACCCCTGGAGTTGCAGGCGTCCATAGACTACGGTGATCGATTACCAACAGGCGGGCCGTATGCTTGTTTGTCACCGTAGTAGTATTTAAAAAAGTGCTTTTAGCTCTCTCGTGAAGTTGGTGTAATTTGAAGAGTATAGAAGACCGGCAGGGTGTAACAGCCGGTCCACGCAATGCGCCATGGTGAGCGATGATAAGGGACGCAGTTATAAGTAAGAAGGATTACCCAATACTGCCATCCCGTTCTGTTGTATAGCTACGTCCTGTATAAAGGCCCATTGTGTGGAGCGACCATAACAGTAATGCTGGTGATTTGTTTTAGGGCGTCATCAGTAGTATAGTATTTTTTTTTAACTGTTACCTTGGTCATAATTATAGCTAAAAATCGTACAACATGTAGGTACCTACTTCACCGCAAAAAAAGAGCATATAAAAAAGTTTATCTTTTTGGTCACCGTTAAAGATGTTCCTTTGTTATTCACAGATAATCATTAAAAATATGATGGGACAATCTTACACAAATCAACCTAGTTCCACGGTAAGCTCAATAAGGCTTGTGATGTGGGTACTAGACGACGATATACATAATAGATAAATACATATAAATACTTAGAATTTAGATACATAGAAAACATCCATAATTCAGGAACAAATATTCGTGAGAAACACACAAATAAATGACCTGACCAGGATTCGAGCCCGGGACCTCCTGCTTCGTAGGCAGGGTAGTGACCCGTTACAGATCCCATTATAAAGAATATCCAATGAAAACGTTGCCTTTAAGCCAAAAATAAACATCAAATAGGTAATTGACGTAGTCATTTCAGTTACCTCCATCTATTTGAAGATCCAAAATAAAAGCACGTTAAAATGTTACTCATGAAAACGTTTACTTATTCATATGTAATCGTCACCGTCACATTCCTTTCCCACTTTCCCGAAAAATTCGCACCAATGCCCACAAAACATTATGCAAATTGGAACGTTCGCGTCCCTTTGATGTACATGTGTGTGATCGACGAGAAACGAGTTTTATAATTAAAGCAAACAAACACAAAAATATACCCAAATGCAAGTTAAACATGAGATGGGATGTAATTAACTAATCTTTATTTTTCAGGACCCAAACATATTATTTTAAGGCAGTGTAAAACATTTATTTTCAAATATATATAGTAACTGTAACTTACCTAGGTATCTCTACCTACCTTAAATCTTAAATAAGTCCTTGAGGCATTGTACCTAGGATGCTGGTGGCATTTCCTCGTTGCATCCCAACGTTGATACAGTTGCGTTTCGTTCGCAACTGAGCGTTAGCGAGTGGCTTTTTTGCAACGCACGCTGGGCCGAGAGTACCTTTTTGTACCATTTGGGTGTAAACTCCATCCACGGGGTCCCAGCGCATGCTTCTCTTTTTGTAGAAATCGCGAAATGGTTGGTTGATGTAACTGGTGACCGAAGAGCTGGTGGCTTACTGTGGCACAACGTTGCGATACAACGAGGAAATGCCGCCAGCATCCTAGATACAATGCCTCAAGGACCTTGTTTAGATTTAAGGTAGGTAGAGGTAGGTAGCTAGGTAAGTTACACTTACTGTGTATATATTAAAAATAAATTAGTATATATGTATATCTACACGAGCGATCGTTACGCGAAAATTAAGCTGGAGGAGGACGGACACTTCCATAATACGGAAGTATCCTTCCTCCTCCAGCTTAACGCCGCCAGCATCCTAGGTACAATGCCTCAAGGAGCTATTTTAGATTTAAGGTAGGTAGAGGTAGGTAGTTAGGTAATTAAGTTACACTAACTGTATAGGTATATATCGAAAATAAATGTTATTCTGGAGATGTCCCCGCCATCTTGAGTAACAACCGGAAATCCAATATTTTTTTATTATTCAATCATAAAAGAAACGACATTGAATACTAAACTTAAAAAGATTACTATTCACGACCCATCGCAATAGAGCACCCATATGTCCCACAAGAGCATCCTCAGCAGTAACACAATTAATACGTAGTCAATTTGCAATTAGTTGGGTACCCGTGTCTTGAACATAGCTGGCGAAGTTACGAGGCATCCGTCCGCACGCTCCGAGTTTACGCCTATTTGTTAACTTCCACTAATATGCTTGAAACACACAGTCACAGGAACAGCAGGTAACCGAAATTCATTATTTTTTTATACAATAGCAGCTCTTTGAGCTGACGCGTGTATATCACTGCACATGTGATTCTTTTGCACGTTTTAATATCTTAAAATAAGGGACTAGCCTATTTTTGAAAGTGTTATAATTGAAAGAAAAGGGAATAATTATCCGCGTCAAGCGGTATTGAACCTACGACCTCTCTGAACACCGGTCAGATCACTCTGCCAATTGAGCTATCGACGTCCGATCAACCCCGGCGAATGATTCCACTATTTCTTTCATTTAGTTATACGCCTTAGGGAGACGCATAGTGACATTTACCGAAAAAGTGGGCGTCGACAGCTCAATTGGTAGAGCGAAGTAACAGTTTATGAGGAAGAGTTCCACATATTCACCACACGATTGTAAATATGACTCGGGATGATAGTGGGACAGAAAAGTCATGCAATAATTTCCATACCATTACTTGGCATTGTCGGTTAACTATTGTCACTTTGCTAGGGGCCCTCTAATTGCGGTGTGAGCGTAATGTGTGGGTCAAGATGCTGTATATGCAATTTCAGTCAGGAAGTAGAAATTACGATGCACATCCTCTGCTCCTAAGGATCTCTAATGCATAATAAAAGTATCCTTCTAGGTACCAGGCGCGTATTGCAACCCTATGAGGTACATAACATATAAAATTGATATCAATAGAACTGCCTAACAATGTAAACAAAAGGTGTCACATGCTTTGTCACATTTTGTCCTTGTATTTTCACATTATCTCATCAAACACCACTGAAACCATTTACTATGGAAACGATCGTATTATCGTAACATACAAAACATAAGATAAATAAGTAAATCTTGGAGATTTCATTAAAAACTTCAAAGTTAGGTTATTACGATTCCTAACGATGTAAACAAACCGCCATATTGATGGCGGTTTGTTTACATCGTTAGGAATTTCGATTGATGGCGATCTTAGTCCAAAGCATCTGGAACTTTCTATGTAAAGTAGAACGGGGATAGGTCACAATTGATCAACACGGAATTTTCAAAAGCTCAGTTCAGTTCTAAATGTATGAAAGTAAGTAACATCATACAGACATATGTATAATACATACTAGGATTAAATGTACGTCTTTGTTACAAAATCTTTATCTAATACTATTTTAATACTAGCTTCAATATTCTATCAAGACTACAAAAAAATCTAATAAACAGTCGCACTGCCGTAAATCTCACTAGCACAGTTCAGACAAAGGACGAACCGAAGCAAGGAAATTGAATATCTCGGGATTCCGCACTTCGAGACCCTTCATCTCACCCGCGACCTTGCGCGTGTCGACAAGGGTGTGCAAACCGATAATGTATGAAATTTCGGTTAGTAACCGGTTATTAACCGGTTTTTTCATATAATCAATAACCGGTTTGCACGCCCTGTGGACGCTGCCTACTTGATATAAAGTTACTCAAACAGATGAGTTTACGGTATGAAACGAAATGAACGGTAGTCTACGAAAAATCCTGCAAATATTTATAACACAACATATAAATATGGGTCGACCCCTTTTTTAGGATGCTACTTGTGTAGGTGTATACTGTATACCTTGGCACCGTCTCATTTTTAGGCACCAGAGTTGATGCTGGTAGGCATTTTCGCAAGACGAGATCCAATAACCTTTTTTTCAATACAGTTGCTCAAAAAGTGCCCTTTTTTTGGCTGTTTTGCGTACGCAAAGTTTGTTTTTGCGAACTAGTGCTTTTTACTTTTCCAATCTTTTTAAATTTAGTTGTCACGTTCCAATTCATGACTGCTTACCAAAGAGTATTATTGTTCGTTAGCTTTACCGAGCCGTAATAAAACTAAATACCTACTATTAACGCAATAATATTAAAGATATTGATATTTCATATTTCAATAATTACTTCTTCATCATACTAATGATCATTCATTAAAAATATTAACATTGAAAACAGTTCTTATAAATCTGTGTGTATGAAACGGAACAGAGCCTACGAAACGTCAGTCAAAGTAGAGGCGTTTTTCAATTAGGTAAACATGTTCGAAGGGCCTCTAAGACATGACGATACGATTTGTCACATGCGATTTATTATTTTGTTAATGAGAAATAATGGTTATGATATTGAAAATGAGTAAGTAAGTAAAGAAGATAAGATAAATATTTTGAAGATGTACAATAGTGTTACGGAAGTAATAAAAAACTTTCAAATTCGTTCTTATGTATTTAATTTTTTTTCGCATCTGTATTGAAAAACGTCGTTCGATACACGTGCAGACATATCATTTTTCACTCATCCCGAGTATTGCCACTCGCGTACGGCTCGTGTCAAGATACCTCGGGACTCGTGAAGTAATGACATACTTTCCGCACTAGCATCGAAATGTACTATTTCTAAAACAGGTAAATTTAATATTCTTCCTACTCATAATCAAGAGATCTTCCGATCCAACTAGGAAAAAGAGTCCCAATATTTTTTTCCACGCTGTTACCATTTTTCGTACTCTTTGTACAGCGGTTACAACGTACTCCTTATACGTAAAACGTTTGAAAGTTTTGAGACCGTTATTTTTCGTAGTTTTTTCTCCCAGATTTTCTTGTAGAACAACATATTTTTAACTAATTTTGTAATTTAAAAAAAAGTCCCGCCGAGTTTTTTGCCGGCAATAATCTTCTTAGGCTGTAGTGTAGGGTTAAAACAGGTAAGTACTACCTTTTTTTCGACATTCATAGGTGATTTGTAATGTGCCTCAATTGAAAAATATAGATATCTATCATTTATCATTTTATCTTTTAATTTTATTCTGAGTAGGAAAAACATTCAATTTATCTACCAATGTTTTTTGTATCAGCAATTTATTATAAAATATGTATTGTTTGTTCTTTGTTCCCAAGTTGTATCTATTATAGCACCTCTCCGCTTTGTAACCAACACGGTTGATCTTTTCTGACACTCGTACAAAACACCATTACCCAAAAGACTTCATAAATTCGACTATTTCCAGTAATTTGCCGATAAAATCCACCAACAGGCTATGCACGTGACACTATCCGCGCCAGGCCGCCAGCCACAGGTTTATCTTTATACAAAGGTCTGTCCATTGCCGTATCAGTGAAGCAGTTGTTTATAGTTTTCGTTACCAAAGCTGTCTGATTTTTATTGTACTACTTGTATAAAGGCGACGATACGATCCGAGATAATCCTGTATAAATGACAGTTAGAATAGTAGTTTATAAACTATATAGTCATAATGGCAACAGTGATATAATAAAAATACTACTACCACTTATAACTAACTAATATCCTACTAATATACTACTTCTATAATGTTCCCGACTGTCGTGACGATAACGTGATAAAACTATATAAACGCCAGTTTGATAATTTTTATAGTAGTTTTTGCGACTGCTACACAAGGGCGCGATACACTATCAATGCGTCTATCTCAGTCTTACTCGCGGCGCATATAGCGCGAAAACCGTCATGCATAAATACTATCTCTGTCACTTAACATGATACGCGAAATGCATATAATAGGAAGAGCGCGATGCCTTGGTACTTATAAGAGTGATCCTATTATGAAACTCGCTGACGTCAATTGCAGAACCACACCTGTGTTTAAAAGTTTACTGATAAAAACCCACCCACAACAGGCTAGGCGAGTGACACTATCCGATAGCCACAGACTTCATACAAAGGTCTGTTCATTGCCGTTTCAGCGAGGCAGATGTTTATTATTAGTTTTTGTTACCAAAGCTATCTGAGAGGCTTGCAATCGCAGTTCTTACGCCGGATTCCGCAGGCCGAAGTACCGCACTCCGTTTCACAGCAGACTGATACACTGGCGTCTTACCATGACGTCTTAACGCAATTCAGTTTAGGTTCTTAACTGTGCTCAGTTGTATGGCAGCGACTCAGTTTGGGTCGTCAACTGAGTCGCGTTAAGACGTCATTAAGGCCCCTGATTTCAACTTTCAGGCATTAAGAATGACTCGCTAGAACGTGAAGGGGAGGGCTATAAAAAGAATCATGCGATAGCTCAGCGAGCGTAGCCAAGATGCCAATCGCTCACGCTCGGAAGAGTTTCGTAGTTATCTCTCTCTATCACTCTACCTTATTAGTGTGACAATGACAGTTGCCTTTCGTTCCCGACTGGGTGTTAGCGATTGGCATCTTGGCTACGAACCCAGAGCCCTCGGAGTTTACATGAAGTTTTCTACAGAAACTGACAGATCGGCCCGTCCCAGTCACGTCCCGTCCCGTTCTAGTGTGAGCCATCCTTAATCATTTACCAAAACGAGGCTTAATCGCCTAAAACGTTTACTTCATATGTCGGGAGTTAAGGAACTCGCAGCTATCAAAAATACCCAAGAAAACAAGTCTGCATTTGCTAAACATTTATTAGAATCTGCACTAAACCACTGGATAAAGTTGCATAACCCTAAAATCCTTTCAACGGATCGTACTATGTAAAGTTAAAAAGCACGGGACGCCATTGAAATCAAGAAATACCTCAATTTCAATCGGGACGATGGTTTCAGAATCTCATCCAAGCGGTGGGATTAGCGTTAAACGTCAATGGCGGTTCCCAACTTCCAATGAGCTGGGGTAGACAAGGGTTCATTTCGAGTATACAGGTTACCTTATGTTTAGCGGGAGTCCGGGAGACCTTTGATTATGAAAAATGTCAGAATTAAATCATTTATTTTATCAGCAATCTTTATGTCAACGAACGTCGCTTAATAGTATCCGGATGCTGACTTCTTACTGAAATAGCATGACGGACATCGATTTCTGTCTTCTTTTAGCAAGTCAGCTTTATGGAACAATATTTCTTGTAATTCTGTATGCGGTTGTAAATAGACACATATTTAAACTGGCCCCGCTGCAGCTGCAATTGCGAATAACCTTTACTGGTCTTATCATGACGAGCGGCCGCAAAGAGCTTACTTTGCCGCGTACCGTAATTCCGCAGTCGCTCCGCAATCCTTTGACTTGGCGCTCTAGGAATCTAACAAATATTAATCCATACTGTAATCTTAGATGGCTTAGTAGGTAGGCGTGTATTACAGTTGTGGTGAATTAATCAAGACATATTCCATCCTCACCACCGGGGCTTACAAATGAGGCAAACGTGCAAAACACAAACAAACAAACTTTAAAGTCGGCGTTTTTTGCCCTTGTCCGCAGTCTGCTTGAGTACTGTAGCAACATATGGAATCCATTTTATAAATGTCACATAGAGCGAATCGAGCGGATACAAAAGAGATTCCTATTCTTTCTCTGTGTACAACAAGGAAAACTGCGTGTTCTGACTTCATACCAACAGCGATTAAAGCATTTTAAAATGATCTCTCTCGAGGACCGCCGTTGGATTTCAGATCAGATGCTTCTGTACAAAATCGTCTCGGGCTTGCTCGACTGTCCACAGCTTCTGAAATCCATAAAATGGACTGTACCGCGACCACACTCCCGGATCGCTAACTTTCGGCCCTTCTCATGTAAAACGTACAGAACTAATGTCGGATCTCATAGCATAATACCCAGAATATGTAAAGAACATAATTTATTGTTTCAAAGTAATAAAGTAGATATCTTGAAATTATCACCTAACCAGTTCAAAATGTTTTTGCACAAGCTCAAGGTTCATATTTAACTCCTAATTTCAGAATAACAATTAGCTCTCCTGTATCTTGTAATATCGTTTAAATATTGTGTTCATACTTTCAAACACTTCAATTCAATTTCATACCCACTCACATGATTCCGATTTTAACGAAAGGTGCCCTAAATTGCTCGGCCATTTTGCAGATACGACAGCAAAGTGTCATAATATTTTCAAAAATCGATTACTTTGCTTCTGCAAAAGCATTTGCAACGATTTTTTCGGTTTTATAATGTTAAAAAAACAAAGAATTATTTTATTACTTTGATTATGTGCTGTTATAATAAAAATAATAATTAAAAATTCACAAAGTTGACCGAGGTAAATAATTGTTAAGTCTTGGTAGAAAACTATTTTTATTTAAAAATCTAAATCGATAACGTATGTTTTTTTTTACTTTATTTTAAAGAAGACTTAATAAGCTTTATATTGATACTAAACACCTCGATAGTTCACCTATAAAATTGCAGAGTAAAACTAATACAACTTCCGACAAGAAACTTTCGAATTGCTCAAACTGCCGTGAAACTGTACGTGATGTTCATGATTTTTTTGTGGTTAATTTAGACACTGAAGTACTAAAATATAGTAAATAACAGTTTAAAACACTAATAATCTTGAAATAAAATGCATAATTTATGCAATTAACATGATAATAGTGGCTTAATACTTAAAATAACAAAAGAGTATTTACGCACCAACTAAACTTACGTGTTTTTAAAAGGGCCGATCTTCAACAACCGAACTTACTTATAACTACCACTGACACGTTTAATATATGCACCATAACATACACTTTACAACAAATGAAGCACAATAAATAAATAAGAACTATTAACACATACACTTATACCGATTACACGCGTAAATAAACAACACGTGACAACAGCCGCGGCCGGCGAACTAACCTAAATCACTCAAAATCAAAGATGGCTACCCATTTAGGGCAGAGACACATCAGTCGCGCGCGCAATAGGATTTTTTAAATTGTAATTTTTAATTCTTTATTTAATCGTACAATTATTTAGTTCATTCAATGTAAACATTTTGAATGAGTAAGTAATTACTCATTACATTTAGTAGATGTTTGTTATTTATATTACAGTCATTATAACCAAAAAACCGACCCTACACGTGAATAAATAGTTCCTGCTTACACTCAAAGTGAACCCCCGAGGGACCTACGAAAAAAAAAACAAGAACTGACTATTTACGGGTCAAAATCTATATTTACTGAACTACATCCCAAAACGCGTATGCAACTCGTCAAGTGTAACCCATGCCTTACGATATGCAAAAATGCTTTAGGCAACCGCAGAGGCCAGGTTTGTACTCACAATTTACCGTCACATGTTTTGATCGCTAATCCTGTATAACACACAGTGATTTAAAACATTGTATAGTTTATTAAAGTAACTTAATAATCGCAATATTTAATGGCTATTGGTTGCTCAAGATATATTTGGTAATCTTAGAAATGTAGGGCATTAAAATCAGAATCACGTCAAAAATCTACAGAACTTTTGTTTTGAAATGAGGTTTCTTGGTCATTAATATTAAGTAGGTCAAAAATATAGTTTTAATCTAATAAAACAATAAACGCGGAGCAGTTTGATATATAATACTAATAGAAATATATGAATTTGAATACTTAAGGCATTTTAAAACACGCGGCAAATTTTTACACACTTACTTCCCGAACAACTTGAAAAGTAACATAGATAAAAAATACTATGGTTATGTCTATGTGGACAAAACATTTTTTAGATATTGTCACGTTGGTAGTCTGTGTTTTAAAAATTGTTTATACCGTATCTGTGCAGCCTTTCACAGATAAAAAATAAAAATCTGCATATACTTCGTTTAGCAACTCAAGTTGCCACGATCTTTTAAGAGGTGCGCAATGTTGGCTACTCTAGCGGCCAGAATCATGTGAGTGGTTATGTCACCTACTTTGCTTATTTCATGCATGATTTTTTAATAGATTTACTATTTAGATTAAGTGCTATGTAGGAATAACATGTATGTATACAGGGCGTCCCAAACTTATGGGACATGAAGGGGAAGTACCTTAAATATCGTAGATAGTGAATTTTGCTCAAAGAAGACTTTATGTTATTTTTAAAAGTTAGTAATTCTGCATTCATAGATTTTCTAAAAATTACTTGCTTCGTCTGGGAATCGAACCGACTAAAATGTGAAAAAAAATCACCCTTTTTTTATGATGCCAATCGAAAGAACAGCTAAAAAATAGTAACTCTGCTTAAGTAACATAGTATTTTAAAAGAAAGGAACACCATAAAATGATTGAGTCAAATTTCAAGAAAGTTATTTATTGCCGAAGACGACGTTCGAAAAGTAGCGATATTATCATTCTAAAGATAGCATTGATTATTCGTAAATAAGTACCCACTTCATAAAATAGGTACTGGCATAAGTTTTCCTTATTATAAGTGCACGTGTGGATAAAATGATAATTTGATAAAACTTAGTATTTCAATACGTCCTCTGTAAGCCAGATCCCCGGACCTCACACCATTAGATTTCTTCTTTTGGGGATACGTGAAAGATATGCTATACAAAAAGCGATACGAGAACGTAGGCGAGTTGCAAACAGAATTGTGCCATATCACATCGAGTGTTCACCATAAAATGATAAGAAAATCAACAGGCAGCGGGCTTATTACAAGATTGGCGATTTGCGTAAGACAAGAGGGATCACATTTTGAGCATTTAATTAATTAATTTACAAAAAAATACCTACTTAACTAATTGACTACGGCAGTTTCATGTATGTTTTTTATTTGATTAAAATGATTAATTTCACGTTGTTCCTTTCTTTTAAAATACTATGTTACTTAAGCAGAGTTATTATTTTTTAGCTGTTCTTTCGATTGGCATCATAAAAAAAGGGTGATTTTTTTTTTCACATTTTAGTCGGTTCGATTCCCAGACGAAGCAAGTAATTTTTAGAAAATCTATGAATGCAGAATTACTAACTTTTAAAAATAACATAAAGTCTTCTTTGAGCAAAATTCACTATCTACGATATTTAAGGTACTTCCCCTTCATGTCCCATAAGTTTGGGACGCCCTGTATATAAGCATGTTGTGTTTGCCTGTAATTGGGTGGATACTCAAACTAGTTAAATTTGTCTTAGTTATACATAAGTATATGGTATTACGCCTGTTGGCAAACCTTAAATAAATAAAATAAAATAAACGTGCTAATCTCACACAGATCGATCGAGTACCAAACTAGGCAAAGCTTGTTCTTAATATGGGTACTAGACGACGATATACATACATACATATATAGATAAATGTATACATACAAAAACGTCCATAGCTCAGTAACAAATATTCGTGATAAACACACAAATATTCGTCATAAATGCCCTTACCATTATTCGAACCCGGGACCTCCAGCTTCGTAGGCAGGGTCACTACCAACTAGGCTAGAGAGGCCGTTGTGAACGTACTCTATCTTTAAGGTCAGCAGCGCATTTGCAATCACCCTGGTGTTAAAAATGTCCATACGAGGATCACTTGCTATCGGGCAATTCGTCTACTCATTTACCACCTACGTTTTATTTATTTGTGGGAAAATCTTACACAAATCAACCTAGTCCCACGGTAAGCTCAATAAGGCTTCTGTTGTGGGTACTAGATGATATAAATACTTAAATACATAGAAAACATCCATAACTCAGGAACAACTATTCGTGATAAACACACAAATAAATGCCCTGACTAGAACCCGGGACCTGCTGCTTCGTAGGCCGGTCCCGGGTAACTAGGCTAGGAGGCCGTTCTAGTTTAGTAGGGTGTGTTATAAAGTATCGGAGGTTGTGCAATCGCGTTCTCGAGACCACACCCCAAAACAAAGTGGTGAAATACCTCGGGAGGTTTTTAGTCTGTGCGAGTCGGACATATCCACTCGGTTTCTCCCGGGCCGAGTGGGATCCATAACGGATTTTACCTGAGAAAAAAAGGATGTTAAATTGCAACGGTTAATACTCACGTATTTTTATAAATACAAAAAATACAATTACAAATCGTTTATTTCCTTTAACAAAACAATGAGCATAGAATACAGAATTAGGCACTGAAAAAGGCGAAAGGTTTTTATCACAATAGGCGTGACATGTTTCGACTGCATTGGGCAGTCATCGTCGGACAGACAGAGTGGTGTTGTCACCTTCGCGGCTCGGGCATCACTGCCCGAGCCCGTAGCCGGCGTCGTCGTTGCGATAAAAATACGTTTAATACTGTTGCAATTTAATATCAAGGAAGGAGGACACTATTTAGAAATACAAATAAACACAACTAAAAAGTGACGTATTATCTCCATATCTCCACGGTTACATGAGCACTCCTCGCAGAAAAGTAAAAAGGCTACGTAAGCTTCAGTGACTTTCCGGGTGCGGTGTTAGGTAGTTCCGCGGAATTATGATGAAATGGGCCCACTGGGCTGGACAGACTACCAGCAGAAGACTACGCATTATATTACGAACAGAGGCAAGTTTTCGCTCCAATTAGTGAATTAAACAGAGGCCTATTGCATAATGACTGTAGCTTGTAATATTAGCGGACGTCTCTTTTCAATCCTTTTTGTTAAATGAGAGTTCCGCTAATATTACAAGTTACAAATGATTATGCATTGACGCCTGGTGTCACTCCACGTTTCAATTAATCATTTTAATGGTGTTAATAAACGCGATTAATCCGTTCTTAAGTGTTTAATTTCAATGAATAACAATGGCGGTAACAGAAGACAATATTAATACTCACAGGTTTCTTTTATTATAATTTTTAATTTTAATTATAGAATGCCCTTCAGGCAATACTAGCTTTATAAGCCCCTGTGGGCATTGCAGACCAACCTTTTTTTTTGTATTTATTATTATTTTTTATATTTTTGTACGTAGGTAGTTTGCACAAGTAACTTTGTTGATTGACGGGGAGAATTCTCATTCTCTCAGTCATCTTAACCCTGTGAAAACGAGTGCTGTAAAGGGCTCGAAACGTAGGGTCATGGTGTTAATAAACGCGATTAATCCGTTCTAAAGTGTTTAATTTCAATCATTTTAATCAATGCACATTTTAATCATTGCTCACGGGTGCGTATTTATATTTTCAACCCTTTAATTTGTAAGACTGAATCATCTAAGCCCAGTGCACTCATCACTATTACTTATTTACTAATTTATACGTAGAATTTTACGTAGAATTAATACCAATACTAATATTGTCTTCTGATTGTTTGATTGTTGTTCATTGAATTTAAACACTTTAGGACGGATTAATCGCGTTTTAACACCATCACGACATCCCCTTTGCCGAAAATGACAGAATAGGCGTCTCCAGTTATCTATACTCTAAGGTGACCGTGAGTAGTCTCCGCGGATTCCAATGGACAAGTCATCTGTGTTACTGAGTGATTTATACCATTTGAACAATGCTCGAGCTTTCTTATTTTCGGGAGAGTTTACGTAGAGTTTGCGGTAGAGCTGAGCTGGCCGGGAAAGCTGAGCGGTTTTTAAAGCCCTGGAACAGGCTCCGGCAATATTTTGCAGGGCGCGTACAATGTGACATGATTTTATAGACGGAGAGCTAGTGACGGACATAGGTTTACAATTTTTAGAGCCACGAAACCCGTCTAGTTAGTCTGCGATACTATCATTATTAAATAATCAGGGCGCCTATCAGCTGTTCAGCGGTGGGTGTGATAATTGCTCTTTGTCGCCTGGCGGGGTGATCGATTGAATATGTGCCTTATATATGAGGCGACTTTGGCACTTTTAACCGCACCGTCGATATCAACTGGCACTACTTTCCCTCCAATTTAAACGCCTGGCATTATTATATTTGAATTAAATAGGTACATAATTACACTATAATTACTATTTAAAACGAGATATTTACCATGTACATTTGTATTTATGAGCTCCCGATATTTCGGCACTGTTACAAGTGCCATGTTCACGGTGTAACACCGGGAGCTCATAAATACAAATGTACATGGTAAATATCTCGTTTTAAATAGTAATTATAGTGTAAATGACCATGTTAGCTTAAAATCTTATATAGGTACATAATTAGCTGTTATAGAACACCAAACTCAGAGCTCTGGGATCATCCATTAATTACATCACACCTCAAGGGGGGGAGGGGGTCCATAAAATGTGACATATCGTGACAGGGGGGAGGGAGGAGTTCCATGTTTGTGACCTCACAATCCTTAGGTACATACAATTTTTTTATTATGCCAGTTTTCTAGATTTTGGTTTTTACGCTATTTTAGCTGTCGTAGAAAAACTAGCGTAGGTATGCAAGAGTTCATAATTGGTTCTTAGAACTCTCGGGTCTATTATTACAAAACTCCACTAGGTTTTAAGAACCCTTATTATATCACTGTTGCATAAACTACTATTATAGCCCTTAACTTTTGTTTAGTTTATTGGAAAAACGTGTTACATAGTTTGGCGTTTGACCCAAATAGATACTGAATAAAATAACCGACATCTTTATAAAAGCAACTCAAAACTTTTTTGTTTACCGTGCGGGATTTGTTACTTTTTACACGTAATATTTTTGATGGGACAGAAATTGACAGCAGCCATCCCAATCTACTTCACAAGTTATTTAAGATTTAAATAGGATTTTTTTAACTTAATTTGTAGGCCATAATGTACCCTTATATTATTCTTAGTTGAAAATAAATGTTCTATATGAAGTGGATATGAGAGAACGAAGTTATTGAATAAAATGTAGATAATCCCTCAGCATTTTACATCACTTTGAAGCGATTTTACAAGTGAAACGATTTTATCTATAAAATGCCTTTGCAAAGAATTGAATTCCACGCAGACGGCCGCTGAAGCTTTGAGCTGCCAGCGTTCATTACAGGAGGGGGGAGGGGGGGCAAAAAAGTTAGAATGCGTTGTAGATAAACCTTTCGACAGTCCGGCATGGTTACTATTAGTATAAAACTACATGTTATCATATTATCATTATTAGGGCCCCGTCATTTTCATGCCGGTTTCGCCATAATGACGTATAACACACAGGCTGTTTTAAAACGAAATGAGTTAATGACAGATAAAGTCTATCAACGTTCGATTCAAACGTCGAACGTAATAGTTTTGACACTAATCAATGACTTAAAACATGATGTATGAAGCTTGACGTCATTTGTCTGTCATCGGCATGAAAATGACGGGCCCTGATCATTATAAAGAAGTAGGTAGTTGTTGTTAACCAAGGGATAAAATGCAACTAATTCAGTCGAGGTATTTTGGTGTTCTCACTAAGTTCGAGAGCTGATAGTCCGAGACTGAAATATACCTTTCACCCGAGTTAAACACTACTTTTCATATCAAATACGAGAAAAAATAAGTTGAATTTTATAAAGCGAAACTTATATAGTTTCGCTTTGTCTGTCCTGTCCGTCTGTTCGCCTGCGGCTTACTTCAGTAGAAAGTAGGAAAAAAAATGCATTTGGCAATTTATACGCCCTAGGCCCTAGAGCGTATAAATTACCAAATGATTTTTTTGCCCTGACCACTTTTTAAGGGCATGACTAAGATGACTAGGAAGAGTCTCACTTTCCACCTGCTTTATAGGTTAACTATGACCTACTTTCAGATTATGAGATATGAAATCTCTATAAAGCTTCGTAATCGTTTACTCTCTAAAGGATTACTCACACTAGAACTTTCTGTACGCAGATCACGAGTAGTAGTTCTATTCGATAACCGATGTATAATAAAAGTGACGTTTAAAAAAAGAACTACACACACACAACAGTTGTGTGGTTCACAGAAAGAAGCGTTTTCATAGAGTTTAATAGGTAAAACAACATTTAGAAAAACCTTCTAGCTAGAATTGTGTTTTGTAAAATTTTATCAACAATATGAATAGACAAGCATGCAGGTAATGGTCAATATTCTCACGCCATTTATTTTTAAACTGGTGCAGCGCCATTTTGTTTTATGGACTTTGATGCCTTTTATGGGTTTGTGGCTTTCAGACTTGGCATCTACTAAAAAATGCTGGTTGGCTAGGATATAAAGAGTTCGCCATTCTGATTAGAAGTTTTTTTTGTTTATGGCATGTCATCATATGCCATGTACCTATAGAATATAAAAAAATATAAAAAAGTTTTCGCGTCTATAATAATCAATTATTTTCTTGTTGGTTACTATCTTTCTGTATACGAATGATATTATTTTTTAATTAACTTGTACTTGTATATGTACTAGTTAGAGATACAATATAAGTCTCTAAATGTCAATTTATACAAACGTAATATAAGAAAAGAATATGTTTGAGAAAAGCACTATAGGTATATGCTTCGGCGGAAACAGGAATTACCTGAGCTTAGCTTTGTCAACCACCTCGTCAGTCAATCCCTTACTCAAACGTCAACTCTCTAACGCATTATATTATGTGCTTGTCATATAGGTTTCAGATAATAGTATTTTACGATACAAGTGCGAACAGTAGGAAATTCGCAATGAGTGACGATAAATTAAAACACGAACGAAGGGAGTATTTAAATCGACACGAGTTGCGAATCAACTTCCCTTTCCCTCCCATCCCTTTGAATGTTTGACTACTAGTGCGGTAATATAACACCATATGTACTGTAAATTATGTTACAATTTCTAATACCCACAAATCATAATACGATTTCCTCTGAAACCGCATAATATAGGTATAACTAGTATATCCCCGTTCTGCAATGAATTCAATATTCCAGTCTGCGGTGAAACACTGAAATGCTCTGAAACAATATTTCAGCCACGGAGAATTCAATTTTAAGATTTTCAAACACAGTTACGAGTATCATTACATTACATTATGAAACTATCACTTAACAATGTCAAGTTTAATGATTGATTCAACTCGTACTAAAAGCTCAAGCTATATTCACTGTTAGCGAAGCTACTCTAATAGTTACATTTATTGTTAGCGAAACTCCAAGCTACTTTCAGTTATGAAGTAGTTCCGAAGTGGAAATAGTCGTTCCAGTGCTGACCTCGTGAACTCTCCAACTTTAGAGAAATTGTTGAAAAATTGTCAACTACTTTTATAGTTTTAAGTTAAAAACTAGAAATTTGGGTAGCAGATTGCGTTTTATTTACGTTACTTGAAGAAACTTTAGATTTTGATCTATAATTAAAACATTCTTGGTAGAATTTGGTAGGTAAATGTATAATTTTACAGTTATTTACAAAGATATGGTTTTGTCCCAAGTTTTTGATCCTAAATTAGACTTCACACTTTAAGATGATAATTATGTAGGTAATAATAAGTACTAGGAAGTTAAAACTTGATCATTTTATGTATCAAACGGTAGTTAATAATAAAACGACTCTTGAAATGAATTTCAATGACAAAAATGTGGTGAAATTTATAAAATCTTCTACTTGGCAATAAGCTCACTAAAAATATATGATATTTCAGACAACTGGAAGTGTCCGGACTTATTTATTTTTATCACTTAATAAAGTCAAGGTTCATTGATTCAAATCGTACTAAAAGTTTACTACATTCACTGTCAAGGAAGCTGAAGCTACTGTAATAGCTACCTACATTTATTGTTAGCGAAGCTTCAAGCTACTTTCATTTATGAAGTACTTCCGAAGCGGGAATAGTCATAATTGGATCTTAAAACTCTCGGGTCTACTCGACTTCGTCTCGCTTTGTAACGACGATCCTCAAGTTTTAAGAACCCTTATTATATCACTGTTGCATAAACTACTTTTATATTATGCCTTTATAAGCACTGGCTTTCTCGTTGACGGATTTCAATTAGTCCCATTTCATGAAAACCGAATAACATGCTTTAAATTATATGTATAATGATTACATAAAATAACAGTGTATGAGACGATGTAACTTGTTTATATACATACATATGGTACTTGATACTTTCTTTTGCAGTCTGATAAATGTGTGACACTCACGTATTCCAGCGCAAAGTACTCGAGGGCCTGTACCACGAAGATCGAACGATTGCAGATTTGTATCTCCGTCGCAGACTCTGGGGAGTGGAGTGCCAAAAAGGTTTTCTCGTCAATGCCAATTTTCGATGTTCTTGATAGGCGCCACGCCTCTCAGTTCACGCTCAGCAGGGTGCGTAGCCAAGATGCCAATCACGCTCAGTCGCTAACGAAACGCAACTGTCATTGTCACACTAATAAGGAAGAGTGATAGAGAGAGGTAGCTACGATACGTTATTAAGTGTGAGCGATTGGCATCTTGGCTACGCACGCTGAGCGGCGTGGTGGCGAAACGCTTGAGAATGAAGCCTAATTTACCCGAAACCTGTCGCGCGTACTGGCTCAAAACACATGAGTGGCATCCCTAATATATCTGAGAGTTTAAATTCCATAAAAGCGTGTCAATTAAAATTTCTGAATAAAGTAAAGTGAATCAAGAAAGATAATAGACATCACGATGAATAATGCATTATGAGTTATTGAATAATTGAGTCATGACTGGAAAAACGTCTTTTCTTTAATAAATGAATAGACATTATTCTTATTACCATCAAATAGATTTAGTACTTATATAATAATATAACTTAATATATAAAATGGAAGTTAAGTACACCCCAAGTTTCTTTCATCATTAATTTCGGGAAAGAGGATTTTCCGTTAGTGAGTTTTATTTTAAAATTCATTGAACATTTTATAATATAATAATAAATTGAGAACCATTATAAAATGTTATAATAGGAAGGTGCCCTCGTTATTACCTCGTTAAGGAGTCCGTTTTTAATAACAACAAAAATACATAAAAAAATAAAAATAATGTTTAAGTAAATATTCCCCCCTCGGCATGGTACCGTAGACGCTGGCAGCGTTTCCTCGCTGTATTGCAATACTAATGCGTTGGGCGAGGAAGCTGCCAGCTCTACGGTCGCCGGTAGCGTCCACAAGCCTCTTTGAGATAACCTTAAAGAGGGCGTGGGCGCTCGAACCCCAATCAGTTTTAGGATTATTATTTCGCAATATCCATAGTGAATATAATAATACGAGTATGAATCGTATTAATAAACCTGCGTCTATCTAATATAAGGACACGCTGTAGCCCGCGACTTCGTGCGCGTAGGATTGAATAATAATAAAAATAAGAATAAGAAATAGTAGAGAGAGAGAAATAACTTTTCTAGTACATTTGTTGATAAGAAAGTTTCAAGCTTTTAACTAAATATTTTGCACCATCCCCATACAAACTTTCAACCCCCCTTTCAACCCCACTAAAATATTTTTTTTTTTAAGAATTTGAATAAAAATGCCTTAATAGTGCGAGACAACAACAATGGCAAACGATAATATCGCGAGCATCTTAGGCAAAGTGTAATTACAATTTGGCTTAATGAATTCCGATTATAATTACAATTAGGGGCTATGCTCAATCATATTCTGACATTAATTAGTAGCATGTGATGGTTATTAGTATAACATTGCTTTTATTGATGTTGTCTTAGGACTACCTGGGATGGGATTAAAACCTACAAATATATAGAATATTTTTTCAACTTCTGCTTTTATTATTTAGAGGTGCGCTGCCGTATCAGCCGTATTTGTGCTATCTCAAAAAACACCATTTCGAGTAAATCGACTATAAAGCTTTTAAACTTTATTGGAGACCCCATACTGTAGTCCTTATATCGGACAGGGAAGCCATAACAAAAATGACTTCTTCGCAAGCATACATTGTCGTCAATTTTGGAAATCTCCACGGCATATTCCCCGCTGCAGCCGCAATACACGCGGAATCTATTTCCAAATCACAGCTGATTAAATTTTCAAGTAACTCCACTCCATTTAATTTGCGGCCAAACTCGATTTCAGATAATTACCAAACAAACTAGGTTCACTGGAATCTAACCGATGAAATGTAAACATTGAGTTTGAACAATTTAATTGTTTTAAAGGAGTCTATGGAATTTGGATTCAGTTTCGTAGATTGGTGCGAGACCACGACCGATTCAATTTGGGAAGGTTGGAGTTTCCAATTTATCAGTTATGCAAATACTTAAAGAACAAATTAATATTATTATTGATGTTTATATAACAGAACAGTTTCATATTTATAATAATACCTATGTTATGTTGTGTTCAACATAAATATATAATTAATAATATTACCCGAGCCGAAATTTTAAGGCGTCATAAATATAAGAGCCTGGGCAGAGAGTACCTTTTTGTACCATTTGGGGTTGAAACATTAGGTCCATACCACCAGCGCATGCAAGTATTTTGTAGAAATCACGAAACGTCTAGTTGATGTAGCTGGTGACAGAAGAGCTGGTGGCTTCCTCGACCAATAACAGCATTGCGATACGAGGAAATGCCTATGTACAATCATCCTAGGTACAATGCCTCAACGACCTACTTAAGATTTAAGGTAGGTAGAGGTAAGTAGCTAGGTAAGGTACACTTACTGTATATATTTTGAAAATAAATGATTTATGCCATCTCTAAAAACAATGTCACAAAATGCCAATTACCGAATCCTCCGTAAAACTTCCTCTCTAATTTATTAATGGCCGGCATCATTAACCTGCCTCTATAGATGGAACGGACACCGATTTGTCCTGGACTGCCATGTCCGTAAATGTCAAACATCGAATTACGAAGGATGTCGCAAATAAGGGGCACTTATTTGTGACGTTATTATACGCTAAGAGGCAGTGAACATTTTGACATAAGTTTTCTGTTAATTAAGACATACCTGACTAACATACCGGCTTTCTAGCCTAGTAGGTAGTGACCCTGACTGGCATTTATTTTTGTTTTTATCACAAATATTTGTTCATGGATATTTTCTATGTATTTAAGTATGTATACGTATATATATCTATCTATAATATATATATATCGTCGCTTCTTACCCACAACACAAGCCTGATTGAGCTTACTGTGGGACTAGGTCGATTTGTATAAGATTGTCTTATAATATAATTTATTAATTATGTAGGTATATGCTTATAAAAAAAGGAAAAGCTCTAAACAACTGAGCTACCGAGACCTTCACGTTCACGTCTCGGCCGAGGGCTTGAGCTTTTCCATTTTCTTTTATTTGTAAGCACTGCAGTATAATTAATTTATTATGCATGTTTTTAATATTCGTCTATATTTGTGATAGTTTATTGAGAGGTACCACTTTGTTAGCTGATAAGGCGCTAATACCATATTTTTTTTAGGAATTAACCTTATCAATCAGCGCCAAAGTGTTACCTTTTACTAAAAACAAGTACAATTTTGCTGCTTGATCTGGGAACCATTTTTTCTTCGGGCCCGTAATTTTCATTCCGGTTTGAAAGAAAGAAAGAAAGAAAGAAAATGTATTTATTCGTGGCTTAATACACAACACAGAGTAGCAAAGCGAAATTAAAGAACTTGTTTCGTCATAATGATGACGTATATAAACACACAGGAAGTTTTAATACGAAACGAGTTATTGACAGATAATGTCTATCAACGTTCGATTCTAACGTCGAACGTAATAGTTTTGACACTATTCAATGACAGCATTATTCTTTCAAACGTAAAACCTAAAACATGATGTATGAAGCCTGACGTCATTTGTCTGTCATCGGCATGAAAATTACGGGCCCTACTCATCATATTTGTAGCCGCTTGTTGTCTGCTATTGAGTAGACCTCTTGCCCTAGTTCTGAGCTTATCTTATTACCAGAAGTGATCTTCTCATCGACCTATCCTACTAATATTATAAACGCGAAAGTTTGTAAGTATGTTTTGGATGATTGTTACTCATTCACGTAAAAACTACTGAATGGATTTTAATGAAACTTTACAATAATATAGCTTATACATCAGAATAACACATAGGCTACAATTTATGAAGATATAGACGAAATCGAGGGCACCAGCTAGTTAACAAATATATTTTTTTTTTATCTTTAAAGTGTTTTGCTTATACGTGATGGCCATGTTTCTGTATTAAGTATGTAAATTGTGGCCATTTTTTAATCAGCAGAGTTTTATAAGTACCTAGGTAGTGCTATTCAAATACTACAATATTACGAATATATCTCTCAATAATAACCCCTTCACTAATTTAGGATTTATAATAGGTTTTTAAATGGCTTGAATTTATTTTATTAAAGTCTCTAAGTCTCAACATACGCACATCGTATAGAACCCTGATTTTAATTTGGAATCAAAATAAGCTTCGACGAAACACAATTAATAAAATTTTTTTTTTACTTGTTTTCTAAATAACTTTATAACTAAATGCACCCTGTTTTTTATTGATTTATTAAGGGGAGATTCTTCCGGTTAACTCGAGTTAATTTTTCTAAGCTAGAAGCTTAAGTGTAATAAATCAATTTATTAGCTGAACCAGTGTTAAAGTTACTAAACCATCTACTACGACGCTGTATTTTGGCATGTGCTGTCATGACTCAATTTAAGCTTTGTCATACTTGAAATTTACTTTGGTGTAACTCTAAAGCACCTTTTACAATGTAATATTAATTTATTTTGTATGAAAGATGAAAAAATGTTTTTTTAAATTCGACAAAAAGTGATACATGAGGCAGCTCCTATTTACGCACAAAGAAACGTGTCGAAAAAGAAAAAACACAGTGTAGAATAAAAAAAGTTCCGAGCACAAAAGTTATTCAACTTAGTACTAAGCTCTTGTACTATATTCTGCTTAATAGACGAAGCTCCCAAGAGGTCGTTTCGTTACCTGTACCATTCAGGAGCCGCTCGACCTTTGGCCGGCCACAGTTGTCATCGCTTCCTCAACACATAAACTTTGACGAACCAGCGCAATATGATCTTCAATCTCATATAGATTTATTGTGACAAAAATGCTGATTTATAGATAGTGTAAAAAAATTGTACACTGTTTGAAGGCGTAATGAGTATCGTCTTCTGATTATGAAAAAATAGGAAAAAAATAGCAATTTTTTTTTCGGCTTAGATGGACAATCTGCCTTATACAAAGAAAAAAAGTTTAGATTTTTTTTCAATTTTAAACTATTTACCAGTATATTTGTTACAGCTTGTAGACAAATCTTTAACCATACTTTTGTTGATATATGGTAACTCGCATAATTTGGTGATATGTACTTCTAATTCGGTAATACTACACGGAAAAATATACTTTAAAACGTAGCAACTAGGTCAATTTTTTCAATGTTAAGTATCAATATTTTTTTTCAAACGTATTTAAGTTTTTTTTTTCTGTGTAGTAAGTATCACCCAATTAAACGTATCACCAAATAATGCGAGTTTACCCTATTTGGAAAAAGATAGAACAAATGGCGTCTGAGGTAAATGAGGAGAGACGAACGCGTGTCGGTTCTTTGAGTCTAAGATCTTTGAATCTAAATATTATAAAATCTTTTGTTTTGGCGATAACACCAGCGTCAAATCAGGTAAAATACAGTATAATTCTGTTTACGTTCGGTTCTAGTAACCCTTACTAATTTCTGAATAACAGATTTTTAGGGTTGGGTTGGGCAACGTAGCAAGTTGAAATTAATACCACATACACAAGTCCATGGTCCCTTGAATTTGTGGAGAAACTAAACCACGTCAACGCAATCAAAAGATACGGCCGTTTATGACGCGTTTCCCATACATTTGCAACGGGAATCAACATGTATAGGGTACCTAAGTACTTCCCGTTAACCTAAAATCACGAATTTAGGCAAAAAGCAAGACCTTGTAGCATAAGTACAGGAAAAAATCCGAAAACCGAATAATTTCCGCACACTGAGACTTCCGTGCCACCAGTTTTTTAAGTCATAAATGGCCAAGCATCCTTTATGCGGAACCCTCGGTGGGCGAGTCCGACTTGCACCTGGCCGGTTTTTTAGATCACACTCCCTAATTAGAAATACCTCTGTAAGCAATGTAAACAGCAGTCCTTACGTAACTTGTAAAGGGAGGAAAAGTCCTCTTTGACATAATGATACAGGGACCAAAGTAAAAATGGATATTCACGACTATTGGTCCAAAAAGAAATCTAATACGTCAAGAGAGAGGCCATTCATTTTCTGTTCTGTCTAAATTGTTACAGGGAGGTTTTTGTGTAATCTATCCAGTTTTTTACCTTTATATTTATTGTTGTTTTGTAACCGTGTTTACGTCCTCTTCCAATGAACGATAATTATTTATCTTGAAGGAGAGATTCTAATCTGATCTCCTTATTTGGTTTTTATTTCATTTTCGAAGGTTCTTTTCATGTTCGAAGCTTTATATTTGTTGTATTTGGAAGAGTTAATGCAATTTCGTCTGTTCCAGATCTCGATTTTCATTCTGCTGGCGCGAAGTGGAAATGTCTTTACGGAGTATAATTAATTACAGTATTTCTAGTAGAACACAGACATAATACTGTTTGTCCATTTTTGCGGTAAGTGGATTTAACTCAAATGTAATAGTAGGAGACATCAAGAGGTGATAACTTGGGCGTGGAATATTAAGATCTTGTCATAAGAAAAATATTTATAGTCAAAAATATCGTCGGATTATGGAATAGTGTCCATTTAAAATCTGACGATTTCAGGGAAACGTGAAGGAGTGGCAGGGTTACCTTGATTTTCTTTTATTTGGTAGGTAACGTTGCGCGTTGCGTGACTTGTACGTAAATATTTGACACGCTCGAATTTTCCATGTAATCCATACTAATATTATAATTGGGAAAGTGTGTGTGTCTATTTGTCTTTCACGGCAAAACGGAGCGATGATTTGACGTGATCTTTTCAGTGAAGATAGTTCAAAGGATGGAGAGTGTCGTAGGCTACTTTTGTCTTTTTATAACGCGCTGCTTACTGCTCTTTTTTTTTCCTTGCGTTTGATCTGGCTTATGGCACGGCTCTTGAAGCCTGCGGTCCGCTTTGGCAACTAATCCAAATAATAACAGAGGGTAATATCGACAAGGCGCTCATCTACACATCTTGCAACCAAAATGGTCGCGCGCTGTGCGGTTTCAGAGGAATTTTCTCCCGCAGACGAGCTGTGGAATGAACTCCCTGCCGAGGTTATTCCAAAAGATTACAGTATTCTTTAAAAAAGGAATGTACAAGATGGGTCGGCAACGCGCATATGACCCCCTGGAGATGCAGACGTCCATAGGTTACGGTGACCGCTTTCCTTCAGGTGGGCCGTATGCTTGTATGCCACCGTCGTAATATAGCGAAAAAAAACGATTATATAATCTGTGGTAACACAATTTGACACTTGACTGTACTGTGCATCGTAGTCTACTGTTGTTCTCGGTGTAGACTACGGTGGTAATTGGCTTTCGCTCTCTCCCGTCCCGAAAATGTAATTTTTACGGCTCGTCGGCATGTTCGCGCGCATAATCTCTTCAGTTCCGTGTCATATTAAGCGGATTTTACAGCTTGGATCATCTTTTTGTTTATCACGTTCCATGGTAATGCATATAACATTTATGAAAAACACCAAATATCATTGAAGATGACAATCATGTTGCAAAATGTTTAATATCGTTTAATAATTTTAAAAAGCTCTCCTATTAAATGAGAACAATTTATTTCAAATAATTATTTTAGATATAACATATAACTAACAAAATATACCTGTATAGGAAGTTACAAGCTACTTACCTTAGATCTAAAATAGGCCCTTGACGCATTGTATCTAGGATGCTGGCGGCATTTCCTCGTTGTATCGTAAAATAAGAATATATAATGCAATGCGAATTTCTTTAGTTAGCGATTTCTTTAGTTTTGATTAAATTCCTATTTTAAAACGATACCCCTTGAATAAAACACTGTAAAAGCGGATTATTTTAAACAATTAATTAATTAAGACTGATTAATTGAGACTGATGACTAGGGTAGTCTTCAATGAACTTTCAGATCTGTTTAAAAGAAGTGTAAAATAATTATATTTAAAATAAGCCGGCTATCTGTTTTTTTTTTAATTCTGTAACAGCTGCACCAGCTGCTTTTCCTGTAACAGCTGGTGCTAAATCTATGAAACCAGAATTAAAAAAAAAAAACAAATAGTCAACTTATTTTATAATTATAGTACATTGTGCATCTAGGGCGGTAAGAAGGGCATTACTTTCGAGGGTCTTTAAATGACCCGAGTTAGTAATCCCCTTACTGCCCGCCGTGGTACACACAATGTTTTTCATCAAATTTGCGAGGAAATAAATAAACTTTCTAGATAGGTAAAGGAACAATAATGATTAGCGGTAGTGTAGTAGCACAGGCCACAGTACTCCGGAGTGACTACGTGCTGCGAGTGCGTGAGGGGCAGGTGCTCCGGGAGCTCCGGGCGGGCGGTAAAGTAGTATGAGAATCCTTTAAAACCATGGGATTAATACAGCTCTTTCAGTCTAAGTATGCTTGCATATAATATCACCATTTACGAGCAGGTGTGATGAAAATTATTTTACACTTCGTTTGTAGTTATAAACTTCGTATTCTATTAGGTTGCCTTCTAACAAATCAAAAACAAAAAATAACCTTTCAGTACCGGTATTTTTGTTTTTATAAATACCATCCAAGTTCTGCAGTATAAACACTGATCGTTGGAATGTTATGATCTCTTATCCCCATAAGAGAATTGGCCCCTGTTGTGATAAAATCTCCATCATTTATTCCGGCATGACAAACGAGTCAGTTTATTACGGGAACTCGTTCAGGAGCAGTTCGCCAAATTAATGTACCAATCAGTTTGACAAAGTTTTAATTGCCACGGATAACACCACACTAGATTGAGTATGTCATTGCGAGGTTATTCGTTCGCAGTTTTCTTTTTCCTAGTGTTTTCCCGAATGGCAACTTATTTCAGGCAGGCGCTTGTTTTACAAAAGCAACCGCCATCTGACTTTCCAACCCAGATGGTAAATAAGCCTTGTTGGTATTCGGAAAATTGTTTAAGAACTTGAATAGGTAGGTACAGCATTATATATTATATTAATATATTATGTTTTTATTATTTTTTAATTATCAATTTACTTGTGTGAAACCAATTAATTTCATTGTATATAATAATATATAATGAAATTAATTGGTTTATCAATCATTTATTCATTCAATCAGGTTCTCTAAATCATCTCCGAATTTTTTTTGTACGATTATCACATCGCAACCAATTTATCGCATAAAGTCATTTCGCCGAATGATTTGGGAAGCAATTTTTTTGGGAAGAAACTGACGCGTATACAAGAAAAACACATAATGCACATTTTTACTTGTAAAATAGAAAGGCATTTGTTTGCTTACGTAGTTTTGTGCAAAAATACTAATCCACAATTCATCGTCAATGGAAACAAAGGCAAATCAAATTTGGCCAAACGTAACGAAGCGACGAAACACAAGCTTTATCCACCATTTCCATACATTACGGAGAATCACTCTAAATGACAAGACGGGAATGTGTTTATGTATTATTCAGTGGGGAAACAATCGAGGCATAAACAGTATTGGTTTGTGCAACGGAATCGTTCTGAAGAAGGTTCCGTACCAGGAAGGCACAACTGTAGCTGTGGCAACTCGAGTTTGAACTCGTTTGATTCGTTTAGATGTAGTAAATGACTGTTGAAACAAAAGTAGAATAGGCGATAAAAGCTTGTGATGCAATCGAGAATGTTCCTTACAAAATAGTTTCGCCTTCTATCGCAGCTAAACTTAAAAAAAAACCCCGAATACCTGATTCTTCTAGATCTGGCTTTGCTTGGGCTCTTTGATTTGAAACAGAATCAGGAGCTGATTCGATCCTCAAAATAAAAAAAGTACTTGTAGAAAGGTAGGATAGGAAATGTAAACAAAAGGCGACACATGTTTTGTCACTGTTTCTCCTTGTATTTTCACACTACCTCATCAAACATCACCGAAACCATTCACTAGTGAAACCATTATTGTAAGATACAAAACATAAGGTAAAAAAGTTAATCTTGGACATTTCATTAAAAATTTAAAAGTTAGCTTATTACTATCAATATAGCGGTTTGTTTACATTGTTAAGTTCCAAAATATTTTTAAAGGGTCGCCAACACGCATGTAACACCCCTGGAGTTGCAAGCGTCCATAAGCTACGGTGACCGTTTACCATCAGGCGGGCCGTATGCTTGTTTGTCACCGTCGTAGTATTAAAAAAAGTTCCATTGACAGCGATCTTAGTATGTTCTACTTACATGCTTGGTCATTGACCCATCATAGAAAGTGAATATAACTACCAAAGTCCAAAACATCATGTCTTGTGAATATTAATGGTATAAAGCTGTAATTTTAAACGTAGCCCCGGATACTGTAACCTTGGCAACTCGTGACAACAAAAAACTTGATTTACCAAATTGTTTGTGTGTAAGTTGTAGCCTGCCATTCAAAAATGGTACCTACACGACTCTCAGTATTCAGGTTTCCAAATTCAAATTTAATTTGTTCGTTACCCTGTCGCCGGCGACAAGGGTTGCCAGACGCGGGGGGTGCAGATATTTTTAGACGTGACGTTTGCGTATCCGCTGGTGAGAAAAAATCTTGTAGAATGTAGGTACCTAGTTTGGTTTGAGTTGGGTTTAGGTTTCTCGTAGGAATACATGTATACATTTTTAAGCCGATTTAGTTGTTGAAAATAAAATTTAAACAAATGAGCAGGCAAAATTATAGGTAAGTCCTGTCATTTTGTGACAGGACGTACCAGAAAGCAAGGTAGATCGACCTTGCTTTTTGTGTATTTTACCGCCGTAAGATGAAACGGTGAAACTAAGTTCTGCAGGAAGCTGTTTTATAACTACCGTTATAATACCTTGAGTTAATAAATTATTCTATCTATCTATCTAAGTTATTTCCAAAATTGAGTTACAGATATACCGAATCAGTGAAAAAAAAAAGCTTCCACTATATTTTTTTTCTCCGTTTACGAATTACTGTAGATACGCCCTTTTCACTTACGACGGCAGTAAGATTGGATTTCAAATATGTTATGAAACAATTGAATTCGTCTGTATAAAAATATCCAATTTCATGCTTACTCAAAAAATCATCCTATTTTTAGAGATCTCTTGAAAATGTCCACAGTCACAAAAACGTTTTACATAATACACTTTCCTCAGATAACGCAAAATCACGATTGCGCTAAGTGTTTTCCTCCTGAACTTGTAATAACTAAGCAAGCTCTTTTATTTTTTATTTTCATCCTTATTGGCCTTGGATAAGAGTCGCATTTAGAACGACATGATATTTTTACGTTTAAAGCAGTGATTTCTAACTGTCGTAATGAAAAACCTTTTTACAAAAATACTTTTACGTGTTATTTTTTACATTTTTATTTTCTATGTAACATTCAGAACTTTGGATAACGGTTTAGAAACTAATCAAAAATACGTCTACTCAGAGACAAAGCAATAGAAGAGACAGTTAATCTCTAGTCTAAAATATAAAATCTGAACTATAAAATAGCATCTTTTCAGAGATGTTTAATGAGGCCTGAGAAAACCTGAGAATTGTTGTAATAGAAAGGTATACGTCCTTTTGCCACATAGTTGACTTGTTTAGTGTTTTAAATTTAAGAAAAATTTGTGCTCGGTTTTCTTTCTATTATTTTTGTATTCTTTCGTTTATGTGACAATAAATTATTTTATATTTCTATAAATGACAAATTTCAATAGCATTTATTTTGAAACTAAAACATGTTTACACAAAGATTTATTTTAGTTTTTGTCTAGTTTTATTTTAGATTCTGTAAATTAAATATTGAGAAAAATCATCGAATCCATTTTATTTTTTTTATACTACGACGGTGACAAACAAGCATACGGCCCGCCTGATGGTAAGCGGTCACCGTAGCCTATGGACGCCTGCAACTCCAGGGGGGGGGGGATTTGATTTGAAAACGATTATAAAACTATAAAAAAAAGCTGAACATCGTGAAGATAACTGTTTCTATTAATGTCAGCCTCACCCACATGTCTACTTAGGTACTATACACGGTGCTCGTGAGCATTGCGAGAGATTTTAACAGCGTATTCCTGAGGCTAAAAGAAACAAAAAATTTCATATTAAGTTCATTGGATTAGGGCTAGTTTCTGAGATAATTGCAATTTTTATTTAAACATAATTTTACAGCCACTCGGTAAATTTCGCGGTTTGGAATGTGATAATGCTACTACGTGGTCTAGTTTAGATATGATTTTTGACAGGTTTCAAAGTGACACTGTTATGTCTTTGCAAAACTCGGCTCTACCAAAAAAACATTTTTTTTTTTGTATTTTAAGTGGGCCTAAGCGTATAAAAAAGGAAAAAAAAAGTTTTTTTTGTTTTTTTTTTTTGGTCGATATGACCAAAAATCATATGACCTTTTTTGTTTCTTTTAGCCTCAGAAATACGCTGTTAAAATCTCTCGCAATGCTCACGAGCACCGTGTAGAAATTTTCCAGTAATTGTTTTTCTTTAGATTAAAAAAACCGCACTCGTCCATTCACTCCCTTCGGGACAACACAAGTTCAACAGATACCATCAGTACCATCCCTCTTTTACATCTGGTAGCTTAAAAATATAACTGAATAACCACAACAGTCTATATTAGTTAGTTGTCTTTCTGCCAAATTTCCATTACTGTGTGGCTCATCAAAAAATTGTTACACTGGCTCCCTTGCTAAGAGGTTCTGACGCTAATTGACTTATGGACTGGATTTGGCAAAGTTTCCATCTAATAGCAAGTTAGTTAAATAGCATTATCGACACACATAATAACAATATTTTAAGAAGCTCTCGCTACGAAGTCGAGGTTGGATCAAAGGTCAGGTACAGAAGGCGGTAATCCTGGACACGACGCGCATAATCCAACGGCTCCTCTCTTTGCGGCCCTAACTACCGGCAGCCTGGGCCCTGCCCCGTTGCCGGCGGCACCCTAGGTTAGATGTTTTATATAAATGATAAATAAATGATAAATATCTTTATTTTTCAATTTAGGCACATTACAATGCACTTATGAACGTCATAAAAAAAAGCTACTACCGGTTTCTATCCCTACACCACAGCCCGAGAAGATTATGTTTTCTGAAAACGAGTGCTGTAAAGGGCTCGAAACGTAGGATCACGGTGTTAATAAACGCGATTAATCCGTTCTAAAGTGTTTAATTTCTATGAAATTAGATGAAACCGATATCAATGAAAAACTAAAATTCATACAACCGGAACACATTTTAAGATTTTTAAGTACAGAGTGTAATCTTTTACGTGATACAAAATTATATATTCTGATTCTACTCATGATTGCTAACAAATTTTTCTATGGGACCAACTTCGAAAACAAAAATTCGAAATCGACATCTCCATACAAATTGTGTCAAACTATCGGACGCTTTTACTATGGGAGGTCGATTTTTCTTCTGCCGAAAAGAATAATAGATCCCCATAGTAACAACCTAGTTGGTAGTGACCCTGCCCACGAAGCACGAGGTCCCGGGTTCGAGTCCTGGCCAGGACCTTTATTTGTGTGTTTATCACGGATATTTCTTCCTGAGTTATGAATGTTTTCTATGTATTTAAGTATTTATATGTATCTACCTATTAAATATGTCGTCGTCTAGTACACACAACACAATCCTTATTGAGCTAACCGTGGGATTAGGTCGATTTGTGTAAAATTGTCCCATAATATTTTTTATTCCTATAAGTAAACTTGCCACTCAGGTATCAACTTTTAACGGTTTAAACTTCGAATTCGTCCCAACTCATATTAATATACTTATATCGGGTTACTCACGTCTATAAACACACATGCTTCGGAACGGTCCGCGTCCCATAATCATGAGTGAGAAGCGCTTGCGGCGATTACTCTGCGCATCCCATTTTACGGTAGGTACCTACTGATCCCAATTCCCGAAAATTCGTAATGAGCATAATTATTTAGTCTCATTGCCCGAATTCAATAACTGGCAGACTAATAAACATTCAATGAAACGGACAGGATGCGCTTTGATAAATTCCGCTACATATTATATTTTCCGCTCAATCGAGCGTAATACGATGAAATATGTTCTTGTTTTTATGTTGTTATTACCTATATTTCCTCAATTAATCCTATTATATGTTGTTACTTACTTTTACGATGTTCTTATGATATTCGAGAAAAGTCAATGTTTTTTAACGAAAGCGATAATGCTGCTATGGAGAACTTATTTTAATAGTACCTAAGCATTACCTACATCGTAACTGTATTAACGCTAGTAAATCTGTACACAGTCATATAGAAAATTGCATCTTTGATGGACCGTGTCAGAAAAAGTCAAAACAGCATTTTGAAGGTGTTAGCAGATAGGTACAATTGTCCTATTCTTTGTCACTGGGTGGCACAGATCAGGACACTTGTTAAATATATTAAATAGCCTTGATCTGTGTCACACCGAGCTCTGTTCTTTTTAGTATTTAAAAAATTTAATTAGGTAATTTATAATATTTAATTAATGTATTATGTAACCTCACTAACATAGATATAAGTATATAATGTAACTAACCATATATGGATGTAAATCTGAAATAAATAATTTGATTTGATTTGATTTGAGTTGATATATGTATTGATAATAGGATTTCTTATGGTTTATTAGTGCTCTTTTTATAAAGCCTCTTCTTAATCTATTTTTGAAACGTTATGCAATCAAAATGTCCTGGTGTAAGATTGTTATTTCAGGAACTTATTAATTCTGGGTTACTATCACCGATGAACGAGAAGGCGTTGCGAGAGACGTTTGTTAAGAAATAGAGTTATTTAATTTCCCTGCCGTCACTCAGCGCAATCGATCCTATTGATTCTTAAAAACACATCTCTCGCACGCATCCTCACTCATCTCTGGTGGATTCACAGCGTTATTTCACCTAAATATTCCTGATGTCCCGTATTATTTATTCAGTAGGAATATTACCGTCTCAAAGCGGGTCAAAGGTACGAATTTCAATGTCTACTACGTAAAAAATACAATCGACGAATTTTACCGGATTTGGGTCTTAAAGGTAGCAAGCTTACCCTGTATTATTGGCTTTTTGGGAATGAAATGTTGGTTACTAAGATCTTTTGTACTATAACGTCTTTATTTCGCTCAAAGGGGACAAAGCTTCTTAGCGATAAGACCGTCTTTTGTGTGCCCATTTTAATGTTTTTAAAATGTTCTTATTGTATTTTTTATTGGTAAGGAAAACGGAAAATTATTATTATTTGGACTTTACCATATATTGGAACCATGGGATCTCGGTCGTTTGGGACACCCAACACCCAAGTCAAGATAATCTAAAAAAGGAAGGGATACTCGTGGCGGATTCCACCCCGAGCGCACAATATAATTATAATACATCGGGAGATGGTCCCCGCCGTGTACAAAAACATACAGTACAGAACTTTGGCTGCGTTAGGAACTATTTAAGGTCATTGGCCTATTGATTTGTTTTCCAGCACACTTAAAGATCGTCAATCTACTTTATAAAGGAGTAATGATGAGATAACGTGTTTTTAGTTGGAAACATAAAGATAAGATTATCTTTATCCCAGAAGATAAAAGCAACTGTAGGATACCTGGAACAACAAAAAAAGATTGTAAATTTCACCTCAGAGTATCGACTACTTACCTCCTGTAAAATAAAATCACCAGTGTACCTTTACCTACATTCACTGCAGTATACAGTTGTTCTCCAAGTATCTTCTCATATAAAGAAAATCGAGACGCGAGAGATATATGGGTATAAAGACTGGCGACTAGAACAAAAAAATCTACTCTACTCTTGTGACCAACGGGGCTAACAGATCGCACACTGCCAGAGTTCAAGCAGTGACTTAAGAGGCCACAGTTGTCAAATTGTTATCACTGAGACGTCTATATCTCAATATTGATAACCACTCGGAACCTAATATTCATAATATATATAAAACTTCATCATATTTCCTTCAAACTGGTAAACGTGAAACATAATTTTAAACAAATGCCTCGATACTTCTATTCTACAAACATAGGTCCTTTTTGACATGTTTTTGGTCAAAACGTCAAAACCATCGAATGTGTGTACATGATTCTTGGTTCAATATGTGAGTAATAATTAGTTCTTAAGTCTGGTAAAAGCATTTAACTACAAAATTTGTAGTTTAGTTGTAAACAGCAACTAACTGATTACGGGGTTTATTTTGACGCGCCTGCGTACTATCGCCTTTTCGTTTTTCGCGTGCTCTTGCAATTAGATCTATCCCGCTCTATTTAGCTCAAGCTTGTGGACTCTTAATAGGATGCCTATGAAGTTTAAAACTATGACATTTTATAACAAAAAATCGAAACTAAAAGCATATTTTTTAGACAACGCATTTGGCATTTTATCAATACTTTATTTATGTTTTAGTAATTGTCTCATTTTCTACTTCAGGAAAATGACAAACAATTGCTATACAAGTTCCGAATCTGATTCTAATTGTAAAACCAAATTTATAATTAGACAAACACTTCCACGCTCATACTTATCTACGAGTAAGCACTTACACGTGTAGAAGCAAAATCAAACTTTCCTAATCCTAAGCTTTCAAAATCTGGTATGTGATGTTGGTATACGCAAAGTTCACGTGTACGTCGCGAACAAACAAATATGACTTTGACTGCGAAGCCCCGATATTAACCGAGGAAGCTCCGCTTCAATAAATCTATTGAAAGCTCTTTCTGAACTTAAATGTCCAATCTTGAGACCTTTTCCCGTTTTCAGCCGTAAAGGTGGAGTGCCTTTGACAGCGGGTAGCACTAAATGAATCTAAAGAGTTTTTTTATTTCAGTAACCGTCACTGAAATAAAAAAACTCTTTAGATTCATTTAATTCCGTAATTATGCTATTTTGTTCTCTTTAAACAAAAGAAGTTTAAAATCTAACTTATAAATAAAAAACTAGCTCCAGCTCGGTACCTTGTGGCACGCCAAGGAGACTGGCGGCATTGGCGCTGGACGGTAATACCAAGGCGTTGCGCTAAGTACGCGCCAGCCTGTCGCCCGTCGCTTCCACGAGACGCTTCGCTAGTTCCTTATAAATAATGTGGGTGCTAGGCTCAAGACTTCCACTCCAAACGGCTCAAACACACAGCCAGAATCAATGGCGTACATATATTAAGCTGAGGTAATAAATGTAAAAAAATGCGGTAGTCAATTTCTACTTTATGTTTCTGTTTTTAATAGTACTGGCTGGTGGCGGTGGGAAAACAATAAGATTAATTACATCATTTTTGGGTCAGCGTTTATGTCCAGCTATATTATTCTTTCATTTGTATGCTGAAACGACGGAACGAGTTTTTTTAGGAAATTCAGGGTGAAAATTTCTCAATACCCATGTTCATTCGAAGTATATGAAGATTTTAATATTTATCGAATTGGAACTATCGTGACGCAACGTTTAAACTATTTTTAATATTATCATAAAAATTACGGTTTTCATGTCATGTCACGTGATCATGTCGCGCGCAGTGACTGAAAATATTATGTTGTTGTAAGTGGGTCTAATCTGTAAATATTTTCACTCTCCGGTTGCGTACAATTAACAATTTGTATGTAAACAAAGTCGTAGGCTAACTTAAAATTCATTAATTTAAAATTAATAGATAAAATAACAGCTAATAATTACTAAATTGTAATTTAAATAAGTTCAAAATTCAACTCCGTCGCTAAATATATAATGGAAAGCGACATGTGCCATTGCATGTTTTCCTGTCAGCCGTATTAATACGCGGAATGCCTTTACTCTGACACAGAGGACTCACCCTAAACACATCTACCTTGATACCCATAATATGAAAATTATTATGTGGATAATCCTTTCCAAATAATTAATTCAGAAAGGGCGTTATTACAGGATTTCGTGTAAAATACGCAAACGGCCGACATGAAATATTAATATTAGAAATTCCGAGACCCGATCGAGACAGACTTATATCTGTGCCCCACTCGGGCTCATAATTCATTTTACTTGGTATTCAGATAAAACAGTGGTATTTGGTCTCTTGGCCATTTCGACTGGAACTGCTTTTATGATAAGATTTTTTCTCGCGAGCATAAGATACGGAGACGGTATCCAAACCGCTTCCAGGATCTTAATTTGATTTTCATTTCATATTAAATTTCTGATCATTTTGTAGCAGCAATAAAATTAAGCTATGTGACCTCGCACACTTTGCAGTCTTTATCACGCGAAGTCTGATAAAGTCAAGTCCACGTTTGAAATGTACCCTATCCAGGGAGTATATTAAATGAAGATAATGTTTCGTGAATTGGAATGAGCCTCTTGAACGCTTCCAAATTCCAATATCGCGATCGGCGACATTACGAGTACATCGCAATGAAACCCGATGACTCGCTATATTTCATCGCATAATTTCCCTTAGCGCGTCGCCATAGGAACGGTTGGATTTACCGCATGTACTATTCTATAAACGAGGGGGGGAATTCCAATTGTTTCCATCAAGAAATATTGTGGTTAGTTGTTTCGTTCTATGGCTTTTTCTTGTAGGAAAATCTTAATCAGGTGAAGAAAAACATCGTTAGGAAACTGGACTAATCCAAACAAGACCAAGTTTCCCATCTGGGTTGGTAGGTCAGATGGTAGTCGCTTTAAAACTAGCGCCTACGCCAAATCTTGGGATTATTTGCCAAAGCGTACCCTAAGCTCCTTAAGCCGAGGTATAAACCGGGAAGACAATCTTAATCAAGAGTTGGGTTGAAGATCAAATCTATATGAATATTTTTTAAGCAGAATATGTACTACCCTACTATTTTGGTTACTGAATAAGAAGCGCTTATAAATCTGTAAATATCAAATTGGTACGCAAGTCATACTCTTCGTTATTCTGTAGGTATGTAAAATATCCTTCCTAAAGGTTCGACATTGGAGGCCGAAATAGAGGACTACGACATCTCGAACATGTTTTTTTTTCTATTGAGCGAGTCACCATTCAAAATTTGCCCCATGCTCCCATTAACTCTCAACAATAGTGTATAAAAACCATGCAAATTTCAATCAGAATACACAGTAGCCTAAACGGTCATAGAGTGGCATTGAATCTCCACTATTGAAGCTATCAAAGTGTCAGAGCCGATCATTACGTCCGAACGCACGTGAATGGGAACCTTACTCCAGCTAAAGTGGTTTCTGTACCCGTTCTGATGCTTTAAGCGCTCTGTGGAAAATGATTGCAATTTATATTCATAAACGGATGATAGTAGATAAGTAGAGTATAGTAAGCTTATTAAAATGTAACATTGTATGTTGTAACATTGTAATAGTGTAACAAATATCATGCATTTCTGTCTACGTGGTAAAAAGGATCATAATCTGAACATTTACTGTAACAATTTACCCGTTCCGCAGGTAGATGAAATAAAATATCTCGGCCTTATTATCGACTCTGGATTGACTTGGAGTCCCCATATTGACTCACTTTGCGACCGACTGTCCTCCGCCTGCTTTGCGCTCAGTAGGTTACGCCCTAGTTTACACACTAACAACATAAGGAAAGCCTATTTTGGCTACTTTCACTCTCTCCTATCATACGGTGTAGACTTATGGGCAACTTCAGCCAACCGCGATAGACCCTTCAGGCTTCAAAAGCGAGCTATTCGTTGCATGTGTGGAGTGCCCTGGGATCACCCTGCTAGTGAACTGTTTAAGGAATCCAAAATCCTTACCCTCCCGAGCTTGTATATTCTCGAAGTGGCCAAGTATGTGCGGGGTAACCTTGAACAGTTTACGGCGCGAGGGGATCTACACTCCTATAACACCAGACAGCGGGACGAACTGCGCCCACCCTTTACATGTCTAGCTAAGTCCAAAAAATGTATCCACTCAATAGGTCCTAAGGTATATAACAATATACCATCTGAGATCAAGAATGCAACTAGTATGAGATGTTTTGTGAATAAACTTAAAGCTAAACTTGTGTCTGATGCGCATTACTCGGTTGACGATTTTTTCAAATAAATCACACCGCCAAATTCTCGACTGATTCACTAATCCAATGTACCAAAATATGAAATGTACCTATATAACTGTTAACAAAATGTAATGAATAACAAATCACAGCGCCACATCAACGTTTATGTTGTTGAAACTTGTATTGTAGTAATACAACTCAATTATAATTATGATATGCGCTAGATAACAATATTTGTACTTGCGCTATGCCTACCTGTCGTATACTTCCTACTTACCATATTATTATTATGTACCTACCTGCCTGACGTGTAAAACTATGTTTTATTAAAAATAAATGAATGAATGAATGAATGAACATTAGGGCGGGATTTTATTTTGCTGTCGTTTTTTTTCTTATCAGATTAGAATGAACAAAAACAATGTTACTTTGCTATTCCTCCAAACGTGCTAGTCAATTAGTGCCAACCCGTTATACCTACTTGCGTATTTTTGCCACCCTCCCGCCCCAACACTAAATACGCAAATAGATATAGGTATAACAAACCACCACCAATAATATAAAACTCGACATGTGTTTCGCTGATGTAAGATGTAGGAAATCTTGAAGTGAAGTGGCGTAAGGCTATTTTCGTTGTTAATATCGAATTCCGCAAAGTAACGCCTGGTTCAATCAATTAGATTAGAAGAAATTTGGTGGTTAGGTAGACTTCCTTATTCTACGCTAGATAGATACAAAATCCCAATGTGCGACAAAAAATTTGTACTAAATTTCCTACTGAGTTACGAAAATTTCATACGATTTCGTAAGTCAGTGGAAAAAATTGTGAGACATACTAGGAAATTAATTCTAGCTTGAAGAGAATAAGGAACTCTTCCTACCTACCAAATTTCATTCAATTCTGACGCGAAAAAAAAAGACAACAAAATAAAAATCGGCGAATATAAATGGTTTGCCCTGGTCGTGAAATCGGCTAGTTTTTGACCTTACATTTAAAATTTAATGTATAACCCACGTTTTCGTCGACGCAGTATACAAACCAATATCCGAAGTAAACGCTTATAAAAATGACGAATTGTATATGAAAATCTTGAGTAACGTGTTCGAACCTAAAATAAAACGGTACCTAGTATTTGCAGTAAATAACGCCGAAAGCTTTTGGTTATAAAAAGTCTGCACCTATATCAACCACCTTTCAAAATGTCGTACCTAACTATGCTGTTGTAAAACCAACCTAATCGTCTACACACAAGGTTCATTTTAAACGTAAGTAAATTTGAGTAAAGGTAGTCTATGGTCTGGTATAAAAATAAATGAATTATGATAGTCTGATGCTTTAGTGCTGTTATATCGTTCTTTTGGTGTTGGATAAAATGATGTGAGGTAGAATTAGTAATATAGAGTATATTTATAATATAGTGTATTTTACGAGATCAAGTGAACTTTCCCTTTTTTTCTCGTATGATACTTATTCAACACTTAGCTTGATTTTTTTTGGGAATTTCAATAAGATTTTAAGGAAAATAGAAATTTACAATGCAGCAGCGTCAAAATAGTTTTTATTGTGTTAAAAGATGGACCAGGGACTTGGAAGAATAATAAATATGGAAACCGCAATTTTCACCACTCAAAATGTGTACCCAAACATTGGTGCCGGCTGGTGGAGCGTACTGATGTTAAGCATTCAAAACAGGTAAACTTAAAATTGTACTATGGGTTAGATAGTATACCTAACCTATGATCTTAACTAGATAAAATTATGGTTTTAAGAGCGCAAAAAATTTAACACATTTTTGTGTTGAAATGTCTTTATCGGCTTTATTAATATCTAGACGACCGGTTGGCGTAGTTGGTACTGGTAGTGACCCTGCCTGCTAAGCCGATGGTCCTAGGTTCGAATCCCGGTATGGGCATTTATTTGTGTGATGAACACAGATACTTGTTTCTGAGTCATGGATGTTTTCTATGTATTTGTATATTATATATACCGTTATCTGAGTACCCGTAACACAAGCCTTCTTGAGCTTACTGCGGGAGTCAATTTGTGTAAGAAGGTCCTATAATATTTATTTATTATATTTTATTTCAATGTCAATAGCCAGGGACGGTGTTCCATTAAAACAAGCCTGGAGTCCGTGGCAACTAATCCCAAGATTTGTTGTAGGTGCAAATTTTACGAAAGCGATTTCTATCTGACCTTCCAATCCAGAGGGTGAATTAGGCCTTTCAAATATTATTTATCCAATATTTTTGATGGACTCTAAAGTTGAACTCTCAAGGTTATATGGAGGGTTCGTAATTCGGTTACCGTGTTTTGGAGGGCAGTGACTGATTATTTAGAGGAAGACCCTAACATTCTCATTGTTAGACGAGTGAGAGTCGTATTCTCAAAGACCCGTATTTATTTATTTTAATCGTATGCCGTATTTACATGAACAATTACAACAATATAGGTAGCTAAAATTTACAAATCTACATTCAGGGACCCGAGCCCCGAGATTGCGTTAGGTCTGAATTTCTTCTTTCGACCTTCTTTCGTTTTTCGACCAAGTTCAAACAAATTTTCCTTGAAAGTCTCCGTAAAGCTCGATTATTATGATTTTTTTCATATTTTTTGGACTTGTGGTTCAAAAGTTAGAAGGACCCCTCCCAACTTATAAAAAGCACATTTTATCAAACCTCCGAAGCGATTATTTCCGAAAATATTTACTTTATCAAAAACTTTTTGAGCAAACCCCTATGTTTTTTTCAAATACCTAAGTATACAAAGATTATAATGTCTTCTGTTACCGCGATTGTTATTCATTGAAATTAAACACTTTAGAACGGATTAATCGCGATTTACAGCACTCGTTTTCACAGGGTTAAGATGATCATCATCTTAACTCTGTGAAAACGAGTGCTGTAAAGGGCTCGAAACGTAGGATCATGGTGTTAATAAACGCGACTAATCCGTTCTAAAGTGTTTAATTTCGATATACAAAGATTCCTCACACTTTAGGTTTAAAGCGAAAACTTTACTTGTAGGGAGTTACACTAAAAATAAGTTTTACTTAACTTTTTATTTTTTCAGTTTCTTGGCATGATTGGTATGTATAAATATATCAAATTACAGCTCTCTAGTACTAACGGTCACTGAGCTATGCTGCAGACGGACAGAGGGACATGGCCAGGGAGCGTACACTCAACCAATTGGAACCCTAGGCCACTGTAGGACTATGTCATAGTGACGCTATAAATCAGATTGTCAAAAAATCTCTTACTGCTTGTCATTTTGATATGGTTCTAGAGTGGCCTAGGGTTCCAATTGGTTGACTGTACATTTCATGTCAATGACAGACAAATGACGTCACGCTTCATCTATGAACCGTGCTCTAGCATGTTTCAGGTTTTACCTACGTTTAAACAAATAGGTAGGGGAGACTGGGGTCAATAGAAACACGGGTCAATAGAAACAAGTGCAATAACCCCGACACAAGAAGCGATAGTGGGGTGGTCCCTGAGGGGGGAGGGACCGGCGTTAGTGTCAGAACCTGTAGGCCAGTGTTAGCCACGGCTCTGTGACCGTCGGACGTTACTACGCACATGTATTGCTTTTTCTGCACAAAAAGTAAGTATTTTTGATGTTTTTGTTTTGTTTATTAATCAATATCTATTGGTAGTACTTTAATACTATTTAAATTTCTGTTTATATGGTTATTCTAGTTGAATTTGAGGTGGTTTATGTATACTTACCGTCTACCGTTATTTTTCTACGATTTTAAATATTCGCCAACACGTTCCTGGGTCAATTGAAACAAAATTTACCGGGTCAATTGAAACATGTATAAACATGTAGTATTTTATATATCAATATGATTTTGATACATAAAATAATAGTTGTTCTCTCTTTATTAAATGTTGATTAGATTTGTAGATTATTAATAGTTGATCTCATTACTTATTCTAAATAATAAGGCACGAAGTGCCATATAACATTTTTGGTAAATTAGTATCAATAAATGCTACCTTTTTCGTCAAGTTATTGGTAGAAACTACATCGTACAGTGTTATAATCAAAGACTGAGATTGTGTGATTCAATTATGATTAATAAAAGGAATATAAATGATTATGAGAATAAACAAATATTTTATTTGTAGGTGTTTCAATTAACCCCATTCGCTGTTTCAATTGACCCGCAACCAGGGTCAATTGAAACAATTTTCAAGTATTTCTAAAACGCGTGTGATTGCGTATCTGATACCTATGGATACAAATCACTTTAACAATATTAAACCTAGATAAACTAGGTATATTCGAAGCCTATCACAAGCCGGTATTGGTAGAAAATGTAGTCTATGGCCGTTTTTTCGGAAAACGTTTCAATTGACCCGTCTCCCGTAGTGCTGTTATTGATTACTGTCAAAACTGTTACGTTCGAATTACAATCGAACGTTGATAGACTTTATCTGTCTTACTCATTACGTATTTAAAAACATCCCGTGTGTTTATACACATTATGACGAAACCCGCATGAATTGTACGCTCCCTGGACATGGCGAAACTATAACGGTTCGTAGTTGACTACAGAACCCTAAAAACGTGAGTTTTAACCGTTTTTGACTCACGAAAGTTTAAATTGTATGAAGGCCATTAAAGGAAAATTCGCTTTTTCCTGGTAGGCGTTTAGAATATCGCCGTGGCTGGTGAGCAACCCTCCTAATTTGACTGAGAGAGTCCATTACGTGTCCGGCTCATAGACTATTTGGTAGAAGGGACAAATGGAAATTACCTATGTGCCTATCTGCAGAACAAAAACACTTGTGGATAAGTAAACTAATGAAACAAAATGGGCAAGTCCGTTTAAATAAAACAAGTTGATAAATCGTCATTTTGTCAATTGTCATTTTGGTTCCGATACACAACTAAAAACTCGCTGCACGACATTTACTTACTCCTTCAACAAGGAGCTTGCAACAGCTAAACAAAAAGTAGCTAACACTGGATTGAATGTAGCGATTCGCAATATGTAAAATACGTCCAATAAATCTTCGAGTTGACTCGGATAGAATAATATTGTCTATATTACGAGTAAAAGAATAGGATTTGTAGGTATCACAAGATTCACAAGTAAAACAAAGGACGAATTTAAATTTTATTTACTTTGAAACGCCCTTATTGCTTATTGGAGGGATATGGGCGGAATAAAATTTTACACAAGATAAAATTTATGTTTAGGTAAAAATGAATAAATTCGGTATCCTAAATAATGTTACTTTGCTATTCTGCCAAACGTGCTAGTCAATTAGTGCCAACCCGTTATAACTACTTGCGTATTTTTTACATACAATGAATGTTCCCATCCTCCCGCCGCAAAAAATAAATACGCAAATAGATATAACAAACCACCACCACTGATACAAAACTCGTAGGTACCTAATTAATGCATGTTTTTGAACATCAATATATTCAGACATCGGTGTAAAGGACGACTCACACCAGAACGGGACGGGACGGGACGGGAAAATCTGTAAATTTCCATAGAAAGCGTCACGTGACATCCGAGGGCTCCGAGCTAGCGCGTGATTCTTTCTATAGAAATTGACTGTTTTTCCGTCCCGTCCCATCCCGTCCCGTCATCCTTTCATCTTTTAAGTTTGTCATCATTTATTTAAATAATGAATGTATCAGTATTTTCGTTTTTAAGATGGAATTCTGCAAAGTAACGCCTGACTCAATTAAATAATTATCAGGTCAGACAGACCAAAAAATTGAGTTTTGCGTGTAGATATTCTAAAAAAAACTGGAATACACTATAACACGGCTGAAATAAAAGAAAGAGATGTCATATACTAAAGAAAAAGTGACCAAGGTCCCCGGTGAGCAGGGCTGGGATCGAACCAGCGACCTCCTGTTTTCGCGGCAGACGCCCTAACCAACTGGGCTACCCGATCACTTATATATAGTAGTGCGACTACTTAAAAAAACACAAAAACATGAATCAAAACGTTTATTACATTTAATAAATGATTTGATTCGTGCTTTATAATTGTAAGGTACGGAATTCTATACCTAATAAAACTTTTTATCGTCAATCCAGGGCTAGTACTACGAACATCGAACGATTGCGGATTTCTATGTCCATCTCTGTCACACTTGCATATTAGAGTGACAAAGAGGTATGTCCGTCAATGCGCATTTTCGATGCTCTTGGTAGGCCTGCAGATCATGCGTCTATTCGTTCCTTTAAACTGTTGTGTTTACTGTAAATTATGACCGCGCATACCGTTGCTTAGATTGATGATTAATTACTAACGTAGGAACCTGCTTCAAAATATTGGTGACACGGAACTCTCAGGGCGCGGCAATAGGCTAGACGACAAAAATAATCTATTTAGTTCGTCTTTTAGATTATTAACAAATATTGTACACGTATTTTTTCTTTTGTTCGTCAAATCAAAAATGACGAAAATACAGTACGTTCAAGTATTGCGTAACGTCACTATTAGATACAATTCTTACCTAGTAGTGACGTCACCAGCCCCCACCTAGTACCTAAAATTTTAGTTAATTGAAAAATGAAAAAATACGTGTCTAATCATTTTCGATAATCTAACTGACAGACTATTTAGAATGATAGATTTTTTTAACCTAGTCGTCATCCTTATTTTTTACGTACGTACATACGGTTTTCGGTTTTTTTCCTGTTCTTTGTTACAAGCTCTTGCTTTATGCCTAATTTCGAGATTCTATAGCTCAACGAGAAATAAGTAGGTACTTTCAACATTTTGATTATCGTTGCAAATGCTTGGAAAATGCGACATAAACGGCCGTATTTTTGATTGTTTTTACATACTTAAGGCTTCGTCAGACTAGCGCGTGGCGTGAGCGGGGCGCGAGCGGGGCGCGAGCAGAGCGCGATAGAAGCGGGGAGCGCGGCGCGCTTACATGGCGCGCGTGTCAGGCGCGCATCGCGCGCGGGTCACGCGCGCGTCACGCGAGCGCGCCGCCAGCGCCGCGCGCTCGATTCACCGAGCATTTTTCTTTGCGCTGTGACTGCGCGGCGGTCGCGCCGCGCGCCGCGCGCGCGTTGAAAGCGTGGCGTGAGCGGGGCGCGATAGGAGCGCGGCGCTAGCGCCGCGCTGCGTCCAAGCGCTGGTCGCGCTCGCTTCGCGCCCCGCTCGCGCCCCGCTCACGCCACGCGCTAGTCTGACGAAGCCTTTAGAGGTTTGGTTTTTTTACTGCTTCATGGGGTCGCAGATTTAAGTACCTACTTAGTAGCGTAGTGACGCATTTGTACCACGCATAAACCTCTACAGGTTTCTGTGGCGCATCTTAGTTTTTAAGTCTTGTGTCTGTGTATTCTTTTTTTTTTTTTTTTAATTTCAGCTTGTTATCTCTACTCGTTTTTAGGTCTGCAACGTAAAGGTAAAGTACAGTAAAGTTACATAAAGGGTCCGACAGACAGACAACAAACTGATCCTATAAAGGTTCCGTTTCATCCTTTTGAGATACAGAACCCTAAAAGCAACTATACTTTACTTAATATATTCTAACTTTAATTCTAGTGGCCGTCCGTTAAGGAAGTTTTGGCCGAAGGGTGGCAAGTAAGTGTCGGCGGTCGGCTTCCTGACACCGTCGGGTTGTGTGAAACATTGCAGGAATAATTTGTTTGTTTTAGTTGATATATTTTAATAACAGTGTATATAATATTGTCTTCTGTTACCGCGATTGTTATTCATTGAACAGTGTATGTTCATTACAAGGTGTAATCTATTTGACGACCGGTTGGCGTAGTTGTTAGTGACCCTGCCTGCTATGCCGATGGTTCTGGGTTCGAATTCCGGTAAGGGCATTTATTTGTGTAGTGAATGTGTAATATTTATTTATTATCACAGAAAACCACAAAAGAAAAAAAAACTCAAACAAGGATTAGAATGTGTGTGCATCACAAAATGTCTGGTAATATGTGGTAGTAGTAGTAGTATGTGTTTTAGTTGCCTGTAAATAAGAATTATTTCTTTTCATGTAAACGAGTGTCAGCGGAGGAGTGTCGCGTCTGGCGCGTGACACGTTTTCTCGCCCTATTAACTTAGATTGCCCCCGTCTGCCTTATTGGAACAATTTTTTCCTATATTTTATTCGATAAAATCGTAGCGGTCGCTCGCTATATTGATAGTCGTGTCCATCCATAATATTTTATTACGAGATGGAGCTTAGGGGAAAGATGTTAAGTGGGTTTACATTTAGTTTTCTATGGAATGAAATATTCTACGAATATTATTATTTTTTAATTTAAAAAGGTAAAATTACGGGTAGGTAAGGCTCATCGGCATGACTCTCGTACCGTGGCGGCTGGGACGGCCCTTGATCTGGGACGCTACATGTGAGGACACCCTGGCGCCGTCCCATGTCTCCACAACATCACTGCGAGCAGGCGCGGCGGCTGCAGTGGCAGAGACAGCGAAACGCCGCAAATATATCGCTCTTACGAATCAGCAGCTTTCGCTGTCGAGACCCTGGGACCATGGTGCTCAGGCGCCCGTAAATTGGTGGGTGACTTGTCGAAAAAATAGCTTGAGGTCACCGCGGACCGTAAAGCTGGCTCATTCCTCGCACAACGGATAGGTATAGCCATTCAAAAGGGGTTCTTATTCAAATATTTTAAATAAGGGTTTCAAAGAAAAATCTGAATACACGCTCATGATTAAGTAATTTTCTCTAAAATACATTAAAGTGAATGTTTGAATACTTAAATACTATTTGAATAATTTAAGTGAAAAATTGAAATGTTTAAACAAGAGACGAACGATTTTGCGTGTAACTGGAATACCGAACTAACCTTCCGTTCCACCTTCTTATTTCCTGCGTCCATCCCAACTCCAATATTTGCCGCAAACTTTTCAATTCCACACCGATGTAGGTAGCCCAACGGGCCTCTACCATGAGTAGCTAGTGACTGCATAAACTCTCTCGAAGCGATCCCGTTCGTCGTTGACACCGTGTAGACTTAGGTCACTCATGTATAAAGAAAAAAACAGTTTCAATTTTTTTTTTTATTGAGGAATAGGAATCTCACCTGATGGTAAGTGCCGATGTAGTCTAGGATGGAGCATGCTTGCCTAGAAGATGTCTATTCACTCGCGATTTAAAAAGATCTAGGTTATAGTGGGCAGGGAATATATTCGCAGGTAAAGAATTCCACTCTTTACCGATGGGCATAGTTATAAAAAGTTACGTGGGATTCCTATTCCTACGTAACTTTTTATAACTATGCCCATCGGTAAATTGAAACTGTTTTTTTCATCGGTGATATAAAAATTTGTCACACGGCTCAATAACACCTCATTTTGTCATACACCTCCAAATAAGTCATACCTACGCCTCAAAATGGAGTCACAGCTCAAGTTTATCCCATAGCTTTTATTTGTCACGCGTCAAAATTTGTCATGTGCACAAGTTAACTATTTTTATTGCCGATAAGTCAATGTTGTGATGCTGCAAACTTGAGTACCTCACCTCAATTGAGGTGTGGCATTGTACTACCTCATTTAAGAAAATGAGGTACTCACTCAAACTGTTTTAAAAATGATGTCCTACCCAACCCTACCCACTGGTGTGACATGTTTCGATTGCGTCGGGCAATCATCATCCGACAGAGTATATTGATATTGTTGCTGCGAGCTAGACGACCTAGTAAACCCGTGGTAGGGGCACAGATGCCAATGAAGTCGGACAAGCTTTTAGTTCCACCGAGTAATGGAATGGTTCTACTGCTACTGCTGTTCCCATTTACTGAGCCATGAATGTGCGTACTGTAGAGATGAATATTATACCTGTGGAATTGAGGGCTCCTATTAAGGGTTCCGTACCAAAATCGTAAAAAAGGAACCCTTATGGCACCTGTCTGTCGGTCACATCGTTAAATATCTCGAGAACTACCGAAGCTATTGATATAACATTTGGAATAAGTTAATTATATATATCACATATATTATTTTCACTAGGGTTAGACGTATAGACACCGCACCTCCTGTTACTTGCCACCCACTGCAAGTAGCAGGGCATAGAGGGCGCTAGCTCGCAGTGCACTACTTGCCTATATCGCGGGTGGTCGCTCCTGATGACGATTTTCGTAAAAATCTAAACATGTCGAATGAAAATCGACTTTGAGGTAAATACGCGGTCGACCCGTTTTAACCCGGCCTCTAACCTAGTTGGTAACCCTGCCTACGAAGCAGGAGGTCCCGAGTTCGAATCCTGGTCATGGCATTTATTTGTGTGTTTATCACGAATATTTGTTCCCGAGTTATGGATGTTTTCTATGTGTTTAAGTATTTATATGTATATATCTATTATATATCGTCGTCTAGTACCCACAGCACAAACCTTATTGAGCGTACCGTAGGACTAGGTCGACTTGTGTAAGATTGTCCCACAAATATTTATTTATTTATCCTAAATTCCACTCCAGCTACGGGCCTGGACAAGGCTCTCACAGATAATTAGTTCATGTGTTCGCTTTCTACATGTAACTGTCTTAATGTTTGTACCAATTTACAGATGCAGTTGAGAAGCTGCGAGTTTCAGACGTTAAAAGGATTGAGACTATTACGTAAGTGGAAGTCGTTTTTCCCGTAAAGAGCGGGAAATGGGTGCATTTTATGTACAATTTATGCTATTATATCGCGGCTGTTACGTTTCAGAGTGGTATGCTATGATCCGGAAGCTGTTTGAGCATTATATTTTATTGTGTTATTTTTAACCAGAAATGTTAAGGATGAAGAATAACTCACACTAGGACGGGAAAATCTGTAAATTTCTATAGAAAGCATCACGTGACATCTGAGGGCTCCGAGCTATCACGTGATTCTTTCTATAGAAATTGACAGATTTTCCCGTTCCGCCCCGTCCCGTACAGTCCCGTCCCATCCCGTCCCGTCCCGTCCCGCCCCGTCCCATCCCGTCCCGCCCCGTCCCATCCCGTCCCGTTCTCACACTAGGACGGGACGGGGCGGGACAGGACGATCCATCAATTTCTATAGAAATAATCACGTGATAGCTAAGAGACCTTGGATGACACGTGACGTTTTCTATAGAAACTGACCGATCGTCCCGTCCCGTTCTAGTGTGACGCATCCCTTATTGTTGTTTTATCATCATCATTTCGGTCAAAAGACATAAACTGCTGCACAATGACCTGTCCAGAGATTATCACAAGGATTCATTTGCCCCGCTTAACAATCTCCCGCGAGCATAACCAGATCGCCAGTCTATCTAGTTGGGGTTTCCCACGCTGCGTCTTCTGGTACGTGGTCGCCATTCTAAATTTAGTTCTATATTAATAACTGACATATGCTAGGCTAAGTAAAATATAAAATTTAGCTTGTTAAATTGAATGTGTTGTACTTCTATGTTTGACATTAAATTTATATATATTGTAGTATTACTTAGCCATTGTTGAATTTTAAACTGCATTTAATAATTATTGTAACACATACTTCGCACCTACACATTACTAAATTTGCATGCCACGATATGGCGGAATGTACATGGAACACCTTTGTCTATCTACCTGTAACTGTTTATAACCTGCATTCATGCAAATAAATGTATTTCATTTCATTTCATTTCATGACGCGTAGGCGTTATTTTTACAAAAACAATTGCCACCTGACCTTTCAACCAAGAGGGTAAACTACCATATTGGTATCCAGTTTCCTCACGATGATTTCCTCCACGGAAAAGCGATAAATAAATATCAAATGACATTTCGTACATTAGTTCTTAAAACTCATTGGTACGACTTCCAAATTGAAGGCCGTACTCTCTTACAGCTAGGTACCAACAGCTAGCTACCAACGCTCCACCGCGGTAGAAACTTGAAAAATGTAACAGATACCTAAGTGTTATTTTAATCTCCTGATTCTCCATTAAGGCTGGATTTGACGAAACTTTTTAACCAAGAGTAACGCTTACTCTTGGATACTATTGTGAAACTCCCATAGTAATTTGACGTTACTATCTGAGAGTAAGCGTTATTCTCGGAATAAAAGTTTGGTGAAATGCAGCCTAAAAAGAATACTTTGAAATTTATCCCATAAAGTAAAAATACCTGAGTCGGACTCGCGCACAAAGGGTTCCGTACCATTATTTAAAAAAAACGGCAAAAAAACACGTTTTTGTATGGGAGCCCCCTTAAATATATATTTTATTTTGCTTTTTAGTATTTGTTGTTATAGCGGCAATAGAAATACATAATCTGTGAAAATTTCAACTGTTTAACTATCACGGTTCTTGAGATACAGCCTGGTGACAGATGGACGGACGGACAGACGGTAGCGGGGAGCCTTAGTAATAGGGTCCCGTTTTACCCTATCTGTACGAATCCCTAAAAAGGACAGACACTTTTATTAGTCTACGCAGACGAGTGCGGACGCTAGCATTATTCTATATTTTCAGTGACAATCGCCACTAGAGAGTAATAAAGAAGACGCTTATACAGCCATGTCTGGTCGTATAGTGGTCGTATAAGGGCGTTATAACACTTGCGATTTGCGACCGAGTTTTGTACGAACACGTCGTGAGCTCACTGCGTACAAGTTTTGTATAGAAATCGCTTTTAATTAAAAAAAATGTACTACGACAGTGACAAACAAGCATGAGGCCCGCCTGCTGGTAAGCGGTCACCGTAGCCTATTGACGCCTGTGAAAGCTAATAAACTAAGTATCTCAATATGTTTTGATAAGATTTAGATTTGTGAAATAAATGAGGTAAAAGCATTGTATTAAGTTAAAATGGATATTTACGTCATTAGATAAAAGGGTAATAAGTTTAGAAATACTAAGAAAAACAATACTGAAAATAAAACACATTTATTGATATTACTTACATGTATTTTTCACGTACAAGTTTGGTTAATCCACCTCGGTTTAGTACTCCTCGTAATAAAATATAATTTACTAAAAATAAACGTCAAAAACGTTATCAGTGACTGAAGGTGTGGAGTTTAGCTTTAACCTTCCATCCTGAGCTAGCATCAGACCAAGAATGTCCTCTTTACTGGTGGACAGCCCTTTTTATGCCGAAATCCCCACCTTCATTCAAACTAAATTATACAAGACGAATAAGTCAACTTCCGGTTATCAATATTAATTTAATTTATTTCCAAACTACTGTTATAATTATTTATAATTTCTAATAATTCATTTAATATTTAACTAGGTGTTAATTATAATATATTACATCCCGAAACTCCATTCGAAACTGAAATGTGCAAAATGTGCTTCCGGTTGTCAAAATTAATTTTACGTTAAACTACTCTTTAGTTATTATTCTTATTACTAAATAATTCATTCAAATTATAATCTTGCTATTTATTTATCTAACACGGCCATTCTGATATATACTTCGTTCTCGAAGTATCAATTTTACACTTAATATCTAGTGTGAACAATATACATAATAGATATGTATTATTTTGTTTTATAGTTTAAATCCTAAATAAGTAAATTTTACAATATAAAAAGGTAATACACACCTTTATAATAATATTTCATAATCATCGATTCACGTATAATTCACAATAATAAGTAGGTAATCATCCCTCAGGCTGTGTACGGCCATCACCCGCTGTCGGTGAATCTTAATCACCCGCGACAATGATGCCGGGCACCAACCAAACTAATATTCAATAATCATAATAGTCACTTCATACATTCGAAGCATAATTATGTAATAGTTACATTAAATACTTACTTACTATCTTAATCACTTATAATCTTGCTATTTATTTAGTTATTGAATTCGACTTATTCTTCAAATTCACCAGGCCATAGGCGTAGCTTGTCTTTTGCTACGGTTATGTTCCTTAAATAGCCAATACCTCTTAATGAATACCTGTCATTATCCTCTACGTTTATAATTTCATAAGGACCTTTATATTTTGAACTTAATTTATTATGACGCCTATGGTCCTGATTAACATAAACAGTGTCTCCTATATTATATTGAATGTTATCCCTGCGGGTTGAATCAAATCGGTCTTTTGAGCTCTGAGCTACAATTTTCAAACGCTGTTGTGCTAGTAACCTGTCAGCCCTAACATCTATTATTTCATCATTGTTTGGTAACACCTCATCTAGACGAGCCTGTACAGTGGGGATATTGGAGTTTCTACCAACCAGTAACCGCATTGGTGAAAATCCCGTTGATTTTTGGATTGTGGTATTCAAAGATAGTTGGACTTTACTTAAAACGCTCGGCCAGTCTGACACGTCAACGCAAGTTGTACTTAACATGTTAGTTATTGTTGCCACATAACGCTCAACCTGCCCATTTCCACGAGGGGTACCAGTGGAAATTAAGTGATGCCTTACATGCCATTCCTCAAATAGTTCTCGTATGGGCCGAGAATTAAAATTAGTGCCGCGGTCAGTTACAATTAATGAAGGTGTTCCAAACATAATGACAGAATCCCGCACTTTATTAACTAGTTCTTGAGCACCCATGGTTTTAAGCGGTTTTAAAATGCAAAACTTGGTGAATCCGTCAATTATTATTAGCAAGTACTTGTAACCATTGCTAGATAGAGGAAATGGACCCGTACAATCCAAATGAACCGTATGAAACGGAATGGGGGTTTTATCGATCGGGTGTAGCATTCCTTGTTTTGGTCCACTATGACTTTTTTTTCAACGCAAATTCGACAGTGATTTATATATTTCACCACAAATTTAGAAATACCGGGAAACCAAAAGTACTCAATTATTTTCTGAAGAGTTTTTTCGGGACCAACGTGGCAATTGTCATCATGGAACAAACGTAGAATGCTCAACCTACTTCCCTTGGGTACATATAATTTCGGTGTGGATGTGGGGTCTGCTTTGTAATATAAGATATTATTTTGAATCGTGTACTGGTTATTATCTAAATCGCCCGACCGTACTCTATCAATTAAAGCCTGGGTTTCTAAATCCTGATCCTGAGCAGTCTCTAACCAAGAACGAGGACTGTTTATAAGATTTACAGATTGCGTTTTGGAAGCTTCCGATGTTACATTTATATTCTCAGTTTGGGAAATGGCAGGTGACTTTTCATTTGATTCAGGGTTTCGACTTAAATAGTCTACATGACTAACATACTGCCCTTTCCTGTACTCGACGTCAAACGTAAAGTCTTGCATATAGCTCCACCATCGTGCCACACGTGGGGATATATCTCTTTTATTAAACGTAGATTTTATTGCATTACAATCAGTAATTATTTTAAATGTAATTCCCAAAAGGTAAACGCGAAAATGTTTTAAAGCATTATATATAGCCAGAGTTTCCAACTCGTAGGAATGGTATCGTGATTCACAGGGGCTTGTTCTTTTACTGAAATATGCTACTACTTTATTTAAACCATTATTTTTTTGTAAAAGGATCGCACCATAGCCTATAGAACTTGCATCGGTATGTAATTCTGTTGGTAGTTCTGGATTAAATATTGTTAATAAAGGTTCTTTTGTCAAATGGTCAATTACGTAATCACGAGCCTCCTGTTGTTTTGATCCCCATTCCCACTTTTGGTCGTTCTGTAGTAATTTAGTAATACACGCCGTTCGATAAGCAAATTCCGGTATGAAGCGTCTAAAATAACTTGCAAGACCCATAAATTGCCTGACTTGTTTTACGTTTGCCGGGATAGGGGAATTAACTAAAGCAGATGTCTTTTTTTGACTCGGCTTAACACCTTGATGTGATATGGTTCTGCCTAAATATTCGACACTAGTTTCAAAGAACTTACACACAGAACAAGGCTTTAAGCGTTTGATCTAAATAATCAAGTCCCTCTGATATAGTAGTAAATGGTATCAAAATATCATCTATGTAAACTAAAAGAAATTTCAGATCTTTAACTGCTTTCATTATGGCCTTTTGAAAAACTGAAGGCCCATTGCAAATTCCAAACGGCATTTTCAAAAACTCATACTGATTATCATTAGTAATAAAAGAAGTATATTTTATGGCTTCCGGTGCCACAGGAATCTGGTAGAAACCGTTTTTCATATCAATTGAAATAAAGTAACGTGCTTTTCCTAGACGATCAATCTGGTCTTCGATGAGGGGAAGAGGGTATCGTTCCTTTTCTATTATTTGATTTAATGATCTATAGTCAACACATAATCTGTCGCTGCCGTCAGCTTTTTTCACTAATAATACAGGGCTAGCAAACTCAGAATCACTTTCTCGTATAATATTTTTTCGAAGCAAATCATTAACAATGTTTTGCACCTTCTCCCTCTCAATCGGAGCCATACGATAGGGCCGATAATGAATTATTTTATTACTTTTTAGTCGAATATTTAGTTGGCCAGTCTTTACTGTACTCATTTGATCGTCTGTCGGAAAAACTGAAGGATAATTTTTAAAAACATCGACTACCCTATCCTGTAAACGTTTGTCCAAGTGTTCAAGTTGCAATAAGAGATCATTGATTCCGGGGGTATCTTTAACTACGCAAACTTGGGGTAGGGGCTCATTATTCATAGTTGGTACCAAAACACTGCCAGTTGAATCCGTTACTATTGCTACGTCACCATTTTGTACCGCATTCCGTCCAACTAAACAGTCATAGTGAAAATCGTTATCCTTAACAACATTTAATTCTAATTCTATACATACGTCTCGAAACCGAACTGTTGCTTTTATCTTAGCAAACACATGAAGCTTTCCTTTACCTACGCCATCATAATATACAGAACAAGGTAAGAATGTACACCCAAGATGTTTCGCCACTGATTCTTTAATAACACTACAATCAGCTCCAGAGTCCAATAATGATTCTACTAGAATTTCATTAATATAAATGTTTGTTAGTTTCTTGCCTAGTCACTTTGATTCAGATTCAGTGTTATTAATGGTTTTGTCTTGCTGTTGCCGAGAACGCTGGAAACACCTATCAGGTGAATGCCCCATTTTTTTACAAACTGTACAAGCCACACGATGAAAACATTTTTCAAACGAGTGACCTACCTTGTTACAAAAAGAACAAGGTGTCTTAGTTACTTGAATGTTTTCAGCCCCCGATTCCTTGTTATTGGACTGAGAAACATTTTTTGGGCAGCGAACCATCAGGTGTCCATTCTTTCCACAAAGAAAACACATCTTTTCTTCCCTGCGTGAATCGTTATTTAATTTGAAACGTTTCAAACTATTTGAATTTATTGGTTGTGTAATAGTTTCTAAAGGCCTTTTTCTTGACACCTTTTCATATGAAGAAAGCAATGTTATTAAATTTTGAGTTGAATCAACCGCGCTATTGAGACTCGATATTCTTATATTTACTTCACTTATACCTCCACATACAAGTTCGATCAGCTGAGACTCCGTGAAAGCTACTTTAGTATTACGCAGTAACCTTATCTTTTCCCTAGCGTATTCACAATAGGTATCGGCTGAATCGGAAGTATACATAACAGCTTTAGACAATCGTTCAGAGAGATTTTTTTTCTCAGGGTATAAATCTATAATGTCTTTGCGCAAAACTTCCCAAGACCGTTCGGTATCCGGCTCCCAAGTCTCGAACCATGATAAAGCAGAGACCCGAAGGGCCTTACCGGCTTTGGCGGCTTGCTGAATGCTGCTCCATTTCATTTCAGCACCAAGCTTCTCAATTGACCTGCACCATGCCTCTGCTCCATTGTCGCTCTTTTCAGGGTCGAATAACGGCAGTGCCACATCATCGTGCCGGTGATTCGATTTCACTGCGTCGCGAATGGCTTGCACAAGCGAGTCCAAAATTGGAGTTTGCTCCATAGCTTGTAAACATAGAAGAGAAAAAAAATATATTAGGGGCGTGGTCTTAATATATATATTTTTTTACGATCCGACTTCTGATGAAAGCTAATAAACTAAGTATCTCAATATGTTTTGATAAGATTTAGATTTGTGAAATAAATGAGGTAAAAGCATTGTATTAAGTTAAAATGGATATTTACGTCATTAGATAAAAGGGTAATAAGTTTAGAAATACTAAGAAAAACAATACTGAAAATAAAACACATTTATTGATATTACTTACATGTATTTTTCACGTACAAGTTTGGTTAATCCACCTCGGTTTAGTACTCCTCGTAATAAAATATAATTTACTAAAAATAAACGTCAAAAACGTTATCAGTGACTGAAGGTGTGGAGTTTAGCTTTAACCTTCCATCCTGAGCTAGCATCAGACCAAGAATGTCCTCTTTACTGGTGGACAGCCCTTTTTATGCCGAAATCCCCACCTTCATTCAAACTAAATTATACAAGACGAATAAGTCAACTTCCGGTTATCAATATTAATTTAATTTATTTCCAAACTACTGTTATAATTATTTATAATTTCTAATAATTCATTTAATATTTAACTAGGTGTTAATTATAATATATTACATCCCGAAACTCCATTCGAAACTGAAATGTGCAAAATGTGCTTCCGGTTGTCAAAATTAATTTTACGTTAAACTACTCTTTAGTTATTATTCTTATTACTAAATAATTCATTCAAATTATAATCTTGCTATTTATTTATCTAACACCTGCAACTCCAGGGGTGTTAGATGGGCGTTGCCGACCGTTTAAAAAAAGGAGGATTCGCTGTGTTGACAGCTAAAGGGGCAAGCTTTGTGGGTCCCCAGCTGTCAATCCACATGCCAGCATGTCACAGTGAATCCTCTTAGAGCTCTGGCGACCTTACTCACCAACAGAAACACAACACTATGAGTAGGATCTAGTGTTATTAAACTGCGGTTTTCTGTAAGGTGGAAGTACCATTAAAACAATTAGGAGAACGTGTAATAGGTACGAGCTCAGAAATTATGGTAGACGAATTCAGGTTATGATTCGTAAATTCATACTTAAGATGCCTCTTACTTTGACGGAAATAATTGGATTCGTTTGAATTTCCACAACAAATAACCGAAAGTGTGTTATTAAATTTCATATCAAATGTCCCAAAACAGGAAAGAAACGAGGAAAATGAGTGGAAATATCAGATACTTCAAATAAAACAACGGTTATATGAGTTCCTACAACAATGCTATAGTAAACAATAATTATTTATTATTAAAGAATGTGAAGTTGTTGACTTCTCGTGATCTGCACTTTGTAAACATGGCCGAACGCTTACATTTTTCTAGTTAAATAAAATGGAATACAAATACAATTATGAGGAATTGAGGACTTGAGGAGCTCTCCCCTCAACATTATTCGGAAAGCAAAGAACTCATGTTGAGATTGAATCAATTTTTCATATTTAATTATATTCAATTTTAAATCATGAATTAAATCTTTTATTATTTTTATAATAAATGTTTTGATTCATGTTTTTAAGTAGTTACACCACAGTTACACTAGTAAGGTCGTGATCGGGTAGCCCAGCGGTTAGGGTGTCTGCCGCGAAAGCAGGAGGTCACTGGTTCGATTCCAGACCTGCTCACCCGGGCCTTGGTCACTTTTTCTGTAGTATACATCTCTTTCAATTTATAATTATATTCAATTTTTTAGTACAAAGTTCAAAAGTTACCCGGAAGAGATCGCTTATAAGTGATGAGATCGTTTAATCTTTACATCTTTTCTCGGCTAATATCGTCTGTAAGTATTATTATTTTAGGTATTTTATAGTACAACCCCAAAATCAGGGACAAAATCGTAACTAAATAACACATATGTTTTTCTGAAGAAATTCAGAACAATGGAAAGACCATTACATTTTCGGACACTTACGTCATTGTTGTAAACTGTGACTTCTGTCGATAGACTCCGCAACTTTATAGTAGGCAGAGTCAAGTGAAGCCACTTTAATATGTAATTAAAGTAATGGGATAAGGTAGTAGTAGTTATAAACCACTTTATAGTACAAAATTTAAAAACAAAACAATATAAATAACACACATTTGTACAAAGGCAAACTTACTAAAGTAAGGGTTATTAATTAGGTCATAAATGCGAATGAAATAAGCACAGTAGCATAGTATAGGGACTATACTATTCATTCATTAATTCCATAGTCGGCGTGTCTGTGGGTCGAAATTCCTCTTAAACCACACAGTGCGCGACTGTTTATGTTGCTACTTGTGTAGATGAGCGACCTATCGATGGCGAACGGTTCGATAGTGAAAAGTGGTCTTTAGCATCATGTAAAATAATTCTTTACAACACAATCGATTGTACAAGCGATAAAACACAAATAAGGAGACAAAGTCTCTCCTTAGACTTAAGAATTCAATACCGCCTGTGAGTTTGAGATCTTTGACAATTATAAAATAAATGTAGTATCATCTCAAACTTACTGCTAATTTCACCCAGATTGGTTCAATAGTAAAAATAAGGGCAAGACATAGATATTTTCGCATTGACATGATGAATCTTTAGAGATAGAATGCGCGCACGGTGAGTAGGGTAAACTCACATTATTTGGTGATACTTCTAATTCGGTGATACTACACAGAAAAATGTACTTTAAGACGTTGCAAAAAGGTAGATTTTTCCAAAGTCCAATCGATAAAATATTTTTAGTTTTCAACTTTTGAGAAACGTACATATTTACCTAAGAATTTTTTTCTGTGTAATATCACGCAAGCAGATATCACCAAACAACCCCTACCCTAAGTTACCCTAAGCTAGACTTCAGTGTTTCGTCTAGTGATTAAATGATCTACGTAAAAGGATCGGAAGAAGATTTGTGTATTTATGACGGTATCTCTGCCAAATGGGTTGATGGCGAAGCTAAATCCTTTGAGAAGAAAACAACGAGGTCGTTGAACTTTGCCTTCGCTTTGGTAGCATATAAATTGCCGGACGAAGACCTTGAATAGCCTTCAGAATTTTAGGCAGTCCACAAATACAATGGATCAGTAATCAAATTGTCGGACAGACCGAGTGATGCCCGAGCCGCGAAGGTGACAACACCACTCTGTCGGTCCGATGATGACTGCCCGATCCAGTCGAAACATGTCACGTCTATTATGATAAAAATATGCGAGTGTTGACCGTTGAAATTTAATGTCACTATGACTCACCAAAATTTAAATTGTATAGCATCATAAGATAATATTTTTTTATTTGTTATTAAAGTAACACTACTATAGGTATATACTAATGAAATGGAGGTCATAAGTCATATACTTACTACAGAAAAATACCAACACCGATGGAGGCCAATCCGAGGATCGAACTCGGGTCTTCAGCTTACGCGGCTAACGCCATAACCAACGCCAATTGGTCTCACCGAAAGCCGGCGAATTTTTCGAGTATATGCAATCTTAGTAACAGTCAAGACGCCCGTGGCCATTTTCTAAGTACAAGCGACGGTGCTTAGTACTTCCATCCTACAACATCTATTTCAATTTATAGCGATCAGAATCAGTGTAAACTCGTGGTTCGGGTAATTTTTCGCAGATTTCTTTTGTTTTTCCGCAACTAAGACGCCTCATTGATTCCACGTCACGGCGGGACTTTTTTCTCGTAACAGTTTCCTTTCAAAGGCCCTCCGTATAAAAAATTAAGAAATGAGGTCTTTGCGTTATGTAGGTATCTTGGCTTCGGACGTAGGATATAAATAAATTACTTATTGAAAAAACGCAGAAAAACATTAAAAAAAAACATTATCTTCAAAATCCCGAATCTAACTACTGATTTGGTATTTTTTTATTCGTAATTTTAAGTATTCGTGCTTTCATGAGTCGGAGTTTTGATGAACGGAGTTTCAAAAGGTCGGGATTATCAAAATCGGGCTTATAAAATACGAGAATTAAAAATTTGGCGTTTAGTTTATTGGTATTATGGAGTGTACCCATCTCGCGGCTGAGATAGACACCTGCCTTTGTCTAATCCGAACATTTAGAAAATGACAGATGTCGTTCTTGATATGATACCTGTCACACACTGTATGTAGCCAAGATGCCAGCGTATTTTTTTTCTCTCTTTCACTCTTCCTTATTAGTGCGGGAAAGATAGTTGTGTTTCGTTCGCGACTTCGCGTTAGGGATTGTCATCTTGACCACGCACTTTAGTCATCGATATGTTTAAAAAATCCAAATAAAATAGTCATGGCTGCCTACTAAATCGAAGATCGAATCATTTGCTCTTGTGTTTTTGATTGACCAAAGTCGTTTGGAAGTTCGCGATTGTCGACATTTATCATTATTTTAATATTCGTCGGTGCTTGACATTTGGAGTAATGACTTTCTTTCATCAAGCCCTCTTCCTATAAATTTTCGCCAAAACGACGGTATTTTAACAATGATGACGTTTAAAAATATAGTTCATATTAAGAATACTCTCCGGCCGCCATTTTGTCTGCGCAGAAGTTGTTAAAACATTCAAGCCCGTTTTCGTCCCCGTAGGAGAGTTTCAGAGATCAATTCTAAGCGGAGCTCACGGTTTTTGATTTCAACTTGTTTCCTATATTTTTTATAAATTTATAGCCATTTCTGCAACAAGAGCGAAAAGATGATTTCCGACGGGTGCCAACACGAGTCGGATATCATCTTTACACACGTGTTTCATACAATGTTTACCTATGCATTGTGCGAGGAAATAAACAATAACTATTAGCGGTAATGTTCTGCGTTCAGTACTCCGGGCCTAAAAGTATTATGAAAATCAAACTGAAAAGTACAACTTTCCGCACGATTTGGCTACATTGGAACACGCACTTTTCGAACATATGCATCCTAATAGCTATTTATGCAACAAGTGCGGAAAGTCAGTGATTTCCGACGAGTGTCAAATTATTCACGAGCAAAGCGCAGCGAGTGTATAAGCCGACACGAGTAGGAAATCATCTTTACGCATGTGTTTCATACAATGTTTTACTATACATTGTGCGAGTAAATAAAAAATCATATAAAGACAAAACAATTTAATTGTTACATGACAGTAATTTAATTATTGAAATTAAAAATTATATTATTTTATAGTTTTCTTACATAGAAAATACTTTTTGTATCGGGCTGATAGCGGAATCCAAAACTAAAAAAAAAATGAAAAGTAAACGCACTGCGGCCAAATCGTGCAGAAAAGTGTACTTTTCCGCACGATTTGGCCGATGAAGCCAAAATTGTGCGGAAAAGTACATTTTTCCGCATGGCTTCATAGAAAGCGCATTTCGAGCACATGCATTGTAAATAAATAGACGCAATTTAATATTTAACTGGTATTATATTTTAGAACAAGACAGATATTCAAATACAACAAGGGCCTTGGCAACTACCAACCACTTATTACAAACCAACCACTTATTAGAGTAAGTGACCGTCATAAAATAAATGAACATGATTGCAGGATTTTACGCTGTCGTAAATTTGTATCGCGTTTTCATCGGCTGGTCTGCCTCGAACGGTCTGTGGCTATTCTTACGCGCTGCTGATCACATAAAAGTTGTAAAAAGAGAAAAATATAAAGGAAAAAATCTTTATTTTGTAACAAAACTGAACCCTTTTCATTTTGAAGTGGACTTGAGAATTCTATTGTTGTCTTCACATAAATGTCAAATAAGTACAATGTAAAATAAAATCTATAGATTTTTACTTGAGTTCACTTCACTGCACAATAATACGTAAGTATATGAATTACTTTTGCGCTCACATGTAACTTTTGATATTCAATTCTATCGTACTCCTGGGTTATTGAAGCGAAATAATATAATTCGTTGTAGGCAACCACGGGTCCATAGAAAATCTCTGAAATTTGCATTTGTATACATATACTATACATCATCACTATCACTACATAGTATAAAAAAAGTCGCTTTCTCTGTCCCTATATCCCTATGTATGCTTAAATCTCTAAAACTACGCAATGGATTTTGATGCGTTTTTTTTAAATAGATAGTGTGATTCAAGAGGAAGGTTTATATGTATAATAATAACCCGTGCGGAGCCAGGGCGGGTCGCTAGTATTATTATAAATTAAATAAATTATAAATAAATAATTATAAATTCAAAGAAATGTCATATACTACGGAAAAAGTGACCAAGGGCCCCCGGTGAGCAGGACTGGGATCAAACCAGCGACCTATCAACGACCATCTCTTTCAATTTATAATTTATAGTATAGTAGTGTGACTAGGTACTTAAAAAACAAAAAACATAAATCAAAACATTTATTACTTGTAATAAATGATGCTTTACAATATAAATAACATATATTGTGGGACAATCTTACACAAATCGACCTAGTCCCACGGTAAGCCCAATAAGGCTTGTGGTACTGGTACTAGACGACGATATATATAATAGATAGATAGATACATCATCATCATCATCATCATTCAGCCGAAAGACGTCCACTGCTGGACATAGGCCTCCCCCAAAAATTTCCACCATGACCGGTCCTGCGCCACCCGCATCCAGCGGACTCCTGCGACCTTCGCCAGGTCATCAGTCCACCTTGTGGGGGGCCTACCCACGCTGCGCCTTCCGGTACGCGGATAGATAGATAGGATAGATACATATAAATACTTAAATACATAGAAAACATACATAACTCAGGAACATATATTCATGATAAACACACAAATAAATGCCCTGACCAGGATTCGAATCCCGGACCTCCTGCTTCGTGGACTTTTCCACTTCTCCTTTCTTTCTAAGAACAATTCTATGCTCACCCTTTAAACAAAATTCTTCATCAGTGAAAGACTCCTTATTAGTAATAAATAGTAGGTACCTAAAACACTTTATTTTAAAAAACTAAGATACGAGTACATAAACATATCTACATTTAGAAATATTTTAAATAGTTTACTCATGTAAGTGAATTGTAATATTCTTATGAGTAATAATAAAGATTCTTTAAACCTATAAACAAAAAATGGATTACTATGTTCAGTTGTTGTACTAAAGGCGAACAGAACTTATCCCTTGAGAGTTATATTATATGTAGCCATGTAGTGAAATGATGCCCAAATGGTTCGCCTATGAGGCATTACCAATAAAACCGTCCTTTTAAGTTAATAGTAAGGCACTTTCAATAGTCAAATTATGAAATGATTTCACGGATTAATAAAAGTATTCAATTTAATATCGATTTCGTACTAAATTTTATTGATACTACTTCAATTAAACCAATTAAGTAATAAAAAACCCACTTTCTGATTCTATTAGTCTGCAAATTTTTACATAACTTATCTAATTTATTAAATCAGGCGTTACTTTGCGGAATTGCATATTAACAACGAAAATAATGTAACTTTGCTATTCCGCCAAACGTGCTAGGCAATTAGTGCCAACCCGTTATTATATGATATTATGGATACCATCGCGAGCCCAGACTTCTGGCCGAAGGGTGTCGTGTTTCGGCGGTTCCGGGGCAACCTGCCGAATCTTACGCCTGATCAGACGACGCAACGAAGCCACGTAGTTACGTCGCCTAAATTATAAGTAGTGTTTAGTTTTATATGTTATGGTTTTATTTGTGTTTTTTGTATGTATTATATGGCCGATAGCTATAACCTCCCTTTTCTCTAAGATTATGGAGTCCATCATCAATCGTCAGCTCCTCTGGTACCTAGAGGATCACCAGCTGCTGAGTGACCAACAATACGGTTTCCGTAGGGGTCGTTCGGCTGGTGATCTTTTAGTTTACCTGACACATTGCTGGGCACAGGCGATAGAGAGTAAAGGTGAGGCACTGGCAGTTAGTTTGGATGTAGCGAAGGCCTTCGATCGCGTTTGGCACAAAGCACTTCTTTCGAAACTTCCATGCTATGGGCTCCCCGGGAAATTATGCGAATGGGTCAGCAGTTTTCTAGCAGACAGAAGCATTAAGGTCCTAGTTGACGGTGAATGCTCAGACTCAATGTCTGTGAATGCTGGTGTCCCTCAAGGCTGTGTGCTATCACCCACGCTATTCCTCCTGCATATCAATGACATGTTGCAAACTAGCGGCATTCATTGTTATGCTGATGATAGTACGGGTGATGCCTCCTACACCGGCCGCGCCAATATTTCCCGGGAAAACGTCATTGAGAGCCGGAACAAACTTGTGTCCGAAATTGAGACCTCCCTAAAAGAAGTCTCAGATTGGGGTCGACTTAATTTGGTCCATTTTAACCCTACAAAGACACAGGTTTGCGCGTTCACCGCAAAAAAACTTCCGTTCGTCGCGTCACCTCGTTTTGAGAGCACTCCCCTATCTGCCACAGCCAGTATTGCAATCCTTGGCGTTGACATCTCGAGTGAAGTCCAGTTCCGCGGCCACCTAGAGGGTAAGGCCAAATTGGCCTCGAAGAAGCTCGGTGTGCTCAATAGATCGAGGCAGTATTTCACGCCGGCCCATCGCCTACAGCTTTATAAGGCGCAGGTTCGCCCGCATATGGAATACTGCTCTCATCTTTGGGCAGGGGCACCTAAGTACCAGCTTCTTCCTCTAGACCGCATCCAACGGAGAGCAGCTCGAATTGTCAACTGCCAACGTATTTCTGATCGGCTTGATCCCTTGGCGCTGCGTAGAGATGTGGCCTCACTCTGTATTTTCTATCGCATGTATTATGGGGAGTGTTCCGAGGAATTGTTCGGATTAATCCCTGCCGCTTCTTTCCGCCATCGCCCTACGCGACAATATTTCCACTCTCACCATTTAGATGGTTGGCAGTCCTCAACTGTGCGCTTTTCCCGAAACTTCCTGCCTCGCACAGCTAAACTGTGGAACGAACTGTCGCCAGCGGTGTTTCCGGACCGATACGACCTTCAAACCTTCAAGAAAAGAGCGTACTCCCACCTTAAAGGCCGGCAACGCACTTGCGACACCTCTGGTGTTGCGGGTGTCCATGGACGACGTTAATCGCTTACCATCAGGTGATTCGTTTGCTCGTTTGCCCCCTAAAGCATAAAAAAAAAAAAAAAAAAAAATGTTTTGCTTTTTTCTTTGATAGTTGCAGTGCTTTGGTTTTGACTGTTATGCTGTTAACTATTTTTGAAATAAATAAATAAATAAATAAATAAAATATTTTATTGCATGCAATATTTTTTTGCAATTGCGTGCAAAAAATACGCAAGTAGGTATAACGGGTTGGCACGTTTGGCCGAATAGCAAAGTTACATTATTTTCGTTGTTAAAACTTATCTAATTATTTAACTAGATGGCGTTTTTTGAAAACAAACGCCATCTATTACTTCAGCGCCGCAACTAAAAGGCAGAGTTTAGAATCGACACACCTTCGCTGCCTCCTAAACGTTTTACCCAAAGTTTTCCTCGAGTTTCAAACCGCATAATTAATCATTAAAGTACTTTTCAAGGCAACTCATTTCGTTACAAAGTTAGAAACAAATAGAACCTTACCATCTTAGTAATTAGTTTCAATTTCGAATACACAGGAGTGTATTTATGCCGTTTTTGATTATTCCTATTGGATTTATTTAAATTGTGAACAATAGAAAGTTCAACCTTTGAGTCTGATTCTTATTGAATTATATATTCGGGGAAAGTCGGGATAGAATTAATGGTTTGACGTAATTTGAAAGAGATCCTGGCTATCTATAATACTGTGAAAGTGAAATGGGATTATATTTTTGCCTTCTAAGAAGTTTTGATAAATGCTACTGCTTGGTAGTAGTATCAAACAGTAAGCAAATATCGAATGTTAACTATCGTGAGAGATATTAACATGATAATATTGATAAAGAGATACGGATAATACGTATTTTGGTCACTACGATACATATTTCGGACATGTTAGGATGCTATTATCAACAATTGGGTGGAGACCACGGCTTGGCAAACGCAGCGTAGGACGTCCACCCACAAGATGGTCAGATGACCTTATGAAGGTGACCGGGACGCTGGATGCAGGTCGCTTCCAACCGGTACATATGGAGGTCCAAACGGAAGCCTCCCATACCTACTCATACTCATTACTCATTTATTAATAATTATACTGAAATATTACCTACATGTCAACATTTTTAAAATCGAAGAATAATATTAATGTCATAAATTCAATGTCATACATGCCATTTGTACTATTTGTTTTGTGCAATAAAGTTTCAATAAATAAACCCTACGTGCGCGAGGACTTCGTCGTTGCCTCGCAAGAATCTAGCACATTTTCTCATATTATATTTATCATGTTACGAGTACATACATAGGATTCTATTTCAGCGCCAGTAAACAGTTTAAAAGATGTACTGTGATATTACCTACTATTAATTTAATTTGTCTTAAAAAACAATTAATACTGCATATAACATTTAAAACTTTCGCGATTTAAACACATATTTAAACATAATTATTAAACGGGTCTAACGCGAATTAATTTGTTTACCTTATTTACCGACGTTTCGACACAGGTTTCACTGGTCATGGTCGCGGCTGACTGATGTCCCAGCAAAATGTCAAAACAGAGATTTGTGTAACTACCCAACGAAAAGTCTATGTAGAAATTTGGGGTAAACACACAATTTTTAAACTACCCACAAAACATATGTTAATTATTGTCAATAGTCCGACACACGATACTCACAATATCCCCGCGTACATCCGAAGATATATCCCGTGGCTGCAACTTCTGGATCACTCAATTAATACTGATTACTCTATTAAGCTTCTGTGGCAAGATTTTATTACATAAGTTCAACAAATTTAAATAGACGGCTGTGTAGGCAAAGTTTATATTACATTCTAGATTTGAGACTTTCTAATATCTTTATAAATTTTATTTGTCTAAAAGTAATATACAGCCTGAAAGAAACTTTGTGATGATCATCTGATATTTTAATGGAAATCAATTTGAGTAGAGATTCGATTACCTATTTATACAACCTAAGCGGTTTTCTGAAATATGTATAGGTAGGGTCTAGAACTATTTCAAAGTCGGTTAAGTATATAAATCATCACTAGCGACATAAAAATAAATAAATAAAAAACATTTATTTTCGAAATATACGCAGTAAGTGTAACTTACATAACTACCTACCTCTACCTACCTTAAATCTAAAGTAGGTCCTTGAGGCATTGTACCTAGGATGCTGGCGGCATTTCCTCGTTGTATCGAAATGCTGATACGTTGTGCGAGGAAGCCACCAGCTCTTCGGTCACCAGTAACATCAACCAGACGTTTCGCGATTTCTACGAAAAACTTGCGTGCGCTGGGACCCCATGGACCAAGAGTTTCGACCCCTCATGGTACAAAAAGGTACTCTCTGCCCAGGCTCTTATATTTTTTACGTATTATTAAAAGTAAATAGATTGATAATACTAAAAAAATTGGCATCTGTCGGTGTTGGTCTTTTTCTTTAGTATAAATTATGACATCTATTTCAATTTATAATTTATATATACCTAGTAGTGTTACTACTTTAATAACAAATCAAAAAAAAATTAAGTAAAGTAATTTGATTTGTTTCAAACAAAAAGTTGAACCTATATTCAATTATAATTTACAATATTAAACAACAGCAAGTTATATTATTAAATAAGCACTACATTTTTACTACCCCAATGACGTAACTTGGTCGCCTCAAGCTCTGCTTTTTGTCCTAATTTCCCATAGGAGACGAATTTACTTCAAAGACAGAGTTATTGTACCAAAAACAGCCGTTTTTTGCGCCTACACTTTTTTTTTTGATAGAAGAACAGTAAGGGACGTTTTTATTTATTGCTATGAAATCAATTTTTTTGGTAAATTGGAAATTTGAATCATCACTCAGAATCGCAAGCTCATTCAATCCTAGTAGGAGAAAAAGTTACCGAAGCCTGTGGATATCTGCTACCGTGGAATGGGGTTGCTTTGATTCTTGGATTTAGTTTGATGAAAACTTTACTTCATGTTCAAACTCTAACATTAGGCTTTCTTAATCATTCTTCCGATTATTTCATGGTTGTTACGATTAAACGTCTCTGCCATTTTTTATTTCTGTTTGGGACCAAATATCGATCGATGCGGAAAAAATATAATACCTACTTGAGTAGTAGTTTTGTTTTCCAGTCTGCGTAACTTCTAATATAGAAAGTTCTACATATTGAATGCTTAAGTTTTATGACATTCATTTAATCAGGCATGTACGAGTATAACATCAATTCTTGTTAAATCATATTCATGGTGGATATTTGTATTTTTCGGTTTTGGTCGCATGAGGTGTCATTGATCGTATAAGGGTTTACTTTGATCACTGAATGACACCCCGGGAAATAAATTATTATGTATTATAACTACAATCCAAAACGGGATGTTTACCATGTACACACGCGTTCAGAATTGCATGGCCAGTTTATGAATCAATTCATTCATAAATTGCCCATGCGATTCTGATCGCTATTGTACCTATGTTTGTTTTATTGTGCACCCGATATTTCGGCACTGTTGCAAGCGCCATGTTCACACATAACAGTAAACTGACCAGCTGCGAGTTTGTGTGATAAAAACCTTAGCCAAACTACAACACGGCAAATACAAAATGGCCTTAACATCCCCAATATATCTCGCAGCACATGTTCAGAAACAACCCCAAAAAACCGGAGCAGTTAAAATAATTTACGTGAAACGAAACGTTCGGCAAAGGCGGGTCGACACGCTGTGGTTGTGGTCGTGTCGTGTGGACACGCCTTTAGTACAGGCGCCAGTGACTAATGAACAAGATTGACAGTCAATCTTATAGTGACGTAACCGTAACACAATTTTATCACTACACAACAATATTATTAAAATTACGCTTGCTTTAATTTTGCTTTGTTATATGCTTAATTTCTCTTTCAAATTTCAAATAATGATAAAATGTATGAAATGTTGTATATGGCTAAATTGCCAAGTCACATGGTTTCGTTTGTTCACTTTTATTTAAATAGGTGTACACCTAAAAGTACTAATAGACTAGGAGAATACTCTCTTCTCAAAAGCCGACAACGCACAGTGTCCCAAGTCTCCATGGGTGGCGATAGTCGCTTACTGACAGACGATACGTTGGCTTGCTTTCCTCCCATAACATAAAAAAATATGTATGTCAAAATGTCAAATTATACTTACTAAATTGTAACGAAATGAGTTTTATATGCTAAGATTAGTAGACGAATAAGTATTTATTTATAAGTTACTAACACTAGAGTAGTTACAAATAATATAATTTTGCACTCCCCATCGGCACAAAAACCTCTTCAAGGTTTTGCCTATGATGGGTCTTGTATTTATAACAACATGTAATTTTACTGCATTAAACAATAAATTAAAAAAAAAGTAATCTGAAATGCCAAATAATTTGGAAAATCGCCCATAATCTGGCCATTATCATAACTTACTTTTACATTTTTCTAACAGTATCATCAAAACCACTCAAATAATCGAATAAAAACTTAAATTAATATCAAATTAAATTACGAGCACGGGGACTGCGTCTCGCTTCGCCGCGCGCAGCACCCTCGACAAAACCGGCTGACGATGATCCTGTCCTGGAACTTGGATTATTTGGGTTACACAAATAATCCTGACCAGTCTCAACAATTTATCTGTCTCTGTTTTGGGCTGGTCTGATCGCCGATTTAAATTAAATTAGCCGGGGTTGGTCCATTAACCTTGCTGCTATTTAAGGCGCGGTTGTAATTACGAATGTCAAAGCTACAGTAAGCAATTGTTTCATTAGTCAAAATTGTAATTAGGGTTTGGTTTGCTAACTGTATTATTTAATACTGTATGTAAACACTTTTTAGTGCCATAGTCAACTCGGAGTAGGAACTCTTATTAGACATCCTGGAAAAAGTTTATACATATCATTGTCTTCTGTTACCGCAATTGTTATTCATTGAAATTAAACACTTTAGAACGGATTAATCGCGTTTATTAACCACATGACCCTACGTTTCGAGCCCTTTACAGCACTCGTTTTCTCATCCTTTCGCACCCGAACCCTGGGAAAACGAGTGCTTCAAAGGGCTCGAAACGTAGGGTCATGGTGTTAATTAACACGATTGGATTCCGTTCTAAAGTGTTAAATTTCAATTTATACGTATCTTTAAAGGTAAAACCAGCCAATTTAGGAATGATGCTGTTTTTTTGTGTATCTTTTGTTTATTTAGAGCATCGCTAAGTGAAACTGATTTTTTGTAATGCAATTTCCTGACTTATATAGTAAATTGAAAGAGATGTCATAATAATATGAGTACTACAGAAAAAATGAACAAGGCCCCAGTGCCCAGGGTTGGAAGCACATCATGAGCTGAGCTGAGGAGGGTAGAGAGGGCAGCATGTCTACCACGAACATCGAAACTAGCATTGACGGGAAAACCTCTTTGTCACTCCAATATGCAAGTGGGACAGAGATGGATATATAAATCCGCAATCGTTCGATTTTCGTAGTATAGGCGCAGGCGTGAGCACCGGGGGCCTTGGTCACTTTTTCTGTAGTATAAAACATTTCTTTCAATTTATAATTTACATATACCTAGTAGTGTGACTACTTAAAACATGAATCAAAACATTTATTATAAATAAATATTAAAAAAAAAAAAAAAAAAAATTAATATTCATGGTTTACAACTGTGAAAATCGATACTCTTTGAGTTATCATTATTGCAAGAACAGAAAACCTTTTGTTATGCGTAGCTTTATGGTATTCCCAATGTAGTTCTCGTTTTACCTGTGAACAAATTAAAATACGTATTTAGTATAACTTCAGAACTCTTCACACTCCATTGAAATACAACACACCGTATAAAGTACTAACAAACAAATGTGCCCATAAGATTGATGTCCCTAGACTTGCTAAGTTAACGTATATTAAAAGAGCAGTAAAATAAATATATGAACATCGTTCGCTGGCGTGAACGTTAATCTAGCAAGACCTTTATGTCAGCACGTTTGGAAGTCACAGTTACTGACCTTGTACGTGTACTAGTTATTTAAGAATGGTCGTACTTAAGTATTTCGGTAACACCTCAATGTTTAAGGCCCACTTGTACCACCCAGGGTTAGTCGCTAACTCTGAGTTAAACTGTAAAATTCCATACGAAAAAACGCTTAACTCCGGTTAGAACCGGAGGTAGATTTTTTTTAACGTTCATAAGTGTAATGTGGCCTGGCTTGAAAAAAAGGTCACATAAAGTCGTAATAACATAACATAATTATATCTTAACGGATGCAATATAATATCAGACATTGTTACTAAAATGAAAAGCTAAAAAGCCGTTTTTCTAAATGATAAATACTCCCGTTTGTTTCCCACTGGGATAGGCAGAGTACGTAACGCCAAATACTACGATTATTACATAAACCGGCGATATACATTCATTCAGTTCGTCGGAATTCTCCATAGTAGGTATGTCCGCCGGTCATCCACTAGACAAATTTACCATACATGATGCATATCGTTTAGTGTGGTAGGGCACAGCACAACGAATGTCGTCTCGCTCAAATCTGGAGCAGAGCCCATCTGGGGAAGTACCTCCACCTTACAGAAAACCGCAGTCTAATAACACTACACCCTACTCATAGTGTTGTGTTTCTGTTGGTGAGTAAGGTCGCCAGAGCTCCAAGAGGATTCACTGTGTTGACAGCTGGGGACCCACGGAGCAAAGCTTGTCCCTTTAGCTGTTAACACAGCGAACCCTCCTTTTTTTAAAGGGTCGGCAACGCGCATGTAACACCCCTGGAGTTGCAATCGTCCATAGGCTACGGTGAGCGCTTACCATCAAGCGGCCCATGCTTGTTTCTCACCGTCGTAGTATTAAAAAAAAGATTGATTGGCATCCCACGGATATACCCGAACGTATATAGCCGGCTATACAGTCATCAACATAGATATGAATACCAAAGTGCCAAAAATAGGTATACACGACTTTAATGTTCAGGCAATAAAGTCCTGTATAAATTTTTTGGCATTATCGCTGTATTCATCTTTGTAGCTGACTGTACTTGTTTCGATTCCCTCACATCCACATCACATCGTTTCATACATGTTCATCTGATTAGTACTGCGGTCTTGGCCGTTTAATAGTTTCGCTAAATTTTACCTCAATACTCTCTCCTCGACCTTCCAAACATTAAAACAAAAATCCAAACTAAATTACAAATACATCAAATAACCTAAAATTCTATAAAAGTATTTCAAGTAAAAATACCTAGTATTCCTACTACAGCAAACACCTATTATTTGAAATACCAAGTATTTCCATTCGCACTCGTCAACACCTCTTAAGCCTGTTCGTTGAGCCGTGACTGATTCGCGGTTACCAGCGTAGAAAAGGGTCTGGGTTCGATCCCAGAATAATTACTAACCGAAAGATTTCCAGTGAGTTATTGCGACGGATTTATAAGTGTGTTTAATGGACTTAGAAGTAGGTTAGTATTTTATATGATATGATGATGCTATTGAATCTTAATAAAACATTTTTTTTCTTGTTCAGTATATAGTCTTCTACGGAATATACTTATGAAACACTTTTGAACATTTTCGCACAAAATTATTGATAAAAAAAATGGTAAGTTTTGGTAGAAAAACACGAACATTAGCCAAGTTTTTGCTAAAGGGTAACTTATTTACATGAATAAATATGCAGTTATAAAGTTTAGGTCATATTCTATCCAAAAAATATTAGCAGGCTATACCTATCTCTAGTATTTTGTTTTCTTAAACAGCCCTTCAAATCGCTCTGAATATCGGTATAAAATATGCGACGTTTTGATATTCTCTCTGCTCTGCTCTGAATATCGCTACTACCATTACTCTGGCAAGTCTGGCAAGAGTGAGACGGACATATTCCCGAACGCCGCAGTCAGCACACAGGTGGGAGCGAGACGCAAACACTACGTTTAACTGGTTAACATGCGTTTGAAATATTTATACAGAATTTCGAGTATTTAACCGTTACCTCGTTGTATCGCTATAGAAATTAGCTGCACTAAATATTATTAAGGACCTGACTGTGGGTCCTCACTTATTAAATAATGAGATCAATAAATTAAGTACCTATGAAACATGTTAATTATACAACCGTTGATTTCTGAGTTTACCAGAAACGTTAATTAACAGAATTTCCCGGAATGTTGTCTTATGTTTCCGCGATTGTTGTTCATTGATTGGTTGTTGCTTCAGGCAATGTATATTAAATACTAGCTTTATAAGCCCCTCTCAGCACAGTAGACCAGCCTTTGATTTTGTTTTTATTATTTTTTATACAGGATGTATCCTTCGCAATCGGCAATATTTAAGGAGGTGATTATACTGATTGATTATATAGCTTATCGGTTGTCAGGCCGTTGAAAAATTCGATTCAGATATTAAATCGGTGTTTTGTTACGAATGTGTCGCCCGAATCTCCCGATCAACTCGCCCCGCGCGTGATGTTACCGCTGTGCGGCGGCGTGTGCGCAGACAGAATGAACGAGGTAAAGTTTAACTAAAATTGAACGAAATATGATAATTGATTTTATTATATTATTTTTATTTATCCAGCCCATCATACCCAGAAAATAATGCCAATTGTAAAAGATACAACCTGTATTTTTCTATGTAGGTAGTTTGCACAACTAACTTTTTTTACTGAGGGAGGAGAATTCGCATTTAAGAGAATTCTCTCAGTCATCACCTTAAATCAGTCAGTCACCGCCCAATCAGTCTCTCAGTCATCGCCCTATGAAAATGAGTGCTGTAAAGGGCTCGAAACGTTGGGTTATAGTGTTAATAAACGCGATGAATCCATTCTAAAGTGTTTGATTTCAAAGAATTTCCCAGAATTCCAATGAAAAAAATATGTGCTCTATACTCTTTCCTGAATCCTGAAATACATTTGTTTTGCAAGCAATATGTTACCATGAGAGAATTTTATTTGTGCATGATATTGGAAAGTCTGGGGAAGCTAGTACGTGTTCCGGGGCAGGAAAATAACGATATTGGAGTTGGAGATATAAGCATTTTCTACGCAAATATTTGAATGAAGTATTCGTATGTTAAAAGTATGCATTTAAATATGCATTATGCAAAATATTGGGTAACCAAGATGCCAATATATTCAATAATATTTAAAACGGGTCACTCACGTAATTTAGTCGATTTTCGCTCGACATGTTTCGTTCTTTAGGAAGAACGTCACCAGCAGCGACCACCCGCGACAGAGGCAAGTCGTACACCGCGGGCTAATGCCCTATCTGCCCTGCTACTTGCAGCTGGCGGCCATCAACATGTCGAGCGAAAATCGACTAAATTACGTGAGTGACCCGTTTTAAATATTATTTAATATGTTCGAGTCTCACGAGAGTTTTATAGTTAAAAGATACCAATAGCTCACGCTACGAAGCGTAACGTAATTATCTCTCCATCACTCTTCCTTATTAGTGTGACAATGACAGTTGCGTTTCGTTCGCGACTGAGCGTTTGCGATTGGCATCTTGGCACCACGAACGAAGTTTCACCTCTCTGTCGCACTTTAGTGAGTAATCACAAGTGCGAAAGGGAGGTATACTTTCGTTCGCGGTTCGTGGTAGCCGCTCAGAGTGGAAGGGGTTACTTGAAGAGGAGCAAGTAAAAACTTCATAGATTGAGGCTAGTTTAAGGTAGTTAAGTCAAAATCTTGTTTTGGTCTCTACTGTAGATTATGCTTCTAATAAATATCTTGTAGAATTTACGGGACACATGTATGATCTACCAAAAGTCTAGTATATTACTGCAACGGTCGTCTTAGTCCCAAGTGTCCTAACAGATTGCTTTTAACATACAACTGTACAATTCAATATTGCCTATAGTCATCGAATTTTTTTCCACATACACGAGGAAATAAATTCTCGTCCATTTATACAAAATAAAATGTTAATTACAATAAATTTTGTCCATTGGATATTGGTCCGGCATTTTACAAATAAAATATCCACCTGAAGCACGAAAGGGTTAAATACTGGAAATTCTGTAAAAATATTTCAAACACATGTTAACCAGTTAAATGTAGTGTTTGCGTCTCGCTCCCACCTATGTGCTTACCATGAGTTGTACGTATTCGATAGCGACTGCGGCGTTCGGGAATATGTCCGTCTCACTCCTGCCAGACTTGCCAGAATAATGGTAGTAGCGATATTCAGAGCAGCAGAGAGAATATCAAAACGTCGCATATATATATTTATAGCGCTAAACAGAGCTATTTGAAGTGCAGTTTAAGAAAAAAAACACTAGAGATAGATATACACTATTTATAATTTTTGGATAAAGTTTTTATTCCATTTAAATTAAAATGATATTTCAATTTTTGTATTAAAACATGTTAAATTGTTTTTTTAACTATGAACACTCATGGCAAAAAGTTCAGCTGAATCAGTCAAATTTATATACCGGGCTCATAATGAATAACTCACAGATAATGCAGTAAGACATTCTCAAAGTATTAGGCAACCAAAAGTTAGAGATATTTTATAATACCGCTAGTTTTGTAAATAAGAGGGTAATTCAATAAATAGTATACAGCTAACTTTTTAAATACCTTCACCGTCAAACAAACTACACAACTTGATCAAGTTAGTGCGATTCGCACTCCACTGGAGAGAAGCTGAGTCTGAACTGAATTTTAAATGGACTTCGAGTCGGCAAATAACCGCGTTGGAAAAACAAAGTTGTTGGCTTATGTCAGTGGGTTTTATATGTATGTTAGTAGGTTTCATCTCCTTTTCGGTTTATTTGAATGAAAACGAGTTAAGCTTGTTTTGTTTAACTATCTTTTAAACACTGGGGTCTTACGGTGACGTCTTAACGCGATTCAGTTTAGATTCAGTTTAAGCTCAGCTTGCGTAGCCAAGATACCAATCGCTCACGCTTAATAACGTATCGTAGCTACCTCTCTCTATCACTCTTCCTTATTAGTGTGACAAAGACAGTTGCGTTTCGTTAGCGACTGAGCGTGAGCGATTTGCATCTTGGCTACGCACCCAGGGGTCTTACCATGATATTGCTACTGCGATCATTGGCTTGTCAGACTAGAAGCGGTCGGGCTGCCAGACTAAATCTGCCATGTATATCGGCGGTCACTGCGAGTTGTCTTATATGCTCCATCTAGTGATAGGTGGTCTCTGGCTCTATATCCAAAGGTAAGGGATGACTGACACTAGATCGGGGCGGGAAGGAATGATCTGTCAGTTTCTGTAGAAAACACCACGTGACATCTGAGGGCTTCGAGCTTTCACGTGATTCTTTCTATAGAAATTGACAGATCCTCCCGTCCCGTCTCGTCCCGTCCTATTGTAAGTCATCCTTAATTATGAATGTCACAATACTGTCAAAAGCTCTGTCGGGATCGAACCCCGACTAAAGGTCAAACTGCAAAGTCGCGAGTACATGTAATTTATCAGGCACTAAGTATATTTTACGTACCAGGGGCTCAGGGCACTGAAAAAGGTTAGGTGAAAAACTAAGACATGAAATATGAAGGTGATTACAAGAGTATTTGGCAACGCAAAATAAATTGGGTGACTTAAAGTCTTGTTGAAAAAATTGTGTGTTTACCCCAAATTTCTACATAGACTTTTCGTTGGGTAGTTACACAAATCTCTGTTTTGACATTTTGCTGGGACATCAGTCAGCCGCGACCATGACCAGTGAAACCTGTGTCGAAACGTCGGTAAATAAGGTAAACAAGTTCATTCGCGTTAGACCCGTTTAATAATTATGTTTAAATATTTTTTCACTCTCAAAATTGTAATGTCCCACAAAGTAAAATAGCTATCTAGCAAGTAACAACATATCACTTGAATCCGACTTAGCTAAGTTACCGTCATAATTTCACAGACGATCTGCGTTTAAATTTTAAATTTTAAATGTTATTTTAAACTTTAAAATAACATTTTAAACTTTGACTGTTCATTTGCTTGGAAGAAATAACGTGGTTTTATTTTTATTTAATCTTTATTGCACAAAAGAAAATACTTATAGTACAAAAGGCGAACTTAATGCCATAAGGCATTCTCTACTAGCTAACCTTAACTCTGGTTTGACTCTAAGCAAAGGCCAGGTGACGAGTAGCGAAGTGATCTGTGACTGTATCTATACATTATTAATTTGATTCCTGAGACGTATTTCATGTTAAACATGTCGGAATATGATGTGAGCATAATTTGATGGCAATACTCAATAAAAAGGAAAAGAAATTCATAGAAATTCAAATTCAATTCGTAGAAGTCGCGAAACGTCTGGTTGATGTCACTGGTGACCGAAGAGCTGGTGGCTTCCTCGCACAATGTATCAGCATTGCGATACAACGAGAAAATAGCGCCAGTACCAGTAGGTACAATGTATCAAGGATCTATTTTAGATAAAAGGTAGGTAGAGGAAGGTAGGTAGGTAAGTTACACTTACTGTAGGTACCTTTATATTTTGAAAAAAAAGGTGGCATCTTTTTTTATAAATAAATATATGGAAATAATCTCAACAGATCCAGTCCCAAACTAAGCAACGCTTGTACTATGGGTACTAAGCAGGTACTACACGACGATGTACACTTGCGTTCAAAAGTGCATGGGCAATTCATGAATTAATTTATTCATAAACTAACCATGTAATTTTGAACGCGATAGTACATACCTAAATATATCAATACATACATGTATAATAGAAAATTCGTGATATACACACAAATAAATGCCCTTACCAGGATTCGAACCCGGGACCTCCAGCTTCGTAGGCAGGGACCAACTTTACTTAACTTAACTTTTACTGGGAAGGCCGTTGATATTCTTTCACATCAATGATTGATTCAGTTACTTTGAGCGGACTACTATAGAAAGAATCACGTGATAACTCGGAGCCCTCGGTCACGTGACGCTTTCTATGCATAATTGACAGATTTTCCCGTCCCGTCCCGTCCCGTTCTAGTGTGAGTCATCCTTTAACCTCCATCATACAAAAGGAAATGCATCGTATAAAAGACGCTCCTAACTACATATACTCGTAAGTAAAGCAGACACAAAGTAGAATACATTAATTTTTCATTCCTTTTCCATTGCGTCAACTACAATAAAAGTTTTGCCTTCAACACAAATTGCACGTAACATTTTATATTACAGGGGTATTTTGCGGCGACCGTCATAAAAAATAATCGGTTTTTTATTTGTAAATGTCCAATCGGAGGTACGTACGGGAACGATTCCGACCGATTTGATTCTTGATACAATTACTAGTAAAATGGGACGGACGAGTTAAGAACAAGGACTGCTTTGAATCGGCTTTGCGGCCATTGAAACTAAAGAATAAAAACCCTGTTCAATTGGTTAACATTTATGGCATTATTCATAAACGCAGATCAAGCACAGTTTAGTTAAATTATTGTTTGTCCTTATCTGTTTGCTAGAAAGGGAGAAAACGTCTGTTAACTTTTTTACACGCTTTCTTATAAATATGGATGGATGGTCTTTGTGTTGCCAGGTGTGCCAAAGAATAAACGGCCTCCTAGCCTAGTTTGTAGTGCCTCTGCCTATGAAATAGGAGGTCCCGGATAGGAATCCTGGTCAGGGCATTTATTTGTGTGATTATCAAGTTATCACGAATATTTGTTCTATAGCTATGGATGTTTTCTATGTATTAATGTCTTTTATATATATTGTCGTCTAGTACCCATAACACAAGCTTTATTGAGGTTACTGTGAGACTAGGTCGATTTGTGTAAGATTGTCCCATAATGTATTAATATATTGAAATTCATCCATACTAATATTATAAATGGGAAAGTTTGTGTGTCTGTTTGTTTGTCCGTCTTTCACGGCAAAACGGAGCGACGAATTGACGTGATTTTTAAGTGGAGATATTTAAAGGGATGGAGAGAGGCGTAGGCTACTTTATGCCTCTTTCTAAAGCTAGTAATAATATTTAAAAAATCCGAAAATCTAACCACTAGCTACTTACCAGTGGCTTGGCTTAACTTCAAGAGGGATTGTCGATCTGCTACTACTGGATTGCGAAAGAGAGCGGAAATGGAACGAGTAGGTATAGCAGCGAAGACTGGGATAGTTTTATGTCACTTTGATTTCTTTAATATTTATTAAAAATCAATTGTTTCATTGGAAGAATAAAGAAATATTTTATTTGTGGACTCAAACAAGTCAATTTAATTATAAGATAATTGACACAACGAGACCGTCCCACGAAATGGGTTGAAAAACAAAGTCACTGCCCGCTGTCTGTATGTATGTTTAAAACTTTAAAACTACACAACGGATTTTGATGCGGTTATTTTTAAATAGATAGAGTGATTTAAGAGGAAGGTTTATATGTATAATACATTGCGCCCGTGCGAAGCCGGAGCAGGTCGCTAGTTCTACAATAAACAGTTAAAAGTATATGCAACTTAGCAGTCTTTTCCATTTACTGGTCTCTACTAGATGTAACTGTTGTAAACCGATTTTCATGGCAAGAGGTAATTTGCGATGTTTACCATTCCCCTTTTCGGGAATAAGGGATGTTTATTACATTTATTCGGGCATCATTTTATTAGTAGGATCGTGACGGCTTGCCATTATGGTTTCGTATGAAAGTTGATTACCTATCACTAGGTCTAGCATAAAATGTGATTGTAAAAAGCGGGGAAGTTGGGCAACTCTAGCTGGATTGGGGAAACGCGTCGAAAAATGCGACGAGTTAAGCCGTTTAGTTGGCTTCCCACATATGTGGCCAACTAAACGGCTTAGCTCGTCACATTTTTGACCCCATCAACATCACGCATAACCAATTTGAATAATGAGAAAATCAATTTGAATTTGGAATTCAGTGCGCAAGGGTACGGTAAACAATTGAATGTGTTTTCAAATGTTACTGTTCTTATGCGTTGTGGGAGAAAAAAGGCTGACAATACTGCGTGAAATATGTTTCTTCTAGCGGGATGCGGTCTCCTTGGATTGTTTAATAAAAATATGTGTATTTAATAATTTAATGCTTTTTTTATTGCTCGATGCTCTTCATGTCTCTTAATAAAATGCGTGAAGTTGCTAAGGTTCTTTTTGACAAGTTACAATATTGAAAAATTCCACGAAACAAATGTAATAAGCGGTACAAATGGCGTCCTAGAAAACTCATATTTCGAGCGTCTTGTTTCCCAACTTAAAACTTAAGACGGTTTCATATTCGGCGTCAAGTACTGTCATAGTTGAAATAGGGAAAGTAGTATTCAATTTTAGGTCTGGAAGAGTATTATTAGTCAAATCGGTATGTTTGATTCGAACTACACACAATTTAGTGACTACGCCACAGTTGTGGCTGCTGCTGGTACAGTCTGCTGCAGAGTTAAAAGACCTTCCCCCCTTTCTGCATATTTATTTTTTAACTCTTCAGCTGAACATACAAAATCGAGAAGGCGGAGCGTAGTAGATTTTACAATAGGAGCTGTGTGCTTTACCATGAGTTGTACGTGGTTGTATTCTGGACTTTCATAAAATATAACTATTTTATTATTATTATTTTATTTAACGGCCTCCTAGCCTAGTTGGTAGTGACCCTGTCTACTAAGCAGGAGGTCCCGGGTTCGAATCCTGGTCAGGGCATTTATTTGTGTGTTTATCACGAATATTTGTTCCTGAGTTATGGATGTTTTCTATGTATTTAAGTATTTAAATGTATCTATCTATTATATATATCGTCGTAGTACCCACATCACAAGCCTTATTGAGCTTACCGTGGAACTAGGTCGATTTGTGTAAATTTTTTATTTTTTATTACTGAATTTTGTAATTTTATCTGTGACAGAATAAAGGCCTTTTCATTAATTACTAGCTTTTGACCGAAAAAGACAAAAAATAGCCTATGTCACTCTCCGTCCACTCAACTGTCTCCACTTATAAAATATTGTCAATTCCTCGCTCTGTTTTGACGGACAAATAAACAGTCACACACACTTTCCCATTTATAATATTAGTATGGATTTATTTATTTATTTTATATTATATGTGAATTGCGTCAGCGTCCATTGGCCGGAACGGAACGATGTGCCAATCTCTATAGAAAGCGTCACGTGATCTCTAAACTATATATCACTGGATCTGTGGTAATTAAGAGATATAACTTAGAGCTTCTTAATCCCGTCGAAAGTTAATTTACCTCAGTACAGAGGCCTTACTATTAAGTCTTACCGCAATTCAGGTTAGAACCTAAACTGAGTCGCTGCCATACAACTGTGCACAGTTAAGAACCTAAACCGGTTAGGCTTCGGACCATTCGTAATTTATTTGATGTTAAGAAACTAACAATTTTTTTTTACCAAAGATTTATTTCCGAACTAGCGACTCGCCCCGGCTTCGCTCGGGTGCAATGTATTATACATATAAACCTTCCTCTAGAGTCACTCTATCTGTTAAAAATGCATCAAAATCCGTTGCGTAGTTTTAAAGATACATACATACATACAGACTGCAGAAAGCGACTTTGTTTTATACTATGTCTATGTAGTAATAATAAAACCCTCGGCCTTTAACACACATATCATATAACATTTCCTATGTTTGTTTCCCGTTGTAAACAAGCTTTAATTAGATGCAACATTAGCAGACGCAGACCTAACAATAAGTAATAAGCATGAATGTACAACCAGACCCAGAGACAAGTATTTTAATTTTAAACCACATGGAAAAATAATAGAAATAGCTACTTATTTATGCAACAAGTGCGAATATGGTTTTTACTATGAGTTCTAGGTACGTATATCGTACTCAAAGATTACATTTTTAAAATTATGAATTGAAAGAGATGTCATATACTACAAATAACGTGACATAAGCCCCCAGTGGGAGCCTTATATTTAATAAATGATTTGATTCGTGCTTAACAATTGTTCATTTTAAAATCTTTCTTTTTAGATATCGCTATTACACTTAGCCAAGATGTCAATCGCTCACGCTACGAAGCGTAACGTAGTTAAGTTATCTCTCTTTATCACTCTCCCTTATTAGTGTGACGATGGCGTTGCGTTCCGTTCGTGACTGAGCGTTAGCGATTGGCATCTTGGCTACACACACTAGGCAGTATTGCGAGCAAGGTGAGATTCAGTTGACGACCAAAATTGAGTCGTTTCCATACCACTGAGCCTAAGCAGAACCTAAACTGAATCGCGTTAAGACGTCAGGGTAAGACCCTCGCTTTGACGTAGACGTGAGCGACTATGGATATTTACAGTAGATTCCAAACTCGTGGTCGGCATAATGATCAAAGGAAATTGACAATTCATCGCGCTTTCCCCGCTGCGGTCATGGCGTCGCAACGACTATTAAGTAATGCAATTAGATAAATAGGCTGATAACGATTCGTTTAGTCATAAACAGTGGCAGTGAAGTCTATCTATCTAATTAACCACAGACGTCCACTGCTGAGCATAGGCCTCCCCTGACCCACAGAGTACGATCTTGCGTAGATCGCATCCACCGACTCCCTGCAGCAGGCTAGTAATGCAGCGCGCTAATATCTCAGGCATGCAACCTGTTCTACCATCAAGGGCGCTGCGCGTGGCAAGATGAAGCTCAGTCCTAGGGCATTCAGTACCGGTACCGGTTCCAAGAATTGGATTTCCGGTTTTTCCCGGTTCTTAGCAATTTTAAGATTGATTTTTGACTTGGCTTATATAATGATTAAATGTGTACAAAACACTATAAAACTGTTAAATCAAGAGTTTTTACGCATTAAAAAATATATTTCTACTCACATCATTACGAAATTTTAGGTATTTTTAACTAATGTTTCATAACAGATAGTCCAGAATCAGTCCACCCGCACGCGTCGTCACGCACGGTTGTTGACGCTTGATAATGGCTTCCTTATATGTCCGAAACATGTCGCGCATAGGGGCTAAAAATACGTGAGTGCACAGCTACCCTGAAGAAGTCGTCAGTCCAGAATTGCACGGTTGAATTGTCAATGTAGCCCGGAGAATGGCCGTTGGAGCTCAACGTCCTAGAGTAGCGACCACGCGTGGGAAAGCGCAACGTGGGCCCCCGACTAGATGAACAAAGCGTACCTAATGTAATATTACATTCAAAAGACGACCGGTTAGCGTAGTTGTTAGTGACCCTACCTGCTAAGCCGATGGTCCTGGGTTCGAATCCCGGTAAGGGCATATATTTGTGTGATGAGTCTGAGTCATGGATTTTTTCTATGTATTTAAGTATTTGTACCTATATTGTATATATCGTTGTCTGAGTACGACCCACCCGTAACACAAACCTTTTTGAGCTTACTGCGGGATTTAGTCAATTTATGTAAGAATGCCTAATAATCTTTTTTTTAAGTAAAGATTTATAGAAAACGACATTCGTTATAATTTAATAGTCTTGAATGGCAAATATGTATAAAACCAAGCTACTTCTGTCTCTTGACTGTGAAAGCTGTCTCGTTAGTAATTAAGCGGAGAAGCCTTAGTATTCCAAAAAGAACTTTACAGACTTTGTAATACGGTTGAAAACTTGAAATTAAATAAAAGTAATGGCAGCATGTAAATTGTACAAATTTTGGCTTCTCCGTTGATGAGATTTCTGATTTATTTTCGCGAGATTCATTCCAGTATTTGCTATTGGTAACCAGTTTAAGTCTGATCTCTATTTTAAAGCACGAAAGCCGTAGCCTAGGCCGTAGCCCAGGCTACGGTGACCGCTTTCCATCAAGCGGGCCGTTTTCTTGTTTGCCACCATAGTGGTATTAAAAAAATAAACTGTCTAACTATCACGGGTTTTGAGATATAGCTTGGTTACAGACGAACAGACAGACAGACAGCGAAGCCTTAGTAAGGTAGGGTTCGTTCGTACTCTTTGGGTACGGAATCCTAAAAAAAACTTAGGACACCTTTTTCTCCTACTAAGATCGATCTCTTACTAGAAATCCATTGACTTATTAAAGGAAATAGGTACGCAAAGCAGTACAAAAACGTCAAAAAATATGGTTCAGAATGACATTAGCGAACTTGCATTGATGATGATACAAAACCATAAATGTTTCGTACGAAGAGCTTACTGACGTAAGCATCAAGTGTCAAATTCATACACAGAACTACCAACACTGTGAAAAGTATATAGGCCTACTTAGGTCGCGGGCAGTGATGTCCGAGCCGCGAAGGTGACAACACCACTCTGTCTGTCCGACGATGACTACCCGATGCAGTCGAGACATGTCACGCCCATCGTGATAAAAATACGTGAGTGTTAACTGTTGCAATTGAATATCAGTATATAGGCTATTGACACTTACGGAACGTGACGTTCCAAACAAGACTATATGAAAAATAGTAGCAACTGCTGCATTTTTAAGGCATCCTTTTTTTTAGCCGATTCGGTATCCAGTGATTTTATTCTATATCTATGTAGAAATCACACAAACATTCCGTACAAAACAACAAAAAATTAAAACGCCTAAATCCGCTAACTGGGTTAGTAGCGATGGCAACCATTTTGTGAATCGGTTAATAATGAGTTCATAATGGTGGGAGATATACGCGTGCGCACACGTGCGTTTTGCGGTTTCGCGTCGGAAACGGGGTAGGATTCGAACTTCCAAGGTTCTTTGTTCAAAAGTCTAAACGACTGTTGAAAAAGAGGGCTGATCAAACTGTGTGTTTATGTATTAAGGTATGCTTATTTTGATTTATTTAACTTTATTGCAGAAAAACTTTTACAAAACGCTTAATGCCATTGCTTTTTTTCCTACCAGGATCGAAACATTTCGCGGTTTTGAGTAGAAATCACATGCTGCTAAATTGTCGTGGGACGTGGGACTCGTGGGGGACATTGGAATTGCAAGATTAGTTAATAGGAAACGTCTGGTTCATGTAACTGGTGACCGAAGAGCTGGTGGCTTCCTCGCACAACGTATCAGCATTGCGATACAACAAGGAAATGCCGCCAGCATCCTAGGTACAATGCCTCAAGGACCTATTTTAGATTTAAGGTAGGTATAGGTAGGTAGCTAGGGTAAGTAACACATACTGTAAATATTTTGAAAATAAATTATTGTTAATAGGAAGAATACAAGGTAATATGATGTTTTCTTTTTTAGTGGTGGAAGAAGCGTCTACAGACTTTTTGAATTGTAAAAAAAACTATTAGGTATGCGTGTCAGATTTTGATGTACAGTCAACCAATTGGAACCCTAGGCCACTCTAGAACCATGTCAAAATGACAAACAGTAAGAGATTTCTTACAATCTGGATTTGGCGTAGGCGCTAGTTATACAATAGCGAACACAATTAGCAAATACAACAGCCAGATGGCAAACTATCTGGCAGTCGTCTAAGAAGACCTAGTTTACCGTCTGCTAGCCCAGAGAGTAAACTAGGCCTAAATGGGATTACTTCGGTTTCCTCACGATGTTTTCGTGCACAGATGCGATTGGTATATCTAATGATATTTCGTACATAAGTTCCGTCCGAGTCATTGGTAGGAGCCGGCATTTGAACTAGCGACCTTTGGACTGTAAGTCGCATGCTCTAACCGCTGAGCCATGCTATACAAATGAACTAAAACAGGTAACTTATGTCCACTTGCAAAAAAAGGATTTTATAAAAAAACCACACCAAAAATTGTTGAATACAATCTGAACCACGCTGTACAATAATAAGGAAAAACCCTCAAAATACCTGAATACGCTGTTTTCCGTCCCTTTTCCTCTCTTCACGCATCCCATCAAGCCAATGAATTGTGTCCCGTACCTGCAAAAGAATACGTTGGGAACATTAGTTAATATGTACCTACTGTCAGTCATCCACACAGCTATGAATAGCTGTAGCTAAAGTGTAAAAAATATGTAAACAGGATATCCTCCCTTTTCGCCGAATTTTATTTCGCCGAATATCACTTGCCATTCAACTTTTCACCGATGACACTTGACATACCAAAATTTTTGCAAATTATTATTTGCCAACTTTGATTTGGGCGAATTTTCATTTGCCAACTATCCAAACTAACCTAACCTAGGTTAGGTTGGGTTATGATAATATACCAAAGATACGTCTGCGAAACGTAGCAGTTGGCTAATGAAAATTCGGCGAATTGAAATTCTGCGATAAGTAATGTATTGGATCAGGCGTTACTTTGCGGAATTCCATATTAACACCGAAAATAGTGTTACTATGCTGTTCCGCCAAAAGTTTCACTTGTTTCACTTGTCGGGCGCAAGTACGACAAAATTTCCAGCATCTCCTAAAGATGCATCGTAGAGACAATTCAGACTCCCGCAACGACGGCGCCGGATTGCTCGAATCAGCCTGCTTCGTCGCGCGCGACCCGTTACCTACGCCGGTCTCGGGCAGTGATGCCCGAGCCGCGAAGGTGAAAACACCACTCTGTCTGTCCGTCGATGACTGCCCGATGCAGTCGAAACATGTCACGCCTATTGCGATAAAAATACATGAGTGTTATACATAATTTAATTATAATTTGAAAGAAGGCAAAAAGTTATTACCCACTTGTGTGTTAAATTACGTTTTGCTGAAAACTTTGTATTCATTTAATATCTGCTCTACGTTATTGCGTTTTTTATGAATACTTCAAAAGGAATATTAGTTTGATAAAAGTTACATTGCCTGGAAAGACAGCGTCTACTAATCATGTTAATTAATCATTTACAAATAAAAGTACAAAGTAATATTCCTTGAACTTTAAATAGGTATTTGGAAAGGCCACCTTTTTGCCGGCCAAATATGTTCGGGCAATCCGTCAGATCACAGTGAATACCCGCCAGACACCCGCCAGACAAATTACTCATACATTTGACACCTCCGGCAGATACCGAACGTATATGGCCGTATATATTTGTTTAAAACCGTTGCCTATTTATAAACATGCATCAATCATCAATTCAAGCTACGAATAACATGGTAATTTACATTGTGATTACAATAGGGATGACGGCTGGGTTGAAAAATAATTATTCGTCCGGCAATTAGATTATCCACTTTTGTTTCAAAATATTGAACGAATAAAAAAGGCAAAATGGGGTAGTTCTGTCGTTTCGTAATACTCGTATACCGCTAACATAAATCCTTATTAATATTCTGGACCCAATTCAAGGCCCCGTGACCTCTCGCAGCCACCTGCGAGAAATACATCGTAGTTATGCTATAGAAATTGATCGTAGGTAGTTTTTTTGTTCACGCTTTCATTGAAAATAAAGAAACATTTAAAATATCAAGCCTGACCTACAAATCAATCAAGCTTATGCAAATCGAGACATCGCGGCTCAGTTCCATAAACCAATCCCCGCTCCATTATCCGCGCCCGAACCAGAAACCCAAAGTGCTGGCGGCAAAGTCCAGCCCTCCGATTGGCGGACAACATCACGATAACGATAATGTCACATTATGTGTTCGCCACGAATTCAACCAATAACCTTAATCTATTGTCTAATAAAAATAAATGCAAACCATAGACTACGAATAAAAATTAACTTTTTAAGGGCAGTTTCAGAAAAAAGGGAACCATTTTAAAGTAAATGGGTCCTCGATTTTCCATACAAAAAAAAAGTTTTGTAGACCCATACAAAATGTATGAAAAACTGCGTTACGAAACTGCCCAGAAAACGGGGCACTGTTTTTTTTATTTTATCAAAAGTACTCGTGATTTTGGTTATAAAAACCCAAAACTTCCTATAATATTTACAAAAAAAAAACAGGAAATTGTTACCTACTTTTGAAAATACCCTTAAACCCAAAGATTGGTACAAGGAATAAATACCTCAAACATAATTACGAAAACCAATAAAACCTAACATGAGATTCAGCTCACAATTTAATTACATTAAAATTGTTCGTTGTTTGATCTCCGCAACACAAACTGCATGAACATTTGAACAAGCGAAGCGCTAGCTCCGCGAACTAAGAGAGGCTGTTAAATGCGCGTAAAGGATGAATCACACTAGAACGGGACGGGACGGGGCGGCACGGGAAAATCTGTAAATTTTCATAGAAAGCGTCAAGTGATATCCGAGGGCTCCGAGCTATCACGTGATTCTTTCTATGGTATGCGCCTTGTCTAAAGATGAAAACAAGTAACTAGACGCCTATAGCCTCTTTCATCTCTAGACAAATTGTGGGACTGGTTAACTGGTTTAAAATATATCGATTTATATCGATTTTGCGTGGAGAGTGACAAAACGGCTGACTAACAAACTACAAGTGTTTGTGGATAAGTTCCTTCGGTCGATCCGCCGCATCTTCTTGCCAAATATATTAAGGAACGAGGACCAATCGCCCAAGAAGGAGCGCTGCGGAAGTGGAGATAGATCGGGCATACCCTTCGATGGAGGAGTAACGCACAGCGCCGGTATCGCGTTTGAGTGGAAGCCTCAAGTCCCATCTTCAGGAGCTCATGGACGCGCCCCGTATACACCACGTCCATGAGCGCCAGGGTGACGAAGCCTGGACAGCTATTTGCGAGCCGTAGGACTGAGCTGGAGCGAAACCAAGAAAGTTGCTCAAGATAAAAAGGTGTCGAAGGATCTTGCAGTAGCTTTATGTACCTCCGGAGTGCCCTAGGATCTACGACAACATACATTGATTTCACTCCGTTTCTTAAGAATGCCTTATTAAGAACTTTATTTGTACCTAAGCTATTTGACAAACTTGAACATTGCAACTTATGTTATGATGCAGTGAGCTTGTGATTTAACTATGCAACCAAAGTAATTCCGTTCTTGTTTGAACACCGTGACACGAAGCGATAGCTTCTCGAACTATGCGAGGCTGATGAATGCGCCTTCATACGTTGCCTAGGCTTGCTTACACCACACGATTTCATTATAAAGTAGAGCATTATTGCACATAATTACTGTACGTTGCTTTATTAAGACTAATAAACCTAGACAGTAATGTATTTGTGACTTCGTCTAAGCACGCGACCTCGCAGTTAATGCCCGCAGGGATTTTTAAAATGCTACCTGCGAGATCTAAAGTGCTGTGGATAGAAGTCAAGAATGCTGGCAAAGCCAAACTTGAAATTTTGCGGGTTCCCAAGCCACCATTTCGTATTGGTAAAGCAGCTATACCGGTTAATATTAATTTTGCTCCGGTTTTTCTTAAGTATAGGAAAGCGACGAGCGTAAAAGCGTCTGCCGCAAAAGCAGGAGGTCGATGGTTTGCTCCCAGTCCTGCTTACCGGGGACCTTGGTCACTTTTTCTGTAGTATATCACATCACATCTCTTTAAATTTATGATTTATGTGAAACTCATTTGAGCCATAACTAACCAGCGTAAGCGTAACATTTTGAGTAATTCCATGAAGGCTATTGTATCCCAAGCCCTTTGTTTCGCGGGTTTTGACGGGAGATTTAGACTCGGTCCAGCTAGCCAGGTATTTTTGGCTTCGTCCACGCGATCGCGCAACATTAGATGAGCCCCCAGAATGATAATAATTATTAAGGTAGTTTTAAACATGGTACTGTAAGAGCGATGTTTGTATCAAAAGACAAAGGTATTGAAATCGTGTTTGAAAAAATGGAACATATTCAGATCAAAAATCTCACCTAGATTGTATATAACGCACACAAGTTAACCAAATTGTTACATACAATTATTAATGCTTAAAATACTATTTAATCTTATCTCTTATAAAAGAACGCATAAACTTCAAAATAGATTGAAAAATTAAATCGTAGTGTGTAAAGAAGGTTCAGTGGCGGTCGGTATGTGATTGCTATTTATTGACCGTACGGACATTGTAAACATGACTCAGTTTTCTCATTTGTTCCTGTTATCCGTAATTAGCTTTAAAGCTAACATTTGCTAGCTTTAACTATGTAATCATGCATTATTCTGAATACGATTTAATTAATACCCGTCCGCGGTATTTTCCTCCTACCTCATTTGTAAAGATTAGTTACAAATAGAACTTACCTATATCAACCGAGATAAATGTATTAGGCTCCTTGAAGAAGGCTTATTTTATCGTGATATATGTACATATACAGTAAGTGTCTTACTTACCTACTTACTTCTACCTACCTTAAATCTAAAATAGGTTCTTGAGGTATTGTATACCTAGGATGCTGCCGGCATTTCCTCGTTGTATCGCAATGCTATGTCGTTGTGCGGGGAAGCAACCAGCTCTTCGGTCACTCACACTAGCACGGGACGGGACGGACCAGGACGAGACCATCCGTTAATTTCTATAGAGAAAATCACGTGATAGCTCGGAGCCCTTGGAGGTCACATGACATTTTCTATAGAAACTGACAGATTGGCCCGACCCGGTCGCGTCGGTGTGAGTCATCCTTAAGCCGACTTATTATCGTTTCCTCACAACTGTACCATTCTCAGAATGTCACTTTCCCTAAATAATTAAATTTAATGTTAACTAACAAGACACGTTATGATTTAATATTTTACGCTTCAAGTAGGCTTTGAACTTAAGTTTCATTAACATGGCTTGTCTCAAACTGAAGCATATAATCACATTATTATTTAATTAACATCGTGTTCTTGAGGGATATTGTTTCGTTGATAATATACGAAATTAATTCTGAATATAAAACAATGGAGTTATAAAGACTGCTGACGGCCTGCGTACAGATCGACCCACAAAAGCTGTAGCGCAGAATATCTAAGTACAAAATATAAATACAAAATACAGGAGGTATGTAGATGGTGTCACAATATTGTACAGTGTACTCGACTCACAATTGAGCATGCAAAAATACAAATCTAACTGTAATCAATGAAAGTAAAATTACAGTTTCATAAATTCTACGCGGCAGCTTTCATAAATCGACCCAGGATAAAAGAACTGGATACCCAATCAGCCGAAAAAAATTACACCGTAAAAGTGTCGCAGTTGCGACTCTTTTTCGTATAGTCTTGTTTAGAACGTGACATTTCGTTAAGTGCCAAACAGCCTATACACTTTTAAAGTGTATGAATTTGACACTTAATACTTCAGTAAGCTCTTTTTCGTAAGAAACATCACCGTGTAATTACCAATGCGAGTTCGCTAATGTCATTCTGACTGACATTTTTTAACGATTTTGTTCTACTTTGTGAGTCAATTTTTTTTAATGACTCAATGAATCGACCTGTATAAAGCTTAAAGGATGACGCTTACTACACCGGGACGGGACGGGGAGGGACGGTACGATCTGTCAATTTCTATAGAAAAAATCAAGTGATAGCTTGGATGTCACGTGACTTTTACATAGAAAATGTCCCAGTCCGTTCTAGTGTGAATCATGCTTTAAGAAGAGATGGAAGTATGGCACGGAATATATGAATTATTTATTACTGTGAAGTATGGGCTCAATTGCGCTCGCTCCAATGCTCCATATATGAATGGTTTTTCACTCACAGAATAACGAACAGAATGGCGAATTACTACGCCGCCTCGACTCGTGTACGAACAAAACATGTTTTTTTCACCGAAACCGAATTAGCGGTAACTATTTAGTCTTGTTTCGGCCGAAATTGAAACCGAAACATTGATAAATGTGATTATAACGCTGAATAAAATGCCAGTGAGCCGTTTTTTTTTCAAATACATGAATAACGAAACATCTTCATGGTCCGATTTCACTTTACTCGGATTGAAACTTTAGCAATATCATATTATGTCATATTACCAGCCTTGCCGAGCTTACGTGACGTCAGTCGAACGCGAGCCGAAAGTACGATATTGTAAGTTTCGACGCGGCGGCTATTGGTTTTTGGCCGAAACCGTACCTTTGGCCGAAACATGATTTTTAGGCCGAAACTGGCCGAAACCACAACCGAAACTTCGGTTCCGTTTACGTTTTCCGTTTTAAATAACTGTTCTGATTTTTTAATGAGATAGTGTAGATACGCTTATACTCGTAAATGTTTAAAAAATGATTAACTTTTTTACCACCTATAGAAGTCTAGAGACCAAAATAAAAAAAAACGCACAACTTAGGGATGGTCACGCTCTTAGTTATATGTAAAAAAAAATCACATCGGTTCGATATTGGAGTAGGAAATAGAGGCCTACGGCAGCTCAAATATGCAGCTTTTTGTAATGATTGTATATTTGAGCCCATGTCCCCATCATCTCTTAAACTTACATTTGAGGTCGAAACTCTAGGGTCCCGTCCCGGCGCACGCAAGTTTTTTGTAGAAATCGCGAAACATCTGGTTGATGTAACTGGTGACCAATTTCGTTCAATTTTGAATCGAATCATACCATTTTTTTAATTGAAAAATCGTTTAATTAAATTTTAAGGACATTGTCTATTGACAACCTCTTAACCCGTTAAATTAAGTTAAGCGTAATGCCAACCCTACGTAATTACGCGCAAACGCAAATCGATCGTCTTTTGTCTTGTGTACCGACATACGAGCTGCCCACAAATCCCGCACCCGCCGGTATTATATTATATTTCTTATCCTATGCAACCATAGCGTTGTGCGCGGGGGAGGGAGACGGGTCGTCATTTGTTTTTGTATAGTGTTCAAAACGATATATTTATTTGCTTTTCCTATGAGAGATAAGTATCCGGTAAGGCCACTTTCACGATTACTTAACGGAATGAATGTAAATACATTTAAAAGCGATTACACTATGGAAATTGTGAGGTCAAGGTTGATAATGGGTTTACAGGTCGATTAACCGGGACATTCTTATAGCACACAAACACTTTGATTAAGTAAAACCAGTGTAAACGATAATAATAAATAAATAATTTAGGACATTCTTACACAAATTGACTCAGTCCCGCCAGTAAGCTCAAGAAGGCTTGTGTTGCGGGTACTCAGACAACGATATGTATAATATACAAATACATAGAAAACATCCATGACTCAGGAACAAACATCTGTGTTCATCACACAAATAAATGCCCATACCGGGATTCGAACCCAGGACCATCGGCTTAGCAGACAGGGTCACTACCAACTACGCCAAACGGTCGTAGTCGGATGACGCTAGAGCGAACCGGGACGTGACTGACGTGTCAATTTCTATAGCGTCACGCGAGATCACATCTGTGTCTGTTCGGTGAAAAATGAGGTCACTATACTCTTGCCTATTTTGGCAAGTAATAGGTAATAAGTATTAGGTAACTTTCTTAAAACGTTACTCTCAAGTTAGACCACTTTCCATGTAAGCCAATTGTCTTCCTCAGAAATTTCTGAGGACGTCATTTTTTGAGTACGCCACTTACGACGATTATCGCTTTAGTTTACGGTATACCTGAACGAGCTCCTAGCCGGTTGGTAGCTACCCTGGCTACGAAGTGGGAAGTAGTATGGATATTTTCTATGTATCTATTATACATTCGTGTTTGTGACGATCATGATGGAAATTCGTATAAATTTGTTGAAATGTAAACTTATAATGTAATAATCTTTCATGAAATAAAAATATATCTTTTTATCTATCATCGTCACCTAGTACCCACATCAAAAGCCTTATAAAAGCTAGTTTGGTTTATAAAATCAAAATACAAATCGGTATGGCGGTTTTATTAAGCTTCGTGAATTCATTTTTGAATAAATATACATATTCATCTTTGAAGAAGTGTATGGCACAGACTATTGATGTCTTGGTAGGCTTCTCTGTTTCGTTTTGTGTCTCTCCAAAAGTACAGCTTCTTTCCATCATTTACAGTGGGAATCTGAATGAAAAGGAAACCATACAAAATAAATTGAATATAATAAATATTTTTATGAAATTGAGATTTGAATAATTATTCGCCTATTCGCGTAAGACAATAAATAGTAAAGCTTTTGTAAATAAGAGTCAAATAATTATACAAAATATTCCAATAGAGTAAGGTAATACAATAATTTACTTAATTTGGCATTTTAGATTGCACTGAGTATGTCTGTTTACTTATTTGTGTAAAGTGGGTCCACTGTCCTTGGAATAATTTTCTGAATGGTTTCTGCACTACTTCACCACACATGAAGGTATTTTTCATAGCAAAATACGTTGTTCTGGTAAATAATTTTAGACATCCGTCACTCACTGATATCGCGGTCAAACTGAAATCGCGCGCGGCATCGATTATAAGGACCGCCTACCGCGGCATCGTTTACGTAGCGCTACAAAATGGCGGAAAGGACGCTTCCATGCTTTATCTGCGTTCACTGACTTAAGGTCATAAAATAGGGGGGGGGAGTCCGGCTTACAAGCGGCAGGTTTTTTTTTCTTTCTGCTGTGAATAATTCATGTCCCAGTTAACCAGATGCAAGCAAATATTAGCAAAGCTTTTGGAAATAGCAGCTGCCTGTAATCATGGCACCTTATTGCTTTATAGTGGCCAGGCGGAGTGTTCGCGAAGGTTAAACAGGATTTACGTAGGACTCACACGCGATATACTAATAATTATAGTGTGATAACCTTTCTTTGTAACAGCCCACTTATCTAGAGCACTCTGATGTTGTGATTTTTTATACCATCATTAGGTACTAAAAAAAACGGCCAAGAGCGAGTCGGACCACCATGGATGCTCCTCCACACCTACGGTTTTCGGATGTTTCCTGTACTTGTGTTACAATATCTATCTTTTTTGTATGGCGCTAAGTCTTTTGCGTCAATTTCCACAACCTCAAACATTTTACAAAGGTAAAAAAAACTACGTATACCTGTAGAATATGATAACAAAATTTTATGAGAATCGTTTGATAAAAGCGATCTGTAAAGCATTTTTGCCGAAGTTGAAACGAAACTTCGCTTACGCTCGGTCGATAAATGGCAAGTCCCGTTATAGTGTGAGTCATCCTTAAATGTAATAAGTAATGTATGGAATCAGGCGTTACATGCGGAAGTCAATATTAATTACGACATTACGAGTAATATTGCTTTGGTACTAATTGGCTAGCATGTTATTGCATAGCGAAATAGCAGAGTAATCTTACTGTCATAGTTCACACTCATTAAACATATGTGATGAATAAGTCAAGTACATACTGCCAGAATGCATTATGTATGCGGCATTGCGGCATAATGTGTTTGGCAAGGATGCATTGGAGGAGAAAGAGCTAACTCATACTAGCACAGGACGGGACGGGGCGGGAGGGGAAACTGTCAAATTCTATAGAAAGAATCACGTGATAGCTCGGAGCCCTCGGATGTCACGTGATGCTTTCTATAGAAATGGTCAAATTTTCCCGTCCCGTCCCGTTCTAGTGTGAGTCATCCTTAAAGATGTCCTTCTGTTCTGTAGGAAAACAGGGAAACTAGATGGAAGCAATGGAAGAATGGAGCTGGGACGATGACCTGCAGCTCTAGTAACTGGGAAATGGGATAAAAGCTTGATCTAGAGTAAAGCTCGATTCTGACCAAGAGTCCCTCTATGCAATTACCATTACCATGATAAATACCGTTATTATTTTCAACCGGATTCAAATGAGTTTCTCGATTCGGTTATATTTTTACAAACGTAGGTAGAATGTTGGACACATGACTACCCTTCCTTCTTCCTATCGTTTTTACCTCTCAACCCAGAGGATAAAAACCGAAAAGCGAAAAAGGTTAAGGAAAACATCGTGAGTAAACCGAACTGTTCCCACTAAGGCCTAGTTTACCTATGGGTTGGGAGGTTAGAACTGATGCCAGTCGCTTTCGTAAAACTAGCGCCTACGCCAAATTAGTGATTATTTGCCAAAGCGAAGCTCAAGCTTCTCGAGCCGTGGAATAAACCGGGAAGACGGTAGGAAGAAAAAGACGCCTTCAAATTGTTACCAATTCCCCATAAGAATTAAACTTTGTTTGTTCAGCTGAACTGTACAGCCACTTAAGAACCTCGTTTTGTGTTTCAGATTTTCAACGCGGTAAATACTTTGCCACTTTTTGAAAAACTTTATTTAGATATTCGTTTTCTAGTTGTCTATGTCATACAAATACGAGTACCTACTTATTATGTCGGTATTGAACCCTTAAGTCTAAGGAAAGACTTTGCCTCCTTATGTGTGTTCTTTCGCATATGCAATGGGTTGTGTTCTGAAGAATTGTTTGACATGATGCCAACGTCCACTTTTTACCATCGCACCGCTTGCCATCGACAGGGCGCTCATCCACACACCGCCCAACCGGAATAGTCGAGCACGGTGCGGTTTCAGAGGAATTTCCTCCCGCGGACGTTCCGGCTGTGGAATGAGCTCCCATGCCGAGGTTTTCCCGAAATATTATAGTATGGGGTTCTTCATAAAAAGAGTTTACAAGATTTTAATGGGTCAGCAACGCGCTTGAGACCCCCTGGAGTTGCAGGCGTCCATATGCTACGGCGACCGCTTTCCATCAGGCGGGCCGTATGCTTGTCCACCGTCGTGGTATAAAAAAATGCATGCACGTTTTTGTTGAAAGTTTCTAGAGCTAAAACTAACATTAGTTGAAACCGAAGTTTGTATGCAATTGGGTCAAACGAAGTTGTCAACAAATGAAAACTCAGTGGGCAGAGAGTTATTGACTGAGAACAATTGACAGTATAAAGTTGTGGGTACAGGTAAATAATGTATTATGAAGGAAAACGATAAATAATAAGCCGGCTGACTTATAATCAACGAAGTTCAACTACAACTTCAATCAACTTTATTATTTTTACAGTAGGTTACTTTTACTATTATAACTTTGGTTACCACTATGCATTATCATAATAACCCTAAGGACCACGACGGTCCTATCCTAAGGATGAAATTTTAAATATTTTCAATTGGATCAGGGTTGAATTTCTTTTGTTTCATCTGGTTTAAGACAAAATAAACTCAACTTCATTCCCTACACAATTTGTTCCAAATTCAAGTACTGTTTTTTTCTATGATGGGCCGCTGGAGGATATAATATGCAAAAATTCCTTTACCAAGCACTATAGTTCCTATATCATGCAACATTTTGAATTCAAAATTTTTAAAACTAACGGTATGGGGTAGCCCTATTCAGTCTACTACTAAAATGCTATTATGAGAAATAAATGAGTATTTTCTTAAGAAAAAGAGTTTATATTTTTTGATAATGTGTTTGTATATACAAGTCTGTATTTTTTTCAGCGGGTCACACCCCAGTATAGCCCTTTTCATTATGTAGGAGAGGTATAATCCAAATTAAAATCTGCATAATGCGGATTTGGGACTTGACACGCACAAAAAAATCGACTAAATTACGTGAGTGACCCGTTTTAAATATTATTTAATATTGACACGCACACTTTGTTTTTTGTCACATAAGTTCTGTATTGTATTGTATTTTTCTTTAATGAAAAGATGGCAGTAAACCAGTTCAGCGCACGTAGTCGCCGCTCACTCTGGAGTACTGTGGGCTGTGCTAGACTACTGCTAATAATTATTGTTTCTTTATCTGCTTAGAATGTTTATTAATTTCCTCGCAAATGTGATGAAAAACATTGTATGTATCACGGGCGGTACAAGAATTACCAGGTACCTTAGTACACAATGTACTATTATCAACACACTTGCTCGTAAATGGTGATATTATATGCAAGCATACTTAAATCTAATAAGCCCATGACCTAAATGGATTTTCAGACATTTTACCGCCCGCCCGGAGCCCTCGGAAGACCCGCGCCCCACGCGCGCCCCGCCGCTCAAGCGGTGTACTGTGGACTGCGCTCCTCACTACCGCTTATAATTATTGCCTATTAAGTTTATTTACTTCGTTGCAAATGTGATGAAAAACATTGTATGTATCACGGGTAGTACAAGAATTACGAACTCGAGCTTAATTTCACACTCGTTCGTGATTTCTTGTTTACCGCCCTTAAAACACAATGTACTAAAATGTCTGCGCGACACAAAACAAAAGACAATTGAATTGAGAGTTTCATAGACCTGACAGTAGGCCCAGTATTAAGAGTTTTGAAACGGGAATGTGAGCGATGTCCGGAAATAGATTCGATGCGCAACCGTTTCTATTTCCTGGGGCGCGTTTGAAATTTTGAATTGTTCCTTTAGTAACTGATTTACGGGGCGGCCATTTTGAATATGTGAATTGAAATTTAAGTGCTGCTTGAGTGGTAGGTGTGACTATACAAAAGGGGGTCGTAGAATTTCGAAACCGTGAGTTGTAACCATAAGGGTATGATTTCGCGTTAACACTTAAAGAGTAAATAATTGAGCTAAACAAAAGTCATGTTTATATGAATATTTCATAAGTGCAAAAGAGACACAACAATTGAAAAACGTGACCATTTGTGTGTTTCCAAGTATACGCATCAACCGGCTTTATGATGCGAGTATATATGGTTATCGGTCTTGATAATATGAAAAGTTATGTTTAGATGTGGCGTGTGCATACGTCTTTGAGTTTGATTATGACTATTTTTCGTATTTGCTCGCTGATGCTGAACCCTCGGTGGGCGAGTCTGAGTCCCACTTGGCCGTTTTTTTTCTCGTAACGTCCACAGCAATGCGTCGCTATAACGCTATAATCTGTCGGGTTACTCGTGTACACTGTGTATAAGATGAAGTAACAGTTGAAAACTATAAAAAATAATATATTTTTATTGTATACCCCATGTTATACATCTAACCTCACACTCTCACAACTCATTCAGCATTAAACTAATACGTATTATCATCCATTCCATTAGATTGAAATAGAATGGATAGTTTAAAATCCATTATGTCGCGCGTTATATGAGAATTGGCACAGTTTGTGTTTAGAACAGTACTTCAAGTTGATAATTACAAAACACTTTCAAGGAGAGAAATTACATAATTTCCTCAAAGACTGTAGAAGTTTTGGAGTGCGCTAAATTTACAAGACAAGTTTCCAAAGTTCCTAGTTGAAATTTAAATTTTGTAAATAATGAATAATGAAATAGGTACTTGTCTAGTTTTGAGTTTTATTGTTATTTTCTGCCATCTGTAGATTGTAAACCATTGCTTTTTCTAGTCAAACTGATAAATTGAAACCTTTTCTAGTATCAAGAGAAATTAGCAATTTTCGGGCGAATTGAATACAATCACGAAACGAGTTTGCTGCTAGTGCTCAGTGACTTAGCCGCGTTTTAAGTGTTCCATACTGTACACTCCTGCACGTCTACCACGAAAATCGAACAATTGCGGATTTGGATCTCCATCTCTGTCACACTTGCATATTAGAGTGATAAAGAGGTTTTCCTATCAATGCCAATTTTCGGAGTATGTGGTAGGCGTGCTGAGGATGACGGTGAACTCGCCTCACACTCGTGGCAAACTCGTAGCGTACTCGCGTTATGAGGCTCTTACTGTTAATATAAATATACTGTGGCATACCCTAGATGATATCGCATTGAATCCCATTGGCCTAGTTTCAGGACAATATTATCATTTTTAAAGCATTGATATGTTTAATAGCTGCCGGCACTGAGATAAATGTCGATGATAACTGCATTCATGAACTTTCCGCTTTGCTGCTTTCGCAAAGTTTGCCAAAGTTAACCAAAGTTTGAGCTCCTAATGCTAACGATTAATAATTCATAAGATGGCCAAATATTAGCCTTAGATTGGGAAGAAACCAAGAAATATTTAGTTTAAAAGTCGGTTTATTTACTTATTAACTTTTCTCAAATAAACTTTTTTCCCGAATTCACCCCCTTTCAGGTTTAATTTAAGACATCTTCCCTAATTCACTTTCACGACAGTTGAAGTATATTTGCTACAAATGTCAAGATCCGTATCTGCAAAACTCGATTCTCTTCTTTACTTTGATATTGCAAAATTTTCAATTTTATAATCTGTCACAAAACGAGCAAACTTCGAACCGACTTCTTTCAATTCAATAAGATACAAAAAGCTTCGAAACTTTATAAAAATATAAAAGGGTCGCAAAAACAAACAATTCATCTGAACAATGTCCCTTGTTTTACTAAGACATGATGTAATTAACTCGGCAATTAGTCTTTGTCTAAAAACCTTAAAAAATCCTGTCCTCTTTCCAAGGAAGGCACGGAAAAACGAAGGAAAAAACAGCCTTAAAACAGCCAAAACATGGTCATAAAATGGTAATGTTATTGCTGGAATGCGCATTCGGATACGTGTATTTTGTTTCTTAAAAAAACATAAAGACTTATTCCAAAATTATTATTCCTTTTATTCTCAACCGAACCTCTTTTAAATTAAGAATGAATTTCGAATGAAGCTTTTTATTTTGCGCTAGCTTCTAGTTCATTGGCCAGGATTATTTGGGAGAGGCTTAAAAAGTTTTTGGCTTTTTTGCAAAGTTGTTACTGGGGGTTTGAACGGTTATTTCTAGTTTTACCGAGGTCATGTGAAGTTGTTAACAATATTGGCGATCTAAAATAGAGGATTCGGGTTGCCGTTTTTAGTTTTGTATTATTAGAATTCAATGCCCAATACGTAATTCTTTGGGACCCAGTTTTGTGCAGATAAACTGTAAAAAATATATATGATACGTTTTTACTTAACGAAGTAGGCATTCTTTGCAATGATGACAGTTGATTATGATTTCCATTTTTATATTTTCTGGTATCTCAATCAAAGGGGTTAAGGATGACTCACACTAGAACGGGACGGAACGGGACGGGATGGAACGGGACGGGACGGAACGGGACAGGACGGAACGGGACGGGAAATCTGTCAATTTCTATAAAAAACGTCACGTGACATCCGATTGCTCCGAGCTATCATGTGATTTATTCTATAGAAATTGATAGATTTTCCCGTCCCGCCCCGTCCCGTCCCGTCCCGTGCTAGTGTGAGTCATCTTTTAAGCTTATTTTCTTTTATGGACCTCCTGCTATTTATAAATGTACTATAAACATATTTTAGTAAATTAATAGAAAATACATTCTACAGACATACTCATTAAGAACAGATATTTAAATAGCGGAAAAATAACAAGCTATGGTTACTCGGCATTCAATTAGCAACCTAAAGTCACATAATGAGTCTGGTAGTTAAAATACTGTCTATGTTACACTCTGCTTCACTTGCTTTACGTTAAGTAACTACAAAATGCACATACAAGTATAGAACACAAACCTTACTTAGGTAAACTAACTGGAGGAGGAGCTCTAATATGGCAGTCGAGATACTGTTTACGATATGAACACTAGACTACTGTAAGCCACATAAATTAATTAAGTGTTATTTATTGTAATGTGTAATTGACGTGTAAAATTTGTTATTTTATAAATAAAGAATTGAATTGAATTGAATTGAATTGACTGTAGAGATATTTGCTTTGATTAGCAACCTCAAACCGGAATAACGTAAACTTAAACATGACCTAGGCGAAATATCTTCCAGGAATTATACGGCAGACAAGGTACTGTTTACGATATGTATATTGTTCACCGAGTTTACCTATTTGCTTAGAGTAATAATCACATACCAGACTAGCGTTACACATGACCAAAACATGACCTATGCAACGAGAAGGTAAAATGCTATATTATGATACTGTGTATGTTTATTATTAGCAACGACAAACCGTATTTACGTTCATAACACAAGCATAACGCAAACTACATATGCCTTAGGACTTATACAAACAAGTAATCAAGTCTGGCGGCTGACACTTTAGTATGGCAATTAAGATACTGTTTGCGATATACGTACTGTGTATATTTACTTAGATTAGCCACTGCAAACTAGCGTTTATAGGACAAACATGACCTTGGAAACTATCTCAGAGAGATATGAACAATCCTGATACTCATGTTTGAACTTAGGTTTCAAGATACAGGTTTGTTTGTCAGGGTTTAGGTTTGTGATAATAACGCTTTGGTTATGTCGCAAGAATAGATTTCGTTTAAAAATTTAAATCAAATGTTATATCGTGTAAAGCCGTTTTTTTGTGGTGTTTCTGTTTGACTATTTTCTTTTGATGTGGTTTCTCGTCGAACCACTTATTGTAAATATTTTGAATACTTTTGTAATTTGTTTAAAAAAAAATACCGCCGAGTTTCTTGCCGGTAATAATGTTCTCAGGCTGTGGGGTAGGGTTAGAACCGGTAGTAGCTTTTTATTTTGATGTTCATAAGTGCCTTGTAATGTGCTTAAATTGAAAAATAAAGATATTTATCATTTATTGATAGGCAGAACTGGCTTCAACTGTCTAGAACGTGAAATCCAGTGCTAGGAATAATTAAAAATGCCTATTTGTGTGAGTGATCAGGAAGATACTGTCTGTTTGTGTTTTGTCGATGTGACTTTCGAGTGAGTTCCAATAGTGGTGAACATAAACGCACAAGAAAGAGGGTAGATCGTTATGGCTACCCTTAAGTGTCAACCTACCTGCAGACTTCAGTTTTCTCGTGAATATGGCGGTTGCAACATCGCAGAAATCTAGGTCAGGTCAGGATCAGGAGCTAATTTTTAATTGAAAAAACGTGTTCATTAATTATATAGTGGTAAAAATATTATATTTAATTTGTGCAGAACAAAAACGGAATTCAAATCATATTTTATATTGTTTGCTTTACTAATTTGCTTAAAAGTGATTTCTATATTAAAGTGGTAATTAACTAAAATAATGGCGGCCAATTAAAGATGGTGGATGTCAAGTTTTATATACGACAATCTCAGCGTTTGAAAAATTAAAATATATGCAAGGGGTAGTGTAAATAATAATTTTTAATTTGATGTATAAAGCTACTCCCCTACCTACCTTACCTAGAGGGGAAACTAGACTTTATTGAGAATAGCTTTTTCCACACGATATTTTGATTCATCAAAGAGCGATTCTTCGCCTTCCGTTTCGCTCTTGGCAGAGCGGTCGTGGTCACGTTGAGGCATCAACGTCGGTGATAGAGACGGACACAGCTGTTTGCACGATCTCCCGCCATTTCTCCCTATTGGCAGACTGTCTGGCACAGCCAGTTACGCAGTTCCCTATCCTTGATTTTATTTGGTCGGCCCAACGCATGGGTAGCCTGAATGAAGAGCGATTGGTAATCAATCTGTCAATTTGCATAGAAAACGTCACGTGACATTGACATCCGAGGGCTCCGAACTATCACGTGATTCTTTCTATAGAAATTGACAAATTTTCCTGTCCCGCCCCGTCCCGTCCCGTCCCTTCCCGTGCTAGTGTGAGTCATCCTTAAACCTGGGACCTTCGGATGTTGCACGCTGCTACAGCTGGCTGTTACCGCTGAAGTCACAGAACACTCCCAAAATCGTTTATATACCTACATGAAAATACATGGAACTTTAAATGTAACAACATTAATGACATTCACTTTATCAATAATCCCAGTGATATGCAAAATTAATGATGACGAGGGCATTATTCGGCAACAATGCGTCGTTATTTTCGGCTTTATATTTTGAACAAAACATTTTAGTCGCCTTTCACAGGAGGTAGGTCTTAAGAAGTCGTAATAATTTTTACGATGGCTAGCGAGATGTTGAGCTGTTTTTGGTGACTGTATTATTCAAAAATGTAATCATACATTTATAATAACTTTTGTAATGACAGAAAAATCCGTTATGGATATAGTATTTCGTTTTTATTCTTGTCTAAAGTACTTAACAAACCTTAATAACATAACAATAACCAAGCTTTATTCTTTATACTGTCTGTAGGGTAAGAAACTGGTCGATATTCACAGTGTTAAAGGAACCCGTAGATAAATCGGTCAATTTATTGAATAAATGGAAGCATTTGCTTTAAATTCCGCACATAAAACTATCTAACACCGCTCACCCTAAACCGTTTCCGTTCCGTTATTTGATTTTGTTACTTTATCCAAAACATCGATTTCTAAGACGCGTTCATGATTTCCTCGTCAAAATGAAATTGAAGGATGTAGTTAGTCGCGGTTATTAACACCATGACCCTATGTTTCGAGCCCTTTACATCACTCGTTTTCACAGGGTTATGACTGACAGAATGCAAATTCTCTCCGTCAATTAAAAAAGTAACTTGTGCAAACTACCTACATACATAAATATAGAAAATAATAAAACAAAAACAAAAGTTGGTCGACAATGCCCAGAGGGGCTTATAAAGCTAGCAATACATCTCCTGAAGGGCATTCTACGATTAAAATTAAAAATTCGCACTCTCCATCATCACCTTAACCCTGTGAAAACGAGTGCTGGAAAGGGTAATCGCCGCAAGCGCTTCTCACTCATGATTATGAGACACGGACCGTTCCGAAACATGTCGAGCAATTTTTGACTTTTATACATGAGTAACCCGATATATTATGTCTAATTCTTACGTAAGTTTTCTATGTAAAACAAACGTTTCGCGATACCATAAATTTTCGTGCACTGGGACCCCATGGACCTAGAATTTCGACCCCAAACAGTACGAAACGGTACGCTTTGCCCAGACTCTTAACTATATTTAAATTTTCAAAAATATATAGTGTGAATAAGTAAAACTTCAACCCCACGAAACGCTGGCGCGCTTTTTAAAGATATTGCACTTTCTTTCATCCTCTCTGTGCAGTTTATTTCCAGAAACCCACTTAGTTCCAACTGACACAATATTAAAAATGGTATTTTCTTATTAAACACATAAAGTTTATTCGTTCTTTTTGTAAAAACCTCCGTCTTTTCACGCGCAAACTCTTGCAAGACTAGAAAGATTAAACCTTCTTTTTACATTACGTTTTATATCCCTGATAGTAAGCAGTTATCGTAGCATATGTACTCATGCAACGGCAGCAATGGCGGCGTGTTATATTCGTGTTATCAAGCATTCAACAACATGAGCACTCATATTTATTTATTTCACAATGAAAGGAAAGTACCTACAAAGAGTGAACTTAAGGCTTTAAGGCAGTCTCTATAAGTCAACCATCGGGCTAAACTGAAACTGTTAATTTGGTGAAGGACAGTAGAAAAATATATGACAGAAGAAAACTTAGTAAAACTTAATTAATAATACTTACACTTATTTTATTTCGAACCCCATTTTCTTATCGTTCATGAAACTCTCGAAAGTGAGCCCATTTAGAAGCCGAAGGAATTTTTAGACCCATCGAAAATACACAAGTTTCGCTCCGTAGTTCTTATATGATGTAATGTTAAAACAAGTCGGTTATTTTTAAGAACCTAAGGAGTGTCCTAAGAACGCGACTTAAACCGACAAATTCAAATTAAATTTTAATCAAAATGTATCGAAGATGTATTATAGGCAACATGTCACTGAACATTCAGGGTGCCAGCTTTAACTAACGTGAAATTACAGGAGGTTAAAATTGGCCTGAATGGCTTCTATAGAAAGGGATGATGCAGCCGTGCCAAAGTTTTGCTCGACTTGTTATACAGTGGGTTACTTATTACTTAACACATTCAGCGCCAATGACCCGATATCGGTTTCTATGTTCGTAGGCGCTTTTTGCTACTACATATTTTATTATCTACGCATTTTCCCATTATATTATAGGCTACGCTCGTAGCGCGTAGCACGGATTGACTCTGAATGTATTCACAGTAAAGTTACGTGAGCAGTCGTGCTACGAGTATGCTCTACAAACAAAAAAACCAATGGGATCGGCTACGAGCGTAGCGCGTAGCAAACAGTACCTACTTCTTCTTTCTAGTGTTTCTCCAGCTTATGCTACAGTTTAGAAAGCCTTTTTAGGCACTAGTTTTACGAAAGGGACTGCCATCTGACCTGCGCACCCATAAGGTAAAGAATCGGCCAATTGCGAGTTGGACTCGCACACCGAGGGTTTCGCAGAAAGAATGCTCGCCCCTCCCATTTATAACCTTAGGTACCTACCTAAAATTACTGGTGGCACGGAACTCTCATTGTGCGGCATTTCTACGGTTTTTAGATTTTTTTGTACTTGCTACAAGCTATTGCTTTTTGCCAAATTTCGTGATTCTAGGTCAACGGGAAATACGACATAAGCAGCCGTATTTTTTGATTCCGTTGCGTTGGGTAGGTTTCGTTTTTTTCATAGCTTCAAGGGACCGCAAGCTAGTGTATGTGGTATTAATTTGAACTTGCTACCTCTACACGTTCCCGAGAAGGGTTTTGACAGACAAACGGACGGGCGGACGGACGGACAACAAAGTGATCCTTCAAGGATTCCGTATTTTCCTTTGAGGTACCTACGGCACCCTAAAAACTAAGCCTTATTAAGATTAGTTTGGTTTTCTTACGATGTTTTCCTTCACTAAAAAGCGATTAGTAAATATCAAATATATTTCGTACATAATTTGCAAAAAACTCGTTGGTACAAGCCAGGATTTGAATTCGCAACCTTCAGATTGAAAGTCAGAGGATCTTAACCCCACCAATGCGTTGCTACGAAAGTATTAACCCTTAAATGCATGATGATGCATGACACAGAAACGAGACAAGTGACAATCAAGTTCTCTTGGAAAGTAGACTTTGTCATATCGTCGTAAGTTCAAAATTGAAATGAATTTGGTTGTCACTTAGGATGTTTTAGGATCAATACTGTTAATTCACGCATTTAAGGGTTAAATCGTTGATTATCTGTCACTAATTAGGGGTTAACTCCTAAGGGGTTGATTTTTTTTTACAAGAACAAAGTCGACAGCAAGAACTTTTCTTTAAAAATTGTTTAAAACATTTCGCGGCCAAGTTTCAGCGGCAATTTCCAAAGTGTGCTTTATGACTCGTATTTATGGACCATAAACCGCCACCAATAGATTGTAACGGTTCTAAAACTTTCGTCGTTGTATGAGCCATGTGCAATGTGCAAGAAACTAATATTATTACTACCAATAACTCTCGCAACAGGAACTAATGTACGTATGTTTGTTTAACTGAGCACCCGATATTTCGACACTGTTGCAAGCGCCATGTTCACGGAGTAAACTGACGAGCTGCGAGTTTTTAGTTGTGATCTACTCACACGCCATAGCGATGTACCCTCTTACGGGTTCGCTTATTTTGTGTGTCGTCACTGGCACTACTACCGTCCGCTTCCTCACTTGAAAGTCGATCACGATCACGACACACCACACTTACAGTATCAACCCGTGCATTTCTTACCGGAACAGTCTCTTTTCGATTTGTGAACTTTCGGATCACTGGATACCAGACCTGAAAAACATCTTCTCGGTTAAAGGCTATATATTTTAGGATATAGCTCCTGACCTGGTGAAGGTCGCAGGAGTCCGCTGGATGCGGGTGGCGCAGGACCGGTCATTGTGGAAATATTTGGGGGAGGCCTATGTCCAGCAGTGGACGTCTTTCGGCTGAAATGATGATGATGATGATGATTTAAGGATTTCAATGGCTTCCTTGACCAGTCTAGGAATGTAGTGCTTTTCCTTCGAGGGAATTTGAGGGTTCTGGAAAATCGTTTATTATTGCAATAGGGATGACGAATAGGTTGAAAAATTACTATTCTATTTAGTCCGTCAGTAAAATTATCCAAAATGATTACACGTATTTTTTCCTTTTTCAAGATAACTAAAATTGACAAAGATGAAGCGCATCAAAGTTCCAAAGTGGAGGCTGGTGACGTCACTACTAGGTATGAGTTGTACCTAATAATGACGTTACGCGAAACTTGAACGCACTGTATTTTCGTCATTTTTGATTGACGAACAAAAGAAAAAATACGTGTACAATATTTTTTAATAATTTAAAAGACGGACTAAAAAGATTTCTTTAGTCTACTAGCCTAAGTATTAGAGTTAGATACGTATTCTGTTTCATCTGTGAAACGGAATATTTCTCGTACAATATGGATTTCCTGTAATATAATCAGTAAGCTTCAGTGGTAAGTCGGTCTCTAGAGGTAACCCAGATTAAATGAAAGGTACATAGGTTTGCTTTAGTACATACTACATATTTGATTAGGTACCAAGCTTGTACGGTACATGTTGATTCTAGACTGTTCAGGTTTAATTTCAAATAAGTTGATATTATAATAATATTACGGATAACACGCATGTTTTTTCAGTCACTATGCGCGACTTGCTTCGGAAATCTTAGGATGCCATTATCAAGCATGAACAACTGTGGCCGACGCGTACGAAGAATACGTTTGTAATAATAAACCCGAGAGTTTTAAAAACCAATTATAGGCTCTTGCATACGCTAGTTTTTCTACGACAGCTAAAATAGCGAAAAAAGCAAAATCTCGAAAGGTGTCACAATCTGGAAAACGTATACCAAATACAAAAATTAAAAAGCAACAGTGTTAATATATTGTATGAAAATCCATTAGAGCATCGCTTTACGGTATTCTTATGGAATCCTACAGACGTCATAATGTATTAATTTTTAATATCGCTGTATGTCATTTAATTGACACATAGAAGCACTGGAATACAAAAACATACTAACGCACTCTCAGAAACAGCAGGCATATAATGATAACTGATATATATACCTACGTCTAATATATTTCTCGTATCAAAACGTATAAACGTCTACTACTCAAGACAAAGTGAGAGCAGGTTTTAATACTTATATTCTTCAATTTCAATTTATAACTTATAATTCTATTCATAATTTATCCCATCGAGTTGTCACACACGTGATATAACGGATCTATATCGGAATCCTAAAGTTTTTAATCCTATTTTGCGTTTCCTAATACTGTTTGACATAATGATCATTTGTCCTAAATTATAAATTGAAAGAGACATGAATCAAAACATTGATTATAAATAATAAATGATTTAATTCATGATTTACAATTGCATTTGTCCTAAACTTATATGTCCTAATATTATTTTCCCTAACATCGTTTTAAACTACCTTTTTAGCAGCGAATTGACTCTGTGTGTAGTCACGGTTCTAACCTAACCTAACCGGCTTTTCTAAAAGCAATTCCGTTCTATGTAAAGTAGTTTTTGGGCAATAATTCGATTATGCCAATTGATCGTGAGGGATTATGATCATTAGGACAAAACATTTAGGACAAGCGATTTTAGGACAAATTATATTAGGGATAATATAGTCTTGTTTCCGCGTTTGTTGTTTATTAAAATAAACACTGTTGGACGGATCATGGTACATGGTACAGTCAAGTACAGACATGAATACAACCAAAATGCCAAAAACATGTATAAAGGACCTTATTGCCTGAATATTAAAGCCGTGTATACATATTTTTGGCACTTGGGCTGTATTTATCTTTGTCGTTAACTGTACATGGTCGTAGGGTCATGGTGTTAATAAACGCGATTAATCTATTCTAAAGTATTAAAATACTTATATCACGTTAGTCATGTCAATAAAGTCGAAAATAGCAGTGTGCGTAAAGCAGCCGCCGCGGCTAGACGCATGACTCATGAATAAGGGACACGGTCTGTTCCGAAACATATAAGTATTTTAATATGTCTGATACTCATGGGAGTTTTCCATTCTAAAGTGTTTAATTTCAATGATATTAGGGCTGTCGAGGGAGATCACATTATGACAATACCTGAAAAACCTAGAACCTACAGAATAACTTTCCTTATAAATCAGTGACTCATTCCATTCCATTATTGACCGCTTTACATTTAACTTTACGTCTTAAAAGGGAACAAAGATTAAATCTAAGAAGGTAATTAATTAACTCGCCACAAAAGAGACGGTAAATCTCTAACAATCATTAAAAGGAAGCAAATGTATTATATTTAACGATTGAAACTGTACCTTATTCTTAAAACCTTTGAGACTTCATTCATTTGGCAGTGAGTAATTTAACGACTGTCATTCATAAATAAAATGTCATAAAGTATCTTCCGCTAACGTTCTAAATGCAGTCTTATTCTTTCAGCAATAAGGTTGATTTTCGTGTGTTTATTGTGGGACGTGAGTAGAATCGAAACTACCTCTAAGATCGTGAGGAGGACGGGCTAATAATTCAAGCAAATATGTCTTAGGCTGTTATTCAGATTTTCGTAAAGTGATAGAGTATTATTGAAATCTAAAATATCACTTGTGTAGTCACGGAGTAATCTAGGTATCATTACAGTATTGCTCTCTGCATGAATATGCAGCCATCTTGGATGGAAGAGAACAGTTACCGCTAACAAACTGTACTGCAGTTTGGCGAAATGTTTTAAGGTATTTGTATGTAATTGTAAGATTGTAAAAAAAAAGTTGACAACAGGCAAGCATAATGAGAATAGCCCATACATGACCGAAGTCGGAGGGTCGAAGTATGCTTCGACTGGGTGGAAATATGTAAATCCTGAAATGAACGACTTCACAAAATATAGAACCAATCGTCCTTACGGTGTCTAAATGCGTTCTTACGGTCGCCATGGCAACGGAGAACAAACGAACATTTCGAAAGCTTCCTACACCTTTTCCCTTTAAAAGCGTCTCTATCTACTTCTATATCGGTGGCTAAAGTTTGAAAAACCCCCCGTATATACGTAAGGGTACTTATAAACATTTATTCACTTGTTTTTCTTGTCAATTCTATACATACGTCTTCTATTTAGATGATCTAAAATATCATAAGGAGTAAAGCAGAAACATGGAGAAATTTAATATAAAGATGATATTAATATCTGCCTGGTTAAGCCCGCCGGTTATCTGGTTTCAGCATTTACTGCTCAACAAAGTATGCATCTCTGAAATCTTACACGGAGCTCCTAACGTTTCACCGACAGTGAAAATATAGAATCCAGTATAGTATGTTGGTTACACCTACAAATCTATGAAAGGTGCTCCGATCTAATGAAAGGGTGATATTATGAGGGGTGACTTATGTTTTACTTTTTTAAATGTTTAGCAAATTAGTAATTAAAAACATTTTCAAATAAGTAAAAGCTCGGTTCATTAATTAAAATCTACGACACATGAAAACACAAATTATAGCATGTACCTATTTGTAAAAGTAATAAGGCCTTTGAGTGCAGAGCGACGCTTCACACATGAACTCAAAACGTTTTACCCAAAAAACGCATATTACACAGTTAATGAGTTCCTTGATGGATGAGTAAATATGTCGAAAATATGTCATTTATTATATTGTTTTAATTTATTTATAATATTTCAGACCAATGACATTAATTTGACAATTGTATTATCAATATTTGACTAAGTACTTTATTACTTCCACGATCCTTATTATTATTATTATTTTTTACTTGTGTAAATAATTAATTGAAATGTGACGATGTACAAATAATAGAAATAAATGATCTATCTATCTATTGTAGTTGTTATTGTTTTTTAATATTTTGTCTTTTTTTTTTGTTTATACTACCTATAGTTTATTCTTTTCATTTTTCATCGCTAAAGCACACATTGGCAGATCTGGTAGATATACCCGAACGTATATGGTCAGCTATACAACTAAAATCCTGCCAACAATATTTCCATCGCGACCCGTCCAGCAATGTGCCCCTTTTCCCACGGGGTTCTTAGAAATATCGGAGTGTTTTCGCGCAAAGAAAGTATACAATGTATTGTCCACTCTCAGTCTCATATTTCCTTTATTCTGTACTTCATAAGGTTGTATGTCAATAGTGCTTTAAGTTAATATCCGAGGTGGTTAAGTAAATAAGCCAAGTATTAACTTTGTGGCTATAGACTTCATTGACATTTTCTAATGTATTGAGCAATCAGAACAATCGTAAAGCATATGTAGGTTATGGCGTCTGCCGCGAAAGCAGGAGGTCGCTGGTTTGATTCCAGCTCTGCTCACCGGGAGCCTTGGTCACTTTTTCTATAGTATATGACATCCCTATCAATTAACTTTTATCAGAAATTACATTTTTGACAAAAACCTTTTTTAAACTTAAATATTTTTTAATAGTCTATACCTGGATTGTATGCTTCCAGTAAACTCAAGGAACTCACTTGCTTTACTCGATCGGTGGATTATATCGGGTTTTTGTAGCGAATTGCGTAGCAAAATACTAGTTCAAACTAGTTTATGATGTGATAGTAACATCAGAGCTGAAACGCGCCCATAATGAGGTCCCCTGGGCGCAGTTTCGCATAGCAGACCTTCCTAAATTTCGTCATTTTGCGCCATCAGGGGCGCACTTAATTAATATCAAATTCAAGGTTAACACATAGGTTAGAAAATTGATAACTTGAAGCAGAGATCAAACACTAAAAACGATTGTATGAAATAAAACAATCATAAAAAAAATCGTAATAGGTCGTAGGGTCAAATGCCAGCTTAGCGTTGAAATTTCCGGAAAAAATTTTTTTTTTTTCATGATTCAATGATACTTTTGTTATCACGATCACTGCCACTCTTTTCATCTGTTTCAATTGTTTCTTTCTCGATATCATCGATGTGGCCCTTTAATTTAAATTAGACTCAATAAACATCGATTTAGAGTTGAAAATTAGTGAGGAAATTATCATTGATTTTTTCCGAAAGAATCGGAAGAAAACGATTTTTTTGTATTATACGGCATCTATTTCAATTTAACGTTTATAATTATAACTGTAAAGAATTTAACACAATCAGTATAATGTGTAACAACTAAACTAACGCAGCGTACTGCGTCCGTCGATGAACGAAGACGATGGCGATGCGATGCGATGCGATGCAGTGCGGCGCGGTGCGGCGTGGTGCGAAAGAAATAATTTATTAATATATATGGAAGTGTTCTACGTAGTGAAAGCGAAGTGGCGCGACCCTTACTTAGAACACTGCAGTGGTATCAGGGCGAATCTACTTTTAGACTTGACAAGTGTCTTTTGAGTTGACATTTATGACATTTAAGCAGAGCTGAGCGGCATCGCGTCGCTTGGAAATCGCGTTCACTCGTCTTCGGAGTAGTAACACCGCCAAAAAGTATTAAAACGCTTTTACAGTTAACAATAACTTTGAAGTGAGCTCACATTTCTGGAATTGTAAAATTAAAAGGGATCGTTGAAGTAAAGAGGGCAATTTCTCTCACCTAAGTAATGAAAACACTAATCCAGAATAATTGTTCTTTCTGGAAACTCTAGCGGAATGGTGGCAACTATGTTTTTATACCGGCTGCCACACAACTCATCCGACTTATATCCTCCTGTGTCCTAATAACTAACCTCCTGATTCGTAGGTCCATATTGCACTACACCATATATGATCATAGATTATAATGTCACCCCTTTTCTTCGCGTTGGACAAAAAAGGAGGACATATGATCATAGATATATAATAATGTAATATGAGTCGTGAAAATAAAGCCCTTTTATCCCTTTCTAACAAATGCAAATGTGAAACAGACCAATACAAACAATAAATTAGCTAATACATTTGTTCGGTACTAAAAACGTACATACAAAGACTTAATAAACTAAACCTTAACTAAAAAAGCCTTAAATAAACTAAAAATTTACTTAATTAAAATATTACAAAACTAAACAAAAAGCTACACTACAAAGAAATAAAATAAAATATAACTTAATTAAAAAAAATATAAAAAATGATTATTATTTATTAGCTAATTGAGGTTTGATGGAGTGAATAACGGCATAAATATTAAGGTATGTGTGCCAGTTCAGATCGATAGGTCAATGGTTGATGGAGAAAAAAGATTCATAAATGACACGTACAAATAGCAGCCCACTGTTAGACCTTATGCAGATGATTACACATAGCCAGTTAATAGTGATGGCGATGGCAGCCGTAACGATGAATAGACAATTTGGTTAAAGTCGCGGGAAACCATTGGTCGAGGGCAGTTGGGCGAGAACGATATACATTCACCGCTTTACATTCACTATAGTCTGAGAAGCAATCGAACGCAGTAACAGTATGATAGAGCATCATACTGTCTTTTTCTTACGGTAGTATTATCACCCCGAAAAAAGGGATGGATATAGTTTTTTGTCTTATTGTTACTGCGATCTTGTCGGACTATAGTTTGCCACGATGTACTCGTAGTAAAATATTTTGTGTGGCAGCCGTTTCCCAGCCCCTTCTAAGGCCAGCAGGTTCTTGTTAGTGTCGGATAGCCCTTACGGAACGCCACTTGAACGTAATTACCCTTTAACAGCGTGTTCGGGTTCAAGTTTTGCACGTACTAATGGCCCCTTGGCTATATTTACGCCTTGTAAGGTGTTAAATAAAAACCAATAGTTGAAAGTGGAAATTACAAACGAAGTGCATTAAAAATACGTTCAGGGTATTTTAATTACATTCTACGGTAACAAGGCTCTAGTTTTTTTTTAGTTGCGATACGCAGACACTCATATCAGTACGTCTGTGCGTATTAAGTGATCAGTACATTTAATGTAGATCTTGCGCCTCCGCTCGATAAGGGATTTCCTCTTCTGTCACGTAAAATAATTATATATACTGATAGAATAGCAAGTATTGAAGGAACGTGGGAGTGTAAAGGCTGAGAGAATCTGTTAAACCTACGAACTGTGTTTAGTGATCCAACCCCTTCCAACCCGGCGCCCGGCTCTGGATATTTCAAGTGCATATTGTAATGATTTTGAGTCAAGTGTACCTCTTGTGGATTAGGTGAGGATTCGATTGAAAAGCGTTTTTTACAAGTTATTACTTAAATATCGAAGGCTTAATACCACGAACTTCTACTACTACAGAACAAACTATTATTAGTTAGGAATTCATAGTACAAAACCAATATCAAGCACAGTTCTACGTTTATAGATGTTTTAATGGCTACGAAAATTTTTCGACTTCAATCGACATCCAATGTTTGAATCAGAAATGTATTGATCAGTATTTATTTTCGATAAAATAGACGATATTTAACTAAGTAGGTACCGTAGTACGGTAGGCTCCCGTCATCAGGGCTTTGCATATGATACAATTTGGTTGGTTTGTTAATGAAACATGTTTACCTCATTCAAATCGCAGCAACCTGTACCAATACGCAGCACGTGGTAGTCATCTATTTAAATGTGAAATGTAGGAATTGAATCCTATTAAACTTTAGTACGTACAGTCGCCATCAGATATATCGTAGCGGGCGAGGTCCTCAAATACTTCTGAGCAGGGTTGAATTTAAATAAATAGATCCGCCTATAACAATTTAGCACTCAATTTTTTCATAAATATAGAGAAGCGATTATTTCAGTAAGTTCTGATCACACAGAGAGGTATAAAATATCTGAAAGCACAAAACGTCACAGGTATCTAAGTAAGAGAAGTGTTCACAAATATCTGAACATTGGAGGAAAATATACTTTAATCTGGTCAATAAATTCAAAATACAGTACCAGTTACATTTTGCATGATAATTTAATGTCATTGCAGAAAGATTATGATTGTAACATTATTTTCGTTTCCATTGATAAAACGTTTTGAATACTGCGCGCCACGATCAGAAATAGTACTATTACTTATTCTGTGGTGAAACTATCATCAATCCCTAATGGAGATAGGTATTTAGGTACTTCATCCTAAATAGAGACAGAAACATCTATGTAATGTATTGAATCAGGCGTTACTTTCCATATTAACACTGAAAATAATGTTACTTTGCTATTCGCCAAACGTGCTAGTCTATTAGTGCCAACCCTTTATGCCTACTTGCGTAAATGCATGCAAAAAATACGCAAGTAGGTATAATGAGTTGGGTACTAATAGACTAGCACGTTTGGCGGAATAGCAAAGTAACATTATTTTCAAAGAAACATCTTTTGTGGGTCACGATTGATTCGATTCCTTCAATTTAAGACCCACCTAAAAATACAACAACTTAGATGAGCAAATATTTCAAGTTCGCGAAAAGTAATTTAAGGATTCGCCGGCAATTATTTTAACAACTTCACAAGTACCAAGACAGCGGTTCATATTTTATGGAACCCAAAATTAGGAGTCATTGGAAGAGACAAGACATTGAAAAGTTATTTCAACTTAGTATAATAAAAGCAGTTGTAGCACCGACGAAAATAATTAGCTTTTAGCCGAGAAGATAAGGTTTTGTTCAAAAAATCTGAAATGGCGTAACTTACCAAGTTCAAAATAAATTTCCTTGGAATTCTTCATTAATGACGACTTACACCAGCCAGTCCGATCCGATCCGATCCGATCCGGGACGATCTGTCAGCTTCTATACAAAACGTCACGTGACCTCCGAGAGCTCGAACCTGACAGATCGTCTCGGATCGGATCGGCCTGGTGTGAGTCATCCTTAAAGATCTATTTTCATGATTTTTTGTACACATTTTTATAAATATATTTTTCAAACTTTCGTAGTGATTATTTCCGAAAGTATTAACTTTATCATAAAATGATTTAGCAAGCCCCTATTCTTTTTAAAGTTTAAGCTTGTTTCAGGCGGTTCTGACACCACTCCAACATGTCACGCATATTATGATAAAAATAGTTTAATTTTAATCGTTTTTTTTTTTCAATTTGATAACAGACCGACTGCGACTTGGAGTGGATTACTTCAACCATAAAGTTCCATTAAATCTAAATCTGTGTCCGCAACCCTTTCCGTTACCCGTGGAGAAACACTTACTCTTATTGGAAAAGGCCGCTTTGACGGCGAAACAGCGGCATCTGGGGATACAGACCGATATAAATGCCACCGTCAATCTGTTCCACGAGATGGAATAGTCAATTTGAAGAAATAATTTGTTGGAGAAGTTTCGCTTGATTTCTGCTGTTCCTATATATCTTTTGAATCGGCATTCTTTCAGTGTACAAAAACTCGGGTGACCCTCTGGGACCCATTTCTCGTACCCATGCGATTTGATAGTTTCTGGACTAATAATATTAGTCGAATATCGTTTGAGAACTGCTCACCCGTGGTTTCGATGAGGCACGTCGCTAACTCTTGAAAGATGCTTCTATCGTTCTTCACTACTATTAGCAGGGTGGTGTCACTCCTCGTTTTACGTTGGCACAAAATAATTATAATGAATAAAAATTAACGGAGCAGTTTAAATTTGCTGCCACAGGCGACAGTGGCGCCACGTACTTTTTATTAGATATATTTATATGTTAAACAACGAATACAAATTGATACTTACACAAATTAATAGCAAATATAGCAATACTAATAAATTATCAATAAAAACGTAGTATTATGATACAAATAATGTTCCCGATACACACTTTTTTTTTTATACTACGACGGTGACAAACAAGCATACGGCCCGCCTGATGGTAAGCGGTCACCGTAGCCTATGGACGCCTGCAACTCCAGGGGTGTTACATGCGCGTTGCCGACCCTTCCTACTTATACTACTTTGTTCCTATTTATATGTTTATACAATCTTTTTTAGCAACATACCCGCCTGACAGCATGGTAACAACCCTATTGTTAACGTCATCTTGACATTTGATTGCTTGACAAGCTAAACGGCAAGTGTGGGAAAGAGAAGCTTCTGTACTTTAGTAAAACCTGGACACAGGCTAAATTGTCCCACTGAACAGACGCCATTACTGAAAAAAAACTGAACTGTATTTTAGTACTATTACTTATTCTGTGCTATTAGTTAAAAGGCTGTCATAATCTATAATTAGCACATCTTCAAAAAATACGATTTAGTGGACACAGTTAGTTCGGTGTGCTTGTCGTAGATCCCGTCAGACGATCCGACAATTCAGACTCCCGCAACGACGGCGCCGGATTGCGCGGATCACCCCGCTCCCGCTTCGTCGCGTGCGAGCCGGTACCTACGCCGGACTGGGGCAGTGATGTCCTAGCCGCGAAGGTGATAACACCACTCTGTCTGTCCGACGAGGTCTGCCCGAGGCAGACGAAACATGTCACGCCTATTGTGATAAAAATACGTGAGTGTTAACCGTTGCAATTTAATATCTTCAAAAAAGTTAACTGAAGTCTGAAAAACAAAGCTTTGTTTTTCGAATAATAACTGAAAAGGCCACGGAGTTCTTTGATACCCGCAAAGTGACAGTTTTAATTAGCTGAAATGAGACTTAGATGAAAAGCTTTGCTTGTTTTAATAACAGTGAGTTTGAAATATACTTAATGGCTGTATAATATTAAAGAACAGAACATATATTTATCGGTCTAAAACTAATAAATATTTATATTATGCGGAATTCCATGTTAATTTCACGACAATTTGGCGAAATAGCAAAGTAACATTATTATCGTAAGAGTGTTTTTAAATTATCCTACCCGATATCGGATGGAGGATATGACTCTACAGAAGGTGAATTTTTAGTGTTTATTTACACATTTAGCTAATGCTTAAAAACGTTTACGCAAAAAGGCGGACTTAAAGCCAACCTAAAACATTTTCTAGCACTATTTCTTTCCGATCATCATCATCATCTGAGGCATTACAGCCGTCAAGCAAATCTCTCCAGTCCGATCTATTTTTGGCTTTTGTTTTCCAACTTTGCACCCCTTTGCAACCACCTGAGCTTGGGCCTGCCTCTACTTCTGCGGCCCTCCGGCCGGCCTTCTAGAAGGCGTTTGGGTACTCTGGTCTCATCCATTCGCACCACATGCCCCGCCCATCGCAGGCGTCCTATTTTAATGGTCTGAATGATGTTCGTCTCGTCGTACATTTGGTATAGCTCGTGGTTATAACGGGTTCGCCATCTCTCATGTTCCATCACAGCTCCGAAAATGGGTCTCAGTATTTTCCGCTCAAATACTAGCAAGGAGTTTTCGTCTTTATTTTTTTCCGATGGTCTTCCTACATACGAGATCGGAGCTCGTAGGTATCACGTCCGATAAAATCAACCATGTCGGTCCCCCGTCAGCTGTCAGAACGATATTTTTATAACTCTATATTGATGTGTATGTTGTAGGTGTTATATATGTTTGCTGTAGGCTGTTCGCAAAAGTTGCCACGGTTTTGTGGCAAGATATTTAGCGGGCCTAAGATGGTTATCCACGAATGTCATAGGATAATGCTATAACTTGATAAACTGCGCATAGCGCGATATCAGCTTGGCATCTTAGCCCCGCAGTATAGGTAAAGTAACCAGCGGGGGCTAAGATGCCAAGCTGATATCCCGATAATTGCTGGATAAGACGATAGTTTGTCGGCACGTTCTGACAATTTCTGATAATTTTAAACAGTTCTGTCAAACGTCTTTGCATTTGGCAGCTGTCGCCGTCGCACTATCCGCAGTTTATCAACTTAAAGCATTATCCTATGACATTCGTAGATAACCATCTTAGGCCCGCTGGATATAGTTAATGAATTAATATATTAATCAGATTATTCAAAAATACTCACGTAATTGCAATTTATGGTGAATTATTTAGTTCTAGTTAAATTGCTGCAGTGAGAAAGCCGTGTTTAATTTTAATTTTTAATTACCTATTGTTTTTTCGGTTTATGGTAATTTTATTCAGCCAATTTAACAAAATGTGGTCTAGTAAAATATTATATTACATGTGTATTTAATTGGATAATTTAATAGTAAAACATGTATTATATACAATTTATACAACATTCATCTATAAATAAAGCACAAAATAATATATATTGTTTTTCTGAACATACTCGTATAAACTCTTTGGATATCGATGTCGGTCCGGCAATATCGGATGTGCATACGAACCCGACCCCGCGGTAGACCAAAAAAGCGATGGCTAGATGTCGTGAAGGCCGACATGAGCGTAAACGGGCTTACAAGGGAAGACGCCCAGGATCGTGCAGAGTGGAGGAGAGGATGCAGGAAAGCGGACCCTGGCAAGAGCCGGGACAACGCATGGTAGAAGAAGAAGAAGATACGATATTATCGAATGCATCACTTTTAATATCGAATATAGGGTCCGACACCCGATATCGGATCGGATAGTGTGAAAACGCTCTAAGTATGCTCTAATACTATGGATACCTACTTAAGTAGCGCAAAACGGATTTTTAGGCACGACCGAATGAATGAATGGATTGAATGCCTCTTCGTATCCGCTCACCTTCCGGCGCGTTTAGTCTTCTACCTCATTCACTGGGCGCTCAAGCTTGAACGATAAGGGGCAATACACACCAAATGCGTACGGCAGGGTGACAATGATATAAATATTTAACGAATTGCATATGCAAAATGTTGGTTATCTAATCTGATTTAAATCTTCACCTAATTACCTTGGTTGAAAAATGTGGCATTTTCAGGCTAAAGGTCCCACATTGTCGGTTATCGATAAGGCTCTACTGTCAGAAATAATTACTTAGAAATGAACCTTATTAACAACCGACAGTGTGGTACGTTTAGCCTGAAAACGCCACACATAAATACGTATTTCTTTGTCAATGCTTAATACCTATACTTAGTATTAATTGAAATGAAACAGTACAACACAGGGATTAATATCGTAAATATATTGACCACATTTCCCTAAGTTTGAGACAGTGCCTGAAGAACATTTTAAAATTTCTTTAAAAAAAGTCCTGTGCGAATATACATACACTAATATATTAAAACATATCTCATGATTTTAAAATATCGCGATACTTTTAAAAATACCATCGTTTTTGATTTATGAAAGAATTTATTCATTGATAGACTCTAATGTTTGAACATATAAAATTGCCCCTTTAATGTCGGCAAGCCAGCAAATTGCTGGCACATAAAGAGAACAATATGCCTTCAGACCTTAAATTTCATTACAACCGGCGTGTGGACAAACTAAAGCCATAAGATAAGTGGTTCAGATTGGTGTGTACAATATTCTCGAGCGAGATAATTTTCCATTTAAATCATAAAACTTTCTCAAGAACGGCATTCATCTGGTGTAGTTTGGCCTTAAACGGATTTCCACGCACGGAATGAATGAATGTAGGTATTGAATAAAACTTCGTATCCGCTCACCTTCCGGCACGTTTAGTCCTCAGCCTCGCGCTGGGTGTTCAAGCATGAAGATTTATATGTTACTTGTAACCTAAGAAAATTGTTACTTGTCTTCTGTTTCCGCGATTGTTGTTCATTGAAATTAAACACATTAGAACGGATCAATCACGTTTATTAACACCATGACGCTACGTTTCGAACCCTTTACAGCACTCGTTTTCACAGGGTTAAGTTGATGGCTGTTACGGTTCGCTCAATAGACTACCTATAGCTTTATTGGAGTATCAAATCATTAAAATGTGTCCTAGTATTTATTCTAATATCTACCAAAATAAATGAATATTACATTGTTAAAGTTCCTTGAGAGTTACACGAAAGTGACAAAGCTGAAACTTTAGTAACTTTTTCTACTCCAGCACTTTTATCTGTTAATTAGGACTGACAGCGATATTAAAAAAAGTACACATTATAACGTTGAATGAATATTATTGCTTTATTCATAAATTTCAATGTATGCTTCGATTATCAAACAAGCAGCTTTAAAACTATGGACTCAACAGAGTGCAATTTTACAATACTTGAAAAATAAAAGCCACTCCTGTGCGGAGATATTTCTTTTAACCAATGACAGCTCCATTCCAATGTAAAAGAACAAAAGAAGCTTTCCGATGGAGATTGTTCCGTATTTTTGCCTTCGATATGAGCATGGGACTATAATAAATAGGTTGGTTAGATTATTCCCCGTACAACATTACAAAAACCAACAAAATCAATCAACATACCTTTTTAAAAATGATTCACACTAGAACGGGACGGGACGGGGCGGGACGGGAAAAACTGTCAATTTCTATAGAAAGCGTCACGTGACATCCGAGGGCTCCGAGCTATCACATGATTCTTTCTATAGAAATTGACAGATTTTTCGGTCCCGCTCCGTCCCGTCCCGTCCCGCCCCGTCCCGTTCCGTCCCGTCCCGCCCCGTCCCCTCCCGTCCCGTCCTATCCCGTCCCGTCCCGTGCTAGTGTGAGTCATCCTTTAAGCTGCAGGTGGCAGTGGCAACACACAAAAATTAAGATTACCGGGCCACGTTTTTCTTGTCACTATATAAGTCCGCATAGTAAATTGTGCAACTTATATTAATTCTAGACACAATCTAACACTATTTTGTTTTAAATGTATGTTTTTTTTTTAATAGCCTGTTTTTGTGTCCCACTGCTGGGCAAAGGCCTCCCCTCTCCTTATCCAATCCTCCATGTGCTGGGCAAGATCCCACCAATCCCGCTGAAACGCATCCAAGTCGTCCTGCCATCTCTTTCTCGGTCTGCCTCTGCCACGACTATACCGGCTATATATAATGCCACGACTATATATAATGTATGTTTATTCACCGAAAACTCAACATTATCCGACGTTCGTCCTTGCACCGCACAAAAACAAGTGATTACTTTTTTTCAAAGTTTTTTTATAAAGGCCGCGTTTCACATTTTTGTACGTCGCCTTAAAAAGTTTAGAGTACACACTTTTTCAGATTATTAGAGCGATTATCTCGGAATATATTCGATTAATCAAATTTTTGTTCAAGAAACCTTTAAGTTATTTTTGAAAACCTATCATATGATGTGCCACAAATAGATATTTGGCAAAAGGAGCCCCCATAAACTTTTTTATTGCAAAAAATTGAGAGCTAATAAATTTATTTATTAATCAATCAGTAAAAGGTTACTAAACCATCTACTACTAAGCTGTGTTTTGGCATGTGTCATGTCTAAAGTTTCAGCTTTGTCATACTTGACACTTCCCTTTATTTATGTTGTCTGAAAAACTAATTTACTTTCAGGCACCTCATATTAATACAAAGAAACGTGTCGATTTAAGAGAAATTAAAAACACTGCGTATTAGGTACAGTAAAGGTTATACCTTTACAGCCGCCTTGGTTTGTTGGAAGGACTGGATTTATTATTGACAACTCTAGCCAGTGCTGTCACACCAAGGAAGCAATTGTTCATGAGGGATTCCGTGCGTGGCAGCCTACACTGAAGGTTCTATGTTCGATAATAAGAAATAAAAAGATTATTAACTATCCATAAAACGTGTATTGCTCCTAACCACTAGGCCGAACCCTTTACATTACACCAAACTTTGAGAACCCTAAAGATTTAATGTTGACATACAATGTTGTCTCCTAATTTGATCACTTTCCCGCTGCTGAAGTTACGACGCCATGGATCATTTCAGATTATTATTGGCAGTATATTTTATAGCAAATGCTATTGAATGCCGTTAAGCTTTAATATTTCCTGAGTCACGAAAGAGGTCAAGTGGCATGGACATACACTATCTCATTTAGACTCCGCATTGCACTTCTTCGTACGACATGTGCTAATCCCTCGCAAACATCTTCTTAGCAACAGAGTGGTCAAAATTTGGAACAAATTACCAGAAGACGTAGTCTCAGCACTGAATGTCACTCAGTTTAAGAACAGACTAAACACCTGATAATAGTAAGGAATGCTCGTTAAGTGAAGACGAATTGGATACAGGTAACTATCAGTTGCTTCAACTGCCTGCTTGATAAGATAAGATATAATAATAATAATAAAAAGTTTTATATATTGTTTTTGTATTTTACTTTTATAATCATGTTGTAAAAAAAAACCTAACCTAAGAAGAAGAATAAATAAAGAGTAAAATAATAAGATCGTGTCAAGCTTGGAAAGCTATTGTTATGCGCCAAAGCGCATTATCTGTTTGTTTTGACTAAAACAAGGTCTTCTTATAACCAAAACCTACTTGAAGTTAGTGTACTGTAAAAACCCATATTCGTAATTTGAGGAATCACCCTCTTATCACCCGGTAGATGAGCCAATTGCTGGTGGTTAATACGTTCACGACGACGACATGAGCACCTTGTCCATCCAACTGCTCTGCGTGCAATGTGGCCCATTGCCACTTCAGCTTGCTAATCCGGAGGGCTATGTCGGTGTCTTTAGTTATTCTACGGATATCCGCCCGATCTGCCAATAAATGTATGGGAAACTTGTCTGGTGGATGTCCCGCGGATATACTCACTATGGATTGCCCGAGCGTATATGGTCAGCAAATAGCGGGCATTACTTCATCTAGTGTAAGTGACCTGTGTAATGCGTCACAGCTAACTATCATTTGGCTCAGTGGACTACTCTGCAGAGTAGTCCACTTCCATAGGGCCATAGGGCTGTCATAAGTTTTTAGGACCCCACACACAGGCTTTGGCACCATAATACTAGCTAGGAATAGTCAGCTGCAGAATTAAGTGACGCCCCTGCATAGAAAGTTTGTATGCAGGAGGGGCAGTCACTTAACTCTGCAGCTAACTATACCTAGAGGTGTAATATAAAAAGTTAAGTGCTCTGGTTCCATCTATTATTTTTAAAATAATGGATAATTTTAAATTGCCACGGTTAACACTCACGATGCCCGAGCCGCGAAGGTGACAACACCACTCCGTCTGTCTGACGATGATTGCCCTATGCACTCAAAACATGTCACGCCTATTGTGATAAAAATACGTGAGTGTTAACCGTTGCAATTTAATATCAGTATGACTCACGAAAGTTTAAAATATATGAATGGATAATTTTACAGCCTTGGTTGAGGTTCAAACTCGCAGCTTTTGGGTTCCGCCCCACCGCTCTATGAAATGCGTTACCGAAGATTTCCGATCTCGTCATTTATTAGCTTTAACCTGACCCAAGAATGTCACTCGAATTTCCAGTAACCGTCAAATTTTGTCTCAACAAGTAAAAAAAAAACAAATGAGGTTTTGCAGAAAGACTCACACTAAAACGGGACAGTCAGTTTCTATAGCAAACGTCACTTGACCTCCGAGGGCTCCGAGCTATCACGTGATACTTTCTATAAAAATTGTCAAATCACCCCCCCCCCCCTCACGCCCCGTCCCGTCCTAGTGTGAGTCATCCTTAAATAGCTTCGTAAATCAGTATACAAGTTTTAAATCACTAAATTTTATTTGAAATCACTGTCCAATCAAACTCTTATGTTTAATGTCGCTTATGGATTAACAAACAAGTAAATGAAACCATTACATTCTGTAATAACTGTGGATATGAATAATCCACTTCACGGCGATTATGAATGTAATTATGAAACGACGATGCATAATAAATAGCTTTGTTAATGAAGCCGTGTTAACGATGGTGTACAAAATACGGGGTCATGGTGAACTTTAATGCATTGGAATAAGGTTGAATATATATAGAAAAAAAAATTGTTTGACTAATTTATACATTTTTCTATTTATGACAGTGACATGTACAATTTCGCTTGACCATTCCGTATATGCACTATTGTATAAAAAAAGCGGTTTTGCTTCATTTTTTTTTTCTATTTAATTTAATTTTTAAATAAAAAATGCATTTTCTTTAAAACAGACACAAAGCAGATCAAAATATAGGGTCACTTAACGAAACGTAACTTCCAAAACAAGACTAGATATATATTTAACATTTAAAACTTTCGCGATCGCTTTCGCGTCGGTAAATAAGGTAAACAAGTTAATTCGCGTTAGACCCGTTTAATAATTATGTTTAAATAGATATATATTTTATTTTTAATTTTTTTTTATACTACGACGGTGACAAACAAGCGAACGGCCCACCTGGTGGTAAGCGGTCACCGTAGCCTATGGACGCCTGCAACTCCAGGAGGGTTACATGCGCGTTGCCGACCGTTTTAAAAAAAGGAGGATATGACAAAGTACCGCAACTGCGGTACTCTTATAGCATCATTATTTTCGGCTGATTGGGTATCCAGTTCTTTTATATTATGTCTATGAAAGAATGATAAGAATACATTTGGTATAATATGACAGCAACCAAAGGCCATATAAAAAACTTCCATACAAAAGTAGGTATTGGATGTTGAATGATAAACTTTCACAATTTGCATAGCCTCGTATCCGATATCTTACATAACTTAACGTTACTTCTTTCATTCAGTTGCATAACTTAACTCCTTCCATTCCCTGAAGCATATTCGAAGGAAAGGATTTGGTATTGATTTTATTTTATTCCGATACTGAACAGGAAACCTTTCAAAAAGGACACGTAACACATTGAGATAGTTTTTGTCAGTATGGTATTAGGAATAGTAAGATTTATTTATGATGAATAGTTGCTTTAATTTTTTATTATGTTATATAAAATTACGTGTTTAAGTGTCACTTATACTCATTTATTTATTTATTTATTTATTTAATCTTTATTGCACAAAAGAAAAAAACTTGATGTACAAAAGGCGGACTTAATGCCACAAGGCATTCTCTACCAGTCAACCTTTAGACAATGCAGAGATTGTGGGCGGTGCTACCAATACTTAAAAAAAAGGGAATAGCTACTTATACACATGTTAAAATAAATACACCTAATATACATTACATATATATATATATATATATATATAATTACATATATATATATGTATATTTGATATATATATATATATCAAATATACATACATCATACACTACATATATGCATATAATCATTCAAATCGATTTATGTATATATATAACATGAATCTGATACAATTGTACAGCATGAATTAAATCATTGTCAAATGTCTTGATTCATGTTTTTTTTAAATAGTTACACTATATATAAATTGTAAATAGAAAATTAGAAAGAGATGTCATACACAGAAAAAGTGACTAAGGCTCTCACTGTCCAGGTCTGGAATCGAACCAGCGATCTCCTGCTTTCGCAGGCTGGGATTTCTGGTTCGATCCCAGCGCTGGGCACTGGGGGCCTTGGTCACTTTTTCTGTAGTGTATGACATTTCTTTCAATTTATAATGAATCTGTTAATTACAACCACCACCAATAACACAAAACTGCCACTTTTGTTAGGCGCTTTCCTGTTCAATATCACTACAAAATCAAATCGATAACTAGTTTCATTCTCCGAATGTGTCTCTTTGACCTGTTCATATTTCATCACTCCCCTTACCCCATTTTTCCTCCTTTTCTTTCACAGAGAGGGAAACGAAATGACATGAACTATTCAAAGAAAAACGTGACGATTTGCAGGATAGATTTATATGGTGTTTTCACATATAATATAGAGAGTAGAAACCAACGTTACGTTACGTTTTATTGGCAAACGCTGGCCTGAAACCTGATCCTAAAACAGATCCAAAATTTTTAATTTAATAATATGAACTTGAGATTTCCACATTCGATACACTTCATAATCACTTTTTTTAAATTGTACGATTTGCTTACATTATTCATAAATAACAATGGGGCTAAATCGTGAAAAATATCCTCCGGCGTTTCAATGTTTTATGCGATTAAGCCGCGCTGTATTAAATTACAGTACTTACTTCATAATCATCCTCCGGGTGACACAGTGTGTTATGGATTCCTCAAGAATTGCCCTGACTGACCTTTCAAGATAGATGGTAGACTAGGCCTTATAAATAAATAAATATTATACGACATTCTTACACAAATTAACTAAGTCCCGCAGTAAGCTCAAGAAGGCTTGTGGTACCGGGTACTTATACAACGATATATATAATGTACAAATACATAAATACATGAAAGCACTCACGTATTTTTATCACAATAGGAGTGACATGTTTCGACTGCATCGGGCAGTCATCGTCGGACAGACAGAGTGGTGTTGTCACCTTCGCGGTTCGGGCATCACAGAGTGAGTGTTAACCGTTGCAATTTAATATCAGTATGACTCACGAAAGTTTAAATTATATTACATAGAAAACATCCATGACCCAGGACCAAATATCTGTATTCATCACACAAATGCCCTTACCGGGATTCGAACCCAGAAGTCCCAGAACCATCGGCTTAGCAGGTAGGGTTACCAACCACGCCAACCGGTCGTCAAACCTTTTAAACCTTATAAAGCCTAATATTTCTTACCCCAGCTCCTAGAAACGCATTGGTACGAGCTGAAGTCGAACCCAGACAACGTCGCACGCTTAGGCCATCAACGCCCTCCCTATTTTTTAAGAGTAAAAAATGCGTTGACTAAAAAGCTCAAACTGCCTAGCGCTTAGCCGATGGAGACATTTAAAGCCAAAGATAAGATAAAACATAAGATAAACTGCCGGAAGTGGCCCATTATAGTCTTCTCTTGGCTGAGAAGAACTAATATACTTGATTTATGACGGTTTTCGCGACACACTGAACTATTATCTGATTAAGTATATAAGATCCGTTAGTAAAAAATAATAATAATAATGGCTGGCATTTTTTTTATACTACGACGGTGACAAACAAACATACGGCCCGCCTGATGGTAAGCGGTCACCGTAGCCTATGGACGCTTGCAACTCCAGGGTGCAAATACAAAATCGCCGTCAATTGAACTTACACTTACTAACGATGTAAACAAAAGGCGTCACATGTTTTGTCACTGTTTCTCCTTGTATTTTCACACTACCTCATCAAACACCACTGAAACGATCGTAATATCGTAACATACAAAACATAAGATAAATGAACTAATCCTGTATATTTCAATAAAACTTAAAAGTTATCATCTTAACCCTGTGAAAACGAGTGCTGTAAAGGGCTCAAAACGTAGGATCATGGTGTTAATAAACGCGATTAATCCGTTCTAAAGTGTTTAATTTCAATGAATAGCAATCGCGGTAACAGAAGACAATATTATTTTCTTAAAAGTTAGGTTATGGCGATCAATATGGGGGTTTCTTTACATTGTTAGCAAGTTGGATTGGCGGCGATTTTAGGTGTACTGAAACTTCGCCGATTTTTTTATATACGCTTTCGCATAATAGCGAATTCTTATTCCCCATAGTTTTATTTAGCAACATTATTAATTGGTATATGTCAGGTTAGGCTGGGTAGGCGGCAAAGATTTTTTTGAATACTAAGACGGTGACAAACAAGCATACGGCCGCCTGATGGTAAGCGATTACGGTAGCCTATGGACGCCTGAAACTCCAGGGGTGTTACATCCGATCCTTTAAAAAAGGAGGATTCGCCGTGTTGACAGCTAAAGGGGCAAGCTGTTAGCCCCCAGCTGTCAACACAGTGAATCCTCTTGGAGCTCTGGCGACCTTACTCACCAACAGAAATACAACACTATGAGTAGGGTCTAGTGTTATTAAACTCCAGTTTTATGTAAGGTACCTCCCCAGATGGGTTTTGCTCCAGATTTGAGCGAGACGACGTTCGTTGTGCTGTGCCCTACCACACTAAACGATATGCATCCGCTGTGCCCATACCTCTCTCAAAAGAAGTTCCTTCGCAGGAAGAATGCTGCTGCCCTAACAGGAGCCTGCGGGTGATGGGGCGGGAGTTCCATCACCGGCCTAAAGAAGTTCCGAACTGGATAGTCCTCAAGTCCTGGTGTTTCAAGGTGCCAACTGCGAAGAAGACCGCTTGAGCAACCCGCAGAGACCTGTAATAGCCTAAATTTTATGCATAGTCGCCATCAGATATATCGGAGCGTCCAAGCTGTTCACAAATATCTGAACACGCCCCTATTGTTGAGGCTTTAGAGTGCTTGTTCAAGATATATTTGAACACCTCGGGCGCTCCGATATATCTGATGGCGACTGTACTACTGCTTACAGAGTGGAGGACACAGTTCACGAAAGTAACCATATCAAATGTTTGTGTTTATCGTGTTTAACCGTTAATTATTGTTTTTTTTTTATTTAGGTAAGTATATTTTTTTGTGTAAAACCGTTAATTATCTTTTTTTTTTCGTTTACATTCTTTCTGTTCCATTGTTTTCTTTGAGGTTTCTTGTAGAACCACATATTGTAAATACTTTCAAAACGTTTGTAATTTGTTTTGAAAAAATAAGGTGGAGAAATTCGAGGACACGGGTGTGGTCTCGGTAGCTCAGTCGGAAGAGCGATGAGCTGGTATCTCAGAGTCGCGGGTTCGAGTCCCGCCCGAGGTCATAATTTTTTAAACTTTTTCTTTCTTTCTGAGAAATACCTACCCACACTTATTAAATTATTACGTAGGTACTCGGTAAAAAAGAATCTAGCGTGCTAGAACAAAACCTCACATGCAAAATATTCCTAGAATAGTCCCGGCAATATCAATGCCTCTCGCATCACGTCGGGAGAATTTCATTTGAATACGGACTGACATACATATAGAACTAAACGCAATATAAACGTGGACAAGGTGTAGCACTTATAACGTTCTTCTTTTGACGCGAGCTGCCATAGGAGTGCCCTATATGTAGATTACAACTCATAGACTCGGTATTGTGAAGCATATTTATGGTAATACTAGCTTTTGCCCGCGGCATTGCTTACGTTATAAAGAGATAAAGAGACAAAAACTAGCCTATGTCACTCTCCATCCCTTTAATCGTAACTATCTCCAGTTCAAAAATCACAACGAAAATAATGTTACTTTGTTATTCCGCCAAACGTGCTAGTCTATTAGTGCCAACCCGTTATACCTACTTGCATTTCGTTTGCGTTGCGTTTGCGATGTCGCTCCGTTTTGCCGTGAAAGACGGTCAAACAAACAGACACACACACTTTCCCATTTATAATATTAAGTATGGATGAGATGGTTTACACTACTCTCATCATTAGTCTCACTCACACAGTACTCATCAAGTAATCATAGTGTTGACGTCTCTTCTGCCTAATATCTATTACAACATCATACTGCTATAACGAATATCACTTACCTGCATTTATTATATACTATAATAACATCAGATTGTATGGACCTTTTAAATTAAGTGTTTCGTTTCGGCACATTTAATTGGGAATCCCCGTTTTTATCGCTAGCCACGACATTTTACCTTAAAAAAATATTTTTGGCTTGATATTTCTCTTGTGCGACAATAGTCACAAATGTAGATGTAGGTAGGTACAAAGTTATAATTTATAATAGGCAAAACGCGACTGCGAGTCGTTTAATATCTCCAACTAGTTAGTAAGTGATCTGCGTCCAAAACGCAATAACCAAAAGCCTTATGAACCAGACTTATTCTTGTACTTTTGTCTTTTTGGTGCTAGTGTCCCTAGATATTGTTCCTACTTTTTATTATGCCGCGAGACACGGAATTCTGTAGGAAACAGACCTAATCAGAGCAGACACCTGCTGAGCCGCATTTGATTATGCCTTTTGCATGTAAGTAGTATACTGATGTGGCATCTTTGAGCTGAGAGTACCTACAGCTAGTCATAAATATGAACATAAATAGTAGTTTTATTTTCACATTTGTATTTAGCCTCTGTTAATTTTGTCTCTCTCTAACTAATGGTTTGCCTCGAACGAGAACTCGCGACACCTATATCTTGGCAACCACTTGATTTAGTTCATATATTCATATATTTTATGAACGTTTACCTCGTAGGATAAAAAACTGGATAAAATGACGCCATAAAAGTGCCGCAGTTGCGACTCTTTTTCATAGTAAGTAAGTAAGTAAGTAAGTAAGATTTTTATTTGTATATAGTCTTGTTTGGAACGTGACCTTCCGTAAGTGCCAACAGCCTATTTTTAACAGTGTTGGTAGTTCTATGTATGAATTTGAAACTTACTGCTTACGTCACTTAGCTCTTTTTTGGATGAAACATATATGGTTTTGTATCATCATCAACGGATGTTCGCTAATGTCATTATGACCAATATCTTTTTGACGTTTTTGTTCTGCTTTGTGTATCATTTATTTTAATAAGTCAATGACGTTTACCTGCGACTTTTAAAAATTAACGATCAGATGACGTATTTGGGTGCCGACTGAAGGACTTTTTATTAGACCAATCAATTTATTCTGTAAAAGAATGCACTGACCCAACTTCATGTAATTAAACTTTTAACATTTCTATATATATTTGTAATTTTTTTGACATTTTTCGTATTTTAATATCATGAAAATTATCTTGTAGTTATTTTTGACGTTTCGACATTTCCTAGGTTGTCCTAGCTATACAGTGTGTAAATCTAATACGGGCGAACCTCTTGTGGTTAGTATAGGACATAAGAAATGTAATTAGGTAACTTTTAAATGGAACTGCAATTAAAATTTTATCCATAGAAAATAATTCGGCCCGCAATGTAATGCAAACACACTCGCGTTAAACATTCGTTGACAACTTACTGTCAGCGTCAAATATTTTATAGTACATTGCTGCTGAAAATATTATAAAAATGCTAATTATGCTGTCATAATTAAGGGTAACTTAAATTAATTACAAAATGTCATAAAATTAAACTTAAATTACAATTTACAAAAAGTCCTTAACTAAAAACACAACTGTAACTTAAAAATATGTTTTAATTATTGATAACACTAATGAATTCTATGTTTGGTTAAATTTATCGCCAGTATTAGACTTACACACTGTATATTATATTATTTCATTAGTATTTGTAAATAGATTACTTAAATGTAAATTGTACTTGACAAGTCACACACTCTATTTTATTTATAAAAAGTCTTATTAGCGTACGTAGCCATTATTTATTATTTGAAATAATAATTATTATTATTCTTGTTTTTTAATAAGTATGTAACTTAAAAAAGTAAAAAACACAATTTTAAACACCACCTTCGTTGTTTTCCTCACCACACTTTATAAACTGCCAAAATCAATTCACATCACAGCCGCAAGTCAAACGGGCCCTTTTCACCACCGTTAGTATTCTATTGGTCGCCCTGGCATTAAAATAAATAAACCGAAACGATTCCGTTCCAGAACGTGAACAGCATCGGTTAATGCGCGCACCTGCTACTGAACTTATACGACTCAGACGCAATGAAAAAAAGTGTGACCTATTGTTATTGCTGGTCCGATACATGAACGACACCGTGCCGTGAACATGGCGCTTGTAGTGCCGAAATATTCCGTACGCCATTCCGTCCGTACGGCAGCCTGTCTCTCCCATTGCGAAGACTCTATGGAGCACTTTTGCATGTGCCGCTTAAGCACATCTGAGGAACTGGCCGCCCTGTTTACGCTTGCCCTTCTCAAGTTCGGAATAAAAGATGCTATGGATGGTTAAGGTTATGGAAGAGGTTTACTCACTTTTTAACGAGATTGTCGGTACCATGAGCAGTTTCCCGCGTTTGTCGTCAGTGTACAGCCAACCTCACGAGATCTGTTACCCCCAGATTAGGGGCCAAGTTGCCTTCGACAGCGGTTATTGATTGCCGTATTGGCTACGTTTATGGCCCAAATACTGCCTGAACCAAACAAACTAAGCTATTTGTTGATAAAGAAAAGTTAAAAGGAGCAGAGACTTTTTTTGCAATAGTATCACATGGGTTGGTACCTTAATAGAACGATAATTAAACAAACAATCTAGTACCGTATTGTTATAAAAAACAATGTCGCAAGCGCAATACTGGAACGCGTATTTTAAATATGAAATTTATTTTTGTTAAGGTAGGCTTTTTTTAATAATAGCTTTTTATTTTTTTGATGTTACAGACTGTGAAAGTATTAAAAAAACGTAATAATATATTATTTTCCATTTCAAATTTTTCCACCTTTTTTTCTTTCTAAGACCAAAAGACCTTCGTTTCCGCTTAAAAAATAATAGTAGAGGTAATATTGTCTTCTGTAACTGCGATTGTTATTCATTGAAATTAAACTCTTTAGAACGAATTAATCGCGTTTATTAACATCACACGTTTAGAGTGTTTAATTTCAGAGAATAGTAGGTATTTATGTACAAAGACAATGAAACAATGGTAAGGGAATCGAAAAAATATCTTGAGACACTTTTTGTCTCCTATTAGGTTAGGATTGAAAGAGCTCCTGATTCTAAGTAGAATTCACTTTTCAAAAATCCAAATAAACAAAAGTGAAGAAGGGGTGGGGGGGACAACATGGAAAAAAATAGCTTTGATGCCTAAATACAGATCAAAATCCTTTTTATGTAAATACCAAACTAGCGTAGGTACTTGGGCTTCCTCAGTTACATAAAGGAGCTATTTTAGATTTAAGGTAGGTAGGAAAGGTAGCTACGTAAGTTACGCTTACTGTATAATATTAAGCTTTGTTTTGTAGGCGATAAGATCGCCGGTTCTTTGCCTCTGTGTTAATCAAATGTTACAAACATTTGATTAAATGTTTTTAAATGTTTTTTTCTTTCTCATGTACTGAGGTGTGCAATAAAGAGTATTATATCTATCTATCTATATAAACATTTAATATTAAACAAGTCGTACAAGACCACAATATCTACACAAACACAAAAAATAACTTAAGACTAAGCTTAAGCCTAGTCAAAAAGTCCCCCACGAGTCGTCCCTGGCGCAAAAGTGCCCATCACACTGGCCGCGTTACCACGCTGAATGGCGACGGACAACCTTTGCACCAGGTCTATCTATATTAAAAAATATATATATTTAAAGCCGCGCTCTATTACAAAACCCCAAACAAATCGTCAACTTCATATGTATATGTTGACGTCTAAATGCAATTTTGCCAAATTGGTAACATAATCCACGGTAGAAAAAACCTCGAACAGCGGCGTGCCGTAAATAAGGGAAACGGGAGGCTCCGAACGTTCCATACGGGAAAACATTTCCCGGCTGGAGATCCGAAAAATTGGGATGAAACCACGCACATGATATTTAGCCAATATCTACCGGATTACGAGCGAATACTGGGCAATCAGTCGGTACGTGTGTATTGTTTGTTATAGACATTGATTGGAAATACCGTAATGAACTTTTGATTGGAAAGTACTTTGATCAAAAGGAGGATTCTTTGGTAAATATGAACATCAAATTCATTGAAATTAAACACTTTAGAACGGATTAATCGCGTTTATTAACACCATGATCCTACGTTTCGAGCCCTTTACAGCACTCGTTTTCACAGGGTTATGATGATGACTGAGATAATGCGAATTCTCCCGGTCAATCAAAAAAATTACTTCCTAGTAACAAAGAAGTAAGTAGGAAGAGGAGTGGGAGTCTAATCCACCAAGTAGTAGTCCCGACTCCTACGACCCGACACAGAAACCAAAAGGTTTCACAACTACAAGGAGGGAATGGTGTCAACTCAACAGACTCCGTACGGAACATGGTCGTTGTGCTGACTACATGTTTAAATGTGGCTGGAGAGACTCGCCGGTGTGTGACTGTGGGGCACCTGCGCAAACCATCCACCACATAGTGTATGACTGTCCAAATCGGAAATTTAATGAAGGTACCCTGGATCTATACTCTCTGAGTGAGAACGCCGCCCAATGGGTGAAGACCTTAGACCTAACATTATAACTAGTGGCTGAGCGACTTGGTAAAGAATGCCATACGATTAAATAAATAAGCAGAATTGATAGTGATCTACCAAGTAGGAGACTTTCGGACTCTAAAAAAACTATAAAACTAAGAACTAACAGCCCCGGCCCCTGGGGCATGGTTCCAAGAATACTAGCAGCATTTACTCGCTGAATTGCTATACTTATTCGTTGAGCGAGGTAGCTGCCAGCTTCTGATCCCCGGTAGAACGGGATATTTATTTATCATGTGGGTTTGTAATTCTGAGAACCAGATATTTCGCCACTGTTGTAATCGCCATTATTAGCGTTGTGTGTTACACCGTGATCAACAGTGAAGTAATATCAGGTGATTAGTAAAACAGTAAATACCCCATTCTAGATTGTAGTTATATCACACAGTTGTTATACCTACAACAACCTCTTCAAAACAGAATCAGTCTAACTGCGGGTGTGATTCAAAATTTCCTATTTTCATCATTACACGATCGATTCAAACCCGGCGGCACTTGCTAGATTAACATAAAATGAACTTTGACACTTCCACACGGAATCCATACTGGGTATTTTTTACCCAGTATCGTACACAGCGTACTACCGGGTTAAATACGCCCGCTCGCGCTTGCCCCAGTCCACCGGGTAAACAAGCCGTGACAGATGAGACGGCTTTGTTCTGCTCCCAATTGATATCCGGGACGATACCGGTTATTAATTACCGGTACTGATTTCTGGGGAATGTTGCGATATTTTCCTTTGTATCTGTTTATTGTCGTTAGAAATAGGTTAATGGATTTGGATAGGAGGCAATGTATAGATTATTGGGAAGGCGAATCAAGAGGCGGTTTTGAAGCCCCATAGTTTATTAACATCTAAGAAATTATTATTCACTCTACTGTATATGGTTTTTAAAAGCTATCTGATACTTTATCAAAGCTGAATAACCTAGCTCCATTCAGGAGCGGTATTCGAACTATCTGGGGCCTTACCATGTCTTAACGCGATTCAGTTTAGGTTCAGTTTACGCTCAGGGGCGTAACCATGACGTCCTGACGCGATTCAGTTGTTTATGTTCAGTTTAGGCTCAGCGACTCAATTTAGGTCGTCTGCCCATCTTAGTTTGAAATTAATTTCTGTGCAACTTTTTAGTGTAAGCAATCGAGAGTAATTACAAGTAAATGTCAAATAATAACGATAAAATCATAATCAGATTAAAAAGATCGAAAGCCGATCTTTAGTTTTAGCGCTTACTGTCTTTAAATGATGGATGGACGGATAGACATATCATGACTTAACTGATAGGTCAGTGGACTATGAGATTATCTCATTATAGGGTAGGTACTTCCCGTTGATCTAAAATCACGAAATGTGGTAAAAAGCAAGAGCTTGTAGCATAAGAACAGGAGAAAATCCGAAAACCGTATAATTGCCGTACACTGAGAGTTTCGTGCTACCAGTATTTTTAAATACCAGGTCACAAATGCGGGGAGGAGGGAGCATCCTTTGTGTGGAACCCTCGGTGGGCGAGTCCGACTCGCACTTGGCCGGTTTTTTGTATGGATATTATTGCCTAGTTAGTTGCCTAGTAGCTTTGCTTAGATTGAGGCTAGATCGATGTGTGTAAGATTGTCCCCAAATATTTAATAATTTTTAATTGAAAATAATTGCGACAGTTTTCCGTCGTGACATACCTACTATCCCGATGCATATTTTCTTTTTGGTTTACGTCGTCCCGTCTCCTTTTCGCAATACACGCATGTCGATTAATAGTGTAAACACATTTACCCTAGATTAATAGATTGTCCCGTATCGGATCGGATCGGACTGATGTGAGTCATCCTTTATGTGTACTGTGAACTAATTTCTGGGCCAACCTGTAAGCTTTCAAGTCCTTAGCAATTCATAAAGGAACATATCCTTTAAAGGACTTCTGCCAAATGAAGCTGCTAATACGAACTTCCATTTAGCTTTACGGAAAGTTCACAGCTTAATGCACTAATGCACGTGTACTGGATTAGACGCGCTTGGAGCTTTCTGTAGCATGTTGCACACAGACTTACATCACCTCGTGTTATGTAATAGTAGCTTTATCATATACGGTTAACTTGTGTTTCTAGATGTACACTTGTAGAGTTATATTACATCTAAGGGCATATGATTCATAACTATTATTTAAACCAGAAACGTCTGCGATCGGCCAAAGTTGACCCTTACAATGGAGTTGTCTGAAAAATAAATGGCTTTCTCACTTGAATCTCGATCACGTTCACGACACACGCTTACAGTATTATCTCGTGCATTTCTTGCCGGATCAGTCTCTCGATTTGCGATCTTTCGGATCACTGGATACCAAGGGCCTTACCATGACGACTTAACGCGATTTAGTTTGGGGCCTGAACTGAGTCGTTGGCATACAACTGAGCACAGTTAAGAACCTAAATTTAATCGCGTTAAGGCATAATGGTAAGGCCCCCAGATCTGATTTGCGAAATGCACGAGTTGATACTGAAACCGATGACTTGATAAGTCACGACCCCCAGTATTGGGGTATCGACGCAAGGAGGACCTAAAATAAGATACATAATAGACGTAAATAGTACCTAACTAATCTCATACTAGATAAATATTAAGAAGACTGCTAAAATTAAATAACCTAGACTTTTTGACGATATAGATGTGTTTGTCCGATCCATTATTTGGGTCATATTATTTCACCATATCCGCTTATGTAATATTTATTAATAAAATTAGATAGATACATATTAGACGTAAATAGTACATAACTAATGTCATACTAGATAAATATTAGGAAGACGGCTAAAATTAAATAACCTAGACTTTTTGACGATATAGATGCGTTTGTCCGATCCATTTTTTGGGTCATATTATGTCACCATATCCGCCTGTGTAATATTTATTAACAAAAATTATCTCAAACGCGTATTAACCTTAAATTAATTTGACTCGGAAAATATTTGAAACGTGGGTGTCATGTTTATGAAAAAGTCGACATTTGTGGCGTTTCAGGCTAAAGGTACCACATTGTCTGTTGTTGATCAGGTTAATTTCTAAGTTATTTTATATGACGGTAGAGCCTTATCGATAACCGACAATGTGGTACCTTTAGCCTGAAAATGCCACATTTTAACATTACACTACTATGTCTTGTTCCATTACAAAATCATCTTCCAAAATTAATTACTGATTACCTCCTTTTAAACACGACAAGTAAGTGAAAATATTCATTTCAATATTAAGCTATCCAAAAAGAAGTATCCTTATACTAATTAAAAAAATAAAATGACAGCAGAAAAGACAATTAATTTCCTCTTTAGCGGAGATAAATGACGTAAATTTTAAGTCCGGAAATTAATAAGCGTTGCCGTTTTTTCCGAGCAGAGTTAAATAAACATGAAATATAAGGACAATAAGTCGAGCTTATTATTGTTTGAGATGTACATACACAGGTTATTTTTGAGCATTTGCTTTAACTTCGTCATGTGCTTGGTATAATTAAGGAAACAGAATGGCGTTAGGGTTCAAATAATTACATATTGCATCAACCGCTAATGTAAGACAGGCATTACAATTGACTTTACTAAGTAAGTGACAAATATGACATATCAATGTCATGTCGAATACATCCAGTGTGTAAGTCTAATACGGGCGATAAATTTTACCAAACATGGAATTCATTAGTCTTATCAATAATTAAAACAAATTTTTAAGTTACACTTAATTATGACCCCATAATTAATTTTTTTACAAAATTTTCAGCAGCAATGTGTTATAAAAAATTTGAAGCTGACAGTTGTCAACGATTGTTTAACGCGAGTGTGTTTGCATTACATTGCGGGCCGAATTATTTTCTATGGATAAAAATTTAATTGCAATTCCATTTAAAAGTTACCTAAATACATTTCTTATGTCCTATACTAACCGCCGTTAAGAGGTTCGCCCGTATTCGATTTACACATTGTATACTCCGTTTGCACACATGCAAATCCCATATGAGATAAAATTAAGTGTATTAGAGAAATCAACTAAAGAATTCTCTTGTAGCGCAGCGTTATGACTTATGATCCTCGATATTCTAACCGGTGCTCGGAGTTCAATCCCGTGCCAATAAGTTTTTCGGAAAGTATGTATAACTAACAAATTCTTGACCAGTGCCATTAGGCATTAGCCTATAATCCTTAGTTGTGTTAGATTATCCACAACAATTTTTTTACGCATTTATGATCAGAAACTTCACTAACAGAAAACGTGAGTTTACGAACCTCGATATTGCTCGTCGATAAATCATCCAAAGAAATGTTGCAGGTCGATTTGTCCCTGTCAGCCACAAAATAATGTCACAATTCACTGAGTACAGAATATAATGGAATAATTCCCGTTATTATTTTAATATCCATCAATAATCTCCTAAAGCAATTATAACCAAGGATAATATAATGAATATAATATACCTATATGTATTTTTTTTTGTTGTTTTTATTTCTCAGCATATTAAGCTGGCAATTGATGCCATCTAAGGCTCTACGTCATGTAGGTGATGTAGTAAAATCTTTTGTTTAAGGCCTGAGGGCTCAGGACATCATAGTTCCACTCTCAGCATCTACTTCTAAGAACGTTCGTACAATTCTGCACGTGTTAAGTATTGCGGCTTTTTAGGGTTCCGTAGTCAACTAGGAACCCTTATAGTTTCGCTCTGTCTGTCTGTCCGTCTGTCCGTCCGCGGATAATCTCAGTGACTGTAAGTACTAGAAAGCTGTAATTTTGAACGAATATGTATATCGATCACGCCAACAAAGTGGTAAAATAAAAAGAGGTTATAATTTATTTTTTAGAGTACTTCCCATACACGTAAAGTGGGGGGATGATTTTTTTTCGTTTCAACCCTAGAGTGTGGCATATAATTGAATAGGTATTTGTAAAATAATGAGGGTTACTAAGAACAGTGTTTGATAAAGTCAATATTTTCGGAAATAATCGCTCCAGAAGTTTAAAAAAATTTCCCCCCCCCCCCCTCTAACTTTTGAACTATAAGTTATAGTAAAAAATGTTTTATTTAGATTCAATATAAACCAGACAGATTTTTGAAGCTCGCTCATCAAAAAATGGTAAAACAGCTGTTAGAAATTGGTGTATTTTTCAAAACCTGACAACTATTTTGAAAAAGTTTTCATTGATTCCGTTTCCATTGAAATGATCTTACATTTTTTTATTAAAAAATACATGTACCTAAAATGTTTTTGTAACTATGAAAACTCATGGCAAAAAGTTCAGCTGAATCAGTCAAATTTATATACCGGGCTCTTCACTCACAATAGTCCTTAACACCCTGGCGGGTGCTGCCTCTGCGTGCGTCTCATGACTCGGGCAGGTGCAACATCCGCGCGTTTTACCCTATACATTTTATGAAATTGTCGACACTCTGCGCGTTGGCTCCGGCCTCCCAAAGGTCTGAATCGGCATTGTTCCTTGATAGGAAAGACATTAGATACTGAGTACTAAATACGAATTAAATAGTAGGGTTTTATTTTCATTTGGAGAGAGCTGTGAACTATGTGTCAGGTGTCAGATGTTGATAGAGTCTCAGTATATTAAAAGTGAAACAAGCAATCAATAAAGTATAACTGATCAAACTCGTATGTATGCATTTGCTTTGAGCTTCCATATCTTGTCTAATAACTTTTCATGAAAAAACATTTATATTCGGAAATATATACAGTAAGTGTAACTTAACTAACGACCTACTTTTACCTCTACCTACCTTAAATCTAAAATAGGTCCTTGAGGTATTGTACCTAGGATGCTGGCAGCATTTCCTCGTTGTATCGCAATGCTGATACGTTGTGCGAGGAAGCCACCATTAGTATTTTTGACTAAAAATAAAGTGGGGAAAAAACCTACATTTTTGTACATCCAAAAAAAATTCCAACCTCCTTTAGGCCAGCTTGGGGACTTTAGCCTAAATCCCACTTGTGGAATGGAGAGAAGTTTGACTTATGAAGTGAAAATTAATTATACAATTTTAAGGTAACATGGTTATTTACATTATAATTACTATTTAAAACGAGATATTTACCAACAACATAAACGGACCCGTAAGCGGGTAGATCGCTACAGCATTGTGGTCTACAAATAAAAACTCACAGTAAATCAGTTACACCGTGAACATGGCGCCTATGACGGTGCCCCAATTTCGGGAGCTCACGAAAACAAATATGCATCGTAAATATCTCGTTTTAAATAGTAATTATAATGGAAAATAATTATCATTAATGGTCATTGTTACTTAAAACCCTCACGAATGTATATAGTAGGTACTCTTTTTGGTGCCATTTAACGCAAGTTATAATAATTTGCTTGTTCTATCCTAAAACGCCGTTTTTATCGGGGTGAGAAATCTTGATTAAAAAATCAGTCAATTTTACCAAAAATAATGTTATTTCAGTATAAATATATTATTATACGAATTTATTCAAGTTTTGGCACCCTAACTACGTAGAATTAAGATCAAAGTGTCATATATATTCAACAGTTGGCACAAATAACCTACAGTTTCGTCATAATTTGAGTTGAAATTATTTTTAAAGGCGTAAAAGATATTATTTCTATCTTAAATATTATTTCTAGCCTCAAAAACTAGATTAAAACAGAAGCTTTTGACTACCATAATTCTGCAATAAAATAGAATAAACACTTTAAGATTGAAGAGTAGCACAAAATGTGGGTTAAAACATTATTTTTTGTTTAAAATATAAAATAAACCCCTTAACGTACACTAATTTTGCCCTCAAAATCCCTGAAAAACACTGCAGCACAAACCAGTAAAAAAAATTATTTACACAAAATTAAAAACCATACCTTTTCAAAAAACTTCACCAAAACCACATCACAATAATACAACTTCACGTCACTTCACCACACTTTACGAAGTTACGAGTATCCGCGAGGGCGGGCGGCGCGGGCCTCCGTCCGTAGGGCGGGCGCGAGACCGACTGAGGCTGCCAGGGCGGGAGCGAGCCGGCTAATTACGTGCATACCTTGTTGTAATTATGTAAGTCGTAAAACTGGTTGGCGTAATTATACGTGAGTAGATGAAGCAAGAAACTTAGCTGTGTTTAGGTGCACTGATGCAACAATACTCGAATACTTATTATTTCTAATTCCGTCGAAAGTACATAATTAAGTGACTCTTCTCAAAATCGCGAGATAAGTTTTTGCACAATAACACACGAAAATACAACATTTATACGTACACTTTATCTTAATAAATAGGCATACCAAAGGACCCTACTATACAAGGGGCTACTCAGCCACCCAATATCTCGACATCCACTATGTACACGTTCCTCTGTACTCTCAGTCTGTCATCGTTGTAAATATTGTCAAAGCTCGGAGCGACATGACCTTTCTCTACGAGCTCTCGGGCTGGACTGTCTCCACATTTTTTTTTTTATGTTCCTCATAAACCGCGCGGTACGAGACCATTTAGGCTCCAGGGTATGCGGGTGAACACCCTGCCGACGGCGAGCGGTGCGGTGGTAGAATGCAGCCATAAAATATGCAACATAGATTATGTTGCATATTTTATCGCGATATTTAGAGCGATTTGAAGTGCTGTGTAAGAAAAACAGTAGAGATAGGTATACATTATTTGAAATTTATAATTGCATAATATTCGACGGTGACAAACAAGCATACGGCCCGCCTGATGGTAAGCGGTCACCGTAGCCTATGGACGCCTGCAACTCCAGGGGTGTTACATGCGCGTTGCCGACCCTTTAAAAACTTTAACACTCCTTTTTTGAAGAACCCCATATTGTAGTCCTTTGGGAAAACAGTGGCAGGGAGCTCATTCCACAGCCGGAGCGTCCGCGGGAGGAAGTTCCTCATAAACCGCGCGGTACGAGACCATTTAGGCTCCAGGGTATGCGGGTGAACACCCTGCCGACGGCGAGCGGTGCGGTGGTAGAATGCAGCCATAAAATATGCAACATAGATTATGTTGCATATTTTATCGCGATATTTAGAGCGATTTGAAGTGCTGTGTAAGAAAAACAGTAGAGATAGGTATACATTATTTGAAATTTATAATTGCATAATATTCATTAAAAACGGTAAAACAGTTGTTGGATAATGGTGGATTTTTCATAAACTGACAATAATTTTGAAAAAAGTTTATAATTTAATCCATTTAAATTGAAGTTATGTTTCAATTTTTGTATTCAAACATGTGAAAATGTTTTTTTACCTATGAAAACTCATGGCAGAGTTGAGCTGAATCAGCCAACTTTATATACCAGCCTCTTAATAGAAAATATTGGTGCAAGTAAAATGCATTTTAATAACATCACGATGGGGTACAATGATACTCGTATTCTCAACACAAAACCCAAAAAAAGTCATAATAAGTAGTACCACATTATAAAATAAAGGTAGAAATGATAATACGTTCATTACTTAATTACGTAAAAGCATACGATATTACAGAATACATAAGTGGGAAACCCTATAGAACAGATGTCTTCGCCGGATATAATTATGTAGGTACGTCGGAAAATGTATTTTCTGGCTAACACCGGTTGGCCAATATGTATTAATTTGTCCTGAATAAGATTTTGTTATAAATGTTGGAATTAAGCGGTAATTGTTTTGTACCTACTAGTTATATGGTATATTGATAGGTTTGCTTCCCAGACGTTACTGTAGGTAATATATATTTATTCAACTTAAATAAAAACTTAACTATATCTTAAACTATATTCATATAAACTTAAATAAAACTAAACCTAAAAACCGGCCAAGTGCGTGTCGGACCACGCATAATTGAGGGTTCCGAGCAAAAAGAAGCAAAAAAGTGAAACTGCCTTAAATATATGTTAAAATAAAAGATAAACTTACAAATAATTGCTCTTACCACTATTCGAACCCTCCAGCCTTCTTAAGCTGAGTCACTAAGGCTGGATTTGACCAAACTTTTTATCCAAGAGTAACGCTTACTCTTGGATACTAATGTCAAAATCCCATAGTAATTTGACGTTACTATCTGAGAGTAAGCGTTATTCTCGGATTAAAAATTTGGTAAAACGCAGCCTAAGTAGCTCACTACCGACTATAAAGGATAACTCATACTAGAACGGAACGTGACGGGCCGGGTCGACAATCTCTCGATTTCAAGACCTCGGAGACCACGTGACGTTTTCTATAGAAACTGATAGATCAACCCGGCCCGATATCGACCCAGACCGCCGATTATGAGGCCAATTATAAATTTGCGGGCTCCTTAACTCTTAATTATTTCCTCACCGCCCTTACTCTCCCCAGAATAATTTACTCCCCAAAAAGAATAATTAAATCACTCCAATATCAAATTAATCAATTCATTTTTGGCGGAGCGTGTAATTCTTTCTTAACCCCCTAAGATCAGAAATAATTACTTTCTCCAAAAGAATTATTAAGTCACTTCAATACACAATTAATATTTAATTCAGGTTTTGGCAGATACTTATATCAGCGGTCTAATTAGAAATGAAAACCTTGATCCTAAGAGTGAGTGCTCAATTTGAATATTTAGATCCGATTGAATATTTTGAGTCAATTTCAAATGAAAGTGGAGTGGTCATTAGTACTTCCCTGCGTAGGGACACTTTGCTTGTGGTCAATTCTGAAACCACACTGAAATTGTATTAGATTAGAATTTTGTACAATAAAGGATGACTCACAATCCGATCCGATCCGGAACAATCTGTCTGTTTCTATAGAAAGAATTACGTGATAGCTCAAAGCCCTCGGAAGTCACGTGACGTTTTTTGTAGAGACAGATCGTCTCGGATCGGATCAGATGGGTGTGAGTCATCCGTAAGAGAATTGTAGAGATTTTGACAGTTCTAAATACTTATTGAACCTGTCGTGTCGCGCGAATCCCCCTTAAAGAAAATATGGTAAAACTGTGAGAAAAAAAAATTGCTATTAACGACAGGCGAACGTTTTTGAATACTTTACTGTCTTAAGTATTTAGTCGTAGTAATCTTATCACAGGTTCATTGATTTACTATAATATTTGTTTATTGTACATATTTTATACTTACGTCTACTACAGCAAATAGGCCAATTTGCTGTATTTTTTATTAAATTATCTCTCCGACCGAGCTTGGCCAAAATCATCTTCCGTCACAAAGCAACAAATGTTCACCGTATAAGCCTCGAGAGGGTTAAAAAAATAGTGGTAGGTAACACTTAAAATATTTAAAAAAAATTAATAAAAAAAATAGGGTTTAAATCCCAATTCTGTGAGGAGCACTTTTTTATCCACCACTTTTTTTATAATTCTGAAATGAATATTAGAACGATTGAACGATTTGCAACAATCGATTACCAACTAAAATATATATCCCATTCCAATTCTTCAGTACGTGTTAAACGGTAAATTGAATCTCTAATAACCCAATTGAATCGAAATTACATTTGCCACAAACAGAATCCGTGCCTTTAGCAATTTAAATAGGATTATTTTAATTGTAAATTCAAGTGGACGAATTGGGGATGAATAAATTTGCTTGAGGAGCTTTATGGGCTATAAATGCAAAAATGAGTTGAAAAACAAACCGCAGCCTTGACGAAAAATGGAATTATCTCACCGGATGCTAGATATAAATTAATTATTATTTAATTCAAAATAAGTGTCAGTCAAAAGGTAGGTGCGACGACAAGTGAAGCGAGGAGCGTGTTAGATAATATCAGTAGTTTTAATCAAGAAAAGCCAAACCAAAGCGCCAAAGTGTCTTGGGAAAATAGTCTGAACTAGGGCAAACCGTGTTTTCAACAATAACGAGTTATCTGGAGGTTAAGTTAGCCATTTTGATTCTATCATTTCGCGCTAATTAAAGCTAGAATTTTCAGTGACATATGTTGGTTATAACATGACATTGATTTCATATACCTATTTTCAGTAACATTTAATTTAAACTTAGTTTAAAAAATTAAATTAAATAATTCGTGTTTTCATCTCTGTCACATTGAAGTGGCAAAGACGTTTTCCCGTCAATTTCAATTTTTGATATTAGTGGTAGACATGCAGTTGCGTCAACGTTTACGACCTGTAATCGTGTTGACTAAAAATATTGACAAGTTTCATTTTAACTGTGAACCCGGGTTGTTATGGTATAAAATACTTCACAGTTATGCTGGTAAAAGTGTAGAATTTTACTAGTAAAACTCAGCGAACTTAGAAAACATGAAAGAGGAGCTTCAAACAAATTGTCAACATAAAACGGAGTAAACGCTGCCAATCAAACTCGTTAAGAAAATCAGTTGATTTTTAATTATCCAAATATCCCAAATTATCATTCGTCAACGTCAATATGGTGCCGTGGGATTGGTGTGAGCGCTGACGCTTGAAAATTACAAAACAAATGTGACATTGGAAACGCAATGTTTGTTGAGGGTTTAATAGAACACCCCTGGAGTTGCAGGCTCGTTTGCCACCGTCGTGGTATTAAAAAAACTTACATTCCTCGTTGTTTGTCTTATATCCCAGCTTGGGATAATATGAGCTAAATACTGCTTGGGATTCCCAAGCAGTATTTAGTTCATTATAATGCCTAATGTACACCCTGTTTCCCTTAACCGACAAAGCGACTAGAGTTAATGTGCTTAGCGATCAGTTCCCGAAGGATTACGCAATTAATCCGGTGCCAAATACGACTTGCAAATTACTGCCCTGCATTAATGTTAAATCCTAAGAGCAAAAGCGACATTTGAATTTATTCATGTTGATCTTAAATTACTCACGATGCCATAGTCGACTAAATTTTGTGACTGGATGGCAATCTTTACCATCAACCCGTGACAATGTCAACATTATGCACGCAGTAAACATCTGACTCCGAATAAAAATATGCCTAAATAGTTGCAGTTTAATACGTGATCATTTAGTTTAACAGGTTTCTCCTTTTCTTAATACTACAAAAGGGTCGGTTTTTAACACTACTTATCTATATTTAAGCACTAAGTATTTGTATTTTGCGAATCGGCATCGCTATTCAGCGGGGCAATGCCACCAGCCTTTGGGGCACCCTACCGGCTGGCGCTGAGCTAGCTCCCATTTTTTTTTTAGTTTGGTGGTTTTATGTACATGTTGAAATTGTATTTTAATAAATTAAATCAATCTGGAAAGGGTTCCGAAACATTATTAGCACAACCCCTACTATTTTATACCATAACAACCCGGGTTAACAATTAAAATGAAACTTTTGTCAATATTTTTACTCAACACGATTATAGGTCGTAAACTTTGACGAAACCAAGGCCAAGTGCGATGGACTCGCGCACGAAGGGTTCCGTACCATTATCTATAAAACGGCAAATAAGAAAACACATTAAATTGCCCTTAAATATTTATTTCATTTGTTGTTAAAGCGGCAACAGAAATACATCATCTGCAAAAATATCAACTGTCAAACTATAGCGGTTCTTGTGATACAGCCTGGTGACAGAGAGACAGCAGAGTCTTAATAATAGGGTCCCGTTTTTCCCTTCGGGTACGGAACGGAAAAAAAGAGTTTCCATGCCTACAACGCAAGCCTATATACGCATTTTAGTTAAATACAATGCTGTGTACGGAGCAGTGAGTTCGTTTTTGTTTTACACGAACCGCATATCTACTGCACCGCTGAACGCTCCGCTTGAGCGGGCATGGGTTGCTCGACATTTTTGTGACACTGGTGGTACAAAAGTTGAAAAAAAAACTGCACTGCTTTGACAAAAAAACATCCTGTAAGTAGGTAAGCGTAATTTATATCTTCGAAGAGTTTGCCGTTGCAAACAGAATAGTATATTGTGTATTAAGGGCGGTAAACCAGAAAACACGAACGAGTGTGAATTTAATTATGCTTATTTTTAGCATGAGTTCGTAATTCTTGTACCGCCTGTGATAGGTACATACAATGATTTTCATCTCATTTGCGAGGAAATAAATAAAATTTCCAGGCAGATAAAGAAACAATAATGATTAGTGGTAGGTAGTGTAGTAGCACACTCCACAGTACTCCGGCGTGAGCGGCGACTACGTGGGGGGCAGGTCCTGCGGGAGCTCCGGGCGGGCGGTAAAGTAGTCTAAGAATCCGGTAAGACCAAGGGCTTAATACAGTTCATTAAGTCTAAGTATGCTTCCATTATCACCATTTACGAGCAGGTGTGATGAAAATGTAATTTTGTGAACAGGGAAGCAATTTTTGGCATTCCTCTCAATTTTATTTCGAGCGAGTGAGTTCTTCCAGTCTACTTGGATATCCGCCATTTGTACAGTCAACCAATTGGAACCCTAGGCCACTGTAGGACTATGTCATAGTGACGCTATAAATCAGATTGTGAGAAATCTCTTACTGCTTGTCATTTTGACATGGTTCTAGAGTGGCGTAGGGTTCCACTTGGTTGACTTTACCTATGTATGTTTGTTCGAAGATAGCTCAAGTATCGTTGATCAGATCCTCCTGTATATTGGCAGTTGGCAGGTTATTAGATAAGATAATTTTTGAGTTTTAATTTGAGCCAAAATGACTAGTTTAATGTTTACAGAAAAACCCCGCATAAAATACAAGTGCACAAGTAAGCTTAATTATACACTATGAAAAGGTCCATGTAAGCCATGCATACGAGTTCCATGCAGTGGGAACAACATAAATGTTCTCTTACGAGCGGTGACACTCAGATAAGGATTAAACTGGATGATTTAATTCAATTTCTTACTAACCGCGCAAATATGTTAGAAACATTGCAGGCATCACAAAGTACGAGTGTACGCGATAAACACGAAGTGAACAAAAAATATACCACTCCTAACGTCACTCACAACAATAAAGTACACTGCAATGTTTCTACCAACAGCAAAGCACAGCACAAATCAAAGTTCGCGTGCCCTACTCGTATGTAACGAACTTGTGCTAGTGAAAAACCAGATGACGTCCCATGATTATGCGCGCCCACGCGCTTCCCTTATTTTAGTTACGAATGTAAACATTTATCTGTGGCTTAAAATGCATGTGTTTAAGCTATTATACCAGTATTAGGTATAACTCACACTAGGACGAGACGAGATGTGTCAGTTTCTATTGAAAACGTCACATGATATCCGAAGGCTCCGAGCTATTACGCGATTCTTTCTATAGAAATTGATAGATCGTCCCGTCCCGTCCTGTCCCATCCTAGTATTCATTCTAAAACAATTGTCTATCACAGTTGTGATAGAAATACGTGAGTTTTTATCAGTTCAATGTCAGTATGACTCAAGAATCCACGCTTTTGAGATAAAGAACAAAATTTTAGCTATTTCAGTATCAAGTAGTACTCAGGCAGAAGGGCGAACACCCGCATTCAGGGTCGTTCCTAGTGCAAAGACTGTCCTTAATTAGACAACGAAGCAATGCCACTTGAAACGGCGGGTTGCGGCTTGAATTACACTTGGGACGGCGGGGAGCGAGCTGTAAATATATTTTAAGTAATTTATATTCATAATGAAATAAATGTTTTCTATTTGTGAGAAAAATGTGTCAAGTAAATAGTTCAACTTTAATGCATAACTACGTAATTTTTTTTTAATTTATAAACAATTTATTTTAAATAGTTATTTCAGATATACATCATTATGAACGTAGAACGGATCTATCGCGAATGTAGTTAATTTACCTTAATATACCGACGTGATCATCGTATCGTTTCGATCGTAAAAGAGGTTTTAATTTATCACCTACTCGGGGACCAGTGATTCAGAAGTTTAAACCGCCAGATCTATCTTCGGATCGATGCGCGGATGTTGTGTGTTGTGTGTCGTGTCGATAACATTTAGTAAAAGGGTAGACCTAACTTTTTCTACCTACCCAAGCGTTTAAAGTAGGGCTCGCGGTCGTGTCCGTGATTCGTGAACCCGTAGCCGTACGCCCGTGTTCGTGATTCACTGCTACGGTTTTCTGGTCCGTTCCGCACGTGACGTTCGGCTACGTGAAATTAGGGTACGTGAATCCGTGTAGATGCGTGTAGGCGTGATCACGGCTTCACGTACTTTAAGAACACGCCCGTTCGGTCCGCCCGCGACCTTGAGTGAAGATACGGATACGATGCGGTCTCTAAGAGCTACGAATAAAAATGTATCGTGTGTTTTTTATTCATAGCTCTAATTCCGTTTCATTACTTTTGAATTAAAATTTATTTCTAATAGTAAGGCCTTTTAAATATTGAAAAATACATTGAATAGCTACTTTAATAAACGGGTTGCTAAAATAACCCAACTTCTCTTCATTGTTAACACGTTCGCGGACGCTTGGTCACACCTCTGGGACACCTTAATTTTGTATGGGAATTTTACGACTGCTATTGCATACCTGTCACAACAAAGCTAAAATCAGGATTCTTATGTGACGCGAAATTCTATACAAGTCGAATGCAATGCAAGTCCCGTCATTATGAAACCATTTCTTTTACACTATGTGACACCAAATGCTATACAATTCGGATGCTTGATATAATACCTAGTCAAAATATGATCTTATATGACACCGCATGTTATAGCATTCGACTATGTTGGCATGTCTGTCATACCGTTCACTCGGGTGAGCTGCTACGTCAACAACTATGATAAATTCTTTGCCATAAAGTAAAGTAGAAGTAATATTTCATCTAATACTTATAGGATTTAACGGCTAGGGCCTTCTTCACCAACCAGCACATAGCAAGTATCCGAACTTTGAATTTAATCATGTAAACTGCGGCCCTACACAAACAAAATACATGCCACATGCTTACCATAATGTTAGCGCTCAGCATCGACTACGAATAGGCACAATATTCACGATTATATGACCAAAATAATTACTATAGAGTAGTAGAATAGTAAGTATAAACATGCCTCACTTTTCTTTATTTACAGTAGTCAGAATCAAGTTGCACTACAAAAAACAATCAGTAAAGAGATTTGTTTATAAAACCACAACCAAAAACATACATAAACTGTAAAAAAAACATTACTAACGATGTTACAAAAAATCCGTAAAATAGCGTGTGCATGCGAAATTTGGCCACATTTTACGCGCCCACTCCCAGACGCACGCGAAGGGCTACTGAGGAGTCTTCCATACAAAGACCAATGCTATAGCATACGCGTCACAGAAAGGGGGGCACAATTTGAGATGTCACAGGATAATTTCTAACCGTCATAAACTATGAAATATAACAGTATGCATTCTGTGATTTTAGTGAATGGTAGAGGAAATGTTGGTTAATAATATTATACTGTGGCCAAGCGGATTGGTAAGCATACTGACGCAGAAATCTAAACCAAATAACGGATTCAATAGCAGGCGCGTCACCAGATGAAGTACAAAAACGGATGCTATGCAATCCGCGTCCGCGAACGTGTTAAATAGTAACACTAATCATACATTAACAATAACAAAACAAAAAATAACGAAACATCAACAAAAATAACTTTAAATTCACAGCTGAATTATAAATTGAAGATTTGTGATGTCAGGAGTAACTAATGACAATGAATGCGAAAGCAAAATTCTAAACTCCAGATTAAATAAAAAAATACCACGAATTTGTGAAACAAAACATCGCGGTCACTTCTTTCAACTTCACGAACAAAGGGTAAAGCCCAAAGCTACTTATGCATATTATTTGTTTCATTGTAATAAGTCGCTTGCAAATCTTATTATCTTTGTCTGCACGTGCAACTGCACTTTTTATCTACAAAAAAACCCCGGTAGGTTGGCTTAGCTTGTTAGTCATACAATAAAACACTCTAATAATAGTACTCATTATTACCTTCAATCTAGAAATAAATAGTACTCTTTAATGTGCCGAAATAGTCCAGAAAGCCTAGTATAAAAATTGAACGACATTAACTTCTCGACCGCGTTAGCGTATCGAGGGGTCAAAATATGAAAGTTGCCGGATGATTTAAATAAACGACAAACATAATTTGAACTCTCGATACGCTAACGCGATCGAGAAGTAAGTGTGATAGATACGGGAACCGGGAGAGATAGCAAGTAAAACGACCGTTTACCTTGGCGACTGGTTTATTACTGACTTTGTAGGTAGAACGCAAAACACGCATACATATCATTCCTCCACCATTAGTTTTGGAATCTGTTAACAAACAAACATTTAAATTAAACAAGTGCTAACTTAAAAATACTTCTTAAAATCTACATTGGTCCTGGGACGGAGGCGTCGTTGGGCGAACGGCAAATCCTGATTATGGTCAGCCGCGTCATCAGAACGGGTGGCCGGCTGAGGTGTCGCCTCTGCTGCCACATTAGGTATTTCTCGTTCGCCTTCTGTTTCCACGTCCCCACAGTCATTCCACTCCTCCCTGCCCTCTGCGGGCTCGTCATTCTCAGTGACCGGGAGCTCCCTACTAGACTCCATAGTAGGTGAAGGTATAGCAGGTGGGGGGTGGAGATGATGGTGTTAGTGACGCATCGGGCACATTATCTGAGATGTGATTTTTTGCATGACGCTTAAACATTTGATCTACATGACGAATACATTCGGTATTATGATCAGATACAAATATTTTGTACATCCTACGTCCAATTTTATTTAACACTCTCCCTCTTACCCAACTTTCTTTCCTATCTATATACCATCTAACCCATATTAAATCCCCGGTACAAAATTGGCGACTATCACTAGTAGCCTCTTGCAACATAAACGTTCGGTCTGTATCTTTTGGTAATAATAAGTCTAAGCGTGTCCTTAATTCGCGACCAAACATTAATTTTGCAGGTGTTGCCCCAGTAGAACTATGTACCGAGTTTCGGTATGAAAACAGATAGTCCCGCAAAATTTCGTCCACAGTTTGTAATGGCATGTTTTCTTTTAAAATAGATTTCAATATTTTTTTACACACTTTTACACTTACTTCAGCCTGACCGTTGCTACACGGGTGATAAATCGGGGATGTCATGTGTTTAATTCCATTACTGGAACAAAATTCTCGAAATTCCGCGGACGTTATCTTTACGTCATTATCTGAAACGAGCAAGTTAGGGATGCCAAAACATGAAAATATTTGCTTTAACTTGCAAATTAACTCCTTTGTTGCGGTTCCATTTTTCATAAGACAACATTCTATCCACTTACTATAGGCATCAACAAGTATTAAATATGTTCGTTGATCAATCATCATATAATCAATGTGAACGCGTTGGAACGGCGCGAGCGGGCGCGGCCAAGGCGCAGGCGGCGCGCGCGCCGGCGCGGCGCGCAGCGTGGCACACGACTCACACGCGCTGGCCCGCTGCTCAATATCCTTATCTATTCCTGGCCACCACATCCTACTACGTGCATTGCTTTTCATTTTTACAATTCCGAGATGCGAACTGTGCAATTCATCTAATACGCGTACCCTTAATGACTCAGGAATAATCACCTTGTGGCCCCTTAATAGACAACCATTTTCTAATTGTAAATCCGTCCTATTTTTAAAATAAGGAAGTATAGATGTACATTTTATTTTCCTTGGCCACCCACGATTCATATATTTAATAACGGTTTTTAATACATTATCAGCCGCGGTCGCTTCCAAAATTTCATTATGCAATACCGCGGGTGAACACGAATTTAAAAATTTAAGTGACGAGTAGGTATCATGTTCGTGGTCACTCTTGCACCTAGTATCCGCCAACGGTGCACGAGAAAAATAATCGGCCACAACATTATTTTCACCAGATGTGTACTGCACGATATAATTATATGCGGACAAAATTATTGCATATCTTTGCAGCCGGAGTGCAGTCGTCATTGAAATACCCGTATTATTATTAAATATCGATACTAACGGCTTATGATCAGTTTTTAGAATGAATGGCTCGCTTCGACCGTACAAATACTGATGAAATTTTTTCACACCAAATATTATAGAGGTCGCCTCTTTTTGGAGTTGACTATAATTTTTTTTACTTGCCGAGAGTGACCTTGAAGCAAACGCGAGCGGACGCTCAACTCCGGTGACATCACGTTGACTAAGAACTGCTCCTAAGCCTGAGGGACCAGCATCAACTCCGAGAATGAGTTGTGCCGTGGGGTCAAAATGGGCCAGAACTCTTTCCGACGCCAACTCGCGTTTTACGCGTTGCGCAGCCTCCCGTTGCCGCGCCCCCCACTCCCACACAGCGTTCGCGCCTAGCAAATCGTACAAGGGCCGCATAATACTAGACGCGTTAGGAATGAAATTCCTATAATAAGTAATCATCCCCACCAATCGCTTAACTTCCGTTACGTTAGTAGGATCGGGCGAGTCCAATATGGCCTTGACCTTAGCAGGACAAGTTTGCAAACCACTTTTACTAATTGAGTAGCCGAGATAAGTTACGGAGTCTTTGAAAAACTCGCATTTTTCTTTTTGCAATCTAAGCCCTGCTTCATTTAATCTATGTAATACTTTATTCAGCCGATCTAAATGCGTTTTTTTATCGGCACCGGTAATACATATGTCGTCGAGCCAACAACTTACTCCATCGATACCTGAGAGTAGCATCTCCATAGACCTTTGAAAAATCGCGGGTGCATTGGCCAACCCGTACACTAGACGAGTATATTTATACAAACCTTTCTGTGTATTTATGGTCGTCAGTTCCTGTGACTCATCACTTAGAACGAATTGGTTATAAGCATTCTTCAAGTCTATTTTGCTATAGTGCTCGCCCCCGCCCAGCTTTGCAAATACTTCCTCGATTTTCGGCAGTGGGTATCTATCGATAATTAGGTCTTTGTTAAGAGTCACCGAGAAATCCCCGGCAATTCTAAGTTTGCGGATTAAATGCGGACATGAAATCTCTGCCCAATAAGGGTGGACCTCCATTTTTGAATACGTAAATCCTTATTTCCTTAGTCCGGTCATTATAGGTCAAATTACACACAAAATAACCCAATGGCTTAACTTTATGACCGTCATACAGACACATCCTAAGATCAGAATCTAACAATGTATATTTATAAAACATATGTTTATATAATTTATCTGAAATAATACATGTAGCAGATCCGGAATCTAATTCCATTTGTAGTTTTTGACTGCCTATTAATACACTTAATTCTATAGGCTTAGTAATTACATACCTTAAGTTAAACATTTGACATTCCTCACAGTCATCTACCTCGCTGGCGACATCGTTTTCACTCACGGATAGTTTATGCACTCGCGCACGTTCACCACACACTTTCTTTAAGTGACCTTTTTTTCCACATTTTTGACATTTATAGGACTTGTAACGACAACTTATTTCCGTATGATTTTTCATTCCGCAAACCGCGCACTGCTCAGGCGTCGAAGATGGACCCCGCTGACTGCTGCCGGCGCTCGCGCGGCCGCGCGCGCCTCTCGACCCACCGCGATATCCACCCTCCATTTGCGCTCGAAAAACTGGCTCCTCTTTTATCGGTGTTAATTTCGCTTCCCGTGCACTTTCCGTTTGTTCTGCTAACTCTAAAGCCTTTGCTAATGTTAGCGATGATGGCTTTTGCTCAAAAAGTTTGTCGCGCACGGGACCTGAGCCCAGACCGAGCACGAAACGATCCCTCAGATTCGTCTCCAGGGCGGAATCAAAATCGCAATAACTTGCCAGACCTCTTAGTCTCGCCGCCCAATCGCTCAATGTTTCGCCTGAACTCATCGTAGCCCCGAAAAATTTCGCCTTATCAGCAAAAGTACACTGCTTTTGTTTAAAATGTCCATCGAGTAATGAAACCAGCTCGTCGTAACTTAGGGAGTCTATTTCCTTCGGGTACGCTAAATTGCGCACTAACCGATAGGCTTCATCCGACAAGTGTGTTATCGCGATCGCACTTTTATTTGCTGTTTCCGTCACTTTATTCACCAGAAAAAACTTTGTCAACCGGCTCTTGAATATTGCCCATTCGGTAGTCTTGTGATCGAAAATAGGCAGATTGCCTAAATACGCCTGCGACATGATTAAAACACTGGAAAATCCTCGTCAGCCAGATGATAGATACGGGAACCGGGAGAGATAGCAAGTAAAACGACCGTTACCTTGGCGACTGGTTTATTACTGACTTTGTAGGTAGAACGCAAAACACGCATACATATCAAAGTGTCGTGCAACTTTTATACTAGGCCTTCTGCAGCGCTGGCTATATGAGCCCTGGCTATAGGAGCCCTAAGCTTAACGAATATTCATGTTCATTCTTTTTCGCCTATGAATACTTGGTTAACATGTAAATCTGACATTTTGTTTTGTGTCACAGATATAATTTGCTTTTTGAGTAATTAGATAATTTGTGGTAAATATTTTCATTTTGGATTGTTTTGAAGAAAAGAATATTCGAGACTAAACGCGTAACTGTGTTGTATTTAGGATAGTATTTTTGGTGTGGAAACGTTGTTTGTGTCACTTCCGTCCTCTGTAATCCTATGCAATGTCATAGTATTCCAAATCACTCAAATAGTACATTGTGATACACGTGTGCTATGATGGTCATTATACACGAGTCGATATTGTGCGCGCGAGCTAAAAGCGAGTGCGCAATAAGGAAGCCGATGTGTACACCATGCACACACGTTTCATACGACATTTTTCAACACACTTGTAAGTAAAAATCAAAATTTTATTCGTGTTTATTAATTTTTGTTAAATACGTTAACTTAATTGTCAGAATTACGTCAGAATGCTTTAATTATAAATGGCATATGAGTTTGACTGACCTTTATAGACTACATGAAGCTTCTTGCGATGCCTTTTCGACGTCGGTTAATGACAATACTTTATATTTTCAACTAACAGATCCACTTAAGGCCCAAACATCGCAAATAAGTAGGTATATTTATCACTACATCAACTAGATGTTCATGGTAACACTCGCGTTTTGCGGTTCCAGAGATTTATCCACATATTGTTATAGTTTTACTTCTAATTCTCTTTTTGTTGCATTTTATCATAATAATTAAGCGAGAAGACGGTCACAAATGTTTTATGTAAAAAATTTACCGCGGCGCGCCATTGGAGCGCATTTTTTTCGAATCGCGTTACGCGCGCATATTTGAAGGAAAGGCCCGCCAAACAGCCAAAATAAAAAATGTTGTAATTTATGTTTAAAGCACTAATTATTGTAAATAATGAATAATTTAATAAAATTGTACATATATCAAATAATTCTGAAAGTTTTAATCCATGTATTCAACTAAATACGGAGATATTGCTTTTTAGCGCATAAGCTATTATGCGACTAAAAATAGTGTAAGTACTTGTTTGAAAAAAAACCTTTTTAATCCGACATAATTTGAATGTATTGTTTGCGTACGTAACTTAGTCTTGTAGGGTACAAACTGAATTTGATGGGTTTATCTCATTACCACACTAGTTCAATAATTATAATGAGAAAGTACGCGTGTTTAATATCTTGGATTATGAGCCTAAAAGTGGTACGATAAGAACCTCGTTACGAGCAAGTGTGTTGAAAAGATTATTCGAGTTAAAAAGAATACCTAAATTACCACTAAATACCTAACATGACACAAATTATTGTTATTAGGACTGAGAAATGGTTTAGAAACTATATGTTAAATAAGCAACATTAATATTCTTAAAAACTTGAAAAGTTATCGCTGTCGGACTAAAAGTCCGAAACTGATAAGAACTGCAGCTGCGTACTTTTTTTTCTGTGGCCCCGTACATGTTTTTGTTGAATTTGTTTACCTGTATTACCTTTATCATACCTACCGATGATTTGCAGAATTTTACCCTTTTGTTTCTTAGGATTAGGGTTGCCTTCTTTATATTTAGGCTTCGTTATATTATTTGATAGTACAAAGGTTTTACTAGTACGTTTCATTCATTACATTAATACTTAACAGAAAAAAAGTCTCTTGATTTAATAATAACAACCAGTAGCACAGTGTTGCTTAGGTTCATAATTATAATGATACCTACTAGGGAGTTTTACACCTTATATTTATATAAGTGCAATTCAACGGGCAGGTCGCTAGTTTTGACTAAAATCAATAGCTGGTTATACATAAAACAGAATATCCCCATAAATTACTTAGATATAACTATTATATTCATGCAAAAAATAAAATCTAAGTTTAATTCACAAGTAAATGTTTGTCCGTTCGTCCCGTATTCAATATACTACGTGGTAACTCAATTCAATAATACCTTATTTATTTTTCTCCCGGGCGTGTCGAACCTACGAGACGTGCGATAAGTACCCAACGGAACCGAGCCCGAAGCTCCGCGCACGAACGCAGGTACGGGCTACGTATCATGGCGTGTCACGGCTCACGGCGTGTCACGTGAATCCGTACGCGAACGCAGGTACGAGGTACGTACCTTGGCGTGTTCGTGAAATTCGTGATCTTAGTACCGCCGGGCTTAAGAACACGTAGCTACGGATCGGCGTACATCACGGATATCAGGAGCCCTAGTTTAAAGTGACAATCAACGTTGACACTTCGCTGATTCATCAGTCAAGCCGAGACTATGACACATGAAACTCTGTCGAAACGTCGGTATATTAAGGTAAATTAACTACCTCTTTTAACGGCCTCCTAGCTTAGTTCGTAGTGACCCTGCCTACGAAGCAGGAGGTCCCGGGTTCGAATCCTGGTCAGGGCATTTATTTGTGTGTTTATCACGAATATTTGTTCCTGAGTTATGGATGTTTTCTATGTATTTAAGTATTTATATGTATATATCTATTATATATATCGTCGTCTAGTACCCACAACACAAGCCTTATTGGGCTTACCGTGGGACTAGGTCGATTTGTGTAAGATTGTCCCACAAATATTTATTTATTTATTTATTAACTACATTCGCGATAGTCCCGTTCTATATTCATAATAATGTGTTTAAAACGCAAAAGTTAAAAGTGTTATATTTCAGATATAACTTACAAAATATAAATAGTAAGTTACAAGGTATATCTACCTTAGATCTAAAATAGGTCCTTGAATCATTGTACCTATAGTTGCCGATTTCTAAGTCTGAACTTTTGACACTTAAGTATTGACGTATTTAGTGATGAGGCTAAGACAAATCGTTTGTCAAATTCAGCGATTATTGATTTTAGCGATGAATTGTTTGATTCGATTTTACTACTACGGATTTGTATTTAATAAGACCGAGAAACTTCGACAAACTGCGCATTTGTCATACGATTTTTTCCAAAGTCATCTTAGTTTCGTTCAGAAATCAATACTGTTGAATTCTTAAAATGTAAAATAAAAACCTTCATAGTTAATTTGTCTTATTTTAAATAACATTTTTTTCCACATCGTACTTAGTTTTATTTTCGTTTTAATCGTTTTGTTTTGATTTTTAACTGTATTGCTTATTGATAACAAGGTCGATTTTTATCGATTAACAGACAGTTGTATGAATTGGAACAGCAGACATGGTCACAACACTAACTTTAAAAAAAAAACGACGTAGACCGTAACTGTTGGCGTGCTAAATTGTTATCGTAAAATATTCAATAACTAATGTATGAAAAAATGTAACATTCATCACATTATGTTTATGAAAAGTGAAATATTGTGTTTATGTACATGACTAGCTGTAATATCTTTAAGGGATTTTGTTTATAATTCCAAAGTGTCTTGCGCGTTTACGTTCTACGGGTATTTCGATGTGTCAAAAGTTCAGACTTAGAAATCGGCAACTATAGGATGCTGGCAGCATTACCTCGTTGTATCGGAATGCTGGGCTAGTACCACGAAAATCGAACGCTTGCAGATTTGTATCTCCATCCCAGTCACGCTTGCATGTAAGAGTGACAAAGAGATTTTTTCGTCAATGGTAATTTTCGATGTTCGTGGTAGGCATTTTGATACGTTGTGCGAGGAAGTAACCAACCCTTCGGTCACCAGTTACACCAACCAGACGTTTCGCGATTTCTACAGTAAATAAAACTGACGAACTTCATAACTTTCAAGTTTTATTTACTTTGAACACTGAAAAGGTTCACAATACACTTTATTGTAACTCCAATGTGATGCATTCCATTAAAGTCGAATCAGGGTCGTTTTGAATGGCTCGGCGATTGACATAATGGCACGGCCGCTTTAATGTGGGGACAAAAGGGAGTGATGAATTAGCCACCTATATAATACATGTGTACCCTTAACATAATCATAATGTTATATTGCTTACGTCAGCACGCCAACGCCGAGCGAGGTCAGACGAACGAACAAACGAATGGCTTTTGGTAGTAACGATACTAGAAATCCGTTCGTCCGTTCTTCCGTCAATGCGAATTTTCGATGTTCGTGGTTGCGCTCCAGGCTTGGCTGCGACGCGAGAGTAGCAAACACTCTGTCCAATGCTGATTGCCGAATTCCATTGAAATATTTTACGCAAATGTGATAAAATACGTGAGCTTTTACTTTTGTTTTAAAGTAAATATTAGAATGACTCACGGGACTTTAATTTGTATTACCTTACTGACGTAATAATCGTGGTAACTGAAAAGACACACATTTCGCACAATATCTTAGATAATAGAGTCAGACCAAGTTAATTTTGTGTCCTTTTTGATATTAGGAACTGCGTATTATTTTAAACGTCATACTTCTATAAATAAATATAAATATTATGGGACAATCTTACACAAATCGACCTAGTCCCACGGTAAGCTCAATAAGGCTTGTGTTGTGGGTACTAGGCGACGATATATATAATAGATAGATACATATAAATACTTAAATACTTAGAAAACATCCATAACTCAGGAACAAATATTCGTGTTAAACACACAAATAAATGCCCTGACCAGGATTCGAACCCGGGACCTCCTGCTTCGTAGGCAGGGTCACTACCAACTAGGCTAGGAAGCCGGTTCTATGGTCAAATTGTTATCATTCAAACGTCTAGATCTCAATATTGACGTAAAACATGCTTTTTAATAAGCTCGGTACTTCTATTTGTCAACATGGTTCCATTTTATTGGAATTATTACATGTTTTTGGTTAGAACGTCGAAACTATTGAATTTATAAACTTAATTCTTAGTTAAATAGTTGAGTAATAACTTGTTCTTAAATCTGGTAGAAGCTTTTATCCATAAAAGTTGTAGTTTAGTCGGAAACAGCAATTATCTGATAACGCGTTTTATTTTGAAGCGCCTTGAATTTATAAATTAATTAAATGGGGCTTAATCGTGTAGAAACTTTGGAAACAAACCTCCGACGTTCCGCCTTAAATTTTTCGTGTTCTTGCAATAGGGAATATTCACTATTTTTTTAAATACTGTTGGATGATAGCTTTTATCATAAAAATACTGTAAAATAAATTTCAGCGCATAATAACTAAAATTTAGTAGATAAATCTTCTTTCAAAAACTCCAAATAAAAACGGGCGTTTGAAACGCCCGCCATTCCGACAAGCTGAGCCGTGACGTCATTTCTCATCTAAGGCCGGCACACAGTCTGAATCAGGGCCTATACCACGAAAATCGAACGATTGCGAATTTATACCTCCGTCTCTGTCACACTTGCATATTAGAGTGACAAAGAGGTTTCCCGTCAATGCCAATTTTCGATGTTCGTGGTAGGCATGCAGATTACGATGCATAATTGTAATTCATATTGTGAATTAATAATGCATAAAATTACGTACAATTTAGATATTGCTCACACGTATCCTGATTTATTCAGATATAATAAATTTCTCAGATCAATTGATGTGAATTAAGATTATGATTTGATTTGATTTGTGTTTGATCGGCCCAACATAACCTAAAAATGTTTATTATTTAATTAGTCTTGTATTGTTCAGCCGATTGTGTTTACATTTACAATGGAAAACGACATACAAGTCATAAAACCGCTTTAAAGATGGGATATGTATTGGATTGTGCCAAAATGCAAAAATATGAGTAGCAGAACGAGAAACACTAGATATCTTATGAAGGAAATTCCATACGAGAACATGATTGTATACAATTTGACACAGACGATTCACGATTCGCATGCTTTTTTTTTAATGATCTGGATACTAGTGCTTCTGTGCCGGCTGTACACCAAACATTTGAGAAACCGAGACGCGAGATTACATACAGCGGCTCTCTGTTCATTCGCGTTCTTGGCTTGGTGTACAGACACCACTATCCAATGACGTCACACTCGACGTCACAGCGTTTTAACCGTTTGTAATTTCACACATTTTTTTGCACTTTTCAATAATTATTTTCACAGCTAAAATAAAATAAAATTAAGAAATTTTGATAGGGATATAATGCTGAACCAACATAGTTTCTGAGAAAAAAATATAAGCCTTATCTATTTCAAGTGCATATAGCCTATTAGATCCCGCCCTCTTTTGCTCGCACATGTGGACTGTTAACACTTTCATAGCCTGTGCTATCAAAATTAGTAAAACGTAGCTTAATCGAACTCTAGTTCAAAATTTGTACCGATAAGGAAATATATTACTTAAACTATTTAGGTAAGTATGTAAACTATCGATACACCATCTTGGAAAACACACATTTGTGCTTGATAGGCACATCGAAACTTCCACACGAATGTTCTAGAATGTTCGCGGAATTTCGGTTACATACGATAAAGTTGCTACAGTTTCGTAGTTCTCAACTTAATACTATTATCTACGGGTAAGTTAGAATATTAAATAAAGGAGTTAATTATTCTATATTAATACACTGAAATATAATACAGGATGTAACAAAAATGCTGGTAATCCTTTTAAGAGTAACCAGTACCGAACCAAATTGGTAAAAATTAACCCTTATGGTGTGACTCAGTCCGTCTGTCTGTGTGTCATTGTTAAATAACTCGAGAACTACTAAAGCTCCCAATTTTAAATTTGGATAGTTATATAGGTACAAGGTAAACCCAGGTACATTTAGATAGGATTTGTCATATATGTAGATATAAAAAGGCCCGATAAAAGAGGGGGCATAAATTGGAAGCTTAGTTAGTGGGTCATGGGGGGTATCATTTGAAAGGGCTTATTTGAATATTCTGAGAATTGTTAATACTTTTTTTACAATGTTTTTTTTTTTATATTTATGTATAAACAAAAATGAAAAAAAAAAACGATTTACATGATTAAAAAAATTAATGAAAAACAAACTCGCATTGGTACTAACTCGATGCCGTGAAAACGAGTGATCCAATATACATACGTACATAGGGCTGACGTCAAATTTGTACTTCAAGATGCTGTTGTAACTAAATGTTTGTACGGAACCCTCAGTGCGCGATTCCGACTCGCACTTGGCCGGTTTTTTTATAGAGTTGACCTGCCATACAAAAAAATCTTTAGTAGCAATTTTTTATTGTTACACTTTGTATAAACTGCGCAAGTCCACAAAGAAACTTGAATAAATAAGTAATCAATCTTAATACTTAGCCAACTTTTACTTCGCAATTATCTAACGATATGAGACATTATCAGAAAGTTTTTCAATTTAATACGATCATTACCGACAGTCAAAAGTTTGGAAAATGAATTAAAACTAGCCTTATTTTATTCTAACATAAATATAAGGGATGACTCACACTAGAACGGGACGGGACGGGACGATTTGTGAGTATCTATAGAAGACGTGACGTGAAATCCGAGGGCTCCGAGCTATCACGGGATTGTCTATAGAAATTGACAGATCGCCCCGTCACGTCCCGTCCCGTCCCGTCGTAGTGTCAGTCATCCTTAAATGTTCGAACGCGTCGCAATCTCAATCCACTTAATAAGTTAGTATGACACTGTCGAAGAAACAAGTAATGAACAAGAAAGTTGCCGACTCAGACAGATACAGACATGAACAAGATAATCCACTTCTCCAGAACAGACTACCAACTTCAAACTCACAATAAGAGCTAACAATAAGAGTTTTTGTGACGACAAGCATTGCTTAAATATAATGAAAACTCTTAGAAATAAAGGAAAAATCCCGAGGGAATGAATTTTTAACGTCTCCATTCTAAGAATACCTAGTGTTTTTTTTTCTAAGAAAACAAAATCTAAGAATGATGATAGGTCCTGGGAAGGTTTTGAGAAGTTCTTCTTAAAAACCGAGATTAACTGCCTGAAACAAATAAAACAAATATTGTCTTCTGTTACCGCCATTGTTATTTATTGAAATTATACACTTTAAAACAGATTAATCCATGACCCTACGTTTGGAGTCATCATCTTAACCCTGTGAAAACGAGTGCTGCTGTAAAGGGCTCGAAACATAGGGTCATGGTGTTAATAAACGCGATTAATCCGTTCTAAAATATAACTAATAAAAACACACATCAATCTAATCCCACACTCTCAACCAGGTGACTCTTAGAAATATTCGTGAAGAATGGTAATAAAAACATTCGCCAGGATTCGGACCTCCAGATTTTTGGGCTATGCTAGGGAAGCCGATTAAAGAGTAAAGTAAAAGACAAATAAAGTTGAAAATTACTTAAGAAACAGTAGCTACATTTAAAATTATTGAAAACTGAATTAAAATACCCCTAGCCCAATCTTCTTGAAGCAGAAATATAAATAGTAAGTAATCTATTATGATATTGTCTTCTGTTACCGCGATTGTTATTCATTGAAATTAAACACTTTAGAACGGATTAATCGCGTTTATTAACACCATTATCCTACGTTTCGAGCCCTTTACAGCACTCGTTTTCACAGGGTTAAGATGATGACCCTCATCATCATCATCATCATCTGTCATCTGTCATCATCTTAACCCTGTGAAAACGAGTGCTGTAAAGGGCTCGAAACGTAGGATAATGGTGTTAATAAACGCGATTAATCCGTTCTAAAGTGTTTGATTTCAATAATCTATTATGATTTGATTTCGTGACGGAACAGCAACATGGTCTTCCCATGACGTTTAGAACGATTCAGTTTAGGTTCTTAACTGTGATGAGGGGCCTAACCACGACGTCTTAACGCGATTCAGTTTAGGTTCAGTTGTATGGAAACGACTCAGTTTAGGTCGTCAATTGACTCGCGTTAAGACGTCATGGTAAGGCCCCAGTTGTATGGCAGCGACTCAGTTTAGGTCTTAAACTTCGTCTTGTATATTTTAAATGGTTAATTATATCAAAAAATGCTTAAGGCCTAAAATCTTGCAAATTATATGCTCTATAAAAAAATTATAAAGGTAAACATTAGAGCCATAGAAACTGATATTGGCGAAAAACCGTTTATTTTGTCGTTTGACCTTGATTGAACGACGCGGACAGGTGATTTGCGGCGACTTTTAAGGCAACTATAAGAACACCCAAATGATGGTATTTAGGGACTTGTTATTCCGTCTCTTACCGCAGTTATATCATTATATAACTCCATTATATGTATACAGATCTCCGAGAGATACCACCTACTATTGACACCAGTGCTTACCATGCCAACTATGCCAACTGCACGCAACTGTATTCAATAGCGACTGCGGCTCTCGAAAGCATGTCCGTCTCGTTCCTAACAGTACTCTGGCAGGAGCTAAGCCAGATTCGTTCTTAATGGTTGCAACGTCACAGACTCCACACATCCAACGGGCATTGAGAGTTATTCATCCTTAAAGTTCCTAAACTTAGGAAACTCAAGAGTTATCGTCAGTTTTCCTATAAAATATAGTTCCCAGCTTCTCGTTTTTGGCAAACCTTTTTATTTTACAGGTGTGTAAAATTTTACTGTACAAGTTTTAAAGGTTTTCCTTGTAAGGCGTTTTTGAAATAACTTGCTAAGTTCTGACGTAGCCTAAGAAGATTTAAATTATCTTCATCTTAATGTGTTTGCCATATATTTCCTTAGATTTAACTCTTGTGAATATATGACAATTCAGACTATAGTTGACCTTTCTAAATGGTAAATAATTTTCTAAACTAATCCAGTTATTTACGAGTATTCAAAAAACCTACAGCATCGTAACAAAAACAGCGATACCGACTAATTGGGAAATTTGAGAATATCTGATAAAAGATATGTTCTAGTTATTTCGTTAACAAGCCCTAACGAGCACCGAGCACTATAAAATATTAGATAGGTAAAGCCACAATAAATTAATCCAAGGTGGCCAATCACACAATGTTGATAATCTAGGTTTTTTGATAATCACCCATACCCTAATATTATTGGACAATCTTACACAAATCAAGCTAGTCCCACGATAAGCTCAATAAGGCTTGTGTTGTGGGACTTGTGGGGGTACTAGACGACGGTATACCTATATAAATAAAATAAATAAATAAAAATTTGGACACAATCCCACACAGATCAACTTAGCTTCAAACTAAGCAAAGTTAAGCTTGTACTATGGGTACTAGGCGACGATATACATACTTATATAGATAAATAAATACATAATATATTGTTAGGTTTCAGATATTTATTGCCTTAATTAATTAGTTTTCAATTAGTGTATACGCTACCTTATTACTTAGATGTTGTTGTATAAACTGGCAATGGCTATTGCTTAAGAATGGCAACACTGACATGCCCTTATTGGCTGAATTTATGGCGCCAGAATAAGCCGGTTCTCTGATTGGCTCGCGACAAAGTGTCGTGGGCCAATCACAGAGCTGGATTTGCTAGCCAAAACGGTGGTTTTCTTGGCCAGGAGCTGGTGCCCGGTTGGGCATTCTGGGACTGATGGTCGAAGTGTTCACTTGACTTACTTTAATAAGGAACCTTGCCTAATTAATTTAATTAACGATGTACCTAATTTAATATATTCTAATAAAAAAACTATTGGAAGTTAATAAGTTTTATACTTGAAGAGTTAATGACCCCTGCCGTTTCTATATTTCAGAAGTGACAAGAACAATTAAAACGTAAGTACACGCCCAAAATGTTTGTTTTTAATTCATTCAAAAGACTAACTTGTATAGTAAAGTAATTTTAACGATATTTCCCATGTATTCGGATTTCGTTGAACGTTAATATTTCCAAGCTTTAAATTATGCAGATACTCTTTTACTACAGTTATTTTTCTGGTTCATCTACCCTCTAATTATGTTCTTTTTCCGCTCACGTGCTATTTTTAACTTGAAATGGTTTACAAAACATATGGCATGTTCTGTAGACCGTTACTAGCATAACATTTTTAGAGCAATAACCGCTGAATCGAAATCTGGTTCGCATCCCGGTCAGCAGCCGAGCGGTTAAAAACAAATCTATAGGAATGTATGGACCAGTTTACTTATTTTAATCTGGTTGTTAGGACATGTACTAACAGCAATTATAAGTAGGTAAATCGTAATTCGCATTGTTCCTTATCCGTAAAGTTTTTTGTGTTTAGTGTAAAACAAAAACTCTAATCAAAAGTCATCTCATTATAAGGTATTCATTGCTCTAATCTATATCTTGATACTTATTACATTTGAACCTATTTATTTGTATCTATGTATTTACCCGATGATTCAACAGTTGAAAACTGACAATTAATATTAATTAATAATTAATTAGTCCACCAAAGCCGCGACCAGTTCATTGATTATTTTAAATTATACATGTCTTAGAAGCATGTTTTATGGATGAGGTCTTATTAATTTTAATATTTGTGCTCCTTTTGTTCTTGTTTCCTTATCTTGCTGGTACATTATATACCTGCGTTACGACTTCCAAAACAAGGTTCTCAAATTCGGGGACATGAGTTTCAGGCAATGTCGCAGCCGCCTGGACGACGAAGGCTCGCGATGCCGAGTCGAAGGGGGACCCACTCTGCCACGCGGAGCCGAAGCCGCCAGCGGAGTCGGAACACCAGCCGGCGCAGGCCGGAACCGGACATCGAGCTGAGACGAGAGTGACTGCGGATGCTGCAAGAGGAAGTTCGGCGGGCACGAGACCACGTGCGGGCCGCCCCGGTACCGGCGCGATGCATCACATCCCACCAGCAGCGGGCAGCCGGCACCGAAGCACCTCCGAGGCCGCGCGGCAACGGGATGCTGAGCTGCGGGCGGAGCCACGCGACGAATGCAGACAACGGCAACAGCGTCGCGAATGGATTGACAGGTCACGTAGCCCTTCCTTATCTAAGAGAGATTTGTTTGACTTGTTTAAGAACTTGAAGGATGGTCTTTCATTACCACCCGTGAACCAAAGCGCTCTACAACCATTACAGATAAGACTCTCAAATCGGGAGCTTTGGCACTTCGTTGTACCCATCCCGATCAGTTTTTGCAGTACTTGATTAATAATAGGGATTACAATCAATCAAATCCAGACCGTGCGTACTCGAGGAATAGGTATTCTTATAATGCGTCCGCTGCCTCGGGTCCGAAATCCGGTGCTAGGCCAAATATTTTCACGGGATGTTACAATTGCAAGGAGAAGGGCCATAGTTTCCTGCACTATCCTAAGCCGCTGTTGGAATGCACGCGTTGTAATAAAGTTGTTAAATCCGATGACAAAGTAACTAACACTAGTGCTGCAGTGCAGAAAACTATAAGGATAGATTTTCTTAACGAAGACTCGTGCGTACGTAGTAACCCGGGGCCAGGTTTCTGGAAAAAAATGAAGGTCAATAATTCTGACCTCGAAGCTTTTCTGGATTTCGGGAGTGACGTTACTCTCACTCAGGAATCTGCTGTGAAGGAGTTAGGTTTATCTCACTACAACGTCCCTACTTTTATGAAAGGTTTTGGTAATAATATAGTTCAGACATTAGGGAATGCGATTCTTAATAGGAGTGTCGATGGGGTAGAGGCTAAGGTGACATGCAAAGTCGTTGATGATTATTTGCTGGAGATTCCTGTGCTCATGGGGCAGACTTTCACTGAGCAGTCTCATGTATCAGTTTATAAGGCCAAAAATAGATTGCAGTTTTTCGATATTGGGAACGAGTTGCCAGGTCCTGAACTCTCCAGTGATGATTATTATTTTTATTAAATCATTTATTCACACAAAACAATTACATTGACATTTAAATAAATGCGCCAAACTGGAGAAACCGGTTTGTTGGCGCTTCGCGCTCAGTTACAATTAACTCATTGTTTACATGTGACTTTATACTCTATTGTTGGGTACTTAAACTAGCATGCATTTTTATTAGTTGTTGAGGACTACTGATTATTAATTTTACATGTTTGTTTCTTTTCTCGTGTACATTTCCAATGGTTGAATTTTTAACATTTTATTAAAGGGAGCTATTTTCATATTTTGGTTTTCACTAGAGTATTGTATATTATTAAAATTCGAGGCGTTATATAATGCAATGTTCTTTCACCATAGTAATTACAACTTTGCGGTCCAACATACTGTGGACGTCAATCAGCTCTTAATGGTTCGGACGTCTAGGTATCTTGTAGTCGTTGCACTCAAATTGATCCACGGCTACTAGATACCTAAACTTTTCTTGAACAGGGAGTATCGCGCGCACACCCTATATAGCTGATCATAATCGTTTTTACACTTATATTTTTCTCTCTTACTAACATTTTAAAAAAATCGTATCTGAAGCGACTTAATGCTATTTATATATGAAGGAAATGTCGGTCCGTAAACACTCAGCCCATAGCTAATTAACGATTCCACCAGTGCATGGTAGACAACAAACAGCGTTTTTTTACTAACTACATTTTGAAGGTGGTAAACTTCCCCAATAGTATTCTAAGTTTATTACATAAGCTGTTTATATGATTTTTTCAGCTAAAGTTTATGTCAACCGTTAGCCCGAGATATTTATATTCGTTTACGGATTCTAGATCTACACAAGTTATTTTTTTCCACTGTGAAGACAATGACCAATTATTGATATTTTTGCATCTACTTTTGGCATGTACGGTTTAACTGCTTAGGTGTTCACCAGTTAGGCCCGTTGTTCTTTATGGTCCAGCGTCCGTTAGGGTAAAGACTCAATCAGCGGTCAACGGTGATGTTCTTTTGAGAAGCAGAGTAGCGGGGAAACCCAACGAGCAGTTCATAGTCAGCGGAGGACTTCATCGTTTGAACAAAGGGGAAATTGACGTAATACTTCTGCTCCGCTCTGAATCTTGTGGCATCTCTTCCAAACAAGTTCTATGTCGTGCTGAAGCGGTTGATGTGGTAAATAGGATTGTTGATGAGCGGTCTACCAGGTCGGTAGATAGTTTGCAGCTCGATGAAAGTCAGGTTCGCATCGGTGAAGGGGTGTCTGAAGATGTCAGAAAAGCATTAATGGAGCTATTGCAGAAGTACAAGCATTGCTTTGCTTCTTCCTTGAAGGATTTAGGTTGTACCAATGCAACGGAGATGAATATAGAACTCAATTTCCAGCGTCGTCAATTTTTCCCGGCCCCAGAACGTGCATAATGTCCGGCAGTTCTAGGGCTGATCAGTTACTTCTGTAAATTAATATAGAATTTGGCCCAAAATTCGTTTCGTCTCGGTTCCTCTCAGCAAGCTTCTTAAAAAGAATCTGGGAGTGGAGCGACGATCAGGAGCAAGCATTCGAGAAGCTGAAGTCGATTTTGGTTACAAGGCCAGTTCTCGCTTTATATGACCCTAACGCGGAGTCGGAGCTGCACGCTGATGCGAGTAGATTAGGACTTGTCGGGATTATTTTACAGCGAACGAAGGGCTCCGAGAGTTTCCACCCTGTAGCATTTTACAGTTGGCAAACCTCCCCAGAAGATAAGAACTTCCACTTTTACGAGTTCGAAACTCTGGTTTGCTCGCTTCGTAAGTTCAGAGTTTGTTTGTTGGAAGGAGTTAAAGGTCATCACGGACTGCAGTGTGTTGCGTTCTACGTTTTCAAAACGGGACTTGATTCCGAGAATAGCGCGCTGGTGGCTGACTTTACAGGAGTTTAACTGTAGATAATTAGCCATGCTGACGCGCTGTCACGGAACCCGGTCGAACCATCTGATTGCCTCGACAACCAATTTCCGACTATAATGACTATTAGTGGCGAGGATTGGCTGCGCACGCACCAGTTAAGAGACTCTGAGCTATGTAGGACTATGAACGGTAGCACAGAATAACTAATAGTACTAACGTACAGAAGATTCACTCCTTAACAAAAGTCAACTTTAGGCATGAAAAGTTCAGAGTTATAATCGCGCACGAGAACGGTGATTCTTTCCGCGCCGCAATTTTATGACCGTCCGCGTAGGTCTCGCGTGAAAAGGTTTTGTACCTATTTATACCTACTTATTTTTATTTTATTTTTTATAGTTAAGAAAGTGCACATTAGCTTTGACGACTGTGTCGGGTTCTCGTCCCATGTCAATGGGTACGGTCGAATTTTGCCGTCCATTTTTGTTTCGGCAGCGGGCCTCATTAGCCCGGCTACGGCGTGTTCTGCTAATATCCCTCTTGCTTGGAACAGCTAGCCTGCCCGGCAGGAAATCGGCCGAATACACCTAATCTGCGGAGTGAAACCCCCCTGGCGGTAGGTGCAATGGGGGCTCAACAACACTGTTCAGAAAACTATTGGTAGGACCCCGTCAGAGGTGATGTTCGGAACTCGTATGAACAGTGAATTCAACCCAGTACTTAACGATGCCACAGCGAGTACTCGCGAAGCCAATGATCTAACTGTAATCCGTGACCGCGTTAAAACTAGAGTAGATGAATAACAGGTTAAACAGAAAGAGAGATATGACGTAGGAAGGAATCTTTCCCGTACCTACAAAGAAGGGGATCTTAAATAAAATAACAAAAACATGTTTTAATCACAACGGACAAAGCAAAAAGGTTGATGGCTTCCTTCATATGTCCATATCGTGTTAGTAAGGTCTAAGGCAAGGACCGGTATATTGTAGCACCTATACCAGGGCTTGTTGATACAGAGAACAAGCGGCCAACTACGATCGCGACAGATCGCATGAAGCCGTGGATTCATGTGACCGCTTTGGAGGTCAATGAAATGAAGCTAATGAAAGTTCTGATAGTGATATTGAAGATTGATTGTCAGTAAATATAGGATTGGATTGATGAATGACTTTAATTTATGTTCTGTATTTTGGATGAAAATTTACTTACACGATGTTTTTCGTTGTTACAGAGCAAGTACGCGAGAATCGATCGGTTCGCGGCTTGGTGCAACGAGTGAGAAAGAAAGTCCTTCGGCAACCTTTATGAGCATTAATCGATCGGCTCATACGGGCGTCGATAGGCATCCTGATAATCGATCGTTCAGGAGGTTAGGGAACCCTGATCGTCCAGGGAATAAAGGCATTCTGATATTCGATCGGTCAGAATGCTCGTTTAAATAGTTCGTTACGACATATTCGATCGGTGTCGTGACGTGACTATGTTTCGATCTTGTAATTAATCGATTGGCTCATACGGGCGTCGATAGGCATCCTGATAATCGATCGTTCAGGAGGTTAGGGAACCCTGATCGTCCAGGGAATAAAGGTATTCTGATATTCGATCGGTCAGAATGCTCGTTTGAATAGTTCGTTACGACATATTCGATCGGTGTCGTGACGTGACTATGTTCACTACGTGCACTCGGTGCACTTCAGCTCATTTGTGGTGCGCGTACCGCGGCCGCTGCAGGACACCAATGCGAGCGCAGACTTCTGGCCGAAGGGCGTCGTGTTTCGGCGGTTCCAGGGCAACCTGCCGAATCCCACGCCGCTGGTTCAGACGACGCAACGGAGCCACGCTATTACGTCGCCTAGTTCTAAGTGATTTTGTTTGTTTTTTGTCTCTTTTGTGTTTTATATATATGTTTGGGTTTTATATTTCATGGTTGCAGTGCTTTGGTTTTTACTGTAATGCTGTATACTGTTTTTTTTTAATAAAATAAATAAATAAATGTTTCGATCTTGTTTTGGTGACTCAATAAATTGATCGTTTGGGTTCACCGTATTTAGTTTACAGCAAATCGATTGCTGAAGGTTGTTATTGTTAATTCCTTGTCAAGCTAAATAATTATGTTAGACATTGCTAATTAGATCAGGTAGATTTAAAAGCTAATGGCCAAGATACCCGATTATTATGTTGCTCGGATGGCTCGTTTCCGGGAATAAAGGTATTCTGATATTCGATCGGTCAGAATGCTCGTTTGAATGGTTCGTACGACATATTCGATCGGTGTCGTGACGTGACTATGTTTCAATCTTGTTTTGGTGACTCAATAAATTGATCGTTTGGGTTCAACGTATTTAGTTTACAGCAAATCGATTGCTGAAGGTTGTTATTATTAATTCCTTGTCAAACTAAATAATTATGTTAGACATTGTTAATTACTCGTAGATCAGTTAGATTAGCATGTGTTGCAACAACTTGTATTTGTATTTTTGTGTCTTTTTTTAATTGTAATGTTTTACTAAAAGCTAATGGCCAAGATACCCGATTATTATGTTGCTCAGAATGCTCGTTTCAAGGAATAAAGGTATTCTGATATTCGATCGGTCAGAATGCTCGTTTGAATAGTTCGTACGACATATTCGATCGGTGTCGTGACGTGACTATGTTTCAATCTTGTTTTGGTGACTCAATAAATTGATCGTTTGGGTTCAACGTATTTAGTTTACAGCAAATCGATTGATGAAGGTTGTTATTATTAATTCCTTGTCAAACTTAATAACTATGTTAGACATTGTTAATTACTCGTAGATCAGTTAGATTAGCATGTGTTGCAACAACTTGTATTTGTATTTTTGTGGTTTTTTTTAATTGTAATGTTTTACTAAAAGCTAATGGCCAAGATACCCGATTATTATGTTGCTCAGAATGCTCGTTTCAAGGAATAAAGGTATTCTGATATTCGATCGGTCAGAATGCTCGTTTGAATAGTTCGTACGACATATTCGATCGGTGTCGTGACGTGACTATGTTTCAATCTTGTTTTGGTGACTCAATAAATTGATCGTTTGAGTTCACTGTATTTAGTTTACAGCAAATCGATTGCTGAAGATTGTTATTGTTAATTCCTTGTCAAGCTAAATAATTATGTTGGACATTGTTAATTAGATCAGTTAGATTAGCATGTTTTTTTTTTCTATTGTAATGTTTTACTAAAAGCTACTGACCAAGATACCCGATTGTTAGGTTACCACCTGGTGTCGTATGCAGGGACGCACACGATGTCAGGACGGTCGATTGTTAGGTTTCAGATATTTATTGCCTTAATTAATTAGTTTTCAATTAGTGTATACGCTACCTTATTACTTAGATGTTGTTGTATAAACTGGCAATGGCTATTGCTTAAGAATGGCAACACTGACATGCCCTTATTGGCTGAATTTATGGCGCCAGAATAAGCCGGTTCTCTGATTGGCTCGCGACAAAGTGTCGTGGGCCAATCACAGAGCTGGATTTGCTCGCCAAAACGGTGGTTTTCTTGGCCAGGAGCTGGTGCCCGGTTGGGCATTCTGGGACTGATGGTCGAAGTGTTCACTTGACTTACTTTAATAAGGAACCTTGCCTAATTAATTTAATTAACGATGTACCTAATTTAATATATTCTAATAAAAAAACTATTGGAAGTTAATAAGTTTTATACTTGAAGAGTTAATGACCCCTGCCGTTTCTATAATATATACATAGGAAACGTCCATAACTCAGTAACAAATGTTCGTGATAAACACACAAATAAATGCCCTTACTAGGATTCGAACCCGGGACCTCCAGCTTCGAAGGCAGGGTCACTACTATCACTATCAGTTATGTTAAGTTGATAGTGTTATTACACACCCACACGCAGCTTCCATTTGCAAAAAAAATTGTAACTGACCGAATGGGATTTTTACGCACGATACCATTGTAAATTAGTCAATCTTCCATTTGGCTGTTGAACTCTGTGATCGGTTAGCAAAAAGAGAACACAACAACTTTTCTAAAATCTAGATCCCGCCGCCATTAAAAGAGATGCTGGTGTATGTACAGTCACCTACACAGTTTTTGAAATATCACATTTTTGCAGTACTAAAATAAATAAGCTTTTCTTTAAAACTGTTTCAAAAACATGAATAAGGAACACCTTATTATTATAACCTGTTTTTAATTGTATGAAAGAACCGGTTGAAACCGAAATTTCATACAAATGTATTGAGACGACGATACAAAGATAAGAAAATATTTATTTTATGAACTTCTCACAAATAAATCTGAAGTTAAACTTATAATGCCTACGGGACCAGGCATCCACACGGATGACCAAGGTAGGTTGCCTGGGTATGTACTGTCGCGGGTATTGCTTTAAATTCAAGGGTGCATTCTTTAGCTTAAATTAATTTAATTTTAAAAGATATTGTAATTAAATCCATTTATAAAATAACTACTCATTTAATTTTATCTCATATGGGATTTGCATGTGTGTAAATAGAGTTAAAAAAAATATAGAGTATGAGTATTCGACATGACGTTGCGACATTATCATAAAGTTTATATTTATTTGTTTATATTATTGCATTTATGCGCGTTTTACATTAGCGGTTGATGCAACATGTAAATATTTTGTATGAGATATAAAAAATAAAAATTAACGAATTTAATAAAACTAACGACGCCATTCTGTTTCCTTAATTATACCAAGCCACATGAAGAAGTTAAAGCAGATGCTCAAGAACACCCTGTAGATAACGTGTTGAAATGTATCCTTCGAAATCTATTAGTCACTCATGGTAGTTGCCACTGGCCTCGATCCCATATAACTGGAAAATTCTCAGTATTTTCATACAAAATTAAAACCTGGAACATATCCAAGAACATATACTCGTACGGTTTTTTTTATTTAAATAAACCAACGTTTAACGTCGTTTCCAGAATGGCGATGAGTTAGAATCTCATTTGTAAAGTAAATTATCTTGGATTGAATTTGGTTTCGCTCAAATTAAACACGAGTTAAATTTAGACTGTTTATTTTAAATTAGTGGTAATACGCTTACAATTGTTTAATGGGATAGGTATTTAAGAAATTTAAGTGCAATTAGTTCGTGTAGGTATTACAGTGCTTAATTACGAACAGCTGTAATTAAACCGTTTGAAAACTTCTTAGATAAAGAAGAAATTAATTCTACGCCTACTCATTTATAATAAATTAATTAGTAAAGCCCTGCCTTGCCTGAATCAAATTTGTATTTTATATTAAGAAGCAAAATTATATTTATCCTCGTATTTTTTTACCCTATTTGAAAAAAAACAGCGTTAGTTTTAAAATTATTTCCGGTTCCAAATTCTAGCGGATTACCCGGAACGGACGCCCGTCTAATAAGAAATTGTATGAACAGCGCTAAGTGAAGCGGGCCCACGGAGCGGGTGCGCCATACTAAATCCACCCGTCGCGTGCACCCGCTCCGTGCACACGCGCCAGCTAGCGTTGGCCATTATAGTTTCGCCATGTCTATCTGTCCGTCGTCTGCCTCTTAGCTCAGTGACCGTTGGTAGTAAAATGCTGTGGTATGAATATACATATTATCAATCATGTTGACAAAGCGGTAAAAAAGTGATAATTTTTTTAAAAAGGGTTACCTCCCATACACGTAAAGTGGGGGAGATTTTCTTTGGTTTCAACGATGAAGTGTGAGGTACCATTGGATAGGTATTTGAAATAGAATAGACGTTTTCTAAAAACATAATAGGTGGATGTTCTCAGAAATAATCGCTCCAGAAGTTAAAAATATGTTTACCCCAGCTCTAACTTTGAACCGCATGCCCTAAAATTATGACAATAATCATAAAAATAGAGCTTTTTAAAGTCTTCTGTTACCGCGATTGTTATTCATTGAAATTAAACACTGTAGAATGGATTAATCGCGCAGCACTCGTTTTCACAGGGTTAAGATGATGACAACGAACGCTGAAAACGAGTGCTGTAAAGGACTCGAAACGTAGGATCATGGTGTTAATAAACGCGATTAATCCGGTCTACTTTTTGAAGACTTTCAAGGAATACTATTTTAACCATGGTCAATTAGGCCATTTATAATTTCTCTTAGTAAAAGGGTGTATAAGCCATAGTGCTGCGAAGACAATCCTTTTTTCTAGTTATGGTCATGGTGCCCACTAAAACACCTTCAAGGTTAGCTAATTGTGAACTACGGGACACTGAGCGTGGCCTGACATAATCGTTGCCGCTTTTTTTTTACTCGTAAAAAAAATTTGACGGTTAAAAACGGGTTTGAAAAAAACTTTGAACGACGTCTCTAGCGGAGGCTAGTCTACAATACAGAGTGGTTTTTTACCGCTCCTCGAAAAGCGAACGCCTCTAAGAATGTAATTTCGGTCGGATCCGATCTTCCTTTGACACACCGGATATCCGCACTCTACATACGAGGGGAATGATTTATACATACGACAAGTTGACTATACATTCTCCACCTTGCCAGGAAACCTATGTCGAAATACGTTAAGTTTGATATGAAATACTTGCGCAAGCTTTAGGTCCTACGTGTGACATGATTTTGGATATGATAAGATGTCATTTATTGCTCAAACTGTGTACATTCAGATGTCATAATATAAAATATAATTTAAATCGAACAGTTTGCCCATTTCGGACGTGATGTAATGATATCGATTGACAGACTCATTGGCTACATGGTGCTGTAATTTACTAGAAAACGTCTTTTCAATTTTACGCTACTTTTTTTGCTAAAGTGAAGCAAGTGTGATGAAAAACATTGTATGTGCCCCGGGCGCAGGACGATGCAAGCATTACGAACTCGTGGTAAAATGAAGTGTTTAACCCCCTCATACACAATTTATTATTTCTTCCGTACATCTCTGTCGCCTCATCTCATCACATTTCCTTACTCCATAAATTCCTCCACATATTTTTCCGTGCAGTCAGCTTTGCATCCCCCGTTACATTTTCATCCTACATATTCCTTCGTAAATGAGCATCGCAAATTGCATCCCAGTACCAAGGAACTACCACGACCATCGAACAATCGAGAATTTGTATTTCCCTCTCTATCGCTCTTGCGTATTCGAGCGAAAGAGACATCAACACGAAATGTCGAATTTTCTTCATCCGCGGTAGCTCTCAGGTTCGAAGCACAAAGGCTGACAGTTATTCTTATTTTATTCATACTCACATTTTCCGTTTGCAAAGGGCAAATTTGCAAAGGCTATACAGGGTGACATGTGTACACAGATCTGAAATTCTTTGTCAGATATGTATGTCAAAGTGATGGAGGTTTGCAATATGAAGATTTATCTCTTAGAAATAACCCACAGGCTTATAAAATGGATATCCGGAAAACGTGGGTATACAATTTTTGGAGCAACAAAACCCCTTTGTAATATTAAGTATGTCACAGTATTTTGTTTACTGGATCCACCGTCTGATATAGTACATTACCTATCTAGTGCGGTAAAACAAAGAAAGGCCGAGATCGCAGATGTTTGCGACCCGAGCTGCAAGCGAGGGACGTAGATATGCGATCAAGGGCTTTATTTATTACCTCACGTGTTAGGTATATCATTTTATGCCTACACTTGGACAGAAATCGGCTTTTTCCGTACGCGTAGCGTGCGGAAAAAGGCACTTTATGGCCAGGTGTGGCATAAACTCTTTATCGGAGGCTTCATAATGCAAGTTACGTTTTGGTACAAGATAGAGAGTTATGAGTTTAGCATGATATTTCGGGTAATTTAATTAGATTTTTTTAATACTACGACGGTGACAAACAGGCATACGGCCCGCCTGATGGTAAGCGGTCACCGTAGAATATGGCCACCTGCAACTCCAGGGGTGTTACATGCGCGTTGCCGACCGAGCTCTTGGAGCTCTGGCGACCTTACTTACCAACAGAAACACAACACTATGAGTAGGGTCTAGTGTTATTGAACTGCGGTTTTCTGTAAGGTGGAGGTACTTCCCCAGATGGGCTCTGCTCCAGATCTGAGCGAGACGACATTCATTGTGCTGTGCCCTACCACACTAAACGATTATGCATCCGCTGTGCCCATACCTCTTTTTATATTTAATTTGAATGTATTTAGGTTTAATTAAAACTAGGTAAATACATTTACCATTGTCCACCCCAGATCGTAGGTCGCTCAATATTGCCTCGCTGATAAATAAATAAATATAAATATTGTGGGACAATCTTACACAAATCGAGCTAGTTCCACGGTAAGCTGAATAAGGCTTGTGTTCTGGTACTAGACGACGATCCATATAAGCATTTAAAAAAGGGTACTATTTTCTTATTTTCTTTAAATATAGGAAGTTTTGGGTTTTTAATAAAATAAATCACGAATAGTATTGATTAAAAGAAAAAGAATGTCCCTTTTTTTGGTCAGTTTCGTAACGCATTTTTTCATACATTTTGTATGGGCAGTTATGAAACTGACAATCCTTTCTTTTTGTATGGAAAATCGAGGACACATTTCCTTTAAAATGGACCCAGGCATGAGTGGCGCCGCCTGGTGAGCAAAAATGCGGTAGTCCTCATTGAGCTGGCCTCCTTCTCAACTGAACGCCTCCACGTAGTGCGGGGACGCCCCGGCTGTCAACTGCCGGTAGTTTGCCAGCGTAGGGTCTACGCTGGGGCGGGATGGGACGGGACGGGAAGGAACGAGATGAGACGGGACGGGACTCTACGATCTGTCAATTTCTATTGAAAGAATCACGTGATAGCTCGGAGCCCTCAGATGTCACGTGACGTTTTCTAGAGAAACTGACAGATCGTCCCGTCCCGTCCCGTCTCGCCCCGTTCTAGTGTGACTCATCCTAAATGGCAAGTTTGTCTAATTCTGCTTACAAGATTTGACCCAAACTAACGAACGACCCAATATACTCTGCAAGTTAAATAAAATCTTGTCAAATGTTTAAAAATAAAGCAGTACCAGTGTTTCCAAAAGCTATTGCATAGTTATAAAACATTAAAGGAGGATAATGTTATACAAAGGGGCTAATGTAAACCAACCCTGTAGACATAAAGTCCCTCTGTGACATGCATATAAAATTCCCATCAACATTATCCCATAACATCCTGTATGTTGGGACGTTCCTGGACAATGCTCGTCCTTTGTTTATCGCTTATTCATTCCTTACCAACAAAAACGACATAACTTACAACCCAAATCATCTTAATTACAACCCTAAAGCTTACGACATACGGTTTAGTTTAGAATGCGTATGACGTGTTTTGTTGCATTTAGTTTTGAGGAAGATATGTCCCAGTAGCCTTTGACATAGGTTTTTGAATGTCAACGAAACTTTGTTGGAAATAAAGCGCATTAAGCGCTTAATAATTTCGTTATAGGTAAATAGGGGGTATTAAGGGGGTATTAGGGATAAGGGTTGCATAAGTTTTAAACTTCAGGTCGTAATGGCAATACAAATCGCCGAGGTTGTATCGTGCGCGTCGAAGTTACTCGTAGTCCATCCATCAATCATTTTATATAGTTTATGCATCTGTACAAAGAAGGGCATACACGAGTGTGGGTTTGTAAAACTCGCCATAACATCACACGAGGGTTTTAATACCAAATTATGTATTGTTGGCAACCCCGAATTTCATCTACCCTACCGCATGCATATAAACCCGCGCAAACCGTTGCTCGCCCCATTTTGCCATCGGCTGCCATCGTGATCGCGTGAGCTATTTTGTTCTCGTTCCATACTTGGTGTTATTTTTGATTAAAATTGTAGGAAATGTGCGATTTGTTCCTTTGTTTATGCGATAATTGTTGAAATTTAGTAATAAATTATTGTGATTTGTTATTTTGCCTTGTTTTCGTTCGATAATTCATCTAAACTCCTTTAAAGTATAGTTACATACACTACTTTATCTACACATATATCATAAGTGCTCTAAGATGGGTTAAGGAACCGTAGGGAAAAGACCTGTATTTGTACTAGTGGTACTTGTAAAATATAGCATTATCTGAGCCAATGTCATTTAACAAACAACTTTTCACAATGTTTCACTCGTAAATAATGAAAAACCATCAAACAAATGACAGCTCGTAATGGCGGCGTTTCGAATCTCTGTCAACATTTTTTTTAATCATACACAAACGAATGAACTTCATATTCTTGTGATTGATATTTAAAAACATACTGAATTGGCGTTTCGATACTAGAATAGACACCCATTTGAATTTGACAGCTGTTCCAAATTTAAACTCATAACCTACGGTTTTCAGGAGGTAATTACAGTTCCGTTAATTCCTGCTGGATGGTAATGCTGGTAATTGCCTATGGTTTCTGAATACATTTTAGAGCACAAATTATAATATGTGTGTAGATAAAATGTATTAAGTGTCGTTTTATACCAAATAATAATGCACTTTATTGGTTTAAATACGTAAATAGGAAGTGTCACATGGGTATAGTGTGTCCAAAAACTGATGAGCAATTGGGCAATATTCATATTAAATACAGAGATTTTTTTATACATACCGATGAAAAATGACATAGTATGATATAAACTCGTATACCAAGAATTAATTGGAATGATTCGATTCGATTCGATTCGATATCATCCGATCCGGCTTAAACCGACATAAAATTTTACACTGGAACATTTTCAAAAGCAAAAACTTTCCGATAACGAATATTGGCACAGAACGTTGAATAAAATGCACCGAGGATGAACCGTTACGGATCACCTCTCACTAGAGCCAATATAAAAACCAGACCCAATTTAAAAAACCCCTAAAAAATTATTAGAGCGGAATAATAAATAAACTAACCTTAAATTTATCTGATGTAATTGTATAAACAAATAAATAACCTTGCACCCTATATGCTCATCATAGATATACCAGTTCCGGTGAAAAAAAAACGAAGAGGAGATTTAACATGCGAAGCGAAAGATACAACTAAAGTTAGTTGTTCCTGCACACTGCAGGTCTAGCGAGGCACTAAATTTCATAATGGTCGATCATTACAATACGATTCATCATGAAGTACATTTTCCTTATCAACCGAAGTGCATAATAATGGAAAAGACCATTCCATCTGCACTGTAAATTCAAAGTATGAGCTTTCAATTGCATTGAGACGATGACAGCTCGATCGATCGCCGTAATTATAGAGCGATTTTTGAGTCTCACACCGTTCACATAATTTCACCGAAATTCCGAAAGTTCGTATTGAAACTCATCGGTAACTCTATAGCAACTTTATAGCTCCTTGATATCGCCATGTAACTGTTTTTGACAGTTGATGTATGTGACATCTGCCAAAGTTGTAGCGTGGATCATCCGAGATAACCATTTGATATTGATAATTTATTGAAAAATAAAAATTGACAAAGTACGACTTTCAAAAATACAGCATTTGGTAAACGGCAATATCATTTTTGTGACCGGCTATTTAAATATCATCGGTGAGATTGAAATATGATGTGCCTGCCAGAATAGTCTACCACTACCCTATGAGCGACACGGACATACTTTCGAATGCCGCAGTCGCTATCGAATACGGTTACGTCGGTGTATTAACTATTTCTTGCTGTTATTCTGTCGCGTCAGTCAGGGGACAAATGCAGCACAGTTTTTTAGAAGAAACGTTATAATATGTTCTACTGACTTGCTTGGTAGATGGCCCACCATGGTAAGGGAATATAACTAGCAAAAATGGCATAAATCAGTGATTTTAAAAGTGACACAGGAGACTGTAACCATGGCAAATAGTGACACGAAATAGTTGATTAACCCACTGGTAAGCACACTGCAGGCCTATGATGATAAATTTTTGATGTGTCATTTGCTGGTAAGATGACAGTTTTGCCGGTAAAATGGTAAACCTGTCATTTTTATCAGAAAAACTGCAGCGCTATTCGTGTAACTCATACGCAATCTGTCAGTTTATCAGTTTATAGCATTATCAGATTACCATAGTGACATTTGATAGATCATCATAGCCCTGCTGCTCTCTCTGGTGAGAAAGGATCTCTGGTGAACTGACAAAGTGTGAACTATCAAAGGCATGGCGACGGCAGTTTCCGATCGATCTCAAATAATTGTAAAGCCTCGTGTACAGTCAGATCTAGAAATTCAATAAAAATATCTTGGTACAAAGTAAGTAGAAGATTTTCTCACTTATGTGGACATTTACAGTCCATCTATGCTAAGTTCTTTAACTTAGATTTTGATAGCACAGACCCCGACAGCCGAAGCCCGACAGGGCTTATTACCCAGCTCGGCCTATCTGTCGGTTTCTATGGACAATGTCACGTGACCTCCAAAGGCTCGGAGCTACGTAATTATTTTTACAGAAAATGACAGATGGTCCCGTCCCGCCCCACCCCGTCCCGTTCTAGGGTAACTCATCCTTAAACATTTAAGTTGGACCTATAATCACAGTTCACAATTCATCAAAAGTCTATTGTCACACACAATCCGATTAAGTAGAAAAGATTAATTTTATGTGAAGTCCTGCCACGAGTAATTTTACTCAATTTGCTTATTTTCTGAAGGTAAAATAATAACCTAGACAAAGGACAAACAAAACAAAAGCAATTACATTAAATGATCGCAACTTTAATAGTTATTAAACTTGCTTGGATTGTTTTGCTGACTGTACTTGTAAAACCTACTCAGTTTTGAATATGAGTATTATAGAAAATATAAATATTATACTCCTAGTCTCTACGCGTGACATGTTTCGGAGAGGTTCGGACTCCATTATAAAGCATAGAATACCGTTCGCCACAACGCGGGTGGGCGTACTGCGGTGCACGTCGCCGCGCGCGACGCCCTCGATGACAACCAGTTGAGAATGATCTCCAAAACATATCGCGCGAGTGGCTAAAAGTGTTATACGTAATTTTATATAAAAGAATAACAAATGTAAAGCATGAATTAAATCATTTATTATTTATAATAAATGTTTTGATTCATGTTTTTAAGTAGTCACACTACTATATATATCTAAATTATAAATTGAAAGAGATGCCATATACTACAGAAAAAGTAACCAAGGTCCCCGGTGAGCAGGGCTGTAATCGAACCTGCGAGCTCCTGCTTTCGCGTTAGACGCCCTAACCACTGGGCTACCTGCTCACCGGGGACCTTGGTCACTCTTTCTGTATTCTATGACATCTCTTTCAATTTATAAAATAGTTACTTTTAGAAATCAGCTGGACACAAGGAAACCAATAAGTCAAGACTGTTGAGTCTTGTTAATAGACAATACACTGACACTTTACAAAAAAAATCGGTTGTCTGTAAAGTTGGTTTACTGACGATAGTTGAACGTGACAACGTCATAAGAAAATAATAATGAAATGGTTTCATTTTTCAAAAGAAAATTTAAATTTTATTTGTTTGATAGATATTTTGTATGGGAGTTCGGTTTCGGACGCCAAGCGGAGCGGACGCATCCCAGTATTCCCAGTGTCCTCGAAACAATAGGCGACCGTCACCAGATGTTTCTGCAATAACGCCGACGAAAGTGCCTCAAGTGCGCGTACGATACGACATTCCCGCGCGGTGTATTCTCGACTCATTACAGAATCACACGAGAAGTGTCAATAGGTTTAATTAATGGTGCTTTTACATGCTCGGGCTCTCGGCCGAATGATTCGGCCCACCCTAGTACACGCTCATTCGAGACAGACTATATAGATAAAATTTAAGCCAGACCATAGACAATTTAAGCTTTTTCAGGTAGTTTCGGTGAGTTAAACGGTGTTTTAAATAGCTTTGGTTATTGAAACTATTTAAGACACTTTTTAAATAGCTTTACCCGAAGTGAAATTATTTAAGACACCTTTTAACTCAACCAAACTACCTGAAAAAGTACTTAAATTGTCTCTGGTCTGGCTTAAGTTTTCTCTATATAGTCTGTCTCGAATCATCGTGTACTAACATGGCCGAAACATTCGGCCGAGAGTCCGAGCATGTAAACGCACGGTAACAATTGGAGAAATGTCAAGGCAGTATGGCTTAGAGCTTTAGTCTGTCCAAAAGGACGAAAAAAAAAAATGGAGAAATGTCAATCATTTGTCAACATTGTAAAGCTTTAAAATACAGCGGTGAATCTGCAGGATTATGTTGTTGTGCTGGTGGTAAAGTCAAATTGCCACAATTGGTCCCACCACCAGATCCATTACACTCATTAGTTTTTGAGAAAGAAAATGACTCTAAACATTTCTTGGCCAACATCCAAAAATATAACAATTGCTTCCAAATTACATCGTTTGGCGCAACTCATATTGTACAAAACAGCTTCATGCTCACTTTCAATGTAGTAAGTATACCATTATTGTTTTTAATAAAATTCTAATTTGTATCACAAATAATTTAACAAGATCATAAACAATTTCAGATACAAGGACAAATTCATCACCTACTGGGGGCACTGCTCCCAGTGCCAGATGCGGATAATCAATTCTTGCAAATTTATTTTATGGGCAATCAAGATGCGGAAGTTGAAAAACGTTGTGCTCATAATCCAAGAGTCAAGTGAAGCATTGTCCAACAACTGCAAACGTTTCTTCATGAGAACAATGATTTAGTGAAAGTGTGCAATGACCATCAATAAATCGCAAATCCAATTGTTGCAAGTTTGCAGAATCAACTTGGAGTTTCCCTGTTTCGCGCATGGACAATTATATGTTGCATGTTCATGCGTCGGAAAACCATCATCTTTATATATGTACGCACCGCAACAAAAGACAAAAAATATAGCCTATCAGAAAGCTTTAAATTAATTAACTGTATAACCAGCTGTATGTATAACAGTGGACGTCTTTTGGCCGATATGATGATGATGATAACTGTGTTGTATTTAATGTAGACAAAAATATTGTATTAATTTTGAATTGTTAACAAATTTCTTAAACATGTTCACAGTCCAGTGCCCTATGCATACGTCATGACCTCATGACGAACATCTCCACAAGTCAATGTCCGTGCATGGGTCACTATATATACCCAACCAGGTATGCACTCAAATGCCTACTACTGCATTCCATGTCTTATAAAGACAATTCTGATTTATCAATTCATATATTAGTTAAAATACAATAGCATTCTATACTATATATTGTAATAATCCAAATGCATACCTGGTCGTTTCATAGTGACCCAAACAAGGAGCATGGACATGTGATGGAAGTAATTTGCTTGAACATCCAAGAAAATTGAAACATTTTGTATGGCAACTGTGGATGTGTTAATAACCAAACTAAATTTAAATCGTGTAAGATATAAATTATATGTTATATATTGGGTATATATGTTGCAAATAATACATATGTCTGAAATAAAATTCAATTTGATACAATTCTAATATTTTTTATTAAAAATACATTAATCACACTTTACGAACCATATTTTCGAAAATTTTCACGAGTGACACTTCCCTGTGTCAATTGGCAACATATCAATTAATCTAAGAACAAAGGTGAACCCGACTTGCTGATGATGTCTCCAATTGGCTCACCAGGACTTAACGGCGTGGTGGGAGTCCTTGGCGACTGTGGCAAGTCTGGTTGAACCAGAATATTGCTGATGTTGAGCTGCTGACTTTCTTCAATTTCATCCAAATCCTTTAGATCTTCGACAGTTAAATTAAGTTCATAAAATATTCCCTCAGATGATGACTCAGATAGTGATGATGGCATTGTTGAGACGAACTTCGGTTTTAATAACAGTTGTTGTTTCACTCGATTTTTATGTTCCTTAGCCCTATTAATTCGTATTATTGGGCTCAAATTGTGACCGCACTTGATACAAAACTTGAAGGTATCAGCAGTTATTGTGAAACATTCGTCGCATCTTAACAATTTATTTGTGCAACTAGGACAAGTACACCTTTTGTTCTGCCGTTCCATCCACTTGTTACAAAAGGGACAATGCATTGTTAAATTTAATTATAAATTCTGAAAAAGTTTTCAAATTTGAACAATATTTACTTCCTTTCAATATTTTCTGCCACATTCTATTCATAAGTCAGGACAGAGATGTCATTTTGGCAGGTGATCCATATTACTGTTTTAGATTGCTAAATGCACTCGAGGCTATTAGAACAAGCAGCAATGAATGTCGTGTCATTTGAACTTCCGATCTTGCACGATGAATGTCGAATATTGCCGAGATGGAACGCCGCAAAGCGAGGTAACGACGCATACGTCATGTTTTTTCGTGCGTGCAGCCGGCTCATCGAATTATAAGACGTTGTCACGTCAAAAAAAACTCCAAACAAATTTACCCACGTGTTTGATCCTATATTCCAAATCTCTTGATCGTCTAAACATTCACCTCGCTGCTGTTTCATAAGCTCGAAACAAACATGCACTTGCTCCTCACAATACATCTTCTCCCCCCTTTCACCTCCACATTTAACCCCACGGAGTGGGTTTTGCTGTTTCGAATGAAGTGTGCGTGCAACAAGCGCTTAGTATTTATCTGTAGCTTGCCCATGATTTCTAGGTGTGTCGTAGAAGTCAAAACCAGCCAAGACACTACAAAAAATAGGTAAGTAAGACTTTATTGCACAAAAAACCTTAAAAGTGCAAAAGTCGCGCAGTCACTCGTCACAAGTCGGTAAGCACACTTGGGTCAAAATGTCTTTAAGTTATAACGATGAACCTTGGCATTCAAGAATAAAGCGTATTTGGTAAAAGTGACTATCTTTTTTAAATAGTCTGTGCAAGCCCCAGAGGGTACTCGTACCACTGAGTTACAACAAACAATTACAACAGAAATACGGACGGACAAACATCCCGACTAAATACTCGCTCGTTACGGACCAGCGGAGAATCCTGAAGCCGCATTTCAACTTCCACAAAACCTGCCAGTGATTTGATGAGAGGTATGGGCACAGCGGATGCATATTGTTTAGTGTGGTAGGGCACAGCACAACGAATGTCGTCTCGCTCAAATCTGGAGCAGAGCCCATCTGGGGAAGTACCTTACAGAAAACCGCAGTTTAATAACACTAGACCCTACTCATAGTGTTGTGTTTCTGTTGGTGAGTAAGGTCGCCAGAGCTCCAAGAGGATTCACTGTGTTGACAGCTGGGGACCCACGGAGCAAAGCTTGCCCCTTTAGCTGTCAATACAGCGAATCCTCCTTTTTTTAAAGGGCTGGCAACGCGTATGTGGCACCCCTGGAGTTGCAGGCGTCCATAGGCTACGATGACCGCCCACCATGAACCATCAGGCGGTCCGTATGCTTGTTTGTCATTGTCGTAGTATAAAAATAAAAAACGGCTTGTAATGATTTGCCGGCCATATATATACGTTCGGGCATATTTGCCGGATGTACCAATAAATGTACTTACGGTAAATTTGTCTGGAGAATGCCTGGTGGACATACTTGCTATAAAAAAATAAAAATAAAAATAAATTCTTTTAATTCAGACAAACTGTCCATAGTATTACATTTGAACCAAAAAGATAAAAACTATATTAAATTAAAAATAAAAATTAAATTACAAAAACAAAAAAGATACAAATAAAAATTAAATTACTAATAAAATTTTAATTACAAATAAAAATTAAATTACAAATTAAAAAGTCAATTTAAATATGTTGAAAATTAAATTAAATTAAGCTATAAACTATTAAAAAGAAAAGTCAACAAAATTATCCATGTCACTTACATAAGATCATAAACGATGCCTCTAGAACCCATATGCAAATCATTGCAGTGTTTCCACAGAGCACAGGCAGGATACTCCCAGATGAGACGCAGCAAGCTGTTGGAACTGTCACGAACCCGGCGCATGAGTGACGCGGTGCGATTACGAAGTATCGCTTGAAAACCGTCTATCCGGGCACCCACAAACATGCCCGACGCGCTACAGTACCGTGGCAGTCCCATCAACATGCGGAAGCCGTTGTTATACTGGACGCGCAGTGCATTGAAGGTTTTTTTAGTGTAGTTCGTCCACAGGCTGCACGTGTAAAAAGACTGGCAAAAAGCCCTAAACAGGGTCTTTTTGACATCCCCGTTACAACGCGCGAACCTGCGTGACACCATGTTACATCTAACCGACAACGCCCTGCGCTCCCGTTCCATATCAACGTCATCCTGGAGATCCTCGGTGACCCAATGCCCAAGATACTTAAACCGAGACACTCTGTTGAGAGGAACTCCGCACAGACACACGGGAGGCACTGACGCGTGCTCTCTTTTTGCTTCTGCTATGGAGAACTGACGTTGCCGGCAAGTTTTTAGATGAAGTAATATTTTAGGGAAACCGAAGTAATCGCAAAGAGGCATTTTTTCCGCCCGGGTTAGCATTTACTTTCAAATTAAAGGCCTCATAGCCTAGTCGATAGTGATGCTGCCTACGAAGCAGGAGGTCCCGAGTTCGAATCTTGGCATGTGCATTTATTTGTAGGCTTATCATGAATATTTAAAATATTATAAAGAGCACATTTTTATTAAAGAGTATTATAAATCTAGTTGTCACATATACTACTAATATTGTAAATGCGAAAGTTTGTATGGATTTTTGTTACTCTTTCACGTAAAGACTACTGAATGGATTTTAATTAAACTTTACAATAATATAGCTTATAACTACATCAGAATAACACACAATTTATAAAGATATTGCGCAGACAAAGTCGCGGGCACCACCTAGTAATACAATAAATATGTTAGAGGGAACTATATTTTTTTCTCTATAATTATAGTGGGTGTGGTGTATAAGCTTGCCAAACTTTTTCCAATGCCTCTCATTGTTTTGCATGTATCTCGTCGGCCTGCGTGTAAGCCGCACTGCCGCTGCGATTAGTAATATCAAATCAATATCAAGTGTTTGAAGTTTGAATATCTATGTTCTAGGGTTTAGGAACGTACATCTTTAAGGTCCATTTTAGTTTAAGTATAGATGTAGAGCAAAGTGGGATTTTGCTCGCACTCAATTTGGAACTGTTTGTTGGGGTCCTCATGAAATGCAGAGAGAAAAACTTAACGCTACTTTTAAAGTTCCATTATTACATACCAAAATGGTAAAAAGACACCCTTATGGCACCACTCTCTCTGTCTGTCTGTCCGTCCGTCCATCTGTCCATCTGTGCGTCTGTCCGTGTGTCTGTCTGTCTATCTGTCGCATCGTTAGATATCTCGGGAACTACTTGAGCTATCGATGTAAAATTGGGAATCGTTACAAAGAAGACTACCGTAGACGCATAGAAAATAAAATTACTAAACATTTATTTCTATTTTCATTTATAATGGGAGGAAAATAGAAATAGTTTAGATCATGTGCGGTATCATTTGTAAAGGCTTGATTTGCACATTCTTGAAAGTATTAAAATGTGCTATGAACCTGTTTTTTGTTAAACTACGTTTCACTGGCAAAAATAAAGCATCGAACCATAAACTCTACTCTGTTAAAGTATTTGTAAATATAGAGCATCATACAGTTTCATGCTTGGCTGGGCCCGACGAAATAAACTACTCTGACCCTCATATTGACCTTTTCTAAACCTTTCAGCTTAAAATACAAAGAGAATATATTTCGAGTATGTTTGCACCAGAATTATTATGTACACACGCAAAATATTTTAAGCTATAGCTTGCTACTATAGGGTAGTTTCACAGCATTGTCTTTTTACAGTGCGAAAACACGCGTTCAGGATTGCATGGGCAGTTTATGAATGAATTCATTCATAAATTATTATATTCACGCGCAAAATAATTTAAGCTATAGCTTGCTTCTATGGGGTAGCTCTTAGGGTCTTTTTAATGTGCGGTTTTTTTTTCGGTTGTGTGGATAACGTGATACTTGTTTATAGCTGGCCATATAAGGTCGGGCATATCTGCCAGATCTGCCAATAAATGTATAGAAAATTTGTCTGGCCGATGCCTGGCGGACATACCCTGTATGACCATGGTTTAGTGTTAAAATTGTTATCTGTCTGTAAGCATTTGTACAAAACAAGGCCCTAGTTTCCAGAGATTACAGACAGTTAGGCTATCTGAATACCAGGTGCGCGACTTTGTGTAGACATTGTCTGTATTCATGAATATTCCTACATGTACATGTTCCTAGTTCACACTATAACAACGCGTGGACTGTGCTGGGAATTAAGTTTTACGCTCACACGACGCATCGGCCGCCATATTGATTTTTAACCAACCCTTTGAACTGACGCCTGACACTCGAATTTTGAAGCGTATCGACTATTGTTTTCTGTATATACGCACCTATCCAACTATATTGGACGGCAAAATGCTTAGTGTCCGACCAAGCTTGATTTGCATAGATTTGAAATTGTTAAGTAAACGTCATCTATTCATAAAAGTTAGGAATAAAATAACACTTTAAATCTTTGACAGGTAATTTCCTTGGAAGAGAAAACGTAGTGTGGCTCTAATTGCTTTTAATTTTAATTTACGTCATTGCTTATTATATAAATAATAATCATAATTTTATGGTCAAACTCTCTTTGGTCTAGATGTAGTTAATTGCTAAATACCTTCTTCATGAATAAAAAATATACTTAACCTACTTTTGAAGCATGGAAGATGAAAACTAAGAATGTATGCTGAAAGCCACATCAGTTTTTTTAATGCTAAGACAGTGGTCACTATTCTAAACATTGAGGTAATAATTACTGTTACGTTTGATAAGAACTCATAAAATTCCAGATATTTTAAATAAAAATTGTGTCAATAATTTTGTAGCGTCTTATTTCGGGCGTCTAAAATATTTTGTCGTATATACAGTCAATTTGAACTCAAATCATGCCTGTTATTCTTAACAACTCGTGCCCCGAAACTTTCCTACTTATACCCACATTTGGGGTTCCCAAGTTCGATGGCGACGGCTTCACGACACGAATGGCGATGCACTGAGCCGACGTAGGAACTTTGTAACAACTTTACCTTAGATTATAAGAATGCTAGATGTGGTACATTGTGGTGAACAATTGAACATGCTTTATCTTGTCAAACTAAATGGCACCTGAGTTGCGTTATTTTTAGAGGCTCGAAAAAACTGATCAATTGAGAACGTTAAAAAGGGCCCTGTGTCTCACTCGCACTAATTAGAGTAGGTATTAGCAATACTGTCTAATAACTTAATTTGTTTATATAAACTCAATAATGCAGCCTTCATACTACGTGTATCGTATCTACGATGTCTCTATTCTACGGAAACAGGCTCAAACAATAACTTCTCATGAACGAGGAATCGATGCCGGGTCATGCCTGTAAACACATGTTTTGTCAAACCATAAGCTTCATTTTAGGCCTTTTTCAACGATCGCGGTTCTTTTAATATTAATATTATTTTCATTCATACCTCTATGACATTTTTTTGCAGTATTAAAATGAATAGTTTTTCGAACAGCATGAATTCGCTGTTGCCAACCCCTTAAACGGATCATCAGCCTTTTTATACACTTTGTTGATACCCGGGCTTCTGGATCATCAATAGGTAACCTAGATAACGCGCTAGATAGTGCAAGAGTTTCAGATATTACATCGCAAGTAACGCAACAGAAGTAAACTAATGTACCTACATATATTCCCCTGTTATGTATTTATCACCTACTTTATTATACAAAGCGCTCGCACAAACATTAACAATATACCAGTTTTTTTCACTTCAGCACCTACTTACTCATATCGTAGTTTACGACATTCAGCTTCATTTAGTTTATTCAATGATTCATAAACTTTATGCATATTAAGAGAAAATGGCGTCATAAACCTCTAAAAATATTCACACGTTGCTTTTTATTGCTCCATTATTTCTTTATTCTTAAAATTATTCAAAAATAATGCCGTTTCATTAAATAAGTTGTTAATATTAATAATAAGCTTAGGAATAGTTTGACAAGGGTCTGGGGCCTTACCATCATAGGCGGAGGGAGTCATACTGTCTTATTCTTACACTTGTATTGCCACTTCGAAAAAAGAGAGGGATATTTTTTAACCTACTGCGTCATTTGTTTATGGCAGACTATCTCTACTATGTATACCGAAAGGACGCCATAACAGGAGCAAAAATTTTTATCGTAGGTTCTCAACTGACTGACTTTAGTCCAACAACTTTTAAAAATTATGTACTTTAAAGGTTTTTCATTTTCATATAAACTAAATAGTATTTCAATGTACGTTAACATTAGCCTAATTGACGGCCAGGTTTAACAACACTTAACTAAACTGAACTGCCGCCAGCGCTAGATAGTCGTTCAAGTAACAAAACTAACTGCATAAACCTAGAATGTATACACCCACGGCATAATTTATACCCGGTTAGGTTAGGACCCAGACAGAACCCAGAATAGGCGGTTCCCTGAATCGCTTCCGAAACGGAAATGAAATGCATCCTGAGGTGCAGTTCCCAAAGTTTCTAAACGCTATAAAATAAGAACCAGTGTAAATCTGATCTGTGTTAAATTGTAGTTCTATTATTATTAGGAATCAAGAATCGAAATCAACATCGTTATAAAGAGATAGAGTATGCTACAGAGAGAATGGAAATACTGGAATTTATCTCGGAAGACAAAGGAGAGACTGGTCATCTGTCTAGTGTTCTTAATCTTCAGCTACGGCGGAAGAAGTCAGACCGTAATCGTATTGACGCCTTCGAAATGTGGTGCTGGCGCAAGATGCTTCAAATGGAATTTGACTGCATTCGAAGTTTCGAACAAATAAATCGATTTTGAAAGACCTGGGTATACAAAAATGACTTTCTTACCACCTGATTGCGAAGGATCCTGCAATTATTTGGCCTGGCCAAAACCATTGTTTATAGACAACGCATATCGAAAACAAATAATTTATAGGCAGATACCACCATATCCAAATAACAGCTACTAACAAAAAGAACCTAACGTGATCATTTTTCATATTTGACAGCTGTCAACTGTCAGATAACTAATGTACCAGGGCACCACCATGCACGGCGTAATTATGAATGGTTTTGTGTAAACGGCTGCACCGTTCTGGCGGCTGCATAAAATAACAATTTATTATTCAAATCCATTCAGTTGTAATCTGAATATCGACACGGAAACTTGTTTACCTTACATCTACAATACTTATCAGAGAAAAAAATCAGGACTGCCATATAGATAATATACATACATGGTTGTGTCCTCTGATACTATTGAGGTAAATACACCAGACACCGCATTAAGGATGACTCTTACTAGGACGGGACGGGACGGGACGCGACGGGACGATATGTCAATTTCTATAGAAAGAATCACGAAATTGCACGGAGCCCTCGGATTTCAGGTAACGTTTTCTATAGAAACGGGACGGGACGGCGGCTTCGAGGTATCGTATATACGTGATTTTCTATAGAAATTGACAGATAGTCCCGTCCCGCCCCGTCCCGTCTCGTCCCATCCTAGTGTGAGACATCCTGAATCCAGCAGTAGCCAGCAGACAATCAACATCCTGTATGGCGCGGTGAGAAAGCTGGTGACCATAGTAAGCCTCCACTTTGTCGCCGTGACCAGCGGGAAACCAATATCAAGCGCTTTTTTCAAGTTTATTTTATTACAGTAGTGTATGTGCCACACCACACTGACATTATATGTATGAAGGTACATACATATATGATAATTAGTTAGGTGCTCAATCGGCAACGGCGCTTGCAACAGTGCACAGTAAAATATCGGCAAAAAAACATACAACCTTCTAATTTCAGATACCATAAAATACTCACAGCTCTTATTTACCGCTGTTTGCCCCAACTTTCCTTTCTACGTTAATTAGAGAATGGTCCACAAATCCATGAGTCACGGCTCTAAGTGAAAAAGTTTATAATTACAGGTGAACTCCGCTGCCCCCTTACCATGACGTCTTAACGCGATTCAGTTTAGGACCTAAACTGAGTCGCTGCCATACAACTGAGCCTAAACTATGGATGCCTGCAACTCCAAGGGGTCTCATGCGAGTTGCCGATCCATCCATATTATTGACACATCATTTAAAAACTTGACGTCAGTAAATTAAACTTAATCTTTTACGATAGGATCCCCTAATAGTAGTTTATGTAACAGTGATATAATAAGGGTTAGAGGAATAGACCTGAGAGTTTTATTTATTTATTTTATTTTATTGGAGAAACAACAGAAGTAGGTGACAGTAAAGTAGTTACATCTTAAGTAATTACACACACAATATACACTTACTTCCTTAAATGCTCTCACTAAGACATGTATAAGGTATGCTACGGAAAACTTCTTATCTTTGTAACGTTATACGTTACCTAATACTATCATTATTAAGAAATTATCTTTATTTAAATATATTTACTACTTTAAACTAAACTTACAAGCTAAAAAGATACAAAAAATATATAAATTTTTACATATTAAAATAATCACATGTATTCATCAGCGCCGTTTTAGCGCTCCGACGGCCGTTTCGCATGCAACATTTTAGCGCTCACGGTAACTAGTTTTATTTTTTGTCACATGAGGATTTGCATAAGCGCATCGCCTCCGTCACTCCCGATTCTTTCTCGAATACGAACGCACGTCACATATCACTGTTGGTCTCTGATACGCAGACATTATTAAAATAATTTAATAACTAAGCGTAACCAGAAAAGTTAGTGTCGTCTCTCAACGTTCTTCCAGAGAAAATTAAATAGAATTAAAATGTAAATACATCGCGAGTGCATACAACCCCAGATTGGGTAAGTGGTACATTTATTAACGCAAATAGCTGGTAAATATGTACTAACTAGATATTAAGATAGTTTATGAGTGTTTTCCTTGCTATTCAATTATTTCAAGATTGTTAGTACAGTTGATTTTGCACGATCATTCTGCCGTAACGGTATTAATTTAATCGAAATCCACCCTCATTAAAAAAAATTATTAGTGATTGCATCATCTTTTTCTTTTCTTTCCAAATTGTAATCTCCGTTTCTGATTGTGAACATCCACGGCATCACTACTACATTTTAGGTGCTTTCTTTTACCGCCGTGTGCCGGGATGCTCACAACCAGTTAGCAGACCGTATTTTCATACATTTTGGTCGGCGCGTTCCAGGGTCCAAAGTTCGAGTTTGGAAGACGCCGTGTAGAATACCTACTCTCGAGCACCCCAGCGGATCCTACTGCGTCTTCGCTACCCTAAAGGAGCCAACCTCTTCACTACCCGGCCGGCCGATACCTAACTCGCAGCGTCGTCGCGCCTACCAACAACGGCTACCCAGGCGAGAGTACCTAACCGGCGATAAGCGGGATTTTTTGTGTGTGGATTTATAATAGAATAACGAACCATTTTAAATTTAAATTATATTATTTTGTGATAGTTCACGTATCAGAGTTACTCATTTCTCTCCTTTAGAACAACAAGTAAACTCAAGATCCTAAACGTGACATCTTACAGCTAAATAATTAAATACCTACAATACATGTTTACATATATTTATTGTGACAGTCAGTTACCTGGTTGTTTCAGCTAAGATATCAAGTATTTGTTTATGGAAACGTGGTCTGCTTGTATTGAAAATGTCTAAGGTCGTAAAAAGTTTGTTGTAAGAATTGCAAAGGCGGCGCAAAGGTGCGCGGTGGCCAGCATTAGTCGAGCTGGTCGGGACGGCGAACAAGGCGGTCGAGCGAGAGGTGCAGCGGGATGGGACCCTAAAACGAATATTTTCAAGCAGCTCGGTACAGTCATAATTATCTCGCATATGTTATAGAGAATCATCATATCAGAGCATTTCCGTCTAGTCTCAAGGGATTGTAAGTTATAATGCTTTAACAAGTTAAGTAAGTTTTAAGAACCAATTATGAGCTGTTGCATACCCTAGTTTTTCTACGACATCTAAAATAGCGTTAAAAGCAAAATCTAGAAACGTGGCAGAATAGGGAAGATGTTGTGTCCACTATAGAAAAAAAAACACAACAACAGTGCTCATATATTGTATGAAAATCCATATATAGGAGCAGTGTTCTTATGGAATACCACAGACAATAATATAATGTATACTTTTTAAGATAGAAGTGCTTTTTAATAGATAGAAGTGCTGGAGTAGAAAAATGTATATTTTCCATGGCTGTTGGAGTAATAATCAATCACCTCGGAAGCCAATTTAGTAATGTTGACATATTGTAACTAAACTGTCCGGCGCAGTTTTGGCCCCAATACAAATAAAATTCTAGATTTAAATTAATCACTAAAACGTAGACTCATGGTGTAAAATAAACGTGATTAATCCGTTTTAAAGTGTTTCATTTCAATGATTAATAATCGCTGTAACAAGAAGTCAGTTTAGAATTTGGTATAGAATTTGATATTTCGTTAGTCAAAGATATTGTAATAATGGTCACTTGCGCCAACCAGGGTAGCCAAACCTAGAGTTAAACGGTAAATTCCATACTTTAAAATGCTTAACTCCGGGTCAGTTGGTTAACCCAGAATGACGCAAGTGAGCCTAATTATATTATATTCCTTAAACACTTTTAAACTATCGCGATTATTTGACAATCTCACTAATTTACACGATTTTAATAAAAAGCGTGGTAAAAATTACTTAAAATAATATATTCGTTCATAACTTCATATTCATCCTTTTTTTCTTGCTTTTATTTCTTATTCTCATGTATTTAGGGACTTTTAATGTTATGATTATGCCAGTCCCATCGGACTTTAAACTTACCTGTTAATAACTTTCAATTAATGTTGGCATTATACTTATTAAGATCGTTACAAACAAGTAAATATACCTGCTTTGCGTCATCTGACATTGGAACCGCCAAAATACTTTGAGATGCTTCTATGGTTAACTTATTAAAATTTAATCATTTCATCAGATTTTGCCTACTATCTTCGTAATAATAAAATATATCCGGATTTCAACCCTAATATTTTTTTACCATAAAATATTTTTATAAACCGGACAGTTGTCAAACAGATTTCTTTGTTTGTTAGTATTCGTCAAGCTTAGCTATGGCAATTTAGATCCATCCATAACGCTTATTTCAAAACGGAATACATAAATCATCGTGGATTAAACCTTTGTTGTAAGCTGGAAAATATAATATGCACTTGTGTTACATGAGATACATTTTATGTAGTAATAAATAACAAGATTTTTCTTGAGGGTAGATTTGGAAAGTGGCAAGTTGGTTTTATGTTTAAAGTCCAGTGACACCTCTACTCTCTACGCCAACCCATTTAAACAATGAAAAAATTTAATCAAAATGAATTTGTATCTATAATGACATTAAGGATGACTCACGCTAGACCGTGATCTTAGAGCTATCACGTGGCGCTTTCTATAGAAATTGCCACAATAGTCCCAGCCCGGCCTGGCAAGGTCTAGCATGTCAATCCTTTAACTGTAGTCCTGTACTACTAGACAAAACATACAAGACACCTTGCGGTCAGCGCACATATGCAGTCCTGTACTAATTTAATACGGAAACTCGATCGCTTATTTCATTTGCACCCAAGTAAATTATCTGCGTGCGTAACCAAGATGCCAATCGCTCATGCTTTATAACGTATCGTAGCTATCTCTCTCTATCACTCTTCCTTATTAGTGTGACAATGACAGTTGCGTTTCGTGAGCGATTGGCATCTTGGCTACGCACGCTGTTCTCATTATAAAATTAAAATTATTGTGTTTAAGAGTGAACCCGGAATATTGTATTATACCGGGTGTTTCCTGTAACAGGAGCAATAAATCAAATCGCAGGTAGTACTCCTCAAACCTAACCTTTTGTTCGACAACTTTTAAAAATGATGTACTCTGTAGGTGTTCACTTTTTCATACAAACTAAATAGTATTTTCAATGTACGTTAACATCAGCCTAATTGACGTCTCTTGTTATAGTACAAAAATGACAAAAATCGACATTGCGTCTTCAAACAAATTTTAAAGTATAATGAAAATCAAAACATGCGTTATTTTTAAAAGTCGCTGAACAAACGTTATTCAGTATAGCGAGGACTACCTACGATTAAATTGATTACTCCTGTTACAGGCCATACCTGGTATAAAATGATAGAAATTTACAAGTAAAAGTTACTCATAATGCGGTGTTTGTGTAGGCTGTGAGTCTGGCAGTCAAATTTTGTAGTACTTAGTATTTTCTTTGTTTATGCTTCAAAGGACGTTTTGCTGAACTTTACTTGTAATCAAAGGTTGGAATTATTTGGCTCCTATTGACACCGAATATGTTTGTAACTTGTTCTTCGTTTAGTTCGCTAGGCCTTTGTTATTATTCAGAAATTCGATATTTTACAAAGGCGAAGTTATCGAAGTGAACTGTAGCAAGAATGTGTCTTACGCTTCGATACCATTTATTTTTATGCTCTATTGATATTCTAGATTAATGGCGCAAAGAAACACGGTGTGTAAAATAAAGGTTTATGCTTTGTTATAAATGAGAGGTGTTTTCAAGGTGACGAGAGTTCAGAGTAAGGTTAAAGGGTTGTTGGAAATGTTCTTCAAATCTCGGAAACTACAAAAATAAAACTGTTCGACGAACTTTTTTCGCCTAATTAATTTTGTTAAATAAATACTCAACTTTTCCGCCACTGGCCTGGCGTTTCTTTTTCGCGTCAGATTTGTATGTTTGGTGGGTAGGTAGAGTTCCTTATTCTATGCCGGATAGATACGAAATCCCAATGTGCGACAAAAAAATTGTACTAAATTTCCCACTGAGTTAGTACGAAAATCCCATACGATTTCGTAACTCAATGGAAAAAATTGTGGGGCATACTGGGAAATTGGGTCTATCTTGAAGCGAATACCTACCAAATTTCAAAAAAAACGGCAACAATATAAAAATCCGACCATTTATTACCCTTTCTTTTCTTTTGTCTGGCTTGTTCCCTATTTACTTAGGGTCGTTTAGTTTAGTTTAGTTTAGTTTATCGACCCACCTAATCATGCGTCGCAAGGCTGGTGAGTCCTTAGGTTGTGTCTCGTCTTAACTACTTATTCTTTTTCGCCTTCCTGGTCCCCCAACTCTATTCTCTTGTGCAACATTGATCGATGGTTTCGTTTCTTTTGGGTCCCGTACTTAAAAAGGAAAAATCGATCACTTTTTTGTCTGTCCGTCCGTCCGTCTCTCTGTCAGTCAAGACCCTTTATCTCGGGTAGAGGTAGCAAGTTGAAATAAATGCCACAATATATCGATAATATAATTTAGCTATAATAACAATTTCACAAATTAGATATTTGTTATATCAAGAGGTTTTTGAACGCGTTATAGAGGGCTAATGATATGTGGGTATATAAACATTTTTTCTACTCCAGCCTTCCTATCTGACAATTTAGATGACTGAGAGCGATATTAAAAAAGTATACATTATAACATTATCTATGGTATTCCATAAGAACACTGCTAAACGATGCTCTTATGGGTCTAACGCGAATTAATTTGTTGTTGTTTTGTTTGTTGTTTGTTTGTTTAGTATTTATTTGTTTAATGTGTTTAAATCACGAAAGTTTTAAATGTTATGATGCTCTTACCGCGTACCGGAAGGCGCAGCGTGGGTAGGCCCCCCGCAAGGTGGACTGATGACCTGGTGAAGGTCGCAGGAGTCCGCTGGATGCGGGTGGCGCAGGACCGGTCATTGTGGAAATCTTTGGGGGAGGCCTATGTCCAGCAGTGGACGTCTTTCGGCTGAAATGATGATGATGATGATGATGATGATGCTCTTATGGATTTTCATGCAATATATTAGCACTGTTGATTTTTTCTGGGCATATTAAATTTCTCACATGCTGCTACTTTTCAAGATTTTGCTTTTTTCGCTATTCTAGCTGTCGTAGAAAAACTAGTGTATACAACAGCTCATAATTGGTTCTTGGTGTAATAATAAACCTTCGAGTTTATTATTACAAAACTCGAATTCGTCTAGCTTTTTTAACGGTGACGAAGTTTTAAGCACCCTTATTATATCACTGTTGCATAAACTACTCATATTGAATGCCATATTAGTTTAAGAGAGATTCAATAAATAAAAGAACTAATATTGTCTTCTGTTACCGCGATTGTTATTCATTGAAATTAAATACTTTAGAACGGATTAATCGCGTTTATTAACACCATGATCCTACGTTTCGAGCCCTTTACAGCACTCGTTTTCACAGGGTTAAGATGATGACTGAGAGAATGCGAAATCTCCCCGTCAATCAAAAAAGTTACTTGTGCAAACTACCTACATACAAAAATATAAAAATAATTTAAAAATAAAAACAAAGGTTGGTCCACAATGCCCAGAGGGGCTTATAAAGCTAGTAATACATAGCCTGAAGGGCATTCTATCATTCATGGTGTTAATAAACGCGATTAATCCGTTCTAAAGTGTTTAATTTCAATAAATAAGAGAACTGTAAAACTGTACTTTAAAACGTGACCTAATTCCTATCACCATCAGTATCAATCCAGTGAGTGCAGAAACGATTAAAAACGTTTTAAAGTACTATTAGTTACCATCGACGTCCCCGATGCCCCTGAATAATTTATATGACGCCCATGGGATTATGATGAATGGTGCGATCCGCCCTATTTTCATCCGCATGGGGAAATATTGGAGAGTTTACCCTAGTTTTAAGGTTCTGTACTTCAACATTATTAAGGGCACGCTGCCTGTCTGTTTTTTATAGGGTTCACATACAAAGACAGAAGTAATCCAGTAATTTCAGATTTAAGAGGCCGGTATATAAAGTCGGATAGATTCAGATAATTTTTTTGCCATGGGTTTTCATAGTTACAACAACATTTTTAGATGTTTTAATACAAAAAGGGAAGATCATTTCAATTTAAATAGAATAAATTAAAACTTTGTTATAATTGTTGTCAGTTTTTGAAAAATCCACCAATCCACAAATTTTTCTATCTGCTGTTTCACAATTTTTTGATCAACGAGCTTCAAACATCTATCTGGTTTTCGACTTTATTGCTATTGAATCATAATAAAACATTTTTACTTGTTCAGAATATAGTCTTCTACGGAATAAATGAAACACGTTTGAACATTTTGATTAAAAATTATTAAGCAATTTATTTTTCATTTAGTAAATTTTGGTAGAAAAGAAATATACAACATTAGCCGATTTTTCCGGATTTTTCCAGATCTGGACTTGCTTGTGCTTAATCGATGATAAAAATAATGATTAAGTATGACTATTATGTATATTAATGAAAATGATTATAAAAAAAATATCTCAAATTAAATCCTTTCAATTAAGTACGTCACGTTTTTGTATGAAATTAGTATGAGCGTGATGTAATGGAAGCAATGGAAACTTAAATATTATAGGGAAATTTGAGGATTTTTTTGATAAGAAGGATCGAATCAGACCAGATGGAAACAAACATTCAAAGTCTAATATCGATGTGCCCATATACCGGAAAATACTCGGTTTATACAAATAGGCTTATAATGTATAAGGGCATTTTCAGAAATATTGCACCATTTTAAAGAAAATTTTCAAAAAAAAAATTAAGAATAAAATGTGGGCACTGAGACTTAGACCATTAAACCAACCCGACATTATAACCAATGATCATGTTAATTCTATGGACTGACACTTATCTGACATAGCTATGTGTGCGTTACCTACGTACGTATAAGCTATACATGTGAGATGCCTACCCCCGCAAAAATCATCAGATTTTCTAAGTCTAAAGTAGGTCATGCACAGATGAATCTTGAGAAAAATGAGTGTTATAGTGATTAAAAAAAAGAAGTTTGATGCCTCGAAACCAACGGACGAGAATCCAACTCAAACTTGGCCGGGTTTTTTCTGCCCGCGTCGCTTTTTACGGCAATCGGATTTACGTACCTTTTGATAAGAAAATGTTCCGGAATTAGGAAAAACTGTGACAACATATTTTGCTTTGTTTTGTCATGGTTGTTGTTACGGAAATAAGTTCAGAAGATTTATACAAGAAGGGAAAATCTAATGTTGATGACTTACGTTATATCTTTATATTTTATAATTTATAATCCGTCGATAATCCGTAACATCTATAACTATGGAACCAACTCTGAAATAGCGAACTCTGAAATGTTTTGACCACAAAACATCGACATCGATTTGTAGAAATGTATGAAACAGCCAAGAATTTCCATAGCAAAAGTGGTGACTGATGACCGGCATAATCATCTTAAACATTGCCAATATTATAAAAAAAATATTGGAGACAATCTCATACAGATCGACCTAATCCCAAATTTAGCAAAGCTTGTACTATGGGAACTAGGCGAAGATATACCTACTTATATATAAATAAGGATTTAAAAAAATGTACTTTAATAAATACATACATATACATAGAGGTATAGGCACAGAAGATGCATATCGTTTAGTGTGGTAGGGCGCAGCACAACGAATGTCGTCCCGCTCAAATCTGGAGCAGAGCCCATCTGGGAAAGTACCTCCACGTTACAGAAAACCGCAGTTTAATAACACTAAACCCTACTCAAAGTGTTATTTATGTTCATGTTGGTGAGTAAGGTCGCCAGAGCTCACTAGAGAGGATTCACTATTTTGACAGCTGGGGACCCACGGAGCAAAGCTTGCCCCTTTAGCTGTCAACACAGCAAACCCTCCTTTTTTTAAAGGGTCGGCAACGCGCATGTAACGCCCCTGGAGTTGCAGGCGTCCATAGGCTACGGTGACTGCTTGCAATATATATAGAATAAGAATAAGAATATATATATATATATTATACTTACATACCTACCGAGTTCAACTTAAGTGGCTTCCTATTCGTTATCGTCGTAATCTTCACATTCTCAGTGTCCTCTATAGTGTACTTTTTATTCCTGCAACGCCCCGCTATCTCAAAGAACGGTTTAGCTTTCTAATTTCTAGTAGGTCCTCGCAGAATTTACTTCTTTCTGTTCCTAGTTCCTCTTCTCAGTTTTATAATGGTTCGTTCACTTTCCGTGTAGTTTGCTTGTGGAACTCCCTGCCTGTTGAATTAAGACGTGCTGCGTCACTTGCTTCCTTCAAAAACAAAGTCAAGGATTATTATTTGTCACTTCCTTAGTGTTATGCTGGCTTTCACTGGAATCCATTTCAATTTTACTTTTATTAATTAGGCTGCTTATATATTATATATATATATATATATATATGTATGTATGTATGTTTTTATTTGCTTTATCTGAGTATATATAAGTATTTATTAGTATATATAAATGTATAAATATATATGTATTTTATAATTGTGTATAAGTTTTTTTGCTTTAGTTCTTTTTGTTTCTGCACCTCCTACTGTTTCTTTATTTCCTGTTTTATTTGCTCCGCTACCCTAAGGTTGTCTGGAAGAGATCGCTTGTTAGCGATAAGACCGCCTGTTGTTTACCTCTACTTTTTGTGTGTGTTTTTATTTTAATTTATATTATTTTTTCTGTAATGTTTTGTAAGGTGTGCAATAAAGAGTTGTTGTATTGTTGTATTGTATTGTATTGTATACCTACATAGAAAACGTCCATAACACAGGAACAAATATTAGCAACCACAAGTGTGGTCACCCTATCACCAGTCCGTTTAATATGCATTTGCCAAATATTCACGTTACATTTCGCATCCCGGAGATAATGTTACATTTTGAGCTTGATTACATGTAAACCACGGTTGTGTTCGCGTTCGACCCATTTGTAGCTAAAGTTAATGTTTGTGGGTGAGGTTATTTTATGTCATAATATGGAGTGCTACCACGCTTATTTTGCAATGATTTGGCATACTTGGCAGTGACTGTGATTGCCTTATTTCACGTAAAACTTATTGTGGTCCAACTATATCTGCTGCTACCGGACCTAAGATGGTCATCCACAAATGTCATAGGATAATGCTATAAGTTGATAAATTGCGGATAGCACGACCGTGACAGCTGCCAATTGCAAAGACATTTGACAGAATTGTTTAAAATTATCAGAAATTGTCAGAACGTGCCGACAAACTATCGTCTTATCCAGCAATTATCAGGATATCAGCTTGGCATCGTAACCCCGCTGTATTTGTACTATTATTTATTCTGTGCTGTGGGGTTAGCATGTTTGCCATTTTATCGCTTATCACGCTATGCGTCACTTTCGCACGTACATAATTGTTAGAACGTGACAGCAACGTCGGTAAACGATAAAAACCCGACCATCATAGACTAGCTGGTACTATAGTTTGGTCAACCAATTTTGTCTATTGCTGTAGAAGAAAAAACTATAGGTCTTTTTTAGAGTTCCATGCATCAAAGGAAAAAAAGGAACCATTATAGGATCATTTTGTTGTCCGTCCGTCCGTCTGTCTGTCTGTCTGTCAAGACCCCTTATCTCGGTGACGCGTAAAGGTTTAAAGTTAAAATTAAAACGACATACTTACACAAGTCTACAGTCCCTTAAAAATGTGAAAAAAACAAACCTATAAGTCAACGCAATCAAAAGATAGGGCCGTTTATGTCGCATTTCCCATTCATCATATCCAAAATTTATAGGGTACTTTCCGTTGGCCTAGAACCACGAAATTTGGTAAAAAGCATGAGCTTGTAGTATAAGTAACTATAACTGCTGCACACTGACAGTACCGTGCCACCAGTGTTTTAAGGTACCTAAGATCATAAATGGGGGGAGCAGTCTTTGTGCGGAACCCTCGGTGGTCCGGTTTTTTGGTTGATTTGCTATCAGAGATTGCATGGCGCCTTAATTCGCTTTGTGCATGACAGTGGCGCCACCCTGCCGGGAAGAGGACCTATTAAGTAGTTATCTGTTAAATCGTGTGAAAATGATTTTTTGTGAAAATGACATTTTTCTAACGCGGTGCCCTGTCGTAGCATCTATTCCCGCGCCAGGTAGGTACTTTGTAAAATATTACCAGATTTCAGACTATTTGTGAATCCATACATTGTTAGTAACAAAAACCTTCACTCATTTGATTGAATATTTTAAAAAATAATCGCTCTGTAAATGTAAAGAAGTACGTCGGTGTTTTTTTTCCACGTCCCGCGCCAGCTGTCAATGCACTCAAGGTGCACTTTTTGGCTTTTTCTCGAAATAGTTTTGTGATTATCACTTACATACCTTCCGTAGGCTTTATCACTTACCTAGTCACCCTCGTGACTTGACGCCCTAAACCATTTCATTAACGACCATCATAAAAAATAAAGAGAAAAGCCAACGGCTCCCATTCGAGTCACAAATCCATACAAAATAAACCAAGATGGCAACTTCGTTATACGAAATTGGTTCGTTGATAGCGTGGTGACTACAATTACTGTTTTTCAATTAAATCACGTAATTGCTTCGTAATTTTAATGAAAGCAGCCCATGTATTGGTAAATGGTTTGCAAAATAAGGAACCAATTAAAATTTGTTCTTTGATGCTGAAAACGTGTGGTAAATAGCTGTGATGGCTAATTGATTGTATATAAATAAATAAATAAATATTATGGGACAATCTTACACAAATCGACCTAGTCCCACGGTAAGCTCTAAGCTTGTGTTGTGGGTACTAGGCGACGATATATATAATAGATAGATACATATAAATACTTAAATACATAGAAAACATCCATAACTCAGGAACAAATATTCGTGATAAACACACAAATAAATGCCCTGACCAGGATTCGAACCCGGGACCTCCTGCTTCGTAGGCAGGGTCACTACCAACTAGGCTAGGAGGCCGTGTATATAAATGTCAAATATCATTGGAGAACATATTTTAGGCTTGCAGTATGAATCGGATGCTAATATTTGTGAGATTCATCGCATTTCGATAATCAGAGCGTCATGACCAGGGCCTGTAATTTTCCTTGTCCGAGTCCAACGCGCACTTGACCGGTTGTTATATTTACAGCTTCCCCAAAAATCCCCCATTGAAGAATGTTTGGAAAGAATTTGGCAATCATAAGCGAACGTGGAATCCAAGAAGGACTAACGGAAGCGAAAGTCTCTTTCCAGCAAAACGGGTAATCTCCAAGACTCCGCTCAGTCCATCACCAGACTGTCTCATGAAATGTAATGATTAGACTGGAGAAATTTTCACAGACGATGTATTTCTGTTGACGCTACAACAACAGATACTTAAAAACAGAATATACTTATTGGGGGCTCATGGGAGCCCCCCACAACAAACGTGTATGGACAAAAAACGTGATCATTGCGCTTTGTCAACAAGTAGCCGCTTGAAATATGAACAGAATATTTAGTTAAATATTTTTTTTAAATAAAAATTCTACAAACCAACGCGATTTTTTAGCAGTGATAATGGATAATGACGAGTCGCACTTGACCGGTTTTTTAAAGCTAGTATTTATGGAGAGAAAATTTTACCGTATTTTACCGTTTTTGCGGTAAGTATGAAAAATGTACGGAAGTATTTTTAAGCCTTATGTTGTCCTGGATGACGCACTCCGATCTGGGACGAACTGTCAGTTTCTATAGAAAGAATCACGTGACAACACGGAGCTCTCAGAGGTCACGTGACATCCGATGGCTCCGAGCTATCACGTGATTCTTTCTATAGAAATTGACAGATTTTCCCGTCCCGCTCCATCTCGTCCCGTCCCGTCCCGTGCTAGTGTGAGCCGTCCCTTATTTAGTTTATTTCCCATTTCATTAATACGGATGTATTTTTTTTTTAAACAACACTCTTTACTTAAGTAGACAGAAAACAACTTTATTGTACAGTTACCTCATCAGTTCCAAATTGCAAGTCGACTTTGACTTTGAACACGAATTGGGATAACCACATTAGACGGTAAATGCGTTTTTGCTGCAGTCCAGCCGGCTCTGCTGCTAAACTAGTTACTAGTTCCACTGGGCTGGGCCAGACACAGGCTACAACAGACAGAGGTACCGAAAAGGCCTAACATTTCAAATTCAAATACAAATTTTATTTATTAAACAAAAATAAAGTTACATGGTAAGAGGTTATCTGACAGAGACCAAACTAGGCTGAGCCTGTATCTTGGCCTCTACGAGAGCGCTTGACAAAATAATATATTTTAAATAGGGCGTTTGAGAGCTAGGTAAATTTTAGGTAGGTATTTTTTTTATTTACTTACATTAAGTTTGACGGCCCAGTGGATGACATTTTGACATTTTCTCAGTCGAGATAAGAGCGCGCTGGTGCTCGCAGTGTGCGTAGAGCAGCCGCCGCGGCCAGACGCATGACTCATGAATAGAGACACGGACTGTGCCGAAACATGTCGAGCTATTTTCGACGTTATTGACGTGAGTAACCCGATATAAGTATTTTAATATGACATTTTTACAGTTACAAATTTAAAGAGATGTCATATACTACAGAAAAAGTGACCAAGGCCCCGGGTGAGCAGGGCTGGGATCGAACCAGCGACCTCCTGCTTTCGTGGCAGACGCCCCAACCACTGGGCCACCCGATCACGGCAACCTGAGTCCGAAATTTCCTAAGTATATTCAATCCTTTCTTATTTTTAAAACGCTTAAGGTGCGCTCACGCCATCTTACGGCTTAGACTTACGTCTAGTGCTGTCCTTCTAGATAATCTTTACAGATTATTTTCAACTAGAAGCGAGAGATGGCGCCACCATACTGTACAATTGTAAAGCATGCATTAAATCATTTATTAAACATAATAAATGTTTTGATTCATGTTTTTAAGTAGTCACACTACTATATATAACATATAAATTGAAAGAGATGTCATATACTACAGAAAAAGTGACCAAGGTCCCCGGTGAGCAGCGCTGGGATCGAACCAGCGACCTCCTGCTTCGCGACAGACGCCCCAACCACTGGGCCACCCGATCACGGCAACCAGAGTCCGAAATGTTCTTAGCTTAGAATTTTCTTTTCACATTTTTTCATGTTACCGGCTACGCTCGCTGAATGTGTTACGCCTGATTTGTGTATCTTTTTTTTAATACTAAGACGGTGACATCAAGCGTACGGTCTGCCTGATGGCAAGCGGTCACGGTAGCCTATGGACGCCTGCAACTCCAAGGGTGTTAAAAAAGGAGGATTCGCTGTGTTGGCGGCTAAAGGGGCAAGCTTTGCTCCGTGGCTGTCAACACAGTGAATCCTCTTGGAGGTCTGGCGACCTTACTCACCAACAGAATGTGTTGATCCGAACGCTTATTAATTTACAGTTATTGCGCTGTTTTCAAGTTATGTGGACAAACTGATGGACTATGTGTGGTGAGACTGGTGAGCTAACCTTCGCCCGGAATTCAGTTTGTCCGGGAAGCAATGTACAGTATGTCAGTGCCGATGCTGCATTGTTTATGTGATGTAGTTACATCTTATTGCGCTGTTTGTGATTTTCAATTACGTTGATTACATATTTCGTAGCGACTTGATGTGACATTTAATTAATTTGGCGTCGAGTTATTACTTGGAATGTGAGACCAAAGTGAGGTTATTTAGCTACTTGTCAAAAAGTATTTGATAGGATGTTTAAGAATATCGTGTAGAACCCGAAATAATCAGGGTGCGTAGCCAAGATGCCAATCGCTCACGCTCAGTCGCTAACGAAACGCAACTGTCATTGTCACACTAATAAGGAAGAGTGATAGAGAGAGGTAGCTACGATACATTAGTAAGCGTGAGCGATTGGCATCTTGGCTACGCACGCTGATCAGATTAGAAGACAGTCATGTTAATATTGAAAAAAAAAAACGATTAAAACTCACATATTTTTATCACAATAGGCGTGATATGTTTCTACTGCATCGGGTAGTCATCGTCGGACAGGGTGATGTTGTCACTCTGTCCGACGGTGACGGTGTTTTGTGATGAAATACTTGAGTTTTAACCTTTTTCAATATTAATACAATATAACTCACAAAAGTTTAATTGTATGTGGAATTCTGATTGGCCTCAAAATAAAAACCAACATAACAGAACACTAGCTTTATTTAACTACATGAAACAATTTTGAAGTGGTTTTATGAATTATAGATTGAAAGAGATGTCAAATACTACAGAAAAAGTGACCAAGGCCCGGTGAGCAGGGCTGGAAACGAACCAGCGACCTCCTGCTTTCGCGGCATACGCCCTAACCACTGGGCTACCCGATCACGGCAGCCAGAGTCCGAAATTTCCTAAGTATATGCAATCCTTTCTTATTTTAAACGTTTAAGGTGCGTTCCGCCAATCCTACAGCTCAGACTTACGTCTAGTGCTGCCTTCTAGATAATCTTTTCAGATTAGGATGGCGCCACCATACTATACAGTTTTAAAGCACGAATCACATCACACGTGTTTACATTTAATCAGTTGCATTTTACTCCTTCCCCCCCTCCAATTCCTCCCGATACTGATGGAATCCCATTCCAGTAATGGGACATCAGCTAATTGCTCGATAACTTACACTCTCATTCGATAAGTGCTCATACTGTATCGATAATTGTACGTACTCCAGACATGTGTGAACTTATTTAAACTTTCACGATTTTCACACATTATGTATTTACTAACTAAAACGGGGCTTAATCGTGTATAGGTTTGGTTGTGTGTGTGTGTGTGTGTGTGTGTGTGTTTAGGTTTTTGTGTGTGATTAGTCTTCCTCCGGGACCACGGGGGCAACGTCGCCCTTGAAACGTCGGAGGTTTGTTTTCAAAATCTATACACGATTAAGCCCCGTTTTAGTTAGTAAATACATAATGTGTGAACTTCTTCTTCTTTTTAGTCTCGGGCGTTTTTACAAGTTTAAATCTACCAGCGAGCGTGTTGATATAATTCACAAAGTGAAAAGATTACAAATGAATGTGGATTTTTTTCATATAGCGTCTCATTACCCATACACCGTCCATTATCGGTGCGTTTACTATATCTATATCTGATTTCTACTTTTAATTAGAAAACTCCCGTGAGTATCAGACATAATTATTAAAATACTTATATCTGGTTACTTAGGTCATAAAGTCGAAAATAGCTCGACATGTTCCGGAACAGTGCGTGTCCCTTATTCATGAGTCATGCGTCTAGCCTCGGCGGCTGCTCTACGCATACGGCGTATTGACGTGAGTAACCCGATAGAAGTATTTTGATTTCTACTTTGTATATCACCCCCAAATAATTCAGTTTACTCACATACACAATGTTATGAAACCAATCACAGCCCCATTCAAAACTCCAAGACAGATTGATCTATTAATTGGCTCAACTATATCCGATACGAAATCAAGATATCCGCCACTGAATTCGGAAATAAGAAATCTAAGCTTGATTTGAAATAATTTTCAGATCTCTTTATATGTCTGCCTCGTTCCTACTATTACCTGGCAGGTGCGAGACGGACATATCCTCGAACCCCGCAGTCGCTATTGAGTACGGCTACGTACAACTCATGGTAAACACTAAGGTCCGACCGAGATCTCGGGCTCGGTCTCGGCAGTCTCGGCCAAAATTCCACCCGAGATCTCGGTCTCGGCTCTCGGCCAAAAAGGGCCGAGATTCTTGGCCCTGGCCAAACCTTCCGTCTTGACACTTTTGCGATTTTGGTGGGTACTCACCAGTATTTTAAGCAATTATAAAGTATACCGTGTTATCCGTGTTATCGTACAGTCGCCATCAGATATATCGGAGCGTCCGAGGTGGTCAAAAATATCTGAACACGCCTCCATTGTCAAGACGTTAGAGTGCTTGTTCAGATATTTTGAACGCATCGGACGCTCCTATATATCTGATGGCGACTGTAAGTAATGAAAGTTTTAACTTTTTTTCTCAAGCATTGGCAGTAAATTTAGTGTTTTAGTGATGGCACTATTAAACAAAAGTTTAATCTTGTCATTTTGTGGAAAATGCCCGTTTTTTCGTATATATTATAATATCTCGGTCTCGGTCTCGGCCGAGAACTCAATGTACTCTCGGCCGAGACAAAAAGTAGTCTCGGTCGGACCTTAGTAAACACGTCGACATTCAAGGCTGGCTACGTTCTCTAACAAAGTATGGTTAAGGGTTGATAAAACTATCTTTTAGTAAGGTCAGCAATGAAGGCCCTCTAGCCTATTCGGTAGCAACCCTGCCTACAAAGGAGGTCCCAGTTGCGAATCCTGGTCAGGGCATTTATTTGTGTGCTAACTTATATTTATTTCTGAGTTATGAATGTTTTCTATGTATTTTAGTATTTATATGTATCTTTTATATACATCGTCGCCTAGTACTCACAAAATAAGCCTTGTTGAGCTTACCGTGGGACTAGGTAGTATGTCTTTCCCATCACGAAACAATGGTGTTCCGGACCTTTGGGAGGCGTACGCGGAGCCGAAGCCAACACGCAGAGTCCCTTTCGACAATTTAATGAAATGTAAGGGGTACACCGAGCGGATGTTGCACCTGCCCGAGTCATGGGACGCACGCAGAGGCCGCATCCGCGAGGGTGTATAGACTATGGAGATTTAATGAAATCTAAAATATACTGGACTATTACGATGAAAGTGGTGGACTAAATACTGGGTTATGGAGAATAAAATCGGACGTCTGCCTAACGAAATGGTAATCAATTTTATTTCCAGCAGACGATGATAAGATGGGCCCCCACAAAAAGGCTCATACATAAGTAATTTCAAATCAACTCAATTCAAGATGATTCGAATGCTTCTCTATGACCTTTACACATCACATCGACTTTGGCATTTGCGGCACGATCCATCATTTATGCTTTATTGTGAAGTAAAGGATGACTCACACCCATCCGATCCGATTCGGGACGATCTATCAGTTACTATAGAAAAAATTCACGTGATATTCTGTAGCTTAAATTAAGTTAATTTCTCAAACTGGTATTCTAATTAGCTCCATTTAGAAAATGTCTACTAATTTTATTTTATTTCATATGGTATTTGCAAGTGTGTAAACGAAGTATGAGTATTCGACATGACATTGATATGTCATGGTTGTCACTAACTTGGTAAAGTTAATTCTAATGCCCGTTTTACATTAGCGGTTGATGCAACATGTAATTATTTTGTATGAAAAATTAAAACATTGCACGTAGAACCGATGGTCCTTTGGGCGGAAAGGTTCTCGGGTGGCGACCGCGTACCGGAAGGCGCAGCGTGGGTAGGCCCCCCGCAAGGTGGACTGATGACCTGGTGAACGTCGCAAGAGTCCGCTGGATGCGGGTGGCGCTGGGCCGGTCATTGTGGAAATGTTTGGGGGAGGTCTATGTCCAGCAGTGGACGTCTTTCGGCTGAAATGAAGATGATGAACTATGCCATTCTGTTTCTTTAAATATACCTGCCACATGACGAAGTTAAAAACAAATGCTCAAGAACACCCTCTATAGAAACTGACGGATCACCTCGGATCGGATCGGGTGGTGTGAGTCCTAATCATTAATCCAGGTACTCATTCAGTCACTCAATCATTTACTTCACGGTTATATTTATTAGTATTAATATTTTCCTTCTTTTTACCACTCTCTGGTATTAATTTACTATGCTCGCTCCTTTGGCGCAGAGGTATGAAAATAAGAAAGTTCACTTCAGACTAATTAAAACAAATCGGTATTGTTCTTTGTATTGACGTCTCCTTAATTGGCGACGTACAATAAACACCGATATACAGATATTTATCTAATATTGTGATAAATAGAGACGTGTGCAAAGGACGGAACCATGACGGAACCCTTTCGTCTGCCACGCGACTCTTCTGCGCAAAGCTTAGACTATTTAACCTATTGAACTGCAATGTCGTTCATTTTCTATACAAAAAAGTCTGGCGATATTCGCAGATAGAGATACCCCAAATGTATGGCTATTCGAACGTACCGTACAAATAGCTATGTCAGCAGATAAACGTCAGTCAATACAATGAACATGATTATTGGTCATATTCATATGCTTTCGGCAGAGGGGAACAACTGCCGTCCGTCCGGTTATTTAAATGGTCTAAGACGTGAAGTGTAGTTCTCACAAAAGGCGTGGGTACTTTAAAAGTGACATATCCCTTCTTGAGCTTACTGCGGGACTTAGTCAATTTGTGTAAGAATATCCTGTAATATTTATTTATTATTTATTTATTTATTTTTATATTGCTTTATTAGGTACATAAATATAAAAATCAACCATCTCAGCCTTACTACATATTGAAAGCGGTTGTAAGTTTTTCCACGCCAAAGACACTTCGACACCTTTGGGGCTATATTGGTACCGCAAGTTCAACCCCAAAGACGGGTCAATCGGTCACAGACCACAAAGCAACATGGACCTTAATGAACACTCATAAAGTTCAAGTTCAGTTTTGACACGTCTCAGTAAAAGCGTTTGTATTTGGCGTCGAAAAGGAATGAACTATCTTCTAACAAACTATTCTGTACAAACATCGAGTCCGCATCAATAAGGTTCCGCTCTGAAACGCTCGTCTCGGAAACGGAAATGAAAGCTCCGTATTCTGACCACAAAATATTCAGCGAAATATACAAAGTCACCGTGCAAGTTTGTCTTTAATTCATTTGAGTAAGTACCTAAGTTCTTAACAAGATTTAGTTTCGACGAAGCAGAAACAGTTTTATTGTTCGGAAAATGCCTCTGAGCTGAGAATAGTAGAGAAACATCAGCTGCAACATGGCGCATGTTAAATAAAATGAAAAAATAAATATTTGCGGGCAATCTCACAAAGATCTTCCTAACCTCAAACTTAGCAATACTGTAGGTACCAGGTCAGGACACATATACTTGTATAGGTAAATATATACATATTTTATAGATAGAAAACGTCTAAAACTCAGAAAACAACGTAACAAACACACAAATAAATAAATGGAAAACTCCCGTGAATATCAGACATATTAAAATACTAATATAGGGTTACCAACGTCAATAAAGTCCAAAATATTGTGTGCAGAACAGCCCTCGCTGCTGGCAACATGACTCATGACTAAGGGACACTGAGTGTTCAGAAACATGTCGAGCTTTTTCGATTTTATTGACGTGATGTACACACGCGTTTAAAAGTTCGGGGGCAATTTATGAATGAATTCATTCATAAACTGCCCATTCAATTTTGAGTGCGATAGTACCTATGCGTGTTTTTTACTTTACAATGCCTGCTGCTTTTGGTTAAAAACTTACTCGGTACAAAACAGCTGACATGACCGATCTCCTTAAATTCATAAATCTGTGGAAAATTCTGAAGTTCGTAGAGCGTATTACATTGTTCTGTAATTTGGTAGCAAGTTTTATTTAATTAAACTCTTGTTTAATGCTAGGCTATTTGAAATAAGTAATAACGATGATTAATTACTTAGTATTAAATGTATTTAGTTTACAAAGTAATTTGTGTAAGCTCTAAGAACTAATTAATTACACACTCTTTTAAACTATGCCGGTTATTTGACATTCAAACCAATGAACTCGGGTTTTTACCACAGGAAATATCGGAACGATATATTTATGGGGAATATCGAAACGATATATTAATCGGGAATATCAGAACGATATATTTATCGGGAATATCGGAACGATATATTTACGGGAAATATCGGAATTATATATTTATGGTGAATATCGGAACGATATATTTATCGGGAATGTCGCACCGATATATTTATGGGAAATATCGGAACAATATATTTATCGGGAATATCGGAATTATATATTTATGGTGAATATCGAAAAGAAAATGTGTGTGTATGTGTGCCCCCTCTAACTTTTGAACAGGACGTCCTAACAAATTTAAAAAATCAGAAAGATTGGATATCAGACGAACTTACCATGAAAATCAGAAAGATTGGATATCTGATAAACTTACCATGAAAATTATTTAGAAGGCATTTGGCCTGTCGTTGGCGACCAGCATAAACGGTCAAAAGATTTTAAAAATAAAATAATATATTTACAGTATGTTGGCAACCCCAACAGAACATAATTTTATATCCATTCACTCTTTCCTTTCATTCACTACTTCCCTCGCTCTATAAGTGTGCGCCATTGCTTACTGTACTGACTGTGTGTGTAAAATGTGATTAAAATAAGTACCATGTAAATGAAGCTGTTTCCTTTGACTTCGACCTCCACTGCACCAGCCCCATGGCTCCCCTGAACATATGGTCCTTCGAGAAGAGAAGAAGAGGAAGAAATTAAAGATTCCGGTTTCATTCCAACACGTGGCTGCCGGGCGAAGCCCCGATTACATGAAGACATCCACGCAAAGCAAGAGCGGCGCGAACAATAGCCTATGTCTATTCGTCGCATCATCATTTTCGTGAGTCTATATATTCACGCTAAAACGTGAGCGGCGCGAACAATAGCCTATGCCTATTCGTCGTATCATCATATTCGTGAGTCTATTCACGCTAAAACGCGAGCGGCGCGAACAATAGCCCATGCCTATTCGTCGCATCGTCAATCATCATTTTCGTGCTATTCACGCAAAACCGAGAGCGGCGCGAACAATAAGCCTATGCCTATTCGTCGCATCCTCATCATTCGTGAGCCTATTCAAGATTTCACGCAAGAACGCGAGCGGCGCGAAACAATCCAATCATAGATTCGTCGCATCGCGCAAGTAAGTACTTACTATACATAAGTACATACCTAACGTCGATCCTACGCTACTTTGTTCACCGTGGACGACCAACATATAACTACGAGGTTTACCCGTACCAAACAAGTGCTCAGAAATAACGCGAGCGGCGCGAAACTGAAAAGTAGGTATCTCCTTAAGTATACCTATTCGTCGCATCGTCGTTCCAGTGCCTATTTACTGCGACTATTGAGCTACTCTCGTCTAAACTGCGCAATCATTCATCGTTTACACAGAAGAAAACATCGACGCAAAGAAACATCGTCGCATACAAATTTCAACGAGAAATTCTTGAAAAACCTACGTTGTGCAAGGTCACCGATCTCACGCTAAAGTTCACCGTGTTCGGCGCAAGTATATACCTATCATCGCCACAACGGCAATAATTTCAAGCGAGAAGAACGGGCGGCGCGATTTCTATCGTCGCATCGTGCAGAAGATATACGTGTCGAATCTATCGCTTTAATTAATCTACGTATGGTTTCATCCTGGAAAAATACAAACCTGCGTATTCATCAGTTCAACGGCGGCTGTATGAAGCGAAATTAAGTTTCACCTAACGGAAAGAGAAGAACGATTCAATTCGTCAACATCGGAACGAGACGCAAGATCCACTTCAAAATGGCGGTCATCGCTTAGCTTCCCGGAGCATCTCAACGTTAGGCGCCCCAGCGCCATCCGCCACACTTCGGCGCTGACGCAAGACGGAGCGTCGTCCAATCAGAGAAGCCGTCATCGGTTCGAGCTGCGACGCCATTGGACCTTTCGGATTATCGTTCGTTCTTTTCATTCTTTACTTAGATCATTCCTACAGTGACTTCGTTCTTTTGCCACAACGATATTTTATTACGACTCCATTTTGTATTGTGTTTACAATTTAGCAAATTTAGTTAGTTTCTTGTGGTTTAAAAGCTATTTGGAAGTTACTGGGCGGTGTGAAGATATACCTATATTTAAGTGGTTGTGATTGTGAGCCTTGCAATGGCGGATTTAAAGCAGTTGCGGGCATCGCGTGGTTATGTTAAGGCCTCCATAACACGCCTATATACGTTCACTAGTAACCAGCTAGATGTCGATACCAGCACATTATCTGTATTGCAAGCAAAGCGGGAACGGATAAGGGAATTGTTCGCGGAGTACGAGGGATATAACAAACAAATTCTGGCCCTCGACGACGCAGATACGGAGGACGTGATGGACTGCGAAACAAAGTACTTTAATATCCTCACGGTTCTTAATGAGGCGATTAAAACCATGTCCTCGCCCACCTCCGACACCGTTGCAACCTGCCACAACTACAAAGCCAAATTGCCTACAATTAAAATTGATACTTTCACTGGTAAGTACAGTGAATATACAGCATTTATTAGCCTGTTTACGGCGATAATCCACAACGACAGGTCCATTGATAAAGTGCAAAAGCTATATTACTTGCGATCGTTTCTCGCCAATGAACCTTTTGATTTAATTAAAAATCTACCTTTATGTATGGGTAGTTATGATGAAGCTCTTAAGCTTCTGGAGGAACGCTATAATCATTCCTTCAAAATTATTAATGAACATATAAATTCCTTGCTTGATATAAATGCCATGGTTAAATCTAACCCTATAAATTTGAGACAGTTTGTTTCAAGTGTCAAACAATGTTTGTCTGCATTAAAAAATTTAAGTGTAAACACTGATAACTGGGATCCTATTATATTGGCCATTTTGTACCGAAAACTAGATACATACACATCACGGGCTTACCAGCTGGAGCGCTGTGATACCGAGGCTCCCACAGTCACGGAGTTCCTTTTATACCTGGAGAAGCGAGCCTTGGCATTGGAGAATGCAGAGCCAACAAACTCGGGGAGGTCAAACCAGTCTCACTCCAGCAAGGCAGTGGTGAGTCTTGCTGTAGCTGCGGGAGCGGCCACCTCTTCAGCCTGCATTTACTGTAAGTCCCCTCAGCATAAATTATTTAAATGTACCAAGTTTAAAGTCTTAACTTATACTGAAAAAATGGCCTTTTGCAAAAATAATGAGCTGTGCACAGTCTGCCTTAACAAACATAATGGTAAATGCCGCTATCATTTCCGGTGCACTATATGTAGGGAAGCTCACAATAGCTTACTACACCCGGATTCGGCTACCCAGCCCCAAATTTCACTAGTGTCAAATATATTTGACAACAGATCTTTGGTGCCTACTGTAAGAGTAAAACTGTATTCACGGACAGGCAACGAAGTGCATGTTAAAGCGCTATTGGATCCTTGTTCACAGTCCTCACTGGTAACTCCAAAACTAGTTAGTATACTAGGGCTGACCCCAATCAGACATTACACTCAAATCACAGGTGTTGGAGACCAGAGTAATGATACCAAATACTCCATACCTTTGGAAATATTTTCACTAACTTCACCCTACAAGGTGACAACAAATTGCAATGTAATGGAAAAAATAACGTGTAGACTGCCACAAAATAATATATCCCTGGACTCCATTGAAATTCCCGAGGGAATTACATTGTCTGATCCTGATTTCCATAAGCCCTCCGAAATAAACTTGCTCTTAGGAACTGACATATTTTTCCAGGTCCTCATATTGGAGCCGGTCCCTGGTCAGAAGGAGTGGTCATTGGAGTCTGCGGCTGATCTGGCAGCCAACCCGCATCCTACCATAGTAAACACATGGTTGGGCCATATCATAGGTGGAGGTCTACCGCGACAACATACTAGCAATAATAGTAAGGTAACACTTTTATGTCTTAACTGCGACTCCAGTCTCAATGAAAATCTGCAACAATTTTGGAAAGCTGAAAGCATTCCGGAAATCTACTGCGAAGGCATGTCTGAGCATGAACAGTGTGAACAAATTTATAAAAACACTACGGTGTTTGAAAACAGTAAGTTTCAAGTTGACTTGCCATTAAAGGTCCCTTTGAATGAAATCAAGGATGTGCTTGGGTGCTCTTTTGACCTTGCTTATTATAGGTTTCTAAACCTCGAAAAGAAATTGCATCAAAATTTAAATTTGCTTGCAGATTATGAAACATTCATTAATGAATATGTGGACTTGAAGCATGCGCACTATATTGATTTCAATCAATTGGATTTCGAGAATGACCCTCTTTATTTTGCCCCCCATCACCCTGTTATTAACAGCTCAAGTAAAAGTACAAAGACCCGGGTTGTCTTTGACTGCTCGGCTAAAACTAACAAAAATATATCGCTAAATGACATTTTGCTTAATGGGCCTCCATTACAAAAGGAGTTGTTTGATATAATGCTTTTGTTCAGACTAGGTAACTATACCTTCTCCACCGACATAAGACGCATGTTTCGATGTGTGAACATTAACCCGGAGCATGCTAAGTTGCAAAATATTTTGTGGAGAAGCAATCCTAATGAACCCATAAAATGTATACAACTAGATACTGTAACATATGGACAAAAAAGTAGTTCATTCTTAAGTACTCGCTGTTTACAAGAGCTGTCAGATAGGTACGAAACAAAATTTCCTCTGGCGTCATATATATTAAAAAACTGTACCTATGTAGATGATGCATGCTTTTCACACTCTGACTTAAATATCATCATCGAAGCCAAGTCTCAATTATGTGAATTGTTAGGCAAGGCTAGTTTTTATACACACAAGTGGGCATCCAATGATCAGCGAGTGTTAGAGGGCATTCCTAATGATAAACGGCACTTTGACGAGTTAGACTTTCAAAAAGACAATTTTTATATAAAGACATTAGGCTTAAAACTTAATATGCAAGACGATTGTTTTATTTTTTCTTGCCCTGAAGCCTTTGGTAAGGAAAATCCTACCAAAAAAGAAATATTGAGCTATATCTCAAAATTTTATGACCCGCTAGGTTTTATAGCGCCAATTATCATGAAGGCTAAGGCTTTTATGCAAAAAATATACTCTGAAAAGATTGGTTGGAATGAGGTTCCATCAGCACCGCTGCAACAAGAATGGTCTTCATTTGCTAATAAATTATCTCATATGGAGCCCTTCGTTATTAAAAGGAACCTACAGATCCCCTCCAATGCTTCTGAATTACAATTGATTGGCTTTGCCGATGCTTCGAGCACGACGGGTTATGGTTGCTGTGTGTACCTTCGGGTGGTCGACGTACATGGTAATGTTTCACTTTCTTTGCTATGTGCCAAATCTCGAATCAACCCCCGCGATAAAGGTATGCTTACCATAGCACGCTTAGAGCTATGTTCTATGCTTCTGTTGTCTAAGCTAATAACTCGAGTTTATGAAACACTAACACTAAAATTAAACATACAAAATGTTTATTTATTTTCGGACTCCCAAATTGCGCTAGCATGGGTGAAAACGGAACCTCTTAGGCTCCAGGCCTTTGTTGCCAACCGGGTCAGGTTGATTCGAGATTTTACAGATAGATGGCGTTGGCTGTACGTACCCAGTGAAGAAAACCCAAGTGACTGTGTGAGCAGAGGTACAGATCCAGACGAGCTTCTACGTACAGATATGTGGTTGCATGGTCCACGCTTTCTACAGGATGGTAAATATGATTTTAATAATAAAAATATCCCACCTGCAATTGACGACCTCCCAGAGTTGAAAAAAGCGCCCTCTAGTGCCAAAGTGACATTACTTACCCTAAAAGGATCTGATTTCTATGATTTCTTAGACAAATATTCTGATCTCAATAAAATGATAAGGGTAATGGCCTATATAATCAGGATTTGTACTAATTTAAGAACCAAAAACACGAATAGTCCTAAGTATCTGTCCTCTAAGGAGCTTCAAATGGCATTACTTCAGATTATAAAACGTGAACAAGGCATTTATTTCAAACCTGAAATAGATAGTCTTAAAGCTAAGTTAGAAAATGTTAAAGGTTCGCTCAGCCCCTTGCATCCCTTTCTTGACAATCAAGGTCTTTTGAGAGTTGGTGGCAGAATAAAAAATGCAAATGTGTCGTTTTCGCAAAAACATCCCATAATCTTACCTAGAGAATCTCGGGTAACAAAGCTTATGGTTAATAAGGAACATCTTAGGTTACTGCACGCACCGCCTAAATTATTATTGTCAAGCTTAAATGAAAGGTATTGGATTGTCAATGGTCTGAGTTATGTTAAGAATATAGTAAACAAATGCTTACCTTGTTTCAGAATGAAGGCTCAGTGTGCCAAGCAGCTGATGGGTTCTTTGCCACCTGAAAGAGTCAATGCCTGCCGAGCCTTCCAGAAGGTCGGAATTGATTATGCTGGCCCAATAGTTGTTAAAAATTCTCGAGTAAGAAGAGCTCTACAGACAAAAGGCTATATATGTGTGTTCGTCTGTTTTGTGACAAAAGCCGTACATCTGGAGCTCTCTTCAGATTTGTCCACTGATGCTTTCCTCGCATGTTTCAAACGCTTTATAGCGCGAAGAGGCCTGCCTACTGACGTATTTTGTGATAATGGCGGATGCTTTAAGGGGGCAAAGAATCAATTAGATGAGCTTTACAGATTAAATACATCACAAAATCATCAAACTCTGGTGCAATCTTACGCGACACAGCAAAATATTGCCTTTCATTTTGTGCCAAGCTACTCACCAGTGTTTGCTGGTCTTGCTGAAGCTGCTGTTAAAAGCACGAAGTACCATTTAAAACGCATATTACAAAGCTATGTATTGACGTACGAACAACTAAACACTATTTTATGTGTAATTGAATCTGTTTTAAATTCGCGACCACTGTTACCTGTAACTGCTAATGACATTAATGATTGCAGCTACCTTTCGCCTGGTCATTTTCTGATAGGTACCACAATGACGTGTCTTCCAGAGGGAGATACAGCTGATACACCTACTAACAGGTTAAAATTTTGGGAAATGTGTAACAAGGTTAAATGTCACTTCTGGAAGGTATGGCATAAGCATTATTTAAATGTGTTACAATGTCGCCCCAAGTGGCGCGATAGTCAACCAAATGTAAAAGTTGGTACCTTAGTAATTATGCGAGAGCCTAACTCTCCACCTATGACATGGCCTATGGCCAGAGTTGTTAAAGTATATCCTGGTGATGACAATAAGGTGAGGGTCGTTGACCTCTTGGCACCTAATAAAAAAGTGTACAAACGCTCATTAAGCGGCTTCGCTATTTTACCTATTGAGTGAGCAAATTTGTAGTTTATCTGGTTTATTATACTTAACTATAATTGTGTATTTTTAGAAACATGTTTGCTAGGTATTAGGTAAATATATACCTACATAAACAATATGTATGTAATAGTAAGTGATACAGCAGGTTTATGTTCTTAATACATTCCTGTAGGTACCCATTAGGCTAGTATAGCACCTTTTTTATTGTGTCCTTGTATGTACTATTTAGATATAAACATATAGAGCTAAGTTGAGTATTTAGATTAATATTTCAGACTGAGTTACCCACTCGTTTAACTAACCCGTGGTTTATTGTGTTATATTACGTGCCTAAGCTATTTAGATGTAGTTTTTAAAATTGTAAAATGTTTAACATTAAGATTACAATTTAAGACTTAATTTTTTAAGGAAAGGGTTTCACCCCCGCCCCCAGCATGTTGGCAACCCCAACAGAACATAATTTTATATCCATTCACTCTTTCCTTTCATTCACTACTTCCCTCGCTCTATAAGTGTGCGCCATTGCTTACTGTACTGACTGTGTGTGTAAAATGTGATTAAAATAAGTACCATGTAAATGAAGCTGTTTCCTTTGACTTCGACCTCCACTGCACCAGCCCCATGGCTCCCCTGAACACAGTATATAGTTAGACTCAGTAAAACGTTTTTACGAATTTTATTCCACGTACTCTAAAGATAGCGGAGTATTTAAAAATATTTACAAATGGAACGCAGCCGGCCATTACTCGTATCGGAATATTAAACCCAAATAAATTCTACAAAACAAAATCAAACACTCGTAATTGAGATACACCTTCCATCAAATATTTCACATCAATTTTGACGTGACAACGTTTTATAAATTGGTTTGCCGGGTGACACTTCAAGAAACTGCGTTACGCTCCGCTCACGTTATGCGCTCACAATGAGAGCGAGTGAGAGGCACGCGTCCCTTCCACTCGGGCATGGTTAGCCCGCCTAAGAGCGAGAGAGACAGACATAAAAAGTGAAAGGCACGCGTCCCTTCCACTCGAGCACAGTATTTTACCACTCAAAGTCGTTGTCACGTAAAACTTTCGCCCGTATACCGACTTTACAGGCAACCATTTTTATACCATAAAAGTTGTCCAATATTTCACAAGTTCGAACGTTCGAATTTAAAACAAAATTTCATTCAAAATGTGAATGATATCTGCTTCTTGGCAGCTTTAAAGCGAATAAAAGAAGATTTCGTCATTATCAATAAATTAATCTGTTTCAATTTGATATTGGGCGGCCTGAATGTACGGATAGAGCAAGGTTTTTCCCACATTACATTGACAGTTTATTGATAAAGGATCAGTTGTAAGCATAAAGGTAACTTTTTGCACCTGGCACAGCATAACTGTGGCTTAATCTTAAGGAGACTATGGAACGCTAAAGACATCATATAATTTAAGCTATCGTGAGTCATACTGAGATTAAATTGCAACGGTTGCAACTCACGTATTTTTATCACAATAGGCGTGACATGTTTCGACTGCCGAACGATGACTGCCCGATGCAGTCAAAACATGTCACGCCTATTGTGGTACAAATACGTGAGCTTGAACCGTTGCAATTTAATACTAAGGACATTATCTTGGCCGAATTGTAACCTACTCTATTATTGTGAGAAATGTCAACTTCTTTGGAAACGTAATGATTGTCAAACCCGGCGATAATTTCATTTCGTCACTGAAATGAGCAAGGGTGCTGATAAAGACAATGTTAATTTGCACTGCAAATAAATAAAAAGCATTTAAAAACTATAGGTAGGTACTGCTTAAAATAATTGCTTATATCTGTGTCAATTACAAAAAATATTTTTAAAAATTGTGTGTTTATACCGGAACAGTAAAAGTGCTGAACTTTAATCTTGGCCAGATCTTTCATTGTGAAAAATCGTAGCGTATTTACCTATAATGTACCTAGATGTGTAGAACATATTTACATACAAGCAAGACGTACTACCATGTCTTAGGACGGACGACTGATTTTGAAAGTATTCGTTACTAAACAATATATATTTGCCTTTGTACGTATTTATTATCTACACGACATCTATACACGAAAATAGCCGTCTGCTATTTCTACTAACGATTAAAAGTAGCAACTTTGTCACAGATTACCCTGTCCATGTTAATCTACCAAGTTACTAAGTAAGAGCGTGTTAAACCGCTAATACAAGGAGTCCTAACAAGTCACAGTGCTGTAAAATAATAATTGTGCTGAAAACTACGCGATATTACTTTGTCGGGTTTTATGAAAGGCTCCTGAAGTTATGGACGGTTGTAAACCGAGCTATACACTACAAAGTTACTGGTATACACACGTCGTAAAATAACGGATAAAACGTCGGAAGCTTCTGAAAAAAAAAGTGATCACGGCATTCTTCACCGTATGATATGTTCTGATTTCCACTATACAGGTTGTATAACCAGTTGTGCAATGCACGTGGAAAAAACTAGAGAACAAAATCGCGAGAAAAAAAACACTTTGTATTAGCTGCATTTTTGAATTTCGAATGTTTTACAGCTGTTAAGCTTATCAGCTGTAGAAATATCAATCGTCAGGAACTTTTGTTAGACCCTGTACAGATATTGCATTGGTATTTGGTAGTTTTTGGTACCGATACAGTATTTTTGGGTCCCAACCGCAGCGTTTCCGCCAACACCTTCCCCCGTTACATTTCGTCACGAACTTAACAGAAGGTATCCTCTTCCTGTTTCTTGGATAAAGCTCACCGCTCCTAAACGCTCCGTACTTTGTAAACGAAATTAAACAACAAACAACTTTTTAAGAGTTTCATTTTAGGGTCTCGATGAGCTGAGCAACATTCGCGTTATATTGTTGTACCCCCGTAACATCTGTTAGTTAATTCTACAGTTAAAATACTACTAAATAGTTTTATTGGTGCTGTTTTTATGAACTTTAGTTCAAAATTTATGTATAAAATCTGTATCTGTATTTTGCTATTTTTTAGTTTGATCTACCATTTATGGGGGAGGCCAAGCAAGAGCAAGGGTTTTGTGCAGTATCTTGGGTGCGCCGGATTAAGATAAGGGAGATACCTAACACCACCGCACATGAATCCTTAATACAGAATACTCATACGCGTCAGAAGGAATAGTGGATAAATAGGTAGGTAATTACAATGTTTATTTCGTCAACTGTCTGAAACTGTTGAAACTGACAGATCGTCCCGGATCGGATTGGATTGGTGTGAGTCATCCTTTACATATTATAACAATTTTAATACAAAATATTTCGCTCTTGTTTATGAGTAAAATTTGGCAAGCGAAAGCACTGCGAGCAATAATAAACATCGATAGCATATGTAGTACAGTCGCCTCTATTGTCAAGGCGTTAGAGTGCTTGTTCAGATATTTTGAACGCCTCGGACGCTCCGATATATCTGATGGCGACTGTACGTACTCGTAGGTAGTACATACATTACCAATAAAGTCACATCTTGGGTTCCTTTCTGCCTTGATGATACCGAATCATAACAAGTAATTGAAACCTGAGTCTAGTTAGTTAAAGCACTGCGATGAAACACGACTTACCCAAGAGAGTAAGTAACATTTTGTATCATTTGGGGTCGAACTCTAGGTTCTAGGTTCTAGGTTCTAGGTTTGGGGTCCAAGTCCAAGCGCACGCAAGTTTTTCTATGGTTGATGTAACTGGTGACCGAAGAGCTGGTGGCTTCCTCGCACAACGTATCGGCAGCATTGCGATACAGCCAGGAAATTCCGCCAACGTCCTAGGTAGAATGCCTCAAGGACCTATTATTATTTTTTATTTTATTTTTTATTATTATTTTAGGTAGGTAAGTTACACATACTGTCTATATTCTTACCCAAATAAATCTGCTCAAATTATAAACCTATAACCGGGGATGGTTGTAAGGGGTTCTGTGATTTACACGAAACAGCAAAAATAGGCAGAAAATCACTCACTTAAAATTATGAGGTATCACGCGCGATGCATGTTCAATGCAAGACGAATTCAGACCCCTAATATGGCGCACGCGAGGTGATTGAATGAGTGATGAGTGAATGTGATGAAGGGTGAATGTAAGAACATTAAGGAATGTAACGGACGTGTGTATGAAGGTGTGTCTACACGTCTGTGTAGTATAAGGCCGTGCTACAGGCTCCCCCTTCGGGCCATGGAGACGTCCTCGTCCATGGGCCGACACACAGGTTGCTTGCGCGGTCGTCCTCTCTTCCTCTTCTCACCAGTAGTTGTAGGTGGAGCAGGCGCAATTTTAGTCTGCTTAGGTGGTCTACCTCTCCTTCTCTGTGGTATTACAGGTTCTACGGGTTCATCACCACTCCTCTGATGGTAGGTAGTCAAGTCTGATACATGATATTTACCAACAGTTTCACCATTATTTTGTAATAAGTAAGTTGTAGGGCTAACTATCTTGGAAATAGCGTATGGTCCGTCGCGTCGGGGTGCAAATTTGCTAGTAATCCCCTTAGCTTGGTTGCTCAAAACGTGTGTTTTCAAAAGAACCTTGTCTCCTACGTTGTATCCTTCGTGTGGTCTACGCTTTTGGTCGGCGTAGCCCTTCCTGCGGTCCTGTTCTTGTAAGGTATGTTCTCGAGCTTCGGCAAGATTGTCGCTGAGATTCAACAGGTACGGTGTTATCTGAGGCACGAAGTTCTCTGCTTCAATAACAGTTCGCAGGTCATGTCTGACTTCTACGGGTGATCGCATCTCTCTCCCGAAAGTGAGGTAAGCGGGCGACTTCCCGGTACTCTGTGTAACAGCGCTATTCATGGCAAAGCGTATAGCGGGTAGTGCACTCGGCCAGTTAGTGTGGTTATTCTCAACTATTATAGCGAGTTGGCTCTTGAGGTCCCTGTTTTTTCTTTCCACTGGATTAGCTTCTGGATGATATAGGGGAATGAGGTTCTGCTCTACTCCTAGGGTATGCATTGCCTTCTGCATGACTTGTGATACGAACTGAACGCCGTTGTCAGAAATGATCCGCCTGGGGAATCCGTACCTAAGGAAAACTTCCTCAACCAGGGTTTTAGCACAAGCTTCTGCAGTTGCTATGGTCAATGGTAACAATTCAACCCACTTACTAGTAGTGTCCTCTACAATAAATATCCATTTCTCTTGGTTTAGACCAGTAGGCAAGGGCCCAAATAAATCCATTGCTAGTACCTCAAATCTTTGAGCCGGTACAGGTGTCTGCAATAATCCTGCAGGTTTTAAATTGGATGGTTTGTAACGTTGGCACTCATTACAGTCTCTTATATATTCTGTTATATATCTTTTCATACCAGGGAAATAATAGCTCTTGCTCACCCGTTGGTATGTTCTTTCAACTCCAGTGTGTCCGGCTGTAGGAGAGTCATGAAGTTCTTTTAAAATCTCCTTTCTCATGGACTGTGGTAGTACCAGTTGAGGATCGTCACTCTCGACGTCAGGGTTAAAGTGGTATAACACTCCCTGTGACATATAATAACCTCGCTCAGTCCAGCGTGTGGCAGCCTCAATGTTGTTGTTCTCGAAGTCCTTTGCAATCTTCCAGATCTCTGGGTCTTCGGTCTGAGCCTTTCGTAAAACTGAAGGTGACATGTGTGGTATATCTACTATGACAGTACATAGGCTACAAGAGTTCTTGGTGGTGTCATCACATACAGGTCTGCTCAAAGTGTCAGCAACAACATTCTTTTTCCCGGGTTGATATTCAATTTTCAGGTTATAGGCCTGTATCTTCAGAGCCCAACGCGCAAGGCGTCCTGTCGGTGTCTTTAATGTTAAAATCCATTTCAAAGGTTGGTGATCAGTGGCAAGGATAACTTCGGAGCCTTCTATATATCCTCTGAACTTGTCAAGGGCCCAAACTGCTGCAAGAGCCTCTCGTTCTGTTGTTGTATAGTTCCGTTCAGCACTTGTGAGTAATCGGCTCGCATATTCCACTGGTCGCTCATCATAGCCTTCTCCTTGAAGTAGTACTGCACCTAGAGCATAGCCGCTTGAGTCAACCCTTAGAATAAAAGGTAGTGTATAATCGACTTGCCGTAGTATTGGGGCAGATGTGAGTCTCTTCTTCAATTCTCTAAATGAATTTGTCTGGTCTTCTCCCCAGATCCAGTTCTGATTCTTTTTGAGTAACATTGTTAGTGGTCTTGCTATCTTTGCAAAATCTGGTATAAACTTGCGAAACCAGGAGCAAGTCTGGATGAAAGTCTTCAAATGTTTGTCATTGTGTGGTTCTTTCATCTCATTGACGGCTTTGATCTTCTCATTGTCAGGTTGAATCCCTTCAGCGGACAGGATGTGTCCGAGGTATTTCACCGATTCACAGGCAAAGGTGCTCTTCTCTCTGTTCACACGCAGCTTGAATAGTTTGAGTCTCTGGAATACAGCATCAATATCTTGAAGGTGTTTCTCGAAACTGGCTGACAGGATCAAAATGTCGTCAAGGTAGGCTAATATGGTCACTCCGGGGAGGTTGGAACGAAATCTGTCCACTAGTCTTTGGAACGTAGACCCTGAATTCCTTAGTCCCATGGGCATTCGCTTGAAGCGATATGTTCCAAGGGGGGTCACAAAAGAAGTCTTGTCCCGATCTTCTACTGCAACTGGTACCTGCCAATATCCGGCTCTAAGGTCTAAAGCAGATATGTATTTAAACTTACCAGTTCCATGCAAAATATCATCTACTCTTGGTAGAGGGTATCGATCAGGTTTGGTTACTGCATTTAGCTTTCTATAATCTATGCAAACTCTTATACTATTGTCACGCTTCGGTACTAGTACCACAGGAGCCGACCATGGAGACTCACACTCTTCGATGATGTCATCGTTCAGCATCTTCTCAAGCTCCAGTCGCAGAGCTTCCTTCTTTGGCTCTGGTAATCTGTAAGGTGGTACAGAGATAGGTTGAATATTCTTATTAGTCAACTCAATGTGATGGACGGCATAAGGAGTAGGCTCTCCCCCTAGATTGAAAGTGTCCCAGTAACGGTCAAGGAGTTGAGTCAGCTTGTCACGTTGATCAACATTAAGTGTAGTGCCTTCATTATGTCGAAGCGTCTCAGTAGGTTTACATGCAGCTATAGGTACATTAAGTACAGGTAACTGTTCATATTGAAGCTCATATTCAATATGCGGCTCATCCTTGAAGCTCCAGGTATGGTTTCCATAATCGGTCTTAAGTCTAGCAGAAAATAGAAAATCCATGCCTAACAGGGTTTCATTCTCTGTAGCTTCAGGTAAAATCATAAAAGTTGTAGGAATTTCTTTTCCTTTCAAAGTGACTGTAGTATCTATAGAGAGTATATCTTCTATTCCAGAACGTCCATGAGCGTATTTAATGTTTAAAGTAGAAGGGGTAAAAGACTCACCACAGTTCTTCATTAAATTGAATAGGCTTACACCTGCCATGCTCCTCCTCGCACCTGAATCGATGACTGCACGACCTTCGCGTCCGCAGACCGTAATGGGAAGAATAGGTCGTGGCCTCTCCGGTTGTTGTCCAACTACAAAAAAGTCACTTGGTGTGTATGTGTTAATGTGTGTATGTGTCTCGCGCGCGCTCATATCGACTGGTGTAGAGGGCATCGTCTTCGATGTTGTCGCAGTCGCGTCATCTGATGAGATTGCACAGAAAGCAGCACCCGCGCCGCTCCCCGCAGCACCGGAGTCTCCCTTGCATCGCGAGCAGTTGGCGCGTACCACGCCGGGGGTACCGCAGCCAAAACACGAAAACTTTTCACTTTTAACATTGTCACTATTACCATCAGAAGAATTAATTGTCGCGTCCGAACGTTTGGCGAGTAACCATTTGCAACTGTCTTTGTTATGTCCAAATAACTTGCAATAATTGCAAAAACGGCTTGGTTTCGGTTTCGCGTCAGAGTTATTGTCATTCTGAACTTTGGTTTCATTAGCAACACTTTGTCGTGTAAAGGTTTTCTGCTTCTGTTGTTTGTTATCAACAAACACGTTGTTTGTTGTTTTAATTTCACTATTCCGGTCGTTATTTTTCGCGTTTGACGTATTTGACGTATTTCGGGTGACAGGTCGGCCATTGACAGCGTTGACGTTTGGTGCGTTCGCGGATGTCGTTCCGTTCTTTTCGTTCACCTCGGCCAGAGAGTCTTCAACCGATCGGGCTTTTCGTAAAAGATCGTTAAACGTCGCGACATCTTCGCGCGGGATTCGTTTCCGGATCCGACGGTTCAGCAAACCATAAACCATGTCGATTTGAATGTTTTCTTCTAGCGAATATGGTAGCTGTGCTATCAATGCTCGAATTTTGCAAATAAAAATGTCTGTCTTTTCGTCATTTTGTTCTTCGCTAAAGACCTCTCGAAATATGAGGAAAGGAGCCTTTCGTTTTCCAAACGCATGTTGAAGGTCAACGATTGCTTCGTCCCACGTTTTGACATTTTTACGAACTCCGTTCCACCATGTTGCCGCGAGTCCGGTTAATAAAAATGACAATCCGCGTAATGCATTGTCGTCAGATATCTTGACACAATCTTTGTATGTTTGGATGCCGTCGACAAAAACCTCTAAGGCGTCTTCGACCGAATCTTCAGTTCCGCTAAAACTGAGCTTACAACCGGCGAAGTGTCTGTCGCGTTGAGGTGATGCAGCCTGCGTCGCTAGCACTAACTTCTCGCATAATTCAACGTGCGATAATTGCATCTGTTGCAATAAAATTGTTAGGTACTCTTGAGGCATCGTCAAATTACAAGATGTCGCCGAAACGTTTTCGGTATTTGAATCGGCGGCGGCGGCCATATCTTTTTTGGGTGGCATTTCGCACGCGAATTTTCGCCAAATTTACTGTTCCACAACACAATGCCCCACGTTGGGCGCCACGTATAACCGGGGATGGTTGTAAGGGGTTCTGTGATTTACACGAAACAGCAAAAATAGGCAGAAAATCACTCACTTAAAATTATGAGGTATCACGCGCGATGCATGTTCAATGCAAGACGAATTCAGACCCCTAATATGGCGCACGCGAGGTGATTGAATGAGTGATGAGTGAATGTGATGAAGGGTGAATGTAAGAACATTAAGGAATGTAACGGACGTGTGTATGAAGGTGTGTCTACACGTCTGTGTAGTATAAGGCCGTGCTACAAACCTTATTTTTCATTTAACAGCATTTTTTGTAGAACGCATAATAGACGGATTTGCATTCACATTTATAGGCAGAGCACGCATCAAACTGGGACGTCTATAAACTGACACTAAACTAATTGAAAGCTGGCTATACGAGCGAAGCCACTACTATGGGTTCCAAACACTTAGTTTGAACATTGTTTTGTTTTGGCATACATAGCTGTGTACTCAGTTTTGATTCATGTTTTTTGTTGTTTAAGTAGTCACACTACTAAATATAAATTATAAATTAAAAGAGATGTGATATACTACAGAAAACGTGATCAAGGCGCAGCGCAAAGCAAAGCAAAAAGCAGGAGGTCTCTGGTCTCTGGTTCGATCCAAGGGTGCGTAGCCAAGATGCCAATCGCTCACGCTCAGTCGCTAACGAAACGCAACTGTCATTGTCACACTAATAAGGAAGAGTGATAGAAAGAGGTAGCTACGATACGTTAGTAAGCCTGAGCGATTGGCATCTTGGCTACGCACGCAGCCCTGCTCACCGGGGGCCTTGGTCACTTTTTCTGTAGTATATGACATCTCTTTCAATTTATAAAATAAAATTTATTGACTCTCTACGAGATCAAAGTACACTACAAAAAAGATCATAAATTGTGAATAAAGAGTCGTAAATCGGACAGAAGCCATTATTTAAAAGAAGAAGAAGACTTCGGTTTATCATCGTTTGTCTACAGAACCCCTAAACGGAGCATCATTAGCAAACTCACACTCCGCTTGTTATTACTTACGCCCGATAATTACTGGTTGCATAACGGTAAATTAATTTGATCGGTAATTAATTTTCAGAACAGGCAGCACTAATTATTGTGTATTCGTCTAGGCATAATACCTCTAAGTGTATATACTACGAGAGCTGAATATCACCAAGCGGCCGTCAACTAATCTGCCAGGAGAGAATACTCAGGTTCTTTGGGCATATAATGCGTTCTAACCAGCACACTCTCGAAAGAAACATTATTCTCGGCAAAGTTGAAGGCCAACGCTCCAGGGGTGAAACACCGATTAGGTGGGCTGACACCATGAAGAAAGCGAGTGGTTCAATGCAGAGGGCAGTCCATATGGCCCTAGACCGCACCAAGTGGAGGGACATCACGGTTGGGCACGATTCTCAGCCATGAGGGAGCGACTGAGAAGAAGAATACCTATAAGTAGGCTTTCATTGTAACAAATACTACAGGGTTAATACAAACAATGTTAGTCTTTCCTGTGGACTAACAGGTTAAGGCATTTAAAGGTTGATTTTCTTATTCAACCCTTTTTCTTCCTAGCGTTTTCGCTTATGGCACGGCTCAGGGAGCCTGGGGTCCGCTTTGGCAACTAATCCCAAGATTTGACGTAGGCGCTAGTTTTACGAAAGCGACTGCCATCTGACCTTCCAACCCAGAGGGTAAACTAGGCATTATTGGGATTATTCCGGTTACCTCACGATGTTTTCCTTCACCGAAAAGCGATCGGTAAATATCAAATGATAGTTCATATTTAAGAATTTATTTATTTTATTCAAAAAATTAACACAGCTTTACAGAAGCCCTAGTATAAAAGTTATACGACATTAACTTCTCGACCGCGTTAGCGTATCGAGGGGTCAAAATATGATAGTTGCCGGATGATTTTAAATAAACGGCAAACATAATTTGAACTCTCGATACGCTAACGCGATCGAGAAGTAAGTGTCGTACAACTTTTATACTAGGCCTTCTGTTTAATACCAATGCACTGTGAAAATCATAAATTATACATTTAAAAAAAATGACAAAAACGACAACTTTGATGATGGAGCTCATCATTGTGTTGTATGAGGCGTGGTTACTTGTGTGCATTTATGACGAAGCCTGCGTTGCGGATTTAGTCTTATTTTTTCTTTTATGTTGTTTTTTTTCTGTATAAATAAAAAAAATATATTTTTATTTAATATTTTGTAGATAATGATAAATATCTTTATTTTTCAATAAAGGCACATTACAGTGCACTTCTAAACGTCAAAAAAAGCTAGCCCTACTCCACAATATCCAAGAAGATTATTATTACCAGCAAGAAACTTGGCGGTTGGTGGGACTTATTTTTTCAAAACAAATTACAAAAATAGTAAAAATATTTTCAATATGTGGTTCTAAAAGAAACCATATCAAAAGAAAATAGTGAAACAGAAAGACCACAAATAAAAATAAAAAAACAAAACAAAACAAAATTGAACGGTTTTACCGATACACAAACATTTGATATGATTTCTTTCGTGAATCCTGAACACTGAAACTTCACTGTTTAAGCAGTAGTACTTTTTTTTGTTGGTTTTGTTACAGTTTCTGGTATGGACCATGCATGTTTGTCTGTTAAATAGTCCTCTACTGAATAAGCCTTCGACATCAAAGTTTTTTTTATAAATAATTCTTATGAGTAGGATTGGGCAATTCAGGGCAAGGGCATAAGTTCCGAAAAACTCATTGGTACGAGCCGGCAGGATTTGAACCCGAGACCTTTGGATTGATAGTCCCACTTCATACCGCTGGGCCACCAACACTCAATTTAACGCTTATTCACATGAAAAATTACTCCTTTTTTAATGACTTGTAAGAAAGAAATAATTACTACATGCCCACAAGCTTGTCCTCAGGAAGTACAACTCTACAGTTCGGCGGATCACGCAAGTATCTCTTCTGTGGCCAATATTTAACAGCTTGTGGTCATATTGATTTTACACTAACTACTTTTTAAGTTCCAGTCCACCAGATGTCGCTGTTATAAATTGGCCAGGAGTTTTTAATTTAGATTTAGAGCGGGAAAAGCTGACGTTAGTTGGTACGGGCGGCACGTTGACTATAAAGTGCGCTTCATCATAAACTTCTGCATTTTTATGCACCGTTCAGCCTCGACAGGATTTGGCATAGATCGCTCAGTTACTGGATGGAACATACTGTCGTTGCCCTGAAATCTTATAATACGTCATCATTAGAACAACATCAACCAGCAGGCGAGTGATTCTCTAAAGAATAGTACTCGCCGACAGTGTGAACAGCCAGCGGTGATTATCTTTATTAATGGATCCTATAATATTCAGCAATTAATAAATCTAATTTTTTTTTTGCGGCTTCAGCTGGGTTATATCTTCTAAATCTAATCTAAACCTTATAAATAGAAAAACAATACCTACAAACTTAAAGCCGGACCGCATTATTAATATATTTTGTTTGTTTCTTGGGCGAGGAAATCACCGATAGCTCCCACTCCTACTTGGTGGGACCAGTGCTTTTCCACCATAAGACATCCACTGCTGTACAAAGGGTGCAGGAAAAACGCCCCAAGGATTACCACAATATTCGATTGCGCCACGGTTCGCTTGCGATATTGAGCAGGTCTTCAATCCATCTCGTTGGAGGTTTTTTAGAGTCGTTATAGCTTAATAAACGGCTGCTGCTTAGCTGTTTTCCAAGAGATGGCTTTAAACCTTTTGTTTCCAAGTAGCATCGTCCGAAAATCCTTCCATGTTTCGAATTTTAACGGCCTATTTGCGAACCATGAACGAAGTTTTGCCTATGTCAGACTTATCATTTCTATACGCAAGTGCCTTGAAGAAGCAAAGTTTCAGCATCTTCATTGTCACACAGCAGATCTGACGGTAGTAGTCTATGCTATGAGATTTGCTAAATTTATGGGCAATCGTGTTCCAGATCGACAGGTTATTTTATAGCATGGGGAAGTGGGTAAAATGGAAACAAACATAGCGCTCACTTTATTTGGGTCGACCAATGTCTTCGTCTTGGTTTCTCATAACTGTCGGAGATCTTCTATTTTCAAGCGTTGAGTAAGTACAGTCGCCATCAGATATATCGGACCGTCCGAGGTGTTCACAAATATCTAAACACGCCTCTATTTTCAAAGCGTTAGAGTGCTTGTTCAGATATTTTGCACGCCTCGGACGCTCCGATATATCCAACGGCGACCGTACCATGCGCAACGTTGCAGGGGGGCTGTGGTTGAGGGGGGGATGTGGTGCGTGTCGCCTCGTCTGCCCTCGATGACAAAACTAGTTAAGGATTTTTAAGTTCAATATAATCATTAAATTGCTTTACTTTTTTTGGGTCAATGATCTAAAACGATTCTTGGCCTCCGAAACAATAGCACCCTACCTGTCCAGATCCAGTGCGGTTTCCTGCCATGTATCGGTATCGGCATGAAGGTGACGTAGATCCGTCTCCACAACGTTGAGGCTAGGTTTGTTTCAGCAAGGAGGTCGACAGTCTTTATTTCATATTGAAATATGACAATCGAACCTTTGCGACATCAAACGTCAAAGCGAACGCAACTCGATTCGTTTCAATTCGAATACTGCCGGAGAATCACAAATAATATTTACTTATGCTCGCTGAATGCGTTTCAAAATATACAATATAAAGGATGATTCACACTGGGACGAAACGTAACAGGGTGGGACGGGACTGGACGTGACAGGACGGGCCGGGGCGGGACGGGACGGGCCGTGGCGAGGCGGGAAGGGCCAGCACGATCTGTCAATTTCTATAGAGAGAATCATGTGATAGCCTTCGGATGTCACGTGACGTCTTCTATAGAAACTGACAGATCGTCCCGTCCCGCCCCGTCCCGTCCCGTTCTAGTGTGCGTCATCCTTGACGCGTTATGCGCTGTGAATATTCAAACACAAACGTCTTTTTAAAGCAATTTGTTTAGAAGTGTAGCGTTATAGCTGCCTCCACGACTGTTGCAAAATATATACTAATTCTATGTAAGTATTTAATAATGCTGACAATTATAAGAAAGCAGACAGATGGACAATTGAACATAACTAAGGGTTCCGTTTTTGCCATTTTACCCACTCGATCATAAAATTGTATCCTGTTATAACTTATTTTTTACAAAACATTCCTTTCCCAGTTTTAACATAAACACAAAGGCACACGTTTTTTTAAATGTTGCAACCCTGAAATTACTTGAATTCCGGAGGTTAGCGGTAAGAAACAAGGGGTAACTTTTTTAATAAAAGTTATTTTGATTGTCCGCTTACTAAAACGTTTTAAATCTACAGGGTGTAACAATTATGCTGGTCTGTCTAATTAAGGGCTTAATCCGTATCGTATACGTGATTAATTTCTATATGTATATACGTGATTAGGTGTGTGATTAATGTGATTATAACGTCTTGACTCACAAATTACAAATACGCATTTTATAAATTATGTGATATGATATTAACTAGACTTAATTGATTTGCTATGTAACTACTATATTTAATTATAAATTGAAAGAGATGTCATATACTACAGAAAAAGTGACCAAGGTCCCCGGTGAGCAGGGCTGGGATCGAGCCAGCGACCTCCTGCGTTCGCGGCAGATGCTTTACAATTGTACTATATTTTATATTTACCTCATTTTTTTTAAGTAGAAACATCTGCGAATAATATTATACCAAATTACTTAGAAATAATGGAAAAGTGGAAAAATCCATGCCTTGGGCGAAACTTGAACTCGCGACTACTTTTTATTTATGAAATAGGTGTCAAACAAGCAGACGAATCGCCTGATGGTAAGCGATTGACGCCGTCCATGGACTCTCATAACACCAGTTGTGACGCAAGTGCGTTGCCGACCTTTAAGGGAGTACACTCTTTTTTTGAAGGTTTGAAAGTCTTATCGGTCCAGAAATACCGCTGGCGACAGTTTAGCTGTGCGAGGCAGGAAGTTTCGGGAGAAACGTACATTTGAGGACTGCCAACCATCAAAGTGGTGAGGTTGAAAATGTTCTCGCGTAGATCGATGGCGGAAAGAAGCGAACGATTAATCCGAACAATTCCTTGGAGCATTCCCAGTTATACATGCGATAGAAAATTACAGAGCGAGGCTACATCTCTACGCAGCGCCAAGGGGTCAAGAACATCAGAAGGACGTTGGCAACCGACAATTCGAACCGCTCTCCGATGAAAGCGATCTAGAGGGAGAAGCTGGTACTTTGGTGCCCCTGCCCAAAGATGAGGGCATAATTCCATATGTGGGCTAACCTGCGCCTTATAAAGGTGTATGCGATGGGCCTACAGCTCTGATGGGTGATGAAACACTGTCTTTAAATAATATTGAGCACACCGAGCTTCTTCGAGGCCAATTTAGCCTTACCCTCTAAGTGGTCGCGAACAAAAGCAACTTTATACAAGCATCACTCACCAACTAAAGTACCGGGACACATCTGTTGGCCCCGAATTTCTCCCTCATATGCACCTCCCTCATATGTTCCTTAGGGGGGCCGTAAGATGATAGTACTTCTTAATCGGGAAGTGAATTCCAAGTTCCCACTGTCAAGAGTTCGAGCCTTGCCCGACGCTATAAGTTTCTCCACTATTCCTTATTTCCTAACAAACTCGATCGCAAACGAAAGGTAGCTAAATTGCCCTTCATTTATTTCTCCCCCTCTTTTCTTTTCACAGATTTCCTGCACTATAAGCCGGAACTGCAGGCAAACTTCACCCATAAATATTAGAACAAAAAGCTGTCAGTAGAAACCCCATAACTCTCCCTGTTTGACGCTTCCTCACTTTCTTAGGTACACTTAGCTGTACATATATAAAGTTATGTAGGTTGCGGTTAATAAATAACATTTCTTGTAATGTTATGCGGCGTCAGATCATTTTGCGTGTTCCGGAGGTATTCCAGCGATGTAGACTGGGAGACGATAAGCGGATATAGATGCGACGATAACTATCTCTGGTATAGGCATATTAGAAGAAACACGTTTGTTATATTCAGATTTACAAACTGGTAATATTTTTTATTACCAGTATATTCATACAAAATATTTACCGGTTCCATTTCGTAGTTGTTCAGGTAAGAAAGAAATCGTAAGAAAAACCTTGACTAAGCAGAAACATTAATAGTGCTGACTATTAATAGGGTCTAGTTATAAAACTGCGGTTTTCTGTAAGGTGAAGGTACTTCCCCAGCTCTGCTCCAGATTTGAGACATTCGTTGTGCTGTGCCCTACCAGACTAAACGATATTCATCCACTGTGCCCATACTCTCTTATCCTTTAAGTAATCTGCTCTAATATTTGATGACGTGCCGCTTTCTTCATCTGTCGCTCGCGCTGACATTGCCAAGGCCGCTCGCGATGAGGATTTATGTCCCGGAGACTTCCGAACCACGACACGCTTTCAAGGGAGTGCCATATTTATGTCTACCAGACAAGCGGAGTGCCATAATTATGTCTAAACTGTACTCAGGAGAAGCTACACTTGAAGCCTGAATTTATACGTAAATTCCGAAAGTTCAAGATATATCAATTCCTCGGGTTAAATGGCGGGTAGATGCACAATCTATTTTATTAAATAAATATATATATTTTTTTTAATTATATATTCATGACAAACAAGTATTCAACCTGATGGGAAGTCCATAGGCTACGGTTACGAACGTAGTCTATGGGCGCCTGCAATTACTGAAGAGTAACACTCAGGTCAAAAGCTATACCAACACTCCATTTTTAAAGGTCCCCTAACTGTAGTTAAAATTGCCGCCAATCCAACTTGCAAACAATGTAAACAACCAAATTGATCGTAATTACCTCACTTTTAAGTTTGCAATGAAATCTCTAAGATTAAGTAAGTCTTATGTTTTGACGATAATACCACCATTTCAGGAAAGAATCGTTTCAGTGGTGTTTGATGAGGTGCATTTGTATGTAGTCTTTATTTTCCTCGCGATAGTGAGGGGAGAAATGTATTACAGTCGGCGGCGAAGTTTGTTAAACTCTCGTGCCTTGAGACCCTCGTAAAGCTCAAGATTCCAGTTACTGAATCACTCGCTACGCTCGTGGCTCAATGTTGGAATATTTCGCTTTGCCCCCTTGTATAATAAATAACTATTAAAGTGCAAAAAATATTAATGACGCTAATGCACGTCGAGAATTCCTCAATCCACTTTTAAACGGCCTCCTAGCCTAGTCGGTAGTAACCCTGCCTATGAAGCAGGAGGTCCTGGGTTCGAATCCTGGGGCATTTATTTGTGTGTTTATCACGAATATTTGTTCCTGAGTTATGGACGTTTTCTATGTATTTAAGTATTTACACGTATTAATCTATTATATCGTCGTCTATTACCCACATCACAAGCCTTATTGAGCTTACCGTGGAACTAGGTCGATTTGTGTAAGATTGTCCCATAATATTTATTATTATTAATCCCTCCCTAATCGTGCACTCAGTATGGAAGTAACTCCATTGGTCCATTAACACAATCTAAGCACAAAGCCTCGATGGCCGACAAATACCCATTCTTCCAAATAGCGCGATCGCGTGCTGATGAAGCGGTTACATTCAGGGTACGTACGTTTTGTCCCTAAACACCTGACGTCATCGTCGAATATATACTTTTGAACATTGTGTAAGTCCGTATTTTTACTATGGATATCGAGCAATCACGTGATTCTTTCTATAGAAATTGACAGATCGTCCCGTCCCGTCCCGTTCTAGTATGTCACCCTTAAGAGTGTATCATGCCGATTAGGCTTGTGTCGGTCACGAACTAAGAACTAAAAGGAATGAAATCTCATCACGAACCGAAAGGAACTAGTTAAAGTTAAGCAAAAAGTTAAATCTCTCCTCGGTCTTTAGTTCAGTTCAGTTCATTTCAGACGGAGCAAAAACCATTAAAACGTTCATACGAATCATTACTTCCGCGTTTTGTGGTACTAGAAATCGTTCGATTTTTGTGGTACTACCACCACAAAAATCGAACGATTACGGATTTGTATCTCCATCTCTGTCACACTTGCATATTAGAGTGACAAAGAGGTTTTTCCGTCAATGCCAATGAATGATGATAATACAATCGATAAATGTTTCGTACGAAAAGGAGCTTACCGACGTAAGCATTAACTGTCAAATTCATACACAGAACTACCAACACTGCTAAAAGTTTATAGGCTGTTGGCACGTAACCAAACGTCACATTCCAAACAAGACCATATGAAAAAGCACTTTTATGGCGTCATTTTTTGCGATTGATTGGGTATCCAGTTCTTTTATCCTATATCTATGACATTAGTCGTAATATACAAATGGTTCGGTAAATCACTTATCTTATTTATATACCTTGAAATCTTCTACCAAAACCAATAAACCTCAATGTTATACCGCAAGGTCTTGGAAATATTGAAATATCACATTTACTGTAGAAAGACGATATTAATTCAGAATCCCTACTAAATGGCCCGAAACCGAATCGAAACTACCAGTGAAACTATTCTCTAGTCAAATTTTAAGAAATATCAACCTTATAGCGTTAAGCTCTCACGCCCGAATTTGCTGTTTTTGTACAAGATTATACTTTAAAAGGTTGTAACCGCCAAAGGCGTTACGGCCAGTGTCGTAAAGGGTAATATTTTTGAAGGACCCTGTAATAAATTCCCATCAAGGTGGTATGGACCCTCGTTTATCAAAACTCGGATTGCATCCAGCGGTGAAATCGGATCTGCGACGGTATTATAGGTGCCCTAAATTTATTAGCCGTAAGTATAATTTGAGTGTCGGTCTGTCATAAATATGCCCACGGGTACATAGGGATTTTGTAGTACTTGTAGTCAAAAACCTGAGAATTGAAAATAACTAGATAAGAAGATAGTACATTGTTTATTAAGGGCGGTAAACAAGAAATTACGAACGAGCGTAAATTTCACACGAGTTTGTAGGTAATGCTTGTGCCACCCCACCCGTGATACATTACATACAATGTTTTTCATCACATTTGGAATTCCATCGGTATTCTGACTAAGTAACTTACTGTTTTTTTGAGAAAAAGGTAATATACAACAATCTCACTTAGCTCGTGACGTAATCCCATTGCACTCCCCCGAAATGTATTCTGTAGAATATTCTGTAAGGAGTAGACTTTATTTTATGTAAGTCTAGTTAAAAATATAATGAACCTATATTTAAACATAATTATTAAGCGGGTCTAACGCGAATTAACTTGTTTACCTTATTTACCGACGTTTCGACACAGGTTTCACTGGTCATGGTCGCGGCTGACTGATGTCCCAGCAAATGTTTAAATATTTATGTTTATGTTTAAATATGTGTTCAAATCGCGAAAGTTTTAAATGTTATATAATGAACCTGTTCGAATTTTGTTGTTCAGCAACCTGTTGCGGCGCGACTTTTTCTTTAATATTTTCATGGCAAAATTGAAAAGGGGTGAACTGAATGAAAGCCTAGCTTCCTGTATCCTGGAGGTATCGATTCTGGCAAAACTTATATGACATCTTACATGTTTATTTTGTAAACGATTTCCTATACCAAAGCAAAGTAAACCGAGCAAGCAAGGATGCGCTCATGTTGCACGCTCACTGAACAGACGTCCAGCCGCAGATCTAATATTTACCCGCTGCCGTTTGTCTCGCAAATACCATTTATTTACTATACATAGCAGCGACATTATTATTAACTATACATTTTACGTTTAATCCGCTGATATTGGCCTAACCTCCTTCGGTTCACCACCATTTCGAACCGACAAGACAGAAATTACCAAAAAGCAGTAGCAGCTTTAGCAGCTGAATGACCGGTGACAATGTTAGAATGGTTCCAAAAAGTATTTAACGACTTAATGTTATTTTTTCATATACGTATAGCGTCTCATTTCATTCAATTAAAAACAACACAATTTTGTAAATAAATTTAGTTTTTTATCAAATCTTTTGTTTTACACTTATTTAAACTTTCAAGATTTTCACACATTATAAAATTTACTATAACGGGACTTAAGGATGACTCACACTAGAACGGGACGGGATGGGACGGGACGGGACGGGACGGGATGGGACGGGACGGGGCGGGACGGGAAAATCTGTAAATTTTTATAGAAAACGTCACGTGACATCCGAGATCCGCAGGGCTCCGAGCGATCACGTGATTCTTTCTATAGAAATTGACAGATTTCCCGCCCCGTCCCGTCCCGTGCTAGTGTAAGTCATCCTTTAATCGTGTAAAACTTTGACTTTCTCCGGGACCATGATGCAATGTCGCCCTTTTGTTTTATTGTTCACGGTCAACCATAGTTGACCGGCCAGTTATATTATACTCGAAACCATTAAGATGTAATGTCCCCACAAAAACTTATTTAAGCATCCAGGAATGAGACGACTGTGGAAACTTCCCGGGACTATAAATAAGTAGGGCCGGCCCTTAACCGCAGCTAATGGGTTCAATTAACTGCCGTTTAATGGCCCTTTCGGAGACAATGCACGTAGCGTAGCGAGTTTTGACACTTTTGACCATAACGGGAAACTTTTTAATTATTTTAATGGGGTGTCCCTCAAAATCCCGAATAACGTTAATCCTAAAATCACTTGCCCTAACTTTTGTCCTAATGATCATAATCCCTAGCAATTCATTGTCATAACGATTATTTTCCATAAGTTAATGGCTTCCTAGTCATTAAATTATGACCCTACCCCCCCTATGAATAGGGGGTAGGTAGGGATACCTACCTACCTACCTAGACCTAGTTCCTACTAGGTCTTGGTCTTTTTAATAGCATATGACATCAATTTTCAATTTATAATTTGAAACTCTCATTTATTCGGTAATAACAAGGTACATAAAAATTTCAAGTCAAATAAAAATAAAATACAATTAAAAATACCTACATGTTTATTAAATAGTTTAAAATTATATTTACTAACAATACACAAATAACAATTATTTGTGTGTTGTTGGTAATAATATTATTATGTCTTTTTTAATATAAAATAACACAAAACACGTATAATACCCCACCCTGCATCGTACCAGGCCCAAAGTTCCTCATAATTCCGCTGCGTTCCTCCGTCGAACCTCGATGGAAACCTGCTGAACCGGATACGACCCAGAGCGGGGATCGCAGCCCCTTTCGCGCAATCGACGCCCTAGCTCCCCAAAGAACCCATGAGCTGCGGAACCCCAGGACCGTGCTGTCTCAATCGCAACTGGCACGAAGTCATAGGCCACTTCTAAGGTGGAGTACTTCGCGTGCTTCAGTTTGGCGGTAAATTCCGCCGCTCATAATACTCCTAATTATAATTTATTACTTTAGTCCATCCATCCATCCTCCATCCTTTCAGCCGAAAGACGTCCGCTGCTGGACATAGGCCTCCCCAAAGATTTCCACAATGACCGGTCTTGCGCCATCCACATCCAGCGAACTCCTGCGACCTTCACCAGGTCATCAGTCCACCTTGTGGGGGGGCTACCCACGCTGCGCCTTCCGGTACACGGTCGCCACTCGAGAACCTTTCCGCCCCAATGGCCATCGGTCCTACGTGCAATGTACTACTTTAGTAACAAGTCAAAATTGGATTTGTTTCAAAAAAATATTAAATTTAATGATTGCCCAAAAACTACCTCCACACGGAAACGAATCGCTGTTATAAAAGTCGGTTAGGTTAGAACTGTGACCTCACACAGATTGTAATCGCTACAAGCATAGGGACGATGTTAGGGAAAACAATATTAGGATAGTTACTCGTATATAAGTTTAGGACAGATGATCATTAAGACAATAGTAGTTTATGCAACAGTGATATAATAAGGGTTCTTAAAACTTGAGGATCACCGTTACAAAACGAGACGAAGTCGAATGAACCAACTATGAGCTTTTGCATACGCTAGTTTTTCTAAAAAAGCTAAATCTTTAAAGGTGGCAGAATGTGGAACAAGTCGTATGCCCATTATAGAAATTAAAAAAAAAACAATTTCAATGGACGTAAATTTAATGATTAAATTGTTCCCCCATATATGATGATTATGATGACTCGTAGAAAAAGATTTTAAGCTAACATGGTCATTTACACTATAATTACTATTTAAAACGAGATATTTACCATGTACATTTGTTTTCATGAGCTCCCGATATTTCGGCACTGTTACAAGTGCCATGTTCACGGTGTAACTGATTTGCTGCGAGTTTTTATTTTATTTGTGGTCTACCCACACCCCGTAGTATATCTCGTTTTAAATAGTAATTATAGTGTCGTAGAAAAAGTATTGTATACAATCGTAAGATCGAAACATAATTGACTTTTTCAATCTTGTACCTTAGGTACTTAGGCCACGAAGCTTGCTGACTGGCCTAAGTAACGTACGAGATTGAAAACAAACACTAAACACGCTAATCGACTGAAAAGCTCTTCATTATGTCACGATTGTATAAACTACTAAATATAATACAGAGAATACAGCAAATAAATAACCAAACCAAAAGCGGTCTTATCGCTAAAAGCGATCTCTTTCAGGCAACTTTTAGTTAGCAAATACAGTTATCATCCGATTGTATCATTAGATTAGCTTCCTTTTATCCATATTTGTATTGATTTTAGCTTACCTGGGTGGGCAGTGCTTGAAAACCTTCAAAATTCGAATCAACAACAAGATAAGATATACAGGTGGATAAGATATATAGGTGGTTATTTCATTATAAAATACATTATAAATTTGCATTAAACGAGGCAAAGCTAGGTAATAAACAGGGTGTAAAATGCCAGGGTACATTCAGCATGTTATTTGTAACGTTCTTAAGATATATGGAGACACATTTGCGGTTCTAAAGCCAGAGAAACTGCTGAAATCGAGTAAGCCGTTATTTATAGATTTGCTAGCTCCACAATTGCTGCTTTTGGTTTACTAGCTCTCGTTTTGATTTTCAAGAGCTATACTGTTTAGGGTTCCGTATTTAACTAAGAACCCCTATAGTTTCGCCATGTCTGTCTGTCCATTCGTCTGCGGCTTAGCGCAGTAACCATTAGTACTAGAAAACTGTAATTTGGTATGAATATACACAAATCATGCCGACAAAGTAGTGAAATAAAAAGTCGAAATACTTTTACTTTTAGGGTAGGGTTTTTTTTTAATTTATTTCTCAAAAAAGATTTGTACAATTACACATAATCATAAATTCGCCAAACATTAATGATAACGGGATTAGTTACTATTTACCGTTTACTTCTTTATGTTTAAATATTTCTAATATGGCTTTATGTGGAATTCTTTTTTTAGCTGGATTTTTACTCTAATGATATAATTTTAGAATTCGTTTCTTTAAGATATTTAAATATACTTTTCTTATATGTGAAAACATTTATTAAATCACACAAAGTTTTCTTATATTATATATCTTTTTCGTTTCATCCTTAAAGTATTTTTGAGATATCGTTGGATAGATATCCGTTACGTACGTTAACATCAGCCTAATTGTCTTATTCATAGTTCAAAAATAACAAAATTTGAAGTACATAGCGCCTTCTAACAAACTTTAAAATGTAATAAAAACAAAACATACGTTATTTTTAAAAGTCGCTGAACAAACGTTGTTCAGTTTGGGGCTTACTACCTACGATTACTGCTTCTATTGCAGAAAACACCCGGATATTACAAGCACACGTTCACAATATCCAATTTACAGCCTCCCAACTCACGATCGGCAGATAAGATAAGACACTAAACAATTACCGATAGACATCGGATTGGCTCAATTATCGGCGTTCCCGTAATAACCGCCTCCGTGAGATTTCATTACTCCGATAATGGGAGGGGGCGATCAGGGAAACAGACGTCGAGATATCGCATTTGGATTTTACGGGCGATTTGTATTTTGAAGCGCCGCTTTTATGGGTGACGATGATTATAGGTTTTATTGGTTTCCGTGCAGGTACAGAAAAAATAGCCTTGTATCTATTTATATTTTTTTTTATCGGGAGCCAAGAACTTAAATTGATAAAACTAGTGATTTGCCCCGAACTTGAACTCGCGACCGCTATGCTTATCTATACGTCTATACTTAAACAATCTATGCAGAGAGAACCTTTTTGTACCATTCGGGGTCGAAACTCTTGGTCCATGGGGCCCCAGCGCACGCAAGTTTTTCGTAAAAATCGCGAAACGTCTGGTTGATGTTACTGGTGACCGCTGGTGGCTTCCTCGTACAACGTATCAGCATTGCGATACAACGAGGAAATGCCGCCAGCATCCTAGGTACAACGCCTCAAGGACCTATTTTAGGTTTAAGGTAGGTAGAGGTAGGTAAGTTAGGTAAGTTACACTTACTGTATGTATTTCGAAAAAAAATGTTTTTTCCTTCGATAAAAAAAAATATTTTTTTCGTCTAACCAACTTTACTCGGGTTATCATCGAACGAACATACTCACACACATGCATATCATCCAACAAAAATACGTACCGACGACGCGCGACGGATTTTCGAAGTAGTTACTTCGACAATTCGTTCTACAAGGATTGTACAACTGAATATCTATCACTCTCAGAATACACACTCCGCAATAGCTTTGTTTTTTAGAAACACGAGAAAACTAGAAACGTTTATCCTGAAATAGCTATCCTCTTCCGTGAAGCTATTAAGACATTTATAGTCTAGTATTAGATTAATACGTGCAATATGAATGGGTTTATTTGTGATCTAGAATTGTACGAGGAATGTGTGGGTGTGACAGTTATATTGTTAATTAGAACTTATTGAATCAGGTTTTAAATGGCACAACAGAAATACCTCTTGCTTTTTATAGGCATTTATAACTGTTTTAACTCGATGTAGTTCTTCTTATAAGTAGCCGCTTTGAGGTTATAGTTTTTTTAGGTACCTATTCGTATCGGCTCGTAAAACTCGAACATATTAAATAATATTGAAAACGTGTCACTTACGTAATTTAGTAGTAGTAGTAGTAAGCACTTTATTGTACACAAAATAAATCACAAAACAACTGAAAAGAATTGAGGTACAAAGGCGAACTTATCCCTGTAAGGGATCTCTTCCAGCTAACCTTAGAGTTGATGAGTGGAAAACTAATATTACGATAGACAAACTTACACAATGATGTACAATAATGATTTAACTAGACGAGTAAACATTTATAAATACGCATTTACATATTATAACCAATAAATAAAATACATAAAATTATACATAAATAAATAAAATGTAATAAATATATAATAATATAATACATATCAAATATTAAAAATGTCATAACTCAACCAAACACACTTAGTTGGAATCGGACAGCCACAGCTTCTTAAGATTAAGCTTGAGCGACGCTACAGACTGGGACCGTCTGAGCGACAGCGGCAACTCGTTCCACAACTTCACTGCGCAAACCGCAAACGATTTAGCAAGTGTACGCGACTTATGAGAAGGTATGGCAAGAGTAAGATTAGTACTAGAACGTAAACGATTATCGCTACCTTCAGCCAAAAAGTTAAATTTGTCTTTTAGATACGGGGGGCTAGCAGGGTTAAAGAGTACGTTATATAGCAATGACAGGATATGCACATCCCTGCGGCGCCGGATCGGTAGCCAGCCAAGCTGCGAACGGAAACATGATATGTCTACTGTCTACTGTGAAAGTGGGTAGGTGCTCAAAATAGTGACAAGTCAGCTGTAGAGATAATTAATATTTATTAGTAATTAATAAGTATTTTTCAAAATTATTGTGTTACAAATAGTGTAAATAAATCCATTTAGTACATACAGTGTAGTCAAGATCCATTGATGTCCCCGTAAAAAGTTGTTCACTAGCACCTGCCGGCAACTTCACAAAACAACTTAAAACTTCAATTTTCAAGTAAAATGTCAGCACTGGAGGCAATAGTCACTGCACAGACTTCCTTGGAAGCATTGTTGACAACAAAATTTGCAGAGTTTGAAGCAGCCCTACAGACACCCTCTCCACAGTGTGACACAACTGGAACCTTGAGCACGGAGCTTTTGAAATTCAAAGAGGCAACTCTAGCAATGGTGGCAGCTATTAGAGCACAAATTACAGCACTGAGTAGCAGCCTCGACCACATGGAGATGCGTCACCGGAAAAAAATTCTGCTGTTTATGGGTGTTCCAGAGGTATCTGGTGAAAATCTGACTGATGTGGTGTCTGCCATATGCCGGGACCAACTGCAGTTAGCCGAGTTGTCTTCCTCATCCTTTTCCACGTGCCACAGACTTGGTGCTGCTGTTTCAGAGCGACCTCGCGTCATATTGGTGCGCTGCAGCTACCCTTCAGTCAAGGAAGCCATTTGGAAGAAGAAGACTGCACTCAAGGGCACCTCTATTGTTGTTTCGGAGTTTCTCACTCGTGATCGTCAGGCAGTGTTTCAAGAGGCCCGTAAACACTATGGCATGCGCAGTGTCTGGACGTCCGATGGCACTATTTTTATCAAGGTTACAGCCGGCAAGGCGCGCCGGGTGATTTCGGCAGATCAGCTGCGTAATGTGATCAGTGAGTGCCCGCCCCCGGTTGCAAAACAACAGCCTGAGTCCAGCGTTCCGGTGGCAAGCGGCGATAAGTCGGCGAAGAACTCTGTCAAAACCATGACTCGCGGCGCAAGGCGAGGGAAGAAAGCTTCGAAGGAGCCAGCCGAAGTAGTTGCGGTGGCGATTTAAGCGCTTACTTGTCACTTTTTCGTTTTCATGTACCCGATTTCAAATCTGTTATTTTGCACTTTTGATGACTACCGGCATTGCACTTAGTCTCGCGTTTTGTTTTGATACGCTGTGGCGTTATGACACTGACAGTGTCAGTTGAATAAAATTAATGTGTCATTTTGACGGGTACGTTCAGAAACTATGCTTAATTTTAAATGTCTCCTTGTAATACATTTCTATGTAGGTATTATCTTTTTCTCTTTTGATGTGTGTAATTTTTTTGTTATAATTTTCACTGAATATGTGTTTGTGTTGTTGACCGGCGGGTTAAACAGACCCGTAATATTTATTAACGGGAATTGGCGTTTAAGTATTAATTTTATCATTATATATCTTATATAAATATTATTTATATATATATTTATTTTATTATTGGATTCTTATGTCTTGTGATGGAGATAATGACTCATTTCATTCCGCTTGCAGCTTGTCCAGTTCCTTTCATTCGGTCGATGAGTCCGATGTGTCTAGTACGCTCGGTGCTTCATTGAAATGCGAGTTTCATAGCAATAAAAATGCTTTCAACGTATGCCATATAAATGCCCAGAGCATTATGAGCCACTTCACTGATTTTTTAGATGCCTTCTCTTCGTGTAATGTCCACGCCATCCTCGTCAGTGAAAGTTGGCTTAAGCCCAATATATCTTCCACCTCCTGTAGCCTCCCTGGTTTCGTTCTTATTCGCAACGATCGAACAGGCAAAGGCGGTGGAGGTGTGGCCATTTATGTTCGCGCCGACATCCCGTATAAAATTGTAGATTCCTCACCCTCTCATTATTCAGGTTCCATGGAACATTTAGTGGTCGAGGTCAAGCTTCTCGGAGTAAGTGTTATGTTGGGGGCAGTTTACTGTCCACCAACAATTGATTATTTTTCATCTCTTGAGGTGCTTCTGTCAGGTATTGGTTCCGAATGTGCTCATCACATAATTATGGGTGATTTTAATACAGACCTACTGAGAGACAATTCTAGATCGCGTAGGCTGAAATTCATTGTCGAGTCGTCTGACTTTTCTGTAGTACCTTTGGATGCCACGCACCATAATACCGACACGACGGACTCGTGGTTAGACCTAATTCTTACATCGTCGCATAGCAACGTGTTAAAATCCGGCCAACTACTGGCACCCGGCTTCTCTCGTCATGACCTGATTTACATTTCGTACAAGATTAAGCCTCCCAAGCCGGAACCAGTAGTTGTTCAATTGCGTAGCTTTGCTCGAATTGACGTAACCAAGCTGAAAGAGGATGCCGCTTTGGCCGATTGGGCAGGCACGCTTGAAGCATTAACACTCGACGATAAGGTTTCTCATTTTAACTCTGCTCTTCTGAAACTGTTTGATGCTCATGCACCAATGCGGTCTGTTCGGCTAAAGAGGCCACCAGCTCCTTGGATTACAAGAGGTGTGCGAATGGCGATGACGAGGCGAGACAAAGCTTTCCGTGCTTATAAGCGTGATCGGAGCGAGGAAAACTGGCGACGTTTTAAAGTTGCCAGAAACCGCTGCAACCAGATGGTAAGAGCAGCAAAACGACGTTACATACACGACAACATTTCGACTTCTTCCCCCGCTGATACATGGAAATTTCTACGCTCTCTCGGCATTGGTAAAATTAAGGCTGATGTTGACTCACCTCCTTTCCCTTTAGATCTCTTAAATTCTCACTTTTCTAATACTCCAATTCTTAATTCGGCAATTAAATTCAAAACTCTTTGTTATATTGCGTCTCTGCCGTCCCCTGATGTTATTCCTTTTACTTTTTCCCCGGTCACTGAAGATGAGATCAGAAAGATAATCACGTCGGTGAGATCTACAGCCGTTGGACATGACAATGTGAGTAGAGTCATGGTCACCCTCATTCTTGACTGCGTTCTGCCTATTATTTCCCACATCATTAACACCTCATTGCTGTCGGGGGTCTTTCCTTCATGTTGGCGTAAAGCTTTTGTAATACCTCTTCCAAAAATATCAAACCCCAGTGCACCTTCTCATTTTCGGCCCATTTCCATTTTGCCATTTCTTTCAAAAATTCTCGAGGCTGCAGCTCACAAACAAATTTCGAGATTCATTCACAGTAACAACCTGCTCTCTGTGTATCAATCGGGATTTCGATCAGGGCACAGCACCATTACCGCACTTCTTAATGTTGTCGAAGATGTCAGAAACGGCATGGAAGATTCTAAGGTTACGGTGTTGGTACTTATCGATTATTCAAATGCCTTTAATGCGGTTGACCATGACCTTCTCATTGCCACTCTCACCCATCTAAGAGTCTCATCTAAGGTGATCGAGTGGTTTGCGTCCTACCTTGCCAACCGTGTTCAGGCGGTCAGAGCTAGGCGCTCATTGTCTGCCTGGTGTGATCTAAACACTGGTGTTCCACAAGGTGGGATTCTCTCACCTCTTTTATTCTCAATTTTTATCAACCAGATTACCTCTCATATTAGCTGTTCTTACCATTTATATGCAGATGATTTACAACTGTATGCCCAAGCTACTGTGGGTGACATTAATCATGCTATTGCACTTATTAACGACGACCTAGATTGCATAGCGGAATGGGCCAATAGTTTTGGCATTAGTGTTAATCCGGCAAAGTGTCAGGCCATAATTTTGGGTAGTCAGCGGCAACTCGCCAATCTTGATGCTGTATCTGTCGAGCCGATCTGTTTTGATGGTGCCATCATTCCAGTATCTAATCAAGTTAGGGATCTTGGCCTTGTGTTAGATACAAGTCTTTCTTGGAATGGCCAAGTTTCTGAGATTTGTCGGAAAGTCTCTGGAACGCTGCGTTATCTCTACAAGTTCAAGAATTTTCTCCCAGTGGGTACCAAAAAATTGCTTGTACAGGCTCTAGTGTTGCCAGTCCTTGATTATGCTGATGTGTGTTGTACTAACATCTCACAGGAGTATCTCAACAAGCTTGACCGTCTGCTCAATAGTGGCATACGCTTCATATTTGGTCTTCGTAAATACGACCACGTGTCTTCCTATCGTCGCCAACTAAACTGGCTTTCTATCCGCCGCCGTAGGTCCCTTCGTATATTGTGTTTATTATTTTCTGTCTTATTCGACCCTTCTACTCCAGAATACCTTAAAAGCAAGTTTTCTTTTGACACCCCCCGTTCAGGTTGTGAACTTCGTTCCTCCCGATCACTCAAACTCTCGAATACGTTTCACCGTACTGGTTTTATGTCCAACTCTTTCGCCGTTCAGGCAATCCGTCTTTGGAACTCGCTACCTCTACCTATTCGACAAGCCCCAAGCAAACCCGTCTTCAAACGACTGCTCCGCCACCATCTCCTTACTGAGGAATATACGTAATTTTCTCCATCCGTTAGATATATGAATAGTATGTATTAGTTTATTTGAATATTATATATGTATTATATTTAATTGTATGTGCCTTGTTACTAGAATTCATTGTTACAGTTGATTGTTCCCTTAAAATAATTATTTCCTGCACCAACTTAAATGTCTCTGTTTAGCCCTATGGTTGACTGGTAGAGAATGCCATTTGGCATTAAGTCCGCCATGTGTACAGTTTTCTGTCTTGTGCATTAAAGTTTAAATAAATAAATAAATATGTGATCATATTTGCGGAGACCAAAAATATACCTGATGCATACATTCTGCAAGCGCTCGAGCTTACTCAACAATTCCTCACTAAGGTCGAGAAATGCAATGTCACCATAGTCTAGAAGGGGGAGGAGAAGGGACTGGGCAAGAGTCACCTTTGTATGAAAGGGGAGAAAATGTTGAAGGCGTCGAAGGGAGTGGAGAGAGCCAAAAATTTTTTTACTCACTTCAGCGACGTGGGGAGACCAAGATAGCGTCTGATCCATAGTGATACCCAAATTACGAACAGTAGAGGAAAATGGGATGGAGATTCTATCAAAAATTACATCAGGTACCACCATGTCAGAGATCTTACTAACATAGGAAGAAGTTTTAGTCGAGTGAATCGTTTTAAATATTATTCAATATATTCGTATCGTGTCAGCCATGGCAATGGGGGCTACCCATTAAGTAGATATTGGAATCCTATGATCTCTGAAATATGTCGCGTGTCGTGACGAGAGTTATCCGTCATTAATTATAACCAGTAGATCGTCCCGAACGTGAAAGTACAAGTTTCAAGTTTAAAAGGTCTTCAGATCATTTTGTAAGTTCAGAGCAAACAAACACTTACGAACTAATCACTATCTTTGAACTATAAGCAATTAAAATAAATAAAAAAGTTTCTAATTGTACTTCGGTAACTTTTAACGACAATTAATATAGACGAAACTTTTTGCTTTAATTAGATTTATTACTAAGGAAAATAAGCGCACATTGACAACAACTTTATTTAGAAACGATCCTATTAATAAACGGAGATGACATTAATTGATGATAATGATGTTTTGAAAAAAAATGTCCTTGTGAATAAGTTGCTGTAGTAATCAATGTATCGTTTAAGATCAGTGTGAATGGAACTTCCTAACTATGTAAACAAACCGCCACGTTGTTAATTATAACATAACTTTTCAGTTTTTAATGAAATCTCCAATATTAACTTATTTATCCTGTGTTTTGTATGTTACGATAATACGACCGTTTCAGTAGTGAATGGTTTCAGTGGTGTTTGATGAGGTAGTGTGAAAATACAAGGAGAAACAGTTATGAAATATGCGACGCCTTTTGTCTACATTATTAGGAAGTTCCATTGACAGCGATTTTACGTCTCGTTATCTACATTTCGCTACCATCAAGTGCGAGCAAGATGGACTGACAGTGAGTTGTCGTAGACGCTAGCGAGTATAGTACTCTACACTAAATTTCAAAATCGTGGTAGGCACACTGCGCCCCTTAGCGCCACGTGCAATACCCGGAGTTAGTCAACTAGCCGCCCTCTATCCCTGGGGGTGTATGGCTATGTTATTCGTCTTACCAGCCAAGCCATAGACTTGTCAGCCCATATTTCTTTTGACCAACTCCTTGTATTGAACAAACTAAAATAATTTCATATCCACGTGGCGTCAACCATCATCAATAATTCGCGCCTCAGCCTGAAACGAGGCAATAAAATATCCACTGGGTATAATATCCTTGTACTTAGCTTAGGTATCATTTTGAACTTTTGCAACAGGCAGGAAATTACGCCGCTCGCGCACAGATGGCGTTAACCTCGTCATGGTAACTTTGTTCCCGGCCTTTGATAAAAATAAGTTACACGTCAAAGTGAAAAGTTAAAAGTTATTTATTTTTAATAAGTTTAGCGGGAGCCGGCGCTTACAATATCGTAACTTTTAACAAAATATGGTGGCATTTCATTACTTCACGTACTTATGACAGGGATTTCAGACCGAAAAGTACTCATTTAGTATGTCAGTATACATAATTAGTTAAGCATTTATTAAATCACACAAAGTTGGTCACAATTACAATAAAAAGCCTAAAAATAAAATTAAAACTAAAACACATAAACAAAATAGCAATACAAAAAAAAAGTCATTTGTCATGTGTATACATAATTAGATTGTTTTATTAATTAAAATGGTGGCTTACGAAATTCATTAATATTAATATTGTCTTCTGTTACCGCGATTGTTATTCATTGAAATTAAACACTTTAGAACGGATTAATCGCGTTTATTAACACCATGATCCTAAGTTTCGAGCCCTTTACAGCACTCGTTTTCACCTCGAAAACGAGTGCTGTAAAGGGCTCGAAACGTAGGATCATGGTGTTAATAAACGCGATTAATCCGTTCTAAAGTGTTTAATTTCATTAATATTACATATCCAATTTATTGAATCAGGCGTTACTTTGCGTAATTCCATAAAAGCTTGTACCATAAAAAGATAATACAATATTGAGAGTATTTAATACTTAGGGCTAACCACTCTTAATCCAGTCTAATTCTATAACATGACACGTTGTTAGGGGTCGATTATTGCCTGACCCTGCCCCTTCCTCGACTCCCTAAGTACCCATTCGTTGACTACGCAGGGCGAGGCCGATAATCGGGTCCGTTTGTCCCCCCATGTAAGATCCGTTTTAGTAGACCGAACCCGAATCTGCACTAGAAAGTGTTCATCGATATGACATCGGATTAATTTATTTCTGATTGCCTGTCGCTTAATATTTCAAAATCAAAATTAGCCAATACGGGCGATTAGCTTGGGTATCGCGCCAGTGTATTGTGTGAACGTGCCCTTAGCGAGTGACGTAGTGAGTATTGTTTGCAAAACGGTTGAAAAATACTGAGAACGGGGATAGGTCGTTCGCCATGTCGCCACCCGGGCTGCTTCCACCGCCCGCTGCAAGTAGCAGGGTAGATAGGGCGCTAGCCTATAGTGCACGACTTGCCTCTGTCGCGGGTAATCGTTCCTGATGATGTTCTTCGTAATTATCGAAACGAGTCGAGAGATAATCCACTAAATTACGTGAGCAACCCGTTTTAAATATTATTTAATATGTTCGAGTCTCACGATACTTTTATAGTTAAAATAGCCAAAGTTTTGTTTAAACTTAAAGCCCGGAGATTTTATTATGTAAGTCAGGACAATACTCGCTATAAATATGCCTCCTGCATTTTATAATGCACTGCGTTGATTTTAATTTTAATCCTGAGAAATGTACAGTCAACTCCGGTAAGAGGCTATAAATCTTCACGTCAGTCTGCCACGGTACAGTTGGCTAGCGGCCAGCGAAGCACTGATTAAATTAAGGAAGCCGTATTTTTTTATTCAAAGCAAATGGATAAAAAATAAGGTGTAAAGTCAAATCACGTTATCTCTTGTAACCACATTAACTGTCAAACATGTAAAGCGTAATTAAACAAAAACATGTCAAGCCTATTGTGATAAAAACACGTGAGTGTTAACCGTTACAATTTAATATCAGTATGACTCACGAAAGTTTAAATTATATCATTTCAAGCGTTATTACGTCAAACTTCTATGAAATTATGATGATATTTTTATAGCATATACTGTGAAAGTAAACACTTTTCACAAGTTTAGCTTAGTCGGTCTCAGTAATGAGTAATTTTGGTTTTTTACATATAATACGTAAATCTATATTTTTATTTAATGTTTAACAAATTTACCTAAAGTATAATAATGTCAAAGGCTATTTTTAATATTACGGTCTTGATTCCGAGGTGATTTAATTCACTTTTCTCAAAAATAAATTATACCACCACAATCATGTATGTCCTTATTGAAGTAGAATTAATCTCATGCTCCCTTTAAAACTTTAAAGTCATATTTAAAAAATAGTACTGAAATAAACGCCCATAAAATATAAGGCATTTATAATTTATTTTATTTATTATAATCGTAGGTTCCATATATTGTATTATTTATATGCGTCACAAAACTAAAAACATTTAGTTTGACTGTGGAGTCAGGGTTCAGTCTTACATTATGAACATTATTATGCATATATCCTCGTGGCGCCCAAGGCTTTTTTGGCTCTTCTTTAACTATGACCCGACCGTCCTTCTTATAGGACATAATAGTTATAGTCCTATCCGCCCAAGATTTCGAGTTGAAATTTTTATGTGTTAGAGTTACCGGTTTGAAGTGAAACTTTCGGGGTATAATTATGATTATATTAGCATGTGTTTTTCAATTCAATTATTTGTCTACCTTTTGTTCTTTACAAAGGCCACCGGGCCACAATTACTAGATTAGAAGGAATTAAGTGATGTAAAATTAATTACTTTTATAGGATTAATATGTTTATTTCAATTAAATGACTTACTTTTATTACAGTTATTCTTTAATCAGTCTCATATTACAAGGCTTAGGTTTGGTTTACTCATTAAATTCCTATTCTCTATTGTCTGCGTTGTCTCCATGATCTATTGTAAAATCTGCATCCGCTTCTCCATCAGCGTCATCTTCAAACTCCGAATTGTCTAGGTTACCATCGCCCATAAAGGCTTGGATTTCTTCATCCCGCAAACCTGTGATTAAAACACCTTACATATAGGTGATCAATGCAATCCTGAACCGCTGGCTAACAATACTGGGTTACAATAGTGCTAGATAAGTGTATCTACACAGACTAGACACGAAAACTTAATAGTGTAAAGAGTATTAAATTATTAGCGAAAAAGTAGCATTTTTATATTAGTAATATTTCATAAACCAGCATAACATAAAGCCACAAACTAAAAACATTAAGATATTTTTAGTACTAGCTTCGACCCAACCGACTTCACAAAGTACATATTATTTCAAACCAAGATTTCGAAGAATTTAAGCTATAAATATGCGAAATAATTATCTCCATTTAAGAATTACCCATTCATTAGCAACTTTTGCATAAAAACATACTCGACAGTTACGGATTATCATTATAAAATGCGATTTACTTACCACGTGTTCGTGAGCCAGCCATACCGCCGTCCATTTGTCAAAAAAATTACATCTGTCAATTGTGACAGCTAATGGTAGCATACCGGAAACTGTTCCCTAATATATCGTTCAGAAATCGGAATAAATTATTTCTTTGACCCGCGAAATTTCAAAAATCTAGACAGAGTTTATTAATATGACCTTCTGAAAGGCGCATGAGCGGTAATTGAAAGTTACTTGAAAAAAGTTCTGGGCTGGAGTCGCCATGTTTATTTTGGTTTATCAAAAGGCGCGTGGGCGCCACGAGGTTAAACTATTTAGACTTAATTAAATATTACACAAGTACCTACCTCGAGCATCTCCGAATCAGCCATAACAGGAATATAACGAGTTTTTGCCCGCAAAGGTTAAATTCCAATGACACTCCCAAAACGAAAAATAACGAAAAATGTTTACTATTTCTCAAATGAAATTATTGATAATAACGCCATCTATAAGCCGGTAGTGGCATGTGCCAATGAGCGCACTAGTACGACGGACGACATTTTTGAAGCTCAAGACTCCGCTCTAGTCTCTCAAACTTCCGCTACTCGCCCAGAGATGGCGCTTTATCTAAAAGCCACTTTCAAGATAATAAATATCACGTCAATTTACGGAAATCCGGTGTATACTTGGGTGTATTCTACAGGTATACATGTATTTATTGGTTATCGCGCATGTTCGATTGAGTGTTTCCTCTCGTGTGAATGATGGAATGAGTTTCTTTGTTCCGATTTCTGGATTATTAACCTTGTTATGACTGTTATGAGCGAATTATGTATTGAGATTTTCGCGAATGCAATAATTAAATAAATAGTGTAGGGATACAGTAAGGTTTACATAGTCTGACAAGCCAAAGCTGCAGTAGTTTTTTTCATTTGTTTATATGCCTCCCTATTTTGTTCATACCGAAAAAAAGAGACGCACATAAAAAAAATCGACTGCAGCCTTGGCTGTCAGACAATACTCGTAGTTACTTTTACGCAGCCTGTACCTAGGTTATGTACCTACCTAGTTAAGAGGCAGAAGACAACTTAAGCTCTAATGAACTCTTAATCGTTTCGGACATGTCCGTTATTGTCCATTGTAACTAACACAGTCAGTTAGTTCAGAATTCATTCCTATAAATGTATTTTTTAAACGCGTGTTTTGTTTTCTAATATAAAATCGCTTTTGTAGTATTTTCCCCAGTATTACAATAATTACATTTCGTAAGGGAGATTGTCTAGTAATGCCTCATATAATGTAAATGTAATGCTATGTCATGTCTGCGTATCAGTAGTTCTAAACAGAGTAGGTTTCAAATATACCAACATTAAGTTGTGGTTATTTTATGGTGAATTATATTCGTGAATCAATTATCGAAAAGTACACTGAAATTGTGACTTGATTGAATATCAGTACCATTTGAATAAAAATTACGTTGGTAATAAAAAGTACTGTAACAATACTATTTTTATATTCATACTTCCGAATCTTATTCTCATTTCGGTTGAAAAATAAATAACATGGGCCTGAACTTGAACAAAGATTTAGCGGGGCTCTCTTATGGTTACGGTATGAAATAAAACAACAATATACATGAACAGATTTATTCGTTGACCTTCCATCAGGCAAACTTGATTGGTCCACCTTTATTGCTTCTAACTAGAGGGCAATGCGCGGTGCGCCGGGGGGCCACTTGTGTCGTGAATGTCGTGAATGTCGTGATGACGACTTGACGTCGTGATGCTATGAAATCGCGAGGTCAGGATTAGGCAGTGTAGTAAGGGGTGGGTGAAATTATTCTGATGTAATTCTTGACGTGTTATGTCGTGATATCTTGCTAACAACACGACGTTGGGGAGTGTAAGTGATGGGACATAGGAGTGACGTGTTTTTGTGAATGAATTTGTGGAATCTGGATACGAGTAGGTTCATAAAACATACGTTTATTGGCTATGTAGACGTGTACCGGCAATATTATTTGCAGAGCCAGAAGTACGTGTCACATATGTTTGCGGCTTAGGTAGCGTAGCTTCCATCGTTTATACCATAACGCGTGCTGGGATCGATTGTGTGACGTTGACGTTAAGCATGACACACACTAAAATGGGTCGGGTCGTGGCCGTTTCTATAGAAAACGACACGTGACCTTTTTCTATAGAAACTGACAGATCCCGTCCCACCCTGTCCCGACCCATTCTACTGTGACTACTTAATTCTTTATACGGAGACAAAATCACTTCACCTATATCCAATTATACTTGTTAGTACTTTAAGTACATATTGGTTTTCTTCTAACAATTATGATGGTGTAAACTTTGTTCTTTAATTACGGGATAGTAGGTTTATTTAGGCGAAAATATAACGTAAGGGGTTAACAGCCCACATGCTCGAGCAAGAGAGCAGGATAGATCTAATTGCAAAAGCACGCGAAAATTGAGAAGGCGATAATAGACGAGCGCGTCATAATAAACCGCGTAATCAGATAATTGCTGTTTACAACTAAACTACAATTTTTGTAGATAAAAGCTTTTACCAGATTTAAGAACTAGTTATTACTCAATTATTTAACTAAGAATCATGTTTATACATTTAAGGGTTTCGACGGTCTGACCAAAAACTTGTAAGAAAGGCTCTACGTTTGAAAAATAAAAGTATCGAGGCTTATTAATATACTTATATCGGGTTACTGACGTCTATAAAGTCGAAAGTAGCTCGACATGTTTCGGAACGGTCAGCGCCCCATAATCATGAGTGAGAAGTGCTTGCGGCTATAAGTATATTAATATGTCTAATACTCACGGGAGTTTGTTATGTTTTCACGTTTACCAGTTTTATGTATGTGAATATCAGGTATCTAGTTATTAACAATATTGAGAGACGTTTGATTGATAACAATTTGACCACTGTGGCTTTTTAATGTTGAATCCATTAGCCCTGAACCGTGGCGCGAGAATTTGCTTACTTTCCAAAATTAAGGTAGTAGAATGGCCTATTGTAATATTTTAGTTTTAAATAGGTTATCAACATTATTGTTCTAACAGTTACACCCCAAACCCTATTTAAGTTCGCTTTTTGTACGATAAGTTTCTTTTTTGTGCGATACACAGCCTATACCACGAAAATCGAAAGATTGCGGATTTGTATCTCCATGTCTGTCACTTGCATATTGGAAAAAGAGGTTTTCCCGTCAATGCCAATTTTCGATGTTCGTAGTAGGCATGCAGGTTATTATGATGAATTTGAAGCCACCTTGCTAGTTATGAAATGTCATATTATAGGAATGTTTAGTAGTTGTCATGACGTAAAACAGGTCGTGTCAGCGTTGATAGTGACTAACGTGTGTCGTGTAGTGACGTGAGTGTCCAACGTGTGTCGTGTAGTGACGTGAGTGACTAACGTGTTTCGTGTAGTGACGTGAGTGACTAACGTGTGTCGTGTAGTGACGTGAGTGACTGATTGTTGTGACTATCGTCATAAAGATTGTGGCATGCAGCGGTGGACCAGTAAAGTTGCCACGGCGCACCTAAACTTAACCTAACTATATACAAAATTAGTACCCGTTTAATTTAATTTATAATTATACTGAGACTATTTACAAATAGGGTTATTGCAACCCAACGGCGGTTGATTCCGGCCTGGGCAAGACTATATACCAAGACTTAAATATAGCTAGCTGTTTACGCTGTGCTGGCTCAATGTGTCACCGCCTTTATAACACGATTTAATAAAACGTGTTGTGACTAGATGCCCTTATAACGTACGTACTTTAAAATCAATAACTGTGATTTACTAATTTACAATATTAATGAACAATGGTCAGATTCAGGTGCTATTTTCTTACATATTAAAATTCTCATAGCGGGTTACTCACGTCAATAAAGTCGAAAACAGCTCGATATGTTTCGGAACAGTCCGTGTCCCTTATTCATGAGTCATGCGTCTAGCCACGGCGGCTGCTCTACGCACACTGCGAGCCCCAGCGCGGTCAGCTCTCGACCCGAAACATGTCGAGCTATTTTCGACTTTATTGAGGTGGGTAACCCGCTATGAGAATTTTAATCTGTCTGATACTCACGGGAGTTTTTTTAATTAAAATGGCTATTTTCTTACTTTAAACCATGAGCAGAAGAAACGTTCAATAGAGGGATCGCTGGTTCTGGATTTCCCTACTTTGTTTTGCGACGTAATAGATGGCGCTGTTAACTGAAGTAGTAGGATAGAGTGATCATCCGATCTACTTAAGACTCAGCGACGATATAGTGACCTCACAGCGGCAAGCGGTGGTCATAAAAAAACGAAATATATCGCTCGTTTGCTCGACCGCTGCTCACCGCGGTCACGCAATGTCGTGGCCGACGCATTAGGAAGATCGCGACTTTGTAGTGATTTTTTCAGTTTCCTACTTGTGTTTGCTCATATGTCAAACTGATATTTTCGACCTACATCTACAGATGTAAATGGTGCTCAACTTGCGGATGATCCGGACATCCATAAAATATATGTAAGAAACCAGGACATCACTACGATGTTTCCACTTTTTAATTTCTAACTTTTTCTATCAGACTGTAAATTTTATCATAAAAAAAACAATAACGCGAAAAACACGTACAATATGTTACGCAATAAAGGACCTTTTTAAACCAGAGACAAATGATAATGTAAATCCTGAAACAGTAATATTAAATATATATGATAATCCATTTGTTACATGTTTCGGATATATTCGGACTCCATAATCAAGCGACAATACGCGTTGTCGTCGCGGCACTCAACTCAAAATTAAAGAGTCCGAAGATCTCCGAATCCGATCCATAATTTATTCCATTATGATTATCTCCAGATATTAAAGTATGACCTGATCTGAACATTGTTACTATATGATATTGATAAGTATATCTACGTATTTACAAGGCTTAGGCGAGACCTAGTACTTTACTGTGTTAGACCCAATACCTGTCTCTCGCCGTTACTTTACATAATGTTCCAAGTTTATAAACTAACATAAAAACAACACTTATGACTAAGCAGATTTTGGTACTTAATACAACTATAAGGGGTTTCATTATGTCTACCTATTACATACAGTACCAAATAATTCACCTTGGGTCAGATTAATATACCTAAGGCTATTTACACACAATGCGGCTTTTGCAGGGTGAGTGAGACATCCTCACAGAGACAAAAAGACAGCCTCATATTAGATATAATTATATCGTACTTATCTAGATGATAACAATCGTACTTCTCTTTCAATTTTCTTCGATCTAGGCTTTGTCCCATCTGCTTAGATCTTCATTGGTCTCCGTGGTCTTTTTCATTCCTTTTTAAATTTTGTCGTGTTAAAAGTAACGTAGAGACTGATTGAAATAAGCCTGCAGGTATGCTCAATGCCTACAGTTCTACAAAATACAAAACAGTTCAAAACCACGCCCTTAATAAACACCGGTATAGTATAGTAGAATCCACCCAATATTACCCGTTTATACCCGTAATGTAAACACCTTCAAAGCAGAATCGATACCGAACATTAAAATTTTAACTAGTTTTGGTATCGTTATACCTTATACATGCTAAATGCCACGATTTTAAAGGCAGCTTTCAAGATCATAACCATAACAAAACAAGATTTATAAACTTTAACCCACTTAATTTCACATTCCAACTCTTTGGTTTCATTAAAGACTGTAAAAAGTCTTATAGTGACTAGATTAACTACACATTTTGTGACATACATCTGCAAGTAGCGGCGAGCCGACAACTGACGTCCCTATTCAAAGGTTATCCGTTCGCACCATCATTTATACCTTACAGTCTTGAAAATAGTGCATTTACATTACATTATGTTAGGCCTATGACTATGTGCTATACTACCAAGGCCTAAATAGGATTGGCCGGATCACCGGATAAGTCTTTAAAACAAATTACATATAAAAGTACAAGATTACAACATTTAAAAAGGTTTACTAAAACGTGCACTTTATTCGTTTGTGCTGGAAAATAATCTAAAACTCTTCAAAAACTGACGATTGAACTCCTGTCGCAAGACAGAGAAAACAGACAGTGAGCCTTAAACTTTGCTATCAGAGTTTGATTCGAACCTGAGTCTAACACAGGCTAAGCACGGAATGAGCAGAGCACAGTGTGGCGGGCCGGGCGCAGTGGTGACATACTCGTATAAGCACAGTGGGCCCGGCCCTGCCCAGCGTCCCGACAGACCAAGACAGCCGAAAAATTACTAAATCCGGACAGCTCATGGCTAGGCACTGCAGGCCCTGGCTGCCCGGGCACTCCGTCACAATGTCAGGAGTGAGGTGTCCCACTGGCATGCAGATGAACGGTGTAGGGGCGCATGTATTTACCATTCCCAAGTTTAAGGAATATTGACTAGATTAAGTGTGTTAAGAGAGAAACAGAGACCTCTATTGTCTTTTACTTTCGATTACTTATTTCCCCGATGTGGTTGTTGATACTTAGAAGCTACACGTCTGTGCAATACACAGCTCAGGTGTTTTATTCATCTCACTAATGATAAATTAGATTGAATGGTGTATTTAGTAAGTACGCTATCAGGAAAACATGGAGCTAGTTTATTGGATAAATAAATAAAATAGAGGCCTCTATGAAGGTACTTCATTGGTCGATTCAGGAGTAATGTCCTCAAAGCAAACTAAGGTTTTATATACAAAAATCAGGTCCCATGTTAAGCTCAGTGGCTGTAAACCAGCCATGTCGGAGACTAAGCTAGATCGGCCCCTACACCAGTTTCATATGCGTCAACTCTTAATGCAGCAGGTTTAAAGATAAGACAACGCATTTGCTGTCTTTCGCATAGAACTCCTCTTTACTATAGGATATTATTGCCGTTTATCATGGGGTTATAAGATAGGACTCAAATCGACTAGTGCCAATAATTTATGGCAGATCAAGTCGATAAGACCCCGTCATAAATTAATTGGTAACTAGAGAATAGTAAACCTGTTGCATTCTGCTCTGTTTCTGTCCAGTGGGACACCGGATTACCCTATCAGAATTTGTTCGTTGAATCAGTCTGGGTGCCACAAACTTGTGACATCTCACTGGTTAAAGTCATGTGGGTTTTATCGACGATTGTCGAACCCGATTTAAGAGCTGAACTCTGTCGAAAATGATACGCCCGGAATGATTTTGAGTGCATAACTTTAAAGAACAATAGTGTTATTTTATATATTCAGAAATGAAACGATATGACATGTTGAAGACGTATCAAGTCGAACAGAGATTCAAAATGGCCACCCATATAGAACTAGCACAAAGATTAGCATTATAAGGTATCTTTGACGCGCGGCGTACTCGTACAAGTTTGTAAGAGTGCCACCTTACATTGGAGTCGCTTCTTGTATGTCCTTCAGTAAATTAAGACTATAACTAGGCTGGTTTCACAAAATTTTCACCTTTGTCTCCCAAATTCTTTTCTCACAATCTCACACTGTAATCAAAATGTTGCCTTACGAGATATTTACGTGAAAGAAGCCCCGTTTTAAGTCTTATGAGCTTTCAGAAAACAAGAGTTAAGCAAACATCCTGATATTAGTGAGAACTTTTTAAATTAAGATAAATTTTACTGTCACTGTCCCTTCACTGCCTGTGTCTGAAGCCACAGGGCCTAAAGAAAGTTCAAAACTAGATTCGTTTAGGGACGGATGACCATAAGATGATCTGGAAACCAAATGACAAAGGGCTGACACAATTTCCTTCTAAATGGATTATTTTTCTGTTCCAGAAAGTAATGGGAATTGGAGTCGAATATTGCTTTTCGATTCATTAGCATAGTTTGGTCCTGTACGGTTGCAGACTTACATAACCCCTTAGCCGAGCCGTCACCTGAGGGGATAACTTCCAAGACCTTCACAATCCGGAACAGGAAACTAATTTACAACTATGCCATCCTGACTTACCAAGCTATTAATCCGTCTGTCCTATTAAAGGATGGACCATCCAAAAGAAACGTTAAACCAATGATCAGCAGTTTATCTGTAAGAAGAAAAACTTCACAATCATCTTGTGCCAGTCAAGCTTGATCACAATTCCGTTTTTGTCTGTAAACACGACGCGCAGGACGAGCTCATGGCAAAATTCAACAATGGTGTATGCCACCATGATAAATTCAACCATGGATCAGTCCATGAACAGCGTGTCAATATGCTTTGTAATCGGGGTTCAAGATCTAAGAGATAGACATCTCAAACTTACGTCACTGTAGATTGGGAATGATAATACGATGGACAAGATCAGTGAACGTAAGCCACGTGTAGTGTCAAAATGTCCAACTGATCATTTGTAATTCTTATTCCATAAAGTCCATAAGGTTCCGATGGTCAGTTAAGGTTGTTGCTTATACATTGTAGATGTCATTGGATGATGTGATCGGTTCACTGCGGCGACGCAGCCGGTGAGCTGGTAAGGTGCGCCAGCGTCTTGTAAAGGTGCGAGTTGACGAAGCGCGGGTAGGAATCGCGGTGCATGAGCGTATAGATCTGCAGCTGGGCTTCGTCGAACGTATGCGGGGTCGGCTCCACCATGTTGCGGTTCACCACCTCGCGCACGCGCGAGTCCAGAGATACCTGGAATTTATACGTTTTATTTCAGTTGATGGATAGAGAGAAGGTCCGCTTATATCAACTGTTTTGGACAAAATTATTAACGTAGTTCTTTAGACAACTATGGATAAGATATATTTTAGCGAAAATTGATTGGTTGTAACCGTTTGGTTGGTGACAAAGCGACAAAACATCAAAGTATACCTTCAGCTTAGCTCCAGCAAAGACTTTATACCCTTTTTAACTGACCTCCTTAGGTGATATTAGGTACCTACCTAGATGTAGCAAATCTTTTCTTGCATAGCAATTCAATCTACCTTCAGTTTAGTTAAACCGGCATAATGATGTTCAACCAACATCTTTAGGAGACAGCATATTTGAGCGAGAGTATGGTGTGGTCTTTATATATGAAGTGGGCCTTTTCTTCTACAGCATCAGGGTTGATCTATCGCTTTAGTTTTTATCCAGCCAGGACATTATTCTCTAATCTCAAACCTAGAAACTGACCTCTTTAGAAGACAGTATCTACGGAGATTAATATATATGAAGTGGCCTTCTCTACAGCATCAGGGTCGCATCGGTTTCCAACTTCAGCTCCTCTCCAGCCAGTGCATGATATCCCTACCCTTGCAACATGGGCGAGAGTATAGAGATGTAGTCCTCGTATATGAAGTGGCCTTGTCCTCTACAGCATCAGAGTCGGCCCCCCGCGTCAGCTCCTCTCCATCTAGGAAGTGATGTCGCGACCCTTGCAACTGACCTCTTTAGGAGATAATATGGAGATGTAGTCCTCGTATATGAAGCGGGCTTTCTCCTCTACAGCATCAGGGTCGGTCTCCCGCTTCAACTCCTCGCAGGCCAGCCAGAACATGATGTTCTCCTCCGAGTACTCGCCGCGCAGAAAGTCGCGGAACACCTTGCGCCCGGCTGAAGAAAAATAGTAAATTTTAGAGAATTGGGAATATATAATATAATCAGACTTAACTACATGACAGCATGATAATAACAATATCTGTCTCTTTCAATCATGCGGTGTTCAATAATGACGTTTCATTTTTCATCCTACGCCTCCTACTCTTAAGTAATTTTCAAAAAAAAAGAAGACAGATATTGTAGATATCAGATTTCATTGCTATTTTGTCTTTTCTGGCTCTAAAAGCTAAGAACAGGGGCCTTACCATGACGTCTTAACGCGATTCAGTTTAGACTCAGTTGTATGGAAGCGACCCAATTTATGTCGTCAGTTGAATCGCAACAACTACAGCGATCAAGCCTTAGGCAATATTCGTATAACGTATAAGTAAGAAAATACATTTTGGTGTTCTATGACAAACAAAACCGCTCCCTGACCTAACTTTCTAGCCTAAAAAAGGAATATTGGCAGTTTCTCCACAATAATTTTACACTGACCCTACCTAATCCTATTATATTTATAGATTCCACTAAAATCAACGCTTATTGTTTAACTGTGTACAGAAATGTTGACAAAGATAAAATTAGACCGACAGTTTATCCACGGACACAAATTCCAAGAAACTCATTGGCACGAGCCAAGATTCGGTGCGTCCGAAAACTTCCGGTTTTGAAACTGCACTGTTCGGGTACTCGTGCATTTCTAAACGGAATGTTATTTCAACGCACCCCACAAAACGAAACGAAATAAGACAGTGTCCAAACTTTGCACTTAAAAAATCCTTAAGTGACTACTTTGTTGGCAGAATGGTAAATTGTTAGTGTTTCTATTATAGTGTATACGTGTATGTATTATACCTATATATTATTTATATTTAACCCTATATGTATAATTGTTTGAATTGTGTAATCGTAGTACTTAATTTATTTGTAATAACCCTAATATGATCTTGCACCGCCTACAAATTCTCTGCTTTGCTCCGAAGGTTGACTGGTAGAGAATTCCTTATAGCATTAAGTCCATCTTTTGTACGTTTGTATTTTATTTTGTGCAATAAAGATTAAATAAATAAATAAATCCCAGTGTTATACCGGCTGTATATACTCGTACGTACACTCTCGTTTGAGAGTCTAGCCAGGCTATAGCTTTTTCATGTAATTTGGGCGACTTAAAAGGTGTCTTAAATAGGTTGGGTAAGGTGACAGTAGTAGTTGATAAAATACATAAATTGACGACATCATATAAGTAGATTTAATTACCAAACTATTACTTAATATTATGAATCGCTAATGAATCGTTTATTCCCTGAAAGACCGCCTGTTGTTTGCATCTTCTTTTGTTGGCTGTATTCTCTGTATTGACTTCTTTTTCGTATGAAATAAAGAGTATTCAACGACAATCCTCCGACGTTTCAAGGGCGACATTGTCCCCGTGGTCCCGGAGAAAGACTGGCTGAGGTTGACATCAACATCTTCTAGCTGCGCGGGTTTTACGAACACACTTGGTCTTGATTATCAACTTGACCATTAACACGTAAAAGTTTTACACGATAAAGCCCCGTTTTATTAAATTTATAATGTGTGAAAATTGTGAAAGGTTAAATAAGTGTATTTGTATTGTAATGTACAGCAGATACATAATCTGGTGTCTGTATAGCCTCTATATATAGTTAACAAGTGAAACGAACATTCTCTATTGCACAAGCAAACTGCATAACGAAGGAACTTGCATAGAAGTCAATCCTATGACCGCTTTACCATATTAACGAAGTTACTAACTACATTCGGAGTTAGGAGTTACTGCTGTCGGTCCTTCGAGCCGGATACAAACTAAGTTAGTTAGCGTCCGAACCACTCAGAAATGGAACTCATGTATCTAGCTTGCAAAATACGTTACAGTCTGGCGACCCAATTCTGTCAGTATCCAGGGGCCGATTTTTGAGATTCGAACGCTCGAATGTGAATAAAAACGAAGTAGACAGAAACTCCACTAGCCTTTCGAGTGATAATTCCAGTGACTTTCAAATATACGAACTTATGGTATCATGCCAATATAATCGTGACAAATTTTCACGTGCGATTATTTTCGATCACTTGTTTTTGTATTCGAGCGTTCGAATCTCAAAAATCGGTCCCCAGTACAAGATTACATTATACTCGTTCTTAATGGTGATACCAATAGCGTAAGGACAATATTATAATTATTACAGGAATAATTTATCATTTAAGACATATAATAAAATGTGCTTGTTTCTAGGGTTCCGTACCCAAATGGCAAAAAGGAACCCTTATGGTGCTACTCAGTCTGTCTGTCTGTCTGTCACATCGTTAAATATCTCGATAACTACTTAAGCTACCGATTTGAAATTTAGAATAGTCACAAACAAAGTTAACGCAGACACATTGAGAAGAGATTATCACACATTTTAATCGTGCTACGAACCTGCGCTGCGCATGAGTCTGTCAAACGACTGCCCCCAACTCTGGATCTCCTCCAGCGACGGCCTGGAAATTAAAATGCAAACATATGAATGAAAAAATCCGAAATATCCGAGTAAATGAATCGGAAACATTTTCAAAAATCAATTTTAGTGGAGCTCTAAAAAATGTGATAATACAACATTTGCGTTTGACAGATTTTATACACTACACATTTGATACACTAGGACGGGACGGGACGCGATCTGTCAATTTCTATAAAAAGAATCACGTGATAGCTCGGAGCCCTCGGATGTCACGTGACGTTTTCTATAGAAACTGAGAAATCGTCCCGGCCCGGTCCCGTCCCGATCTAGTTTGAGTCATCCCTAACCAGAGATGTTACGGAGCTCTGGCTGGTTCTGGATCCGTTATTTCGTAACTTCCGATTAATATTACACGTTATGTTTGTATCGGAACTTATTCCGTCTCGCTCTTACCAGAGTAGTGGTAGGAGCGAGACGGACATAGGTGCTTTCGAATGCCGCAGTCGCAATCGAATGCAACTCATGGTACGCACACATTTTTCTCGTTCTTTGTGTTTACCATGAGTTTTAAGCGTAAACGTAGGCGTTAACGACTGCACGTTTCTAATTTCCGTCTCGCTCCTACCATTACTATAGGAGGACCGAGACGGACATACTTTAGAAACGCGCAGTCGCGGTTACGTCAAACCCAGCGACTTGCTCGCTTCGAATGTATTTGCATCTTGCTCTTCTTGTTGGTAGAAGCGAGTTGCAAATACTTTCAATCGCGCAAGTCGCCAGAAATTGTCATTTTAAAGCAACTCTTTTATACCACGACGGTGGCAAACAAGCATACAGCCCGCCTGACGAAAAGAGGTCACCGTAGCCTATGAACGCCTGCGACTCCAGGGGGGTCAAATGCGCGTTGCTGACCCATCAAAATCTACACTCCTTTTTTGAAGAACCCCATACTCTCTCCAACTCTACGGCGCTCAACTCTAATTGTAGTTTGCAACTCATGGAAAGCACACTTAACTGGATCACTATCGAATCGCGCAGTCGCTATCGAATACGGTTACCTAAGACATATGATACTTACGGTCAACTTCATAAATATATATAGTTTAGCTATTTTAGTATAGCTAGTTTAGTATAGCTGTAATAAGTTCCGAAGTGTGTATATATTTATAGACGTGATCGTACCATGTTAATTAGTAGAGCTGACCAAAAGCCCTTAAGCCAGGAAATCTGGGAGAGGAAGTGGCGTTGGATTGGATATGAGCTTCGAAGACCAGACAACCTGTCCAAGCAGGGTCTACGCTGGCAATCTACCGGCAGTAGACGGCCGAGGCGTCCTTACGCGTGTAGGCGTTTAGTTGAGAAGGAGGCTACCTCAAAGGGAGCTACCGTATTGTCGCTCACCAGGCGGCACCACTCATGCGTGGGTCCTGTGTCAGTATGGAGAATTGTCAGAGCGACGTTTGAGATGTTCCCGCAGGACCCACGTTCCGCTAGCGCCCCTAGCGGAAAATCGACTCGCGGTAATCCTCATTGGTCTCGGCTGGAAAGATCTGGAGGAAGCCGCTGAGGATCCCATCACGGAACAATGGTGTTCCGGACCTTTGGGAGGCGTAAGCGGAGATTCTGGCGACCCTACTCTGGACGGCCGGTTAAGGCAAGCCAGAGGCGGAGGACTTGGTCGGACGACGGAGTCCCCCAGGAGCGCTCAGGTACGTGGGGTCGCTACTCCCCGACAACTCGCCACAACCTGCCCTGCGTTGACTGATTGCACCGGTCAAAACCAGTGGGCGATGGGGTCGTCACATCCCTAAGCCAATTATTATTATTAATAATTTTTTTATTTATTTAAGTAGAAGGAAGGTAACTCACGGCGCATCTCCGTCGTTGAGCAATGGGTCTTGCGGGCCAGGCTCGCGGGGCTTCTTGCCGGGCCCGCCCTCCGATCCGCGCGCCGCTAGGCTGCAACACATACATAAATAAGAGTAAGGCCGATGTCACACAATCACTAAACACTATTGAGACCAAGAGATAAAGGGCTTTAAAAAATCGCTAATTAAATTATTAAATAATCTAATGCCATATGATGGTAATGAATTTTTCATCACACCTGCTCGTAAATGGTGATATTATATGCAAGCATACTTAGACTTAATGAGCTCTATTAAACCCATGGTCTGAAAAGACTCTCATACTACTTTACTGCCCGCCCGGAGCTCCCGGAGCACCTGCGGCGAACGCGTGGGGGCGTTCGCCGCGCGTAATCGCCGCTCACTTCGGAGTACTGCGGACTGTGCTACTACACTACCGCTAATAATTATTTTTTCTTTATCTGCGTAGAAAGTTTATTTATTTATTTATTTCCTCGCAAATGTGATGAAAAACAAATTTTTTTTATAAGTGTGTGTGGTGTTTTTTATCTGATGTGAAAGCTGCATTTTGCTAAGGAGAAGAAACACGACTGAAGTATGCAGTGTAAACATTTCGTACACAATATATATTCTAGAGTTTAAGTAAACAAATATTGTACGCCTTATAGGCAGGTTAAGGTGATACTACCAATGATTAACATGTTACCTCTCTGTACACCTATAATCAGATAGTATTTAATTTGAATTTCACAATGGATGCAATTCGCACCTAACCTGGGTTATTCAGTTTAAAGCCATGCTACCTTGTGTAGCACTCGCGACGTGACGCGTAACTTTAATGAGAGAATGAAACATACGTTGATGTAACTGGTGACCGAAGGACTGTGTGCTTACCATGAGTTGCATTCGATTGCGGCATTCGACAGTATGTCCGTCTCGCTCCTGCCAGAATAATGGTAGGAGCGAGACGGACATACTGTCGCATGCCGTAATCGCAATCGAATGCAACTCATGGTACGCACACAAGCTTCCTCGCACAATGCCGAACAAATGCTGATAGCATTGCGATGCAACGAGGAAATGCCGCCAGCATCGTAGGTACAATGCCTAAAGGGCCTATTTTAGATATAAGCAAGGTAGCTTAGAACTTGTTATGTTAGTTATATCTGAAATAGTTATCCATACTAATATTATAAATGTGAAAGTGTGTGTCTGTTTGTCCGTCTTACACGGCAAAACGGAGCGACGAAATGACGTGATTTTTTAAGTTCAGGAGGGTTAGCATGGTTGCCATTTTATCGCTTATCACGCTATGCGTCACTTTCGCACATACATACTTGTTAGAACGTGACAGCAAACGTCGGTAAACGATAAAAACCCGACCATCATAAACTAGCAGATAGTTGAAAGGATAGAGAGTGACATAGGCTACTTTTTGTCTCTTTCTCACGTGAGCGAAGCCGCGGCCAAAAGCTAGTTTGAAGTAAATTGTTTTTATATCTTTAATTGACTATTTTTTCAGGACACTTGCCTATTCAAAAGGAATGCCGACGCATGTTGTATTTGTACGTTTTTTTATGATTCTTTGTACGAAATTTAATTGAAAACGTTATATGACTATGCTTTATTGAGCTGTAGATCACGCGAGCATAGAAATGGTACTGAATGGTATTCGTAATTTGCAGAAAAGGCTTAAGCGCCACAGATTCTTACGGCGTTTGTGCCATTTCTCAACATAATAAATCAATTTTAGATTATAAACTTTGTACCGACCTCCTGGATTTATACTTATTATTTGTATTCTCTCGATAAATCGTAGAAAAGTCTGCCCTTACCACTTCGCCCTGCAACAAAGAGAACTTTTGTAAATATACATTTTAATAAGGAATTCCAATATAGTTATTGGAAAAGTTTAAAGATAAGATAATGAAATAAAATCCTACAATTTTTTTTGTATGTAGGACAAAAAATATTTAGACAAATTATTTATTTATTTTATTTTCACCACTATTGTTTAACTCTAAAGAAGCGGGGTCATAATGGCGTAGCGGGGCAAAACGGACAATATTTTCAACCAAATTCAAACTTACAATGCTCTGATGGAGGCTCTCAATTCGTGTGATTTCTATAATGATCGGATCAAAACGGATTGTATTTTCAACTGACTTCAAACTTTCGAAAGGAGGTTCTCAATTCGTGTTTCTTTTTCGAACAATTTAATTTCTCTTTACTATTTAACCTGTCTACTCAGTTAGTAAAAGAAGATGGCGCCCTGTCTTACTTTCTTTACCTTAAGATGCTCTCACTATTCACTTTGAATTCGCATTTCTAGGTCTCTCAGACGGGTTGTGTGACAACGTTGAGCCCACTTATGCTTACCACACACTGAGTTGTCACCAATTAGAGTCTATTTTTTTATACTACCACGGTGACAAATATGCATACGGCCCGCCCGATGGTAAGTAGTCACCGTAGCTTATGGACGCCTGTAACTCCAAGGGTGTTACATGCGCGTTGCCGACCCTTTAAAAAAGGAGGATTCGCTGTGTTGACAGCTAAAGGGGGAAGCTTAGCTCCGTGGGTCCCCAGCTGTCAACACAGTGAATCCTCTTGGAGCTCTGGCGACCTTACTCACCAACAGAAACACAACACTATGAGTAGGGTCGTTATTAAACTACGGTTTTCTGTAAGGTGGTACTTCCCCAGATGCTCCAGATTTGAGCGAGACGACATTCGTTGTGCTATGCCCTAGCACACTAAACGATATGCACCGCTGTGCCCAAACCTCTCGTAATCTGAACCTTAACTGCTACAAGATCATGGATGTACTGACCAGGAGCAGGAACAGCAGCAACACCAGCAGAAACAGCACGGCTTGACGGCGGGCCGGCAGCCGCGCGCGAGCGCTGCCAGGCTGCACATCTGCAAACCATAAACAATCTATTTAGTCATTCTTCAACCAATATAGTACTAGAACGGGGCTCAATCATGTAAAACCTTGACCATCCGACGTTTCAAGGGCGACATTGGCCCCGTGGTTCCGGAGGCTGATTGACATCAGCATCCGCGCGGGTTTTACGAACTATATACGTTTTTTCACGATCAAGGATGAATCACACTAGAACGGGCCGCGACGTGATGGGTCCGGGCCGATCCATCAGTTTCTATAGAAAACGTCACATGACCTCCAACGGCTCCGAATTTGGACGTGATTCTTTCTATAGAAATAGGCTAGATGACTAAAAAAAATTATTTAGTCCGTTTTATGGATTATTAAAAAATATTGTACACGTATTTTTCTTCTGTTCGTCAAATCAAAAATTACAAAAATACAGTGTTCAAGTTTTGCGTAACGTCACTATTAGGTACAATTCTTACCTAGTGGTGACGTCACAAGCCCCCACCCCGGAACTTTGATGCCCTGTATCTTCGTCAATTTTAGTTAAATAGAAAAAGGAAAAAATACGTGTCTAATCATTTCAGACAATCTAACTGACGGACTAATTAGAATAATAGTTTTTCAACCTTGTCGTCAAAACTATTGACCGATCATCCCGTCCCACCCCGTTTCGTCCCGTTCTAGTGTGAGTCACGCTTAACCCCCGTTTTAGTACATTTATGATGTGTGAAAACCGTGATAGTTTAAATAAGTGTTCTTCACCCAATATTTAATATGAATAGTGATGAAAGTACAGTATATAAGTAGGTCTATCTAGTATGTAAATCTGAAATATCTGATCTCGACTTCTTAAGTCTATCGAACATTATTCAGATTTCAGACATTTTCGTGAGACATGCTACTTGATTGTCAAGCTTACTACACTGTTCAGTTTGATTGCTATTCAAAGGCAGCTACAACTCAATCAGGAAAAAAATTACTGCTGTTTGGTTTAAAAGTAATGAATTGATAGTTAAATTTGACACTTCAAATTAATGGATTAGTAAATGGATCAATATTCTGCTTCTTTCTTCTTGACTAATCAAATATAGGGGAGCCCGAGGTAAGTTGACACAACATCCACTCTAAGAAAATATTAAATGGTTTAACAAAGTACTAAAGTCCATGCCATCCATGTGCCTCTCAAAGACGAGTTTGTTATGTTCTTCATATGTAGATAAAAATCAAAAATCTATGGGAAAGGTAATCAAACAAGAATGAATTATTAAAATGTATCCGATACAAACGAAACCCTTTTCTAATCTAAGGAAAGCTAGCCACTAAACCTAAGAAAACTATATCGATGTTGTGTCAACTTACCCCATTTCCGACTTACCTCGGCCTCCCCTACTATGAACATCTAGATTAACGTTGATGACATTGACATTTATATCGGTTTGGAATATTTATGACAATCGACCGTTTCTGAAATGAAATGATTCACATTATTATTGATAAAACAACACCATTACTATAATATAAGTAAGTGAAGTGCTCTGTCTTCATAGTTTCATTTATGTACGAAAATACAAAAACCAGTAGGTATTAACCAAATTAGGGGTAGGAATCAGGAAGGATGTTTAACTCTTAAATGCATAATGATGCATTTATTACACAGAAACGAGACAAGTGACAATCATGTTCTCTTGGAATGTAGACTTTGTAATATCGTCGTAAGTTCTTAATTTGAAATTAATTTGGTTGTCACTTAGGATGTTTTAGGATATAATAGGAGTAAGAACATAACCCTCAAATTTTAAGGGTTAAATTCTATAATAATGGAAGGGCAGTGAGGCCAGTGAGTGACTGTATTTACGTCTAACGAAGTAAGTAAGTAAATTGCACCACAGATGAAACCTAATAAATAGAGAACATATTTACAATGTACCTAAATAAAGATATCAACAGGCTTATCGCTATAAGAGCGTTTTCAGAAAATTGCACCATTTTAATGAAAATGGGTCCTCGATTTTCCATTAAAAAAATATCAGTTTCGTAACGGCCCACAAAATGTATGAAAAAATGCGTTACGAATCTGACCAAAAAAAGGAACACTTTTTTTGTTTGAATCAATAGTACTCGTGATTCTGTTTATAGAAAACCTATATTTTGCAAAAAAATGGAAATTTTACGCTTTTTTTTAAAATGCCCGTAAGCGATCTCTTCCAGACAACCTTTGGGTTCGAAAACCAAGTGAGACATAAAAGTGAACTTATGTACAAATTTTACCGAGACCAACCCCGAAACCGTGAAAATATCCTCTCTGTGTTACCATTCGGGATCATAAGTGACTGTTTTTAGTAAAAGGTCCCACTCAGTCGTTTGCCGATAAGGCGCTAAATTCTTTCTGCCAAAAAAATATTATTATTGTCGTTCCCATTTCCAATCATAAGTGGGAATAATGCCGTTACAAACCATGCCAAACAGTTTAACTATAAACATTCCACAGTAACAGTTAAACCCGAACAACCCATGACCCGGCGTATATCTGAACCATACATTGACCCAAATTGCGGGTTTCGACACAAGACTATCTGGTAAGTACAAGTGCAATGCTGCTATTTAAAAGTGTAGATACAGGCTGATTCTAACTTTGAATAAGTGTGTGATAGATGTCAAATGCCATGAAAATGACGCGCTAGTAACGAAGGGTATCGTAACCGTAACAACTCAATGTCTAAAAATCTGAATAAAGGGGGATATCACAGAACTAATTTGACAAGAATGCCGAAATGAATACGCAAGAATGTCAAACTTGACCAAAAAACGCAAAGGTGTCAGCTGTCATCGAGTAAAATGAAATCGAAATGAATAAATGATTAAGTAAGTAAATTAATTATTTTATTTTTGTAACATCATAAATATTATAATCCAAGACGTAAGTTTCATAGATTTTGGGACTCGTAGACTAAGAATGTGTTAGTGCAAGTTTTACTTACGTAAGTAAGGGCGCATACGCAAGAATAACACATGAATATCACTGTCTTGTTCTTGCATATAGCTACGTCCCTACGTATGTAAAACTTACGTTAAACATCATAATTTTATAGAAGTTTAACGTTCAAAAGCCCTACGCCTGCTGCGTCGGGCAACAGACTCGTTAGTAATCCTGTACGTACCTCCCCAGATGCACAATGTATGTACTAATATTATGTTGTTTATTTTTGTAAGTTACTTATTTATTCATTGAAATTAAACACTTTAGAACGGATTAATCGCGTTTATTAACACCATGATCCTACGTTTCGAGCCCTTTACAGCACTCGTTTTCACAGGGTTAAGATGATGACTAACAGTCATCATGACAGACATCATCTTAACCCTGTGAAAACGAGTGCTGTAAAGGGCTCGAAACGTAGGATCATGGTGTTAATAAACGCGATTAATCCGTTCTAAAGTGTTTAATTTCAATGAATAACAATCGCGGTAACAGAAGACAATATTACTTTTTTTTTTTTTTTCGTAATGTGTTGTTGATTAAATTATGTTATTTCTTTCTTCTTTCTTCCTTACTCATAATATATCATAGATATAGGCCCTCGGAAATAGAAGCTATTACGTGCCATCGATCGTACTCTTTTATTGCGCCCCCACACATTAAACGCAGCCACCCTAAAACTCTCATTAGATGACGCCATAGCTTTTACATCAACCAAATTTAATGAACACTTGTATGTACGTATGTAACATGTAGGGTAAGGCCTCCAACTAGGAGTCCTATCTGGTAAATATCGCTTGGAACCGTTAGATGGGCGTTTTTATTTTTTGTAGTAGAAAAATCATTTCTTGAAAATTTGATTTTTTTTTATTGTTTTCTATTTAAAATCGCGAGCTCTTTCAATCCTAGTAGGAGAAAAAAATTGTCCCAAGATTTGTTTTCCATTTCGCCACCATCATTTCATAGATTTAAAGTTTGAAAAATGTATGGAAAGGACACTTTGTTTCTCCTACTAGGATTGAAAGAGCTAGCGATTCTGAGTAGAATAGAGATAAACTTTTCCAATTTAGCAAAAAAATATTTTTCTAACAAAAAATAAAAATGCCTAGATACGAGTACCTACGTATTGTGAGAGAAAGAAAAATGACAATAAAATGGTATCTCTCAAGGCCGTTTAATATAGGATTTACACCATGATGGTGGCTATGAAGCCTGTGGTCAGCTAGGCAATGTTGCAGCTCATGGGCTTGGACCTTTAATACTGAAAAAATCACAGGTGTCTTTCTCGACCCCTATATTGCTCTTGTAAGCCTACACAATGCCTGTTCCGCTTTTTTGGAGCTTTGCCTTTGTGTGTGTGTGTGTGTGTGTGTGTGTGTGTGTGTGTTACGGGCACCCTTAAAGGGCGTATCGCGTGAATTCGATGATTTTGTGTCGACAGGTTAAGCGTCAAGCGTTGTTAGTTAGTTAGTTAGTTCATTTATTTCACGAAGAAAATTATATATACAATTTAGTGTTAATGTCAAAGTATACAAATTCTCATCATGATCGTCAATCAGAACAGAAAATATAAATAGGTACTAAGCAAGATGTCATAATTAAATAATAAAAATTTGTATAAAACATTATTTGAAGTCAAGCATTATTTGTTGAGCGTTGGATGTCTTTTTGCTTTAGATTGAAAGAACGTGCGACAGAACGGTCGGGGGTTCAAACCCCGTAGTTTTCTGGAACCTATGTACGCAATATGATTTAATATTTAACAGTCGCTTTTCGGTGAAGTAAAACATCGTAAGAAACCGGACTTATCCCAATAAGGCCTTGTCTTACCCTCAATGTTAGGAGGTAAAATGGCAATCACTTTCGTAAAACTAGCGCCTTCGCCAAGTCTTGGGATTAGTTGCCAGCGGAGCCCAGACTCTACCTGAGGCGTGGCATAAGCCGGGAAAACGATGGAAAGAAGAGAGGTTTAGCGTCAAGCACAAGCGTTACAGGTTACAGATAAGGCAGTGTACCCTTGGGGACAATGGTAACCTCACCTGCCGTCACTATTCGCTTCCATACAACTAAGCCTAAACTGAATCGCGTTAAGACGTCATGGTAAGGCCTCTGAAATCCTTTCCATCCAACCCTTTAAATCTATTTCGGCTTTTAAAATTTAATCATATCTTACGTCATGTCACTCCCGCAGCTGTGACTAATTATGGAGAATTTAGGGCGTGCCAAAGAATTAAACATACATACGCTCGTAAAGCCTCTTTCAGCAGTCGGACAAAAACGTGTAAAAAAACCTTTACGCTAAGCAACACATGATTGGATCACCCGATCACCCCACCTGCTCTCACTGGGCAAACCCCCTTCCCCTAAGGGTGGTTTCCCCCTTGAGTAAGTCGCCCAATAAGCCGCGTCGGCGGTATTCAAATGGTGACACTTTCAATGTGTGATGGCTTGAGCCTTAAGATCTTTTCAACTTCCAGGGCGAACCAGATTTGGCACAGTCTATAGGTACAATCAGCTGCAGAGTTAAATGAACCTTGCATTTTCTATGCAGGTGGGGTCACGTAACTCTGCAGCTGACCTTACTTTGATTAATTAATCATGTATGTAAGTTACTATTGGGATTTCTTTGCGGTTGCTGGAAACTATATCGTAATAAGGGGTTGAATGTGTAGTTATATTTGACGTTGTCTATGTAGGTAGTTAAAAACCTCAATCTTAAAGTAGGTACACTCGCGTTCAGAATTGCATGGGCAGTTTATGAATGAATTCATTCATAAATTGCCCATGCAATTCTGAACGCTATAGTACATAGTAAAAAATATTGTTGAAAGGCTTTAGATTATTTGGATTGCAGATTAATTTCGACACCATCGAAGGCCAAGCCGAGGATCGAACTCGGGTCTTCAGCTTACGCGGCTACATAACCACTAGGCAACCTGGTCTCAACTCAACGAATGCTGATGAATTTCTCGAGTATATGCAATCTTTGTAACACGCAAGACGCCTGTGGCCGTACTCTAAGTACAAACATCATCGCTTGGTTGTGGCGTTAGTCGCGTAAACTGAAGACCCAAGTTCGATCCCCGGTTCAGCCTCCGGTGGTGTTGGTATTTTTCTTTAGTATATGACATTTATTTTCAATTTGTAATTCATTTATACTAGTGTAAGTAACTACTTGAATAACAAGTCAAAATATTTAATTATATTTAACTATAAAACTCTCGTGAGACTCGAACATATTAAATAATATTTAAATTACGTGAGTGACCCGTTTTTAAATATTATTTAATATATTTAATTATACTTTGTGAGCTCTATGAACCACCTCGTGACATTTGCCTATTGAAGTGTGTAGCGATGAGTCTAAGGAGTATCGTCTATCAAAGGGCCTAGCCGTGTTTGTATGGGGCATCGGCCCCAGAAACCAATTTGATTGCCGTTTTGCCAATTTATTATCCCAGATGTAAGATGATATTTCACCAAATTTCAGGTCAAAAATGAAAAAACTTTTTTTATTTTTTTGTATTATGAAGCGAATCGCCAAACTCGGTCACAACACTGCTTTAAAAAATAGAAAGACATAATAAGTAACTGCTTGTGTGATGAATTAATATTGTAGGCTAATATTATCTTCTGTTTTTCATTGTTACTCATTGAAACCGCGATTGTTATTCATTGAAATTAAAAACTTTAGAAACTGATTAATAAACGCGATTAAGCCGTTCTAAAGTGTTTAATTTCAATTGTTGGCTAAATTTAATATGTACTTATAAACTATGATCTAAAAAATGCAGGTTAAGCTTTGTTTAAAAGACGTGAAATAGGTATTGTTAATATGTACATGAAAAGTCCTAATATTATAACAGGATTTTATTGATAACTTCAATGGGTCACGCGCGTTTACGTTCTATGAGCATTGACATGTGTCAAAAGGTAGTTCTTATACCTCACAAAGTATAAATACTTGTATCAACACAAAGATATGAGTACTCCATGCTTTGCCCTTAAACTTGGATTAGAAGCTCATAACCTACCTGACAGCTCACTGACATGTAATACATTCCGTACCAGGTACGGGAACATTATATTTAGGTCTGCAATATTTGCAGTACCAACAACGTATAAGCGACAATATTTTAATACAAAAATGCTGAATATTTAAACGCGATAGATGGAAAATATGCGGACGAAAAGACCACAAAATTTTTATAGACTCACATTTTTGAATATGTTTGAAATTCGTCATGAAGGCCCATATACTTACAACCCGGAGCTCATAGGTATCTCCTACGAATGCAGAGTCATTTATTACGGTCAAGGATCTATCCGCACTCAAAAAAATAATTGAACGGCCACTTAAAACTGGACTCAAACACCTTCTTCTTCTAGCATCTTCAAACGGCGCAAAACACAGAATTTGGTCATTATTATGATTGCCAAATGCTGTCGAAACATGTCACGCTATTGTAATAAAAATAGGTGAGTTTATACCGCTGTTTTAATATAATTATTAGTATGACTCATAAAAGTAAAAATTCCTAAGCTTTTTAGCGTCTAGAAAATGTTTTAGACATTTGTAATGCCAACAAAAGTTAACCTACGAATGTAATGGAATTCGTAGGTTAACTTTTGTTGGATTTACCTACGAAGCGAGAGGTCCCTGGTTTGAATCCTGGTTAAGGCGTTTGTCACGAATATGTATGTAACATTAACACATGAAATACAGTAACAGAAACAATTTGATACAAGAAAGGCAAACTTATCCCTTTAAGGGGTCTCTTCCAGTTAACCTTTGAATATTTGTTCCTATAGGTATGTATCTATCTATATAAGTATGTATTTCGTCTCCGTACCCATAGTAAAATCTTTGCTTAGTTTTGGGGTTCGGTTGATCTGTGTAAGATTGTCCCCGAAATATTTTTTTTTTCTTTATTTTGGACAATAATCCGAAATATGGCGAATTTGACGTTGCTTTTGTTTATAAACGTTCATCAAACTTCCATCAGTAAATTTATTTTTTATCCTAATCTGTCAGTTTATCATTTACATTTGTTACAAACGGAAACAGTGTAAATTCACGGGCCATTTGCATTGCACCAACCGGGGTAAGACAACTAACTCAGAGGTAACTGACAAATCCCATACTTTTTGAACGCTTAACACCGGGTTAGCGGCTAACCCTAGGTGGTAAAAATGGCGCTAATATATGTATGTTAAGTCAGTAAGGGGAAGGGGATACCCCCGTTTTTACCAACTTGATATGATTCTGTAAATAAACAAATTTTATTTAATTTCCAATTTCGTTTCTAAGAACATTTTAACCCTTAAATGCATGAATTTTCAATATTGATCCTAAACATCCTAAGTGACAACCAAACTCATTTCAAATTAAGAACTTACGACGATATGACAAAGTGTATAATCTAAGAAAACTTGATTGTCACTTGTCTCGTTTCTGTGTCATAAATGAATCATCATGCATTTAAGGGTTAACAACCTAATTATTGGGTTTTTCAAATCAAAGGCTTTGGTATACAATCTTTTACAGATGTACGAGTAGTTCATGTTTTCCCCTTATATTTTCTCGGAGACGCTCGTTTAATAACTACACCCTACTCATAGTGTTGTGTTTCTGTTGGTGAGTAATGTCGCCAGAGCTCCAAGAGGATTCGCTGTGTTGACAGCTGGGGACCCACGGAGCAAAGTTTCCCCCTTTAGCTGTCAACACAGCGAATCCTCCTTTTTGCGCGTTGCCGACCCTTTAAAAAAGGAGGATTTGCTGTTTTGACAGCTAAAGGGGCTAGCTTTGCTCCGTGGGTCCCCAGCTGTCAACACAGTGAATCCTCTTGGAGCTCTGGCGACCGTACTCACCAACAGAAACTCAACACTATGAGTAGGGTCTAGGGTTATTAAACTGCGGTTTTCTGTAAGGTACTTCCCCAGATGGGCTCTACTCCAGATTTGAGCGAGACATTTGTTGCGCTGTGCCCTACCACACTAAACGGTATGCATCCGCTGTGCCCATACCTCAAAATCGTACATGAATCATTCCCATAAGATTCATGTTCGAAATAATCACACGTCTCGTTGGGACGCCGCGTGTTTACAGATGTAGCGACTATAAATACCCGACCCTCACCCAGTACCACACTAGCTATGTTTGTGTTCGCTTCCGCGATGCAGCAGAGGATTTAGATGATCTAGAATCAAAAGGTTAAAGTTGGGATAGACCCAACCTATTCTATACTTTATCCCCATGGTCTACTCTTAGGATAAGCTTTTAATGTTTCCGCTACCCAAACGTTGTCAGGAAGAAATCGCTGTTTAGCGATAAGACCGCCTGTTGTTGCGTCGGTGTTAATCAATTTTTTTTTCATGTACTGTGGTGTGCAATAAAGAGTATTCTATCTATCTATCTATCTACTTTAACCCATGGGGGTAAAGTATAGAATATAAATTACTAGCTTTTGCCCGCGGCTTCGCTCGCGTTAGAAAGAAACAAAAAGTAGCCCATGTCAATCTCCATCCCTTCAACTATCTCCACTTAAAAAATCACGTCATGTCGTCGATCCGTTTTTCCGTGAAAGACGGACAAACAAACAGACACACACACTTTCCCATTTATAATATTAGTATGGATAATAAATACCCAACCTTCACCACCACTAGAATTATGGGTTAAAGTTACAAATACAGATCATATAAATTCGTGGAAAATTAAATTGAGAAATTCACAAAAACAAAACATTAAAGACAATGTCAGACCAATATTTCACTCGCCTCAGCATAATGCTGACCCGAAGGCCAGCGCAGATCTTCTGGCGAGACTATTTTGTATCTACAAGGTCTAAATTCAAAATTAAAGAAAAATGTATTTTGGAAGTAGGCCTGAAGGGCTCTTTCACAAGGCAATAAGCATTGCATTATAGCATTTGCACAAGCAAATATTTACGAGTAACTTTTGCCCGTGTCTTCGCTCGCTCGCTCGACAAAAAGTAGCCGATGTCACTCTCCATCGCCTTTAACTATCTCCACTTAAAAAATCACGTCAATTAGTATGGATATATAGTGACAAGAAAAGTAAAATCTAAATTGTATGGTTATAAATGATGCGAAGACCACCTTTAGGGGCACTGGCTTAGCCCTAGATTTTTAGTGATTTATCACTCTTTTTGATCCTATAGGACACAATATTGTCTTCTGTTACCGCGATTGTTATTCATTGAAATACACTATAATACAAATACATTATAAACACTTTAGAACGGATTAATCGCGTTTATTACGATACGGTACGGATAATAAAGGCAAAATGGGGTAGTTTTATTTATTGTGGGGCTTTCTGCCCCATAATCCAGTTAGGGAAGCGTTCGTAAGTTGTATGTATGTGAATCCTCACAGGGTTTTCATAATTTTTAATCTTAATTATAGAATGCTCTTCAGGCAATGTATTACTAGCTTTATAGGTCCCTCTGGTATTGTAGACCAACCTTTGTTTTTGTTTTTAATTATTTTTATAGTTATGTATGTAGGTAGTTTGCGCAAGTAACTTTTTTGATTGACGGGGAGAATTTGCATTCTCTCAGTCTTAATCTTAACCCTGTGATAACGAGTGCTGTAAAGGGCTCGAAACTTAGGGTCATGGTGTTAAAACACGCGATTAATCCGTTCTAAAGTGTTTAACAATGAATAACAATCGCGGTTACAGAAGACAATATTACTTACACAGACGAAGTCACGGGCTGAGGGTAGTATACGCGTCTTTAGAAGATTAAGACAACTCAGTGAATTGTAAACTGCATCTTTTGATGTTCACGTATCCTTCATGTGTCGAGCGGCCATATTTGACGAGATTTAATTACGAAAACCAGTGAACCGCAGAAAGAGAGCAACCATGTAGAATGTCGGAAAGAGACGGAAGACAGAGAACTGGGTTAAATCGATATAATGAGTGGGTTAGAGGCAATAAAATCCGTGACGGGATTGATATCTGAGGCCTTGATATTCTGATTAATTAGATATACAAATAGATTCTGTCGAAACTAGAGAATTAGTAAAATAACAGAATGTGAGCGAGATAGTGCTACGTATGACGAGGGATGTCCTGCCCGCACATTTGAGCAGGGTGCAGCGTACATAAGATGTAATTAAAAATATCTTAGTCCGACGTTATTCGTTTTTAGGTTTCCGTACCAAAATGGTAAAAAAGGAACCCTTATAGTGCGACACAGTCTGTCTGTCACATCGTTAAATATCTCGAGAACTGCTTAAGCTACCGCTTTAAAACTTGGAATAGTTATCAACTAAGTTAACCCAGACACATTGAGAGAGGATTTTATTATTATTATTTGTTTATTTATAAACGTGAATGTAAATAATACCCCCCCCCCCCTTCTTAACGCGTATAATCACTCCGAATAATGGCGTTATTCATAAACTGACATCAAGCACAATATAGCTAAATGCTTGTTTGACATTCATTTGCGTTGAGTTTGTTAGAAAAAGAGAAAACATGATTTAACACAAAAACATTTATTCTCGAAATATATACAGTAAGTGTAGCTTACCTAACTACCTACCTCTACCTACCTTAAATCTAAAGTAGGTCCTTGAGGCATTGTACCTAGGATGCTGGCGGCATTTCCTCGTTGTATCGCAATGCTGATACGTTGTGCGAGGAAGCCACCAGCTCTTCGGTCACCAGTAACATCAACCAGACGTTTCGCGATTTCTACGAAAAATTTGCGTGCGCTGGGACCCCATGGACCAAGAGTTTCGACCCCGAATGGTACAATAAGGTACTCTTTGCCCAGGCTCTTATATTTATTACGTTTTAAAATTTCGGCGCATTCAGCCGCTCCGCCCGCTTTTACATTAGTTCGTTGGAGATGGGACGGTACCAGCGTGTCTACACAGGTAGCATCCCACACTAGCATCCGTCCGAAACCCCAAGGAACCAAGGACACCCCATCAGGTCTCTTGCTATCCTCCTGAAAATGCCAGTTGGCTCAAGGAGAGCAGGCACGTTTATGGTGGCAAGTGACCGACGGATTATGTCATTAAGATTTGATTTAACTAAAACCTCTGTTAACTTTTTTTATGAGTAAATATGTAGTCCCGTCCCGTCCAGTCACCAAATGCATACGTAAAGTTGTTTTTTGTGTTATTGTATCACATCCATTCCGTTTTACTACGAGTATATTAAGACGCTTTGTGCGACATCAAGTCATACTCTGTTTAAATTTATAACCTCGACAAGTCGATCACATTTGGTTTAGTTTAGTAATTTTCATTTCATTTGTAAACTGTGTAGATTATAATCACATAGGTAGTTGCCACAATTGGCATATCGACACGGCCCTGCTTATTATGTCTGACAGACGTCAGTGGTGTCATACCTTTGACTAGATGGCGCTGTGACGCCACTCACGCTACAGATGCGTTCAGGATTATCAAAAGACCGTGTCACACTATGCGGATCAGCATTATGCGGAGGCGAGACCATTTCGTGGTAAACTGTTTGAATATTTAATTTTAATATTTGTTTGTTTTTTATTTTTATTTTATCACCACGAATAAATGTAATTGTATTTGTCGTCAAAGGGTAGGTTCACAAGAACCTACTTAACAAATTATTACTTAATTTCTCTTTATATTTCTCACAATAATGCAACAAAGAGCCCTCATGATAATGTCGTCAGTGTCCGAATCTCAGCATGTGTTTTCGATATCAAGTAATATCGAAAACACATCCCGAAGTTAACGCAAACGTTTACGAAATAGTGGAATGACTCACACTCATTAAAGGCCACGAGAACAAAGCGATCACACTCACTGTTATGATACAAATGTTTGAAGCGGGTTACACTAGCGTAGTATGTTTTGTATTTTCCTGGATTCCTGGAAAACCACCAAACCACCAAAGCTTTAACTGTCAACACAGCGAATCCTCATTTTTTTTAAACGGTCGGCAACGCGCTTGTAACACCCCTGGAGTTGCAGGCGTCCATAGGCTACGGTGCCCGATTACCATCAGGCGGGCCGTATGATTGTTTGTCACCGTCGTAATATTAAAAAAGACGTCTTAACGCGATTCAATTTAAGTTCTTAACACATTGAGTGCCAGCGAGTTCTACGCGCTACGCTCCTAGCTGATTCCGCTGTTTTCCCGCTTTGTAGCGGAAAGCGACTATCTACAGAGAACTCCTCTAGCGGGCCTTATCATGATGTTTTAACGCGATTCAGTTTAGGACTTATACTGAGTCGCTGCCACACAACTGAGCACACTTAAGAACCTATGCTGAATCGCGTCAAGACGTCATGGTATGGCCCCAGTTGTATGGCAGCGACTAAGTTTGGGTCGTCAACTGACTCGCGTTAAGACGTCGTGGTAAGGCCATTAAGACGTCATTTTAAGGCTGTACAAAATCGAGTTCTTTCAAAGTGTAGGGTCATAAATAGGGCATGCTGCCGGTACTGGGTTTACAAATACTGAACTTTATCCAGGACTTTTTGGTTCTCGTAATACAAAATCAGTACCTGGAGCAATTCCTAGTTATAACTGAGATATCATATAGGTACTAATGAAAAAGAGACCAAGGTCGCAGGTTCGATGTCTTGGCAGGAATCGAACCCTCGTCTTCTTGCAATGTACTAAAGTACTATTTACCACAAACAGCAGTCATTGAGAAAAAGAAAACGCGATGAAAGACAACTTCAACAGGGTCCTAAAGTATTTAAGATAAGAAATTAAATTCTTAAGAAAGGGCTTTGCATTATTGCAAATCCCATTCTTAATAATTTCACAAAACTCATTAGCGTCAAATTAAAATTACGGATAACACTTACGCGACATGTTTCGGGCATCTTATGATGCCATCATCAAGAGCCGAGTACCGTGCGCGACTACGCAAGCGGGCGTACTAAAGCGTTTTCGCCTCGCCGCCCGCAGCGCTCATGATGACAAAATCAGTAATTTTATTATAATATTAATATGCCTCACGATACTTTAAATTCGATAACTTATTAGCGATTTATTATGTGTTAAGTCTTTTCTTGAAACCTTTTCAAGCTGCGGGAAACCATTGGGGGTTCCTGTACCCTACATTTATAAACCCTATTTTATTGCATGCCTGGGAAACCCTCTCCTAACTCGAAAAAGTCGGATATAATTATAATGTTTGGTATATTGTTACACTAAACATTTAACTACCGAACATCAAACACACAAAAAACATAAAACATCACTAAAAACGCACTAAATCACAAGAGAATCTAATGCATGATAAATAGTAAACTATGTATTAAAATACATAGAAAACACGCATAACTCAGAAACAAAATAGGCTAGAGAGTAGGGATTGCAATCCAGCAGTGTTTTCAATCAAGCTGGATTTTTGCGGGATAGGCGCCAATCCAGCTGGGTCCAGCGCGGATCCAGGAGGTAGAAAAATGCATACCAACGATAAGTTTTCCCTTCCGACTTCATTTTCCAAGTTAGCCAGAAATTTATAGTTTTGTAGAAAATTTCACCTCAATATTAATTTCGCTTCGATTCAGACAACTATCCTTCTCTAGTTTTAATTGCTACCTAATCATATTACCTTCGTTTATTTTATCATCAATTTTATGTTTATCTGTTTTATTTTCTTTCAACCGACGCGAGACCATGTATGCCGATTTTTTTCTGATCAAGACTGCGCTGGATCCAGCACGATTGCTGGATGCCGGATCATGCAATTGCAATCCCTACCAGGCAGCCGTTACAATGCATGCGTGGGGAACTCCTTTCCACTTTAAGAAACTCTGACCTAATACAAGGTCTGTCGTTCATTACACTAAACATTTAGTGGCCGAACATCAAATGCACTAAACATTAACCGTCACTAAAACCCCCACTAACTCACAACGATTCTAAAATGAAACCCAACCTTTTACGAAGTCATTATTAATAGTCTCTGTTATTTTCAGTTATCTAAATATAATCGTTTTAATTGGGTCGCTTACATAATTCATTGGCGAGACGCTAAAGAGTTTCACGGCCAACGCTTTTAGCGAGTTGGTGACAATTGGGTGTTTGGAGATTTCAGCTTCAAATGACTATCTATGACAAATTGTAAAGGTTAATGTGACGCGTTTATCATAGAGTTTTGTGTTGTTATTCCTATGTTTCTACTATGTATAACCATTGTAAGACAAGCAAGGTGCGTAGCCAAGATGCCAATCACTCACGCTACGTAGCGTATTGAGTTATCTCTCTCTATCACTTCCTTATTAGTGCGATGACAGTTGCGTTTCGTATGCGACTAAGCGTTAGCGATTGGCACAGTAAACCTTATCGAAACGAGTGAAAGACTGTAGAATACGCATAGGTACTATCGCATTCAAAAGTACTAGGGCAATTTATGAATGAATTGTATTTAATACTAGATGGCGATCTAGTCATAGTGTTTACTTATATATTTACTTATTTTTGTTACAAAATATAAGGGCCTTGCATTTTTGCTGTCCTAAGGATTTTCCTTGACTAATGCATTTTCATCAAATCAATCATTATGGTTAAGCAGTTGGAATTGCTGCTCCAACGTATTTAAAAAAAGGAAAGGAAGTGCTACAAAAAAAAATCAAGTAACTATTTCAGATATAACTAACAATCCTATATAAAGTATGTTACAAGCTACCTATCTTAGATCTAAAATAGGCCTCAAATATATTAACAATTTAGGTACCTATTTATGAATATTTAAAAGAACACGATGGCAATTATATTGTAATTTACTTGTCAATACTATACGAATCCTAATCTGTCCCCTCACAAACAAAGACAAAGTCCAATTGACTTTTATTTAGTCTATCATTATGTGGAGCTTGATCTAACTAGGGCAAAGATAATTCATTGGTGTATTCTAATGTATTAAATATTTAATGGAATCTGTGGGCTTATAATGGCCGAAGTTATCAAAGGACGAAGTTAAGCGCCAGTTTGTAACATGGTGCGATTGAGCCACTCAGTAAGCACGGTCAATATCGCGAAATAGCATAGGTACTTTAATTTTAGGAAGAATTGCGTGCTATGAAAATTCATTATTTCTTAACTCTCCTTGCACTTTTGAATTGGACTTTACAGTGAAAATTCATCTAAGATGACAGTTGGACCGCTCCAGGTTCAACCAACCAACTCCAACCCAACTGGGTCCAACTGGGAAAGTACTTATCTTGAAAAGCCACCACCATTACAGTAGTACAGTCAACCACACAGCTGTGAATACAGCCAAAGTGCCAAACATATGTATACGTGACCTTAATGCTCAGGCAATAAAGTCCTGTAGACATATTTTTGGCACTGTATTCACGGCTGTGTGGTTGACTGTACATAAGAACAGTACATAGTATTAGTACATATTCTGTTACAGAATTCTAAGGTCAGCTGCAGAGTGCAGAGTTAAGTGACCCCCCCTGCATAGAAAGAAAGCGTACTAGGTGCAGTCCGCTGCAGATAATTAGGGCAGAGTTAAGGGCCCCCCTCCCAAAGTTTATGTGGGTAATTGTCTCTGCACTGACTGTAGCTGACTGTAAATATGACATGTTTTTCTGGTTCAGTTATCTCTCTCTAGAATGAATGTGCAACAGTAGTAGACGTGCTGTCTCTACCGGCATTAGTACCGCGGAGTCTGTAATGTCCAAATCCGTACCTGTTGCGTTGCCCTAATTCCCCATCTTGACAGCCCCTCCCCCCTCCCTAGGGCAACGTGCAATGTTTGACACCTCTCACAAAATATAGTTTTATTTTTGTATCTTGAGCTCAGTATATCTCTCTAATGTGAAAGATAAGTAACCATACTGTCTCTACTGTCGACTTTGCCTCTCCCTTGGGCAACAAAAAATGTTTAAGCTTTAACAATGTATAGTTTTATCTTTGTATGAGCTCTATCTCCCTGATATGCAACAGAGGATTCGACGTCCCTACTGGCATTAGTAATGGAGAGTCAACAATGTCCAAACCAGGACCTGTTGCGTTGCTCTAACTCCCCATCTTGTCCGCCCCTCCCAGGGGCCCTAGGGCAACGTACACTGTTTGACACGCTTGAAAAATGTAAAGTTTTATTTTTGTTACGCTATATGTTTCTAACATGCAGCAATGGGGAGACAATAATATCCAAACTAGAACCTGTTGCGTTGCTCTGGTCCCCCATCATGTCCGGCCCTCCCCCTCCCTAGGGCAACGAGAAACGTTTCACACGGTTTAGAACAATTTGATCTCACATTGTATTATTGGTAAAGCTAAGGTACTTTATGGGTTTTAGGAATACATACCGAGGGAAATACGTGTTTAAGAGATAACAAAAAATATAATTACTTTACATCATTTAAGTATACGTATTGAAATGATACGTACAATAAAATGCTTTTTTGAAGTTCTAAGCAAACTGAGTGTTATCTTTAAAGTAGATAGTTGTTATTTAAAGAATACGGAGTCCATAATTTCACAGTAATTAAAATCGGGTCCACACATTTTGAGGTACAAGACTGGTTGAAGCTGAAGTGGGACTGGGCCTGTAATTTATACGGCATGCATCCGGAAATATCGTCCAAAATATGTTTTTTTTTAATACTACGACGGTGACAAACAAGCATACAGCCCGCCTGATGGTAAGCGGTCATCGTAGCTTATGGACGCCTGACAGCTAAAGAGGCCAAGGGATTTGCTCTGTGGATGCCCGCCTGTCAACACAGTGAATCCTCTTGGAGCTCTGGCGTCTGAGTAGGGTCTAGTGTTATTAAACAGGGGTTTTCTGTAAGGTGGAAGTACTTCCCCAGGTGGGCTCTGCTCCAGATTTGAGCGAGACCACATTCGTTGTACTATGTGGGTTCCAAGTTGGCTGTCGGAGCAAAATACGAGTTTTAGCCAGCAAAGTTGATGTCTTTATAGCACGTTAACCAAGCTTTAATTCGCTGGAGTAGTGCTGACTGGGCAACAAAAATAATGAAGCACTTTCTTTGCCGACTGTAACGATGTGTAAATCACATGTGGGTAATTTTTGGCGCCAGCAGCGGAAGGAACCGATTGCTCTGAAGGGGAGCCTAAATGGGTAACTGGGTTAAACTCCAGTGTGTAAGTCTGTCGGATGGTGAATTACTTACAGATGTGGAAGTTTGTTACTTAAGGTTTCATTACTAAATCACCGTTTGCGGTTTTGCAAATGTCAATTCAATTCGGGATAATATACACCAGGAGCGTTAATACTCCGAAAGATTTTAGTGGTGTATTCATGACCGCATTCAGAGACTGACATTCATATGAAATTATGTGGATTTGGCTTAGTTTCAGAGATAAATACATCCTTTTCTAAAACTGTTTTTCATCATGACTCGTGTAAAACGCATTTATGCCACACCTGGCCATAAAGTGCCTTTTTCCGCACGCTACGCGTACGGAAAAAGCCGATTTCTGCCCGAGTGTTAGGCATAAAATGATGTACCTAACACGTGAGGTAATAAATAAAGCCCTTGATCGCATATTTACGTCCCTCGCTTGCAGCTCGTGTCGCAAACATCTGGGATCTCGGCCTTTCTTTATTTTACCGCACTAGTTAGGTAATGTACTATTTTAACTGCTATATTACCACTATGAGTTTTAGTTTTAACATACTTAATGACTGTTATTAGAAAAAAAGTAAAAAAAATGATTTAAAAAAAGTATTTTAAAAGTATTTTTGGTCATGACCAAAAATGAAAAAAATCATATACCTAACATTTATTACTTCTTTTAACGGCAAGATTATTTTATTTTAAGGCAATATTTAATTGAAACGTAACGAGACTGAAATGTGGTCTAAAAACTGGGATACTTAATTTTAAACTAAAAAATAAGGAGACGGTACACTTTCTGTAAACTCATTAATAATTATTAAGTAGAATGATTGAATTAACACCCTCACTTAAGATGATGGTGATACAATCGATAATCACTGTCACCACGGAACCGCCACGATTAAGCAATAAACGGATTATGCTATTACTAGGACGAGATGCAGGATCCCGATGCTGACAACAGGATTTTTGACCGAGCGTGAGCAAAAGGTCTACGGTTCAGCTTGAGGCAACAATACTTTTGAATGTTGCTCACCTCTACAAATCGCATTTCTCAACAGTCTCGTGAAATTTTCTTAAGGTTTTTTTTTGTCGTGTCATTTTTCAGTTTTTTTTTTAATTGTGGAAAGTGCCACCAAAGATTTAAGCGCCACTTAGTTCTATGGCGCTTAAGACCTTATGCTCGCGAGCGAGTATGCAAGTATTTGTGTGTGTTTTTCTGTAGATACGTCTTTCGAGTCCGGGTTTTACGATGAACGGTACTTAGCGGTTTTTATTTTCCGAAATCCCTTTTTTCTTTTTTTGTACAGAAAACAGCACAAGGTCAAACAAGGATTAGGATGTGTGTGCATCACAAAATGGACCCATCTCAGCATCATTGCCAAAATTTTACTAGCCTATCAGAATACTCGATTACCTACCATTTACTTTTTTTTTAAAATACTTAATACGTATTGGGTTATTTCTACTCGTACTTCAAGCACGAGTAGGTATTTTTGATTTAAAATAAAAAAGTGGAGACACTTTCTCATAAATATTTCGTAAGTATGAATTAGGGATATTATTTTCCTAAAATTCCATAATCTCAATGATTAGATTATCATCTTAAATTAACCAGTGTCATGATCATCTCCACCGATGACATGATTCCTATAACCGCTGATAATTACTGCCATCATGGAGCTGTCATACTTAAGCAATTAAAGCTCACGCCATTACAATTACGTACAAAATCATTGTCTTGGGCATTGGTTGTTGCGAAATTAAGACGTTTTTTTCCTGTAACCGGATTTTATATATGCATGTAAGCGAGTTCTGCTGTAGCGTTGACACTGTTGAACGGGTATTTATCAACGATGTGTATAAAATTTTTACTAATCTTGTACTATTTGGGGTCGAAACTCTAGGTCCATGGGGTCCCAGCGTACGCAAGTTTTTTGTAGAAATCTCGAAACGTCTGGTTGATGTTACTGGTGACCGAAGAGCTGGTGGCTTCCTCACAACGTATCAGCATTGCGATACAACGAGGAAATGCCGCCAGCATCCTAGGTACAATGCCTCAAGGACCTATTTGAAATTTGAAATTTGTAAATTCGTCAGGAATTACCCACAGTTTTTCCCAAAATTTGCCGACCAACCTCGACGATTTGAAAGTAGATTTAAGCATAACCTAGCCCCACCCGCAAGATCCGCACTAAAACTTCACAAAACAGGTCCAAACACGATGGCAATAAACATATATAATAAAATCAGCGACGATATTAAATCCCAAACATCTGACGCCCGGTTCAATACGCAGTTGAGGAACTTTTTAATTAATAAATGCTATTACAGTGTACAAGATTTTCTTGATGACGAAATTTAACTATCTCCAATATAATAACTAAAAATAAAACTGCTACTGAATAGTATGTAAGACCAATGTATACCATGGATGCAATAAACTATGACTATGACTATTTATATTTAAGGTAGGTAGAAGTAGGTAGGTATGTAGCTACATTTACTGTATATATTTTGAAAATAAATGTTTTTTACATTTATTAATATTTTTTTGGATAATAACCAGACTTCTACTACTACTTGGTGATTTATGCAAATATATTATGGTTGAATTATTTCAGAAACCACACTCTCAATGCATATGTTTTTCAAAATTGAGGAGGTCTGTCTGTCATCTATCTTCAAATAAACCAAAATCCAATCTCCGTAATATTTTTCAGGCAAAAATATTCAACAAATATTCATAATTGATGGAGTAATCGTCTAACAAATAAACAATTGAATTGAGAATATGTTCCCTTCGTTAAAGAGTAAAGAGAAGGTTCCAGCCGAAAAATATCAGTAGTTGCGTTCGCCTTCTTCCGTGGAGAGCCGTGTAGTGATGTTAAGCTCTTTTAAGATGGAGGTATTAGTTCTTCTAGCTGACCAGTGTATAAGTTAGTTGGGTTACAGTTTTTCAAATGTTTTATCAGTGATAAGACTTACAGTATGCACGAGTCGATATTGACTGCGCAATTCCAAAGAATTTGTAACTCGACTCACCAGTTAACTACGAGCAAGTAAATATAAATTGAAAAAGATGACCTATAGTACAGAAAAAGTGACCAAGGCCCACAGTGCAAGCGATCTCGTCCCAGACAATTTATAACTGATAGGTACAGTCAACCAATTGGAACCCTAAGGCCACTCTAGAACCGTGTCAAAATGACAAGCAGTGTAAGAAATTTCTTACAAACTGATTTATAGCGTCACAGTGACATAGTCCTACAGTGGCCTAGGGTTCCAATTGGTTGACTGTATATATAAATAGGGCTGCTTAAAAACAAGTACAAAACATTAATTATAAATATTAACGACCTCCTAGCCTAGTAGGTAGTGACCCTGCCTACGAAGCAGGAGGTCCCGGGTGCGAATCCTGGTCAGAGCATTTATTTGTGTGTTTATCACGAATATTTGTTCCTGAGTTGTGGATGTTTTCTATGTATTTAAGTATTTATATGTATCTATCTATTATATCGTCTAGTACCCACAACACAAGCTTTATTTAGCTTACCGTGGGACTAGGTCGATTTGTGTAAGTTGTGTTGTTGTATATATTTATATATTCAATGATTTGATGCGTGCTTTAAATAAATTTCGAATCGCGCAGTCGCTAGCGACTGTCATTCAACACTAACTCATGATACAGATATGAATGAATCACGTATATAGCCTTTGCACCGAATAGTTGCATAAATAGACTGCCGTCTGTCTATTTTTGACTTCGCTTCGCTAATTATACCCAAATTATAAATAATATGCTCGGTTTATAATACTCACACTGTGATACACTGCATGAATATTTATAAGTAAGTAAATTGGATTGTAGGTATTAAGGACGTCAATTGATCTCCGAGGGTTCCGAGCTCGAAAGTGATTATATTTCTATAGAAAGTTACAAATCGTCCCGTCCCGTCCCGTTCTAGTTTGAGTTCATGGAATTGAATTGGTTTTTACTGTAGACTTTATATTTTAAGTTCAATAAATATATGGAGCGGCCTAAGCCCCCCTTCCCCTTTGTCAATAGAATATACAGAAAAATTATATCATTGTATGGACCTTTTTGGTACCATTCGGGGTCGAAACTCTTGGTCCATGGGGTCCCAGCGCACGCAATTTTTTCGTAGAAATCGCGAAACGTCTGGTTGATGTTACTGGTGACCGAAGAGCTGGTGGCTTCCTCGCACAACGTATCAACATTGCGATACAACGAGGAAATGCTGCCAACATCCTAGGTACAATGCCTCAAGGACCTATTTTATATTTAAGGTAGGTAGAGGTTGGTAGTTACACTTACTGTATATATTGTATGGACTGACAAAAACTAGTATTACTACATAATTTTCTCAGAAGGAATGGAAAAGTGGAAAAAATCATGACTTTGGGTGGGAATCGAACCCACGACTCTGAGATACCAGCTCTTAGTAACCGTAAGAATAGCCATACTATATGAGCCCATGTCAGTTTTACACTGCTTTAGTCCATATTTTAATGAATTACCATCTCAATGAATCGTCGCAAGCGCATGATTGTTTATCAATGGATTGTATGAAGTGCCAAATAAATGACGTCATTGACGTGTGAATGAAAAGGGGATTAGAGAGGGATGGACTGAGATATAAAAAGGGGATCAGAGAGAGATGCGGCATGAGCGGTCAGATCAAATCATATTCACTTTTACACCTTGCTGCTTGATCATAAGGATTAAAATCGTGATCATAATATTTTTGATGTCGGGTGTGACGTCAGACCACAGCAGGCCTACCACGAACATCGAAAATTGGCATTGACGGGAAAACCTCTTTGTCACTCCAATATGCAAGTGTGACAAAGATGGAGATACAAATCCGCAATCGTTCGATTTTCGTGGTAGGCCCTCAGATTTTATATCAGACTACGCGTTAAGGATGACCCACACTAGCACGGGACGGGACGGGACGGGACGGGACAATCTGTCAATTTCTATAGAAAGAATCACGTGATAGCTGGGAGCCCTAGGACGTCATGTTACGCTTTCTATGAAAATTTACAGATTTTCCCGTCCCGTCCCGTCCCGTTCTAGTGTGAGTCATCTTTTATTAAGTGCTATAATTACTATTTAAAACGAGATATTTACCATGTACATTTTATTAAGTGGTTAGGTGCATTGCACCTTTAAGGTCAGGGGGCCCTAGCGGATACACTTCGACTCATAGAGATTTTTGTGTAATAATGGCTCCGTCCTACTAGCATACGTGTACAGGAATTCTACTAGTCTGTCCTACTAGGCATAAAATGCTTGGATAAACATACAAACCTACATATTTCTTCCCTTCAATACCACTTTAAGTACGAGTATGTCTATATGTCACGCTCTCGCTAGACAAAGCATGAACGATTTTGGTGCAGGATACCTTCTTAAGGACGAGATCTGAGAAAAACCGGCCTAGAGCATGTCGGGCCATGCTCAGTGTAGGGTTCCGTAGTTAACCGTCCATCATAAAAGTCCTTGAAAGTCTTCATAAAATATTAATATACTTATATCGGGTCACTCACGTCTATAAAGTCGAAAATAGCGCGATATGTCTTCATAAAGCTCTATTTTCATGGTTTTTCATATTTTTTGGACTTGCGGTTCAAAAGTCTTTTAAATTCCGTAACGATTATTTCCATAAATATTGACTTTATCAAACAATGGTTTTAGCGGTTTTAGCAAACTCCTATTCTATTTCAATTGGGTACCTATCCAACAATACCTCACCCTTTACGGTTGAAACAAAAAAATATATATATATTTTTCAACGAGGATTACCGCGAATCGATTTCCCGCTAGGGGCGCTAGTGGAACGTGGGTCCTGCGGGAACATTTCAAACGTCACTTTGACAATTCTCTCATACTGACATAGGACCCACGCATGAGTGGCTCCACCTGGTGAGCGACAATACTGTATAGCTCCCATTGCGACAAGAAACCGCGTCATAACACGCTTGATACCTTAAGATACTGTTACACATGTTACTAGGATGCTTTAATAAGCTTTAATGCTAGCGGGGAAGTGCGAGGAACTCCGCTTCCAACCCCTCGTGCTAAGAAGTAAGCTTATTAGCAAGCAAATAAGCACAAAGCATGCTAGTAATGAGCATGTGTAACCTTTACCTTTAGGTAAGTATCGAGTGCGTTTGGATTGCCGAGGTTCGGATAATCGAGGTTCTACTGATATGATCGAGTAATTGGCGGGTTTCCCGCTGCGCACACGCAACAGCAGCGCTGCTACAGTAGCTATTAGAATGTTACCTTAAGTCTCAGTGCAAATTAGCTCTACAAGTGGCCAAAGGGTAAAACGGGACAGACAGACAGACAAACGAATGGACGGACAGACGGACGTCGGAGTCTTAGTAATCCCTATTACAAAGACTCCGCCGCCCGCGTGTCTGTCCCCATGCAGTATCTCAAGATTCTCAAGAACCGTGATAGTTAGTTGAAATTTTTACAGATTATGTATTTCTATTACCGCTATATAAACAAATACTAAAAAGCAGAATAAAATAAATGTTTAAGGTGGCTCCCAGAAAAACGTGATTTTTTGCCGAAAATTAACGGTACGGAACGGAACGGTACTTAAAATAACGGTACGGAACCCTTCGTGGTACCACTTTGTCGGTTGCAGGTGAGGCACTAATGCCATTAAGATTCCGTATAAGAGATGACTCACACTAGAACTGGACAGGACGGGGCGGGACGGGACGATTTGTCCGTTTTTGTAGAAAACGTCTTGTGAAATCCGAGGGCTCCGAGCTATCACGTGATTCTTTTTAACCTCAATAAGGCTTGTGTTGTTGGTACGGTCAGCTGCAGAGCTGCTAGACGACGATATATATACGAGTAATAGATAGATACATATAAATACTTAAATAGATAGAAAACATGCATAACTCAAGAACAAATATTCGTGATAAACACACAAATAAATGCCCTGACCAGGATTCGAACCCGGGAGCTCGTGCTTCGTAGGCAGGGTCACTACCGACTAGGCTAGAAGGCCGTTGCCATTCACTGCTAAGCTACGCTCATAGCGCTACGTCGTAACCATTTTTATAATTTCCCCATTTTGGAGTGTAAATGCTTCGAAGTAACGACAGTGTCGTATATGTTATATGGTTTTAGAAAGAGATCTACTCGTATGGTTTAAGAGAGGTATGGTTTAGTGTAGTAGGGCACAGCACAACGAATGTTGTCTCGCTCAAATCTGGAGCAGAGCCCATCTGCGGAAGTACCTCCACCTTACAGAAAACCGCAGTTTGATAACACTACACCCTACTCATAGTGCTGTGTTTCTGTAGGTGAGTAAGGTCGCCAGAGCTCCAACAGGATTCATTGTGTTGACAGCTAAAGGGGCAAAGCTTGCCCCTTTAGCTGTCAACACAGCTAATCCTCCTTTTTTTCTAAAGGGTCAGCAACGCGTATGTAACACCCCTGGAGTTGCAGGCGTCCAGAAGCAACGGTGACTGCTTACCATCAGACGGGCCGTATGCTTGTTTGTAACTGTCGTAGTATAAAAAATTACCGTGTGTTATGTTCTATCTATTTCTAACAAACGCAAATGTCAAAGTGACGTTTAAGAACAAACGAATTTCAACGGTATTTTTGATATTAAAAAACCCGAATAGTGCTATTGGTATGTGTTATTTCTCTTACATGTACGTTCTCAATTAGATAAGCATTCAAGTTAATTAATTAAGTCGTCTACTCATAACTCAGATTTCCCTCAAATATTGGCAAGAAAATGGTAGTAACTACATGCCTACTTTTGATTTATGATATGAGATAAGTATAAAAAATAAATATATGGGACATCTTACACAAATCGACCTAATCCCACAGTAAGCTCAATAATGCTTGTGTTATGGGTACTAGACGATGATACATTTAATAGATAAATAAATACTTAAATACATAGAAAACATCCATAAATCAAGAACAAATATTCGTGATAAACACACAAATGTATACCCTGACCAGGATTCGAACCCGGGACCTCCTGCTTAGTAGGCAGAGTACCTAAATATAAATATCGTCGCTTAGTACCCATAGTACACGTTTAGCTTATTTTGTGACTAGGTCGATCTGTGTGAGATTGTCCCTAAATATTTATTTTATTTTTATTTATTTATATTATATCTAGCCATGGCTTACAAAAATGACAAACTACATCCTTATCCCGATTTTATTGTTCGTTTTTTAAATAGTTGACCTTATTCAGAAACGCTGAAAAATCACCCTGGAGAAAGAAAAACATATACGGATGAGTATATTAGTGACAGCTAGGGCTGGCAATTCCGAAATTGTTTTCTATGGCCAGTTCCGGAATCCCGGAATTGGCGATACAAAGCAATTCCGGTATTGAAAGCCCTAGTGGCTACGCGTCCATACAAGTCCAGTCCCACATGTTTAAACTGACGAATTAAGGACCATATCCTGGGCTTTAAAAAAGCGTGCTTTCCCAGAAGCTTATTATATAGGTATTAATTAGATAAGACACAGAGTATAAAAAACAGCACAACTTGTGGGTCGCTGGATCCCAGAGGGGAAGCTGGCAAAGTAGAGTCCTTGTGTTTAACGCGCCGTCACTGATAAAGGAATAAGAGGATGCTGGCTTATCTTGTAACACCAATGTTAAAGCTGCACGTAATTGAAGAAAATAAAAGAGGAAATAGGGGAGAGCCAAGATGGAGAGGGTAAAGGGATACCAATCCTGTTTGAATTACAACCACTACACATACAGAGCACTTCACTACACAATCCATCGCCATATTCACTAGGGTTGTCACCTGCCCGCTAGGCGCCGGCGTGAGCCATGCCGCCGCTATCGCGGGCGCGCCATACGTGTGCTCGGGGGTACGGTCGGGGCGCGACTAGCATCGACCGGCGCGCCGCGCACGCGTTAGGGTTGACGCACGCAATGGTGATGTTTGGAGTTTAAGGTTTTGGTTGGTATAATTGGAATAAAATACTATTGTCGCCTATATACGTGTCTATAATAAATTTAATTTCGTATAATTTTTTTGATGCAATATTTCTTGCTTTGCGCAAGCCGGGGTTGCCAATTGTATCTAGATCATTTTCTGGTATTTCATTCTATTTTCTGAAGTGTGTTTTTGTATGGATTTTGACAGGTTAATTCCGGGTTAGCGGCTAAACCTGGGTGCTGGGCTTAGTAAGCTAAAAATTATAAATAGAGCATTTTCTGGTATTTCTTTAATTATATTTCTATTTTCTGAAGTTCTAGCAAAAACATGAAAAATATATGCAAGTAAAAATATAACTGAACTTGTAAGCTCTTAAATAATGCCTCAGTATTTTAAATAATGCAACATTTTATGTTGCATATGAATAATATTAGTATCGGTGTTTATAATAATGCAACATATTTATAGCAAATAAGTTCTATAACCAACAATACCCATCTGAATAACGATTATTTCGTTGGCTTTATAATTAGTTTACTAGATTTTGTCCCATCTCATTATTAAAGCATAAACGCCTATCCCATAGTAATCCCATTAACGATTGGGAGGCAGCCCTAGCCGCCGCGCACCGATCTTTACCGAACGCGCGCGAACTCCCGCGCAGGCGCGGCGCCGAGGATCGTCGGTCCGCGGTGGATCGGCGAGCCGGGATACGCGACCTAGTTTCGGAGACCATAGCTTAACGTCCTGGATCCCCCGGTCCTCGCTTGAGGACATAAGATTTTATTAAATATCATGTGGAATGTCAAAGCTGCTTAACAAGTTTGCACACATAGATCGTTTCCAAACGAAACTGTCAACTTACTAAAATAAACATCGAACATCAGATGGCCAATCAGCGACCAGTGCGGCTTAGACAGAAGTCATAATCGATTAAAAAAACAGCATTGCCAGAATCGTTACCTTCAGGATCTAGGAGGTAAAAATACTTTAGGGGTCTGTAACGGAGGTTGTGCAATCGCGTTCCCAAGACCCCACAACACAGAGAAGCGGTGGAAGACCCCAGGGTTTTAGTCCGCGCGAGTCGGACCCACTCGGTTTCTCCCGAGCCGAGTGGTCATAACGGATTTTCCTTGAGTTAAAATGGGGGTGCAAACGCTAATAATAAAAACATACCGCTCGGTGTACCCCTTATATTTCATTAAATGGTCGAAAGGGCTGTGCATGTTGGCTTCCGGTCCGTAACGCCGTTATTGCGTGATGGGAAAGATAAACAATAAATCAAAAAAATTTGTTAATGGCTGGTAAATTGTAAGGGACACAAAAGCAACTCATTTATTTTTTTATTAATAAAAAAGCCTAACCAAGTGACCAAGGAAAAAGAACCAAGCTATTCTTATTAGTTACATATTCCGTGAAAATTATCATTTATTTGATGCTCCCGTGCTATAAAAACTGTTACGGAACTTAAAGGGGGGGTAAAGGATAACTCACACTAGAACGGGACGGGACGGGACGGGAAAATCTGTCAATTTCCATAGAAGCGTCACGTGACATCCGAGGGCTCCGAGCTATCACGTGATTCTTTCTATAGAAATTGACAGATTTTCCCGTCGCGACCTGTCCCATCCCGTCCCGTTCCATACTAGTGTGAGTCATGTCATCCTTAAATCTAACAATAATATAATTGAGCTCCCGATATTTTTGCGATCAACCGCATTAATTAATTAAAATGTTAAATAACCGCGATAATATAAAAAGGTAAATCTGTAGTGTAACAATAACACACATTACTAAAAAAACAGATTATGAGTAAAGAGGTAGCTGAATCTCCAACAGAAATGTGTAAAAAAGAGATCAGGCTATCTCGCTCTAGGCTAGCGATCCGATCAAACGTCGTAAGGAGCATGAATGAACGCCCGGAATTGAGCCGAGCCCGCGACGCCGTCATTCTGCAATGCGTATCTGTTTTACATACATACATATAATACAACATACAGGGTGTGCTCAACTGCTCATCGTCATCATTAGCTCGGTTTGGCAGGTTGAATATAACATGTAGTGTATGTGTCAAGTGCAAGATGATGTATCGAATAAATCGTCTCATAAAAATAAATTAAAAAATAAACATGTGGGCATTTTCAAAAAGGTTGTCTATTGTTTGACCGAAAGTTATATAAAATAATACTCGTATGCCCGAATTTTATTTGCCCGAATTTCATTTGCCCGAATTGTTTGTTTACCATAAAAATTATATGACATACTCTTTGTTTACCCGATTATTCGATTCCAGAACGTACGAGTGCCATATTAATTGTTGTCCATATTATTAAGTGCAATAATATTATTTAATAGAATATTCAAACGCCATACTAAATAATGGTCTTTCTACGAATCCATGCATGCTTGCTCACGATATTCCTCTGTAGGCGCTCTAAAAATATTTACAAACTTGTTATTATTAAACATGTGGTGGGTATGCATTACATTTTGTAGGCGATATTAATTGTCATTTATATGTGCTTGGTGCAATAATTTGCTGTTGTATTAGTGTTGAAAATGGATATAAGTAATGTTTGTCAGTTATTTAAAACATCAAAAGGTGGTGTGAAGCTCAATGTAAACGGTTATTCGTACGAGAAAAACAAAAATTACTACAATAAGTACATTGATTATTATATATTAAAGTTGTTTTTATTTATAATTTTGTATTATATATTATTAAATAGAATTTTATATTACATTGGAAGTCGGTTCTGGCGCTTCGCCGGCCGCTGCCGCGGCACGCTCGCTTCGCTCGCTCGGCTCGCGCGCTGTAAGGTCACGGTTCAACCTAACACTCCTCCTCGCTTCGCTCGTCGTCGTACCTAAACTGACCTGCCTTAGAGTTGAATAGGTAGGGGAGTTTTCTGACTTATCATAATTTTGTATTATATATTATTAAATCTTCGCTCGTCGTCGTACCTAAACTGACCTGCCTTAGAGTTGAATAGGTAGGCAAGTTTCCTTACTTATAATAACTTTGTATTCTATATTATTATATTGAAAGTTCACAGTTCTAACCAAACCTAACCTAACCTACTTTCTGGGAAGTAATTTGGATGGCAAATGATATTATGGCTAGTGATCATTATGGCTTACAATGATGATGACAAATGATATTATTGATATTGATTTTATGGGAAACAAAGTTTCTGGCACGTGACTAATATAGTAAACAAGAAGTATTGCATATGTTATTATGGGAAACAATATAATGGCTTTTGACTATTATGGCAAATGAAATTATTGCAAATGAAATTCTGGCAAATGGGTGTATACCTTTCAAAAATAGGGTACTATTTTGTTTTTTTTTTAATATAGTAAGTCCTGGGTTTTTATTACCTTTTATTATTAGGATGCACTTTTTTCTGAAAATGCCCATGTACGGGAATTCGATAGATTTCGGGTTATAATTATGATAAATACAGAATACAGCTGAACATTAGCGCGAAAGTTTTATTGACAACTGAGTAACAAAAGAATAAAAATCAAAATAGTATCAAAAACCATAGACAAAAGAACATATAAAAAACCTAAAAACTATTCATCCTCGACAATGCAATAGTTTAGTTTTTATTGGGTTATATTTTAGTTCTTATCTAGTTTTATATAAGTTTTAGTTTAGTTACTTATAATTGTACATTTTTATTATAATATGTTTTAGTTTAGTTTGTAATTGTAAAGCATGAATAAAATCATTTATTATTTAAGTAGGCACACTACTATACATAAATTTAAATTGACAATGTAATAGTGTAATACTAATACTAGACACTGAAAACTTCAGACAACCCATGTTTTAGACCTACTGAGCAACTTTTTAAAAATAACTACAAAATCTCAAGATCACAAAACCAAAATGTATGAAAACGGCAATTTTTTTTACAGCCTGTATAAAAGATACATACTTATTAATACTTAAATACATAACAACATCCGTAACCGCGACGATGTATATAATACATAGATACATATAAATAGAAATCTCCCCTGAGTATTAGACATATTAAAATACTTATACCGGGTTACTCACGTCTATAAAGTCGAAAATGGCTCGACATGTTTCAGAGCAATCACCGCAAGAGTGAGAAACTCATGATTATGGGACGCGGACCGTTCCGAAACATCTCAAGCTATTTTCGGCTCAATAGACGTGAGTAACCCGATATAAGTATATTAATACATTTCTGTATTTCAACGTATCTGTTTTACATACATACATACAATACAACATCCATTATCTTCATCAGCTTGCTTCAGCCCATAAACTAGGGTGGTTTTGAAAGGGTATGATTTAATCTGCAAAAACTAAAGTTTATGGTCTGAAAAATCAATCTGACCAACTAATTTTTCTAATCAAAATATACAAATATCTAAATCAGCAAAATGTGCCCTCATCACCTACTGCTGTTTTTGGCTGCAAAGGAAAAACAATGTTATGTGTCAATTTCCTTGATAAAATAGATTTGCGAATTGCCACGGAATTGCGGTCGGCATCGTCACTCAATTACCCAAGGAAATTGCATATGGCTACAATAATGTTTCAAGCTTTCGTAGAATTTTTGCAACAATAGGAATTATTTGTGATCCTGGTTGGCTTCAGCTATACTAGATTTGCATAATTTTCAGTCGCTATAGTAGGCTCACTGTTGCGATAATACAGTCATACTGAAGTTACCGCAGTCAGGCAAGACTAATCGTGTCGTAAAGTGGTGTCGAAAAATATCAAAAACCAATAGTGTTACTATTTCAAAGTCTTAAGTCGATTCCTCGTTGCTAAGACGGAAATGTTTCTCCATTTGCGTCAATCTTTAGCTTGATGGAGAGCCTGAGACATCAGCTCTTCGGACACCAGGGTGCGTAGCCAAGATGCCAATGGCTAACGCTCAGTCGCGAACGAAACCCAACTGTCATTGTCGCACTAATAAAGAAGAGTGATAGAGAGAGATAACTACGATACATTTCGTGGCGTGAGCGAATGGCATCTTGGCTACGCACACAGGGGCCTTACCATGACGTCTTAACGCGATTCAGTTGACGACCTAAACTGAGTCGCGTCCATACAACTGAATCGCGTTAAGACGTCTTGGTAAGGGCCCTGGTCGGCCCAGCGAGTAACAACGACCTCTCGGCCGCTTACTATCCACCCGGCCGGTTAATACTAGCTTTTCTAAGTCATCAGCACTTCGGCGTGCTATGTGGCCAAAGTACTGCAGTATCCGGTGGAGTAACCAATATTGAACATGAAAGTTGAGCACATGTAACTACATCCATAAAAAATTATAACCCATACATATAATCCGTAGGATTTTAACCCGAATGTAAACTTGACCCGTCACTTGTCAGGACCTAATCGTGCAGAAGTGACCGGCAATCTTCTAAATCGTCCACCCATCGAGCTAATGGATGACAACCCCCTTTTATCTGAAAGCGGCCATTTTTTTCATGTCCACTTATTTCGGTATCTGTGTAAGACTAAGTTGTTCCATTTCCGAACGAGTAAAAAAATTCTAAAAGGCACTGCGAAAAGTGGTTATTTTCATGCTGGGTTCGTCATAATTACGTAAGTATATAAACACACAATGTTTTAATACGAAATGTTAATGACAGACAAAGTCTATCAACGTTCGATTCTAACGTCGAAGGTAATAGTTTTGACACTATTCAATGACAGCATTATTCTTTCAAACGTAAAACCTAAAACATGATGTATGAAGCTTGACGTCATTTATCTGTAATCTACATTAAAATTACGGGCCCAGATGCTAGTTAAAACACAGATATTTTTTCCTGAATCTTCGATGTTTTCTATGTATTGTATTTGTATATCATAAATATCGTTGTCTGAGTACCCGTAACACAAGTCTTCTTGAGTTTACTGCGGGACTTTGTCAATTTGTGTAAGAATGTTCTATTTCAGTCCTCCGGCCGGTAAGCGCCACTTTACGCAAAACTAAATTGCCGCCTGCCGGCTCCGTCGGGCAGAAAAATAGTATACAAACCTCGGCCGTTAAATGGGAAAGCCTCGGATCACATGTTAGTCGACCTCGGCTTCGCGTCGGCCGACAATTACATGGGATTCGAGGCATTTCCCACTAAAACGGCCTTGGTATGTAATCTACTATATACGAGTATGTATATGTTGTTTTCACCCGGGCATTTGAAAGACTAGTTTAAGTTAGTTAAAACGTGTTTTTTTAACTAAAAAAGGGGTTTCGCGGTAACATTGAACATTAAAGTATTTGTGAGATTGAGTTATAGTGTAAAGTCAGACTTAGTTAAGTTTGTACTGATTTTGATAGCCCAGACTGTGAAAGTTACTAAATGCTAAAAACGAAAAAGGAAGCAGTTATATGACGACCGGTTGTCGTAGTTGGTAGTGACCCTGCCTGCTAAGCCGATGGTCCTGGGTTCGAATCCCGGAATGGGCATTTATTTGTGTGATTAACACAGATATTTGTTCCTGAGTCATGGATGTTTTCTATGTATTTATGTATTTGTATATTATATATATATCGTTGTCTGAGTACCCGTAACACAAGCCTTCTTGAGCTTACTGCGGGACTTAGTCAATTTGTGTAAGAATGTCCTATAATATTTATTTATTTATTTATTATTTATTTATTGTAAACCGGATTGTCTAAAATATATAAATTAAATAACACTATGCATACAAGCAATTGAAATGTCCTTTAGCACCAAAACGGTTTCCCGGGATATGTCAATTTTAATACAAACAGCTTTTAGGTTTTTGGTTTCATGAGTTAAATCTGTCTAGACCAGGACATGGCGAGAGGCTCATTCTAAATTTAAAATCATAATTTATTTTGTTATGATACGTTCATGAAACGTGCGTCTTACGCATACTAATAAGTACGAGATGTCAAAGACACGACAAGCTATTCGTCGCACGCACTGACCGTAGCCATAACAAATCAAGATTTTAAATTCGGAATACCGCAAATTCGGCCATAATTCTTGTCCCCAGTATTCGCCGCGGGAACATTTTCCCGGTGTATTTCATCCCTTATTGTTTTGCTGAGCAACGTTGGTTAACAATGGTGGGAAAAGTTGGTGTGAAACTCATTATGTGGTTTTGGATTTTCCCTTCATGAGATTAGGAAATATTTTTATTATATTAAAACCTGGTATTTGGAATCATTTAGAGAATCGAGACTAATTTATAAACTACTTTAAAATACTGAAAACACGACTATGTAAATAAAATAGAACAAAATCTAGTACATATTCTAGGCGTCTGCTGTCGTACAAGTGGAAAATCCTCACCTACTTCGGACATGTTTCTCGCAGACATGTCCAGACTCGGTACACTGGTCCGTTCATATTTGACATTCACTTCTCAATCGCGTTAGGGTATCGAGAGTTCAAATTATGTTTACCGTTTACATAAATCATTCGGCTACTTTCATATTATTTTGATCTCTCGATACGCTAACGCGGTTGAGAAGTAAATGTCAAATATGACAAGTAAACATTTATACTAAGCCAGGACTTCCGTTTAATACTCAAGATGGCGACGGCGTCTCTGAATAGTTTTTTGTTTGCTAAATGATGTTTCATGTGTAAATTTGATAGCTACTTGTGCAGTAAACTAACAAGGTAGTATGCAGCTAGTGAAAAATTGATCCTGAAGAGAGTTCAATCACTCCTATAGTTATCAAGCGGCAGTTCCGGGATCTCGGCCCCCTGAGAAACTATATGGTAAGTCTTATAGCTGTAAACTTAACATATAGTGAGGCCAATTACCGGACAATGTCGCCCAAGTGGCAATATACTATTCTATTTACATAAGTAATATACTGAGATTTTGATAATACTTGACATTGGCAAAATTGTCATACGAGAGTAAATAATGGATTCTGTCCGAGAGGACAAAAGAAAAAGAGCCTTCTGCCAACCTACTCCTAAGAAGATAAGTCTACGAGTGTGTTTAGTAAACAATTTCGAATAAGTTCTATTTTTGTTTTACTACCTGTTGGATCTCCTTGAATAAATAATAAATAATAAGTAATATAACACGGCGAATGGAGTTTAACGCTTAATTCCGTATTGAAATACATTCCTATGTATATTCATAAAATGAAAACTCAACTAAAATCAAGTAAAATAAATGAAAGCCCGATAAGCCATTTCCGAAGTTACATGTATGACGCGTTAAGCTGAATTAAAAAGAATGTAAAAGAAAATCCATTAAAACAACGATCCAATTTTCTAAAAACGACGCAGCTAATCTGTACTTACCACGCATTGGATGGGTTACACAAAAACAAACCTTAAACCTTAAGGAGTATGATTCAAAATCGCTTGTAGACACATGATATATGACAGCTAATTTACAGGGACGATCAAATCCCGACTGCCTCCGAGTGTTTCCGAGTGTTTTATTTGAACAAGAGGTCACTCTTTAATGCTTTGAGATAGAGTTGAGATTCGTTTGGCTGTGTGTTAAGGGGGGTCGATGGGGTGGATGGTTTAAATACGGTTGGATTGAAATTGAAATACAATGGGGAATATAGTTTTTGGTCACTAGGCGACGCCACTCATATGTGAGGTCTCGTCAAGTGTTAAATCGAGAGTCAATTTTGTAAATGTAAGTATTTCTGCCACTTCAATTGTTTTTTATATATACATATAACAAATTAATTTGATAAATCTTGACAAATACCGTTTTCTGCTAACAAATTAATTTGCAGGATAATTGGTATATAAAGACCAAGAAAATCATTTCTAAGATTAGGGAGATTACAATTTAAATGTGGGCGGACCGTGGGACGTAAGTTGATACAAATTACCTTTCTAACATTACAAATAGGTTTTTTTTTTTTTTTAATACTACGACGGTGACAAACAAGCATACGGCCCGCCTGATGGTAAGCGGTTACCGTAGCCTATGGACGCCTGCAACTCCAGGGGAGTTACACACACAGGGGACACAGGGGAGGTATTATGCTATACTAAGTAAGTTGTAACGTTATGTAACGATAGGTAAGTCGACTCTCGTTATTTCAAACCTGCAATAATTCGAACCTCTATAATTCGAAGTTATCACGATCAGAAGATCTCTTGCTATTTCGAAAAATTTCAATACACTTTTAAACACTTGGTAATTCAAACAAAAAAATAATCGCTACGCAACAACGCGTTAATTCGAACTCATAGGTGTTAAACACTCTTCAATTCAAAGTTATTAGCAACGATGAAGATGATACATCAGAATCTTTGGCAGAGGTGTCAATAAAGAAAGCAAGAACTTCATTCGTAACATTGCAAAGCTTCTGTCTACAAAACGACACAAACGAAAAAGCATTTCAGGCATTATTTCTGATAAAAAAAGTTATTGATCAGTTACAGCTATGTGCTTTGAAGCAAACTAATATTACAGACTTCTTCCGCAAAACTAATAATTAGGTAATTAACATTATTTTCTGCCTTCCGGCCGGCAAGTAGCCACTTGCAGGCCGCTACGCTAAACAAATGCGCTGCTTGCCGACTGCGTCGAGCAGAAAAATAGTGTACTGACCTTGGCCAGTAAATAAGAAAGCCTCAGATCACATGTTTGTCGACCTCAGCTTCGCTTCGGCCGACAATTACGCGGGATCTGAGACATTTTTTACTTTACAGGCCTCGGCACGTAATCTACTATTTTGTTCTTGTATGTACGTCTAACCTTAGATTATAGTTAAAAAAATTGCATTTAATAAATAACAGTTGATTAGGTACATATTACGTAACAACTCGTACTTTCGTTTTTCCCACGTATATTTCTAACCACTTGATATTTCAAACTCTCGATAAATCGTAATATTTGGGTCGGTCCTTTTTCGAATGAACGAGAGGCGACTTTACCTGTTGTCTATTGATACCATTGAGAAAGCGGCCAAGTGCGAGTCGATTACGCATAAACCTGCAGAAGGCCTAGTATAAAAATTATACGACATTAACTCCTCGACCGCGTTAGCGTATCGGGAGTTCAAATTATGTTTGCCGTTTATTTAAATCATCCGGCAACTTTCATATTTTGACCCCTCGATACGCTAACGCGGTCGAGGAGTTAATGTCGTACAACTTTTATACTAGGCCTTCTGGTTGCCGTAGCTGCGCTACGGGCTACGCCGTAGAAGGCTACGGGCTACGCTCCCGCGCCGGCTGGACTGGAATATGTTGGACACAAACACAGTCGTACATAATCTAAAATATATTTGATCGAAACGTAATTGACATGGTCCTAAATAGGCATCGAGTTTTTAACTTTCATGAATCGATATTAAGGATGACTAACACTAGATCGGGACGGAACGCGTCGATTTCTAAATAGAATCACATGATAGCTCGGAGCCCTCGGATGTCACGTGACGTTTTCTATAGAAACTAACAGGCCCGGAACGGTCACGTCCGGCCCGTTCTAGTGTGAGTCATCCTAAAGCATAACCTGTCGTTTTCAAGATATTCACCACAAATTTGAGTTACACACACAAAACAGTTTTGTGATCACACGATCTCGGTCAGTATTGAAAACAAATAGAATAGAAATAATTTATTCGTTGACACACAAAATATACAGTACAATTCACGGAAACATTAAAGAAGTGCCACGAATTGGACTCAACTCAGCGTAATGCTGGCGACTTCCAGCGCTGATCTTCCGATGAGCTCATCCAGTGAAAAAACACGAAAGGTAACACAAACACTGAAATAAAAACGAAACAAAATGCTAAACATCACCGTTTTTTTTTTCAATTAACACTTGTTTATTTATTTATGATGAGCAATTGCGTGCTACTTTATATGCGAAGCTCCCGGGTTCAAACCTCGGTTGGAACCTTTTCGCTAAAGAAAAACATCATCTTGAAACAAAATTATAGTATGAGACCTTTCTTTGGAAGATTTCGTAAAAGTCGGTACCAATTATGAAGATTAGGTAATGAGAAAACGAGAGTTACCATAACAGAAAGAAGCAGCACATTTGGCAGCATAACTTGTGTCCCGCGCGACTGGCGCATTGCAGTACATTAACCAAGTTCCAGAAAGTTGCCTAGTTAGCCTCCGAACACAGTTAAAGTAATAATCAGTATAATGACTTATATATGCTTGGAATTTACTAATTGGTTTTTTTTTATTTGTACTTGGGAAACATACAGGCAAAATCATACAATGAAATAATCAATTTAGACAATACACAGCCAGAACGGTTTCCACTTATGACTAAATAATACTTTAGTTGCTCAGGCAACAATTAAAAGTTCTAAGGTTACTACAATACAGTAACCTTAGAAATCTTACAAATTGAAAGAGATGTCATATACTACAGAAAAAGTGACCAAGGTCACCGGTGAGCAGGGCTGGGACCGAACCAGCGACCTCCTGCTTTCGCGGCAGACGCCCTAACCACTGGGCTACCCGATCACGGCGACCAGAGTCCGAAATTTCCTAAGTATATGCAATCCTTTATTATTTTTAAGCGTTTTAAGGTACGAGTACGTTCCGCCAATCCTACAGCTCAGACTTACGTCTAGTGCTGCCTTCTAGATAATCTTTACAGATTATTTTCAACTAGAAGCGAGGGTGACGTCACCATTCTATAAAATTTTAAAGCACGAATCAAATCATTACTAGGATTGAAAGAGCTTGCGATTCTGAGTAGAATAGCGATAAGAATTTCCAATTAAACAAAAAAAAAATCTACAACAAAAAATAAAAACGCCCGGGAGCGCATTCCATTCCTTGGCAGTTCAGTGGCAATTTGTTTGTTTGTTGTCCATATCACCCGAATGTTTGTCTATTTCATGTCAATGTACTGTCAAATAGAAGCCTACTTTAACTGTATTATTGAGCTATCTCAGCGGACTATTTCATATTATTTGAGACCTCGACTTTCGCAGCCAAAGCTTTACCGCAGTGTGTGCTTGGGAACTTTGAACGTAGCTAATCAGATTAACGCGTAAAGCTATTCGTAGATGGCACTGCAGTCGCTTAGAAACATCAGTTTGATGTATACCAAAACCAAAAAACTAAGCATATATAATTACAAATTAATAGGTGGTACAGGCAGATAATTAAATACCTGTACAGGTAATTTTTGAGGCTAACCCCTTAAATCACAATAAAAAATACTATTCCAAAGACGACATAGAGTCCCACTATACTACGTTTCCTAGACTTTGATAGTACAGACTGAAAAGTAAACGTCATAATTGAATAGAAGTTGACTTTTAAAATAACACTTTAGTTTGACAGTTAATTTGCTTGGAAGAGACAACGTGGTTTGACTCTATTTATCTATGATCTATCGAAATGTATAAAAAATATTTTATTTCACACCCGTGTGTACGCGTGCCTTTACAGAGTGCTTAACCAAGATGCCATTCGCTAACGCTCAGTAGCGTAGCGTAGTTTTCTATACTCAATACTCAATTTATTTATTCATGACACAAAAAAAAACAAATAAAAAACAGATATAACAAACAACACATGTGTCACGAAAATGGTCTCATCTCAGCATATTGCTAGCGTATGCCAGCGCTGATCTTCCGATGAGACCATTCAGTGAGCAATCTCGGCAGGCAACAAACAATACCGAATAAAGCTCACAGACATAAAAGGAGGGAAAGAATAAGACAAAAAATACAAAGAAAAAAAAATACAAGAAAAAAAATTACATTCGCAGACACAATAAAAAAGTTATACCCGATCACATCAGTCCATCAGTCTCTCTCTATCACTCTTCCTTATTAGTGCGACAAAAACAGATGCGCTTCGTTCGCGACTAAGCTTTAGCGATTGGCATCTTGGCTACGCACCCAGGTCTCATGGAAAAAAGAGACAACCCAACTCTTCGAAGACCTACAGTATACGCCTAACAGAGTTCTGAGCAGTACCCATCCGCGGAGCTGGTGATTTTGGGGGACTTCAACGCCTTCACATTTAGTAGCTGAAACTCGGTCCACCGACTACGCAGGAAGGTCGGCTTACGAATTTTCTGTGGCCTATGGAATCTCACAACTGGTCCTCGTGATTAATGGATGAGCCCGAACCATGTCGCCTTAAGTACAACTATAGGGCAAATAGAAAATGTCAATAATTCAGGTTCCCGTGTGTGCCCGAATGCCCGAGAAGGGTTTTAGTCGTGGCCCCGGGATCGCGGAGCCGGGACATGACGGACAAACCGTCCCCGGGGAAATCAACCCAGATCCGGCTGTTTAGCCCCCACTTATCAACATAGACTACCTCCCGTAGATGCGACGGTATAGTACAGTACAAAGATATGAATACAGCCAAAGTGCCAATTATGTATACAGGACTTTATTGCTTGAACATTAAGGTCGTAAATACATATTTTTGGCACTTTGGCAGTATTGATATGTAGTTGACCATACCTACTGGGTGTCACCCATAGGACGCGATAAATTTATTCGTGGGCAATACTTCCCAATCTGAAAAACGTTTGCTCATCGAGTTCAAAAATAACATGTGTTTTGATTTTGATTAAACTTTAAAGTTTGTTTTACTGCGAATTTTGACATATTTGTAGGTACTGATGCCACGAGCCGTCAATTAGGTTGGTGTTAACGAACGTTGAAAATACTATTTTGGTTTATATGAAAAAGTGAAACCTGCAGAGTACATTATTCTTCACTTTGTTATTGAACAATAGTACATTGTGCATCTAGGGCGGTAAGAAGGGCATTACTTACGAGGGTCTATTGAAGCGACGCCGTAGGCGGAGGGCTTTAAATGACCCGAGTTAGTAATCCCCTTACTGCCCGTGGTACACACAATGTTTTTCATCACATTTGCGAGGAAATAAATAAACTCTATACAGGTAAAGAAACAATAATGATAAGCGGTAGTGTAGTTGCACAGTCCACAGTACTCCGGAGTGAGTGCGTGCTGCGAGCGCGTGCGGGGCGAATCCTCCGCGAGCTCCAGGCGGGCGGTAAAGTAGTATAAGAATTCTTTAAAACCATGGGAATAATACAGCTCTTTGAGTGTAAGTATGCTTGCATATAATATCACCATTTACGAGCAGGTGTGATGAAAAAGTTGTTAAGTTTGAAGAATATAACGTATGATTCCATGTATTGCTCCTATTATGCCACATCCGGTATATGTAGAGCTATAAGTAAAAGACATAAATCAACACATCCATTTTAAAAATCTTCGCTTTTCTCTCGTCTACCCTTAAGATACACTTTTTTTTATAATTTACACTTTCGTGAGTCATACTGATATTAAATTGGAAAGGTTAACACTCGTATTTTTTATTACAAAAGGCGTGACATGTTTCGACTGCATCGGGCAGTCATCGTCGTTACACTTTTTTGTTTGGGGCTAAACAGATCTACGAGTTATCCAAAATAGTGACCAGAAGTTTCTATTAGGCACTCCGACAATTCTTTATAGAGGTTAAAATAGAAAGGACCGTTCAAAACTCTACTTAGTAAATGTATAAGTCATACTGACCAACTGTTGCGTGTTTCTGTTGGCGAGTAAGGTCGCCAGAGCTCCAAGAGGATTCACTGTGTTGACAGCTGGGGATACACGGAGCAAAAATCTTGCCCCTTTAGCTGTCAACACAGCGACTCCTCCTTTTTTTTAAAGGGTCGGCAACGCGCATGTAACACCCCTGGAGTTGCAGGCGTCCATAGGCTACGGTGACCGCTTACCATCAGGCGGGCCGTATGCTTGTTTGTCACCGTCGTAGTATTTAAAAAAAACTTTTATTTCACCCCAAAGTTTCAACCCCAAACGCAGTAAAAATATAGCTAGGGCTATTTCGGGCTCTTGAAAAGTTTGGCTGAGGATGGCGCAGATTGTAATTTAATATCAGTATGACTCACGAAAGTTTAAATTATATAAAATTGGCTCTTCGCTTGTGTGAGAACGCCCCAGGAATGCCTACATACCCTACGTGGTGGTCAAATGTCAGAAAAGATTTGGAACCTACACTTTTTTTTTTATTAATCAGAATAAAATAACATAAAAAACTACAAAATTTCGCCAAACTGCGGAACAGTTTGTTGGCGAATGAAAATACACCCATTGTTTACTTAACCTATTGTATACTTAAATAAACCTTTATTATGTATATACTTACCAATACCATTACGCTATTATAATGTTACTTGCTTACTTACTAGTTATACGTTTTAACCACTGCTTATCATTCCGTTGAGTTAGAATACCTACGTAATAGTAATCTCTTCAAATTCTTTTTAAACAATATCTTAGATGAGATTTCAATATTAAACAATATCTTAAAAATACGCGGTACCAGATACTGTCTTGTTCTCCGACCATAATAATTCGACGCTCCCGGCTCGAAAAATGTCTTACGCGTTGTATCTCTGAGGTTTCGGTTGTAACTTATTACTGTTTTAAATTTAGGACTCTGATATTGGTCTAAAGCTAACATGTATTTTAGTTTTGTGTGGACAGGCAGAATATTGCATTTTTCAAAGAGTTGATTATAGTGTTTATTACATTTCTCCTTAGTTTGCCTGTCCACTAACATCTTTACTAATCTCAACTGCAAGTTTAAGATACTATCGAGTTGTGTTTTAAAAGTACGGCCATATATGCCACGAAACCATAGCTCACCACCGAGTCTGCTAGCGCGTGGTATAGTGCAAACAACACAGCCTTATTTGCTATGCACTGTAACTGGTTGAATTTGCATAAAATCGATCTTAACTTGTTTCAGACTGAATCCACTTGTAATTTCCAACTAAAATTACTATCAATATTTAATCCTAGATACTTATAGTTAGTAACTAATTCAAGGCGAGTGCATTTACACGATAATAAATTATTATGCAAACATTCATATGATTGCCCCACTATTCCAAAATGATTATAGTGCAACTTGAGATACGGGGACTTTATCAACATACACAAGGTTTTAGCTACATTTAGTATTATGCCGTTATCGTGCGACCACCTGAGAATATTGTCAAAGTCCTCTTGTAACCTGCCTTGCACGAGTTCGACGTCCCGACTTAAAGAAACGACAACCCAGAACAGAAACGTCTGGCGCACCCGACCAAGGAGATCCGACTCCAAGTAGATGGGATAAGAGGAAGACAAAGGAGAGTTATTTCTATGCTCCATCTAGAGGATAAGTGTTTGTCAAGAATATCTAAGAAGAACCGACCGGTTTAAAATGGTCGCGTTTTTGTTATTTATAACAAGACTAATGCATGTTATTTGTGGTTTTTTGGCCATTCAAAAACATATTTTATATTTTTTAAAGAGAAAATAAAAATTGTAAACTCTCCGAAGTTGGCGATGGAAAAATGTGTTTTGTTACACAATGTTAATATTATCATAAATATTACAGTAAAATATAATATTGACCCCATCTTCACTATTTTAATTATTAAAAAAAAGTTTCCTGAAATAAATTTTACCTGTTTTACACATGACTTTTTGCGGTAACAGGACAGCATCTTCATGCCAGTATATCGATGCATTTTGTCAGTGTAAAAAAAACTCTATTGATGGAACGCTAAGGTTAATTTAAGGTAATGTCTTGCATTGACATGTATAGCGATGGTATTCAAGCAATTAAGAATAAGTTAGTCAGATACTTTATGGGTGATGATTTATCGGGCGCAAGGCAGGGCATAGTGCACTATTAGAAATATGATAAGGTTTTTTTTTTCTTTTCTTTCCATTGTTTAGTGGAATAATACATCTTAGGTTTATGCCTACATCCACTGTTCTTGTGCTGTAGGATTTGTGCAATTAAGTTGGGCAAATACTTTTTATTAATTTAGTATAGTTCTATAAGTGAGAACTTATAATTGGCTTTGTAATTCTATACTATTTATATATACACATGTTGCGCTGTTGGTTTTCCATGTATTAAAATAAAATAAATAAATAAATGCTAATTGATACTAGTATCCCAGACCAGACACCAGAATCAAAGACATCCTCTGAACTAACATGGAACATAGATACATCTTATCCTACATGTAATGAGGAAAAACCTGGTCAAATTAGGTCCAGCTTTCATTTAAAGTGTGTTTCATAAGCAGTTTCTGCTTTTTTCCCCGGCACTTTTATCTGAATTAAAACGTCAATATTGCAAAATGACACAAAACACTTATTTTCAAAATATATACAGTAAGTGTAACTGTCCTAACTACCTACCTCTACCTACCTTAAATCTAAAATAGGTCCTTAAGGCATTGTACCTAGGATGATGGCGGCATTTCCTCGCTGTATCGCAGTGCTGATACGTTGTGCGAGGAAGCCACCAGCTCTTCGGTCACCAGTAACATCAACCAGACGTTTCGCGATTTCTACGAAAAACTTGCGTGCGCTGGGACCCCATGGACCAAGAGTTTCGACCCCGAATGGAACAAAAACTCTCTCTCCAGGCTCTTATATTTATCACGTTTTAAAATTTCGGTGCTTTAAGCCGCTCCGCCCGCTTTTACATTATTTTTTTACATGGATAACTAGAAAAAAACATGACTGACTGTGACAGGACAGCATCTTCATGCCGTATATCGTTATGTATATCGATGCGTCTTGTCAGTGTAGAATAAACTCTATTGATGTAGGGCTGCCATCCTTCCGGGTTTCCCCGGATTTGTCCTAGTTTGGAGCCCGTCCGGGGAGGGTGCGGGCCGGATTTTTGGATTGAAGTGAATCCCTAGCAAAATAATATATTTCTAAATTAAAATTTGTTTTCTTTATTGTCCGGGGCGAGAACGCGATTTTAATTAAATGTCCGGGATTTTTAACTTTCTGCCTTATTTCGGCAATGAATGGATATTGAATTGTTTATAATTAGTTTTAATGTTAGTTTTAATTTTTGTGTGTAGTTTGAATGTAGAGGATGGGTCAATACCTAAATAAAGAACTATTTTATTTATTTATTTTATTTTTTTATTTAATGTCCGAGATGGCAGACCTATATTGATGGAACGCTAAGGTTAACTTAAGGTAATGTCTTGTAGATGCTAATTGATACTGATATCCCAGACCAGACACCATAATCAAAGACATTCTCTCAACTAACATGGAACATAGATACATCTTATCCTACAGGTATTGAGGAAAAAGCTGGTCAAATTAGCTCCGGCTTTAATTTAAGGTGTGTTTCATACGCAGCTCTTTCTTTTTTTCACGGCACTTTTATCTGAATTAAAACGTCAAAATTGGAAAATGATTTCACAACTCAAAAAACTTTTTTTTTTAAATATGTACTTCATGTAGTACATTTGACATTTCAAACTACAGCTCCTTAATAAATACAAAACTTACAGAATCAAATCTGTATCTCTGTGGGCGAATTAGATATACCAAAAAGGTCATAGTATGCTGAAAGGTGGAATGGTGTATTATTACATTAAACAGATTTTCTTAAAAATACAATAGGTGGGTGTAATAATGTTTCGTGGATGATACACCCACTTTACGCGTGGGTGTATCACCCACGGAACATTGTTAACTATAATAATATAATTAGAGAGAGGATAGATGTGGAAACCTAAGTGGCGAGTTGGCTATATGTTTAAAGTCCAGTGACACCTCTCTACCCCCAGCCCTCATACCGGTGTTGCCCTCGAGCCATCTTAGATGGGCGAGTCACCGTCTGCCGGAAATAAAATTGATTACCATTTTGTTAGGCAGACGTCCGATTTTATTCTCCATAACCCAGTATCTAGACCACCACTTTCACAGTATATTTTAGATTCCATTAAATCTCAATAGTCTATACACCCTCGCGGGTGCTGCCTCTGCGTGCGTCCCATGACTCGGGCAGGTGCAACATCCGCTCGGTGTACCCCTTACATTTCATTAAATTGTCGAAAGGGCTCTGCGTGTTGGCTTCGGCTCCGCGTACGCCTCCCAAAGGTCCGGAACACCATTGTTCCGTGATGGGGAAGACATACAAATAATAATTAATATATTAAGAAACCCAACCATTACCGATACCTATTTTTTGGGATTCGGAGGGGGGCAGGGGGAACATTTGATATTTCCATCGCACTTGAAACAGTTCGAAACAGTTGGTAGTTTTTAAATTCGAGTGATACACAAAATTTTGTGTGTGACTTTTTGTTTTCTCGATCTCGAAAGTCATAAATCACGAACTGCAGTCATACTACGAATTCGCATAATTTTGCCATGTATGCTTATGTGTTCATTATTCACAGGCATTCTTTTAAGTAACTAGTAAGAGTAACACCGTCATACCGTTACCGCGATACCGTTTTTGTCAAGACTTAGTTAATTTTAATGTTTCAAATACATTTTGAAATACATGGTCTCGTACCGTGCGGTTTATGAGGAACTTTCTCCCGCGGACGCTCCGGCTGTGGAATGAGCTCCCTGCTACTGTTTTCCCAAAGGACTATAATATGGGGTTCTTCAAAAAAGGAGTGTTAAAGTTTTTAAAGGGTCGGCAACGCGCATGTAACACCCCTGGAGTTGCAGGCGTCCATAGGCTACGGTGACCGCTTACCATCAGGCGGGCCGTATGCTTGTTTGTCACCGTCGTAGTATATGAAAAAATTTTTGCTATAACTTTTGTAATAATTGACTTAAAAAAGAACATATTCATATATGTATAATAAAAAAATTTAATTTTAATTATTTCCTCGCCCAACGCATTAGTATTGCAATACAGCGAGGAAACGCTGCCAGCGTCTATGGTACCATGCCGAGGGCGGAATATTTAATTTAACTTTTATTTTATTTTAGTATTAAGGGTTTTACTTGTCATTGAAATAAATATATATATATTCATCTTAATAAATTTAAATGTCAATTGAATTACAATACTAAAAATAAAAATTCATCATTAAATAAATAATAATATTTTTTTTATTATTTAATGATGAATTTTTTCATTAACTTTGTGGCAGATACAATTATCTGAGTGGATTTTGATACAACCTTTTAATTTTTAGATAAAAAAGTGGATTAAAAATAATTGCCTTGGTTAGGGTGGATCTAAAAACGGCCTCTGATTGATCGGGTTCTAAAAATAAGAAACCTCTTCGTTTGGACCACGCTTGAGCATACTTAAGGAACACTTCCTTTAATTTGTGAGACGTCTTGTCAAGATTTAAAAAGTCGGGAATTATTTTACCATTTTTCTTGGTTACCGTGTTCTAAGAACATGTAACTCCAAGTTTATTATTTACGAGCTGCTACCTGTTTCTATATTTGTACATAGTCTTGGCAGTATTGCTTTCTCTTTCTCAAAGAATCTTTTACATGCTATGTTGTATGTTACATTATAAAATATTTCATTCGTATTTCTATTTATAACAGAATTCTAATTCGAATATGTGATTTTTCTACTTCGTTGTGCTGTATCCAAAAATAATAAATACACAATTCTGAGTCATAAATAATGCCATTATTAGTAAACTAAACGAAGAATCTCATGTAGAGCAAACTTAAACTTCTAAGTCAAAATTGTGATAGTACAACATTTTATCTAGCATTTTTCCATTCGCGCATAAACATTAACAAAATCTCCCCTTTAAACTAAGCCAGCGTCCAGGCCTTATCTACATTAGGAGTATGCGTGGGCAAGTATTTAGTCAATACCAGGCGGGGAGCGACGATCGATGTTCAGTCGGCGGCGGCGCGCCGGCCCGGCTTGAGCTCCATGCTACCTCAGGTAAGAATATTCTTTCTAATTTTCTTCCATATCTTCCAGTCTTTAAACCTAGTAAGCTAACAGAAATGCGCGTAGTGTTCGATGCGTATGAAACCGCTCCTCCAAAGTTGTAGATGTAATGTTTCTATTATTGATTTTTTGAGTGATACTGTAATCGGAGATTATCGAGCCATTTTGGATTCTTTGTGCGGGGTGAGTTTTCTTTGTGCTGTGGTGGATTTAAAGTGAAATTGGGATAATTTTAAATAGTGGTTATTTATGAAATGCGTTACAAGACGCAAGCCAAGAATCCGGATATCGACGAGTAAAATTTTAATGACATTTCAATATACGAGTTGACCTTTAAAAGAAAGCCTTACACCATTTTGAAATAAAGCACATACAAGATAATTTAAAAAAGGAAAAATGCGTTAAATGTACCTAAACGATAAACAGGCAATTAAAAAACGAAAGTGAATAGACATGTTCCCTCCCCTAAGGCGTCTCACAGTTTTTAATCTCTTTGTGTCTTTATTTTTTTATACCTATATATTTGGTTATTATTGTTTTGTTTCCCACATTATTACGAGTAAAATTCTGATATATCATAGTTTTAATTTAACAGTTGTATGTATGTAATATATTATTATAGGTAACGTAACTTGATAATAATACAAAATAGGTAGGTACTAACATTTTAGATTTTCCATTATATTTTTGCTTTGCATTCAAATCGTCACCTAATCTGTAAAAGTCAAACTTTCCCCTATGGGCCCCTGCCCGTCCCCCGCGGCCCGCGCCACCCTCGGGGTGCATATCTGCACACAACGGGGAAGCCCCGTGACGTATCAGGTGGTCTGATACAAGTACAGAATGACAGTATACCCTTTTATTTTATTTTATTTATTTTAATTCAGAGTAGCTATCCAACGAGGCAACGCGGCCAGCCTTCCGACTAGCGAGTTAGGTTTTTTTTACGGATCATTTATTTGTTGTTTGAAGTGTAATAAAGAAGTAAAAATAATGATGTGATATTTCTGTTACGCTATAATTTAATTTTGTATAATTTAAGTCCTAGATATAATATTGCTACGGTAGGGACCTTGTTTATACGGGTGCAAATGAACAGCCTGTAAATACCATGGTTGCAAGAAATTAATGAATGAAAGAACACAGTGTTATTAGGTTTACTTTTAGTGTCATTATTTATGATAACCTACCTACCTATATTAAACTTACCATGTACCGAAGCGACTTGGTTTTGTGCTGTAAGTTTTAACATGTGTGAACAAACATATATTTAACTAAATTTAATAAGGTCAAATTAAAATATAGTTACAGCAAAATGCATGTCAGAGGCTTCAAGGGTGACTCATACCAGAACAGGACGGGAAGAGACGACCTGTCAATTTCCATAGAAAGAATCACGTGATAGCTCGGAGCCCTCGGAAACTGACTGATCGCCCCGGCCCGGTCCATTCTAGTGTAAGTCATCCTTAATAGACCGTATAATACCAAAGAGCAGCTAACATTTCAAGGGAAAAGGCGCGTAACAGTCGTAACTTCTATGACGAAGAGAAATTATTTTAACGAAAAGTTGCTTAACAGACAATGTTTCTAATCATTTTCGTGGAAGGGACACGTCAAGAAACTTATTACTTTACATTTTTTATAAATTTAATTTTCGTTTATTTTTATTTTCAACAATATGCCACATATTTATTTAAATATAAAGTTATACATTCAACGTTTGAAAATATATTTTTAATTTCAAGATTTCGAACGGCGCAGTGATGAAAGCCAGCTCACCCATACAGCCAAGCCCTTAAAAACCAAAACCTTTTATCAAAATCAATTTTATTAAAATGATTTAGTACTATACATAGAACCTCGGGCCTTTCAATGGAACCCTCCTGCTTCCCATAGACCTTTGTAAAGAACAAAAAGTCTAGATAAGGTACAAATTCGAAAAGAATAGAAATCACGGATTCATTATACAATAGGGTTGACACATCGTTTGTTGCAGCGCAGCGTTTAGCGCGGCATGGAGAGTGCAGTGTCGAGTGTGGCAGCCCTAACCATGGACTGCGAGGATATGTTCAAGGAGATTACTAAGAAACTGTACGGAGAGGAGGTATGTTACCATAAATACTTTTTTTAGACTTTTGCGGTTTGAATTCAATCTCCACTTATATTAAACGGGTCTACTTTAAATTGAAAATAGATGTCATATACTAATAATAATATTTGTCATTTGTATTTGATTAAATAATATGATTTGTTTCAACAAAAATGTTGTGTCTATCATTAATATTACACTGGTGATCAAGAACCTACACTTTGAAACTAAAGGTAAAAAGATATAATGTTCGTGCTAGACACACAAATAATACCCTGACCAGGATTCGTACCTCCTGTCTTCTTATTTTCGGACCTCCTGCTTCGTAGGCAGGGTCACTACCAACTAGGCCGTTAAAATTTGCCTAATATAACATACTCGTATGGGCCTTTAATGAAAGCTATGTGGCTAAACCTTTACATACGAACCGACCATACCCAAACATGCACATTTGCTGTGCTTTCACCGAAAGCTGGTATTACATTGCACGATCCGTCGGGGCCTATGGAGGATATGCAACCTAGAGAGTCGATGGAAGGGACGGGACGCGCAAGGTACCCCCGATAATCGCACCGTGTAATACTAGCATTATCGGGATGCACTCTATTAATCCCAAGAGTTTAGCTGTACTAACAATAACCGTGTCTTACTTTGAACTGCCATCAACACGCCCTCGGGGGCTAACTGTAACCAGACGTTGGTGTGGCAGGCGACCGTGGGGGGCGGGGTCATCGGCGTCGAGTTCCCCGCAGCCGAGAGGGACCTGGAAGAAGAGCTTCGCCCTGAAGAGCATATCACTGCTTGGGGACTTGCCGCGTTGATGCAGAATGGGTTCCCCCCTCCTGGAATATTACAAGTAAGTGAAACATACTTACAAATTTTAAAGGGTTCAAGTTCAAAGCAGAAAGGGACCTTACCCCTTTGAACGCCACACGGCGAATATGCCGGACGCTAGGCGTGTCCCTAGTAAGTCCTAATTAGATTCACGAAGCTGTTGGCTGTAGCCGTAATTGGCGTCCGTGGAAATCCCCATGTCAGCCACACTATGGCGATCAGATGGCTAAGGGAAGGCTTGAAGCAAATATACCCCTACCCGGAGCCGTGCTGCAGACTAACCCCGCCTACTGGCATCCTGCAAGAAATATTGCAGTCGCTAAGGATCTTACAAGCTTCCACAATGGTGTTTAATAAAAGAGTGTTAGGAATTCCAAACTGTTAGAGACGAAAGCACTATTATCAAGTCACATCCTTTTTATAGTATCAAAAGAATGATCCTTCATGCTAGTAAAAAAACAAGTAACTACAAGAAAACTATCTTCTGTTTCTAGGCTAACTTCACCCCCAGGATCGACCCAGCCGCCGAGGACCGGTGGACGGCAGCGGAAGAGCCCCTAGCCTGGGCCCATTCCCGTGTGGCCTCATACAATCCTGCCCAGCGTCTATTTAAATGCACTGAGTGTGAATGTGTGGGCTTCCTAGCCAGGGTAGCGGAGCACTGGCTTGGAACGCATTCACACGCTAGAGTGTTCCATTGCCCTTTGGCTCAGGTAAGTTTCGTGAACCTCTAGCTTCAATCCATTATCGCGTAGCCTTAGACAATCCAGCCTAGCATCTCCTCAAGTAGACCAAGTGCGAATCTGGCTACCTGGCAGGCCTGAAAACAAAAACACACGTTAATACGATGAGAATAAAAATATATTTAATCGATTATGGTCAAGTTAAGTGTGTTGTTTGTACTAAACAAGTTTTTCTTCCTTCAGTGTGGCTTCGCAAGCGGCTGGGCGCGAGCTGTTCGACAGCACCTGGCGAGAGACCACCACTCAGACCCAGCGGCAGCCGACCAGCTGCTCCGGGAGAACCCCGCCCTCGATGACGTCACTAGATACCTGCAACGACTCAAGACAAAGGTACTACCTACCTCTTTACTCACTTAAATACCTTAACTGTTAGAATATTATTCTACGACAAAATAAAAAGCTTCTCTTCTTGCCCAAAATCAATAAAAGCAGATAGGTATAAACGCAACATGTCTTTGACAAAATAAGGGCAATACTAATTCAGCGATGGACCTCTGCAACGTTTTTTGAGCATAAACGAGTTCTTTTACTACTTCAGGTGGAAAACCAGCGCAACGAGCGCCGAACCAACCCAGTACCTGTGGCCGTAGCCGTGGAGCCCCCGGCGCCTGAACCCGCGCCCGCTGCGGAGCCCGGCAAGCGCTACGCCTGCCCCGCCTGCCCCTACGCCACCGACCGCCGTGACCTCTTCACCCGCCACGAGAACATCCACCGCGACGAAAAACCCTTCCACTGCTATCTCTGCCAGAAGCAGTTCAATAGGGCCGACCACGTCAAGAAACACTTCCTCCGCATGCACAGAGACCAGCCTTACGACTTAAATAGAATAAGACGACCGACCAAAACCCAACCAGCCACCACCACAACAAATGTCTATTATAACTCTAAACCGCCCGCGGAACCTCCACCCATCCAGCAGGAATACAGAGCACCAGTGAAGATCGAACGTGCACCGCTAGCGAAAGCGGAAGCACCGACAACTATACCGCAACCGAAAATTGTAGTCAATACCACCCCTGTAGCACCAAGTAGCCCACCGGTAGCCAATACCACTGCGGGTGTGCGGCGGAAGGGAGAGCGACGATACGCGTGCTGCTATTGCACGTGGTCAGGGGTGGACAACTGGTGCCTGAAGCGGCACCTGAACACGCATTTGAAACCGTTCGCGTGCGCGCTCTGCGAGTACAAGGCGGCGCGGGCGGAGAGGTTGGCGACCCATGTCCATAAGGTTCATAATAAGAAGGCGTGTGCTAAGTGTCCGTTTTTGGCGGATGATCAGAACCAGCTGGCGCATCACTTGAGGGAGACCCAGTAAGTAAAAAAATCTAAAATCTTTTAGATTCATTACATCAACCTAGTTCAAATTCTGCATTATTCCATCGAAAAGCCGTAATCATTTGCAGCCTTGATTGGACCAGTCTTCCACGCGCTTGACTTCCAAAACCAAAACTACCAAAGGGTGCATTCAATAGCAGTCTTCAATACCAGTCTTCGTCCCATGACTGCCTGAAGAGTTCCTACATTATAATAATTAGGTAGCACAGTTTAATGATAGTTTTTGTTTTCAGTCACATCGAAAGCCGTAACCTCAAGGTTCCAACCGGTGTCCGGAACTTCACCACTCCAGCACAGCCTACGGAAGATGCTACAACGTCCACGCAAGGACGCCGACGCGAGCAGCGCGCCGCGGGCGCCGCTAGACTCTTCGGATACTTAGAAGCTTCAGGTAAAATTATCTCATCACCATCATGTAGCAGAAACACGTCTACTGACAAAGACCTCCCTCAGAAATCTGCACAATGCACAATCTGCTGCCTTTTCTCACTTGAGCCTCGCTGCCTCATAGCTCGTCAGCCCTGCGAGAAATATACCCGGCCCAAAGCCACTAGTCTTGCAGATTTTTGAGCTATGTCGACGACATCTTCAAAATTTACCTACGGCCTAATCTCTTACACGACAGTGATACGCACGAAAGAGACTGCACATTAATCATTTCGACGCCATGTTAACCCTTTGACCGCCGTTGTCACCTATACAAGACAACGATAGTACGATACACTAACGCCGTCGTCTTGTATACAAGACAAAGTTTCAACCGCTTACTAAATGGTAAAATAATAGAATTTAAAAATTATTTTGTACTCGTGTCAACTTGTTGACCCTTTGTTTTTTCATACATTTACTTTTTAAGCAGGTATATGAATCCATTGTTTCATAATAAAGGATTTAAAAAATATGCTTATAATTTCTACATTTTTCCGTGTCACTGTCGCCGTTGGCATGTATAAAAGACAGCTAGGGATGGGAAAGTTCAATTGATGTGCAAGTTTTTAAAATGAATATGTTTTCACGAATCTGGTTTTATTTAAGCGTTCAAACATTTAATTGCCAATTATTGTCATTGTTGGTAACTACTCGTACTAAGTAGGTATATGTAGAAAAAAAAGGCATAATAATGGATAAAGTTTAGGCAGCTTCTTCAGTAAATTGTCCATTGCGGTTTATTTGCCGAATAAATTATTGACCGCAGTGACAGCGGAGGTCTACATTTGAACTCGATATATATATATAACCGATATATACAGTATGTATCACAACGAAGAGCAAACCTTAAAACTGGTTGACGGGGAACTCGAGTACAATGTAATGACGTGCATTTCACGTGCCTAAATACATGTTTTATGGCATAAAATTACTAAATGAATTACTCGAAGACTATATTTTTGCAGTCGGTTAATGGTTTTTGTAACATCCTATAGGGTTTGTTTACGTTTTTGATTTTTGACAGTGCATGCGTATTGCGTACTGTTGATATGTAGCTAGGGGCAACTAATTAACATTAACGTTGTTATGTCAATACACATGCGCTTTGAGTTCCGTTTATAAGTAACCTAGGTAATTATTTTAATAATGGCTGTAGTCATAGGCAACGCGCAAGCGCTTTGTTAACTATTTGTTTGTAACTAGGTAAAAATCCAAACTTCAACAAGGTTTGACGCCTGTCTGTCAGTTGGTAATTTAAGAAATGTCATTTATAAGATTGTAAACAAATAATACAGGGGAGGTGCAACACAATAATAATAAATGTATATTTTTATACCTCACGTAAAACCTGTCGTATTTTTGATGAATTAGGTAAGTACCATGCTCATATTTATGATCTAAACATTAACGGGTTTCTTGTTTTTCCTTTCATTCTGATACATACTGTATATATATATATATTATTAAATCCACCTGTTAGTTTTCTCCGAAAACCCTCCGGTAAGTATGTAAATTTATCGAGACACGATGCGCGTCCCTAATCTTATGGTTTATAAAGTTTACGTACCGACAAGCGCTTATGCCGTTGACTCAGACGCTATTATTACTTAACTCGCGCGTAAACAGTATTTGTCAGTCGGAACTAAAGACGAGCCCTGCGCGCCGTTGACATGTATAGAAGACTACTCGTACAGACTAGTGCGGTGATATTACTTCATGATTCGATAATGTTTAGTTGTTGTTTTTCATGATAAAGTCCTTTATTTTCAACATTTTCTTGTATAGTAAATCTGTTTAGTTTAGAAATTTTGAGAGAAATCTAAGTTTGGAAATAAAAAAAGGCAAATTGAGAAGAATTCCACCTTTAATTATGAATATCGATATCACTATTTGCAATCCCTAAACTTTTTATTAGTTGTTTACTTAAAATTTGCTCTGGCGTGTGAGTGAGCGTCTTGGCGAACAGGGTCCGGCGGCCAAAAGGATACTCGTAGGTACCTACAAACGTTTTCTCTCAGACGCTACGTTACCGAAGTGTCGATACAGACGTTGAACTTTATGAGTGTTCATAGGTCTATGTTACTCTGGTCCGTGACCGATTCGTCTTTGGCGTTGAACCTGCGGTGCGACATATACGTCTATGTCGCGGAAAATGTATAACTTAGATCAGTCCTTCAAGGTTACCTTGCCTGTATTTTCAGACAACTCCGGCGACGAATACGAAGCCCCGATGGCAGAGCAATTCCCGCCGACGGCGCCGACGGCGGTGGCGGCGGCGCCGCACTACGCGCGCGACAAGGAGAACGCCGCGCCCATGCACCACGCGCACCACGACCACTGCCTCAGATACTAGTCACCAGATTATATATCATTGTTGCATATATGTGCCTTTCATTTGAGAACTTTATACACAGTAAAACCCCAAGTTCTTCTGAAAGTACAAATTCACAGAAAGTATATAATTATATATAGTCTGACAAGCCAGCGAGCGCAGTAACAATAGGATAGAGAGCATCATACTGTATTTTTCTTACGCTAGTATTACCGCCCCGAAAAATGAGATGGATATAGTTTACGCGAAAGTAACTCTGTGTATCTGTTACTTCTTCGCTCTAACACCGCTGAACGAATTGAGATGATAGTTTGACTTCTAGGAAAGGATATAGGATAGTTTTTATTCTAATTCTACGCAGAACAAGTCGCGGGCAAAATCTAGAAGCCACATAAAGCTACGTACTTGTACAAGTACAAATTTATAGTTTACTAGTAATTCAAGATTGAATAACTTTTATGATGTGGCTATATATTCATATACCTATATTGAAGTTAGTCAATCAACCATCCCGCGTCACCCTCATATTTTACCACAATTATAGCTATGTTAGGTCCAGCGTACTTGTGGAAGTACAAATGTACAGTAGCAGTTCGGACCTGACAGTGGAACATACGGAAGGAATGCCGAATGTACTATTTATATGAAGTAGTAATAGGGATGACGACTAGAAATGATAAGACACGTATTTTTTCCTTTTTAAATTTAACTAAACTTGACGAAGATATAGAGCACGTCTTATAAAGGTAATAAGTAAACACATTCGTACGGGGATAATACTGGTTTATTGTGTAAAGGTTACAGAGGTACAGATTCGATACAATATATCACAGACGACGGCCGCCGCTCCCTCATCCCTCTACCTCAATCTTACCTCACTAGCTTCCATCTACGTGTATACCATGGCGTCGAATGAGGCAGCCGATTTGTTATAGGCCTAATTTAGAATATAACCGTTACGGTTTTGTTTAATGTTCTACTTTTGAATTTTGGCGCGGGCTGAAAAAGCGTTTAAATTGTGCGCCTTGTGACTCCTACAATCAAGCAACCAATAGGCGTAACACAAGAGTGTCATAACAGGTCTAGATGCCAATCGCTCACGCTAAGTCGCTAACGAAACGCAACTGTCATTGTCACACTAATAAGGAAGAGTGATAGAGAGATGTAGCTACGATACGTGCGCGAAGCGTGAGCGATTGGCATCTTGGCTACGCACGCTGGCAAGAAACTTCTGCGCAAAAAATATAGGCGCTAAATTAGATCGCCAATAGAAAGTTATAAATCACTCGCTATTTTACTGAAAAAATTATTTGCCTGTATAAGAACTACAGACAAATATTCAAAATAAGTTCAAAATAGATCGTAAATAATTAAGAAAATCGCTTGATCTTTAAGACAAATTTTTAATTTTTTTAATCATTCGTGTTTCGTTTGTGCCTCTTACGAATAAGATTCGAATACATCACTATTTCGTATGCATTTAAAGGAGCTACCCACAATCCTTACTAACCGTATAGGTATATTATTGTACTTTTAAACTACAGTTCCCCTAATTTACTAGACACCATAAAACACTTAAAGTTAAATAAAACTTATCATATCGACTGCCGAATTCAAGGATCGTATAAAAATAATGATATATAAAATAGATCTTATGTTCATATGAATACGAACTATTGTTCCTCGCACGAGCAGCGGCCGGCTAGCCCGAGGGCTGGATATAGAAATAACTACTTCGCGATCTGAGAAATAAAATCATCAACGGAACTTGAATATTTTATGAACTTGACAATTGTCATATGACACTTCATCATATATTTTCAGATTAACAGGTAACGGCAAACGGTAAGCATCTTCGTACAGTATTGTCATAAAAGGACAATGAATTACAAATTGTCTGTCTCATTAGCCAATTGTCAAGTTAACATAACAGCAATTTTGAATGCGTATTCTAATTACTTATGTTACTTTTAATAACATTTACCAAAGTGCTGTTTGACAGTTTCAATTCTCAGGTCACGATTTCAGGATGGTTAAAATGATCAACATTCTAGAACGTTCTAATCAAAGGATTAAACACTTGCAGAAGAGCGCAATGATTATATAAAATATGATGATGAAAAATGTGTTCACAAAGTTTGAAGTACCAATCAGCACGGATAAAATTATGAAACAGACGGTTTATTTTGATGGCAAATTTTCTTTCTTTGACCTAATTCTATGTTATAGATATTGTAGAAACGTGGTTTTCTACTGCCTGTTTACATTTTACTTTAATGTTTGACCATTTAAACCACCGCAAGCGTCTAGACAGGACCGCTATTTAGATTAAAACTTACCCTAGAAGTGAGTACATGAGATGAGCACACAAAAATACATCCATCCATACAAAACTGACAACTATTGATAATGAAATGACGTTGTCAATACAATACAATAATTATTAAAATAGCAATACATTTATAACTACATTATGAACTCGCATATAAGTCGAATTATTATGTCAATATATTCTAGAAAAATAATTATGATTAAAACGCTGTACTGGATCGACAAAAATGTAAAAGTTACATTTAAACCAAAATTAGAGTCTGTTCTAAGTTTCCTAGATTTTAACAGCACAGACTGTGAAAGTGTTTTTTTTATGCTATAGGTGGCAAACGAGCAAACGAATCGCCTGATGGTAAGCGATTAACGTCGTCCATGGACACCCGCAACACCAGTGGTGTCGCAAGTGCGTTGCCGGCCTTTAAGGTGGGAGTACGCTCTTTTCTTGAAGGTTTGAAGGTCGTATCGGTCCGGAAACACCGCTGGCGACAGTTCGTTCCGCAGTTTAGCTGTGCGAGGCAGGAAGTTTCAACGCCAAACGTCATAATTTCATAGAATTTTGACGTTTAACATGTCACTTTAAATTTTGACAGTTCATTTGGATAGAGCAGATATCGTGGTTTGACTCGTTACGATTATTGGCATAAGTTTATTAACAAGTCAAATAATTCCCAAAGTTATTATTTAGACGTCATTCTCATACGCCAACTTCAAGAGGCACAGCGGATGCATATCGTTTAGTGTGGTAGGGCACAGCACAACGAATGTCGTCTCGCTCAAATCTGGAGCAGAGCCCATCTGGGGAAGTACCTCCACCTTACAGAGAACCGCAGTTAAATAACACTAGACCCTACTCATAGTGTTGTGTTTCTGTTGGTGAGTAAGGTCGCCAGAGCTCCAAGAGGATTCACTGTGTTGACAGCTGGGGACCCACGGAGTAAAGCTTGCCCCTTGCAACACAGCGAATCCTCCTTATTGTTTTAAAGGGTCGGCAACCCGCATGTAAAACCCCTGGAGTTGCAGGCGTCCATAGGCTACGGTGACCGCTTACCATCAGGCGGGACGTACGATTGTTTGTCACCGTCGTAATATTAAAAAAAACGCCAAACGTTTTTCAATTTTGTCGATCAAGCATATCAGCGGTAAGACATCGCAACATAAGAACGTTAGTCGGACGACATTCAGACCTTTTTGGTCGACGATTTTAAGCCTCTACTACATTTTTGACGATTGCATCTTTAAAACTAACCATTATGGCCTCGACACGTAAACTTTGGACAAGACGTTTGGAAAACACTTCGTGAGCAAGTTGATTTGAGCATTTCGATTGATATGTAACTGAGAAACTAGGTCACCTATTTATCAACTTGACAATTGTCAACTGTCACTGACAACTGCTTAGTTAAAACTAGATATTCAGCTGACAATTGTCATGTTAGTATAATCAGTGTCAGAGCTACTTGAATAAAAAATTGACGTTAATTATCCCATCAATAGCGATTAGAAATATAAGTGCATTTGTCAAATACATGACATGTATTCATGCTTTGGATCGAAATTACTGATACTAAAAATCGATGCAATCGTCTTATCTAAAACCGACTAATTAGTCTAAAAGACTCAATTACAGTTTCAACTATTGTGTTTCTGTGCCCACGCAAATCAGACATTCATGTAAGTTGCATTTCAAACATTAATATATAGTCAATTTTTTATGGTTCGAAAACGAGCACTTGGCTGTCCGTGAATTTAAATTCCGGCCGGTTGATTTGAATATCGAAGGGTAAGCGGTCAAATCCGATAAGTCGAGTAAACCGATTTTTGAAATTCGAACTATGTGCAATTTACGTAACGTTACGTGTATTAGTAAGTAAGAATGACAAAGCCTGTTTTTAATGTGACGATGTACTGTGTAATTGGTTTTTATGTTGTAAACTGTTTATAACATATACAACTGTTACATATATAACTGTTTACATATATAATAATTCAAGATTTACGTAACGTTGTTATTTCAACGAAAAATTATCTCGACTTATCGGGTTTGACCGCTTACCCCTCGATATACGTTCGGGTAATCCGTCATATTTCTATAGTGGGTAAGTCCGTCAGGCATCTGACAGTTAAATTTTGCAGATTCGGCAGATATGCTCGAATTTATATGGCCAGCTAAAGGATCTTCGGCTTTTAGAACGATACTAAATAAATTATCGCGCACTGTGCGGTTTCAGAGGAATTTCTGTAGAATGAGCTCCCTACCGAGGTTTTCACAAGGATTATAGTATGGGGTTCTTTAAAACAAGTGTACCAGTTTTTAATCGGTCGGCAATGCCCATATGTCACTCCTGGAGTTGCGGGCGTCCATAAGCTACGGTGATCGCTTTCCATCAGATGAGTCATATGTTTACTTGCCACCGATGTGGTATTAAAAATAAACTTCTGATATCGGCGGTAATACGCGAAGGTAAAGGATAGTATCTTCGTGTTTCTGTTGATGTCCAAAGTGCAAGAGCAATCGTCGCAAGCGCTTCTCACTCATGATTATGGGGCGCGGACCGTCCCGAAACATGTCGAGCTATTTTCGACTTGATATCCAAAGGTTATTTTCTTAACGCGGGGCTGTAGTTGGCAATAGTTTAAAATCATAATTGAGGCGTAGACTAAGTTTAAGTAGCTTCATCTGGCGGCTGCGGCTTCGCGTGCTGGGGATGCGGCGTGGGCCTCCGCAGCAACGCCGGTTTGGCCGCCAACGCCGGCTTGAGCGAGCCGCCGGTGAGAGTCAGGTCGGCGAACTTGGCGGCCACGCGGGCGGTGTTGCGCGCGGGCACCGGGGAGTCGGGGGCGGCGGCGGCGGCGTCGGCGGGCGTGGGGTCGGGGTCGGGGTCGGCGTCGGCGGGCACGGCGATTGTGTCTGATGATGATGGTCTGGAATAACAAGTTGGGATTTGGGTACAGTTGATACATATTGATTACAAGAAACTTGATTGTGTATACCGGTTAAACAAACATATAGAGACGTCTGAAAACCGGTGTTCAGAGAGGTTGTGGGTTCAAATCCCACTCGACGCGGGGAAGTTTTCCATTTTTCTTTCAATTATAAAATTGAAAATTTCAAATAGTTTTAGTCGTCAAACAAAGGTACTGTCAGGATAAGTAAATTATCTACTATTGCTTCCACTAATAAAAAATAATACAGCTACCGGATGTTTTAAAGTATTCCTACTAAATTTGATGATGAGAAGAGTCAATAAAATGTTTTCCTTTTGAAGATTTTATCACCTACAGAATATGCCATAAATTAATCAGTAAGCTTAATTAATTTAACACATAACTCACTTATATTAAATTGCTACGCGTGACATGTTTCGACTGCATCGGGCAGTCATCGTCGGACAGACAGAGTGGTGTTGTCATCTTCACAGCTCGGGCATCACTGACATCACGGGCATCACTGTCTGTCCGACGATGTCAGACATCGACAGTCGAAACATGTCACGCCTATTGTGATAAAAATACGTGAGTGTTAACCGTTGCAATTTAATATCAGTATGACTCACGAAAGTTTAAATTATAAATAACATAACTTACTTGTGCGAGGGCCGTTTTTTCAGCGTGTCTCTGTTGGTCGCGAACGTTTCCGCGGCGTCGGCGGGCGGCGCGCTCGCCTCAGGCGCCCGCGCCGGTAGGTCCAGCACTAGGTCCGGCGTCGCCTCCGCTAGCCTCCTGTCCAATGTCCAAGTTACCAGTCCATTTTTTTTATAAAAATATTTGGATGGCAGAAACAATATTGCATTTTATATAATTTTATAAACTCGCAACCTACTATTGAATAATTAATATCAATGAGGACCCTACTGGATATTCCACGCCTTCTTAAGTTGTATTTTTCCTTATTCGGCATTTACCTTCCTTCTAACACATTGTCGTATAAGTGATATGAAACTAACAGTATTTATCGATGTTGAAGCGAAATGCTATACCCATATGACAAACAAGGGCACAATATGGCTGACGGTGTGCAGAAAATGTTTTAAAGCTGATATTTTGAAGAGTTAGGGATGAACGATATCACAGGCTTAGCCAATGCTATTAAACAATAGCTTACAACACAGGTCATTTTCAGCGTATATTAACAATATATAATATAATATGCAGATTTAAAATGTGGCTAGCAGCACGTTCCCTCAGACTGATAAAATATAATTTGATGGAAATCAATTTTATAACTGGAATCTGAAAACGGGATATTTATTATGTATGTTACAATAAGTACCCAATATTTCGGCATTGTTGCAAGCGCCATGCTGACGGCGTAACTGTCGTAGGGTAGACCACAACTAAAACTTGCAGCACGGCAAAGTGCGTAGCCAAGATGCCAATCGCTCACGCTCAGTCGCTAACGAAACGCAACTGTCATTGTCACACCAATAAGGAAGAGTGATAGAGAGATAGCTACGATACTTTATTAAGCGTCAGCGATTGGCATCTTGGCTACGCACGCAGTACTCCGTGAACATGGCGCTTGCAACAATGCTCAAATATCGGGTGCTCATACATGGTAAATATCCTGTTTTCAGAGTGTACTTTTAGTTTTAAATTGAAATTTTAATATTTGTCGGAGTAGGAGAATGCTGCTAGTCATATTTTAAGATATTACATGATATGTGTATTTATTTATTCATGCATCACACGAAGGCGATTGAATTGATCAAAAATCCTCAATTGTTATAATAAAGTTATTATCGCTTCGTGAAATGCATGTGGGTACAAAGTTATTAATTTTAGAAGAGTTGTAAACTGTAAGACGATTTGAAGGTTCAATTTACACAAGTTAAATAATATTTTTCCAGTAGGTTCAAGTTAAGATACTTTTGTCGTATCACAATACTTAATATGTATTAATAAAAAACACATACTGCTTTAGTTTAAAAACAGGAGCTGTAGATTACGCTGTATTCTGTCATGGCAGATACACGCGTTCAGAAGTGCATGGGCAATTTATGAATAAATTCATTCACAAACTGCCCATGCAATTTTGAATGAAGTACATTGCAGCAATTTTGATCGACTAAAATCCTATTTTTTTTTTAAACTTTGATAATACTCCGGCTAAGCTAAGTTTGCATAAGGTTTATTTCAAATCTTCAAACTTGGCTATAAACCAACTTTACTGTGTAGGTAATTGTACTATTATTACATTCAACCTTAATAAATAGATTCATTTTTATATTTGTTTTTTCCCTTACAAGTGTGATGAAAAACATTGCATCACGGTCGGTAAGAGCCACTTTTTCATAGCACAGACTTAAAGTGTTAAGTAACCATAATTTCATACAAATTTGACTATTAAAATTACACTTGAAATGAAATAAATGTCACGCCTATTGTGATAAAAATACGTGACTTTGAACCGTTGCAATTTAATGTCAGTATGACTCACGATAGTTTAAATTATATGAAATGAAAATTGTTTTATATGAAACAACATTACGCAATATTATAATTAAAAACACCCTGAACAATTGAAAGCTTTGTTGTCCCAAAATATGCCACCATAGTGCAGCGACGCTGATTATCAGCGCCGTCTTTAATTTCAAAATCGATACAAACTAGCTTGGTCAGACTCTATGTTAAATCAAACTGTTTAAACAGTTTTGCAGAGCCTGTAATGTATTTTTGTTGTAAGTTTGATAATTAAATAAATAATCAGAGACGCGGATCACTTATTTTTAGACTCTACAACTCTTCTAAAACCAACATGAATATGCAACACTTACCGGCACTGGGCGGCGGAGGTGGAAGGGGCGGGGTCGGCGGGGGACGGCTCGCGGACCTGCGCGCGCACAACATTTAGGGACTTCACTCTCGCTTTGTCTAACTATGTAGGAAAGGGACGGACAATCCTTGGCCGTAGAGTGAATAATATCCAGGTAGACAGTACTAGTAATGAGTTTTAGGCATTTTTAGGTGTCATTAGACTATTGTATTATTAATGTAATTTGGAAAAATACACTCGGTTCAACCGTGAGTGACACGCAGATAATGTTATACTGCACCGAAGTATATAACACAGGTTAGACAGTACAATATGTATTCATGAAGTATGAAGGTATAATATAATAAACATCGTCCGCATCCATTACTTGGTAAATTTTATACGATGAATATGCACGTGTTTTTTTTTGTTGCTTTAATTTAAAAAGTACCTACATTCCTTAGTTAGATTAAATTAAATTACTCAAAGACACTGGTATTCTAATTAGCTCCAGTTTTAAGATAATCGCGAATTTATTTTTATCTTTCAAGGTATTTGCAAGTTTGTAAACGGAGTCTGAGTATTCGACATGACATTGATATGTCATAGTTGTCACTTACTTAGTCAAGTTCATTGTCATGCCCATTTTACATTAGCGTTTGATGCAACATGTCATTATTTTGTATGAAAATTTTAGAAAATTAAAATTACGAATTTAATAAAACTAACTATGCCATTGTGTTCCCTTAAATTTACTTAGTTATATGCCGAAGTAAAAAAAAAGCACGATGTATTTCCCAAATATGATGACATTTAACGACCGATATACTCATATGTTCTTAAGTTTAGTACAGTCAGCAACAAATATGTTGTATACACGGCCTAAATGTTCCGACAATAAAGTCCTGTACACATATTTTTGGCACTTTGGCTGTACTCATCTTTGTTGCTGACTGTACAAGATACCACTTTGACAGTTGTTAATTAGATTAAATTCCAAACGAAACATTAGCGTCTTTTGGATACCAACCATATTGGCGATAAAGGTTTAAAAAAAATCGGTTGCTACTTTAAAGGCAAGACTAACAATGCTACCACCATAAAAAGCAAACGGACACACAGACAAAGCGGATGCGAAGCGACAAATAAAACACACACATGCAAGTAATATACGTTTATTAAAAACAGCACCAGTACATATATGTTTAACAAGCTTGCATCAGTCTTATAGGCAATAACAAATATAATAATGTTATTTTGAATCGATACTTTAAAGAAAAATTATAGTCTGACAAACCATGAAAACAAGTCTGACAATAGATTAAAACAATCTAGTCTGACCACCGAATGAACGCAGTACAAAAAACTATATCTCTTTTTTCGGGGTGGTAATACTAGTGTAAAAAAAGACAGTATGATGCTCTCTGACTACGCAAAATAGGCTATTTTGAGTAGATTTGTCTTGTGATAATATTTGAATTTGATTTAAATACAATATCTTTAAAGTACCTTTTCATATTTGGGCGTTTTTACGTTTTGTTGTAGAAAAATATTTTCGTACTAAATTTTTTATATGTTTTCTACTCAGACTACTTCAATCCTAGTAGGATAATAAATAGTGTTCTAAAATTTCCATACATTTTTCCAACTTTCCATATTGCGTTACCGCCATACTAAATCTATGAAAAAATTGTGGCGAAATGGAAAAAAAATCTTAGGACATTTTTTTTCTCCTACTAGGATTGAAAAGCTCGCAATTCTGATAAAAAATCCAATTTACCAAAAATTTGTTTTTCTATAACAAAAAATAAAAACTCCCATTTGCAACACATCACAACCAAACCAACATAATAGCAAAATAAATTTAAAACAATGATAAATGCATTGATGATATTTTAGTTAAGACCTTCCACCTCTTGATACATGAAATTAATTAAAAACTGAATGATACTATTAGTCGAATGTTGTTGAGTAAAGTGACAACATAACAATTAAAGTGAGACAGGAATATGGTTTTTTTACTAATTTGAAAAACATAGTTATGATATAATTCCGTTACCATGACGTCTTAACGCGATTCAGTTGACGACCTAAACTGAGTCGCCATACAACTGAGCACAGTTAATAACCTAAACTGAATCGGGTTAAGACGTCATGGTAATTCCCCTGTAATGATATAAAAAGCTACAACGTATAACGTATAAAATAACATAATTTGGTCACCAATTCCCTATTGCATAAAGAATAACATATAAAAGACATAGACAAACATATAAAGGATAACTCACACCCACCCGATCCGGGACAATCTGTCAGTTTCTATAGAACACGTCACGTGACCTAAGGCTCTAAGCTATCACGTGATTATTTCTATAGAAACGGATCCGACTGGTGTGTCACCTTACTACCCTCAAATGAATCACCAGTCAATAACAAAAAACTACACATGCAATTAGCCACATTTTGCGGAAGATAGCTCTGCTATTAACTACATTATAGGATCAGCCTCAAAAATATTGGTGAATTTTCCGTGATTTCGAAGTTTAATATAAGTAGTACCTAAGGGCCATATCACACTTGGGCGATTTTATAGCGATTTCTGTACGAACTCACGACGTATTCGCCTCCATACAAAAATCACTCGCAAATCGCTAAATGTGATAACGCTCTAAATGTTCGCCTTGCACAATATCGCCGTGAGATAAAAAATATACCTACTAAAGTAAAGAAACATTTATTTTCGAAATATATACAGTAAGTGTAGCTTACCTAACTACCTACCTCTACCTACCTTAAATCTAAAGTAGGTCCTTGAGGCATTGTACCTACTAAATCATCATCATTATCATATCAGCCATAAGACGTCCACTGCTGAACATAGGCCTACTAAATAATTTTATTATATTCTGTTATATTCTAACGGAGATCAATTTTTTATCTCGACTTGCAAGAGCCGGATCTTGAAAAATGTAAAGGTAATTTTTAATGATTTTTTCAAATATAGTCTAAAAGAGCACATTTTTCGATATTCTAAAGGTGTTTATGCTGTTTATATGTAAAATCTACATATATCTGTTCCCATTTGAAGTCTTATTAACCCAAGAGATATTTTTAATTTAAACCTCTTGATTCAAAAGTTATGTAACAAAAAACTGTTATTTTGGACAAAAATTGCCAATGTCTGATGGCGTATATCTCGAAGACAATTAGTATTAAGTTAATATAAGAAGTTATTTTCTTAAGGCCGTTGGGGTTAATATAATAAATTAATAAGCTATAGAAAATACTCACAAATTGAGAGATACAGATCGTAGGTTATTGGTACCAGGAACGGGCTTAAACCGCATCAAGGATGACTCGCACTAGAACGGGACGGGACGGGACGGGAAAATCTATCAATTTCCATAGAAAGCGTCACGTGACATCCGAGGGCTCCGAGCTATCACGTGATTCTTAGAAATTTACAGATTTTCCCGTCCCGCCCCGTCCCGTCCCGTCCCGTGCTAGTGTGACTCATCCTTTACTAAATACAAACTATGAGCCACATAATAATTATTCTAAACTATGAGCTTTATCTTCCGCAATACGAAACTAATTACCTACTGACACCAACACATACACACCAACATATGATATGACATGATGTTTGTTAAATACTTATATGAAAAGCAAATCTCAAAAATCACAAGCAATTAGAATTTCATATGAAAAAAAATGCTTTTAGCCTCTATAATCTAATATTTAAAAATACCTATTCTACATATTTACTAAATTATTGGCAGTTTTAGGCTAAGATACGTTTAGAGTGCGGTTAAAGGATGACTCACACCGATCCAATCCGATCTGGGCCGATCAGTCAGTTTCTATAGAAAACATCACGGTCTCCGAGGGCTCCGAGCTATCACGTGATTCTTTCTATAGAAACTGACAGATCGTCCCGGATCGGATCGGTGTGAGTCATCCTTAAAGTAAGTTTTCGTTGACTTTAATATAAACGGAGAGCTAGCCACGGAAATAGGTAAACAATTTTTAGAGACAAAAATGTTAGTGTGCCATATTCTTTCTCTTTCTAGCGTTTTCCCGGCTTATGCCACGGCTCGTGTAGGGAGCCTGGGATCCGCTTTGGCAACTAATCCCAAGATTTGGCGTACGCAAAACTAGTTTAGTTTAGTTTCGTAAAACTAATATTGTCTTCTGTTACCGCGATTGTTATTCATTGAAATTAAACACTGACGGGGAGAATTCGCATTCTCTCAGTCATCATCTTAACCCTGTGAAAACGAGTGCTGTAAAGGGCTCGAAACGTAGGGTCATGGTGTTAATAAACGCGATTAATCCGTTCTAAAGTGTTTAATTTCGTAAAACTAGTTTACGAAAGCGACTACCATCTGACCTTCCAACTCAGAGGGTAAACTAGGCCTTACTGGAATATTAGTCCGGTTTCCTCAAGATGTTTTCTTTGGTGCGAGCCACCAGGATTTGAACCCGCGACCTTCGGATTCAAAGTCGCACGCTCTTTACTGCTGTGCCACTAACGCGCAGTGTGCCATACTGTCATTATTAATTTACCCGGGCGACTGGCAGCTGATTAGCGGTGGGTATGAGAGTTGCTTTTTGTCGTCGCCTGGGGGGGGTGACCGCCTGAACATTTACGCCTGTATTTTTGCACATATGCTTTTGAACGTCTACTCTAATGAAAAAAATATAGGCCCAGACCTCTATAAATGAGACGACTTATTTTAAATAGGAACATAATTAGCTATTATATCACACCAAACAGTCACGTCACGTCACGTCAGACAGGGCAAAGTGGAGGACGAAAACAAGGAAGGTTGACCCCACCATCAGATGAGAATAATAAATGCCAAGAAGAGAGAAAGATCACACCAAACTGAAAAGTATCTAAATTACACACCTTAAATTGATTTAAAAACCCCTTTGTTGCCGATCCACTCACATACCCACCGCTTAATGATATGTGACTAATCATGATAGTATGGCACTAATGCACAAAAGAAGTATCCACCTCGGTAGGCACGAACTGCAACCTTATGGAGATACACAACATTACAGCCCAAAGAATCTGGAACTTTCTGGACTCATCGGGAATCAGTAATGATTTATAAAGGGCTGCCACAATAGATCGCAAATGGTCGACGCGGCAACTTCATTAGTCCAAAAACAACAATAATAAATATTATGGTATTTGGTGGCTCTACAAATCGTACACCTATTTCCGTGGCTAGCTCTTAGACAAATAGCACATACTGTGAAAGTTAAGTAAATGTCATCATTTCATAGAAGTACGTTTAAAATATCTTTATGTAAACATAGTTCGGTGTAACTCTAGGCGGTTGTTTTATTTTCAAATAAAACGTAAACGTGACAGTAAAAACGAAAGATATATACGTGTAAGATTGTCACGGTTTTATCGTTTGTCGTTGAAGCTGTCACGCACTAACAAAAAAGTAAGTGTGGAACTGACGCGACAAACGATAAAATGCCAACCGTCCTATCCATGCTATGATTAACTTCATTGCATAGACAATTTTTTTTGTCGCTTACGAGTTCATTATTACACAGCCAGCGGTAAATGTATTAATAATGAAATATGAGATCACGCATTTAAACGATCGTTAAATATATTATTGTAATATATCACGGATCTACGTATTCTTAGTCAGTTTTGCATTGTATGAAATCGAGGGCGGAGCGCGCGGCAAGACGCGATGCAGTACGCCCGCCTATAATATAAGCCTATAATGGAATCCTAAGATATCCGAAACGTGTCGCGTCTAGTGACTAAAAATACGGGTGTGTTATCCGTAATTTCGTATATGATGAGACCAAAATGAGTTATATGCTTTTTTAAATAGAAAACCCCCGTGAAAACACATTAATCTACTTATCTCGGGTCGGGTTACTCGCGGACCGTTCCGAAACATGTCGAGCCATTTTCGACTTTATTGACGTGAGTAACCCGATATAAGTATATTAATAGTTATATGTTTGTTCAAATTTCTAATTATTACATTTAACGCTGGCTTAGGTACATAAAGCGGAAATTGGGTCAAAAAATCTAATTTTCTTAAGACTTTGCCGGTACGGCTTCATAAATATATATGTCGATTTTGAACCTACATCCCTTGTAATAAGTTCCGAAGTGTACAGATATTTATAGATGTTACTGTACCTATTTTAAAACCTCTGAATAAAAAGATTACGATGTTGAATGTAAGTTGTAACATTGCAATGCTAATCTAAGGATTTAGCTCATTCTCTAAAGTAATTTTACTAAAACATTGTGCTTTCAAATATGCACTGTGCTACAGAAAAAATGTTTTTTTTTCCACCAAAACTTTAATCAAAATAACTTCTGTTTGTGTTTTTTTTATATACTGCGACGGTGACAAACAAGCATACGGCCCGCCTGATGGTAAGCGGTCACCGTAGCCTATGGACGCCTGCAACACCAGGGGTGTTACATGCGCGTTGCCGACCCTTTAAAAAAAAGGAGGATTCGCTGTGTGTTTTGTGGCAAGAGTTTTTGACTCGAGTTCCGCTTGTCTGTATGTTCGCATGTATGTCTAAACAGCCGTTTCGAGCGGTACCTGAGGGGCGGGTACCGAAGGCCGCCGCGGTAGACTCTCCGATCTGAAACAAACAATAAGGCTATGAGCACTGGCTACGCTTGCACTTCAATATCTGCCCTCGGATTAAAAACTGTTACCGCGATTACACGGTGCGTAGCCAAGATGCCAATCGCTCACGCTCAGTCGCTAACGAAACGCAACTGTCATTGTCACACTAATAAGGAAGAGTGATAGAGAGAGGTAGCTACGATACGTTATTAAGCGTGAGCGATTGGCATCTTGGCTACGCACGCAGTACTACCTACTCATTAAAATGAAACGATTTAAAGGGACATTACGAAATGCTTTCGTTCCAAACAAGACAATATAAACAAGTGTTGCAAATGCAGCACTTTTGGCGTAATTTTTTTTGGCTGATACAGTTATTTTATTCCTTACCTCCTTTCCACTGAATCGCGGTCCCGCTCTCTCCATTCGCCATTTTCACCATCGTCGCTTATTTCATCTGCAAAAAATATGCGTTAAATATATGAAAATTCATAATAATACCATATGTACCTAACATTGTTTCGTAATATTAGTATTTTTAAGCTTGGGAAAGTAAAAAAAAATATCAAGTTGTACATTGTTTATTACTTTCCTTGGCTGACAGCATTTATATATGTATATATTTGTATGTATGTATGTGTATTCGTTTTGAAATATTTATGAATATTTATTATAGAAATCTAAATTAATCTGTTATCAATTATCATAGGTTACACGGTTTATTATGACTGCACCAAATAATCTTTCTGTTTAGCCTATTGGTTGACTGGTAGATTACCTTGCGGCATTAAGTCCGCCATTTGTTTTCGTTGCCGTGCAATCAATTAAATAAATAACTTTAAATCCACCTCTAAGTCTACGAATGTTTCAAAGTAGTGATAACAACTCTCTACAATACGCACCGTCGTCTTAAACACACAGTCGAGAGCTGACCGCGCTGGGGCTCACAATGTGCGTAGAGCAGTCGCCGCGGCTACACGCATGACTCATGAATAAGGGACACGGACTGTTCCGAAACATGTCGACCTATTTTCGACTTTATTGACGTGAGTAACCCGCTATGAGAATTTTAATACGCACCGTCGTCGTTATCGTCGTCGTCGTCGTATAACGACAGGTCGTCGTTGACGTCCGGTTCGTCGGCCGCGTCCACGTCGTCCGACCCGGCGGCCACACTCTCGCCCTCTTCTGGGACGCTCTCATTGTCTTCGCTGTGAAGGGAAATAAAACAGAAATTAGCAAAATAACATAAATTTCTATAAATTTAAAGAGATGTCATAACTATACTACATAAAGTGACCAAGGCCCCCGGTGAGCAGGGCTGGAATCGAACCAGCGACCGCCTGCTTGCGCGGCAGACGCCCTAACCACTGGGCTACCCGATCACGGCAGCCAGAGCCCGAAATTTCCTAAGTATATGCAATCCTATATCTTATTTTAAACGTTTAAGATGCGTTCGACCAGTGCTACAGTTCAGACTTACGTTTAGTGCTGCCTTCTAGATAACCTTTACACATATCCTAGTACTCCTAGTAGGAGGAAAAAAGTGTCCCATTTTTCCTTTTCAAATAGACCGCCGAATTTACATAGAAATTCGGCGGCGCCTCCTTCCCCGCGCGCCCCCCATCGATGACCCAGACATCGGCGGAGTTAACCCACTGTATGGAATACATCCTTACGCTGTGGTATTTATTTATTTATTTTTTATTTAATCTTTATTGCACAAAAGAAAAAAACTTGATGTAGAAAAGGCGGACTTAATGCCATAAGGCATTCTCTATCAGTCAACCTTTGGGCAATGCAGAGAGATTGTGGGCGGTGCTACCAATACTTAAAAAAAAGGGAATAGCTACTTATACACATTACAGTTAAAATAAATACACCTAATATACATTATATATATATACATACATCATACACTACATATATACATATAGACGAAACATATCAAAGAGATACTAAAGCTCTTTTACTCTGCTACCAAAGAAAGCGCGTACAGATGTTTTAAAAGAAAACTTGTTTGGGGCGTTTTTGATTTTAAGGGGCTGACAACACCTAATTTATGTTTTTCAAGCAGTGTTTTAAGAAAAACTAGGTATTTTAATAATGCACAAAAATGATATGTTAAAATTCATCATATTTCGAAGACCCTAGACGGAGCCGATTTTTAATTTAACGAAATCGGGCTCGATAGAATATTGTAATTGCAAAGATTGGTCTTAAATTCATCATTAAACAGTTCTATGTCCTTAATGTTTTGACCTAGGCGTTTGCAATTAAAATCACAAATCTATTATAAAAAAAAATAAAAAAAATTAAAATTAATAATTTCAGAATACTGGTTCCATATTTCATTAGTATAACTTACACTCATACTCATATCCAAAACTTAGACGCGTCACATTTCATATAGTCCACGGTTTTGTTTATTTTAATAGTTTTCGTGTTTTTTCCTTTTAAAAACAGGCCGGCCGGTGATAGTGCGATCTCGTTTACTCTGATACAAATAGGCAGTGCGCGAAGATTTAGCTGTTGTCAGCCTAAGGGGAAGTTTGTTCCAAAGACGCGCTGCTGGTCGCTTACGGTCGCTTGTAGAGCGCATGCGGCGCGAGATCCTGTGGGAAGATGGCGGCGTGGTGTATGATGGTGCGCTTGACGAGCTCGTTGACGAGGTTCTGCGCCGCCAGCTGCGCGCCGCCCTCGCCCCACGCGGCCAGCAGCGTGGGCCCCACGCAGATGGCCAGGTTCCACGCGTCCATCATGTTGTACTCGCTGTATTCTGTTAGACTGAAACAAAAATCATCATCATCATTTCAGCCGAAAGACGTCCACTGCTGGACATAGGCCTCCCCCAAAGATTTCCACAATAACCGGTCCTGCGCCACCCGCATCCAGCGGACTCCTGCGACCTTCACCAGTCATCAGTCCACCTTGCGGGGGGCCTACCCACGCTGCGCCTTCCGGTACGCGGTCGCCACTCGAGAACCTTCCGCCCCAACGGCCATCGGTTCTACGTGCAATGTGCCCCGCCCACTGCCACTTAAGTTTAGCGATTCGGAGAGCTATATCGGTTACTTTGGTTCTGGTTACTTGGTTTCTTTGGTTCCGATATAGCTCTCCGAAACAAAAGTAGGTTAAAATAAATAAACGGCTTCTGTCATTGCCGCATAGTCTTCGGTTGACCAAATATGGCACTGGTTTTGCAAGCAGTTTCAATTTGAACCTAAATATCATAGCAGTAAGACTCACTGCGCGAGGTATGCCAGCAGATACCACAGTACAAGCAGCGAAGCTAAGAGTTTTCACATTCGTCTTACCAAGTCTGCATGGCTTGTCACGGAGTAAAAGCCACCGTTGACGCTCCACTGCATGAATGTACCAGGAGCGCACGACCTACGTGACGGCCACGACCACTCTGACAAGAGTGTAGCGCCAAAGAAGAGATGGCTTGTCACACAAATTTAAACCTTTATGGTATAGCAATAAGACTCACTGCGCGAGGAAGGCGAGCAGGTAGCGCAGCACGAGCACGGACGACGCCGGCAGCGTGGCCAGCAGCTCGCGCATGCGCCGCACGAAGTCCGCGTCGGCGGGCAGCGCCGCCACGCGCAGCAGCCGCTCCTGCAGCTGCGGCGGCAGCAGCGGCGGGCGGAGCTCACGGAGGTACAGCTTGAGAAGACCGCATACCTAACACCAACATTAAATATGACATTTCTCAAACATGATCGTAAATGTATGCATTTATGTCACGAAATGAAGACATGAAGTTTCTTGTTTACGGCTCCCCCCATTTACTTCTTGGCCGGCGGCCGTAAAGAAATGTATGGCGTAAGTATGAACGAAACATTATTGTCCGCTGCTCTAACTTTTTTAATTTGCGTACTAACACTAAACTGACAAAGGAAAAATTACATACAGCCAACGACCACTAGATACTTGCGTCATTAAAAAAATATATTATATGTCTCTATGCATATTTATGTGCGATTAAACATGGTACTCGAATAGCTCATTCAAATGGCATCTTTAAAAAATAAAAAGGTGGCAAAATAAACAATTGTTTCCTTATTAACTATTTACCTACTTAGTAGTTATTTTAATTTTAATATTTCCTTACAATGTTTGAGAAAAGCACTATACAAGCCTCCGCCGAAAGAGAGATTGCAGGACTTGTTTAATCCGATCTCGTCTACGCCTCAGCCGTCTACCACAAACTCGTCCTGCAATCTCTTACTTCACGGCCTCTGCAACGATGTTTCGACACAGTTCCATGTGTCATGATCTCGGCTTGACTGATGAATCAGCGAAGTGTCAACGGCGATCTTGCTAGAAATGTTCACGTACCCGGCGGAAAATCACTATGTGCGCGTGGGTAGGTAGAAAAAGTTAGGTATATGTTTCATCACACTTGCTCGTAATAGATGTCATTAATCGCAGGCAATGCGGTGTGTAAATCCTTAATTACGACCTAGGGCTGTACGGATACTTACTGTTACGTTTAAATTTCACGCTACCTTTTATACCTAAAGTAAGCAAGTGTGATGAAAAACATTGTGTGCCACGGGCTCGTGTTAAAATTGTAATAATAACATTCTCACAGTGATCGGGAAATAAGCGTCGTTGATAAATACTTACAGAGTTGATGTCGGAGGCGTCTCTAACATGTGCAAGAGGGTCCTCTCCTCTTTCGAAAGATGCGCGGAGAGCTTGCATCTCCACCTGGGATCCTGACACGCGGAAGATGCCTTGGTGCTTCAGTCCTGCGGATAAAATCCGTATTTATAAGGACCACAATTTCATTTGGATTTTGGTACAGGCATCTGGAATAGTATTTTCTGCTATGTAGACCGCAAAAATATGAGTCACGCTCTTATGGCTGTATAAGTAAGATTGTATTAGATATTTTGCGGACTTACGGAAGATACTATTGTAGGATTTGCAGGTGACTGTATTAAATCTAAATAAAGTAGGTAATAGAAAAGTTGAAAGGGGTATTTTATGTTGATACATTAGTATTTTTCTCAGGATGATAATAAGCAAAGTAAGTTTTTTTTTTTAATTACTACGACCGTGACAAACAAGCATATAAGCGAACTGTCCGCGCCGCAGCCGGGCGGCGGCGCGGCGCGGACAGTATAGAGAGCACACTCACCATAGCTGGATATGACGCGCACACACGACGTGAGCACGCGGGGCAGGTCGGCCCGCGCGGCGGCGAGGTGGTCGTCGAGCGGCGCCGCGAACTGTCCGCGCCGCAGCCGGGCGGCGGCGCGGCGCGGACAGTATAGAGAGCACACTCACCATAGCTGGATATGACGCGCACACACGACGTGAGCACGCGGGGCAGGTCGGCCCGCGCGGCGGCGAGGTGGTCGTCGAGCGGCGCCGCGAACTGTCCGCGCCGCAGCCGGGCGGCGGCGCGGCGCGGACAGTATAGAGAGCACACTCACCATAGCTGGATATGACGCGCACACACGACGTGAGCACGCGGGGCAGGTCGGCCCGCGCGGCGGCGAGGTGGTCGTCGAGCGGCGCCGCGAACTGTCCGCGCCGCAGCCGGGCGGCGGCGCGGCGCGGACAGTATAGAGAGCACACTCACCATAGCTGGATATGACGCGCACACACGACGTGAGCACGCGGGGCAGGTCGGCCCGCGCGGCGGCGAGGTGGTCGTCGAGCGGCGCCGCGAACTGTCCGCGCCGCAGCCGGGCGGCGGCGCGGCGCGGACAGTATAGAGAGCACACTCACCATAGCTGGATATGACGCGCACACACGACGTGAGCACGCGGGGCAGGTCGGCCCGCGCGGCGGCGAGGTGGTCGTCGAGCGGCGCCGCGAACTGTCCGCGCCGCAGCCGGGCGGCGGCGCGGCGCGGACAGTATAGAGAGCACACTCACCATAGCTGGATATGACGCGCACACACGACGTGAGCACGCGGGGCAGGTCGGCCCGCGCGGCGGCGAGGTGGTCGTCGAGCGGCGCCGCGAACTGTCCGCGCCGCAGCCGGGCGGCGGCGCGGCGCGGACAGTATAGAGAGCACACTCACCATAGCTGGATATGACGCGCACACACGACGTGAGCACGCGGGGCAGGTCGGCCCGCGCGGCGGCGAGGTGGTCGTCGAGCGGCGCCGCGAACTGTCCGCGCCGCAGCCGGGCGGCGGCGCGGCGCGGACAGTATAGAGAGCACACTCACCATAGCTGGATATGACGCGCACACACGACGTGAGCACGCGGGGCAGGTCGGCCCGCGCGGCGGCGAGGTGGTCGTCGAGCGGCGCCGCGAACTGTCCGCGCCGCAGCCGGGCGGCGGCGCGGCGCGGACAGTATAGAGAGCACACTCACCATAGCTGGATATGACGCGCACACACGACGTGAGCACGCGGGGCAGGTCGGCCCGCGCGGCGGCGAGGTGGTCGTCGAGCGGCGCCGCGAACTGTCCGCGCCGCAGCCGGGCGGCGGCGCGGCGCGGACAGTATAGAGAGCACACTCACCATAGCTGGATATGACGCGCACACACGACGTGAGCACGCGGGGCAGGTCGGCCCGCGCGGCGGCGAGGTGGTCGTCGAGCGGCGCCGCGAACTGTCCGCGCCGCAGCCGGGCGGCGGCGCGGCGCGGACAGTATAGAGAGCACACTCACCATAGCTGGATATGACGCGCACACACGACGTGAGCACGCGGGGCAGGTCGGCCCGCGCGGCGGCGAGGTGGTCGTCGAGCGGCGCCGCGAACTGTCCGCGCCGCAGCCGGGCGGCGGCGCGGCGCGGCGGCGACGGCGGCGAGGCGGGCGGCGCGGGCGCCAGGCGCACCAGCCGCGCGCGCATGCACGCCGCCTTCGACTCCAGGCGCGCCAGCCGGCCCGCGCTCGACACGTACGACCGGAACTTCTGCACACCAACAAAATAAACAATACTGTTATGCCAGGCTTAAGGAATTCTCCGCGTTAATTCAAATCTATCATCTTTTGTATTCTGTCGGATCCGACTCCCGAATTGCCCATCACCATGAGCTAGAGGGAGACACATACTAACCGCGAGATAGTAATTCTCCTGCTCCTTGCACGGCTCCTGGTCGGCGGGCGCATCCTCACCGAACAGCCACGCCGTCTCCCTTTGCGGCTGCCCGCCACCATATGTTAGAGGGGGATACTTATACTAACCGCGAGATAGTAATCCTCCTGCTCTTTCCGCGGCTCCTGGTCATCGGGTGGCGGCGGCGCGGGCGCGTCCCCGCCGAACAGCCGCGCCGTCTCCCACTGCGCCGGGCTGCCTTCCATCTGGAAATATATCACAGTTGAATACTTCTGGCCTCATTAAATATAACAGCATAGACATGACAACGTAATGATACGACCATAACCAAACGAGATGGTATAAAAGAACCGGTGTGATTGAGAATTGTTACTGATTGTCCTGCCCAACTCAACTGCAATGCAATATCTAGACATTTTAGTCCATGATACAACGCGCGCGCCGCCCTCCAGCTGCTGCAGGCGCGCCGCCAGCTGCAAGGACACTGCTGCGTCCTGTTCCAGCCTAGTGTAGTGCAGTACCTGCTTGACGAGCTCGGCCTCCGCGGCGTCGAGTGTCTTGGCGCTCTCGCGGCACTCGGCCCGGAGCGCGCGCGCGCCGCCCTCCAGCTGCTGCAGGCGCGCCGCCAGCTCCAAGGACACTGCTGCGTCCTGTTCCAGCCTAGTGTAGTGCAGTACCTGCTTGACGAGCTCGGCCTCCGCGGCGTCGAGTGTCTTGGCGCTCTCGCGGCACTCGGCCCGGAGCGCGCGCGCGCCGCCCTCCAGCTGCTGCAGGCGCGCCGCCAGCTGCAAGGACACTGCTGCGTCCTGTTCCAGCCTAGTGTAGTGCAGTACCTGCTTGACGAGCTCGGCCTCCGCGGCGTCGAGTGTCTTGGCGCTCTCGCGGCACTCGGCCCGGAGCGCGCGCGCGCCGCCCTCCAGCTGCTGCAGGCGCGCCGCCAGCTCCAAGGACACTGCTGCCGCCGCTGCGTCCTGTTCCTCTGCGGCCCCGTTTACTAGCTCACGCATTTCTTGGTCCTGAAAGAATTGTAAGTGGTATAGTAATGGTACGGCGGTACCGTGACGGGTAGTAGACGGCCTGTAAAAACCAAAGGCCGAGCCGCGTCGCGCCGCACGGGCTATAAAACCAACACGCGACGGATCGCGTCACTATTCATGATGGACGACGCGTTTGGTAGCTCGGCGCGGCATGGCCCGTGGTTTGGCTCGTCTCTAATAGTATGTGAGATATGAGAATCAGATAATGGATAGACCGCTATAATTAACTGCGTTGGCTCAGTGACCCAAAATGAACCTTGGTAACGCATGAGTTCGTTTACTTTCTCTCGCCAATTTTTGATCCCGTACTCGCACAGTACTGCCTCCATGAGATAGATCGCAAGATAGATCTTGCGGTACATTAGTCGATTGACTGGACGCTATGGTATTTGTAGGTTTCATAGGACGTCAGTTACTCCATTTTGTGCAGCAGTCGTGGATTGACGAAAGCTCGAAATATGGGGTTTGAATTTAGAATACATCGATTGCGCCAGTGAAGAATTGTGAGGATGGATTTTTTGCGTCAGATTTGAATGAAATTTTGTAGGTAGGAGTTTCTTATTCTCTTTAAGATGACCTAATTTCCCAGTATGTCATACATTTTTTTTTCACTGAGTTACGTAATTGTATGGGATTTTCGTAACTCAGTGGGAAATTTTGTCGCACATTGTGATTTCGTGTTTATCTAGCGTAGAATAAGAAATTACCTACCCACCAAAATTCATTTAAATGTGACGCGAAAAAAAACGACTACAAAATAAAAAAAACCCACATATTTAATTTGCTTTTAATGCAGGAGCATCCGCATTTTTTATCAGTTTTTCAGCAACATGAGCGTCAAGACTCGTATCCTACGAAGTGTCATTGACATATACCAAGAACATTATGTAAAACACTTTTTTTTTTTTGGAAATCGTCGTATACAGTACAGATGTGTATACTGATAAAATTACAAATAGACCTATAGTTCCATTTATTTTTTAATACTAGCACGTTGACAAACAAGCATACGGCCTGCCTGATGGTAAGCGGTCACCGTCGCCTATGGACGCCTGCAACACCAGGGGTGTTACATGCGCGATGCCGACCCTTTAAAAAAAAGGAGGATTCGCTGCGTTGACAACTAAACGGGCCAAGGGCTTTACTCCGTGGGTCTTCAGCTGTCAACACAGCGAATCCTCTTGGAGCTCTGGCGACCTTACTCACCAACAGAAACACAACACTATGACGATACACTATATTAATACGAGTAATGACTTACTTGTTCGTCAGGCGGCGTGCCCTGGTACGGCAGCGGTCTCGGCAAGGCGAACGCGGGCGCGTGCGCGTCCAGCGTCTTCTGGCGGTCCTTGAGCGCGTCGAGCGCGGCCGCGGCGCCCCGCAGCGCGCCCGCCGCCGCCACCAGCGCCGCCGCGCGCGCCGCCTCCGCGCCCGCCGCCGTGCGCACGCAGCGCCCCACCACCGCCTCGAACCCCACCTCCATACACTGCCAAATACCATTGTTATAACCCTTTTCTACTCCAGCACTTCTATCTGTCAATTAAATGACTGCCAGCGATATTGAAATAGTTATTATACAAGGGGGCAAAGTTGTTGTTTAACTCTCGGGATTGAGACCCGAACAAGCGAAATATTCCAAAATTGAGCCAGTTCAATAACTGGAACCTTGAGCTTTAGGGTCTTGAGGCACGAGAGTTGAACAAACTTTGCCGCCGAGTGTAATATGTACAAAAATTTTACCCTCATTATCACGAGGAAAGTTTACTTTCCTTCGTAGTCTTTAGACTACGAATACAAATCTTATCAACATGTAGGTTATCTTGAAGAAACCATTTAAAATTCAATTTCAAAATATGTCATAGAGTACGCTCCTGATACTATATTACCCACAGCTTACCAAATGCGGGATAAGACTTGACCAATTTAAAATGTGACCTCCGATTGCGCATATTTATTATGGCTATATAGGACTCACTTATACTGGACGCGTGGTAAGTGATAGGAATTGGAGCAAGGTTAAATTACTTTCCTCACTTGTAAATAAAATGCGTTTTTCCACGCTAGTTTTAAAGGAAAACAGCGCAAGATTTTTTACTCTTTACATTAAATTTTCATTCTAATACAACACTATTGACTATAACTCACAAGCATTATATCGGGGATGTCATCGAGGTAGTAACGCTGCAAAGTCGCGTTCGCGGCTTCCAAGCTCAACACGTAATCCGCACGAGCTCGCAGTGCTTTGGCACGTGCCTCGCTGTGTCGACCGCGACGCTGTAACAAAAACAGTATATCAATTACGAGAACGTGTGTTGTAAACAAAGTGCAGGCTGTTTTTCGAGACATGCGTCTCTTAATGACATAATCCGTCGGCCTCTTGCCACCATAAAACGTGCCTGCTCTCCTAGAGCCGACTGGCATTTTCAGGGATAACGGCAAGAGACCCGATGGAGTGTCCTTGGTTCCTTGGAGTCTGGGCAGAGAGTACCTTTTTGTACCATTCGGAGTCGAAACTCTTGGTCCATGGGGTCCGCACGCAAGTTGTTCGTAGAAATCGCGAAACTTCTGGTTGATGTTACTGGTGACCGAAGAGCTGGTGGCTTCCTCCATACAAGCATTTCGCCATCATTATTGTCCAGTTAACCATTTCAGAAATGGTCTCATAGCACAGAGTCTAATCGGCCTAAAACCTAGTCATAGGCACTTTATCAGCAGTTGTATTCTGGTTAGAAACGTATAGTCGGAGTCACCCTTCCTGGTTAATACTAAATAAAGATGCATACCTTTCCTAGCTCTTTATACTACGACCTTTAAATTCGTCCCCCTAGAAAGAACAACAGCAGCTAACCTCTTACACACCATCTCTCACTCCTCTAACCTTCTTTAACTCTTTATCTAAACCCTTCTAATAAACCTGCAGATCTGCCGCAGAATGATCTTTGGTCGTGGGCATGTCATCCCACTTGTCCCACAGCCTATGCATTTATAGCGTTTAAGCTTTTCCAACTTCTCATGTAACGCCTTCAGTTTCTTAACCCTGGGAAGATCGGTGGCCGCCCGCGTCCTCTGATTTACTTATTAAATTTCATAACATTTATATCTTACAGCTAGGCCAAAACGGTACAAACTTATAAATATATATTAATCTAATCTAAAGTCTTAAACTATAGTACTTGCAGGCATCTCACACTCCGCTACCTTCCTGCACTCTATCAACAGTCGCCCCATCGAACTCGCAAACAGATCACACTGCAGGTGCGCTTCGTGCACGGAGTTGAGGAAAGCTATCGCGCGTGTGATTGGATTGTGCTGAGCCTGTGTGCGCGATCCCGGCACCGCAAACAAGGGGTGCTTTCACGCGTGGATGTACCAGCTAGGGACACGAATGCTTCGACGAGACCTACACAATCGATCCTTCCTCTCACTACATCTATACTAAAGGCTAGAGCAATCAATCTACACAACTGCAAGGAGTCATAGCCTAAATGACCTTCCAAGAATAGGGTGATGTCTGGCGTGCCGCGACCGCCAAACTCAGTCACTCAGCATCTGCTGCTGCTTGTTCTTTCCCCAATATTACATTGTTGCACCAACCTTCTCCAGCTCTTTATCCAACGCCTTCAACTTCTTAACCCTGGGTGGGTCGGCGGCAGCGAGCCTCGTCCTTTGGTCGTGGGCATGCCGGAGTTTGGCGGCGGCGGCGCGCCACTCGGCGGCCGCTGCCGCTTGTGCCTTGCCCGCGGCCGCTGCGTCCGCCAACGCTGCACCCACTTCTTCATGTCGCTCTAACACTGGACGAGCATAGTAAGGTTAATAAGGATCAAATTCGGATTAAGGATGACTCACACCATTCTGATCAGTTTCTATAGAAAGAGTCACGTGATAGCTCGGAGGCCTCAGAGGTCACGTGACGTTTTCTATACAAACTGACAGATCGCTCCGGATCGGATCGGATCGGTGCGAGATTATGCGATTTTGGTAGTAAGAAAAGGTAATAAGGTATTTGCAGAGAGGGTCGTATAGATTGACCAGAGTTTGAAGTTCAGCAACACATGTAGGTATCGTTTTTAGAGACTGTTATAGATAACAACGAAAATAATATAACTTTGCTATTCAGCAGTTTGGTTTGGTTGTTAATATGGAATTCCGCAAAGTAACGCCTGATTTAATAAATTACGGTTATAGATATTTATTCTTAAAATAGCTTAGTGAAAAATATTGATGAACCGTGTGGTTCTTGACAATTTTCTTCTTAAAATGAGTAGCGGCATGCAGTTGCCTTATCGCCGGGTAGGGATATCCCTACGAAGTAGTACCCAGCCTAAAAGGAAAGTACCTACTTTTTTGTCTCAAAAAAGTCAACAGGAAGCCAACTGCCTACCGTTTGATATGTGAATGCTGTACGGTCTTTGGAGAATGAGCACGTACCGTCTAGAGCTGCCTACCAACAGGGCTCCATTAACAATTAAAGTTTAAGAAACTTCGTACCGTCCGACATTTCCTGTGAAGTCGCAACGCGTTATCCGCCGCTCGTTGCAATCTCGAAGCTAACTATCTACCGCATAACGCTACCAGTGCTGCATGGTCTATGGAGAATGATCACGTACCGTCTAAAGCTGCCTACCAACAGGGCTCCATTAACAATTAAAGTTTAAGAAACTTCGTACCGTCCGACATTTCCTGTGAAGTCGCAACGCGTTATCCGCCGCTCGTTGCAATCTCGAAGCTAACTATCTACCGCATAACGCTACCAGTGCTGCATGGTCTATGGAGAATGATCACGTACCGTCTAAAGCTGCCTACCAACAGGGCTCCATTAACAACTAAGGTTCAAGAACCTTCGTACCAATGTCCCGACATTTCCTGTGAAGTCGCAACGCGTTATCCGCCGCTCGTTGCAATCTCGAAGCTAACTATCTACCGCATAACGCTACCAGTGCTGCATGGTCTATGGAGAATGATCACGTACCGTCTAAAGCTGCCTACCAACAGGGCTCCATTAACAACTAAGGTTCAAGAACCTTCGTACCAATGTCCCGACATTTCCTGTGAAGTCGCAACGCGTTATCCGCCGCTCGTTGCAATCTCTAAGCTAACTATCCACCGTATAACGCTCTCAATGCTCGGTCTTTGGAGATTGAACGCGTACCGTCTAGAGCTGTCTACCAACAGGGCAATAATAACCAACACTCCTAATGTCTTCTTACCAATGTCCCGACATTTCCTATGCAGTCGCAACGCGTCATCCGCTGCTCTTTGCAATCTTGAAGCTAGCTGTCCTCCGTATAACGCTACCAGTGCTGCGTGGCCTTCAGAGAATGATCACGTATCTAGAACTAGATAGAGCTGCCTACCAACAGGGCTCCGTTAACAACTAAGGTTCAAGAAACTTCGTACCAATGTCTCGACATTTCCTATGCAGTCGCAACGCGTCATCCGCTGCTCTTTGCAATCTTGAAGCTAGCTGTCCTCCGTATAACGCTGCCAGTGCTGCGTGGTCTTTGGACAGCGAGCGCGTGCTGTCTAAAGCTGCCTGCCAACATGCGTACGCGCCGGTTAGGGACCATTGCTCGCGCCTGGAAGAAAAAGTGACAAGTTATAAACTATGGTGTATGATATAATTTAAAGTTTCGTGTGTCATACTGATATTAAACTGCAACGGTTAACACTGGCGTATTTTTATCACAATAGGCGTGACATGTTTCGAGCGACTGCATCGGGCAGTCATCGTCGGACAGACAGAGTGGTGTTGTCACCTTCGCGGCTCCTGACAACTGATAACCGTTGCAATTTGATATGGTATATGATTGTGGAGGCCTGATTGCAAAACTAGGAGCTGTCCTTACAGCTCCAATTTACTTATACATAACTTCCCGCACCTACAAATTTTGATCTCTGTTTGGCCCAAAGGTTAACTGGTAAAGAATGCCTTCCAGCATTAAGTTCGCCTTTTGTACATTATTTACTTTGCAATAAAGTTTAAATAAATAAATAACTAACTCAAGTCGCGTGAGACTATCATTCCGAAGGTCTCGGGTTCAAATCCTGCAGGCCACCAATGAGTTTTTCATGTGATATCGACCAATTTTGGTATTTAAAAAAATGTAAGCAAACGAAACCACGTGACTTGGCATTTTAGCCATTGAGGTTATAGTATTTTGTATCCGTCATCTGAATGTCATCATATGGAATTATGTCATTAGCTCAACACCTATAGTTGACGATTTCTAAGCATGAACTTTTGACACATTGAAATACCCATCGAAATACTGTCTTAAAATCGAATCAAACGATTTGTCTTAGCCTCATCACTAAGTACGTCAATACTAAAGTGTCAAAAGTTCAGTCTTAGAAATCAACGACTTAATAGTATAATTTTTTAGGGTTTTTTTTAGGGTTCCGTAGTCAACTAGGAACCCTTATAGTTTCGCTCTGTCTGTCTGTCTGTCCGTCCAACCGTCCGCGGATAATCTCAGTGACTGTAAGTACTAGAAAATTTATCATACCGCCCGTATCATCCTTCTGATAAGAAAATAATGATTCAAATCGATTCACGCGATCAAAAGTTACCCCCGAAAACCCAACATACATAACCCGTCTAGTTTGTATAAATTAGTAACCCAATTGCCCGAGAGATGGCGCTGTGGTCTACTTCGCGCTGTTGAGATTTTTCCGGAGTTGATGGGGTCGGGACGGGTGTGATCGAAAGTATCATCGAATTGTTAATTATTATAAGCATATTGAGCATGGTATCTATCAAAATACTTTTTAAGGTTGCCTAATGTGACGGACAGTAAACTACGGAACCCTACACTGAGCATTGCCCGACATGCTCGTGGCCGGTTTTTTTTTGTACAGACTATAGTGAGAGTTAACAGGAGTAACATTAGGGTTCGCGAGTTTGCCGGCTTGGATCTCGAAGAATATTCCTTACTTGTGTTTCTGTTCCTTATGCTTCTGATGTGCGGCACGAACCAACTTGTCAAGTGCTCGCGAGTACTCGGCCTCTAACTCCGCTCGTCTTCGGCAATAGTCGTGCAACTCCGCCGCTACGCCCGCTGCCGCCTCCGCTCTCGCTTCTAGGATCCGCGTCTGCTCTGTCAGTTGTACTCGGATGTCTGGAAAAGAGGAAAATATAAATTAATATAAAAGAACAATTGTAAAGCATGAATTAAATCATTTGTGAAATATAATAAATGCTTTGATTCGTGTTTTTAAGTAGTCACACTACTATAAATAGACTATAAATTGAAAGAGATGTCATATACTACAGAAAAAGTGACCAAGGCCCCCAGTTCAAGTGCCCAGGACTTGGATCGAACCATCGACCTGCTGCTTTCGCGGCAGACGCCCTAACCACTAGGCCACCCGACCACAGCGACCAGAGTCCGAAATTTCCTAAGTATATGCAATCCTTTCTTATTTTGAAACGCTTTTTTTAAGGTGCGTTAACGCCATCGTTGGCTTAGACTTACGTCTAGTGCTGTCCCTCTAGACAATCTTTACAGATTACAGAAAGATTATTTTCAACTAGAAGCGAGAGATGGCGCCGCCATACTGAACAATTGTCAAGATGAATTAAATCATTTATTAAATATAATAAATGTTTTGATTCATGTTTTTTAAGTATGACGCCTGATGGAAAGCGATCACCGTGGTCTATGGACGCCTGCAACTCCAGGGGCGTCACATGCGCGTTTCTGACCCATTAAAATATTGTACACTCCTTCTTTGAAGAGCCCCAAGGCCAAGTGAATCTGATATTTGACTTGACTTATGGCAATTTCGCGAGATATGGAATAAAATGAGAGCGTATTCACAAAGCAAGGTCGTCGGAAATTGAGCTCGGGTACGAAACAATATAACGAGAAAGCCTCTTTAAGCGTTCATACATTGTTTTTATATACAAGGTCGGGCAGAATATCGGGGAATTTTCAACTCGGCCAAAAAGGACTCGATCACGCTAGATCGGGGTTGGATTCAATAAATTTCTATAAAAAAAATTGATGGCGACCTATCCAATAACCGAACCTACTTTTTTTATACTACGACGGTGCCAAACAAGCATACGGCCCGCCTTAGGTAAGCGGTCACCGTCGCCTATGGATGCCTGTAACTCCAGGGGTGCAAATGCATGACTTTGACCTACTGCTTTCGGGCTAACTATAATTATAGCCATATCTGTGACCATGGTTTGAATGGTATTTTGAACTGTTTTCTGTCTTAATACTGGTTCTATTGAACCCTCGACTCGCTCATAATCCTCGCCGTTAGAATAACACTGAACAACGATCGTAAATCAATGCAATTTAAACCGTAACTCGTTGCAATAAAACTGCGTATACAATGTCACGTTTCCCAGCATGTTTATGTCCTACCGAGTAGCTTGTTAATTGTACATTGTTATTAATAGTTATCTACATTATGAGAAGACCGTTATTTTGCTTTAAGCGGGGTCTAGTATTTATTTGCCATGCGAAATTAAAGCCTACGCTTTTGGCATAAAGACTAATTTAGACTAAATATGTACAAGTCAGACATTTCATGTATTGCTTGTAAATAGTTTATTATTTAAATACATTTGAGGTTACAGTCTAATTGTTTTACTCTGGAAGTGGATCATAACATTCACAACAACAAAGTAAGCAAACTACCTTAAGTACCTTATAAACTTTTGTCTCTGTCTGATATATGCATTACTTAATTATTTCCGTCCTTTTTTTCATGCCTCAGTTGTTTCATAGATCTCAATCTCAGCTCAAGCATGATTCTGTTTTTAAATATTTGCATCTCAAATTTTATTCTCCGTGTACTTACAATTTTGTTGCAAAAAAAATCAAACTGTAAAAAGCTGAATTCACTTTTATTATTTTTGTGGCTACAATATGTAAATTGATGTCTTCTAATCTAATGTAACAATTTACTTCACAGAAAAAAGATAGGTACTTATATGATTTTAAATATAAACCGCACATACACGATTACACCGAAGAGGGGTTTTTCATAGTTTTTAATTCAGACCTAATGAACTAAATAGTATAACAAATCATAAAAGAAAAACAAACGTGAACCCCAAATCCATCCAATTATTTTTCCTTTTAAAAGTCACACACTCCACACGTCCCCATAACAACAAAATCTCAACTCAAATCAACCTCTATTCAATTCTGAACTCAATGCTACTAATTTTAAGACTCAATTTAGAATGTTTTGATGATTAAGTTGTTACCTTTTCGATTTGATAGTTATTTTTGTTTACAGCCAGAATGAAGACTCCTCACTGTTAGGGGAGCTATGTACGCGAGAATAGGGCTTAAGTTATATGAATTTCCTACAACAAAAAAGTCATTTTTGCTTGTGCTATGTAACTGGGGTCTGCGGTGCTACTCCGGACCGTGGCAGTAATAAATATTAATAGATCGAAGAGTGCGTTTGTGTGTATGTTTATTGCTAAAATGTGAATTAATATAGTGCTTTATTGATAAATTAATGACACTCAGATTAATAGCCGTCAATCCAACTTCTTAACAATGTAAACAGACCGCTATATTGATCGTATTAACCTAACTTTTATGTTTTTAATGAAATATTCAAGATTAAGATATTTATCTTACGTGTTGTATGTTACAATAATACAACCATAGCAGTAGTGAACGTCTTCAGTGGTGTTTGATGAGGTAGTGTGAAATTATAAGGAGAAATGGTTGATGTTACCATTTCCGATGGTTGATTTCCGATGATGGTGACCGAAGAGCTGGTGGCTTCCTCGCACAACGTATCAGCATTGCGATACAACGAGGAAATGCCGCCAGCATCCTAGGTACAATGCCTCAAGGACCTACTTTAGATTTAAGGTAGGTAGAGGTAGGTAGTTAGGTAAGTTACACTTACTGTATATGTTTCGAGAATAAATGTTTTTACTAGGAGAAACAGATACAAAATGTGATACCTTTTGTTTAGATCGTTTGTAAGTTCTATTTACGTTGATTTTAGTCTAAGTTACACACTAGGCACTAGGCGAGAGAATCTTGTTTTTTAATACAATTCACCTACTTATTTCGTGTATTTCTGTGTCTTAACTTTCAATGAAGATAATCTCTCATACTGATGCCTCATCCTCATTATAATTTAGCTTCAATCATATTTTTCCACACGAGCAGCCACCAGCCACCATTCGTTATAATCTCATTATCTTCCGTCTTCCTCCAACTTACAATAAATCAGACTCGTTTATAATGCTTCCGGAGTTTTCAGTTTAATTATGATTTATAGATCGACATAAAAGACTTGAGAATGAAAGACATTCTTGGTTTAGATGGTCTTGCGTGAAGAACCAGTCATTTTAGTGTTAAGTACCAGAATCATAACAGACTTACTCGTATATACTTTTGTATTTAGCATTTGGTATACGTAGATGTATCTACTTATAAATAATAGTAGTTTATGCAACAGTGATATAATAACTCTCGGGTCAACTATTACAAAACTCGACTTCGTCTCGTTTTGTAACGGCGACCCTCAAGTTTTAAGAACCAATTATGAGCTGTTGCATACGCTAGGTTTTCTACGACAGCTAAAAAGTGTAAAAAGCAAGATCTAGAAATGTGGCAGAATAGGGAAGATGTTCTGCCCGCTATAGAAATTTTAAAAAAAGAACAACATCAGTGCAACAAGAGCAGTGTTCTTATGGAATACCATAGACAACGTATAATGTATACTTTTTTAATATCGTTGTCAGTCATCTAATTGACAGATAGAAGGGCTGGAGTAGAAAAAACAGTAGAAATTCAAACCTGAATAGGAATATTCACATTGTGATTTATTAGAAGTCCAATTTATCATCTTAATAGTGCGCATTGTCGTTAAATTTATTTTATGTCTTGTTCATTTTATTATGCACTCACAATTGATAGTAGAGTCACACTCAATGCCACTTTCCGATATTTATGTCCATAGATAAACGTAAATTTGCTAGTTTATTTTGTTATACGAGTATACGAGTTCCTTCCCGCGCCTTCTGCAGCGCCGACTTTGGGTGAAATAACATCTTTTTGTTGAACAAATCAAATTATTTTAACTAAATATTTTGATATTTTATTAATATAACACTACCATATATCCATACTATACTATACCTAATTCCATACTGATATTATAAATGGTCATATTTTTATTTTGTTGTCGTTTTATTTTTCTCGTCAGATTTGAATGAAATTTGGTGGGTAGGTAGAGTTCCTTATTCTACGCTAGATAGATACAAAATCTCAATGTGCGACAAAAAAATTGTATGAAATTTTCCACTGAGTTACGAAAATTCCATACGATTTCGTAACTCAGTGGAAAAAAATGTGGGGCATACTTTGAAATTGGGTCTATCTTGAAGAGAATAAGGAACTCTAACTACCCTCCAAATTTCATTCAAATCTGACGCGAATAAAAAAACGACAACAAAATAAAAATATGCCCAAATGGGAAAGTGTGTGTGCCTATTTGTTTGTCCGTCTTTCACGGCAAAACGGAACGACAAATTGACGTGATTTTTAAGTGGAGATAGTTGAAGACTAATTTTTGTCTCTTTCTAACGCGAGCAAAGCCGCAGGAAAATGCTAGTAAAATATAAAGCTCGAGCCCCGGGCGTCTTGCCTGTTACAGAGATTGCAGAAATTCGCCAGCATGCGTTGAGACCAGGTGGCCTTAGTAAATTGCAACCTCCATTGAACCCCCCTCGAGGATAAATTAAGGGAAAAAAAGTATTCTATATCCTTTTCAATTCCATAAACAATCTGAATACCAAATTTCAACTGAATGTTTTTGCATGAAGGATACAAAATTTCAAACATAACAACTGTAATCCAAACAAATGGAAAGTTTGTAAGTATGGATGTTTGTTACTCTTTCACGTAAAAACGACTTAAGTAACGGATTTTAATGATACAATAATATAGCTTATACATTAGAAATATCAGAATAACAGGCTACAATTTATATAGATATTGCGCAGAAGAAATCGCACCAGCTAGTATTAAATATATAGAAATGAGGGTTACCTATGTTGATGAATGAATGTGGTAAGGCAACTTATTTTCTCTAGCAATTAACACAATTGCTATAATAAACGATAATGTAATGAACACTTCATAATTTACATATACACGTGAACCTGTCATCTAAACGACTTTACCGTAAGAACAACTGAACGAACACTCAAACTTACTCTTATCTTGATTAGATATTTATTTGACAACGCAGTATGTTATACCCAGGACTAGCATGGTTGTTTTTATTGGCTATCACGTCATGCGTCACTTTCGCACTTATATACTAGTTAGAACGTGACAGCCTCGGTAATAGTCCTTAAAAACCCAACCATGATAAACTAGACTCTGGCTATTGAAAGTTGAGACTGAAATTATTATGTGAATTAAATAAAACACCGTATCTGTCAACAAATAAATAAATTATAGCAGCTTATTTGATAGGCGGAATTGCTGCTATCTAAAAAGTTACTCCATATTCTAGCTAGTTAAATAGCTATGACAGCAGAAAACTGTATGTTCGAAATTCAAATTTGTGAGGGCTGACCACCCAACGATATCATTGTGACTCAAATCAATATTAAAACGCGATTCGAAATTTGAATTCGTCTAGTGAAAACTTGTAGTAACGCACATAAGAGAGTAATGATACGCCTCGCAAATATGTGTCAGAAAAACATCAAATGCAATAAGCTGTTTTACTACCAACACAATAATTATCAAAAGGACCCCATATCCTAGAGATTTCTATAGCTCTCCCCTAACCATAGATTCAGCAAAGCTTTTAATCTAATTGTTTTAAAACCAGGGGACCATGGAATGTCTACGGTTTTACATTTTTAATTTCGTTGAAACAATGGGCTTTGATATTATCAGGGTTTGTAAAAGTGCTTGGATTTTAGATGTTTTTTATTATTTTATTAGACTATCAAGCTCTATTGTTGATATTTTCTGTGAAAAAACTAATGAGTTGAACAATCGCAAATAATGCATGTGTATGTAAGTAGAATTATAGTATGTGTGTGAGTGTGTATTGTATTCTATTCCTTTAAAAACGGTAATGAATTTAGTAGGTACTTTTTGGATGTGATTTTTCGTAATATTATTAGAAATCATAATATATAATTACCACAATATCTCACTTTAAAAATAACCCAAAATTGATAAAATATTAGCAAAATACGGGTTTTTCCACGATTATATGATTATATGTTTCGTCATAATTATATTTCTCTTTATATTTTTTTCATAGCTGCGTTGAAGTATATTTTCTCTTACACGTGCGAAAACCATAACCCGACTGAAGTTCGGTGTTCGGTGTCCATTGTATAACCTAGCAATATGTATGGAATAGTTAAACCATGGCCACAAATCCGATTAACACGACCATACAACCACCATACAACACGTCCTTTCAAAACTGTCCGCTCATAAATTCATAATTGATAGCTGAAAGCCATTTGCATCACAATACACGACATGTGTCCCATCCACCGAGGTATAAGTAGATAGAGACGCCTTCAGGGGGAAAAAGCGTAGCAAGCTTTGAAATGTTTGTTTGTTCTCCGTTACCATGGCGACTAAGTCCCGCAGCCGCTCAACAAGGTTTGTGTTACGGGTACTAAGACAATGATATACCTAACAGGTGTAACAAATATTCTGGTGATCAGTGAACCTTATCACAATGTAATAAGGCTCACGGATCTCCAGCATTTTTGTTACACACTGTATATAATATACAATAATAATATATATATAATATACAAATACATATAGAAAACATCCATGACACAGGAACAAATATCTATTCATCACACAAATAAATGCCCTTACGGGGAATCGATCCCACGGCCATCGGCTTAGCAGGGTCACTACCCATTACGCCAACCGGCCGGCAAATAAGTATGGCATGGGCGTCTCTAGTATTAACCTCTTTGGTCCCATCACCAATACTGGCAACAAACCATTGCAATCCCTATTCCAAAGGCATAAGGTATACCGGTGGTCAATAGGTGCTGATGTGTGTACTCCATATAAAACCAAAACGCCTCAACTACATATGTTCCTTAATTGCAATTGCGACTTTATGTTAATGAGATCAGGGTTGTTTATCGAGTGATGGATTATTGCAGTTAATGCGTTTTGTAGATGGGATTCAGTTACAAAGTGCAGGTATTTACACCCGCATCCCGTATGGTGCAATTAAATTATTGTCTAATAAGGATTTCGACTGGAATAGCATAATTGGAACGGCTATCCAGGGTGGCCTTTCCTATGGGCCAACCTCGAACAAAGATTCGCCTGTTGTTTCGTACGCAAGTGCAACAGGGAGGCAAAATAATATAATATGACAAATGATAACATGAGGAGCAGATAAACAACATACTGTAGTTTAATCGGTACAATGATTTTTTAGTGTAAAGGTCAAGTTTACCCTTTTGGTTGGAAGGTCAGATGGCAGTCAAATCAAGAGATTAGGGTCCCCATAGCTCCCTGAGCCGTGGCATAAAGACTGACTCACACTAGAACGGGACAGGACGGGACGGGACGGGACGGGACAATCCGTCAATTTCTATAGAAAGCGTTGACATCCGAGGGCTCCGAGCTATCACGTGATTCTTTCTATAGAAATTGACAGATTTTGACACCCCTGGAGTTGCAGGCGTCCATAGGCTACGGTGACCGCTTACCACAAGGCGGGCCGTATGCTTGTTTGTCACCGTCGTAGTATAAAATATATATATATGTCGGGGCGAACAGTTAGGTTTAGGTGATCAGGATGTACTAGGTAATCTAGATAGTACCAAAGGCATAGGTATTAACGCGAGACGGTTAATATCGCGAGGCGCAATGTAGTATGTTGGTTGCGACTGTTTCCGACCAATTCTCAAAACAGAGTGTCCCTTGCACTCCACAGCTATCTATCCAAAAAAAACATGAAGCATAATCATTTCCCGAAACAGCCCAACAGCACACATTCAGGCGTTACAAAAACTGCCTGGCGCCATTAGTTTCAAGTGTCCACTTTACATGTCTTCGTCTTAAACTAATTTATTGCAACACTTCAAAATGTAATAAATAATGTCTTTAATATCTTTTTTTAAATTGATTCGCAAATATTAGCAAGAAGGTAGCTATTATTCTTATAAAATAATAAAATCACCCGCGCGTCGACATATATATATATATATATAAAGGATTGTAGGTTGTATGTGTGGTATGTCTAGGTATTCTATAAAACAATGTTTTGTTCCTCTGTGGCAAGAAGTATCTCAGACCCTATACCACGAAAATCGAACGATTGCGGATTTGTATCTCCATCTCTGTCACACTTGCACATTGGAGTGACAAAGAGGTTTTCCCGTCAATGTCAATGTTCGATGTTCGTGGTAGGTGCAGGTGTGTTTTGTGATTGTGTGTTCTATTAATATAGGGGTGAAAAGGGTCGAGATCGATTCATCTGTCTGTCATGTGGCTTTGAAGGGACACCTGGGATAATCACCTATACTGTCCATGTTAACAAGCTGGTATAGCCGCCTCTCTTTTGCACTATTGTATGCAGAAAGGGATAAAAGAGGGTTTGTTAGTATGATATTGTAAAGTGCGTTCATTTAAGTTTAGGCATTTAATTAATTTAAAAATTGTTAATAGGTAATCAACATAATGATTTAAGTAATTGTATACATACTATAAGAGTATACAAGAAAAGAGAGCACTATAACGCGTCCGCGCCGTACAAGAGATTCGACTTTGTGTGAGGTTCTAAGTGTTCTAACCTAACCTAACCGACTTTTCTAACAGCGATTCGGTTCTGTGTGAAGTCGTTTTTCGACAATAATTCGATTATGGCAAATAATCTTTAGGACAATTGATCGTTATAGGATTTATGATCATTGGAACAAACCAGTTCATCATCATCATCATCATTTCAGCCGAAAGACGTCCACTGCTGGACATAGGCCTCCCCCAAAGATTTCCACAATGACCGGTCCTGCGCCACCCGCATCCAGCGGACTCCTGCGACCTTCACCAGGTCATCAGTCCACCTTGCGGGGGGCCTACCCACGCTGCGCCTTCCGGTACGCGGTCGCCACTCGAGAACCTCGAGAACAAAACAGTTAGGGCAAGTGATTTTAGGACAATATTAGAGATGTCGCGTGGAAGACGCCATTTTGATATCAACCCGTAAAAGAGCCAAAACTTGATTTTATTTCTTCGCAAAAAAAATAGTTTTTTGTTCAAATTTTGGTAATTTTTTTTTGAATTGTGATTTTTTATAAAATTCACTAAAATACATATAAAATGCTGTTGTGGTAATAGCCCTGTTTAAGATAGTAATAAAGGAAAATTTTATTTTTAAGTTCAAGCACACCAAACAAGTACCTACTACTAAATTCATTACCATTTTTAAAGGAATAAAGACTTAATAATTTAATCAAAACTGTAAGCCCATAAAGGATGACCCACACTAGGACGGGACGGGATAGGACGATCCGTCAATTTCTATAGAAAGAATCACGTAATAGCTCGGAGCCCTCGGATTTCACGTGACGTTTTCTATAGAAACCGACAAGTCGTCCTGTCCCGTCCCGTCCCGTTCTAGTGTGAGTCATCGTTACTAGTCATAAATGTCATATTAATAACGCACAATACTTTACCTCCATCCATCCATTTTTATATCTACAAAACTACACAGGTTGGTATTTATCGTCGGAAACATTTTCATCACTTTCTCAATAATATTGGGGATGGGTGTTTATGTTTGTCGACGTCGAGACGCACCCCTGTATGTTTTGGGGTGACTTGTGACGAAATATACCCTAGAGGGTCACCTGAGCCAGCTGGAAGAAACAACTAGTAATTACTAGTGGTTCGTCCGGAACGTTAATTTGCGACCTCTATATTTCAACAACTCCTTGACCGATTTGGTTTATATTCGAATTTTAAATTATACTTATTTCGTCTAAAGACCTGCCAAATTTAACTGTTCCAATTTTTAATTGTGCTCTGGGCCCTTACCGTAACGTCTTAACGCGATTCAGTTTAGGTTCTTAACTGTGCTCAGAGGCCTTACCATGACGTCTTAACGCGATTCAGTTGACGACCTAAACTGAGTCGTTTCCATACAACTGAGCCTAAACTGAACCTAAACTAAATCGCGTTAAGACGTCATGGTAAGACCCCAGTACTGACGGTATACTTCAAAATAGCCTCCACTCACTAACAAAAACAACCCTCTATTTATCTATTACTCTCTGTGGCTCGTCTATTTGTCAGTGAACGGAAGCTGGGATATCTACGAATACGATAAAGTTGGGTTAGGTCGGGGCTTCACAAAATTATCCATGAATGTTGGTTTATCTAACTTCTGATAACGAATAATAACAGTAGTAAAATACTTCGGTTCAGATGATAGGGGGTTAAAAATAGAGTTAGGGAGTATTTACATGATCCGAGTATCATGTTTATCAGTTTTATCACTGCTCCAGTATGTATCTAATTTTTAATGATGAATAGTATACAATGTTACTTTTATTTTCAAAATATATACATACAGTAAGTGTAACTTACCTACCTTACACCTAAAATAGGTCATTGAGGCATTGTACGAGTACCTAGGATGCTGGCGGCATTTCCTCGTTGTATCGCAATGCTGATACGTTGTGCGAGGAAGCCACCAGCTCTTCGGTCACCAGTTACATCAACCAGACGTTATGGGATTTCCCGAAAATCGCGATATTTGGCTAAAAGCAAGAGCTGATAGCAGAAATACAGGAAAAAAAACGAAAACCGTATAATTGTCACACACAAGTGGACGGGGGTCGTTGTACAGAATCCGCCAGTCCAACTCGCACTTGGCCGATTTTTTTATTATTAGTTAAAGAGTCCTATCCGTAGAAGAGGGAAACGAATATTCACCCTTGGAGGTGTAGGCATCATTAAGTCATTTAAAATTTATAAATAAAGTCCCATCTTACTACGATATGTTTGAAGCGAGAAACTCGTGCAATGTAAATCCTCTTTTATAAACGGTTCACACTTAGGGAGCTGATAACTCGTAGCCGCCCTCTGACTTCAGATAAAGCCATCAAATTAGACGTACAAGATAATTTTTCGATGACTTGTCGTTTAGGAACAAAGGAATGACGCCAGTGTTCATGTAAACATAACTCATGCGCATTGAGATTAAATGCGCAGGCGCAGAGGCTATCGAAAATTTGAAATTTCTTATCTGCGTCTCTTTCGTTCGAATCCGACAGACCGAGAGATATCTTTTTTTGATTTTTCGATCTTGTGTGCACATACACCATGTTCCTCACATAAAGAAACGTTTGATGTTTACCGATCGCTTTTCGATGAAGGTGAGGAAACTGGCCTAATCCTAATAAGTCCTAGTTTACCCTCTGGGTTGAAAGGTCAGATGGCAGTGGCAGTCACTTTCCTAAAACTAGTGCCTACGTCAAATCTTGGGATTAGTTGCCAAAGCGGACCCCAGGCTCCCTGGGCCGTTGTATAAGTCGGAAAATACGCTAAGAAGAAGAAACTAAGAACATACCTATATTAATATACTTATATCGGGTTACTCACGTCTATAAAGTCGAAAATAGCTCGACATGTTTCGGAACGGTCCGCGTCCCATAATCATGAGTGAGAAGCGCTATAGACGTGAGCAACCCGATATAAGTATATTAATATGTCTAATACTCACGGGAGTTTTCTATTTAAAACATACCTATACATTATGCCAGGAATCGAAACCAGTATTGCAGTATTTTAGTTTTAGATTTCCTTTTGTTGAAGTACCTATACTAGACCAAGTTATTTCTAGCAACCTATCAAGTTACCTAGTTATGTTAAACAATTCTGATGCTAGAAAAAGCTTCAATCCATTTTTAAAACGCGCCAATCCAGAATCACAAGGACAAACATACATATTCAATAACAAAACAAAAAACCTTACGGAGAGATCCTGAAGGGACACTAATGATCAGTCAATTGTTGTCGGATAAGTATAACTCGTCTCACAATAGCGAAGGAAACCAGATTCCAGGCAAGCCATATATTCTGCCTCTTTCAAAAGGCCACCATTTTAGAACATGCGAGCTATCCAAGCCCCCCTTCAAAACTAGGAACATCAAAGTCATAATCCCGTCCTTCACTTCCTTACGAAGTAAAGGAAGTGTCAAAAAGAGATGTATATGTGTTTGTTATTTCTCCGATTCCGTAGGTTGTCAATAGTTTTGCTGATCTCTTTTGATGCAATTCGTCCAAGCAGCCAGATTAAATACTTCGTTGTAGTTTGGTAGTCGGCACCAATGCATTACAACTTAAATTAGTCGGGTATTTTGATAGTGAACTTTTCAAATGTCGTAAGAGCCACGTTATTAGGTTAGACTTACGACAATTGAAAAATCCACTGCCAATTCCAAGGCCGCTAGAAACTGTTGTTATTTGACAGTTGTTGGACTACTTCCATGCTTTAGTTATTCTTCCGTGGAGCTATCAGTGTGCTTACCATCAGTTCCACGCAACGATTCGATAATTTCGATAGACTGCGTTCGAAAGTGTGTCCGTCTCGCTCCTACCATTACTCTGGCAGGAGCGAGACGGACATACCTCCGAACGCCACAGTCTATCGAATACGGCCACATACAACTCGCGGTAAGCATAAAGGCGAAACTGAAGACTTTCTGCTACTATGCAATAAAGAGAACATTATTTCTTCAATTGGAAAGAAGTTTTTAAAGAATGAAATTTTGGACTCCTGAATACTTTTATTTTATCACTTGCTAAACCTCTTCATTATTCCATTATGTAAGTGTGACGGAGAGAGAGAAACACATTTTCGATAGTTCGATTTTAGAGGTCATAATAATTCATAATTCATTCGTTTATTGCAAGACCATAGTATTACAGAGATGGTTACCAGAAGTGGCTTGATTTCACAATAAAGTGTATATAATTTTATAAATCTAACAGGATTATACATATTGTAATATTTGTAATATATTATTCAAAGATACATCGTAAAATCATCTCACAATAGCGAAGCTGGAAACCAGATTCTAGACAGGCCATATATTCTGCCTCCTTCGACAAAAGCTACCATTTTAGACTAGCTTTACAGCCTAAAGGAAATTGAGTGCTTTATGCTTTAGCTACTTTAGTTATTATTATATATTAAGGAATGTTCTCTTTGTTGGTTCAGCAGGTAATTTATTTCCTTAATGCGAAAACTTTTGCCACATTCCGTTTCCTTGATTGAAACTATCTACAACTACATGTGTCGTACGTATCTAAATAGTTCTACGAACTAATTGAATCGTTTTTCCATTAATTATTGATATAATTTTAACGTAAAAGTTTATATTACACCCCCGTTGTATAAGTATTTAATTGGGAGACGAGTCATAAATAAATGTAATAAGTAATAAGCAAAGTTGGGGAACCAGATTTCTTTTCTGAGATGGAGACTAGTAAAATGCTACAACTTATCAATATTATTCTATGGAATGGAAGCTTGGACCCTTAATAAAACAACAGACAGACTTGTCGCTTTGAGATGTGGTTATACCGTAGATTGCTGAGAATCTCATGGACAAAACACATAACAAACAAAGAAGTCCTACGTCGAATAAAAGGAAACAAATACTTCATACAATAAAAGCAAAGAAAACAGCTTACCTTGGCCACATCAACAGAAACAATAAATACGCTATACATAATTCAAGGAAGACACAGGGAAAGAGAGGCAGAGGCAGACCCAGGACTAAATGGATAGACAACATAAAGCAATGGATAGAGTTTAAGGACGCAGCTATCCTTATACGAGCGGCAAAGATCAGAGGATTATTGAATGCCATGCATGGTGACCGCCGACGACTGTTGATGCCTGGGCTTGAAGAAGGACGTCCGTATTGTCCAAGTTATTTGGCAAAGGGGTGATTGCAATAGAAAGCCGTGTCCAGTTGTCAATGGTCAAAGTAGATTGGAGATGCATTCTAGACAGGCCATATATTCTGCCCCCTTAGACAAAACCCAGCGATGTTAGAATACGAGCTTTACTGCCTGGAGGCGAAACTAAACGCCTCGCCTGCGATTTCATCGGCTATAAAAGGCTGTTTTATCTGTAGATCCGAGAGAACATTTATTTCCTTAACGTAAAAACTTTGGCTACATTTTCCCGATTACATTTCGACCTAGTGACATACTAAGATCAAACAGGAGAAAGAAACTGATTGCATGATTAAGGTGATGTTTAATCTTAGATGAACCCCTAATATATTTAACACAATTTTTACTGAATTATTACTTTAACGAAATGTTATAAATACCAAAGTAAAATTGTAAAAACCGTTAGATTATAAATTATAATGTAACTAACTTAAATTCGCGGAATTGTAAAATAATAAAATTTGTGAACTTTAGTTAGCTGAGGTAGGTTAGGTTCGTTAGTTCGCTTCAGATGCCTGAAGGGAAAATTGACTAGAAATAGGAGCCCCACGCATGTCACGTCTATGCGCGTCTATGCTATAGCTAGAATAGATTCCAAGCAAGCAAAACAAAACGCAATGAACGCAATATTCAAGATTTACGACCTAGAGGCGAAACTAAACGTTTTCTTGTAGAGGTCCTTAGGGGACAGAACGGTGAGGACGAGTAACTATAAGAGGCCGAGAGATATGAAAGAGAGAGAGGAGATACCAAATGTGTATTCCTCTACATGTGTACCTAAGCTACGGTTAACAGGATTCGATACCGGTATTTTTCCATACAAAAATAACGTTAGTTTTTTTGTTTTTTTTTTGGTTTTTTATTTCTCTTTTAATGGGGCAGGTTAATTATACGAAGTCGTTACCTAAATAAAAAGTTTTTTACATAAAGGGCGTTAAATAATAAAAAAATAATAATAAAAATATGGGTAATTTCGAGTTTTCAAAAATATCGGGAAAATGGAGGTAAGTCTGTATGACTTATTTTTGACCTTGACGGTTCTAAAATTACAATTGTTAAGCACGAATCGAATCGAATTAAATGTAATAAATGTTTAGATTCATGTTTTTTTTAAGGAGTCAAACTACTATAGGTAAATGATTTATACTTAAATCGAAAGAAATGCCATATACTTATGTCTGTTCACCGGGGGCCTTGGGCACTTTTTGTGTAGTATATGACATCTCTTTCAATTTAGAAGGTTCTAAAATTCTTAACGTTAGTATAAGAGAATGTTAAACGACTATTATTATAATCTATGGAATCTACTTGTGATCGATGAAAGTGCCAAGTCGTGCTCTCCCAAGATGTAATGACTTCTTCGTTTACCAACAAAAAACGTAACAATGTCAGTTTGTTTTGTACCTTGAACCATAACGGATATGTCTGTCCCTCTCTTTCAACAGCTGAGCGGAGGTGAACGAATGGATCGGTATCGAAAATCGACCGCATACGAGGACCGTTAGGCAATTTTGAACGATAAAAAACGGTACACATCTGCCGGTACACGTGTGGGTAATAAACACATATGCAAAATGGAATAGACAAAGACATTTCGTTTTTTTTTATAAACATGTAGGTATGCTTTATTAAAATCCTAAGCAGCTTGCCATCTCTCCAGTTACATGCGGATGCGCGTCAACACTTTTTTTTTAATTCACTGATGTAACGATCAGCCGTTCCCACAAAACAAAGCACTTCGCGGCTTTCCCAAGCTTCCGACAAAAAAATACATACGTCCAACAGTTATAATTAGTTATTGGCATTTACACAACGTTTTTGCTACTTATAGATCATAACGGCAATGCGAAACGGTTGTGCGTGGAACACGTTCGAGATTTAAAATTTGTTTTTAATCGTACCAGGGAATGCATTGGCGTCGTCAGGGGGTCCCCATTCATTGCGCGGCTGCACTATGCAGTGAAACATCGCGGGACCAGCGCTCGGGAGCGCGCGGCGCGGACTGCCGCGCAGCCTCCGACAGACCTCACCCCCCTCCCCTAACGACCCCACAGACGTTTTTCGGGAGCCAAGTCGAGTGCGTTCGTAAACAATCCATTCATTCATGAGTGAGTGTGGCTATTTTGAATTGGATTCATCATCGGTTGGGCTTTTCCGTGCTAGATCGTCAAGGTGAGCTCAGTTCATCTTATTTTTTCCGTTGCACCTAAATGATTTTTTCAAATCCAGCACTTCTATGTGACAGCGATATTAAAGTATACATTATAATGTTATCTATGGTATTCATAAGAACACTGCTAAACGATGCTCCTATGGATATTCATGCAATATATGAGCACTATTGTTTTTTTTCTTTAGTGGGCAATTGGGCATACGACATCTTCCTCATTCTGCCACATTTCGAGATTTAGCTTTTTCGCTATTTTAGCTGTCGTAGAAAAACAAGAGTATGCAACGGCTCATAATTGGTTCTTAAAACTTGAGGGTCGCCGTTACAAAACGAGACGAAGTCGAGTTTTGTAATAATAGACCCGAGAGTTATATCACTGTTGCATACACTACTATTATAACAGATATTAAATCGTCTCGAGTCTCTGTAATACCGTTCAGATGCTAAAATAACTGACATTCAAATCTTTCAATATTTTTATCTCATATCCGTGATGTGATTACTTATGTATTCGTTTTTAAATATCAGCAACAAACACAAGCAACGGCTATTTTCGTAGGAGACCGGAAGCCAGAGATCGTCACAAAAACTAGAGAATGCATTCATTATCACTGCGGCCAAACAGTGATAGAAGTATTGTTTTTTTTATTGATGTCGTAATACTCATAATGGTATAGTTATACGGCTTTTTGCGACAGAGAAACAAATGTTATATAGGTATGTATAATATTATGAGAATAGTTAGGAGTAATATATGTATTGTGTGTAGGCTGTTACGCGAGAGTAGCAAACACTGTCCGAAAATGATGGCCAAATGCCATCCAAACATGTCACGCCATCTGATAAAAATACGTGAGTTTTGCCGTTATTTTAATATAAAATTTATGTATGTACTTATTTATACATAATATACATTTGTAAAGCACGAATTAATTCATTTATTATTTGTAATATTTTTATTTAACTAGTCACACTACTACCTATATAAATTGAAATGATGTCATATGCCAAAGAAAAAGTTACCAAGACCTCAGTGAGCAGGGCTGGAACCGAACCAGCGACCTCCTGCTTTCGCAGGAGACGCCCTTACCACTAGGCCACACGATTACCCCGATCACCGATCAATAATATAGTTTTTATTAATATTCTCTCGCGTTTCCCATACTTTTACCATATTTAATGGATTATATTAGTTTAAGTACAAACAAAACATGTCAATCCGCTGGTGATTGCAGCTGCGACGTTGCTGCTGCAGCGAAAAATATTCCATGACACTTGTTAATTTTCCTAATTTGAGTGATGGAACTGCATTATCGTCGTGTCATGGCGTTACGATTGAAATGTATAAAGGATATTCTGGATTTGGTCATACAGCCTGCTTCATTTTGGTGAGAAACGTATTCACGTTTCTCACCAAAATGTAGCAGGCTTTGATCAAATCCGTCAACGGCAGTGTTGGGTTTCGAATGACACATTCATAGTACTAAAATGTTTACATTTTTTTTTCATAAACAAGTGAAGGCAAACATTAGCTTAGCTACTCAGCGATATAATGTGACCCAAGCTGTCTTCATTTAGACAACAAAAGACGTCCCGTTAGATCCTGGGATTTGTTCACAAACAAATGGTATGGCGTTATGAACCGAGACTGATTCTCAATGAGCGATCTATTGAGGCATAAACACCCGTGAAAGAGTTTTGACCTTAGCTACAAAAGTTCAGAAACGGCCTGTTGTTTCGTTTTTGTTCAAATTATAATTAAGTCCGTATAATTGGGAATTATTTACTTGTGTTTGTATACACAGTAGGTACATATGTACGAGTAAATAGAAATAGACCGGTTTCACATATTAAAGCTGCAAAAAAATTTTTGACAACGTTATACGATCATTATCATCATACATATTACATTATAAAGTTCAAATCGACGTTTAAGCCATACTAATATTATGTGTGTGTTTGTTTGTTTGTCCGTATTTCACGGCAAAACGGAGCGACGAATTGACATGATTTTTTAAGTAGAGATAGTTGAAGGGATGGAGAGTGACATAGGCTACTTTTTGTCTCTTTCTAACGCGAGCGAAACCGCGGGCAAAAGCTAGTTAAGTATAAATTAGATGCGGGTATCATTTCAACCCTATAAAATAGTATTAAACTTATCAATCTAACTTTAAATTGCTTCCCAAATCTATAACCCGCATACTTAAAAGAACTTAAGTCTGAAATGCATTTTCCGGAGAAAAATTCGCGTCACGTTCTTGATGTTTACCGCACTTATGGATCGTATCTTTATTCCATATCAAAAACGGCGTGACGGTGTTCGTAGTGAGGGTATATACGTCATGTTGGATGTGAGACAGCAGATGCAAGGGGCGGAGTGCAGCGTAACGATCTTAGCCAAGTATTCTGCTTCGCAACTCGAGAGCGGGCAGCGAGCACCAGATTAACAAGACCGAAAAATTACTAATATGATATAACAGAAATCATATAATTGAAACTTTCGTGAGCCATACTGATATTAAATTGCAACGGTTAACACTCACGTATTGTGATAAAAATACGTGAGTGTTAACCGTTGCAATTTAATATGACAGAAATCGTTCAAACTCCGACTGGTACCAATGATTTTCGGAACTTATGTACGAAAAATATGATTTGATACCTACCAATACTAAATTAATTTTGTAAAGCAGAGACGTCTGCGTACGAAATTTACAATTTTATAATTCAAAGAAAAATTGAAAAATTCTCCGCGTCGGGATTCGAACCCACGACCTCTCTGAACACCAGTCAGATCGCTGAGTAATTGAGCTATCGACGCCCAATCGACCCTGGCGAATGTTTGCACTATTCCTTTCATTTGGTTATACGCTTTAGGGAGACGCGTAGCGACATCTACCGAAAGTGTTAAACACTTGTACGGCATGGAGGCGGAGAATTTTTCCATTTTTCTTTCAATTATAAAATTACCTAGCTTTTCGGTGAAGGAAAACATCGTGAGGAAATCGGACTAATCCCAATAAGGCCTAGTTTACAGTCTGGGTTGGAATGGAAGATCCGATGGCAGTCGCTTTTGTTAAACTAGCGTAGCGCCAGCGCCTATGTCCATTCTTGGGATTAGTTTTCTCCCTGAGCCGTGGCGTCAGCCGTCAGCAACGCTTGCAAGAAAAGAAGATGACAACAATCGCTCTTAGCTCAGAGCGCCTACCACGAACCGCGAACGAAAGTATACCTCCCTTTCGCACTTGTCATTTCTCACTCAAGTGCGACAGAGAGGTGAAACTTCGTTCGTGGTTCGTGGTAGGCATTCTGGTGTGCGAGTCGATGTGCCGTCTCGCTCACACACCGGAGAAGGACGGAGGACGTTCTCAAGAAAGGTCTAGCCATACTATACACGAATGAGAAGGGGTCAGCCTATCTCTCTTTGCCCAACGCTTGCCTGCAGCCAAGATGGGAATAGCATCTGTTAACATGCACGATAAATCGGGCGACTAGTCGGCGGACGGCTCCGGGAGATGTATTAGCATATCAGAAGGCGGGTTTAACGAGATCGAAGATTAGATTCGAATGAAGTCGAGGAAATTAGCTTTAGGAGATTCAGACGGAAGGTGAAATGTAATGTAGTGTATATTATAGGTAGGTACTAGGTACTATAATATCTTGCTCATGTAATAATGATGACTGAGAGAATGAGAATTCTCCGTGTCAACCCCGTCATTTAACCCTGTGATAAAGATTGCTGTAAAATGCTCAAAACGTCAAGCAATTTTTGTTACACTAGGTAAATCTTAAATCTTTGCACCAAATAAAACGACTGTAAATTTGAAAAAATGTTCGAAGCAGATTAAAATTTCTTAACAACGTTCCAACAAATATGATGAAGCACTCTCTATAATGGAATGCGAAAAACGCGTCGCTAAGATTTATGTATCCTCCACAGAATGCCTACGACATAACGTCACATAACTCTTCATTCTACACGAAAATTGTGCAAATGGTAACACTTTAGGACTATTTCGGGTGTGAATATGACAAGCGATATGTTGGCAAAATATTCGTCCAGTTTCACAACATCCTGCGCGAAAATAAGTAAAACAAAATGGCGGAATTCTTCGTGTCGCTATTTGCGAGTTCGATTTCAGCAATAATTAACATATTTGCTTAGAACAATGTGTCCAATGTTCAGGTCCGTGGTCCACACACGTCAGTCGTGTAACTCTTAACTGTCAATCATAACTGTCATTATACATATGTAATTTGTATTATTTAAATGATTAAAAACTTTTTAACAAAACATAAAACAGACTTAAAAAGGTACTTATTTTGCTGTAAGTTTCAACAAGGATTACTTTAGGTAGTACTAGTACTAGTAGTAGTATACTTCTCTTAATACGTCTTGCTTAAAACTTTGAAATGGACCTCATGGGCCATTATTGTTATTACGCGACGGACCCGAGTCGTTATACTGGGTGACATTTTACGTGAATCTACGTCCAGATGTGGATTTTGTGTTGTCGCTTTTGAATACGGTCCCATAGAAAAAGATGTTAGCAATCATGCGTAGATTCAGCATATTTAGTTTTGTATCACGTAAAATGTTGTATGTGCCTGTATATGCCTACTCGTTTAGAGTAAGAAGTTGTTTAAATGCTTCTTACTCCAAGACTTTTAGTGTGCATTTCATAATAATGTTAAGATTCCTGTATCTAAAGATTTGTAATATAACATGATTGTCAACTTCCAACGTATTTCTGATCGGCTTGATCCCTTGGCGCTGCGTAGAGATGTGGCCTCACTCTGCATTTTCTATCGCATGTATTATGGGGAGTGTTCCGAGGAATTGTTCGGATTAATCCCTGCCGCTTCTTTTCGCCATCGCCCTACGCGACAATATTTCCACTCTCACCATTTAGATGGTTGGCAGTCCTCAACTGTGCGCTTTTCCCGTAACTTTCTGCCTCGCACAGCTAAACTTCGGAACGAACTGTCGCCAGCGGTGTTTCCGGACCGATACGACCTTCAAACCTTCAAGAAAAGAGCGTACTCCCACCTTAAAGGCCGGCAACGCACTAGCGACACCTCTGGACACCCGTCCATGGACGACGTTAATCGCTTACCATCAGGCGATTCGTTTGCTCGTTTGCCCCCTATATCATAAAATATATATACAATACAATACAATACAATAACTCTTTATTGCACCTCAAAACAACAAAAATAACACAAACTGGTATAGATTACACATGAAAAAGAGGCAAACAACAGGCGGTCTTATCGCTAAAGAGCGATCTCTTCCAGACAACCTTTGGGTAGAGGAGACACTACACTAAGAAAAGTATACATACAGTAGGTGGTGCAAAACTGGAAAAAGTATTAAAGTATTATATATATATATATATATATATATATTAATTAAATAGGAATTGTGATAATTCACACATCTTTAAATAATTACGGTTATTACTGCCCTGTTAAGGATGACTCACACTAGAACGGACCGGGACGGGACCGGGCCGGGCCGGTCAGTCAGTTTCTATAGAAAACGTCACGTGACCTCCGAGGGCTCCGAACTATCACGTGATTATCTCTATAGAAATTGACATATCGTCCCATCCCGTTATAGTGTGAGTCATCCTTTACTCCACCTTTTAAATCTTTTAATGGTTTTCATACTTAAATCTATCATAACATTTATAACAGCAATAATCTATATTAATCGCCCCACGCCCTATCACGTACTGTTTAAAACCAACCAAGTGTGAATTTTCCATCAAACACAGTTCCATAATTATCCAGAGCTCCAAGTGTTTATGAATCCGTAGCCCGTAAAAACTTAATTACTCGTTAAATGCAGTTAATACCACATCAAAATGCATATGTAGGTAATATCTACAGAGTATGTTGGCCGAGTGTATGATTCATTTTGCGCACAGAGCTCAAGTAACTCGGATTTGGTTCTCATTTTGATTTGGTTCACTTACGTGACTAACTTCTAGCAACAACACGGGCTTTAAACTTCTAACACTTTGGAAGAGAGATGTCAAAGCAACATCTTACAGTACTTACATTTTTTTCTGTGACCTTCAGGAGGACGCACGACTACTGATTTTACTTCAAGATAATCAAAACTAAGGATTGTGAGATAGATGTATGCATCACATTAATTACGGACACTATTAATTCACCCTTTTGCTAAATAAAAATTGCATCTACGTCAGCAGCAAATCCCAAATGAAATAAGACCATCGATGGAATCCCACATCTCATAAAAGAGGTCATAATGACTTGTATTGGCCTAACACTCGCTGCGAAGGGAATAACATCATGTAATGACATAAATTATACGCCAGATACATATGCCATTAATTCACCGCGGGGATTACTAGCAGGCACTGATTCCGGTGAGTCATCTCATCTAATCGATGATCGATCTAGAATGGTTATCATTGGTGTGCGTAATCTAGGTATAGGATCGGGTATAAGTAGATAAATAAAACAAAGAGCCATGGAGCGCACCATGCTCGGCATCAAGTCCGAAGAAAATGTAGTGGAAAAGCGGAAATAACGATTTTAAACTGCCGGGACCCAGTCAACAACAAGCTCAAAAATACCCTTTTTGTCTCGTTATGTCACCGAATGAGTGTGGTGACGACTTAGTGGACACGGTTAGCTCGGTATGCTTGTCGTTGATCCCGTCAGATGATCTGACAATTCAGACTCCCGCAACGACGAAGCCGGATTGCCCGATTCCGCTTGCATCGGCCCGCGCGACCCCGTTACCTACGCCATAGTCTCAGGCATTGATTGATACCTCCCTGTGGAAGTGACAATACCACTCTGTCTATCCGACGATGACTGTCCGATGCAGTCGAAACATGTCACGCCTATTGTGATAAAAATACGCGAGTTTTAACCGTTTAAATATGTCAGTATGACTGACGAAAGTTAAAATTATATAAAGGCCAGTATTATTCTACAAATTCTGGCTGGAATACTTGACTTGTTTCTTTTTAGTTCTGTTTCTACGCAATGGGGTTGTGGTAAGTCGTCTAATCAATGATCGATCTGGAATGGTTATCATTGGTGTGTGGTAAATTTAGGATTGGGTATAAATAGATAAAACAAAGAGTCATGGAGCGCGCATTGCTCGGCATCAAGCTTCTAGACGGTGTGAGGAATGTCGAGATCCGACGTCGCAAAGGTGCATGTTGGATGCGTCATTACCAAACTAAAGTGGAGTTCACTGCCATCATTCGCCTGGCAACATACCACCCATGTTGCCAGGCGAATGGTGGCAGGTGGACCAAAATGTTAACAGATTCGTAGCCACTTTCATATGGATTAAGCGTTTTGCGTCTATCGGCTCAATAAGTGGACGATATTCTAAAGATTGCGGGCTACTTCTGGATGAGGTTAGCTAGCATGCCAACACGAACATCGAAAATTGGCTTTGACGGAAAAATCTTTTTGTATAATATGCAAGTGTGACAGAGATGGAGAACAAATCCGCAATGGTTCAGTTTTGGTGGTACTAGCCCAGGACCGGGACCAGTAGCGTACAAGAGCCTATGCTCAGCAGTGGGCGATAAACGTCTGAAATGATGGTAAATAGATACTAGGGTTCCTGCTGCATTTGGCACTGGATTTCAAAGACAGGCAGCCAGGACGGGCTAGGTCAGGATAGCTCAGATTACGTGGCGCTTTCTATAGAAATTGACGCATCGGGTGTCATCCTGACCTGATCATTAAGTATGTCCGGTTGTTTCTACAGGTCGCAATTTAAAACCCATTTTTTGAAATTTTGTGAGCATCGTTTGAAGAATTGTCATTCCGTTTTTTGAAACACGTTCGAGGTAGTGGTATCTGGCACAAACGACTTAAGCGCCATACAGATCTATGGCGCTTAAGACATTATGCTCGCGAGGTCTGAAAAACGTTCGAGGTAGTGGGAACTGGCATAAACGACTTAAGCGCCATACAAGTCTATGGCGCTTACGACATTATGCTCGCGAGGCCAACAGCTCAGAAGCACTAGTCTAGGTTGAGGTAAGGGTTATAAATAGACAGCTTTTGAGATTTCCGGCTGCATTTGGCACTGGCCAGGTTTACTCGTATTACTCGTATTAGTGTCTGAGATAAACCGAACACAGTTTATCACTTACGTCGGTTCACGTGTCGAGAGATTGCAAATAATGTTTGGTAATTATGAATTTATGATAATGTTTGGTAATTATGATATCACGTATCATACACAGATTTTAAGGATTGAGTGCTTTATTGGGTGCTTTTGGTTGTTAGATTTTTGTATAGTCCAAGTTGTAAAAAAGATGCTGTTTTTTTTTGTATGGGGCATGTCGTCCCAATAGGCCAACAAGTCCAACAACCCTATTTTTTTTGCCTCAATTAGTTTTTTCTTTATTCCTGATCAGACCACGATACTGAATACGCCCTTAATCAGATTACCAACATTTATGTAACACCTGTAGAAATGGAAAATAAATGTATAGACAATTTGACAGCCAATAAAAAGCTATCTCAAGCTGAAAGCCACATTTTGTTTATCGAATGACCAGTAGTTAAACAATTTGTAAATATAAAAGCATTGAAGTGTTCGAAAAACAAAATGTATCAACAATAAGACGCCATTTTAAGCACGTAAACCTCGCAGTTTTTTTTATATACTTGTTGTTGTAATTATAAACAAAAGAAGAGTGTACAACTACTGCAAGTAACCAGAAATTATTATCTCGTATTGGTAGCCTGTTCCCGCCCATAGCCAATAAAGGACATGCTACAACCTCAAATTTGCGGTTACAATACAAGCATGTTAATAATGTGCTTGATGCAATGACTGTCTTTATATTTCACTTATCTTGAGAGTGTATAATTGTGTCAAAAACCAAACCAGCCAAAAAGTCGATAAAAGGTGCATACTTATAAATTGAAAGAGATGTCATATACTACAGAAAAAGTGACCAAGGCCCCCGGTGAGCAGGGCTGTGAATGCTGTGATCGAACCAGCGACCTCCTGCTTTCGCGGCAGACGCCCTAACCACTGGGCTACCGGATCACGGCAACCAGAGTCCGAAATTTCCGAAATTTATATATATAGATTTATAGTCCGAAGTATATGTAATCCTTGCTTATTAATAAATGATATGATTCGAGGTTCATACTAAGTTTTTATTTTCTTCAGTTGCCTAAGTATGATCTCCGAGTGCTCTGGAAGCCTACCATGACACTTCTTTCGTACGCTGGTCTATTTGTCTTTTTATCACACGAAGATGCAAGAGCGATAAAGAAAGAGAGAGAACTTAAGATGGTTATATCACTAACACTCAGTCGCGAACGAAACGCAACTGTCATTGTCGCACGAATAAGGAAGAGTGACAGAGAGAGATAAATACGATACGTATCGTTAGGTACGATGTTACATAACGTGAGCGATCATCTTGGCTAAGCACCCTAGAAACCTGGAATCAGAGATGACAACATGGTCATTGGTCATGTCAACTATGTGGTAAATTGCAAATAAATATTAAATGAAAGTTTCTTTCTAAAATGGAGAAAAACTATAATTTTACACAAGCATATCACTTTAAACACATTTTAACTGTAACCATGAATACCCGTGGATATGAAAAGAGTAGTTAGACTGTTAGGGTTGTAAAATGTAAATAGAGACAATAATTCTACTGCTACCAAAAGGTAAATGTACAATGCAATTATTCAGCCATGTAGCAAGGAATAGTAATCCTAATAAGGCTTGCAGATTTAAGCTTTGCGTGTACGCAGACTGGTTGCTCCCTTTTCCCCTTCACCCGCCCCCTTGTGCCACATACGCAGAATCAAAAAAGCGTAAGTCTTCAAGAAACTAGCGGGACAAACGTCATTTTAAACCTTCCTGCACCCCTCTTTAGAGACACCTCTGCAGAAGCAAAAAGGCGTAAGTCTTCAATAATCTAGCGAGCGATACGTCGTTTTAAAACTAAGAGTAGTTTGCAGAACCAAAACGGAGTATGTCCCCATGAAACTAGTGAGAGATATGTCCTTTTAAATCGGAAGAGTGCCGGAGACAGATGTTCGAAAAGTTATGCCTTTCCAATATCCTTATTAAACCAAGGCTGGGTTGGATGCACGCTACGCATCAACTTTTCCTTTTAAACGAGTTTTGCAATGTTATTCAATTTCAAAATGTTCTCCTGTTTTTAAACTAAAAAATACTTAAACTAAAGTTTAACATTGATGCTCCGGTCGTGTTTTTCTGATTTAAAAAGTTCTGCCTATAAATACTACAAAAAATTCTCAAGAACACAAAACAGCCAAAAAATCCAATCGTTATAATGACAAGATGTCCACAAATACGCCGTTTGTTTACGTATGTATATGGAAAATTAATCAGAATAGTCAGAACTTAATACAATCTGAATCATACAAAAAACTGTTCGTGCTTGTGGTTAATTTATCATACTTTTAAGAAAATAATACTTGTAATGAGAGAGGTATGGGCACAGCGGATGCAATGCATATCTTTTAGTGTGGTAGGGCACAGCACAACGAATGTCGTTTCGCTCAAATCTGGAGCAGAGCCCATCTGGGGAAGTACCTCCACCTTACAGAAAACCGCAGTTAAATAACACTAGACCCTACTCATAGTGTTGTGTTTCTGTCGGTGAGTAAGGTTGCCAGAGCTCCAAGAGGATTCACTGTGTTGACAGCTGGGGAGTGGGGTGTACCCACGGAGCTAAGCTTGCCCCTTTAGCTGTCAACACAGCGAATCCTCCTTTTTTAAAGGGTCGACAACACGCGTGTAACTCCCCTGGAGTTGCAGGCGTCCATAGGCTACGGTGACCGCTTAACATCAGGCGGGCCGTATGCTTGTTTGTCACCGTCGTAGTATAAAAAAAATAATATTTTATAGCAAAAGTAGATTTTGTAAGGTAATGAAACTGTCAACCCTCATTGTTACACAATTCGAAAACTATTTGCGATGAATCCTTGCTCAGCTAAAAATACTTAATAGAGCAGCTAGGGCTGTCACCGTCTATAAATTCCCTCAGACAAGGGTGTCACTAATGAACCGTCGCGAGGGTCCGCTGCGTCATCGATGAATAAGATTATAAAGATTCTGACTTGGATGGACCAGTGGCTGTGTATTATTTGTGGCATGCGACTTGCGACATTCCGGAACTTTCACAATGGCATAGTAGCTACTTAAGTACAAAAACTGCAAAGTTATGAAACTAGTTTAAAATAAATGTGATGGCATTCTTCGTCAATGCGGAACATAGTAGAATAATCAAGAAGAAAAAATATCATGTAACACACTCAAATATGGTCAGGCAGGAACGGTTTGCCAGAATGATAGAAATAAAATAAACTATTTTAAGGTTTTTTAACTACTTTTGCCCCACTTTATGGTGATTTAACCATACTGTCAGTTTTAACAGTCTGACAATAATAACCTGTTTTAAATTGACATGGAATCCAATCTTAAATGCAAGCCGTTTGTCTATGCTTCGGCGTGCTCTGTGGCACAGTGCAAAGCATCTTGTCGCGGCACTTGTGGCAAAGTGTAACGCGGCTTAAATCGCCCCTTGTATCGTGTGCAGCCTTGAGAAAAACGGTTGAAGAAACGGTTAACTCTGTCCGTCACCTCTTCACGCTAACTAAAACCACTGAACAGATGAAGATGAAATTTGGTATGGGGATAGTTCGCAAATGAACGAAGTCGCAGGCAAACGCTAGTTATAAATAAAATAAGTTTTTTCAATAACAAGCCAAGAATGTCTATCAGATAAATGGTTACATTATACTTATTTTTTATATTAGGTATAAGTAGTATGTTTTTTCACATGTTTGTTTTTTTGAAAAAACAAACCATAATGACTATTATTGTAACTCGATCTATTTAGGAGTTAAAAAACGTGTAATGTTTCACATTTATAATATTAGTATGGAATGTATGGATAGTATGAAACAGTATGGATTATATCAGACAAACGTGTCCTTGCATTATAAGCAAAGCACGTCAACTCGTGAAGAAAATAAAATAAATCCTATAATGGTACTCATAATTAAAAACCTACTTAAAGAACAAGTAAGGTAATTTGCGTCAATGTGTCCAAGGAGCATTTTACTGGTTTCACGAGACGGTCCAAAATCTCAATAATGCCTCCGGCATTGGTCAAGGGACAATGTAAGGCATATTATACACTTACGACTTAGCGCAACCAGGGGCCCATTTCTCAAACCGAATTAGACTACTTAAAGAGGAAAGGGCAGGCCTATGTTCAGCAATGGACGTCTTATGGCTGATATGATGATGATGATTAGACTAAGTGACCGAGCGAGCGAAGCGTCTCCGTTTCAGCTTTGGTAAAAATGCTTTCGTGTCCGTCTGTCTGTCCATTTGTTCTCCTCTACAGGTTCAACCAACCAATTCTTGTGAAATTTTATAAGCATGTTCGTTAATACCAGAACCATTTCCCGAGGTCTGCCATGAAGACAGCACAGACATGATTTGGAAACGTAGAAGACAGATCGCCTAGAGAAAGATCGATCGCCAAAGAGATGGACCGACCAAAGGCCTATTGCAAATAGCTTGTAGCTAGTTATATTAACGGATGTCTCTTTTCAATCCCTTTTATTAGAAAGAGAGTTCCGCAAATATTACAAGTTACTAATTATTATCCAATCGACCCCAGATCAAAGCCAGTGTGTCTGCCACAATAAACGAATGCTCACGGAGAACAGCTTTACGGGAAGAACGGTGACGTATCGTTAAGCAAGTCGCTCAAAAGACTATATAATGGCCACGACCACTCTGTAAAGAGTGCAGCAAATAAGAAGAAACCGATTTTATAGTTCGGAGTCTCTCTGCCTCGTCTGCCTGTGAATTCCAGGAATTCCTGGTTCCTTACTTTAAAAAATGTGTCTAACCCGTATCACTACTATGATGGCGAGATTTCACGCAATGACTTTTCGTTCTTAACTTTTATAACCATCGCTGAGGCTTTGGCTCGGAGATTAATAAATTATTAGACGTACAGATTTTTTCTCAAAAATACGCTCATTAACCGATAATGACTCAAGCGAGATACGTTAGCGCTCAACGCTTAAGGTCTGCTTAATGAGCAGGCATCAGGCTACGTACAACCATGTAAAACCATAAGACCTACTCATTAGCAAAAAGCCTGAGAGTGAGGATTGCTTGAACGTCTTCAAAAATAAGTCGCTCGCGTACGGGCGCCCTAAGGCCTGCTCATTAGCAAGCAAGCGGCGCGCCTCGGCGGAAGCCTGTAATCGCGCCCATTGTTCGACCAGCCTTATTGTTCTTCTGAACTTGACTGGAAGCGAGAAATGATGCCGAATCGATGGTTAATCGATTTTTTTCTGGCAGCGTTAAGATGGAAACATTCAAGAAAGATTTTAGGTAACTGGAATTACCTACCTAAGTCCAAACCAAACATGAATTCTGTTCATTTTGGAGCTTGGTTCTTACCACTTACCAATCCCGCTTGGGAGTAGCGTAGAAAGTCTGGAAGCAATCCGATTTTTTCCCTGACGACTCGTTTTTTTCGGATTCTTTTGGAAAAAATCAAAAAAGTTTCCGCTCTAATTCTCAACTCTAAATCAATGCATATTGTTCCTGAGTTATGGATGTTTTTTTATGTATTTAAGTATTTATATGTATCGTCGTCTAGTAATCAATCACAACACAAGCCTTATTGAGCTTATTGTGGGACTTGGTCGATTTGTGTAAGATTGTCCCATAATATTTATTTATTCAATTTATGTCGTTTTTTTAACTGCGCAATTTGGTTTGTCACACTATACCTTAATGGATGACTCACACTAAAACGGGACGGGACGAGGCGAGACGGGGCGGGAGTTACGATCTGTCAATTTCTATAGAAAGAACCACATACATGATAGCTCGGAGCCCTCGGATGTCACGTGACGTTTTCTATAGAAACTGATAAATCGTCCCGTCCCGGTCACTTCCGATCCCGTTCAATTGTGAGTCAACTTTAGTTGTTTATGTAGAGCAAATAATATTTTGTTTTACCTACTATCATGACTCTTAAATCCTAAGTTCGAACGTTTCAATTATCCATCGCTGTTACCAAATAATTACTTAAGTGCCTACCTTACATACTAGATAAGCAAGTTTACCGAGACTCGAGTGTTTTTGTTCGCCAACAAACTGTCTTGCAGTTTGGCGATAAAATTTGTATACATTACATTGTGTAAACCTTTTTGAGTAATAAAAAAATATATCCGATCATCTATTTAGTTCAAGTAAATATTGCAAATCATTATTTCCAAGTCACTGTAATTGTATGTATCAACTAAAATATGATTCACATTTATTATTATTGGTCCCCTACCATCTAACCGTGACGAATGACTCAAAAGGTAACAGAATGCGAATCGCTAATAATTACTTAGTAATTATTATACAGGATGTCCAGCCAATAATGCACTGGACATCCTGTATTTAATTGCCAGTTATTTTCGATAAGAGTAACCTAGTAACCTTATTTTTAAACTATTGTACAATAATCCGTTCTACGAAAACTGTAGTACGTTTTCTGAGAACTCGTGTAACTAATAAGAGGAATGTTTAAGTTTATTTTCGAGTTCGGGTTCTAAAGAAATACTTAGTTACGTCGAATTTCGATGATTGTACATTTTGTTTCGAGTTGCGCTTACTTTGTCATTTTTGAATGAGTTGTTAGACTTCACATTCTATTCAATATCTCGACTGGGTGCCTGTTCTGTCCTGTCCCGTCCCGTCCAATTAAATCGTCCGTATAAATAACAAAAAAAAATACATCTGAAAAAATAATTTGGTTATGGTACTTATGGTGATACTTTACGATAATGTAATGAAGCTTGTCCGAGGGGATTAATTTGGGCACGGCATTAAAATTAGTTATTAATATCAGGCATTACACGATAAAAATATTTTTCAGTATTTTAACTCACTAAGTTGGCATATTTAATTTTTTTTTATGTGCCAATCATATGCAGTACCACGAATACCAATTCCGTATATGTAATTTATGTAAGAGAATATCATGTCGGACACTATCGTATGCTTTGATATTGTCCAGGAGCAACCCAAACGCGTATTTCCTATTATCTATCAGTTTTAAAACTTTTTGCACCACTTTCTAAATCCGTACAGTCGTTCATCGCCATAATAGATTCAAATTTTTAGAAAAGGTGTTGAGCATAGCAATAGGAAGGTAGTTGTGACGTTGTGAGTGTCTGAAACGCCTCCCTTTTTATATTTTTACACTTTCTGGAAATATTCCAGAGGAAAAGGACTGGTTTATAAGGTCTGTAAGAGAATCTGTTAGTTCAGAGGCGCATGCTTTGACTAGTGAAGGGGGTATCTCATCAATTCCATAATTAGTTTTATTTTTTAGCACCTGAATACTGCCTTGTATTTATTATTTATTAAACCGAGCGATTCCGGTACCGATGGTCTCAGCTGGAAGAGCGAGGGAGTGGCGGGTTCGAGTCCTGTCCGAGGTAATTTTTTCTTTCTTTCTGAGAAAAGAGACAAGCCTATAGACTTTTAACCAGTTGCTAAGAGTTAGGAAAGGAACCCATATAATCTGTTGTAACATGGGGCTAGGTTGATCTATTTAGTTAGTGTTATGTTATGAAATCTGATTAAGTTGGGCTTTCCCATATCTAATCCACGATGGCATCTACCCATTAGGGCGATGTCGACTCGTACGTCTACCTTAACTTGCAAAAAATTTAATCCAACGACGAAATGAAACGTATAGTTAACAAGAACCTTTTGCCAAAAAACACAATGCAACGCACATTTAATCTAGCACGCCTACCACGAACATCGAAAATTGGCATTGACGGGAAAACCTCTTCGTCACTCCAGTATGCAAGTGTGACAGAGATGGAGACACAAATCCGCAATCGTTCGATTTTCGTGGTATAGGCCCAGCCGATTCAATTTGTTTTGAGGCGAATATACAAAGGGCTTTGAAGCTTCTAAAATAGAAAGGTAGTAAGTAACACACATTTCTTATAATATCGTGGCATTTTCAATGTAAATGGTAACGCAGGTAGCGTCGCGTATTTCCGATACATCGTCCACGTATTATGTTACACAGATATGTGAAATGGCAACAGACGAATGGATTTAATACGAGTTACACGTACAATTCCTAAAATTTTCCGTCAGGCAGATGTGCCGACGGAGATATCTGTCAATGTAGGGTGGGACTTAATTGGACTCACGAGTTCACGACACAGATCTTTAAGACACATCCATGTCTGATTCCTGCTTTAAACATCCGTCACAAATCCTTGTTCTCCGATGTCTCCGGATACATCTGTCAGATACAAAAGATAAGGATGTACGAGTATATAGGGAGATTTAAGTTGAAATACGGACGTAAAATGCACAACCTAAGCCGTTGAACGTTGTAGACTACAAGTCTACTCTATTAGTCACCGAAAAGCGATTGGTAATTTTAAATAGAAAACTCCCGTGAGTATTAGACATATTAATATACTTAGACCGGGCGATTGGTAAATAAATATCAAATGACATCCCGTACATAAGTTCCTGTACGGGAATTCAATAGCTTTCGGGTTATAATTATGATAAATACAAAATACAGCTGACCATTAGTGTGAAAGTTTTATTGACAACTGGGTAACAAAAGAATGTAGGTAAATCAAAATAGTACCAAAAAACAACAAAAGAACGTATAAAAAACCAAAAACCTATTCATCCTCGACAGTTCCGAAAAACTCATTGGTACGAGCCGACAGGATTGGAACCCGCGATCGGATTAAAAGTCGTGCGTCTAACAGCTGGCTGGGTCACCAACGCTTTCTTTTAAATATGATATCATTCCAAAAATGAAATGTGTGTAAAATATATCAACGGACATCGAGTGCAGTTCGGATTCAGACCGGCGGCGGCGGCGGGATTGGCGGGACACCAATTACCTACACAAATTGCATGACAGTCAGACGGTGTCAATGCCGTTCTTCAATTAAATTACTCACGGCGTTGTTTGGTGCAGTCTGCGATACTGCACTCTCAGCTTATCAACTTTGTCTAGAGACCCATCTGACTTGATATACCTAGCTATTTTTTTTATTGGAAATTTAAGGATCACTTACACAAATCCACGGAAGAATACCTAAAGCATGGAAGTAGTACAACTGTCAAATGACAACAGTTTCTAGCGGCCTTGAAATTGGCAGTGGATCTCTCAAATGTCGTAAGTCTAACCTAATAACGTGGCTCTTACGACATTTTAAAATTCCACTATCAAAAAATGCGAATAATTTAAGTTGTAATGCATTGATACCGACTACCAAATTACAACGACGTATTTAATTTGGCTGCTTGGATGAATTGCATCAAAAGAGATCAGCAAAACTGTTGACAACCTACGGAATCCGACTCCGAGTTAGTCTGCCCTATTGGACCTGAAAGTTATGAAGGTAAGGGCTAAAAAAGGTTGATTTTCCCTTACTCCTTTTATATTGATCTGTGTAATACAAATCATTACTACATGTCCAGGGGCCTTACCATGAGGTCTTATCGCGATTCAGTTTAGGCTGTTCACTCAGTTGTATGACTTGTATGGAAGCGACTCAGTTTAGGTCTTAACTGAATCGCGTTAAGACGTCATGGTAATGACCCAGAAGCTGTTAACTGAGGACCACCTGGGACTGGGACTAGGGTGCAAACCGGTTTTTAATTGTATGAAGAAACCGGTTATTAACCGAAACTTCATACAAATAAAAACTGGTCTGCACGCCCTAAATGGGACGTATCTCTTTTTGAGGTGGGTTAATTGCATATTGCTTTAGATTTGATGATGGGATTAGTGAAATCCTTGAAAAATCGCCTTTTGTTTGTGAAGAAAGATGCGTTACAAAAAAGTTACATAAGTATAACATTGCTCATATTATGTTTTCTATCCTAATAGAAAACATGGTCGCGTAAAGGTTATCATTATCATTAATCATTATCAATGGTAGTTACTATTATCATTCGTCTTAGAATAGATAAGATAACACGTCTATCGTTTGTTTTCTAAAACAACAATAGTTATCATTCAATTAATGTATTCATATTTTCAGTCATTCTATTGTATAATCAATTATTAGTATTTATTAGATATTATTAAACAAACACTTACTTGGAACCATGTTCCTGTGTATTTTAATTTTTTCCTTGGTCATCTTTGTACACTTTAAAAGTTTAAACACATTTCCATAATCCACAAAATTACAGATTCATCTCCTCCACTTCACTATTAACACTATGTACTTATAAGCTTGGAACACCTCTGTAATATGTCGTCCTTTTCTACCATACATACATTCCAAATGACCGATAAGGAAACCCGAATTTCAACGGCATTTTATAAATACTGCCAGTAGTAATTCGAAAAAGGAACAGCCTCTTCGAACGACAATGGCAAACTGTCAGTGTACCGCCAAACAACGCTATCTTCAGAGCACTCTATTATATCTCTTAATACCCCGTATTAAGGTTCACCGAAATATTAGAACAGAAAGTACATGATAACGGCCCGATAACGTGATAGATCATAATCTCATCACGCACATTCCCTGAATGACAAAATGTCGTACGTCGCTGGAACTTGGTAAGAGTTACGCTTTTTCGGAAGCGAAGCCATTTTGGTTCGGAAAGTACCGGTGTTACATCACTAGCTTAGTCGGTGCAGGAATTACAGAAATTAATGGTTATTGGAAGACCTTATGTGGTTGTGATAAGGTTTACGTATAGTCAGAATCTGTCAGTTGGTGTTGGTGTACGGTGTAGGCTAATTATGTGATTTAGCTAAGTAGTGTTCTCACTATTATTTATTCTGTGGCTGTACGTCGGTTACATACAGTCAGTACTAAACTAGAATAATGATTAGCCTTCAAAGTGACGAGGAAGCGCTTTATTTCTAAGACGTACTGTATTTTTAAAATTGGACACCTACAGACTAAATATCTAATTGCCAATTATAATAAAATTTAGAATATGCCCATATGAAGGTATAATGTCAAAGACACGAAAAAAAACCTCAGTATTCTAAACGTTTTTGGGATACAAAATGTCAATTTTTGTTTTTCCATGAACTGATGACGAACGATTCTTCTGCAAATACACTACGATATTTTATTTCACAAAATGCAACTTTCATTTAAGTATCCAGATTTAATTCCTTTGCTTTCATATATTCTTGTCGTGATATGTTTATGTTTCCTGTTATTTCAATCATTTATTTCACTTCACGAAACTGAATTAATTGTAAATTAGACTTTAACGTCATAATAATAAGAACTAGTAAATACGAGTTACTCCCAAGCGGCCTTGCCGTTAATTAAAGCAAACTCAAGTGGAAAACACAAGATACTTTAATTATAAGCTGCGAACGACTCATTACAGACAACCTATTCATTATATCTTGTACTCGAGTGTGGTCTGATCCATAGTTGAATGAAATAAGGTCCGACCGTCCCATGGTGTCTCCCAAACTTGCTACCCCCACGTCAGTTGCAAAATTGAAACACTTCACTCCCAAGACCCGTAGGGAAGGAGGTACCTATTGAGGATGAAAGTACATGATAGCCCAGTAATTCGCGGGCTTGGTTTACGAAGTATTCAACGCCTCCGACACCTAGCTGTCATCCCAAAATATGACGTGATGATGATGTCGCCATGTTTATTTTCGCTATGGTCTCTCAGTTCAAAATCCCTGGAATAAGGACAGACGCGACGGGACAGGTAGCGCTGCAAAATTCAGGACACAATAATCCGTGTCTAATAAAATGGACGACAGTTATTGGGCAGTGCATTATTTGGCTGTGAATTCATCGTACGTGAATATTTCTGATGCCGCCTGTACCTAGACTAGAGCATCAAGTGATGATAAATTTTTAACCTTTCCAATGCGCCTGTCAAATATTTGCTATTAAATAATTGACCTTGACACTTTAAATCAAGGATTAAGTATTAGGGAGCAGATCTGCTACTAAGCATACCAAAGGTTAACGGATGTCCAATAGGCCTCCAGAAACTGACCGATCGTCCCGTAAGGTCTAGTGTAGGTCGTGCATACCGGTTTTTATTTGTATGAAATTTCGGTTAATAACCGGTTACAATCAAAAACCGGTTTGCACGCCCTAGTCTAGTGTGAATCATCCTTTATGCTAGTATCTATATCTAAGTATACCCCTGAGGCTAGTCGGGAAGCAACATTACATTAGCGATGTAGTAAAAGAGGTTCATAATGGGAAAATAATTGACTCGAGAGAATCTCTAATTAATGGATACTACGCTCGCTTGCAAGCGTTCTTCTTCGCTATTATACATATAATTATAAATGCGGTGAAAATAGTAGCTCGGGTTTGAGTAATTTTGTATACTGATTAGGTGAATAAAAGGTCACCTTTCTGACGAATTAGTCAGGAGAGCGTAAATAGTCTCAGCTTCAGCTTCTTCTTTTAAATAATGGCTTCTGTCCGAGAGTTGGACAATTTTGCCAATGTCAAGTATTATCAAAATTTCAGTATATTAAGTAAATAGAATAGTATATTGCCACTTGGGCGACGTTGTTCGGTAATTGGCCTCGATATACCTATGTTAAGTTTACAGCTTAACATATAGTAAGACATATAAGACTTAACATATAGTTTCTCAGGGGGCCGAGATCCCGGGACTGCCTTGATGTGATGACTAAAGGAGTGATTGAACTCGCTTCAGGATTAATTCTTCATTAGCTGCATACTACTTTGTTAGTTTACTGCACAATTAGCTATCAAAATTACACATTAAACAACATTTAGCAAAGAAAAAACTATTCTATAGTATCAAACGTAAGTCCAGCTTCAGTTTGTCCGAAAATGCTTTCGTGTTTGTTTGACAAGCATTCTTGTCATATTAGTTCGGGTGCGTAGCCAAGATGACAATCGTTAAAGCTCAGTAGTAAACGGAACGCAACTGTCATTGTCACACTAATAAGGTAGAGTGATAGAGAGAGATAACTACTATACGCTTCGGGGCGAGAGCGATTGGCATCTTGGCTACGCACGCAGTTGTTACCGGTGTCATGAGTTGCTGTAGTAATTCTTTCTATAGAAATTGACAGATCGTCCCATCCCATCCCGTCCCTTTCTATGAGTCATCCTTTAACCAAACTTATTTAGTTATTTTTACGTGCGAGCGTTTATATAGGTGCTGCCCAATTTAATTACAAACGAAATTTTTCGCTCCATTAATTTGTTTCAGTTAACGTCTAAACGTTATCGCTAGTAATTAGTTAGCCATTATTTATCAGGGCGCGGTTAGTTAATACCAGGCAGTTAATACGAGGGTGCGGCCGGGAAGCCCGGGGGACCGGCAAGTGCCGCCTGCCAATTATTGCTGGACAGGGGCGAGGATCAGACAGAAATTGCCAATTGTGTTGGATAACGGAGACATATGTACTGCACACTGGTGCTGATAGTTGTTTTAAGGACTAGCTATGGCGGTTTTAAGTGAGTAATCTCACTGTTTATTTGATGACACGATAGGTTACACCTTGTAGATGTTATCGTCTTTCACAAAGAGAAGTGTCCGACAGAAGTTTCGGATTCGGTTTCGGCCAAAAACCAGCTGAAAGTTTCGGCCGCGCTGAAACTTACAATATTGTACTTTCGAGTCGCGTTCGATCGACGCCAGATGAGCTCGGCACAGCTGGCAATATGACATCATATGATAATGCCAAAATTTCAATTCGAGAACAGTGAAATTGGAGTGAAGAGGATCATGGAGATGTTTCGTTATTCATATACCTATTTGGAAAAAAAACGGTTCACTGACATTTTATTCAGCGTTTTAATGTTACGAGTCAGAATGGTCCGGGACTATCTGTCAGTTTCTATAGAAAACGTCACGCTCCGAGAGCTCCGAGCTCGGACGAGATTCTTTCTATAAGAGAGGTATGGGCACAGCGGATGCATATCGTTTAGTGCGGTAGGGCACAGCACAACGAATGTCGTCTCGCTCAAATCTGGAGCAGAGCCCATCCGGGGAAGTACCTCCACCTTACAGAAAACCGAAGTTTAATAACACTAGACCCTACTCATAGTGTTGTGTTTCTGTTGGTGAGTAAGGTCGCCAGAGCTCCAAGAGGATTCGCTGTGTTGACAGCTGAGGACCCACGGAACAAAGCCCTTGGCCCGTTTAGATGTCAACACAGCGAATCCTCCTTTTTTTTAAAGGGTCGGCAACGCGCATGTAACACCCCTGGTGTTGCAGGCGTCCATAGGCTACGGTGACCGCTTACCATCAGGCCGGCCGTATGCTTGTTTGTCACCGTCGTAATATAAAAAAAAATACAGATCGTCCCGTCCCGTCCTAATGTGATTATCCTCTACTCTTTAAACATTGAAAAATTGTGATGAGTTAACAGACAGATTATATTTTATCATCTCTCTTTTTCTTTCTGTAGCCATAGCACAAGACAGCTGCGACAGTATCTGGCGAGTAAGACAACTGTCTTTTTCTAACTGTTCAGATTAGACAATGACAGTTTTCTTTAGACTTTAGATACTCTCGCGCGGTACTCTTGTGCTCCGGGTACTGCACGCCTACCACGAACATCGAAAATTGGTATTGACGGGAAAACCTCTTTGTCACTCTAATATGCAAGTGTGACAGAGATGGAGATACAAATCCGCAATCGTTCGATTTTCGTGGTATAGGCTCTGATCTTTGTGGCATTCCTAATTTGAAATATCAGAGCGTCACAAGCACTTAAACTGCGAAATAAATCCGTCCTCATTGACCCTTAATCAAATGTCGCATGATTCATACCGGATTGACGATAAGACGAAGTTACCGTCACAAACGAAAATAAACGTCGCGTGTAAGACCAGAGGTTAAAAGGTACAACGAATTAATGAAGTCCTTCAACATTAGGGTTACCAAATTAATGACAAGTCTGATACATTGAAATTAAACACTTTAGAACGGATTAATCGCGTTTATTAACACCATGACCCTACATTCCGAGTCCTTTACATCGAATTCTCCCCGTCATCGTCATTGTCTGATACATTCTTTGAGTATTTAACCAGCCAGACTGGCATGTCTGTCATTATCTATACTAAATAGTCAACTATTTCAGGAGAGAGGCACGTCAAATGTATGGATGTTCATACGTAAGTACAAATAGCTATGTATACAATGAGTATTATTATTTATCATACTCGTATGCATTCGCCAGTTGGGTATGTCCGTCTGGTTTCATACTCAAAGGATACATTTGAAGTTTTCAACTATTGTCAGAGGACCTAGTCAAGATTACAAACATAATAATCCTTTGAAGAAAATGTTAAACGTAATTGATGTATGGAAATGATTACGTGACATTTGTCATTTATTGAATCAGGCGTTTGCGGAATTCCATATGAACAACGAAAATAATGTTACTTTGCTATTCCTGTAGCATAATTTTCGTTTTGATATTAGTCATTACGATGCCTAATTTTGCTAAAGGTGGGCTAGTCTGTTGACTCTGTAGGAATATGATGCACTACCCAGTAGGGTTAGCATGGTTGCCATTTTATCGCTTATCACGCTATGCGTCACTTTCGCACATACATACTCGATAGAACGTAACAGCAACGTCGGTAAACGATAAAAACTCGACCATCATAGACTAGCAGGATTGTCATAATGTCAGTTGGATAACGCTATAAGGGGATAAACTGACTAGTTGCATATGTATGTATATGCTGTAATGTTACCAGCAAATGTCTGGAAATGTGGCATATTAGCCCAGCCGATGGTCAATCAGAAGTTTTGTTTAAAAATACAAATATAATTTTGTAACGTGGTAACCCTATTTTAGACGGGACCTCAGTGGTGACCTCATTGCACGCATCTGGAGCTCTTAATCGGGCCCCTGTATTCGTTTTTGCGATGTTCGAAACAGATGTGTTTATAATAACATGATTGATTGCTTTTTAATTGCTGTACAAATACAAATACCAATCGCTACTTAATTATTATCGATTTGCCAATAGAAAAAAGCGGGGCCATACTTTTATTAGGTTGAGCGCGTGTTTGCCTGTCTGTCTGAATGTCGCGTAGAGAACGCCAACGGTTGAACGTTGAACCAATTCTGAGTTTTATTTTTTAAGGTATTTTAAGATATAGCAGGCGAAGATCTATTTTTCTTTATATATTCTTCAGTAGGCCCGACAGGCGACTGGGCCATTATTGACACAGTTAATTAACCATTTTTAAACCTACAAGCAGTAGGATAGGGAGCATCATACTGTCTCTTTCTTACGGTAGTATTATCACCCCGTAAAAAGGGATGAAAATAGCTTATTTGTCCTACTGTTACTGCGATCGTTGGCTTGTCAGACTATACTAACTATTAAGTGTTACTGTCACTTTCAACTAGGGCTGCCACCCGTCCGGGTTTCCCCGGATTTGTCCCCGTTTGGAGCCCTTCCGGGGAGCGTCCCGCCCGGATTTTTAAAACAGTCCGGGGTAAGCCCGGACATTTTTGGGTACAGGTCAATCCCTAGCAAAAGCTAAATTTTTTAATTAAAAATTGATATCTGTCCGGGGAGAGACTGCGATTTTAATGAAACGTCCGGGTTTTTTTAACTTTGTTGCCCGGTTTCGGCCCGGAGTAATCCCAATAGGGCCTGGTTTACCCTATGGCTTGTAAGGTCAGATTGCAGTAACTTTCGTAAAACTAGAGCCTACGCCAAATCTTGGAATAGTTGCTAAAGCGCCTATGCCGCCTATGGTGGCTCCCTGAGCCGAGGCATAAGCCAGAAAAACGATAGGAAGAAGACTGTCACTTTCAACTCTTTCAAGCATGGTGTTATCATCAACTCACTACACCATTTATAAACCCTATTGCAACGAACATAAGGTCCACCTATGGTCGGTTTAGGGTTCCGCGTACGGAGTAAGGCGTGGCTCCATTCAGGCGCCAACTAAATATAGCTCGTTGAATCACACCGACAGACGGCCACAACTATCCACCATCGGACATAAAAACCGTTTATGTGTTCTGAATTCAAAATACAATCAACGGCCAGTATCATATTATCGGTTTTGTGATTTGCTCACTTTTAAACAGTCGCATCAACATTTTTATAACCTGACTGGAGTCTGCATACTCTGCATATAATATCAAAATTTCTGACGCGAAATGTTGACATTTAATGAAGTCACGTTAGAATTGCCTTATTACACAACTTTGTCAAGATATACTTTGACCAGCCATTTCTGGAGGGAAGGGCTGCCCAGAATTATGAATTTTGCTTTTTCTATTGCATTAAAGAAAAATAATTAGAAAGGGATAAATCACGGAACACGTTTTGGTTGTAAGAGTGGAAAAGGCAACACATTATTCTCAAAGTGACTATAAATGAGTATCCTTGAGTAACAAACACGTAAGTGTATATTAAAGCGTATCGCGGCACAATCCAAACAATTTTAAAAGCCGCAATAATACTGATAGTGTATTAAAGGTATTGTACTGTGTAATTTATTTGTTTTTCTACTCCAGCACTTCTATCAGTCAATAAGATGACTGACAGCGATATTAAAAAATTATACATTATAACGTTGTCTATGGTACATATTCCATAAGAACACTGCTCGTATGGATTTTCATACAATATATGAGCACTGTTGTTGTTTTTTATTTATTTCTATAGTGGGCACAACATCTTCCCTATTCTGCCACGTTTCTAGGTTTTGCTTTTTACGCTATTTTAGCTGTCGTTCAAAAACTAGCGGATGCAACAGCTCATAATTGGTTCGTAAAACCTTATTATATCACTGTTGCATAAACTACTTACTATATTTGTATTGGAAGGCTTTTGGACCGCCGCCATTATTGTTGATAATTAAACGGTCGATTGTGATATTGTGACTTGCGAGTCATAATTACAGGAAATGTCATGCGGAAAACGGCTTACCAGCACGGGGGAAATAGTGGTAGGTGTTATTTCATTGATGATTGTTTGTGGTTACCTATGACTACCACTAGAATTTGTAGAATGTATTGGTAACTCTACATGTGTGATGATCTCTGACTCATCATCATGTCATCATTAAGAGTATATCGACCGCTGGAGATATCCTTCCTTGAGTTCTCCACCATCAGTCGTGCTGTTTTCTCGATGGTCTATATTGGGGGCCATTTTTTACCGTGTTCTCTAAATAGGGTACGTTCCAGACTCGGGTAATCTCCGGTTCTTTCATACAAAATCAAAGCCAAGAGTAGGTATGCATTACTCAAAAACCGTTCCGACTTAAGCGCCATTGCAGTGTGTGCGGAAAGAAAAGGGTTGTGTGGCAGATAAGTTGACAAATCATTATTTATATAACTCCTCTCTCCACACAAACTCTACTAGTGATCACATTTGATTGAATTCGTATTACATCGATGTTAGTCCCGTTTCTGAATTAGCCCGCTAGATTCTTTAGGTACGGCAAAAACAAATAGTAGTCTTTAGCTCCGATAATTTGTTTCTCGCGATTACTACGGAATAATTACGGAAGCCTCAAGGTCACGAATGAACAGAAATGTAAATGAAGCAATACTTCTCTTGGCTAAGATAACGAGTGCTAAATGTTAGGCATTAGTTACAATCGAGAAGTTATATTTCATGAATATTCAGGTTTCTGAACAAAACAACTTGAGGAAGCGTTCAATTCATCTTAATGCTACGTCTCTGAAAGCAAAAAGATCTATCAATCACGACACTGTGGGACCAACATTGTAAGGAGTTCAGCAGACGCTTTTATACATATCGTGATCGATTTCTATACAGAAAGAGTCGTGCGACACAAAGTGTCGTATCGTGGAAATCCTCGACCAAGTATAAAAGCATCCATTTACCTTATGATTTTAGGTGGAAGACCCTGATGTTTATTTTATCGGTCGCCATTTAGATTATTTGCATTAAATAGATATGATTTAATTTATGTGCGTAAAACAATTGTTTTGTTCCGTATAAAATCAGTTGGCTAGCAAATGTTCAACCTAAACCTAACCTAACCCTTGATTTTTCTGTTGACCAAATGTTTTTGGCAGACTAATAAATTACTTCCCATATGTATATTATGAAGGGTTGAACCACGTAGGAAACTAACAAGGATTCATTGTAACTAATATTTAAAACGGGATAATTACCATGTATGTTTGTTTTATTGAGCACCCGATATTTCTCCGTGAACATGACGCTTGCAACAGTGTCGACATATCGGGTGCTCAATAAAACAAGCATACATGGTAATTATCCCGTTTTAAATATTAGTTATAATGCAAATGACTATGTTAGCTTAAAATCGTATATAAGGATTCATTGTATTGTCAGTATCATGGCAAATGCACATGTTAGCCTGTTAGGTTCAGCACATTTCCACTTCATTACCCCCGAAACAGATTTAAGTGGTGAGGGGATGCTGCGTTTGGCAGGAAGACAAATTATGGCTGAACCGAAATGGCTAAATTTAGAGCGAAACCAGACATGAGTTCACGGTCGGTGCTAGTGTTGGTGTAACTGAGTCCTCTATAGGTCTGGCTTTTTAGGCTTTACTTTATCTTGATTTTAGTTTTTAAATTTGATGTCAGTTTACTTACGCCATGTTTAGAGAGGTATGGGCACAGCGGATGCATATCGTTTAGTGTGGTAGGGCACAGCACTACGAATGTCGTCTCGCTCAAATCTGGAGCAGAGCCCAACTGGGGAAGTACCGAGACCTTACAGAAAACCGCAGTTTAATAACACTAGACCCTACTCATAGTGTCCTGTTCCTGTTGGTGAGTAAGGTCGCCAGAGCTCCAAGAGGATTCACTGTGTTGACAGCTGGGGACCCACGGAGCAAGCTTCCCCCTTTAGCTGTCAACACAGCGAATCCTCCTTTTTTTAAGGGTCGGCAACGCGCATGTAACCCCCTGGCGTAGCAGGCTTACCATCGCTTACCATCAGGCGGGCCGTATGCTTGTTTGTCACCGTCTTAGTATAAAAAAAAATGTTTACAACAAATTGGCAATCTTAGCAGTGACAACGCATAGACGTTTGTTGGCGCAAACTTAGTGTGATAGAAGTATCTGAGACTCATGTCTTCTGAAGAAACTCGAGATCTGTTCAGCGAAAGCTTCCATTAAAAAAAAACTTCAAGAATCATGTTCTTTACATATATTGTATCAATTTACTCCAGCCGTTTTGGGTAAAGCTATAAAATAATCGAAATAGGCTCACCTCACAACTCAGTGTCTGAAATCGTTTTAACGCAGTCTCGAAAAACTGAGTTGTATTCCACAGATACGAGTAGACTCGTAAGACTTGATATAATACCAACTCTAGCGGTAACGCACTAGATGTGATTTACAATGTTTTGATAATCTGAAATAACTATTGGAGAGACGTGTAATGTTCAATGTAAACGATTCTCTAAAACTGGCCACGGAGATTGTTTATATACTTCGAATCATGTTCACATGGCAGTTGGTAATAAAACATGAATACCTGCTATTATGATTTTTTTATGCTTTTTGGAAATATAATTATGTATTTGTAAGTACCATTTATCCTTCTCCAAAGAAATTGTTAGTTTGTACCTATCTCTAGCAATTATTTTTATGCGTAATCGGAATGCACAGGAAAACAATATATATATAACACATGAATACGAATTTATTGCTTTCCTAATCAAATCTAAATTAATAAAACCTTCCTCCAAGACACACAAAATATAATACAAGTTTTATGAATTCACTGTTAACAATTTATCCTGCAACACAAGACGCCATCATGTACTGCATCTCATGGCGCCAAAAGTCTCGGAACATAAATTCGAAAATTGTCTATGAGCAGACGTCCACAGAGGATGTAGATTAACGAGGTCATTATCACGACGCTTTTATTGTTAACGTAAATCCGCTTCACTTCCCCACTTTGAAAAGAAATAAAGATTGTTTAAGCTTCTTTACGCTTATTGCGTTTCGTTTCTGCTAAAGCAATGGCGCCACGGCACGATGTAGCGCCACAAACTTGCTTGACCCCGGCGATCGTGAATCGAACGAAAGCCCTGAAGAAAGCACCATAGACTAACCTCAATGCTTTCTTTGGCCATCTGGAGCACTGACTTTACTACTGTTCATTTACACAGAAAATTTATTTCGCAAGCATAATGGGTGGAATATTTTGGCGATTGGCAATGGCTATTGGCTATTTCTTTAGTAAGTAACCTGACCAGTGACGGTTATGGTTTACAAACTAGAACAACGCGCCATCGCCAAAGTACATACATCGAAAATAGATCTAGCTAAACTAGGCACATTATACTTATATGTTTGGAAGACCGTTTCCCTACTTCACTTCTTGCAGTCTTAGTGATTCTGCAAAGTTTTGACTATAACGGTGAATAATATATTACGTAAGTCAAGTAACCGCAGCTGAGTTTAGTACCTACTTAATATCCTGCGAGGTTTTGACCACAAGTGAATTAGTGCCATGGTTATCGTTGTACGGCTTCGGATTTAATTCGGATCGATCCGGGACGTTAAATCAAAGGGTTGTGTGTCTATTTAAACCAGTTAACTGACGGATTGTGTCACAATCACAAGGTGTTTCCAAAGAGTTTAATGTCCTTTTAGACATAGACTAGAGTGGAATCTAGAAATGTTTGTATATATAAAACTACTTACCTCGAGAGTGGTTCACAACGCCATCATGTTTTGACGTTTTTCTAACATTTAACATGTGTTACTAAGAAAATAATGCTGTCCTAAGCGATAGATATCATGTAAAAGTTTAGAAAAATACGATTCATTCGCGGCGCAACGTTGCCGACTTTACGGTCTATAATGATATCGAGGAAACAGAAATAGTATACAACTCTTTGAAACTAAAAATAGACACAAGATCAATTTGTAATGCAGACTCGCTTACCCATACAGCACAGTGTTACATTATCTGTGCGACGTATTCGTTTCATTTCACGCCTCATCTCGAAAAGCGGCCAGTGACACCAATATTAGTCTTCCAGAGAAAGAATTTAAATTTCGAATCCCATTTGCTGGCCACATGTGTGTGTGATCTTTTGTAACGTCTCAAAGCTCACCCCATTATCAGTTGAGTTAAAATTAACGGATTTGGACATAAAGATCGTAAAATTAATGGCTACAGAAATACCAGAAAGCGGAGTAGCCTAGAACTCTCATGGGAGTGTTTATCTTAGGAAATTTAAACACTTACTTACCTACGCGTTTGAAATAGGCTGTGTGTATTTTGGTTTAGTTTTACCTGTGGATACAGTTATATTTATAATTTACGAGAACACGTGTAAAGCGCTGAAGAAGTCGCTAAATTAAAGTTTCATTTTGGTGTAAATTCTTGTGTTATCGTTTGTTTTCATAAATATTGATTTCGGAAAGATGGACAGGACATGTTCAGAGTCAATATTTGTATGATGCGTGTTATTAAAATTTTGCGTCTGCTATTTTCAAATGTCTTATTTTTCTGAGTTTGCCAGACTAAACATATAATTGATTATTTTTCATAAACTTCCTCAAGGAAAATCTATATGGATTAAATAACTACGCCAGTTTTATTATGCATTAACGTAATGCTCGTAAGCATCGATTGCCCATTGAATAGTAACGATTTCGCAGAAGTTTTGCAAAAACAACTTGTACTTGTGAAAAATCTGCATTTCTCGGAGGAATCTCAAGGCAGTGATTGTTTGAACTCTGAAGAATCGTCTTTAAAAGTAAAAAATACGATGTACGCCTTTGTATAGCAGTAACGGAAAACAAAAAATATGGATTTTGGGAAATCTAACCGAAGTGATGAGTTAGACATATGACATCAATTTAAGTTTATTTTAGGTAAGTATATATCTATACTAAAGAAAAAAACCAACTCCATCGCAGTCGCAGACCAAGCTGGACTTCGAACCCGGGTGTCCCGGATCTTTATCTTATGCTGCTAAAGATGAAGTTGGTATTTTTCTTTATTAGGTTGAGGTACCTATGTCATATATTGCAGTTTATAATTTATATAATAGTGTCACTACGGTAAGGGCAAAAGTAAATGTGAAACCTTAAAAACATATAAATATTAATTTAATTATAAATTTCAGTAAGAGTAAAATCGATATTTAGGTCGAACCGTAATACTCTCATTCGACATGTGATAACCCCAAGAGTAACAAGGGTAGACATATATGTAATGCTAATGTAAAAGAGGGATAAAAGATGAAATGAACACTTCCAATATCTCGTTGTTGCAATAAACATCCTTATACAATAAAAATCCTTACACAATGTTAATAACAAATCAAAATAACTTGTTTCAACAAAAAGATATATCAATTTCATAAAACATGGTGATACCTAGAGGTATAAGCGATTACCATCGGCTTTTCAGATTTGATGGTTTTCATGGTTTATGAATTGTCATTTTTTGGTATATTAAAATAATGTGCGTAGACCAGTTGTCGAATGCTTTTCTTATTTTCTTCTTAACTTGGTCCTAGAAATAATTTGCGCAAGAAATCTAGTAAGCTCGAACAAGAGAGAAATTTCCATGCAACGCCAAACAGGTTTTATTGCGCGTCCCTTAGTCCATAACTAAATCTTGCATTCCATTCCAACAGATATATAGGGCTTATACCATTAGACAATAGTCCTAAGCGTCTTTTCATTATGCTCTTCATGTGATGTGAATGAGGATTACCACGAGTCGATTCGCCGCTAGGGGCGCTAGTGGAACGCGGGTCCTGCGGGAACATTTCAAACGTCACTTTGACAATTCCTCCATATAGACAGAGGACCCACGCATGAGTGGCGCCGCCTGGTGAATGACAATACGGTAGCCCGTACTAATAGTAGATACTGGTAGCCATTAGGACCGAGACCAGTTGGAATCATGACAGTCCCAAAAAACCAAGATTTCTATTTCGCGAAGTAACTTCTTCGCGCTAAAATCTAAAGTTCGCATAATTGAGGCTTCGGATAAAGGTTCTGCAGAATTTACAAGTCTCTTTGCAATTTCAATATCTGCTTCCCTCTTCATCCACGTAATTTACGAGGCTTTTTAAATGTTGCCAGTTCGCGTTCAATTGTTTTACAGCAAAGGTTAATTGTCTCGTCGGGATTGCTGTTGATTGATCACATTCAATTGGCATTAGGTCAATGGGACATGCGAATAGTGGTCGAATCGATCGGTTAATTTATCGGTTAACTTTACACCTGTGATAGTGGGTGATTATTTCTTCTTGTTTGGTAATTTAAATACAAGTCTGGCGTAGAGTCAACAGTTGACAGGTCTTTTTCGTTCATGGCGTCTGTCTAGTGGGACAATTTTGGTGTCCAGGTTGTATTCTTCAGGAGATCGGTAGATTTCAGTCCAAGGGGTGAAGACAATTGATCGGTTGGTGAATCTATAAATGAAAGAAGCCCCGCAACCCAGAAAATGCATTCCATTCTTAAAAGATCTTTACTCATTTATATATATTCTGAGGTTAGAGAGCATCATACTTCTATTATAAATGGAAGAGCATTTTTCTTACGGTAGTATTATTACCCCGAAAAAAGGGATGGATATATTTTTTTTGTCCTACAGTTACTGCGATCGTTGGCGTTGGGTGGACTATATTATATATATGTCACGTTATCTCATCCAAACAAATGAACTGTCAATTTTTAAACGTCAAACTTCTATGAAACTATGCCGTTTATGCGTTCACGCTATGATATTTTTTTGGCAGATGAGAAATAGTACGACGCCATCTTCTTAAATTGAACTTAATAATCCCCGACAACATGCAAAATTAATTCTATTAAATAAGTACTTCTCGCGTGTCAATAGACAATAATGTTTGCGTGCAATAAAATTAATAAAACATGTCGCCTGGGACTGGCGGTGCCTCGCATGACAATTAGATCGTGAATGACCGAGGCGGCGGACGCGTTATGCATAGCCCTTAAGAGTGAAGACGACCCTTTACTAAGTAGTGAGTGAAGGGGCGTCCTTGGAGGAATAAACGTCATTAAAATGTAATAGAGACAGACAGAAATCGCACAGCTAAACGGCGAAGTTGAAGGTCTTGGGCTCCCGAGTTCGAATTCTGGTAGGGGCATTTATTTTTGTGTTTATCACGAATATTTGTTCCCGAGTTTTGGACGTATTATATATATAAGCATGTATTTATCTATTCGTCTAGCACCCTTAATACAAGCTTTGATGGACGCCTGCAACTCCAGAGGTGTACATGCGCGTTGCTGACCCTTAAAAAAGGAGGATTCGCTGTGTTGACTGCTAAAGGGGCAAGCTTTGCTCCGTTGGTCCCCAGCTGTCAACATAGTGAATCCTCTTGAAACGAAAACTTGAAATAAATGTCGTGGAGTCATCAATCATCAACATAATCTAAACTAAATCACTCATATAGGGGTGAAATTGTTACGACGAACTTTCAAAATTTTGGAAACTTCTTACACAAATCGAGTGTAACATCAGACAACGCACAAAACGCTAAAATTTTTAATACTGTCGAAGTAAAAGGCTACTTTATTACATAGACATTACAACATCTCCTCAATCTATAAACTTGTCAAACGATTGATCAAACGTCAGAGCCAGACATTCAACAGCTAAGCGTCAAGTGATTTCCTTCGTACGCAGAAGGCGGTGCGCTATGCATCATTCATCGGAGGTGACAAAGATGGAATAATCATCGGAGCTCTGAATGTGTCGTTCTGTTCAAAATGGCTTTATGGTTGTGGTGAAACTTTTCCTTGTATAGAACTAATGGTATAATTCTACTAACATTAGCTTGGATATTGGAGAGTGGCTTAGAGTCCGACTACTTAAGTTTGTATGTTAAGTAAATTTCATAGAACTTTACATTGAAAATAGGTATAACACTTGCGCATTCTCTAATATCAAAATCATTGTACCTTGCGGGTTTTCGATTTTTTCGATACAAAAACCCTGATCATCGCCATACGAGATCCTTCCGATAAAAACAAGCAACAAAGCACAGCACAGGCAAATAGACTCTTCTTCGCGATGGTAAAGAACAATTATCCATAGGGTATAATATGCTTGTAAAACACTGCTGTTCATCTATTGATGCTTTCTATCCAATTCTTGCAAATAAAAGAGACAAAGTCAAACTTTAATTGAAATCTGTACCTACTTTCATCATAGCTTTTACCAACTTTAATAGGAGCATCGTACCGCAAAGAAACGGAAACATTCAACAAAAACAGGTCCCCGAGACAAACTTTCGCATACAATGGCAAAACAAGTTCCAACTTTACATAAACTGCGAATAAAATGCACAGAGAAAGATAGCAAGTACTAACCTGCAGTTATTTTCTGATGTCAGTTGTTACCATGCAATAAGGGTGTATCTACACGATGCTGACAGTGACTTAGTTCTTTTTAGGTTAGGTTTGCAGAACTGTTCGAAGCCAGCGTAGGCGCGAAACGATTATAGCGCGATGCGACCTCTACATCCCTATTCATGATTTCTTGTCTGAGCTTCAAGTATAATCTGACCCTTTGATGTCAAAGGGAATTTATTCCACCTGATTTGCTTGGAGAAGTGGAGGTGATGTAGTTGTTAGGGTATTTTCGTATAGTCAGGAGCAGAAGTAGCTAAAGTGGGGAAGGTGTTGAAAATTATCTTGACCAAACTTTATTTTTGTGACAATCGTTAAGATCGTTTTGAACACACACTTCTGATGTTGATTGTAGGCATTGTAGCTAATTCTCTATGCCACGGCTGAACTATTTTTTTTCTAAACAACTTGAGGTCAAGCACACAAGACAACACTATTCTGTCAATTAAATTTTGATTTTAGAATTTTCTACACACTGTCACACTTTGCTTAACAGTGCGTATTTTCTTTCCTCTTTCTCTCTTTTTAAACTTCGACTAATTTAATGGTAACTACCTAGCTTCCATTGGTCATTTATTACCTACGTCATCTTCTGTCACTGCCCTGAGTTAAATATACCCTTTGTGCAAGTTATTCTAGAATTACGGTCCACTTGCACTATCCGGAATTTGCCAACCCGGTAAGCGTTTATAAATTACTAGCTTTTGCCCGCGGCTTCGCTCGCATTAGAAAGAGACAAAAAGTAGCCTATGTCTCTCCATCCCTATCAAGCCAATTCGTCGTGGCCGTGAAAGACGGACAAACAAACAGACACACACTTTCCCATTTATAATATTATATATTATATTACTCTATAACTAGTCCTCCTCGGGTTAGTTGTCTAACCGTGGTTAGCGCAAGTGAGCCTTAACCACCTTAACGCTTAACTAACCCCAGGGTTAGTAACCCCGGAGTTAAAGTGTTGCAAGTGGCCCTTAGTTTTATATCGGTTTAACATAACAGCCGTGGCGAGCTTTGCGAATAACGCAGGCCATTGGCTTGGTTATAGTTATAGCTGGTCAGTTACATTGACATTCACAGACTAGATTCCTAGAATCTACTATACTACATTTTAGAAATCTAGACAACTAGATTATAGGCTATGTTTTGACTGTGGTAAAGTTCAGAAACTGTGCTATTTGGTGTATTATATCTTCATTTTCAAAGCTTAATCTCTGTAAACTAAAAAAAAACTGCTAAACCACATAAACCGCATTGTAGTGTTAGGTGTATCTGGGGGGCAAGTGCCACCCAACTATATATTATGTATAATAAAGTACATTACATATTTAAAATGTATGAGGTCCAGAGGGCATTGCCTAGTTTCAAAAATAAATTAAACCTGCCCTGGCCGTGATCGGGTAGCCCAGTGGTTAGGGCGTCTGCCGCGAAAGCAGGAGGTCGCTGGTTCGATCTCAGGCCTGCTCACCGGGGACCTTGGTCACTTTTTCTGTAGTATATGACATCTCTTTAAATTTATAAATTAAACCTGCTAACTAAATCTCTATAAACTAAACAAAATCGACTAAACCATATTGTAGTGTAGGTACATCTGTACAACTATATATTGTATTAATATACTTAGACCGGGTTACTCACGTTTATAAAGTCGAAGATAGCTCGACATGATTTCCACAAGGATTTCTGAGCATATACGCAGTATGAAAAATCGGGATACTCGGGGTTCTGCCGTAACGGATCATTCGATGGATTCGGGTGCGCACTATATTAGATTCGATAAGGTAACCGTGCTGGCGAAGGAAAAGTTTTTCATTCCGCGGAAAATACGGGAGGCTATCGAGATCAGTCGTCACCCAAATTTCAATCGCGATGGTGGGTGGTCAGTACCCCCTGCTTGGAAAACGGTTTTGTGTGCTGCGCCGGTGCTTAGTGTGGACGATACCTTACAGTGTGACGTAGTAAGTGTCGTGTGCAATAGTGCAGTTGACAATAGAAGTGAAAGAGACGGTAGTATCTCGCCTATAGATAGATAGATAGATAGATATATTTATTTGCACTAATCATACATTGTCACATAATATCACATAATATCAATAAGAAATACAAATTTAGATTGATTTCCACAATTGGAAACAAATAAAGTTTAAATTAACAATGATCACATAAGAAAATAATTATTACTGTCAAGATTAAAATGTAAGATAAAATACATTATGTTTAATATAAAGAATTGTGTCAGACACTTTCATTCATCTAAGAACTCATTAACTGAATAATAAGCCTTCCTTTGGCAGTACAATTTAAATGTACGTTTAAATGCGTTATATGTATCGAGATCTCTGATAGCCTCGGGTATTTTGTTGTATATTTTAGCACCCATTATACCAAGAGACTTGCCCGTTTTCGACAGCCTGTGCGAGGGGACAGCTAGCCCTGGTTTCCTCCTTGCGTAGTTACTCCCTGCTATAGGGAACTCAGCTTGGTTCCTTCTGACATACATACCAACTTCATAAATATAGAGTGAAGGCACTGTCAACACCCCGATATTGATAAAGAGCTGCTTAGCTGGCGCGTCCGCTGGAACACCACATATCAGGCGAATAACCTTTTTTTGTATGATAAACGGCCGGTCTCTGTCAGCTGCTAAGCCCCACAGGTCTATGCCACAGTTGAGATGCGTCTGAAAATAGGCGTAGTATGCCGTCATTAGGTTCCGCTGCGATAGCGTACGTTTCAACCGAAGTATGGCGTAATGAGCGGAGTTTAGCCTGGCACATAAGGAGTCGATGTGCTTCCCCCACTGCAAACTTTTATCAAAAGTGAAACCCACATACCGAGTATGGTCTACAGGTTCTATGCGGTCCCCGTTTACATTTACATCCAACCCTGGCCGTACTTTACAGCTGAGCGTAAAGTGGATCAGGTTTGTCTTGCTTATATTTAGTTGCATGCCATTACTTTCGAACCAGTGTAGGAGTTTAATAATGACATCACTAGCGTTTTTCTCTAGCTCTTCATGGTTACAACCATTAATGATTGCACAAATGTCATCCGCATACATGATAAATTTAACGATAGTGCTAGGATATGGCAAGTCATTCATGAGTATAGAGAAGATGGTGTTCCCCACGTTCGAGCCCTGGGGGACCGCTCTGTCACCGATATACCCTGCCTCAGACCGCTCACCAGCTACGTCTGTTATTTGGCTACGGTTGGCTAAAAAAGATTTGAATATGTCTAGGGCTATACCTCTAACACCGTAGTGTTCCAATTTGGCTTCCACCAGCCTATGGTCGACCAGGTCGAAAGCGCGGGAAAGGTCAAAGAAAACAGCAGCAACGTGCCTCTTTGCCTCCAAATTGTCCAGGACAGTGGTCAGCAATTTACGCGCAGCGGCATCTGTGGATCGACCAACCCGGTAGGCATACTGCTCGTCGCTAAGTGCCCCATTCATGGCGAAATACCTAAGTAGCCTGTCACAGAGACCGGTTTCAAAGATCTTGGAAACTGCAGGTACAAGGGATATGGGACGGTAGCTCTTCATTGAATCTTTAGCACCTTTTCCCTTGTAAACCGGAGTCACCTTAATCCTTTTAAGGGACTCTGGGTAGCAACCATTCAGAATGGACTCATTGAAGTAATCACATAGGTTGTAGACGAAATTTAGAGGTAGTTTATGTAATAATGAAGTAGGGAAGCCATATATGTCTTTGGTTCCCTTTGCTTTAGTTCTTTTTATTATTCTTAATACCTCGGGGGCTGTAAAAGGCAACATAAGCATGCTGAACGCCTGCACCGGGCAGGTGGCACGCAGTAGACGCAGTGCATCCTCCAGGTGCGGGCGCACAGGAGTGTCTTGGACAACGGCCAGGTAGTGATGGTTGAGCACGTCAGCCAGCTCCCGACCGGAGCCGTGCTCGCCGCACAACGCTCGGCGCAGCACGCCCAATTCGTCCCGACCATATGATTGGCTTTTGTTTGTCTCGGCCTTAATTATATCCCATAAGGCAAGGGATTTATTAGTGCTAGACTCAATTATATTGTTTATGAAAGCCTTCCTAGTTTTACTTAAAAGAGTGTTATGCTTACATTTGTAGTTATTGATAAAATGTGTTAAATTGTCATTATTTGGATAAAATCTCGCTAGCATCCCTAAATGCAGAAGAAATTCCTTGCTCCTAACAGTTTCTTCATTTAACCACACCTTGTCTCTCGGTTTAATCAGTACTTTTTTAATGGGACAAAAGATTTCAAATTTCCTACGAAAGTGGTGAAATAATGTTTCAAAACTATTATTCGTAGATAGTTGGGAAAATGTTGACCAATCAGAACTAGCTACGTTATCTATGAACTGTGTTAATTGCATTTTATTTGCGAGTCTTTTTGTTACGTACCGTGACTGATTGTTTACCTTTACAACCGACAATTTAAAATAGACAGCACAATGGTCGCTTATACACGTATCCAGTGGCTCAACTGAGACAGACTCGCGAGATAAATTGGTATATGCATGGTCGAGGCATGATTTCGAGCTGCCTTGTATTCTTGTTGCAAAGTTAACCATTGAAGTTAAGTTAAATCGTGTCAATAGTCCTTGAATATCCCGTTTTTGTTTAGTCCATTTCATAAAATCTATGTTAACGTCACCCATTATCAAAATATTGACATCTTCGTTAACTAATTTGCTAAGTAATGAGTCCAGTTGATGAATAAACGTGTCTAGATTACCCTCCGTATTGGAGCGGTACACACACATTACAATTAAATTAATGTCAACAACTTGTATAGCAGCTACTTCAACATGCATTTCTATAGAGTAACTACACAGGTCGGGTCTATCTATAACTGTCAGCCCGTGGTGAGCATATATGCATACTCCACCATGTTGTCTTGTTAGACGGCAAAACTTTGAACTTAAAACATAATTATTAATGTTAGTCACTGCCAATTCATCGAGTTGTAGCCAATGTTCGGTAAGCAGCAGAAGATCATAATTTATACCACCTTGGAGTAAACATTCAATTTCAGCCGTATTCAATTTATACCGGTGCCGCATGCGTCTGCGCCGACCGCGCCCCCCACGCCGGTCTGCCGGCGTGCTCAACGGGCTGTCGCGCGCAGTGTGCGCAGAGCAATCGCGGCTAGCGCTTCTCACTCATGATTATGGGGCGCGGACCGTCCCGAAACATGTCGAGCTATCTTCGACTTTATAAACGTGAGTAACCCGGTCTAAGTATATTAATATGTCTAATACTCACGGGAGTTTTCTACTATATATTGTGTATAATAAGCCATCTTCTTTGTCAGTACTTTACATATTAAAATGTATGGGGTCCAGAGGGCATTGCCAAGTTTCCAAACCGGATGTTACCCAAATAATTAATAATCAGACTCCTTATTTAGGACCCCTATGTCCCTAATCCTTAATCAAGGTAATAGCCGGCAGCGGAGCGCATATTCAATTTAGCTGGGTAATCTAAAATCCGCTTTAAATTTAACTTCATATTAAATCCGTTTAAAATGTACTCTCACTTAAGGGGAACCTCCTATGAAATCATTTTAATTACTCTTTGATAATAGAGGGCGTGATTGGCTACAGTTTTAGTTTGTATTAGGTATAATGTTTTTTTCTACTCCAGCACTTCTACCTGTCAATTAGATGACTGACAGCGATATTAAAAAGTATACATTATAACGTTGTCTATGGTATTCCATAAGAACACTGCTCATATGGATTTTCATACAATATATTAGCCGTATTAGCACTGTTGATTTTTCCTTAATTTCGAAATTCGATAGTGGGCAAACGACGTGTTACCTTTCGCGATTTTGCTTTTTTCGCCATTTTAGCTGTCGTAGAAAAACTATGCCACAGCTCATAATTGGATTTTAAAACTCTCGGGTCTATTATTACAAAACGAGACGGAGTCGAGTGAGACGGCGACCCTCAAGTTTTAAGAACCTTATTATATCACTGTTGCATAAGCTACTATAAAACTGACAATTTGTGTTATAATATAACGATCGATTCTTATCTCGTTATATATCCGGAGTGTCAAATATGCTTTAAATATAATTAAGTTAAAACTTGGCACCAACAGAACAATGAATGTTGACACTGTTCCTCCGAACTTAAGGGTGGTTTTACACTAGCGATATGGCGGTCCGCGTTTCTCGAATGCTGTCTATACTTTTGTCAATAACAGTAATAGTTAGGTTCTAGCATCATACTGTCATTTTCGTACGCTAGTATTACCACCCCGAAAAAAGGATGGATATAATATTTTTGTCCTACTGTTAGTGCGATCCTTTACTTGCCAGACTATATAACAAGTGCGAGTCGGGCTCGCGCACAAAGGGTTCCGTAGCAGCAAATATAATAAACTTATTATGTCAATTTATACACCTGGTGAATGGAGCCTAAACTTATAAGGTTCAGCCATCGTTTTCAGTGTAAGCACAATAACTTAACCAAAATTACAGTTAAATCAACCTATCTCAAAAACTATAAGAGATACTTTGATCAAACCAAAAATCGTTGAAAGAGTTAATTAGCATGCATCACCTCTATTTTTTTTAGAATTTTATACCCCGTAGTTATAAAAATAGAGGGGGGGGGACATACTTTTTACGACTTTGAGAGCTGATATCTCAAAAACCGTTCACTTTAAGAAAAATGTTTTTTAGAAAACTTTATATCATTTTAAAAGACCTTTCCATTGATACCCCACACGGGTATGTACATCGAAAAAAAAATTTTCATCCCTCAGTTACATGTATGGGGGGCCCCACCCCCAATTCTTTTTTTTACTATTTAGTGTCATAATTTTGTAGCGGTTCATACAACACATATTCCCATCAAATTTCATCACTGTAGTACTTATAGTTTCCGAGTAAATCGGCTGTGACAGACGGACAGACGGACAGACGGACAGACGGACAGACGGACATGACGAAACTATAAGGGTTCCGTTTTTGCCATTTTGGCTACGGAACCCTAAAAATGTGAATATTTATTTAACAAAAACCGGGCCGAAAATACTCATCTGTTTACCACTACAACGTACAAAGAGTGACTTTCTGACTGGCAAGAGCTCTTGAAAAACTATTTTCACTATATACATACGAAATTCATGACAAAACAGCAAAATCGTATTTCTAATGTATTATATCACTACGCTCTTCTTGGACAGAGTCCGATAAAAGGCGTAGTGTAAATAGTGTAATACCCACGTTTTGTTTAAGTCAGGGGCCAAAAGATACAGTCAAAGCAAGATATAATCTACTTGAACTACGCGCAAGGGGATCTACATAAGCTCTTGACATTCGTTTTGTGAGCTCTGGGATTGTCAAGATAGGGTGGCGAAATAAAAGATAACTCGGCTAAACTTAGATGTATTTAGCCGACTTCTGAAGTGTGAGGAAACTGATTTGTTTGTTTCGTTTGCATTTTTTATTTATTTTACTGATCCGAGCTATTACATCTTCAATTATGTAATTATAATAAAATAATGCATGAATCCGCTTTATAACTGAGGCTGTATTTCTGCAGTTTTAAACTTTTGATGTTGAAACAAAACAATAAGAATCGTCTTACAAATATTACGAATAAACTTACAGCTTGTACCTTCCAGAATATCAATTTGATTTTTTAAAAGTTTGGTTAGGTGCCTACACATTAGGGTGCTCTTCATTAGGATGAACGAATAACGGTGTGCACCGTTTAAATTTTATTCTTCGAAAAAATAAGTGTGTTACACACACACTTGATATCGTTCACTTTATGGATTGTAATTACGTTGCATCGCTGCGTAAATTTCATTTATCATGATGATCAAATATCACAATCCGATACCTGCGCCCATAAAAATCACGAAGTGAATTGCCGCAATCTGCAATAATTTCACCTTTCACCCGATTTATCGCTGCGATATGTCGTCAGATCATTCCTTAGCAGAAACATTGGTCAGAATGAGAAGTGTGTATTATTGTTTAATTCTAACTAAAGCTAGTTATATATCTGTCACGGTTACTTTAATTCGTCGTGAATCGTGAAAATAATCTGGCGATAAAAAGAATAGGTCAGGATTTGGCAAGAAAACAGGCACAGTCTTTGATCTCTTGGCAAACCCGCCCTAATGTCTGGGATAACGTTTTAGTTGACATATATTGTCTCGCTTTAGTCTAGTTGAAAAGATTGATTTGCAATAAAATTGTTTTGTACATTTCTGTGACAAAACGGGTGTTCAAGTTTGATTGTTTTTAAACCTCATTCTCGTCATAATTTCGGATTGACGGCGGGAGGGCACAGCGAAATGCCATCTCGCTCTAATATGTGCCTTACATTTCCATAATCTTGTTAAGTCGCGCACCTGTAGCACCGAAGACGTGCTGTGCTGGAATAGTTCCAAGTAGGGACTAGGAAAATTCAACACGATTCAAAATGCTTTTACACTGGCATTATTGAAGAGCGACTGTGTACGTTTTTCTGCAAAAATTCCGATCTACGCGTTGTCACTGTTGTCAGTAAGTATATTAATAAGTTAGATTCAAAGTCCACAATGTTCGAAGGACTTTGCAACAATTGCAACTGACTACACTTTACAAACTGTGACAAATGGATGATTCCTATGACTTCATGTAATTACCGAGATAATAATACATTCTGGTAAGTCGCGCATACCTGTTCTGTCCGTGTCAGAAAGAGACCACCGTTTTATCCCATGGCAAAGTAGCCCACGAAAATTATAAACGGCAGCTCTCTTTCTAACACACCCAGTGAGACAGGGACTGCTGCTTTATCCCCTTCAGGGGGAACCCACGCAGGAGCCGCGGAAGTGGCCAATACCGACCACTCACTGCATTAGCATCATTTATTCATTACCCGAAGGAAACAACTCCAACGGCGGAAATATTACTTATGAGACAATGGGCGTGAGTGCCGTGTGCTTAATTTTTAACGGCTGAAATCATTTTATTCACTTTCTTGCTTGTCAAAATTGTGACATATCGCAACAATTTAAGGCATGATTTTGAATAACATGCGTTTCGCGCTTTATTGCGTTTGTCTATGATTGTATGCGTTACATGCAGTCTCCGTAATTAGAGAGTTAATTTGTGATTGTATGATTTAGAAATTAAAGTAAGTGTGATGCGTGTAGCTGAATATTAAGTTTTGTAACACGAAGGTTAAAAAGTTAAGCGGAGATATAAGTTACAAGACTGTGTTATTGATGAGACTTCGTTCTGGACATATCCCTTTGAGGATGTGTATCATTTTATAATGGAATGTGCCCGGAATGGAGCTACTCGTAAAGTTCTAGCTCATTTCAGCCATTTTTATACAATTTTCCATGTCGGAGGTTGCAATAGCACTCTGCGGCAGCGCTATTGCAACTTGTACGAAAAACCATTGTAAATTGATAAGTTTATATGCAAGAATGTTCATGTAATTGTTTATGGAGCGACGTGTTCTCTTTGACAAGCTCTCCATCACAGATTTTAAAAAAATACTGTTTTTTAACCCGTAAGGTACGACCTGAATACCAGTCCTTTAAGCAATAGTTCATTGTGCATCTAGGGAGGTAAGTACAGGATTACTAACGAGAGTCTGTTAGAAGCCCGACGCAGCAGGTGGAGGGCTTTTAATGACTCTAGTTTGTAATCCTCTTACCGAACGTGATGGATACAATGCTTTTCATCACACTTGTAAGCGAAAAAACAAATATACAAATGAATCTATTTATTAAAGTTGAATAATACACAGTAAAGTTGGTTCATAGCCAAGTTTGAAGATTTGAAATAAGCCTTAGCTGATGCAAAACCTCCTTAGTCTGAAGTGAAATGACGTAAGATATTTTAAAACTAAAGTCATAACTCCCTCGGGAGTTATAATTATTGTACTAAAATCCAAAACTCCCGAGGGGACTAAATCGGCTCTAACCGCTCTATACGCCTGCGAGTTATAACACCATTGCCGAGCAAGTGTGATGAAAATGTATTAAAAACGTTTAGTTTGTTATCTCAACGATGCGTTATAGTCTGGCTAGCCAACGAATGCCTATGCCTATACCTACTAACGTAAGAAAAAGACCGCATGATTATCTCTGAATATGCACGAATAAGAATAGATCCTGGCCAAAATATAACGATTAAGTCGTAAATAGATTATTCTGGCCGCCACGCCCGTTTACCTAGTTCCGCACAAAGAGGTAAATACTGGAGACGCTCATACCGTACTTCGACCGCGCGGAAATGTGTCAAATCTTAAATGAGCGACTTCGCTCAATCTAGAACCAATCGTCTTTACGTCCAAAGGCGTTACTGTCGCCATGGCAATGGAGAACCAACAAACATTTCAAAATCTTGCTACACTTTTTCCCTCTGAAGGCATCTCTACTCCTTTCTCGGTGGTTGCGGATCTAACTTTACAAAGGTTTATCGCATAGGCTGCGTAGGTACTATGTTAATTTCGGTCTTATCTTCAAACAATTAGCAAGCCGCTACGCAAAACTGGCTTAACTAGTGCCAGTAGCTTTACTAGCTATTTAACATAAGTAAACCACGTTGAACCAGGACATTCCGCAAGTGTCAGTCAACTTACCTAATCTGGCTCAGATCAGAATCTGAGTAAGCCAATTCATGATTTATTGGCAGACTGGCGCCTGCACTTGCGAAGTGCAACCGATATTGCAGTTTATTATATCTTAGTCAGCAGGGATGTAACTTAAACTCGTAAAAGTTGGTTTATAGCGTTTGACGTCACGTAAAGTTTGAAATGTGTTGTATAATTCAAATGTACACGTTATAAAAGTGTTTACAATTGATATATTTTTATGAACGAAGAGACCTCGTAGCCTAGTCGGTAGTGAGCCTGCTTAGTTGCTTACGAAGCAGGAGGTCCCGGCTTCGAATCCTTTGTGTTTATCACGAATATTTGTGCGTGAGTTATGGATGTTTTCTATCTATCCATATATATGTATATCGTCGTCTAGTACCCACAACACAAGCCTTATTGAGCTTACCGTAGGACTTGGTTGACTTGTGTAAGATTGTCCAATATTATTTATTTATTTATATACATTTTTCTGAGACATTTTTTGTCATGCAAACTTCAAGCTCGTGAAAATAAACTATTGTCTATGGTATCCACCCAGATAGAAGTAGGTAGGTAGAGACGCCTCAAAGGGAAAAAGTGTAGCAAGATTTTGAAATGTTTGTTATCCTCCGTTGCAATGGCAATCGTTATAAGACGCCCTTGGACACCGAAAGGACGATTGGTTCTAGATTGAGCGAAGTCGCATCGCATATTTCAGGATGGACACATTTCCGCGAGGTCAAAGTATGATACGGGCATCTCTAGTATTCATCTCTTTGATGGCATCTAAATTTACCGCCAAAACTCTGCACTTTGAATCCCCGCATTATTTCAGATCTCACCTCGCTGTTTTCAATCCATCCACAAAACGGAATTAGAGGCGTTCTCCGGAATCGAACGTAGCATAAACACCAGCTGCGCACTGTCAGCGTATGTGGAACGGAACACGAGTGTATTTTTGGAGTATTGTTATAATAATTATCATTTTTTAACTTGTTGAGGCGGTTATGGTTTTAGGTGATCATGATCTAATTATACATTCTTCTATATGTATATATTAGAAACTAGGGACTTTGTATATTATACTTACTTTACTCTTTGCTTTGTACGCGTAGCACAGAATAAGTAATAGTACTAAAGTACAGAAGCTTCTCTTTCCTACATTTGACGTTTAGCTTGTCAATCATGCAAATGTCAAGATGACATTAACATCAGGGTTGTCACCATGCTGTCGGGTGCGAATGGTGGTACAACAATTTGTATTATCATATAAATAGGAACAAAAATGTATCGGAACATTTATTGTATTATAAGAACACGTTTTCATTATTTAGTAGTATTGGTTAATTGTTATTTATTTGTCTAAGTATGACATAGTATATGCGGTGTTTGAATTATAAATATATCTGAAAGCACCCGTGAAGTAATGTGCGTTGCGCGAACCCTGCACGCCAACCACGAACATGGAAAATTATCATTGACGGGAAAGCCTCTTTGTCACTCCAATATGCAAGTGTGACAGAGATGGAGATACCAATCCGCAATCGTTCGATTTTCGTGGTATAGGCCCTGACTGTTAATGCCATATATAGGCGGAACATTTTGTGCCAATGTAAAACGCGGAGTGACATCACCTGCGCGTAGTCATAACTAAAATTATCAAACCTCGTTTTCACTCTCTTTAAGTATTTGAACTACAAAAAATCCTTCCTTAGTGGAGTTTCACCTACATTCAACACTCATGTAAGAAGGATATAACGAAGAACTTCGCAGCCATCGGGTGTCTCAAAAGCTCAGTTGGTAGAGCGATGGGCGTGTATTTCAGAGTCACGAGTTCGAGTCTCGCCTGTCCTTTCTTTCTAAGATGAGACATATGTTCCAAATTTCTAGGCTTTACCTTCTGAGGATTACATAGAACTGGGTAGTCTGTTAGTCTCAAACTCAAATTTTGAATTATGACAAATCTAGGGAAATCCGCATGGATGGCAGCCCTAGTCTCTATATGTATAAATCAACTGCTTTTTTTATATATTTAGCTGGTTTTATTCTGACTATAACATATACCTAATCTATACAGTGCCAAAACTACTCAATTTAAAAACTAGATTTTTTCAGTAGCAACACTCACTTCAGCACCATCAGTCTCACCACCACAATGATGGAATTTTAAAAATTCAACACTGGGAAGTAAAAAATATCAATGAGAAATCGTTGGTTACAGCTAGTCTACTATGTTTTAGTCTACTTGTACAGCAATTTAGTGTGTAAATCCATAAGCTGCATACATAACAATGCATTTCGATTGCAAAACAGGCGGAGATCCAAACTGGATTTTATTTATGGTAATACTAGATAGTGACCTGTATAGAACATTATATGTAGAGCTATCCTAGTCTGCAGGCTACCTATCTAGGCTTTTACATGTTTTTTCGTACAAAATTTACAATACCGGAAGATTGGAATGGGAAAAAAGATTGAACATTTAACTGAAGCCAAATCACGTTATTTTGTCGAACTGTTGATTTTTTTATACCACATTGGTGGCAAAGTATACAGCCAGCCTGATGGAAAGCAGTCACCGTAGCCCTTGGACGCCTGCAACTCCGTGTCACATGCGCTTTGCAGACCCATTATAAACTTGCCAGTATTAGAAATTTCAATTTCAATTTCAATTTATTTTATTAAGACAACAATGGCCCATAATTGTTAGTAAACAAGCTTAATCTTAAAGTAATGGTTAATAACAAATAATAATTAATAATACAGAAAAAATAATAATAATATACAAGTAGGTAGGTACTTATGGCATTCACCTAGTGGAGGTCATAATACAGGCGAAATGCCGCATAATAGGCGTATCGTATCGGCCCGCTACCGTATCCAGGATGGGGTTGGAGCTGGCCCGTACTCTGCAGAGCAACGAGGCGATTCTTTTGCGTATTATGGCGTAATAGTCGTCCGTTCGAGCCTGCATAAACATGCCCGATGCGCTGCAGAAACGGGGCAGCCCCAACAACATCCTGAAACCATTGTTATATTGGACGCGCAGGGAACTGGCGGTCTTCTGCGTATAACCAGTCCATAGGCTGCACGTGTAGAAAACTTGGCAATAGGCTTTGAATAGTGTAATCTTAACCTGTTGACTACATCGTGCAAACCTCCTTACTAGCATATTACATCGGACCGCCAGTGCCCTGCGCTCCCTTTCTATATCTACTTGGTCTTTAAGGTCGTCGGTGACATAGTGCCCAAGATACTTAAATTTATACACGCGCTTGAGCTCGTTATTATCAAGCTTTATTACAGGGACATTCTCCGGTAACTTGCCTCCGACGGCCCTAAAAACCATATATTCGCTCTTATTAACATTGTATCTTAATCCATATTTATTTGCGTACTCCTCACATAAGCTTAAAAGTTTTCTTAACGCTCTAACCGTTGGACTGAGCAGGACCATGTCGTCCGCGTAGCTGATGTTGTTTATACTAACATCATCAACTCTGCATCCCACCGGCGTGCGGCTCAGTCCCTCGATCAGGTCGTTAACGTACAGGTTGAAGAGCTTGGGAGAGCTTATACCCCCCTGCCTCACCCCACACTCCAGCCTGTACGCCCTAGAAAACCTACCAGCCCATCTCACGCTATTGGTTTGGTTAAGATACCAGTATTGAAATATTCGGAGTAGCTCCGCGGGTACTTTTTGCTCCCTTAACTTGCCCCAAAGAACATCGTATGACACAAGGTCAAATGCCTTGGACAAATCCAGGAAGCAGGCGTATATAGGTGTCTGACGCTCCGTATAGTACTGTACCGTATGTTTTGAACTTAAGATTGCAGTTTCCGTGGACAGTCCCGGTCGAACCCCAAACTGCGCATAGTGTAAGTTTAAATGCCTCCCAAGTTGTACGTAGAAATGTTATTCAATTTAAGGCATTTTGTCCAACATATTAGACAGATGGGTATTTTTTGTAAATTGTGATTTAGGAACTTATAAATAATGATGAAATAAATGGCCTCCTAGCCTAGTTGGTAGTGACCCTGCCTTAAGAGCAGGAGGTCCCGGGTTCGAATTCTGGTGTTTATCACAAATATTTGTTCCTGAGTTATGGATTTTTTCTATGTATTTAAGTATTTATATTTATCCATCTACTATTATATACCTATATCATTGTCTAGTACCCACAAAACAAGCCTTATTGAGCTTACACTGGGTCTAGGTTGATTTGTGTAAGATTGTCCCGTATAAAAAATCTTCATAGGTACACTTATTTCCTGCTGCTAAAAATAAGAAACTAACAATCAGTGAGAAACAGAAAATCAAATTTCGTGTTATCTAATACAGTAGCTTAAGACTGCATATAAAACACAAGGCCACTGATAAGAATGTTGACAGAATATGATTTGTTAGCATTGGTATTATGCTGACAGTGTAAGAATGAGGCAACAGAAAAAGATAAGATAACATGTTTTCAAATAGAGAACAATATTTTTTATAAGATAACTGATTAAAACTACAAAACTTTATTAAAAAAGTAACACCTCAACTGACATACATCAAGAACTATTATGAAAACATGCAAATGTGAATGATATAAACCGTGGTGGCTGACTATTGAGCATTTGCAAATATTAATAGTTTTATTTTGAAATTTTTTTAAACTTATATTGATGAAGATCGTAAATATTTTACCTAATTTTTTTTTTTTTGTTTAATTAAGTAGAGGAATTGCATTGTACTATGTATGTTTGAATTGCATGTTAATTTAGATATTCCAACACAATGTATATTGTTTGCTGAATAAATAAAATGAAATGAAATGAAATGAAATTCAATACTGCTTATCTGATTATTTCATAAAAACAATTTTATTTTTAATTATTTACAACAAATGAAATGCAGGTTTTTGTAATTGCACCACATTTTATTTTTTCCTTGTAAGTAATCCAACAATAATGTTACAAATATGATGTAAATTTTCCTGTTCTTCGAATGTAGAGCATGGGCAAAAATAATGCTTAAGTAGATTGGAGATTCTGGTAAAGTTTCGGATGGGAAAGGACACCTCTTGTGACTTCAAGGATCAGGAATAGGAAGTGACTGAAAAGGAAAATACAATTAAGTTCTACTTAGTGGAGTCAGTTGCTCTACTACTGTTTTTTTCTTATTTCTGACACAATCTTTGTGTCAGAAATATGAAAAAAATCGTTATAAGAATCGAGATTCTATTTTCAAAAATCTGAGCGTTCTTGAGTGCTGTCTAGACTAACTAGACGTCAATGTATCCTAAACTGAAATAATGTCCGAAATTTGTTTCAAAAACAAGCGCCACGACCGAAATTAAACTTCCGTTTGAGTAAAGTTTCTACACAAAGTTTGCGCTGCACGCACGTTCCAAATTTGAACTGAATTGCATGTCAAATGCGACCAGCCAGTGCTTTTGTACAAGTGAAAGGTTATCGGGACTCACTGTTGAAGGCAGCCAGCTTTCTCGTGGAACCCAGCCGCTTCATCGGCGTCCGGGGCTCCGCATCCCTGTCGTCCAGCTCCAGCACCGGAGCTTCGCCTGTCGGCGTCGTCGCTTCCGACATCGTAGCACTAACCGATCACCATCACCGACAAACGAACACTAGCCTCACAGACTCCAGAAAAAATAAATACACCGAACGTATTCCACATGTAAAGTATCCCTTCACGGTTACGAATGTTAAAGCTATGCGCGCAGCGGCCGAACGAAATATAAATAACGCCGCGTAATTTACTATCGAGATTCACGCGCCCGCCGGCGTAAACCAAACAAAACAAATTAAACGCCAAGCGAAAGTGCACGAACGCCGACCGAACGACAATAAAAATATGAACAACAAATGCACCCCCCTCGCGGTTGAAGTTTATAACCGGGCCAATCACGGCGGTTAATTCTACCGCCGTTATTGGACTTGAACCAATCAGTGGACCGCCGTGTCAAATGTCAGACTGGCATTTCCTGACAAACCGAGCTTTATAAGGCTGGGTATATACTTTAAACGATTATAATCGACGGGCGGAACTTTTAATGCAAACAATCAATTTATCAATCGGTTTTGTAAATTTGAACACATTTTACTACTCTATGCATTATTCAACGCAGCAAAACATACTTGCTTAATGATTAGCCTTGTAATTTCGTTATTTTACTGAATTTTTTTAGAAAACATTAGCAATTTTTTGTACGAAAACATTGCCAGTGAAGACCAAGCCTTATTTGGCGTAAATAGAAAATGTTGCCACACTTGTCACGGAATCCTTAATAGTAGTTTTTATATAGTTGTTTAATGTCACAGAATTCTTAAATGGTAGTTTTTATGTAGTTGTTTAATTATGTCACTGATTCCTTTATGGTAGTTTTTATGCCGTTTTATATTATTTCGCTTTTCTGGCAGTTTCAATCTCTATTTTCTTTATTCAGGGACTGTAGAGGAAGGACTACAGTACGAGATTGTTCGTAAAATAATTTTACAAGTTTTTAAAGGGGCAATGAGAATGAGCATGGGAAACCCTTGGAGTTGCTGGCGTCCTTAGGTTTTCCCTCAGGCGGGATTGTATACCAGTGACGTGGTATAAAAAACGCATAGGAGATTTAAAATATACATTTATTTTTGTTATTCAAGTATATAGTCGTAGAGTGGAGTCAGCGCCTGCAGCCAGCAGCCAGGGCTGCGACGGATGGAAGCGGATGTCCAGCACGCAAAAGTCTTCGCGTTTCTCGGGACCGCGCAGCTGTTTCAGTGGCACCAGCAGAGGATTTTGCAGGAGGTCGCTGTAAAGAAAATCACATTAAATTCGCGTTTTAATATATCATATCATACATTCAAAAAATCAAAAATATTTGAAGGTCACCATAAAAAACCTACTGGCGGATTTCGCACTGAATGCCATTCGCACTGCACGCCGGTGTGCAAGGGGGAAAGCACTATACACACGCATGGTGTTGTCTTAATCAAACAACGGAGTGCGGTTCAAATCGCTTCCAGTACGTATAATTTGGTCCATTTAAGTTCTTCGTCATATTATTGTAAAGTGTCATACACTAGCGAATAAGCAGGCATAGTGAAGCTGGCGGGTCTATTTGCTTAAAAAGTCCTAGCCGAAAAGAGTATTTGACTTTAACCTTAATATATTATAGTGTGCAAATTCTAAACAAAGAAGGAAAGTTAATTTATTTTCCAGATTTTGACTCAGGTATTGGCGGTTGAATAATCTGTACTTGTTGCTATTTTCATAGTGTAAATGTATTGTTATTTTTTCATGTCACTTTAATTATGTATGTTCTTTGAGACCTACTTGCATTTTTTTTAAATTTTGTATCAGGGCAGTTTGCAAGTATACAGATACTAACTTGTACACCATGCCGTGCGACACGACAATGTTCTGGTCATCACCAGCGGAAGCGAACAGCGGGTAGCGGCGGTGGAACGCGACCGAACGAACTGCTCCTCCGTGCAGGCGGAGGGTCTGATACGGTTTAGATGATAGCTCCAAATCAAACCTGTGAAATAAAAAATCATTAAAACATTGAAAAGCCCCTGACAACAGTAGAATATAAGTAGTAAAAAATGTTGAGGGTATATTATTAATATTGGCTGAAAATGGTGAGATCCTGTAACATTTTCCGATTTAAGCTCATTAATTACTTGATATAATCTCAGAAATAACTGCATTTTTGTTCTCACTAATGAACACCGGTTCTTACCACAATATTTTGTTAAAATTGAGCTCCCGATATTTCGAGGATGTTTCAATCGCCACATATTGCAAAATCGTGGTAAAACCCGTGTTCATGATTTAAAAAAATGCATATATGTTTTGAGAAGCGCAGTAATAATATTAAGTCTAATATAGTATTATATCAAATATGAACTTTATTAGCCAAACACCAAAGTGATAGAAATAACATCTTACCACATGCATTTCCGATCGTAGGATGCGACCAACAAATTGTCTCCAGCAGGATGTACGGCCATCGAGCTGACCCACTGTGCTCCGGTCAGGAGTTTCTTTATCAATTCCTGCTTCACCAGGTCATAGATACGAACTACACGTTGAGTCTGTGGAATACAAGATTGCGGTATAATGGTGATGTTAACTACTGTTGGGTAGGTACTCCCAATGTTGACCAAACAGTACCTTGTAGCGAAATACGCAAACAAATGAAAAAATAATGCAACGGAGACAATTATAACTAAATAGTTAATATTATGTTCTCAATAGTTGGCAGTGAAAATTCACTGCCACTTATTTTCGACTACGACGGCGCAATTTTCATGACCTCCAGATACTAAGATTGAAAAAAAAATGTGTGTATGTGACTAGAATATAATATTATAACCGGTGGCAAATATAAAAATAGCAAGATTCTTTGTTAACCACAAAAGATCGTTCGTTGGCTAGATTTCCAATAAATTACAGATTTTTGACCAACGGAACTCAATCAACTTTTGACATTTGCAGACTGAGAGTAAAATGACAATTTAGAAAAATAAATCATGAATTCCCATCTGTAATGATAATGACCATATTTCTCTAGCATGTATTGGCAGTAATATAATATACTTACGGCAACAAACAGCCTCGGCGTAACCGGATGGAATAGTGCGCACTGCACTAGCCCCTTGGCCTTTGAGAACGGCAGCTGGCTCCTCCTCCTGGACAGTTGGTGCACGACCACCGCGCGACTAGCGCCATCTTGTAGCGTCACCGCGATGTAGTCGCCCTTGCCATGCCAGGCAAGCTGATCGGAAATAATAGATTTTTTTCATTAGTGCAATTGGAACATAAACATAAACTACACGAAATCTTTGAACGATGAAGAAACTAGGTACTATCGCTACGGTCCCCCAAAATATTTTTATAACTTCACGTAAACCTTCTCAAAATATTTTAAAACCAATTAATTACACATCGGTATTTCATTTATAAGCTCCTAGAAATTAGATACGGTGCTTCAAAAAATTTCATAGGCAAGGCGGATTTAATTTGGCATTTTTTTCTTCATGTGGCATAAAAAAGTGATCTATGGCTTAACATTAGGCAAGTCGGAATAATAGAGTTATATGAACGCTGCACCGCTTCTAACAAAACCTTAAAGAGCCACTAAATACAAAATCCCACTATAAATGTCTGTTGGTAGAATATGGTAGATTTGTAATCCTGCGCTGGCAACCCGAAATATGTTCGAAATTTTGTCGTTAGTTTTTTTGTTTACATATTGGTAATTCAATCACGTCGTACCGGTTGTCGGTTAAATTGGGTAATTACATGGTATGGAACGCGGAAACGGTAGCAGGAGTCAATTTAGCGGTTGCGAAGTTGATAAAAAATATGACTTAGGACGTTCATATTTTATAGAGTCAGTAAATTCAAATTAGGCCACCATATAATATGCTCTAACTTGCTGTAGTACCTAAAGTGTGACTGAAATAGAATTAGGTTTAATTAAACATTCACTGATTTAATAGGTTCCCACTTTTTTTTAACCAATGTGGTAGTTACTCGTACATAAGTAACTAGCAAAGGGTGTTTTGGATGACGCCTGCATAGGTGTCTCTTGTTTTAGTTTCGTTCCATGAGATTTTTCTTAAATAGTCTGACTATTTAACCAGCGGGACTGGCAATGTCTGTAATTTTCTACACAAGTCTGCCGATTTATACAGGTTTTTATTCGTAAGGAACGTACAAATAGCAATATCAGATAAACATCACTCTAATGTTTGTCATATTTATGCATTGGTCAATGGGAAATCTACCGTATTGTCGCGCGCCAGGCGGCGCCACTCACGCGTGGGTAAATATAAATAATAACAATTTAGTATACTATACATACTGATAAGGTAATCCGAAATTATAGGCAATTACCTCCTACAAAAAAATAAGAATTAAATTGACAGCTTTCAGCCCGCATACGGTTCATTGTAGCTACAATAGGAGAAAGGCCAGAGATCATTTTAATTCAAATGGAATGTATGAACTACTTTCATATGTTTGTTTCTCGATTTTTAATAATGTACCTAGATCCGAGGGCTGTTTCGCGATTTTTACTCGAGGAGGTAAATACTTGAGGCTTTTTGATAATCAAAATAATATCAAACCGATAAATGAAGGCTTTTTTCCACTCCCATTATCCACTTCCATTATTTCGAAAAAACGTACATTTAGCGAAAGCGAATTTTAGGAAATTTGCCAAAGTTTAGCAGATTTATTTGGGTGTGAATAAAATACATTTCATGAAAATTAAGTTGATAAGGGATCATTCATTAATTACATCACACACACCTCAAGGGGGGGAGGGGGTCCACAAAATATGACATGTCGTGACAGGGGGGAGGGAGGAGTTCCATGTTTGTGACCTCACAATCCTCACATACAATTTTATTACCAAATCTAAAACTAATTTTCTACATACTCGGATTTGTTTGGATAGTTTCGTTCCCTATAAATTTAATACTATTCTTCTGGCCGAGTTTGGCCAGAGAAAGAATAAAAGTTAAGTTAAAAGAATAAGTTCCTAAACTAAAAATCTAAATGTGACGTCACACTAAGGGGGCAGGGTGTAGTTAATTGTGACGAAGTGTGACAATGACAAGGGGGGAGGGAGGGGTCAAAAAATCATAAAATGGGTGTGACGTAATTAATGGATGATCTCTAAAGAGGTTTTTCTGACAATGTAAATTTCTATGTTCGTGAGACAAGTCAGGACAGGCAGACCCAGCTATTGTCATAGGGATGTAACTCACGTGTATGACGGGTTTGAAGTGAGTGACGGCGACTCGGACTCCGATGGCCCATTCCTCAGGCTTCACCTCTTCCCACTGCACCGCTGTTGACGTGCGCTCGTCCACTACAAAATGACAATCAGTGTTAAATAGTCAATAACAAGGTTTATTTATATAGATTGTATTCTGCAGCTAATGAAGAATTCATCTTTAAACGTGTGTAACCGCGCTTTGGTCATCACCCGTTAGTCCGGGGTTGTGGCTGCTTGTAAAGATACAGCTATAATTTTCAAGAAGCAACACAACACAAGCAACAGTCAATAAATTCTCTGAAGTCAAGTTAGGAAAGTTGCCTATATTTAACACTATATGTATATTAGTGAAGAAATACAAAATTATCGTTTGTTCGGAACGAACGCAAGGTTAAAGTTTTAGGTTTCTATTTATGTCTATCATTGTCTATGATTTGTAACAATATAAAAGATATTGATGTCAAGAGAAGAAAACATGAGACATGGTTTTTATATAAGAATGTAAAAGCTTAATAAAAATGAAATACAGTCCGCTATAACAGGACTTTTTAATGGCAGGGCAAAGAACCAGTTAAATATAATATTGTCCTGCACGTTAAATTGGTCCTACGATCATGTGAAGATTATGTTAAAGAAGAAGAGACTACCCTGTGTTCGTTCCGAAAACTTGTTCAAAGCTCCTAATTTTTACAATCAAAGCAGCCGGAGTTCAGATTTCGACAGTTAAAGCAGTATATTTACTAATTCACATGTTGTGGACGCGGTTCTTCCAAAAGCTCATCATTTCTAGCAGCCCCTATGTGCTCCTATCTCACAGCATGGAAGCAGTCTCTTTACCCAGTAGTTAAACATGGAACGTTTTATAAATCTCGTTCGAAAATCAAAATTAGCTTAACGGTAACGGTGGAACGGCGGAAGTAGCGTCTTCACTTGTTTTTTCCCGCGATCCGCTCATATTTTTATTCGATTTACACTACCTATATAGCCTGGGTGCAGTAATAATAACAGTAAATTGTCAATGACAATGACTGGCAGACTGAGTCAGGAGTCAAGTAACGAAATATACTTACTGACAACATCATGTGGCGGTGGTTCTTCCAAAAGATCATTATTTCTGGCAGCCTCCTTATGTGCCCCTATCTCACAGTATAAGTAAGGGAACGTTTTATAAATCTCGTTCGAAAATCTAAATTAGTTTCAAAGTGATGGTCAGACGGCGGGAGTGGGTGTCCTTTTGCGAACTCGCTTAAGTCATCACTTGTTTTTATTTGCGATCCGCTCATAATTTTTTGTTCTAAGTTGGACTACACTGTTAATCGCTGTCAGCGTTGAAAAAGTCTGAAAGAAATCTGATTTTTTCTCAGACGACTCGTTTATTTCGGATTCTTTAGGAAATTATCAATGAAAGTTTCCGCTCTAAATTTCAACTCTAAATCAATGTACATTAGGTCTAATTTACACCTACAACATGGCTAAATCGATTACATTGAGGAAGAAACATTTAAAACAGATGAAAGGGGTGATAGTGAAATTACATATTTCTTAAAAAACCCGAAAACTTCGGAAAAAAACCGGAAGTTTCATTAAATCATGAAAAAAACATTCCATTTTTTCCGGCATTTTCAACGCTAATCGATGTAAAGTACCTGTATCTTGCCCTGGGTGCAGTAATAACAGTCTATTGCCAACAGAAACGACTAGCACTCAGGTCAGGAGTCTAGCAACGAAATACTTACTGACAACATCGTGTTGTGGCGGCGGCTCTTCCAACAGCTCGTCAGTCCTGGCGGCCACCTTATGCGCGCCGATGTCCCGGCCCGGGTTGAGCAGCAGCAGCCGGCGCCCGGCGGCGGCCGCCACGAGGCTGAGCCCGGGCGCCGGCGTCCACGCCATACTTACTGACAACATCGTGTTGTGGCGGCGGCTCTTCCAACAGCTCGTCAGTCCTGGCGGCCACCTTATGCGCGCCGATGTCCCGGCCCGGGTTGAGCAGCAGCAGCCGGCGCCCGGCGGCGGCCGCCACGAGGCTGAGCCCGGGCGCCGGCGTCCACGCCATACTTACTGACAACATCGTGTTGTGGCGGCGGCTCTTCCAACAGCTCGTCAGTCCTCGCGGCCACCTTATGCGCGCCGATGTCCCGGCCCGGGTTGAGCAGCAGCAGCCGGCGCCCGGCGGCGGCCGCCACGAGGCTGAGCCCGGGCGCCGGCGTCCACGCCATACTTACTGACAACATCGTGTTGTGGCGGCGGCTCTTCCAACAGCTCGTCAGTCCTGGCGGCCACCTTATGCGCGCCGATGTCCCGGCCCGGGTTGAGCAGCAGCAGCCGGCGCCCGGCGGCGGCCGCCACGAGGCTGAGCCCGGGCGCCGGCGTCCACGCCATACTTACTGACAACATCGTGTTGTGGCGGCGGCTCTTCCAACAGCTCGTCAGTCCTGGCGGCCACCTTATGCGCGCCGATGTCCCGGCCCGGGTTGAGCAGCAGCAGCCGGCGCCCGGCGGCGGCCGCCACGAGGCTGAGCCCGGGCGCCGGCGTCCACGCCATACTTACTGACAACATCGTGTTGTGGCGGCGGCTCTTCCAACAGCTCGTCAGTCCTGGCGGCCACCTTATGCGCGCCGATGTCCCGGCCCGGGTTGAGCAGCAGCAGCCGGCGCCCGGCGGCGGCCGCCACGAGGCTGAGCCCGGGCGCCGGCGTCCACGCCATACTTACTGACAACATCGTGTTGTGGCGGCGGCTCTTCCAACAGCTCGTCAGTCCTGGCGGCCACCTTATGCGCGCCGATGTCCCGGCCCGGGTTGAGCAGCAGCAGCCGGCGCCCGGCGGCGGCCGCCACGAGGCTGAGCCCGGGCGCCGGCGTCCACGCCATACTTACTGACAACATCGTGTTGTGGCGGCGGCTCTTCCAACAGCTCGTCAGTCCTGGCGGCCACCTTATGCGCGCCGATGTCCCGGCCCGGGTTGAGCAGCAGCAGCCGGCGCCCGGCGGCGGCCGCCACGAGGCTGAGCCCGGGCGCCGGCGTCCACGCCATACTTACTGACAACATCGTGTTGTGGCGGCGGCTCTTCCAACAGCTCGTCAGTCCTGGCGGCCACCTTATGCGCGCCGATGTCCCGGCCCGGGTTGAGCAGCAGCAGCCGGCGCCCGGCGGCGGCCGCCACGAGGCTGAGCCCGGGCGCCGGCGTCCACGCCATACTTACTGACAACATCGTGTTGTGGCGGCGGCTCTTCCAACAGCTCGTCAGTCCTGGCGGCCACCTTATGCGCGCCGATGTCCCGGCCCGGGTTGAGCAGCAGCAGCCGGCGCCCGGCGGCGGCCGCCACGAGGCTGAGCCCGGGCGCCGGCGTCCACGCCATACTTACTGACAACATCGTGTTGTGGCGGCGGCTCTTCCAACAGCTCGTCAGTCCTGGCGGCCACCTTATGCGCGCCGATGTCCCGGCCCGGGTTGAGCAGCAGCAGCCGGCGCCCGGCGGCGGCCGCCACGAGGCTGAGCCCGGGCGCCGGCGTCCACGCCATACTTACTGACAACATCGTGTTGTGGCGGCGGCTCTTCCAACAGCTCGTCAGTCCTGGCGGCCACCTTATGCGCGCCGATGTCCCGGCCCGGGTTGAGCAGCAGCAGCCGGCGCCCGGCGGCGGCCGCCACGAGGCTGAGCCCGGGCGCCGGCGTCCACGCCATACTTACTGACAACATCGTGTTGTGGCGGCGGCTCTTCCAACAGCTCGTCAGTCCTGGCGGCCACCTTATGCGCGCCGATGTCCCGGCCCGGGTTGAGCAGCAGCAGCCGGCGCCCGGCGGCGGCCGCCACGAGGCTGAGCCCGGGCGCCGGCGTCCACGCCATACTTACTGACAACATCGTGTTGTGGCGGCGGCTCTTCCAACAGCTCGTCAGTCCTGGCGGCCACCTTATGCGCGCCGATGTCCCGGCCCGGGTTGAGCAGCAGCAGCCGGCGCCCGGCGGCGGCCGCCACGAGGCTGAGCCCGGGCGCCGGCGTCCACGCCATACTTACTGACAACATCGTGTTGTGGCGGCGGCTCTTCCAACAGCTCGTCAGTCCTGGCGGCCACCTTATGCGCGCCGATGTCCCGGCCCGGGTTGAGCAGCAGCAGCCGGCGCCCGGCGGCGGCCGCCACGAGGCTGAGCCCGGGCGCCGGCGTCCACGCCATACTTACTGACAACATCGTGTTGTGGCGGCGGCTCTTCCAACAGCTCGTCAGTCCTGGCGGCCACCTTATGCGCGCCGATGTCCCGGCCCGGGTTGAGCAGCAGCAGCCGGCGCCCGGCGGCGGCCGCCACGAGGCTGAGCCCGGGCGCCGGCGTCCACGCCATACTTACTGACAACATCGTGTTGTGGCGGCGGCTCTTCCAACAGCTCGTCAGTCCTGGCGGCCACCTTATGCGCGCCGATGTCCCGGCCCGGGTTGAGCAGCAGCAGCCGGCGCCCGGCGGCGGCCGCCACGAGGCTGAGCCCGGGCGCCGGCGTCCACGCCATACTTACTGACAACATCGTGTTGTGGCGGCGGCTCTTCCAACAGCTCGTCAGTCCTCGCGGCCACCTTATGCGCGCCGATGTCCCGGCCCGGGTTGAGCAGCAGCAGCCGGCGCCCGGCGGCGGCCGCCACGAGGCTGAGCCCGGGCGCCGGCGTCCACGCCATACTTACTGACAACATCGTGTTGTGGCGGCGGCTCTTCCAACAGCTCGTCAGTCCTCGCGGCCACCTTATGCGCGCCGATGTCCCGGCCCGGGTTGAGCAGCAGCAGCCGGCGCCCGGCGGCGGCCGCCACGAGGCTGAGCCCGGGCGCCGGCGTCCACGCCATACTTACTGACAACATCGTGTTGTGGCGGCGGCTCTTCCAACAGCTCGTCAGTCCTGGCGGCCACCTTATGCGCGCCGATGTCCCGGCCCGGGTTGAGCAGCAGCAGCCGGCGCCCGGCGGCGGCCGCCACGAGGCTGAGCCCGGGCGCCGGCGTCCACGCCATACTTACTGACAACATCGTGTTGTGGCGGCGGCTCTTCCAACAGCTCGTCAGTCCTGGCGGCCACCTTATGCGCGCCGATGTCCCGGCCCGGGTTGAGCAGCAGCAGCCGGCGCCCGGCGGCGGCCGCCACGAGGCTGAGCCCGGGCGCCGGCGTCCACGCCATACTTACTGACAACATCGTGTTGTGGCGGCGGCTCTTCCAACAGCTCGTCAGTCCTGGCGGCCACCTTATGCGCGCCGATGTCCCGGCCCGGGTTGAGCAGCAGCAGCCGGCGCCCGGCGGCGGCCGCCACGAGGCTGAGCCCGGGCGCCGGCGTCCACGCCATACTTACTGACAACATCGTGTTGTGGCGGCGGCTCTTCCAACAGCTCGTCAGTCCTGGCGGCCACCTTATGCGCGCCGATGTCCCGGCCCGGGTTGAGCAGCAGCAGCCGGCGCCCGGCGGCGGCCGCCACGAGGCTGAGCCCGGGCGCCGGCGTCCACGCCATACTTACTGACAACATCGTGTTGTGGCGGCGGCTCTTCCAACAGCTCGTCAGTCCTGGCGGCCACCTTATGCGCGCCGATGTCCCGGCCCGGGTTGAGCAGCAGCAGCCGGCGCCCGGCGGCGGCCGCCACGAGGCTGAGCCCGGGCGCCGGCGTCCACGCCATACTTACTGACAACATCGTGTTGTGGCGGCGGCTCTTCCAACAGCTCGTCAGTCCTGGCGGCCACCTTATGCGCGCCGATGTCCCGGCCCGGGTTGAGCAGCAGCAGCCGGCGCCCCGGCGGCGGCCGCCACGAGGCTGAGCCCGGGCGCCGGCGTCCACGCCATACTTACTGACAACATCGTGTTGTGGCGGCGGCTCTTCCAACAGCTCGTCAGTCCTGGCGGCCACCTTATGCGCGCCGATGTCCCGGCCCGGGTTGAGCAGCAGCAGCCGGCGCCCGGCGGCGGCCGCCACGAGGCTGAGCCCGGGCGCCGGCGTCCACGCCATACTTACTGACAACATCGTGTTGTGGCGGCGGCTCTTCCAACAGCTCGTCAGTCCTGGCGGCCACCTTATGCGCGCCGATGTCCCGGCCCGGGTTGAGCAGCAGCAGCCGGCGCCCGGCGGCGGCCGCCACGAGGCTGAGCCCGGGCGCCGGCGTCCACGCCATACTTACTGACAACATCGTGTTGTGGCGGCGGCTCTTCCAACAGCTCGTCAGTCCTGGCGGCCACCTTATGCGCGCCGATGTCCCGGCCCGGGTTGAGCAGCAGCAGCCGGCGCCCGGCGGCGGCCGCCACGAGGCTGAGCCCGGGCGCCGGCGTCCACGCCATACTTACTGACAACATCGTGTTGTGGCGGCGGCTCTTCCAACAGCTCGTCAGTCCTGGCGGCCACCTTATGCGCGCCGATGTCCCGGCCCGGGTTGAGCAGCAGCAGCCGGCGCCCGGCGGCGGCCGCCACGAGGCTGAGCCCGGGCGCCGGCGTCCACGCCATACTTACTGACAACATCGTGTTGTGGCGGCGGCTCTTCCAACAGCTCGTCAGTCCTGGCGGCCACCTTATGCGCGCCGATGTCCCGGCCCGGGTTGAGCAGCAGCAGCCGGCGCCCGGCGGCGGCCGCCACGAGGCTGAGCCCGGGCGCCGGCGTCCACGCCATACTTACTGACAACATCGTGTTGTGGCGGCGGCTCTTCCAACAGCTCGTCAGTCCTGGCGGCCACCTTATGCGCGCCGATGTCCCGGCCCGGGTTGAGCAGCAGCAGCCGGCGCCCGGCGGCGGCCGCCACGAGGCTGAGCCCGGGCGCCGGCGTCCACGCCATACTTACTGACAACATCGTGTTGTGGCGGCGGCTCTTCCAACAGCTCGTCAGTCCTGGCGGCCACCTTATGCGCGCCGATGTCCCGGCCCGGGTTGAGCAGCAGCAGCCGGCGCCCGGCGGCGGCCGCCACGAGGCTGAGCCCGGGCGCCGGCGTCCACGCCATACTTACTGACAACATCGTGTTGTGGCGGCGGCTCTTCCAACAGCTCGTCAGTCCTGGCGGCCACCTTATGCGCGCCGATGTCCCGGCCCGGGTTGAGCAGCAGCAGCCGGCGCCCGGCGGCGGCCGCCACGAGGCTGAGCCCGGGCGCCGGCGTCCACGCCATACTTACTGACACCGAACATCGTGTTGTGGCGGCGGCTCTTCCAACAGCTCGTCAGTCCTGGCGGCCACCTTATGCGCGCCGATGTCCCGGCCCGGGTTGAGCAGCAGCAGCCGGCGCCCGGCGGCGGCCGCCACGAGGCTGAGCCCGGGCGCCGGCGTCCACGCCATACTTACTGACAACATCGTGTTGTGGCGGCGGCTCTTCCAACAGCTCGTCAGTCCTGGCGGCCACCTTATGCGCGCCGATGTCCCGGCCCGGGTTGAGCAGCAGCAGCCGGCGCCCGGCGGCGGCCGCCACGAGGCTGAGCCCGGGCGCCGGCGTCCACGCCATACTTACTGACAACATCGTGTTGTGGCGGCGGCTCTTCCAACAGCTCGTCAGTCCTGGCGGCCACCTTATGCGCCCGATGTCCCGGCCCGGGTTGAGCAGCAGCAGCCGGCGCCGGCCGGCGCCGGGCGGCGGCCGCCACGAGGCTGAGCCCGGGCGCCGGCGTCCACGCCATACTTACTGACAACATCGTGTTGTGGCGGCGGCTCTTCCAACAGCTCGTCAGTCCTGGCGGCCACCTTATGCGCGCCGATGTCCCGGCCCGGGTTGAGCAGCAGCAGCCGGCGCCCGGCGGCGGCCGCCACGAGGCTGAGCCCGGGCGCCGGCGTCCACGCCATACTTACTGACAACATCGTGTTGTGGCGGCGGCTCTTCCAACAGCTCGTCAGTCCTGGCGGCCACCTTATGCGCGCCGATGTCCCGGCCCGGGTTGAGCAGCAGCAGCCGGCGCCCGGCGGCGGCCGCCACGAGGCTGAGCCCGGGCGCCGGCGTCCACGCCATACTTACTGACATCGTGTTGTGGCGGCGGCTCTTCCAACAGCTCGTCAGTCCTGGCGGCCACCTTATGCGCGCCGATGTCCCGGCCCGGGTTGAGCAGCAGCAGCCGGCGCCCGGCGGCGGCCGCCACGAGGCTGAGCCCGGGCGCCGGCGTCCACGCCATACTTACTGACAACATCGTGTTGTGGCGGCGGCTCTTCCAACAGCTCGTCAGTCCTGGCGGCCACCTTATGCGCGCCGATGTCCCGGCCCGGGTTGAGCAGCAGCAGCCGGCGCCCGGCGGCGGCCGCCACGAGGCTGAGCCCGGGCGCCGGCGTCCACGCCATACTTACTGACAACATCGTGTTGTGGCGGCGGCTCTTCCAACAGCTCGTCAGTCCTGGCGGCCACCTTATGCGCGCCGATGTCCCGGCCCGGGTTGAGCAGCAGCAGCCGGCGCCCGGCGGCGGCCGCCACGAGGCTGAGCCCGGGCGCCGGCGTCCACGCCATACTTACTGACAACATCGTGTTGTGGCGGCGGCTCTTCCAACAGCTCGTCAGTCCTGGCGGCCACCTTATGCGCGCCGATGTCCCGGCCCGGGTTGAGCAGCAGCAGCCGGCGCCCGGCGGCGGCCGCCACGAGGCTGAGCCCGGGCGCCGGCGTCCACGCCATACTTACTGACAACATCGTGTTGTGGCGGCGGCTCTTCCAACAGCTCGTCAGTCCTGGCGGCCACCTTATGCGCGCCGATGTCCCGGCCCGGGTTGAGCAGCAGCAGCCGGCGCCCGGCGGCGGCCGCCACGAGGCTGAGCCCGGGCGCCGGCGTCCACGCCATACTTACTGACAACATCGTGTTGTGGCGGCGGCTCTTCCAACAGCTCGTCAGTCCTGGCGGCCACCTTATGCGCGCCGATGTCCCGGCCCGGGTTGAGCAGCAGCAGCCGGCGCCCGGCGGCGGCCGCCACGAGGCTGAGCCCGGGCGCCGGCGTCCACGCCATACTTACTGACAACATCGTGTTGTGGCGGCGGCTCTTCCAACAGCTCGTCAGTCCTGGCGGCCACCTTATGCGCGCCGATGTCCCGGCCCGGGTTGAGCAGCAGCAGCCGGCGCCCGGCGGCGGCCGCCACGAGGCTGAGCCCGGGCGCCGGCGTCCACGCCATACTTACTGACAACATCGTGTTGTGGCGGCGGCTCTTCCAACAGCTCGTCAGTCCTGGCGGCCACCTTATGCGCGCCGATGTCCCGGCCCGGGTTGAGCAGCAGCAGCCGGCGCCCGGCGGCGGCCGCCACGAGGCTGAGCCCGGGCGCCGGCGTCCACGCCATACTTACTGACAACATCGTGTTGTGGCGGCGGCTCTTCCAACAGCTCGTCAGTCCTGGCGGCCACCTTATGCGCGCCGATGTCCCGGCCCGGGTTGAGCAGCAGCAGCCGGCGCCCGGCGGCGGCCGCCACGAGGCTGAGCCCGGGCGCCGGCGTCCACGCCATACTTACTGACAACATCGTGTTGTGGCGGCGGCTCTTCCAACAGCTCGTCAGTCCTGGCGGCCACCTTATGCGCGCCGATGTCCCGGCCCGGGTTGAGCAGCAGCAGCCGGCGCCCGGCGGCGGCCGCCACGAGGCTGAGCCCGGGCGCCGGCGTCCACGCCATACTTACTGACAACATCGTGTTGTGGCGGCGGCTCTTCCAACAGCTCGTCAGTCCTGGCGGCCACCTTATGCGCGCCGATGTCCCGGCCCGGGTTGAGCAGCAGCAGCCGGCGCCCGGCGGCGGCCGCCACGAGGCTGAGCCCGGGCGCCGGCGTCCACGCCATACTTACTGACAACATCGTGTTGTGGCGGCGGCTCTTCCAACAGCTCGTCAGTCCTGGCGGCCACCTTATGCGCGCCGATGTCCCGGCCCGGGTTGAGCAGCAGCAGCCGGCGCCCGGCGGCGGCCGCCACGAGGCTGAGCCCGGGCGCCGGCGTCCACGCCATACTTACTGACAACATCGTGTTGTGGCGGCGGCTCTTCCAACAGCTCGTCAGTCCTGGCGGCCACCTTATGCGCGCCGATGTCCCGGCCCGGGTTGAGCAGCAGCAGCCGGCGCCCGGCGGCGGCCGCCACGAGGCTCAGCCCGGGCGCCGGCGTCCACGCCATACTTACTGACAACATCGTGTTGTGGCGGCGGCTCTTCCAACAGCTCGTCAGTCCTGGCGGCCACCTTATGCGCGCCGATGTCCCGGCCCGGGTTGAGCAGCAGCAGCCGGCGCCCGGCGGCGGCCGCCACGAGGCTGAGCCCGGGCGCCGGCGTCCACGCCATACTTACTGACAACATCGTGTTGTGGCGGCGGCTCTTCCAACAGCTCGTCAGTCCTGGCGGCCACCTTATGCGCGCCGATGTCCCGGCCCGGGTTGAGCAGCAGCAGCCGGCGCCCGGCGGCGGCCGCCACGAGGCTGAGCCCGGGCGCCGGCGTCCACGCCATACTTACTGACAACATCGTGTTGTGGCGGCGGCTCTTCCAACAGCTCGTCAGTCCTGGCGGCCACCTTATGCGCGCCGATGTCCCGGCCCGGGTTGAGCAGCAGCAGCCGGCGCCCGGCGGCGGCCGCCACGAGGCTGAGCCCGGGCGCCGGCGTCCACGCCATACTTACTGACAACATCGTGTTGTGGCGGCGGCTCTTCCAACAGCTCGTCAGTCCTGGCGGCCACCTTATGCGCGCCGATGTCCCGGCCCGGGTTGAGCAGCAGCAGCCGGCGCCCGGCGGCGGCCGCCACGAGGCTGAGCCCGGGCGCCGGCGTCCACGCCATACTTACTGACAACATCGTGTTGTGGCGGCGGCTCTTCCAACAGCTCGTCAGTCCTGGCGGCCACCTTATGCGCGCCGATGTCCCGGCCCGGGTTGAGCAGCAGCAGCCGGCGCCCGGCGGCGGCCGCCACGAGGCTGAGCCCGGGCGCCGGCGTCCACGCCATACTTACTGACAACATCGTGTTGTGGCGGCGGCTCTTCCAACAGCTCGTCAGTCCTGGCGGCCACCTTATGCGCGCCGATGTCCCGGCCCGGGTTGAGCAGCAGCAGCCGGCGCCCGGCGGCGGCCGCCACGAGGCTGAGCCCGGGCGCCGGCGTCCACGCCATACTTACTGACAACATCGTGTTGTGGCGGCGGCTCTTCCAACAGCTCGTCAGTCCTGGCGGCCACCTTATGCGCGCCGATGTCCCGGCCCGGGTTGAGCAGCAGCAGCCGGCGCCCGGCGGCGGCCGCCACGAGGCTGAGCCCGGGCGCCGGCGTCCACGCCATACTTACTGACAACATCGTGTTGTGGCGGCGGCTCTTCCAACAGCTCGTCAGTCCTGGCGGCCACCTTATGCGCGCCGATGTCCCGGCCCGGGTTGAGCAGCAGCAGCCGGCGCCCGGCGGCGGCCGCCACGAGGCTGAGCCCGGGCGCCGGCGTCCACGCCATACTTACTGACAACATCGTGTTGTGGCGGCGGCTCTTCCAACAGCTCGTCAGTCCTGGCGGCCACCTTATGCGCGCCGATGTCCCGGCCCGGGTTGAGCAGCAGCAGCCGGCGCCCGGCGGCGGCCGCCACGAGGCTGAGCCCGGGCGCCGGCGTCCACGCCATACTTACTGACAACATCGTGTTGTGGCGGCGGCTCTTCCAACAGCTCGTCAGTCCTGGCGGCCACCTTATGCGCGCCGATGTCCCGGCCCGGGTTGAGCAGCAGCAGCCGGCGCCCGGCGGCGGCCGCCACGAGGCTGAGCCCGGGCGCCGGCGTCCACGCCATACTTACTGACAACATCGTGTTGTGGCGGCGGCTCTTCCAACAGCTCGTCAGTCCTGGCGGCCACCTTATGCGCGCCGATGTCCCGGCCCGGGTTGAGCAGCAGCAGCCGGCGCCCGGCGGCGGCCGCCACGAGGCTGAGCCCGGGCGCCGGCGTCCACGCCATACTTACTGACAACATCGTGTTGTGGCGGCGGCTCTTCCAACAGCTCGTCAGTCCTGGCGGCCACCTTATGCGCGCCGATGTCCCGGCCCGGGTTGAGCAGCAGCAGCCGGCGCCCGGCGGCGGCCGCCACGAGGCTGAGCCCGGGCGCCGGCGTCCACGCCATACTTACTGACAACATCGTGTTGTGGCGGCGGCTCTTCCAACAGCTCGTCAGTCCTGGCGGCCACCTTATGCGCGCCGATGTCCCGGCCCGGGTTGAGCAGCAGCAGCCGGCGCCCGGCGGCGGCCGCCACGAGGCTGAGCCCGGGCGCCGGCGTCCACGCCATACTTACTGACAACATCGTGTTGTGGCGGCGGCTCTTCCAACAGCTCGTCAGTCCTGGCGGCCACCTTATGCGCGCCGATGTCCCGGCCCGGGTTGAGCAGCAGCAGCCGGCGCCCGGCGGCGGCCGCCACGAGGCTGAGCCCGGGCGCCGGCGTCCACGCCATACTTACTGACAACATCGTGTTGTGGCGGCGGCTCTTCCAACAGCTCGTCAGTCCTGGCGGCCACCTTATGCGCGCCGATGTCCCGGCCCGGGTTGAGCAGCAGCAGCCGGCGCCCGGCGGCGGCCGCCACGAGGCTGAGCCCGGGCGCCGGCGTCCACGCCATACTTACTGACAACATCGTGTTGTGGCGGCGGCTCTTCCAACAGCTCGTCAGTCCTGGCGGCCACCTTATGCGCGCCGATGTCCCGGCCCGGGTTGAGCAGCAGCAGCCGGCGCCCGGCGGCGGCCGCCACGAGGCTGAGCCCGGGCGCCGGCGTCCACGCCATACTTACTGACAACATCGTGTTGTGGCGGCGGCTCTTCCAACAGCTCGTCAGTCCTGGCGGCCACCTTATGCGCGCCGATGTCCCGGCCCGGGTTGAGCAGCAGCAGCCGGCGCCCGGCGGCGGCCGCCACGAGGCTGAGCCCGGGCGCCGGCGTCCACGCCATACTTACTGACAACATCGTGTTGTGGCGGCGGCTCTTCCAACAGCTCGTCAGTCCTGGCGGCCACCTTATGCGCGCCGATGTCCCGGCCCGGGTTGAGCAGCAGCAGCCGGCGCCCGGCGGCGGCCGCCACGAGGCTGAGCCCGGGCGCCGGCGTCCACGCCATACTTACTGACAACATCGTGTTGTGGCGGCGGCTCTTCCAACAGCTCGTCAGTCCTGGCGGCCACCTTATGCGCGCCGATGTCCCGGCCCGGGTTGAGCAGCAGCAGCCGGCGCCCGGCGGCGGCCGCCACGAGGCTGAGCCCGGGCGCCGGCGTCCACGCCATACTTACTGACAACATCGTGTTGTGGCGGCGGCTCTTCCAACAGCTCGTCAGTCCTGGCGGCCACCTTATGCGCGCCGATGTCCCGGCCCGGGTTGAGCAGCAGCAGCCGGCGCCCGGCGGCGGCCGCCACGAGGCTGAGCCCGGGCGCCGGCGTCCACGCCATACTTACTGACAACATCGTGTTGTGGCGGCGGCTCTTCCAACAGCTCGTCAGTCCTGGCGGCCACCTTATGCGCGCCGATGTCCCGGCCCGGGTTGAGCAGCAGCAGCCGGCGCCCGGCGGCGGCCGCCACGAGGCTGAGCCCGGGCGCCGGCGTCCACGCCATACTTACTGACAACATCGTGTTGTGGCGGCGGCTCTTCCAACAGCTCGTCAGTCCTGGCGGCCACCTTATGCGCGCCGATGTCCCGGCCCGGGTTGAGCAGCAGCAGCCGGCGCCCGGCGGCGGCCGCCACGAGGCTGAGCCCGGGCGCCGGCGTCCACGCCACGCGCGCCGCGGGGCCGGCGCCGGGCAGCGGAATCGTGCGCAGGCAACGGCCCGTGCTCGTCTCCCAGACTGGAAAGAGACAGAAATACCCGTTAACAAGGTATATATATAGGCAGCACTAGACGCAAGTCTGAGCTGTAGGATTGGCGGAACGTACCTTAAACGTTTAAAAATAAGAAAGGATTGCATATACTTAGGAAATTTCGGACTCTGGTCGCCGTGATCGGGTAGCCCGGTGGTTAGGGCGTCTGCCGCGAAAGCAGGAGGTCGCCGGTTCGATCCCAGCCCTGCTCACCGGGGACATTGGTCACTTTTTCAATTCATCTCTTTGTCTCACACACACATCTCTTTCAATTTATAATTTATATATATTAGTCTGACTACTTAAAAAAACATGAATCAAAACATTTATTACATTTAATAAATGATTTGATTCGTGCTTTAAAATTGTAAGGTATATATAGTCTGACAAGCGAGCGAGCGCAGTAACAGTCATCATCATCATTTCAGCCGAAAGACGTCCACTGCTGGACATAGGCCTCCCCCAAAGATTTCCACAATGACCGGTCCTGCGCCACCCGCATCCAGCGGACTCCTGCGACCTTCAGGTCATCAGTCCACCTTGCGGGGGGCCTACCCACGCTGCGCCTTCCGGTACGCGGTTGCCACTCGAGAACCTTTCCGCCCCAACCGCCGTCGGTTCTACGTGCAATGTGCCCCGCCCACTGCCACTTAAATTTAGCGATTCGGAGAGCTATATCGGTTACTTTGGTTCTGCTGCGGATGGTCTCATTCCTGATACGATCTCGCAGAGAGACTCCTAGCATAGCTCTCTCCATTGCCCTTTGGGTGACTTTGAGCCTTCTTATGAGGCCCATTGTAAGCGACAACGATTCAGTACCGTAGTAACAGTAGGACGAAATAACTATATCCATCCCTTTTTTCAGGGTGGTAATACTAGCGTAAGAAAAAGACAGTATGATGCTCTCTATCCTACTGTTACTGCGCTCGCTGGGTTGTCAGACTATAATACCACAGCGTAAGGATGTATTCTATACAGTGGGTTAACTCCGCCGATGTCTGGGTCATCGATGGGGGGCGCGCAGGGAAGGAAGCGCCGCCGAATTTCTATGAAAATTCGGCGGTCTATTTTAAGGAGTGTAAAATGTAAATTAGTTTGCCAGACTGTAATATCTTTCGCATAGTTTTTGACAACCCTGAGCCTCAGCACGAGCACCAAGCCGAGCCGCTGGCCGTGTATGAAGTTACCTCACTGTACTACGCTGTGATAATACCATTGATAGCTTTTAACGATGTAAAAGGATTTTGCGCCAAAGTTCGTTTTCACCTGCGTTCAACACTCTACTTTTTCGTTTCTACATCTACACAGTACACATATATGCATTTTTAGTTCCCAAGTTGTGTAAAAAGGGAAACCCTAGCTTAGGACACAAAGCCGTGTTGGTAGGTTTAACAGTGTATACGGATTTAAGCCATGTTGGATGTATGTGTTTTTGCGTTCGGCTGTACTTGGTTAGAATATAATGGCTTCTAAAGGATTCCGTCTACTCGTAATGTCGTATTCTCAGTTTTTTTTAACATATCATCATTCTATGGATCAACTTGTAAGTGAGTGTGAAGACGAAGTAGATAATTCTGTAAGTACGGTTTTAGCACTTACTTTTAACAGTGCCATCATCAGATCCCGAAACAGCATACTGGCCAGTAGGGTCGAAGTCTACGCTTCTCACCAGACCTGAGTGGCCCTTGAACACCAGGGCCTCGTGGGTTGGGAACGGCTGCAGCTCCCGAGGAGACGGCAGCTTGGGGACCAGGTCTTCGGGACTGATGGTTAGCTGGAACAAATTGCATTTTATGATTAACCCAGATTTTTTGACATAGGTGGCAAAAGGCAGACGAATTGCCTGATGGTAAGCCAATGTCACACTAGAGGTGTTGTAGGGGAGAGTCGGTTATATAGTACCAACATCATTCAAACTGTATTAGTTAAGCATTATGAGTGTTAATTGTTTATTTTAGATTCAAATATCCATTATTTATATCAATAAACTGAAATAACACTGATACAATTCATAAATATTTGGTAGGTTAAATGGTACCTATGGGCGTGAGCTATGGTACGATTTAACCGACTAAGTAGTTATTTTTTTAATAAATAATATAAAATATAGAACCACACTTAGGCAATTTGTAAATACCACTCAGTAAACATGATAAATATTGTAGTGAAATACAGTTAATTCTGTTCGTAGGTACGGAACCATAAAAACAAATTATATTAAACTTTTACACCATCATTATCATCGGAATTTTACAAAGAAGTTATACCAACAATAACTGAAATATTTTGTTGCTTTATTACTGACATGTGCAAGAAGATATCACAAGTATTCGCAGTAAAACTCAAGAACTAAATCGTACACATTTTAGGTACATATATATTAAAATAAATACAACACAGTTCAGTTTATATAATCATTCTCTTTCAACGTTAGTCCTCTTCACAATGTTGAGCCTTCTGTTGACCATATTAGCTTCGCAGGCTATATTGTCATGCGCCCAACCCAACCAAAAGGTAGTCACGAGCGGCGGTGACCCAGGGGACCCATTGTTACTGACACCATACATCGAGAGAGGTGACATCGCAGACGCCAGAAAGCTAGCGAGGGTCAAACTCAACGACAGCCTCCCAATCGAGAGCTACGCAGGGTTCTTCACAGTCAATAAGGCATACAACTCCAACCAGTTCCTCTGGTATTTCCCCAGCATGTCTCCAGACAAGGACCAGGCGCCGGTGCTGGTCTGGCTGCAAGGCGGGCCCGGAGGCTCCTCACTCTTCGGATTGTTTTGCGAAAACGGCCCTCTCGTAGAGAAAAACGGGCAATTCGTTCCCCGAGAATACCACTGGGCATTAAACCACCATGTGATCTATATAGACAACCCCGTGGGTGCTGGATTCAGCTTCACGGAACACCCTGAAGGATACTGCAGAGACGAGACGCAAGTCGGCGAACAACTCTACTCCACCATAACACAGTTCTTTAAGCTTTTTCCGGAGCTGCAGAAAAACGATTTCTTCATCACCGGGGAATCCTACGCGGGGAAATACGTCCCCGCCTTCGCTCACACGATCCTCAAAAAAGACTCAGCCAAAACTAAAATTAACCTAAAGGGGCTAATTATTGGCGGCGCTTATATTAATCCTGAAACGCAGAATAACTTTCATTTCGGATCAGATTTGACCGCCCGATTTTTGACATCACCGGATTGCGATCCTGGTAATGACAATTATGCAGCGGTGTTAAAGAGAAGCGAAGTTCGGAAAGCAATTCACGTTGGAGATTTATCGTTTGACGAAATGAGTGATACAGTGGCTACGCATTTGAGAGATGATATTCTAAAATCTATGGCACCCTGGTTGTCGGAACTGTTAGACCACTACCCGGTGACGCTTTACGGTGGAGAGAACGACCATACAGTGGCCTACGCCGGAATTGTGGATTTTTTAAGGAACCATTTCAATTTTACGGGTGAGGATGAGTATAAGTCGGCGAAGCAGTACGCGTGGCGGGTGGACGGACAGTTGGCCGGTTGCGTGCGGCGCGCGCGTCTCTTGACGGATATATACGTCCTGAATGCCACGCACTTCGTGCCCCGTGACCAACCCAAGAGGACCTTCGACATGATAACGAGGCTGACTCGAGGAAAGGGTTATGATAAGGAAGAAATCTGCCCAGTGCCTACACCATTCGAATAGGATGGAGGCATACATTTTCAGAATTTCGATTTATCGACAATAGGGATGACGACTAGGTTGAAAAACTATCATTCTAATTCGTCCGTCAGTTAGATTGTCTAAAATGATTAGACACGTATTTTTTTCTTTTTCAATTTAACTAAAATTTACTAAGATATAGACTATATAGAGCATCAAAGTTCCGGGGTGGGGGCTTGTGACGTCACTAATAGGTAAGAATTGTACGTAATAGTGACGTTACGCGAAACTTAACGCACTGTACTTTCGTAATTTTTGATTTGACGAATAAAAGAAAAACTCCGTGTACAATATTTTTTAATAATCTAAAAGACGGACTAAATAATTGTTTTCGTCATCTAGCCTATTGAAGAGGTAAACAAGTATCATTCTCTTCTTAAACAGGTATCTTTGAATTATCAAAATTACTTCATTCATTCATTCTAAAGTTACAAAATTACACGATACGACGTTATTTTACGTTGCGATGTCGTGTTGTGGAAACGATACGATATATTGAATCACGTTACGATATCGTATCGTAATACGGTTTACACGACGCCGTATTGGATGCTGTCGATAATATGACGTTTAAATAATGTCTTCTGTTATTAATATGACGTTGAAATTAAAAAAAAAACGCGTATTAAAAAGTTATATGGCAACCAAAGTTTTGTTTATTTTAGTTTGTTTAGTTTTTCAAAATTAACTTCCTCTAACTTTCCATGCTGCTGTTTTGAAGTGTATATACTCATAGTAGTATATAATTTTAGCCAAGTACAAGTGTGTTTATTGCGGTCCCAAACTTTAACCAACGTTTTCTCAAGTGTCGTGTCCATACGTTACGGTGACCGCTTACCATCAGGCGGGCCGTATGCTTGTTTCTCACCGTCGTAGTATTAAAAAATTGCGTTTTTTGTGGAATAATCTTTTGCATTTCAGTTTCCTAACCTCTGCAATAATTAGTTGTTCGCCCAAATGTGAACCCGCGACTGCTGTATCTCGGCAGCCTTTTGAACAAATTGGCTCATAATACAATTTAAAAAAAATTGTCTCATCTAGCTCCCTGCAAAATCTCATGATAATTAGATTTGACCAACGATACTAGAGTTATCGACGAATAAAAAAAAAAGACTGGGTGCGTTTGACTATTGAAGCACTTACCCTCATGTGGATGGCGCGCGGAGCCAGATACAAGTCGAGGCACCTGAGGAAGCGCTCCCGAATGAACCGCGGGTAGGCGGCGACGGAGCGCAGGTTCTCGTGTTTGGTTGGCAGGAACGTGTATTTGCGCTTCCATGGGGTCTCCGTTAGCTTGTTCCATTCTTTCATCTGCAAAACGGAATTACATAAGGCAGTGTCAGTCAGTGGCATCGCTGAAGGCTAAATTAAAAACATTTTGTTCAGAAACATAGTATCTAACCTAATAAATTGTTTATTTTATTTTATATTACTAATATATATATTCCTAGATTAGGCATACTTATATATTATAAGTTACCTAGGTTAACTGGAAGAGATCCCTCATAGGGATAAGTTCACCTTTGTACTTTTCTGTCTACTCCATTTTGTTAATGTAGATCCCGTTTTGTGCAATAAAGTGTTTACTTACTTACTTAATTTAAATGTGAAAATTCAAAAACAAGCGTTTTCTTAAAAAATATGACCAAGCCAGACCGATTTTTCACTCCTAAAAACCCCCGGTTGTCTACTGTCGCCTCTCCATCGCGAGGGCGCTTATCCGCACACATTGCAACCTATATTGCGGGCTTCAGGGGGCCGATTTTTGAGATTCGAACGCTCGAATATTTCATTCGAATGTGAATAAAATCGAAGTAGTAAGAAACTCCACTAGCCTTTCGAGTGATAATTCCAGTGACTTTCAAAAATACGAACTTATGGTACCTATCATGCGAATATAATCGTGACTTTTCACTTGCGATTATTTTCGATCACTTGTTTTTGTATTCGAGCGTTCGAATCTCAAAAATCGGTCCCCAGAAGTTCAGAGGAGCGAGAGGAGTATATTATTATTTTTATGACATTTAGATTTCATTCCAGAAACTTCTAGACAAGTATTTGTTATTTTTTACTTTTAAGATGACGATCTTATTGTGAAATTTTTATTTTTAATTCGGATATCTGTTAGTAATAATTTATAATTTGTTGAAGATTCTCAAATTCAAATTCTATTTAAAATCAAATCAAATTCAATCAGATCAAATTCTATTTAAAATTGAACTGAACTGTTTTTTTTAAATTAGTGCATGTTAGAGCCTTTAAAAGCATTTAAAATTGAACTGAACTGATTTTTTTTTTTTCAAATTAATGCATGTTAGAGCCGGTGTAGCTTTATTTATTTTTAATTCGACGTTCAAAAGTGCACTGTAACATGCCTACTTGAAAAATAAATATTTTGATTTTGATTTTACACTCCTTTACACTCTAGCTTGGGGCCATTATACCCCTGTAAAGCTTCGAATGATTAAAATTATTGTACTTGAATAAGTGGTGAACGATGTTGGTCACACATACTGTAAACATTTTATAACAATACTTGTCTAATAAGCTTTCTTGTAGTGACTGTTTGTTTACCCGAATAAAAAAATAAAAAATGATTTTTCATCACACCTGCTCGTAAATGGTGATATTATATGCAAGCATACTTACACTCAAAGAGCTGTATTATTCCCATGGTTTTAAAGAATTCTCATACTACTTTACCGCCCGCCCGGAGCTCGCGGAGCACCCGCCCCGCACGCGCTCGCAGCACGCAGTCGCTCCGGAGTACTGTGGACTGTGCAACTACACTACCGCTTATCATTATTGTTTCTTTACCTGTATAGAGTTTATTTATTTCCTCGCAAATGTGATGAAAAACATTGTGTGTACCACGGGCAGTAAGGGGATTACTAACTCGGGTCATTTAAAGCCCTCCGCCTACGGCGTCGGGCTTCAATAGACCCTCGTAAGTAATGCCCTTCTTACCGCCCTAGATGCACAATGTACTATTGCAGTTTCCTCCCGCGGACGCTTCAGCTGTGGAATGGACAAGTAGTAGGGGGAAGTTACCTCTTTAGCATCGAGCAAGTACTCCGGCGGCGGGTTGTAGCTTTCAGCGTGCGATGGGAGCGCGCGTTTAGGCGCAGGTATGTGCTTGTGGATGCCGCGCGTGTGTTCGTCCTCTGTGGTCGAGCCCCATAGGTTGTAGAACTGTTTCACCTGATTTTGGAAGTTAATTTAATAAAATGCATTCAGAAAATTATAAGTTAAACATTGTTTTAATTAGAAAACTCCCGTGAGTATGAGGCAGCGTGCGCAGTGTGAAGAAAGAAGAGCGCAGAACAACCGTCGAAACCATCTCACTCATGACTAAGGGAAACTGACTGTTCTGAATCATGTCGAGGTATTTTCGACTTTATTGACGTGAGTAACCCGGTACAAGTATATTCATATTAATATGTAATTGTTTATTTAAGTATTAGGCTTAGCAAAAAGCACTTTAGAATAATTTACAATGCATGGGTTCTAATGCATGCAAACCGCCATATTGGTCATAATAAGCTATCTTTCAAGTTTTTAATGGAAACTCCAAGATTAACTTATTTATCTTATGTTTTGTATGTTACGATAATACGAACGTTTCAGTAGTGAATGGTTTCAGTGGTGTTTGATGAGGTAGTGTGAATACAAGGAGAAAAATGTAACGCCTTTTGTTTACATCGTTAGGAACTTCCATTGACGGCGATCTTAAAACTATGAATCTTTCTTTAAAGGCTAATAATAACATATAACTCATTATTGAAATTAAACACTTTAGAACGGATTAATCGCGTTTATTAACACCATGATCCTACGTTTCGAGCCGTTTACAGCACTCGTTTTCACAGGGTTAAGATGATGACTGGGACGGTGAGAATTCGCATTCTCTCAGTGTAGGATCATGGAGTTAATACACGCGATTCCGTTCTAAAGTGTTTAATTTCAATGAATAACAATCGCGGTAACAGAAGACAAGACAAGTATACACGGTGGGAATGAGTATACCGACAGACTTTAACGGTGTATTCCTGATTGCATTTAGAGACTATAGTGTCATATGAAATTATCTGGATTTGGCTTCGTTTCAGAGATAGTTAGTAGTTACGTGTTTCTCTAAAACTAATTTACACCATAACTCGTACAACAAAGCATTTTTGACTGCAGTGTTACCACTATGTGTTTTAGTTTTGAAATACTTATTGATTGGTATTAGAAAAAAATTGAAAAAACTTCACAAAAATCCTCTACATCTAAAAATAAAAATAAAAAAATTAAAACAGTTTTTTTGTATATGATTTATTATTACAGCCGAAAAAAAAATTTGAAAAATTTTTGTCCATTGTTTTTGCTTCTTTTAACGTCCAGAATACACAGTTAAAGTATGTAGGGTTATTGACGCCCACGGTGTATAACTCATTACTTACCCGTTTCTTCCTCCTTTCCATAGCAATCTCTCGCCTGGTCTTCGTCCAGCCCATCTTCAGCGCGTGCACTATCTTGGAGATGTGCTTCTGGTCCTCCCGCGACGGCAGGAACGAACGCTTGTGTTCCGGGAACGCGCGCACGGGCGTCGCCAGGACCTCGCGTGAGAACCACTCGACCCACGGCTGCGACAAAATAAAAAAAAAAAATACAATCAAGATTTTCTCGCTATAATGTAAGAGAAAAATTTGATGATAGGCAATATGAAGTCATTGTTTTAATACTTTTTTATACCCACATATCATTAGCCCTCTATAATGCGTTCAAAAACCGCATATAAATACCCAATAATAATAAACTTTTTTGTGACAGTAAATTTCATATCTGTGAAAATGTTACTATAGCTAATTTTATTACCAAATTCGATAAAAAAAAAACAAATTTTGAACATCTCGTGACGTTTAGTTCGAAACGAATTGTCAATTGCAAACAATGTCGCACGTTATTTAATATCGAACGATATGAAAATTAGGGCCAACTCTAGTTTGTCTCTGAATTAAAAAAATATAAATATCAGAAAAGATTTCATTCATAAAAGATATAGATGCGGTTTCGAGCTCTTGATAGTTATAATACTGTAAAATAATTTTCAGCATAATTCATTCAAATGTAATAACACTAAAAATCTTCATTAAAAAACTTCAAACAGATTAGGGTGTTTTAAATGCTAGCCATTCTACCAAGCTTGACCTTGACGTCATAGTCTAAGGCCAGCTATACACGTCATAGTCTAAGGCCGGCTGTACATCAAACATTGGAGGTGACTTCATTATCTTTGTAAATGTTTAATAATACAGTGTTTGTGTAGTCTCTGGGTACGGGCGGATTCATGAATATATGCATCTGTATTCAATTTTGACCCTTCTATAAAATTCCAAAGTATACGTGACTGTACATGTTAAAAATATAATTAACAAAATAATGTCTATGGATGACTAGTAGCGCCATCTAGCAACACATACCATCTAACGTTTTTTTTTTAAATAAACCTGTCAGTCTGTTGGAAACCAACTTGAAGTTTATTAGTAGTAGTACGACCGGTTGGCGTAGTTGGTAGTGACCCTGCCTAGCAGCCGATGGTCCCGGGTTCGAATCCCGGTATGGGCATTTATTTGTGTGATGAACACAGATATTTGTTCCCGAGTCACGGATGTTTTCTATGTATTTATGTATGTATTTGTATATTATATATCGTTGTCGGAGTACCCGTAACACAAGCCTTCTTGAGCTTACTGCGGGACTTAGTCAATTTGTGTAAGAATGTCCTGTAATATTTATTTATTATTAGTACATACCTCGTACTCATCATGGTCAGCGTTGGGCACCTGGCCCTGGCGGATGCGGGAGATCAGCTCCAGGTCCTGCTTGCTGAGGATCACGTCCTGCCCGGTGCTGGGGTCTCGCACCGTCCGCCAGAAGTCGGGGTCTTCGCATTTTCTAGAATATACCATAATCAAAATCAAAGAGATGAAAGTAACCTGGATAGCATTTGTCACCAAGTGTAAGACCTCGATAGAATACAATACAATAACTCTTTATTGCACCTCAAAACAACAAAAATAACACAAACTGGTATAGATTACACAAGAAAAAGAGGCAAACAACAGGCGGTCTTATCGCTAAAGAGCGATCTCTTCCAGACAACCTTTGGGTAGAGGAGACACTACACTAAGAAAAGTAATCTCGATAATGACGACTATGGTGTCGTGACGTCTTTACGTTCTACAAGGTTGCTACCAGAGTAATATCATTACCCTAATATCAAGCCCTGCCTGAGTTCTTTCTAATAAGACATAACGACAAGATGCATACATAAAACATATTGATGTATAAACAATAGAGTGAGAGATGAAGTGATTTCTACATTTATATTCTATTCTGGATTCTAATTCTATTCTGATTGTTTGGCAGAGATTCTTTCTCCGCCGCGGGCCTCCACAACTCCCCTTATAGCCCGACCCTGTCCACTCACAGCCATGTGGCATATTCTTGGCTGTTTCTGTTCTAATTCTCATTTCATCTCTCTGGCATAGACAAAGGTAAAACTACATGTCTAACACTTACCAGGTTTCTGCTGGTCTTCTTTCTGAAGAGCGTAACTTAATTACAATCCATTCTTTCCCGAACGAGAACATTGTTCCGTCCAGACTCACCAAACTGCTATTTTTCTACTTGTTCTATTTCCCGCCAACGCGACAGACATTAATTTCTTAACTGTCAAAAGAGATTCGTTTAACATTTTTCAAACGGTTCTGTCAGTGTTGCCAGTACAATATGAGAAACTATTTAAGATGCGTTCACTCTCACCTGTAGTTGTGTTAAATATCGCGTTCGTCGCGACACTCCCAACGGCCAGAATGTTCTATAATATAGCTATCAGCTGGCTCGTCCATTGGGCAATCTTCTCTCTTGCCCGGACAGCCGCTGTCCTTCTCAGTCTTATATCACAAGGTTCTTCTGACACAGTCTCAACTCCTTCCACCTCTACTCCAATAGGAATCTCCGTGCTATTTCCTTCTCTAACACCGTTATTTATCTCTCCAACTTGAGCGAGTATTTTCTCGGAATCATTCATTTCATCCGACCTGACATTATCCGGAATTACAAATTCCTGTTGCGTCTGTTCCAAAGGTCCGGCGTCGGTATTTCTGTTTCTCGATGTTTCAATTCTTGACGTCTCTGTAGTTCTATGGAGAGACAATTCTTCAGATTCTCGTCCCTCAGGACTTAATGATATTTCTGTTCCTACTCTTGAATCTTCTAATTTAGCGTCTTCTATCTCCAAAGGGTATAGGTGTCCTATCGATCTTATGAACTCTTTTCCTTCGACATTAACTTTCGCAACTCTGCATTCTCCATCACTGCCTCGTTCCAGACTGCTGATTTTCCCAACCTTCCAGTTCTCTCTGTTCTTCGAGTCACCTTTAATTTGAACAATATCACCAACCTGTGGGCTTCGGTTAGTCCTAATTCGAGGTTCCTTCTGCGAATGCTGGTACCTTTCACGCAGACTACAAAGGTATTGTCCAAAAAACATTTTCTTAAATTCTTCAAGTATCAGTTTTCCTTTCTTCCATCCTTCTATTAGATTCTCCCTCGTGACTGAACCACCCGGATATGGATTCTGTATTGAAGGCTCAACTGCTATGCATTTCCCATGAGTTAGGAAATCCGAAGGTCTCAACACATATTCTACTTCAGATCCAACACAAGTAAGTGGGCGTGAGTTTGCCACCGCTTCGATTTCTTTAACAATCGTACTTAGTTGTGTGTCGTTCAAGACCCTCTTCTCTATGGTTCTCTTCATGCAATTCTTCACCAAGCCGACTAACCTTTCATAAAATCCCCCGTGCCAAGGACTGAGCTGAGGGATAAACTTCCATCTTATCTTGTTATCCATAAGGTATGTGTTGGACAATAGCTCAGCAGTTAACTTAAACTGTAATGCATTGTCTGAAACGATGAGCTCTGGTCTTCCCCTTGTGGATATGAATCTTCTCATTGCAAGTAAACATTCCTCAGCAGTTAAATCCTTAACTACTTCTAGGTGAATTGCACGAACCGCCAAACAGGTGTATAGGCAAATCCATCTTTTTCTCATCTGCCCATCCTCAGCAGTGAATATTGGCCCGAAGTAGTCGATCCCCGTGTATGTGAATGGAGCGCTATAGTTGGCGCGTTCTGTGGGGAGTGCTGGTGTAGGGGGAAGTTTGAACGGACCACCACCATGCTTAATACACTGCTGGCATTTTCTGATTATTCGCTGAACCTTCGCTCTTCCTTGAGGGATCCAGTACTTCTGGCGAATAATGCTTAATGTATGCGGGGCTCCTACATGATAGTATCTATGATGAGTTTCCTCAATCAGTTTGTCTGTAAATTCGGAGTTCTTAGGAATCAGGATCGGATATTTAGTATCATAGGAACACATTGTGTTCATAAGTCGACCTTTGCATCTTAGAATTCCGTCCATATCCATGAATAGTCCTAAGTTCCTAGATAGGCTAGTGTTCTTGCCTTCTATCTCTAGTGGAAAGTGTAGCTTTTGTAAGTTCCTTATCTCTAGACAAGTTCTGTTCGCTGCAGTGGTAGGGTTAACGTCCTGTATACTGTCTATTTCTATTGGCATTTCTTCTAAGTTTTCTCCTGCTATGAATTCTCTGGCCGATTCCTCCTCTTGCATTGGCATGTCTAAGACATCCATGGTTAGGTCCTCTCCTGTCAAAAGAGTTGTTTGGTCATGTTCTTGTAATTTCGGCCAGCTCTCCTCGCCAAGCGAAAGAAATTGAGGTCCGTTGAACCACAACTCCTTCTTCGTATGCCAAAGCTCCGGTCGTGTCGCTAGGTCTGCAGGGTTCAGTTCTGAATTGACGTACCGAGGTTCTATTTCTTTATCTTGTTTAACCTCATTTATTCTTCTGCAAACGAATGGAGGCAATAACTTTTCCGACTTCATCCAGTACAAAACGATTTCACTATCACACCATAGACATAATCGTTTCAAATCCACTCCGAGGGTGTTTTTAACATAGGTTAACAGTCGCTTCCCGATCACAAAACCAAGCAATTCTAATTTCGGTATTTTGAGGTTTTCTTTGTGATTTATAGGAGTTATTCGTGATTTAGCCATTATGAATGTAACCTTAGTGCTCTTTTCTTGTTTGTCCAGAATCCTTAGGTATACCACAGCGGAAAAGGCTTTTTTAGATGCATCCGTGAAGCAGTGAAGTTCACTTTCTATGTCTTTATTTGGTACAAAACCAACATGCCGAGGAACTTCTATTTCAGCAGCGGTTTTCAACGCAGCCATGGCGTCTAGCCATTCATCTTTCAAATCTTCGGGTAATGGAGAGTCCCATTTTTCTTTCCTCCTCCATAGTTCTTGAAGCAGAAGTTTAGCCGGTAAAATTAAAGGTGCTGCCAATCCACATGGATCATACACTGATGCGAGAGTTTGTAGTATACCCCGTTTGGTCCTAGTTTGTTCTTGCTTTGGGTCCGAGGGTATATCACCCAATCTAAGCTTCAAGGTATCTCTTTCCATGTGCCAGGTGAGTCCTAATACCTTTGTTGACTCAGTGTCCTTTGAACGAAACTGCTTTGGAATACTTTTCAATAAGTGCTTGCTGTTGGAAGTCCATTCCCTTATATTCATTGATAATTCTGTGAACACAGCTCTAGTCTTGTTTACAAGATCACGAGCTTCTTCCAATGTGTCTGATCCTGTAATTAAATTGTCCACATAGGTTCTCTCTGCGATTTTTGACATAAGGGTCTCGTCACTCTTTGACAAATGATACCTGATTGTAGCAGTCAACAAGAACGGGCTGGAAATCACGCCAAACGGGACTCTACAGAAACGCAGGTGAAGGAGGTTCTCCTCAGTCATTCCTTCTTTAGGGTCTTTAAGCCATAGGAACCTGGTAACATCCCTGTCTTCTTGCTGTAGGCCTACCTGTAAAAAGGCCTTTTCTACATCAGCCGTGATTCCAATCCTGTTTATCCTGAATTTTAAGAGAAGTGCGGTCAAATCTTCCAGCATAGACGGTCCTCTGTACATGCATTCATTGAGGCTTTTATTATCTTTAAGTTTCGCAGACCCATCATAAACGATGCGGCCCCCTTCTTTCCCCTTCTGCTTGACAATGTGGTGCCCAAGATAGTGGACTGGGTGTGTGCTAGAGTCAATAGCCAAAGGATCTATGATTTCTATGACGCCTGCCGCAAGTTGTTCTTTCAAAATCCGGTCATAATCATCCATTATATCCTGGTCTAATCTTCGGATTAAACTTGAAAGTCTCCCATAGGCCAGACCATAATTGGTGGGCAGATCGGGTGGATATGATATCCAAGGCCACTTAACCTGATATCTCTTATCCTCGTATTTAACTGTCCTATTAAAATGCTTGATTGCCTCCTCTTCTCTGGTTATTTTAGGAGAATCCACAATGCCAATACTTTCCAACGCCCATAGGAACTTGATGTCCGGTTCCCGGAAGGGCAAGTCTGGTGTCATAAAGTAGTGTGCTTCTGGTTCTTGACACTGGCAGTACATGATGACTGCTAATGTATTTTCTTCCTCTTGTTGAATCTTGCCGGCAACTGTCCATCCAAAATCGGTATTTATCAGATATAAGTTATCTTTCAGCAATTCCATTTCATTCTTAAGAAAAGAATAATAATAGTCACCACCAATCAACAGTTGTATTTTCCCACTAACAGATCCATCATCAGCTACAACATCTACTCCAACTATTTTCACCGGAGGTCCGAGATAATTTGTGATTTGTGGGACAATGTTCACCCGGATGTCCCTTTTGACGCCTCTCTTTGTAGTAATTTGAATGTTAGCTGATTGGCTGGAGATTTTAGTTGGACTGTCAGCTCCGAAAACGAAGATCATCAATTCATCTTCCTGATCTCCTTTTAAATTAAGTTCTTTTGCGAGTTTCTTCGTGATGTAACTGCGACCACTGCCATTGTCAAGAACTAGTCTTTCTGTTTTAATTATTTTTGAATTCTTCTGCCCCACCTCCACGATTGCCGTCTGTAGATAAGAACAATTATCATATTGAATATTTTTATCATCAGATTTATACACAGACATTAATGCATTCGATATTTTACCTGGCTTTGGTGGACATAAGGCTTGATTATGCTTTCCCTTACAGAAATAGCAAGTTTTCTTGCTATAGCAGTTTATAGTCTTGTGTCCCTCCTTGAAACACAAGTAGCACCTCTTCCCTAACTTCTTTTTCCTATCCTGTACACCTTTTACTGCAGTGCAATCTGCATTGTAGTGTGTACCTTGGCAAAAAATGCATGCCATTCTAGACGTTTTATTCTTTGGGCCTTCCTTGCTCGGTGGATTCTTTCTTTTGAGACATCCCTTTCTGAAAGACATTTTCTTCTGTCCGTCTCTCTTCTGATGTGCGGTGTGGATATGTAGAACTCCTGTAGAAATTTCTGCCTTCTGAGTGAGTAAATGGGATGTGTGGGTGTCGGTGGTAGCTGGCTTCTCTCTTGAGCTTTCTAGGGCAGTGATGATTTTGTGGAGACCTTCTCTGATATTTTCTATCGTATCAGCCTGTGACAAAAGGTGTAATTCATAGACAACTTTTTCAGGAAATTTCGCCAAAATCGTTGATCTCAGATGATTTCCTGTCACCGCTTCACCTAAACTTTGAAGCACCCGTAGATGTTTCTCAATAGTATTATAGTTGAGCCTACACTCAGTGGCACTATATGTTGCTCGTTGAAGACTATTAATTGCTTCATAATGTGCATCTATTACCATGTGCACATTTCCAAATCTCTGCTTCAAAATGTTAACAGTCACTGCATAATTCAAGTCGGTCACATTCAGACCCTCGATGGCTTCAAGTGCCTCATTTTCCAGACATCCAATAAGATATGCCATTTTTTCTGCGTCCGGTAAGGGCTTGTCATGTATGTTGTTCTTAAATCGGTCCCAGAACTCGGCCCAACGGAGAGTGTCACCCTTAAATTTCGGCAAGGTGAGCTTAGGTAGCTTGCTAGTATTGGATGAGACGGAAGGAGGTTGATTATATGACCTACTTAAAGCCTTCATCTCTACTATCCATTCTTCCGCTTCAAACTGAGTTTTTGTTAGAGCTTGTAGGCTTTCTTTCGAAATTTGTCTGCAATTAAAGTTATCAAAAACATTAATCTGTACTGTGCTTCAGTAGACATTCCTATGACCTTATCTAAATAACTTACTTGCTTTTCTCCATATAAAAATGGATTTCTGTTGTCAGCTTCGCGCTGCACCCTTCTACGAGGCCAACATGCTTCAACAGCACATCCACTGTAGTGGGACCCAAGGAAACTCCCTCGGCCAGCAAGCTCTGGAGCCGCTCGTGAATGAGTTTCACTCGGACTATCATTGGGTCATCCATCCTGACGGACTGAAAATAATTTCGATCGAGATATTCTACTTTTACGTACGACCATGAGGGTTACTACAAATTTACTTCTTGATAATCCAAAAGGCAAAACATTCTAAATTTACTCGAAAGTACTAACACGTACTTTCCACCTGGTACTTGAATGAAATGTAAGTTAATACGCTTCTTACTCAAACTATTGTTACCCCACATTTACTTCATTACTTGGTAGCAAAGAAAACTGAATTACCCTCTCATAATGGCTTCCCAAGTCAATTCTAACACGCGTCTTATATGAAACTTATAATCCTTACTTGTCCTTCCTGTTTGTTCTCGTAACTTATAGTAACGCTGGGTACTTCTTCACATAGCTGTAATTGTTGTTAATTGCGCTAATTAGGCAATAATACCACTTGTTTTCTTTTGATACAACTCAATCTTCGAAATAACGCTTGCAAACAATTCACAACTTCAAGCACTTCGTCCTTCGTCCGTCACAAATGTATTTTTCTTCTAGACGAAATCTATCTTTTCTTCCTAACTTCAGACCAACTATAGTCATACAATCTAATTCGTCCGAAGTTATCTTCAGGTATAAAAGAGCGCCAAGCAGAAAAGTGCGTTGTCACTTACAATCACTTATCTTCAAAATCCGAATCAGTACTAATAACCAATAGGAACCGAGAAAATTCTTCAATTGACCAATAAATTGCCAACGTTCCAGTTAGACTAAGTTATTGTAACAGGGAACAAATTATTACACTGTTGCCAACATAACGAGTATAAGGCGTTTTCCTACCCTTTAACTCCTTTAAATTTTAAACCGTATCACACTGTCAAGCACTGTCACTTATGTAAGTCCGACTAAAATTGAACTTAATGATTAAAATGGACGGGCGACCCCACGCACAATCTGATCAAATCGACAACCAGATTGCATCGTATGACACAAAACAGAAAGGAAATGTGCCGATGTCCATCGATTGTAAAATAAGCTAAAATTTACATAAAATAATTAAAAATTAAAATGAAACGCTTGTATTCATATCGTATGATTTTTTATTTTAATTTCATTTATGAGCCCGAGCTAGGATTCCTAGCACAGCGTGTAAATGCAAGAAAAGACATTCTATTTCTATGAGACCAAACTAGGATTCCTAGGCTATGGACTCGTTTCTTCTTATTTCTAACAACATGCGAACACTTATGGTCTGCACCATTCTGTGAGTTTCTTGGTCTCCACCGTTCTATGAGTTTCTTGGTCTCCACCGTTCTGTGAGTTTCTTGGTCTCCACCGTTCTGTGAGTTTCTTGGTCTCCACCGTTCTGTGAGTTTCTTGGTCTCCACCGTTCTGTGAGTTTCTTGGTCTCCACCGTTCTGTGAGTTTCTTGGTCTCCACCGTTCTGTGAGTTTCTTGGTCTCCACCGTTCTGTGAGTTTCTTGGTCTCCACCGTTTACCACCTTCCGTCCTGCTACGGAGCCTCCGCAACAAACGAAAGATGATATTTTTGAGTATGCTTCGCTTACATTTTCTAAACTTATGTTCGCTTCGCATCTCCACCATTTTGTCGTGACGTCTTTACGTTCTACAAGGTTGCTACCAGAGTAATATCATTACCCTAATATCAAGCCCTGCCTGAGTTCTTTCTAATAAGACATAACGACAAGATGCATACATAAAACATATTGATGTATAAACAATAGAGTGAGAGATGAAGTGATTTCTACATTTATATTCTATTCTGGATTCTAATTCTATTCTGATTGTTTGGCAGAGATTCTTTCTCCGCCGCGGGCCTCCACAACTCCCCTTATAGCCCGACCCTGTCCACTCACAGCCATGTGGCATATTCTTGGCTGTTTCTGTTCTAATTCTCATTTCATCTCTCTGGCATAGACAAAGGTAAAACTACATGTCTAACACTTACCAGGTTTCTGCTGGTCTTCTTTCTGAAGAGCGTAACTTAATTACAATCCATTCTTTCCCGAACGAGAACATTGTTCCGTCCAGACTCACCAAACTGCTATTTTTCTACTTGTTCTATTTCCCGCCAACGCGACAGACATTAATTTCTTAACTGTCAAAAGAGATTCGTTTAACATTTTTCAAACGGTTCTGTCAGTGTTGCCAGTACAATATGAGAAACTATTTAAGATGCGTTCACTCTCACCTGTAGTTGTGTTAAATATCGCGTTCGTCGCGACATATGGATTTTAATTTACATCAATGGAGAAGAGGCAAATTAAAGAAAGAGGAATTTTTGGCTTCACCTATGTAGATTTCGTGTGTGACTTCCCCTACTTTATTTGAAAGAAAGGAAAATGGAAAAAACCGTACTATTTTTTGTTGCCTAAAAAGACTTTTTTTCAAAATTGGAATTTTTTCTGTTTTCTACTGAAATCGCGAGCTCTTTCAATCTTAGTAGGAAAAAAAATATCCATAAGTTTTTAAAACTTTCCATTCCGCCACCGCTATACTAAAGCTGAGACAAAATGGTGGCGAAATAGAAAAAAATCATGAGACACTTTTTTTCTCCTACTAGGATCGAAAATTCGAAAGAGATCGAAAATTCGAAAGAGCTCGCAATTTTGATTAGAAAACACATGAAACTTCTAAATTAGCAAAAACTTATTTTTGGACGACAAAAAATAAAAACGCCATAATCTCATAGCCCTGGGCCACATTCGAACTCGCGATTCTGGGAACACGCCCATCGCTCCACCAACTGTGCTACTAGGACACACCCGGTGACCCCGAATTTCTACACCATATCCCTCGTTTCGTTTCCTCCCCCACAAATTAATTTACTAAAATTAAAATTCCAGATTATTTTGACGACCGGTTGGCGTAGTAGGTAGTGACCCCAGTTTTTTTATGTAATCAACCGCTTAGTTAGTAAGTAGGTACTTACTTAAGAAACTCGTCGATCTGATCCCTCTGTGGGGGCTTGATGATCTTCCTGCCGTCCAGGTCGTAGCCGACATGCTGGTACTCGTTGTACCACCACATCGGGATGTCGCCTACTGTGTTGCGGCGCTCTTCTTCGTCGGAGGTGTCGCCCGACTCGTATTCATCTAGCGAACAAATGGTATTGGATATAAACATTTAATAATTATTTTTGGCGTCCATGATGGTTGGGCTGGCATCTCGTACATTGCCGAAACCGGGCAAAGAAGTAAAAAACCTGGAGGTGTCATTAAAATCGCGGTCTCTATCTCCCCAGACACTAATCAATTTTTAATTTTAAAATGTCATGTCCGGGCAAAAATCCGGGCCGGATGCTCTCCTGGCGGGCTCCAAACTAGGGAAACCTGGGGAACTCGGACAGATGGCAGCCCTAACTGATGGGCATTGGCTTCCTTTCTGCTCTGCTACTTTTTACAAAATATGTCCAGGATAATAAAATAATTTGAATTATTCAGAACAGGACTCAAAATACATGTTTTTGTTTTTGTAAACTAATTAAGCGCTAATTGTATAGTTAATATTAAAATTACAAACAGAACTGAGAGACTCATACTGACAGTAAATTTTTATTTATTATTTTAGGTAGGTGTTCTGTATTGTTTAGTAACTTATTTTTATTTGAGTGAGGTGTGCAATAGCTAGTACTGTATTGTAGGTACAGATACAATTAGTTGAAATAAGAATATAATATTGTAATTGTAAACTATTGTTTTTTAAATTAAAAGTCACACTGATACTTCTTTACCAAAATATCTACTGTCTATTATTTTAATTTATTTAACTTGCCAGTTAAGCAATAATGTTTTTAAGTAATAACTTGCAAAGGAATTTTTGCTAATTAGGATAATGAAATTGATCTCTGGTGAAGGTCGCAGGAATCCGCTGGCTGCGGGTGGCACAGGACCGGTCATTTTAGAAATCTTTGGGGGAGGCCTATGTCCAGCAGTGGACGTCATTCGGCTGAAAGGATGATTATGATGATTGATTTCAACACTAAACATACCTTTTTGAGCCACTGGCTGCATCTTAACACTAGTTTCCTTTATCTTATCAGCTAATACATCCACACTATCTTTAGTCCGGTTTCCATTTTGCTTTTCTTTTTTCTCTTTCACCTGCTTCTCTTTTGTCTCGTTCACGTGTTTCTCTTTACTCTGTTTAGTTTTCTTCTTAACTCTCTGTTTAACCTCCTTGTCAGATTCATCGCTGGATCCGGAGTGTGTTTGTCCGATGCCGGATTCTGCACCACTGTCTTCCACTTCACTCTCTTGTGAGGCTTTGTCATCATCATCTGCTTCACTGTCACCTTCTGATTCATCATCGGCTTCGGAATCTGTTAGTTCCTGAAAAATGGCAAAGATGTGTTTAATAACCTGACATGTATAGTAGCAATGTGTGTATGCACCTCTGGATTTGCAGGAGTCCATGGGCAATGCTAATAGTTTACTATCTGGCAGGTCAAGGCTCATTTATATCATATAAAACAAATTAATGAGTATACCAATTTACGATAAGTTTTGTATATATGAAATGAATACTAATTTTCATACGGAGTAACAAATTACAAAGATGAATTACAAGTTGTATACAAGAGATTTTTATTTTGTGTCAAAGAAAATTAAAAAAACTCAAGATTCAATATTAATAAATGAAAATAATTACAAAAAGACCAATGTTAAAATAATAAACCTTAACTAATGTCACAAGACATAAGTGTTCATGAAGTGTGGATGATGTGAGCATGTAGTGTCAGCTGCAGAGCTAAGTGACCCCCCCCCCCTGCATATTCTTTTTTTTTTGCTATGTTAGAATACCTACAATAAATATATTAAATTCTTAAAACTACACTACTAACTATTTCAGTCACTACTACTTGACATATGTCAAAGTAGTAGTGACCTTCCCCATCCAATAGACAGTTTGTATGCAGGAGGGGGTAAATTAACTTCTACTGACTTTCATTTGTTCCAATATATATTTTTAGAAGCACTTCACATTATATTGTTAATTTTACAATGCATTGTTTAAAAAACAATACATTTAAAGAGACACACTAAACAGAGCTTACCGATGATGCATCTGAAGCCTCTGCTGTCTGTTCCTCGTCTCCAAACGTGGAATCGGCATCGTCATCAAACAGCACCTCCTGAAAACATATCAATCTTTTACATACATCAGATAGGTATGCTTAGACATATAAAATAATCAATTACATAGCCAAATAAAAGTTTAAAAAAAAATTGGTTAAATAACACAAGACAGATCTTGATATAATTGTACAATAAAAGATTCATACGAACATTGATTAAATACTTACATCTTTCTCCACATCCGAATCGCCAACATCCTCTTCCTGTTCAGAGTCCGTGGCGTCTTCAGTACCGTTCAGATCGCCCGGGATCAGGTCCTCACTCTCCCCAGATTCGCTACCCTACAACAAACCACAATTATAACCAATAATCAACAAAATAACACGCCGAAACTACGAGTTAACTTCACGACGCTTACCTCCTCTGACGAGTCTTTGGCAGCAGTTTTCTTTGATTCTTTTGAGTCTATCTTCCTCTTCAGTAAACCAGCTTTAAATGGTGGCATTTTGGCACTACAATTACATTATTTTGGAAACTAAAGAACTTCGGGAGCTCTAAGCTTCCGACAAACACGTGTTCTTCATTTACAACTGAGTGCTGTCACTGTCATAATGACATTGATTGATTGACATATTGTGTTTGTTTGTATCATGGATGCATACGTGAATTGGAGCGGAAGGTCTATATTTGTTTTTGGGTAACTTTAATATCAGCCACGAATCGTATGTGCTTTTTATGGACAAAAGAAGCAAATTTTACTTTTCATTCTAAAATAATTATCTTTAAAAAATGTAACGTGGCCTGTAATATAATTATGATGAAGAAGCTGAGTGATCAGCATTACTGTTGCCTAGGGAAATGAACGTTTTAAAAACCGAAAAGTCCGAAAAACCAATCTCTATGGTAAAATTTCATTCAACGCAAAATTATATTTGATTACTATTTAAAAAGTTATTAGCTATTGTTCACATTCTGGATACAATGGAACATATGAAATTGACAAATGCGGTGAGGTTATGTAAAATTTTAAAAATAATTTGTCAAAATAAAATAAGTAGAAATACTCTATAAAAATATTAAATAATATGTAATGACAAAATAGTAAAAAAATAAGTGATTACTTAAGTATTTTTGTCACAATTATAATTAATAACATTACAAAATGTTCCGTCAGTTTTTAAGAGCTTTAGAACCAGTTAGGAATAGTTTGGTGAGTTTATACGCATGTTTTATCAAAACTTTTGTATTTTTGTTATACTTTCATACTGATTAGATATTTTTTTTAAGTCTCGGAGTGTAGTGGGCAACGGAGCCGGCGCGAGCGGCAGTAAATTTGAGCAGAACTGCGTGTCCAAGGAACAGCAGTTAACTGAGGCCCTGAAGAAGTCGTTGCCCGGGACGACGTATGTGAGTGTGGAGGACATCTCAGGCGGCTGCGGGGCTATGTTCGAGGTACATCAATGTTTAATAACTTTAAGTTAAAGTCTTACACAAGCACTGACTGACTTAAATAGCTTTTTATAAATTCCCTCAAGAATGATTCACATATAAGTTAGTTATTAACAGTGGAATGTTGCAAGGAATGTGTGAAAAGGTTGGACTTACCGCATTTGAAATTTCCACTGTTGATATATGGCCACTGTCTTAAATATGTCTGAAATTTGTACTGTGTTTTGTGTTTTAAACCACTTAAAATTATTTTTCGTCAGTCTACTAATGGAGTTCTCACTTACAGATTAGCATAGAAGCTAAAGAATTTGCCGGATTGTCCCGAGTCAAACAGCACAGGTTGGTCACTGACTCCTTGAAAGAAGAAATTGCCGGGATGCATGGAATCCGCATTCATACAAACCCAACACCAGAGGGCAAATGATTTAAGCAAAATGTTAAATGGATGGGTTTCACCAGGTTTATGTATACTTTTGAGTTTCCTAAGAATGTTGGGAAGCTAAGTTTGGGTAATTTTTAAAGCCAAGCTATGAAACATAATCCTGGTGGAGTGCTTCTAATATTAAAAATAAATGTAATTCTCGAAATTCATTTACTTGTGTATAAATCTAAATCATAGACAAAAAAATTGGAAAAAGAAGATAGAATAGTGGTAAAACTTGTCCATGGAATCTTGCTTTCCATTAATTTTCACTTCTGAAATATAAATGTCTATTTAGATTTAAAATATCAACAATACAAGACAAGCATGATTATTATCACTATTGCCAAGCCCTCTCAATTGTATCTACACATTTAACCATTAAATGCATGATGATGAATTTATGACACAGAAACGAGACAAGTGACAATCAAGTTCCCTTGTAATGTAGACTTTGTTATATTGTCTTAAGTTCTTAATTTAAAATGAATTTGGTTGTCACTTAGTATGTTTTAGGATCAATACTGTTAATTCATGCATTTAAGGCTTAAAATTATGGGTACCAAAAATGGTACACTGACATAAAAATACTGTAAATAACAAAGCAGTAACATTTCCGTTATTTATTACGTTGTTTAACATATATGTTTTACAGACTTCTTGATTATTTTGCTATTTTAGAGTAGTTATTACAACTAAACTGAATTAATTGTAAATGTACATAAGGTCATATTTTACGTTGTTTTATTATTAGTTGGTACTGGTTTAGTAGTTTACTAAAGTATACCGGATGCTGTGAGTAGATTTATAGAACTACATTATTTGACATAAAAAAATCTTAGCAAATTACACTGTTTTTTCTTATTTATTTAGTAATAAGATACTTAATTATGGAGACTTCATTAATCCCATTTCCCTTGTTCATTATCTACCTAATTTTTAGCTGTACAGTGCAATCTTCTAGGTACTGGACTGACATCAAGCAGGAAATGGGTACAGTTGAGTTCTTAAAAATGTGCAGCTGAATGCATAATATGTAAAAACATACCTTATTTTCAATGAACTAAGGGTGTACAGATATTTTTGAAGCCTTGGAAATGCTCATATATTTATGAACTCGAGTGTATCTAAATATTGTTAAGGTAGCTCTACACTGCAGTTTTGGCTCGCTTGCACCAGTTAAATTTTGCTTCGGTGCGAGCGAGAGGCAAAAGAAATAAATTTTAACTTAATTTTTAAAACACAAACGCCCGAAGTGTGGTATCAACATAACAGTTAATTTTCAAAACAAGGACTCTTTAGGTGGCTTTATTTTTTTTATCAGTCTTTCTTCATCTATTTTATCAACCTTTTGCCGTAACTTTTCCTGTGACTACAACTACGGTAACCTTTTATGGTTCTTGCATTCATAGATCAAAGTTGCGTTTAAAGCGTGAAAAACGTTTCTACTAACTGTCAAACTACACATTTCGGTTAGAGTGTGAAAAACGTCCTTAGTTTCTTTCAAACGAGCCAAAATGGCGCTCAATCTAGTTGTCAAGGTTCATCCCGTAGTATTATTTCAAATTGTGGATGCATACGAGCGCCGAAATGCGGACTCGCATCGGGTTATCGGCACTTTATTGGGTAAATATCGTTTCCATCGCCAGCTATTCTTCAAAGTGACATTTTTGACGAGTTGTTGTGCCGACGTCATGCGTGCAATCTTACGTGTTTCTACTGATTTCTTCTCATTACTAGCAATATACTGGTGTAAAGTGGTTTGTATAGTGTATATATTGTTACCAGTGAATGTTAAAAGTGAAATTGTGTTATGTATTAATAGTTTAAAAGTGTAATTTGAGGTTATGTTTGTTGGTGTGTATTTCCAGGAACCTGCGACAAAGGCGTGGTGGAGGTCACCAACTGCTTCTGCGTGCCCCATAAGGAGCACGCAGATCAGGTGGAGGCTGAGCTCAACTATGCCATGGACGTATATGAGCTGAACAGGCGGGTGAATGCCACAGAGAACATTGTTGGTAAGTGCTGAATCAAAACAAATTGATGTTATGACTTATTCATAGGTTTCATTCACTGTTACATTACAACATAAAATGTTCAAATACTTTTACATGAAATTCAACACAAATATATGCCCTTATCAGGAAATATTAAATTTATTTTCTTACTTAAAGTTATGATATTTTTATTTAGTTTCAAGAATATGCGTCTTAATTAGCATAATTTAAAATGTGTGGTAGAAACCTGGGGTTGAATTAGGGGATGCTCTTGATACTGAATTTCATATTACCGTTGACGCCAAACTAAAATGGAAAGAACACGTACACAATATATGCGATAGACTAAGTAGTGCTGTATTTGCGCTGCGCAAATTAAAGCCAATTGTTACAAACAATACACTGCTACAAATCTTCCATTCATATATACAATCACTCGTGTCCTACGGTATTATTTTATGGGGAAACTGTACGGAATCAGAGAGGGTGTTCAAACTACAAAAAAAGGCCTTACGTGTATTAGCAGGTGTACATCCCAGACACCCATGTCGGCAGCTCTTCAAGAAATACAAGATCTTGACGCACTATTCTCTCTATATTTACGAAATAATAATGTTCACACGCCGTAATATCCATTTATTTAAACGTGTGAATATGCCTGGCAGAATAACCCGCCAGACCGGCCGACTACAGCCCGTGCCGCGGCGCCTCGCGCTGCTCGATAAAAACCCGCGCGTAATAGGCCCGTCGTTTTATGAACGTCTACCCGCCACTCTAAAAAATGAACCATCAGATGATGTATTTGGCCGCCGATTGAAGGACTTTTTGTTACACAAAACAATTTATTATGTAAAAGAATATACTGACCCAATTTCATGTGACAAAATTTTTTAACATTTCTATTTTTATTTGTAAATTATTATTTTCTATTTTTTGACATTTTGCGTATTTTAATATCATTGTTTTATCTTTTAATTATTATTTGACTTTTTGACATTTCCTAGGTTGTCCTAGCTGTGTATAAGGTATATTATTTCATTGCACTACATTATTTGTAATAGATTAGGTTTCAATGTAAATTGTAATTGACATACCACATACGTATAAACATTCTATTTTATTATTTTATTTTTATTATGTTGTTTATTATTTGAAATTATTTTTGTGACGATCTTTTTGTGAATTCATTTTATTTTATCTTGACATGTAAAATATAATGTTAATTTTCAATAAGAAATAAATAAAACTAAACTAAACTAAACTATCATATCATTTATTCAGAAATAATCATACATTGTCAGGCCTATACAATTCACCTAAATATGTAAAATTAAACTAATTAAATAGTTCTGGTACTATATTTTTATAGAATACCTGTACCGAGAGCACACTCTTGATTTAAAATATTGGGTAACAGGAATATTTTGTTTAGGCTCTCTGTTTTTGTCACCTTTCCATTGTGTCAATGGTTATCCTTTGTCTCTGATTGATCCATCACATCTTGTACGAAACAAACCACGATTCCAGGCTGGTGGGCCACCGGCAACGAGGTGACCAACCACTCTTCAGTCATCCACGAGTACTACTCCCGCGAGTGCCGCGAGCCGGTGCACGTGACGCTGGATACGTCGCTGCAGGGCGCGCGCATGGGGCTCCGCGCGTACGTGTGCGTGGCGCTCGGCGTGCCGCGCGGCAAGCAGGGCTGCATGTTCACACCCATTGACGTCACACTCACTAGCTACGAGCCCGAGGTATTTGTACTAAACGATTCGCACCTAGGAAAGCTGAAATCGCCATCAATCAAATTTACTAACATTGTAAACAAGGCATCACATGTTTTGTCACTTTCTCCTTGTATTTTCACACTACCTCATCAAACACCACTGTAACCATTTACTACTGAAACTGCTATATTATTGTAACATACAAAACATAAGATAAATAACTTAAACTTGGAGATTACATTAAAAACTTAAAAGCTGGGTTATTACGATCGATTGACAGGTTTGTTTACATTGTTAGCAAGTTGGATTGACATCACTCAAAATAAGTTAACCTTCCCTCTAATTTAGAGTGCTGGAAATGCGTTAGGATAGGATACAGTTATCATATTTCAACTCAATACTGCACCAAGCCCAGAACATTTAATGGACTTTTTGACCTCCATAAAAGAACAGATGTTCTTCAAGTAACACAGGGACGGGAGTTGGCATACGTACCTCTTTCCCTCTGCGGAAGTACAATCTCAAATGGGCATATGCGGATCTATGTTGTGAAGTATACACAAAAATATATTGAAGTGTGTGAGATTAGTCAGTATATTTGTATCTGCTGGATGCTGGATTTAGTACAGGGCTCATCTGGAAGTCATGTGATCATATTTTGGTTACTTTATATGGTTGATATTTTTGTTTTCCCCTCCCCCCAGGGCCAACCTCTTGTACTTTATTGGGCTAAGGATATAGAACTAAAAAATTACATTAGGGACAAAAAAAACGCTAAAAAGTGCGCTTTCTGGGCCAATATTTTTTTACATTACTTATTTAACTTCTTAGTGAGTAAGGCATACTATTAATTTTAAATTAATTAATTTTAAAATATTTGCATGTCCTAGTGACTAAACATGTAGCTCTTATACATACTAGAAGACCTGTATACTTTACCGTGTTTTAGCAAATAAATGACTGATTTACTGATTACATGTCTTGTGCTAAATATTTTAATCAGCATGTTGTTTTTTGTTCCCTTGATATTTAATTTCATGTGTATAAGAGAAATACACATGAAATTAAATATCCTCTCCTCTCTATGAAGTATCAAATGTTTTTGGATGAGTTCTAAAAAGGATAGTAGTAGGATTCTCACACTAACTAGTTTTCCCAGGACGAGATTTCTTCTTTCTCTTTCTAAATTGTTGTTTCCATTAAATTAAAATATCAATGGGAGCTACCGTATTGTCGCTCACTAAGCGGCGCCACTAAAGCATGGGTCCTGTGACCCACGTTCCACTAGCGCCCCTAGCGGAAAATCAACTCGCAGTAATCCTCATTGTGTTGTTCCCAGATTGTGGGTCTGCAACTGTGCCAGAAGACGATGGGCCCTGGTGGTCGCTCGCGGCAGGTGCAGCCGGGGCCCGACCTAGCGCTGGTCGCTGAGGCGGCCACCAAGCTCTCCTCGCTGCTTGACCAGGTAAGCAGAGCTCTTCAATTGTGAAGCTTAGTTTGTAGAAAAAAAGCAAAAAGTGCAAAAAATTCGAGAATTTTTGTAGAAATTCTTAGATACATGCCCATTCGGTAGCTCACAGAGACCACACCCATGGTCATGGATATGTGCGTTTTTGTATTATTTTATCATAGTGTATTATTTTGATTGTGGATTTTTAATTGAAATTTGTTTGACATGAATTCATGATTTGTTTTAGCTGTTTGGTGGACATAGAAGCAGCTATTAGCAGTTGTCTGTAACTGTATACTGTGTTAACTTGTCAGAATTTTAGCTAATATTAAAACAAAATTCCCCAAATATGGGTTTGTAAAATTATGGGCTAAAATCAAAGCAAAAACAGTTAAGAAGATACGTTTTACCCAGAGATGATCATCATTTCGAATAAAATTTTATTGGATTGATCATTCGAATGAAAAATAATCCGCGAGTTTTTTATTCGCGGATGATTTATTCACGAATAAATTAGCCACGAATAAATAATTCGACCGATATTCAAATGGTGAATGGTTTATTTGTATACCTTAGAATTTTGATGGAACCCTCGGTGTGCAAATCCGACTTGTCCAGTTGTTTTGTACATGTTTCCTATTCTTGCAAAAATACCACACATAAAAATTTAAAATCTTGGATAGGATTAGGATATCCTTTGTTTTTATAACAAACACAACAATTTTACAATAACGTGCATAGGTAGATAAAATCAGACCACATTGCGCGCGTCACACCTTTTTCTTATTTATACGATATTCCCAATCCTTGCTAAATTTCTAATGTTATGAAAAGATACACGTGCTTACTGTCATGGACTTCGAGCTAAAAAGTGGTGAAATTAGAACCTTACAAAATGCTTTTTAGTGCCGACCGGTGACAAAACAATGGGATAATCCTACTTGGAAGATTATTTATTCATTGCATTTTGTTTGTTATCTATACGATCGATCAAGGTCATCGGTGTCGAAGAGTCAAAAAATAACACGTCAAAATTACGATATAAAATGTGGTTTGGCAATAATAAACTTGTTTACTGTTTCATCGGAATTATCTATACAATAAGGTACAATTAAACTTACTATATAAATTATTCGAGACGGGATATTTACCATGTACCTATATGTGTTGCGATCCAAAAACATACATGTTTAATTGTAGTTATATAGATAATTCCGATGAAACAGGAATACGACGAATCAGGAATCCGATGAAACAGGAATCCGACGAACCTGGAATACGACGAATCAGGAACAATTAATAATACGTCCAGATAATATTATATTCAACCATTAATTAAATATTACTTAATTGAAATAGTTGAGTTATTTCCGGAAATAAATATGGTTTCGGTTGAACCAGTGCTTTAAATAAACACGTAATTAGAAAAACACAAATATTCATAATAATAAAAACTTAAATTAAGTAAATTAAAAACATAGTAATTCAATTAGGCTAAAAACTAAATAAAAGAAGAACCTACGGTTATTAACCGGTTATATGAGGTGAAAACCGGTTTCAAACGAGCCCAATTAGTAGCCGTTTATCAGTTTGCACACCTTTTGTGGAGGAGGAGGACGATTTATAATTCATCTAGATTATACATATTTAGGTCATTGAACATTTGGAACATTTAACTTATTCCGTTCGTACAACCAATAGTGTTTAACTTACGAACGTATATGCTTACTTATTTGAAAAAATGTTTAAGTATAAATATATTCGAATAAATAATCATTCGTAGTAATGCATTCGCGAATGAATTATTCGGCGAATAATTTATTCGCGAATAATTCAAAACGATTGATCTTCCGTTAATTTCATTCGTTATCCGTGGATGATTTGGTTAAACCAAAGTGTTTAACTTACGAACGTATGCTTACTTATTTGAAAAAAAGTTTATAAATATATTTGAATAAATAATCATTCGTAGTAGTTCATCCGCGAATGAATTATTCGGCGAATAATTTCATCATCATCATCATCATTTCAGCCGAAAGACGTCCACTGCTAGACATAGGCCTCCCCCAAAGATTTCCACAATGACCGGTCCTGCGCCACCCGCATCCAGCGGACTCCTTATAATTTATTCGCGAATAATTCGAAACGAATGATCATCCGTTAATTTCATTCGTTATCCGTGGATGATTTGGTTAAACCATAACTTACGAACGTATATGTACTTATTTGAAAAAAGTTTATAAATATATTCGAATAAATAAACATTCGTAGTAATTCATTCATTCAAAACGAATGATCATCCGTTAATTTCATTCGTTATCCGTGGATGATTTGGTTATTCGTTATTCGAATAAATTTAGGGCACCTCCGGTATTACGTACATGACGCGTATGAATATGCAGGTGCTGGGGTACGTGGAGGACGTGCTGTCGGGCGCGGCGGCGCCGTGCAACGCGACCGGGCGCGCGCTGCTGCAGCTGGCGCACGCCGTGCCGGGGCTGGCGCACGCCTCCTTCGCGGACGCCTTCGCCAACAGTGTCAAGGATCTGCTCATGGTACGTGCACTACTGTTCCGTGCAACGCGACCGGGCGCGCGCTGCTGCAGCTGGCGCACGCCGTGCCGGGGCTGGCGCACGCCTCCTTCGCGGACGCCTTCGCCAACAGTGTCAAGGATCTGCTCATGGTACGTGCACTACTGTTCCGTGCAACGCGACCGGGCGCGCGCTGCTGCAGCTGGCGCACGCCGTGCCGGGGCTGGCGCACGCCTCCTTCGCGGACGCCTTCGCCAACAGTGTCAAGGATCTGCTCATGGTACGTGCACTACTGTTCCGTGCAACGCGACCGGGCGCGCGCTGCTGCAGCTGGCGCACGCCGTGCCGGGGCTGGCGCACGCCTCCTTCGCGGACGCCTTCGCCAACAGTGTCAAGGATCTGCTCATGGTACGTGCACTACTGTTCCGTGCAACGCGACCGGGCGCGCGCTGCTGCAGCTGGCGCACGCCGTGCCGGGGCTGGCGCACGCCTCCTTCGCGGACGCCTTCGCCAACAGTGTCAAGGATCTGCTCATGGTACGTGCACTACTGTTCCGTGCAACGCGACCGGGCGCGCGCTGCTGCAGCTGGCGCACGCCGTGCCGGGGCTGGCGCACGCCTCCTTCGCGGACGCCTTCGCCAACAGTGTCAAGGATCTGCTCATGGTACGTGCACTACTGTTCCGTGCAACGCGACCGGGCGCGCGCTGCTGCAACATCGTGAATTCGTGATCCCAAAATACATGTGGTTGCAATGTATTACAGTAAACTAAAATTAATTAAGACAAAATATGAGAAAAAGAAACAACCACTAAACACCAAGTTAGGGCACACTCACTTAAAGAAATCATTTGTTAAATTGCGCCTTAAAACAGAGATTTCACTATTGAAAACATCCACATCCACGTTTTTAGATAATTTGTTAAGGTTTTTACTTGCACGTATGAGAAAACTTTTCTGCCTATAGTTACGTCTCGCAATCGGAACAGAAAGAGGGGGGAAATGTCTTTTAGCTCTGGACGGAACATTGAAAGACAGTTTAGAGAGCAACTCAGGACAGTCGACTGTACCATTTGAAATACTGAAAATATAACTAATGTCGGCTATATCTCGTCGCCTATATTATGCCCATTCTCATGTCGACGAACTTGCGCTTCAGTGTAATTGGGATTTTACCTTTCAAGAGTTCTTTCATGGACCAGAAGCTCCTCCAGGCGTTTTCGATCCTTCTATTGATCTCCTTGACCCATAAAAGGATCAAAGTATAAATTCTAAATAGTTTGAGCCCGCTTAGAGACTTCCAGAGATTTCGACCCTTAGCTTAATTAGATTATAACTAGGCTGGTCGCGAAAGTGTTAAAAAATATTTTGTGATTACTACCTTTGATTTCTTATCTTTAACCTTTAGGGGAGGCCTATGTCCAGCAGTGGACGTCTTTCGGCTGAAATGATGATGATGATGACCTTTGATTTCTTACCTTTACCAGGTCACGTCTGGCCTTTTTTTACCTATAATATAAGCCTTTATTTCCAGTAAATTTGACATAGAAAGTACATGCATTTTCATTATCAGCTTTAGTTAGTAACAGTAATACGAGTAACAGTTTGCATTTAATTATAATTAACGCGCATTTCAAAATATTATATATATTTTTGTATTAATTTAAATATTGTCAAAAATTACTATATCTACTGGGTTGTCCATTTTTGGACATAGGCCTCCTCCCTTCTGTACCACTCCTGTCTATCTGCTGCTATTCTAGTCCAGGTGACGGGTGAGGGTTTTTTACCTATACAAATAATTAAATCAACAATTTTCTATTCCAGGTGGTGACTCTAGCCCAACTTATCAAGACTCAACTCCAATTGAACGAGAAGCTAACTCTCCTCACCTCGCAGTAACGTCTCAAACTTGTGTAATTTCACTATAAAGTTATTTACTTACAGTTCTCATGAATATCCGGACAACGTGAATTGAAACAGCGAATAACAAACAATCATTTTATTCGTCAATAAATTGGTTATTATAAACATGCGTTTTGTGTTACACTAGGAATATTAATTTAAAAATAAAAAAATAATTTTTTGCTAAATTGGAAATTTTTATCTCTATTCTACTCAGAATCGCTCTTTCAATCCTAGTAGGAGACAAAAAGTGTCCTTAATTTTCCATACATTTTTCAAACTTTCCATTGCGCTACCGCCATACTAAATCTATGAAAATGATGGTGGCGAAATGGAAAACAAATCTTGGGACACTTTTTTTCTCCTACTAGAATTGAAAGAGCTCGCGATTCTGAATAGAAAACAAATAAAAAAAAAACAAATTTTCGGAAAATTAAATTTCTACATTAAATAATAAAAACGCCCTAATATATCCGCCTCGGGCGAGCTACTAACTCACTACCGAGTAGCTGTCATCAGAGTGCCGCGACCACAGAACTAAAATGATAACAATGCTTGTCGAATATTGAAAACGTACGAATTAGTAATCGCGTAAGTAATCACAGCGTATATTCAGCCACATCAGCGAGCTGTTTGTTTTGGTGGCAGCGCCACAGCCAGTCGGCGCGCACGCGCAGCCCAGTGTCGGCGGCACCGGCGCCCGCGCTCAGCACGAAGCTGATCTCGCTGTCCGGCTCCATCTGTGACGCCTGCAACAGTTTAGTTATAGCACAGCGTAGGGATGTATTCCATACAGTGAGGTAACTTCATACACGGCCAGCGGCGAGGCGAGGTGCTCGTGCTGAGGCTCAGGGTTGTCAAAAACTATGCGAAAGATACAGTCTGATTGACAAACTAATTTCCATTTTACACCCCTTAAAATAGACCGGCGTCTCTTCCCCGCGCGCCCCCCATCGATGACCCAGAGATCGGCAGAGTTAACCCACTGTATGGAATACATCCTTACGCTGTGGTTATAGTCTGGGTGGCAACGAACGCAGCAATAACCAAAAAAACTATCCGCCTTATTAATAAAAAAGTTAACAGAAGCTTTAGTTAAATTAACCTTTAACGGCCTCCTAGCCTAGTCAGTGACTCTGCCTACGAAGCAGGAGGTCCCGGGTTCGAATCCTGGTCAGGGTATTTTTGTGTGTTTATCACAAATATTTGTTCCTGAGTTATGGATATTTTCTATGTATTTAAGTATTTATATATATCTATCTATTATATATATCGTCGTCTAGTACCCACAACACAAGCCTTATTGAGCTTACCGTGGGAATTAGGTCGATCTGTGTAAGATTGTTCCACAATATTTATTTATTTATTATTATTATGTTTTCTTCCATTCTGACAAACGCGATTGTCAAAGTGACAGATAACGATAAACAATAATTTAGCTAAACTGTTGTTGAAGTGCGTTTATGAATAACGCCATATATATTTAGTTGCTACAACAAATTAGTAACTCAAAGCTAAAATAATAGAGCACCCTGGGTGTCGGCCGCTGACGGACCGGTTATTGCGGCGCCGAGCGCCAACTGATAACGCTCGCTCATTGCAATTTATGTATGCCTACTTGCCTAAAATAGATGTGAAGACATTGGTCGTATTTTATTGTAATTTAGATATTAGCACTACTAGCAGTATATATATGTGGAATGCAGCATCGAGACAAACCTGTTAGGTTTAACGATGCTGTTTCAATAATGTGAATTATGGATTGTAATTACGGTAATAAATAAAAATAAAATAAAAAATAATAGTTATATAGTCTAACAAGCCAGCGAGCGCAGTAACAAAAGGATAGAGAGCACCGTACTGTCGTTTTCTTACTCTAGTATTACTACCCCGAAAAAAGGGATGGATATAGTTTTTTTGTCCTACCGCGTTCGCTAACTTGTCAGATTATACTTTACTTTTCCGCTAAATGTGCTAGTTTTTTTTAAATAATCAGAATATAGTGTTGTGTTTCTGTTGGTGAGTAAGGTCGCCAGAGCTCCAAGAGGATTCGCTGTGCACAGCTGGGGACCCACGGAGCAAAGCTTCCCCCTTTAGCTGTCAACACAGCGAACCCTCCTTTTTTATAGGATCGGCAACGCGCATGTAACACCCCTGGAGTTGCAGGCGTCCACAGGCTACGGTGACCGCTTACCACCAGGCGGGCCGTATGCTAGTTTGTCACCGTCGTAGTATAAAAAAAATCAAAGTACTTACATCCATAACAACACCACCATACGCCTTCACATACCGACTCAACAGTTCCTTATCAAACCCCGCTTCCTCCACACAATCGTCAATCACAAACGTGTAACCCTCAAAGAACTCTGGCAACGCACAATTCTTATCTATTCTCTCCTTGGCCACTGTTTTCTCTTCGTCGGTAGAATCTCCAGAGTCGAGAGTAATATTCGCTTGTATTCGTTCATCTTTGACGAAAGCTACGTCGGAGTCGGTAGACATGTTGGACAGGTTGAGTTTCGATTGCTTGGGCGATTCTTTTGGTGATCGTTCTCTGCTACGCTTTCGTGATTTTTCTTTGGAAGTCTTTGGTGACCTTTCTTTGCTTGAATGGGGTTTTGGTGACCTATCTCTATTTGATTGAGATATAGGTGATTTTTCCCTACTTGAATGGGGTTTTGGTGACCTTTCTTTGCTCGAATGGGGTTTTGGTGACCTATCTCTGCTTGAATGAGGTTTAGGTGATTTTCCCCTGCTTGAATGGGGTTTTGGTGATCTCTCTTTACTTGAATGAGGTCTAGGTGATCTTTCCCTGCTCGAATGTGGTTTTGGTGACCTCTCTTTACTTTGTGGTTTTGGTGACAAGTCTCTGCTAGTGTGGGGTGTTGGTGAATGTCTGCTGGTAGGTGGGGAGGGCGATTTGTCTGTTCGTTGTTTCTTCTGTTTTCGTAATACTTTCTCGATTTCGTCGTCTGTATCGCATTCTGTAAAATAAAAAAGTATATTTGTAATATGTGTAAAATAAATGTGCTTGTTCCTGTTCCTAGTAAAAGGTACCACTTTGTCTGATGTGTTATGACATTCATGCTTTATCGACAAGCGGTACCTTTTTAGGGTTCCGTAGTCAACTTTTTAAAATAACAAAGTCTTTTTTCAGCAAAAAATAATATCTTCGGTATTTAAAGTACTCTCCCTTCATGTCTCATAGTCTTGGGACTGTATATTCATTTTGAGCACTACTGCGTAGTTGGAACAACTCGATAAAATATTGTATAGGAATAGGCTAGACGACTGAAAAAATCTATTTAGTCCGTCTTTTAGATTATAAAAAAATATTGTACACGTATTTTTTCTTTTGTTCGTCAAATAAAAATTACAAAAATACAGTGCGTTCAAGTTTCGCGTAATGTCACTCCTAGGTACAATTCTTACCTAGGAGTGACGTCACAAGCCCCCACCCCGGAACTTTGATGCTCTTTATCTTCGTCAATTTTAGTTAAATTGAAAAAGGAAAAAATACGTGTAATAATTTTACATCTGACGGACTCATTAGAATAATAGTTTTTCAACGTAGTCGTCATCCCTATTACCGGTATTTTTTTTACTATACACGGTGCCTGTGAGCTTGGCGAGAGATTTTAACAGCGTATTCCTGAGGCTAAAAGAAACAAAAAATGACTGAAATGAGATGATGATGAATGATTAAGTGCATTGGATTAGGGCTAGTTTCTGAGATAATTGCAATTTTTATTTAAACATAATTTTACCGCCACTCGGTAAATAACGCGTTTTGGAATGTGATAATGCTACTACGTGGTCTAGTCTAGACATGATTATTGACAGACTTCAAAGTGACACTGTGATGTATTTGCAAAACTCGATTTTTTTTGTATTTTACAACAAAAATTTTTTCTAAATGAAATTTACTTACCATGTATCAAAGCATATTTAAAAAAAAGGTTTTTTTTGAGGAAACGACCAAGATTCTGCCTGTTTTTGTTTCTTAGCCCCAGGAATACGCTGTCAAAATCTCTCGCAATGCTCACGGGCACCGTGTATATTTATTATTATTATTATTATTTTATTATTTATTCATGAAAAACCAACAGCACGTAACACAATGTTAACAATTTGTATAAAAACAAGAGGCCAATTACAGGTTTTCACTGATAGCAATCTTTACCGGTTACATTCTGTAGTAGGAGTCATACGTCATACCTGAAGCGGTCTTATCATCGGTCCCGTCCCCCCCCTCAGGCGGCCGGACCCTCTTCTTGGGTTCCGTGGCAAACCACTGCCACGGTAGCAACCGTCTCTTCTCACAACACTGCTCGATCCATTCACCAAGCACGGCTATGCAGCTCGCGCCAGAAGAAGAACTTCGCACTGTTCGCAGTTTGGGAGTGTTTGGAAACGCGCAACTATAATATCAAAAAACAAAAAAAAAAAAAAAAAAGATTCGACTATTATAAATTATAATAAACTAGCTGGTGTCCGCGACTTCGTCTGCGCAATATCTTTATAAATTGTAGCCTATATGTTATTCTGATGTATAGGTAAGCTATATTATTGTAGTGTCATTAAAATCCATTCAGTAGTTTGTAAAAGAGTAACAAACATCCATCCATACTAACTTTCGCGTTTATAATATCAGTGAAACATCAACGAACGATACCAAATTTCTCAGAAAGAGGAAAAAATCATGACCTTGGGCGGTACTCGAACCCGCGCCTCTGAGATACCAGCCCACCGCTCTTTCAACTGAGCTACCGAGATCATATGGCCCCGAATTTCTCCAGCTTAGCTTTAATCCTCTTGGAGCTCTGGCGACCTTACTCACCAACAGAAACAACACTATGAGTAGGGTCTAGTGTTATTAAACTGCGGTTCTCTGTAAGGTGGAGGTACTTCCCCAGGTGGTCTCTGCTCCAGATTTGAGCGAGACGACATTCGTTGTGCTGTGCCCAACCGTACTAAACGGTATGCATCCGCTGTGCCCGTACCTCGCTTATCGAATACGAGGAAAGAAAATAGAGATGCATTTATAAAGTATACCTTAACATAACCTTGTACTTATTTTGTAGTACAAAGGTCTCGAAGAAACTTTTACTTTAAAAATTAGACTAGAGATTAGAAAATAAATATCAGAATGGAAATCACATGCATCCATTTTAAACCCATTTTTTATTTCAAAATGCATTTGGAAAGTAAAACACCCTAGGGCAGAAAAGTAGCATTATCCGCCTGCATCATAGGTTAACAATGACCCACTTTCAGAGCATGAGATATGAAAAATATTAATATGAATTATAAATTGAAAGATAGGTCATATAGTACAGAAAAAGTGACCAAGGCTGCCGGTGAGCAGGGCTGGGTCCAAACGCGAACCACTGCTATACGCCCTAACCACTGGGCTACCCAATTACGGCCTTTTTTCCAATACGCATTTTTACTTAAATCAATAACAATAAATGTTTTGATTCCTGGTAAAGGAAATGGTACAGTCAACAACACAGCTGTGAATACAGCCATAGTGCCAAAAATATGTATACACGACCTTAATTCTCTGGCAATAAAGTTCAGTATATATATTTTTGGCACATAGGCTGTATTTGTATTCACAGCTGTGTTGTTGACTGTACCCTATTTTGAAAATGCCCTAATATGGTTTGATGTGGCGGTAAACTCACATGAGATGCGTACAGGTCGGGTTCCAGTCGCGCTCGAAGCGCGCCCCCATGGCGAGCGCGGAGTCGCGCAGGCGCCCGCGCCGCGGGTTCTCGTACCCGCTCAGCGCGAACACGACGCCGCTCATCAGCGTGTGCGGTGACGAGCTCGCGGGGCCCGGGACTGGGGCATCTACACAAAGGACGCGTCTAAACATGTCAATACGAGTATATTATACAAACACGGGTCCACAACGAACACAATACAGTAGAATCCGGTTATAACGACGTTGAGGATTCGTCGATGTTACGTTGTAAGTCCTACCAAACAAACATTCAATTTTAAAACTGCTATTTCAATAGTTATACTTACATTATAATAGGCTAGACGACTAAAAAAATCCATTTAGTCCGTCTTTTAGATTATTAAAAAATATTGTACACGTATTTTTTCTTTTGTTTGTCAAATCAAAAATGGCGGATATCCAGTGCGTTCAAGTTTCGCGTGACGTCACGTAAGTGACGTAAATGTATACTTTTTACATATTACTGTTTCATTCATTGAGTGAGCAAAGCGAGCGAAGCGTCTACGTTTCAGCTTGGGCAAATATTCTGTTTGTCTGTCCATTTGTTCTCCTCTACCGCCTACCACGAACCGCGAACGAAAGTATACCTCCCTTTCGCACTTGTTATTTCTCAATCAAGTGCGACAGAGAGGTGAAACTTCGTTCGTGGTTCGTGGTAGGCCTTCAGGTCGCATTTATCAACCAATTCCTGTGAAATTTTGTAAACAAGTTTGTCGATCCCATATTTTTTTATCGATTTAGTTTTTTTTAATTTTCAAAATGGCGCAAAAGGTCCTCAGCATAGACTTACGTCTTTTGTGCCAATACCAGCAGTATCTCGCGGAGTCAACAGCTCACAGAGTCACTAGTATTTAAAAAATCATTTAATTGACAAATTAAAGTTCTGAAGTAGAAAAAGGGCTCGTAAACCGGCACCCCACTAGAATTTAAGTGGCGATGTTTCTACTATAGAAAAACTACCAATTGTAAAATCAAAGAAATAACTTACTTCCATACGTCGCACTCCTCCGGGCATTTTGGGGGCAAGTCATTTGGTAAGGTTTACAAAAAAACATCTTAACTTACGAGTATATGTACTTAGTATTTGTAACATAGTCACTTGTACCCATAGTTACTCGTAGCATATATTAATCTTAAATGTGTAAATACTCTTTCAAGTACTGATAAGCCCATTTAAGTGGCTACTTAAAATAACTAATAAACAGCTGACATGCATACATGCGACATAGAATCTTGACTGCCAAAATTTTGGAAAAAATATTGATAATATGTAGGTATATTCGTATAATATGCTTAAGTAAGTTTGAAACGTATATAGTATATTACTTTAAGCAAATCAAATATACTACATACTAGTAAATCTTATTTTTATTTAAAATTGAATGGAGATAAAATAATAAATACCTAACTATCATACAGTCAACCAATTGCAACCCTGGGCCACTGTAGGACTATGTCATAGTGACGCTATAAATCATATTGTAAGAAATCTCTACTGCTTGTCACTTTGACATGGTTCTAGAGTGGTCTAGGTTCAATGGGAGCTACCGTATTGTCGCTCACCAGGCGGCGCCACTCATGCGTGGGTCCTGCGTCAGTATGAGAGAATTGTCAAAGTGACGTTTGAAATGTTCCCGCAGGACCCACGTTCCAGTAACGCCCCTAGCGGAAAATCGACTCGCGGTAATCTTCATTGAGTTCGACTGCACATCCTTAGTTGCTAAGGTACTTGGTATTGCACATTCACATTAGAAATACTAGGTACCAAATACTCAAGTACAATAGTTATTTATTATACAAGGGGGCAAAGTTGTTGTTTAACTCTCGGGCTTATATTGAGACCCAAGCAAGCGAAAGGTTCCAAAATTGAGCCACGAGCGTAGCGAGTGGTTCAATAACTGGAATCTTGAGCTTTACGAGGGTCTCAAGGCACGAGAGTTGAACAAACTTTGCCGCCGAGTGTAATACAACATTTTTCCCCTCACTATTGCGAGGAAAATACAGACTAAATACGATTATAAATCTTATCCACATGTAAGTTATCTTGAAGAAACCATCAAAAATCAATTTCAAAATTTGTCATAGAGTAGGTACACTCCTGGTACTTAGATATTGCCAACAGCTTACCAAGTAGGGTTTGCAATTCGAATATTCGAATTATTCGCCATAAATATTATTCGAATACTACAACACTCATTATTCGAATAAAACGAATATTTCGAATAGTGCAGATTTTATTCAGAAAGTATTATTTTTTACGAAAACCTGTAATAAAATGCCTGTTTTAATTGTATTTCACTTTGATAACTCCGTGGAAACAGATTTTAATACGAAGTAAAAAAAAGCCTAAAATAAAATTTTCTAAAACTACCCAAATATCGTACTATAATTGGTAAAAGGATTGAGAATTCGGCTACTTGCTACGTAATTTGTATTATAGGTCGTCCCACTAGGGTTAAGTTAGGACACAACAACATTGTCATGTAATGAGATAGAGATTTTGAAATTAAGCACTGTTCTTTTTTCGTACCGATGGCAACAGTGAATACAGTGAATTGTAAAATAGACTAAAAAGTTTTTATACCAATGAAAATATAGTATAGTATATAGTATTTTCATTGACACTAACATTCATTTCATTCATTAACTTTTTTTGTAATGAGTACTTTATGTAGCTGTGTGTGAAATCATTCAATTCAACTCTCGTGAAACTACCTATACTGATTATAATTTGAAAGAGATGTCATATACTAAAGAAAAAGTGACCAAGGTCACTTTTTCTTTAGTATATGACATCTCTTTCAATTTATAATTTATATATAGTAGTGTGACTACTTAAAAAAACACAAAAACATGAATCAAAACATTTATTACATTTAATAAATGATTTGATTCGTGCTTTATAATTGTACCTATACTGAAATAAACAGAAACCCTAAAAGCTCAATAAGCCAGCCATTACCTGTGTGCGTACCATGAGTTGTTTTCGATTGCGACTGCGGCACCACTACTCTGGCAAGAGCGATATGGATTGTCGAATACCGCATAAGAAATAGATCCTGCTCTTCGTTTATATTTTTCGTGCATGCTGTAAATATACACCCAGCGCCATATTTCAATGACATGTATATTATATTGACTTGACTTAATCGGTAAATACTATTTGGTTTTACACAGTGCAGTCGGTATGCACCAATTTTTGATTGAGTTTACACTCTCTTCAGACCATATCTTTATTACTTTTAGAGATATCATATCAGCGATTTATAGTGAACCCATTATTCTACGTCAACTTGAGCTAAGCCGCGTCAGTTAAAATTTAATTAGCCGCCTAGGCATTGTTACTTGTTACCATACCATTTTATATTTTGCAGTCTTAACAAGTATCAATACAAAAAAGATTCAAATAAAAATAGACTTTATTCATTTGCTTAACTCGAACATGTGCGTAAGGTTAAGGTTGAAAAGGATCTGAAGTGTTGCGGGTAGTCTGTAGAGTAGTGTTTTACAAAATAATCCGTAAACCTGATTCTTCCAGATCTTGATTCGCTTGTGCCCATTCGAATCAGAATCACGATCTGATTGAATCTTGATAGTAAAAAAAATACCACAAAAAATCGTTTCTATTTCGCCACATTTTTGTTGCACTTACTTTGAGCATGGCGTAATGAAAACTTAAATTTTATATGGAAATTTAGGGTCATTTTTTTATTATCAGGATCGAATCAGCTCGTGATTCTGATTTGAGTGAGCCCATGAAGGTCCAGATCTGGATGCATTAGGTGTTCGGGATTTTTTTTGGGAAAAGCTTAGATACCAACATTAGGAATAGTCAGCCAATCGCTCTTGTTCCTGTAACAATGTTAAAGGAATAAAGCATGCCTACATATTTAACAATTAAACTACTTAAAATCATTATTTTGACTTATTTTTCAAAAATATTCGTTTTATTCGAAAAATTCGAATATTCGAATAATGAAAATCGAAGTATTCGTATTATTCGAATACTAAAATTGGACGAATAATGCAAACCCTATTACCAAGTGCGGGATAAGACATGATCACATGACCAATTTAAGGTGTGATTTCCGATTGCGCATATTTACTATGGGCATATAGGACTCACTTATACTGGACTGCTGGTAAGTGATAGGAATTAGATTACTTTGCCCCACATGTGGATAAAATGCGTTTTTCCACGCTAGTTTTAAAGGACAAAACAGTGCTTTCCGAGCTAGTGAGGGGAAAATACTTTATTCTGACAACTCGAAAATTAATTAATGAACCTTACCAAATGCCTTGCCCCCAAAATGCCCGGTGGAATGTGACGTATGCTTACAGTCAAGTGTAAAAATATGGTGGTGCACATCTTACTCAAAAATATGTCCCATAGCACCTTATTCCGGTATAATAAGAGCGTAGTACCATATTTATGAGTCGATTATGTCGAACCATATTTTTGCACTTGACTGTACAACAATGAATATTCTCACCTTTTCCTTTCTGTGTGTCATCTGAGTGTTGTCTCTTCCTACTCTCTCTATCTCTACTAGTCCCTTCATCTGCCTTCTTTCGTTGTGGGCTACCATCCCCTCTATCCCTCCTGTCGTCTTTGGAAACATCTTTACTTCGAGAATTATTCAAAGTATCTTCTTTTTTTTCTTTAAAATCCTTAGTTCTTGAATTATTCAAAACTATGTCATTTGTAGAATCTCTACTATTTAGATTATCTTTCCTTTTATTATTATCTCTTTCACTTCTGTCGTCGAGAAATTCTTTAAAATTTTTACTGGCTGTTTCTAATCGGTTAGTTCTTTCTTTATCCTTTTTAAATAAATTTTGCACAGCCTCTTTCTTCTTGGTCTCTTGTTCTTTCTCATCCTTATGTCTCTTTACAATAGAGTCTATTTTGGCGTGTGGGCGCTCATCGTCGTCGGTGTACATGAGGGTGTCTTTTTGCCTGCTGGTATTGAAGTCACTACAGTGGGTGCGGTTCGAGTTGGTTTTGGCTATGGGAGTCTTCACGAGTTTAGTGGCAGAGTTGTTTATGTTCCGAAGAGCTTGGGATGATGCTTGTCGTATTTGAGCATCTGTAAAATATTAATATTTCTTTTTCTTGTTTCTTTCTTTTCTTTCTGTTTAGGGTTCCGCACGCAAAGGGTAAAAAGGGACCCTATTACTAAGATTTAGTTAGACTAGATGGATGAAATTTTCAGAGATGATGTATTTCTGTTGCCGCTAGAACAACAAATACTAAAAAACAATAAAATAAATATTAGGAGCCATTCAACAAACGTGAGTTCTTATGCCAATTCCAACTGAAAGACAGACCGGACTTGATACATAGTAAAGAAGTGTGCAACCATGATCACTCCCAGGGATAGAAAAGTGAATTTCTTCCCTACCCTTTTTTGAATAAGTGTGGTGAAAACAAAGGAGAGACCGCGCTTTGATCCCTAGCAGGGAAGAGTTGCCACTTTCATCCCTCCCAGCAGTGTAAAATTAGTTCCATACCAGTATTTTTACTCCCTTCGCTCAGCCGATGCTTGGCGAACAGTTCCCCCGGTCTGAAGTCGTCTTCGTCAGACGAGTAGCTGGCGACAGTGGCGACGCGGGCCGGCACGGCCGACGGCGGTGCCGGTGCCGGTGACGGTGACCGGGGCTTGTCCTCCGACGAGAATATGTGAACGAAGGAGAGGCCGTACTGTAGGAGCAAACAATACTATTTAAAAATGGGGTAAAAAAAACACTTGAAATTTTTAATTCTTAATATTTATTGGCAACATTAAATACCTCCAACAACAAAAATTAAAAATAACTTAAATAAAATAACTAAGAACAAAATTAAACTAAAAAACTAATAGCCGCATCGTCTCAAGAATTCTGCCAGCATTCCCTCGCTGTATCGCAATACTTATGCGTTTGGCGAGGTAGCTGCCAGCCTTCTTATCCCTGGAGACGTCGACCAGACGTTTGGTCAAGTCTTTATACAGGCTTTACCCCACGGACCAAGGGTCTCAACACCAAAAGGAACAAAATTGTAGTTGGCGTCAAGACTGTATTTGTATTCGTTATTAAACCTCATTTATGAAGTCAGATAAGTAAGTGTTGTAAGTTGTATGGCTGCGAGCACACGACCCTCACTCGGTCCCACTTTTGAGTCCTTGCTGGCGTGTTGGTCCACACAGAACAAGCGCACACGCTCCACCCCGGTCCCGCGACGCGGGTCCATCGGTTCTCCTTACCTTGCAGTGCTTGTTGTAAGGCTGCGAGCACACGACCCTCACTCGGTCCCACTTCTGAGTCCTTGCCGGCGCGAGCTGGTCCGCGCTGAACGAACGCACGCGCTCCACGCCGGTCCCGCGCCGTGAGTCCATCGGCGACAGGAACACACTTGAGGGGACCAACACCTGAAAACATTAATCTGAGTTTGACTTTTCTCATGAGATGATATGTTACTCGTAATACTCGTATTTTGAAACTATCTATTTTAACATTTCCTCAAGTTGATAGATGTTGTATATAAACATAAAATAGAAGTTGGCGACAAAACCACATCAACATAATATCTACCTAAGACGAAGAAATGATTTTCAAAAAAATTAAAGCCGTAAATCTAAATAAGCATATTCATCGCTACATCTGGTGTCCCACAGGGGTCGCACTTGGGTCCGCTGATGTTTGCAATTTTTATCAATAGTTTAGTGGGCTGTGGTATAAATTCCGAACCATACCTTTATGCTGATCTTAAAATTCTACGACTCATTAAAAACACTAACAATCACAGACTTCTCCAAGAGGACTTAGATAGACTCAGCCATTGGTGTTTGCTAAATAAAATGACACTGAATGCTAGAAAATGCTCGTACTTAACTTACATCTCTTTTACTTGCAACAAGAATGTCATCTTCATTAGTTATATAATTGGAGATGCGCAACTTGAAAAGGTAGATACTATACGTGACATGGGGGGATAATAATGTATAACAAGTTCAAGTTCAATGCCCATTTCAAAAACATCACAAAAAATTTGTATAGGAAAAACAAATTTAGGTTGTAATTCCGTTCTTTTAAGAATGACTAAAATGTATAACCATATCCCGGGTTCCGTTGCCATACAGCATTTAAAAGGAAGGTAATGGTAATGTCACATTTTGCCTCCCTGGATACCGAAATGTAAAATTTCAATGGATACCGAAATGAAACAATTTACTGTAAAACTATGGTATTTGTTTATTTGTATTTTACTTATATCATCCCCTTTATGAAGCACTAACACTAGTTATTGCCTTGTTGTTGTTATTATTGGTTCACTTTAAGTTAAAGTTACTGCATGTTCGTAGGTAGAAGACACTAACTTAGCTGTGGTTACCTATAATTAGATAAACACCATCAAAGATTGTAAAATAGATATAAGAGTGTACAAGACGTATTATCTGTCAGTAATACTAAATAAATAAAAAAAATGTGTAAAACAAATACAGATCCATACCTCAAACTGATCATTTGGAGTCTCCGAGCGTCCTACCAGGATCTCGACTAGGGCGGCATGGTACGCCCCTATGTGAACTGTGGAAATCTGCACATAACAAATACATATTAAACCATCTATTCAGTCATCTGTGGAGAACCTATACATTCCTAAGAAAATATTAAATTAGCAATTGAGTTATTTATAGTTCCATGTCTATAAATTGACATTTAGAGGCTTATATTGTATTTCTACCGGAATCGCTGAAGGATGGGCAGCAGCGTCCTTGAGCTACAGCGTACCCAACTGCGCTCGCCAACCCGCCTGCCAAGCGTGGCGAGTATTGGCAAACCCCCCCCCATGAAGAACAAACGAAATACCAGGCCCCGAGTCCCCGGCAGCCCCGTTAGTCCTGACTACGGTAGCGGTCATGGTAACGGCGGGGCTAGGGGTGCTAAGAATCCCCGGCAGATGCCCGGCTACCAACCCCTACAACGAAAACTGGCCCTGGTAACACACAACGTTCGCACTCTGAGGACAGATGAAAAGATTGTTGAGCTGGAAGAAGAAATGAGCAGGTTACGGTGGGATATTTTGGGGCTATCCGAAGTCCGGCGACAGGGACAGGACACGATAACTCTAAAGTCTGGTAACTTGCTCTTCTACCGGGAGGGCGACCAACAGTCCCAAGGTGGTGTCGGTTTTCTCGTCCACAAATCCCTCGTTAACAACGTCATTGCCATCGACAGTGTATCGAGCAGGGTCGCATACCTAACACTCAGAATATCTAAAAGGTATTCGTTGAAGGTCGTTCAGGTATATGCACCGACCTCGTCACACCCAGATGATGAAGTTGAGTGTATGTATGAGGACATTAGTAGAGCCATACATACTCAGAAAACTCACTTCACTGTTGTTATGGGGGATTTCAATGCAAAGCTAGGCAAAAGAAGCGATGATGAGTCGAAAGTGGGGAACTTCGGTTTTGGGCAACGGAATCCCAGGGGACAGAGGCTGGCCGATTTCCTGGAGAAAGAAGGACTCTATATGATGAATTCTTTCTTCCAGAAGCCACCTCACAGGAAATGGACATGGATGAGTCCCGATGGTTCCACGAGAAATGAGATAGACTACATCATGACCGACAAGAGACGGGTATTCGATGATGTCTCCGTGATTCACAGGGTGAAAACCGGTAGTGATCACCGAATAGTAAGGGGCACATTGAATATGAACGTTAAACTTGAACGGTCCTGCTTGTTGAAGTCTACGCTCCGACCTACTCACGCCCAGATCGAAAACCCCGAGAGCTTTCAACTCGAGCTCTCAAATCGTTTTGATTGCCTGGAAGATCTTGCATCGGTGGACGAGATCAATAACAGGTTCGTAAAGACTGTCCATACAGTAGGGTCTCGGTTCTTTAAGTCACGTTGCACCGATAGAACTAAGAGACTCTCTGAATACACCCTTGACCTCATGGCCGAACGACGCTCCCAAAGACTGCAGTCGCCCGAGGATGCAGAGTTACATAGGCAGCTCAATAGACGAATCCGAAAATCCATGCGACACGATATCCGTACCGCTAATACTGCTCGTATTAAGGATACGATTGAACGGAACAAAGGTTCCAAAGTGTTTGCAAGAGAGGTGTCTATTGGGCAAAGCCAAATGACGAAGCTGAAGAGGGATGATGGCAGCGTAGCGTCGTCCAGGTCAGAAGTTTTAGAGGAAATCGAAAAGTTCTATGGACAGCTCTACAATTCGGCCACTAAGCCTGTTTCCAGTGCAGATGGAGACCCGAGAGCTAAACTGACCCGACACTATACCGAGGACATCCCGGACATCAGCCTGTATGAGATTAGAATGACCCTGAAGCAGCTTAAGAACAACAAGGCGCCGGGTGAGGACGGAATTACGTCAGAGCTTTTGAAAGCGGGTGGATCACCGGTACTGAAAGTCCTTCAGAAGCTCTTTAATTCCGTCTTACTCGATGGTGCTACGCCGGAAGCATGGAACAGAAGCGTAGTGGTGCTGTTCTTTAAAAAAGGTGATAATACCCTATTGAAGAACTACAGACCCATCTCGCTTTTAAGCCATGTGTATAAGCTGTTTTCCAGGGTCATTACGAATCGTCTCGAGCGCAGGTTTGATGACTTCCAGCCTCCCGAACAAGCCGGGTTCCGAAAAGGCTATAGTACCATAGACCACATACATACGCTGCGACAAGTTATACAGAAGACCGAGGAGTACAACTTGCCGCTATGTCTTGCGTTTGTGGACTATGAGAAAGCCTTTGATTCGGTCGAAACATGGGCGGTGCTTGAGTCCCTTCAGCGATGCCGAATTGACCATCGGTACGTCGAAGTGTTGAAGTGTTTGTACAGTAAGGCCACTATGTCCGTCCGAGTACAGGAGCAGAGCTCAAAGGCGATTCCCTTAAAAAGAGGCGTGAGACAGGGAGATGTAATATCTCCGAAACTGTTCACGGCCGCTTTGGAAGACGCTTTCAAGCTCTTAGATTGGAAAAGACTGGGCATCAACATTAACGGCGAATACATCACTCACCTTCGGTTTGCCGACGACATCGTGGTCATGGCAAAGTCGATGGAGGAACTCAACACAATGCTCGAAGGACTCAATCGAGTCTCCCAACGGGTAGGTCTTAAAATGAACATGGACAAGACGAAAGTCATGTCGAATGTCCATGTCGTGCCTACCCCCGTAATGCTTGGGAGCTCGGCTCTTGAAGTTGTTGACGCGTATTCATACCTTGGACAGACCGTCCAACTAGGTAGGTCCAACTTTGAGAAAGAGGTCAGTCGCCGAATCCAACTCGGATGGGCAGCGTTCGGGAAATTACGCAACGTCTTTTCGTCCAAAATACCTCAGTGCCTTAAAACCAAGGTTTTCAACCAGTGTGTGTTACCAGTGATGACATATGGATCCGAGACGTGGTGCTTCACCATTGGTCTCATAAATAGACTCAGAGTCACTCAACGAGCAATGGAGAGGGCTATGCTCGGGGTTTCTCTACGGGATCGAATCAGAAATGAGGAGATACGTAGAAGAACGAGGGTCACCGACATAGCCAAACGGATCAGCTCGCTGAAGTGGCAATGGGCAGGCCATATAGCACGGAGAACAGATGGCCGTTGGGGCCGGAAAGTTCTTGAGTGGAGACCGCGGACCGGAAAACGCAGCGTAGGACGTCCACCGACGAGGTGGACCGATGATCTGGTTAAAGCCGTGGGGTCACGGTGGATGCAGGTTGCTTCCAACCGTAACACGTGGAGATCCATGGGGGAGGCCTATGTCCAACAGTGGGCGTACTACGGCTGATATGATGATTGTATTTCTAACTAATACATATTCATACATACGCACTGAATAAATGTTTGACTTTGATTTTGGCATTTCCCTTACGATTAGTATTATCAAGGTTCTGTTGGGTTAATATTTGATAAGGCTACCTGAACTGCACTTTTGAGTTGCAGTACAACAGAGCAGGAACCCTCTCCAGCGTTGCACAGCCATTTCTTCTTGCTCACTTCATGCGCAAGCAAATTGCTTGCAGGATTCTCCTGTAACAAAAAGGACCAAATGGCTTTGTCCTCTTTTGACTCCCTAAGACAGGGGTTCCCAATTTGTGCACCAGTACAGAGGGGCGTTGCAATCCCTATTCATTAGCGTAGCTAGGTTGGCCCGGAAAAAGATTGGGAACTTCTGCCCTAACAGATCCATGTCTTATTAGACTCTGCCTGCCTTCTTGTGTTTGGTGAGTGTTCAGGTGGAAGACAGCTGCCCCAAATTGACTGTCCCGCCTGGACGGGCCTTAAAACCGGTGTAATGAATGTGAATCGTGTGGGCTAACCTAACCCATTGGCTTATAGAAAAATGTTTTCGTGTAAAAGTCTGTTTCAGTTGATTACGCAAATCCGAAAGAGACGGATAACAGGTTTTCGATTTTTCGTTATTCGCGGCCCTCAGTTATTGGTAAAATGTAAACAATCTACTAACCTGTAAAACACGTTTATGCATTTTGCATAAATCAATGTCGCTCTTCAACTGCAATGCAAATATATCTTGCCTCATCAAACTATTAATAAAGATGATTTCAACAAATTAAAAGAAATAACATATAGAGGCGAATATACCAAAATCATTCACTTACCGAATCTTCGCTGCTAAAACTCAAGACGTAGTCTAATTTAACACGTGGCATGTTGTTTTAATGTATGCATGTGATAAGACACTAATGGAGGATGTTACATGCGATGCAAAAAACCTTTCTAACTCTTGAAATCATAATAAATAATCATTAGAATGCCTAAAACTTTAGCGCGTAATTTTATAAACATTTGGTTGTCAATTTGGCAGCTGACTGACAGTAGTTAGGAGTCTGTATAAAAGGCAGCTAAATAATCGGCAGCTCAATAGTTCGTGTCCATTTTTTTGGTTGCGGATTATTGGGTTGCTGTTGCTGATTATTGTACTGCAAAAACTGTGGCTTCGGATTATTGGAACGCTACCGAGCTTGTCCGACCCGATAATGGTGCTTTTACATGCTCGGGCTCTCGGCCGAATGATTCGGCCCACCCTAGTACATGCTCATTCGAGACAGACTATATAGATTAAGTTTAAGCCAGACCATAGACAATTTAAGCTTTTTCAGGTAGTTTCAGTGAGTTAAACTGTGTTTTAAATAGCTTTGGTTATTGAAACCATTTAAGACACTTTTTAAATAGCTTCACCCGAAGTGAAATTATTTAAGACACCTTTTAACTCAACCAAACTAACTGAAAAAGTACTTAAATTGTCTCTGGTCTGGCTTAAACTTAATCTATATAGTCTGTCTCGAATGAGCATGTACTAGGGTGGGCCGAAACATTCGGCCGAGAGCCCGAGCATGTAAAAGAACCATAAAAGGCAGCCCAATAATCGGCGACCCAATAGTTGGCGACCACGATGTACATGGATTATTGGGTTGCCGATTATTGGCCCGCTTCGAGATTGCTCGTTCCAAGAAAAGGCAACCCAATAATCGGCGTCCATGTACATCGCCGATTATTGGACTTCTTTTCGCGGGATGCGGATTAGTGGCACCCGTAGTTAGTTAGTTTTTTTTATGGCATCGCGCTCTTAGCGCATTCAGCCAAACAAGTAAAACGAGGAAACGGAATTTAAAGGATTCAAATAAGATAGGATAGGACGGAATTTGGAAAAAGGATTAGATCAGGAATGGGTAATACTATAGTTTAATGTTAGTTAGCACTTTTATACTTTTTTTTCTTTAATTCGGACGGGCTAAGACCATGAGGCCATACGGCCTCGTCTTCAGTAGGGTAGACCGGGGACAATTGAAACAATTTGCTTTTAACCGCCTGTGACCGTTATATTTTTATGAGTAGAAAGATGTACGCTTAAAATATTTTATGGTTAGTTATCTGGTTTGGTCCCTAAATAAAATGTATTTGGATGGTCTATAATCCATAGTTTTTTGACAATGATGTAATAAAGAGAATGGGGCAGTGTGTTTCAATTGACCCCACATGACTGTCAATTGAAACTCTATGTGAGGTCAATTGAAACACTCAAATATGTTGGCACAATGAAAGTACTTATATTTGTTTTAATCTTTTTCATAACTGTCTCTGCATACAATGAGCTCATCAAAAGTTCGCAAGCATAACATAAACATTTCTCAATTTATGAGCATCTGAAAAAGTCGATAAAAAATACTTGAAGAAAAAAAAGAATATAGGACTTTTAGTCTTCTTTGTCTTTGCTACGTTATACATTTACCTTAACTAAAGTAGTTTTAATGCAATTATAAGATATAACGTCATAGAATCGCAGAAAACAAGCATAATTTTGTGTCATACAAAAGTGCTTGTTTCAACTATAACAATGTTTCAATCATAACCATTACCACACAGCCCGAAACAATGAGTGATGCAGACATCGGGATGTAAAATTAAATAAAAGACGCAATAAAATATTATATTATATTACTAGCTTAAAATAATCAGTTTAAATTGTTTTATTATGTATACATAAACATGTACATATGCCAAATAAAAAGAAAGTTCCGTAACTCTGATATGAATTTTAGCAGTGGGCGACCTCTTTAATCAGTTGTTGCTGAAATGTTACAAGTGTTGTGTGTCTCTCAACATATACACAAAAATATTGGCATATGGCGATATGCCAAAATAAAATAACATATTATGTGACATAAAACAAAGTAGTTGTGCTCACCGCATCAAAATCAGTTTAGCCGAACGCGAGATAATCGTGGACAAAACAAACATAAATACAAACATATGGGTCAAACTAAGAACCCCCTGTTTTATGAAGTCGGTGGAAAACAAAATATAATCACATATTCTCAAAAAATCGATTTGAAACTTTGAATATCCATAATTTATTAACTAGGTCCAAAACTACACAAGTGAATGTGAAAATTGATAGAACAAACATGTGCATCGAATACAGAATCTTATATTCCGAAGTTGGTTACTTTTGGGGACGATTAAAACGCGAGGACGATTGAATCGTTTCAATCGTCCCTACACCACATTTTTTACTTCAAAGTTAAATATTATATTTAAACCGTATGTCATTGGACTTTCAGGACTATGTAAACAAACGGCGTCACTTTGATTTATCACTGTTACTCCTTAAAGTTTCACACCACCTCATCAAAAGTCATTGAAAACATACACTATTAAAATAACCTTTCTCGTAAAAAACAAATAATATAGAAAAAATTACTTAATCTTGGAAATTTCATTGAAAATTCAATACGATTTAAAAGTTACGTTATTTCGACAAAATGCAATGACGTTTTTGTTTCTTTTATATTCTACGTTTGTCTATGACGTTTAGAGATGTGACTAAAGTTAGTGACATTGTAATGCCGGTACTCACGGTATCTACCTGATATAGGCATAGTGTACACTACACGGTAAGTAAATGAGTAAAGGATCGTAGCGTAAGATATAATATACTTAAAATTAAATAAATACCTAAATTCAGATGCGGATGCATGCAGTGGAAGAAATGCGTGGATCATGTAATAGGAGAAGAGCATAAAATGAAAAATTTAGACGGCATCATGGATAGAGTATACCGATGATGTAACGCAACCTTTTATAATTAATACTGGTGACTCTAGTAAAAAATCAAGCACCGATTTTTCAGAAGATTAAACCAATTAAAAATATGAAGATGAGATGTGTTTTTCTTTCGGTATTTTAGTAATCGATTTATTTTGACTTAAAATAGCACTTCCCCATCTCTAGTAAATTCATCATTCAAAGACAATTTCAATATGGCGGTTTGTTTACACAGTCCTTAAAGTCGAATGACATACGGTTTAAACATAATTATTAAACGGGTCTAACGCGAATTCACTTATTTACCGACGTTTCGACACAGGTTTCACTGGTCATGGTGAAACCTGTGTCGAAACGTCGGTAAATAAGGTAAATAAGTGAATTCGCGTTAGACCCGTTTAATAATTATGTTTAAATATGTGTTCAAATCGCGAAAGTTTTAAATGTCAAATATTATATATAAATAAGACTCGAACGCAGATCAACGGCCATTAAAAACATTAGTTTATTCTTAACTATAACACCTACATAATTTGATTAGTCAAAATACAAGAGTAAACGACGTTATAAGAAAAAACAAGAGAGTACAAATAGTTATTTGATACCGCGTAAAACTGGTTTGGCTCGTGGATACTTCATCAGTTAAATCCGGATCACCCGTGTCTGTCAGCTTAAAGTGTTCATAATGGGTACCGTCACCTTAATAACATTTCTCCATACTGTCGCTCTTGCTACTCACGCGTCAGTTGAAAAATTGAAACACTTCCGTTCAAACGCGCCCCGTAATTCGCGGGCTCTAAATGCTCTAATGTAGGGAGGGTTAGGGAAGGAGGTCCTTATTGGGGATCAAAGTATATGACAGCCCGGTAATTCGCGGGCGTGAGTTACGAAAGAAGGTTAAAGTATCAAGAAGGGTTGGTTGCGGTACAATCACATTCGATAAAATTATTAGATTTTTTTATTTCATACAGGTCTATAATATAATTAAAACTGTAAAATACTTTCGTCAGTGGTTGGTCGCGGTCTATTTACTTTCCTAAACGCGTCCAGCACTTCCTAGCGCAACAAAACAAACATATTGTACAGTCCACAGAGAACAGCACAGGTCCTACCTCTACGAGCGCACGCGCGGTACTGAGGTAACTGAGGACTCAGGCTGAGTCACTCAGCCGTCAGCCCGCGCGCATCGGAATTTATACACTAGGTATTTGAATATTTATAAAAATAATACGATATTTCAAAAAAAATGTAATTTTCGACTTCAACATGAGCTTAAAAGAATAAACTTTAATGTTGTATACAAATCATCCCAATATTTTGTCAAAATTACTGCGAGAATCCCTGTGTTTGCAGTGTATTTTTATCGAAAAATGTGCATATTCAAAATCGAAGTAGTTGGGTATCTGTGTAAATAATTGGAAATATGGGACCGAAAGTTTAAATAAAACCATGTTACAATATTATAACAACCCGAAAAAACATGTGTTTTCATGTATCGTGTTAAAAGAGCACGAAGTCAAACTTTTGTCTCCGCGCGCTTTTCTGAAAACAACTACCAGTAATTGTATAGTCAAAGTTAAAACACTGAGTTTTACTTAAATTAGAAGCTGAAATTTTAAATACTAGGAAATGAACTATCAAACATAGTTAGCAACATTCACATACAGTTCACCGTTTCTTCGTAGTACAACGTCAAAAATCAGCTTTTGTTGCTTTTCCGTACAAATCGTATTGATGGCCTCTTAAGCTATATTTCACTTCACCTACAGTGCTAACCACGGAAGAATAACTAGCGTGGAAGTAACTAGTACGATAACTGTCAAATGAGAACAGTTTGGAGTGATCTATATTTTGGCAGTGGATTTCTCAAATGTCGTAGTTCTAACTTAATTACGTACCTCTTACGACATTTGTAAAATCCACTATTAAAATATGCGACCAAATTAAGTTGTAATGCATTGATACCGACAACCAAATTACAACGATGTGTTTAATTTGGCTGCTTGGACCAATTGCATCAAAAGAGATCAGTAAAACTGTTTTCAACCTACGGAATCGGAGAAATAACAAACATATATACATCTCTTTTTGTCACTTCCTTTACTTGGTAAGGAAGTGAAGGACGAGTTTATGACTTTGATGTTTTCAGTTTTGACGGGAGGCTTGGTGCTAACTAAATATTTATGATGACAATGGCAGATAGAGTGCCACTAATCCGCATCCCGCGAAAAGTCAGCCCAATAATCGGCGACCCAATAACTGGCGACCATGCATATAATGGCCTATGATGGCCCATTGTGTGGAGCGGCCACTGAGCATATAATACAGGGAGGGGTGCCACTAATCCGCATCCCGCGAAAAGGCAGCCCAATAATCGGCGACCCAATAATTGGCGACCACGATGTACATGGATTATTGGGTCGCCGATTATTGGGCTGCCTTTTCTTGGGTCGAGCAATCTCGAAGCGGGCCAATAATCGGCAGCCCAATAATCCATGTACATCGTGGTCGCCAAATATTGGGTCGCCGATTATTGGGCTGCCTTTTATCGGGTCGGACAAGCTCGGTAGCGGGCCAATAATCCGAAGCCACAGTTTTAGCAGTACAATAATCAGCAACCCAATAATCCGCAACCAAAAAAATGGACACGAATTATTGGGCTGCCGATTCAATAATTGGCGACCACGATGTACATGGATTATTGGGCTGCCGATTATTGGCCTGCTTCGAGATTGCTCGACACAAGAAAAGGCAACCCAATAATCGGCGACCCAATAATCCATGTACATCGTGGTCGCCAATTATTGGGTCGCCGATTATTGGGCTGCCTTTTCGCGGGATGCGAAAAAAGTCGGTTCTGGCTGTTAGGTCGCAGTTCTACCTAACACTCCTCCTCGCTTCGCTCGTCGTCGTACCTAAACCGACCTGCCTTAACATTCAATCTAAGGAGTCTGTATAAAAAGCAGCCAAATAATCGGCAGCCCAATAATTCGTATCCATTTTTTTGGTTGCGGATTATTGGGTTGCTGATTATTGTACTGCTAAAACTGTGGCTTCGGATTATTGGCCCGCTACCGAGCTTGTCCGACCCGATAAAAGGCAGCCCAATAATCGGCGACCCAATAATTGGCGACCACGATGTACATGGATTATTGGGCTGCCGATTATTGGCCCGCTTCGAGATTGCTCGACCCAAGAAAAGGCAGCCCAATAATCGGCGACCCAATAATCCATGTACATCGTGGTCGCCAATTATTGGGTCGCCGATTATTGGGCTGCCTTTTCGCGGGATGCGGATTAGTGGCACCCAAACAAACGACATCGATCGACATTCATTGAACTCATTGAGACCGCGGAACGTGAACTGTAGAATCGAAAAACTTTAGTATGAAGTAAGTATTTTATCCCTTTCAAATAATTGCATCAACTGAACTGATTCCTGATGGCAACTAATCGTGGTAGACATAGACATCGAAGACCTCGTAGACAACAAGATAGCGATGTTGGTTTAGAAAATTATGTCATGGAAAATCGGGAAGTTCTGGAAGTAGACCCAGCTCTTTCATGGCTTGCTAGTACAATGTGGCCTCGTTCGCTTACACTGCCCATCACGACTAGAGGAATAGGAATGATTGTTTGCAGTCTTGCAGAGAGACTATCTATGTATGATACAATCGATTCATCATCTGATGAGGATGAAATTATAATTCCAACGCCTGACATCTATGCATTGTACAGAGTGTTCCTGGGTTTACTTGAATACAAGCTGTGGCACATCAAGATTCACCCGCCAGCTGACGTGTACCAGTATGTTGCAAATGCAAATATGAGCCATGATGTGTCTTCTATCGCGGTCCCTAGACTAATACAGAGTTTAATTAATGCAGTCGGTATTATTGAACACAATGAAATAACCTACATTCCTGCAGTTGCCAAAGATGTAACCGATGACCAAGGTCCAGTCCCTCGGCCTGAAAACTTATTGCTTAGCAATTTACGAAGAGCAGTTGATCTATTATCCGATTCAAATACACCTTTAAAACACAGGAAGTATTTTTACGACCATAATCCAATTCCGGGTGTTCAGTGGAATAAAGAAGATTATCTGCTGTTAAATGCTGACGAAATTATAAAAGCAGATTACCATGATAATACAAGTAGTTTTGGAACAGATATGTCCAATATTTGGTCCTACTTATATAGCATCCAAAGGTACTTTGGTAAAAATCGAGAGCTTGCATGTAAAAAGATAGACTTTACAAGAACTACAGGAGAGAAGTCCCTGCTTTTGTCCAACAAAATGGAAACACTTAGAGTGCCTGATAGAAAAACAGGTCAAGAATTAAGCAGGTACTGTAAAGGATGCTACGTGCAAGGTAAACTAAATGATTATTATGCCTTTTCACACTTAACAGGTCATAATATATATTATGGAAAATTCGGTTTGCTTGGAGAATATCCAGAATCTGATACTTGTACTGATCCAGTCTACAAATTGCGAAGCAAAACCACTGCTGGATTCAGAGTCCATGGTTATGGTTTTAACATGTATAGAATGGATAGAACAGACCATAGAACTTGTGGAAATACAACCCCCTGTGAACTTAAGCTGTCTGTGACAACAAGAGGAATAGGCATCAATATTTGCCATCTTATTAATACATCATCAAGGTACAAAGAACTGCAGAAGCCTAATATTTATGCATTGTATAGACTGTGCCTTGGCTTACTCGAAGTCAAACTGAATCCCTATACCTGGACTTTATCTGGGTATGAAATGACGTACATTACCGAATTCCTCAGAGTCCCCAAACAAATACAACTTCTAATAAACACAGTTGGCAAATTTAAACATGAAAACATTACCTATGTTCCCGCAGTCAACAAAGATGTCTCAGTGCCTCGACCAGAAAACCTGCTGTTGAGCAATTTAAGAACAGCCGTTGAACTATTATCAAATCCTTCAACACCAGTAGAACAGAGAAAGTATTTTTATGATCATAACGCAATACCAGGTGCACAGTGGAACAGAGAATATTTGTTGTTAAATCCTGATGAGATTATACAAGCCAATTACTCTAAAAATCTTACAAGTAATTTCCAAAGTGACGTGGAGGAAATTCAAGCATACTTTGATAGCATGTACCGTTACGCCGTACACATGCCGGAATTTATATGCGGGCCTATAGACTTCACATCTTGTGGGGAAAAGTCTCTGCTTATATCCAATGAAATCGGAACGCTGAGAGTACCTGATAGAGGCACTGAAGAGGATTTAAGCACATACTGCAAGCGCTGCCTTCCGGAAGGTAATATAAAGCATTATCATGCCTTATCAAGGATGTCAGGGTATGAGATACTGCTGGGCACAACAGGCCTGTTCGGAGAATATCCAGAACCTCAATCTAGTACTGATCCAATATACGATTTGCGAAGTGAAGCTGTAGCTAGATTCAAAGTATATGCTTCCTATAATCAAGCTGCTCATATGTTAAACAGGATCAAGTTGACTTAATAATGATAAGATTGATAAGGAGTGACTTAATATACAATTGTTAAGGGGAGTTCTATTTTAGTGTATCTATCTATGTGGCCTTTTGTATGCTCTGCAGCGTAAACGCTGATGTGTCATTAATTTTTAGTTGGTTTCAGAATGGGTTTAAGTTTCTTTACTTTTTGTAATTGCATTTCACAATATTACCATGTATGTCTTCCATGTCATTTTTCTGGAATAACACAAGTGTTTAATTGTTGTTCATTAAGAAATAAATGCTTAATTTTTGCTATTAATGTTGCTGTGTATTTATTAGTGTAGTTATTGTGGCCAGGATAATTATGTTTATTAGGGGCAAGGGATGGGGCAGTTTCGATAATCTACATATATACAATATAACTCATTACTTGCATCTACAATGAATGAATTAAGTACCTCAAGATTATTCATAAAAAAATAATTTTATTTTGACTGATTAATAAATATGAATCGACTAAGCAACATCACTATTTTAGCTTGCCCCCAAAGAAGTGAGCGATAGATAACGGGGTGTATTAATAACACAATTTAACGAAATTATTATCCCATAAATACGATTTTTTTTTGTTTGAAAGGGCTTGATTTGCACATCCTAAAACTTTTAGAATTATAATTTATCTTTATTCTGCGGTCCAAATGCCTCGGGCGAGGCACGTCTACTCGTACCCAGAGCAAGCGGCTTCGCGTGTACAAAATCCATTTCCATCAATTAACACTACCAGCAAAAAGCGAATCACCATTAATGATAGATGTTTAACGCATTAACAAATTCAAATTGCGTGTCAATCAATACATAAATGCTTAATTAATAAATGTGATCGCTAAAAGTAGTGCGATGCGTCGTTTCCTGTCGGGCAAAAAAGTATACTTACGTATTTACATATGAGTTGGATACGATACGTGCGACGTGCGTGTGCGACGATCTAGTACGCTTCCGTAATCTTTTAATTTCTGTAGCAGAATGTTTATAGGCAAAACTTTATGACCTAGAATAATTAATGTTATAAATTGTATTAGATAAAAGAATAGGTAATTACTATTTAATTTTGTATAAGTAGCGTAAAAAAAAAAACCGGTTAAGAGCATGTTGGGCCATGCCATGCTCAGTGTAGGGTTCCGTACCGTTTACCGTCCGTCACAATAGGCAACCTTAAAAAGTGTTTTCTACTCCAGCACTTCTATCTGTCAATTAGATGACTGAAAGCGATATTAAAAAGTATACATTATAACGTTGTCTATGGTATTCCATAAGAACACTGCTCTTATAGATTTTCATACAATATATGAGGCATGTTGTTGTTTTTTTATTATTCTCGGGTCTGTTATTACAAAACTTGACGCAAAACGCGATGAGTTAAAGGCCCGACAGCCTGCGGCTATTAATTACAATTTTGTCGGAGGGGTGCTGACATGCAGTAAGTGTAGTCGCACATTTACTGCCAAAATAGGCTACGTCAGCCACCTGAGAGCTCACGATCGTCGCTCTCACTAGCAGCTATCCAGTCGCCATGGTCGAAACCGGCCAGGACAAGATGATGATTACAAAACTTGACTTCGTCTCGTTTTGTAACGGCGACCCTCAACCCTCAAGTTTTAAGAACCCTTATTATATCACTGTTGCATAAGAACTGGAAATGCACCCGCCAACCTGACGTCAGAATGGCGGGCGTCATTCATTTCTTAAATATCTCTGGAATTTAAAGAGCACATTGCTCGAATTTTGGCGCACATTCGGCACATTGCTAGCACTAACTCCTGACGTATACCGCAGCTCTATTTCTTGATGTACACCCGCCATCCTGACGATCACGATCCTGCCAGAGTAGTGGTAGGAGCGAGCCGGACATACTTCGAATGCCGCAATCGAAAACAGCTCATGGTACGCACACAGCTGGCCTACCACGAACATCGAAAATTGGCATTGACGGGAAAACCTCTTTGTCACTCCAATATGCAAGTGCGACAGAGATGGAGATACAAATCCGCAATCGTTCGATTTTCGTGGTATAGGCCCTGATCACGATCAGACATTAACGAAGTTATTATGTTGAGGATTAAGAATTAGAAGATTATGAAGGGCGCCATAGAAAACCTCCATGATTCAGGAACAAATACCTGTGTTCATCACACAAATAAATGCCCTTACCGGGATTCGAACCCAGAACCATCGGCTTAGCAGGCAGGGTCACTACTAACTACTCCAACCGGTCGTCAAAAAAAGATATTTATCTATTTATACTTTCTCTTCTAATTTCTACTTGTATAAAATACAATGCTCGTATTGCCACTATCAACGTGCCTGCTCTCTTTGAGCCGACTGGCATTTTCAGGGATGATGGCAAGAGACCTGATGGGGTGTCCTTGGTTCCTTGGAGTTTGGGACGGATGCTAGTGTGGGATCCTACCTGTGTAGACACGCTGGCACCGTCCCATCTCCAACGAACTAATGTAAAAGCGGGCGGAGCGGCTGAATGCGCCGAAATTTTAAAACGTAATAAATATAAGAGCCTGGGCAGAGAGTACCTTTTTGTACCATTCGGGGTCGAAACTTTTGGTCCATGGGGTCCCAGCGCACGCAAGTTTTTCGTAGAAATCGCAAAACGTCTGGTTGATGTTACTGGTTACCGAAGAGCTGGTGGCTTCCTCGCACAACATGTCAGCATTGCGATACAACGAGGAAATGCCGCCAGCATCCTAGGTACAATGCCTCAAGGACCTACTTTAGATTTAAGGTAGGTAGAGGTAGATAGTTAGGGAAGTTACACTTACTGTATATATTTCGAAAATAAATGTTTTTTATGCTCGTAACAATAATGTTTATGTCACGTATAAAGTATTTAAGCTCACGTGGGGTACATCGGTACAGCCGGCGTCTACTTACGTTTGTAGGACTGTATAAAGGTAACTCACACGATATAATCATGAAATAAATTTAATTAAATTAATTGTAAAGAATATCCCAAGATGAATGTTTGTTTTATAAGCTATGAAATTTGGTCATATACAATAGATACAAAATAAATTATTAAGAATGTTATAACAGATAAAGTTACACCAAAAACTCACTTTGACATAGCAAAAACACAGAAATGCTCTTTTTAAAGAAACCATTCTTTCAAAGAGGCCATTCTTCGTAGGTATCCTATGTGCCTATATGTCTATCCTATCTGTAAGGAGGAGTCTTCCATGCAAAACTAATGTCTCAGCGTGTTTTCACAATCGAGATATCGACTATGTACCGTCGTGCGTCGAACGTCTCTCAAATTAAAATCGATTTTACATGATTTGAATAGGTGCGCCTGTAAAAGTAATGTGGAAGTGTCTGTAAACATCTGTTGTAAAAACAGCGGCAATACATCAGAAGCCGGTAGCGAGCGACCGCCGCGCGACCGAGGAAAGTGAACACGCCACGCGATTACCATCGCATTACACATTCTTGATTACTGGCGCTGTATTCGGAATTTAAAATTAATACAGGCTATATTAATGAAATAGAAATGGTATAAAAATAGTAGATATTCTACTCCAGCACTTCTGTCAATTAGACGACTGACAGAGATAATAAAAAAGTATACTTACATTATACGTTGTCTATTGTACTATGTGGACCACCTTCCCGCTCGACATCCCTAGAATCATTTGTCCTAACTGTTTTGTTCTAATGATCACAACGATAAATTGCCCTGATTATTTGCCATAATTAATTATTCCTCAAAAAACATTTCTCACAGAACCGATCGCTATTAGAAAAATCGTTTACGTTAGGTTAGAACCTTGAGCTACGAGTTTAATTGCTGCTAGAAAAGTAGGTTAAAACGATGTTGGAGAAAACAATACTAGGGCATATGAGTTTAGGACAAATGATCATTAAGGAATACAAACATATGATAAAAGCTTAGGGATTCCGATGTAGCTCCTAAAAAGATATAGTAATTCACCTCAATTCTCAATCTGTAACTTCTAATCTGTACCTATCATATATTATAATGAACCTACCTATTTGACTATTGCTTGTTGGGAATATTTTTATTTTATTGTCGTTTTGATTTCGCGTTAGATTTGAATGTAATTTGTTGGGTAGGTAGAGTTCCTTATTCTACGCTAGATAGATACGAAATCTCAATGTGCGACAAAAATTTTGTACTAAATTTCCCACTGAGTTACGAAAATTCCATACGATTTCGTAACTCAGTGGAAAAAATTGTGGGACATACTTTCACATTGGGTCTATCTTGAAGAGACTAACTAACTCTACCTACTCGTACATACCAAATTTCATTCAAATCTGACGCGAAAAAAAAATACAACAAAATAAAAATCCGCCCTTTTATCAGTAAGACCCGTTGTCGTTTGTAAAGGATGACTCACACCAGTCCGATCCGATCCGGTCCAATCTGATCTGTCAGTTTTAGTATCACGTGATTCTTACTATAAAAACTGTACGTATACGTTTTCAGTGAGATATGTTTAAGAATACGTCTATACCTGTGTACTTTTACCTACATACCTTTATATGTGACTTGTTTTATCTCCTTAATAAAAGCATAATATTTGTTTTGCTCTCGTAGTGTCATGCTATTTCAGTCAGTGTTCAGTACTAAAAGTACCGGGACAAAGTAACATGATAAATACGAACGTTTACGATAATATACGAGGGTATAACATTATACATTATGTAGTTTTAGAAATCACGACAAGACATATTAACTTAATTGTTCAATATTTAAATTTAACAGCTAATCTGAAAGAGCAGACAGCTCGAATTTAATAAAAAAACCGACCAAGTGCGAGTCAGACTCGCCCACCGAGGGTTCCGTACATAATAAATATGATAAATGAATTTCGGAAAACGCGGGATACGGTTTTAAGGGACTGTAGACCTTAGTATATTGTTTAAATTTCAACTCCATACCTCTACGCACTCCCGAGATTAAGGGTCTTGACGGACTTTCAACTCCTCTTTTTTTATCCTTTAGGGGATGAATTTCGGAAAACGCAGAATATGGTTTCAAGGGACCGTAGACTTTAGTATATACTCGTAGTTTAAATTTCAACTGGATACCTCCACGAACTCCCGAGATAAAGGGTCTTGACGGACAGATGGACGGACGGACAACAAAGTGATCCTATAAGGGTTCCGTTTTTTCCTATTGAGATACGGAACCCTAAAAATACTGATATGTTCTGGTTTTGGCATAGGCACAACAAGGAATAGTTAACCATGGCTTAAAACGCAGTGCTTATAGGGTACATTGGGATAATTTCGAAAACCACAGGAAAACAAGCCATAATTCCATTTCGAAATTACCCTGCGTTCTTTCGAAGTATCCACCCTAAAATAAAGAATTATAAAGAAACGGTTTTTGAGTAAAAAATATAATAAAACATTGATAAACATCACTTTCTACAGTACTACTCTCAACATCAATGAGCTGCCGAGAGTAATAAAAATATAACAATACTAAATAAATTAGACCATTATAGTTTATAAATAATATTAACGCTACTTCAAATATTATTAAGTTTACACGTAAGTTAGAAAGTAATTAGGAATTAGATGTTTAATCTAAGACTAGGCAAACATTGTTATAAATGCATACATTAAACAGTTAACATTAAAACTTTTAAGCCTTAAATTAATTGTTAAAACTAGAAAAATCATTAAAATATTATGAAAACTTTGTATAAGCTAAGCTTAGGTTTATTGTCTACTTACTTTACTTTTTGGTTTTTAAGTTTTTATTACCTATAGTTACCTGCAACAGTAAATACGAAGGTAGTAGATTACGTAGGTACCGCCTGTAAAGTGAGAAATGTTTCAGATCTTGTGTAATTGTCGTCCGAAGCGAAGCTGAGGTCGACAAACATGTGATCTGAGGCTTTCTTATTTACTGACCAAGGCCTGTACACTATTTTTCTCCTCGAAGCAGTCGGCAAGCGGCGAATTTTTCTAAACAACGCGCTAACGCAGCGGCCTGCAATTGGCTGCTTTCTGGCCGTAGGGTAGAAAAAACAAAAAACCTGTTTACCTGTTTAGGTAAGATTGTGGCAAATATTTTTGCGGCCTTCAGAGCTCAAGATATTATTGCCGGTGACTTTACTCTGTTGCATACCTAGTGTTTTTTTAACTTTTTAGCCAATCAAATAACGGTTAACAACTAGTAATTATACATCTTAAGTAACTGTAAAGACCACATTGCTAAGAGTTATTTTACAGTTTTTTTTAAATATTGTATACTTAGTCTGATTAACCATTTTCATCGAAATCATAATAAAACTCATTACGCTGTTGACTTGGAAGGTTATTCCTATATATTTTGAAATTTTCACCTTTCTTATGGCGAAAGTGGACACCCAAAATATATTTATAATCTAATAAATCTAATCAAAAAACTTGACTGGTATATTCAGCCACCCCTGATCATTTAGGTCCTTGGACCTCAGTTCATTTTCAGACGGCCAAAAGGTAACCGGTCGCCACTCGAATATCAATTAAACACTTCACTTTTTTGACCAATTGCGGATTTGTAACACTTTGTGTAGTCATCACAAAGGCTCATTAAATCACTAAGTACTTTAAGGATGACTCAGATTAGAACGGGTCGGGACGTGACCGGGACGGGACGATCTGTCAGTTTCTATAGAAAACGTCACGTGACCTCCGAGGGCTCCGACCTCGGAGTCCCGCTCCGTCCCGTCCCATGAGTCATCCTTCATGCAACTTTTTACAAGCAGGCAAAACACTAAGTCGCGAAACACTCCCTATTAAGTTCACATCATCATCATCGTCTTCATCCTCGTTGTTTAGTACCCGGACCTGCGACTCCTGATTACCCTGTACTTATGGACCCGTAGAATAACCGGCTTCTGTTTCTGACGCCTCTTCATGTTCCTTTTTTTCAGCGGTCTCCTGGAATACGTGTATCCTCCATTCTCAGTCGGCCTCGCGTATAGTATCGTCGGTTTTTCTTCCGTCGCATACGGCCTCCGCTCTGCGTATTCTTCTTGGTACGGTTTTGTGTATTCTACAGAACGATACGGATATTCTGGATACGGTTTCGCGTATTCCACAGGATACGGCTTAACGTATTCCACGGGGTACGGTTTAACGTATTCAACAGGTGGATAAGGTTTAGCGAATTCTATAGACGAGTAGTGTTTCGGGTATTCTAAAGACTGATGCTTGGGATACTCCGGGGGCACGTAAGACTTCGGAGCTTTTAGGTATTCGTATGGTTTTTGGTATTCTTCGTATGGCTTCGTGTATTGGGTTGGATACTCGGAAGGGATAAAGTTCTGCTGGTAGTCAGGTTTCGCGTATGCTTGCTTGAGGGAGGTGGCGACGGCCTGCTGGAGTTGCTTGGCTTGCTCGAGCGGGTTCTCCGAGAGCACGGCTATAATGGGCACCGGGCTACCGAGGGGCACGGCGGCGAAGGCCACGGGCTCATAGTCCTGGATGTACTCGTTGGCGTAGGGGTCAAAGGCATCGCTGCGAGCTTTGAGGGCTTGCTGGAGGGGCAGGAGAGACTCGGGGAGAGGCTGTGCGTAGGCCACGCATAACGCGAGGAGGGCTAACGACCGCTGCAATGAAACCATACATTGTAGACCTGTGTTCTACCTGCTACCTGCATGCCTAACGCAAAAAATCGGGATTTCGTTATCAATGTACCTCGTTCAGGAGACGTACTTAAGTGAATGAACGAAGTTGTTTGCGGTTTTAGCTTTCATCTGAACAAAACCATGTTTGTTTTCGACTATATTTGAGGCATAGTTCGCTAGGGTTAATGTTACCATGGACTTCAATATCATTAGCTAGCTGCAGTTCTTTGGTTAAGTTATAAATAATCAATAAGTCGTTGTACCAATGCAACTATTGCAACTACGGGTATTTCTACTGGAAATTGAAAGTTAATAAACAAGTACAATCGCAAATAATACATATCACTATATTGTTACGATTTTAATACTTAATCAAAGTTTTAAAGCGAACTAAGTTTTCTACAAACTTCTACATGGACGGCCCATGTGGTTAATCCTAATGTTCTTATATTATGCCAAAAAACTTCGTTCACTTTGACAGGTTATGCAAAAGTCACAACCGATACAGGAACACGCTTTGAGAGACACTATGGACTTCCAGTGGATTCTCAACACGGCGAGAATGTCTCTGGAATAGTTTTTTGTCCGCTAAACGTTGTATGCGTATATTATTTTAGCTTATTGTGCAGTAAACTAATAAGGAAGTATGCAGCTAAAGAACAATTAGTTCTGAAACGTGTATAACCACTTTTTAGTCCCGGGGTGGTGGCCGCCTCGTCACTATTTGTAACGTTTAGCTATAACTTTACAAAAAGTGACACTCACTACCGAACAACGTCGCCCAAGTGGCATTATTCTGGCAAAGGCAAAATTATCCAACTGGACGGAAAGCATTATTTAAGAGGAGAGACACATAATGCTAATTGCGCACTTTTTTCACTTGAGGGTATGTCACTCAGCGCCTCCAGTTACAGTAAATATAAACGAAGTCTTTATTTCAAACTTTTCGACTTGTTAATAGCTGTATTATTAACAGTATTATTAACATTTACTGTTACTACGGTCACAAAAAAAACTCGCAAAAATTTAAAAAATCGCAGCTAAACGTTTACATTTTTAATAAGGCTTAGAGCTCACTATAGATGCTTCACAAAACGTTGAAAAATCACTACTCTCATTGCCACAAGGTAGAATGGACGTCTACATTCATTGTAATAAATGTAAATTGTAAATGTGCACTCACAGTTTCCATGTCGATGTCCGCGGCGCGCGTCGTCGTGGGCGCAACTGAATGCGCACGCGCTGAAAATTCAGGAACCCGCGCGTCGCTGCCACTACCACTGGTATTAGTTGCATCAGCATTATAAGAGTTATTGATAACGATTTGTTGTTAGTAATTTGTGTGAGAATACCTAGAGATTTTCCTAGCACGAACGGCCTGGTGTAAGTGTTTGGCAAAATAAAAACATCGACAGCCCTGTTATCGATAAGTAACATTTCAACGTCATAGAGACCCGATGGGGTGTCCTTGGTTCCTCAGAGTTTGGGCCGGATGCTAGTGTGGGATGCTACCTACCTGCGTTGACACGCAGGCACCGTCCTATCTCCAACGAACTAATGTAAAAGCAGGCGGAGCGGCTGAAAGCGCCGAAATTTTAAAACGTACCTAATAAATATAAGAGCCTGGGCAGTGAGTACCTTTTTGTACCATTCGGGGTCGAAACTCTTGGTCCATGAGGTCCCTGCGCACGCAAGTTTTTCGTAGAAATCGAACGTCTGGTTGATGTTACTCGTGAACGAAGAGCTTCCTCTTCCTCGCACAACTTATCAGCATTGCGATACAACGAGGAAATGCCGCCAGCATCCTAGGTACAAAGCCTCAAGGACCTATTTAAGATATAAAGTAGTAGTTGACATTTACGCTACCCGCAAACCAAATTACAAAAATGAATTGCAAAGCATGCCACAACGTTATTGATCACATGGAAATACTAAATTGCGTAGCTTGCAAAGACTGCTATCATTACAAGTGCCTTAATATCACGACAGCAGAGTACATGTCACAAAATTATGAAATAAAACGCATTTGGCATTGCCCGGTTTGTACAAACATAACCCGCAGGCGGAAAAATGATGACACACCTGTGCGATCACACATATCTAGACAAAGCATGTCCAAACTCAACGAAACTAATATGTCCGTAGATGACCTTCTGGATATCGAAGGGGAAATGCCCGGTGATACGTTAAATAAAACACAAATACATAACACTTCAAGTAGTGAAGAAATTACCTTATCAAGCATAAATGCGTTGCTGATGGCCAATAATAAGTCACTAATTAGCACTATGAATAACACAATACAAACACAAATAGCCCTAAATTTCAGCAAATTTAGCAAGGACATCGCTCAGAATTTTACACAAGTGTGGGCCGCCCAACAAAAATGTACAAAAAAAATGGAGGACATTAGTAAACAAATCAAATCACTCCAGTCGGAAAACGATATATTAAAGTCTGAGCTCAGGAACCTTGAGAGTCGTCTATCTAGCTTAGCGAAGGAGGCACCAGATAATGCACAAAATAATAATAAAAAAATTGTATTATATGGATTGAACGAACACCACCACGAGACGCGGGATGATTTATACGACCGTATCGCAAATGTTTTCTACGATATTCTGGGAGTAAATGTTAACACATATATTGAGGACGTAAACCGAATTGGAAAGCGAGGGCCACGACGCCCCCTCGTTATCGAGTTTATGAGTAAAAGAATGGCAACTTATATCCTAGAAAACTCTTTATGCTTCACGAATAGCGGCATTACTGTTTCTGCATACTTAGATAACAAAGCCCTAGAGGAACGGAAAACGTTAAGAGAAATAATGCTAGATGCACGCAAATCTGGGAAATATGCAGTCATTAGACATAATAGATTGTTTATTGAAGGGCGAGAGTACCATAGCAACCAGCGAGATCAAAACAAAAGCTTTATAACATCAACAGCGACCCAAACCACAGAAATTGAAATCGCTGCTGTAGAACCATCGGCGCCGGAAGATACTCCAACAACTTTACCAACCAGCCTTAATGTCAACAATTCACCGAATACGCTTTTTCGTAACTCAAAAAGAAATTAAGGTACTATTTCAAAATATGCAGAGCCTAAAAAACAAAACACATATACTGGAAGCATTTCTATATAACAAAAATTACCAAGTTTTATGTTTAACTGAAACCTGGATATCGGAGCAACAAAAAGATGCAATACAGATTTTATGAGAGGTATGGGCATAGCGGATGCATATCGTTTAGTGTGGTAGGGCACAGCACAACGAATGTCGTCTCGCTCAAATCTGGAGCAGAGCCCATCTGGGGAAGTACCTCCACCTTACAGAAAACCGCAGTTTAATAACACTAGACCCTACTCATAGTGTTGTGTTTCTGTCGGTGAGTAAGGTCGCCAGAGCTCCAAGAGGATTTACTGTGTTGACAGCTGGGGACCCACGGAACAAAGAACACTGTCTTAGGTCGATGTGGGTGCGGAGTGCAGGTGCGGCGATCAGGGAGACCCGGTGAAACGGCTGTCCGCTGGCCGCCCGCAGGTCAGTAGGGTTCCCGAACCCAGGGATCACTTAATCTCCACCCTGGGAGGCTGAGCCACCAACCTGTGCAAAATCCCTGGTGTAGTAGTCGTGCCGGAGAAGGAGACCGGGGTGGACCCGGCTGCTGCATCAGGTGTGGACCGGGGGCCCTTCCGTACGCCGCACCTGTAAACTGCACCACCTACGTCGCCCTCTGGCAGGTTTGGTCCGTCCCCTTGCCCCTTTAGCTGTCAACACAGCGAATCCTCCTTTTTTTCTTAACACACTCCCTAAATATGGCCGAAAAACAAAAAAGGAATAGTTCATCAGCGGCGTCCCCTTCCACACAAGTCGACTTCTGCAACATCAGGGGACTTCACTCCAATTTAAACGCAGTACACCACCACCTGGAGACTGCGCAGCCGACCCTACTGTTCCTCACGGAGACCCAGATATCTTGCCCAGCTGATACATCATACCTGTTATGCCCCGGCTATATGCTCGAACATAAGTTCTTGCGGCGAGCTGGGGTATGCATGTATGCTCGGCATGATGTCTGCTGTCGCCGTCTCAATGCCTATGAAGACAGGGATCTGTCAGTGCTGTGGGTGCGTGTGGACTACGGCGGCCACACTCGTATCTACGCGTGCCTATACAGGTCCCATAGCGGGGACACGGACGCAACTCGGCTCTTTGAGCACTTACAAGTGACGTCCGACAAGGTTCTTGAGCAGTACCCATCCGCGGAGTTAGTAATCTTGGGGGACTTCAATGCCCACCACGTGGAGTGGCTTGGTTCCCGGTCCACTGACCACGCGGGGAGGTCTGCTCTCGAATTTTCTCTGGCCTATGGTCTCTCGCAACTGGTTACTTCTCCCACGAGAATACCAGACATCGAGGACCATACGAGCTCTTTACTGGACCTTCTGCTGACCTCTCGTCCGGACGGATACTCTGTCTCAGTGAGCGCACCTCTCGGCTCGTCCGATCACTGTCTTGTCCGGACATTGCCACCTTGCGCGCGGCCTGATCCACCTCGGCCTACTAGCTCGCGACGCGTATGGCACTATAGGTCAGCAGATTGGGATGGATTGCGTGAGTTCTATGCATCGTACCCGTGGAAGCGGCTGTGTTTCGCATCAGATGATCCTGACTCCTGTGCAGCTGAGGTCGCTGAGACTATCTTAATGGGATTGGACTGCTTCATTCCCAACTCAGTAATAGCTGCAGGAGCTAAGAAACGACCTTGGTTTAACCGGCCCTGTAAAGAGGCGACAATTCATAAGCAAGCTGCCTACAGGGCTTGGACCAAGGCCGTTACTGATAAGGATCCTAACGCTTCTGATGTGAAACGCAAATTAAATGCTGCTTCGAGGTCCAGTAAAAGAGCCATTGCCAGAGCTAAATTCGACTTCGTCGGCAGAATTGGTGAGAAGCTCGTGGGCTATCCCTCTGGGAGTCGTGCCTTCTGGTCGCTCGCCAAAGCTGCCGAGGGAAATTTTTGTCGGTCGTCCTTACCACCACTGCGAAATGCTGATGGTGATCTGGTCCACAGTGCAAAGGAGAAAGCTGATCTCTTGGGCAATCTCTTTGCCTCGAACTCGACCATGGACGATGATGGCAGCACCGCACCGCCTACCGTCCCGCGGTGCGGTTTCTCCATGCCCGGTATTATATTCAGGCAAACTGATGTCCGGCGGGAGCTGCTGTCATTAGACGTCCACAAGTCGAGCGGGCCAGACGGCATACCAGCAGTGGTGCTCAAGCGGTGTGCTCCCGAGTTGTGTCCAGTGCTCACGCGCCTTTTCACGCTCTCATATCACAAACGGCAGGTGCCGTCTTCGTGGAAGACCGCCCTTGTGCACCCTGTGCCTAAAAAGGGTGACAGATCAGACCCGTCGAATTACAGGCCAATCGCTATAACCTCCCTTCTCTCCAAGGTGATGGAGCGCATAATCAACGCAAAGCTCCTGGGATACCTAGAGGATCACGATCTGATCAGTGACCGACAGTATGGCTTTCGCCATGGTCGCTCCACTGGTGATCTTCTAGTGTATCTCACCCACCGCTGGGCTTCAGCTATTGAGAGTCAAGGTGAGGCATTGGCGGTCAGCCTGGATATAGCGAAGGCGTTCGATCGGGTTTGGCATGGGGGTCTTCTATCGAAGTTACCATCTTACGGACTGCCCGGGGGATTATGCGAATGGATTGCCAGCTTTTTGTCCGGCAGATGCATACGAGCCGTTGTCAACGGAAGTTGCTCCGATAGCATGGACATAAATGCTGGTGTCCCACAAGGCTCTGTGCTATCCCCAACGCTGTTTTTGCTGCATATCAATGACATGTTGTCCATTGGCGATATTCATTGTTATGCGGACGACAGTACTGGGGATGCCTATTACACAGGCCGTGCTAACATCCCTCGTCCCGTTGTGTTAGAGAGTCGTGAAAAGCTTGTGTCAGACATCGAGAGTGCTCTCTCTGATATCTCACTGTGGGGCCAGGAAAATCTTGTCCGATTTAACCCCACTAAGACACAAGTTTGCGCGTTCACCGCTAAAAAAACCCCATTTACTGTGGTCCCACAATTCCAAGACACAGTCCTTACCATGTCAGAGAGTATTGGGATCCTGGGTGTTGACATTTCCAGTGACGTCCAATTCCGTAGCTACCTGGAAGGGAAGGCCAAGCTGGCATCCAAAAAGCTCGGTGTGCTCAATAGAGCTAAGCAGTACTTCTCTCCGGGGCAAAGACTGTTATTATACAAGTCTCAAGTCAGGCCCCATATGGAGTATTGCTGCCATCTTTGGGCGGGAGCACCTGGATACCAGCTGGGCCCCTTTGACTCGATCCAAAGACGTGCTGTCCGAATTGTCAACGATCCCAAACTCACGAGCGATATCGAACCCTTAAGTCTAAGGAGAGACTTCGCCTCCTTATGTGTGTTCTATCGCTTGTACAATGGATTGTGCTCTGAGGCATTGTTTGATATGATGCCAACGGCTGCATTCTACCACCGCACCGCTCGCCGTCGGCAGGGTGTTCACCCGCATACCCTGGAGCCTAAATGGTCTCGTACCGTGCGGTTTAAGAGGAACTTCCTCCCGCGGACGCTCCGGCTGTGGAATGAGCTCCCTGCCACTGTTTTCCCAAAGGATTACAATATGGGGTTCTTCAAAAAAGGAGTGTTAAAGTTTTTAAAGGGTCGGCAACGCGCATGTAACACCCCTGGAGTTGCAGGCGTCCATAGGCTACGGTGACCGCTTACCATCAGGCGGGCCGTATGCTTGTTTGTCACCGTCGTAGTATAAAAAAAAAAAATACAGATCGAAGGTTACGAGTTCGCAGCGGCATTCTATAGAAGCGAGCGACCCGGCGGAGGAGCGGCGATTCTACTACAGAACGGCATCGACTATATTGAAAGGACAGACATCGCAGAATTATCTATCGAGTATATAGTTGAGTGCTGTGCGGTTGAAATCCCGCAACATAATATGTATATAATTAATATATATAGATGCGATAGGAATATAGATACCTTTTTCACAGTACTAAGAAATATTTTATCAAAAATTAGATTCAAACAACAAAAAATGCGTATAGTAATTGGAGGAGATTTTAATATAAATACTATGATAAATACATCATCTTCGGAAAAGCTTTTAAACGATATGTTACAATCAAACCTAAGACAAATTGTCAAACAAGCGACTAGGGTAAACGAAAAGTCCTCCACTTGCATAGACCTCGTATTCACGAACAAATCAGACCACTTAGTGAAAGTCGAAGAAAATGGAATCTCTGACCATAAAAGCGTAATATATAGTTGCCAAACACAGAACTTGCAAGAAATAAACAAACAACGCTACACTTATAGCCGTATTTTTAGTACAAAAAATATGCACAATTTTAAAAACGGACTAAGTAGCATAAATTGGGAAGACGTAATATCACCAAGTAATGATGTAAACCAAAACTACAACAACTTCCATCATGTAATACAAGACTTGCTAAATAAATATATCCCCCAAAACCGTATAAAACTGAAATTTAGAAACAATAAAAAGCCATGGTTGACCATCGGGCTGAAAATAGCATGTAAAAATAAAAGATTCCTTAGGATTGCTAGAAACCACACAAAAAATCAAGAATTCATAGGTTATTATAGGAAATACGAAAAAATTTTAAAAAAATGCGTACAAAATCCAAAAGGTTAAATTTTATAAAACAAATGAACCAATCGAACAACAAAATTAAAACAATGTGGAATATCGTAAAAAACACAACATCCCAAAAAAGTACCTATAAACATAAAAACCTGAACATTAAAATTGATAATTGTGCTGTAGAATCGCCCAAGCAAATAGTTATGACGCTCAATGAATACTTCGCATCGGTTGGTGAGTCATCTCTGGCAGGTAGCACTGGTAGCAGTCCCGGAGCGAGCGCACCGGCAGCCGGCCGCCCCGTTATCACACCCACAATAAACTCCATAATGATTAGCGAAGTAACCGCACGCAAAATTATTTCACTAATAAAACAGATGAAAAATAAAACTAGTTCTGGCCTAGATGACATTCCATCGGTACTGATTAAATTATGCATTACTGAACTAGCGACCCCGATAAGGTTACTAATCAACCAATCCTTTTGCGAAGGAGTTTTTCCGGAACTGTTGAAGGTTTCAAAAATTAAACCAATTTTAAAACCAGGGGGTAAAGAAACCGATCCTAGCCAATATAGGCCTATTGCACTTTTACCGACCTTCTCCAAACTATTCGAAAAAGCTATGACCATGCGAATATATAACTTTTTTGAAAAATACCAGATTCTCGACAAAAATCAATTCGGCTTTAGAAAACGACACTCAACAACTCTTGCAATCTACAACTACGTGCAGGAAATACTAAATCGCCTAAACTCTAAAGAATATGGTGTAGGACTACTCCTTGATATGTCCAAAGCCTATGACCGCGTCTCCCATAAAATCCTACTTCAGAAACTATATGGCATGGGCATCCGTGGAAACGCCCATAAATGGATTAAGTCATATTTGCAAAACCGCAAGCAGTGTGTGCAAATCGATTGGTTCTATGAAAACACGGGCGAAAAGGCGAAATAAAAGCGATAACCTCACCAATGCGGACCACTACCTGCTCAATTCCTCAGGGAAGCGTGATAGGATGTATCCTTTTTCTTGCATACATCAACGATTTGCCAAAAATCATGGAGAGCAAATGCGTGATGTTTGCGGATGACGTATCTTTACTGCTAAATTGTACAGATAGCACCGAGTGTAACGAATCTCTCTCGCACATTACGGAAACCATAACGGAGTGGCTTTCAGATCATAATCTTGAAATTAATCTCAAAAAAACTAAAATAATGCAATTTAGGCCTGTTCAAAAAAAATCTCTGCTAATGTCACTAAAAATTGAAAATGAAAATATTGAGGAAGTAAATGAATTCAAATTGCTAGGAATAAAAATAGATACAAACTTAAATTGGAAATCACATATAGAACATATAAAATCAAAATTATCGAGCTTTATATACGCGTTAATTGTGCTAAAAATCAACACAAACCTGGAAACCGCCCTGTCAGCATATTTCGCGTTCGCACATGCAAGGCTTCAATATGGTGTTATTGTGTGGGGAGCCAGCACTGATGTCCAGCAACTATTTATATGGCAGAAAACGTGTATTCGCATACTCACCAACACGCAGATACCAAACAGTTGCCGACCGCAGTTCGCTAAACTAAATATCCTTACATTGCCATCTATATACATACTGGAAGCGGCACTCTTTGTTAGGAACAATTCGTACCTTTTCACAAAAAAAACCGTAAATTCACAACGAAGAAAAAACGAGGAAACTCAGCTGCAACTACCCGCTACAAAATTAGAAATGTACAAAAAAGGCCCGTACTACCGATGCATACTTGTGGCTAACAAACTACCAGAAAAAATTAGAACTCAAATAAACGATAATGTGTTCAAGAGGGAACTAAAAAGTTTACTCCTCAAAAAGTGTTAATGATGAATATCTGCCAAAATAAAATAATATATAATGAAAAATCTAATATAATGCCAGTTTAATAATGCTACCTACTGTGAAACCGTATTTAAAAACAAATAAATAATAATTATGAAACAATAATAATTTAATGTACTTAACATATATCTTATAAAATTATGAATTATTATGTCTATCCAAATTTTTTTTTTTTTATACTACGACGGTGACAAACAAGCATACGGCCCGCCTGATGGTAAGCGGTCACCGTAGCCTATGGACGCCTGCAACTCCAGGGGTGTTACATGCGCGTTGCCGACCCTTTAAAAACTTTAACACTCCTTTTTTTGAAGAACCCCATATTGTATAATATATATTTTCTAATTATTATTATTATTATTAATTATAATATATAATTAAATATAATAGTATGAATGTATAAATTAATAGGATATCTATAGAATTATAAATTAATAAATGCTTTAAATCTTATCTCTAGAATATATGTAACAAATAAAATGTTATTTATAAACTTAATTAGATGCATGCGCCTGTACTTCCTAGTTATAGGTTTATTTTTAAGAAATACTTGCTGTGCCCCAACGGGGTTCATGTGTGAAACAACCCTAATGTAACACCTATTTTGTACCACATGATTTCTATGCAATAAATGAATTAAATGAATTAAATAAATAAATAGTAGGTGTTGTCAATGTTATCAATTATGAAGACAAATATAAGGTGCTACTTTATTAGTTGCAGAATTTTTTGCAGCTGATAGTACTCGGTTCCTGGAGTAAATTTAAGTATTAAAAATTATACCTTACTAACTTATATTACTAACTTATACATTACCAAGTTCACCTTCAAGCGCATGCTGCGCAAGCACTTTCTTGACAAGCCTTCTATATCGTCCTCTTAATGGTTCACACAAGGTACATAAGGTATATATATGTAGGTATATGTATGTTTATGTGTATATGTATTTGTGTAAGTTTATGAATATAGTTTTTTTTTTGTAGTAGTAAGTAAATCAAGTCCGTTCAACACGAAAATCCCTGCACCCACTTAATCTTTCTGGTTTAGCCCATTGGTTGACTGGTAGAGAATGCCTTAAGGCATTAAGTCCGCCATTTGTGCCATTTGTATTGTGCAATAAAGTTTTAAATAAATAAATACCTTTTACCATGTTTTTTTTGGAGAAAACGTTAAAACAAATTTGCTACTTAAAAACATCCTGTTAATGTGATCAGTAAATAAGAACTCTTTGAACAGATTCTAGAACCTCTTTTACCTGGGTCAATTTCAACAGGTCTAAAATTTACCTAATTTTGGTGGGATTTTTTATTTTTGTTGTTTATGTCTAAATTATGTGTCGATAATACGTAACTAGTCACAATAAATATTGTGTAACAATGGCCTTTCATTATATATAGTAGTTTTAGAGATATTATGATTTTTGTCATTTGGTTGCCACCAAAATTGCTTCGCAACACCAAAATTTGATTTACTGGCCACCAAAATTGCACAAACACATCAAAATTAGATATTTCTGATAAGTTAACGTACATTTACCTAGTTATGCGCTGAAAGTAAAATGAATGCAAATGCTTTGTGATTCGTTTAAAAGTAAAAATTTTCCTCAGGCAAAAAAAAAGTTATGTAAAACAGAACTTTATTATCAATCAATATTTGAAATCATTGACTATTCAAATACAATTACAATGAAAATTAGTCTACAACGCCAAAAGATCGCCCAAGTCGCTTCCTGCGGTATTATGGGCAAATTGGGCACCTGCTCATAATATTTACTCGCTACATTTTCCAGCTAGATGGCAACGCCTGACCAGCTCTACGGTCACCCGTGGTTTCAAAGAGTCTTTCATGGAGTTTCAGTTCTCTAAACAGCTTGAGACCTTCAGGACCCCACAGTCTCCAGGGTCTACACTGAGAAAGCCGTAAAGTCGTGAACATTTTAAGGACTCCGGAGACAAACTTACCCTCCCTTCTCTCCCCATGGACGAATTTGTGGCGGAAACGAATGCGATGGTGCTAGTTACCCAAGCACGTAGCATCCCAAATAACCGGCCAATGTTCATTAGGCACGGAATAAGCGTCATTCCATCGTGTCTTTTGCCATCAAGTCTTTGGTTCATGGCCAAGCCAGTTGATTACAAGGCCACTGGCACGCCCACGCTGGCAGAAACTAGACGGATTACGTTATGTAGGTTGGCGTGCCAGCGCTTCCCCGACAGGAGAGCCCGTGACCACCCCATAGTCTACCTCACTACCGTATGGGCAACGATGGGGGACAACTAATCCACCCACAAGCGATGCCCGACAGCCAACCTTAGCGAATTATTATCCAACATCATAGCACAGTTCTGAGAAGGGTAATCATGCAGGCAATAATCAGATTTCCTCTACGACACTGTCCGCAAACGGGCTTTTTCAGCTGTGGAGGGAGCGTTATGAAAGCTGACTTGTGCCTTACGATAGAAGCTCACCCTCCGCCCTCTGAACGTCCCGCTTTGACGGGAATTCCTTGACCGGACAAGCCCAAGGAGTGAAACAGGAGTTACAGGAGTAAGTGCTTGAAGAAGCATCTACTGCCTCCGGCAAGTAAACCTTCCGAGAGAAAGTGCACTGTACTGACAACAGAAAAGCAGAAAGAGCGACACTTGAAACCCGCCGCAAACCCAGGTCACCTAATCAGATCGTAAGTGTAGCGGGGACAATCTGTTTTTTATCGAGTTCGACGTTTACAATTTTCTGGATACTAATGTAAATGAAATTTTAAGTATAAAACTCTCGTGAGACTCGAACATACTAAATAATATTTAAAACCTGTCACTCACGTGGTCACATGTGTTTAGTCGATTATGGTCGACATGTTTCGATCTTTACGAAGATTGTCATCAGGAGCGATCACCCATTAAATTATCCATTCTTTCACATAAATGAGGAAACTTCCAAAAGGACATCGTATTGCTAAAGGCAACATTGGTACAAAAAGACAAAACCGAAAAATAAAAGAAGCCATGTGCGTGCAGACTTTAAGTAGGTAGTCCGAATGATGGGGAAAATGCTGAATTAGGCTGTCAATAAATTTACCCATATTCAGCTCTAGACCTATTTCTCTATACTTAGAAGTTAAGGAGATCAGATTGTTCAGAACCGGGCTCACCTCACCCTAAAGGCTGCCGTCCTCCAGCCCAGGTCTCATGCGTTAAATTTGCTGCTAAGTATCGAGATAATAGTCAGCAGTCACTTGGCCTTAGATTGCAAGACCAAAAATGATGGGCCCTGTTGACAACTTATTCGTCCTGCACACAACATGTGTTTGCGTTTATCTTAAGAATGCATCGTGACTGATAGAGGCTTTTTAATATCGACCTTAACTAGCATCAACTCTTACAGACAGACAATATTACTATATTGTACGAGTAAACCAAGGAAAACATGCAGGGTAGTACCCTGAATGTTTTCCGAAGTCTACTCGTTGTATGAAAGTGAAAATTTAGGATTTTTGCACAAAACTGAAAAAATGCTGAATAGGAATCCTAAATCTTAGAGCAAGTACAACTCAGATTTTACTTCCTTTTTGGAAGCATATTCATAATTCGGAGGTGGCGATTTTTTGTATGTTTACAAGTATTGCATACATTGTTATTTAAATTTGAAATTAAACTATAATAAACGTTAAACAGTATTAAATATGCTTTCATGTGGTATTTATATTTTTTTATCAATAGGTATGATTTGTAATGTTATCGGGTAAAACACCTTGTTGCAAAACTTATTAGCTGACTGAGTTTATATGAAATTTTCAAGTTTGGTGACATTAAGCAATTTTGGTGGTGTTCAAATTGCCACCAAAACCACCAAAATTGATTCACCAAAATTAGGACCATGGCATAAAAATATATTTAAAAGTTAACCGTAGCATTCACTTCAGTTTTAAATTTGTATTTTAAAAAAGAAACAATAAACAAGTTTTAAATACAGTTCACACAAAAACAATAACTTAACGGTCATTAGTTAGACACACCACCAAAGTTGCATTAAAAAGTATTAGTATACACCAAAATTAGATACTTCCGCGATTTATTGACAGATCTAGCCAGGAACAACAATTGTGACATCGCTCAGTGCAGGAGGGGAACTGAATTAACAGGTTACACTACGTTTGTAAGACTTGGTGCTTTTTGTTCGATCACAAAATCATTTTCAACTTTTACCACCAAAATTTAGTATTTTACCCGGACAAGTATTAATGCTGAGTTTAGAGTATCGATTTATGTAATAATCCTTACTTATTTTTCTTATAATATACACATACTAATAATGAGTAAAAAAAAGTAAGGTTTTAGTTAAATCAATGGATGTTACGGTCCTGGCAAAGAAAAAATTAAAGAAAAATGGATTCGGGACACTACACCAAAATTAGTATTTCGATAAAAAAAAATTTTTTAATAAGTATCTGTAACTTAAATAACATTTTGCGATTTGGCTTAAGATAATAACTTGTGTAAGGTTTTCAGAAAAAAAATATGAATCTGAAACGATTAGTCCACACTGTCATTATCAGCTCCGCCGCATAAAAAGTGCGCTGAGATAATCACCCACCTACCAGTTAACTGTAACTGGCCACTTCACGTCGATAAATCTAAGACATTTAAGACAAACTTTTGTTGACATGAGTGATATGACAGATAGTGTTAAACGTCTTGTCAGTGAAATGCACATGATGATTATTTTTAGACGATATTATGATTAATTTTTTTGTTCGGTACATGAAAACAAAAAAATCATATGTAAAGATTTCATAATTTCTATTTAAAGTTAATTGTTTTAAAGTAGAGTATCACGTGTTAAAATATCTGCAACTAATAAAGTAGCACCTGATATAGGTTTATAGGATGCGTTAGAAAGTAAGCAATAATAACATTATCAATTTATTAATTTTTTAGTACTTTAGAAATAATTTGGTAAACTTTTGTAACTTTCTTTCATTGTGTATAGGTAAATGTTGTTTAATGTGTAATATTTATAGCTTATTCTGCAGTAAATTAACGAAGAAGTGTGCAGCTAATGAAGAATTAATCCTGAAACGCGTGTAATCGCGTTATTGAGTTATTACTCGGTTGCCCTGGGATTTTGGCCTCCTGAAATATTTATTACGTATAAGCTGTAAACGGAATAAATAGCAAGGCCAGTTACCGAACAACGTCGCCCAAGAGGCAATATACTATTTATATAAGATACACTGATATATTAATACTGTAACATATAAATTTCGAAGCTATATAAGTTTTCGTTTTCTATTCCAATCGACAATATGAGACTCACAGCGCCATCTATGAAGACTACTGCGAGAGCGGTCGATTACTTCGAACGACCATACGGGCGCGAGGTTATAGCAAATAAGTGTTGATGCCGTTCCCTGCCGATAGATGGAGGGCGTAAGATGAGGTATGTATTGCTAGTCGATATTGTAATTAAAATAAATTCCTTCAGCTTGTAATTAAAATTTCTTAGCCTTTTATATTCAAGTTTAGTCATTTAACCTGGGCCTATTGGCTTTTTATCTTTCTAATTACAAATTGGGATCGTTGTCAAAATGAATTTAGTTTTATCATTGTCGTTTCAAGTGTGGAGATTTGTTTCCTTCGACTGGCAACCCGTGGGTTGTGACGGTCAGATTTCTTAACCCAGGAAGGCCGGCAGATGATTTTGGTTCCGCCATGAGCGATGTTTTCCGTAAAGACGGAAATCGGGACCCAGCGCCCTTTTAATCCCGGGATTCCCAACGTGGAGTCGTGACAATGCGGACGCGAGGGGATGGAGCGGTGACCCCAATTGTATGGACATGTGACATGCGCGAGGGGTGCAGGCCACTTATCTACAATTGGGTCGACAATAGCCCGGACAACGGAATTGCGACCCAGCCGGCGTGGAGCGTCCAAGGCCGCTGTGAGTGCAGCCGGAGGCAGCTGTTCCACTGCACCCTCCCTTTCTTAGAAGGTCAGGTCGAAGCTTTTTTTTTTATTTTCCTGGACGTACTCCAGGATGGCGCCCATTCTTTTCTATTAAAACTTACAAGTGATCCAAAACCTGTAGTAAATTTCGCTAACCCACATCTCTCTCTCGATCCTCGCTAGCCGGTAGCCTTAAATTTAGAGAATTGTAAGACTGTGAACTAGCTCTTAAACTTTACCTACTGTTGTAGTCTGTAGAAGCCTGTTAATTCTTATTAATTAAAAACAAACTGTAACTAAGTTTCCTTGTTTCTATTGAATCCTATAATCCGTTCCGGGACCCTCGAGTACCCAGGTAACAATTGTCTGCCCAACTTGGGGCTTTTTGAGCGAATTACCTCTAGTTACCATTGTCAGCTAGAGAATGGTATTTGGATCACTTGAATTTATTCTTGTAAACATAATAATTGTACTTTTGTAAAATCAGTCACATGTTGAGAGGTTATGTTTGCCACATGTGAACTTTTATTTACCTACCAGTTATTTCTTTTGATCTTTGTGGATACCTTATTAAGTTTAAAGCGTTTAGTACTGAAGTGGATATAAACCTTTTATTGTGTAATTTTGAGATAAACTTTATAGGCTAAGAGCCAGGTTGTTGTCATACTTTTAAATATTTAGCATATAAATATTTTACTCTTTTTGGAAGTTGCATGTAGTTGATGTAGTATCAGGTATTATAATAATAGTAAGATCACACCTCAAACGCACAGCCGCGTACAAAAGTGTTAACTTTAAATATTATTTTTACTTTGTGTAATTTTAACGCAGTGATTATTTCCAGAAGTGTTTAGCCTTCGAATGTTTTACAGTATTTTGAGTTTAGTAGCAATAGTGACATACCTTTGGCGGACTGTCGCGTACAAAAGTGTTAACTTTCAAATTTATTTTTATTTGAAACATTGTAACTTTTTACAATTAATTTCTTTTACTTTCCTTTGGGGAAAGATTATTAAGGTTAAATTTAACAGTATTGAGGTGTTAGTTAAAATGGTGAACTGTCGGATGAAATTTAATTTATTGAGTATCAATTACAAAGTGACGTTGTGGGACATGGTCCCTGTTGATATTGTAAGAGGGTTGAGAGAGCAAGCAGGATATTTAATTAGTGTTTTAGATAATTTTCGATGGGAGTTTTACTTTAAATATTACTTAATGAGTTTCGATGGGAGTTTTACTTTAAATATAACTTAAGAGTTTCGATGGGAGTTATGTTACTTTAAATATTACTTAATGAGTTCAGATGGGAGTTATTTAAAAAATAAATATTGCTTTGAAGTTTGGAGTGTGATGATACTGTGGTGGCTGTTTTGAAGGCTTGCCACAGCCATCGGGTTTAGTGGTATGCAGCGCGGAGACGCCTTAACCATCCTTTTACGGAGCCGGTTGGGTTTTCGTGTGGTGTCCATTATAACGTATGTTGATGTTTTGTTGGTGCGGACGGAGTGACTGTGCGCAGGTGCCTTAATGACGCCAACTTACCCCGGCGGCCCATTGGACTTGCTCGCATCCTCTTGTTTTTACGTTTCGAGTCTCGGTGATTTTAAACACCAGAACTCTTAATGAGTTTGGTTGTGTTTGTGTGTACAGTGTGATGGTGCGCAGGTGCCTTAATGACGCCAACTTACCCCGGCGGCCCATTGGGCTTGTTCACCTTCTCCTGTGTTACGTTTCGAGTCCAGGTGAATTTAAACACCTGAACTCTTAACAAAGTAAAGTGTGGTGCTAAGGCTTCAAGCCTTATGTTACTTCTGACACAGTCATGTGTCGCATAAGACACAGACTGGTTGGTCAATCGGCAATGGTTGTAGTTGTCCAGCGTCCATCGGATACAGACTTGTGTCGCCTAGGCAGAGTCTGTCATACCGTGGTATCGTGTGGTGTTTTCGCGCGTTGCGCGTCATCAGCCTAGTAATACAGACTACAGTCGTACAGACTTAGCCTGTGAGGTTGTTTTTTCAGCCGAATACATTTCAATTGGCTAATAGCCACTTAACCCACTGTGTAGGTTGCTCGTGTACCTCGCTATCTCCGGATTTCTCGATACACCAGCAACATTCCAGTGAAGCTGTGTTATCAGGGTGCATCAGCTGTCATGCTGGACCTTGGAACACTGTCGATTACTCTCAGGCTCCGGCCGTCATTTAGGTTAGGTTTGTAGTTATTGTTTTGGCGAAATGCCGCTTTCCACAGTGAAGGTTCGGTTACACCCGGTCTTCCTGTGAGGAGTTTTGTAAGAAGTTTATTTTTCAGGCTAATAGAGGCTCAAATAGTTGTCTATGATAGTCTATAGATGTCGTGTTAACTTAAGTTGTTTACTTCTTAGGTCAGATCAACCTCCTGACTCCCACCCCTACAATTAGGTGTTCTATTCTTTGAAAACAATAATGGATATCCCGGCAGCGTGGGTTCGGTTTTGGGATGGTTGATTCTTTTTTGAGATTTTTAAGAGATTTATCTTGCTGTCTAATTTTAAGTTTTTTTTAGATGTTAGGAGCTGGGGGCCAGCTCAAAATTTTACCTGCGGCAAAATTTTCCCCGGGTAGGGATGTACTGTAACATATAAATTTCGAAGCTATATAAGTTTTCGTTTTCTATTCCAATCGACAATATGAGACTCACAGCGCCATCTATGAAGACTACTGCGAGAGCGGTCGATTACTTCGAACGACCATACGGGCGCGAGGTTATAGCAAATAAGTGTTGATGCCGTTCCCTGCCGATAGATGGAGGGCGTAAGATGAGGTATGTATTGCTAGTTGATATTGTAATTAAAATAAATTCCTTCAGCTTGTAATTAAAATTTCTTAGCCTTTTATATTCAAGTTTAGTCATTTAACCTGGGCCTATTGGCTTTTTATCTTTCTAATTACAAATTGGGATCGTTGTCAAAATGAATTTAGTTTTATCATTGTCGTTTCAAGTGTGGAGATTTGTTTCCTTCGACTGGCAACCCGTGGGTTGTGACGGTCAGATTTCTTAACCCAGGAAGGCCGGCAGATGATTTTGGTTCCGCCATGAGCGATGTTTTCCGTAAAGACGGAAATCGGGACCCAGCGCCCTTTTAATCCCGGGATTCCCAACGTGGAGTCGTGACAATGCGGACGCGAGGGGATGGAGCGGTGACCCCAATTGTATGGACATGTGACATGCGCGAGGGGTGCAGGCCACTTATCTACAATTGGGTCGACAATAGCCCGGACAACGGAATTGCGACCCAGCCGGCGTGGAGCGTCCAAGGCCGCTGTGAGTGCAGCCGGAGGCAGCTGTTCCACTGCACCCTCCCTTTCTTAGAAGGTCAGGTCGAAGCTTTTTTTTTTATTTTCCTGGACGTACTCCAGGATGGCGCCCATTCTTTTCTATTAAAACTTACAAGTGATCCAAAACCTGTAGTAAATTTCGCTAACCCACATCTCTCTCTCGATCCTCGCTAGCCGGTAGCCTTAAATTTAGAGAATTGTAAGACTGTGAACTAGCTCTTAAACTTTACCTACTGTTGTAGTCTGTAGAAGCCTGTTAATTCTTATTAATTAAAAACAAACTGTAACTAAGTTTCCTTGTTTCTGTTAAATCCTGTAATCCGTTCCGGGACCCTCGAGTACCCGGGTAACAATACGGGACACTGCAAAATTGTCCAATTCTCGGACAGAGGCCATATTATAAAAGAAGAAGAAGGATAAACGTGATTTGATTCTGTCACATATCGAAATTCTACCATCTATAACGGCCTCTTAGTCGACTCTTAGTTAACACACTATACTCGGTAGTGACGTTGCCTACGAAGCAGGAGGTCCTGGGTTCGAATCCTGGCCAGGGCATTTATTTGTGTGTTTATCACGAATATTTGTTCCTGAGTTATGGATGTTTTCTATGTATTTAAGTATGTATATGTATCTATCTATTATATATATCGTCGTCTAGTACCCACAACACAAGCCTTATTGAGCTTACCGAGGGACTAGGTCGATTTGTGTAAGATTGTCCTAGAATATTTATTTATTTAATATGACAATTGTCACGAGATCTAATATTGTTGTAAGAATTTTCGGTAGGTAGTTTTCAGTGGTGGAGTGTCAAAATGTTCTATGGGCAAGCCGGAGATGATTTTTCCTGCTTTTTCTATGAGTCGTTAGATAATGCGCTAGATTGGTCCACGCAAGAGGGAAGCCGACAGGAATCGAGTTCTATGAACGCCTCGCCCCTGGTAGTTTTTGACATGAGAATGATCCTGTGTCGGAATTTCGTGACTTATATTGTGTTTCTCTTCACAAATGTATGAGGTTTAATAGTAATAATGATTATAATATTGTCTTCTGTTACCGCGATTGTTATTCATTGAAATTAAACACTTTAGAACGGATTAATCGCGTTTATTAACACCATGATCCTACGTTTCGAGCCCTTTACAGCACTCGTTTTCACAGGGTTAAGATGATGACTGAGAGAATGCGAATTCTCCTAGGATTGACGGGGAGAATTCGCATTCTCTCAGTCATCATCTTAACCCTGTGAAAACGAGTGCTGTAAAGGGCTCGAAACGTAGGATCATGGTGTTAATAAACGCGATTAATCCGTTCTAAAGTGTTTAATTTCAGTAATAATGATTATTTTATTCATAAATGGCATGTTGGCGATAAATATCAGCGCCCGTAGCCCATAGATGGCTGTAATATAGGTAATAGTGTTGCTGACAACTGTCACACTTATCAGTATCACAGTTGTGAAATTGTAGCCTGTGTGTGTTGTACTTACCATGATAGCGAATGCAGCGCCCGAAACTATGTCCGTCTCGCTCCTACCATTACTCTGGAAGGAGCGAGACGGACTTATCCCCGAACGCCGCAGCTATCGAATATGTCAATGTACAATTCATGGTAAGCACACTGGTTGTGTTACCCGCTCTATACAGTTCGCTAAAAATGTCGTGCTTCCTTCCCGGTTTCGCTGCGCCGGCGCACGGCGACACAGTGATCCATTGCCCGTTTCTACTTTGTACTGCAGCTAATTACTCGGTTTCACTTTATACCGTTACACTTCCTTTTTAATGCAATTACTATACTTAGTTTTAGCGAGTTTGCGCTTGGCTCTAATATTACGAACGAAGACTATCTTGGAACAATTTGAATGTTTGTTATGTAACATAACAAACATTCAAATTGTTATGTTTCGCTGGTTTAGGTTACTGTACTGTCTACTAGTCTTATCACCTATATTTATAGGGTTCCGTACAAAAATGGTAAAAAGGGAACCCTTATGGCGCAACACAGTCTGTTTGTCTGTCTGTCAGATCCTTAAATATCTCGAGAACTACTTAAGCTACCGATTTGTGGAATAGTTATAAACAAAGTTAACGCAGACCCATTGAAAGAAGATTTATCACATATTTTAATTTATTTTTGATGTAAAATGCCCGATAAAGTAAGGGGCAAAGTTAAAAGTTTAGTACCTAACTGGGTCATGTGGGGTATCATTTGCAAGAGCTACATTTGCACATTCTAAAACAATTTTCGTGAATCTTTTTACAATGAAAAAAATTTGAAACCTATTGTACCATGAGTTGTTTTCGGTTGCGACTGCGGCATTCGAAAGTATGTCCGTCTCGCTCCTACTACTACTGGCAGAAGCGACACGGACATACTGTCGAATGCCGCAGTCGCAATCGAATGCGACGCATGGTAAACTCATGGTAAGCACATAGGGGGCGTAGCCAAGATGCTAATCGCTCACGCTCAGTCGCTAACGAAACGCAACTGCCATTGTCACACTAAAATGGAAGAGAGATAGCTACGATACGATATGAAGTGTGAGCGATTAGCATCTTGGCTACGCACACAGGTTCATTTTGTCACTGTCATAAAAATCTAAGCCAAAGTAAACATTTAAACAATTTTTATGTTCGTCCTCCATAAGTAGATGAACTTGACACTGACGTAACACTTACAGGTCCTCATTAAGAAAACTGCACGTTTTCTTACGAGCCTACATTTACGTTTTACGCATAATTGCGTTATGGCCCATTGCGAATCGGACGTGTGTACCAGATGCATGTCATTTGTGTCCTGTGAATGAGAATAGGTATGCGTTGCTGGGACTGAGAAGTGACGAATCACTGATGATGTGATAGTATTGTACCTACTTATTGCGTAACTTCAATTACAAACCATACCGGGTGTTGCCTGTTATGGGAGCAACAAATTTAATCGTAGGTTTAACCTAACTACTTTTATACAACTAGTTTAAAAAATTATGTACTCTAGGTTTTCACTTTTTCATACAAACTAAATAGTAATTTTCAATGTATGTTAACATCAGCCTGATTGACGTCTCTTGTCATAGTACAGTCAAGTGTAAAAACATGGTGGTGCACATCTTACTCAAAAATATGTCCCATAGCACCTTATGCCGGTGTAATAAGAGCGTAGTACCATATTTATGAGTCGAATATGTCGAACCATATTTTTGCACTTGACTGTACATAAATGACAAAATTCGCAGTACATTGCGTCTTAAAAACAAACTTTAAAGAGTAATAAAAATCAAAACACTCGTTATTTTTAATAGTCGCTGAGCAAACATTCACTCTGGGGATTAAATGCTCCTGTTAGGGCTCATTCAAAAATCATGTGATCGTTTTTGGCCTTATTTTGACCCCCCCCTCCCCCTTGGTGATAGTTGGTGATCTTAACGCTACCCCCCCCCCCCCCCCCCCCATCAAGATCACGTGGAGTTTTCGAGTGATTTTTGAGTCGACATTTTCATGTGCGCCGATGCGAGATTTTTATATTGGTTAAATAGATTGTTATGAAATTTCGTTGTTCTGTGTTATTATGCTGTGTGAAAAAAAGTAAACGTGATGTGGTTTGGACTCCCCCCTCCCCCATCGTGATCAATCGTGATATTTCTTTGACCCCCTCCCCCCAAAAACGATCACATGATTTTTGAATGAGCCCTTACAGGCAACACCCGGTATAAAGTGTATACGCAGACAATATATTGTTTATGGGACCATAAACGAAATCCGGTGAAAACATTGAAAACATAATTTTCATATTTTGAAGTTGAGGTCATATACCAAATTGAAAACATTTATTTTCAAAATATATTCAGGTAAGTACAAGTGAAATTGCGAAAGCCGCCCTGTGTTAAACTAAAGGATCCTTTAGTTAAACTTAATCTTAAATCTTTCTCAAACGTGCCTTCCTAAAACCGACCTTAATAGCTTCACCATTAAGCTCACATTTTGATGGAAAGTTGAAGAGAGATACGAGCATGTGTAAGTGGCAGGATTTGCAAAATGACGCGAGGCCTCGAGTGTATGTTCATATAAAAAGCGGGGGCAAGATGGTCAGTGTATCAGTACATCAGTGTCCTCTGACCAATCTACCAACATGAAATCTTTCGTAAGTTCCTATTTGTACTTTATCATTCAATGGGGTTCTTTTTTTACTGAGAATGAAACGCGATTTCAAAAATTTCGGATTTTTATCTTATATTTAATATAATATTTGATAGTTCCTTCATGTAGGTAACGTATATTTCTTTTCAGTAGTTTCTTAGAAAACACCGTGACATTGTACCCCTTTTCAGGGAAGACAGCCTTCCGTTTGGTCACTCTGTCACGGGGTTTAAGAGTTAAATAATGTAAGGTAAGTTTACAGTTACTAACCGGGAAGTAACAAGAAAACTGTACTGATAATGTAAACTTAAACGGTCATTTAACTCCTATAAAAATTATAATAATTAAATTTTTAGTCAGGCATTATTCAGCGTGGGGGCGGGAACTGCCTTGAGAATAGGAGGAGAGCGGGTCCAGGTCAAGGCCCACATCAAATATCTGGGCCTCGTCCTGGACCGAAGGTGGACGTTTGAGGAGCACTTCACGAGACTAGCCCCCCGTCTCGTGGGTGCTGCCTCGGCGCTGGGCCGGCTAATGCCCAACATGGGAGGGCCGAACGCCCCGTGTAGGCGCTTGTACACGGGTGTGGTGCGGAGCATGGCGCTTTACGGAGCACCAATATGGGCTGAGAGGCTGAATGCCCGCACTACTGCAATCCTCCGGCGGCCGCAGAGGGTGGTGGCCCAGCGCATGGTGAGGGCCTACAGAACGACCTCCCATGCGGCTGTGTGCCTCCTCGCCGGCACCCCACCCTGGGAGCTGGACGCGAGAGTGCTAGCAGAAAGGTACCAGCGACGGGTCGAGGCGAGGAGGAGAGGGGAGCCACCAGACCCAGAGGAGTGGGAGAGGGCAGCACGCGCGGCTGAGGAGTGTCTCAGGCAAAAGTGGAGGGAGTCGCTGGAGGATAGCCAGTACGGTGTCAGAACCATCGGGGCTATCCTCCCATCGCTAGACGAGTGGGTGGACAGGCGTAAGGGGGTCCTCACGTTTAGGCTGACGCAGGTAGTGTCCGGACACGGTTGTTTTGGGCACTACCTGCACCGGATAGGTAGAGAGCCGGTGCCACGGTGCTGGGAGTGTTGGGAAGCGGACGACACGGCCCAGCACACTCTGGCAGAGTGTGTTCGCTGGGCCGTGGAAAGGGCGGTCATGCAGAATGATACGGAGCTGGCAGATCTCTCGCTGCACAGCGTCATAACAGCGATGCTAGGCAGCGAGAGGAAATGGAATGCGGTGGCCTCCTTCTGCGAAGAGGTTATGTCGCAGAAGGAGGCAGTGGAAAGGGAGCGGGAGGATGCAGCTGACGCTCTCCCGCTCCGTCGCAGGCGGCGGGGTCGAAGGCGTCTGGCCTTCATTCGCCAAGACCCTTAATGGGGCCAGCGGGATCGGGTCCCGCATTGCACGGCCCCACGTCGTCGGGGGGGAGGTCAAAGCGTTTCTGACCTCCCTCTCCTTGTGCGGGTGCCCCGGCATAAAGCCGGGGCCGCCGGAGGGCACCGTGGTGCAATGTTATTGATCCCGTGGTGCCCTCATTAACGGCCAAGAGGGAAACGCCGGAGTGGTGTTTAGTGGGTAGGGCCGACTCTGCTTCCCTCTGACTTGAGAGGGAGAACTGAGCGGCGAGTCCCACACACCCCCCCACTACGACCTTACCTGGGGTCGGGGGGACGGCGCGGAAAAGCATTCACCACTCCGTCAAAAAAAAAAGGCATTATTCAGCGAGAAAACATGTCATTGTTGCTAGAAAAGCTGAAGGCCTACCACGAACCACGAACGAAGTTTCACCTCTCTGTCGCACTTGAGTGAGAAATCACAAGTGCGAACGGGAGGTATACTTTCGTTCGCGGTTCGTGGTAGGCGCTCTGAACGGCCCAGTGAACAAGAATAAATAATAAGCTTTTATTATTTGATACTAATACTAAACATTACAGAAAATTAAAACCTAAGATAATGACTCTACTTTATCTATGTAACAGTACAAGTTTTTTATGATTGGGTTTGTAAACACGTTCACTGCGGCGTGGGGTCGATTCAACCCCGCAACTGTGCTTAATGCGAGTTGGACTTGTGCAGAGCCTTAAAAGCCTTATTACGAGTATATTATATACCTTGTTTGTTCAATCTCTCTCTTTCTCTTCTCGTTCCCTCATGACTGAGAATCGTGGTCATCATTGGATGACTTGCACTTGGAGTGAATAATTTACCTCCACCGAGTCCTGTGCATTGCTTCCCTCACAGCCAAGCATAACTTAAAGGACGTCTCTTGGATTGTGTTGTTCATTGGAATGTACATAAAATCACCATGAAAAGAACTTAACAACAATGTAAACAAAGGCCTCACATGTTTTGTCACTGTTTCTCCTTGCCTTGCCTTGCACTACCTCATCATACACCACTGAAACCATTCACTACTGACACGGTCGCATTTTCGTAACATACAAAACAAGATAAATAACTTAATCATGGAGATTTCATTCAAAACTTAAAATAGAGGTTATTACAATCAATATAGCGGGTTGTTTACATTGTTTGCTAGTTAGATTGACGGCGATTTTAAATACAAACACGGTTTTTTATTCAAATTGAGCTCCCGATATTTCGGCAATGTTGCAACCGCCATGTTTACGACAAAACTGAATAAACCGCGGTAAGAACCCGAGTTCAATATTAGGAATGTCAAATAATAAACTATCGTTTTAAAGAATAAATAGGTAAGTATACTAACATTTTGACGTGACAAGTTTTTTTTAATACTACGACGGTGACAAACTAGCATACGGCCCGCCTGATGGTAAGCGGTCACCGTAGCCTATGGACGCCTGCAACTCCAGGGGTGTTACCGCGTTGCCGACCCTTTAAAAACTTTAACACTCCTTTTTTGAAGAACCCCATATTGTAGTCCTTTGGGAAAACAGTGGCAGGGAGCTCATTCCACAGCCGGAGCGTCCGCGGGAGGAAGTTCCTCTTAAACCGCACGGTACGAGACCATTTAGGCTCCTGGGTATGCGGGTGAACACCCTGCCGACGGCGAGCGGTGCGGTGGTAGAATGTGTTGGCATCATATCAAACAATTCCTCAGAGCACAATCCATTGTACAAGCGATAGAATACACATAAGGAGGCGAAGTTTCTCCTTAGACTTAAGGGTTCGATATCGCTCGTATCAAGATATACTTAATATAGGTTTTGTCAACCAGGTTTGCGTCCTCCTCGCGGCCGCGACCCTCGCCGCTCCCAGCCCCGGCCAGCGCGACAAGCGCGGCTTGTCCCACGGCTGGTCCTCCCTGGACCACCACTACAGCCACGAATACGCGCACGACTTCCACGACCACCACTACAGCCTGCATGAGCCCATCCACAGCCTGAGCTACCACGCGCCGGCGCACAGGATCGTGTCCTACGACAAGGTCGTGCATGAGCCCAAGGTCAGTTCCGTCCTCAAATAATGGGAGCTACCGTATTTTCACTCACCAGGCGGCGCCACTCATGCGTAGGTCCTGTGTCAGTATGAGAGAATTGTCAAAGTCACGTTTGAAATGTTCCCGCAGGACCCACTAGCGGCCCTAGCGGAAAATCAACTCACGGTAATCCTCATTGAACTTTTCTTCTTAGTCGTGCGCTCTTGGCAGAGTGGTCTTGGTCATGTTGAGGTTGGGTCTTTTGCCACCGCTTCTCTGGTGATGCGACGACGCCATGTAAGGAGTAGGAATTGAACGTATTCAGAATCAGAATCCAAATCAGAATATTTATTCGTTTGACATAGGTACATTGTATTGGTCGTAAATTAGAGCATATCGCGAAACACTATGTTTTGCCGTTAGGCGTACGAATGTTTTTTTTTTAATCCATGGATAGGTCCATACTTAATCATGCATAATTTAATACAGCAGTTACTATTTTATAAAGGGAACAGATAAAAAAAATTATAATCAGTAGTGAAAACAAACTAATAAGTAGAGTTCAATAACAAACAGTAACAATACGAATGGTTAATTAATAGCAGAATCCAAAAAAAAGTGTCAAGTAAAAAAAAACAATTTAAAGATCATTATCATTCAAGAAAGGATAAACTTAAGGAAAAGATAAACGTCGTGTCGTATCAGGCGGTCAAACGAAAGGCTCAAGAAAGAGATACATGGAACTTGCTCCACCGACAAGAGTTTAACTCTTAAATTTATGATGATGATGATCATTCAAGAATTGGTGTATAATATAGCAAATAATATTGCAAAATAATATAGTCTTCTGTTTCCGCGATTGTTGTTCATTGAAATTAAACACTTTAGAACGGATTAATCGCGTTTATTAACACCATGATCCTACGTTTGGAGCCCTTTACAGCACTCGTTTTCACAGGGTTAAGATGATGCCATCATCGGGCTCGTATTGCCTACTCATATCTAACCCGCCAAAGAGACACATGTCAGAAATAGTCTACGGTTTTTATTTCTCCTTCTAAATCCAGGACGGATGGTGATAATGCAAATAATTCAATCTCGGTTACTCCAATACAAATAGACAGTGTGCACTGACTTGACTGTTGTCAGCTCCATAAAGCACAATATCAAACACTGAATGAATTACTTAAAGCAATTTATGAATATATCTTGTTTTTGATGCTTTTGATTGTTTTGATTGAGAAGGGTTTGAATAGAGTCAAACCGTCAAACCACGTTATCTTTTCAAACACTTTTATAGCGCGACAGAAAAAAATAGAATTTAAAAAGTGGCAACATCGTAGTGTCGTCCCGTTTTCTTACTATATTGATTTGAAAGGGAATACACTAGAATGTTGCCACTTTTTAATACTCATTATTTTCAGGAAAAGCGTCTGCAAAACGTCCTTAAATCTAAATAAAAAAAGCTTATGTTAAAACAATTTAAGAATAGGTATGAATAAATTGAAATTAAACACTTTAGAACGGATTAATCGCGTTTATTAAAACCGTAATCCTACGTTTCGAGCCCTTTACAGCACTCGTTTTCACAGGGTTAAGATGATGATGATGAGTCATTTGTGTTTAATTTCAAAAAATAATCTTCGCGGTAACAGAAGACAATATTAAATACGAATAAACTTAATTAGTTAGAATTAACATTCCTAATGTACAACAGTTGGTGTGATTAATTAACTAAACAGCTAACTTACCTAAAAGTCTTTTAATAACAGTAATGTACTTAGTCAATTTGTGTAAGAATGTCATGTAATAAAAAAAGAAAAAAAAGAATGGGAGCATATTTCTGCTAACAAACTGCTATTCATGTTGGCAAAAGTTTAAAAGTTGTTGAAGTGTACTTTTTTTCTTGAAATAATTGCCTTAATATTATTTATTTATTTACAACATATAAGTATACACAGCATGACAGTACTAAACTAAATCACTGCGAAACTTTAGAAACATTTAGCCAAACTAAACAAAACTAAATAAAACTAACACAATTACACTGTTGAGACACATGTCTTTCCCATCACGGAACAATGGTGTTCCGGACCTTTTGGAGGCGTACGCGGAGCCGAAGCCAACACGCAGATTATTATTATTAATTTCTACCTTTTTCTGTCACGCTGTAACACTGTCACAGTCTGTACTTTAGAAATCTAGGAAACACAGTCAGAGCACAGCCGGACTCTAGCGGTACCTAACAGTCTCCTGTTTATTACCCAGGTTGTGTCGGTGAAGAAAATCGTCTCTTTCCCGAAGTTGGTGTCCGTGCCCAAGGTGGTCTCCGTCTCCAAGATCATTGAAGAGCCGCATCACCACATCTCCTACAGCTACGGATCCCACGGCTGGTGGTGAACAACCAACAAATAATTATAGGACAATTTTTAATAATAATTAATATATTCTGTTAAACAAATTCTCTTGAATTTATTGATATTAACAATCTCCCTTCGCTACTCACTTGGTTTTTATACCTCGTCGGTGGCAAACAAGCATACGGCCAGCCCGATGAAAAGCGGTTACCGTAGCCTATGGAGATTTCCAACTATAAACTTTAAGATTAATTACGTACAGCTAGATTACTTACAACACAGTGAAGACATCGCCAGGCCGTAAAGCCCCGATATTGACCTTGTATGTTAATCGCTAGGTCAGATCCGATTACGAGAGCGTATGTGAGATGTTACATCCAAATGTATGCTACTTTCGGTAACATTACATTTATGTGAACTCGTATATTTGTAATGGTCTTATCATTAATTAATTTAAGACTTCAATGTGTTCACGATCACGGTAAGCTCAATAAAGGTTTGTGTTGTGGGTACTAGACGACGATATATATATATAATAGATACATAAATATAAATACCGAAATACATACAACACCATCCATAACTCACGAATAAATCGTGATAAACACAAAAATAAATGCCCTGACCAGGATTCGAACCCGGAGACCTCCTGCTTCGTAGACAGGGTTACTACCAACTAGGCTAGGGGGCCGTTAGGTATATTCTAAAGGTCGTAAATTCTAGGAAGGTACTATATTTTTATCTTGTAACAATCAACGAAGTTGTACCAGTTTATATAAATATGCGGGACGCGACCACGGCACACGCAGCGCTAGATTTCGCATGTTAAGTACCTTCTACATGACGTGCTCGTTGATTTCACAAAAAACTGTCTGTTTTTGTAGTATTTGCATGTCGCACTATACAGCGAATAAAAATTTTCACAATAAAAAAAAGATGCAATAATAAATATATGTAATTTACGAAATAAACAGTAACCGAATTTTAAGTACAGTACTAGGGCTGGAATATAAATTTAGAAACTAGAATCTATATATTTCTGGCACTAACTAAGTGGATTGTTTGTTATTATTTTGGAATTTAATCTAAATTTGTGTACCTTTTGTAGATTGTAATTAAATTTTGATTACAAGTAATTTTTTTGTGATTTCTGTGTAATTTAATATTTCCTATAAATTATTAATGAATTTCTTAAATAATGATGATTATATAACTGGGTATTTTTAACCCCATAGGGAACATTACTGGAGAAATCAATAAAACTTTTGGTAGGTGTTTTACAAGTGTCTGTTTGCGCCATAATCGATCCCAAACGGATAAAATGTTTTTTTTTTATCTAAAAATTAATGTAATAAAATATATATGCTTGCATGCTTATACAACTATTTATAAATTTATAAGAAATGGGTGCTAGCTCGGCGTCGGACAATAGGGTGCCCCAGAGTGGAGGCATTGCCTCACTGAAGTGAGTATAATTTTAGTGATAACTGTGATAAGTAATCTGAACTATTCTCTGTCGGTAAGATTCTTCAGCGAATCTGTTTAGACCTTAACTCGTTAGATGGCTCTGTACAATTTTTAGTATATAAATGTAGTTTTATAGTACATGTACTATCGCGTTAGTACATGTAAAGGTAAGTGGGGGTGGACGGAGCGGTACTCTTGCATACAGCAACTGCTGATGCTGGTACCTTGTTTAATTAAAGCAATAAAACGTAATTTATCTCACCTTTTTCCGTAAAACCAAGGTCACTGTGGTCAAAGTTTTACCATGTCGAAATACTTGGACCAGCACAAGGTTATATTTTATTAGTCCGCTTTAAACGGTTTAACTAGCTGTTAAGTTTAACTACGGCTTATCATATTGCAGTAACTGGTGGTTAAGATGCGGGTTAGTTGGCGGCCACTAATGATGGATCGTAATATTCGTAATGATAGTAATAAGCGTTGGTTGAAGTGTCTACTTTTTAGAACGAAGGACGTTTGTGCGCTGTGATTTATAGTTTTAGAAAAGGTGACGGTGTTTTTGATATACTCGTATTGGGCTCAAGGAAAAAACTTAAATGTAACTGAAATTAAATTACTGATTGATATTCTATTTAATTTTGTGACGAATACAAAAAAATCCATTGTTAGGTTTTTTTTAATCTAAGCTGTGCGATAAAATGTAATAAGTATAAAAATAATTTTGTATGAAAACGGTCCAAGTGGCTTGATGTTCCTTTCATACGAGGACAATACGAATATCAGGCTATAACTATAAAAGATTTTCACCAAGTATGCAACTTTCATCACAGGTTTGAAGGGGTTGGTAAGTATTATAGTTGAATACAAACGTGTTGAAGGCAGTACTAGTGACTCATTTTAGTATTGATAAATATCTAAGTGAAAATTAAATAATTGCTCATCTTTCGAGGACTTTACAAATTAACTACGTATTTTTCTTACGCTCTTCCTTTTTCTTACGGACTAAATAAAGGTAGGGGAGGAGGAGGAGGGGTAGGGGATATAAAGAAACAAAAGTTGAGCTTAAATAATATACTACATTAAATTGTTCTATAATTTGGTTGACTGGTTCACTGTTCACCACCATCCGTGGGAGCCGATGCTGGAGTAGGAGATCTGGGGCTCTTCGACGATCTTGGAGACGGAGACCACCTTGGGCACGGTCACCAATTTCGGGACGGACACGATTTTTTTCACCTGCACAATCTGGGGACAGAGATAATTATTTTATAAACAAATATGTAACATGTCTGATGAGACAGAGATTTCTGTTCCTGTTTTTAGGACAAACTCCTTTATTTATTTGTTTACTGCACTTCATAATATATATATATCGTTTCGGATTCAAATAATAACGAACCATGCTGAGTTGGTTTTGCTTTGTCTGCTAAGAAGCCGTCTCAATATCAAAATAATAATTATACGTACTGGTATGTGTACATTTGTAGCCATACTGATTAAAGTGTGCAGTTTTTGTACACAAAATATAGGAGAATATAATCTGGAATTGAAACTGACGCTACCTCTATTGGATAACCGTAATAAATAGAGTCCGACCACGCTAAGTGTGCATCGATTTTAATATTAGAGACGCATGTTATTTTAAACGTCTAACTTCTATGACATTAGACGGTTTCTTAACACTTTCACAGTCCTGCTAGCAAAATGTATACAACTTACCTTAGTCGAACTCTAGCGGATTGACCAACATGAAAAGTGGATACTTTAGGAGTATTTATTGGGTTGAGAAACTGACCTTGGGCTCATGCACGACCTTGTCGTAAGACACGATCTTGTGCGACGGCGCGTGGTAGCTCAGGCTGTGGATGGGCTCATGCAGGCTATGGATGGGCTCGTGGAGGCTGTAGTCGATGCTGTGGATGGCGTGCGAGTCCAGGCTGATGCCGTGGTCCAGGGATGACCAGTCGGAGAGGTAGCCACGCTTGTCGCGCTGGCCGGTGGAGCCAGGGGCGGCCATGGCCGCGGCCGCTAGGAGGACGACGCAAACCTGGGGAGAAAATCTTGATTAGCTATATTTTCTCATGGAAGTAATATTCTAAATACCGCGATGAATATCTTGGGCATTGACTGGTAAAGTATTCTAAGGGATTTTTTACTGCAAGATTTAAAATTTATTTAATACAAACAAACAAGGGGTCATAATCATGGGCCTGAGTTTACTACACTGATTGATTTGATTTCGATTTAAGTATTGAATAAACACTCTAGAAACACAGATAGGTACCTAATGTATATATATTATTTTGGGTAAAATACATATCTTAAATTCTTCTTATTCGTAAATAATAAGAGCAATTTTATATAAGAGATGATATATTTTCGAAAAAATGGTTCCAGTAGTAAATCAGTGAAACATTCACAAATTCTACTCTATGCGGTTTAACATCTTATTAATCAAACATATTGGTACAGGGTCGAATCGACCCAATGCTGCAGCGAACGTGTTATAAAACTAATCTAAAGAGATATTCCACTTTTAATTAATATTAACCACTGTATCATAATACACAAACTTACGAAAGATTTCATGTTGGTATTCGTCAGAAGACACTGAGAAACTGATGCTGTGACCATCTCGCCCTCTCCTTTTATGTGAATATACATTCGAGGCCTCGACTTTTGCAAAAACACTATCACTTTCCCAACCTCGTATCTCTTTCTTACAATGTATTGCAATGTGAACTTTATCTTGTACAGCTTAAGGTGTATTTTAAAAGTGTTGGATTGAAAGAGATGTGAGGTACATTGCGAGATTTGCTCATTGCTCAGGGTGTCTTGCGTAATTTTAATAATTAGATCAGTAAAAGACACATGGTTAAATTGCATGGTCAATGAAAAGTTTTGGCACCTTGGAGGCTTGGATGTACTATGTACAGTAGTTAATGTACGAGTATTTATGTTATTTTTACAAGCAATCAAAGGTTAATTTATCCTCAATGAAAGGTCCGACAGGCTCGGAACCGAAGTGCTAGAGGTTTATGTGAGCTTTCGAGCGTATTATTTGATGATATCAAATAATATCGTAGGCGTCCATAGCCTACGGTGACCGCTACCATCAGGCGGGCCGTATGCTTGTTTGTCACCGTCGTAGCATAAAAAAAACAAAAGTAGTAGTTTTTGGTGATGATAATGATGTTTTTATTTATAAATGACATGCTGGTGGTCAAGCATACAATAGCATACAGCTGGCCTACAGCTGGCCTAATAGCGGTAGCGTAAGCGGCGCCTCTAGCTCATGGCCGCCTTATTAACAATGATACTGACAATTGTCACCCTTGTCACCCTGGTGAAATCCCTATTTCTGAAGCCGCTGTATAAGGTAAATATTTCTAATACAAGTTAAAACCTACAATTAATGCGCCTAAACGACCTCGTCTCCTCGTCCTTCAGAAATAGGCGAAATTTGCGAAAATTCGCATACATTCCATCATTATTTACAAATCGAAACATTTCTCTAACTAATCTTTATATTGACTAACATTTCTAAATGAAATTACACCTTATCCCTATATACATAAAGTCGTTTTTCATATAATGAAATAATTTTCATTAAGCTATCGTTGTGAATATTTTAAAACACATTTGACTAATTAGTTTCGGCTCTCGGTAGAGTATATAAATGAGTTCAAGAGCACAGTTTATTTACAAACTAAACACATAATAATGATTAATGACATGACCACGCTGTAAGTTTGGACTATCATCAGTATCATCACACTTAGCGAATGAAGATACGATCATAAATATTTACTATGTTATTAAACTTATTAATGTTATTATGTAAGTACGTAATTGTTTTTTTTTAATTGTTTGCAACTGAAACTAAAAGATTTGCAGAACTCTTAAAATTGTTAAGAAATAATATACTTATTAAAGTCAATGTAGCGGTCCCGTCATAGGGAATCATCCACAAATTACGTCACATGTATAGGGGGAGGGACGGGTTCCAAATTTCATGACGTCACATACAAAATTTAGTAAAAAATATGAATATTCCAGTAAAGTTAGTACTTAATCTATAATTCGAATCAAAGGGCGGACGGCATTGGACTCTAGCATTGCATTGTGTAATTATATTTTAAATTGGGTACTTATAATACAAAGCTCTTCTGAATGTGCTTTTAAAATACATTTGTTTGAATATTGAAATTTGATAAATATGTGACATCACACCAGGGGGAGGGAGTTGCCAAATCTGATAATTTGTGACAAGGGGGGGAGGGAAGCGACAAAATATCATGAAATTCGTGTGACGTAATTAATGGCTGACCCCTAGGGATTATTCCGTCCATTGCTTTGCTCGCTTTCGTTGCTTATCGAATGAGCCGGCAGCTGTTCTCTGTGTGTTTACCGTGAGATGCACTAGACCGTAGGCGTTAGCGACTGCGCGTTTCTAAAGTATGTCCGTCTCGCTCCTATGGGCTTACCATGAGTTGTATTCGAATGCCACTAAATAAACAACTACTTACTGATTTTTTAAACGCTTTTGCTGTATTTTGACAATAAAATTATTTATATGGGAAGTTTTTCTGGTATCTACTGTCACCTGCGACCTTCAAGTCCACCTTGTCGGGAGCCTTCCCACGGTTGAAGTATGATCATACTATTCATATACCGCCATTAAAAGCCTTCATCAGGTCGTCAGCTATTTCCCACGATGTATCTGATACATCTACGTACCAAGAATGTTATCTACTTACCTATCAGCGAAAAATTAGTAACATTGAATTGGCTTCGAAAAACGTTTACATAGTAGATTGTGTTACAGTAAATCAAAATCATATATTTCCGGCGAGGACGTACATTGAATTCCGAATGAAGCGACGGATTCTACGATAGAATCCCGAACATACTGAGGAATTTTATCGTAGATTCCTGAGTGTTATAAGATCAAGCGTTAACGTCCAAGACGAAAATAATTTTGATACCGTGTAACACATACTGCTTTTCACACCAAGAGGAAATACGCAAAACCGAAAACAGCATCATGCCAACACCATTAATGCCCGAAAACGTAAAAAAGTGTAGTCCTTGAACAGAAAAGTGTCACTCTGATCCCTGCTAGATGGAACAGCAACAGCGACTCAGTATAGGACCAAAACTGAGTCGCGTTAAGCGACCGTGGTAACCCTCGTGAGGGGCAACGCGGCGAGCGTCCTAGGAAGTCCCTCAGGCGGGGGATTTACGGGATATTTTCTATTCAACCTGCCTTTTTTGAATTGCTTTATCTTCGGCATACAGCTAAGTAAATTTAAGTTAAGGGAACACAATAACATAGTTAGATTTGTTACATTCGTAAATTTGTGTTAAAAAGAGCAACATACAAAATAAGAACACGTTGTAAATTGGGCATTATACTTTTTGTTTCGATTATCTTAAAAATGGAGCTTATTAGAATATCAGTGTCTTTGAGAAATTATTTTAATTTAAGCTAAGGAATGTATCCTTAAAATTAAAGCAATTAAGTGCATATACAGTTATTTCTGTATAATTTTAGTATGCCCGAGCCGCGAAGGTGACAACACCACTCTGTCTGTCCGATGATGACTGCCCAATGTAGTTGAAACATGTCACGCTCACGCCTATTGTGATAAAAATACGTGCGTGTTAACCGTTGCAATTTAATATCAGTATGATTCACGAAAGTTTAAATTATATAATTTTAGTTACATATGCATAATTTTTGTTAATAAAATAGTTTTGCATATAAAGTTTTAATGTTTCGACTGCTGAGCAAGAATCTGCCAGACACCCGATTTTAGATACATAGGTACTAGAAGATAGCAAACTAGGAAAAAACCGCAGCTCCTGTAATATGGAGATTATTTTAATTGTAAATAGGCATTTATTTGTCTTGAAGTCCAAAATACATATAAGTAAAGGTGAGAAATGCATTATCATCAATCATGTACGATGATATAATTAATTATTATCTGCTCTTTAGCAATGTAATTATTTTGGAAGTTACAAACAAGCACGGCTATTGGGACCACCTCGTTTATTGGCCTTTAAAAATAAATTATACCCAAATTATCCACTGTTTTTGGTAATGGCAGTATTTACACTTTCCGAGCATCTCATTATAGTAATTAAGATTAAAATTATTATGTTGCTATTACGTGCATTAAATACATATGAGAATGTAAACAAGGCCGGTGTTATTGACCTCTGTTGAAGTTGTTAAAGTTCATTGTTTAAAAATCAGATTAAAGTGTAATGGTAGGTTATGGTTAATTGTTTATAGTAATCGTGTGATTTTGGAATATTTCGGAAGGAAGACGTTTAAATAAAATGTAGCTGCTAGTGTACTTTTATATGTGTAGGTATCTTTTAATGTAATGCTCTTACCGGGATTCGAACACAGGACCATCGGCTTAGCAGTGTCACTACCAACTAAACCGGTCGTCCTTTATTATTGACAAGAACCGTAAAATCAAAGATTACATTCGGATTTACTACACGAAATTCTGTAACATTTAATTTATACGTTTTTACAAGGCAAGTAGTAAATTTTGAGGTATCAGATTAAATGAGGGATTAAGAGCGTTGCAGTAATGCATCATGCAGTTGCACAAGATGCAACGTGTTGCACTTTAGTTTTATCTCGCAATTTAGCTGCAATTGCAACTATTACTCTTATTTAAAAGTCACGTCTATACAAAGTTATAAGATCTAAAGGATGTCAAAAATATATGTTGAGTACTATAGAGCAGCGCAGGAGGATACCCAACAAGATACGGCAACCTGCAGATTTGCATAAAATAAAGATATGTAGGTTAAATGGAATGTGTGGAAACGACAGGTCATGGTGGTGGTCTCTGTATATCATTTGACACCTTTTGGCTGATATTATAACCAAGCGCTCTTAAATCTCTAAATATAAAATAAATAAATACAAATACTAAAATAAACTCTAAAGGCTCCTCACGACTGGGTATCAAAATTTGCCAATTGAAATGTAACTCTGTCAAATTGACAAAGAGTCAAATTTCCATTATGTACTACATATAGGACGCGGGAAGTCAGGAGGGTATACCGGAATATTTAGAACGCGCACATTGTATTTCCTTTAGTATTGTAAGCAATCGATATCTGCTTTTTCCCAATGGTTGAGTGGTAGAGAATGCTCTGCAGGGTGAAATAAAGTCCGGATCGATACTGCAACAGATAAGGTCAATGACCCTGAATACGACGCAAGTGGAAAAAATTCGAAAAAAAAAACTAAACCTGCCTGCTAAGCCGATGGTCCTGGGTTCGAATCCCAGTAAGGGCATTTATTTGTGTGCTGAACACAGATACTTGTTCCTGAGTCATGGATGTTGTGCGACGATATATAAATTAGATAGATACATATGAATATTTAAATACATAGAACACAGCCATAACTCGGGAACAGATAAATGCGAACATGATAAGCACACAAATAAATGCCCTGCGTGCGTAGCCAAGATGCCAATCGCTCACGCTCAGTCGCTAACGAAACGCAACTGTCATTGTCACACCAATAAGGAAGAGTGATAGAGAGAGGTAGCTACGATACGTTATTAAGCTTTAGTTGCAGGCGTACTATAGCGTTCACAATTGCATGGCCAATTTATGAATGAATTTCATTCATAAACTGCCCAATTCTGAACGCGTGCGTACATAGGCTACGGTGACCGCTTACCATCAGGCGGGCCGTATGCTTGTTTGTCACCGTCGTAGTATTAAAAAAATATATAATAATTTTCCAAACAGGCCTACTTTTATAATTTTTGGCCCCTTGACCTCCAAGTCCCTGAAATATATAGAATGTAACGCCACACATGTACAGTCACGTGCAACAGTATATATATTGCGCTACGGAGACCGGAAAATGTGACACTATTATTATTAAGCAGAAATATCTGCAAACGATAACAAGTTTCTCAGAAAGAAAGGAAAAGTGGATAAAATCATGACCTCGGATGGGACTCGAACCCGCGACTCTGAGCACCCGTGGCCCGGAATTTCTTCACCGTATCCCTTGTATACGCGTTAGAAGGCGCTAAGCTACATCTACCGTACAAAAGTTTTTTTTTATACTACGACGGTGACAAACAAGCATACGGCCCGCCCGCCTGATGGTAAGCGGTCACCGTAGCCTATGGACGCCTGCAACTCCAGGGGTGTTACATGCGCGTTGCCGACCCTTTAAAAACTTTAACACTCCTTTTTTGAAGAACCCCATATTGTAGTCCTTTGGGAAAACAGTGGCAGGGAGCTCATTCCACAGCCGGAGCGTCCGCGGGAGGAAGTTCCTCTTAAACCGCACGGTACGAGACCATTTAGGCTCCAGGGTATGCGGGTGAACACCCTGCCGACGGCGAGCGGTGCGGTGGTAGAATGCAGCCGTTGGCATCATATCGAACAATTCCTCGGAGCACAATAAATAATAGTTGAATATAGGTTAGCACATCGTTAGTGGCGAATTCTCAATGTAAGTTGAGACGTTTGCCGATTAAGAAGTACAATTGTAAATCACGAATCAGATCATATATTAAATGTAATAAATGTTTTGATTCATGTTTTTTATTCTTTAAGTATTCACACTACGATATATAAATTATAAATTGAAAGAGATGTCATATACTATCCCTCGCAGGGACCTGGAGGTGTTCGGATGACAGACGTCCCCGTGCCTGTCATCCCAGGTTCCCTTACGGAGGCATGCGGCGGTCGTTAGCGACTCGCCTGCGCCCAATGCGTCTGCGGCGCCGTTGGTCGGCCGTTGGATCGACCTCCCTGGCCCGTTCCGCTTGCTCCTTCTGGAGCAGAACTCTCTCGCAGAAGGTCTTTAGAGCCTGCCATGACCTGTCTTCACCCACCATAGCTTTAACTACGGCGGGCAGTGTCAGGTCGGGCCCCACCGCGGCTACGAGGTCGTCGCGTTCCGGCCCCCACGCTGGGCATGCTTCTAGCGTGTGCTGCGCGGTGTCTGATGCGGCACCGCACTCGTGGCACTCCTCGGTGGGCTCTCTGCCGGCAATTTTGTGCAGGTATCTCCCAAAGCAACCATGCCCGGAGAGAACCTGCACGAGCCGGAAAGTGAGAGCCCCGTGTGACCGCTCCAGCCACTGGGTCATGACTGGCCGGATCGCCGCTATAGTCTGGGCGCCCGCGCTTGGTCGCTCCAGACAGTCCACCCACTTAGCTATTGCCTCGCGGGAGAGCTCCTCACGCTTGGCGTCTATCTCACGCGGTGCCGGCCAGACATCCCGTGCCCGCGCCTCCTCGCGCCACGTGAATAGTGACGCTAGGGTCCTCGCGTGCAGTTCCCACGGCACGGACCCGGCCAGCACGCATGCGGCCTCGCCGGATATCGTGCGATAGCCCCGTATAGACCTGATAGCCATCACCCGTTGCGCTCGGCGAAGTAGGGTGATGTTCCCGCCACTAAGGTCCCTGGCCCATACTGGGGCTCCGTACAGGGCCATCGAGCGAATTACTCCAGAATAAAGGCGTCGGCACGACGCTTTCGGCCCCCCGAGATTCGGAAGCAAGCGGCCGAGCGCTGCAGCTGCGCCAAGCAGCCTTGGAGTAAGCCGCTCGAAGTGCGCCTGGAATGTCCAACGGCTGTCCAAAGTGATGCCCAGGTACCGCAACGTTCTTTGGACAGCGATCTGGACACCTCCCACGGTTATCTGTGATCCGGCTCGGGGCGCTTTTCGAGGTCCGTGAAAACAGATAGCCTCGGACTTGTTTAGGGCGACCTCGAGGCCTAAACGCCTTATTTTCCAAACAGCATGGGCTACGGCAGCCGTGGCTAGGATAGCGGCCTCTCGAAAAGACGCCCCACGCGCTGTCACAAGGGTGTCGTCGGCATAACATACCAGGTCGACTCCAGGCAAACGGGCCCCTCGCAGCACCCAATCGTATCCGATGTTCCACAAGAGCGGACCCAGTACCGACCCCTGTGGAACACCGCACACCATTTCCCTTCGCCCCCACTCATCCTGCCCGGGAAAGGCCACGAACCGCTGGAGCAGGTAGGCCCTCACTATTCGGCTGAGATGGTGGGGTACCTGGTGGTACAGTAACGCCTCATGTATGCAATCCCAGGGGAGAGTGTTAAAGGCGTTGGCAATGTCTAGTGACACTGCCAAGACGACCTCACCCTGGGATACTGCGTCCTCCGCTATCTGTTTCACCCGCAGGATCGCATGGACGGTTGAACGCCCACTGCGGAAACCATACTGGCAATCGGCCAGATCTGGCCCGACCATCGTTAGGTGCTTGATGAGACGGTTCGCGATGATTCGCTCAAAGAGTTTGCCGATCTCATCAAGCAGCACGATGGGCCGGTAGGCAGACGGTGAGTCCGCAGGACGACCCTCCTTCTTCAATAAAACCAGCCGACCAATCTTCCAGGCATCGGGAAAACGCCCCTGCTCCAGACAAGAGGTGTAGAGCCGTCGTAGCCTCGACTCAATGGCGTTCATGGCCAGAACCCAGACACGACCCGGGATTCCGTCTAGCCCAGGTGCCGTGTTTTTAGCCCGTAGCCTAAGAACGGCCACTTTCAGCTCGCCTTCGGTGACATTTGGTGTCTCCACCTCCGCAGCCATAAGTCGTCACCTAGGAAGAGCTGCTTGTACTAGGACGCAACCCTATAAACTACTAGTGCCATCTTACACGACTGGCCCCCGTCGCCCGCGCAGGCATCTCGAGCCGGCGTTTTCGGAAAAATGCGTGTAATAGCTTTTTTCTCGAAAAGTACAAAACCTATCCAAAAATCAGTAGATGCGTTTAAAGTAAACATAAATATATATTGCTTGTCTTAGTTTCTTGTACTTACGACGCATAATAAGGGAGTAGATACAGATTTCAGGTAGAAAAAAGAGTTTACGGTTTTTTTTTTCTCTTGATGTATTATGTTTTTTGACAATTTAGTAGAACCAAATGTAGACCAAATACCTAGCTACATTATATATTTTTTTCAAGCGTTGTGCTTGGAGCTGAACAAAGCCTATTCACTTTAAAAACAGTGAAATATGCCGGGTAGCCCCTTAAGAAGTACTTTCTTACGGTAGATGTTGCTGAGCGCCCCCCTAAAACGCATACGAGGAATACGGTGGAGAAATTCGGGGCCACGGGTCTCGGTAGCTCAGTTGGAAGAGCGATGAGCTAGTATCTCTTGTGGGTTCGAGTCCCGACCGAGGTCATGTGATTTCCCATTTTACCTTTCTTTCTTAAGAGGCCACAGTGGCCAAATTGTTATCATTCAGACGTCTAGATCTCAATATTGATAACAACTAGGTATCTGATATTCATACACATAAAACTTCAACATATTTCCTTCAAACTGGTAAACTGGTAAATTTTTTACAAAAGCCTCGATGCTTTTACTTTTCAAACATAGGTCCTTTTTTACATGTTTTTGGTTAGATCGTCGAAACCCTTGAATTTATAAACATGATTCTTAGTTAAATAGTTAAATAATAACTAGTTCTTAAATCAGGTAAAAGCTTTTATCTACAGAAATTGTAGTTAACGTGTAAACAGCAATGATCTGATTATGCAGTGTATTTTGACGCGCCCGCCTACTATCACCTTTTCATGTTTCGCGTGCTCTTGCAATTAGGTCTATCCCGCTCTCTCATCATCATCTTCATCATCATTTCAGCCGAAAGACGTCCACTGCTGGACATAGGCCTCCCCCAAATATTTCCACAATGACCGGTCCTGCGCCACCCGCATCCAGCGGACTCCTGCGACCTTCACCAGGTCATCAGTCCACCTTGCGGGGGGCCTACCCACGCTGCGCCTTCCGGTACGCGGTCGCCACTTGAGAACCTTTCCGCCCCAACGGCCGTCGGTTCTACGTGCAATGTGCCCCGCCCACTGCCACTTAAGTTTAAGCTTAAGTTTATGCATGTGTTTTATCCCGCTCTCTAAATATCTGGTTTTCTTGCTCGCATATGTGGACTCTTAAATAAGTGACACGCTCTTTTTGCGGCCTTCATGGTGGAGATACTATTGCAGATGAGTGTACACAAAGTGTCATATTACATTTCATAAGCGCCCGCGACATCTGGCAATGTTACACTTGCGATGATCTTGATCTTAAGGACATATTGGCATTGCTTTGACGTGTGGTTTTACTTGTTTTGAAATGATTGAAGTGAAGAGATTTCGTTAAATAATTCTGTCATTTTGATTTTAAGACTAATATCTAAAAAAACGCTAATTGTTTAACAATTTGTGTTAATAAATATCTCCTAATATCGTATTCATCCCTCATTAACATTACTAACATTATTAAAAATACTACTTGCTATTTAAACGTACGAACGCTCCACAGCGCCATTGCTGTAGCCTCGTAAGACCCACTGTCCTATTTTTAGGACAACACAATTTCGGTATAACGACCCGTGATGCTTTTTAGATTCTAATCTAAAAAGCATCATTCTAATTAAACCTTTTAAATTCTTGAGCTTCAAAATATGATGTCCTTTTTTTAGGACACTGGGTCAATATTGCACTTGTCCTAAAAATAGATTGGGTGTTCGGAAATGGACCTTCTCATTCTTAAAATTAACAACCGGCTAAGTTGTACCATACTACCATTTACTAACTGTGGTTACCTATAATTAGATAAGGACACCTTTTATGATATGTAAGCTTCAATTGTAATATAGATGTATTATCCTAAACAAAAAAAATAACTAAACTCAAGAACAAAATGGTTAATATTTTTCCATACAATAGACATCAACGCGTTTTCGTATATACTATGTGATATTAAAATTGATGCATTTGGCCTAAATACGTGTGTTATATCACGATTTTCAAGAGATTCATGATTAAGTATTTTATTAGGTATTTTTGACGTTATTGAAATAAGAATTGAGGCAGCGAATAAAGTTATTTCAAATCATTTTAACTCCTTACCAGATAGTACTAGCAAAAACGTGTTTCCCCTAATCGTCACTGTTCGCATAAATCTCATTATGTTTCATCGTCAACATCATAATTTCAGCTATAACACGTCCACTGCTGAACATAGGCCTCCCCTTTGGACCTCCATATGTACCGGTTGGATGCGACCTGCATTCAGCGCCTCCCGGCGACCTTCATAAGGTCACCTATCCGTCTTGTGGGTGGACGTCCTACGCTGCGTTTGCCAAGCCGAGGTCTCCACCCGAGCGCTTTTCGACCCTATCAGCCATTATTTAAAAACCCCGTCGTTTATTTTTATTTAAAACTAAATAAACAAGGTTGCTTTCGATTGAACTGCAAGATGGCTGAGACATGTCAAGAATAGTTATTTATTTTTTGAACATTTTTCTTGTTTAATGTGTAATATTGCAGCGTATTATGCTGTGAACTGATGAAGAAGTGTGCAGTTAATGAAGAATCTATCTTGAAACACGCTAACCGTCCTTCCGCTCAACAATCGACAGTCCCTGAAGCTTCCTGTAAAGAAAGCTGCCATCTTTACATGGAGCAACCGTACAACGATGCTGATATAATGAATTTGTTATAATATTTTACTTGATGTTGGCAAAGTGCCCATGTAGCAGAAAGCCAATAAATACGATTTAAAAAAAAAAACAAGGTTCTCATTTCTTGTTACGATTACATCACAACTCACAGTAAGACTCAGTATCTGTTAAAAACTTTGTTCTTCTTTATATCTGTGTTAGCCCTGCCCTTAATTAAGAATAAAAAGCGAAATAAAATAACGATTACGATAAGCAAGTGTTTATAATTCAGATTAAATACAACTAAAATACAATATAATGAGTATCACATACCAAAACATGTATAAAACAATCCACCACGTATGTATGTTTTTCAATTGTTTTGTTAACAAATCTCAATAATTTTGACTAGACACTTAATAATAAGTACCATCTTACTACCATCCCTTAGCGTAGCCATTCGACCATCCAGAACTGACCTGTTTCCTGTATGTGACCACTTTGGGGACGGATACCCATTTGGTGACGTGCACCACTTTGGGGACGGTGACAGCTTTCTGAACGTGCACAATTTTTTTGGCGGTGACGTAGCGGCGACCGCCGCACCCGTAGCCTCCACAGCTTGGCTTGTGGACGACGATGGGTGCGTGGCACCCACCACCTCCGCACGGGCTTATGGGCGCGTGGCTTATAATGGGTGCGGAGCTGATGATAGGTGCAGAGTGGCTTATCGGTGCGGGGTAGCTTATGGGTGCAGCATGGCTAATGGGTGCTGAATGGCTAATGGGTGCAGAGCCGCATCCGTAACCACCACAAGGACTTGAACTTATAGCCGGTGCGTAGCTAGAAATGGGAGCCGAAAAGCTAGGAGCTGAAATGGGTGCTGAGATTGAAGGGGACCATCCTGAAGATGCAGGGAGTGAGATGGGAGCAGAGATGGCAGGAGCATACGATGATATGGGCGCAGACACAGGAGCGGACCATCCAGAAGATATCGGTGCAGAAAAGCTCGACGCAGCTGGTAACGCAGATATCGGAGCAGAAATCGCTGGTGCTGACCATCCAGACGACGCAGGAATAGACGAAATGGCTGGCGAAGACCAGCCAGAGCCTGAAGAGATAGCTGGGGCAGCGTAGCTTGAAGCTGGTGCCGACCAGCCAGAACTGATAGCAGGGGCAGCGTAACTTGCAGCTGGTGCTGACCATCCAGAACTGATAGCAGGGGCAGCGTAGCTAGAAGATATAGCTGGTGCGTAGCCACCGCCGTAGCCGGGGGAGCTGTGCCAGCCACTGCCACCTCGTTTCACCCTCTCGGCCCTCTCCCCTGATGCCGCGGCCAGAAGAACGCAAATTGCTATCTGAAAAGATAAACCAGTCTTAGATTGGTTGTCAAGATGAGCTTATGAAAAAAACCCGAAAACCTGATTCTTACAGTTATAGACTGGCTTGGGCTTTTTATATTTATCAGGATCGAATCAGCTACTGATCCTGATTCGACCGGCCCAAGATCCAGATCTAGGAGAATCTGGTTTTCGGGATTTTTTTCGAAGAACGCTCTGGAACAGTTAACGTCAAACATATCTATACAAATAACAACCTTATTACAATATAATACACATTTTCTGCTTTACCACCTAAAAGTGGACACTTTCTTCCATTTAGATGATAAAGCCAAAAGTGAGTAGGTATTATAAAACAAGAGGTATGTCATTCAGACGAATAATGAGGGAATTAATATGACTACAACGATGATACAGTTAACTGCAAAGATATTAATACAGCCAAAGTGCCAAAAATATGTATACACGACCTTAATCTTCAAGAAATAAAGTCCTAATTTGTAATTAAACATTTATTTTCGAAATATATACAGTAAGTGTAACTTACCTAACTACCTACCTCTACCTACCTACCTAGGATGCTGGCGGCATTTCCTCGTTGTATCGCAATGCTGATACGTTGTGCGAGGAAGCCACCAGCTCTTCGGTCACCAGTAACATCAACCAGACGTTCCGCGATTTCTACGAAAAATTTGCGTGCGCTGGGACCCCATGGACCAAGAGTTTCGACCCCGAAAGTAAAGTAAATAAAGTCCTGTATACATATTTGGCACTTTGGCTGTATTCATATTTTTGAAGGTTAACTGTACCACGGATTATAGAGAAAACAAAGTCCCAGAATGGGACTTGACACTCTACGCCCCCTTAAGTGTAATGTGCACCTGTTGGCAAACCGTTAATAATGAATAAATACATTTATTTTTATATTTCACAATTAGTTAATGCATTATAAACTTCCGAAAGATCGCGTATTCAAATTTTCCTCCAAGCGTCGAATTTTTATTTAACTAATATTTTATATCTATTACATAATCAACTTACTAGAGACTTCATGGCGTCGTCCTACCTAATGCTTTCCGAATCATCTCCAACTCCTTTATACATATCGGATTGCGCAATCGACCTCTAGATAATCTAATCATATTATAAATATTATAATACACAACTTAGTATTCTATAAATAATTACGAAATTTACCTTCGATCCATTGTCGACGATGGAAAATTAGCAAGGCTTAAGGCGGTATTTTCCGACGCTTTGGCCGATGAAATAGAGGAGGGGGATGTGGGAAAGAGGCAGTGAAATGGATAATAAGATGTGCGTGGTAATGCTCGAAGATTTAGTAGGTATTTAGTTCTAGTGAATAAATTAATTATTATATATTTATTTATTAACACAAAACCTGAAAAATAATCTAGAGAATGTTAGTGGCTATAAGTTTACGCAAAAACAGGTAAAAAAACCACTAAAAAATATCAATAATAGAGGTAACTTTGGGATTTTTTTCTATCGAGTGATGTTTTTCTAAGTACCTATAGGTACCTTTAAATGCGATTTTAATTGCATGATGCCTTAGTACGACATAAATTTATTTCTTTTTTTTAAATACTGTTAATTATGTTTACGACTCATTCAAAAATGGGTGAGTTCGGTGTCTACTGGAAAAAAGCGCCTTAAGAGAGTGAAAATGGGAAACAAATGAGGTTACTAAACTAAGGTAATAAAAAATTATACTGGGTCCATTTGCACTAACTACTGTAGCCCATTAACCGGGAGTTAAGCGATTCTTAGTATGGAATTTGATATAATAACTCCAGGTTAGGGGCGAACCTTGGCTGGTTGAAGTGGCGGTAAGAGGCGACAAGACAACGCCATTTCTCTACACACATTACAGATTTATAGCCAATTAATATATCTATCAATTGGTACAGGCAATAAAATATTCTAATGGAATAATTTGGAGATATGGTCGTTTGAAAAAAAGGGTCGTTAACTGATGAACAGATCATCCTATGGTGATATATCTTTCTGTTTTTTTTTTTCCATGGGTGTCCTGAAAACCAGCGCCATGGCTGTAGCATATGCTGAGTGACATCCATTTTGGTTATCTCTGATATTGTATACAAGATGTAAATAGATAAAGTTTTTTTCTGTGAATCAAATAAATAATTTATATTTCTATCCTATGGGAGGTACCCTCAAAATAAAAGGTTTTCAACTTTTTTTTACCAGTTCGTTGGCATGATTGATGCGTTGATGACGTTAATACGGGCAGACGGATATGGCGAAACTATAATGGTTCCTAGTTGACTACGAAACCCTAAAAACAACGAATCACCAGTATTGATTTTACACCTTGTATAGTTACGCCTCCAGATGCAACACGCATAACTGGGTGATGACGTAACGCGAACTTGACTTTAGTGGCGACGACCTTACCCTTTATTACATAATTTTGTTTACATAAAGCCCTAAACTAAACAGAATTCGTGGTCGAATCGGGTTCAACTTTTTATACAGTCAGCGTTAAACATACACTTACCTGATTGTAGATACCTATCTAACAAGATATTACATAAGTTCCACTACTAGCCCGCCTGTTGAAGTGAAGAAGGGCAATCTTTTTCAGAAATAAAGGAAAAGTGGAAAATAACCCAGGAAATATACGGTTTTGACAAACATTAAATTAAGTATAATAGCCTGTATTTCTCAAATTACGTTCGAATGGTATATTTATAGATAATGTATGCAAAACCTACAAACGTTTCTTACGGAAGTAGGTAAAAAGTAAATAAATAAAACTTAACTAAGTCGATTTTTGAAATTTACGGTAGTCGATATTTTTCTTGGTTGTGAACATGAGGACAGATTTGTCTTCTATGTTTTAAAAGCGAAACCGAAGAAATCTTATTCACGTAAAACGGTAAAACTTACAAAATGTACGGCGTGGGTGATAGACGTGTTATTTCGCTAGAAATAAATGGTAATAAGTAAAAAATTGCCCTGACCCATTTCAAAATAAACATAAATAAAAATTATACAAGAAAAACTATTGAAACATGTGTGTACATATTTGTGACGATTTGTATGAAACTATATTTTGTTGGATTTTGGTGCCTACACGATAACTTATGATATATCAGTTGCGCTAAAAAAACGGAAAAAATATTTATGCACGTAAATTAAAAAAAAAGGCCTAATTCAATTTTTTTTTTACTTTTGACCTACTTCCGAAAGATAAAAATGGGGGATTTTAGCATATATTATTAGCATATCTTATTCCATTCGAACGGAATTTAAGAAAATCAAGCTATTATAATTAAATGTCTATCAAAACCGTATCTTTCCTGGGTTATATCGTTCGGCGCTTTCTTTGCAGGAAATTACCAAGTAATTAATAATCCCGACGTCTTATTTCCATTCACTGCAACACGCACGTCGCATACACGCACATGTCTATTAGCACCGATAGATACTGAACTAATCATGTTTACCATGCTCTTGTTAAATGTTTTCTATAATATTTTAAGAGACGTATGGGCACAGCGGATGCATATCGTTTAGTGTGGTAGGGCACAGCACAGCGAATGTCGTCTCGCTCAAATCTGGAGCAGAGCCCATCTGGGGAAGTACCTGCACCTTACAGAAAACCGCAGTTAAATAACACTAGACCCTACTCATAGTGTTGTGTTTCTGTTGGTGAGTAAGGTCGCCAGAGCTCCAAGAGGATTCACTGTGTTGACAGCTGGGGACCCACGGAGCAAATCTTGCCCCCTTTAGCTGTCAACACAGCGAATCCTCCTTTTTTTAAAGGGTCGGCAACGCGCATGTAACACCCCTGGAGTTGCAGGCATCTATAGGGTACGGTGACCGCTTATCATCAGGCGGGCTGTATGCTTGTTAGTCACTATCGAAGTATTAAAAAAAATACAAGCGTTTATATTATAGATAGAGAGAATAGTTTTTATTGCACACGGCACACCTCACAATACAAGGATAAAATCATTTACAAAATGTATAACCAATACGGGATATAGGGACGGTCTGTCCCTGTATAAAACGTCACGTGACCTCGGAGGGCTCCGAGCTATCACGTGATTCTTTCTATTGAAACGGAAATCGTCCCGGATCGGATCGGATCGGAATAATAAATAAAATAAATAATAAATAAATATTTGTGGGACAATCTTACACAAATCGACCTAGTCCCACGGTAAGCTCAATAAGGCGTGTGCTGTGGGTACTAGACGACGATATATATAATAGATATATACATATAAATACTTAAATACATAGAAAACATCCATAACTCAGGAACAAATATTCGTGATAAACACACAAATAAATGCCCTGACCAGGATTCGAACCCGGGACCTCCTGCTTCGTAGGCAGCTAGGCTAGGAGGCGGAATGGTGTGAGTCATCGTTTATTTGGCATCAAACCCGTTCACTTAAAATGCATGATGTTTATTTTAAAACAGACGACCGAAGGCAAATGTGATTTGCCAATTTGCCGGTTAATCGGTCTGGCTTTAGGAGCATGCTCATTAATCTGTGGAATCAATACCTAGGTGCAGCGAACTTGTGCTGCTTCTAATGCAATGAGGACTACCGCGAGTCTATTTTCCGCTAGGGGCACTAGTGGAACGTGGGTCCTACGGGAACATTTCAAACGTCACTTTGACAATTCTCTCATACTTATACAGGACCCACGCATGAGTGGCGCCGCCTGGTGAGCGATAATACGGTAGCTCCCATTGAATGAATTTTATGCTCTATGGCTTTTCTAGCCTAGTTGGTAGTGACACTGCCTACGAAGCTGGAGGTCCCGGAAAAAAGCATACGGCCCACCTGATGGAAAGCGGTCGCCGTAGCCTAGGGTCACGCGGGCATTAAATTTAAAAAATGACATAATACTGTCCTCTGCTACCGGTGTTAAAATGAAACACTTTACAACGGAGTAATCGCGTTTATTAACAATATGACCCTACGCGTCTAACCCTTTACAGCACTCGTCATCACGGGTTAAATAATGACTGAGGGGTTTGAGAGAATTCTATTCAATTTTATTCTTATTTTTAGGGTCATGCTAAATTTTTTTAGGGGGGCACCCCATACATATTTTTTTACAAATATGTACTTGTGATAATACCTTAAGGTTTCTTAATGTAGGTGATTACATTGTCGTTTCTGAACATGTTATAGGGAAGTTATGATATGGATGCATACAAAATTCGTTAAATAAAAAATATTATCGAATAAGTAGCAAAAATGCAAGGGCACTCCTCGGCTTAAATTATAATCAGCCTGCAAACTTGTTTGTTGACGCATACATTAAGTTAATGAATACACAAAACTATTTATTTTATGATGCTTTAAATAGGTGAAACGTAAATATCTAATATTACACTTACGACCAAAGTATTAAAGAAATGGGTACTTTGCGGTATGATTTGTTTTAGGAGAAAATTAAAAAAAGTCGAGATAACTGTACATATTTTCGGATTAAGTCTATTTGCGCCTTTATACCTACCCTAAACTAGTTTGAACTTAAACAAATTTTAGACATTCGACAGAAATATGATCGAATGGCTTCTATTTTTTTAATAAAAACAGTACGTGCATACCTATTTAATTTTGTTCAACTCTTTTTTTTTTTCAAAATTACAAACAGCGAATTGAGATATTTCAAAGATGAAGGAAGTTCTCCAGAATGAACTGAGTTAATCAAATTCATAGTTCCACCCTGTATGCTAATAAATATATAAAAGTTTGGTATTTTCTGGAGAAACTAAATAAAACCACGTTCTTAGCAACAATATGATTTAATATCAGGTTTTCGTAATTTATGTATCACAGGATATATGTTAAAGAATTTGCTGCAAAATCAAAAACTTTTCTCAGTTTACATAAGCAAAAAAAATGCAACCAAGCAGTCAACTACTTAAAATTCTTATTATCTCGGTTTTTTGGGTTGACCAGTAGCAACATGAAGTAAAATAAAAGAAGTCGAAGTAATGCAATCTTATAGGCAATCTTATAGGCAATAGAATAGATGGTGTTTATACCTCCTCCCCTCCTCGCGTTGAGAGCCGTGTTTTCCCCGGGACGGAGATTACTTTTCCTTAATGATTCTCCTCTATTTGTCCGTCTTTGGCTTTATGGACAGCTTTGTGTTCAGCTTGGAACGAATTTGGTCGATACCATCAACCATCTGGTAGAGCTTTGCACTCTCGGTCTTCTTCCAACGACCTTCCCAAGACACATCAGCTCAAGGTCACGTCCGACTGTTCGGGAAATGTGGCCAAAGAATTCCAGGATCCTTCGCAGATAGGCACCGGAAAATCTTTGTACCAAATGACTGTTAATTTCGGACGGCATCCATTTTAGGGCGGCCATTTTGAAAAATGCCTGCAATCTGTTATAGCTGCAGCGATTATAGGTTACAGGACTTTCATAAAAGACGGTTTTTTTCATTAATGACTTATTGTTTTTTTACCACGTCGGTAGAAAACAAGCATACGGCCCGCCTGATGGAAAGCGGTGACCATACGACGCCTGCAACTCCAGGGGCGTTGCCGATCCTTTCAACACATTAAACATTCCTTTTTTAAGAGCTCCATAGCGTAGTCTTTTGGGAAAAGCCCGGCAGCCTGTACGCGGTACAATGATGAAAAGTAGACGATGGCATCATGTCAAGCAAATCTTCAGAACACAAACTATTGAACAGGCGATAGAATACATAGGTATGTCTGTTATATAAGGCAGTCTCACCTTAGACTTAAGTTGAGGGTCCGATCCGATATCGTCTGAGACTTGGGATCGTCAACAAATCCTTGCAGCGCAACGATTATATAAAAGCAAACAATATGTTTATTCATATAGAATAGGTATGTTTATATCATGACAAAACCATTTTCCTTTTAGCCTTTGCCTTTTGTCATAACGTGATTCAGAACGCCCTAAAATCTTACCAAAATACAAAATCATAAGTCTTCAGTATCAATTAAAGTTGCATGAGTTCTCGGAAGCTACTGATCTCCCCACTCCTCACTACCACCCGTTCCACCCGCTGTTCCAGCCTCTGTTCCATCCACTGTTCCATCCGCTCCCGGACCAGCCGCGGCTTCCAGACCAGCCGGACCATCCGGGGGAGTAGCGCCGGACGATGACTGGTCCGGAGGAGGGCCCCCACCAGACGTTGCCGGCGGCTGCCAGCCCCAGGGCTACGAGGAAGATGAAGACCTGGAAGTATTTGGGGAGTATTAGAGAAGAACTTGGTGCCAACAACAATCTACCTTTAGACTATGACTTACTGAATAAATGATATGATATGATATATAGTTTTTACCCAGTCTCAAACTATATTATATTCTCTTACTAATGCCGGTTACTCGTACATACGCTCCGGTAATCTGTCAGATCTCCATAGAGAGTCTAATCCGAAGGTCTCGGGTTCAAATCCTGTCGGCTTGTACCAATAAGTTTTTCGGAACTTATGTACGATATATCATTTGATATTTACCAGTAGCTTTTCGGTGAAGAAAAACATAGTGAGGAAACCGGACTTATCCCGATAAGGCCTAGTCTACCCTTTGGTTTAAGTTTAAACTAGCGCCTACGAAAAATCTTGGGATTAGTTGCCAAAGCGGACCCCCAGGCTCCCTGAGCCGTGGCATTACCCGGAATAACGCAAGGAGGAGGAAGAAGTTTTTTGTATTCGTCCAAAGATAAAGGGAAAATAAAACTCGAAATAATATTCGGTAGTAGAGAAATGTAAGTACTTACAATGATCTTCATGTCGATTCAGGATCAGTATGCGTCGTAGGCGCATCCTCGCGCTTATATACCGTCCTGCTCGCAGGACCTTTACCCAACGCACTTTTCCATCACTCTAATTACAAACGGGCTCAAGTATACAACGGTTCCTATGCACATACGACCTTTTATTTTAAATGCAATATCGTAGAAGATCGTAAGTAAGTGCACTAAAGAATTGCGCATTACGCGTTTTGCTCGACAGTCACTTGTTTTTCCATATTTTGGTATCGTCAGTATATCGAAGTCAAGTGCTTTTTATTTCAACTCTTATTGCTTTAGCTTAGAGTTGATTTTTGAACGACGTATGTTATTAACACATTTCGGAAGTTCATAAGGTCACACCTAGATGTTTTTAAATAGGGCTCTTATGAGTTGAAGTTTAAAATCTATGTTTGCTAGGCACAGACAAATGTAACAGTGTACAAGTTGTACTAGTTTTATGAACTTGTAATGTGGTGTGATAAGGTTTTTGGACAAGTTGACATGTGAAATTGGGCAGTCGGGAGATGACCCGAGAGATAAAAGGCCACAGTGGGGATCTTTACTGAAGAATAACGTAGGTAGGTAATAAAGTTCAAACGCTACGCTCGATTCAATTCCGACGTCTGTCGTTTGCTATTAGCACTAGAAGACAAATCATCTTTTCATACATAAAATATTAATGTACATACGAGGGTCGTGCTGAAAGTATTTAGATTGGCCCACTTGGAAATTACACAGTAGGAGGACTCATTTATTTTCTGAAAATATAACTCTTAAGCTATTTTAAGAGGTAAAGCTTATTCGGTTATCATCAGTATTTTAGGATCTATGGCCGTTTGAAAATTGCAAGTCAGGCGTTTTTACATATTTCATTTCAACCAAGATTTTTTTTGTGTATCAAATTTATACAACTTATAGCATAAAAGAGCTTCGATCTTGATTTCATAACAAAGGCCACCTCTTATCAGATTGTTTTTAGTAGGTATTAAACATGACGCATTACCGCTCAGCCATCAAGAATTTATAAATTTGTGAAAATGTGAGATGCAATAAAATAATTAAGTTTAATTGCGAAGGGGATCGATCTAGGCCAATTTATCTTTATGGATTTTCCATTGTGAAAATAATTAACAAAAACTGCGGAAAAACGTAGGCAATTCAAAGCAGTTGAAACGTCACTCACTTCGAGTGTGATGTCAAAGTCCACGTCTATCTCCAAATTACATGTATCGGCTATGCAAAGTGTGGGGCCGTAATTTTTTAGCTGTCATAGACTCTGACGTCACGCCAAACGAGCGTTTTAAACGCCTGAAGCGGTTACAAATTTTTTAAAGAAAGTTTTTTGACGATCAAAATTAGTTTACAGTAATATTGACTTCTTACCGCAATTGTTATTCATTGAAATTAAACACTCAATCAAAACATTTTTATTTTAATTATGGAATGCCCTTCAGGTTATGTATTACTACTATTACTAGCTATATAAGCCCCTCTGGGCATTGTAGAACAACCTTTGTTTTTGTTTTTTAATTATTTTTATATTTTTGTATGTAGGTAGTTTGCACAAGTAACTTTTTTGATTGACGGGGAGAATTCGCATTCTCTCAGTCATCATCTTAACCCGGTGAAAACGAGTGCTGTAAAGGGCTCGAAACGTAGGGTCATGGTGTTAATTTAACGCGATTAATCCGTTCTAAAGTGTTTAGTTTACAGTATTATAATGAGTAATGACACATAACAAATAATAGTAGAGTCAATAAAATCTAAAGCTATCATATAAAAATAAACTCGTGTATAATTCCTTATTGCGACTGAGATGTAAAGCTACGTTCTTAGTTCGAAAGGGTCTAGGACTACTACACTACTAACACTAGGATGTCAAGTCTATACTGCTATACTTGGTCTCAGTATCACATCGACAGAGGAATCTTGATTATAGGTTTAAACGTCAATTTTGTTAGCTTCGCCCACCTGTCAAATAGTTGAGGGGCCAAACACGAACACGTTAATGACTGTTTTGAGCACGCTAAAGGTTATTTCATAAGATCGTCTGCTTGTACACTAATGGATTGTATATCACTTAGAATAGTTAGATACTTAATAGATGTGTTTTGCATAGTTATTTCGGCTTTACCATACTCGTACTAGCGGTTTGCGCGCAAATCGATAGTGATACAGCCCCACGGCTATACTGTGATTACCATCAGTTCTACGTAATCGTACTCGAAAGCGACTGCGCGATTCGATAGTGTTTCTCATAGATGGGCGGTTTTACGACAAGAGAGAGAGTTTTTAGTACTCTGAATAACGAGCACTTTCAACCTAGGAGGGGAAAAAAGTCTCAAAATTTTCCAACGTTTTACGTAGTCTCCTTTTTATGACCGCTTTTTTCAAACACAACAACTGTTTTTCATTTTTCAGACACATTGTTTGAAAAATGGTAACGAAATAGAAAAAAAGACAATTTTTTTCCTCCTGGTAGGATCGAAAGAGTTAGAAGTAACATCTCTTGGTTCCCTGCTCGCGAAAATGGCCAGATAGTGCAGCTCGCTCCCACCAGTTAAGAAAGAGTAAGATGCAAACACTATCGAATCGTGCAGTTATATAGAACTCATGGTTAGTAGCACACTGCTGGACAACGTCATGGACAATGATTTGCACTATATTCGAATAACCAAGGATTCGTATCGAAGAATTCCCGCAATCTTGACCAGTCAGTTCACCTTGCATGTGCTTCTCCTGGATGTGTAGACAAGACGCTAATCGCTCACGCTCCGTAGCGTATCGTAGTTATCTCTCTCTCTATCACTCTTCCTAATTAGTGCGATAATGACTGAAGGCCTAGTATAAAAATTTTACGACATTAACTCCTCGACCGCGTTAGCGTATCGGAAGTTCAAATTATGTTTGCCGTTTATTTAAATCATCCGGCAACTTTCATATTTTGACCCCTCGATACGCTAACGCGGTCGAGGAGTTAATGTCGTACAACTTTTATACTAGGCCCTCAGTTGCATTTTGTTAGCTACTGAGCGTGAGCGATTGGCATCTTGGCTACGCACGCTGTGTGCGTACCATGAGTACGTATTCTAAACATATCTTAGCCTAAAACTGCCAAAAATTTAGTAAATATGTAGATGTAGACGTTTTTTTACATTTTATATGAAATTATAATTACTTTTTTATTTTTTTATTTGGGTTGCATATATAACTATTTAACAAACATCATGTCATATCACATTTGTGTTATGTTGGTGTCAGTAATTTAATTAGTGTTATATTCCGCAAGATAAAGCTCATATAGTTTAGATTCTAAACTATATGAGTTTTATCTAAACTTTAGAATAATGATTGAATTTCTATATAGTATCAAAACCGATGACCGGCCTCCTAACGCCGGAGTAATTTCAAGTTCAAGTTTCAAGTTTTAATGCAAAAGCTGGTGTCACAGGGGGGTTACTCGTAGTTATCTCGTGGCGGCATAGGTACAGTCAAGGAATTTAATTTGTGACTCACTTAAGGTTGACAGTCCTGTCAAACTGTATTAAAATACAAAGGAAAACTTTGCGAAATAAGTCGCAAATTAAATTCCTTGACTGTACAGATGGATTCACGGAAGCAGGGCCTATACCACAAAAATCGAACGATTACGGATTTCTATCCCCGTCTCTGTCACACTTGAATATTGGAGTGACAAAGAGGTTTTCCTAGGCGTGCTGGCGCGAAATTTCTATGAAGCTAATGACAGTTTCATACATTATCCGCGCCAGCTTTCGTGAATCAATTTGTACTTATTTATCTTGAAATTGAATACCATATTGGATGTACACACGCGTCCAAAATTGCATAGGCAATTTATGAATAAATTTATTCATAAACTGCCCATGCAATTCTGAACGCGATAGTACTATCCAATATGGTATTATATTTACTATACTTACTATACCTACGTAATTTAGTCCCTTTAAAAGTGTCTCATTGCAATAAACATCATACTAATTTTGAAATCGGCCGAGATGCGTTACCAAGGAAAACCAGCTAATACTCATATTTTCTGATAAACTGGCTGTTGACAAAATGGAAACGATCACTTGCGCAAGAGTTCCGATGGACGGTAAATTTCGTTGGCTTTACGTGAACCTTATTTGTTGGTAATACGGTTTATGTTTGGATAATTGTTTTGGATGGGTATTAAAACCTGTTTATAACTGGGCTAATGATATGAAGCAAGGTCAATATTCATGATGATTTAGTTTTATTTTTGGAATATCTTTTCAATTATTTATCGAGCTAAAATTGAGATTAAATGATTTTGTTTTTTAAGTTATACTGTTTAGAGTGTTTATAAATCTACTGGATAATACACAGATACAAAATACAGTGGCAAAATAAATTTTTATAGATGTCTTGAAAAAAGTTTGGCAGATTTTTTGTAACTTTAACATTTTTAGTTTATCCATAAGTTCATGAACGTTGCAATGATGGCATTTTTTATTTACTTAAATGCATTTCCTTGTACATAAACACCAGATTAAAGTTTTAAGGAACTCATAAGGAATGACCTTTAACTTGCATGTGATATTGAATTGAATAAACGGTCATCATCCGAGAATGTGACATTGATTGTTACCCTACCCTTTCAGTATGGAGTTGGGACAATAAGATCACATATTTATATTCTTCTAAATATATAAAACTATATATATGTACATGTATATCGTTTTTAGAGACTGGCACTCGAAGTTAAAATATTGAAATTTGATACGTCCTATTACTATACTTCAAAATTATATGTTACCTACTTATGCTACTAAAGGCCACTCGCACCACTCGGAGTTAGCCACATAACCCGGAGTTAAGCTTTTTTTTCTATAGAATTTGTTACTTTAACTCCAGGTTAGCGGTTAACCCTGGGTGGTCCAAGTGAGCCTAAATAAGAATTTTTTTGTAACTCATGCCTAAGGTGAAAATGGGGATGAAAGTAGGTAGTGTCTTCTAGTAAGAAGTTGCAAGCGAAGTAGAGGCTAATTAAAAAAAACAAGGACTAAATTAAAGCTTCTTTATTTGGCATAATAGTTTACCACCATCCAGAGGCGTATCTCGGGGCGGCGATCAGTTTAGCAGAGTGTAGGGGCGCGGAGTGGAGCAGGGGAGCGGAGTCGAGGGAGTGAGCGGAGAGCAGGGGAGCGGAGTGGAGGGAGTGAGATGACAGCAGAGGAGCTGAGTGGAGAGAGTGAGAGGAGAGCAGGGGCGCAGAGTGGAGGGAGTGAGATGACAGCAGAGGAGCTGAGTGGAGAGAGTGAGAGGAGAGCAGGGGCGCAGAGTGGAGGGAGTGAGATGACAGCAGAGGAGCTGAGTGGAGGGACTGAGAGGACAGCAGGGGCGCAGAGTGGAGAGACTGAGAGGACAGCAGGGGAGCAGAGTGGAGGGAGTGAGCGGAGAGCAGGGGTGCGGAATGGAGAGAGTGAGAGGACAGCAGGGGAGCAGAGTGGAGGGAGTGTGCGGAGAGCAGGGGAGCGGAGTGGAGAGAGTGAGATGACAGCAGAGGAGCGGAGTGGAGGGATTGAGAGGAGAGCAGAGGAGCAGAGTGGAGGGAGTGGGAGGACAGCAGGGGAGCACTGTGAGAGCTCAGAGGAGCTGAGTGGAGCGAGTGAGATGACAGCAGAGGAGCAGAGTGGAGGGAGGAGGATAGCAGAGAATCATGGAGCGAGTGAGAGAGAGGAGCGGAGTGCAGCAGAGGCGCCGAATGCAGATGTCCGCTAGCGTACGTCAGGGCATGCGAGTGCGCGTCCAACAGCGGTCCGTGACTCAGAAGCGGAGAGTGAGCGCTCAAGATCGGCGCTGAGTGGAGGGAGTGAGCCGACAGCAGGCCTCCGGGCTCGCCGTAAATGCCGCGCTTGTCGCGGGCAGAGGCCGAAGCCGCCAGGCAGAGGAGGGCGCACACCTGGAATTAGTTAGGACACATTATTAATTCATAATACGTTTAGGTATTCATGAAGTGACAAACAAGTATAATTTTATAAATTGAAAGACATATACTACGGAAAAAGTGACCAAGGCCCCCAGTGCCCAGGCCTGGGATCGAACCAGCGACCTATTGTATTAACAAAACTATAGCACAAGTGACACGAAAATGATCCCATGTTAGCGTGAAAGTAAATGTACACTGAGAGAAAAATACCATGTGAATTTAACAAAGTCGACTTGTTGCGTGGTTATCCGTTTTAAACAAAAGTATTTTAGTAAACGGAATCAATCACAATATTGATGATACAAGTCGAATTTGTACGAACAACAAGGTGAAACTTGTTAAAAGATATTTGATTGAATCAGCCTGTTAGACCTCTACGGACATTACCTACGGCTCGTGCTTTATGACACAATGTGACGTATACTTTTTCTGTTGATTTGATTGTTACCTATAAAATAAAAACACGATTAAACATAATATTAATCTTTAATATTCTTTACGTATACAACAGAATGGCGACGAGTAACGTGATTGAATATAAATACGAGTGAATCTACGCGAAAATATTATATCGAGGTTTGGTACCTATTTTTTTCTTAGAGCGAGTCACGAAAATCTATTACAATGGAGAAGCTAGCGGAAGTTCTAGATGCTATGATGGAGACTATGAAAGGTATGCAAAACCAACAAATTATTTTACAAAGCACATTACTGAACCAAAGCTGTGGCGCTTCCAGGCAGATCAGCGGAATTACATTCCAAGCTTACGATGAAACGGACGAATCTTTTGATAGCTATTTACAGCGGCTACAAAATTACATTACCTTGAAAGGCGTTACAGATACACAAACCAAATTACAAATTTTCTTAAATTGCATCGGACCGAAATATTACCAAGTTTTAAAAAACATTACGGCACCTAATACACCTGAATCTAAATCATACAGCGAGCTTGTAGATATCTTGAAAAACCACATTGCACCCGAACCCGGTGAGGTAGCACAGCAGCACAAGTTTTGTCTTCGGTTACAACGTGAAGGCGAAAGTATATCTAGTTATGTTGCGGGACTGAAAGAAATAGGAGGCAAATGCAATTTCACATGCAACCATTGCAAGCAAACTACATTTGACACTCACTTGCGTGTACAGTTCATACGAGGATTACGTAGTTCTGAATATAAAGAAAAACTGTTACGAGAATCTCCCGATACGAAGTTCGATGAAATAATTAAGATGGCGTTGGCTATAGAAACATCCAAATCTGAAAGTAAAGAAATGGCACAAGAAGTACAGTCTAACATAAATAAAATATCGATGAAGAAGAAATACAATGAAAATACAAATACATACAATGAAAATACGAATACATACAAAGAAAATACAAGTACATACAATGGAAATACAAGTACATACAAAGGAAATACAAATACATACAAAGGAAAAAGAAATACATATAATGAAAATAAAAACATTACGGACGAAAATAAAATTACATGTTTTCGATGTGGTAAAGAAAACCATAAAGCCCCACAATGTAATTTGAAGAATAGACTATACTGCAAGAAATGCTATACAAAGGGACATCTACAGTCAGTTTGTTTCAAAGACCAAAAACAAATAGAGATAGAGAGTGATCTGTCAACATCTGAAAATGAAGAAGAAATATATGAAATAAAAGAAATACCAATACATAATAGTCCATCAAAAGACAAATTCAACATAACGTTACAAATAAATGGAAAAATACATACCATAGAACTGGATACTGGAGCAGCGGTAACTACATGCTCTAAAAATTACTTTGAAAAGTACTTTGCTAACCTGAAACTAAAAAGTACACTTGTTAAACTGAAAACATATACTGGAGAGTTAATTGAACCTATTGGAACCTGTAAAGTAAATATAAAATACAAAAATAAAGAGATTTCAGGACGAATATTTGTGATAGATGGAGATGTGGATCCAGTAGTCGGACGAGAGTGGTTGAGAGAGCTAAATATTGAATTTGATGTAAAGGCAATTACGAAAGAAGATATTACAGAAAAAGAATTTAAAAATAAACTAAACAAATTGATACAAGAATACGAAGATTTATTTTCAGATAAAATAGGAGAAATAAAGAACTACCAAGCGGCATTTAAACTAAAAGAAGGATCTATGCCAGTATTTTTAAAACCACGTCCAGTACCATTTGCTCTCAAACACCAGGTGGAAGCTGAAATAGACCAGATAAAGAAGACTGCGGTTGACTTTGCAATTAATAACGAGGGAGAGTGTTAGACCTCTACGGACATTACCTACGGCTCGTGCTTTATGACACAATGTGACGTATACTTTTTCTGTTGATTTGATTGTTACCTATAAAATAAAAACACGATTAAACATAATATTAATCTTTAATATTCTTTACGTATACAACACAGCCAAACATATGTTTAAAACAATATGTGACATGTTGTTTTTATAAAATCGACTTGTTGATTCAAATAAAACTTAAACTTGTAACAATTAGGCGCTATTTTAATCAAAAATTTAGTTGAACGAACATGAATTCTGGTTGTTTTTTCTCTCAGTGTATGAGGTATTGTATGTGCTACTGGCTCCAGAGAGTGTAGTTTAAGCAGGCAAAACTCAAAAATGTTTTTATAAGGACTGTTAGGCCAGCTAATATTTAGTTTACATTTCAGACTCAAGACTCAGCCCTTTGGGCGACATGATATTTTTTATAGTCTTACGAACAACGATAAATTATTTCATTTTCATTTCATTTTATTTCATATTTTTGCGGCTTTTCTTGTGTAAGATACTTATTGCTGATGACTATCAAGTTACGACTGTAATGAGTGCTGCTATGCAGCCGAAATATACCGCCGAAATATCGGGAGCTCATGAAAACAAATGTACATGGTAAATATCTCGTTTTAAATAGTAATTATAGTGTAAATGACCATGTTAGCTTAAAATCTTATATCCTTTTACTTGCCGCTAGAAACATTTTTACGTCAAAGTTCACTGCACATAAAACGGTCAAGCCCTTGAATCCGCAGCCACACCTAATTGGTTTATAATTCTACTAAAAACGAGGTTGACCGGTTGCAAAATAATCCTCAGTAAACATAAACACGAATCGTCACCAATAAAAAAAAATGCAACTTACAAAGAATTTCATTTTGACTGCTTGAAGTTGTTCGAGACAATGTTGCCATACGTCGGGTTTGGAGTCGTTTTATAGTAACTCAGGGTCTAAATTTTACTCATGTCGCAAGGGCTGGCATCCCTACTTCTTGTGAGGACGCGTGTGCGTGTCGACATCTTAATGTCAATGTTACATTATAATTAGAATATTAATTAATTCATGGGATGATTGACTTTCGAAGAATCGAGATCACTGGCAAATTTGTTATAACATTTTAACCGCTTCTACTGAAACTGCTTCTTTCGAAAACTTGCGTATAAAATCTGAACTTGATTGATAATGCGCTTCAGACAAGAAGTACCACAGGTTTGTATAATTACAATAACAAATGAAGCAGATTTTTTTAAACACGAATAAAATAATTTATTATTTGTGATAAATGTTTTGATTCATGTTCTTTAAGTAGTAACACTACTATATAACATTATAAATTTGAAAGAGCTGTCATATACTATAGAAAGTGACCAAGGCCCCCAGTGCTCAGGGCTGGCACACTGGGGGCCTTGGTCACTTTTCTTTAGTATTTATATGACATCTCTTTTAATTTATAAATGAAGTAGATTGTCTGAAAGCTTGTCTGGAAGAGATCGCTCTTTAGCGATAAGACCGTCTGTTGTTTACCTCTTTTTCACATGTAATATGTACCAGATTGTGTTATTTTTGTTGTTTTGAGGTGCAATAAAGAGTTATTGTATTGTTTTGTGGATTTTAAAGTGAAATATATGTCATACGCTAAAGAAAAACATCAACTCCACAGGAGGCAAAGTTACCTATTACCAGGGCCCGTAATTTTCATGCCGATGACAGAAAAATGACGTCAATTAGCTTCATACATCATGTTTTAGGTTTTACGTTTGAAAGAATAATGCTGTCATTGAATAGTGTCAAAACTATTATGTTCGACGTTAGAATCGAACGTTGATAGACTTTATCTGTCATTAATACATACATATACTTCATTATGACGAAATCGGCATGAAAATTACGGGCCCTGGCTATTATGTTTAATGAAACCAGATTAACCATAATCTATTATTATTATGGTGTTATTGTAGTCTCTTTAGCTTAGGTACTAACATTAGATTATAAGCAAAACTAACAAAGTGTATGGACTATTTGTCTGCAATAAAGTTATATTGAATTGAAATTGATAATAATTCCAAAAAAATCTACTTCAACTATTTCGGGCCATACATGCATTTCATTAGTATGTGACATATTTTTATATCATCATCATCATCATTTCAGCCGAAAGACGTCCACTGCTGGACATAGGCCTCCCCCAAAGATTTCCACAATGACCGGTCCTGCGCCACCCGCATCCAGCGGACTCCTGCGACCTTCACCAGGTCATCAGTCCACCTTGCGGGGGGCCTACCCACGCTGCGCCTTCCGGTACGCGGTCGCCACTCGAGAACCTTTCCGCCCCAACGGCCATCGGTTCTACGTGCAATGTGCCCCGCCCACTGCCACTTAAGTTTAGCGATTCGGAGAGCTATATCGGTTACTTTGGTTCTGCCATTTTTATATATTCAAAAGGTTTTATGAGCTCGTTTTTAGTAAAAAGTACCACTTTGGGCTTGTTCAAAAATCATGTACATATTTGGTCGATTTTTGACATCCCCGTCGTAACCCCCCTCCCTCACCCGTGGTAATCACGTGATTTTTAACTTATACGACACCGGGACTTACTACTAGAAGCTGGGCTAATCTCGGACCCCCCTTCCCCAGTCTTTCGTGATAATATATTATGCTGACCAAAAAATTTTTGAACGTGTTTTTGTCGTTTATAGATAAAGTAATTTTCTAAATGAATTAGCTCCATATCAGCAGTCGACAAAGTTAAAAACAATCACAAATGGTCACGCTAGAGTGAGTAACCTTTTGATGCAAGTGACTTTACATATCAAATAACTGTATTAGTACATGTCTTACAAGTTACCAGTATTTGTAACTGTAGGTATACTTACATTTCGTTATTGCGTATTCTAAGCATGTCTTGAGATATGCTGACATTTTCTGTATAGGGATGATGTTATGCCAGATGGATTAAATGATTGTATTACCTTATTCTATCGTAATATTTTGTATAAGTAATTATTTTGACTAAACTTACTTATAAAAGACTAAACTACTTTCTTACGCGGATAGGCGGATAATTAATTAAATTTCAATTTCCTAATCATATATTCATTTAATTTTGTGTTTTTCTTTCCATTCAAATTTTCACGAGGTTCTAGCCGTAGAAATGATGTAAATAACCTGCATGCCTACCACGAAGTTCACGAACATCGAAATTTGGCATTGACGGGAAAACATCTTTGTCACTCCAATATGCAAGTGTGACAGAGATGGAGATAAAAATCCGCAATCGTTCGATTTTCGCGGTATAGGCCCTGAAGGCCTAGTATAAAAATTGTACGACATTAACTTCTCGACCGCGTTAGCGTATCGAGGGGACAGAATATGAAAGTTGCCGGATGATTTAGATATCGGCAAACATAATTTGAACTCTCGATACGCTAACGCGATCGAGAAGTAAGTGTCGTACAGCTTTTACACTAGGCCTTCTGTACCAATTGGAGAGGCCCAAAAGAAACAGATTGGAAGCCTAACGAGACATCAACAGTCTGTACCATACATTTTAAAGACGAAAATGTATATTTATTCAAAAATGAATTCCCGCGGCTTATAAAACCGCTATACTTACCGATTTGTAATTTGATTTAATAAACCAAATAAACCTTTTATGCCACACCTGGCCATAAAGTGCCTTTTTCCGCACGCTACGCGTACGGAAAAAGCCGATTTCTGCCCAAGTGTAGGCATAAAATGATGTACCTAACACGTGAGGTAATAAGTAAAAGCCATTGATCGCATATTTACGTCCCTCGCTTGCAGCTCGGGTCGCTAACATCTGCGATCTCGGCCTTTCTTTGTTTTACCACACTAGTTTAGGTAGGTAATGTACTATTTTATTGTACGTGGGACTACGTACGCGGAAAAGTTTTGGAATTATTTAGTACCGTGTACCCGGATACACGTGCTTGTAGCACGGATTACGGATATTATAATTTTCGATCTAAGCCCATTACCACACTGAAGGATGTATCCCATCGTTTGGCAATGGCTCTTCACCAAGAAGTTTCACGAAAGTAGACATTTGTGGTGCGAAGATTCCATCAACGGAGGTTACAAGGGGAGTAAAAGTCGCATGCCGTTTTTCACATGCTTTCTTCACATTTTTTCACATGGTTTTTTTTCCTCTTCGGCGGATTTAAATATGGAGACTTGTTTTCTACCGTAACTTCTTCAAATGGTATAATAATTTAAGAAGAGATATAATATATTATACTTAGTTTAAAATATTTAACAGAGTTTAAAATATCGGTAAAGCCTAAAGCTTATAATGTTTTGCTTCTTTCTTTGTCCTGAAGAGTAGGAATTGTAGGAATAAGATAATAATAAAGACATACGTATTTTGAGAGTTTTTATTATTTAACCTACAAATATTCAGGTCACTTTACACATGCACGCCACAATTACACTTTAAAACCAAAGTTCACACGTCGTTACATTAATGTCAACACATTTCTTAAAAAGTAATATCGTACACAAAACACAATGACGTTCAAAGAGGTAGACATGCTACCTATTAAGAGTGCTATCACAAAATCCGCCCGCTCGCATTTCAATATTATGTCCGCACACAGATACGCCGACGCGTATCTGTGTGCGGACACACACTACAATCAGGTATACAAACTTGTTATCGCCATGCTCTTCGAACGGCATAGCAGGTGCGGTTAGTGCGAACGGGAGCGAGCATTCATTGACCGACGCGAGGCTAAAGGCCTCGCGACGCTTGACGCGCGGACCAAACATTATTGATACTTGCGTCAGAACATCAACTATTACTTGGCGTACGAGGTGTTAGAAAATTTACGAGTAATTTGTTTTGTGTTTATCATAAGATTAAAAATTGTTTTATTCAAACGTCAAATGTCTGTCTAGTATCCGAAGTTATTTTGGAATAGGATTTTGTTTTCTGCCTCCGGATCCAATTCATAGTTTTCATATTCATACATATATTGGTACATTTCTAAGCATACCTAACTACTAAAAAGTTTTTTTTTTTTTCAAAATTTAAACTCAAACTGAATTCTATTTTGGGGTGGTGATATTATATTGAAGGTTACAAAGCCGATAAGATGAAAGAAGGGACGTGTAATTAAATAATTTTATTTAAACGTTTTGTAATTTTAACTGAAATCCGGAGGCATATTTTGGGCGTTTTTATTATTTGTTGTAAAAAAATCATTTTTTGAAAATATGAAAAGTTTTAATTGTTTTCTATTCAGAATCGCGAGCTCTTTCAATCGATTTCTCCTACTAGGATTGAAAGAGCTGCGATTCTGAGTAGAATAAATATAAAAATTTCTAATTTAGCAAAAAGTGATTTTTGTACAACAAAAATAAAAATGCCGTTTTTTGAGTTCCATTTTTTTGTCAAATATCTACTTGTGGCACACCATCTGATAGGTCCTTAGAAATAAGTTAAAGGTCTCTTGAACAAAAAATTGGTTGATCCAGTATCGGGAGGTCCAAAAAACCGGCCAAGATCGAGTCGGACTTGCCCACCGAGGGCTCCGTACAAAAGTGGCATGGAACTCTCAGTGTACGGCAGTTTCAGATTTGGATTGCGTTGATGTAGAAGTTTGGTTTTTTTGCAGCTTCATGGGACCGCAGACCTGTGTATATGGTATTAATTTTAACTTGCAACCTTTACTCGTTCCCGAGATAAAAGGTCTGGACAGACAGACGGGCGGACGGACGGACGGACGGATAACAACGTAAAATAAGGGTTCCGTTTTTTCCTTTTGAAGTACGGAGTCCTAAAAATGTGAAAGCTTTAGGAAGTTAGGATATAAGACAACCTTACCACGAAATTTATTTTGAACGAATTTGTTCAAAATAAGTTTCGTGGTAAGGTTATCAAGCCGTTTTTGCCAAAAACTATTAATTGCTAACATACAGTTAAGTCCCTTGATATTTTGAAGACACTTATGCCTTTTTGCTTGCACAATATTTATGTCGTATAACGCTACAAAACCCTCAATTATGCTTGGTCCGACACGCTTTTGGCCGGTTTTATTCTGGATTTTGCTCATATAGCAATATGATTATCCCTGACTAGGGCGGTGGCACCAGTAATGGACAAGGAACGAGTAACGTACAGTCACTTTTATTATGAGGAAATAAGTTTCATGCATTTATTTTGTGTCAACCAATTGACAATCATATGTCATTTGAATTAAGAATATAGTGTCCATCACTCCTGTCTGTCAGCTTAAAGTGTTCATAATGGGTACCGTCACCCTAATACACCTAAAATTTCTCCATACTGTCCGTCTTAATTAACACTATGTATTACTGAAAGTATCTAGAAGGGTTTGTTGCGGTACAATCACATTCGATAAAATCATTTCAAATTTTTATTTCAAACAGGTCTATAATATAGTCAAAAATGTAAAATGCTTATCTCAGTGGTTGGTCGCGGTCTATTCACTTTTCCAAACGCTTCCAGCACTTACTCATGCAACAAAACAAGCAAATTGTATAGTCCACAGAGAACAACACAGGTCCTACGTCTACGAGCGCGAGCGCGGTACTGAGGACGAGGCTAGCGCGGATTGGATTTTATACACCATTTGAATATTTAAAAAAAAATACGGAATTTAAACAAAAAGTGTTTTTTTCGATTTCAGCATGTTCATAAAAGAATAAACTTTAATGTTGTATACAAATCATCCCAATATTTTATCAAAATTACTGCGAAAATCCCTGCGTTTGCAGTGTATTTTTATCGAAAAAAGTGCATATTCAAAGTCGAACTAGATAGGTATCTGTGTAAATTATTGGAAATATGAGGCCTATAAGTTAAATAAAACCATGTTGCAATATTATATCAACCTAGAAATACATGTGTTTTCATATATCATGCTAACAATAATCGAAGTCAAACTTCTGTCTCCGTGCGCTTTTCAGAAAACAACTGCCAATAATTGTATAGTAAAAGTTAAAACATTGAGTTTTACTCAAATTAGAAGCTTACAAGTTAAACACTAGGAAATAAGCTATCAAACATAGTTAACAACTTTAACAAACAGCTCACAGTTTCTTTGTATTTCAACGTCAAAAAACAGCTTTTGTTGCTTTTCCGTACAAACCGTATTGATGGCCTCTTAAATATGAAATAATCATATAAATGTACGGAATACGCGTGTAAGTTATAATTCAAGTTGTCATTTAGATAAAAAATATACCGAAGCCACTGATTAGTTTATCGTGGGACAAATTTAAATATAATCACCTAATTAATTTAAACAAACCATAATCATAGTGTTGAATGGAAATTATTATGAAAGAGTGTGAGTTTAAAAATTAACGCTTGTGTGGTAAAATAAATAAGAACGTCATTGGCAAAGCCCTAGCGTTGCAGCTTGTTTTGTCTACAATATTACGGCGGCCATTTTGAATTTCACTATGACGTCGATTTGTACTTTATTGTTTATCACAGACCACAGTGTGATGTCACGATTCATTTAAAATGGCGGGCCCAATTTGTTTAAAAAATCTCTTAGTTTCTTTTCTATACGTACCATTTGCAAACATTTGTTATAACTAAGTAACAATGTTTATTTCGCATTCAACCCTTTGGACGCCAATAGCGTGAATACCTATATAGAGCTGAAAATCGTTCTTCGCACAGTCGCCATCATATTGGAGCTGCCGAGGTTCACACGCCTCTATTGTCAAAACTTTAGAGTGCATGAGCATGTTGAAATATTTGTGAGCACGTCGGCAGTTTCGATATATCTGGTGGCGACTGTACTATCGCCAACACTATTAAATGACTATTAGTAAACCCTATTCTATCTATATTAAATGACTATTAGTAACCCTATTCTATGGTTTAAGGTTTACGAAAGTTTGTTGTTTGGACTCTACGTTTAAGGTTTAAAATTGCACGTTTGCGCCAATGATTATGAGAATGATTTTTTGTATTGACGTTCAAAGGGTCACGTGTGTGACATTTAACACCACGAACTAGCATACCGCTGGTAAGCCCACGGGGACGGTACGATCTTGTACACTCTCCGATGCAGTTTAGGAGCGGTGTACACCGGCCGGCTGTACACCTGAGGCCTGTACACCTGGGGCGTGTACACCTGAGGCGTGTACACTTGTGGGGGGGTGTACACTGGCGCTTGTACCGTGTTGTAAGAGTATGTGGGTTGGTAAGTGGACTGGTATGAGGATATTTGCACGGGCGGGTTGTGGTAGATGACCTGCCTTGAGTGTTCCGGCTGCTCCAAGTGGACTGTGTGCGTGATGGGCACGGAGACGGAGTACACGGTTTTTGCGTGCGTTTCGATCTGCGTTGACTCCGGGTACTCGTATACGGGTAACTGTAAAAAGATGAGAGGGAACACTGTTACCATCGAGTATATATAAGGAGTTACAGGTACTTAGATGAAAAGTAGAAGGTATTTATATATGTTGCTTTTCTTTGAGAGGACTTTTGATACCATTGGTGAGTAATTAACATCTAAATAGGAGTTGTTTGATTTTGAGAACTCAGTAAAATATGATCGACCGACCTTTATCTCTATAAGATACAATACAACTCAGGGTGTATTCCTGTTCAGTAAGTCAGAAGACATGAACATCTCTGCGCTAGGCTATTTACAAGCTGGAAGCGAGCTTGTGAAGTTTAATCACCAGGGCACTGAATTACACAAGCTGTTCGCAAAAGATATTGAGCGAGTTGTGGAGCAGTGCCGTGTTGGAGGGCCGAATTATGGTGTGAACAGACACAGGGACGGGGTAAACTCCGCCTGCGCTTCAAAACAAATGAAGGTCTCCATGCTAGGCTACTTGTAAGCAGGAAGCGAGCCTTGCGAAGACTACTCACTAGGGCACTGAGCTACCAGCCCTTGTCAAAGGCGAGTAGCGTGCACAGAACGTTCAGACACAAGATATTGAGCGCGTTGTGCGACAGTGCCGTGACCCGGTTTGGAGGGCCGGACTACAAGTCCAACTGTTCTTCAAAACAAATAAAGGTCTCCATGCTAGGCTATGTATAAGGAGGAAACGAGCCTTACGAAGAGTTATCACTAGGGCACTGATCTACCAGCCCTTGTCAAAGTGGAGCAGCGTGCACAGAACGTTCAGACACAAGATATTGAGCGCGTTGTGGGACAGTGCCGTGACCCGGTTTGGAGGGCCGAACTCCGGTGTGCACAGTCATGGAATACACATGTGTGTCCAACTGCTCTTAAAACAAATGAAGGTCTCCATGCTAGGCTATTTACAAGCATGAAGCGAGCCTTGCAATAGTAATCACCAGAGCACTGCGCTACCAGGCCATGTCAACGGCGAGCAGCGTGCACAGAGCGTTCAGACACACGATATTGAGCGCGTTGTGGGGCAGTACCGTGTTGGAGGGCCGGACCACGGTGTGGACGGATACGGGCACGGGGTACGCCTGCGTGTGTCCCCAGCTGCGCTTGTCGCGGACGGCTGTGGGCGTGGCCAGCGTCGCGTAGGCTAGGACTAGGATCTAAAACAAAAGGATTAAAATCATTATCAGATCAAAGTGTAAGTGTGTGGGTAGTAGCCCTTAGCATTTTGTAGTCCCCAGGAAAAACTATAATCGTTTTGTGTTTAACCTGTCTATAATATTATTAATATTATCATCGGCCTATACTTAGTATTTCATTAAACTGTAAGGAGGCATGAACGAACGAACGAAAGGAAGTGAACGAATGGAAGAATATTTAAATCAGATAATATTTTATGTTGTTATAATTCTTTAAGTAACTTGTTTTAAGTAGTTTTAAGTATTTGCATGTCGACATATGACAGGATACTGTACAACACTGTACGACCATCTATACAATGAATAGTTGTAAGTATTCTAGCAAATAAAAATCTTTATCTTTATCTTATCTTTATCCATAAACTCAGTGCGCAATTATATGTAACCGGGCAAGAAATTGTAGGCTGTTACGAGGGCTACGTATTATGGAATTCTGACTGGGCACTGCAAGTTGAACAAGCACATGTTTCTAATGGGTAAGAAACAAGACGCAGCATGCAGGTTCTGCCAGGAAACAGAGGAAACTGCGATGCACATCCTCTGCTCCTGCGGACCACTAATGCACAAAAGAAGTATCCACCTCGGTAGGCACGAACTGCAACCCTGTGAGATACACAACATTACAGCCCAAAGAATTTGGAACTTTCTGGACTCAACGGGAATCAGTAATGAGTTATAAAGGGCTGCCACAATAGATCACAACTGGTCGACGCGGCATCTTCACTAGCCCAAAACAACAATACACACACACACGAATGAGTTTTTTCACAATTAAATAATATTTTTCTTCACTGAAAAGTGCCACGTAAATATTCCGTACATAACTACCAAGAAAGCCTAATATACAAATATAAATAATAACAAGATAATCGAGTCCGGGTTAGGATCGGTATAATCCATGGACGCCTGTTTGGAAGCCGCACAACTTAGATTGGATTAGATTAGATTCGATTTATGTATTTCTTATTGGAAATGAACATACGTAGCGGGCTCTTTCTAGCCAAACTTTAAAGTGTCATTTTTAACGTCAAAATTCAATGAAATTATATCGTTAACACTCACAGTATCTGCTATCAAAATCTATGAAATTTAGCATAGACGGACTCTAAACCACCTACTCAAAGTATGGGACACACAATTTCACTGCAATTTATACGCCTACATTAATTAAAATAGCAACGTACCACAGTCTTCATGTTGCTGCGAGATGCGCTAAGGCGTCCGTTCTCTTCGAAACCCAGTTCTGGTTCTGAGTAACACGACCTTGCCGGGGCCCGTTTTATATAAAAATGCGCACCGGCGCCGAAAACACGGTGAAACAGGATTTAGCTTTGATAACAAAAAAACATCCTTTATCTAAATGCTGCTAATTTTAGATGTGTCGATGCGTTTGTGAACTTGTTGTTATGGGAGTTATTTGACTTGAATAAAATGAAAATAAAAAAATTCGTGCGCTTCTCGTAAATTCTAAACACATCGTTTAAAATGTACTTATATTTGATTGACTATTTATACATATTACATAAGGCTAAGACTGAGAGTAATTAATTAAGCGTTTTCTGTGGATTTTTTTGCGATTTCAGTGGGTTGTAAAAATTGTTCAGTGAGATTACCTCCGCATTTCAGCCAGTCCTCTCAAGACTAAAGCAGTCAGTGAAGTAACGTGAAAGTTTTTTTGTTAATTTCAGGCAGCAAGAGTCCTTACTCTTGTGAACTAGTGATGTATTAATTATATCTATTGACGCCTTCGTCAATAGATATAATTAATACATCACTAGTTCACCTGTCACTCATACAAACAAGTAACTTACCTTAACCCTAAATACTTAGCTTTAAAATCAACCAAATTTTAAAGCTCCAAAAATATGTGTAGGTCACGTGTGTCATCGTAAATTATAGATTTGGCAATTTGACTTATAACTGGCCGCTTGTAGCCATGTAAACAGACTTGGTAAACTAGTTAGGGGTCGGTTTGGCAACTGCCTCATCTATTCCTGTGTTCCATCTATCTGCGACTAGTTAGATGGACGCAGCCTATTATATTCATTTCTATAATTAAGACCGCACTGGTAAACATACTGATACATATCTATTGGACCGGGAGCTCACTTTAAAATTATTTGCGATACAACAATTTTATTGCATATTAAATTAATTAATCCCTTTAATTTAATGGACTGTCCATAGCTATTCAACGTGGTAATGCCGCGAGCGTTATGGGCACTTTTAATACAACTTGATAACAATGTATACAAACCGCCATATTGATCGCTATAACCTAACTTTAAAGTTTTTAATGAAATCTCCTAAATTAAGTTGTTTATCTTATGTTTTATATGTTATGTTATGATAATACGATCGTTTCAGAAGTGAATGATTACAGTTTACAGTGGTGTTTGATAAGGTAGTGTGAAAATAGAAGGAAAAACAGTGACAAAACATGGACAAAACATGTGATACTTTTTGTTTATAATACTTAGTAAATACGATTGACAGCGATTTTACATATTATTATTTCATACCTCTCTACAAAATAATATACTTTCGTATATACTTGACTGTGTCAATTAAAATCATACTCATACACAAGCAATACTCATACTGCTGCTTTATTCATAAAACCAATTTACATGTCAAAATAAATTACAATATTAAACAAAGATTTGGATTATTAATAGTACTAGGGTATACATTCATCATCATCATCATCATTTCAGCCGAAAGACGTCCACTGCTGGACATAGGCCTCCCCCAAAGATTTCCACAATTGTGGGTATACATTAAATTATATAAAAAATTACTATTAGACAATGTCAAACTCAGATAGTCAACTCAGATAGTAAACTGTCAAATTTAGTTAGCGGCTGATTTATGCGTTATGAATTCGTTGTATGTAAGTATAGAATAATTTTATTTATTCATTCATATACCATAAGAATCAGACAAAACAATTTTTAAAATGTTACTATCTAATCTACTATAAAGTGTACGAGTTACGGTATTTCTTGTTATGCTGCCTCGTTTTGGGTTCGGCTTCACGGCGGGTATTTTATATTTTATAACTGTGATGAATGTCCTACTTGGTGACGCCAAATCAATTTCAAGTTTTTGGCGGGGAATTTACTCTAATTTGACACACAAACCCAGAATCCATAATCCCATCAATGCTATTCTACGTCAATACTTACGCTACGCGTCTTTAAAATAAAGTAGGTAAACTCAATTTTTAAGGGAGTGAATTGGAAAAGAACGGATTTTTTTAAACGTTATCTTCGGTAGCCAAGGTAACAAATACCTATTATTTTCAGATATGTGTTTCTTTACTATATGATCTGAACGTTGACATGGATCTAATGTTGTATCTAGAGACCTATTCGAAGGTGCTAAACTGTTATTTGACATATCCACTTTTTTATTTTATTTCCTACGTCATTAGCATGTCATATTGATCATTTCCATGGAAGTTCGCATCGAAATGACACATTAAACACGTTCGAATAGATCTCCTGTTAAAATGACTTAATCTCGGAAAACGCAATTTTGTATTGACTTTGTCAGTCCATTTGATTTCTCCCTAGCCGTAAGCTCTTCAGAGCTGTCGTGATTACCCATTTTCCACCCACATTTCTTCTCCGGTTCCCCCTAGCCTGAGCCTTGTGAGTGAGCTTTTTTCTGATCCGTCCATCGGATTGGCGAACGGCCTCGCGAGACCACCAACTAGTCCCAGAGACCAGTCTCTACCGAGTCTGGACCTTTGCGAGAAACATGTCCGAAGTGGGTGAAGATTTTCCTATATACGACGGCAGACAGTCATTCCTAAATCATTTGTTCATTAAGAATTGACTTTGGTACGATGTTGAGGCCACGATATTCGGATTCGTCTCTAACACCACATTTCCAATGGATAGGTTGCAGCCCTCTTTTCTTCACTGTCCTTGTTTCTGCTGCATAAAGGAAAATTGGAAATATAAGTGATATCACCAATCTTCCTAGTCTTGTTATGCTTTTTCCAGACTTTCTTCATGCTCTCCATGGTTGACCTTTTTTGTTACGATGATCTGAAACTTGATTTCGTCCTCTAAAACTCCAGTGTTGTTGTGTTGACTACTAGTGACCCCAAGTAATTATAAGATTGAACAATTTCATAATTATAAATTGAAATAGATGTCATTATACGACTGAAAAAGATCAACACCATCAACATCATCCATATTTCAAAATATCTAATCAAATAATATGATTTGTTTCAACAAAAAGAAATATAATTCGTTATCAGAGCTTGGCTTTCTTCGTCAAATAATTTTTCTACAATCATTATTTTGGTCTTAAAAGGCATTTGATTTATTTGTCCATAATAGTACCTAGCTCTAATCCTACACGCTCCTATAGCAGTAGAAATGTAGATGTCTAGACTATCCTGTTATATAGGTACCTATCTGGATTGTAGTCCTACAGATAGGTACTTGTCTAGCTAGACGCCTATATTTTAGCAAGTGAATAAATATTAGCTCGATGTCGCCTAACGAAAATGATTTCGGTGCATCTTCGGGCCAATCCATACATAAAATAAACAAAAGCATACTGATATTAAATTGCAACGGTTAACACTCATGTACTTTTATCACAATAGGCGTGCGTGACATGTTTCGACTGAATCGGGCAGTCATCGTCGGACAGACAGAGTGGTGTTGTCACCTTCGCGGCTCGGGCATCAAGCCGTGAGTGTTAACCGTTGCAATTTAATAAACAAATAAATTAGCTAGAGAACTACATCGAACATTAGGTATGAAGGAAGAGGACGGCGACAAATAACCATTTGGTCTGGTCTGGTCCGAAAGGACTAAGTGAAACATAAATTCTATTTCAGTAAAATACAACACCCAAAACCGTTCTTCTCCCGCGCTAACATTCTTCCAAAAGGATGGACTCAAGTTCTTGCCGTCCTTGCGTCACACATATAAAACACATGTTTACAGTTTCAAAATTAGCCCATGTTTACGTACTATTGGAATATTTTGCGGTTGATTGACCGAATTATGCTGTGTTCTATTCATAGATAAAAGAAGAAGGAAGTTTTATTTATATTCTAACTAACGGTCTACCGTTAATATAAAAGCCATTAAAGTTCTTTATGTCATTGATAAGCGGTTGCAAGTGCTACAATTATCGATTTGAATTTTTCATTGTCAAAGTGTAGAGAAAGAGAAGTGTTTGTATTTTAAGTTTAGAACAAAAACGATTTCTATCGATAATAGTTATTTGTACAACAAGAGAGCAAAGTTCGTATTTGTTCTGAGTGCCAATTTTGAGTCCTGAGCAAGCGAAAGATTCTATAATAGAATCACGAGCGTAGCGAGTGATTCTAATTTAGAATCTTGAGCGTAGTGAAGGACTCAAAGGCACGAGATGCAAATAACTTTGGTCTCGAGTTGAACATACAACTTTTCACCTCAGCAGGAAGAAAAATAAATTAAAACCAAAATGAACGGACAGGAAGGCTTTATTAATTTTAGAATACTACTTTATTAATTTAAGAATACAAAATATTACCTCTTACTAAATTTAAGAACATGAGGTTAGATCTCAAATGAATCTTTATGGCATTTGCGTCCTTATTAACAACCAACAAAGTATTACCTTTACCCGCGATTTGGCCGGGAGGAAACTTAATTCGGCGTTTTTGACCGCTTCTTTCAATTCTTCGGGTGTTGCCGTAGCTTCATCACTATCACTACTAGTATCACTTATGTTTTCAGTTCAGATAACTTTTATCTTTAAAGCAATTCAAAAGAGAAGCTATTGAGGAAATTTTCAAATTGAGGATGACAGCCGAAACACTTTATTATTTTTAATCGCGTTCGGATACTAGATATCGTTCACAACAACGTAAATGGTAAATTGTATACTTATAAATTATACTATAATTATAATTATACTTATAAATATAAAATAAAAATCATAAAATTTTAAAGCGAGAGATATTTAAAAATGAAAACGTACGAGTTTTTGAACGTGTTTCTGGCTCTGTTTAAACATGATATTACACGGGGCGATTTATCGCAAGCCGTCACTGCCATCGTCCTTCGTGCACTTCCTTCATCTCACATTGCCTATTCCTGTATTACATAGTAGGGTACGACGGGACGGGCCCGACAAAACGCACCGTCTAGACATGTCCGTACAGACAGGTCAATCAAATTGGCTTTGATGTGATTGTATGAACGATATAATCTAATGAGGACTACCGTATTTTTGCTCACCAGGCGGCGCCACTCCTGCGTGGGTCCTTGTCAAGCGCCATTAGTATGAGTTAGTATGGCGCGAAACCAATATTAGAATTGATTATTTTTCATTAATGTCCATGTTAAAAGGGGTACATTCAATTCTAACTATTTTATATAACCTCTAAATTTACGTTAAATTAGGGCTGTGTTATTTTACACTTTCAATTTAAAGCTTATTTTATAGCCAAAGTAATATTTTTTTAGTATTTAATATATTTCTATGTAATGATTCCTCTAAAAGTGCATATTTTCGAAATAAGCACGACTTAAATTAAAAACTAATGAGAAATGTACTGAAAATGACATATAACCTCTTTACATAGGACCCACGTTCCACTAGCGCCCCTAGCGGCAAATTCACTCGCGGTAGTTCTCATTGTTAGAAAATTGGCCTCATCTGGCTGAATGGGCCAGGATGCCATTTAATAAAAAAGTTGCATGTCTTGACTGAACATTGTCAATCTGACGTTTATTTTCCTCACGCTTGCAGCAAAATCGCATTTTGCTCACTGGTTTCGCATATCAAAGTAAGCCTTTTCGAGCTGCTGAGGTGAAAAACTTTTTTAAACTTATTTCTCTCTTATTATTGCTAATTCTACCGAGATAGAGACGCCTTCAAAGAGAATAAGTGTAGCAAGATTTAGAAATTGTTTTCAAGGGATCGGTCGTTGATAGCTCATCGCTGATCAGTCGATAGATCTGAAAACTCACGGGGCATACTCGTCGACGTCACCATTATGACGAGAATCTCGTGGAGGCCGAGAAGGTCAAGTCCTGCATATACCTACACTTTCTCTGCGGTTCTAACCACCGGCAGGCTGGGCCCTGCCCCGTTGCCGGAGGCACGCTAAGTAAAAAAGTGATAATAACGTAGTTCGTATTGTTTTACTTGTATTTTACCTAAGAGGAAAAACCTAACCTAAGAGGAAAAAGAATAACATTTATTTTCGAAATATATACAGTAAGTGTAACTTACCTAACTACCAACCTATACCTACCTTAAATCTAAAATAGATCCTTGAGGAAAATAAATATCAACATTAATTTAGAGAATTATGAAAAACAAATCACTATAAAAATGTCACCTATATTGCTTTTGCTTATCGTTGTTGTCCAACAGGTTTCATTATGTATACAATAAATGTTTTTAAATGCATTTTGAATGTTATGTTCAGATAATATATAGATGTCCCCTAAATGGGACGGGGCGTTGCGAGGTCAATTGCATTTTTGGGAAATCCTGGTTATCAACTTTTAAGCATATTTGTGTCATTATCTGGTAAAAGGGACCTTATTGTCGATGGCGGTTACGTCATTGTGTACTATGCTCCATTACAAAATTCAACACCGCGCGGCGCAGTGAGGCGTAACCGCCATCGACGATAAGGTCCCTTTTACCAGATAATGACACATTTGTATCATATATAAACTTGTAGATACATTTTTTGTTTCTATAGAGACTTTACATCTCTTGGTCTATTGTATGTAGTAGGTATGTAGTTGTGTGTGTAGTATTTAGTAAATTCATTGTAGAAATTGTTTACCCAGGTATTGGTTGTTGAATTATCAGTATTTTGATTTTAATTTTCTTGTAAACGTTTTAGATATTTATGCTTATACATAAAGGTGCTAGCAATTTTAACAGATGATAGTAGGTATTAGGTTCCTGGAGCAGGTTTATATAAATATGTAATATTATAGAGATTACGATATTTTTTTGAAAAAATTGAAAAACAAAGCTATCTAATAAGTCTGCTAATGTGGTTAGGTATTAAATGAGAACTCATTGAATAGATTCTAACACCTCTTTTACCTAGCACCTGCCTAACAGCTAACGGACCACTTCACGTCGATAAATCGAATACTTCATCATCAATTGACATGACATGACAGATGGTCTTAAACATCTTGCCAATTAATGAAAACAAAAATAATATATGAAAAAGATTAAAGGAGTGTAAGTACATGATTTTAATGGGTCGGCAACGCGCATGTAACCCCTCGGAGTTGCAGGTGTCATCAGGCGGGCCGTATGCTTGTTTGCCACCGTCGTGATATAAAAAAAAAATGTTTTAAAGTAAAGTATCATGTGTTAAAACGTTAGTTAATTTGTTTGCAACATTATCAATTTGTCATTTATTTAATTCATTTCATAACCAAAGTCATAGCAACATAACAACAATGTGCGTTGAGGACAATGCAAATTGATAACAGCGTAAAACGTAATGCGTTTAACCAATTTACCTATTATTCTTAAGTTATAATTATAATAAGCCAGTGTGAATTATAACGGGCCGCCGCTCGGACAGCCGCAGGTTGAATTGAATCTCATCTGCGTAACATAAATAAGGTAAGTTATTTTAATAAATATAAGCTTACTACTCTTACCCCCACTGGCTACTCGCACCACCCTGGGTTAGCCACATAACCCGGAGCTAAGCGTTGTTTTGGATGGAACTAACCTAACACAGAGTTAAAACGTTTTAAGTATTGACTGATAATTCCGAAATAGGGATGTCTCACACTTGCCCTGTAGTCCGGGCATTAGAATACGGCTACGGTATATCCTGCCTGTCGTAAGAGGCGACTAAAAGGAGTCCTCGGGGTCGTAGACGATGGCAGCTAGGGACTGCCATCGTCCTAAAACAAGGGGGAACCCTCAGCGGCGTGACGCAAGGGTGGCACTGGCGAGTTCTATCGACATCCCAGAGCCACCCTAATTGCGTCGAAGAGGAAAAAGGGGGGTTTTTTAGTCGGTGAGACTCCGACATAACTTCTGCACTGTCCCTGCGGTGCAGAAGTATCCATAACGGATTTTTCCTCCCCATAAAAAAAAGGGATGTCTCACACTAGAATGGAATGGGACGGGGAGGGGCGTGACGATCTCTCAATTTCTATAAAAAGGATTACGTGATTGCTCCGAGGTCACGTGACATTTTGTCTTTGCCATAAAGCTTCAACAGTGATGGTAGTTCTGTGTATGAAACGAAAATCACACTTAATGCTACGTCACGTATGAAACATTTGTCGTTTGTATCATACCTGCTTGTAAGACCTACTTGTACACAGTTTCTGACAATAAATGCATCTCTCTCTCTCTCTCTCTCTCTCATCATTAATTTTCAAGGCGGGAACAAAATGTCCGTCTGAAGTACCTCTAGTGGAGCTTAACGGAGTACCTTTAAAGCGAGTCCATAAATTCAAATACCTTGGACATGTGTTAACTGAGGATTTGAAGGATGACGACGATATTGAGCGAGAACGGAGACCGTTGTCAGTCCGAGCTAATATGATAACCCGTAGGTTTGCTCGTTGCTCTTTTGATGTTAAAATTATACTTTTCCGAGCGTACTGTACTTCTTTTTACACGAGCAGCCTGTGGGTTAAATATACACAAAAAGCTTACAACGCTCTCCGGGTTCAGTACAATAATGCCCAAAGGGCGCTGCTGCGTTTGCCGCGATTTTGCAGTGCCTCGGGTATGTTTGCGGAGGCGCGCGTGGACTGTTTTTACACCACGATGCGCAAGAGAGCCAGCTCGGCCGCGCACCGCGTACGTGACAGCGGCAGCGCCCTTTTGGCAGTCGTCGCAGACCGACTTGACGGTCCATTTATGAGACACTGGTTGTCTTTGCATGCTCCAGTGTTCCATGCCTGGATTAAATAATAAATAAATAATATTAATAATAATCCAAATTTTATGTTCCGATAATAATAAAAAAATATACATATATTAATTTTGTTATAATTTTTATGATTATATAGGTAATGTTCCTGGTCTTTTCTCTATAATTATGTATTAATCTAGGCTAAATAAATGTATGTGTATGTTATATGGGTGTTATATGGTTTGGCACCTGAAATAAATGACATTTTATTTTATTTTATTTATTTATTAATGCAAAATTGTTCGCTAATATCATTCGGACTCACATTTTTTGATGTTTTTGGTTCTGCTTTGTGTGTCTGTTTCTTTTAAGTCGATGTGGCCTACATATTTATCGTTATGTGTGTTGTGTTTTAAAATACATGTATTGTGTCTTCAGCGACACAATGTCTAAATCTAAAGGCACGTTTGACACCTGTTGCTGCTGCATCGAGCTCCGACAAGGATGCATCATCTGGGGATACTTGGAATTGGTATGTACATTTTTTTAAAATAAGTAAAGTGTCATTCGATTTGCTTTTATGACATGACATGACATAGGATACGTAGATAAACTTTAAACAGACTTAAGAGAAGGAAGTTTTTACGAAAGAATAGGTTTCTGTTTTATAAGTTGCATGTGTTAATATAAGGCGGATGTCACACTGGAATAATGTATGCGATTCGCAACGCACGAGCAAGGGCGACAGCTGTATACATGCGCACCGCATCCTGTATGACATACGCCTAACTGACTGAATATATTAGTAATTTTTTTTTTATGTTTTTTATTGTAAAAATTATTGAATTTTTCATTAATTTCTCACCGATCTATGTCTAATAATTTTGTTTTTCCTTGTAACAGCTTGGAGTTGTTTATTACGTATTTAAGCTCGGCACGTGGTGCAAAAACTTTGACCTGATAATAGACACGTTGAAAACGTTGATGGCGGTCCCCAAAGAGACGGAGGAAGTGATAAGATCCGTGGGCATAGGTCTGATCATCTTCTTGTGCATACTGTGGGGAATCAAGATATTCTTTAACATCATATTTCTTCGAGGGCTGCATATGGTACGTACTTTTTAAGACATGGCGGTTCTTCGTCAAAATGTCATATAAAGGCCATGGCTTCCGTTGACACGGTGTACAAAGGCCTTGCCATGACGTCTTAACGCGATTCAGTTGACGAACTAAACTGAGTCGCTTCCATACAACTGAACCTAAACTGAATCGCGTTAAGACGGTAAGTCCCCAGGATCAAAATACATTATCGTGGCATTGAGAAAGCAAGTGTTTTTTCGTGTAATTACGACTTCAACGTGATCTCTATCAAATTACTGAGTTAGGAAAAATGGTATCTGAGGACCTGACTGATAAAATCACCGTGTAGAGCGTCTAAGCCTGAAAAAGTTAACAGACGTCTTAGAATTATGAATTACTACATAAAGGATGACTCACACCCATCCGATTAAATCTGGGATGATCTGTCAGTTTCTATGGAAAACATCACGAGACCTCCGAGGGCTCCGAGCTATCACGTGATTCTTTCTATAGAAACTGACAGATCTTCCCGGATCGGATCGGTGTGCGTCATCCTTAAATGTTACTTTGCTATTCTGCCAAATGTGCTAGTCAATTAGTGCCACCAGCGGGGCTAAGATGCCAAGCTGATATCCTGATAATTGCTGGATAAGACGATAGTTTGTCGGCACGTTCTGACAATTTCTGATAATTTTAAACAGTTCTGTCAAATGTCTTTGCATTTGGCAGCTCTCACCGTCGCGCTATCGTGCAACTTGGCAGTTTATCAACTTATAGCATTATCTTATGAAATAAATGATATAATCCTGAATTATAAACAAAAGACGAATATTTTTTACCTTTTATTTTTTTACTTTTACATAACAGGACAATAAAGGTCACGTCGGCGCGTATCTGCTCTACACCTTCATCTTCATCATCGTGGGCCTGATCACCAACATCGTGATGATCTCCATGCTGGCTACCATGGAGAAACTGAAGCTTCCCGGTGCAGTGACAGGTTCTGTTGTCATTGGCATCATTGTCATTTACTGTGAGTATCCATCCATTCAGGTTTAGTAGGTAGAGAGAAAAAACGACAGTAAATGGCTTATCATCACTATAGGAAGGCGGTATTCAGAGAAGAGTCATTCAGAAGAGCCTCAGAAGAGGCATTCAGAGAGCCACCAACTCCCGAAGTGATGACCACGACCACTCAAGAGTGATACCGATAAAGAAGATCCAGGTTTAACTATAAGCAAAGCAGTTTCTAAGGCTATAAAGTAGGTACTTTATGGTCGGCATGCGCTTGCGTCGCGTATTATCGTATTATAAATGTACTACAACGGGATTTAATCGTGTAAAACTTTTAAAACTAACCTCCGACGTTTCTAGGGCGACAGTGTCCCGTGGTTCCGGAGACTGGCTGAGGTTGACATCAATATCTATCTGCGTGGGTTTTACAAACTACCCGCACTTGGTCTTGATTATCAACTTGAACATTTTGCGCACTAGGGATGTGACTCTGTCGACACACTACACTCACGATGTCCGATTTTTGAGCCGGCGATATTCGCGTACATCTATAACACAAATTAATTTATTTTCAAAATATATACAGTAAGTGTAACTTACCTACCTAGTCTACCTACCTCTACCTTAAATCTAAAATAGGTCCTTGTACCTATATTACCTTACCTTAAATGTCCGGATTACATGTGGATGAGATCCTAAAACCATCGCCTCACCGTAAATTTGTATTGATGGGAAAACCTCTTTGTCGCTCCAATATGCAAGTGTGACAGAGACGGAGATACGAATCCGCAATCGTTCAATTTTCGTGGTACAGGCACATCACAGGTACTCTCACAGCCCCACTGTAACGACCACCATGAAGCAAGCCGAGGACACGATGGAAACGATTAGTGACTTCTTGATGACTTCTTCAAGAAATTTCAGACGAACACGATGAGTCAAAGGCTAGAGAGGGAGAGAGAATAATAGCGTAAGCGCCTTTACCTGCGAAACGTCCCATATTAATTACGATTTTTTGTTTCAGTAATCATGTCATACTTCTGGTTGGTAATCAAGAGCCATTACTGCAACATGGATATCAAGCGCAAACCCGAAGGAACAGTCCAATACAGATCCTAAAATTAGGATTTTTTCTCACATCCGCTTGTAACGGAACTTTTTATTCTTTGAAAGCAGCGTGTAAAGTTTCATTTATCCAAACCTTCGCCTATATTGAACATTTTGGAGTTGTGTAATGCGTTCGGGTTAAGTTGACTTGGCGTGTTGGCGACTTGTGTGATAGGATCAGTGCCCGATCGTGATTCGAGTTGTAAAGGAACTTTATTTGAGAGAGGCTACTCGTCTGGACGCTGATTCGCTGACACTGAAATCTGTCGCTAGCACGGGTTTAAGCACGACTAAACTACAGCCTTGCTTCTTCATTCCTCGTAATATTAAATGCTTTTTTTAATATAAACAATTGCTAGTTATACAGATTATTAATATTGTGTTCTAATTTGAGATGATAAAACCTTTCTAATGACGGTATAAATGATGACTCACACTAGGACGGGACGAAACGGGACTGGTCGGAGCGGGACGGGATGATCTGATTCAATCAATTTCTACAGAAAAAATCACGTGATAGCTCGGAGCCCTCAGATGTCATGTGACGACAGACATGCCAGGGCGGCGGATGACGCGCTTGGCGCCAGCTACGAGTTTGTAGCTTTTGGCGTTGAGACACTCGTCCCAGGGGCAAGGGTGCTCGCGGGCTCAATAAAGAGATCGCCAAACGGTTGAGGGAAGCTACGGGGGACCCTCGAGCAGGCAGCTTTCTCGCGTAAAGGATTTCCATCGCGATCTAGCGCGGGAATGCTGCCTGTGCGATGTGCGTGCACCTGGCCGTCAGGCGAAATTTTGGAGGATTGGGTGGAGGAATAGTTTTTAATTTATTTAATTATTTTTAAGTTAGTTCTTATGTTTGTATGTAATAGTTTTTACGATTTATTTAAGATTAGTTTATTTTTAGATATTTTTAGTTTTAATTTAATTTTATGGTACTTTGTAATTTATTTCAAATAATAAATGTCCCATCATGAAGTAGGCGAAGAACTTATCCAATACAGGAAGACATAGATTCAGTTGTAAAGTGGTCCCATGACAATGGGATAGTTCTCAATGGTGACAAAACCAAACTACTCCTAATACACTCTCCGTACTTACCTGTCATCAACATTCCATTATGTGTATATGCCCATAGCTATCCTTGTTTTCACAAAAATATGATAGTAAAAACAATACAAATCAAAACATTTATTACAAATAATAAATTAATTGATTCGTGCTTTACAGTTGTTGAAGTCTATACGAATAGCTAAAAAGAATCCGCCATAGGCACAATGTTTTCAACACCCTTTTTGCACTTTTAGGGGTGAAATTTTCCAAATCGCTGAAATTATTTGAAATTCTAATCAGGAATCTTCTCACAAAGTTTGAAGTTAATACCTAAAACAGAAAACCTTCCGTTATACAAAATTTCAACACCCTTTTCACCTATTTCTGGGTTAATTTTTCCAAAACGGTAAAACACTTCTTTTTTAATTTAATAAGGAAGCTTTTCACATAGTTTTAAATCAATATCTCAAAAAAACTTTCACTGCTTTTTGTTTTTAGTCCCACTAGTTTCGGCTGTGCGTTTATAGCTTATCATGACATCCTCTTTTATATAACCCACATAATCCCACCAAAAACATTACATGTAAAAACACACAAGTCTCGCTCCGCAGTTCTTAAGGGTGACTCACACTAGACGGCATGGGGCCCGACGAGACAATCTATCAATTTCTATAGAAATAATCACGTGATAGCCCGGATCCCTCGGATATCTCGCCCCGCCCCGTCCCGCCCCGTCCCATCCCTTTCTAGTGTGAGTCATCCCTTATTCTGCAAAAATGTTTTGAGATTTGTTTTAGTTAGTGCCGGGGAGTCATAGAAAGCGACTTCCACCGACTTACCTATTTTTATTTAATTTTCTATGAATTTGTAGGCTATAAACTACTTACGTTTAAAATTTGGAGCTTTTGGGCCTGCTACAAGTACCTTAGAGTTTTGATGATCGGTGAGTGAGTGAGTGAGTGTCCAAAATAACGAACTTTGACATGCGATAGTTCTTAAACTACAAGTTCAAATTAAATGATATTTAGAATATATCTATGACATTTTATAGCCCTGAAAATTCAGGGTTCTAGCTTTACCAGCGCGAAATTACAGGTGGTTGAAAATAAACTGCTACGAGAAAATGATGGTACGGACGAGCCTTTGTTTTGCCCGACTTGTTGGAGGCACTGCCGTGCCCCCAGATAGATTATAATGTAACGTGGAAGTGGAAAAGATAAACGATTCACTTAAAACCACAATTCCGTTGACTGCAGTCAGCATTTGAACCTAATTTTAAAACAATTCAACGAACGGTAAAAAAAACCAGTTGTTAGCAAAATTTATAATGACAACGTCTCTGTTCAAAAGATGCTGTTTTTGTATTCCATTAAGGATAGGGTTGATTGGGTGGGGATATATTAAGCTGGTGAGTGACTTAAATTTCAAATACTTATAAATTGAAAGAGATGTCATATACTAAAGAAAAAAGTGACCAAGGTCCCCGGTGAGCAGGGCTGGGATCGAACCAGCGATCTCCTGCTTTCGCGGCAGACGCCCTAACCACTGGGCTACCCGATCACGGCGACTAGAGTCCGAAATTTCCTAAGTATATGCAATCCTTTCTTATTTTTCACCGGGGACCTTGGTCCCTTTTTCTTTAGTATATGACATCTCTTTCAATTTATATTTTATATATAGTAGTGTGACTACTTAAAAAACACCAAAACATGAATCAAAACATTTATTACATTTAATAAATGATTTGATTCGTGCTTTAAAAATTGTTTCAAATACTTCTTTGTTTAGAAGTAATTAGAGTTGTTTTACTGTATTCTGAACTTTGTATAGGTATGTTAAGAATTATTGAGAGCGGAACTCAAGATCCATGGGGTCCCAGCGCACGCAAGCTTTTTGTAGAAATCGTGAAACGTCTGGTTGATGTAACTGGTGACCGAAGAGCTAATGGCTTCCTCGCACAACGTAGCATTGCGATACGAGGAAATGCCACCAGCACCCAAGCCAATTAAAACTATGATTTACCACACAATTCTGTCGAATGAAGCGCGTGTTAGTTTAAAAATCAATTTAATATGTGTAATCGCGGTTCAAAGTAAACTCACCCAGGATGGGTCTTGGCAACTTATCCCAAGATTTGACGTAGCCGCTATTTTTACGAAAGCGAATGCCATCTGGACCTACCTAGATGATGAAATAGGCCTAATTGGGAATATTCCGGTTTCCTCGCGATGTCTTCCGTCACAGAAAAGCGTTTGGTAAATATCAAATGATATTTCATACATAAGATCCGAAAGACTCATTGGTACTACAGCCGGCAAAATTTCAACCCGCTGGGCCACCAACGCTTTTTGACGCAATTTAATTTAAACTAAAGAAAATATTTTCTGAAAATTAGATACTAAACGCAAAAGTGTACGTATTTTAACCAACTCTTTTCAGTTATTTTTATAAGTGTATTTATTTCAAAAATTTCAGGTCCTCAATGTCCTGATAATGTTAATATGCTTTAGCATTTGGGACAAAATGGGCTACATGAGAGTGTTGGACTACGCAACAATTGTTTTTATTTTCGTATTTGCATTGGCAGATACTGGATTTTATGTTCTCTTTGTGGTTGCTTGTCATAAGGTATGTGTATTTTTTTAAATGTTCTTGTAAATCGGTACTGCGACCATATGAAGTCGTGTAATTATATTGCATGTACATAATAACAGATATACCTGTTTGGTACTTATTTAGGCAAGCACTTATGTCTCACGAGATACTGGAGGATAGGATGTATTCGAGAATGTTGAGGGCGATGGGCTTGGAACCTGGGCTAGTACCACGAACATCGGACGATTGCGGCTTTGTATCTCTATCTCTGTCACACTTGCGTATTAAAGTGACAAAATAGTATAGATATGCTATACCAGCCAGCATGTAAATCTGATATTTGATATTGATTTGTTTAATAACCTCCCTCATGACTTGCGAATGTTGCATGGAAATAAAAATAGAACTGACTAAGTGGCTACAGAATCATTGTTTTTATACTGTTAAAGATTATTTAAATTTCAAATTATAATGTGTAAAAAATTTGTGACATAACTTTGACATCCCAATCTATTTTTATTTATTTTTCGCCGTGTAATTTATTATTAATTTAATTTAATTTTGGTTTTACTTTATCTGCAACAACATTATTTGATTATTATTGGTTTTATTGTTTTTTTTTTTAATTTTGCATGTTGGCTTTATGTTTACTGATACTAAACTAACCTAATTGTAACGTATTCTAGCAAATACATATTTCTATATTTCTATACATTACGTTACAACGGCGAAGGGCGAAAAATAGGAAATTCGCAAGGAGTGGCGTGGCGATAAAATAAAACACGACCGTAGGGAATCTTTTAAATCGACACGAGTTGCGAATTACCTCTTCGCACGTGTATCGTACGACGTTTTACAGTACCCATGGCCCTTTGAATATTTGATGCAGGCAAAGTTGCACCATGTGTACTGTAACATGGTACGTTTACAGTAAACTTTATTCCGTCAATGCCAATTTTCTATGTTCGTGCTAGGTTCGTTTCATTGTAATATCACAATTAACTGTTTTAAATAAGAAACTTTTCCGCCGAATGTAATATAACATTTTTCACCTCACTATCGCAAGGAAAATAAAAACGAATCTTACAAATCTTATCCAAACGTACCTAAGCTATCCGATATCGATTACCCAAAAGTATAGTTTAAAAGTCAATGCTACCAGTTAACTGGAAAAAACCATTCAAGGTAAAATATTGGATAAAATACGTTTTTCCCCGCTAGTTTCAAAGGATAAAAGAGCACTTTCCGAGTTAGTGAAGTGAAAACATGATTTATATATTTATTTCAGAAAAGCCACAAGTTGCTAAACATATTTCTTATTTACAACATTGTGGCTACGGGGTTATATACGCTAAGCTACAGTGTAAAGATCTACGATTGTGTCGACTTCCTCGTCAATGGAATGCATTTCTGCACCGAAATCTGTATGATCACCCTCATTGATTTGTTGGTCACAGTCGCTCTCACTCTTGGCACTATTGGTAAGTATTAGAAAGAAATACCTACACTTATTTACGAAATCATTCACCACTTGGCATATAAAATATAGACATTATAAAGTCGCACCTGTTGCGTGATGTTTTTTATTTTTATTCATTTTGGCCAAGTAGGTCTCTTTCTTGGAACGTCACTTTCTGAGGACGTCACTTACGAGCTTGAGAGTTAGGCCACTTTCGATGTAAGACACTTACGAGGATGTCACTTGCTGGTTACGCCACTTTCGGTTATTACCGCTTTGTTTTACGGTATACTTGCACGAAAATAGGATACCAGCAACCAGAATAGCTAAACCCGTATGAACACTTATTTTCCCGATACAACGAAAAACAACACACGTTTGTAACTGTAAACTTATTTATATTATTGAACTCAAAATATCGTGACAGAGTGGTGAGTTGGAAGGCAGTGTCCGTTGAAAAGGGGTACTCTGTCACGGAGTTTTATATAAAACTACTAAAAAGAAATACATATACGTCACCTACATGAAAGGAACTATCAAATTATCTACTTTATAGACATAATGTACATTGTTTTTAAATCATTTGTATCCTTATCATTTCACTCAAGATCAAACATCAGAGAAATTGAGAAAATCGCCAATCATTGTCGGCAAAAAAAAGAACGGCCCATCTCTATTTTATTTGTCACTTAACGATAAACCCCATTGAATGATAAAGTAGAGATAGAAAGTTACGAAAGATTTCATGTCGGTAGATTGGTCAGAGGACACTAAGGTATCCATTATATACATTGACTGTATTAACATACACTCGAGGCCTCGAGTCATTTTGCAAATCCTGCCACTTAAACATGTTATTATCTCTCTTCAACTCTTCATCAAAATGTGAGCTTAATGGTAAAGCTATTAAGGTCGCTTTTAGGAAGACACGTTTGAGAAAGATTTGAACAGAAATATACTTTTCAGCCCTCCGGTCGGTAAGCGGCACTTTACGCAAAACTAAATTGCCGCCTGCCGGCTCCGTCGGGCTGAAAAATAGTATACAAACCTCGGCCTGTAAATGGGAAAGCCTCGGATCACATGTTAGTCGACCTCGGCTTCGCCTCGGCCGACAAATACATGAAGTCCGAGGTATTTCCCACTTACACGGCCTTGGTATGAACTATTACCTACATGAAAATAATTATCAAATAACATTAAATACATATTATTATGTTGCTTTTTAAAATAATCTAGTTTTTATCATTTTACACATGATCAAAAATCGGAAAAATCGAGAATGTTGCATTTCATAAGGAGAACGGCCCAATTACCGATTTTCGGCAAAACCGATAAGAGTCCGGTAATGGTTTTAAGTTCAAATACGCGCGAGATACGACGTTAGCACAGTAAGCGCGCGAAAATACAAAATTTACATGCTATCTTAATAAATAAAAAAGAAAAAAAGAAAAGAGTGTACTCCCACCTTAAAGGCCGGCAACGCAGTTGCGACACCTCTGGTGTTGCGGGTGTCCATGGACGACGTTAATCGCTTACCATCAGGCGATTCGTTTGCTCGTTTGCCACCTATAGCATTAAAAAAAATAGGCATAAAAAAGGATCACAACTACAAAACAACTCTATACTCTATAGAGTATAGAGTTGACTGAGAGTATACTCTATACTCTCAGTCTCTCATTTTTGTAAATATTGTCAAAGTGCGGAGCGACATGGCCGCATGGTGTATTTCTACCAAAATTTACTAGTTTTAACATTTTTTTACTCAATAATTTTGTGTGAATATGTTCAAAAGTGTTTCATTTATTCCTTATACACGGTGAAATTTAATCGGTAATCAGGAACCAACTTTTCTAATTCAGTAATCGATGGCGATCATATTTATGTGGCACTTACATGTGAAATTAAGTTTTTTTGTTATACGTAATTTAAAAGGTAACATTAAATTTTAATTGAATTTTATTGTTACCCTACCAGCAATGTAGTTTAAAGAGTTTAAAACCTCTTTGGCAAGTAAGCCATGGATGGGTAAAAAACTATTTCCGGGAATAATTTATTGACGTCTGGTCTGCCGCCATCGCGATGGCACTTGACGTACTTACAGTAATTCCTTTTAATACAAGTACGGTGTCCATGAGCCCAGTGGTTTTAAATTTTAACGATATCATTTACTGTTATTAATTAGATGGTGAAGTAAATTCCAATAGATGTTTGAAGCTCGGTTTTTATTAAAATAGAAAAACAGTACGCAGCAGTTAGAAACTGATGATTTTTCAAAACCTGTCAACAATATTGACAAAGTTTTTATTTTCAACCGACTTCAATATTTCAAAAGGAGGAGGTTCTCAATTCGACTGAATTTTTTTTTTTTTTTTTTTTTTTTTTTTAATGGATGTTCACTCATAACTCCGTCATTACTGAACCGATTTGAATTTTTTTTTTGTTTTCTAAAAGTAGACGGTTCCTGGTTGGTCCCGTTTTTTTCAAAATCCATTTCTGATGATGGGATCCATGAGGAACTGAGGGAACTCCTCAAATTTGAAAGGCACATGCATGCTGATTTGGGTGATTTCTTAAGAAACTCGAGCATTTCTTTACGAAAATCATCAATTTGGTGGAGTGGACCTGATGATGAAGACCAGGGATGGCAAAGTGGAACTGCTTCGTAATTCTCAGGACTATGATCCGATTTTAAAAAATATTTTTTTGTCTGTATATAGATGGTTTCAGGATTGTCCCGTTTTTTTCAAAATCAATTTCTGATGATGGGATCCATGAGGAACTGAGGGAACTCCTCAAATTTGAAAGGCACATGCATGATGATTTGGGTAGTTTCTTAAGACACTCGAGCATTTCTTTACGAACATCATCAATTTGGTGGAGTGGACCTGATGATGAAGACCAGGGATGTCAAAGTGGAACTGCTTGGTAATTCCCAGGACTATCGTCCGATTTTAAAAAATATTTTTTTTTCTGAAAATAGATGGTTCCAGATTTGTTCCGTTTTTTTCAAAATCAATTTCTGATGATGGGATCCATGAGGAACTGAGGGAACTCCTCAAATTTGAAAGGCACATGCATGATGATTTGGGTAGTTTCTTAAGACACTCGAGCATTTCTTTACGAACATCATCAATTTGGTGGAGTGGACCTGATGATGAAGACCAGGGATGGCAAAGTGGAACTGCTTGTTAATTCCCAGCTCTATCATCCGATTTGAGACATTCATCTTTTCTTTGTAAAGAAATACCTTCAAGATAGTCCTATTTGATTATAGTTCTATTTTGATGATGGGCTTCATGAGGGATTGAGAGAACTCCTCAAATTTTAACGGCACATGCATTCTGATTTGAGGGTTTCCTTAAGTAACTAAAACAGTGTTTTGGCGGAGCCAAAATTTTGATGAACTTGATCTGATGATGAAGACCAGGGATCGCAAAGTGGAACTGGTTAATAAACCTAGCTCTACTTATTATCCTAGTTGTGACATTCATCTTTTTAATTTGATTTATATTCTGATGATGGAGTTCTAGAAGAATTCAGAGAACTCCTCAAATTTGAACGGCAGGTTAATTGTGATTAGAGGGTGTTCATAATTAGCTTAGGCATTTTCTTACTGTGGCCATCATTTTGCTGGAGTGGACCTGATGTTGATAATCAGGGATGGCATAATGAATATGCTCGTTAATTTACAGTCTGTCATCCAATTTAACACATTGTTATTTTGTTTGTTTGATTATACTTCAAATGTAATGATGGAAGCCCTAGGACATTAAGAAAGCTCCTCAATTTTCAATCGTACACGTGCGGTGTATTGGATATTTGTGAAGTAAACTGGCTAACTCAAACAAATTCTTAATTTCACTTTTACCGGGAACCAAATGAAGTCGGTTTTTTTTTCTTAAAAATTATAATCAATTTAAATTGCTTTTTCCGAGATCGCTGAAATATATTCAATATTGTTATTTATATTCCAGTATTTCATAGTCAGATTTGCACTTTGCCGAGTTTTTCAAAATGTTTATAAAGACTAGAAAACTAGATTTATTGAGTACAAGACCTAACTTACTTAAATTAATACTCTATTTTGCTACTGTCAAAACCCTAAAAGATTTATAACATTTAAAACTTTCGCGATTTAAACACATATTTAAACATAATTATTAAACAAATTAATTCGCGTTAGACCCGTTTAATAATTATGCCTAAAAGATTTCTTCACTTATAATATTAGTGGAATTTTTATCATGGTAGTGGTCAATATTTGCAGCATGTAAATGCCAATGTTAACGTGTGTTGTTTTTATTTTATTTCAGCGGTCCAAATATACCTAAACCTGCTAATCTATAATGAGATGGTAAAGCTGAAGAACCAGACGCTAGAAATAGAGATGCAGTCCTCGAATCATTTGCTGCACGCGGCTACGGACCAACGCGAGGAACGTACGATGCAATGCATGGGAGGGAATTATGGTGACAACTCTGATATCTAGAGTTGCTACCAACATTCGACTGGTATTCGGTATTTAGCCACTTATTTAGATCGCTATTAGATTGATAATTGCGTATTATTTGGCCGAATACAAAATACCTTAAACTTAAAGAAAATATAATTATTTAAGTAATTAGTTTTAAGATATATTTGTATGCATATTGGCGAAACGCTTTTTTTTATTGTACCAACCCTGTCACATATATCAAATTAATAATTTTTAATTTCAATTTGTCCGCTATAAAATTGCAAATGACATCTATTAATTGTTGTTACCCGCAACCTCGTTTGCGCGGTTTCGTTTCTATTGGTTCATACCTACGTACAGTCAAGGACTCTGTAACCCACAGGTTGACAGTCCTGTCAAATTGTTATGAAATTTAGAGGAAAATGGGTCACAAAAAGAAAGACCGCAACCGTGCCTCGTTATGTATTTATTTATTTAAACCTTTGGGAAACAAACAGGCATAATCAATACACACAGTTAAACAAATAAGACATAGTTTCCCTTAATGACTAATAACATTTCAGTTGCTGAGTGTGATATTAAGAGAGTTTGACAGTTATTTTACTTATTTGACAACATGCACTAAATACACTTTATCTAAATACATTCATACGACTTCAAATGAAAATCAAGATTTTACATATGAAAAAACATAAAGTATAAGTACTAAGCAAGTATACTACAGTGAGACCTCGATATATGGAATAGGTAGCTGTATAATTGCAACGAAATGTCCGGTCCCGGTCCCTTGACATGAATAGACCTTTATAGTCGGAATTTCCGTGCATGCTTAAATAAAATTAAGATTTTAGATTTCTTATTATAATATTGCCTCTGTAATTGAAATGTCGGCATCCCGAGCTTCTATAATTGAAGCAGTATTGTTAATATTTTTCTGATTGGTGTGTAGGTTCACATTATTCACCAGTAAAGGCATAGAGGGTAATTTACTGTTGACAACCTTCTGTCGGAGGATATTGAGCAGAAACTTTTAGTTTTTTTTTTGTTGTCTGTTAGAAGTTAGTCCGTAGAAATAAAAATAATTATGAAGTTTGTCGTACAAAGTCATCATTTTAAGCAAAATGTACTTATCATTTTAGTGTAAGAAACTAAACTAAAACATATTAAAACACAAATTTAAATCTATAAGTATAACTAAAGTAAAAACTAAAATAAAACTAGATAAAAACTAAAACAAAACGATATAAAAACTAAAATAAATCTAAAACAGGCCCCTGCGGCATGGTACCGAGGACGCTGGCAACATTTCATAGCTGGATTGCTAGACTCATGCGTTGAGCGATGAAGCTGCCAGCTCTTGGGTCTCCTGTGGCGTCTCTAAATCTCTTCGTTTTAGTTATCAATATGTCCTTAATGTCGAAAATATTATTATTTCTATTACATACAAATGAAACATATGATTCATAAATGCTGTTTTTTTGTTTATTCTCCTTCTTATTATAATGACCTTAACAAATAAATTCCTTCTACTGAAACCTCTATTATCGAAAGCCTCTATAATTGAAACGTGGTTAGTTTATTTAAACACAATTATTAAACGGGTCTAACGCGAATTCTCTTATTTACCTTATTTACCGACGTTTCGACACAGGTTTCACTGGTCATGGTCGCGGCTAACTGATGTCCCAGCAAAATGTCAAAACAGAGATTTGTGTAACTACCCAACGAAAAGTCAACGTCGGTAAATAAGGTAAATAAGAGAATTCGTGTTAGACCCGTTTAATAATTGTGTTTAAATATGTGTTCAAATCGCGAAAGTTTTAAATGTTATATTGTGGTTAGTTTAACCTGGATTATTGGTCAAGACCTGCTTAAGAGGGAATCCTGGTTAATTGAAAAAAACTGCCGGTCCCTTGAAATTTCAATTATCCAGGTTTCACTGTACTATACCTAAAAAATACAAGTCATTAAGAATACTACACACAGGCTTGATGACTTCCAGCCTCCCGAACAAGCCGGTTTCCGAAGAGGCTTTAGTACCGTAGACCACATTCATACGCTTCGTCAGGTTATACAGAAGACCGAGGAGTATAATCTGCCCCTCTGTTTAGCGTTTGTGGACTACGAGAAAGCCTTTGATTCGATCGAAACCTGGGCGGTACTACAATCTCTCCAACGGTGCCAAGTAGACTACCGCTATATCGAAGTGTTGAAGTGTTTGTACGAGAGCGCCACTATGTCAGTCCGACTCCAAGACCAGAACTCGAAGCCTATTCCGCTGCAGCGGGGAGTCAGGCAGGGAGATGTCATCTCTCCTAAGCTGTTTACCGCTGCACTGGAGGACGTTTTCAAGACTCTGGACTGGAGAAGGCTAGGCATCAATGTAAACGGCGAGTACCTCACTCACCTTCGATTTGCTGACGATATAGTAGTCTTGGCTGAGACCATGGAGGATTTAAGTACGATGCTTGTTAGCCTCAGTAGAGCCTCCGGGCGAGTTGGTCTTAAGATGAACATGGATAAGACGAAAATCATGTCGAATATCCATGTAGCACCAACTCCAGTGACAATCGGAGACTTTACACTCGAAGTTGTAGACGATTATATATACCTTGGACAAACTGTCCAGTTAGGTAGGTCCAATTTCGAGAAAGAGGTTAATCGTCGAATCCGACTCGGTTGGCTGCCCAACCGTTCGGGAAGCTGCGACACATCTTTTCGTCCAATATTCCGCAGTGCCTGAAGACGAAAGGCTTCGATCAGTGTGTGTTGCCAGTGATGACATACGGTACTGAAACGTGGTCGCTTACAATGGGCCTCATAAGAAGGCTCAAAGTCACCCAAAGGGCAATGGAGAGAGCTATGCTAGGAGTCTCTCTGCGAGATCGTATCAGAAATGAGACCATCCGCAGCAGAACCAAAGTAACCGATATAGCTCTCCGAATCGCTAAACTTAAGTGGCAGTGGGCGGGGCACATTGCACGTAGAACCGATGGCCGTTGGGGCGGAAAGGTTCTCGAGTGGCGGGGTAGGCCCCCCGCAAGGTGGACTGATGACCTGGTGAAGGTCGCAGGAGTCCGCTGGATGCGGGTGGCGCAGGACCGGTCATTGTGGATATCTTTGGGGGAGGCCTATGTCCAGCAGTGGACGTCTTTCGGCTGAAATGATGATGATGATGAAGAATACTAAGTACTATATATAAAAAACAACACGACCGCTAGCTACTTAGATACACACGGTGAAAATGCCGCAACGAAATGATTTTGCCATGGATGTACAATCGACGTGTAATCTTTTTTTTATTAATGTTGAGAAATGTCAGATTTATGACCGTCGAACGAAACTCGAAAGTGACCTAACACCAGTAGTAGCACTGCAGTAGTACCTACTTATTTTTAGTAAATGAAACAAAATAACCTAAAAAGTAGTTCCATTGATTTTTCCTTCACATTTTTTACATGCAGTTTACAGATCCTCAAAGATAACTAAAAAAAAAACCTTAAAAGGAACTGTAGTCTACTTGCGGTTTTAGTGCGTTACTATTGTTTTTCGCTTGTTCGAGACTTAGGTATTTTTTGTATTCTTTTTTTTTTCAAAAATATTTTTTTTTTTAAGTTTTTATTTTCAAATTCGAAAGTACTACCGATAGTAAATCGCCCTGCCGCGGGAAAATAACCACTAAAATTTCACCGTGTATAGTTAGGTACCAACAAGTGCATTTATTTATTTTATTTTGGTCAATGGCGCAATAACAACGACACCCACGCCTGGAACTCCGAACTTTGATAATGCCATGGATAATTACAATGAGAGGACAGACAATTATAGCGCGCTGTTCGAAGGAAGTTAAGGTGACCTATTTGAAGCCTTTTGCCAATGTTTTTATACATGTCAGCAGCACTCGTTCAACGCGCTAAAAGTGCAATATACAAATACGAGTATCGAGTATGCCATTCGCATCTTGCTGAAATGACCTCGTTTCTGCAGCCATCCTGAGAGCCAGGTCTGCCGCCTTCTGAGAGAAAAAGACTGTTAGCCTCTAGCAATGAAATTATAGTGAAGAATTTAATAACCATTGGCGGAAATTGCTCCGGTCTGAGAATGGCCAGTTATGGTGCATATAAATATTTTATTTCATTGTTTTATAATTTTATGTTTGAAAAAAAAAATGAAAAATTACTTACGTCAAGCGAGTTTCGAACACACGAACTCTCTGAACATCGGTCAGAGAGACGTCTCTGCTTACTACACAATTAATTCTGTGTTTTATGTTTCAAGTAATTTTTATTCTGTTAATACAATTTTCACTGTATTATATTTAATTGTAATTTTATTAATGAGATTCTTGGCTGCAATACATATATGCAATATTGCGTTGATGATGCCATGCATACTGCAATTGGGTGAATTTTAGATGAATACCTATATAATTGTATGTCCTCTTGTTTTATACGACCATGATAATGTGACGTTGAACAGACAGATAAAGGATCCGCTTAAAACCACAATACCGATTAAAGTTCCAGTTATTGCAGTCACTTTTTAATATTAAACCTAATTTTAAAACAATTCAATCATTTGATAATTGTCAGTGGTGGTTGCAAAACTTAATTCACAATGAGGACAGAGGCGCCTCAGTTCAAGAGATGCTGTTTTTGTATTCCATTAAGGAGAGGGTTGATCGGGTGGGGATATATTAAGCTGGTGAGTGACTTGAGTTAATCTAATAGGTAGTTTTACAGCCTCCTAGCCTAGTCGGTAGTGACGCTGCTTATAGGTCCGGGTTCGAATCCTGGTCAGGGCATTTATTTGTGTATTAATCAAATATTTGTTTCTGAGTTATGGATGTTTTTTACATACTTTAGTATTTGTATGTATTCTTTTATATATATCGTCGTCTAATGCCCATTTGAATTCTCTTTTAAATGAGCAACGAAAGTTGATATACAGCCTATATTTTTAATTTTACCTCAAACCGCATTTAAACGTAGGTTTTAGTACTAACCGATTTTGTTAAAAACTAATGAAGGTTTGAAAATTTATTGAGCATCAAAGTATTGTGTACACTTATTTGACAGCATGTTAAAAGTTATCACTTGTGACGTCACGCCAGTAAAACAAAGTATCGGTACTTTGTAAGTTTTTTTTTATTGTAATATAGCATTTGTGCTATGAACCAAATGGTTAAAATTTGGTGGTGGTGGTTGGTGTAATATTAAAAATACACGCTGTATAGGGGTTTTTGGGGGCGAAATTCAATTAGGCTTATTTTCATCTCTGAGAAATAGCGGGTTGTGTTCCGAGGTTCGCTCGTTTGCCGAGGTCCCGGGTTCAGGTTATGTAAAGGCATAGCAAAATATTGCATAGAGACAGTCTTTATAATTATTTTGTTTGATTCATGTGGGTTTCGGCTTCTAAAACCGTGCAAAAGTATAATCCAGCAAACAAATATTTTGCGCTACATAAAGTGGTGTATGAAATAAGTGCATTTGTATTGCTTAATTATAGGCTAGTCATAAAAAATTAATAAATTAATATCATGGGACAATCTTGCACAAAACTCCCTAGTCCCAGTGTAAGCTCAATAAGGCTTGTGTTGTGGGGACTAGGCGACGATATATATAATAGATAGATAGATACAAATACTTCAATACATAGAAAACATCCATAACTCAGGATATCGACTCAAACTACTAACTGGACTCAAATATTCGTGATAAGCACACAAATAATTGCCCTGACCAGGAATCGAACCCGGGACCTCCTGCTTCGTAGGCAGAGTCATTACCGACTAGGCTAGGAGACCTTTAGAATGTAAGTTTTCAACCTCACGGTTCCCGGTCGGATTTTGAATGAAAGGGGTCAAAATATGATATTTTCAACCGACTTCAAAATTTCAAAAAGAGGACGTTCTCAATTCATGTAATTTTTTATTAATTGTAACTAAAATGCTGGTGACCCGTGAGCCTTATTACAATGTGATAAGTTTCAGGGATCACCAGTATTTTTGATGTTCACTAAGCTTTTGTAATACCATAGATTTCTTTCATAATTTTCAGGCCCTAAACGGTGTGATGTTGGCATACTTAATATTTATATGCTGCCTCATTTGGGAGATTATGGGTTACATGAGAACCATGGACTTCGTAATCTTTACCCTCATGTTCGCATTTTTCCTGGCAGATACTGGCTTTAATATTCTCTTCGTCGTTGCTGGGCATAAGGTACATGCATTTATTTACTTGTTCTCTTATAATACTGCTTAACTGCTTATCTCTTCACACTTTGCCTATTAGACATGTATTTATTATAAGTAGGTATCATGGAGCGTTAAAATGTCCTATGGGAAAGCAGGAGCTAGTTCAGCTTACTTTTTCTTTGAATCATTAAGAAAAAAGTGTACCAAATTGGCTTACGCAAGGGAAGCCTTAACATTCGAATAGTCTACCGGAAATACTCCGAACATTCTTTTGTGTTTGACCCCCCTAAAAGATAGACATATATATGCCATCGCGGACTTTTTTGTAGATCCTTTTAAGGTGTAAGTACTATACTGTAGTACATTTTGATCTATCTCGTAGGGTTCAGCCAGCGTTTGCAATGTAAGCGCAAAAAATTTTGTTACTTACGACATCACATTAGAAACCTCTAAAATTATCAGCGTTTCTCTACTATATTATACATATTTTATACATACAAACCTTCCTCTTGAACCACTCTATTAAAACCATATCAAACATATCAAACATAGTTGCATAAACTTTGCCTCGAACTCGACCATGGACGATGATGGCAGCACCGCACCGCCTACCGTCCCGCGGTGCGGTTTCTCCATGCCCGGTATTATATTCAGGCAAACTGATGTCCGGCGGGAGCTGCTGTCATTAGACGTCCACAAGTCGAGCGGGCCAGACGGCATACCAGCAGTGGTGCTCAAGCGGTGTGCTCCCGAGTTGTGTCCAGTGCTCACGCGCCTTTTCACGCTCTCATATCACAAACGGCAGGTGCCGTCTTCGTGGAAGACCGCCCTTGTGCACCCTGTGCCTAAAAAGGGTGACAGATCAGACCCGTCGAATTACAGGCCAATCGCTATAACCTCCCTTCTCTCCAAGGTGATGGAGCGCATAATCAACGCAAAGCTCCTGGGATACCTAGAGGATCACGATCTGATCAGTGACCGACAGTATGGCTTTCGCCATGGTCGCTCCACTGGTGATCTTCTAGTGTATCTCACCCACCGCTGGGCTTCAGCTATTGAGAGTCAAGGTGAGGCATTGGCAGTCAGCCTGGATATAGCGAAGGCGTTCGATCGGGTTTGGCATGGGGGTCTTCTATCGAAGTTACCATCTTACGGACTGCCCGGGGGATTATGCGAATGGATTGCCAGCTTTTTGTCCGGCAGATGCATACGAGCCGTTGTCGACGGAAGTTGCTCCGATAGCATGGACATAAATGCTGGTGTCCCACAAGGCTCTGTGCTATCCCCAACGCTGTTTTTGCTGCATATCAATGACATGTTGTCCATTGGCGATATTCATTGTTATGCAGACGACAGTACTGGGGATGCCTATTACACAGGCCGTGCTAACATCCCTCGTCCCGTTGTGTTAGAGAGTCGTGAAAAGCTTGTGTCAGACATCGAGAGTGCTCTCTCTGATATCTCACTGTGGGGCCAGGAAAATCTTGTCCGATTTAACCCCACTAAGACACAAGTTTGCGCGTTCACCGCTAAAAAAACCCCATTTACTGTGGTCCCACAATTCCAAGACACAGTCCTTACCATGTCAGAGAGTATTGGGATCCTGGGTGTTGACATTTCCAGTGACGTCCAATTCCGTAGCTACCTGGAAGGGAAGGCCAAGCTGGCATCCAAAAAGCTCGGTGTGCTCAATAGAGCTAAGCAGTACTTCTCTCCGGGGCAAAGACTGTTATTATACAAGTCTCAAGTCAGGCCCCATATGGAGTATTGCTGCCATCTTTGGGCGGGAGCACCTGGATACCAGCTGGGCCCCTTTGACTCGATCCAAAGACGTGCTGTCCGAATTGTCAACGATCCCAAACTCACGAGCGATATCGAACCCTTAAGTCTAAGGAGAGACTTCGCCTCCTTATGTGTGTTCTATCGCTTGTACAATGGATTGTGCTCTGAGGAATTGTTTGATATGATGCCAACGGCTGCATTCTACCACCGCACCGCTCGCCGTCGGCAGGGTGTTCACCCGCATACCCTGGAGCCTAAATGGTCTCGTACCGTGCGGTTTAAGAGGAACTTCCTCCCGCGGACGCTCCGGCTGTGGAATGAGCTCCCTGCCACTGTTTTCCCAAAGGACTACAATATGGGGTTCTTCAAAAAAGGAGTGTTAAAGTTTTTAAAGGGTCGGCAACGCGCATGTAACACCCCTGGAGTTGCAGGCGTCCATAGGCTACGGTGACCGCTTACCATCAGGCGGGCCGTATGCTTGTTTGTCACCGTCGTAGTATAAAAAAAAAAAAAAAAAAAATTGAAAGAGATGTCATATACAGAGAAAGTGACTAAGGTGAGCAGGGCTGGAATCGAAACAGGGACCTCCTGCTTTCGCGGCAGATGCCCTAACCACTGGGCTACCCGATCACAGCAGCCAGAGGGAGAGAATTTACAATTAATTTAAAGATCTAAGGATACAGACAGACAGACAGCGGGAAGCGACTTTGTTTTATACTATGTAGTGCTGATGACGTCTTATAAGGATTGTCCAGGATTGACGTCTAGTAAGGTATAAGACGTATATGTAATAGCAGCTTAACATGCATGCTCTCTTGCCCTGCAAAACACACAAGGCTACATCCTTAATCTTATTTATGTATTATTTTCAGAAAAGCATAAAATTGCTAAAAATATCGTATATTTACAACATTGTGTCTCTGGTCCTGTTTACGCTGAGCTACGTTCTGAAGCTTTGCGGGAGTATCTACTACCACGTGTACAGAGTGAAGACGTTTGGAGTGCCTTTCCGTATGGTCCAGCTCATTGATCTGTTGCTCACCGCTGCTTTCGCTGTTGGCGTTATTGGTAAATATTAGATAGAAAGAAATACAATTATTTGCGACCCTTCGTACATCTTGTGCGACTTGACATCGCGCCTGTCGAGCGATGTAATAACATCGCTCGACAGGCGCGATGTCAAGTACTAGTCGTGGGTGGAATACTAAACTACGTGCTTAGCCAAGATGCTGTTCACTAACACTCAGTAGCGTAGCATAGTTTTTTCTCTCTATCACTCTTCTTTATTAGTGCGACGACTGCGACGAAGCCTTTCTTTCGCGACTGCCTTATGCCTTCACATAAACTACTATTACACACTTTTTTAAACTATCGCGGTATTTTGACATTTTTAACTAATGAACACGCGTTTTACGGTTTTTTGCTAAAGATATCGGGAGCTCAAATATAGGAAAAAAACCGTAGTGGGTTGTATTAATTATGGAAATGATCAATGTCAACAATTTGTAAATACAAATGTTATATTTTTTTTTATTTCAGCTGTCCAAATATACCTGATCCTGCTAATCCGTAGTGAGATGGTAAAGCTGCAGAACCAGACGCTAGAAATGCAGTTCTCGAACCATCTGGCAGCAGACGAGCCGCAGTGCACGCTGCATGCGGCTACGAGCCAACGCGAGAATCGGACCGTGCAATGCATGGGAGGGAATTATGACGACAAGCCTCATGTCTAGTGATGCTACGAATATTCATTTGGTATTAGGCCACAAGATTATTTGGTTTTCGGGTGGATGTTGCGTATTGGCCGAATACAAAAATCGCTAAAAATAATACAATTATATGCTACTCGTAATATTTGTCTTCTGAGTTTTTCCGAAATAGGCTTCAGGTACCTACTCCGTGTAGGGAACAGGGAGGAAAAAAAGTGGCAACAAAATATTAGGGTTCCGTACCAAAATGGTAAAAGAGAAACCCTTATGGTGTGACTCAGTCTGTCACATGATCACACAGTCTCTCACAGTCATCACATCGTTAAATATCTCTAGAACTACTTAAGCTACCGATTTGAAATTTGGAATGAAAAATGACCGATAAAAGAGGGGCAAAAATTAAAAGTTTTTGGGTCATGTGGGGTATCATTTGAAAGGCTATTTGCACATTCTAAAACATTTATTTTTTATACAGTAATTTTTTATTTATTTATAGAAGAAAATTTTGAAATCATTTAATCTTCATTATTTTTTTATAGCTATAGATATCGCTAAATCTGGTAAAGGCAACTAGATTGTTTTCTCCGAGGCACACACGGACAGGTGGGGACGGGACAATCTGTCAGTTTCTATAGAAAACGTCACGTGACATCCGAGGGCTCCGAGCTATCACGTGATTCTTTTCTATAGAAATTAACAGATGGTCTCGTCCCGCCCCGTCGTAATGTGTCACGCTTTAGAGAGAAGTGAAATGACTCAACTGGTTTTGATAGCGCAATCGCATGAAATTAATGTTTTACCGCGTATTTTTCGCTATCGACCGGAACTGGGAATCACTGGATTTAAATATATATTTTCAAGATAATTTGAATTTACCTAAATCGATTTTTAGTTATTTTACAATTTCCTTTTCCACTACTTTGACTGAGACGAATCTGATTAAGGATGACTCACACTAGCACGGGACGGGACGGGGCGGGACGGGAAAATTTGTCAATTTCTATAGAAACGATCACGTGATAGCTCGGAGCCCTCGGATGTCACGTGACGCTTTCTACGGAAATTGACAGATTTTCCGTCCCGCCCCGTCCCGTACCGTTCTAGTGCGAGTCATCCTTTATTTTGGCTGTACTATCACGTTCATAAGTGCATGGGCAGCTTATAAATGAATTCATTCATAAATTGCCCATGCACTTTTGAACGCGTGTGTACATAGGTACACGTTCTCAAGGCGACAGCGAGTCGGCGACTCCAACCAACGGGCGAGAGGGACCTTAATAGAAAGTTCCATGCAAAAGGATTTTTTTTATTTTGAAAAATTTTCGGGACCATTGACCTCATCAGCTGTTGAAGTATCGCTCGGTACTTTTGTTTGTACGTCATTTTTCACTGCCTACAAAAGTATTGGATACGTGGTCTACTTAAACTTGCCCTTCAACAATATTGATACGGACTCGAATAGAGAATGTTGCAATTTCTATAAGGCAATGTAAATGGCAATAGTACGGTGACCTATCGGACCTTCGCCCTTGGGTACCAAATGCTAACCAGCGACCTTAGACAACGCGTCGGCTAGTCAGCACAATGTCTGCGCTATTCGCAATGTACTGAACCAACCAGAGCATCGAGATCTATTCGAATGTGTTAACTGACATTTGACATATCCACTTCATATTTTGTACGTTATTATCATGTCATATTGATCGTTTCCACGGAAGTTCGGATCGAAATGTCATTTAAACACGTTCGAATATGTCTCCAGGGTCATTACATGTAGGGCGTAATTGGCGCAAGTAAGCACTTCGGGGTATATCATCAGGGTTGATGGTATTTCTTAAGTTTTCAACCGACTTCAATATTTCTAAAGGAGGAGGTTCTCAATTCGTCTGAATTTTTTTTATTTTTATTTTTTTTTCTAATGTATGTTACCTCAGAACTCCGTCATTACTGAACCGATTTCAATTTTTTTTTTGTTTTCTGAAAGTAGATGTTTCCAGATTGGTCCCGTTTTTTTCAAAATCGATTTCTGATGATGGGATCCATGAGGAACTGAGGGAACTCCTCAAATTTGAAAGGCACATGCATGCTGATTTGGGTGATTTCTTAAGAAACTCGATCATTTCTTTACGAAAATCATCAATTTGGTGGAGTGGATCTGATAATGGAGACCAGGGATGGCAAAGTGGAACTGCTTGGTAATTCCCATGACTATCATCCGATTTAATAAAATATTTTTTTGTCTGAAAATAGATGGTTCCAGGTTTGTCCCGTTTTTTTCAAAATCAATTTCTGATGATGGGATCCATGAGGAACTGAGGGAACTCCTCAAATTTGAAAGGCACATGCATGATGATTTGGGTAGTTTCTTAAGACACTCGAGCATTTCTTTACGAACATCATCAATTTGGTGGAGTGGACCTGATGATGAAGACCAGGGATGACAAAGTGGAACTGCTTGGTAATTTCCAGCTCTATCATCCGATTTGAGACATTCATCTTTTCTTTGTAAAGAAATACCTTCAGGATAGTCCTATTTGATTATAGTTCTATTTTGATGATGGAATTCATGAGGGATTGAGGGAACTCCTCAAATTTTAACGGCACATGCATTCTGATTTGAGGTTTTCCTTAAGTAACTAAAACATTGTTTTGGGGGAGCCAACATTTTGATGAAGACCAGGGATGGCAAAGTGGAACTGGTCAATAAACCTAGCTCTACTTATTATCCTAGTTGTGACATTCATCTTTTTGATTTGATTTCTAGTCTGATGATGGAGTTCTTGAAGAATTCAGAGAACTCCTCAAATTTGAACGGCACGTTTATTGTGATTAGAGGGTGTTCATAATTAGCTTAGCCATTTTCTTACTGTGGCTATCATTTTGCTGGAGTGTACCTGATGTTGATAATCAGGGATGGCATATTGAAACTGCTCGATAATTTACAGTCTGTCATCCAATTTAACACATTGTTATTTTGTTTGTTTTATTATACAAGGGAGTTCCGTTTGATTATACTTCGCATGTAATGATGGAAGCCCTGGGACATTAAGAAAGCTCCTCAATTTTCAATCTTACACGTGCGGTGTATTGGATATTTGTGAAGTAAACTGGCTAACTCAAACAAATTTAAAATTTCACTTTTACCGGGAACCAAATGAAGTCGGTTTTTTTTTCTTAAAAATTATTATTTTAAAGGAGGGCATTGCCCCATTATGTCCCCCCTAGTTAGAGTCGCGAACCATTAACGAAGTTCGATCGGACTTGCGATTTCGTACGTAAGACGGGTGTGACACGACGTGATTCGCGGCGTGCAAGTGGGACAGCGCTATACACGCGCGTAGCGTTATTTCACTCAAAAACAGGAATGCGTTGCGAATGGCATCCAGTCTGACATCCGCCTAAGTTCAAGTTCAAGTTCAAAATAAGTTTGAAGAAGCGTAAGCGTGTTCTTGAACGTCTTTGCTTTCAGGATTCATGAAGGTGGGTAATAGGGCAGGGCAACCAAGTTTGACACTTTTTGTAAAATTTAAGGATAGTTTAATTAAAAAAATGTATTCATATTTTTTAATTTTGAACTCTGAAAACGCTGTCAGCCATGTAGTGACGTCATTATACTCGTCGAAGCTAATTTCATGTTGAATCTTATACTAGTGAAGTTCGTTATGTAACCTCTGCTGTGACATTGACAGACAACGAATAACGGAAACGTATTGAACGGAACGGAATTGTATTTCTGATTTTTACCATGAATAAATATGATTTGATTTGATTTTGATTTGATTTGGAACAATTTATACGTCAATGACAATTTGACTTTAACAAATGTTGTTTTCCTGCATAGTGACGTCATACCACAGATAATCTATGGACTATCATGGCTGATATCGTTTTCGGCAGACTTAAAAAAAAACAATTTTCCAGTGCATTAATAAAATATGGATATTTTTTTCTCTTAATTGGTCATTAATTTATAATATAAAACCAACTTTTAAAAAAAGGTCAAGTAACTTATTATGCTTACGCTGGTTTATGGGAGGCGATTTGTTTGATAAGAGGATAGCCAAAGAGAACGGAACTGCTGTACCGTATAATTACCTACGGTGTGGGAACCGAATACATTATCTACACTGCCTAGGTCGTTAGATCTGGGCTTAGCTTTTGTTTAGGGTTCTTGTTTAAATGCTATGTAACTACACAGGCACAAAGCTTATCGACATGTATTGATTATTCTAATTACTGAATACAAGTTCTTACCACCGTTTTTTGTTAAAATCGAGCTCCCGATTTTTCGGCGATGTTACAAGAACGGCCACGGCAAGCTACAGCCATGTTTACGAGAAAATAGAGTCATTTTAGGATATCAAAAAATCGCGATAGTTAAAAAAATGCTTGGTCTTGAGAAAGAGGCCTTGGTCACTTCTTCTGTAGTCAATTTATATGCGCTTTTTTAGGGCATACTGCCAATCCTTCTACACGAGCAGCTTGTGGGTGAATTATACGAAGCGAGCCTATAATGCATTGAGAGTGCAATACAATAATGCATTTAGAATGCTGTTGGGGTTGCCTAGTAGGTGTAGTGCATCTGGCATGTTTTGCGATGCAAGGGTGGACGGTTTTCACGCAATCATGCGGAAAAAAATTGCTTCCCTATTAAGCCGTGCTAGAGGGAGCCCTAACAGCTTACTAAAAGTGTTTGCGGCCAGGTACGATAGCCCTATTCTCGTGCATTGGATAGGGCTAATCAAGGGAGTGGCAACAAAGTGCCGCTATTAGGTACTTAGGTCTTATATGTATAATGTATATTTACTAACTTATTTATAATTTTAGTTTAAGTTTTGTCTTGTCTTGTTGTCTTGTTGCTAACAACTATGGAGCTATAGAGGCTTCGAAATAAAGATATTTTAATTTAATTTAATTTATAGAACGTTTTTCCTGTTGTCACTTATATTATAACCCTATACAGTAGGATTATAATATAAGATAAATTAAACCATGTGTGAATTACACATTATAGTTTTTTTTCCTTTCGTACGTGTGTATGTGACATCCATTTAAGTCTATTATAAGTATCATAATTAAAATAGTGTCCGACTGAAACATATTTTATGCCGAAACCGAAGCCGAACCTTTGATAAATGTGAACCGATTTTTTTCAAATATATGAAGAATGAAAAATGCCCTTGGTCCGATTTTACTTTCCTCGAATTGAAATTTTGGCATTATCATATGGTGTCATATTGCCAGCCGTGCCGAGCTCAAACGCGACTCGAAAGTACGATATTGTAAGTTTCGGCGCGGCCGAAAGGTTTGGCTGGTTTTTGGCCGAAACATGATTTTTAGGCCGAAACCAGCCGAAAACGAAGTCGAAACCGAAACTTCGGTTGGACACTATAACCAACTTACAGTATTCAGGAGAGGTTTATGTAGGTTCCTTCTCTTGGGAGAATTCTCTAAACTGACTGCTTTTAAGTTGACTTTTGACGTTATTTTAAGTTTGCGGTGTAAAAGTTTTTATTACAAGTAACTCTCAAGTTTCACTGGTGACCGCCTTGTGAGCACTAATACACCCATAGTTACGTCATTTACCTTACTAAGTAACCAGCGAGTGCGGAATCGGCATGTTTTCCTAATCGCCGCCAAACAGAGTCATAACGCGACGTTTTCCGCGTATGACGGGCTCCTAACATTCCTATACGCTGCAAAAGGGCACGACACGCCGCGTTTACGCGTCAAGAAACATATCTGTTACATTTATTTACGGATAAGGACCTGAATACCGCAGGAACGGCAGATACTTTGGACAACAGTGAACAATTGTTACAAGTGTCTTATAAAAAACTTAAATTTAGGTACAGTCAAATGTAATAATATGCCGACGACGTTTTTATAGCTGCAATCGTTGACAGAAGTACAATCAGACCTGACCGCTTGGCAGGAGTCATTAGAAAGAAGAGGGCTGAGAGGTAACAGACAAAAGACTGAGTACATGTATTCTGGTTTTTCTGGCGGTATCTTGACCGCTCCGGTCCGGTATATACAATAATAGGTACAATACAATACTTACTGGCGTAGGGATGTGACGACCCCATCGCCCACTGGTTTCCACCGGTGCAATCAGTCAACGCAGGGCAGCTTGTAGCGAGCTGTTGGGGAGTAGCGACCCCACGTACCTGAGCGCTCCTGGGGGACTCCGTCGTCCGACCAAGTCCTCCGCCTCTGGCTTGCCTTAACCGGCCGTCCAGAGTGGGGTCGCGAGAGCTGTGTTCTCGAGGGTAGATGTGGAAACCTAAGTGGCGAGTTGGCTATATGTTTAAAGTCCAGTGACACCTCTCTACCCCCAGCCCTCATACCGGTGTTGCCCTCGACCCATCTTAGATGTCGCTTTTTGTGGGGGCCCATCTTATGTGGGCGAGTCACCGTCTGCCGGAAATAAAATTGATTACCGTTTTGTTAGGCAGACGTCCGATTTTATTCTCCATAACCCAGTATTTAGTCTACTGCTTTCACCTAATAGTCCAGCATATTTTAGATTCCATTAAATCTCAATAGTCTATACACCCTGGCGGGTGCTGCCTCTGCGTGCGTCCCATGACTCGGGCAGGTGCAACATCCGCTCGGTGTACCCCTTACATTTCATTAAATTGTCGAAAGGGCCTCTGCGTGTTGGCTTCGGCTCCGCGCACGCCTCCCAAAGGTCCGGAACACCATTGTTCCGTGATGGGAAAGACATACAAAAAAAAAAAGCAATACAATACAAATACTCTTTATTGCACACCTCAAATGAAGCAAATACAGAGAATACAGCAAACAAAAGAAGAGGCAAACAACAGGCGGTCTTATCGCTAAAAAGCTATCTCTTCCAGACAACCTTTAGGTAGCGGAAACTAATAAAAAAAAAAGTCTGTAGGCGTTGCAAAAAAATAGACAGAGAAGTGGAAATAGCACAGCCATTATAGTAGCAAACTAAATAAAATAAAAATAAACATACAAACATATACATATATATAAATATATACATATAAATAAATATAAATATATACAGTGCCAACCAAATAAGGAGGAAGCAGTCAAAAGGGTTACAGACGAGATAAGGAGTGTTGTTTAAGGAGCTTTTTAAATGAGGTCGAGGATTGAGCGCACCTTACGTCAAGAGGCAAAGAGTTCCAAAGCCGAACCGCTTGAAAAGTGAAAGAACCGTTTAAAACTTCGAAGAGGATGATGGGACAGAAAGCAGCAAATTTAGGGAGGACCTATCTGAATGGAGATAGCTGAACCGCACCTTAAGATAAGGTATATAATGTCGCCTGTACTGTTAATTAAATAGGTATTTAACAAAGGTTGCATTTAGTAAGTTGTAAATACACACTCGCTGAGTTATCATCCTGTTCAATCGTTTCTCAGACTTATCAGACACAGCAGCTGGCAGGAGGAAAAGAAAAGACATTATAGATGGAATTAAAGCTGAAATAGATAGGTCACTGGTCCATTGCACCATACCTGACTTGTTTTTCTTCCTGGCGTTTTCCAGCTATGGGAGCCTGGGGTCCGGCAACTACTAATTCTAGGACTTGGCATAGGCGCTTTTACGAAAGCCACTGCCGTCTGAACTTCGAACCCAGAGGGTAAACTAGGCCTTATTAGTTACGATGTTTTCCTTCACCTTTTGGTAAATATCAAATGATATTTCGTACATAAGTTCGAAAAAAGTCATTGGTACGAGCCGGGATTTGAACCCGCGACTTTAGGATTGAAAGTCGCACGCTCTTACCGCTGTGCCACTAACGCTCTGGGGTTCGGTTGTTCATTAAAGCATGTAGATAGCTCAATTAATCAGGAATATGTTAAAATTTGGCTTCAAGTATGCTCTCGACGGTTCAATGTATGAGACACCATTTTTATTGAAAGCATGAAAAAGGAATTGGCGTGTGAAATATTAGTAAGATGAAATTTCATCGAAGAGGTACAAAGTTTATGAGGTCAGACAACTGACCCGGAGTATTGCAATTTTTAGTATGGAATATGACGGCTAACTCCGTATTAGTTAACCCTTGTTTACGCAAGTTGAGGTTAAATTTGTTAAAAATACCTTGCTTAGTGAATACTCGCAATCCTTGAAGAACATAGTAATTAAATTAAATTAAATTAAATTATTATTTATTTAAGAAAAAAAATCCATTATATGTATATTAAAATAGTAATAAGGCTGTATGATGTCAACAAAAGTTTTAATCAGGAGATTGATTTTTGAACCACATCGGTGACATTGAAATCACCGGTGACGATAATATCACCCGTGACCGTGACTTTGATATCATCGTTTACCAAATGTCGTATTTTTGAAAGTCATACTTTGACGTTTCTTATTTTTCAATAAATTATCATTATCAATATCACGGCCGAGGCCTGTTACGGCTACTAATATTCTAAAACACACTGGCAGATGCAACATAGTTCAACTGTCAAAAACAGTCGCATGGTGATTTAAATTAAGTACTTGGGGCACTCGTAAATCGATATTATAGATATGAGAATTATAGACATCGATGAGCTTAACAAATACAAAACCTTTAGAAATCACTTACCAACCTATTTCGGTGGAATTTAGGCTGGATTTGACCAAACTTTTTAATCAAGGGTAATGCTTACTCTTGGATACTAATGTCAAAATCCCATAGTAATTTGACGTTACTATGTATCTGAGAGTAAGCGTTATTCTCGGAATAAAAATTTGGTAAAACGCAGCCTTGACGTTACTATCTGAGAGTAAGCGTTATTCTCGGAATAAAAATTTGGTAAAACGCAGCCTTAATCAATTAAGAATAAAATAATTAGTCTTGTCTATGCATTTACTCCATCTAGTAGTAAAGGGCTGGGCACACGTTATGCAATCTCACAGGACCCAGTTCTGCTCGTGGTCGACATATGGTCGCGATTTGGTAACAGCGGGCAACTTCATATTAAACTAAAACGTGAGAAGTTCACTTGGGAGTTAGGTAATAATAATGTACTTACAAGTGCATATTATAGAACGTTACTAGATTTTCAACAGAAAAATTATATTTGGTTACGAGGATTTTCCGTTTTTAGAAGCTAATTTCTGTAATTTAGTTACAAAATGGACCGGAAAGGAAAACCGTTAAAAACCCTTAAATTTTTCTTTACACAATATACCTATACATATATACCTACACATATATATCCAGTCATTTCACGTTTTCATTGTCCATTTTGTAGTTAATGTATATACATAGCTAATGTATCAAAACGTGAGGATTGCCAAAGGACGTTAAGAAGATAGACAGTTTTAAATTAAATGAAAAATGAAAATGAAAAATGTTTATTTCGTCAAACAATTACGTTAAATTCACAAAGGTTGGAATCTCCTAGTATATAATTACCTGTGACTGTGACAGGGTATAATTACCTGTGACAGGACTGTGACTTATATTTGCAGGTTGCGAAAATCTAGTTTTCTTCTTAACTACTATTCTGCAAAAACTTGTACCTTTCTCACAAGTCTTGGAACTCTTATTTTCTTTTATAAGTAAGTAGGCACGTTCCTACCTAATTAAGTATACAAAACACGACAGGTGTTTCGGTTCTACGAGGCATCCTCGGGAGATGCTGGACATGTTGTCAGTCTGGCATCCAACAAGTCCCAACACTACCCAGCCTCGTATCTCTCAACCCGTATGTACATTAAACGTATTGTATTTATAAAACGTCTTGAGATTATGGACAGGTATGTGCACGGCGCCAACGATGCATTTTATCCATTGATTCATGGACCTACAAATAGTAGACTATATGACAAGTGCATAAAGTAACCCAATAGCCGAGGCAATTTATTAGTCGAGGATAAAATGGGTATCCCGCCCGAGACTCTGTTTTTCACTTTGCTTGTGAGGAAAATATTAGATTTTATTTCACTTTAAATAGTTGAAACTTAAACATGCTTGCCATATTTGTGCGCGGTCGGTGTCACCTCGGGCGTACTCCAGGTTCTAGTGCTATATAATACACAACCGGAACCGGGAATTCCCGGTTCTCGCCGAGTCGCTTTCCAAAATCTGTACCGGGAGCATAACCTAGCCTAGCCTCAATTCCCGCTCGCAGGCGATTTCACTCTTACTTTATGCACTAGAGCATAAAAAGCGATTTTATGTCGCCTAGACTCAACTTAAAGTCGAACTTTTCAAATAAGAGAAGTGAAGAAATTTTAGTCGCACCGCTGAGACAGAACTGAGATTACATGATTTGCCAATTTTCATCATTATTAGTATTAGTACCTGGGCGACTATGCAAAGCACGGAAAAGACATGAAGACTTCAAAAACACGCGTTTTCCCAAAGATAAATTAAGCTAGCTAGATCGAGTTTTGTCTAAGCAATGTCAAACCGCTATGTACCAAATTTCGTCGAAATCAAATCTAGATAAGTAGTGGTCCTTATTGGAAGCTGCATCATCCTATTCATGGTCACTACACTACACGCAACTCTGTGCTACTCGTAATTTCTTAGATCCATCCAATGATGTTACAAAGTAAGTTGCTTTCCGATTAACCATTGACACAGTTGTCGAACTGAAACTGTCATCATGACCGTTCATAACTTTTATTGCAACGAGATAAGAATCACTATGGATCAGTTAAATATGGTGCCGTTATAGACAGCTATGGTTGACCTTTCATAAGCCGTATTACAACCAGATAAGACCCAAAATGGGTCAGCTAAATGTGGTGCTGTTGAAGAACGCAGCGCGACATCGCACCGCCAAAATGGGCGATGCCGGGAGATAGTTTACATACTAAAATTACGATACGAATGTTGTTTGTCGACTTTGGCGTTAAAAACTACTTATTCTAGAATAGAGATACACTTATAACTATACTTGAACTGCATTTCATCTCAAAATAAATATAATATTGTCTTCTGTTACCGCGATTGTTTTTCATTGAAATTCAACACTTTAGAATGGATTAATCGCGTTCACCACCACGACCCCACGTTTCGAGCCCTTTACAGCATTCGTTTTCACAGGGTTAAGATGATGATGATGAGTCATCATCTTAACCCTGTGAAAATTATCCCCATCCCATCCCACAGGAAGAGAGGAACGAAAAATTGACAAATCTCGTAGACTTTCATATTACAGGCCCCTTTTCAAACATTCCGTAATTTTCCTTTTCCGTAATATTAATTTAGTTAGCTTTCCTGTTTGGTTTACAATTTTGTCAGAATAGGCCAACCTTAGGACGATTTGTCAATATTTCCGTTGCCTATAATTAGGCGCTACGGCTGCATAGCTATAACTTGCCCATGCGCTTACAAATTATAACATTAAATACTTTTAGATGACCGGTTGGCGTAGTTGGTAGTGGCCCTGCCTGCTATGCTAATGGTCCTGGGATCGAATCCCAGTAAGGGCATTTATTTGTATGATGAACACAGATATTTGTTCCAGAGTCATGGATGTTTTCTATGTTTTATTTATTTATTTATTTATTTATGCTAATTAACGATATTTATTAAGGCAGAAAAAGTTACAATTAAACAGAAAACCTAATGTTTATGTATTTGTATATTATACAGGGTGGAAAGACACGACGATCCTTCTCGCAAAGGGGGGTTAGTTTAAGTGAAGGAGAATCGATTAGTAATGTTTATATTTTTGTTACGAACAATCAGTAAAAATATTAAAATTAATTAATGTTCTTCTTAGTGACAACCCTGCTATTACTATGTACGTACTATACCTACATGTAACTGTAATGTGACACTTTATGTTTACAAAAATTTGCTCGACATACCGCAGCACTCGCTCTTCAAACCTTGGTGCAATGTGAACTACACCTCCTCCCCGTTGGTCGTTTTGGCCCGTTTGTGGTACTATGGGCTGATTATTTGCCACGCGATCAAAGGCCCGTAAAATTGACATACGGCTAGTTGGGTGTGGTGGAGGATATCTTTGTCGATAGCGTCGTAACGTCTCGGCGGCATTATAATTACACTCCCCGTATAACATAAGCAAATTTAGGTAATCGCGGGCTCCCAAGGGCATTTTGAAAATAGGTTTTATCACGTAATTTGCAATTTATTTGCGTCACTGTTTTATCACGGGTAAGACTGAGTAAAAATTAATATTTTTCCCAAACAAAATAATACAATTGTGCAAACTACCCACTTACAAAAATCTAACTTAACCATAGAGAAATTGAGACTAAGGGGAGTTACAATAAATAGGTTCATAAAGCCCATAATACACCGCCAGAAGAGCATACTAGGCGGGGTGCGTGGAAGCTAGAAAATGCTGTTGGTTAACCGATTTGTATGGAAATAAATGCAAAAGTAACATGTTTATTTGAATTATAAAAATAAAGGCTTCAGAAGATATTATTTTCAATTCTACGATTCTGCATGTATAACTGCCCTTAGTCTTAATTTATCTATGGTTAGTTAGATTATTGTAAGTGGGTAGTTCACACAATTGTAATATTGACTGGGAAATATTATGGGGTAGAAATGTTGTTTTGGTAAATGTCACTGACCTTTGTGTTATTGTTAAATGTTATTGAACCTAATGAGGGTTGTCACTTGCAGTATTTTGCATCAAAAGTTAACTGCCTATAACTTAAAAACGCTTACGAATATGAGCCTAGTTTCTTTAGAGGAAATACAGTACTAAATCTAAACAATCCCCCTTTTGCGGAAAGGATCGTCGAGCCGTTCCACCCGGTATATATCGTTGTCTAAATACCCATAACACAAGCCTTCTTGAGCTTACTGCGGGACTTAGTCAATTTGTGTAAGAATTTCTGTAATATTTATTTATTTATTTAAATAAGTGTTAGTGGCCCAGCGGTAAGGCGTCCGACTTTCAATCCGAAGGTCCCGGATTCAAATCCTGTTCGTACCAATAAGTTATTCGAAACTTCTGTACGAAATATAATTTGATATTTACCAATAGTTTTTTGGTGAAGGAAAACATCATGAGGAGACTGGACTCATCCCAATAAAGCCTTCACCCATTGGGTTGGAAGGTCAGATGGCATTCTTAAAACTAGCGCCTTCGCCAAATCTTGGGATTAGTTGCCAAAGTGGAACCCAGGCTCCCTAAGTGGTGGAGTGTCATATGGTGGAGAAATTCGGGGCTTCTGGTGTGGTCTCGGTAGCTCAATTGGAATAGCGATGAGCTGGTATTATAACTAATATTTAAACGGCATAATTACCATGTATGTTTGTTTTATTGAGCACCCGATATCCACACTGTTGCAAGCGCCATGTTCATGGAGTAAACTGATGTTTCGAATATTAGTTATAATGCAAATGACCATGTTAGCTTAAAAATTGTATGAGCTGGTATCTTAGAGTCGTGGGTTTGAGCTCCGTCCGAGGTAATGAATTTTCCACTTTTCTTTCTGAGATAGAATCTAACCTTTATCCTAAGTTAGCGTGTGGCAACGCCGGAAACATGGACACTGCGGACACGGACGGTGGCGCAACCGGAAAAGCCCGGACGGGATCTTGCCACATCGGAGTCAATATGGGAAAGCTTGATTCATAATATAATCGCAGTGGCCCAAGGTGGACCTGATTAGGTGGACGCAAATGTACTTAAACAGACAACAGGTGGCTGTTTAAGTCCATTTGCGCTTGTGTTTTTTATACTTGTTGATGAAAACTTTTTTTTAATATGCTAGACTTGAACATATTAAATTATATATTTGAAACGCGTCACTCATGTGATGACTTTCTTCGTAAAAAATATAACATGACGAGCGAAAATCGACTAAACTAGACTACTAATATTTATTCCTATTAGGCCTACTTGCACCACCCGGGGTTAGCCATATAATCCGGAGTTAAGCTGTTTTTTGTATGGAAATTGACAGTTTGATTCCGGGTTAGCGGCTAACCCTGGGTCGTTCAATTGGGCCTTATAGCTACAACGTCTATCCTTCTTGTATTACATCAAGAGAATATCAAGATAGTTACAAGAGGAAAATAAACTAGTTTGAATAAATATTCAAGTCCTTTTTCCTGTACGGTCGGCTCCATAAATATATATGCATCTGTATTCAATTTTCACTCTTCTTCCCTTGTAATAAGTTCCGAAGTGTATAGATATGTATAGACGCAACTGTACACCATCAACAAAATTTTATTTAGGTATATCTATCGGTAAAAATATAACACAAGTTGACCTGTGAAATTAGCATAGACGTCATCACTGAGTCACCGTCTAGCGGGTCCAGCCTGTGTCTTCAAAACTCATAAACATAATAAAACACCGAATATATATTGCCTATGAATGAATAGGCACAATTTCTTGTTTACCGTATACCATGTCACTTTGAATGAGAATAACAGAACATTACTAGTATCTAAAATTCTTGTTCCCTGTTTAAGGGGGTAATGAATCAATATCGAAATAATTTGGGGGAAAAATTACACGCAATTTTTGTATGGAGGATACAACATACACCATACAACTTTTTTATTTAAGTATTATTATTTTAAAATTTTCTTTAATTTTTTTTATATTTTTTTCCTAATCAGACCCCGTTACTGATAAGTGATAAAACCCCCTTAAATGGTTTACGTGCATTTTTGTTGCACCTTGTATAAATAATAGATTTTTGTTAAAAGGTTGATTTCGTTTTGTGCAATAACTTCAGAAGGCGGCGACGCGATGTCGAATATCGCGATGATATATTTCTATGTCAACATACAAGCCTTTGTTTTTTTAATCCTTCTCATGAATATATCTGTATGCTATAGATAGCAAGGAAGGATATGGCCATCGAAGAACGATGTAGGTAATCTGGTAGTACAAATAGGACAACTCTTCATTAAAAAAATCGTGAAATAGTAGTATATATGCAACAGTGATATAATAAAACCAATTATTGCAGATATTATTGATTGCTATTGCAGACGCTAGTTTTTTTCGACATTAAAAATAGCGAAAAACCAAAATCTTGAAAGGTAGCAGAAATGTCTTTAAACCTAAACCTAATGTGGAACATGTCGAATACTATAAGTACTCGTATGTACTATAGAAATAAAATAAACAACAGTGCTAATATATTGTATGAAAATCCATAGGAGCAGTGTTCTTATAGACAACGTTATAATATATACTTTTTTAATATCGCTGTCAGTCATCTAATTGACAGATAGAAGTGCTGGAGTAGAAAAATGCGCATTAACGCACTAATTTTATTGCCACTAGTATATGCCAGTAGGGATTAAAGGTCAAAGAAAACAAATCTTCCGAATTTTTATTTATTGTAAAAGACAGCGAAGAATAAATTTGGCACTACACTCGACGACACCTTAACATAGTAGGACCAGGGCCTAATGCCAGCCATGGCCAAGGCCGAGCAGCGGCGCTCCGTGGTAGCCCAGCCCGATGGGCGCGGCGACGCTGTGGCTGTACAAGAAAAAAATAAAGTTATTACATAGCCAACGTAAAAAAAGGTACAGGGTGCGTAGCCAAGATGCCAATCGCTCACGCTCAGTCGCTAACGAAACGCAACTGTCATTGTCACACTAATAAGGAAGAGTGATAGAGAGAGGTCGCTACGATACGTTATTAAGCGTGAGCGATTGGCATCTTGGCTACGCACGCAGGAACTACACTACTTGTTTTGTAAATGGGCATTTTCAGAAAAAAGTGCGCCATTTTAATAAATCGGTTTTCCATACATATTTTTTCCATAATTTCCATACAGTTATGTAACGGCCCATATACAAAACGTATGTACGTAACATAAAAATGCGTTACGAAACTGGCCAAAAAAATGGGTCACTCTTCTTCTTTTTTAAAATCAATAGTACTCGTGATTCTGGTTATTAAAAACTCAAAACTTCCTATATTAAAAAAAAAGAAATGGTACCCTTCTTCTGAAAGTGCCTAAATACGTTTGTGGTTAATACTTTAAAAAAATTCAAAGGGTTAATTAGTGGTTTATTATTAATTGAGATTCCTTAAGTTGAAAACAGAAAAATCTTACAAGTGCCTTACAGCAGCCGAGTAATCTTAGTTACTCAATAATTTTAGATTTTAATTTAATATAAATTAAGTCTTATTTATTGTTTTAGTACATATGCTTTAATACCTGAAATAAATTCCATAGTAAATTTAAAAAATCTGTCAATGCTCAATTATCTTGCATATGCGTGTATAGTCTGACAAGCCTTTGCTCCAGTAGAATTTGTTTTTAAATTATGTGCGTCCCTTTTTTCAGTATGAAAAAAATAGGGAGGCATATACATCAAAAAAATAAAAATACTAAAGCTTTGGCTTGTCAGACTATAGATGACAATGTGACGCATATGCCCACCGTAGCCAAGTTTGTAGCCGAGCCCTCCGCCCGTAGCCAAACCTACAAGGGCTAAATAACGCCATACAATCCGTGTCCTCCATTCCATACAATTCTAATTCATGTTCCAGCTGTAGTACCCATGCGCTAGATTCAAACTACGTTATCTCTTCCAATGAGCTGTCAAATGTTAAAGTGCTACATTAAACGTTAAATTTCTATGAAATTAAGGCGTTTTTTAACACTTCCACAGTTTGTGCTATCAAAATCTAGGAAACTTAGCATAGTGGGACTCTGTACAATCCAGCACGTCTACCACGAACTTCGAAAATTGGCATTGACCGAAAAACCTCTTTGTCCCTCTAATATGCAAGTGTGACAGAGATGGAGATGCAAATTCCCAATCATTCGATTTTCATGGTACTAGCCCTAGTCTATATCCCAAGCCAAGGCCATAGCCAAGACCTCGGTACCCAACCCCGTATTAAAATGCTAAACAATAATACCTGATGATGGGAGCATGCGCGATGGGAGCAGCAAGAGGAGCACCAAGATTTCCACCATATAAACCGTGTCCTCCGTACAATCCTAATCCATGTCCCAGCCCGCCGCCGTAGTATCCGTGCGCTAGCCCGCCATAGCCGAGACCTCCGTAGCCGAGACCTCCGTAGCCGAGACCTCCGTAGCCGAGACCACCGTAGCCGACACCGAGCACGCCTCGCTTCTCGTTCTTCTTCTCTTCAGCGCCGTAGACGGCAGCCGCGGCCAGCAGGAAAACGCACAGCTGGAGAGAAAAAATAATAATGAAGGTTTTTTTTTATAATAATATCTGACCAACATTTTAGGAGACTCTCGTTGGGTGACTGGATCAAGGGTCAGATGGAGAAGGCGGTAATGGACACGGCGCGTATAGTCCGGCGGTTCCTTTCTCTGCGGCCCTAACCACCAGCAGTCTGGGGCTCTGCCCCGTTGCCGGCGGCACCCTAGGTAAGGGTTTTTTAATAATGTGCTTGTGTTTTATATATTGTTTATGCATATATTTTTGTATTTTACTTTTATAATGATGTTGTAAAAAATCGTAACCTAACAATAAGAAAAAAATAAAGAGAATAATAATAATATAATTTATTTGGTAGAATGGTGGTCGATACAGATGTGACATTAAAATAATCAGTCTAGCACAATATTATGCACATGACATTAAATTCTCTAACAGTTAACACTTTTGTTCAAATATCAAGAAGTATAAAATATTTGTATCCTAATTTACAAGCGAGCGAGTTTGAGTCGTCATATGCCCGTTTAGTTTCTCACTTTGCACTTATCATTATTATTTTTACTTACATATTCAAAAGCAACGATCTAGTTAGCTGGTAGAGTATGAAATTTAAAATCAAAGTGATCCCTGAATTAGTACTTACGGGTAGTACTTATATTTGACAGGTCCTCAAGTATTGACAAAAACAGTAAGTAACTTATTTTTATCGTCGAGTATTGATTACAAATAAATACAAACACAGTCAAGATCGCAATGCAACTGCCAGATAACTTAGCATGCAAATCGTGACTGCGTGTCGCAACTGGGAGGTCCCGGGTTCGATCCGACGGGCCATTTAACGACAACCGCCGTTTCGATTGCGAGAGAACGGATACAATCCAATTATCTACTTACTGAGAACTGCTAAGTAAACAAACATAGGCCTAGGTAATACAGGGAACGAAAAAGGTAGATCCAGCAGATTTAAACACGCATGCCTGAGATCATAATGATCAAATAGTTTTATATGATTGTATACCTATAGTGTGTAAATCGAATACGGGCGAACCTCTTAACAGTGGTTAGTATATGACATAAGAAATGTAATTAGGTAACTTAAATGGAATTGCAATTGAATTTTATCCATAGAAAATAATTCGGCCCGCAATGTAATGCAAACACACATGCGTTAAACATTCGTTGACAACTGTCAACGTCAAATTTTTTATAGTACATTGCTTCAAAAATTTTGATTAAAATATTTATTATGGGGTCATAATTAAGTGTGACTTAAAATATGTTTTAATTATTTATAACACTAATTAATTCTATATTTGGTTTGATTTATCGTCCGTATTATTAGACTTACACACTGTATTTCAATGCGGCTAGAAATAGTCTCTGCTTACAACAAGTTATTTATTTTTGTATCTGTGCGAAAAAATATTACAACAATAAGGACTTTTTATTATTTACACTTTAATGTCTTTTTGTACGTAGGCCTGTCTAAACCATACTGAACTCTGTCACATAGTGGCATCGTCACACAAACAAATTTTCATCCCCATCACTACATACTACTACTTAGTATAAAACAATGTCGCTTCATGCGGTCTGTATGTAGGTATGTACATTTGTAAATCTTTAAAACTACGCAATGGATTTTGACGCGGTTTTTTTTAAATAGATAGAGAGATTTAAGAGGAAGGTTTATATGTATAAAAAATAAACCGTGCGAAGCCAGGGCGCGTCTGTAGTCTCTAAATAAAACATAAACGAACTATAAAACGCTGATGGCTAGGTATCAGTTTCTGTATTTAGCACTTTAAATTGAAAGATTCTTTTCTGTACCTGCGTAACATTTCTGTCCTAAGGAAACGTAGAACCGTCATACTTTTTAATTTGTTGCGTATTTATTAAACACAGAAGTAATTTACACTATTTTTTTACTAATTATTTATTTTAAAGATAATATTGTCTTCTGTTACCGCGATTGTTATTCATTGAAATTAAACACTTTAGAACGGATTAATCGCGTTTATTAACACCATGATCCTACGTTTCGAGCCCTTTACAGCACTCGTTTTCACAGGGTTAAGATGGTGACACACCGACATGATGATGAAACGAGTGCTGTAAAGGGCTCGAAACGTAGGATCATGGTGTTAATAAACGCGATTAATCCGTTCTAAAGTGTTTATTTTAAAGATGTAATAACTTTTTAAAGTAAACCATTTCTTTTTTGGTCTTTTTCGGACGAGTGAGTGAATCGGCAGATAGCATTGTTAAGCCGATGTGCGCAGATGCAAGGTCTCTTCTATTCTATAGCACATTAGTTTTAAGTTAGAATTTAAAATTAGTTGTAACATAATTTGATGGGTTTATACCTAAATAAAGAAAATTTTTATTCATATAATTTAAACTTTCGTGAGTCATACTGATATTAAATTGCAACGGTTAACTCTCACATATTTTTATCACAATAGGCATGACATGTTTCGACTGCATCGGGCAGTCATCGTCGGACAGACAGAGTGGTGTTGTCACCTTCGCGGCTCGAGCATCACTGCCCGAGACCAGATACATTATTATTCATTCAATTATTACTATTATTTATTTATTTCTGTCCCAACAAAACAACAGTCTAGACCCTTCATACTTTTTTATTTGTTACTTATTTATTAATCATAAAAGTAATTTGCACTGCTATTTTGATTGATTTTGACCGCCTAATAACTTTCTAAGGTCGAGATTGACCTAGGTTAAGTTTTTAACTCAAAGCTACAGTTTTTAGGGGTTAGTTCACCCCCAAGTCTAGGTTCTAGGACTTACGATAGCCTTCATGTTGTCGTGGTCGGTGGAGCACTGGTGGCGGTTGGGAGGCTAACGCTTTTATACGAGCAGCCCCCCTAGTCCCACACTAGACTGCTGGGTCTAGTACTTAGGGCGAGGACTGTCGGGGAGAGAGGTGCTTCGCTGAGTAAGGTAGTAACAAATAAATCAGGTAGTTTTAGCCTGCAACGAATCGATCGATTGCCATTTGTCTTGTTGCTATTGTTGAGATTATCTATACGTCAATAAGGAATAAATTGGTAACTTGTAGCAAGTTACAATAAATTGTAAATTTTAATTAATGTAAAAAATATTTAATGAATTGTATAAGCAGTAAAAGTGTTTATTTTGGCAGACAATATTTATAACATTATGATACTTACCCTATAATATTTATCCAACGTTTTTTTGAGCAATTGCTTTGAATTCAAGGGTTCATTCATTAGCTTAAATAAAGTTAATTTCTCATAGACACCGGTATTCTAATTAGCTCCATTTATAAAATAACTACTAATTTAATTTCATCTCATACGGGATTTGCATGTGTGTAAACGGAGTATGAGTATTTGACATGACTTTTATATGTCATAGTTGTTACTTACTTAGTTAAGTCAATTCTAATGCCCGTTTTACATTAGCGGTTGATGCAACATTTAAATATCTTGTATGAGAAATTAAAAAAATAAAAATTAACAAATTTAATAAAACTAACTATTTATGCCATTGTGTTTCCTTAAGTATACCAAGCCACATGACGAAGTTAAAGCAAATGCTAAAGAACACCATGTATATAAATGTGCCAAAAATAAACTGAAGAGAAGATAGAGGAAAAACATAGTCTTAAGTATAATGTACAAAATAAAACACAACTATACGTAATAATAGATTAGGTACTGGACACAGCGAGAATGTTCCCACCTGTTAATTTTCTTGTTAAATTAAATTAAATTACCTAACTGTTAAAACGTTTGAAAAGCACCATTGCGTTACGACATGCGTCGTCGCCAAATTTGTCAATTAAATTAACATTTTTCGGGATAATGTATCAGACTACACGACTGCGACAATGTAGTTAGCTTTCGAATGTCACTTATTATGATAAATTGAAAGAGATGTAATATATACTACAGAAAAAATGACCAAGGTCCCCAGTGAGCAGGGCTGGTCACCGGCCCAGCCCTGCTCACCGGGGACCTTGTGTGTGTGACTACTTACGAACAAAAAAACATGAATTGAAACATTTATTACATTTAATAAATGATTTGATTCATGTTATACAATTATTATTATTTATTATTTAAAACTTTATTGCACAGTAAATAATGTACAAAAGGCGAACTTAATGCCAGAAGGCATTCTCTACCAGTTAACAATTGCTCTTATTAAGAATCAAACTGCTTAATTTTTCAAGCAATACAGGATCCGCATACATTTCGCCTCTGTTGAAGAACAAGCCCAAATGGCCATACGCGGCTGTGTATAATTCTTCCGTACCTACACAAAAATAAATCGAAATGTGCAAGATTGGATAGTATAGGTAGTTGTATCATTTTCTATGTTGTTTTATGTATCTAGTGCGTTTGTGTGCACGTTTCTTCCCGCAAAAAGTGTCAAAATATTTTGGACGGCAAGATGTCGGCAAGATGATTTATTATTATTATTTTGTATGTCACTAACCTTAATTAATTTTAAGATTGGATGTAACTACTAACAATTATGGATCTATATTGATTCGAAATAAATAATTGAATTAAATTGAATTGATGTCGCCTTGACGTCTCCCTTCCAGCGTGTTAAAAGCCCATGGTTGCTCGAAAGCTTTATTCAATTCGACTTATTTGTTATAGATACAACAAATACCAATATTTGTAACATTAAGATTAAAAAGGAATGGCTATTATTCAACTAATACCTACCTTTAAATTTCCGGGAAAACCCCTTTTATTTCCAAACGGCTAGTTGTTTTCGGATTTTTACGGAAAAAACCATTTACCGCTTCAATTTTTCCGAAAAAAATGATTTAAACAGGTTTCAATCGGTTATTTTTCTTAATACTGGTAGTTAAGTGAATAATTATACACTTACTTTGCCATTGACATCAGAGCATCTCAGTTGTCAAAATTGTGTCTAAATAAATTGTAATGACTACACCCCGTTATCTAACGCTCACTTTGGGGGCAAGCTAAAATAGTGATGTTGAATCAGTCAAAATAAAATTATTTTTGTATGAATAATCTTGAGATAATTAATTCATTGTAGATGCAAGTAATGAGTTATATTTGATGTCATTAGATGTTCTGTATCTATTTGATCGAATAGGAGGACGACAATTATTGAACAGTATAGAGACGACTTACTAGGTAATTTAGTACAAGCAGTTTAATGTCGGGGATAAATTTGAATTATTTAATACACGATCAGGTCCCGTTTTGTTAATAATAACGAGCAGTTTAAGTTTTTATAGTCAACTTCATAATTTTATTAATTCAGATTATCGAAACTGCCCCATCCTTGCCCCGAAGGTGAGCGTTAGATAACGGGGTGTAGTAATGACTTATAGGTTTTTTTCGTTAAAAATCCGAACGAAAATTTCATAAATTTCTGAATAAAAAAAGATTTTTCCGGGTTTTTTCAACCCTACTCGTACCGTCGTACAGGTAACTAAAAACAGCGCTGTCACTTTTCCTCGCGACTGTACTTCGTGAGATGAATCATGGCGGGATACGGTGCATGTATTGTTCGTACACCGCACTACAGCACTGCTGATAAATTCATTAATGTTTGTTAGATTGTGATTTTGCAATTATAGTGGTGAAGTGCGTTTAAAATGAGATCCTGCCTGTGAAGGTCGGTTAGGGTTGGGTTTTATAACTTTTATATTTGACTAGGTGGTGCCCGCGACTTTGTCTGCGCAATCACTACATAGTATAAAACAAAGTCGCTTTCTCTGTCCCTATATCCCTATGTATGCTTAAATCTTTAAAACTACGCAACGGATTTTGATGCGGTTTTTTTTAATAGATAGACTGATTGAAGAGGAATATAATAATAATCCGTGCGAAGCCGGGGCGGGTCGCTAGTATCTTTATAAATTGTAGCCTATGTGTTATTCTGATGAATAAGCTATATTATTGTAAAGTTTCATTAAAATCCATTCAGTAGTTTTTACGTGAAAGAGTAACAAACATCCATACAAACTTTCGCATTTATAATGTTAGTAGGAAGGATTATAAACAATCAATACACACTCAAAAACGGCTTGACCGAATATGTTCAAAATAATTTTTGTGGTAAGTTCGTCTAAATAATACATCTTCCTGATTCTTTTCACATTTTTTTGGACCTCCCGTTCAAAAGTCGAGGGGGGGACACTATTTCAGACTTTCAGAGCGATTATTTATGAAAATATTCCATTAATCAAAGTTTTGTTCAAAGAACTTAATTTTTATTTTTATAGACCTATCAGATGATGTACCACAAACTACCACAAGTACATATTTGCAAAAAAAAAATACATAACGTACATGTATGTGTAGTTATATCATTACCATATGGTTTTTAGCTAATGAGTAAAACAATTGTGACATACGGACGGACAGACAGACGGACTGGACGAAACTATAAGGGTTCCGTTTCTGCCATTCTGGCTACTCTCTCTCTCTCTCTTCAGTCGGTCCCTCATGACTGAGGATCGTGACCATCATGACGTCACTTTATTCTTCACGAATTGCCGCCATCGGTTTCTGTCGGTGGCCATCCTCACCGTGGTGTAGAAACGGGATGTGGAAGTCTCCTTCAATTGATCGGACCACCTGGTCGGAGATCGGCCTCGCGATCTCTTGCCCTCGACGTTGCCTACTACAATCAGTTTTTCAAGGCTTTGTTCTCCACGCCTGGCAATATGACCGAAATAGGCGAGTATACGACGATGGCATACAGTGGAAAGGCGGTCTTCGATTTTAAGCTGTGATAGTATAGATGCATTGGTGCGTTTAGCTGTCCAGGGTATCCGCAGCATCTTTCGCCAGCACCACATCTCAAACGCATCCACTCTCTGCCTTTCTCTACTCAGAATGGTCCAGGTCATTCTGGCTACGGAACCCTGAAAATCAAGGCTTGATCTTATAAAAATACATTAATTTCCGACGTCTTGAAACATACCAGATTTTTTTATTAATACCATTGTTAAACACTTATTTAAACTTTCACGATTTTCACACATTATGTATTTACTAAAACGGGGCTTAATCGTGTATAGATTTTGAAAACAAACCTCCGACGTTTCAAGGACGACGTTGCCCCCGTGGTCCCGGAGAAAGACTGGCTGAGGTCTGGCCTTGAAACGTCGGAGGTTTGTTTTCAAAATCTATACACGATTAAGCCCCGTTTTAGTAAATACATAATACCATTGTTACTTAAAAGGGTGACTAATTATAAAAACTAAGGTATATTGAGACGTTAAGTTAAACGTCTCAATATACGAGTGACACACTTCAACTCTAGGAACTCTTGTTTGTAACTTCTATTTCTAACTAAAGTTGGTGGCGCCAATTAATGTAGCACTTTTGAAAAAAAAAGGAAAAGTTGAAAAATTTATGGCCTCGGGCAAAACTCGAACTCGCGACGCTGGGATTCACGCCCATCGCTTTGTCAACTGAGCTACCGAGACAGTGGCTTCGAATTTCTCCACCAAATCCCTCAAAAAAGAACACAAAACAATGAGGCACTGTCTAATACTGATACCAATTACATGACCAGGCATACCAGCTTTTTAAACATAGAAATAATAGTCGGCTAGATCCGGCGCTACCCTATCCTAAAATAAGCCATTAGAGGAAGGAGTATTTCAACACAATCAAATGGAATCACCACCATGTCCCTCCATATCTAGGCCAAATACGCGAATATTCTATGCCTAGGTACAGTCCGCATTAGGTCCGTCATAATAACACGTTGCTGTAGAGGGGCGAGACAGAAAGTTCACTCGAGGCAGAGTCTTCTGAGGCGTGAAACCTCTATTACACAGGCATGTCCTAATGCAACAGAATCACCACTATGCCCATAGGTTTAGGTCCGTCATAATAACAGGGAGGCGAGACACAGAGAGTTCACTCTAGCTGGACTCTCCAGAAGCGTCAAGACATCTATTATACAGACATGTGGTCCTTATCAAACGGAATCACCAATTCACCACCATGCCCATACCCGCTTATACCTAGGCCAAATACTGGAATATTCTGTGCCTAGGTCTACATTGGCTGCAGAGGCGAGACAGAGAGTTCGCTCTAGCTAGACTCTAAGACGTCTAAGACAATATACACGTTATCTCCGAATTTAATTTTGCTAAATATCACTTTTTAACCAATTTTTCGCCGATGATTTACTTGAACATTTACCGAATTATTATTTGCCAACTTGTTTGGCCGATTTTTAATTTGCATTATGATAATATGCGAAAGATACGTCTGCGAATCGATTCGGCGAGATGAAATTCTGACAAAAAAAATAACACGTTGCTGCAGAGAAGCGAGATACTGAGAGTTTACTGTAGCTAGACTGTATCTATAAAGGTTAAAGTTATCCCGTCGGCGCGGCGTCGGCTACACGCTCAGATTTGTCTGTTGGATCCGCGGACGGGTTGAGCTTCTTTTATCTATGGGTTGAGCGTTAAAATCAATATTTTAAATTTAAAGTTACGTTGCCAGTCGTTGGCAGTCAGGGGTCGGGCGAGATTGGTACGATTATTGGATGAATGTACCTATGAGGCTAAGACCCAAGAGCAGCATTATCGATCCGAACTAGCTTAGTCAGGTCTATATCGAAGCCACATTTTACAATGCAAAAACGTATAGTGAACAAATTAGAACTGTTGAACTATGTCATAGTGACGCTTTAAATTAGATTATAAGAAATCTCTTGAGGATTACCGCGAGTCGATTCGCCGCGGGAACATTTCAAACGTCAGTTTGCCCATTCTCACATATTGACACAGGACCCACGCATGAGTGGCGCCGCCTGGTGAGCGACAATATAGGTAGTAGCTCTCTCCCATTGGTTGACGGTACAACTATTGGATCGTGGATTATTTATTTGTGCATTCACTGTCATCTTACTGTGCAACTACTCTGTGCCTGCGTCGGCCGCGATCGACGCAAGCGCATTCGGCATTACACGAAATGTGAGTAGTGTTTGTTTCACGTTTTGTAACTTACGGCCCTGCCCATAAGGCCTACCGCGAACAAAAGATTGGAAACTTGTTTCTCTCTCTTTTGCAACTGCGTCGAGCGAAAGGGATGCAAATATGAAATATGCGTGTTTCGATGTTCGCAATAGGCCCGTAGACCTTACTGTATTGTCTTAGCGACAGCGTGTGTCACGTATTGATCGGTCAATCATGGCGGACTGGATTCTTAAGCACGTGTTTAGGTATATTGGATGCTTGATATAGGTAGCTATTATTGACTTCTGACTTCTGTCTCGTGCTTCCATTACCGAGGAACGCAACAGATTGCTTTTTAGCGATAAGGCCGCCTGTTACCTAAGTTCTTTATTTTCTGACACTACTACTTAATGCTGCAATAAAAAATATTAACTTAGTTATTAATCTTGACTTTCAGGAACAGAAAATTCGAATAAAAACCTAAATGCTATGCAAACCTAACATTGTGTTGTGTTTGACCAAACACAACACAATGTTTTTTATATATACTACGACGGTGACAAACAAGCATACGGCCCGCCTGATGGTAAGCGGTCACCGTGGCCAATGGACGCTTGCAATTCCAGCTTAGGGGTGTTACACATGTTCCGTAAGGTCTCATAAAATTGTCCACGACCACGTACGCTCAACCAATTGGCACCCTAGGCCACTTTAGAAGTAAGTATCCCAAAATTACAAGCAGTAAGAGATTTTTTACAATCGGATTTAAAAGCGTCACAATGATTTAGTCCTACACTGGCCTAGGTAATTGGATGACTGTAGTTACAGTACTTTATACCTACACGGTGCTCGTGAGCATTGCGAGAGATTTTTAACAGCGTATTCCTGAGGCTAAAAGAAACAAAAAATGACATATTAAGTGCATTGGATTAGGGCTAGTTTCTGAGATAATTACAATTTTTATTTAAACATAATTTTACCGCTAATTGGTAACGCGTTTTGGAATGTGATGTTGCTACTATGTGGTTTAGTCTAGACATGATCTTTGACAGACTTAAGTGACACTGTGATGTCTTTGCAAAACTTGGCTCTACCAAAAAATAACTTTTTTTTTAATTTTAATTAGGCCTTTTCTAAACGAAGTTTACTTACCATGTATCAAAGCATATAAAATAAGGGTTCCTAGTTGACTACGGAACCCGGAAGAAAAGGAACGTTTTTTTTTGTTTTTTTTTTGGTCGAAATGATCAAAAATCATATGACATTCTTTGTTTCTTTTAGCCTCAGGAATACGCTGTTATAATATCTCTCGCAATGCTCACGGGCACCGTGTACAGGAGTAAATCTAATATTACACTTTCACTTAGTAGCTATTTAGACTACAATTACATAGCATTATGTTCTACATACATCTATTAGAAATATTAGAATAAAGGCATAACCGACTTACCTACACTTAACTCATATGTCTGTTTGAAATGTTTTTATTTGGGAGGGGCCCGGACACTTTAGCACGTGTGTCCCAAATAAAGCTATACGCGGATTTTACTGCTTAAAACTAAACTAAACAATTACCATTCCCTTTAACATCAAACTTCATCCCTATATTCGTACAATTAGAGTTGAAATTCGGACACTTGCGACTGCATTTACGCTGTTTCAGATCAAAATGTAATCTATTGGACAGTACTGGGCTAGTACCACGAAAATCGTACGATTGCGGATTTGTATCTCCATCTCTGTCACACTTGCATATTAGAGTGACAAAGAGGTTTTTCCGTCAATGCCAATTTTCGATGTTCGTGGTAGGCCTGCTGATATATGGCGAGTAGATATTCTTAAATGTTGCAAGCTATTTATTTTAGCTGTCGGGTGACAGCCAAATTGGGGCTGCTTAGCAATTGATGTAACTTCAATATACCTAACTATTCGGACCATTTGTAGGAATTATACGTTTTTATATTGATTTAAGTATTTACGCTGAATTTTATTAGACCACTAGACTTTTAGACTTGGTTGAAAATACTATGTGCTTACCACGAATTGATGTAGTAAACGATGTGTCTTTACGTCTCGTATCTCGTTATCTATAGTTGCATCTCGCTTCCCACTAGAAAGTGCGAGCAGGATACAATGACAGTAAGTTGACGTAGATGCTAGCGTATGTATTCTACAGTACATTTCAAATCAAACTCATGCTAAGGGCTTGTGTATAAATCACACGAGGTTCTAAAGGGGAGAACGAAAGATCACGTTAGGGGCCCGGGGTCCTAGGAGACCTCACGTTTTTTCTATTAAGGGGAAATCTACATCATCACTTCACACTTCAAAACAGCGAGTCTATAATACAAATTTTTGCAATGCGTTGCTCAATAGAGTAGTAGAAATTATTAATTAAATAAGGTTTACAGATAAAATAATATTTATTTAAAAGGGCGAGGGAATAAATACACTTGAAGTTATTTGGGGGACGGGTTACCCTGGAGCCTCACCAAATATCACCATGGGAAGGTAAAAAAATTGCCGATAAAAACCTCATGTGATTTGTGCAGGAGCCTTAAGCACAAAGCACACTTATATTGTGCATTTAAAGAGAACAAATGGAGGAATTCAATACTTAAGTGATTTTTACGTTAAAGAATTGGGCTAATGGAAAACCCTTTTGTAGTTACCAATTAAATTTTAACTTAACATATCGTATGGAAATAACGGAATAGGTATCAAACACCAAGAAATGAAAATAAAGAAACACTAGTGAATTGATTTTATTTCTCAAAAAATAAATAACCTAAGACTACGTTAATATTACGTGTAAATAACATTAGTTAGGCAATAGGTACGCAGTGAATTACTATCTATCACATTCCTTCAATAAATCAAATAAATGCTACAAATTGGGCCTAATCATTAAGCGCTAAGAAACTAGATTGGTATCGTTTTGATTCGTATGCCTTTTTCGGCTCTTTGTGAGAGAGCGTGTAAACTAATGTATCAATATTTGTTTGGGTTTATGTTTAGCGCTGAAAGAAGGCCCTATTTCCGTCAATATGGCTACCGGAAATGATCGAGCGGACGGTCCAAAGGAAGCTGCAACCCCAAAGGTATATGGTTGTGGTATTTCTGAGGTTCCGGGCGTTCTGGCTCCCCCTCTTCACTCCGACCTTCTAGCTGCTGAGGAACCCCGTAGTCTTGATGCGGCTGATCCTGTGTGTGTGAGAAGTCTTGGCCATGTTGCGAGAAATCTTGTCCCTGGGCGAAATTGTGGCCATGGTGGGAGAAGTCTTGCCCCTGGGTGAAATCGTGGCCATGGTGTGAGAAATCTTGGCCCTGGGCGAAGTCGTGGCCATGGTGTGAGAAATCCTGGCCCTGGGCGAAGTCGTGGCCTTGATGTGCAAAATCCTGCCCTTGTGAGAGATCGTGGCCTTGTGAGAAGTCATGGTTTTGCGGGTAATCAGGCTGTCCTAATTGGTGATTATGCAGGTTCTGCTCGTACTGCGCCTGTTCTAACTGCTGCTGGATGTGGTGCTGAAGCTGGTGCTGATATTCATGGTATTGTTCTTCTCCAGTGTGTTGCTCGAAGACTTGTTGCCCTTGTTCTTGGACAAAGTGATCGTGTGGCTGAGCGAAATGTGTTTCTTGGGTCGGGATCAGATCTTGGTGGAAGTGACCTTCTTGGTGGACATCATGGTGATGTGGAACTGGTGCCCAGCCGTTGTGGTCGACATGGACTGTCGGCTGCGCTGCTTGAAGTACCGTAGGGTGTTGTTGCAATACCGTAGGATGTTGTTGCAATACTGTAGGGTGTTCATGTACTGCTGGGTGTTCATGGACGACAGTAGGGTGCGCCTGCAATAATGTAGGCTGGGGAACTACGGTCGGGTGCAAGAACGGATGATGTTCAACAGCCACGGCAGGTGTAGGTTGCTCTACGACTCCGTGCGCGTGTGCTTGCGGCAGTACGTGGAAATGAGGCTCCTGCGGTCGCTCTAAAAAGGCATGCCCGGCAGTTGGCGCTACAGAAGGTGCTAGATGCACCGCTGGTACTGCTGGTTGCGGCAAATGTACCAGAGGCTGTTGGAATGATAAAGGATATCTGGGATATGTTGCGAAGTAGGAAGTCTGGACGGCATTACCAGGCCTGATTGCGTAAGAGTATTGCGGAGCGTAAGGATATAAAGGTGTAACTGGAGCTGGTTGGATTGGGACTGGGGCAGGAAGGAAAGGTTTCAAGTGAATATGGTTCTGTGGCAGGATGAATTGAGGAGTAGCGGGGATGATAGGAGCTACTGGAGGGGACGGCGCAGGAATGGGTCGTGGAATAACAACTGACGGCTGGGGAATAGGGACAGGTAGCGTAGGAATAGCAGGAGCAGCTGGAACAGCATGAGCAGGTAGAATCGGAACCACAGGTCTTGGTGCGACGTGGTGATGATGATGATGGAAATGATCTGGCCTCACTACTTTATTATGAGGGAACCTTTGTGCGTAGGAATGTAGGGGGATTTTATGACCTACATGAACGGGGTAGTGCGGGGTAGTTATGGGATGTTTTATGGGCACTTTCACTGAATGCACTGATGCTGTTGGCGGGTAAGAAACTACAATAGGTTTAAGAATAGAGTGTGTGACGTGCGGGATGTCATGGCCGTACTTATACGGTGGTGCGGCTGAGTAAACTCCTCGTTTGTGATGCTTTAACTTTGCTGCGAGTTTTCCGAGGAGTTTGGCCTTTGACCTGAGGCCATCGCCAGCGGCGAGGACCACGCAAGCGCACAACACCGCGATCTGAAACACACACGTAGTTTGTCACTAAAGATCACATTTCGCACCTCAATCCTACCCTGATATGCACTTTTTAAGCATCGCCTCGCCTTATCATAGACTATACATATCTGGCTTAACTTTGGCACAAGATTAACACTGTTGGCTTGTCACCTGCGTTCCTATACTCAATCTGATCTCCGATTATTTCCCGCATGAAATATAATCTGGCTTACGCGTTAGAAACACACGCACGGTGCATAGTTTCACCCTGTCAATCTGAAGAGACTCCCAATCTAGAGCTGTTTGAGCCTGGTTGACAGAGCTTCTATAAGGCGAGGCGTTACTAGGTAACAACATGGCTTCAATATCTTAACACTTCACTAAGGATATTATAACTTCACTTCACTGCACTCCTCAGATACTCACTACTGTAAACCTCATTGCGGCCGGTTGGTGCGAGTACCAATCGGGAACGGAGTAAGGTGGTCCCTCGCTACCTATACTTATAACTTAGAGAACAACCCATTAGTATGTAACCATCGTCCTGTTTTCACTCGGGCCGGAATCGTCCTTGCTTCGCTTGGACCATAGGTAAACGCATCTAAATTCTTCTTCCGAATTTCCTGCCGCTCTAAAATCAATCTTGCGTGGAAGGCAGAAGGTTGCATTTGAAAGGGAGATGGGCTAGTTAAAAACGTGCGCGTTCGCTGCCGTCATTCTTGTAACATGCTTGCGTTTGCGCATACTAATCGATCAAGAACGTAATCGGGAGAAAATTGTAGCGCTACAGGGCCGGAATCTGACGATATACTTAGTCTAGGTAAAAAAACCTCAAACATGTCGAAGAACTCCTAGTATGCTTTACTGTAATATTTTTCGGCATACTATTTGACCCGGAACAATATAATACTCCATAGGATCTGGAGAAAAATAATACCTACAAAGGCTACAAAGCCCATTGCTGGCCCATCGTTTCAACACACCGAGAACCATCTTCGGGAAGCCTATGAAGATACCAAGTGACTATGCTTCTGAAGGATCTCTCTAGCATGCTTCGCGTAAAGGCACTATAAGCCGTTATCTGCAGGAACCGAAACCACTGGCCATCAACAAAGCAGCTTTCTACCAAGATTTAGGTATTTTGGATTAAAATCATGTATTCTCAAAGAGTAGGTAGGTATACCCTATCTTACCATGACGTCTTAACACGATTTAGTTTAGGTTCAAATTAGGCTCAGTTGTATGGAAGCGACTCAGTTTACGTCGTCAAATGAATCGCGTTAAAACGTCATTGTAAGGCCCCTGATTATATATCACTAGGCGTGAAAATGTATCAATAATTAACGCACGTATTTCTAGTCCTGGTCGATCCGTGCCTGTGGCCACACATCGCGTATGCCGATGGCGTCCGCGGTTACCAAATAATACGGCGTTCACTTTCCCGCTCTCACTGTGTGGGACTGCCTAAACTTCTGTGTTAATTGATCGGCTGTGACTCAACAGCTGTAATATGAGATAAAATTGGGAATATACAAATACAGGTAGCTGTGTCTCAGTAGCTTGGATTGGGTGTACTGAATGTGGGTATACCTCATACCGGTCACATTAAATACCTAGCTATAAAAATTATTATAACAAACCTAAGAACTCTATTTATAATTTAACTTAAATTCCCTTACTTGTTTTATATTGTTTTGAAACCAACCACCTTCTTTTACGTTATGTTTTTAGTTTAACTTAAGTTTACTTACTGTATGATTTTGTGGGTGCCCTGAAAACCAGTGTCGTGGTACACTTAGGTGTGTCACGGCTCATGCTGAGTGGCATCTCTTTTGGTATATTTATGTGCAACTTGTTTATCCTGAACCTTGCAATGTTTTTAAACCAAATAAATAATTTCTTTCTTTCTTTTCTTTCTTACACTATTAAGATTACATAAATGTGAATTGGCATTATTTTCGTCACCGCACTGCTAATCGGTTTACCCGTGCCATAATTATAGTCCTACAACCACAGGCAGCCTGTAGCTTTTTTACTTTTAATTATGTGCGACCCTGTTTTTCCGAGTAAAAAAAAATAGGGAGTCATATAGATTTAAAAAAAACCACTGCAGCCTGTGGTTGTCATGGCGCCTCTAGACTCTCGGCCGAATGTTTCTGCCGAATGTCTCGTGTCGAATGCTACCCCTGTACACACTAATCGAGTCTCCGGCGACAGACTATATATTATAAAGACAATTTAAGCGTTTTAAGGTGTGTATTTATAAAACACTGTAGTCGTTCACAGTGCATTACAGGCGCCTGTAGCCTGTACACTTGTAACCTGTAACTTTATAAAACACTGCCCTGGTGTTGCATTCCCCTGAGACATTCGGGCAAGAATCTAGACGCGCACTCAAAATATAAAGGTACTGCAAAAATAATGCTAAATCGCACTTACTGTAACAGTAGCTTAAGCGCGATTTTTATTTTAATCGTTCAGGATCTCTAGTTGCAAAATTCTGTTGACCTATTTCAGAACGTATCCGTGCCAAATGTCACTTTGACAATTGTCATTTTTGACATATTTCGCGCAATTTCATGATTTTCATGTTTACGTTACGCTCTCGTACCAATTTCGCAGTGATTGCGTTTTAGTGAATAAACAACACAACATAATGAATGAATACGATTATGATAACATTTGTAGAATATGCTTTCAACGTCAAGACACAATATTCTCGTTATTCAGAAAGCGGAAGGGCTCATCTCCTTATGATAAGCTAGTCCAACACACGAAATTAAAAATTGAAATTGACGACGGCGGACCAGCTTCGATTTGCTTACAATGTCTAACAGATTTAGACGCGACCATAAACTTTTTAAATAAATGTGTAAAATCAAATCAAATACTGGCCACTAAATATAATGTTTATGAGAAAAGCGCTGTTTCGAATTTGGAAGGCGAGATCACGAACGACACCGTTTGTTATTCTCAAGAAGAGAGCATTGATTCGGAATTGATTCAACCTCTGAAGTCAAGTGTTAACAGCCAAGATGGAAAGAACATTGTATTAGTTACAGAGAATGTAAAATGTCCTCAATGTGGTTCAAAACGCCGCTGCAAGCATCGGGCGCCGCCAGCCGCTCACACCTGCCAGTACTGTAGAAAAGTGTTCACTAGGAAATTTAATTACACACTGCATATGTAAGCTTTGAATGTTTTATTGTTTTGCTCCTATTAATAGAAATGAAGCAAATGTTTATCAAGCTCTTTTGCTAATTTGAATCTATAAGGTAAATTCAGTCATCCTTACAAACTTAAAAGCACGATTTATGTGTATTTGTGTACAATTGTAAAGCATGAATTAAATCATTTATTAATTATAATAAATGTTTTTAAGTAGTCACACTAATATATATAAATTCAAAGATATGTCATATACTACAGAAAAAGTGACCAAGGCCCCCAATGCCAGTGTATTTGTGTGTCAATTCTCAATCCATGCTTCTTATATTTATACTTAGGATTAAAAAAGTTAACTGATAGTTTTTCATGTGGAGGGTAATCATCTTACATTACAATGCCTGATTGTACTTACTTTGATATTTGTACTGTTAATGTTTCAGAAAACGGCACCTAGGTGAGCGTGACTGGCCCTGCCCTATTTGTGGAGTCCTACTGCTAACCCGCTGGCTGGCTGCAAGACACTGTAGAAGGCCACGGAGACCATGCCCAGTGCCAGGTTGCGACAAAACATTTACCACTAACACTAACTTGACCACACATGTGAGAACTCATAATGGTATGTATGTATATATTGTATATACGTAATAAAATACATTTAAAATAAACAGATGATAAATCGGTAACTGAGAGTGTTGATGAAGCCAATGAAATTATCTCAAATTTACCATAAATTTGTCTGTAAGCTTTTTTCCAGTTAACCAGCTTCAATGTTTCAAATATTATGTTGGTATTGGTAACAGATTCAGGGGATGTAGCATAGACATTTAATTTTAGCCTTTTTAGTTTAAATAGTGTAGGCAGTATTCAATAATGGGGTTTTCTTAGTATTTTACTTGAATAAATGAAGGTAATTAATAGTTAAATGAAATGTTTCCAGGTGAACGGCCCCATGACTGCCCTGAGTGTGAGAAGAGCTTCTCCTGTAAAAATACCCTAAACAATCACATGAGGATACACACAGGTATGTAATATATTGAAATAATATGGGAGACTATTAGGACACTATGTACCATTGTAATATAGATGTAGCTACTGTATATTCATGCTTGATTGAGGGTGGTGTTTCCCAAACTGATGTATAGTTTGAATTTTCTGAGGTGAATTTTACGGTTCGACCCTTAAATCCTTAAACAATGGCATTTGTATCATTTTTTTTGCAACCGCTACCACTACGCGCCAAAGTAACAATAAATGTAGTTAAAAAGCAATTGTATTGTCATGGTACTAAGGTTAAAATTCATGTAATTTATACTTTAGTTAACACGTTTTTGGAATTTAAAACAACGTGCAACGACCACCCAATTGCACAAAAATCGCCTCATTTGTATACTCATACTCATACTCATTTATTGATAATACAGAAATATTACATGTCAACACTTTTTAAAATCTAAGAATAATATTAATGTCATAAATTCAATTTACTAGTTATTTGTAGGTATGTCAAAAGTAAACAATCCGTAAACATTCTTAATAATTATTTTTACATACGTCATAGAATTCGTCCATAGTGTAAAATGCATTACCAATTAACCATTTTTTCAGTGTGTTTTGGAAAACATTGCAATCTTCTAATATTCGGATGTCAATTGGTAGTGCATTATAAATTTTTGGACCAACGACTTGCATTGTCTTGGAAGACTTGGTCAGTTTGTGGCATGCGGGCAGCAGCCGTTCTTTACTACCTAAACGGGTGCGAGAGGGTTTGCTTACCTCGAAGGTGTGTATGTGTGTGTGTACGTGTTTTGCTATATTGAAGATATATTGTGAGGGTAGAGTGAGTACTTTGATTTGTGTGAATAGATGTTTGGCTGGTGTACCTGGCAGGGTCCTAGCTATTATTCTTATAGCACGTTTTTGTATCACAAATACTCGATGCCATTCTGCTGCTGTACCCCATAACTCCAACGCGTAACTCATAACCGAGTGGAACAGGGAGAAGTAGCTGGAGCGCAGTTGCTGTTGCGGAAGTATATTCGCAAGGTTACCTAACGCAAAGCACGCACCCGACAACCGGCCACATAGGATGCTAATGTGATAGTTCCATTTGAGGGCGGAATCAAGAGTGACTCCAAGGAATTTAGCATGTTGAATACTGTCCATTACATGAATTTGAACGATACAGTTGCTTTTTATATGTGAAACCCCGTCGTTTCACCAATGATTGTAAGGTTTCGTGAAAGAACACAGTATCTTTATCAGCACCTTGGCACGTGGGATTATAACTTTGGGAAACACTGAAATTATGCAATTTTCATCTACTTTATGTTTGTTTATAGGCGTTACTTGACGCCTTACGAATATAGTATAGCAATGTTGCTGTTATGTTAGTTGTATGCATAGTATGAGCAAAAATATTCGAATTTAATCATTTTGTACGTAAAGAAATGCATTATCTATACAATTTTAACATATCCTACTAATATTATAAACGCGAAAGTTTGTATGGATGTTTGTTATTATTATTATTGTAGTTTGGGGCTAATAAAGATGCCGCGTCGACTAGATGTGATCTATTGTGGCAGCCCTTTATAATTCATTACTGATTCCCGTTGAGTCCAGAAAGTTCCAGATTCTTTGGGCTGTAATGTTGTGTATCTCATGAGGTTGCAGTTCGTGCCTACCAAGGTGGATACTTCTTTTGTGCATTAGTGGTCCGCAGGAGCAGAGGATGTGCATCGCGGTTTCCTCTGTTTCCTGGCAGAACCTGCATGCTGCGTCTTGTTTCTTACCCATTAGAAACATGTGCTTGTTCAACTTGCAATGCCCAGTCAGAATTCTGACCACCGCACAGGCTTTGTACCTCTTGAGCCCTAAGAGCTCTTTAGTGTTTTTGTTGTTGAACCCTATTATTAGAGCTTTCGAGTGTGTGTTTCCTTTTACGGATTTCCACTCTGCGATTGCCCTCATGGATGTTTGTTACTCTTTCACGTAAAAATTACTGAATGGATTTTAATAAAACTTTACAATAATATACCTTATACATCAGAATTAACACATAAGCTACAATTTATAAAGATATTGCGCAGACGAAGTCGCGGGCACTACCTAGTAGGTACTTATTTACGCCAGAATGAGTACAAAAGCGAAGATATTTTAGCAAAAAGCCAACGACACGAGGTGTTCCCAGGCGGTCACCCATCCAAGTACTGACCTCGCCCGACGTTGCTTAACTTCGGTGATCGGACGAGAACCGGTGTGTTCAACGTGGTATGGACGTTGGCGAGCAGGGAGGTGAAAATTGCTGTCATATAAAAAATATTCTAACTAGTGTGACGTCAAACGACAAAACTGTCGCGCATGCTTGGCAATCGACGAAAAATAATATCTATTTGCACCTTATATTTTGTACGTGTATTTAAAAAATCTTTTGAACTGCGGTTTCTTCTTATTTAAAGTGTAAGACGAAGGAAGAAGAATTTTTAGGCGATGAATACAGCATTTGAGTGGTATAAAAATAGCAAAAAGTCAACGACACGAGGTGTTCCCAGGCGGTCACCCATCCAAGTACTGACCTCGCCCGACGTTGCTTAACGTCGGTGATCGGACGAGAACCGGTGTGTTCAACGTGGTATGGACGTATGGAAAAAAGCATGGGGCATAGTCGGCGAAAGACATATTTGCGCCTTTATATTATTATAATAATATTATATACAATAAGGTGCAAAAACAAGTTTATACATATGTAATTCTGTCCTATCTACTTGGTGCTCCGGTGTCTCGGGCAGGTTGCTAGTGCCTGCGATGGGGCGGCGGAAGCTGATGAGGCTTATTAGGCATGAGGGCTCGCATATCCAGTTTGATCTAGCATTTAAGGTGTGGTCGGTGCGGCGTGATTCTGACATACTCCGCCGATTTTACCGATCATGCTAAATTAGAGGATCATACGAACCCCTTAAGTTATTATTACCCTCAACACCTCTTCCCTCTCGTAGTCACTGCTTCCGAGTCCTTGCTGCAGAACTGCTGGCTGGAGTTACCACAAGAATCAGAATCAGAATCAATCAGAATAAATTTGAGCGGAATAAAAATAGCAAAAAGCCAACGGCACGAGGTGTTCCCAGGCGGTCACCCATCCAAGTACTGACCTCGCCCGACGTTGCTTAACTTCGGTGATCGGACGAGAACCGGTGTATTCAACGTGGTATGGACGTTGGCGAACAGCTAAGCAAAAATGATCGTGATATTCTTGTTAGTGCTAAACTATTTCATACGATGACGTCTCAATTGTTTTGTTACTTAAACACAACCATTTTCGCCCATCTACTCGCCAACGTCCATACCACGTTGAACACACCGGTTCTCGTCCGATCACCGAAGTTAAGCAACGTCGGGCGAGGTCAGTACTTGGATGGGTGACCGCCTGGGAACACCTCGTGTCGTTGGCTTTTTGCTATTTTTATACCACTCAAACTTGTATTTGTCGCGAAAAATTCTTCTTCCTTCGTCTTACACTTTAAATAAGAAGAAACCGCAGTTATTTTTTTTTAATTAGTAGAAATTGTACATATCGTCGACCGTAGGTTCAATTAGGGTAGGTACATGGTTAGATACGGTAAATACATGTTTACATTTGTCTTTGGTAAATCAACTTAGTGCAAAGGTGCAAATAGATGTCTTTTTCGTCGATTGTGCCCTGCCCTGTGCTGTGCCTATCCGGCGGTAGGGCTTGCAGTATCGGAACTGATTTCCAATTCCGGAATTCATTTCGAGATTGGCCTTCAATTCCGGAATTCCGGAACTGGTTTCGGGATTTGAAAAATTATGATTTTATGGCAAAATTTTTAAAATAACGGTTTTTTACGATTAGTACATAACATTGTTGGATTTATATTTATTAATCAATAAAAACGTGTAATCTTACGCTACTTTAAAGAAACAAAAGCAAGGGTTTAACAGAGTTGTTATTTTTTTTTAATAATCAATAAAGGATTTCACAAGCCAAGCTAAGATTGTCTATTTCGAAGAGTTTGGTTATAGTTTAAAGTGGTGTAGCAGCAGGAATTACCTACTTTAGAAAACTTTATGCTTAATTGACTAATTTCTCGGTTGTTAATAAGGTTAATTTCCGAATCAATAATTTAGGCATTTGTACCTTATCGATTAACTAAGTGGTACTTTTTGGCGGAAAACGTCAGCCTTCGTTCTTTTTTCTTTTGTGTCAGTTTAATTCCCAAAAGTGCAAAAAAATAATATTTTTAACGCTTATTTTTGCGTAGCCAAACAAGTAAGGCTATCAAAATAAAATTTGTCTTCAAGCTAAGGCTAAAAAAAACAATGTAAGGCAATCATCGCTCCATTTTTTTTGAACTTCTGTCGAACGCACAAAGAAAACATTTAAAAAAATATGTTAGATTAGAGGCAAAAATTGTCTATTATGTATTGTCGAATACACATAAAACTTAGTTACTTACAACGTTACGATTACAAATTAATATTAGGCTGGTAGTCACGTTAAGGTATGGCGACAGCGGCAAAGTTTTTGAATACAAATCTTTAAACTACATCGTTTTTGCGCGCAATTCTATTTTCTAATTTAAGGCTAAAAACTCACAACCCTCACAACAGTTTTTTAACAGTATTGCAATGAGAACTCATTATTTAAATACCGAAAGCAACAACTGAAAAAGATAAAGATAAGATATTTTTCGCTTCAACCTTTTGGTCTACTACCGTGAACAGAGAACAATCGAAAATGTATTTATTCTGCTCTAAAGCACTTGCTTCTTTGGGCGAAAGATGTGCAGATTCAAAGTATTGATGCTTGTGTTACCTAAGCCTTCTGAGTCCAAAAGTATGGAACATTTATCTGCACACGGAATATATATAATTCATCAATCTAATACATTTAGTGGCAGTTTTGCGAAATAACTATGCCAATTAAAATTAAACACTAGAATGGATTAATCGCGTTAACACCATGACCCGACGTTTCGAGCCCTTTACAGTTTTCTTGCCACTTCTTTCTGCCCCATAAGCCAGTTAGAGAAGCGTTCGTAAATTATACGTATGATTTACAGGGTTTTTTATTATTATTATTAAATTAAACGCGATTAATTCGTTCTGAAGTGTTTAATTTCAACGAATAACCATCGCAGTAACAGCAGACAATATTATAACATTTATAACCATGTCAATATTAAACGTTTCCGTCAAATAATAGGGTTATTTTCAATTCCGGAATTTTCGAGATTGAGGGTGTCAATCCCGGAACTGTAATCTCGGAAAAATAGTCCGAGTTTCCGGGATTTCGAGATTCCGGAATTCCGGGATGCAAGCCCTATCCGGCGGTTTTGTTGTTTGAAGTCACACTAGTTAGTTTATGTCTTATATGACAACCATTTTCGCCTCCCTGTTCGCCAACGTCCATACTGTTAAGCAACGTCGGGCGAGGTCAGTACTTGGATGGGTGACCGCCTGGGAACACCTCGTGTCGTTGGCTTTTTGCTATTTTTTTATTAAATACATTATTTTTAAGGAACACGTTCCCTATTAAGAAATTATTCCATTTACGCTTATCATAGTTATAATTTGTTATTACTTACTATTTACTAGTGGCTCTGAGCAGTATAGCTAGCGAGATTGTACTGGCACAAAGGTCGTAAGCGCCTTTGGGGCCTATGGCGCTTATGATTTTTGTACCAGTTCTCGCCATTTTGAAAATTTCTAAAAACTGAATCTACAAAAACTTTGTATGTATTCAACAAACTTGTTTACAAAATTTCACAAGAATTGGTTGATAAATGCGACTTGTAGAGGAGAACAAATGGACAGACACACGAAAGCATTTTTGCCCAACCTGAAACGGAGATGCTTCGCTCGCTTTGCTCACTCGGTCAACTAAGATGTTATTATCCAGGGACCGATTTTAGAGATTCAAACGCTCGAATACAAAAATAAGTGATCGAAAATAATAGCACGTGAAAATTGGTCACGATTATATTCGCATGATACCATACTTCGTATTTTTGAAAGTCACTGGAATTATCACTCGACAGGCTAGTGGAGTTTCTTTCTACTTCGTTTTTATTCACATTCGAATGAAATATTCGATCGTTCGAATCTCAAAAATCGCCCCCCTGCACGTATTTGTCAGTGTTTGTGCTGTTCTTGCAAACTCTTTACCGCAGCATTGCTTTTCATACAGAGCTGGGCACCGTTAATCAAATAGTTAATTTCGTTAATCGCTAATCCGTTACAAAAAAAGTTAACTTCGTTAATCGTTAAAGCGCTACTTTTCGGATGACTTAACGGAAGTTATCGTTAATCCGTTAACACGTGGTAAAAAGGGCATCTTTGAGTTAGTGATCTACAACTTATAGTTAATCAGTTTCCTTCAAAAATATCCAATTTACCATCCGAGTACCTTTGAAAATTCAGGAGTTTCCTTAATGTCTCATGGCTTCCATCATTTGATCTGAAGTAACATCAAATGCAACTATCTTGTAGACCTCCGAGGTCACAGACAAAATAACAATGTCACAAGTTGGAGAACAGAGCTAGAAATTATCGAGCAGTTTCAATATGCTGCCGTCCCAGGTGATCAAAATCAGGTCCACTGCAGCAAATTGATGGCTTGATTAAGAAAATACCCCAACTAATTATGAAAACTCTCCAATCACGTTGGACGTGCCGTTCAAATTTGAAGGTTGTCTGAATTTCTCAAGAACTCCATCATCAGAATATAAATCAAATCAAAAAGATGAATGTCTGTGTTTACCGACCAATTCCACTTTTCTATCCCTGGTCTTCATCATCAGGTACACAGTACACTCCACCAAAATGTAGGTGACCCCCAAAAAAATTTTCAAATTCATAAGGAAACCCTCAAATCATAATGCATGTGCCGTTAAAATTTGAGGAGTTCTTTAACTTCTTGATGAATTCCATGAATTCAAAATATGAATGTCTCAAATAGGATGGGAATTAACAGACAGTTCCACTTTGCCATCCCTGGGCTCCATCATCAGCTCCACTCCACCAAATTGATGGTTTTCGTAAAGAAAAATGCTCGAATCTCTCGGAAAGTCGGGTGGAAACGGTGGAAACAGGTTTTTTGCCGCGTGGCGCGGTATGTGCGGTATCTTTTTGGTAAGTATTTTGGAACTGGATTAACGATTAACGGACTTGGGAAAACTTAACGGAAGTTAATGATTCCGTTAACATATTCTAAAGTTAACTTAAAAGTGAATCCGTTAATGAAAATGTTAATTTCGTTAATTAACGATTAACGGATTAACGAGTTAATGCCCAGCTATGCTTTTCAATCAAGTAAGGCGTGACGCTTGCTTGCTTTTGAAGTTTGAAGAAGTTTGAAGATATACCTATAAATTTAAACACTGTAAAATTGAGTGAGTAAACTGTGTATTTAATGAAATAGGAGACAAAGTGATCAAGAACGTATCGCCGGATGGTAAGGAATCTATTGTTATCTGCTAGTAAAGTTTCTCAAAAATCATCGTAGCTTGGTGTGATAGAATATTAATTGTTGTGTTGTCTGCGCTTGATTATTTGTGAGCCGCCCACACCCCACATGACCCTGAGAGTTTAGTTTATCGTTTTTTTTTGGAGATCCAACAGCTGTTAGCTGTGTAGCTGAAATATAGTTAACAATAGTAGATACAGGAAGCCAATTACAGGAACTCACAGGTAGTGACACAATACTTAACTAATAGGTACTAATGTCACACACTACCTCAAACACACGTAAAGAAAAAGAACAAACAATTCATTTTTTTAACTGAAGCTAACCAATGCACTTAAGTTATTTATTAGGTTGGACAAGACGCTAAAATACCAATACGCTCCAAAATACCTCTTTCTTCAATCAAATGCTTTTTTCAGGTGTCAAACCCTACATCTGCCCCGTTTGCGGCAAACGGTTCGCCACCAACAAGCTATCCTCGCATATGGCCTCGCACACAGCGTTGCGGCCGTACCCGTGCGCCGCTGCGGGCTGTACACGCTCGTTCAAGTCGCGGCGCGCGCTGACGCTCCACGCGGCGACGCACGCGGCGCACCGGCGCGCGCACGCGTGCGCGGTGTGCGGCGCGACCTACAACCACAGCCAGTCGCTGAACAAGCACGTGCACAAGCAACACTCCCAGGTAAGGTCCGACCGAGAACACTTTTTTTGTCTCGATCGAGATTTAATAATAATATACGCAAAAAAACACCCGTTACCCAGAAAAATATTAATAATCAAAATTACTCTGTTGTTTAAAGCCACAGCGTAGGGATGTATATGTATTCCATAGAGTGAGGTAACTTCATAGTCTTCATACACGGCCAGCGGCTCGGCTCGGTGGTCGTGCTGAGGCTCAGGGTTGTCAAAAACTTTGCGAAAGATATTACAGTCTGATTGGCAAACTAATTTCTGTTTTACACCCCGTAAAATATACCGCCGAATTTTCATAGAAATTCGGCGGCATTTACTCCCCGCATCTTTCCCCGCGCGCCCCCATCGATGACCCAGAAATCGGCGGAGTTAACACACTGTATGTATAGAATACATCCTTACGCTGTGTTAAAGCCAACATTAAAACAATACTTTTAAGTCAAAGTGTGAGAAAAAAGTCATGGCTTAAAATACTGGTGCGTACCCACAAAAAATGTCAAGACGGAAGGTTCGGCCAGAGCCGAGAATCTCGGCCCTTTTTAGACCGAGACCTCGGCTCTTATTGAGACCCAGACCGAGATCGCGGTCAGACCTTACTCCCACCCAGGTTACAAGTTCATATACGTATTAGAGCAGTGTGTGCGACTTTTAACATTTACCGCCATATAACAAACTGCTCTGCGCGTGCACTTAAATGTTCTTAACACACGAGCTTGAAATTTACTGATACGTCAATTTCCTGTTAGTGCATCTTGCTGGTGGAAGCGAGAAGAAACTGTAGACAAAGAGACGAAGATTACATATCGTTTTCTATACATAGCAACTCGTGGTATGCATACAAGTCGCGGTGCACGCTGACACTGCATGCGGTGACGCACACGGCGCACAGACGCGTGCGCAGTGTGCGGCGCGAGCTATAACTACAATCATAGCCAGTCGCTGAACAAGCAGCACTCCCAGATCATAAGTTCATATTAGTGCATCGCGACTTTAACGCTCGGCCCCAATAGTCTGAACAAGCAAGTCCACAAGCAGAACTCCAAGTGACACGTTCATATACTCGTATGAACTGCCAAGAACCCGCTAGTCGGGCATTCGGTAGTATTTTCTCGAGCTTTACGGATTTCAATAGCTGCCATACAAGAATAAAGCATTTCGTAACATTTCCGTGGAATTCAACTACTCGGGTTAGTTTTGCATAGGATTCAATGTTAACACACAGCCATTGTTATGGAACAAGCGAAACTTCTATAACATCAGGCTATTTGGGTTATATTAAGTAAGTAAGTAAACACTTTATTGCACTAAACAGGATATACATTAACAAAAAGGAATAAACAGAAAAGTACAAAGGCGAACTTATCCCTATGAGGGATCTATATTATGTAGGGACCGATCACAAATAAATAATGTTACTTTGCTATTCCGCCAAACGTGCTAGTCAATTAGTGCCAACTCGTTATACCTACTAGAATATTTTTTGCTAGTGGCTGCACTTCTGTACTGCACTAAAAAAAATCTCCTAATTATATTACGGTGCCGTAAATCTCCCAATCTATAGTCCAGTACTACAACTATGGTGCACAATTTCATCTAATTATGCATCAATGTATTTTTTGGTTTTGTGTAAGTTTTTTTATTAGTAAGTTGCCCATGAAATACAAAATTGAAATAATTAACCCACCTAAACTTGTTGAGGCTATGTTATTGGACCATAGTTGGGAGCTTTTGGACTATAGTTTGACATTCCCGGGTTCGAATCCTGGCCAGGGCATTTATTTGTGTGTTTATCACGAATATTTGTTCCTGAGTTTTGGAGGTGTTCTATGTATTTAAGTATTTGTATCTTCTATTATATACATCGTCGCCTAGTACCTATATCACAAGCCTTTTTGAGCTTACCGTGGGACTAGGTCGATTTGTGTAAGATTGTCCCACAATATTTATTTATTTATATTACGCATGATTACCAACATTTTAGCGTCTTAAGTCTTAACCCACACTCAATTAATATACTTATTATTGAAACTTTACGGAAGTAGGTGTGACTGTGCCAAATTTGACTTTAGGAATTAAGTAAATAAAATAACTATTACTATAACGTAATACAATGTACTTATACAACGTGTAACGTAATGTAATGTGTTATACTTACAAACCAATTTATTGTTTCAGAAACCAATTACCACGAACACACAAGTAGACCAAAGGGACATTTGAACAATGAAGGAAGGAGGTTATCGAACTTCTTTGCCGTCGTTGATTACCTTATTGACCACTTAACTGTTTTTTTTTTTTTTCTTTTTTAATACTCTTGGTAGTCTTAGTTGTTTTTCTCTTTCATGTATGGGAATTTTGCTGTTATTCTATATTTTTCATTTTTAGGATAATATTGTTGTTCTCGCTCACTATTGTTTGTCATGCTGAGCATACATGCTTTGGGTAACATTCCCAACCAAAACCTGTAACTAGTATAAACCTACCATGTAACAAATGTTATCTGTTTTGTATGCCTAATAAATAAAAATAAAATAAAATAAAAATGCAAATATCAAACACGTACGCAAACCAAAGTTAGCCAAGTTCCTATTATAATTTATGCAACAGTAACTTTGTCATAAAAACAGGTAAAAAATGCGTGCAAATCGCACGTGGCCGAGATTGGTCGCGGTCAAGGTCGCCAGTACCTGTTCTAGCTCTACCGAGTTCAAGGGGTATGTTCGGACTTTAAAATCTTAACCGGATTTGTAACTAATGCAGGTGTTATGAAAATATGGTGCGTTTAAGGTTACTTGTATCGGATTTTGACAAAAAAAGTGTACAAAATTTTGGGACGGATCTCTGAAATAGGTCAACCATATACAAAATTATGTCAAATTTTTTTCCAGTCAAATCTGGTCAGTCATCTGGTCTGGTCATTTGATACTAATTACGCCTTTAAATACTGCTTTCGTTAGGTACATCTTGTGTATTTCGAACTTAATTATACCTACATGATTCTCACTAGTAGAATCAAAACTATGTACCTACCTATTATACTTAATGTATTGTTATTCGTACGTTACGTGGTAATAGACATGTCAGATAGATGTTAGCCGATACAAAAACTTGCTCTTGTAAGTTTCTTGGCAGAGCGGAAATTTTATTGAAAGCCTACTCATATTGTCTATGCTCTAAGACTGGTACTTTTAATGCCCATCATTGGATAGGATACTACCATATGAATGTTCTGACATTTGTGGAAACCAAAGGTTTACTCATATTTAAGTTTACATGTTACTTATATTATATTTTTATTTATTACTTAGAGTTAATCTGCAATCAAACCAAATATTTCTTGAAGAATACTTGGGTGAATCAACTTTTAAGTGTTCAACATCAAACGTACAGAGTCCCTGATCGATATTACAAATTTATATAAAGGTAATGAGCTTTATTTGCATTCCATTCTGTTCCCAGTAATATTACGTAACATTTCATTACGAAACATTGAATTGTTTTTTACAATTTACCCGGATTTTAATGGTTGTCCGAAGGACCAAAAGGTGGTTTTTCATAGTAGGTCAAATTGTCCCTTTGCGACGGTGCACCATAAAACTTTGAATCACGAAAAAAAATACTATTGTGGGATTTATATACATACACATAATCATTTTTATGGATAAGTATCATCAATAAAACACCGATTTCTTATATTTTTACTAAACCGTTTATGAATTTCTTGCGTTTTAATTTTGTCCCTTGAAATTATCCGCGTCATGCAGTTCCATCGGACAACCATAAATTTGTTACGGAATCTAAATGTAGTTGGCCCAGTAAGGCACTTGACAACAAGCTTAATTTCCTGGTAATCTGATAGGCCTAGCCGCCATTTGGAATACACGACACTCGCGGCGTCAGTCGGTCGGGTACTATTGGTGAGTGCGGGGTGGTTTTATTGTCTGTCCATCGGACCACCGGCACAAATTCGTAAGTAATTAATATATTTGAATAAATTATGTCGTACTAGATTCTGTTATATGTATATGTTACGGTAAGGATGAAATAAAACACAACAAATCATTAATTTTTGCTGAACGGTTCAAAGTTTAAGAAAAGTCCCTCGGACAACCAGTCACTCGGACAACGGATTTGGTTGTCCTTAGGACATTTTGGTTGTCCGTTAGACAAAAATGATGTGATAAGATGTTTAATAGGGTAAATACATGTGATAAGATGTTAAATAGGGTAAATAAGTAAAGGTCTTGGACCTTTCGCTTTGATATAAGGTTAATTTTAAGATATCGACAATAACAATTTTATTTCAATCACGGGGATCTTTACCTTAATTAATAACTTGCTTACACGTATTTCCTGAAAGTAAAACTGTCTGTATAAAACGATTTAAAAAGATTAATCGCGTATATTTTTTGTAAATTCATCCCGACGTTTCGAACCCTTAACAGGTTTCGTGAAAAAATATATTTTTAATGTTTTATTTTTAATCTACCCTGGGGACCACGAACGCTGCAAAGGGTTCGAAACGTCGGGATGAATGTACGAAAAATATACGCGATTAATTCGTTTAAATTGTTTTTAGGGTTCCGTACCAAAATGGTAAAAAAGGAACCCTTATGGTGTCACTTTGCTCCGCCTGTGCTCACCGTAATGCTGCCGGTCCCAAGTCCCAAGCCCGAAAAAAGGCGAAGGGTTCATCGAAGGGCCAACCACCCCTCATAGTAAATGCGTGCCACGACAAAACAGGCAAACTTCTCAGTGAGCGTGAAAAGTGATCAAACGGTGGCGTGAATACTTTTCAGATCTGTTAAACATCGGTCAAGTCAGCCCTGAACCCACTTTAACGTATTACGACGTCTAAGAAGATCTCTTACCACCTTCGTTTAGTGAAATCAAGGAAGCCGTTACAGGACTTAAAAATAATAAGGCGCCAGGACTGGATAGTATTTCCGCGGAACTCCTAAAAAAAGGTGGCCCCATGCTGGAAAACAGACTGTTGCTAGTATCAAAAATATGGCAGGGAGAAAAGATGGCCCAGGAATGGGATTTGGGCATCATATTGCCTATTTATAAGAAAAAAGGCGATAAAGGTACATGTAGCAACTATAGAGGCATAACCGTACTATCGACTGCATATAAAGTCTTCGCTAAGGTACTGAACAGGCGGCTTAGTGTTTACGCTGAGTAAATACTGGGAGACTATCAGTGTGGTTTCAGGCCGAACCGCTCTACAACTGACCATATACGACTGACCATATCTGATGCGTCAAATGCTGGAGAAGGCCTACGAATACAATTTAAATCAACACCATATGTTTGTCGACTTCAAGCAGGCTTTCGATAGTGTCAAACGATCTCAAATACTGTATGGCATGTTACTGCTCGGAGTGCCAAGCAAATTGGTAAGACTGGTAGGTAAACACTTCTCTAGCCCACTCCAAATCTGTAGTTGCCATTCAAAATAAAGTATCCGAGCCTTTTGAAGTATATTCTGGAATCTGGAGTCAAACAGGGAGATGCACTTTCGTCTATAGTATTCAACTTGGTATTGGAGGCTGCAACTCGCCAACTTGGTATCAACGGCCTGATCGATTATAACACCACACAAATAGCGGCAAATGCGGATGATATTGTTATCACCAGCTGGTCCAAAACCATAATGATCGATCACGGTGTTGGTCTTGAAGCAGAATCGATTAAGTTTGGTCTGCATGTCAATGCAGACAAAACGAAATACATGTACTCAACGCGCCAACCGGCCCCATTGCTAAAAATTTCTCTCGGTACTAACACCGTTGAGGAAGTTGCCAGCTTCAGGTACCTAGGATCCATACTTACCTCCCAAAACAAAACTGAAGAGGAAATAAGGGCTCGCTTAATGGCAGGTAACAAGTGTTTTTACGCATGCCAGAAACTTCTCGGATCTAAGTACTGAAGTCTAAGATCAAAAGTCGTCATCTACCTAAGTATCATAAGGCCAGTTGTAACATACGCATGCGAAACCTGGGCTATGACATGACGCAGAAAATTGAACAAAAACTAGCCGTGTTCGAGAGAAAAGTGCTGAGATAAATCTACGGTACAATTAGAATCACGAGCCAGATGCGCTAATGCGACAGGAGACCATAGTCAGATACTGTAAGTTACAGCGACTGCGTTGTGCGGGCCATTTAGAAATAATGCCAGATTCTAGAGCAACTAAGATATTAACTAAATGGAAGCCGCAGCAAAAGAGACCAAAAGGAAAGCCAAGAAAACGGTGGATAGACTGCGTAGAGGAAGACTTATGGAAAATGGGAAAGTACACAAATTGGAGGAAGGAGGCTAAGGAGGCTCCGTCTGTCTGTCCGTCTGTCTGTCACAAAGCTGGCTATCTCAGGAACTGCTTAAGCAAATCTTATATTTTTTATAAAGTTGTTGATTATTAAGAATTGTAATAATATTTCTGTTGTTCGGTGTGCTGAAATATTAAAACTGCTTGCTAATACTTCAATAAATTTGTTTTATTTAGTACCTTCCTTAAGATTGTAGGCTCTAAAATGTCCTTTGGACAACCAGATATGTCCTTGGGACAACTACGTTGTCCCTGATTTGAAAACCACTTATTATTATTTTTTTCGTTTTAACACCCAGAATAGTTCATATTGTTTTAAAAATACAATAGCACAATACAAAACCAAGTAGCCGGAGGAATTTTGTTACATTACTATTACTATATAGCGTTTTAATCGAAAAGTTCCGATCCTGTGAAGTTACAGTTGTCCTGGGGACATGATAAGGGGAAATATTGTGAAATTCAGGGCGATATTGCCATATTTATAGATAAAACATGAAACTATATTGTTTAATCAATGTAGGTAAAATAACTGTTTTTACAATAATTGATGTCTGGTATGTTAAAAAAAATATTTTAAATGGTTGTCCAGGGGACATCAGATTTGGGCTGGTGAACTTTTTTTAGTAAAAATCACTAAATTCGCAAAAAAAGTGCTCTGCTCTATACATAATCATAAATTATAGAAAATTATCTTTAAAATAAAATAATGAAATATGAAATATAAGAAAAAAAAATATAAGTCCATAATTTCATCATGTGGATATTTAAAAGTTGATTCACCCACTTACATACAATACAATTATAGTTAATTAAGTAGGTCGGCGATATAACCCGAAAGATTTAACGGTGTTGGTATTCCTTACCGCATTTAGAGACTATAATTATCTGGATTTGGCCTAGTTTCGGAGATATATTTTTTTTCTCTTGATCTATACATTTTCATCATAACTCGTGCAAAAAACGCATTTTTTACTGCAGTGTTACCACTGAGTTTTGACTTAGGTACATATTGACTGATTTTAGGTAAAATTGATTTAAACAATTCGGGGTAAAACTCTACCTCCAAAAAATTGTAAAATAAACTTTAAATATACTTTTATTGTTATGACTTTTTACAGGCCAAGTACAAAAGTATTTAAAAAATGACCATAAATTACTAAAGTCAAATAACATTTTTTGCGTCTTTTAAAATATTTCTGGTTATTAACGCCCCCGTTGTATTGAAATATAATAAAATGTATTCATGATGTGATAACTTTTCTACTTATATGACATTGATTTTCTACATACTCGTAATATGGAAGGGGAATAGGGTGAAAATATTTTTTAATCTATGGTTAAATGTATTCGAGATTAGAAAAACAGTAGCTCACTCCCTAAATATTTAAATAAGTATTTGTTTTAATATTATAGGATTAATAATAAATAAAAAATAAATTATTTCAGCGTGGTTTATTTTATAAAAACATACCTAAATACAAAAGAAAAGCGAGAAGTGTGGTAACGATTCCGTCTTGAATCGTAATGTATCCCCAACCCACACCTCAAGTGCAACACAGAACGAACACAGATGGGAATGATCTCCTTCAATGAACCTATTTCCCATCTATGTCCGTTGGAGACCGGGACACGCTACAGGAATACAGCCAGCTTAGAAGACCGTTATATTCTAGAATCCGTAGCCAACCAAAGGAATAAGACTTGCGCAACTCTGCTGCACTTTTTACTGCACCAACCTTGCCCCAACTGGGTCAATGCACTCGCAAACTTTTTGTTTTCTACTCGGACCTTCACCCACCACTCTGCCGTGACACTCCTAATGATTTCACACCACAATGAAATCGATTTTCGAAACGTTTATTAAGAAACTTAAATTACATTTAACTAAGTATAAAAATAATGTTTAACAATGCAATTACTAACTAGAAATCACAATTGTGTAATGAACTAAGACACTGACTGACCTCTTGTAGGCTTTATGCCCTTGTTAAAGGGTTTACAGGGGGTCAGTTAATGTTTTATTAAATGATTGGTTCCCGACTCAGTCGATAAAATAAATAACAAGGATTATGGCAGGTGCTTTTCAAGCCACTTATTCTCAAATGCCCAGATTCCTAGAGAGATATGATCTTGCGGTGTTGAACTCAACTGCTTTTGACAAAGATTATGGTACAACCTTTTTAGAAGTATAAAAGGATGAAGGATATGGTAAGGATAAGGATACAAAGGGAATTGGGAATCTGGTGATTTGAAAATTGGGCTCGAGCGTAACGGGACTTAGGCGCGTTTAGGTTTCCTCTTAGATTGATGGTGTGTGTAAGGGTCGTCCTGTTGCACGTTGGTCGCGCGCAGGAACTTGGTTTCGTAGCCCCTCTCTCTCACTCTCGCGTTAGGACTGAGTTTGTCGGTTCGTTCGCGCTCGTCGGCTCTCTCGTCCTCGCTTGCTCGCTCGTCATCACCTGCTCGTTCAGACTCGTCTGCTCTAAGTCTCTCTTTATCGTCGTCACCTAACCTTCCGTGCTCATTCGTCCGCTCATCTTCCCCGATCCTTTCTGGATCTTCCTGAAGCCGCTCGTGGTCGTCTAAGAAATCCCCGTTGCCCGGTTCTTCTTCAAGCCTGGCCAGGTCGGCGTCTTTTGTGGGTGGTGGAATGGTGAGCTGCATGAAGTGTTTTTCGGTGTCAGAAATTTTACGCTTGTTCCCGTAGTAATCGTAGTCGCCGGCAGAGTAGTCATCCTCTTCTTCATCAGTTGAGCGCCGGTTGCGACGGGGCTTTTTGCGGCGACGGCGAGGTGGCTCAGTCTGTACCGCGGGGATAGAATTCTCACTATCACTGTCTTCTTCAGACGACTGCTCTACGCTGTCCTCGTCCCGGTCGGGCTGCTCCGGCCGACCTCGATTAAGTTTCTTTGGCCGTTTTTCTCTGTAGATCGGCGGCACTCTCACAGTAACAGTGTCTATCTGGCCTGGGTTTTGTTCCGTAGGTGGTAGAACTCGTGGTCTCAGGGTGCGATGTGGGTCTTCAGTTGTCGTGGTCGATTCCGCGTCTTCCTCTTCTGCTTCGGGTTCGGGACGTGGTTGTTTCTGTGGTCGTTGACGCTCCCTATTCTGACGTTGGTTTTGGCGTTCGTCCCGTTCATCAGATCTTCTTTGTATCTGGTCGGCCAAGTCGCGGTCTCCAAAGTGCACGCTGCGGTAGTCATTAGGAGGAAGCTTATTATTCTTCTTCTTCTTTTTCCTAACCTCTAAATTTGGTGGAGGCTTCTGTTTCTGCTCCCAGAAAGCGCCTACCGCTGTACCGAACTCTTGCACTGCTTTTGCCCTATCCCGGGACTCTTGCGCGTCTTCATAATCATCATACGCCGGAGCTTCCTCTTCTTCGTCATAAGCGAGATAATCGTCTCCGGCGAGCTGCTGAGGGTTGACCTGATTAGCGTCGATAGTACGTACTCTATGTTGCTGTCCGTTACGTACAACAAAGGCGTCGACAAAAACGCGTGGCTGGCGCGGTGCCTCGGCCGGCAGTCGGGCTGCGCGAGGTTCTATAGCTACTGGAGCTATAGGTGCCTCTTCTACTTGCTCGAGCGACTCAGCCGCCGGCGCTGGCGCTGGCGGGGCTGGGGGCGCAGGCTGTCGGTTAAAGTTAAACTGCAGTCGGAAGTTAGACTGTACTGAGTCTTTCGGCGGTGGCGGTGGAGGTGGCGGAGGTGCACACGGAGATGGAGTAGTGGGGTTGGCTCTAGGTTTAGCACAAGGTGGTGGTGGCGGCGGCGGTGGTGGCGGCGGTGGAGGCGGCGGCGGTCTCGGTTTAGGCTTCGGCGCTGCTCTAGGTTTCGGACAGGGCGGTGGAGGCGGCGGCGGAGGTGGAGGCGGCGGCGGCGGTGCCTTAGCTCGGCATGGAGGAGGCGCCGCGGCTCTAGGGGCCCCACATGGTGGAGGTGGAGCAGGAGCGACGGGCGCAGCTAACGGTATATCAATTCCAGGCACAGGAGCCAGCGGCGGCGGGAAAGGCGCCGCTTGCACCGGCTTCCTTTGCACATTATATCCAAGCGCATCAGCTAATCCTCTAAACACGATATCTCCAAACGTCCTCTTCTTCCTCACTATCGGTTCATGTTCATCTGACAACGTATCGTTAGCGTCTAAAACTGTAAAATTGCCATCTTGTATTAAATCACTAAGTTCCCTCGAATCGCTGTTCACATCGGTTGCATTACGAATGTCGGCTGAGTCACTTGTGTCCGTGGAGTTACGATCGGGTGAACTGGTGTCCGCTGTGTCACCGAGGCTGAGCAGCAGCAGCAGCAGGAGCGCGGCGGGCCGCATGGCGCATGGTCGAGTGTCTCGCGGGAGAGCGCGCGCGCCGGTTTTGTCGCCGCGCGCCGCCGCCGTCACGCACCGCCGCCTCGGATGCAGGACGGTAGGATGGGATGCGTGAGAAATTTTGCGCAGGGATGCTGGTAATGATAAACTAGGATAAAAGTGAAGACATAATTAAACTTCCACGATTTTCGCAGATTAGTTTTACGTTCCTAAACATTTTCCTGGCGTTTCGTGTCGTTACGTTCTTCGTATTATTGCATATACCAAATACCGAAAAATCCAAAACGTAAATTCAAAAATCCTAATTATATGGCGCACAAAAATGGTAGGTCAATATAGGTTGTAGGTTACGTTCTAAATTGTAATATATATAACAATTTATAACTTATCTTTCTGTATAATGGATTAAAACTGTTTCATCTCAAATTCCAAATCATTTGTCTTTTCGACCTTCAGCGGAATATTTTGTATCGAAAATGACAAGCAGTTGCTTATGCTCTAAAACCCAAAGATTCTTTTAAGGGTTAAAGAAACACCCAGTAGGTAGATATATAACGTATCTCCCTGCTGTGTCGTAGGGTACAGTCGAGGTCTGAAATAGGTATCGAATTTACGATTTTTGGAGACAAATACGCGGACATGACCTTATTAAATTCCATACCATACTGATAATAAAGGTCATGTACTTATAAATATTTTTCAGTAACCATCTCTATACGTTTTACAAATTTGTAGAATTCTTCCTTTTCAATATTTTTCTAACTGTATATAGTCAACCAATTGGAATCAGATTGTAAGAAATCTTAGGTACTGCTTGTCCTTGTATTTTGACATAAGTAGTTCCGGAATAAGCACAACTTTAAAGCCTAAAGCTTCGTTGTTGGTATTTCTAATCAGGTTGCAGGTAAAAGTAAAATGTTTCAACCACATTACCTTGTAATAAACGTGGGGTTGGCACAATCAAATAATTTTCACAACGGTAGATCATTTCAAAAGAATAGACCAGTCGATTGTCGAGAAAGTAGATATCAATGCGGCAGTATTATTTGTTATTATTGTTGTCTGTCAACAGAACTGAAAAATTATAAATGCCTGACTCAGAAGAAATGTTTGAAGAATATAGGTATATCTATATTCCATATTCCTGTGTGCGTAATGACTTTTTGGAACTTAATGTATGGAATACCATTTGATATCTACCAGTTGCTTTTCGGTGGTGGAAAATATCGTGAGGAAACCTGCGTGTATAGGCGAAGTAATTCAAAGATGTATGTAAAGTCTCCAGCCAAGGACCGGCGTCGGGACTATACTCGTATAGCCCGCAATCCCTCTCGTGCTTGATACCAAGTACACATGTAGGTCTATCGGAAAAGACTGACTAGGCATGTATGTTATTTGAGATATCTGTACAGAAGTCATTATTATATAGTTTTTTTCTGGAAAGCGTTGAGTTGGTTCAGGTAAGTCATAAGTCCACTCCGTATGAATCTTATGATCATATTTAATTTTCTGAATCGCCTTTGACACCTTGAGTTCTTTAATCCAGTTACTGACACAAAGTGTCGCATCTACTCATGTTCGGTATCTAACTCCGAGACCTTTCATTTCGCCATGGCATAATAAGGTTGGTTGATAACTAATTTACCACGCGTTTTATAATTACTGCGATTGATCTAGCGGTCGCAAACTGATTGGTCCCTCGTCCGGTTTCCTTCCGATTGGATTTCAGACCAATTCAAAGGGGATACGGTTGATATTTGTTTGTCTAAGTTAGACTACTCGGGCTTAGTAGAAGCGGTCACAATAATATTATTTATGCTTTTTGTTGGTTTTACCTTGGGGGTTGTAAATACAAAGGTTGTGATGAAACGAATTTATCAAATATCAGTTTCCGTAGATTTTGCGTCACATACGTTCGCGTTCTATGACGGCCACGGTGTCGGTATACTGGTACTGGTGCTATTGAAGCTACTGAACCTGCCTATGAATCTGGAGACCCGGGTTCGAATCTCGGTAAATGCATTTTTTTGTTTCGTGATCACGAATGTTTGTGAGTTATAGATGTTTCTTACGTATACGTACTTAATAATTATAATATATCTTAAGAGAGGTATGGGCACAGCACAACGAATGTCGTCTCGCTCAAATCTGGAGCAGAGCCCATCTTGGGAAGTACCTCCACCATATAGAAAACCGCAGTTTAATAACACTAGACCCTACTCATAGTGTTGTTTTTCTGTTGGTGAGGAAGGTCGCCAGAGCTCCAAGAGGATTCACTGTGTTGACAGCTGGGGACCCACGGAGCAAAGCTTGCCCCTTTAGCTGTCAACACAGCGAATCCTCCTTTTTTTTAAAGGGTCGGCGACGCGCATGTAACAGCACTGGAGTTGCAGGCGTCCATAGGCTATGGTGACCGCTTACCATCAGGCGGGCCGTATGCTTGTTTGTCACCGTCGTAGTATTTAAAAAAAATCTGTTTAATTATACACATCACTAAATGTAAATACTAACTTTTCTTAGTTAGTCTAGGACGAGCTGTGGTAAATTCGCCCGATTTAAATATTAATTAATTAATTGGTACACGTAAATTAACGCATCATAAGTGTATTTTTTCCTTTACGGGCGGAAATCCACTAGGATTAAAAACAACCCTTTTTCTATTTTCGCATGGTTTTAAAACTACTTTTGGGTTCTTATTCTCAGGTTCCATTTTAGGTTCCTGTTATACATAATGTGTAGAGTTAGGTTTCGTTTTATCGTATTAAATTCTTGGTATTTTGTAATTTTTTGTGACTGTGTATTTGAATTTAGAATAAAATAATATTCTATATTCCTTTTTTTTAGGTCAATAGCCTATTTAGGTTGGTTCCACAGATGATTATGGACACTTGGGGCCTTACCATGACATCTTAACGCAATTCAGCTAAGTTCAGTATAGTCTCAGCTGTATAGAAGTTTACGTCGTCAACTGAATCGCGTTAAGACGTCATGGAAAGGCCTCTGGTTCCTGAATTTCTTATATTGACTACATTTGTTTTAGTTTACATCGACTGGACATTTAATCCAATAGACAATACGAACACTAAAGTTTTCGTAAGCCTCTTATAATTACACTCGAGCGCCTAATCTTTAGCACGAGGCTACTTGTTGGGATTCAGAACACTCAGACAAGTCGGGCAGGCGGTGAAGTCGAAGTCAATTGGAGCGATTATAAATTAGGCCCAATTTAGACCTAGACCCCAGGTTAAGGGACAAATACAGAAGAGTTGGCTAACACAGTAGCTTTGGGAGCATGGAATCAGTATGTTAGGATAGGGAGCTTTATTTACGCAAAAACAAATAACAATATAAAAAACAATAAAACTAAATTAACTTACTAGAAATAATAAAGCTGATTTACAAATATAATATAGGAGCTAGCTTGGCGCCACATGGTAGGGTAGCCCTATGTTTAATATTTCAACGACAATGAATTTGAGTTTATTTTATATACGTTGGCACGTTTACTATGGTATGGAAACGAAAATGAATGGATGAAATAAGGCCCCTGTAGTCACTTATGTAAAAAACAATATTAAGTTTTTATATGGTTTTCAATTTCGAAGTTCATAAAATTGTAAACGTAGTCTCAAATTCTATTGAAAGTAAGTATTTAGTCGTAACTATTTTTAGATTAAGAAAGTTGGCAATGTTCTCATTGAGGTAATTGCTAATAAAAAGTTACTAGGCACTTACGAGTTAACCGGTAAAAATGTATATCAATTATGGATAAAGTAACTTAAACTACCAGTAATTTTAACACATGGATATTTTTCGGAATGTTGCAAGCTCAAATTGTCTAACTTCCCGTTTTACGAATAAGCTGAAACTTCACATGCACATGTAGGTTGGATGACAATACAATGTTATGGTACCAAAGTACAGTCAGCGATAAAAGCTTGTATCAAAAATTACATCTTTACGAAATATATAATTTTGCTTAAAACATTGTTAAGTACAAAATCCTTATACTAACGACTGATATACTAGCTCAGCACCTGGAGTAGCTGGAGTACTTTCGACACTTCGTGGGAAAACTAGGGCATATAGAATTTACTTAGGATTTGTTTATACCATTTCATTAGAAGACTTTATGAAACCATTATGGTCAGTTTTGATGTTCAATCACCCTTATACCCATGGCTTTAATTTTTTTGGAGTACTTACCTACTTATGCATTTATTTCGGGGATCACAATCGACCTCGCTTGGTCTTTCTCGTGTTTAACGAGCTTCGCTCGGTGGCCCCGACGCTTGATATCTTATTTATGTCAGTAATGCCACAAAACCCAATAATTGTAAATTAGTCGAGTTCCGTAGCCGAACGATGTAATTACCGTGACAAATAGGGGCGAGTCGCAAAAACGGCGCTTGCGCAGGCAGCGCTCGGCGTAGGGCGACCACGATCAAGGAAAAAAGTTTTTAGTTACCTACACCCTTTTTTTATAATTTGTCCAATTCGAGTAAAAACGTGTTGAATGCAATGTTATCTTATTTTTATTTGCTATTTTTAGAAAATTGGAATCATAATTCTGGCAGGTACTTACCTACTTACCCACCAGGGTACCGAAGAGATGTCGCGTCGAGAATGAGTGAGTTTCATTTTCAATGCGGTGAAGCTGAGTTGACATCGGTAAATTCATTTTCAGATGAAAATATTAATTAGTGTTGATCGAACATACCTACATTTTCTTCAGAGATATGTCTAGTGCATTATTTAATAACTCGCAGTGAAGAGAAAATGAAAGAGATCACACATTAAAAAAAACTCTCATCTAAGATCATGCACATGCAGATATATTTTTGTTCGGTAAGTAAATGATGAAAACAAAAAAAAATGATATGAAAAAATTTCTGAATTTCTATAGTAGTTTTTCTCATAAATATCGTTGGATAACTGATTTGCTGGCATCTTATATGTAAGTATCAGATATTATTTGTCCACTGTCGGATCGTATGATGGTCACCTTAGCCTTCCTGGTGCATTTGCATGCCGCCTGTCGCTCAGCTGTTGTTTCCTGACCGTTTGATTGCCTGATACTTGAGAGACATTAATTCAAACTTACACTACTTAGGTATTTACTGTAATACCAGCTCTCTACTAACAACTGGATTCCAATTACCTACGTCTAGTGATGGATTTAGAAGCAGCGTTCGAACTTCAAACATGCCTAAGTTATCTCTTTAGTTAAGTACCTTTAGTTTAGTCCCTAAGTTATCTAAACAGTCAAACTAGTCATCTCTTCCAAGCCAATTAACTGTCAAACTTTGAAAACCGTAAACTGATTTTCGTTAAGTATATTTAAAATACGGTACTAACACCATGACAACAAAATTAAAGAAAAAATCTAAAGCGGTCAAATTACAAGTTTAGTTCAGATTTTTTTTTATTATAAAATAAATAATGAAGAAAACTTCGGAGATAATTTCATACCTACTGTAAAAATATACTAAAATGTTTTAGAATGTGCAAATGAAGCCCTTTCCAGCAATACCCCACATGACCTTTTATTTTTTGCGCCATCTTTTATCGGGAATTTTTCATTGAAAACAAATTTAAATATATCATAAGCTATCTCTCAATGTGTCTGGATTAACCTTGTTTATAACCATTCCAAATTTCAAATCGGTAGCTTTCGTAGCTCTCGAGATATTTCGATGTGACAGACAGACAGAGCCACACCAGGGTTCCTTTTCGACCATGTTGGTACGGAACCCTAAAAATATTGACAATTATAAACCGAAAGTGATACTGTTCCGTAAAGCCCGGAACTTTACTTTCTATATACTTATACATACAGGTCCTTAATGAGGCTTTAGAATTGCTGTGTGCGTTTTAACGGCGCGTTGCGTGCGTTGTCATTGCGTTTATAAACGCATTGATAAGTATATAAAGATACCTAGAAACTATTACAAATAAACGTATAGAAGAAATGGCATCTCGTCGAATATCCTCCAAATGGCCAACTGTGTCTCTACCATGAGTTGCATTCGATTGCGACTGCGGTATTCGACAGTATGTCCGTCTCCCTCCTGCCAGAGCAGTCGTAGAGCGAGACGGTCATACTTTCAAATGCCGCGGTCGCAATACTCGCAATCGAAAACAACTCATGGTACGCACACGCGACAAACTCGCTGCGCCAGTGCATCGCTTTCAACTCGGCCACAAATCGCTTGAGTGATAATGGATGGACTAGAACGGGACGGGAGACGGCACGATCTGTTAGACTGTTAGTTTCTATAGAAAACGTGACGTGCCATCCGAGGGTTCCGACCTATCACGTGATCTATAGAAATTGACAGATCGTCCCATCCCGCCCCGTCTCGTCCTAGTGTGAGTCATCCGTTAGTGTGATTACCACAATTTGCTGTCTCGTTTACGTATCATTATCTACTTAAGATGCACTGACGTAACTTGACGTAGACGTTAGCGAGTACAGATTTCTACAACACACCTCAGATTTGGTTGGACTCGGTCCAACCGATCTCTCTGGAGCGCAACTCAGAAGGAGTATTCCGGAGTAGTCAATATCGCGTCGCGTGATGTCGCGGAAGGGTCCTGGATTTTCCCCAGGCTACCGTCCCAATTCACAGTTTGTCACGCTCCACAGCTCAGTGCATGGAACCCCTGCCAGATAAAAAAAAAGATTTCTACAGTACATTTCAAACTCTTGCTTATCATGAGTTGTACGTAACTGTAGGCGTTAGTGACTGCGCGTTTCTAAAGTAAGTCCGTCTCGCTCCTGCCAGAGTAGTAGTAGGAGCGAGACGGACATACTTTAGAGACGAACGCCTACCTACGGTTAACAATTCATGGTAAGCACATAATACCGCGAAAGTCGAACGAACAGATAGGTTCATCTTTCCCGCACCGAAAGATGAATTTTTGATGTTCGCGGTAGACCTAAAGGGCCTGATAAAGGTTGCAAACGGAACCCTTGAGTTGCGAATTCTTGAGTCGTGAATTCATTTGAGTCGTAGGTAAATATGATAGGTAACAGTGGCGGAGCGTTCATTCAACTCTATTCGAGCCAATCCAGCACATTTTTCCATAACGACTCAATAAAAGCAGTTCAAATTAGCTCCGCTTTGCCTAAACAACATTTAAGCGCACCACTGATAGGTAGCTAAGTACTTAAAGTACCTCATTTCCGGCGTACCTTCACGCCAGGAATGCCTTCATTATGCCATTCGTCTTAATCAAGACATTAAAAGTAGTAACTTTTTACTGCCTTATGTTTTATGTGTTTTAGGGCAATCCCGTTCGGAGTGCAATTTATCGATTCGATTGCACCGATACGGTTGTAATAAAGTTTTATAGGTAACTTTATAGTTTCATGGTCAGACTACATACCAGGGCTAACAATGACTTTGAAAATAAAATAGAATAACGATCTCTAAGCCTACCTGTTCAGGGATGGTGACTATTTTATTTGCCAGCGATGCACCGTCCTATTATTTTGATAAAGGCTTTATACAAGTGTGAGACAATGCTAATTGGTCTATAGATATTGACATATGACTTATATTATCACCTTTCTTGTGTAGCAGAATTAAGTTGGAATGGCAAAAACTTGCAGGAATATTTACCGCTTTTCAAAATGGATCTGTTGAAGTTGGTGGCGGTGGTTGGGCCGCGGCAAACCTCGGCGGCGATGGCGAGACGACCTTTGATATGAACTGGCGGGAGACGCAGACGGCTCAAGACCGGGATACGTGGAAGGAGAGTAGAGGCTTTTGCCAACTATTCTGAGGTAGAATTGCCGGCCTGGTTGGTCGCTGACGAAACGGTCTAAATACTGGGTGTTTAATATTCGTACACACCTAATTACTGCACAGGAGCGAATCTGCTAATTTATATGGTCAGGCGTTAATTTCTACTGTTGCATACCTATGTGTCAAAATTGTAACAGTCACCTATTCTCATTACACGTATACTAAGATCGAAAGCCGTATTTAATTTCTACTCCTGAAGTACTCCATAACATGGTCCTTCGAACCGGATAGAAGATTTACATTAAATAATTCTGGGCAATTAATAAACGGAGCTGACGAGTGAAGATATATTAAGAAAATTGTCCGACAAGATATTGCGCTTACGTGGAAGGAGAAGTACCTAGCGAGCGATCATCGTGTTGGATTTGAAGACAGTGTTAAGCCTTCATTTATTCTTAATTTTTACCCATCACTCGTTATACAGGTAGTAATTATATTTAAGGATACGGTTTAAAACGGTTAGTATCATTTTTATATTGTTTAATTTAAACAACTTTGCTAACCGCGAGGTTAACCTTTGCCATGTCAGATTGCTAATTCACATCAATTTAATTTCGTATTTAGTTAATTTGTATTAGATATTTACCTACTGATACTTGCTCTGGCATTTAATTAGCTAATTATTATACGAAAAGTGAACCTAGTTAATCATTATTTTATTGGACAGTAAGGCATAGGTATCAAAGGAAATTATAGGTTAAACGTTCGTTTCAACCTTAACTGAATAATTGTTAACAAAATTTACATAATTGTTACGCAATTTTCATTATTTGAACTTATAACTAAGTAAATTAAAGTAATTTATACCTAAATAGGCTTCTAGGTATAAAAACAGTTAGGTATCAACTGTAGGTACTTTGTACATTGCTTACCTATACATTTACGTTAATCTTGCATTGTATAACATTTCAGTTCACTACAATCGCCTCTCAAAATGACCGACGAAAAGGAATTAATCAAAAGACGTGGCAGTTATAAAGGAAGACTAACTATTTTCACAAACTACGTGAATAACTTAATGAGTGGTTCACTTACCTCTGTTTCCGCCAATGAATTGCAGTTGAGAATCAGCAGAATGGAATCCTTATTTAGTGAGTACGATGAAGTCCAGTTAAGTTTAGAATGCTTGGCTACAAGCATTGACCTCCAGCTGGCTGAGCGAACTGAGTTCGAAACACAATACTACAGTGTCATGTCTAAGGCACAAGATTTCTTAAGTTCGTTTCTAAAAAAGCAAGACGAGCAAGCTAGCGAGCGCGCAAGTACTTCTAGTGCTAATAATCATAAGTTAGTTAAACTTCCCGTCATACAGTTACCCAAATTTTCAGGATCGTATGAAAATTGGCTTGAGTTCCACGACACATTCCTAAGCTTGATTCATTCAAGTGATGACATTGATGAAATCAATAAATTTCACTACTTGAGATCGTCAATGGAGGGTTCCGCAGCGGTGGTCGTTAAATCTGTCGAATTCTGTGCTAAAAATTATAAAACTGCGTGGAAACTCCTGTGTGACCGTTTCGATAATAAACGCTTATTGCTACAAAATCATGTTTCTGCCATTTTTAACATCGAAACCATCACCAAGGAGTCTTCATTTGCATTGAAACGTATGATCGACCAATTAAATAAAAATCTGCTTGCTTTAGCATCACTCGGTGAACCCGTAAAACAATGGGATACGTTACTTATTTACATTGTATCACACAAGCTCGACACTAAGTCGCATCGGGAATGGGAAGAGTACAAAGGTCGCTTAGATAAAGATAAGCCAATTACTCTCGACAAGTTTTTAGCATTCATGCGTAATCGTTCTGATTTATTAGAAACATTGGAACTGTCCACGAATAACACTACCGGTCGAGTTAACACTTCTCACAAAAACACTTATAAACTTAAAACTATGTCAGTACAAGACACAAAACCATGCACTAGCACTAAATGTCCGAAATGCAGCGGCGAGCATCATCTCATGAATTGTTTACAATTTCTTGCGCTTAGCAACAACGCACGATTGGAATTATTACCAAGTTTAAAGGTGTGCTACAATTGTTTTCGCGGCGGTCATTATGCTAACCATTGCAAAAAGCCGGGATGCACGTTATGTAAGCGGAAGCATAATACTTTAATACATGTAACCGATCCCAAGTCTAGGTCGAGCGGCGCCTGCGCGTCCGGCCGTGGCGAGGAGGAAAATGCGACTAAATCAAATAAATCGATTTCTCCAGGTAATCAATTGATACCTACGTCGCCCGTTGCCTCCTCTAGTCTAGGGAATAAATCGCATGACTTTGTGCCCGCTACTATGCAATCATTATCGGCGCAAATAAATTCAGACTGGCCAAAACTAACTGGTGGTATGCTTGCCACAGCACTTGTTAAAGTCTATGACAGTAATAATAAAGAACATGTCATGCGGGCTATGTTGGACAATGGATCCTTTGCATGTTTGGTAGGTAAAGAGTTTTGTGAAAAAATAAACATACCTACGCGTCACGTAAACACCTCTATTTTAGGTATAAATAAACAGATATCTGAAGTAACAGAAATGTGTCGTTTTTCTGTTACATCTCTCGATGATACATTCTCGACAAATATAAATTGCTTGGTTTTGCCAGCACTCACTGAAGAGGTACCATCTAGTCCAATTGATTTGACGAACCTTAATATCCCAAGCGACATACGTTTGGCCGATCCCTACTTTTATAAACCTGCCGAGGTAGATATAGTGTTGGGATCTGAAGTGTTTTGGGATGTGCTAGGGACACAGATTATTACATTAGGTAATGGACTGCCGGTACTTTGTGACACTCGCTTTGGTTTCGTAGTGGCAGGTCGTAGCGGTGAACGCGTACTGTCGTCACCTATTCGATGCTGCTTCGCTTCCGGTCTCTCGCACGCAGAAAACAATGAAATAAAATTGAATAATGACATTCAAACCCAATTAGCTCGGTTTTGGCAGCTCGAAGAGGTTAGCCAAAAGTCATCAAATTATTCACCTGAAGAAAAACAGTGCGAGGAACTTTTTGTAAAAAATACTACGCGGCTCGCCGATGGTCGGTTTTGTGTCAAGCTGCCTTTAAAACAAAGCGATAGCGTTTTAGGAGACTCGTTTCAACGTGCAAAACAGTGTATGTTCTCATTAGAGCGTAGACTTAAAACCAAACCTTCGTTTAAGAGTTTGTATCATGATTTTATGGCAGAATATGAAGCCTTAGGACATATGTCAGAGGGCAGGCAGGTCTCAAAGGTGGAAAAGGGCTTTCTGATCCCCCACCATGGTATTTTGCGTGACAGTTCTACCACAAAACTTCGGGTAGTTTTTAATGCCAGTAGCCCTTCTACCTCAGGTGTCAGTCTGAATGATATCCAGATGGTCGGCGCAACCGTCCAAGATGACCTTCTGTCCATCTTATTCAGGTTCAGGCAGCACCAGTACATCATTTCATCAGACGTAGAGAAGATGCACCGTCAGATATGGGTGCACCCTGAACATCGACACCTTCAAAAGATTCTTTGGCGTAGTTCTGAGTCAAACCCTTTGTTGGTGCACGAACTCAAAACTGTTTCCTATGGCACGGCCAGTGCACCATTCTTAGCCACACGGTGCCTGAAGCAAATAGGTCTGGATTGTGATGATGAGAAGGTTAAAGAAGTCATCGTTCACGATTTTTATGTAGACGACCTGCTGACAGGAGGAGATGAGATTTCCGACGTACTCGAAATCCGTCATAAAGTGACGGATGCTCTCGCGTCAGCAGGTATGAACTTGCGTAAGTGGAAATCGAACGAGCCTCACCTTCTAGGTCATCACTCCAAATCCACCGTGAATTTAAATATGGGCTCTAGTGCTCCCAGCAAAACATTAGGCTTAGGCTGGCATCCTGAGCCTGATGAGCTTTATTTTCCCATAGGGAATCTTGTTTCCAAAGGAAACACAAAACGTGACATGCTGTCAGTGATTGCACAGATCTTCGACCCTCTTGGTCTGTTGTCGCCAGTTGTTATCACCATGAAGATGCTACTGCAGCGACTCTGGCTTGAAAAGATTTCATGGGAGGAAGAACTGTCGCCTGAAATCTCTAAACAGTGGATCGAACTGCTGAACGGATTGCCGGCACTCAATGACATCAGAATTCCTCGTCATGTCACTTGCAACTCACGCATACTCTTTGATTTACACATCTTCTCAGATGCGTCTGAACGAGCGTACGGCGCTTGTGTGTACGTTCGTAGTGTAAATAATGAAGGTCAGGTCTTAGTTAGACTGCTGATCGCAAAAAGCCGCGTCAGTCCGATCAAACCCACCACTATACCGAGGCTTGAGCTATGTGGCGCTCTCGTTGGTGCTCATTTGTACGCGAAAGTCATGGCTTCGCTCCGAACTCAAGTCAGAAGCGCGACATTTTGGACCGATTCTACTGTCGTTCTAGGGTGGCTTAAGATGTTACCAAATCGATTGCAGCCTTTTGTCAGGAACAGAGTGTCGGACATTCTAGATATAACCGGTAGTTCTATTTGGAGGCATGTTCCAACAGATCATAATCCAGCGGACTTAATTTCCCGCGGAGTGCATGCAGGCGCCATAGATTCGTTAGAGTTATGGTGGTCAGGTCCTAGTTTCCTAAAACAAGACGTGTCTCAGTGGCCGTTAAATCCTACCACTAAAACAAGTAATGAGCTGCCTGAAACTCGCGTTGACGTTTCACTACACGTTAACATAAAACAGGAGCCGTTCATTGATTTTACCCGTTTCTCGAATCTCTCGAGGCTTATTCGCGCGGTTGCATGCGTTCTGCGTTTTATTGGAAAATGCCGTCAACAAGTGACGTCAAATACCTATCTAAGCCATGACGAACTCAATAATTCATTAAAGCTAATTACTAAGATTAGTCAGAGCGAGTCATTCCCGGAATATGACATGTTATTACACAAACAAACTTTACCAAAAAAAAGTAACCTTTTAAAATTCAACCCATTCCTCGATAGCGATAAATTAATGCGCGTGGGAGGCCGCCTTTCAAATTCCGAATTTTCGTACGAGAAAAAACATCCCATTATTTTACAGTCCACTCATCGGTTCACAAAATTGTTATTTTCTCAAGAACATAAAAGGCTTCTCCATGCACCACCCCAGTTGTTGTTAGCAACTATTAAAGAAACCTACTGGCCGATAGGAGGTCGTAATCTGGCAAAAGCGTGTTACCATCAATGTGTCCGATGTAAAATCATGAAAGGCGAAGTGGTCGCGCCATTGATGGGAAATTTGCCAAATTCTAGGTTATCATCTGGAGGTTATCCGTTTAGGAATGTGGGCGTGGACTATGCAGGTCCACTTATGTCAGCCAGCCGTCAAGGTCGTGGTTGTACACTAGTTAAAGTCTATATCGCCATTTTCATATGCTTCACAACCAAGGCAATACATTTAGAACTGGTGGGAGATTTAACTAGTAAAACTTATTTGTTAGCTTTGTCTAGGTTTATTTCTCGACGGGGACAGCCAGACAACATTTACTCCGATAACGGCACTGCGTTCGTTGGAGCTTATAACGAAATTGCTAAATTTCTGAAAGATAACTGCAACTCTTTGGCTGAATCATTGGCTGGTGAGCCAACTCAATTCCATTTTTTACCTGCTTATGCACCGCATTTTGGAGGTCTTTGGGAGGCGGGTGTTAAGTCAGTTAAATATCATTTGCAACGAGTGTTGGGAAATTGTAATTTAACATATGAAGAGCTTAACTCAACCCTCATCAAAATCGAAGCACTGCTTAATTCTCGGCCGCTCACACCTCTGTCATCGCACCCGGACGACTTCTCAGCGCTTACCCCAGGACACTTTCTTGTTGGACGGTCGCTCACTTCACTCCCGGTGCCAGATCTCCAAGACCATACTTATCACCACCTCTCTCGATTCCACCGAATCGAACAGCTTCGTCAGCATTTTTGGAAGCGGTGGATCAAAGAGTATGTCCCGGAGTTACAACACCGAGTCAAGTGGAGGCTCAATCATGATTCACTCAAGGTGAATACACTCGTCGTCTTGAAAGAGGACAATCTCCCTCCGTTGAAGTGGAGACTTGGACGCATTGTAGCCGTTCACCCAGGATTGGATGGCATATCTCGAGTGGCTGATGTGAAAACGGCAGGAGGAGTCATCCGACGAGCTTTCAGCAAAATCTGCCCACTCCCTGTGGCTACCGAGTCTGCTTGAAAGACTTCCTTTCAACCCCGGGGGCATGTTTAATATTCGTACACACCTAATTACTGCACAGGAGCGAATCTGCTAATTTATATGGTCAGGCGTTAATTTCTACTGTTGCATACCTATGTGTCAAAATTGTAACAGTCACCTATTCTCATTACACGTATACTAAGATCGAAAGCCGTATTTAATTTCTACTCCTGAAGTACTCCATAACACTGGGCGTTATCTTATTTCCTCTATTATACATACATCTTACAGATAAGAACAGGACCTATTTTTATGCATGTGTCGATACGGGCTACTTCGGTCTAGTGGACACAGACACAGACGTACCTTTATATTCATATCTACAGGTGCTCGTGCATAATAATCTACCAAAGACTGCTTACCTAATTAAATTAACTCTGTGGACCGAATAACAACAAAACGTCAAAAACAATCGAAAGCGAAGCGAGAGGTTCTCATCTCATCATTTCTCACGGCGGCGCCGCATTTGTTTACGTAAACAAAACCACAATGAAAACAAAAGAATAACAAGTCATATTCAAAGCACGCACAACTTCCAATCTAAAGCCATCGGGTTAGAGTAGATTTTAGATTACATTTGATATGGGACTTGGTATAATTTCCTTTTGGGTATGTTTTAATACAATGATGGTATAATTTTGTTATTTAGTGAATTAACAGCAGTTACGTAGCGCGGAAATAGTTTAAGAAAGCTTTAGCACAATTACTTTGAGACAGAAGTTAAACGGGGTCGGTGAGTATAATTGTAGGGTAACTATAACTAGTTTACGCACGACAACTCAAGATTTTCGAGTCGTAGAAGGAATACAATATACATTAGCTACGGAGTGGGTGCCGCATAGATGGGCAGCGACGACGCGGCTGACGGAGGCCGAGATGAAGTGATGACTTTGACGCATATCTTAACGACGGGCAGAAGATCGCTCTGAACTGGGATGAGTAGAACACACAAGGCTTTGGGTCCAAGGAGGGCACAGCCACGGCTGTCGTAGCGGGCGGTTTTCGCGGTTGCATGCCTGGGGCGATTCCGTGTTCACCGTCACAAACGCTGCAAGATGGGCATACCGTGAACGGTTTAGTGGGTAGTGCGGGCCCGGGCCTGCGAGTCCCACATACCCGTCCTAGTTCCCCGGCTAGGCGGGATGACAAATGCATTCCTTTCACGTTAAAAAAAAAGTCGCTTTCGTAAAACTCAGCGAAGCTGTAAATTTAAATGTTGATATTCAATAAAGAATCAATAATGCAAACCCTAGGCTCCCTAAGCCGTAGGAAAACGCAGTTAGATATGTGGATTGGTACCTATCACTATCTAACCTATCTATCAAAATTGCCTACAATCGCCATTAAATATATAGGAGCCGTAAGGTAGCCGTATGTGCTCACAAAAATTACAAATATCTGAACACACCCCTATTGTCAGAGCTTAGAATGCATGTTCAGATGTTTTTGAGCATATTCGCCGATATTATATCTGTTGGCGATGGTAGAATGCAACACTCTGGTAGGGTTAAGTCTAGTAGGGTTTGCTCCTGGGAGTCCTGGGGCTGGTTTTGTATATACAGAATTTTCGGGACTTTTAGTGTCAATCGCCAGTACCGGGAGCATGCCCTAGTCTCTAGAGTCAAACCAGATCACTCCCAAGCAATTGAACTGTCAAACTTTAAAATGTCATTTTAAACGTCAAATTATGAAATTATAACGATTTTTGATATAGGTACTCATAGCATACGAGTATGTAGGCAAGCAGTTGAAGCAGTTGACCACTTGAAGGGCAGTGGGGAGCGAAGGAAAAGTGATGACGCTAGCAACACTCTATTGAACATTACACATTTTATGATCGTCTGTAAACTCGTAAAGTACTGGTAACTCTATAAAATTCGGTCTACCCGTCTACCTGATGTTTGAAAAGAAACTTTCTATGACCTGACGCAATGTAAATTGAATTAGAGCTGCACGTATTGTGTCTCGAGAGCCAACAGCGGATCTACAGGCAATCTCAAATTTTATACACTTTTACTCCATTTTTGTTTTAATTTTTCAACAAGCATGGGCCCGTATGTTTCTTTGAAAATAATGTTACCTGATGCCTGATAAAAAGCGATCACGTAGCCCATGGACGCCTGCAACTCCAGGAGTGTCGCGTTGCCGACCCATTAAAAACTTGTACATCCCTTTTTGAAGAACCTTATACCTACTGTTGTCCTTTGGGTTAAGGTTTTTACCTTGGCAGGGAGATTCCATTCCCCACAAGATCCCACTATTTTCATTTCTTAATCAATATAATATTAAATATATTTTTTTCAAAACCTTGGGAGGGAGATACCCCACAAGGTCCCACTATTTTCCTTTCTTAATCAATAAAATATTAAATATATTTCTTGCGATTTTTTTTACACCAGACAGAAAAGGTTTAACTTCTGAATGTAGGAGAACACAATAGAGTGCGGTTTTTAGCATAGCTTCATAGCTACGTTTTTTCAAAATCCAAAGTACTTACCTAGTTATAGGTACACTCAGCCAATATTCAAGTTGATCCCCTCAACTTATCCAAGATGCCAATCGCTCATTCGCGAACGAAATGCAACTGTCATTGTCACACTAATAAGGGAGAGTAGAGAGAAGAGAAAACTACGTTAGGTACGCTTCGTAGCGTAGCGTGAGCGATTGGCATCTTGGCTACGCTCCCAGGAATAGTCTACTGCATATCAGGTAAGAAAGTCCTTTAGTCCTTGGAATTCCTATTTACCGACTGAACGAAATAATGTAAGTAACATATTAAAATTCTTATAGCGGGTTACTCACGTCAATAAAGTCGAAAATAGCTCGACATGTTTCGGAACAGTCCGTGTCCCTTATTCATGAGTCATGCGTCTAGCCGCGGCGGCTGCTCTACGCACACTGCCGAGCTATTTTCGACTTTATTGACGTGAGAAGCCCGCTATAAGAATTTAAATATTATAAATTTACTAAAACGGGGCTTAATCGCACCTAACCTCACCCAACCTCAGCCAGTCTTTCTCCGGGACCACGGGGGCAATGTCGCCCTTGAAACGTCGGAGGTTTGTTTCCAAAGTTTATACACGATTAAGCCCCGTTTTAGTAAATTTATAATGTGTGAAAATCGTGAAAGTTTAAATAAGAATTTAAATATGTCTGATACTCATGGGAGTTTTCTAATTAAAATGTGAGTATAGCCACAGAATAAGTAAAGTACCTACTAAAGTACAACGGAACTCTGGTTTTACACCGCTTTGACGTATATTGACACAAGATGAGTAATTCTCGTATGAGTCTGACTCGTGAGTCATCGCCGATCAGCTGGGACAACATGGATGACCTCCTACAATGTGTGTTCAAATAGAAAAGGAGCGTAATATTCAATTAACATGATGCAAACTTATGGTAGGTAGTGAGGTAAGAAACGTAGACGGTTTTCTAAGCCAGAATTGCAGTCTCGGAATTATACCTCAACAAAAATGCTTAATTTAAATCTGTCGTGACACTCGATCGAAAATGCTGAATGATATTTAAATCTCGGCATTTACGGATATCATAATTAGTGAGGGATGTTTCCTGCGTAGACACGCTGGCACCGTCCCAAGCGCCCAAAAGCGTGTAACGTATAAAAGAAGCGGAAATCTTTTTTTAACTTATTTAATTTGACAGGTACTTTCGCTTGTATTACAGACTTTCGAGAAACGGACCACTCCTGATAACGATCATCTTAACTTGATCGATAAACATGCATGTCCAGCAAAGTGAAATTCAATCGAAATTAAGTGGGTAAGTAGGTACCTATATCAGCAACCCCTTAGCGTCACTTGCGCACTCGGAGTAAGTCCACTAACCCGGGGTAAGCGTTATTAAGTAAGGATTTAATCGGCTAACTCTGGGTTAGTTGACTAACCATGGTGGCGCAAGTGGCTCTTATACAGATATTTGAATTGTAACATAGATTGAGATGTCATTAAATAATGTAGAAATTATCATCGAACGCAATAACTACATTGTCCCTTATTACAAAACAAAACATTTAAACACAACATAGATGATATTAACCGTCGGCCCTTTGCCTATCCATTTGGGATACTCTGCATTCCACCCGTTCCACTTTTCCCAACATTACGCACGCACTACCAACAATGTCAACAGACCATTTGTAACCACTATTGCGACGGCATAAAGTCCAGAATTAGTTAAGGGGTCAGTTATTAGTGGTCCTTGTACGGATGGTCCTTATAGGGCCCTAATGGGTTCCGTAAACGGCGATGCCCACCGGAGGCGAGGTGCCCAAAATTGTTGCAAGTTATTTAGACTAAGGTCTTTAAACTACCGGCGAGTCGCCACTTATCCACTACGCAACTCTGTACTTCTGCACGCGTATTCTCCTTAAGGTAACAATCCAGATCGAACAAATAGCCAACGAATACATTTACCTAGCCACTAATTGTGAAATTTCAAGGTCATTGATAAATGGGGGCTACTGTATACCGCTCACCAGGCGGCGACAGTCATGCGTGGGCCTTGTGTCCATATGAAAGAATTGTCAAAGTGACGTTTGAAATATTCCCGTCTGACCTACGCAGACCCATTGAAGACCCTTCTCACTTAGAAGAAGAGAATCCCCATTGAGTGACGACCCCGCTCGCGTCACCGACCAATTGAACTGCCGACCATAATGTATTTCACTTTATTTTTCATAATAATTGTAGGAATGTGCTTCATGACTTTGGAACTCTTACAATATCTATCTAATTGTTTTTTTGTTACGGTTCCCCGCTTGTTCCTTAATCCCCTAAGGAAATCGTATGGGTCTGTCTGTGGAGTTTATGCTCCTAAACGAAAGACCATATCTGAACACATACAGTTTTGTATGGAAAATTGTGCTTGTGGAAAAGGTTCCTAAATATGTTTTAGCTACTACTTGGTAGTTTTAATTCTACGAGAGTTTTCGTTTGTTTAGTGGCTGAATATAAATTCTGCAGACCGCAGGTCACCTCTGAACCGAAAGCGAATCTGGTGTATATCAGCGCCGCACGTCCTCTCTCGCTTTCTCGCTGACGAATCGCTCCGAGAATCGCACGATTCATTAGCGGTTTCGTGACGACCACGTAACCGGATCTACTGATCATTCGCTATGCAAGTTCAGCTGTAAAGCACTGGGGTGACCGAATGAAGCTCGGGAAACTCGACATTCCGTATTTTTCCAGAGATAATAACAAGCTAGGTCGAATGTTCATCCTCAAAAACATCGATATATCGCCAAAGTAAATTTTCGCCGGAATAGCGGAGGGGGAAAATTTAGCCTTTTTCAACATCTATATCTTCCATCCTCAACTAGCTTAATGAAACAAAAGACCGGTTGCGGCCGATGTCCAAGCTCAGTTTTACAAGGAAATTATCATTTCGGACGATACTGAGTCTGTCAGATCACGACAATATCCTCACCTTTACCTTTCCTTTACCTTTACCCTTTATACCTTTCTCTCACTTTTCCGTCCAACAAGACGCGTATTTACAGTAGATCTTTCACTGTCCATGCTGTAAAGTTGTGGAATGAGTTGCCGGTGTCTGTGAGGCAATCGCAATCTGCAGCATCGCTCAAGGAGAGGCTAAAGAAGTTGTGGCTTTCCGACCCTTGATTGGAGTTTGTCCTTTATGCTCTGTTTAATAGTTTATATATATATTTATTATTTAATATGTGTATATATGTATTGATGTTTAGTGTTTATTTATATATGTAAATATTATATATATATTTTTTATTGCGTATTTATTTATAGTGTAGTTACAATGTGTATTCAATATTTACTTTTTATTTGAAGTTTTGTTACTGTACAATTTTTGCTCTTAGTTTGTCTTTCATCGTTGCCTGTTTTTATCTAATTTCCTCAAAGGTTAACTGGAAGAGATCCCTCATAGGGATAAGTTCGCCTTTGTTGTATCAAATTGTCTATGTTACTGTGTTTCTTGTATTTCTTGTGTTATTGTACAATAAAACTTATACATACATACATACATACATACATACAATATCGTTAGCTTTTAAACATAACGTTAATTTTCTATTCTGAAATTGTTTAGTTATACATAACTAGCGAACCACCCCGGCTTCGCATGGGTTATTATTATACATATAAACCTTCCTCTTGAATCACTATATTTATTTATTAAAAAAAACCGCATCAAACTCCGCTGCGTAGTTTTAAAGATTTAAGCATACATACATACATACAGACAGCGGGATGCGACATTGTTTTATACTACTTATGTAGTGATATAGGTATAGTCCACCGTAGGTTCAATTAGGACAGGGATTTTTATGTCCCTTATGCTAATTGAACCTACGATATATATATTCACTGCTTCTTAAATATAGATTCTTTATTGCGCCGTTCAATTTGGTGGAGTGAACCTGATGATGAAGACCAGGGATGGCAAAGTGGAACTGCTTGGTAATTCCCAGCTCTATCATCCGATTTGAGACATTTTCTTTGTAAGGAAATACCTTCAAGATAGTCCTATTTGATTATAGTTCTATTTTGATGATGGCATTCGTGAGGGATTGAGAGAACTCCTCAAATTTTAACGGCACATGCATTCTGATTTGAGGGTTTCCGTAAGTAACTAAAACATTGTTTTGGGGGAGCCAACATTTTGATGAAGTGGACCTGGGATGGCAAAGTGGAACTGGTTGATAAACCTAGAACCTTATTATCCTAGTTGTGACATTCATGTTTTTGATTTGATTTCTATTCTGATGATGGGTTTCTTGAAGAATTCAGAGAACTCCTCAAATTTGAACGGCACATCATCATCATTGTGATTAGAGGGTGTTCATAATTAGCTTACGCATTTTCTTACTGTGGCCATCATTTTGCTGGATGTTGATAATCAGGGATGGCATAATAAAACTGCTCGATAATTTACAGTCTGTCATCCAATTTAACACATTATTTTGTTTGTTTTAAAGGTCTACAAGGGAGTTCCGTTTGATTATACTTGACATGTAATGATGGAAGCCCTGGGACATTAAGAAAGCTCCTCATTAAGAAAACGCCGTTAATGTATCAAAAAATGCTAAAGAAAACAGCGAAAAAACGTTTTCTTTATGTAAGACCAAAAACTTTGTTTATTATGTCACCCGTAGTTACTGAATGTAACACATCTGACATAAGGAAACAAGCCGATTTGCAATCGCATTTGCATTCTCCATTCGGTAACTGTACTCGTATACCTCATTGCTGATTCTTAAACGATTGGTTTGCGTAAATGTTTGGCAAAGAGACAACTTACGTTTGAATTTGAAACCAGTATAAAACAAGGAAAGTATGTCATCACCTACATATTGTTTTATCCAAAACATGAGTGAGAACCTTCCAAATTCCAATTGCAATGATTAGATGATTATACCTTTTACTTATTATCCAGTGTAGGTAAGTAGTTATTAAATTGCAACGGTTAACATTCACGTATTTTTATCACAATAAGCGTGACATGTTTCGACTGCATCAGGCAGTCATCGGCATTGATGCCCGAGCAGCGAAGGTGACAACACCACTCTGTCTGTCCGACATCACTGCCCGATGTAGTCGAAACATGTCACGCCCATTGTGATAAAAATGCTTGAGTGTCAACCGTTGCGATTTAATATCAGTATGACTCACGAAAGTTTAAATTATAGGTAAGTAGTTGTAACATTAGTACCTAATTCTATCAAAATCTTGTCAAACAGGTACATAAAAGTATAGCAACTTGTTTGTTAGGGCTAGAGGAATAAATTTACAAGACAACTCTTTCAGTTGGCGAACTCCTGTGTGCTTACCACGTTGTGCGTATCCGTATTCGATAGTGACTACGGCCTTCGATGGTATGTCCATCTCGCTCCTACCACTACTCCGGCAGGAGCGAGACGGACGTACTTTCGAACGCAGCAATTGCTGTCGAATACGGTTACGTGCAACTTATGGAAAACACTGAACCTGCCTATCAATTTCAAATAGGTACCTAGGTCTTTTTTTATACCATGTCGCGGTCACCGAAGCCTATGGACGCCTGCAACTCCAGGGTCACATGCGCGTTGCCGACCCATTAAATTCTTGTACACTCCTTTTTTTAAGAACCCCATACTGTAATCTTCCCATTCTGTCATTACACCCGGAGCGTCCGTGGGAAGAAATTCCTCTGAAACCGCACAGTGCGCGACCATTTTGGTTGCAGGGTATCTTTGCCTTGATAGTATAGTTTTTTATGTATATACTATTAAGTGCGCCGCGAACTGAAAATGACTGGGAACCCCTGGTATTGGTTGCTCTTAAAGTTACCACAGTGTGTTCTTGTTATAAGTTTGACAACCAAACAAGTAACAACTGATCAATTGTCTAAAACTAATTCTAAATTCCAGTTGGCAGTGGCGGGCCGTGACCGGAGTCACGAGTGGCTTTGTGCGCGCGCCGCGTCGTCTGGGCTACACAATATTGAAAAAAGGCGGTCAAGTGCGAGTCGTACTCGTGCACCGCGCGGTTCAGTACAAACTTTGAGTTGCAAAGTAACTGCACCTAGAAGAAATTTGCCGTCAGTCCCGTCCCATGTATCGACGAAAAAAATAATACAAAATTGAAATTAAACACTTTAGAACGGATTAATCGCGTTTATTAACACCATACGTTTCGAGCCCTTTACAGTACAGAGTACAGAGTGCTGTAAAGGGCTCGAAACGTATGGTGTTAATAAACGCGATTAATCCGTTCTAAAGTGTTTAATTTCAATGAATAACAATCGCGGTAACAGAAGACAATAATACAAAATTGTTTTACAATGTGCAAATCAAGCCCTTTCAAATGATACCCCGCAAATAAAATTAAAATTGTTGCCTCCTCTTTTATTTTTTCATTGAAAATTAATTAAAATATATGATAAATCCTCTCTCAATGTGTCTTAGTTAACCTTGTTTATTCAAAGTTTTGAATCGGTAGCTTAGTAGTTCTCGAGATATTTAACGATGTGAATGACAGACAGACAAACAGACGGAACCCTAAAAATAGACACGTCGCGTTGCACGTGCTCGTGGCTCGCAGGACGGCTGTATGTAACAGATAAACTTCGGTAAACCGAACCTCAGAAAATAGTTTAACTAGGTTGGTGACGTCCTTAATGCTAACATCTAAGGCCCAGTTGCACGACCCAGGGTTAGCCTTTAACCCGGAATGAGCTGTCAAATTCCATACCACAAAACGCTTGACTCCGGGTTATGCGGATAACCCTGGACCTGGGTGGTGCAATTGGCACTAACTGTACTTACTGTTCTTTTTAGGTACGTGTACACGCGGTTAGTAGAAACCTGACCATCTTATACCTACATTATATTTTGGTGCGAGAGAGATGCCCTGTTCTAAGATAATAAATCAAACTGGTTTCTTATTCTTATATTGAAAGAGTTTTTTAGTATCCGTTTATTAATTTATTCATTAATTTATTTCTAACACATGTTTTGTTTAAATTTAACACGTCTTCGCAAAATCTTGCACGAAATTGGACGTAAGTATTTTTTTTTCTCTATTTGTAAAATGGTGTTCTTGCATGGTTTTGCATTCATTTGTGTCATGATATTTTCTTAGTCATTAATTTCTGTGTTCTTCTGTAATTTGCTTAAGTGAACGGTGGGGTGTAAGCTACTGTCTACTGCGACGCTGTACCCTGCAGTTTGATGTAGGCTTTTCAGTCTTTGTAGGTTGTTATTATCTTCCGAAAACCTCTGGAAAAAAAATTTGTGACCGTGTATTACTCAATCAATCACGTTTTAAATCTTTCAGTAGAAATTGACTCATAGGTCACGGCTCGGCCTAGAATCAGTGATCCTTAAGTTGTTGCAATCAAAAACTCAACTCCAGCTCCCTCGGTCTGGCTCTCCGGTCTAAACCGGCGGCATTCCATACGCCGATAGAGTCAAACTCTAAGTCCCTATTATCAAAAAAACTCAAATCTGGCAGCTTTATCCGATACTTGAAAAATCTTGACTTGAAGAACGGAAATGGAACTTACTTCTGTATGTTTCTATGGCAACACTGGCGGCTTCATCCGCTGTCCTGTCCACTACCTCTAACGAGCCTTCCACTGTATGCAAACACAATCTCGTCAGGTCTTCCGCTATACCTGCAAACACAACCAGAATTTCACTTAGTCGTTGTTATTCACCCTGTCTTCAAAATATGTTGCAACGATCCTTCATAACGTGGCCCACCCCACGTTATGAAGGATTTTTGCAACATATTTTCTTCTTCCATTCTCCTCTATCTCTCATCATCTCAGCACTTACTCTTTCTCACTTCTTTCACATTATCTCTCTTGTCTTTCCCTCGTGACTGAAGATACAGGTCACCATTGTATGATTTGCACTTGGAGTGAATGATTTGCCTCCATCGTGTTCTGTCGATTGTTTCCCTTACAGCACACTCAACTCAACTCTTTTACACAGTCCATCAATAAAAGGATTGTTATTGTTTGAGTGCTAGACGACCATAAATGTATGAGATGTTTGATAGCCAAGTAGAAAGCCTTAAGGGGCCGAGGTATTAGTGCAAATTTTAGTCACGTGTTGGAGGGTATTGATCCCACTAGACCATTCAACCGACTTCATAATAAAATTGGAAGAGGTTCTCAACTCGTGTGAATAAAAAAAAAACATTTTTGTTACCTCAGACCTCCGTCACTAATGAACCGATTTTAAATATTCTTTTTTAATCTATTTCTGATTATGGGATCCATGAGGAATCGAGGGAAGTCCTCGAATTTGCACGTGCAGAGTGATTTGGGTGTTTTCTTACAAAACTCGAACATTTCTATACGAAAACTATAAATTTGGTGAAGTAGACCTTATGGTGAAGACCAGGGATGGAATAAAGGACATTTATCTTTTGTTTGTAAGGAAATACCTTCAAAGTAGTGCCATTTGATTATAATTATGTTCTAATGATGGAAATCGTGAAGAATTGAGAGAGTTTCCTTAAGTAACTTGAACAAGGTGTTTCAATTGGTTTTTCTTCAGATCTAATGATGGAATCCATAAGATATTAAGAAAGTGCCACAGTTTTCAAAGGTACACGCATGGTGATTTGGATATTTTTTAAGTAAACTAGCTAACTTATCTAACTCAAATTTTAACTTTTACCGGGAAGAACAAAAGAAACCGTTTTTTTTCTAAAAACATATTTTAAAGCACAAGTTCTGCTTGACATTCCTAAGTCTTTCTGTTTATACTTAATCTCAGGACTTTAACAATGCTACTGGCCACAAATAAACCAAAACAAGACAAAGAGTTCTTATTTAAGAATCCGAACGGTGTCGCATACAAATCTTCAGGCGGAGCCAATTGCGAGTCAATGTGGCGTGGCGAATGGTTTGTGTTTATGGATACTGTGTTCGAGATGCTACGATGGTTATTGTCAAATATGTAACACTTTAATGCCAATGCACTGTATTCATTATGTAATATTAGTATGCCTCAAGGACCCATTTTAGATTTAAGGTAGGTAGAGGTAGGTAGTTATGTAAGTTACACTTACTGTACTTATATATTTCGAAAATAAATGTTAAGTATACCAGTATGGTAAACAAAATACGATTTTCTAACATGGTCATTTGCATTATATCTACCTACAATATACCTACAATTTAACACGGGATATTTACCAAACATACATGGTACCTACATGCATACGTATCAGCATTGCGATACAACGAGGTAATGCCGCCAGCATCCTAGGTACAATGCCTCAAAGACCTTTTTTAGATTTAAGGTAGATAGAGGTTGGTAGCTACTTAGCTAGGTGAGTTAGAGTAACTTACTGTACTATATATATTTTGAAAATAAATGTTATATTTTTGCATCGAGATACATAAATAGAAATGTTATGATCTAGGGCATATTTCTAGGAAGGTTTCACAAACAGATATTATTATACATCTACCGAGGTGGTCTCATTGGAATTTGGTTCTCATCTGAGCTTGGATTCATAAGAAATTTAGAGAACTCCTGAATTTTGATAGGCACATGATTGTTGAAATCGTTTTTGATAAAAATAATTTTATTTTAAGTATAGGTAGTAAAAGACGCGCATGATGGAACTGCACCAATTTAATTTAATTACATCACTTTGTTATAGGGATGATCACACTAGAACGGGACGGGACGGGACGTCAGTTTCTATAGAAAACGCTACGTGACATCCGAGGGATCCGAACTATCACGTAATTTTTTCTATAGAAATAAAATTGACAAATCGTCCCGTCCCGTCCTAGAGCGAGTCACCCTTAAAGGATGACACAATCAAATTTTAAATAGTGTGAGTTGAAAGAAACTTACTGTCTGCATCAGCATGCTGAAACACAAGAAAAACAACATTAAATATAAGAGCAATATTATAACTTTGGTACACTCGTATACGTATAGGCAGATCTTACTCAGATTGTTTGAACTTCTCGTATTTTTTCGTATCTGAATTCGTGAATCTTTCGTAGAATTCACGGTTTTATATCTTAAGCGTTGGTAGCCGAGCGTGTGTTTTTTAATCCTAAGGTCGCGGGTTCAATTCAAAGTCCTCAACTCACCAAATTAGTACTAACAATGAGTTTTTCGGAACTTATGTACGAAATGTCATTTCATATTTACCAATTGCTTTCCGGTGAAGGAAAACAGCGTGAGGAAACCAGACTAATCATAAAGGCCTAGTTTACCCGTGGAATGGCAGATCAGAGCGCCTACCACGAACCGCGAACGAAAGTATACCTCCCTTTCGCACTTATGATTTCTCACTCAAGTGCGACAGAGAGGTGAAACTTCGTTCGTGGTTCGTGGTAGGCCTTCAGATGTCAGTTGCTTTCGTAAGCCTAGCGCCTACGCTAAATCTTGGGATTAGTTGCCAGAGCGGACCCCGGGATCCTTGAGCCGTGGTATTCGCCGGAAAAACGCTAGGAAGAAAAAGATACGTACAGTCGCCATCAGATATATCGGAGCGTCAGAGGTGTTCACAAATATCTGAACACGCCACTATTTTCAAGACGTTAGAGTGCTTGTTCAGATATTTTGAACGCCTCGGACGTTCCGATATATCTGATGGCGACTGTACATTCATCAAGATATAAAGCTAACATAATCCTAACTTTTCTTATAAGTAATCAAAACTAATAAAATGTTGTTTAAGGATGACTCACACCCATACGATCCGATCCGGGACGATCTGTCAGGTTCTATAGAAAAAGTCACGTGACTTTCGAGGGCTCCGAGCTATCATATGATTCTTTCAATAACAACTGACAGATCGTCTCGGATCGGATCGGATTGGTGTGAAGTTAGTTACTACTAACAGGACATTTTGCAAAAAAATAGTACCTACCTAATACTATTTCAGATGCCTAGGTTGCCTACGCACAGAACGAATACATGTAATACTAAAAAAGAAACTATAAATTGAAAGAGATGTCATATACTACAGAAAAAGTGACCAAGGCCTCCGTTGAGCAGGGCTGGAAACGAACCAGCGACTCAAAACACAACAGTTGTATAAAAAATAAACTGTTTTGTGATGCAAAAATGGACGTACTTATTACGATAAAATGAGATCGGAAACACAGCTGGCTTTGTGTAAATTGTTGCGTAATCCCCAGTTGACAGTTTATTGTAAACGCTGCGCGTACTCAAAGTGCGTACAGCATTCCTACCACGAACTTTGAAAATTGGCATTGACGGATAAACTTCTTTGTCACTCCAATATACAAGTGTGACAGAGATGGAAATACAAATTCGCAATTAGATTTTCGTGGTAGTACTAGCCCTGTGTACAACAACTCTAACATACATATATCTACGCGTGTTACGTATACACTAGTGCTTCGGTCCGAACGTGAACTACTATTTGAGATTTGTATTTAGAATTTAAAAAAATCCAGTAAAAATACGCATATGTATGCACTATTTAAGGCCTAAAACTTCAACTTTACATAACAAAGGCACGTGTCTACATGGGATATGTTTATAACCCCTTTTTTATTGATATTTTGCTTAAACCTAAAGGATCTTAATAGGTACTTATTAAACTCACCGTTGCCAACAGCGTCGCCACCACCAGAGCCAGCAAAAGCCTCATGTTTGTCTCACCACACCACTCCTGCACAACACTGACCACCTAATGATCGCACATTGGCTTAGAACTGAACGAAAACTTACCGTGAAACTTACATTGCCAACACAATAACACCTGAAATAATTAGTTAGCTATTCAAGAAGGACCAGTATATTTTAAACCTGCGAAGATAATTTTCTATTAAGGTTACATTCGGAAAACCGACAACATTATCGTGATGAGATAGTATTCTGCTATACTTTCGCGAGAAATGTTTTGTTTTGAGAAATTAAGACGTCGACCCATCCCGACAAATCCATCGATAATGCAGTTTCGTTTCCGTTACATATTTTTACGAGTACACAATTTTATTTAGTAAGCTATCGCTTGTTTCCGTTGAAACCCCAAAATTTATAAAACCTAATCGGATATCAACGTCTCACAACTCTCACTCACATAAGAAAAATCGATAAAAGTAGGGGGTGTCACTTCGTCACGCCATCATCGTGCGCTGCCGTAATCGGGTAGCCCAGTGGTTAGAGCGTCTGCCGCGAAAGCAGGAGGTCGCTGGTTCGATCCCAGCCCTGCTCACCGGCAACCTTGGTCACTTTTTCTGTAGTATATGACATCTCTTTCAATTTATGCATTTATTTGTAGATTATGTATGTGAGGTTTAGCCTAGTGGTAGTGACCCTGCCTACGAAGCTGGACATCCCGGGTATGGGCATTTATTGTGTGCTTATTACGAATATTTCTTCCTGAATTATGGACGTTTTTTAAGTATATAAGTATGTATTTATCTATTCAAGTATCGCCTAGTAATCAAAGTACAAGCTTAGCATCGGGGCTGGGATGTCTAATAAAAATAAATCCAACAGACGAGTCAAAACGTTTGGTGAATAAAGGCAATACATGACAATTTCAGGTGTCTTTTGTGGCCAATGTTAAAAGACTTCCTCTACTCTAAGACACGTTTAACTATGCGATTTCAGACCTTATTCCAATGAGATAAGAACTACCATTCCAAAGTATATTTTGCACACGCATAACGAATTTCTCGTGCGTATTTCAGTGTTTGACTAAGGAAATGTGTTTTGTTCTAGATGTTTTTTATTCTCAAAATTAGTTTATTTTCAGTTCGGTCGAATTAATAGTCGATAACACTATTAAGAATGACTCACAATATAACTGGACAGGACGGGGCGGGATGGGACGATCTATAGAAAACATCGCGTGCAATCCCAGGGTTTCGAGCTATCACGTGATTGTATCTATAGAAACTGACAGATTGTTCGGGAACGGATCGGATTGGTGTAAGTCACCCTTTACTCTTACCTTTGGAACTTACCTTATGCACTTAAAATCATCCATTATATCTAAGTATTTGTATTCATGCTCGAGTTGACAGTTAAGTGCAAATACATAGAAAACATCCATAACTCAGGAACAAACGCGATAAACGCACAAATAAATGCCCTGACCAGGATTCGAACCGGGGACCTCCTGCTTCGTAGACAGGGTCACTACCGACTAGGCTAGGAGGCCGTTAATAGGTAATATCGTTTATATCATGTACAGTCAACCAATTGGAACCCTAGGCCACTGTAGGACTATGTCATAGTGACGCTATAAATCAGATTGTAAGAAATCTCTTACTGCTTGTCATTTCCAATTGGTTAAAAATACCTGATTATATTTTGTTGTTACCTATTGCATTCGAGAATTAAAAACAACCTTGGATGATTAGATCTAAATTCTTACAGGCTTTTCCTCAAATAGGCATGAAGTGTTTCTAGATTAAAATAAACTGTAACGGTGTAGTCCATACAGAATATACGAGACGAAGCGACAAAGTGGTGCTAATGATGCGACCATGCCTCTGCGGTGAATGCTAGTCCGACTGGAGAATCTAGGACGATTAGTGGCTTGGTATGAATTAGATTAAAGGATGACCCACACTAGGACTGGACGGGATGAGACGGGACGGGACGGAGCGATCTGTCAATTTCTATAGAGATAATCTTGGAGCCTTCGGATGTCACGTGACGTTTTCTATAGAAACTAACAGATCGTCCCGTCCCGCCCGGTCGCGTTCTAGTGTGTCTTCCCTAAATACTATTTTTTTTTGTACTTTTAAATTTCTGAAAGTCAAGTCATTTTTGAAAACCGGAAATTTACTAAAACGGGACTTAATCGTGTAAAACTTTGGAAACTAACGTCAGAGGTTACTCTGACGTTTCGTGGGCGTTTCTCCGGGTCCACGGGGCAATGTCGCCCTTGAAACGTCGGAGGTTAGTATTCAAAGTTTTAGTAAATTTATAGTGTAATATTGTCTTCTGCGATGGTTTTTCATTATCGTTTTCACAGGGGTAAGATGATGACAGAGAGAATGCGAATTCATCCCGTCAATCAAAAAATAATTTTGCTCAAGTAAGTGCAGTAAAGGACTCGAAACGCAGGGTTATGGTGTTAATAAACGCGATTAATCCGTTCTGAAGTGTTCAATTTCAAATTTATAATGTGTGAAAATCTGGATACTTTAAATAAATGCCGGGATTCGAACCCAGGACGGTAGGCGTAGCAGGCAGGGTCACTACAAACTACGCCAACCGGTCGTCATAAATGTATGTAGATGTTTATTTTTAACGATGATACGTACTTACTAGGAGTTCAGAAGTTCACCTATCATCGTTAAAAATACATACAGATACATCTACGTACCTGCTTCGACGGGGCAGTGGTTAAACCTACCTACATCTAAATGCGCCGGCCATCGTGCGTTGTTTATCTCAAGAAGAGCAGTTTAGTGAAATTGGTGTCCAACGGGCCTCCCGCTATTTGCTAAGTAATCGCTAACTGCCGACTTGGCTCGACCTCGACACTGAGCCGCTAGGTATGTAGGATGTCTGTGCCTGAGTTCGTATCACATGGCCATCATGGCATAGAATTAAAAAATAACGGTAAAATTCCTACGTTTTTTTATTAATTTCATCCATTTAGACCCACTTGCACCACTCAGAGACGGCCTGGAGTTGAGTGGTCAGATTCCATACAAAAATACGCTTAAAACTAAACTTGGCAGTGCGCATTCTATATTTTATCATATCATTCTATAGATTATATAGATACACCGCTTTCGCTATACAGCTTTTATACTAACAACGATGCGCTTTTTAACTGCCATGCCAGGTTACTATGGTGCGATTTGACTTGATATGTATCTTTGAAGATCCATTGCCAGGTTGAGGTTCAAAAATATGTTGTGTCTTTTTAAGATTTTTTTTGCCATGTGCCTCCGTTTTCCTGATGGTATTGTTGTTATATCTAATACCCTGAAATACCTTAATAGAATTATCAAAGACCTATGCCGAGTCTCTCAACAAGTGAATGTTAAATCTAACATGGAGACGATGAAAATAATGAGCTCCTATAAAATTCCACCCACCTCTTTGAAATACCCACTCGTATGAAAGTTGGAGATACTACTTACACGAAGTTGTTGAAGACTTTGTACTTACAAGTCTTACAAACCTGGGACAATAAACCAAATTTGAGGAAGAGGCCGCTTGAATCCAACTTGGCTGGGTAGCATTCGGGAAGCTTCATAACAGTCATCTTCTCGCTCAAAATACTGTAGTGTCTAAGTCAGTGTGTATTGCCAGTGACATACGGCACTGTAATTAAACTGTTATGCAGTCGTTCAGATTGGACTTCATCAGAAAGCTCAGAGTAGCTCCAAGGTCAATTTGGCAAAAATTACACCGCCGGAACACACCTCGCGTGATTAGTGCACGAGCCCTTATTTGTTCGCATTTTGTGGTACCAATTTTGACGGGCGCTAATGCGATTACACGCGCGGCTTGTAAGCGGATCGCGCTACACTTGAACAGCGTCAATCAATGCGTATTGCGAGTCTGAAAGCACTTTAAATGGCTAACACACATAACACATTAAAATGTTCAGTTTTGTATGCGGTTCCATCTTTGGCTTCCTATGAAGCCGGTGCCAATCCGTTATTCAATACAGTATCATTTGGAAATGCACCGACTTCAAAGGCATCAGTTAGATAGAAGCGCATACAAAAAGGAAGATTGAATTTTGCCCTTTTTGAAGTCGGTTTTTGTTAAAGTTTTTATTTATCAATTTTTATTTTTTGGTTATTTTTACCAAACAAATAGTTTTCGAATGAAAATGCTGAAAATGTTACTTGAGCCAATACCAAAAGTCGCCATAAGCACATGTATGACAAATATAAACGAAAAAGACTCCCAAATCGGACGACAAAGTCGGAATTATCAGCTTATGTGACGTTCTGCATCGGGTCTACTTCACCAAATTGATGGTTTCCGGAACAAATTGCTTATGTCACTTCAGAAAACATCAATATAATAAAACACGTGCCTTCAAAATTAAGGAGTACCCTTGATTCCTCATGGATTCCATCATCAGATCAAGATTTTTTGCATGAAACCGAATGCAGCAGACATTAAAATATCAGAATTGTGCCGCGTGCTCATCTGGCTTTACCCTAAAACGAAATATATGTACCTATAGCCCAAAATAGTCCTATCTCTTATCTCTTCACATAAATCTCTAGGACACTACGTGCTCTTGTAATTCTTACGAACATCAAAGTTTATTGAACTTATTTTTTCTCACTGGGTATCCGTTTAGGTACGTAACCAAAGTTACTGCACGCAACTTCGAAGCTTAAGGATTGCGATAAGGAAAGTAAAGTATAAATAAACGGATACAGCCAACTGTCGGTTTCACTTTCGACGTAATCTTATATTTGGAGTGTCAGGGACCTGAATGTGGTTAGCACGACGCTGGTGCGGTTTGTACGTTTTTTGTACGACAATAACACATAGGTACATGTATAGTCCACGCTATACACGCCGCAGCGTATTGACTTTTTTTCAGTAGGTGGCATCTTTAAGTCAATCATTTATATAAAAAAATTATAAAAAACATTTATTTTCGAAATATATACGGTTAGTGTAACTTACCTCACTACCTTAATCTTCTTAATCTTAAATCTAAAATAGGTCCTTGAGGCATTGTACCTAGAATGCTTGCAGCATTTCCTCGTTGTATCTCAACGTTGTGCGAGGAAGCCACCAGCTCTTCGGTCCCGACATAGCCAAACGGATTAGGTAGCTAAAGTGGCAATGGGCAGGCCATTTAGCACGGAGAACAGATGGCCGTTGGGGCCGGAAAGTTTTCGAGTGGAGACCGCGGACCGGAAAACGCAGCGTAAGACGTCCACTGACGAGGTGGACCGATGATCTGATTAAAGCCGTGAGGTCACGGTGGATGCAGGTTGCTTCCAACCGTCACACGTGGACATCCATGAGGGAGGCCTAGGTATGTACAACAGTGGGCGTACTACGGCTGATATGATGATCATGAATATGTGTAATACTCACGGGAGTTTTCTATTTAAAATTGACAACAACCATCATGCTAGGGTATAATACTAGGTTCACTGATGATTTGAGCAAAAACTATAAGCTCGGTCACGCGATGCGTGCGTTTGCCGACACGACACAGACACGTGAGTCCAATGTTACGAGTAGAGATGGCATTATAAAAACTTGGTGGGGCAATAGGGCATTATCGTCATCGTCATTTCCACCAAGGGATGTCAAGCGCTGGACAAAACTCGTGCGCACCGCAACCCAAGTATTCCCAGCGATTAATGACTCGCATTTTGTACCAAGGATGTTGCGGAGATGTTTTGACATCCGCGGATGCGGATGCGGATGCGAATGCAGATATTAAAAGGCTTACAACCGCGGATGCGGAATAAGGGACATTAGAAATCCCCAAACATAAAAATTTTCTTTGAGTTCGAAAAAAAACAAGCAATCTCGTAATTTCTTGTTACCATCGGTCAAGGACGTAGCCCGTAGAAGCTCGATCGACGAATCTCGAAAACGTAACAATATTCCTATTGGGTAAAGATGATATTACCTACTTTACCTAGCAAGTGCCTGTCTCCGAGTCGTTCGTCGTTCCTGTTACGACTTGTTCCACAAATATTCGCAACATCCCTGTTTTTTACCAAGAGGTTTCTAAATGAATGCAGAAATAAATACATAAAATGTAAACGCATATTTTCAAAATATATACAGTACGTGTAGGTAACTTACCTAGCTATGTACCTACCTCTTCTTACCTTAAATCTAAACAGGTCCTAATTTTGTGAAAAGTTAGTTTTCAAAGTAAATTTTCTGTAAAAAGTTGGATCACAAATGAAACTTGCAAAAAAAGTTCTAAGAAAAGGCCTCCTCGATTTATTTACACAGATATCTCATCAGAAATAGGTAATTAAAGTAATACCTATTAGGTAAGAGGTAAGTACATACAAAGTAGACATTTCTCAGCTTATAGACTGCTCCAGTTCTAAAGGGTGGGGGCAGCGACCTCCAAATGTCACCACGGATAATGGCAACGCCCAGTAAATAGTTCGCCAAGTTAAACTCTGCAATATTTGCCAGATTAAGTATCTTGCTAAACAATATAAAACAGGTTTCAAATGTACACACAGCCTAGAAAAGTTATTTAAGGCGGGATGAAGGTTAATCTTCAGTTTTTTCTTAATAAGCTTGATTGAACAGGCCGCATTCTGCTTACAACACAAGATGTTTCTAAGAAACATCCATAAAATAAAAATAAAAAATATTAAATATAAATCTTTATTACTCAAAAATGTTCTAACAGAATAGTAGTGAGGTCTCCGCACTAGGCTTCGTCTGTATTGCGGTAAACCAATTACAGTTTAGTTAGCAGAAATTAGTTACAAGTAAACCAAATAAGACACTTATGACATTTTAAGCTTAGAAACAATACGAGTTACATAATTAATTACCTAAACTACGAGCCTAAATTAAAAAATTAAGATATTTCTCATTATCAAACCTATGTCAGAATAAAAAGCATCCGCAAATTCAAAAAAATCTTACACAACAAAATTGCAACGAAAAACTGAATTTTAAGCTGTTTACATTGTTACTGGGATTATGCAAGTCACGCTCATTGTGTCCGCGACCTCTGACTTCGGTTGCTAATGTGGTGTTATTTCGGTTTCAATCGACTTTCGCTCGAGAAAACCGTGAGTCTATTCGCCAAGTCTTTTCAACTGTTCATTATAAAATGAAACACTTTAACGGCCTCCTAGCCTAGTTGGTAGTGACCCTGCCTACGAAGCAGGAGGTCCCGGGTTCGAATCCTGGTCAGAGCATTTATTTGTGTGTTTATCACGAATATTTGTTCCTGAGTTATGGATGTTTTCTATGTATTTAAGTATTTATATGTATCTATCTATTATATATATCGTCGCCTAGTACCCACAACACAAGCCTTATTGAGCTTACCGTGGGACTAGGTCGATTTGTGTAAGATTGTCCCATAATATTTATTAATTATTAACTTTTAACTAACTTTTATAACTTATAATTAACTTTTTTTTTTTATGTTTAATATTTTTAATAAATGATAGTTATTATGATAAAATAAGAATAAGAATAACTTTAGTACAGAGGCGTACCTATTTAAAAATCTATGTTGACGCCCTGCAGCTGCAGGCCTTGCATGCCTAAGGCTGGATTTTACCAAAATTTTTAACCAAGCGTAACGCTTACTCTTGGATACTAATGTCAAAATCCCATAGTAATTTGACGTTACTATCTGAGAGCAAGCGTTATTCTCGGAATAAAAATTGGTAAAACGCAGCCTAAGATGGATATCCACGATTCACGAAGTCATCTGGCCTTATCTAATTCTATCTAATTCTTAAAATGACTGAATTACTGGCGTTTAAGGCATCCATAGGCTACGGAAACAGCTCACCAACGCACGGGCTGTGTGCTTGTTTGCCACCATTCCGACAATTTAAATAAAATCGTAAAGTATCGTCCGTACCTAAATAGATAATTTCTTGGTGAATACTTTTTGGCAATGGTCACGAGATCTAATAGTGTTTTAAAGAATTTTCGGTAGTTTTTGACATGAGAATGATCCTCGTGACATATGTCGTGTTTTTACCCGCACAATAGTGAGCGGCGCCCGTAGCCCATAGACGGCTGTAATACCAGTAATATTGATGCTGACAATTGTCACACCTGTCGCCTTTGTCAAATTGGGCCCTGATAATGGCTTACGGTTATTGCTGCCAAATGTCGATAACTGTTTAATTAAATACACCGCTGCGGTAAACGGATAGGATGAAAAGTCTTTATTCTACCTTATTATGAGTATGAGTATGAGTATGAGTATTTGAGTCTTCATTCTACGGGACTCGAAATATCAGATTGTATAACATGCCGCATTAAATTTATTTGAAAGTGTTTCAATTCACTGAAATCGCGATAACCGAAGAAAATATAAAAGATGTAGGGTCAAGATATAATAGGAATAATTTACAGGCGAGTACAAATTATGTGAATATAGTGTTACGTTGGTTTTGTAAATCGTCGCCTTTGGCTATGAAATTGGTGTTTTTCAAATTGTGTCAGAGATAATCATTTACTGTGCCCACGTAAGGTTTACTAACTTTTTACAATTTATAATCTTGAATGTAATAGATAAGATAATTTTTATAAATTTTTAATGGGTGGAAGGCGTTTTAACGATTAAAAGCCGGAAGTCATGAAGCGTTAAATATATCAATGCTTAAAATACAGATAAAGGATGACTCACACTAGAACGGGACGGGACGGGAAAATCTGTCAATTTCTATAGAAAGCGTCACGTGACATCCGAGGGCTCCGACTGCTCCGAGCTATCACGTGATTCTTTCTATAGAAATTGACAGTTTTTCCCGTCCCGTCCCGTTCTAGTGTGAGTGATCCTTAAATAAGGATCTGGAAATCCTGAATATTTGGGTTGTTAGACAGACATTGACATTATGTAACTATAGAAAATATTTTTAATTTTTATATTGTAACTACTATTTAATTTAATTTTATATTGCATATTTAAGTGAATTGTATAGCCCTGACTATGTATGATTATTACTGAATAAATGATATGATATGATATGATATGACATACTTCTTGCTTCTGCCAGAGTAGTGGTAGGAGCGAGACGGACATACTTTCGAATGCCACAGTCGCAATCGAATACAACTCACGGTAAGCACACTAGTCTAATAAGAGTAATAAGGTCGGTGTATCACCTTGGCTGTCACGTTCTAAAAAGTTTGTAAGTGCGAAAGTGACGCGTAGCGTGATAGCCGATAAAATGGCAACCATACTAGCCCACCAGGGCGGCGCATAGTTATGCACATACCCAACAAAACGCCGAAAGCTGTCTTGCGCAAGATACGCGACCTCTGCCCTGCGCATTGTCACTGCAGACATTACTGCTTACCGCGCTACGCGGGACTGTTATGATTATAGTTTATACTAATAATAGATATGCAACTTTGAATACTCTTTTTATACCACTTTATGGACCCGGGTATGTCCTTAAACTACGTCCAACAAGTGAGGTAGGGCACAGCGAAACGTCATCTCGCTTGAATCTGGAGCAGCCTGACTGGGGAAGTACCTCCACCTTACAGAATACCGAAGCCATAATAACATCACTACTTACTTTGTAGGTATGTGGTGTTGTGTTCCTCACGGTGAGTAAGGTTTCCAGAGCTCCAATCCCCCCAACCTCCCCCTTAATGACGATGACAGCGCAGATTAATAAGCTACCCCAGGAGGGTACCAGCTGCTCTAGCGCTGGAGAATCCCTTTCTGGGCTTCCATGCTCAGGTACTGTCGTGCCTGAGCGTGGACGCCGAGAGCGCCCCGTTTCGTACTCTGGGGGGGGCAAATCCGCGCTCCGCCATCCGCCATCCTCCCGAGGCAAGAGCAAGACGGCTACGGCAGCCCCTGCCACGCTCGCTGTGGATTTCTGCAACATCAGGGGTTTGCATTCTAATCTTAATGCTGTCCATCATCACCTCGAGACAGCTAAGCCGGCCTTGCTTTTTCTGACAGAGACGCAGATATCGTCTCCAGCGGACACAAAATACCTCTCCTACCCTGGGTACGAACTAGAGCATTCCTTTCTGCCTAGGGCTGGAGTGTGTGTGTACGTTAGAGGCGATATCAGTTCTCGTCGCCTCAGCAATTTTGAAGGTAGGGACCTTTCCACCTTATGGCTACGTGTTGATTGTGATGATCATCCTCGCGTCTATTCGTGCCTCTATAGGTCCCATAGCGGTGATGCCGAAACTGACCGACTCTTGGAGCAGATTCAAACGGCTGTGGATTCAGTGCAGCAGCAGATCCCATCCGCTGAGATCATCGTTCTTGGCGATTTTAACGCCCATAATGCCGAATGGCTGGGCTCCAGCAAGACTGATCATGCGGGGAGATCTGTTCACGACTTTGCTCTGACCTACGGCTTGACACAACTGGTTACTGCGCCTACGCGAATCCCAGATGTGGAGAGCCAGGAACCTTCCCTGTTGGACCTTCTGCTGACTTCTCACCCGGTTGGCTATGATGTATCCGTTGCAGCCCCTCTCGGTTCCTCGGATCATTGCCTCATCCGGAGTACAGTGCCTCTCACGTGCCCGCCGCGTCGGCGAGTTGCTTGTAGCCGCCGTGTGTGGCACTATAAGTCAGCAGACTGGGACGGGATGCGGGTGTTCTTTGCGTCTTACCCGTGGGGGCAGGTTTGCTTCACGCCGGATGATCCTGATATCGCTGCTGACTCTGTTGCTGACGTGGTGCTTCAGGGAATGGAACTTTTCGTTCCATCCTCTGCGGTACCTGTTGGTGGCAAAACCCAGCCTTGGTTTGATCGCTCCTGCAAAAAGGCGTCTCGCCGAAAGCTGGAGTGCTACCAAGCCTGGGTAAATGCAGCGGCGGTACAGGATGTAAAGACCAGCGCTTTAAAAAAGGAGTTTAACTTTGCCTCCAGGTCCTTCAAAAGAGCCATTGCCAGAGCAAAGTCGTTGCACATTGGTAGGATTGGCGAGAAACTAGAGCGTCTCCCCTCGGGAACTCGTGCGTTCTGGTCTCTTGCCAAAGCTATCCAGGGGAATTTCTGCACGCCGTCTTTTCCACCTCTGCACACGGGAAATGATTCGTTGGCCCACGACGCAAAAGACAAAGCCGATCTACTGGGTAAGCTTTTTGCGTCCAACTCGACTTTGGATGACGGGGGACAAGCGCCGCCGACTATACCGCGGTGCGAGAGCTGTATGCCAGATGTACAGTTCCGCCAAAGCTTTGTGCGTAAGGCTCTTCGCTCCCTCGACACCCATAAGTCCAGTGGGCCTGATGGAATCCCTGCAATTGTTCTCAAGATGTGTGCTCCTGAGTTGGCGCCGGTCTTAACGCGTCTTTTTCGGCTCTCCTACTCTTCTGGCGTAGTCCCGACTTCGTGGAAGTCAGCTTTGGTGCACCCGATCCCTAAAAAAGGCGACCGCTCAAATCCATCCGACTACAGGCCGATAGCTATAACCTCCCTTTTCTCTAAGATTATGGAGTCCATCATCAATCGTCAGCTCCTCTGGTACCTAGAGGATCACCAGCTGCTGAGTGACCAACAATACGGTTTCCGTAGGGGTCGTTCGGCTGGTGATCTTTTAGTTTACCTGACACATTGCTGGGCACAGGCGATAGAGAGTAAAGGTGAGGCACTGGCAGTTAGTTTGGATGTAGCGAAGGCCTTCGATCGCGTTTGGCACAAAGCACTTCTTTCGAAACTTCCATGCTATGGGCTCCCCGGGAAATTATGCGAATGGGTCAGCAGTTTTCTAGCAGACAGAAGCATTAAGGTCCTAGTTGACGGTGAATGCTCAGACTCAATGTCTGTGAATGCTGGTGTCCCTCAAGGCTGTGTGCTATCACCCACGCTATTCCTCCTGCATATCAATGACATGTTGCAAACTAGCGGCATTCATTGTTATGCTGATGATAGTACGGGTGATGCCTCCTACACCGGCCGCGCCAATATTTCCCGGGAAAACGTCATTGAGAGCCGGAACAAACTTGTGTCCGAAATTGAGACCTCCCTAAAAGAAGTCTCAGATTGGGGTCGACTTAATTTGGTCCATTTTAACCCTACAAAGACACAGGTTTGCGCGTTCACCGCAAAAAAACTTCCGTTCGTCGCGTCACCTCGTTTTGAGAGCACTCCCCTATCTGCCACAGCCAGTATTGGAATCCTTGGCGTTGACATCTCGAGTGAAGTCCAGTTCCGCGGCCACCTAGAGGGTAAGGCCAAATTGGCCTCGAAGAAGCTCGGTGTGCTCAATAGATCGAGGCAGTATTTCACGCCGGCCCATCGCCTACAGCTTTATAAGGCGCAGGTTCGCCCGCATATGGAATACTGCTCTCATCTTTGGGCAGGGGCACCTAAGTACCAGCTTCTTCCTCTAGACCGCATCCAACGGAGAGCAGCTCGAATTGTCAACTGCCAACGTATTTCTGATCGGCTTGATCCCTTGGCGCTGCGTAGAGATGTGGCCTCACTCTGTATTTTCTATCGCATGTATTATGGGGAGTGTTCCGAGGAATTGTTCGGATTAATCCCTGCCGCTTCTTTCCGCCATCGCCCTACGCGACAATATTTCCACTCTCACCATTTAGATGGTTGGCAGTCCTCAACTGTGCGCTTTTCCCGAAACTTCCTGCCTCGCACAGCTAAACTGTGGAACGAACTGTCGCCAGCGGTGTTTCCGGACCGATACGACCTTCAAACCTTCAAGAAAAGAGCGTACTCCCACCTTAAAGGCCGGCAACGCACTTGCGACACCTCTGGTGTTGCGGGTGTCCATGGACGACGTTAATCGCTTACCATCAGGTGATTCGTTTGCTCGTTTGCCCCCTATAGCATAAAAAAAAAAAAAAAAAAAAAAACCACGTCGGTGGCAAACAGGCATACGGCTCACCTGACATGCCGACCCATTTAAAAACTTAGCGTACACTCCTTTTTTGAAACGGCACAGTGCACGATGTCATGTCAAACAAAGGATGGCTCACACTAGCACGGGACGGGACGGGGCGGGACGTGAAAATTTGTCTATTTCTATAGAAAGAATCACGTGATAGCTCGGAGCCCTCGGATGTCACGTGGCGCTTTCTATAGAAATTGACAGATTTTCCCGTCCCGTCCCGTTCTAATGTGACTCATCCTTAATTCTTCAGAAGACAACCCATTGTACATCCTACAAGCAATAGAATACACATATGAAGGAAGCAAAGTCTCTCAGACTTAAGGTTTCAATGCAGCCTGTGAGTTTGGGATCGTCGACAATTCGCACAGCGTGCTTCTGGACCGAGTCAAAGGATTCAGCTGGCGCCAATTTTACCACGCTGACGAGTGTAAAACCGCTCTCCATCGCGCGTGCTGTGTACTTGTTTGCCACCACGTCGATAAGTTTAATGAAATCATAAAGTATCGTCAATAAATAGAGAATTTCTTGGCGAAGAAGATTTCACAATTGTCACGAGATCTATTAGTGTTTTAAAGAATTGTCGGTAGTTTTTGACATGAGAATGATACTGTGTCGGAATTTCGTGACATATTATGTCGTGTTTCTTGCGACCAATGTGAAAAGATCTTCACAAAAATATTTGTTTTTAATGATGTGTTTATTTATAGATTGAAGAGTTGCTTGGCGCCTTAAAACGAAGAGGGCCGACCCCAAATAATGGGATAAGGCACGGAAGAAGATGTGTTTATTTATAAATAACATGTTGGCATAAAACTAGTAAAAAATTGTAAGGGGCGCCCGTAGCCCATAAACGCCTGTAATACCAGTAATAATGATGCTGACAATTCTCACACCTTTCGCCGTGCTGAAATTGGGCCCTGGTCCTGGTATCCAGGTGCTCCTGCCCAAAGGAGACAGCAGTACTCCATATGGGGTCTGACTTGCGACTAAGCAATCTTTGCCCCAGAGTAAAATATCCCCTGGGCTATTTGGATGCCAACGCAGCTTTCTCTTCCAAGTGACATCAGAATTGGAAGTCGCTCGAAATGTCGACCCCCAAGGATCCCAATACTCATGGTAAAAGCTATGACTTGGAACTGTGGTTTTCCTACCAAATCAAAACGACGCGTCGTTGTTTCGTGAATGGTGTGCAAGATGCGTTCAGGCGCGGAAAGTATGCTCTTATTGTTGAAGTTTACGTAATATATAATGCCTAACGCGGAATCGTGTTGAGTTAGTGCTCAATTGTCTGTCTGTGCATTAAACTTTTGGGCTAGGTATAATTTTTACTGTTTTTCCGTTTGTTTGCGTATACCCATTTACACATAAAACAAATTACTTAAACAATTTACTTGCGAAATTTGGTAGGTAAAGTTTAAGTTTATTATATTGAAATATATGTAGAAGTGGCGGAGCGTTCATAGAACTCGATTCCAGCCGGCTTCCCTTGCGTGAGCCAATCTAGCACATTTTTCCTTAACGACACACAAAAAAAATGCCGGCCCAATTAGCTCCGGCTTGCCCAAAGAACATTTTACGTTCCGCCACTGATATGTAGAGGTAGGTAGGCTAGGCACCAGGGTGCCTAGCCAAGATGCCAATCGCTCACGCTCAGTCGCTAACGAAACGCAACTGTCATTGTCACACTAATACGGAAGAGCGATAGAGAGAGGTAGCTGCGATACGTTATTAAGCGTGAGCGATTGGCATCTTGGCTACGCACCCAGGGATGGTTTTAACTGGCTAGACGGCGCTGATATTAATTAGTCGGGTATTTTATTTGATTAAAGGATGATTCACACTAGGACGGGACGGGACGGGGCGGGACGGGACGATCTGTCAATTTCTATAGAAACGTAACGTGACCTCCGAGGGCTCCGAGCTATCACGTGATTCTTTCTATAGAAATTGACAGATCGTCCCGTCCCGCGTCCCGTTGTAATGTGAGTCACCGTTTAGACTAGATAGATATCTCTTTATTGCACACTAAAATACAAGAAAAGCATCATTTACAAAAAATCACAACCAATCGATTTAAGATTAAGCCTTTGATCTTAAAAGTACTTACCTAACTTACTACCTTTAAAGGCTATAGTCATAAGGAATTTGCTATGTAACTATTCTATACTCATAGGGAATTTAGTTACCAAGGGAAGATACTGCTTATTGCTCGCCATAGCTACCCAGAATCCGCGAAGATATTCAAAGGCGTAAGTAGATATGTGAAGAGTGGGGCTGGACTGTAGCCCAATTCCTCTCGTGCCAGAGAGGACGCCTGTTCCAAGCAGTGCCCGCAAGACAGTGACGTGACATCACGCTGATGCGCTGATGCGCAGTAGTGATGGTTCATATTACAGTTCGGCATCCGCGATGGTATGCTAATTTATGAGCGAAACCGTTGAAGATGTAGATGTTGTAGTGTTCAGTGTCACATTTCAGATCAATTGAGAAGGCCGTGCCCAGGAGTTGAATGTATACACATAGCCTAATTAACATCACATCAATGGCCAAAGACGCTATGACGCGCCTTCAAGTTATTTTGAGAAATCGTAGCATAAACTCGCATGGCCAGAGCTTTAGTCTTTCCCATTTTCACGTATGGAGTGGAGACGATATTAGCAAAATATAGACAAAGAATTAACGCATTCGAAATGTGGTGTTGGAGGCGAATGCTCAGGATCCCCTGGACGGCTAAACGCACAAATGTGTCAGTTCTTACTCAAATGAATCAAAACCCGCCTGTCCACTATCTGCCGACATCGGAGAGTTTCGAGAAACTGGTGGTGGCTAGCGAAATGGAAGGAAGGAGAAGTCGTGGTCGCTCGCTGACTAGATAGACTGACCAAGTCAGAGAAGCCACATCCTCGAGCAAGTTCCATCAAGCGGTGAAGGCAACGATGGATCGAGACTGTTGGAGACAACTAATCAAGGACGTAACTTTGATCACGATCCTCATGAATGAGGGACCGACTAAGAGAGAGTTAACATCACGCTGATGCGCAGTATATAATGGCGGTTCACATTGGGTTGTTAATCGCTGCGGTTTGGCGTCCGCGGTGGTATGCTAATTTATGAGCGAAACGGCTGAACATGTTAGATATCGTAGTTTGTAGTGTTCATAATGACGTTTTATCATAGCTGGGCATTAACTCGTTAATCCGTTAATCGTTAATTAACGAAGTTAACATTTTCATTAACGGATTAACTTTTAAGTTAACTTTAGAATTTGTTAACGGACTCATTAACTTCCGTTAAGTTTTCCAAAGTCCGTTAATCGTTAATCCAGTTTGAAAATACTTACCAAAAAGATACCGCACATACCGCGCCACGCGGCAAAAAACCTGTTTCCACCCGACTACAAATTTTCAAAAATGAAGAATTTCTCAATTCATGTGATTTTTTCTATTATTACTCTTTATTTTTATTTTATTTTTATGTTATTTACGTCAGAACTTCGTCGATACTGAACCGATTTTAAATTATCCATGGTGGTTGCAGATTGGTCACATTTTTTTCAAAATTCATTTCTGATAATGGGATCCATGAGAAGTTGAGGGAACTCTTCAATTTTAATAGGCTTATACATGATGATTTGGGACTGTTTATTGCATAAAAAAACAACATAGGCAATACAATTAAACTTAGTGTTAATCTTTACATTTTAAGATTATATTAAGAAACTTAATCATTTTTTTTACGAAAAACTATCAATTTGGTGGAGTGGAGCTGATGATGGAGCCCAGGGATGGCAAAGTGGAACTGTCTGTTAATTCCCATCCTATTTGAGACATTCATATTTTGAATTCATGGAATTCATGAAGAAATTAAAGAACTCCTCAAATTTTAACGGCACATATATGATTTGAGGGTTTCCTTATAAGGGCATATTTTTATTTTGTTGTCCGCCCATAAACTTGAAACATTTTTTTGAGGGTTACCAACATTTTGGTGGAATGTACCTGATGATGAAGACCAGGGATGGCAAAGTGGAATTGGTCGGTAAACACAGACATTCATCTTTTTGTTTTGATTTATATTCTGATGATGGAGTTCTTGAGAAATTCAGACAACCTTCAAATTTGAACGGCACGTCCAACGTGATTGGAGGGTTTTCATAATTAGTTGGGGTATTTTCTTAATTAAGCCATCAATTTGCTGCAGTGGACCTGATTTTGAACACCAGAGATGGCATATTGAAACTGCTCGATAATTTCTAGCTCTGTCCTCCAACTTGAGACATTGTTATTTTGTCTGTGACCTCGGTGAGGTCTACAAGAGTTGCATTTGATTTTACTACAGATCAAATGATGGAAGCCATGAGACATTAAGAAAACTCCTGAATTTCCAAAGGCACTCGGATGGTAAATTGGGTATTTTTGAAGGAATAAGTTGTAGATCACTAACTCAAAGATGCCCTTTTACCACGTGTTAACGGATTAACGATTAACGTTAACTTCCGTTAAGTCTTTCGAAAAGTAGCGCTTTAACGATTAACGAAGTTAACTTTTTTTGTAACGGATTAGCGATTAACGAAGTTAACTGTTTGATTAACGGTGCCCAGCTCTGCGTTTTATATACTCGGAAGAACTAAGTTAAACTAAAGTAGCGTTGGTGGCGGCCCAGTGGTGCGAGAATGCGACTTTAAATCCCGAAACCCAGGTTCGGACTAATGAGTATTTCAGAACTTATATACGATAACATAAATATCATTTAATATTTACCAATTGCTTTTCGTGTAAACATTGTAAGGAAACCGGACAAATCCTATTAAGGTAACCTTCTGTGTTGTAAGGTTAGATGGCAGTCATCATCATCATCATCATCATTTCAGCCGAAAGACGTCCACTGCTGGACATAGGCCTCCCCCAAAGATGGCAGTCACTTTCGTAAAATTAGTGCCTACGCCAAATCTTTGAATTAGTTACCAAAGCGGACCATAAACTCTCTGAGTCATGGCATAAGCCGGGTAAAACGCTAGGAAGAAGAAGATACTTGAACTACGCTTTATATTGACGGTGACTAAGAAGTTCAAAAATTGGTCTAATATTTTACCCTCTTCGAAACTCTTGGTCCATGGGGTCCCAGCGCACGCAAATTTTTCGTAGAAATCGCGAAACGTCTGGTTGATGTTACTGGTTACCGAAGAGCTGGTGGCTTCCTCGCAAAACGTATCAGCATTGCGATACAACGAGGAAATGCCGCCAGCATCCTAGGTACAATGCCTCAAGGACCTACTTTAGATTTATAAGGTAGGTAGAGGTAGGTAGTAAGGTAAGTTACACTTACTGTATATATTTCGAAAATAAATGTTTTTTATTTTACCCTCTTAGAGGTTTTTAACCTCTGAATTGACACCTCATCTCATAATGATGACTCAACGTCACGCTAGACTCGCTAGAGCGTACTGAACCAGGTCACGTGCCTATAGCAATCTAATGTGATGCTGTGATAGCAACAAGGGTAGAAATATCCTTGTAACATGCAGTCTTCCCCAGTAAAAATAGTTTTTAATAAATGTACATATTAACTCCTAGATAGTTATAAGCGTAACTGTACATTCCTACAGATTTACCTAACTACTTACATAAATGTACCTGCGTAATATTTTATAAATGTATGACGTGTAAAATGTATATACTTTTACCAATAAAGTCTGTATTCTGTATTCTGTAGTGCAGATAATAATCATTTATTTATTTATTTCCAAAAACAGTTTACAGTATAACAGTAAAAACCAAAGCACTGGAACCATCAAATCATAAAACTTAACACTACTTATAATTTAATTTAGGCGACGTAACTACGTGGCGCTGTTGCCTCGTCTGATCAGGCGTAGGATTCGGCATCATGACCCTTTGTACCTATAGTTAAGATACGAGTAGGTACCTCGATATCTAGTTTGGAAGCCCTTCCTCTCACTAGGTAGCTAGCTACCATGTATGAGTAGGGCTTGCAATTTCGGAACTGCTTTGTACGGCCGATTCCTTCATTTTGGGAATGCCCATACAAAACAATTCCGGAATTGCAAGCCCTATGTATGAGGTATGACCTCATATTGTGCTCTCAGCAGCACATCGGCGTAAAAACAGCGTTTAGTCATACTTTGGTCCGGAGCTGCTGAATTCGTCACGTATTAGTCTTGTTTACACCATTCTAGTGATTTAGAAAAACAGCCTGAAAATGTACACAATTTAGCAAACTTAAATGATATTCCTTTTTAGGGATCCGTAGTCAACTAAAAACCCTTAGGTATAGTCTCGCCATGTCTATATGTGCGTCCGTCCGTCCGTCTGCGGCTTAGCTTAGTGACCGTTAGTACCTACTACAAAGCAGTAATTTGATATGAATCATGCCAACAAAGTGGTACAATGACAAGTCAAAAAAAAATATTTTTTAGATGGGGGGTGATTTGTTTTTTCGTGTCAACCCTAAAGTGTGAGATATTGTGGAATAGATATTTGAAAAAAAATAGGGGTTTGCTAAATACAATTTTTGATAAAGTGAATATTTTAGGAAATAATCGATCCGGAAGTTAAAAAAAGGTTTACCCACCTCGAACTTTTGAACCGCAAGTTTAAAGAATATGAAAAAAAATCATGAAAATAGAGATTTATGAAGACTTTCAAGGAAAATTATTTTGAACTTGGTCAGTTAAGCCGATTTTGATTTTTGCATAAAAAACAAGAGCTGCGAAGACACTGCTTTTTAGGGATTTTATTGTTATGAGCATGGTATTTATTAAAACCCTATTTAACTTCGGCTATTGTGACGGACGGTAAACTACGGAACCCTACACTGAGCACATGCTCTTGGCCAGTTTTATTTAATAATACAAATAAAAAATATTACTTTGCACAGTTACGTTTTCGCCAAAATGGTCGTCACTTTGGTTGGTGGCGAGTATAGTTATGCTTATACATAACCAACTACAAGTAAATAAGTTTTTAGGTAAGTAGGTAACCATGGAATTACTGAAATTACAGCACAATTAAATAAAATAGCGACCCTAATCTAAAGTAACCTTTAGCGTTATCTCATAAGTGTGTTTACTACCTAGGCTCGGTAACGTTGGCAATTTTACTGATTATATGCCGTGACGATGCACAGGTTATACGTACGTAATGTGAAATTCAACTGGTAATTTGGAAGTGGAATATATGATATTTTATCTTAACTAGTACGTCTATGATGTTTTTGATTACTACGCGCGTCATGTTTCAGAGATCTTAGGATTCCATTATCATTTTCGCGAAATTTTTATTTTGTGCCGAGGGGGGTCGCGACAAAGTTATACATGCTAAGGGGGTCATCCCTATGGCAAGATATAGCCACATTGACCTTACAGTCTTTGCGGTGTGATTGACCCTATAGATGTAGCAGGCAAAAACGACAAAAACACATGACGGTCTCTAAATATCATTTACCAACAAATAGCGACAGAGCTGCATTCCCACAACTTGCCGAGCATGCCGCCTCACTTGATTTGAAGCGACTATTTTCGCATCCCTTTTATAAATTTATTGTTGTCGATTCACTATCTCTTTCGTTCTTCGGGAGAGCCTCACTCCTAGAAGACGCGTCCCCAGGTGGCGGATAGGGGCAAGCCCGCCTACTTTCAGTAGCAGGGTAGGGATGAAATAAAATAATCCCCGCGGACCCAACCGGCCGGAGAAGGACACTCCGTATGAAACCACTCAGGCTACCGGAAGCCTTCGGGTACCCCCTAAAAGTCTGGCTCTGCGGGCACGGACGCACAGATGGCAGCCCCATCGTCATGATCGGAGTGCGGTGGGCTAATCACCTGCACACTCTTAAAACATCATCAGATTAAGAAACCTTGCAAATCTAAAAAGAGGAAGATCTGCAAGGCCCTATGTACCCCCCGGGTACCCTAGGACCTAAGTAAAAGTAAGTAAGATTCACTATCTCACGATGGTGGGATGGTCAGTGTGCTTACGGGATATGTCTGTCTCGCTGCTGCCAGACTAGATCTACAGGAAAGGCCCAACACATGGCAATCCAAGTATACAATCAGTTACCCAATAATATAAGGAATATAGAAAAAAAATAACTCATTCACAACACAACTAAACTAAGATCACTTTTAATAGAGAAGGAGTACTATTCTATTCAAGAATTTATGGAGGAAGACACACATCACACATGACACATGTCACATGAGTTGTACTACTATCTACTTAATTCATATTAGCTTTAAACTTTTACATCTGTGCACTGTGTGATATTAAAGTAATATTAAATGTGATATTAAATTATAGAAATTAAATATTTAGCATTGTATAAACTTAAGACTGAATTTTATTGCTACCCTATAACTATAAATGTTTCAACTAAATTTTTTGTTATGCCTAAAATTCTAGATTTTAATAGTAGGTAGCTGATATCTTACCTGTGTTTAAATAGTCCTTGCAATACCCTGACAGGGTACCATGTGTTTTTGTCTTTTATTTTGTTAATAACATCTACATGTATGTATGTATGGTTCGCAATAAACGATTCTTCTTCTTCTTCTTCTACATACTCGTACATACTTTCGAGCATCGTAGTCGTTATCGAATACAATTGCGTGCAACTCATGGTATGCACACAGTTGACTTTTTTCCGGTATACATGTGCGACTACTGCCATGTTTGATTGGTGTTACAATGGCATGCCTGCAGTTGGTATAGAGAATAATGTTTTCATTTTAATATAGGGACTTTTTAACAGCCTATGAAAAGACGCCGGTCCGGCCCAAAGCGACCGTGGGAAGAGAATAATATGCGTACCAATGCTTGTTTAAATTACGAGTAAATTCATGCAACTGATCACATTGTCGACGTGTCATTATTTCATTCTAAATAATGACATAACCATCGTAGGTCTACTATTTTAGACAAAGCGCTTGGTAAGCAATTTTTACACCTTTTTCTCGCAAAGCGAATCGTTTAGTCACAAATTCGATACAGGCGTTTTGAATCATAAAATTGTTACGACCTTATTGAGTTGTGATAAGAACTATTTTAGGATTAGATTGACACCCGATTAGTGATTACGCTAATTTAGGTTTCTAATTGCATGAACCTGTGGCTAATTTAAAGCCTAGGTCATTGGGTGTCTAGTTGCTGGGAGTTTAGATTTAGAATAATCTATACTTTCATATTTAATTCAAGTCCAAAAACCAATCTTACTTATTATATTTTTAGATTTTTTCGTATGTTAACACGTTCACGGACACAGTGCCGTTTTTAAAGTTGCTTGATATGGCAGAGACAAATGTCATATAATAGTTATTTTCAGCCCTCTGGCCGGTAAGCGCCACTTTACGCAAAACTAAATTGCCGCCTGCCGGCTCCGTCGGGCAGAAAAATAGTATACAAACCTCGGCCGTTACATGGGAAAGCCTCGGATCACATGTTAGTCGGCCTCGGATCACATGTTAGTCGACCTCGGCTTCGCCTCGGCCGACAATTACATGGGATCCGAGGCATTTCCCACTTAAACGGCCTTGGTATGTAATCTACTATTATTATTCAAGGGGGCAAAGTTGCTGCTTAACTCTCGGGCTTATATCGAGATCCGAGCAAGCGAAAGATTCCAAAATTGAGCCACGAGCGTAGAGAGTGGTTCAATATCTGGAATCTTGAGCTTTTCGAGGGTCTCAAGGCACGAGAGTTGAACAAACTTTGCCGCAGAGTGTAATACAACATTTTTCCCCTCACTATCGCGAGGAAAAAAAAGGACGGTCGGTAAGTGATAGGAATCAGAGCAAGGTCAAATTACTTTCCCCACATGTGGATAAAATGCGTTTTTCCACGCTAGTTTTAAAGGACAAAACAGCGCTTTCCGAAAAATATTTTACGGCCATGGACGAACTGCCATAACGTGCTTAGCTGACTACTATGACACCGTGGTGACGAATGTAGATGTGTGTAATTGCGTTGAAAAAAATCCTCCTATTGCCGCTGTACGGCTGCAGCCGTAACGTCCTTACAGAACACACATTATGCCCCTAATATTATCTTATTACGTATATGTCTGACAAGCGACCCGCCTCGGCTTCGGACGGGTTATTATTATACATAAAAACCTTCCTTTTGAATCATTCTATCTATTAAAAAAAGCGCATCAAAATCCGCTGCGTAGTCTTAAAGATTTAAGCATACATACATACAGAAAGCGGGAAGCGGATTGTTTTAAACTATGTAGTGATGATGCACAGGGTCCGGCTTAGCAATGCACCAACGAGAAGTTTCCAAAGTTCCGAAATATTCCATATGAGAAATTTCCGGTAACTTCTGAGAATGTTCTCGAGAACGAGAATTTATCCACAGACTATTAGGTGAAAGTGGTGGACTAAATACTGGGTTATATAGTATAAAATCGGGCGTCTCGCTAACAAAATGGTAAGTAATCTTATTTCTGGCAGACAGTGACTCACCCACATAAGATGGGCCCCTACAAAAAGCGACATCTAAGATGGCTCGAGGGCAACACCTGTATGAGGGCTGGGGGTAGAGAGGTGTCACTGGACTTAGTGCATTTATTATTAAAACTGACGGTTTTTGTAGAAAGCTTTAAGAGTAAATTTAGCCGTATTTCTAGTATGTTTCAGATATGATGGTGTAGATATTTGATTAGCTCAAGCAAAACACGAGTAGGAATATAATTTGGACATGTGTGCAGGTTAGCATGTGTGTTGTCTGCATCAATGCGCCATACCTACAAAAGTTACCGGTCCCCATTGATGTCATAACGGCCTAATGTCCGGTTCCAGCCCTGCCCTTAGCCATTCATAACGCAAATCACGTACTCACAGAAACCACTATAAATATAACCTCAGATTACCTTAGGGCGCAGCAGTAAACCATCCGAATTTCAAACTGGAAATCGTAGGTTTAAACCTAGCTAGTTCCTACTAATGAGCTTTTCGGAAGATGAATTATCATTAGATACGTCACTTTGTTTTCGGCAAAGAGAAACATCGTGAAGACATCTGCATACATTCGTGAAGTCATTTTCAGGTGTATGTGAAGTCTCTAACCCCCTTTGGGCCAGCGTGGGGGCTGTGCCCCAATCTCCGAATTGGAGACTTGTGCCCCATGGGATATACACGTACGAGTATAATTATCGGCTGCAACAATAATATTTTACAGTACAGATGATATAATAGTTATTTAAGAATAGACATTTATCTCTCATGGAAAAACCGAATAAAACATTTTTGAACAGTACCCGAAAAAAAATTGACTCTCGGTCACCTTCTCCTCCGCACAACGCTATATATTACGCCTAGGATTAGAAACGCGGGATGTATGCAGCCCGTGTGTCAGCAACTCAGCACAAGAAAAAAGACGGTCGATTCTAGTTCACGCAGAGCTCCTCAGACCTGCCTATATCTTTACTTACTTTAGTTTTAAACGTATACCTTTAGTCGATCTAAGTTTAGGGATCAATGTAAACTGGGGATTAGTGGATGTTGTTGTGAATGCAGCTGTGTCATCGTTGCGGCAAGGTCGCGGGTAAAAGGGTCGGAATTGGGTCGCCGCAGATTCGGCAAAATGTGAGCGATGGGTCATCGTGAGAAAATGTAAATAAAGTGCGGTAGAGTTAACAAGTAAGAACTGGGGCCGTATGAAGTCTTAATGCGATTCAGTTGACGACCTATACTGAGTCGCGTCCATACAAATGAGCCTAAACTGAACCTAGGGTAAACTAGCATTATTTGGTGATACTTCTAATTCGGTGATACTATACGGTAAAAAAATACTTTCAACCTTTTTGCAAGGTATTTAACCTTGCAAAAAGGTTGAAATCTAAAAATATTATATCGATACTTTGAAAAAATAAAGACTTTTTGCAACGTTTTATAATATATTTTTCTGTGTAGTATCACCGAATTTAGAAGTATCACCAAATAATGCGAGTTTACCCACTGAATCGCGTTAAGACGTCTGGCGGGCCTTACTATGACGTCTTACTTAACACGATTCAGTTGACGACCTAAACTGAGTAGCTTCCTTACAACTGAGCCTAAACTAAAGCTACCCTGAATCGCGTTAAGACGTCATGGTAAGGCCCCTGCAATTATTCCTTTTAGACGTCATTGTTTGACGATCCGGAAGGCAGCGACCAATTATCGTCGCACTCAAATTAGGCAAGTGTAAAGTAAAGGTAACATTCGGAAGCCAACGAAATGGTCGTGGTCGCAGCTGCGATATTATCGCGTTTTTTAAATTCCTCTAGTAATTACTGACGTCTATATGGACATCTACAGCTGCCACAGCCCTTAACTTACCTTACATATAGAAGACTGAAAATAATAAAACCTTTTGAGTTGATTTAATACTTTTAGTGTAGTGAATAGTGAATTTAGTGCAGTGAGTGCTAGATCTAAAGATCATATGAACAAAGTATCTTCGCCTTAATAGAGACAATAAGAAAAATGTTAATGGTCACATTCTTAGTTTATTCTGTATTCGAAGTTTAGGTTAAAATCAAAATACTTATTAGCCTTAAAAAGGCTAGATTGTATTGCCATATCTGCCTTTTGGAATATCATTAAAAAAGGTATAGAATATATTATTTTCGGTAGCCTATTGTTCTAATTAATATTATGTACTAACAGATGTTTCAACTGAATTTCTAGCAACAATCCAAAGTCAATTGGTTATTTTGCGCATTCGTTTAATTTGTGTGATAAGGTATCATCGATAACACTCGATACGATAGTGGTGATAACGGTTGCCTCTGCCTTTCAACAAATAAACATATTGATAAACTATTTAAATTATACACAATAGATATTTAGACAGCTTCTTGTATCCTGAAGGACCTCGACAAACATCAACATATTTTTGAGGTTAGGTACAATCGCCATCAGATATATCGGAGCGTCCGAGGCGTTCAAAATATCTGAACAAGCACTCTAACGTCTTGACAATAGAGGCGTGTTCAGATATTTATGAACGCCTCGGACGCTCCGATATATCTGACGGCGACTGTACTTACCTGCGGTATACTGGCTAATGAAAGATGAGACTGATATTTATTTAAAACTTTTTACTTTTTAGATAGCAACAATGTCGCCTATCAAACAAGCTCTCACATTTAAAGCTGTCATTTATTTATATGTAATTTTGCTGGTCGGTACGGTTTTTTCTTTAATTAACATGATTATTTCAGTCTCAACTTTCATTAGCCAGAGTTTATATAGTTTTTAATCTTTTTTTTTAGTATTTGTTTTTTTTTTCTAGTTTTGAATATTTAAGTTTATAAAATGTAAATAAAAATATGTCTTTAAACGTTTACCATTCGAGTGAAATGCTGGTTTCTTTTAATATTCTCTTCCAAAAGCTAACGAAGTTTCCTCAATAATATTCGTACTTACGTACGTAAGTACGAACGGCTCAGGGAGCCTGGGGTCCGCTTTGGGAACAAATTCCAAGATTTGACGTAGGCGCTAGTTTTACGAAAACGACTGCCATCTGACCTTCCAACCCAGAGGGTAAACTAGGCCTTATTGGGATTAGTCCGGCTTACTTCACGATGTTTTCCTTCACCGAAAAGCGATAGTTCGTACATTACGAGAAACTCATTGGTACGAGCTGGCAGGATTTGAACCCGAGACTTCGGATTGAAAGTCTCTCGTCATACTGCGAGGCCACCAACTCTCTGTGATATTCGTTCTTAAGTATTCATTTTTATGACAAGAGTCTCATGAGTTATGGTAATAATGAAAGTGTTAGAATTACAATTTTTTTTAATCTACTTCGTTCTTAGTTCTTTATTCTAACAAGCTAGGTGATCGCATCGCACCGCAAGCATTGAAGTATGATGTGTCCTTGCAGAGTGCATATTATGTATGCAAATTAAGTTTGAACTGTGCCTTAATTGCTCATGCATGACAAATGGAATAAATAGGCACACGTATTCTAGGTGTGAGGTCTGGCCACTATGTCAACAACAAGTGTGACAGTTGTCAGCTACATTGTTACTGATTTTGCATCCGTCCACGGGCTATGGGCACCGCTTACTATTTGGTGGAATGTATGCTTGTTTGCAACCAACATAACATTTACGCTACTCGCTACTTTTGTGAAGAACTTTTGACAATTGTCACAAGAATCTCGACAAATGTCTCAGAAAGAGTTTTAATTCAAAAAGTATTGGAAATTCTTCAAAACACTATTGTTTTTCAAGACAATTGTCATAAACCTTTCTCCAAAATTACATATTAATTGAATATGACTTTATACTTGACGAAGCCTACGTTGTGGATTGGATTATGTCAACCGTAAAATTTAATATTCTATTTTTTGTTTTTTATTATTGAACATATGGTAACAACAACTTTTAGAGTGATTCATCAAAATGTTAGAAGCATTACTAGTAAAACTTCACTACTTGATTTATTATGTAATGAAACTAAACCTGATGTACTTTGTTTAAGTGAAGTTTGGTGCCGAAAAAGTGAATTGGAACTTTCGAGGTTATGTGGCTACGAATTCGCGAACGGGTACTGCCGGACGCGCGCCGGCGCCCATGGTGGGGTAGGCATTTTTACGCGTGAGGGTACGCCGTACAAACATCGTAGTGACCTACATGATCTCAGCGTTCCGTACCAATTAGAGCTATCGGCTATTGAAATACCTTGTTTTAATTTAATAATTGTTGTATTATATAGGACATGTAATGGAGACTTTGGCATTTATTTAGAGAAATTGGAATTATTGCTAAAAAAATTGACTGACGAAAATAAAAAGTTTCTCATAGTTGGCGATCACAATGTAAACTACCTAACTGCTAATACTTTAAGACAACAGGTCGACGATGTACTTAACAGTTACGGCTGTGTTAATACTGTGACATTTCCAACCCGCGTGACTGCAGACTCGGCATCGTGCATTGACTGCGGCATAGCGAACCATATGCGAGACTGCCTTACAGTGTCGCCGGTGGACACTGCTATTAGTGACCATAACGCCCAACTGTATGTGCTCACTATGGAAAAAACGTACGCAAAAAACAACGCAGCCCCAGTTGTCGAACGCCGGTTGTTTACTAAGGAAACTATTCGATTATTTTATGCTGACATTTTGAGTTATGACTTTAGTTTTATTTATGATGCAACTTATGACATTCATTTAAAATTTGAGAAATTATTGAACATTTTGACATATTATATTAATTTACGTTTTCCATTCAAAAAAATAAAATTAAAACGCAATAATTGTACCCCGTGGTTGACTAACGAATTGTCTGGTTATATTCAAAAACATAAAGCTCTTGTAGAAATAAGGCGACAGTACCCTGACAACCCCATTATATCTGATTGCATACAACATTATTCCGAACTAATACATTCTACGACATTAAACGCTAAGAAAACGCATATAGAACACCGATTGAAAAAAAGTAAAAATCAAAGTAAGGAAGTATGGAGGATTGTTAACAACGAAGTCGGCCTTAAAAACAGATCTAATATTACCTCTTTAACTGACCCAATTACAAACAATAAAGTGCCAGTGATCGATATTCCTAATATTTTTAATAATCATTTTACAAATATAGCGAATAAGTATTTAATACAAAGTGATGAGCACCAGTGTTCACAGTACCTAATACAACACCTGCGTACCACGGACATACCTATTTACCGTTTGCCTAATATAACGCACGATCTTTTGAACAAGACAATGCAGTCAATGTTAAAAACGCGTAAAACCGTGGATACATATGATATATCCCTAGATATAATCCTATGTATCTGGCCGGTCGTTTCTGACATTTTGATTGCATTAATAAACAGCATGTTCGAAACTGGTGTATACCCACAACCGCTCAAAAATGCAAGGGTTTGTCCGGTATTTAAAGGAAAGGGGACTAAAAGTGACGTCACGAATTACAGGCCTATTACCATAGTACCCACCATCTCCAAAATTGTGGAGTCAATTCTGTCATCCAGCTTAATGGCTCACCTGGAGGCAAACAACTTGCTTACGGCATGCCAGTTCGCGTATAGGAAAAAAATGTCAACAACAAGAGCCGCACACAACATTTTTGACCAAATCGTGACAAGTCTGGATGACAAGCGCAAGGTGGCGGGTATTATGTGCGATTTATCGAAAGCCTTTGACGTAATAAATCATGGTCTAGTATTAAATAAGATAGCTAGTTACGGCGTCAGGGATTCGGCTTACCGATTATTCGAGTCATTTTTGTCGGACCGAAGGCAAGTGGTGAAGCTCTCTATGAATGGTAGAACACTTTCATCTGACACTGGTAGAATCAATTTAGGAATTCCTCAAGGATCGGCACTGGGAAACACCTTATTTTTAACTTTTGTCAATGACCTGCCATCCGCTATTACTTCTGGATTACCAGTGCTGTTCGCGGATGATACTACCGTCATAGTAAGCGCGGCAAGCTATGAACAACTAAATGAGAAAATCAATAGCACATGCAGAGACCTGCAGAAGTGGTTTGCATCTTACGGACTACTGCTGAATGTTAGCAAATCAAATATTATGATTTTTTCAGGACGCCGAGTTTCCCTTCCACCTTGTATCTCTGATGTCCCCATGCCGCTATGTACTGAGTGCAGGTTTCTTGGCTTTGTGTTGGATGCAAACCTGAACTGGAAGTGCCATGTTGACAATTTGTGTGGTAGACTGAGTAGTGCCGTTTATGTACTGCGAAAATTAAGACCCCTAATATCACAAGTTGCATTAAAATCGGTTTATTTCGCAATGTTTCACTCGCAAATGTCGTACGGCACGCTGATGTGGGGAGACTCGACGGATGCGACTCGTGTCTTGATACAGCAAAAGAATGCACTGCGCGCAATGGCTGGCGTAAAAACACGACACCCATGTAGGGACATTTTCGTAAAGTACCGGATCATGACGCACTTCTCAGTTTACTTGTTCGAGATTTTAATGTTTGTCAGAAATAGTATGTCATCCTTTACGAAAGTAAACGTGTCTGGCAAAGTTATTCGCTCAACAGGACGCCTAAGAACCGTCCCACGTCGCATGGCGCTTGCGGAAAAGAACCCACGCGTCATCGGTCCGACTTTATATGAGCGACTACCCCCAGACATGAAAGACGATTCTTGTGACTGTAAATTTAAGAGTCGACTGAGAAACTTTTTATTGGATAATCCATTGTATTCCACACATGAGTTTTATGACATAACTAATTGACTTTATTTAAATTGTAATTTTGTTGACATTTTGGAATTTTTAGTTATATTTTGATTAATTATTAAGTATTGTTAGTAACGAACCTTTTATGGTGATATAAGTATTCTATTTTTTGATAATATTTTTATTTTCTTGTTTCATTTGATTATATAACTTATTATTTTAATACAAGTTTAATGAATTTGACATTTTGAATGTATTGCAATCTTAATTAAAGTAACTGACAATCACAATATAAAATCCTGAGAATGTACCATGTGTAGTTTTAAGTGACTTTGTATATTGTGAGATAAATAAATAAACTAAACTAAACTAAACTATGATTTTTTTTAAATATCAAAATGGTGGCAAGTAGCAGACATCCCACTCGATGGTAAATTGTTACCGTTCCCTATGGACGCCCAAAACGCCAGTATTTTTAAGAATTGCCACACTTCCCGGCGTGATGAAAGAGGGGCCATCTTTAGTAGTCCTGAAATTTAAGAGTATATACCTGTTGCTTTCTGAAGTGCAGGATGCCATCAAAAGATTGAAGCATAAAGCTGTGGGCCCTGATGGTGTATCGGCAGCAATGTTGCAGCACCTTGGCTACGAGGGGACGAAGATCATCCATCAAATATGCAATAAGATCTGGAGAACTGGCCAGTGGCCAAACGATTGGACACAGTCCGCTGTTGTACCACTGCATAAGAAGGGATCTACAAGAAGGTGCGAGAATTACCGAACCTTGTCTCTCATGTCACATGCAAGCAAAATACTCCTTCGAATTATAAACGCACGACTCTCGTCCTTCGTAGATCACCAGATACCGAGCGAACAATCCGGTTTTGTGGCTGGTAAGGGAACTCGCGAGCAGATTTTGAACGTCCGGCTTCTCATTGAGAAATGCCGTGAGTTTAACAAGCCACTGGTGCTGTGCTTCATTGATTACGCCAAAGCGTTTGACTGCGTGCAATGGAGCACGATGTTGGATGTGATGGTTGAGATGGGCGTACCGGAACACCTTGCTTTCTTGGTGCAGAACTTATACCTCGATGGCTCGTGTTTTGTGAAACTGGAAAATGAAAAGTCCGATACTTTCCACACAGAGCGAGGCGTGCGTCAGGGCTGCATTCTGTCACCGAAACTTTTTAACTTGTACGGCGAAAATATTATGAGGAAAGCACTGGACGGCTGGACGGGCGGTGTCGTAGTAGGTGGACGCAGGGTCAGCAATCTGAGATACGCAGACGATACGACAGTAGTGGCATCAAGCGAAGAGGCGATGGCATCTCTTCTGAAGAAAATTGAGGTTGAGAGCGCTAGGCTTGGTCTGAAGGTTAACCATTCTAAAACAAAAATAATGGTGATAGACAGAGCGAACAAACTTCCAATAACCGATGCACTCAATAAATATGAAAAAGTGAGTGAGTTTGTGTATCTCGGATCAATGGTTACCTGTGACGGTGGCTGCACCGACGAAATACGCCGTAGATCTTGCATGGCCAAAAGTGCTATGGCCAACCTTGATAGGATCTGGAGGAACAGAAATATTCGTCGTTCAACTAAGGTGCGCTTGATTCGATCGTTGGTCTTCTCGATCTTTCTTTATGGTGCCGAGACATGGAGCTTGAAAAGCCGAGATTGTGCAAGAATCGACGCTTTTGAGATGTGGTGTTGGCGGAGACTCTTACGCATACCTTGGACGGCTAGGAGAACCAATACGTCTATCCTGGAGGAGCTGAGGATCACAACACGACTCTCCACAATTTGTCAACATCGCGCGCTTGGCTTTTTTGGCCATATCATGCGGTCTAGAAAGCACGACCTAGAAAGGCAGATTATCTTGGGGCAAATGGACGGCAAGCGTGCGCAAGGTAGAGCACCTACGAGATGGTCTGATGCGGTTAAGAGGATAGTTGGTGGCAACATGCAGCACGTGACTCACATGGCTTATGACCGCACACTATGGAGACGGAGCACAGATGGTCGCGATCCTCAGCAGTGAGGGACCGAGGAAGAAGAAGATCAAATACCTACTTACTATGTGTGCGGGCTGTATTTAGGGACGAATCTGAAAGAATGTAAAAGGAAAAGCGCTTATTACATTATCAGTCCCAACGGATTCCGTTGACCTTCATGATGACAAAGCCCGATAGACTTGGACGGAATCCAGAAATTACATTTTTCCTTCCATCGGACGTTTCATCATATATTTATTTAATTTATTTTATTTAATCGTATGGCTACAAACTAGTCGCTTACTATTATTGCTACCTATGTACTATAATTTTAAATCTAGCTTCTTCACCCAATGGGCTGCGTTCGCATCAGGAATGAGCAAGTCCAGAGAGCCTCCAGTATATTTCCTCATCATTGAAATATTTATATTTAATATCATATATTTATTGGACTTGAAAAAGACACTGCGCCAACTAACGCCGCCAACCCGACCTTAAGGGGCAAGGGCAAGCGAATGATTAAGTACCTCTACAAAATTGATAGCTAGCGTTAGTAGCGTTAGCCGCATAAGCTGAAGACCCGAGTAAGTGTGGCATTCGACAGTATGTCCATCTCGCTCCTGCCAGAGGCGTGGTATATAGGAGCGAGACGGACATACTTTCGAATGCCGCAGTCGCAATCGAATGCAACTCATGGTACGCATATAGATCCTCGGTGTGGCCTGTGATGGTGCTGGTCGTTTTCTTTAGTACCTATATGACATCAATTTCAATTTATAATTGATAGAAAATATTAGGAATTTTGCAACGAACGCTTATTCTAAACATTTTATTTTTCGGAACCACAAAGTGAAGGAAAACATGCCAAAACATATGCAAATCTGTCCATCGCATCGGTCTGGTATTTATAGATGTAGTGCAGGGACGCCCGGCCGGAGTCAGGCGGGCTGTCGAGCACTTCGGTCTGGTGTACCTATGGGAAAAAATCGTCTTTGGCACAAGACTTAGAGAGAAATATAGACCGCCAGAAAACATATATCCATGTCTGGTCCCCGTCATACATTCACGGATTGTTCGTCCCGTCCCGTCCCGTCAGTCACATCTGATGGACAAATCTGAGTGGATCACTAGTTCATCTTCTTCCTAGCGTTTTCTCCCGGCTTATGCAACAGGTCAGGGATCCTGGGATCTGCTTTGGCAACTGAGACCAAGTGTTAGTTTTACGAAAACGCCTGATCGTTTAAATCAGAGGATAAACTCAGTGCTTATTGGGATCAGTCGGGTTTCCTCGCGACGTTTTCCTTCACACCTTCCTTTCGTACATAAGTTTCGAAAAGCTCATTGGTACGAGCTGGCAGGATTTGAACTAGCGACTTTCGGATTGAAACTCCCACACCTTACCGCTGGGCCACCAATGCTTGTGTGAGTGGATTACTGTAGTGTAGTTACACCACAAAAAATACATTTTATTTTCAAAATACATACAGTAAGTGTAACTTACCTAACTACCTACCTATACCTACCTTAAATCTAAAATAGGTCCTTGAGGCATGGTACCTAGGATGCTGGCAGCATTTCCTCGTTGTATCGCAATGCTGATACATTATGCGAGGAACCCACCAGCTCTTCGGTCACCAGTAACATCAACCAGACGTTCCGCGATTTCTACGAAAAACTTGCGTGCGTTGGGACCCCATGGATCAAGAGTTTCGACTCCGAATGGTACAAAAAATGTAAACCTAAGGCATGCTGGCTTTTATCCTACTTCCTACTAATATTATAAACGCGAAAGTTTGTTTGGCTATTTGTTACTCTTTCACGTAAAAACTACGGAATGGATTTTAATGAAACTTTACAATAATATAGCATACATCAGAATAACACATAGGCTACAATTTATAAAGATATTGCGCAGACGAGGTCGCTGGCACCAGCTAGTCATTTATAAGCATATCGTGGTCTGTCAAATTATCGGTGGTATTATGATAAGAGGACTGGTCTGTGATCAGACGTTGGATTTCTAGTCCCGGGGCGAAAGTGGAGCCATTTAGAACAGTTTCCGAACGACATTGTTATCGAGCGAGTACTTGTGGGCAGTGCTGCAGATATTTATGTGGTGCAAGGAAAGTTCTATTCTGACATTAGTGAGTTACTCAGATTTTCACTGTTACCCTTTTCTTATAATGACTTTTCTACTCTAAACAACATTTTTTTAAATACTACGACGGTGACAAGCATACGGCCCGCCTGATGGTAAGCGGACGCCGTAGCCTATGGACGCCTGCAACTCCAGGGATGTTAAATGCGCGTTGCCGACCCCGTAAAAAAGGAGGATTCGCTGTGTTGACAGCTAAAGGGGCAAGCTTTGCTCCGTGGGTCCCCAGCAGTCAACACAGTGAATCCTCTTGGAGCTCTGGCAACCTTACTTACCAACAGAAACACAACACTATGAGCACGGTCTAGTGTTATTAAACTGCGGTTTTCTGTAAGATGGAGGTAATTCCCCAGATGGGCTCTGCTCCAGATTTGAGCGAGACGACATTCGTTGTGCTGTGCCCTACCACACTAAACGATATGCATCCGCTGTGCCCATACCTTTATTCTCTATAATAATATAACCTCTTATAATATGTGTTTTATTTCTATTGCAACAATAATAGCTATAAATATTCATGTATGTTGCGGCTGTTGAGTCACTCCGTATGTTACCAGTTATCAGTGATAAGTTATCGCTATCGATCAGCTGATTGGTGCAAGCGGCCATGTGTGCTCTTAGGAAGCAAGAGCGCGGGCGCATCGGACTTTTGATTAACCAGTATTGTATGAACTTGAGAGCTATTAAAGCAACCATACTCAAGTTCTCTGTAAGTAGCTATCCGAAGGGCTGTGGATGATGCTCGGATGTATTCGGCAATGGCACTTACTTCGTAATTTGTAATTGTGTACCGCAGTAGTGTACGGGGTGACGTCAGACATTGGACAAACCCTGAAATCCCACACAGGGCTATAAGTTAAGTGACCCCCCTGCATACAAACTTTTAATCAGGGGGGTCACTTAACTCTGCAGCTGACTACGTTTCGGCTTTTGTTTGTTTTATATATTTTCTTAATGTGTCTAACCAAATCTACCAAACTGAAGCACAAGCTATGAAGCTACAAAAGTGAAGAGGTAGTCGGTTTGAAAATAGCCAGCGAGGCACAGACATCAGCTTTGCGTTATCGGACTGTGACTCTAACACTGGTTTCCCTGAGTAGCGTTGAAAAATGATTTTTTCATGGTTTAATGATGAATGAAACTTTTGTTGTTTTCCAAATTGTTCGGGTTTTTTACGAAATAAATAATGTCATCACTGTCACTCGTTTCATCTGTTTCAATTGTTTCTTTATCAATGTTATCGATGTAGTCCTTTTGTAGGTGTAAATTGAAAATTAGAACGGAAACTTTTATTGCTTTTTTCCGGAAAAAAAATCCAGATTTTTTTAATGCTATCACTGAGTCACTGTCTCGATTGGACATGCGATTGGAACTATTCTACGGTTCAGTGCAAAAGTGCTATCTCTATACTAAACATGCATAAACATTATGGTCTTTCGGATCTGAAGTTGAGGTACATTTTAGAGGATGTTTTTGCCATAAGGATTAGTATGATGCTGCTTGCAATAATATACATTACGTTGTTGATGTATGTATGTTTATTTATTTGTTCGACGATAACTAGAACTTAATTTATTATTAACGATAGAGACTATACATCTCTTGTCATATTACTTAGTACATTTATTTTAATATTGTTTACCCAGGTTTTGGCTGTTGTATTATCAGTATTTAGATTATACTTTTACTTCTCACTATATATTGTAAATGTTTGTACATGCAAATGCTTTATTGTAATGCTTACTGACTTGTAAAAGTGCCCTTGTGGCCTACTTGCAGAATAAATTTTTGAATTTTGAATTTTGAATGTAGAGTTTCGTTAATATATGTTTTAAGATCCGGCGCCATCCGCATCCAACGGACTCCTGCGACCTTCACCAGGTCATCAGTGGTAGGCCTACCCACGCTGCGCCTGCCGGTACGCGGTCGCCACTCGAGAACCTTTCCACCCATCGGTTCTACGTGCCATGTGCGGTGGTAGGATGGCGCAGGACCGGTCATTGTGGAAATCTTTGCATCTTTTTGTGGGAGCAGTGGGTGGACGTCTTTCGTTCGGCTGAAATGATGATCATGATGATTTTTTAAGTTCAAATATGAGCCATATCGGTCAAGTCGTTACCGAGATATAGGGTCGCTCTCTTCTTCCTGCCCTTATCGCATTATATTATGTGTGCAATAAAGAGTATTCTTTCTATCTATCTACTCTTAAGGATGACTCACATTAGAACGGGACGGAGCCCTTGGATGTCACGTGACGTTTTCTATGGAAATTGACAGATTGTCCCGTCCCATGCCGTCGCGTCCTAGTGTGAGTCATCCTTTATCCAAAACACCTATACATATACCAATAGGCGAGATAAGATCATAATCATAAAACAGTCAAGTAAGCCGAGTAATAATTATATGTCATAAATTATCATACGTTACGCGATAGGCAATGAAATCAATAGCGAGCGACTACATCTTATAAATTCATGTACAAATAGTTAACTAACACGTCAGTTAATTATCAATTACCAGCAATTGGTATTTCTAGTAATACCGGTTTTTTTTATGACTGTCTTGACGTTATTTGCGACTTCACTTTTGTTGGAGTTATTATTAACACTTGCAAGGAAAATGATTGAAAGAACCTTTGCAAATAATAATTTACGTTTTTCTTAGATACTTACCCAGTCAAGGACTAGAGTGAGCTATTGTCATCTTTTGAACTGCCTTCTATCCTACTTTAGAACCTGCCTACGAAGCAGAAGGCAAAAAAATATATATATATAGACAGGACATTTCAAAACCATGTACCTACACTTACATTAATATACCTTAATTCGAATGTTAATCTGAATCATAATTATATAATTGATAAATTGATATATTGACATGAACAATGCTAGTTATTAAGATTATAAATTGCTGTGCCCTGTCAGGGCCCATGTGCTACTGAATAGTATGTAAGACCAATGTATACCATGGATACCATGTATACCGGGTTCAAATCCTGTGGGCATTAGTTTGTGTGTTTATCATGAATATTTTGTTTCTGAGTTATGTATGTTTTATATGTATTTAAGTATTTATATATAGTAGTATCCATAACGTAAGCCTTATTGAGCTAACTGTGGGACTAGGTCGATCTGCTTAAGATTGTTCCAGAATATTTATTTATACTCGGAAGGTATCTGCAAAATTCGATTATTAATGGGAAGATCTGTCAAGATAACTCAAAGATTGCCAGAATGAAATCACCTAAGACCTCCGGTGAGCAAGGCTGGGAATTGGGATCGAACCAGCGACCTCCTGCTTTCGCGGCAGACGCCCTAACCACTGGACTACCCGATCACGGCCTGATTCTCTGTAGTAAATGACATCTCTTTCAATTTATAATGTATATATATGTGACTACATAAAAACATTTGTTACATTTAATAAATGATTTGATTCGTGCTTTACAATTGTAAGATAGTATCAATTATATTATTATAAAACCAATTTTTTCAACAATATGGTGAATGGTATGGTCACGTGTCTCCGAGGAATGCAGATATGATTGGAAAGCGGGTGGTTCGGGTCGTCTGCACAGCTGCTGGTAAAAGCATACGGGTAGCCGTAGGTCAACATGTTATGCCCTTTTTTGTCAGCTCTGGTTAATGTTGGTACAGGGAGCATTTTTGACTTTCGAACGCGCGGATTCAAAGAAATGGAGGTTGAAAATTATCGCACTCATAAGAACACTATTATTTTTGTATCATTTAATAATTTTAATACGTTTAGTTTAAATTCCTTTTGTTCGTATTTCATAAATTGTTCCTCTTTATCGTTTCTGACAGTGACTATTTAATTTATGTCGATAAGTTAGTAACGAATCAAGGTTAAAACAAATTTAATCCAAGGATAACAAATTAATAGATAATGTGTACATTTTTGTAGACAGTTCATCATAAATCAGTTGTTACAATGTATATTTACTAAGTAGATATACATAGTACTAGTTTTACTTACTTAAATTCTGTCAGATGCTCTCATAACTTAGTACTATCTGTTCCTTCTTCTTCTACCAATTTTTTTAATTCTTCGTTTACTTTCCAGGCTGTTCAACTATGGAAATCTCTTACCCTAGACGTAAGACGTGCTCAAACTATAACAGTCTCTTCCTTAGCTTTTCTTCTTTGACACTGTCGGTTCTCTTCTTCACTCATCGTTATGCATATATGACTGATGTTACGTTAGATTAGGATTGTAGCTTCTAGTAAAGACTTTTACGGCACACATTAAAAAGAATTTGAGACGAGTATTTGCAAAAATATTAGCTTTACCACTTTGCTAGCAACATCGGCCATCTGGGTTCCATGTTCCACATTTCTTATATCTTAATAATTAATCTACACATAACACAACAAAGGCAGTGTAAAAGGATATGTCGATAGCAGCCGCGATCGAGTTGCGACAGTACTGTTTTGGTCTCCATATGAACACCATTCCAATCCAGAATGACTTAAGTTAGTATAAATTTCATATGAAGATATAACGTTTTAACATATATGTGGGGTTCGACTACAAAAAGGCGTAAGTGAGCAAGTTTTGTGTGGGAATGTGACGTTTTGGAGCGGCGTAGCTCGTGTATTGTGCGGAGGTCGTGCGCCGGCGCAAGAGGAACGACCTTTCCGGTGCTAGGGTTGGCGCTGCACAGAAAAAAACTATAATAAAAGATGTGTTAGTTGTTTGTTAAAAAATAAAACCCATTTCACGGTAATATACTTATGTAGGTAGTTAAATTAGGTATTTTATTTTTAAGCACAAAAGAAAGGAAAAAATAAAAAAACTCTATAGTTAAGTGAGAAGGACAGTGTTTAATGTCAATTTAAAAATTAAACTAACTTAAATAAAACCTACACATAAAGGTAGATTCGAAATGAAGACGCTTTTATGGTGATGTATGTGTGTAAATAAATAAATTAATATAGTGGGACAATCTTACACAAATCGATCTAGTCCGACGGTAAGCTCAATAAGGCTTGTGTTGTGTGTACTAGACGACGATATATATAATAGATAAATACTTAAATACATGGGAAACATCCATAATTCAGGAACAAATATTCGTGATAAACACACAAATAAATGCCCTGACTAGGATTCTTAGGCAGGGTCACTACGAACTAGGCTAGGAGGCCGTTACGTATATTTTCTATTTATGAAGCTTTATATTTTAATGGCTACACTGAGGTAGTTTTGATGGAATTAAAGGTGTCGCGAGTTCACGTTCTGGGCGACCCACTAGTATGAATGATTGTTGTATGTTCAATTAACTAGAACCCCCCCCCCCCCCCCCTTTCATTGCAAAAAGTGGCACTAAAGCAGTTTCATGTGCTCTGCCTACCCCTTATGGGCGTGAGTTTATGTATGTATGTATGTTCAAACAACTGCTGAGTGGCAACCCTAGGCGCTGTGCAACAATGCACCGGTAGCGATCCTAGCGATGCATTCGCCTTGGGCTTGGCATTGCCACTGACAAGATGGGACCCTTGCGCAACTCTATTCATAGTATCCGTACATTCTTAAGTAACTTAGTGGTCGCCTCGAATGGGAATTCGCGGCTCCTATATTTAGGCAATCACTTAATTAAAACCGAACTTATCATAGTACATTGTGATGTAGACTGGGAGAACGCCAATGCCGACTAATGACATAAAAGCCTCAGATCTCGCCAGTGTATGTGCAGTACATCTGACAGGCATAAATATATCTTACATCTAATTGCAGTGTATATATACAGGAATAAATATATCTTACATATGATTGCAGTGTATATATAGAGGCATAAATATATCTTACATCTGAGGGCCTCGGAAAGTGACCGAAGGTACAGTGGAGGTACATAACAACTTCAAGTTTTTAAGTTAGAATCAGCTTGGTGGTTATACTGGATGGAGGCACGTTGCAGTGCGACAGAAAAGGCAGGAATTAAAAAGTGGCAACACGAAACTGATTCTAGCTTTAAAATTTGAAGTTGTTATGCACAAGTCAAACCTAAACCAAATAGAAAAGTAAAACATTATACATGTCAACTTATCGTGGTTGCGTTTACCAAATCTGATATGTGTGTGATTATAATTAAATGAATTAAAACCTCATGTGTTTAATTGCTCGGTTACCTATTAATTGTCGAAAATCGAGCACATATCAGATTTGGAGACCGCAACGACGTAATGTAAATTGAATATCTATGAGGAATTTGAGAAGGAATACAAAACATCTGTAAGGTATGCACTGAGGCATTTAGTAAGTAGGTCTTGGAATGTCGCCGACATGCAAACACAATCCAGCAGTTGTATAAACAATATTAGAAATAGCCCTATTCGAGACGTCCTTGTTGATGTAACAACATAGTTCTCTTAATGACATCATTAAGAAATGTCTTAAGAAATGTGAAATGTGTGTGTGCGCAGAGCAATCGCCGCAAGCGCTTCTCACTCATGATTATGGGACGCGGACCGTTCTGAACTTTATAGACGTGAGCAGCCCGATATAAGTATATTAAATGTCACCACCTGTATTATCAAAGTCGTAGAAAATAACCAAGATAGTTTAAAAAAGAGACTGCTCGAATCGAAACCACTAGTCTAGCTCGTTCCTCGGGCAAAGGATTATTGGCATTGCCATGTAAAACCGTTTATTTTGTTTATTCTTTTTTATTATTTGTGGTCTTTCTGTTTCACTATTTTCTTCTGATATGGTTTCTTGTAGAACTACATATTAAAATACTACTTTTGTAATTAATTAAAAAAAATCCCGCCGAGAGTCTTGCCGGTAATAATCTTCTCGGGCTGTGGTGTAGGTTTAGAACCTAACAGCTTTGCTTAATTTATTTGTGTTATCTTAATAACATGGGCTTTTATGGGTTGGGAATAATATCCCCTACGGCTAAAGTAACCAGGTTTTACGTTATCTATGTATGTATTCGTATCGAATGAAGTTATTAGTTTCGCGAAGACGTCTGTGTCATCAAACCATGAAAAATGCAAAGCTGTCACAGGCCCACTCGCCACGCGGGGCTAGCATGATTTATAAATGAAAAAACTATAAACGTCAAATCTCTTACACATTTGTAAAGCACGAATCAAATCATTTATTATTTCCAAAAATGTTTTCCTCAGCCCTTACCAAATACAACCCTGCTCACCTTGAGGCCTTGGTCATTTTTTTCATGGTAAGTATATGACATTTCTTTCAATTTATAGTCAAGTCTCTTACTTAATATTACTCCATCTCTATACGAATCTTTTTTTTGTTAACTTTACCATATTAAATTATGATATAACCATGTTCTATGAGACTTATAATATAATCATAACTGTCTTATGTGATGCAAGCCAGCACCCCTTTATATCGTATGATTTTTATGTATATAATACACATCAAAGGGTATTTTGTAAAGTTTAGTATGACACACGGAACTTATGTACGAAATATCATTTGATGAGTTATATTGACGAGGTTAGGCGTCAATATAACTCATCAAATGATATTTCGTACATAAGAAGGCCTAGTATAAAAATTGTACGACACTAACTCCTCGACCGCGTTAGCGTATCGGGAGTTCAAATTATGTTTGCCGTTTATTTAATCATCCGGCAACTTTCATATTTTGACCCCTCGATACGCTAACGCGGTCGAGGAGTTAATGTCGTACAACTTTTATACTAGGCCTTAAGTTCCGAAAAACTCATTGGTACGCGCCGAGGTTTGAACCAGCGATCTTTGGATTGAAGTCGGACGTCTTACCGCTGAGCAGTGAGCACCAACGCTCAATGGACCCATTCACAGTATCCCAGCCAATATTGAAACTAAACTTACCAGATTTCGATTATTTAAGTAGGTAGCATTTTCTATTCCATTGTTGTCGGGGGTTTATTATTTATTTATTTATTCTTCCCAGATTTTGATTATTTAAGGAGCATTTTAATTCCATTGTTACCGGGGGTTTATTATTTTTTTATTTGTACTAGTTAAAACTAGTGATTCGTTTTAAACGTGAACTCACAGCCTAGGAGTTTGGCTCATATTTTAACTTAAAAGCTATTTTTATCTCATCTAACTGTCAAATTCCAAAAATTTCAGGACTATAATAGGGATGACGACTAGGTTGAAAAACTGAGAGAGGTATGGGCACAGCGGATGCATATCGTTTAGTGTGGTAGGGCACAGCACAACGAATGTCGTTTCGCTCAAATCTGGAGCAGAGCCCATCTGGGGAAGCACCTTACAGAAAACCGCTGTTAAATAACACTAGACCCTACTCATAGTGTTGTGTTTCTGTCGGTGAGTAAGGTTGCCAGAGCTCCAAGAGGATTCACTGTGTTGACAGCTGGGGAGTGGGGTGTACCCACGGAGCTAAGCTTGCCCCTTTAGCTGTCAACACAGCGAATCCTCCTTTTTTAAAGGGTCGACAACGCGCGTGTAACTCCCCTGGAGTTGCAGGCGTCCATAGGCTTCGGTGACCGCTTACCATCAGGCGGGCCGTATGCTTGTTTGTATAAAATACACATACACACAAAAAACAATTATTCTATTTAGTCCGGCAGTTAAATTTTATTATCCAAAATTATTAGACATTTTTTTCCTTTTTAAAGATAACTGAAATTTACGATGATGAAGTGCGTCAAAGTCCCAGTGTGGGGGCTAGTGATGTCATAGAATTGTACCTAATTGTGACGTCACATGAAACTTTAATGCACTATATTTCAGTCATTTTTTATTTGACGAATAAATAAAAAATACGGGTCGAATCGAACGAACAGAATAATTACATTTTTGTCTTGTTTGTTTTCCACCGCGTTTAATTTGCTCGATGGCTATGCTAGGGGTTTCAGGGCGCGGCCCCACGGCGGGGCAAGGACGCTCCCGACCACTTTGCAACTTACACTGTCGCTAATCCCATCAATCGACTGTTCTTGCAAAAATTTATCAAAGCAGCGCGATTTTTTTTTCATCTGTACAGTACAGAATGTAACAAAAATGCTAGTTATCCTTTTAATCAGTATCGTGGTCCAAGAAGGAGAAAGTTTAAAAAAAAAAATTGAAACCCAGCACTCCACAAAAAAAAAATGTTTTTTTGTATTTTTTTTTAAATATCTATCTATGTTTCCTCAACACAATTGTGATTATGATCATGCCCTTAAATAGATCATTAACATTCTGGTTACACTTTGTATACCTACTTTATACGAATTTAACCTTTTTCTGGCACGACTTACGACAGCCAATAAAAAAAATCTTAGAACGTGAACCATGTTTGTATAATTTTGATGGCAAGTTCAATAGTTTTAGAGCTTATTTAAGGTGGTTTTGAAAACTACTAAGCGACAATATCGAGGCCGTATTATTCATCTACATTATCGTGATAAATATCAACTTGAAATTGAGGGACAGAGCAGATTGTGAAGCCATGACGATTTTCTAATCAAATACTTATCTCATGCAGTGGCATTGTTTATTTTCATTTTTTCACACACATTTAGTAAAACGTGTAAAACTTTGAGAACAAACCTCCGACCTTTCAAGGGCGACATTGCCCCCGTGGTCCCGGAGAAACACTGGCTGAGGTTGACATGAACAACTTCTAGCTGCGCGGGTTTTACGAACTACCCGCACTTGGTCTTGATTATCGGAGATTTGTTTTCAAAGTTATACGATTAAGGCTGGATTTGACCAAACTTTTTAACCAAGAGTAACGCTTACTCTTGGATACTAATGTCAAAATCCCATAGTAATTTGAATTTGACGTTACAATCTGAGAGTAAGCGTTATTCTCGGAATAAAAATTTGGTAAAACGCAGCCTAAGCCCCATTTTAGTAACTTTAAAACGTCATGTCGTTGCAGCCGCAATGTCGCAACAGCATCGCTGCTGCAGTCCTCAGACACCTTTACAGTCCGACTAAGCTGCTTCTTAAGTAAACGTCGTAATTTCATAGAAGTTTGATATTTAAACACGCGCAGTCTCTAATGTCAAAATAGATGCAAACCTAGCTTGGTCAGACTTAACGAACAAACATTGTATGGTAGACTTTATCCCAATGACATACAGTCTAAAATCATTAATCATCGTTGCGATTTATAGATGGATCGCGTTTATCGCCAATGTTAGCTGTCGTAATTACAGAGGCGCTTCCTTGCCGGAACTCGGCGCTCGGTCGTGCTAGGGAAGTCGGTTTTAAGTCACTAGACATGTAGCAAGTCTACCATGAGTTGCTATAGATTTCGAAGGACAGATTTCGACACGTTATCTATACAACTTTTTGTTGACACAAATCAAATTATTTTATTTAATATTTTTTGACTTGTTATTAAAGTAGTAACACTACTGGAATACCAAAAACCCCTGAGTGGTTTGGATGGAAGTACTAAGCAACGTCGCTTGTGCTTAGAAAAATGGCCACAGTCGTCTTGCCTGTTACTAAGATTGCATATACTTGAGAAATTTGCCGGCATTCGATAAGACCAGTTGGCCTAGTGGTTATGGCGTTAGCCGCGTAAGCTGAAGACCCGAGTTCGATCCTCGGATTGGCCTTCGTCGGTATTGGTCTTTTTCTACACATCACATCTATTTCAATTTATACGTTATCTATAGTTGCATCCCGCTTCTACCCCGCATGTGCGAGCAAGCTGCACTGATAGTGCGTTGACTAGCGACTATAAAGCGGAGTCAAGGGTCTTTGACACCGCGGTAAGGAAGAGAGTGATTAGCCGAGATGTCCCGGTCATAACCATCAAGGGACGCTATCCCGCATGCCTTCGCACGGTATAACTTCATTTTTATTGTGCGGCATACATTTCTTTCACTCTTACATAAATAAATAAATATTATGGGACAATCTTACACAAATCGACCTAGTCCCACGGTAAGCTTAATAAGGCTTGTGTTGTGGGTACTAGACGACGATATATATAATAGGCATAGGCACTCGTGTATCATAAAAAGGGGCATATATATTGTATATAGGATGATTCACACCAGTCCGGTCCGATCCGGGAGGATCTGGCAGTTTCTATTTAAATAATCACGTGATACTCGTAGCTCGGAGCCCTCGGAGGTCATGTGACGTTTTGTATAGAAACTGAGAGATCGTCCCGGATCGGATCGGATTCGATCGGACTGGTGTGAGCCATCCTTTATGCTATTCTTATTTTTTTAGGAATATTGTTATTTGGTAGAAACTTACAACTAAATAGACACCTAGAAAACCTACACCATAAACTGTAATACTTACATCTACGTGGAAAAAACACCGACACATACTTACCTATAGAAAGAATACATACTTACGTATCAATTGCGGTGAACTGCCACATAGTAATTCTGATTCCCATCAACATCCATTTCTATTCCCGACACACGTAATTTAAGATTTTCGTTAAACGTGACAACTCTCCGTGACAACGTCAATCTTAAGTTACGTGTCGTCTCGAGAATTCGGTTTCATATCGAAAGTGAAAGTGGAATTAACCCCCTTCACACTTGTTCCGGGTTGACAACACTGCAGACTAATTAATGAATTAAATGTAAACGGCGATTTTAAAACTGTTGTAAGTTGCGTATCGGAATCCAGAATCCTTGTAGGAGAGGGCACGCTGCATCACGCTATTACATAACGGCCTCCTAGCCTAGTCGGTAGTGACCCTGCCTACGAAGCAGGAGGTCCCGGGTTCGAATCCTGGTCAGGGCGTTTATTTGTGTGTTTATCACGAATATTTGTTCCTGAGTTATGGATGTTTTCTATGTATTTAAGTATTTATATGTATCTATCTATTATATATATCGTCGTCTAGTACCCACATCACAAGCCTTATTGAGCTTACCGTGGGACTAGGTCGATTTGTGTAAAATTGTCTCATAATATTTATTTATTTATTTATTTATTATAACATTATTACCTCACTTACGGGGGGCCAGACTGACAACATCTCCTGCTTCTCCTGAGGATGCATCGTAAGGCGAGACACGTGTCGAATTTTGTATTACGGTTTGTTATATTTACTTGCTTATTATTTTTTTGCGGCGGGAGGATGGGAAAATTAATTGCATGCAAAAAATACGCAAGTAGGTATAACGGGTCTATTTGATACTGATTGACTAGCACGTTAGGAATAATAAAGTAACATTATTGTCGTTAGTAATATTATGTACCGTAATGACAAGTTTAGCCTGTCTGTTAGTGTTAATTTTAAGAAATAAATCAAAAAATAAATGACCAAGTGGATGCCACAAGATAGGCGTGGAGAGGCCCACGCGGATATGAAGGGACCACTTACGGATAGCATACTAGAACGGGACGGGATGACCTGTCGATTCTATAGAAAGAATAACGTGATAGCTCGGAGGTCACGTGGCGTTTTCTATACAAACTGACAGATCGGCCCGGCCCGGTTAATCCCGGCCCGTAAAATTGATTTCTTTAGTGTTCGGGGGAGAGACCGCGATTTTAATGAAACGTCCGGGTTTTTTTAATTTTTTTCCCGGTTTCAGCAATGTACGAGATGGCAGCCCTACGTAGGTATCACATTACGTAAAATCAAATCCCGCCTTCGCAGATATTCCCAAGAAAGCATTGGTATTGCTGGTATTACGCAATAACCATGTCGTTTTATATTGCCGACCACGCGGTAATGCGATACGGCAAGTAGGTAGATTATATGGGCCTAGTTCGCATTATTTGCTACTTGCTATGTCGTTGCTACGCTTCGTAACCATGAATAACTGACAAACTAATTACCTTTCATTATAAATACTTTTAAAAACAGGATTAATACAGAACAAAACAGGATTAATACAGAACATAACAGGATTAATACAGAACATAACAGGATTAATACAGAACACAACAGAGTTAATACAGAACACAACATGATTAACACAGAATACAACAGGATTAATACAGAACACAACAGGATTAATACAGAACACAACAGGATTAATACAGAACATACAGGATTAATACGGGACACAACATGGGGAACATGATTACAACCGGAAGAAATTCCTGAAAGAGATACCTAAGTTCCCCTTGCACTTGACATCTCATTTTGTTAAATTTACTTGTCAACTGCGTTTGTGTGTAATAATTTTTTTCTTACTTAATTGTGTATTAATAATGTATCAATCAATATACAAATAATATAAGTGGTTATGACTAAAGACAAGTACGTGTATAAGTTTTTTATACTAAATAGACTATATAGATGGTCACCGACATCCGACCCTTTAGTATTTATTTACCATGTATATTTGTTTTTATGAGCTCCAGATCTAGGTACGCACGCGTTCATAAGTGCCTAGCCATGTATGTTTGAATTCATGCATAAACTGCCTGTGCAATTCTGAACGTGATAGAACCTTTTTTTGAGTTCACTTACTATGTACTACGCGGCGTGTACCTAAATGAGTAAATAAACCCATAGGTACATAGTTTTATACAGCTGTTACAAAAATAACGATACTTTAACAGCTGATCAGGCCAATGATCCTGAGTGCTATTCAAGTGGGAAAATCTCGTAATAATAAAAAACATTTTTCACTTTGTATGGAACGCTGATTGAAAATGCACCTACCTATATCCATGCAGAAGACATACGTAACTCGTGGTTGAGATGCACAAACCACGCAATAACAACACAAAACGGTTGGGAAGGGCCGTTCGGATTACAGAGGTGTTCGGATTAGAAGGGGTTCGGATTAAAGAGGTCCTGCTGTACCTACATAGTACATATAATTCTTGAGGCAGTAGCCTTAGCATCTGTCTCAGACGATTTATGGTGCAACGCCCGAGGAACATCGCTCTTGAGTCTTGATGGCTGAATAGACTATATTTTGCCACAGAACTGACAAGCGAAATTCGTAAAAAATATGTGACGTTTAGCTTCAGTGCCTTATTTCCCTTTTATCAGTAAGTAGTTAAGTACTACCTACAAATATCTTGTTTAAAAAAACAAAAAGTGGGTCGCAGTAATCCCAAGAAATTATGCTGTACCCCGCCTCCGTGGTGGTGTGGTACGAAAACCGTTTAAATTCTTGACTTGTTTGAGTTTCCACCGATTAGTACAATCGGTGGAAACTCAAAAAAATGTAGACTTTTGATAAGTACCAGAAGTCTACATTAAACTGAATGTCTGCCAAGTTAGCACAGCTTGATAGTACTGACTTACCACGGGGCGGTGTTGACAGTGTGTAGTTTTAAGTTTTATTAATGCAAACCTTTTTAAAAATGTCAATAGCGCGATGTAGAACTACAATTTTTTTTGCGGTCAAGTCATACGGATTTGAGCTTTAACGCGCGGTAATAAAGGTGCTCTTGATGCCTTTTTTAATCTTGGAAGGAGAATTTTAGTTATTGACTTACAGTATGATACACGTATACAGTAAGTGTAACTTACCTAGCTACCTACCTATTGTAATTTGAATTTATAAGTTGACTTTAGAAAAGGTACATATTCAATTTTATAGTTCCGTTTGTGTGTTTGATTGTTTGTTACTTAGTTAATAATGTTACTATTTTACTTAGGTGGATAGTTAGTAGTTAGGTTCGGGCTATTTTCGACTTTATAGACGTGAGTAACCCGATATAAGTATATTAATATGTCATCATTGTTTAAGAGCTACGCTTATGGCGGTGGAGTTATAGTAATTCCTCTCTTTTTTGTGCAATCATTTTGATTTTTGCATAGGTATATGATAGGACAGCATATACGACTTTTTATTTTAACTGATTGAGGTATGTCATTCTTGGCCTATGTCTGTGTCTTTTGCCCCGGATCATACCTTCTAGCATATTAAAAAAGGACCTGTTGTACCGTATCCGGTGGCCCAATCGTGCCTCTCCCATAACTAGGATGTAAGTAAGTACATATGCATTTTGAGAGAGGTATGGGCACAGCGGATGCATATCGTTTAGTGTGGTAGGTCACAGGCTCACAGCACAACGAATGTCGTCTCATCTGTTGTGTTTCTGTGGGTGAGTAAATCTCGCCAGAGCTCCAAGAGGATTCACTGTGTTGACAGCTGGGGACCCACGGAGCAAAGCCCTTCAACCCTTGAGCTGTCAACACAGCGAATCCTTTTTTTAAAGGGTTGGCAACGCGCGTGTAACACCACTGGAGTTGCAGGCGTCCATAGGCTACGGTGACCGCTTACCATCAGGCGGGCCGTATGCTTGTTTGTCACCGTAGAAGTATAAAAAAATGTAAAGAGACTGTTTGTCCCATTTCGCGTGCGCGGTAAGTAATTAGGTAGGTATATGTACCGTCGTATTAATTTGTGCTCATACTAGGTAGGTAGCAGGTATAGGAGAAAGTGGGTAGGTTTCTTACACTTATTGCTCTGAACCTCGTAAAATAAAAACTGACAGTTATTTTAAATAGTACATTACTGCAGAGGCCGTGAAGAAAGAGATTGCAGGACGAGTTTGTGGTAGACATGGATTAAACAAGTCCTGCAATCTCTCTTCCGGCCGAGGCTTGTATAGTGCTTTTCTCAAACATTGTAAGGAAATATTAAATTTAAAACAACTACTAGGTAAATAGGTTAATAAGGAAAAAAATGTTTAATTTGCCACCTTATTATTTTTTAAATATGCAATTTGGATTAGCTATTCGAGCATCATGTTTAACCGCACATAAATGCGACATTAAAAAAAAACAAATTCCATGTTTCTATGTATATTTATGTGCGGATAAACATGGTGCTCGAATAGCTAATTCAAATTGCATATTTAAAAAATAAAGTATAGTATAGTAAATAAAGAGGCGACCCAGTATTTACATGTACACTGCTACATTTATTTTGAGCTTCCTAATTAAAAAATCGTTGGTATTTATCGACCTATAAGTCTGGTATTTCATGTCTTCGGTACGTTTATAAAAATCATAACGAGTCCCATTGCTGGGAAACTTGACCGACACCAACCTCCAGTTCAAGCTGGTTTTCTTCTTCAATCTGCACACACTCAACCAGATCATTGACACAATAAATGTAGCAGTGTACAAGTAACCCTTCATAATAAATGCCAATTTTGTATAAAAGTGAGACGATTTTTCAATGTTTTATATATTATCTCCTCCAATATCGAAAAAATATCCAAATTATCGAAAAACCGGTACTAGAAATTTCAATTTATTTATTTATTTTTATTTTTTATGGTAAAAATGTTTACATGACATAACAGTAACAACACCAATGCGTCACGAAACTTCGACTAACAAAAAAAATACCGAAAAAATACCGGTATTGCAAAAAGGCTCCGATATTCCATGTTCTACTCGTGGTAAACACCGCATGCGTTTACCGAGAGTCGTCTCCAAAACTCCAGCTTTGTAGGCAGAATCCCTATCAATTTTGGGCTTCGAAAAGGAACAAACATCCAAACATAATTGTTACTTCCTTTACCTTCCTTTTAAAACATCCAATACTTCCTTTACCTTCCTTTTAAAACATCCAATACTTCCTTTACCTTCCTTTTAAAACAACCAATACTTCCTTTACCTTCCTTTTAAAACATCCAATACTTCCTTTACCTTCCTTTTAAAACAACCAATACTTCCTTTACCTTCCTTTGAAAACATCCAATATTTCCTTTTAAAAGACATCAACGAGCTTTTGTTCCCGGTCCCTCAAAGGCATATTCAGTTGCCATCAGATATATCGGAGTTGCAGAGGTGCCCAGAAATATCTGAACACGCCTCTATTGTCAAAGCGTTAGAGCGCATTTTCAGATATACAACGGCCTCCTAGCCTAGTTGGTAGTGACCCTGCCTACGAAGCAGGAATACCCGGGTTTGAATCCTGGTCAGGGCATTTGTGGGTTTATCACTTAATACCTACATTGAATACATAGAAAACATCCATAACTCAGGAACAAATATTCGTGTTAAACACACAAATAAATGCCCTGACCAGGATTCGAACCCGGGACCTCCTGCTTCGTAGGCAGGGTCACTACCTACTAGGCTAAGAGGCTGTTATAATAATAGAAATATCTTACATTACAGCTTGTCATTTAGACATGGTTCTAGAGTGAGGTTTCCAATTGGTTGACTGTACATTGCTTGGTTATCTAAAATACAAAGTCGGCTCAGTCAAATATTAATTAAGATCTTGTAATATTGCTTATCAGAACTACTAACGCAACAGGCTTCGCAACTAGGTTGTCCACAATAGTTGCGTGGGCGCCGGTCGCCGCGTCAGTATCGGTGATAATCAGGGCTTATCTAAACGAGTGCTCTTATATGGAGGTATTTAGACACAAACACTTCAACTGTAAAAGTAATCAGTACGTTTGCTAATACAGAATGACTCTTTAGAATGTTCAAAATTGTGAGGTCAGTGTTTCTTTCTTTTGTATGGGACAGTCTTACACAAATCAATCTAGATCTGGATCTATAAGGGATGACTCACACTAGAACGGGACGGGGCGGGAACGGGACGATATGTCAGTTTCTATAGAAAACGTCACGTGACATCCGAGGACTCCGAGCTATCATGTGATTCTTTATATAGAAATTGATAGATCGTCCCGTCCCGTCCTAGAGTGATTGATTTAAGATAAAGATCTTAAGAGGACCATGGCCTCGCTATAGGTATATGTACAAAAGGTTGCTTTTTCTTTTTAGATGTGCCGCAGTCCTATATTTCCTCCTCCAAAATTAAACATATTCAAATAGTTTTTGATACAAAGATAACGAAGAATATTACTATGTCCCAATGTTTTCCTTTTCTTGATAATTGTTTTTGATAATTGTTCTGGTTACTAAATTCGAAACGTTTATAATCTTATGTTTGAAATATTACAACTTCCCTACCGCCTACAGACGCCTAGAATGCACAATATAAGACAGCTATTTTGGCCAGCAGTAACTTTGGCTATCGAAAAAGGCAGCCTTCACGCAGCCAGACCATAACACACCACACGAGAATGACCTAAGGGGTTTTTTTTATTTGTAGGTATATTTAATTGAAGGTTTAAGTATAGTTTCGTTTTATTTAGTATTAGGTTTATTTCGTCTAGTTTTATTTAGTAGGTATTAGTTTTATCATATATATATATTTTGTCTGTTTGTAACGCTTGCTTCTTCTTGTCTTAATAAATAATTTCATATTTGTATAGTCTTAGCATAAAAGCTAAAATCATACATCATACGTTTTAGAATGCTGTATTTTTAAATAAATTACCTATTGATTGATTGATTTTATTAATAGATCTTCAAATACACAACATCAATAGTATAGTAGTAATTATTATTTCTATTACTTGAACTTGAGAGTCCAGTTGTATACTGGTAAGTAAATATTAATTACTTACTCAATAAAATATACTAATTAATAAACCACTTTTTTCATTTGTATAATTATGTATCACAAAAACTATCATTAACACGACTGTATATTTAGCACTCGACTTATTAAATTACTATACTTTTTTTCTAAATGAGCTTTATTTCAACCAAATACAGTTTAAATTCGAATGCATCAAAAACATTACTACTCGATATAAACACATGAAAATCAATTACAAGCCTCAACAATGCGAACAATTTAGTCACATCAGTTTTAAGCGTGACAAAAGCACGTGGCTTTAATATTAAGCGATTTCCAACCTTAATACTTTAACCTTAAGATCTTCGAAACTGAACGCGATAACCTGGCGACGAAACAGACCATTGACATGGTTTTTGTGCTAAAATGTCCCGTTAGTGCCTACTCATTCTATAGTAACGTATTAAAATGGTATTAGTTATATAGAAGACCTCTGTCAACTTGAAAAACCTACCTTAAAACTAAGCAATAAGGTGCATTTTTGAGGTTATGTCGAGGTAATAGGTATTTTGCTATGGTTCGAGGAAATCTCGTTAGATGGGACCTGGTTTAGATTCGATAGTAATTTTATTATGGTGAATCGAAGTGTGAATGCAGACAAATGGTTTCCTGTTATGCCTTTGAGGCGATTTGTAGAAAAACTAACTGCACATCATTTTAAGTATACACAATACATTTTTTTCTAATTTACATGAAGATCGTGAGAGAATGCTAGGCGATGATGAAAGAAGAGTGCCCGGAGCTTATATATACAGGACTTTATTGCCTGAAAATTGTAGTAGACTGTGCCTATATAAAGGGGAAGTTTGAAAGTAGCGGAGAAAATGTGCAGGTTATAGAAGAGATGAGTACAAATTAGCCACACAAATATTAATTATTACATTATTTAAAATCATTATTATTAATTACATAGCCCTAGCATTGTTCGCCTCCATTTGTCATAATAGGGTCAATTGTCATGAAAGTCAAATCCTCAGAATGCTGCTCCGAGCGCGATAAAGTAGGGAGACCAGTTTCTTTCGGTTGCAGATGGCATGAAACCATCGGTCCTTACCTCGGCTGCTATGTCCTTAAGCATTTTCCCGTGATGTATGTATGTGTTGGTCTGACAAAAAACGTTAAATAGTGTTACACTTTATATAGCGTAGTCACGTGACAAAGCTTTCCTATCCATTTACACGACTATGAATATATTTTGTAAACTTTTGATTTGACCCCGGAGCAAAAGGAAACGTGGAAACCGGTTGTTTTTTTTTATATATTTACTGTTTATGTTAGAAAAGGCCGCCATCTGGAATTCGTTTAGTTTTGATCCAATCGTGATAAAAATCGATAGCTGATGATCCGACAGATTTTTCATAACGAATCTAAGAACAAAATTGCGCCCAGTGTTGTCTAAAGAACGTAAGGTTTGTAAGTTGCAGGTTAGAATGTGACCCTTTAAGTACCTGCCTTCGTAACGTGACACCGGTTGTAAAAACAATGCGTCTCAATGTCAAGTTAAAATAAAACTGGCTGTACCGCGCGGGTACAGTTGGTGAAAATTTAATAGTCCGTGAATATTTATTAAGGATGGAACCAATTATAAGGCCACGGTTTACTTTTGTATTTTTATACTGCGAAGAAACTTCGAGTTTCGTCAAACATTAGGAACCATTGGCTTATATGACATTGGATTTATTTAAAATATATTGTATGGGACAACCTCACTTCCTTTGCCGCATGGTATTAAAACTATTCGGGCTATGGGATGAGTTTCCTGTGTGCTAACCATGAGTGCTCCCCTAATTAAGTATAGATTTTCATATTTGTGGTTTACTGTACTGTATGTACAGTAACGTCTATAAATATCAATACACTTCGGAACTTATTACAGGGGAAGAAGATTCAAAATTAAATACAGGTGCATATATTTATGGAGCCAACCGTACGCCCCATAGAATGCTATTGTTCTAACTTCTAACTGACAGGTTGAAAGTACGACAGTAGCTATTACATTTCACTCCGCATATCGTTACGATACATTTCGAACGGATAGGTAAAAATACTTTCATGTTGGTGTGTTCGTCTACCTCTTTTCACTTCTTATCTAACATAATACTTAACTGAAAGAGATCCATAAAGGTTGTCTGGAAGAGATCGGTATTTAGCCTTACCGCCTGTTGTTTGCCTCTTCTTTTGTTCGCTGTATTCTCTGTATTTACTTCATTTGAGGTGTGCAATTAAGAGTATTTGTATTGTATTGTATCCATTACAAGGATTAGTTCGTCTAGGTTAAGGAATTTGTTTTGTGTACCGCAGAGGCAATAATATCAGCGTGCGTAGCCAATATAGCAATCGCTAGCGCTCAGTCGCTAACGAAACGCAACTGTCATTGTCGCACTAATGAGGAAGATAACCACGATACGCTACGTAGCGTAAGCGATTGGCATCTTGGCTCCGCAGCCAATGCTTACCATGAGTTGGAAGTAGCCGGAGGCGTTAGAGACTGAACGTTTCTGCTGGACAAAGGCCTCCCCTAAAGATTTCCACAACAAACGGACATTCGCCGCCCTTAACGGTCTCCTACGACCTTAATCAGATCGTCCGATCTAGTCGGGGGTCTTCCCACGCCTTCCGGTACGTGGTCACCACTCATGAACCTAGTTTTTGCCTCATCCACCATCGGTTTTGCGAGCAATGTGGACCGCCCACTGCCACTTAAGTCTGGCAATTCTTTCTTCATGCGATTCTTTGGGGCGTATATTTCTTTTTGATCCGCTGGGTAGTATATCTTTATTTTATTTATTCAGAAGCACCCTATTATCAATATTCAATAATATAATATCTCTGTCCCTATATCCCTATGTATGCTTAAATCTTTAAAACTACGCAACGGATTTTGATGCGGTTTTTTTATAGATAGAGTGATTCAAGAGGAAGGTTTATTATATGTATAATAAAATAACCCATGCAAAGCCAGGGCGGGTCGCTAGTTCAATAATAAATGTCCGAACGTTTGTAACGATAAAAATATAGGCATTACACGGAAGTTATTGTCCATTATACATGCTAGTTGGCACCGATGTGATTATTGTACAGGCAATGCCTATTAATTAACAATTGTTTAACACAATAATGCTTTATTAAATCCTTGAATGGCGGTAATAAGACAATAGGCGATTGCGACATAACCCCAGGGCAAACTGTAGGTTATAATTGAAGGATATAATAATAGTTGAGGGACAATCATATAATATACAGGTCAGTGGGTGTAACTTGTACATAACGTTTTCCATTAAGAAGTTCGTAAAAACAATCTGTATACTCGTATGTTTCAGTTTTAGGTTTTTACTTGTGCATTTTATTTTCGTAAATAATATTTTTTTCAGCCCTCCGGCCGGTAAGCGCCACTTTACGCAAAACTAAATTGCCGCCTGCGTGCTCCGTCGGGCAGTAAAATAGTATACAAACCTCGGCCGGTAAATGGGAAAGCCTCGGATCACATGTTAGTCGACCTCGGCTTTGCCTCGGCCGAAATTTACATGGGATCCGAGCCATTTCCCAGTTAAACGGCCTTGGTATGTAATCTACTATTAAATCACTCCAAGGTGAATCAAAAACGATAGAACGAGGACTTTTCTCGTAGCCTGTCTTTCTTCACTTCAGCTGAAAGGGTGGAAAGGTACTCCTTTCATATTGATCTGAAACAATAGTTACCGGCTGGCAAATAATGATTTTTATTATACAAATCAATAGAAAAGTAGCCTTTTATGCGGATAAGGATTAAATAAGAAAATCAACCTTCTAGCCCTTAACTTCTGGGTAGTTCACAGGAAAGATGTGTAACTGAAAATAATATTGTCTTCTGTTACCGCGATTGTTATTCATTGAAATTAAACACTTTAGAACGGATTAATCGCGTTTATTAACACCATGATCCTACGTTTCGAGCCCTTTACAGCACTCGTTTTCCCTGTGAAAACGAGTGCTGTAAAGGGCTCGAAACGTAGGATCATGGTGTTAATAAACGCGATTAATCCGTTCTAAAGTGTTTAATTTCAATGTGTAACTGAATTAATTTACAATATTTATTATATTAAATAATATTTAAAACGGGTCACTCACGTAATTTAGTCGATTTTCGCTCGACATGTTTCGTTCTTCATGAGAACGAAACATGTCGAGCGAAAATCGACTAAATTACGTGAGTGACCCGTTTTAAATATTATTTAATATGTTCGAGTCTCACGAGAGTTTTATGGTTAAAATATTTATTATAGTGCACTGCATTATACTACAGAAAAACATGACATCAGCGATCCTCAGAGCACCTTGCCAATATTAAAATCGAGGTTAAGGGTTAGAGACAATGGCGCTGACGACACTGGTATCATTCCAAGGTGCCTTTGAGGACATAAGGCATGAATACATAATTCTTGCGGCTTAAAAACCTAATTAAGTTTTCCAAGACCATTACTATTACTTAGTCTTCTCCCGAACGTAAGCAGTAATCGACTATGACTGAAAGCATTGGGTTGGGTAACCAAAGAATCAGCCAAAGATGAGGAAGAGGACAGCGCTAGATGTCCTCATCAATGAGGCAGTAAGGCGTGGACGAAACATTTTGGAAAATAAAAAAGTATTAACGAGCATTGTTCAAATGAATACAAAATTCGGTGCTTTTCACAAAATATTTATTTCAAAAACTTAAATATTTATAAATTAACAATTAAACTACTATGCACAATATAAATAAGTAGTTCATTTCATTTGTAAACGGTCGGAACGGTATTTTACAAAACTGTATATAATATAATGTAAAGTTAACAATATTTAAGGCAATTTTATTATCACATTTTTTGCGGAACTTACCGAAGAAGTTATGTCATAGTTACCTATGTACAATTATTACAATTCAAAAGGTATTTTCATAGATCTGACAGAACTGAGACACGACACGACATAGTACCGAATAACATGGCGTCGTATTTTAACATCAAGGACAGATCAGAATTATTAAAAGCGACATAATATCACTAGATGACCCAGTTACGGGTTTTTTTCTATCAGGATAGTAAAATTGTAATATATGTATGCAACGACCTTTAATAAATGCGTATTAGTCGCCAGTTTTGCCAGTGCGACGTCCTGTTTCTAATACGTGTCCTTAAACATTCTAGTTTTAGCTATCTTTCTTATAGAAAGATTGTAGGATGGCGATTTATTATAGGTATAGGGCATTCCAAGTGTCCCTTACGAAATGCAGTTTCATATTTCTGAAAACGCTTAGAAAGCGTTATTGTGTGATAATATTTAATGTTTTGGCTAACAAATTGGTAGAATATTCTCGAGCTTTATAGATTTGATTGAAGTAACTGGCATACAAGACAATTTCTATTCGTAAAGGACATCTCATGGAATGCACCATTAGCTGCCACGAACATAGTGACGAGCATTTTGTATAAAATACAATAAATAGTTCAACAAGATCCTATGGTGGCACTCCTGTGCCTTATTGCAACAATTAATACTATCAATCTCAATTATTATTATTTTGCTCTACTAACTAATAAAATTAAATTAATTTGACTAATTTATTATCTTAAATTAGTTCATCAGCAGAATACATTTAAAACGTTGAGAAATTACATAAAGAAGACGAAATGGGACTTGTCACCGAAATTGGCTTAACGAAATCAGTCTAAAGAGATGTGTATTAGGATACACTGACAATTTTAAATCTATTCTTGCCAACAGACAGCGAGTAACTTTAGGACGCCTTTAAGACAATTATGCCAAGGCTTTGGGAAAATGTCACATGACATGGTTTCAGAAAAACAAATGAACAACAGCAAAAACTAGCCCTCTAAGACTTTACAATGTCTAAAATGCAACTTACAGAACCGTCATATTTTGCCCGCTTTCATTTAAATGTCATAACCATAAAACACGTGTTATGACATTCCCCCATACCGCACTCACATTATGTCTATATCTAAGGCTAGTGACATGGTTGCTTGCCTATGCACTAGAATATAAAAATACGCAACAACTTGCATAAGAATGGAAACATCAAGGAATACAGTCAAGGTTTATGCCATTCGGCCTTAATAACGCACCAATTCATTAAAATAATCTGTTAATGATTCAAATTACAACGTTTGAACTGTTTCCTAAAATTAATAGTTAGAATGGAATGTTTAAAAATTGTTAGGATTACAAAAATATAAAATAAGGAATAAAGAGCAATGTGCATTAGAAGATTAGAACTAGGCGTAAATAAGGCACGCTATTTGACACTACTGACTTGCAAGGCACTCGTTAAAGTGAAGAGTTAAGTACATTAATACTAGTTGAAAGGAATACTAGTGACCTAATTGACGGGCCGACCGATCGCTCATTAGAGTTATAAATGATTGTGAACTATGAACATGAATGGAGATGCTCGGCCCCTCTCCAACAACTCCAAGGCCAGCTTCGACTCATTTGTAACTCATCCATCAATCCTACATCCTACCGTGCGGAAGTAGAAAGTTCCAAAACTTATGACAGATGAATAACGATTATTGGCGTAGTTATTGCAATGACCACGCGTCTATAGAGCCGCAGAGTAACGCGGGAAACAGAAAACAATCCACGTCATGCTGAATAGCGTTATTAATCGCTTTATTGTGGCACTGGGAGCGAATTCCCGGCTAATAATCGGTTTTTACGAGCCTCGGTTTTCTCACAACGCCATGAAAGCCAGCACAATAGCGCCGGCGGCTTGTCGCGCGGACTGGGAAAGCGACGCAAAACACCCAGGTTTTTCAGTATTTAGCTACCAAACAATAGGAAGAAACTTACTCACACTTCGAGGAGTTCGGATCATGTATCGGCCGCTTTCCAACAGCGCATGCACGAGATAATTGCTGTTACGGATAACCATCATTTGCATTGTTCGCGATCGGGAGAAAATTAATTGCGCGCCGCGACTGATCGATGAAAGAAATCGATCAGCTGAAGTCTGCGACAAAAACCGCTGTATTCTCTTCGTTTGGCGTTCACTCACACTCGCGACCTGCTCATTAGACTGTCCGCTGGACCGTATCGTGTTTCGCACTAGATAAAGTTACCAAAACCCACACACATTTCGGCCGCGTCCGAGCGGCGATCACATTGGACTTATCATACGATATCTCGCGACACCTGTTAGGCCGCACCAGTTTCGTGTTTCTGTTGGATGATGGACTCCCACTGCGCGATGAGTCTCGTGGAGCTAGGCGCGAGGAATTCCTGTCCTGGCCCAAGCTCGCATAGCTCAGCCAAGGATTTAGCCGGTTTCAAACTTCCTATGGACTCGTGCCCAGAGCTGTTCCTTGGTGACGGCGACCGCAGCTCATCATTCAGTGCCTCATACAACTCTCCTATAGATTTTGTTGCCTTTAGTTTTCCCGGCATTGGAATCTCTTCGTCCTCCGACTCGGAGCTGGTCTCATTGTCGCTCAGCTCTAAATCGAAAGGCCTCTGCTTCTTCCTCATGCGTTTCAGCTCATGTTCTCTGTCCTTCATGTCTTGAAGCTCCTTCTGGATTTTCTCTTCAACAGGTACGTAGCCTTTTCGCACGGGTTTGCCTTCAGGCGTGCGTGTAATGATAGGTGTTGTAGGGCTGATAGGAACTACTACAGGAGAAGGCGGGAAAATTAGTGGAGGAGCAAATGCTACTGGTGAAGTTGGCGTCATAGGCGACGTGGCTGGGAGTTTCCCTTTGTTGGCAATGAACCTCTGCATGATGCCTTTGGTTCCATTCTGGGGTGTGAAGCGTCTCGTGTAGCCATTTGTGTTTAGCAAGTTGGGTGGTGTGGGCGGGGAGGGGGCGATAGGCCCCAGGAGCTGTGATGTGGACACAGCTCGGTTCAGCGTGCGAGGTGACTTCTCCTCGTCTCCATTCATGTGTCCATTCTGGTGGTTCATCTCAATCGTCGATTCCGACAACAGCCTGTTCACCCTAAAGTGTCCTTCTTTAAATTCTCTCTCTCTTTCTGTGACCTCTATTATTTCCCTCTGGATCCTGGAGAGGGGATCCTCTTTCAGCAGCGACTGGAAAGAAAGAAAACAAAAAATTAGTAAACATAGCTACTGTATAACATTTAAAACTTTCGCGATTTGAACACATATTTAAACATAATTATTAAACGGGTCTAACGCGAATTAACTTGTTTACCTTATTTACCGACGTTTCGACACAGGTTTCACTGGTCATGGTCGCGGCTGACTGATGTCCCAGCAAAATGTCAAAACAGAAATTTGTGTAACTACCCAACGAAAAGTCTATGTAGAAATTTGGTAAATAAGGTAAACAAGTTAATTCGCGTTAGACCCGTTTAATAATTATGTTTAAATATAGCTACTGTAGTTACCAAAATAGTTTCGCTACTTTCATCAGATATGAACCTTATTTATGTGCATGCTTGATTTTTTAATTACAAAGTACCAGACCGATGCCTTAATTGCTGGTAGTTGTGTACAAAAGAAGAAAACAGCATTGATAAATAATAGCCAGTCGGTCGGGTACGGCGTCTGCGTCTAGGCATGACCTTAAAAGATACGTGTTATCGATCGAGAAAACGAGTTATTGATACAATTCAGTTCAAGCTATTCGTGTTGCCTAGTTCGGCAGAATTAGATCGCAGTAGTAAAAAACACTAAGTAGTGTTTTAGTGTGTATACAGCTATGTCTCGTATTAATTAATGTCATATTAGCGATGTCTTAGTTCCAGATGTTTCGTTGTATATTTTGACTTCAGTAATCAGTTTGACCGGTAGCAGCACACGTTTGATTAAAGTCAAATTAGCGTTTCAAGTGTTAGTTAAAACCATTGAAGTTTTGCAATAAAGAGTATAGCTATCTTGTAGAATGTGCTTAACAAAGAAAGAACGCGTACCTACTCACCTATCTGCATGAAAACGATTGAAAAATGACTTGTTTCGTAACTTATAGAGCTAATAGCACTCTATAGACTACGTGTGTACACATATATGAAGCATATGAACGTGACTAACTGCACAGCAGTTGCGTCCGCGTCGATACGTTATCGGCCGATTACTAAAATTGCCGGTTAATATCGTAATCCGATAGACGAGACGATAAAACGTTTCCGTTTCTGTATTCATTCTGAAGATGCTTGATTTTCGAGAACCTCCCCTTTTTGGTGTTGCATTGTTTTCCGAACAGGCCTTAAGATTTATTTTTTTCGCTCAATTCCCGCGTAGTGCTCATTGTTTTATGCATGATGGTCATAGATAGTTACTCAGGGTTCTCCCCTGAACAACGTGTGCGGTTCAGGGAAGAACCCTGCAGAACCCTATGACAAAAATTGTTGTAAATGACTTAAAACGTCGAGATGTACCTAGTCCATTCCATATAAGTGATTTAATCCGTTTTGAAGTTTTTCATTTAAATTGAACTTGAACTGCCTCCTTGCCTAGTAGGTAGCGAGTGTAGCGACACTGCCTACGAAGGAGGAGGTCCCGGGGTCGAATCCTGGACAGGGCATTTTTTGTGTGTTTATCACGAATGTTTGTTCCTGAGTTATCGATGTTTTCTATGTATTTAAGTATTTATATGTGTTATATGATTATATGTATCGTCGTCTAGTACCCACAACGCTTATTGAGCTTACCGTGGGACTAGGTCGATTTGTGTAAGAGTGTCCCATAATATTAATATATTTATTTAATGAATCAAATTAAGGAAGAAAATATTGATGATAATATTTGCGTTTTTTATTTATTTACATGCCATATGTTACGTGTCCTTCCCAGCAGTAGTTGTCATAAGTTTGAATGATGACAAAAAAAGTATGTATGTTCTGAATGTCATCAATATTGAGGACATCATAAACGGCTATAAACTATAAACCTGTACAAGTTAAGGTGTCTGTTCGCAAACAGTATTATTGATTTAAACGATTATGTCTAATACCAATGTAAACCGTGATGTTTTCTCTATGAAAACTTGATCTGTCACCTACAGAGCTAGTTTTGGCACGCCAGAAATGAGCGACTCTCTCGAGTAGGTAGGTATTTTTCCTAAAAGTTTATTACCCTACTCATGGTGTTCTGTTTCTGTTGGTGAGTAAGGTCGCCAGAGCTCCAAGAGGATTCGCTGTGTTGACAGCTGAGGACCCACGGAGCAAAGCCCTTGGCCCGTTTAGCTGTATAACAGTGAATCCTCCTTTTTTTAAACGGTCGGCAACGCTCATGTAACACCCCCCCCTGGTGTTGCAGGCGTCCATAGGCTACGGTGACCGCTTACCATCAGGCGGGCCGTATGCTTGTTTGTCACCGTCGTAGAATTAAAAAAAACAATAGATATTAACAAGAGTAAATTAAATTACACAAATACCTAACTGCACTCCGATTTTTAATTAAAAAACTAAGCTCACTCAAGTCTTCTTTAATGTTTGTTAACAAACTAAGCCAAAATACTGTTTTATATCAATAGATTTAAAATACCAACAAATAAATCATCTCAGAGTGTAATAAATACAAAAGACAAGTAAGAAAATGAGTGTAAGATATGGTCTTACTTACATCAAAAAGCTGAGTATGTATACTAAACACACAAATGAAGATGATGCACAATAATGAACCTTAAGCCCTTGAAATACGGTTTAATTAAACATTCCACCTTTGGAACAACACGAGCGTCTGGATTCCTCTATATTTAGCGTTTATTTACGCAATTAGAGGCCGGGGCGAGATGAAACGATCAGGAAGTGGAAGAATTGGGGCAACTTTCACTGATGCGATGTGTGCGCACACGGCAAGGGACGGCCGACACAGGACAGTGAAAGTAAAGCTTCGCATTCATTTTGGAAGACTTTAAATTTATTAACCAGATATTACCAGTGCGGTACATATTTTTTATGTGATCAGACTTATCTGATTACAAAACAAATCTGGTCTGACCCAGAGAGATTTTTGTACGAAAAATTACTTTAATGAGAATTACCGCGAGTTGATTTTCCGCTAGGGGCGCTAGTGGAACGTGGGTCCTGCGGGAACATTTCAAACGTCACTTTGACATTTCTCTCATACTGACACAGGACCCACGCATGAGTGGCCCCGCCTGGTGAGCGACAATACCTTAGCTCCCATTGCTTAAGGTGTTCGTTATTTGTCAGTATTTACGAAGTTGATTTAAAATATGTGTTTAAGACATTATAAATTTACTACAACTTACTTGCCTAAAACATTGAAAACTGACCCCCTCTTCCTGAAGTAAAGCAGTATTTCTAGTAAATTCATAATATCTGAGAATCATGAAAGTTTAAATAAACGTGTGTAGGAATTCTTTGGTTGGTAATAAGCACATCTCTCCAAGATATTCATTCGCTATTTTTTTAATGATTGTCATGTAGCGATTAATTTACTCTATAGTTAACGTAGTAACAATTGTAATAATACACCTACCTACCTAAACAATTATCAAACAAAAAGGTTAGGTGCGCAATTGAGCCCATGCTCACATTTCCTCTTAACAAAAAAGATATCTTATAAATTGAAAGAGATGTCATATACTACAAAAAAGTGACCAAGGTCCCCGGTTACCAGGGCTGGGATCGAACCATCAACCTCCTACTTTCGCGGCAGAAGCCCTAACCACTGGGCTACCCGATCACGGGGATCACGGGTCGCTGATTCGATCCCAGCCCTGCTCACCGGGGACCTTGGTCACTTTTTCTGTAGTATATGACATCTCTTTCAATTTATAATTTATATAGTAGTGTACCTACTTGACAAACATGAATCAAAACGTTTATTAAAAATAATAAATGATTTAATTTCATGCTTTACAATTGTAAAAGAAATATCTGTTAATGTAGATGGTGTTATAAATGAAACCTGTTATACCTAATACCTGCCTAGGCTTACCTATAAAATAGGTGCATACGTGCATAAGCATACCAAATAGGTAGATAGGTACAAACAGGTTATGCGTCATTACTTTATTAAGTTGTGCTCCAATTCCACTCAGCATGGCCGATCGGGCCCATACGTGTAAATTGTACCCATAAACCTGAGCAAGCAATATCATCCATATTTATATGGAACTTGCATAATGTGATGGTGCATTTAGCCGGCAATTGCCAGTTGCTTTAAATTAAATTATTCAATTTGTTTGAATGTTATAATTATTAACTGTCACATATCAGCGAAGCATGCAAGTTTGCAAGTGGCATGCGTTGCCTATGGCGTCTGAGGTATTAAAAAAAACGCAAGTTAAATATGAAATCGCACAAATTTTACTAGCCTTCTAAAACTTAGAGGTTAAAGCTGATGCCCACAACAAATGTTAGTAATGTCCCGATCTGATACGATTATATTCGGCCATTTACACAAAGAGAATAAGTGTTATTTTACGCGATAATCGCACGTGAATGGCGTTCCCAAGGTTTTTGTACGCACATGTCGCGTGCGCCCATGCATGGCTGGCTTTAATTGGTTTAGCATAGTTCTAGTTAATAAAATAGTTAGCTAGTTTTAGTTTGAACGGTAATAAGTCTTCTCCCTATGCCACGGCTGTACAGAGCCAGGGGTCCGCTTTGGCAACTAATCCCATGATTTGGCGTAGGCACTAGTTTTACGAAAGCGACTGCCATCTGACCTTTTAACCCAGAGGGTAAATTAGGTCTTATTGGTATTAGTCAGTTTTCCTCACGATATTTTCCTTCACCGAAAGGCGATTGGTATTTCGTGCGTAAGTTCCGAAAACTCATTGGTACCGGGCTGGATTTGAACCCTTCGGATTGAAATGCGCTGTCATCGCTGGGCCAACAAGCATGACCAACGATCATGTTCATTGTATAGACTGACGATAGCTATTTTTACGTTACGTACGAATAGCCATACATTTGAGGTGGTTTTCCTCCGCGAAAATCGGCAGAAGTTTTTTGTATAAGAAAATGACAGACAATGCCAGTCCGGTGATAAAATTGTCTAAGATAAAAACGGATCGTCGTATAGACCTATTATAATAAATTAATAACATAAGACGAAGAGGTTATGTGTTTTATTTCCACGCCCTAACATCATAGAGAAATCCATTCCGTTCTAGATGTATATCATTTATTAGCATGGAAATGAGACCAAGACAACACAGACGATAAACCTTGAGCGCATGATCTTAGTCGTTTATAGGTTTTAGTACTGTATAAAACTATGTATGTAGTAACTATGGTACAGATGTAATGCATGGGTGGATTTTCAAAGAGCGATTTTTAGGTGTCACACGCCTGTTACCGCTAAATTTATTACAAAATTACTTCAAATTTATTTTCGATGTGTTTAACACAAGAAAACATAACGAGGCACAATATAATCTTTATTGTTATTATAAACAGAACCTTAATAAAAAATATCAAAAATTCTCATTACTAGGCGCACTAAGTCTGTGAGGTGTGTCACACTTGCGGATTTCTTCGAACAATGTAGCTTTGCCTCACATCTGTACACCCTACATTCAAACTTTTGACATCATTAGAAAGCTAGATTAATTGCGCATTATATTATATACAATATGCTGTCAAAAACATATTATTTGAAAGCCAGGCGGCTATGATATATGTGTCACACGTTTAGCCAGAAAACGACTTCACGCAAACACCTGCTAATAAGTGATTAATCGAAGGTACTGAGGCCATGTTTGCGATACTAGGATAAAGTAAGATAGTTGCTCGTAGGTATCATAGCGATTGGACGTGTAATTGGCGAATGTTAAGCGACTTGCGAGGTAAGTCTTTTACACGATCCGTTTTCGTCCTCCCATAACGTCATATGTTTGGAAAGTTATTTAAGCATTTAAAATTAATTAAAATCTTATTATTTTTTAATGTCGAATAGCTTGTTTGGTTGTATTTATATATGTTTAGATCACGTATTCATTTTGTTTACAATTTTGCAGTTATCGTAAAATATATTAATTGTACGTCATTTCCTGGCGTCATTTCCTGGTATCCGACCCAGGAAAATGACGAATCTACCAGGAAATGACGTCTTTCGTCTGATGATATCAAAATCTTCTATACATATAAACGGAAAACTCCTGATTGACTGATTAACTACTAAACGTAAGACCCTGAAATTTTCACAGTACGTTAAGTGTTTAGCGAAGATAAGGAATAAGAAGGGATTTTGAAAATTTCATCTCCTAAGGGGGTAAAAATGGGGTTGAAAGTTTGTATGGGAGAAAGTTTTTTTTTAGATAAAAACTTAAAACTTAGAACAAAGGTTTGTTATTAATATATAAAAAAAGTAATTTTTGCGTTTTGGAAAAATCAACCCCAAAAGGGGTGAAATATGTCTTAAAAGTTTGTAATGCGGAAGGCTTTCCGTTTATGTTATGGACTTCAAACTTTATGAAAAAAATCCTTACACTAATAAATCTGAATTTAATTAAAGTGATTTCAACGATTTAGAAAATTCCACCCCTAAAGTGGTGAAAAGGATGTTGATTTTTTGTATTTTTGTTTAAGTAAGGTTTTCTATTTTTGCTAGAGACTTTAATTTTGGTTGAAAGGTCTCTTTTCAAAAGACAATAGTTGTTAGTGTTTTGGAAAGTTTCACCCCTAAAAAGTGAATAGGGTGTTGAAAGTTTTTATGGCGGAAGAATGTGTGAAAGAGACATTAATTTATGCGAAAAGGTTTTTGGTCAAAATACAAAAATAAGTGTTTTTATCGTTTTCGAAAAAGGTGTGCAAAGGGGGTGAAAAGAGTGTTAAACATTCGTTCAATATCGTACTTCATAAATGAGACTTAAACCATGGCTAGGGAGATTTGGGAAGAGATCGTGGATTATGTCGTATCAAATTGAAATAAGTTTCATTGGGTGACTCGTGCCCTGAATGCTGATAATTATATGAGCGCTGAATCAAATTTATGTTCAATAGTAACTACCTTACCAAAACTAAAAAAAAATATCAGTTATTTTCCAAAAGTAGGCATTTTTCAGATCCAGCCATCGTTTTCTCAGTTACCTATCGCTTTTTCGCTTTTGTAAATTTGAAATTAAAAAAAAACTATAGCACCTAGAGACATCACACCTCACTACTCATAACTCCACATCGATAAGGTAGATAATTTTTTTTAAAACAGTCACAAATATGATATCGACTTTTTTGTTAGGTATTCGACAAAGTGAGATGCTGGGCATTAAACTTGGGGGCTTAAAAAGGTTAATTACAGTATGTTTCGTCAGTTTTTATTGAAGGCCGATTTTCGGTAGGTTTTGCCATATTTCACTAAACTGCCAGTAACTCCGTAAATATGTAGAATCGACAAAGTGGGACGTTTTACTAAACTCAGTCACATATTTGTGAAGCAACCAGAATTTTATTTCATCAGAATGCCACTGTTTCTTATACAGTATACGTCATTTCCTGGCATGGGCGTCATTTCCTGGATCAAGTTATTTCAATCGCTCATTACTTCAAAACTATTAAGATCAAAGAGGTGCCTAATGTACCATTTTACTTCATTTTTAATAGAGTTTCATAATCCAATGTCATTTTGCTCAAAATCTAAAAAAAAAAATAGCCCAGGAAAATGATGCAAAAATCACATTTTAAAAATCCACCCGCATAATGATTTTCCCTCATATTTTTACGGAAACACCTCGATACGCTAACGCGGTCTCGGCCTTCTGAACGTGTCATGTGCAGTCAGCGTCAGTACCTATGCTAAAAGTGTAGCATGACAAACGTGAGCATTTCCGTAAAATACGAGATAAATATTTTTTTTTTAATACTAATGGTGACAAACAAGCATACGGCCCGCCTGATGGTAAGCGGCCACCGTAGCCTCTGGACACCTGCAGCTCCAGGGGTGTTACATGCGCGTTGCCAACCCTTTAAAAAAGGAGGATTCGCTGTGTTGACATCTAAAGGGGCAAGCTTTGCTCCGTGGGTCCCCAGCTGTCGACACAGCGAATCCTCTTGGAGCTCTGGCGACCTTACTCACCAACAGAAACACAACACTTTGAGTAGGGTCTAGTGTTATTAAACTGCGGTTTTCCTGTAAGGTGGAGGTACTTCCCCAGATGGGCTCTGGCCCAGATTTGAGCGAGACGACATTCATTGTGCTGTGCTCTACCACACCAAACGATATGCATCCGCTGTGCCCAATGTGCCCATACCTCTGTTTATTATGCACTACATCTGAAAACGCTATGATTTCATTTTCATTGGAGATTCTACAGTAAAATGGGGTAAGGTGGATGCGAGGTCAAAAAACACCCAGCTCCCAGACTGTATATTAAGCACATTAAACTATCATTGCATTCTTGCTGTAGGCACCTAATTCTTTTAAGTATCTTCATGACTATCTATTTACACAATTTCACAACTTTCTAATTATTTACTGTTTTCACCATTTTCTACAATACCTCGTCAATCCTCTACCTAAAGTATAAGAAGGGACCGTGCTTTTACAACATGGTAATGATCTGTTTTGGCTTTACCCTGACTAGGTACTTTGATTTGCATTTTACTAAGTTAAAAAAGATATAGTTTTTAGAAAGATACGAAATCGATTAAACTATAGCCATTCATCTACCTAACTTTAAATGCATTTTCTGAATAACCAATCTCCGTCATTTTTACCACTGCATTGGTTGCCAGGTCACGACCCGATAAAAACCATCAGTTCGAGTTCTTCAAACAGTGGTCCGTAGGCTGGCCTTATGACCTTCCAGCCACGGTTGGCTGCACGCGAGCCCTTTGAGTAGGAAGCTCTATCCTATTAGTAAAGTGGACGATGCATATAATGCTTCCAAAGAATTATGGGAGCAGTGACCTCGGGCCTGCATCTTGTTTGTGGCAAATGGGACGAGAATGGAATGCTCAACTTGCAACTATTACAGGAGTTTATATCTGATAGCCAATAATGTCAAGACAGGACACTTCTTTCCAAAGACAGGCGCCATTTTTACCATCCGGGGTTAGTCAACTAACCCGAGGTTAAGCGTTTAAGTGTGGAATTTATCAGGTCCCTCCGGGTTAAGTCTTGCTGGCGCAAATGGCCTTGTAGTGCTTGTCGAAACGAATTACCACAACTGTGCACATCTTCACGGAAAATCGAAGACACGGCACCATTTCACCTGAATAGGGTAAATACACTGTTGAAAAAGACAGAGAAACGATGCACGTTTATTTAATTAGTCCTTCTCAGCAGAAATGTCACCAATTACAAAGTTATGGCTGGTCTAATGAATGGGTCTGACAAAAACCTAGTTTGAGATCAAGAAGCCTTGCAAAGAATCTTATGATAGGGTGATAAACATGTCATCGAATATCCTAAGACTGATCAAATACATTATAGGATGAATGGCCAGAAAGTGGACACCCTTTAGTAACTGGCCACCTTAAACAAGAAAATAAATAATTCTATTGGCCTATAAATAGAATTAATTTTTGCATGAGGTGGCCAATTATTGGAGGGCGGCCAGTAATTGAAAACTATGAATAAAAATTAACTCTGTTAATACGTAGACAAGAGTTCATTTTTAGTAGTGATCGTTGCTTGTTGTTCATAAATGTTTGTTTTAACTGACATTAGTTCATATAGAGAACAGAGAAGTTACTTTACAGACTAGTTTGCGATTATGCAATCTGAGGTACCTAGCTTTATATTTAAAATGCAACAAAACCAAACATTACTCATGAAGTCATGACTGAAATTTAACCTAGGTATCGTAATCATACCTAGTTACCGTCGACTGTAGGTTAAATTAGGGTAAATAAGGTGCAATGACTTTGAAATGCCTCTCCGTTATTAACAAAATTGAGCCCTTTATCAACAAAATTGAGCCTACTATCGACGATTTACATTTACGTCACATTTCGCGGTTATCATATAATAATAATGATACAGAATAATTGAAAGTAAACACTTTAGAACGGACTACTCGGTATCGCGTTTATTAACATTAACACCATGAACCTACGTGTCGACACTGTACAGCACTGTTTTTCACACGGTTAAGATGATGATACAGAATAACTTGGAGAAAAACTCTGATACCAATAATTTGGATGAGGATGTTTTCTTAATAACAGATGCACTATATCTACCTACTAACCGTCTATTTGACTAGCTGTTCTGACATCAAACATTGCCAGGCAGTTTTATACCTAACCGTTTTACCACGAGTCAGTCTCAGATCATATCTCGCAACAATTATTACTGAACCAGTTCCTATTAGATTCTAAACAGAACAAAACAAAGTTCCTTGTAATTAATAGGAATAACCCAATCAAGCGAAACAATAGGTACTTACCTCTATAAACGCAATCGACAATTACTTATAACAATCGATATTAAAGTGTATTAAAGCCGGTAATTCTCAGAAAGATAAGACGATACTTTCAATAATAATGTAGAACAATATCGCTTGATAAAGTTTTGTTATCGGAGAAGTATCGACAATTTCGATACAGGGTCAATGTAGCAAATGGCAAATTACCCTCGTTCGTAAAACTAGGACGGCCGTAAGCATTTATTGCACGGAATTCGCGCTTTTACAACTTTTTTAAATCTTCGCGGCCTGTTTGGCCACGAAAATAAAGCTTTATCACTGTCAACGAAAGGCATTCACAAAAGCTTTCTACAGCACACATTTCCAAACTCGCGGTATTCCCGCACTAGCGCTAATTACTCGTAACGCGAGCAGTGACCCGTAGTGTTGAGATTACAATCGAATTTACAAAGACAACGGTACTTACTTCACCCATAGTGAACGAGAGTTGTGATCCAGGCACTAGTTAACACATGGACACTGGCATGGTAACGCGCGCGACGCGTGTGCGGCGGCCGGCGGTCGGCGGGCTAACGTCCTCTCGCGAGTGCCGCGTATCGCCTCGCCGGTGCGCTAGGCTAGGAAACTAGCGGGGGCGTGAGCGGAGCGGAGGCGGGAGCGATTTCGTAATGCAGTACGAAATATTTTTTATCCGTTCATAAAATTTGTGTTTCATACATATTTTACTCGAAGCTGTTTAACTCAATCTTCCCGTTTCTAGATATTTACTTAATTCAAGCGGTATGATATAATAGTTATGAGTAATTTATAAATTAGGTTTAACTGTGTGTCGTATATCTACAATAACAGCACAGTTCTCATAGGTACATTTTTAATAGATCGAAAAATATAATATGATATCGGCAATCAGTGATCTTATCAGATATCCTAAATGGAAGAAATTTCATTTAAAACTGAACCTAACATATTATTATCTCAATAATGTACCTATCATTTAACCATATCCATATGCATGGCCAGGCGTACCTACTTGACCAAACCTAGACACAAAATCCACTTTAGAAATAGTTACCTACCTGAAAAAAGTAGTTACAACAAAACATACAAAACAATGAAAGTCCTCCGCAACCACCCGCGCTTCTCGCGGCCCCACGCAACCGCGAGAGTGAGAGGGCCCGATAACGTTACCTGCAGAAAAGAGAAAGGGGCATAACACCTCACAACACCTGGCTGTTTTACCGACGCACTGCTTTACCGACGGCAGTTCCCGCCATTTTGAAATTCGAACGCGGATTTACGCTCCGGTGGTAAGGGTCGTTTCCCTAGACAGGATGGCCGGGGGTTTCCGATGTGTGTCGGTCAGATCTAATTTGATTTGGGAGACCTTGCAAGTGTGTTGAATGGCTTCGCCCAAATATTGTGGTATCATAATTATATCACCTAAAATGTCCATGTCTAGACTTTGTCCTCCAAGGGTCTTCACTACACCGCGCTGTACTGTAGGTATATATTTATTTTTTGATTTATTAGATCTAATTAACTGTTTTAACCATAACACTCTCTTGTGAGAACCGAACATTACAATAATGTTTAAAACGGGTCTATCATTTAATTTTTTAGTCGAAATTCGCTCGACATATTTCGGTGTTTACGAAGATAGTCATCAGGAGCGACCACCGGCAACCGAGGCAAGTCAGCGAAATTCGACCAAAACAGTGACCAGTTTTATGAATCACAAACTAAAGATATAACCCTGGGTTTATATGTTAGCACAAAATAAATAGATCATGTCACTGTTTTTATAGAAGTATAATTATTTTACACAATATGCAGTTGTTTAACTTCTTCCAGAAATGGAAGAGTACTTCTAATTTAATTAAATGGTAATAAAGTTTACTAAATGCACGCACGTTACTAATTTACAATTAAGTACCGTTTAATATAATGCAAAATTAAATACTACTAAGTTTTTTATTAATTCTATGACTAGAATTCTTAACATATCAGTCGGGGCATAGATTAAGAAATGCAATAAGGAACTATGAATTACATAGTAAGGGTAATGATGGCTTTGTCTTCTTTTAGCTGCAGTTCCATGTGGCTGACCCTGAGGTGCCGAGACAGGTCACTCATCCGGAAGAACCCTCGGGAACAATGCTGGCATACGTAAGGAGTGTGATTTGTATGCTGCTTCAGCAAATGAAACTCTAACATTGGGGCAGTAGGGAATGTTTTCGTACACTCTCCAATTGAACACTTGAATTTAGCTGCGTTTTCGTGTCGGAATGCTAGATGATGTGTGAGACTACGCTTTGTAGCAAACTTCTGCTGACATACATGACAGACAAATGGTTTTTCACCAGTATGTTTACGCATATGGACTTCCAAATCAGAAAAAGTTTTAGAGCATATATTGCACTGTCCGGATTTCTCAGAATGCTTCCGTCTTATATGGGTTTTGAGGTTACCTTTCATTGAGAAAGTCATGCCACAGTAGTTGCAAACATTTTGCTTTTTATTTACATGCAAACTCATGTGGACTTTTAATGCACTGTTGCTTTTCATGGATTTATGACAAAGATGACAACTATAATGTTTCTCATCGCTGTGGACCAGCAGATGCTTTCTGGCAACAGTTCTGTCTGCAAATTTTTTATTACAAATGGAACATGCAAAAGGCTTCTCTCCAGTATGAATCCTCTTGTGGCGGATAAGTGAAGCTATCTGCCGGAATTTTCTAGCACAGTACGGGCAAGTGTATGGGCGTTCATCAGTATGCACTCGAATGTGTGTGATTATCTCGTTTTTTCTAAAGAAGCTGCTGCCACAATGCTCGCAGGTGTATTTCCGCTCTCTCTCAGAATGAAAAGTCTCGCTATGTCGCTTTAAAGCTCCTCTGGTAGCAAATTTGGCATCACATGCAGGTTTAGTACAGGGAAATGGCTTTTCACCAGTGTGTGTCCTCATGTGGATCTCCATGGCCGAGGGACTGGTGGTCATCTGCCCGCAGGTCACACACTGTATCGGCTCCATCTTACCTTTCTTTCTTCTCTTTACGTATTTACCTTTCTTTTCTTTATTTTTATTTTCTGGCTCTTCCCAGTTACTGAAATCATCATCTAGGAAGCTGAAATTGAGGTAGGGTTCGTCCGGTTCGTCTTTGATTTCTTCTTTCTTGATATTTAGTGCTGATTCTCTTTCAGAGTTCAGTTTTAAGGTTTTTAGAGCCTGGTCTGAAGCCTCACATTTTTGCACGAATTCGTAGGAAACAGAGAGTTCAGCAATGCAACTGAGGCATATCGAGCTTGGCAATCCGTCGTCCTCTGTGATGGTAACCTTTACAAACTCCATTATTTTGTCGCTGTACGGCAAACCATCATGTCTCTCAAACAGCGAAGTATCGCCAGGCCTGCTGAGACAAACTCGGCAAATTTTTAAGTCCATTGTATCATCTAGGAGTTGGAACTCTAATTAGAAAATACTGTGGTTCTCATCGTGAATCAATTCTATGGCACAAAATCGTATTAGAAAACACAAACAATCCTTTTAATGTTTTCCTTTTCACAGCTCAAATGTCAAACGTCAAACTACCTTATTAGAAAAAAAAAGAGTATTTAAGACGTAAAATGGAACTTATAAATACACTTATAAATTAAACATGCTATAAATAGACCAATTAGTCATTAAGGTCGTGTCTAATTACTTTTTAAACCATAAATTTGAAATAGGTAAATAGAAAAGTGAAGTAGTCTTTTTTTTTTTTAAATATATGAAATATATTTGTAGCAGAACGTAAAACGAATCATTGGACATCGACGTATAAATAGAACACCCATCAATGCTCGGGTTATTTAAGTTAATTAATGAGAAAATCGACATGACACTGGCTAATTAATAAAAGCCACAAAAAAAAAAAAGTTAGTTAATACACTAAACTTGGTTGATTCTTTTTCATAAAATGCATGACCTTTATCCAATATTGAAGTGATTTCAAATATTTCTAAATTTTGCAGGTTGTTTTCATATAATAAACGTAGGTTTATTATTTTTTGTTCAATTCGAAACGAGTAATTCAGTACCAGCGTTTTAAATCTTGTCCATATTTATCTTACATCCGTGGAAATATCTTTCGTAAATGTCAATGTCAGTTTGACGGCCAATATTGTTTGGTTCGCCGTTCGGGCGTTCGCCCATTTTGCACAATCGATTTTAATGTTATCATTTTAATTTAAATGTTGTCAGAAGATGGATCAAAAAGTTTGTCGACTATGCTGCGCGAATGATGGCTCTTCATATATATTTAATGACGAAAGCGGTGTATCTATTTCTGCTAAGATATTATATTGTTGCGCAAACATAAAAGTTTCCGAGGGCGACGGGTTGCCGACTCGTATTTGCGGCCCTTGCGAGGTTGAGCTGACCGCCTCCTATAACTTCGTGCTAAAATGCGAAGCCACAGACCAGATACTACGCTGCAGAACTGCCGAAGTCGATGAGAATGGCGACGATTGCAAGTTAAAACTCGAAGTGAAACAAGAAGACTGCGATGACCAGTATGAAGATGTGGTCGAACCTGAAACTTACCCATTTCTCGACTATGGTGAAGTTAAGAGAGAAGAGAAACCCAAGAGAGCGTATAAGAAGCGGGCGCGGCTGAAAGGGAAGAGCTCTTCTTGCAAGTGTAAAGAGTGTGGACGAGTTTGCGCCAGTCAGTCGGCACTCCTCATACATACTAGAGTACATTCCGGAGAGCGGCCGTACCAATGCCCTTCCTGTGACAAAAAGTATGCTGATAGAGGTGGCCTCAAAAGACATATAGAGAGAAATCATTATGGAAAGACGAGGGAGCGAAAATTCATGTGCGAAAACTGCGGAAAAGCATTTTACACGAAAACTGACGTAGCTGTTCATATGAGAACCCATACTGGAGAAACACCATATGCTTGTACTATTTGCCCTTCAAAATTCACACAGAGCAGCGCCATGCTACGGCACATCAAAACTCATTCATCCGAGAAGTCTCACGGCTGTGAATCTTGTGGCAAAATGTTTGGCACTAAAGAAAAATTAAAACGCCACATCATCACGCATTCTACTGAAAAACAGTACAGCTGTTCACTTTGTAATTCTCTATTTAAATATAAAAATAATTTGAAGAAACATTTACGTTTACATGCAGAGCCAAACCGTTTCGTCTGCAACTACTGTGGCCGCACTTTCAATGTAAAAGGCAATCTTAAATTGCATATAAAAACACAGCATTCAGAAACGTCCGGCTTCTGTACAATCTGTTGTAAAAATGTGCCAAATATAGACACCCACATGTGGAGACATACAGGAGAACGGCCTCTGAAATGTGAGCTATGTACGAGTAGCTTTTACGAACTGAAAGCTTTAGCTCACCACATGAGCTTCAGACATAAGAATACAGACAAATACAAGTGTCCGATAGAAGGGTGCGGGATGACATTCCCTTCTCGACCAATGCTTGCATTCCACAATGCCAAATTGCATGACACTCGGATACCATTCCCTTGTGACCGATGCTCCAGAGGTTTCTACAGAAAGAATGATCTTGCGAGACATAAGATAGGAACACATAAGGAAAGACTGACATAAAATGCCATTGTAATTTATTTTTATTTATGCAATTAGATTGTAAGTTAATTTTATACCTTGTAAGTGTAAATTATAACAACTGCTAGTCTGTTTTGAATTGTTAGTGTGTTTGAATCTTAAAAGCAATAATAAATTTGGTAACCTGTATTTTATGCTTATTTATTGAAATATATTACCCATTTTTTAGAAAAATAAATGGTACTATAGTACAATGAGGATAAACGCGCAAAGCTTTACGCAGATGGTGCTGCAATCGTTCCAGGTTTAGAAAGTATATTATACTAGCTGGTGCCCGCAACTTCGCCTGCTTCACATAATATCTTTGTGAGTTGTAGCCTATGTTATTCTGATGTATAAGCTATATTATTGTAGTTTCATTAAAATCCATTCAGTAGTTTTTACGTGAAAGAGTAACAAACATCCATCTATACTTCTTACAAAGTTTCGAGTTTATAATATTAGTAGGATATTCCATATATTTTGAGTGGTGACTTCAATGTGCCATTCGCATTCAGTACAACAATGCCTTCAGAATGCTGTTAAGACTCCCTAAGTGGTGCAGTGCATCAGAAATGTTTGCACAAAGGCACACCGACGATTTTCATGCGATCATGCGCAAAAAAGTCGCATCTCTGATGGGTCGCATAAGGGAGAGTCAAAACAGCATTCTGAAGGTAATTGCTGATAGATTCAGTTGCCCCATAATGTGGCATTGGATGGGGAAGGTCACTACTACTTTGACATATGTCAAGTAGTAGTGACCGAAGTAGTTAGTAGTGTAGTTTTAAGAATTTACGAGTATTGTAGGTATCCTAACATAGCTAATAAGTAAAATAAAATGTAACTAACAATATATGGACTCACGAGTCTGAAATAAAATATTTGAATTTGAATTATAAACTATAAAGCATTGAAAGTGTTGGTGGTCCAGCGGTAAGGCGTACGACTTTCAATCCGGAGGTCACAGGTTCAAATCCTGCCGGCTCATCATACCAATGAGTTTTTTGGAACTTATGAGCGAAATATCATGTGATATTTACCAATCGCTCTTCGGTGATGGATAATAATCGCGAGGAAACCGGACCAATCCCAATAAGGTCTAGTTTACCCCTTTGGGTTGGATGGTCAAATGACAGTCACTCTCGTAAAACTAGTGCCTACGCCAAATCTTGGGATTAGTTGCCAAAGCAGATCCCGGGCTCCGTGAGCCGTGGCATACTTATTATTTACTTAGGGTAGAGTTGTGCCCGCTCGGTCTTTGAAGGGAGCGTTCCCATCTCGTTCAATCGGTCAAAGGAACTAGTTCGCTCTTTTAGGTCTTTAGTTCGTTTAGTTCAGTGCGAATGTTAACGTCTGGGAATGAGTTTCCGGGTTTAGGTCTATACAGAGCACGGAACTAATGATTCGTATGATCGTTTGGATGGTTTTTGCTCCGTCTGAACTGAACTGAACTAAAGACCGAGGACCGATTTAACTTTTTGGCGAGGAACTAGTTCCTTTCGGTCCGTGATGGGATTTCATTCCTTTTAGTTCTTAGTTCCTGACCGACACAAGCCTAACTTAGGGTACCCGGGGGGTATATAGGGCCTTGCGGATCCTCCTCCACGCCTCTGTCCAGTGCCGCCGCTTTTGCTTCGCTCCAGGTGACGCCCGCCGCCTTGAGTTCGCTGTCCACAGAGCGCCGCCACGTGTGTGCAGCGTGCGTAGTCAAGATGCCAATCGCTCACGCTTAATAACGTACAGGGACCGGAAAACCCCTCTTTAGGCTTAAGCCTATCGAGTTGGTTACCTAATCATATCTGTTACCCAATGATACTGTAACAGCAACATTCAGTAACCAAATACAAACGGTAAGCGAAATGTTGCTGTAACAGTAACCATAACCCGGTTAACTGCAAAACCCAATCCCGATAGGGTTTTTGTTTGGGGTTTTCTTTAGGTTACTGTTAACCTTATTATAACAAACGATTATACTCTTTACGTGTAAGTAAATTAGATTCAATATCTAATAACAGTAGAGGCTGGCATCGGCAAAGACAATTCCGTGTCAACAGTGAACGATAGAAATGTCGTAAAGGACATATAAAAACCTCGTACTTAGGACATTTGTATCTTGCACTGTTTTTTGGGTCCAACAGGTAGAATAACCCAGGTTTGTTTCATAGTTGTCACTTCAATCAATTTTGAACTATAAGCCGTTACACTAGAGTTGTATTAATAATAACAAGCGGTTTCTACGTCTTACACTTTCAAATTAAAGCGAAGACGGCAACGCGACGGCACGTGTTAATAATTTCTTATTTTTCTTCAAATACACAACAACCCGTTAGATTGAACTAGCTTATTTCATCAAATAAAATGTCATACCTTACAACTTCAATTCACGTTATAATAAATAAAAATACTTCTATTAATTACGTGAATTTCTTAAGCTTTCGAAAATTAAAAGTGTAGTACTAAACAAAATTGCAATTAATGAAACTGCAACATCATTACGTTTGCTTGCATGTTGTGATTTAAAGTTATTCGTAGTGTTTATTTTGACGGATTTAACTTGTTCAACGAATTTAGTGAATATCTCTTACGAGTCTTACGACTAACGTCGGTAGGTGATATTTTGTTAAGTTATTTAATCAAAACATTCAAAACCATTGTAGTAGGAACGAATAGGAATAAATCGTCTAATACCGCACGTGCAATGATAATTAAACAACTTAGGTAGCCAAGTTTACAAGTCGGGCTCGCGTGTAATTTAGATCCGAGTATCCGTGGTACTCGTAGAAACAGATCTTAAATACACGCGGACCTAACCCATCCTTATCCGTTACCATAACGTTTTAGGGCATTTTCAAAAATAGGGTACCATTTTCATTTCTTTTTGAATATAGGAAGTTTTGGGTTTTTTGTAACCAGAATCACGAGTACTATTGGAAACAAGAAAAATAGTGTCCCGTTTTTTTTGTCAGCTTTGTAACGCATTTTTTTCATACATTTCGTATCGGCCGTTACAAACCTGACAAAAAATTTTTTTTATGGATAATTGAGGACCCATTTTCATTAAAAGGATGCACTTTTTTCTGAAAATGCCCTTTAACGCAATTCAGTTAAGGTTCAGGTTCAGGTAAGGAACCTGTATTGAGTTGTATGGCAGCGACTCAGTTTAGGCCCTAAACTGAATCACGTTAAGACGTCATGGTAAGGCCCCTTGGCGTGTAAAGTAACAGTGCATGATAATTAAAATAAAAAGTAGGGATACAAACAAAAAATTAGACATACTCGTAGTACATATTATGATCAATGTGAACAACAATCAAAATACAAAATATTCAGCAAAAACAATTCTACAACGATAGTAAAAAATAATATCACACTTTTGTCTTAAATCTTCATAATAGGTAGGTCTTCCCATCACGGAACAATTGTGTTCCGGACCTTTGGGAGGCGTACGCGGAGCCGAAGCCAACACGCTGAGCCCTTTCGACAATTTAATGAAATGTAAGGGGTACACCGAGCGAATGATGCACCTGCCCGAGTTATGGGATGCAGAGGCAGCACCGCCAGGGTGTATAGACTATTGAGATTTAATGGAAACTAAAATATACTGGTCTATTAGGTGAAGGTGGTTGACTAAATACTGTATTATAGAGAATAAAATCAGACGTCTGCCTAACAAAATGGTAATAAATTTAATTTACGGCAAACGGTGACTCGCCCACATAAGATGGGCCCCCACAAAAAGCGACATCTAAGAGAGCTCGAGAGCAACACCAGTATGAGGGCTGGGGGTAGAGAGGTGTCACTAAACTTTGAACATATAGCCAACTCGCCACTTAAGTTTCCACTAGGGCTCGCGGTCGTGTCCGTGATTCGTGAACCCGTAGCCGTACGCCCGTGTTCGTGATTCACTGCTACGGTTTTCTGGTCCGTTCCGCACGTGACGTTCGGCTACGTGAAATTAGGGTACGTGAATCCGTGTAGATGCGTGTAGGCGTGATCACGGCTTCACGTTCTTTAAGAACACGCCCGTTCGGTCCGCCCGCGACCTTGAGTGAAGATACGATGCGGTCTCTAAGAGCTACGAATAAAAATGTATCGTGTGTTTTTTATTCATAGCTCTAATTCCGTTTCATTACTTTTGAATTAAAATTTATTTCTAATAGTAAGGCCTTTTAAATATTAAGTAAGTAATAAATGAAAAGAACCAAATAATAAATACATTGAATAGCTACTTTAATAAACGGGTTGCTAAAATAACCCAACTTCTCTTCATTGTTAAATAGTAACACTAATCATACATTAACAATAACAAACAAAAAATAACGAAACATCAACAAAAATAACTTTAAATTCACAGCTGAATTATAAATTGAAGATTTGTGATGTCAGGAGTAACTAATGACAATGAATGCGAAAGCAAAATTCTAAACTCCAGATTAAATAAAAAAATACCACGAATTTGTGAAACAAAACATCGCGGTCACTTCTTTCAACTTCACGAACAAAGGGTAAAGCCCAAAGCTACTTATGCATATTGTTTGTTTCATTGTAATAAGTCGCTTGCAAATCTTATTATCTTTGTCTGCACGTGCAACTGCACTTTTTATCTACAAAAAAACCCCGGTAGGTTGGCTTAGCTTGTTAGTCATACAATAAAACACTCTAATAATAGTACCTATGCCATTATTACCTTCAATCTAGAAATAAATAGTACTCTTTAATGTGCCGAAATAGTCCAGAAGGCCTAGTATAAAAGTTGTACGACATTAACTCCTCGACCGCGTTAGCGTATCGAGGGGTCAAAATATGAAAGTTGCCGGATGATTTAAATAAACGACAAACATAATTTGAACTCTCGATACGCTAACGCGATCGAGAAGTAAGTGTCGTACAACTTTTATACTAGGCCTTCTGCAGCGCTGGCTATATGAGCCCTGGCTATAGGAGCCCTAAGCTTAACGAATATTCATGTTAATTCTTTTTCGCCTATGAATACTTGGTTAACATGTAAATCTGACATTTTGTTTTGTGTCACAGATATAATTTGCTTTTTGAGTAATTAGATAATTTGTGGTAAATATTTTCATTTTGGATTGTTTTGAAGAAAAGAATATTCGAGACTAAACGCATAACTGTGTTGTATTTAGAATAGTATTTTTGGTGTGGAAACGTTGTTTGTGTCACTTCCGTCCTCTGTAATCCTATGCAATGTCATAGTATTCCAAATCACTCAAATAGTACATTGTGATACACGTGTGCTATGATGGTCATTATACACGAGTCGATATTGTGCGCGCGAGCTAAAAGCGAGTGCGCAATAAGGAAGCCGATGTGTACACCATGCACACACGTTTCATACGACATTTTTCAACACACTTGTAAGTAAAAATCAAAATTTTATTCGTGTTTATTAACTTTTGTTAAATACGTTAACTTAATTGTCAGAATTACGTCAGAATTATAAATAGCATATGAGTTTGACTGACCTTTATAGACTACATGAAGCTTCTTGCGATGCCTTTTCGACGTCTGTTGATGACAATACTTTATATTTTCAACCAATAGATCCACTTAAGGCCCAAACATCGCAAATAAGTAGGTATATTTATCACTACATCAACTAGATTTTCATGGTAACACTCGCGTTTTGCGGTTCCAGAGATTTCATCCACATATTGTTATAGTTTTACTTCTAATTCTCTTTTTGTTGCATTTTATCATAATAATTAAGCGAGAAGACGGTCACAAATGTTTTATGTAAACAATTTACCGCGGCGCGCCATTGGAGCGCATTTTTTTCGAATCGCGTTACGCGCGCATATTTGAAGGAAAGGCCCGCCAAACAGCCAAAATAAAAAATGTTGTAATTTATGTTTAAAGCACTAATTATTGTAAATAATGAATAATTTAATAAAATTGTACATATATCAAATAATTCTGAAAGTTTTAATCCATGTATTCAACTAAATACGGAGATATTGCTTTTTAGCGCATAAGCTATTATGCGACTAAAAATAGTGTAAGTACTTGTTTGAAAAAAAACCTTTTTAATCCGACATAATTTGAATGTATTGTTTGCGTACGTAACTTAGTCTTGTAGGGTACAAACTGAATTTGATGGGTTTATCTCATTACCACACTAGTTCAATAATTATAATGAGAAAGTACGCGTGTTTAATATCTTGGATTATGAGCCTAAAAGTGGTACGATAAGAACCTCGTTACGAGCAAGTGTGTTGAAAAGATTATTCGAGTTAAAAAGAATACCTAAATTACCACTAAATACCTAACATGACACAAATTATTGTTATTAGGACTGAGAAATGGTTTAGAAACTATATGTTAAATAAGCAACATGAATATTCTTAAAAACTTGAAAAGTTATCGCTGTGACTAAAAGTCCGAAACTGATAAGAACTGCAGCTGTGTACTTTTTTTTCTGTGGCCCCGTACATGTTTTTGTTGAATTTGTTTACCTGTATTACCTTTATCATACCTACCGATGATTTGCAGAATTTTACCCTTTTGTTTCTTAGGATTAGGGTTGCCTTCTTTATATTTAGGCTTCGTTATATTATTTGATAGTACAAAGGTTTTACTAGTACGTTTCATTCATTACATTAATACTTAACAGAAAAAAAGTCTCTTGATTTAATAATAACAACCAGTAGCACAGTGTTGCTTAAGTTCATAATTATAATGATACGTACTAGGGAGTTTTACACCTTATATTTATATAAGTGCAATTCAACGGGCAGGTCGCTAGTTTTGACGAAAATCAATAGCTGGTTATACATAAAACAGAATATCCCCATAAATTACTTAGATATAACTATTATATTCATGCAAAAAATAAAATCTAAGTTTAATTCACAAGTAAATGTTTGTCCGTTCGTCCCGTATTCAATATACTACGTGGTAACTCAATTCAATAATACCTTAGTCCTTATTTATATTTCTCCCGGGCGTGTCGAACCTACGAGACGTGCGATAAGTAAGTTCCCAATGGAACCGAGCCCGAAGCTCTGCGCACGAACGCAGGTACGGGCTACGTATCATGGCGTGTCACGGCGTGTCACGTGAATCCGTACGCGAACGCAGGTACGAGGTACGTACCTTGGCGTGTTCGTGAAATTCGTGATCTTAGTACCGCCGGGCTTAAGAACACGTAGCTACGGATCGGCGTACATCACGGATATCAGGAGCCCTAGTTTCCACATCTAGTAGGTAGGTAATTATTAGGATTAGCTTTTGGAGCCGACGTGCTCATATTAACAAAGGTTCGTTTATAAAACAAAAAAATGGCCTTGCACGTGCAGACTACGGATAGGTATGAGTTGTTGGTAAGGGTATCGTTATAAAAATTATGGCAATTTAAAATGATAATATTGAAAGCAGCTCTAGAAATTCCTGCTTCAAAAACTTTACTTGCATTGTTTTTACTAATTACTCTCATGAGACAATGACATTTAAGTGCACAAAGATGAATACCGACCGAGTGCAGGCTTATTGTTATTGCCCTTATCGGTTCCACATAAACAATGAATCTCGGCAATGTCTAAGCCGCGATGCGTTATATTATCTTGGTCTGGTATTTTACATTAATATTCTTACAATTTACGTAATCCAGTCAAATTATTATTACACATATTTTGAGTTGATACTTTGTATCCCGATACCTATACCTACTAATTGGTGTCACGGTAAACACTTCCGCTTTTCTATGTTTTCTGTGTGTATGTACACGAATGCATAGAATGAGCAGAAATCTAGATCCTGGATGGCTTTATGGATCTAGGGTGCCATGAAACATTGCTATTAAAGTAATATAAATAGTTAAATACAGTATAAGAGGGCAAGCGTACTGTTGGCTAAAAAGCTATCTCAATGGGCAGCGACAATGTGTAGAAGTTACAAAAATAGTTAAAAACCTTAACAAAACGTATAATTCGCCGTTCATCATTAACACATGCGGCGTGCCATCGGGTAGTATACTAGGGCCGTATTTGTTTTTACTTTACATCACCGATTTACCTGGCGCCACACAAAATGACACTATACTATTTGCAGATGACACAACCATAGTAATTAAAGAAAATACAGATGGTTCTCTAAGAAATATTATTACATGTACCTACATTAACAAATGTAACAAATTGGTTAGAAAATAATAATCTCAAAGTTAACTTAACCAAAACACAACTGGTTTAATTTCAAACTTATAATAGCAAAACCAATTAGATTATCTGCCGATTTTAATGGCGTAAGTACAACTTAATGAAACGGAAAGTGCAGTTTTTCTAGGAATTAAGAATGATAAGTTTTGTAATTGGAAAGCCCATATTAATACCCTTTGTAATAAGCTACATCGATTTAATTATATTTTGTATCGTCTGCGAGCAACCGTCTCTGAGGCGGCAGCAACGGCAGCCTATAACGGTTATGTATCGTCGCAAATCTGTTACGGAATAATAATATGGGGCAACTCATCAGATGCTGATAAGGTTTTCTTAGCCCAAAGAAAGTGTTTACGAGTAAGATCTTTGTGTGGAGCATATTACCTAGATAGTTGCAAGCCATTATTTAAAAAAGTATACTACCCTTGCCATCCTTATATGTATTTGTTATGTGTATATTCGTAAAACATAATATAGAATTGTTTAAAATGAAAGGAAGGGAAAAACGATATAAATACGATCTAAATACCGACACATCAGACATTAAAACTATTTCAAAAAATACGTGTGGCACTCGGGGACTGCCGCGGTAAAGCTATTGCATATCATTTTGTATCAACTTATGCAATTATAATTATTTATTTATTTTATTTATGCAGTATTTCTTTTTCTTTGATATTAATTCAAGTTACACTTTTTGAGCGTGGTGACCGATAAGAAAACAAATTTTTCTATTATTTAATAAATAAAAAGTTAATATTGTTTAAAATGTTTTTATTATTTTACAATACATGTGGGTTTTATTATCTTACAGTAGCTGTTGGTTATTCAGGAATATTTATCATTAAAACTATAGGTTTATGATAACTGAAATAAGAAACATAAGTTTGCGACTTAATATCCTCTAAATACCTAGAAAATACCGCGTCAATGGTGGTCCCATATTTTGTTGTAGACTCTTGTGGATCATTATTCATTTTCAAATTCAATGTTTTTGATAGAAAAGTTGTCAACATTATTTTACAATACATGTGGGTTTTATTATCTTACAGTAGCTGTTGGTTATTCAGGAATATTTATCATTGAAACTATAGGTTTATGATAACTGAAATAAGAAACATAAGTTTGCGACTAACATATTTGATTTTGGCGGGACTAAAATAATAGTGTTTATTTTGACGTTTGACATCGCCGTATCTCTGGTAATAAAAGCTACTGTCCTCAATATTTTGTATAGAATATGACACTTAGCGACATTCGTTTGGAGATATATCCTTTCCCCGATAAAGAACTTTGTAACAAAGTGAATAAAGTCGGTTTCGGTCCGTCGGAGGTCGGAGTGGGGAGCGTCAGGTTTTTTTCGTTACGGAATTTCTGGATTCAGTCCCCGCGCTCAAGGCCCGCGATAGAAGCTATGCAATAGCTTAAAAAAAAATTCTAACTCTATGGCCATCAAATTATATTATAATTATTCTTCCTGTTACATATGAGAGTTCTTAAAGGAAATAAAATCAGTAGAAAACTCTTTTTCATTGTTAGATTTTGTATATAATTAGATATTGTTATTATAATTTTAGTATTATAAATTTACGAAAACGGGGCTTAATCGTGTATAAACTTTGAAAACAAACCTCCGACGTTTCAAGGGCGACATTGCCCCCGTGGTCCCGGAGAAAGACTGTAATTTTAGTAGTATTTCCGTGAATATACCTACTTAAAAAAGTTATACCCAGAGTATCTCGAGATGCGATATTGTAATGTAATAAAATAAATTATAGATGTTTAATTACTCATTTATTGTCGGTACATTTTCAAATTAATTTAAACACATTACAGAAGCGTCTTGCCACACACGATACCGGTTTTCTGCTCTGTTTGGAACATGCCATTAGGCCACGTGTAATTAAGACACGACTCGTGTACACGGAGCCACGTGTCAGCGTGTACTCTTGTAATCGGGAGCCCTAATCTCAAACTCGTACGATTATACAAATTTTGCTCATTACTACGATAATACGAGATACGAAAAAATAATATAATAATAAGTATCCAATATCAAAGTATGTCCTAATCATTTGGAGCACCGCTTGCTGCACTTGCTTACAATTAACTCAAATACATACTTTTGTTTTGCCAATGGTAGCAAATAGCGGTCTCAAGTGAAAACACGTCAGACGTCAGCGTGCGTAGCCAAGATGCCAATCGCTCACGCTTAATAATGTATCGTAGCTACCTCTCTCTATCTCTCTTTCTTATTAGCGTGACAATGACAGTTGCATTTCATTAGCGAGTGAGCGTGAGCGGTTGGCATCTTGGCTACGCACCCAGGTAATAAAAGAAAGTAATTGCCGGCAAAATCGTATTAAGATTGGTAATAAACAAGACTTTTATTGTCGCATTATCACTCTTGACGGATATATGAGAAATTAAGGAAAGACAAAAACTATTCACCGTTTTATAATGTAAACAGTTTGAAATCACGATTTCCACTTGAAACTTATCTGCTATGAATAGCATTGTAGTGTCTTTTGTTAAACCCAATCGCTAATTACCTGCAGAAAATGAAATGCAGTAATACAAAAACCTGTAATATAAATTACAAATTTATTGTCTTAAGAATAAGGGTCAAATTGGAATAGGACGCATTTCACATAAAACCTTTTAGAAATGAAATATGATCTGACCACCTGGGGACAATTGTATAATTTATTTTGTAACTTAAAATATTAGCGGAACTCTCTTTCTAATAAAAGGGATTGAAAAGAGACTTCCGCTAATATTACAAGCTACAACTGATTATGCAATAGGCCTCCGGTAGCGTGTTTTGCAAGTCTTAGTTAGAGGGTGGTATTTATTATATTATTTTTGCTGTAGTTGAGTAGTGTATGAACTAAGCATGGATTAAAAATTCAAGAATCCAAATGCATTAAAAATCCAAAAAGTAGGCCAGTTGTCGATTGTAAGAAATATCGGGAATAGAATACAGTGTAGCTAACGTTGCCGGTACTTGGTAGCGTAGCGACTGAAGCTTGCACAATATCCTCAAATCGATAAGAAATCTGTTCCCACTTTTTTTAATATCTACCTACGTAAGTTGCAAAATTTAACACAAGCTACAATAATCAAATCAACTTTTAATTATGAAAAATAAACAGACACCTGGTTGACCACGCCTCGGTTCTTAATTTCAAAAGGTTATACGTTGAGTGCATGCTATAACAATTTGAACTTTATTGCCAAAGGAATACTGTTGTTATTAATAAAATATCTCTTGTTCTTTATGGTACTATTTCGTGCAGGTAATTAGCTGTTGGTTTTACAAAGGATAACAATGTCGAGATTTTAAAAAGTTTTAACTTTACCGACAGCCGTCACAAGATGTACTCACAAAATAGCACTATTTGCTGAATTTTATCGCTTCGTAATCTGAGACTAATAGTTATGTTTTGTTTTTAAATAATATCAGAATAATTGCGCTAAGTTACCCATGTATGATGATTATTTATGACTCTACCTATATTTGACTGATTAACTACAAGAAAAATAAATAAACTTGAGCATAGTAGAAACAAACGCTCACGCCGCTTTCATTTGTATGTATGATAATAAAAATGTTAGGCCTAAAATGTTAGGTTATAGTAAGGAAATAAAGAAACGATGCCACACTAAGAGCAAAACAAACCTGGTTCCACAGCGAGCGACAACGTCCTAACTCCTGGCCATGGTCATTCAATATTAAGTCTAATTCCTGGGCGTATAAAGATTACTTTCGTTTGAACTGTTCAAAACAGAATAAAACACTAACAGAATTCATTGGGGTTAGTTACTGGTTAGAGGTTAATTGGGGTTAACTGGACCGATAAGGTTTCCGAATGATTAAGGTTTCCGTATCATGAGTTAACCGAATTGGAGGTGTTTTGAAAACAACCTTTAAAATAACCTTATGAAAAACCCGGGTTATGGTAACCGGTTCCGGTCCCTGATAACGTATCGCAGCTCCCTCTCTCTCTCTCTCTCTTCCTTATTAGTGTGACAATGACAGTTGCGTTTCGGTAGCGACTGAGCGTGAGCGATTGGGATCTTGGCTACGTTCGGTCTCCCTCGTCGGCGCTCAGAGCCATGGCATATGCCGGGAAAAAACGTTAGGAAGAAGAGAATGTGGCATAGACTTGAACACCATTGTCCAGGCAATAACCAGAACTTAACATTCACTCCAAAGTAATATATTACGGGCATATTTTTATATTGTCGTTTTTTTTTCGCGTCAGATATGAATGAAATTTGGTAGGTGGGAAGATTATTCTCTTCAAGATAGACGCAATTTCAAAGTATGTCCCACATTTTTTCCACTGAGTTACGAAATCGTATGGGTTTTTTAACTCAGTGGGAAATTTAGTACAATTTTTTTGTCGCACATTGGGATTTTGTATCTATCTAGCGTAGAACAAGGAACTCTACCTACCCACCAAATTTCATACAAATCTAACACGAAAAAAAACGACAACAAAAAATATGCCCATATACCTAGGTAATTGTCTAAGAGAGTGATAAAATCAATTCTAGTCTATAGAGATTTATTGACTTACTGGAGATTTAGGAACATAAAAGGGATTCAATGAAATAAAAGACCAAGTAACTGTCACATTATGCTATATTCTCTTAGTGCCGATAAACATGATCGTAAAACAAACCACATATCACAGTCCGCTAAAGTAAGGAATAAACTCGGAAATCAGAAGTCAAGAAGCAATAGTACAGCCATGAACGTATATTTCCTACTATATAGAATCTTTGTCTATTACAAAACTATATTTTGGTGGCCTATAACAGACTGCGCTCGGCTAAACCTAGTTCTGGTCAACCTGGATACCTTTTCACTTCATTTGTACAAAACAATAACTCTTACAAAAAACCGCAACTGACATATTTACAATTAATCTTAAATTATACGCAAAATTGCACACGTTCCATCAAATTTTTGATCCAGTCAAAATAAATATTGCTGATAAATTAGTAAAAATGTGTAAAAAAATGTTTGAAAATACATAAATTATGCATTCAGTCAACGATTAGTTCTAACTACATTAATGACATGACGAACACGGCTTACGCGAAAGTGTAACATTTAACAAAGAATCAACAATCGACACCACACAAGCCACGACACGACAAGTCGATAAAACAAAATATCATTCGTCTAGCTGCGGGCCTATTATGGTCTTATTTTATCATTTATAACAGTGGCCAAGATTGTCTTCAAATTGTGTCCCGTACTGAATAGCTATAAACGATAAATTAGAGAATAATAGACCCGCTACATGGGACTCTACAAATGACGCAATTTAATAATCAATTTATCGTCCAATCTGCTGAAAGCGCCTCACCCACAGTTGGTTTCATAGGATCGCGAGTGTTTGAACCGATGAATTGGTGTTACAATTGTTACGCCTGAAGAGCCTAACATGAAATAAATATTAGACACATCGAAATTCAATCGTCTACAAACATTCACATCTCTCGGCAATCTACGCAGCGACTGAACCGGTCTTGTCCATGTATGTTTTTGTATGCGCATTCTACTCTCGTATACAGTTATATGCTAAGAAAGTAAAATAACCATCTTAAAATACATAGTTAAATTATAGCAAGCAGGATTGTAAGTCCTGGATTTAATTATTTAATGGAATTGATGAGCATACAATATTTTTTAAGACCATAAAAATCCATATAAGGTTAAGTACCTAGAACTTATGTAGAACGCGCGTAAGTATGGTAAGCGCCAGAAATGCCCCATCACATCCGTACTTTCGAGCTCTCGCAGGGACGGACGCTGATACAACGAATTTAAAGCGATACTAACTACACGATAAATTGGATCCCGAATTTGACTCGTAGTAGTGTATCTACCCGGAGCTAATACTCAACTTGCGCAACTTTTATAAAAAGACATTTAGGTATCCTTTTCATGCTTACACACACAATTTAGGCCGTTTGCCTAAACTACCTACAACTACTATTTGATATAAAAACGCTCAAATCATTATGCTTAAGTTAGTATTCGATGTTTACTCTATTTATTACGTATTGACAAGGCAATCAGATTGAGAAAAACTATTAGAGGCATATATTTGGAAAAGTAATAAATTCAGGACTAATGAATTAAACAGATTTGAGTGTTTTTAAACACCAAAGTCGTAAAGTAATCAAACTTGCGCCTAGCACCAGAGAAAATCAGAATACGGCTCGATGTCGTCGAATTTTACTAAGATATTTATAGGTATTATTTACTAGTAGCGGTTTATAAGCATAAAAAATACTACAAGCGAATCTGAAATCTGTACTAAAATATTGACATAAAGAGCTTTGCTTTAAAAACTGTTGAGAACCAACGAAATCGAAACAGCATTACTATAAAGTAGATTTGACTACGTAATGTAAAATAGTGTGTTGAACATTCAACTGAATATATTTAAAATTTCAAGATTCGATATTTGACGTAAGTAGTATCGAAACAAGCTCACTGGTCCATCAAACGAAATACGATTAAAAAAGCTACATCAAATCGTCCCTCGCATCTAAATGGTCATGAATATACAATAAGGTACTATGTCTTAGGAATAATTTGTATTTTCTCAGAGGCATCTATTCGTCACTGCCTATATAATTTAAAGCATATCCTATCATTTTTCTAGCATTTATTTACAAAAAATACATTTATTTTTCAGTTACACAATCCAATATATCAACAATAATGTTATGGTTTGACGAAACATTTAAATAAAATTTAATGCGTCAAAAACGACACGTTATTTTGTAGTAAAGATTATCGCATAGCATAAGCAAGATTGCATCGGAAATCGGATTGTGTGTAACCGTCTTTAACCTACTTAATGATAAGTTCGTCGTCGCGAACTGTCAAACAAAATAAATAATAAAAATAAAGGATTTCGCTTAGAAATCTATATGTCCATGCATATGAATTGTGTTATAAAATTGATAATAAATATACATTCAAATTGCAACAAAGCAAATAATCATATTAGTCTAAGATATCATCATCATATCATTATATTGCGAATAATTCGATTTACGTCGATTGGACATTGAATTAAAATTAATAATAAAGCAAAAAACTTATATACATGTTTCCATTGACGATCGAGTGAAATAATATCTGCCTATGCAACTTAGGCAATCTCATAATAATAACTTAATTCTAGCAACTGAGTTTGTGTACAACTTTCATAATTTATAAACAATGAAAATATCTAGAACCTCACGTGGAACAATTTAACATTTGTATGTTATAAATTGAACGATTGGTGAGACGTTTGGCATCATTTTGTTTTACATTTGTAAACTACAGGTGATAACATCAATTTTTCTGCGCAATATAAATAAAATTACTGTGATTTATACGTAATGCGCACATGCAGTTTTTATACCTTTTTCTTCTTGTGTTACGCAATGTTTGTCGATATTTCAGATAGTTCGTAGGACTTACAAACGTATTCTATCTAGTTGTAAAACAATAATCGATCTGCAGGGGTTGACAGATCGCAACGATAAATCGTTCCCTCTGTAGACCGCTTGAGACCTGTCATAAATGCCAATGTCATATCCATGTTCACCTATACATCAGTTGATGGCTTGCTCGGTCATCTGAAGGCAGAGCGCGTCGAGGCTGGAGTAGTCTTCCTTGGGCGCCGGCCGCAGCGTGGCGCTGGGCGGGAAGGGGGGGTACGAGTGGGACTTGGGCCGCGGGGGAGGGGGAGGCGGAGGGGGCAGCCACGGCCGCGGCGCGCGCGGGTAGTGGGGGCCGGCGCGCCAACTAGTTCAACAACAAGTATACATACATATATATTTCTGGTATAAATTATAAATAGTATTGAGGTAGATAAAAGCGAATAAAACCGATCATAACTTTTCTAACTACCCACATTTCATAAACATTAAATTGTCCGGTTAAAAACTGGATATGACCATCATAATGATAACCTTTTGATACTACAAAATTTCTAACTGTGAAAATATTAATTTTGCTAAGAATTGACACAAAGCAGAATAAAATCGTCAAAAAGTTAGGGTCAGAATGACATTAGCGAACAATTTTGCATTGACAAACGATAAATCTTTCAAGAAAATGAATTATTTATGAACTCCGGCCGGCAAGTAGCCAATTGCGGGCCGCTACGCTCAACAAATGCGCCGCTTGCCGACTGCCTCGAGCAGAAAAATAGTACCTTGGCCAGTAAATAAAAAAGCCTCCGATCACATGTTTGTCACCTTAACCTCAGCGTTGCTTCGGCCGACAATTACACGAGATCTGAGACATTTCTTACTTTACAGGCCTCGACGTAATTTACTATTAAACTGGAGTGTTAGTGTTACCGTGGCTTGGGCGCGCGGCGGGGCGGCAGGTCGCCGACGTGCCGGTAGAAGGTGCGCGGCGGCAGGCGGTGGCGCGGTAAGTATAGTGTAGTGTTACCGTGGCTTGGGCGCGCGGCGGGGCGGCAGGTCGCCGACGTGCCGGTAGAAGGTGCGCGGCGGCAGGCGGTGGCGGTGGCGCGGTAAGTATAGTGTAGTGTTACCGTGGCTTGGGCGCGCGGCGGGGCGGCAGGTCGCCGACGTGCCGGTAGAAGGTGCGCGGCGGCAGGCGGTGGCGGAGGCGCGGTAAGTATAGTGTAGTGTTACCGTGGCTTGGGCGCGCGGCGGGGCGGCAGGTCGCCGACGTGCCGGTAGAAGGTGCGCGGCGGCAGGCGGTGGCGGTGGCGCGGTAAGTATAGTGTAGTGTTACCGTGGCTTGGGCGCGCGGCGGGGCGGCAGGTCGCCGACGTGCCGGTAGAAGGTGCGCGGCGGCAGGCGGTGGCGGTGGCGCGGTAAGTATAGTGTAGTGTTACCGTGGCTTGGGCGCGCGGCGGGGCGGCAGGTCGCCGACGTGCCGGTAGAAGGTGCGCGGCGGCAGGCGGTGGCGGAGGCGCGGTAAGTATAGTGTAGTGTTACCGTGGCTTGGGCGCGCGGCGGGGCGGCAGGTCGCCGACGTGCCGGTAGAAGGTGCGCGGCGGCAGGCGGTGGCGCGGTAAGTATAGTGTAGTGTTACCGTGGCTTGGGCGCGCGGCGGGGCGGCAGGTCGCCGACGTGCCGGTAGAAGGTGCGCGGCGGCAGGCGGTGGCGGTGGCGCGGTAAGTATAGTGTAGTGTTACCGTGGCTTGGGCGCGCGGCGGGGCGGCAGGTCGCCGACGTGCCGGTAGAAGGTGCGCGGCGGCAGGCGGTGGCGGAGGCGCGGTAAGTATAGTCATAGATTAAGAAAAAACCTTTATAGATAGTTATCTCCTTGTGTTATCTCTAAGTATTGAAAAAATGCTGCCAGATGGCGTTACAAGGCTCATTCGAAACAATAAAATCCTAAAAATAACCATAAGTAACTAAACATGGCATTTTACTGTTGCCATTCGACATTTATATTTATTTTTAGTGTTATTGTACCGGACTCTTTAATATAACACAGAAATTAAATCAATTCGAATTTAATATTTTTCACTATTCCAATCTTTAGCTGAGCTCGCTCTCAATCACCATAATTTATTCATCAAGGAGCATGCTGTTGATAGCGAATTCCAGTAGATGGCGCACAACGTTTACTTACACTACGCAAAATTACCAAACTATAAAAACTGTCTGTGAATTATGCATATACGCATTAAATATATTTACCTATGATTTGAAAATTCCGTATATTTTTCTCTGATATTCAGAAGACGCTAATCAATTATTGATTATAAAATAAGCCTACCCAAGTACTCACGCAACAAAAGTATTTGCTCCGTCGGAGGCGTTAGTGAATTTGTGAATTTGGCGGACGCATACTTAACTATAGTATTCAAAAAATATTTTGAAGGTTTGAAACACGTAAAAAATTTAAGTAACAAATTATACGATTGCATTAAAAAAATCTACCACAAATATATCATTGTGTATCTTTTATTAGTCAAAATTTACGATTATTATAAATCACATAAAAAGTGTGCTTGAAAATAAAATGCATTCGCAAGTAAGGATATTAAAAAAGTTGTAATATGTACAGTCACCATCAGAGTAAAGGATTTCCCTCCTTGGTAATCACATGAAAACGTTAAGTATTTTCGTCGAGTGTGATAGAAGTTGAGATGGTTGGGTGCTTAGCTGTGAGGCTACTATTATGAGAACACCGGTTCAAATCCACCGGTGCCATCACTTTTTTTCTTTTTTTTTTAATTAATTACCTTTTCTTTACTGTTATAATATTATTATTGAGAAATTAGCTGAAATGAGGTACAAAAGAAAAGATAGGTAGGTATATTGCATATAATACAATTATTTTATTTATTTTATTAACAGCATAACATTTTGTATTGGTTGCGATTTATTTTTATGCAGTTAACTTATAAACTTAATTTTTAATAACAACAAGATAAAAAAATGTAAACCATTATAATAATAATTAAGTAGTTTAGTTTATACACTTTTCTACCTGCGTAAAAAATTGTTACTTACTATGATTTTGAATCCAACCAAATTTACTACCAAAACACAAAATAGATATCTGGATGTCATTTACCACGTTTATTAACATACACAGTTTGTTTTCAGTTAAACATATTTTTAGATACTTTATTGACTATATAATTTTTGTCGCCGGTTTATAATAAAATTATGGATGTCCGCAACGTGGAGGTATCTTCGAACCATGCTAAGTGACACTCTAAAAGTTTCAGCAGTTCATCATGTAGTTTTAAAAGGTGCCACTGAATGAACTTCCACAATATTTTAGTGTCGCTCCGAGTCCGAGTCCGAGTCATCAGTGTAAAATCTTACCGTTATGCCCATATCTCGTGATATTTTTTTGATACTTTTTCCCTCTTCCCAAAGCACAACAATTTTAGTTTTTAAAAACTTTATTAATTGCACCATTGTTTAGAATTAACGAACTATGCGAAAACTTACAAATTTGGATACTCGCATTAAGAATATGTTATTAGCGAATCGACAGAAAACCTAATGATTTGAAAAGTCATTATAAGGTTACCCTCAATCACAATTTAGTAAATAAGACGCAATTTATTTTAAATTCAATCTTAACCTGTAGATCATAACACGCAGAAAGACAAGAATTAGTTTTCTAAATTAAAATTGTGGTAGGTCAACAATCCGCAACAAGAACATTCTTTGATCAAACGAAAAATCTATAAGAATTTCAACCTTATTTTGTAATCGATTAAGAAGTGAGTGAAGTGACGTATGGATGTACAAGCATAATCCTTATCTTAATTTCGCCGGTATACGTATCTGACCTGCCAGCCTAGGGGTATAAGCCAATGTCAGATGATCGGCCAACGCATAGTGAGACCGGGTTCAAATCTTGCAAATTGCTATTACGCGATGTCTTTTTGTGAGTTTTTCTGGGCATGTGATTTGCTCGGAAGGCGACCATATATACCAATTAAAACTTTAAATAATTTGTGTGGACTCTAGTCGGTAATGTTCGGAAAGATGGGTGCGGGGCGAGGGGCACGGGGAGAGGGAAGGTACTCGGGACGAACACGTCACATCACGTGACGCGCTCGCCGTCGGGCAATAGTGCGATTTTTAAATCTCACTCGTGAGTTGAGCTCGCCTGGTGAGTAAAATTGTCACCGGTGACTTTGATATCTCCGATTCCCAAATGTCGTATTTTTGAAACTCACACGCAGGTTACCAACATGCAGACATTTACAACTTCAGTCATAGATAATCGTCCCGTGACGTTCCTTTTTACGCAGATGTTATAGTGTTGGCCTCTGTTACCAGTTTTTATTTCTCATACTATAACTTAAAATAGGTTCAGTGAAATCGGTCAAACGTAAAACGTGGTGTACTCGTACTTACAGCTGTCAGTATCATTTAAAAGAAAACGTAGTTTTGGAAACATTTTATTTATTATCAGAACTACAAGGATTGCTTGAAATTTACTCGAAGAAAACGACAATTGTATTAAAAAAAGGTATGTACATTTGTTAGTGGCATATGTTCTATTATCATAATTGTTGTTTAACCTGATAATTGGTATTTTGTCCCTTTTATAGGTGCTCGACGTCTGTTCCAGTCCCACAAAAGAGGAAAGTTGGAATATATGTAACAGAAAATTCGACTGCAAGCACTTGTGCGGGAGAATGAGCTCAATGAGCAACTTAGAAAGTTTGGCAGGATATAGTGGCCGAATTAAATGCTAATCCAGGACTAGAAGGCGTAGAGAGAAAGGTAGGATTATTTCATTCAGTTTAAATTAATAACTAAAATCATATCAGATAATTTCCCCAATGGTATAACAGCGGGCAAGGTGTTCACAATGATCCTAATGACCTAAATACACTTTTATTGTCTTAATAATTAGGCAGTGCCAAAATCATTTTGGTCACCTTACCCACTTAGCAATTTCTGCTGCTGAGTGCACAATGGTTGTCAACTTACGGAAAATGCCAAGACCAACTAACTAACTTACACACCAATTCCCAGCGTATAAAAATTAGTAATTTTTACAAACTAAAGGCAAAAATGAACTCTTTTATTGGTCTAACTGTTTACCTTTTTAATATCTCGTAGGAAGGCTTTGATGCATTTTGCCTTGTAATTCTTGATTATTATCTGTGACCAGGATATAAATATATTACACTACCGGGCCACTGATCAAATTACAATCAGCTACATTACTTGTTGCGCACCTCTGTGTAGTTGACTGCAACATATTCAAATTAAATTATTTCACCATCTTTGATACACATACATCTGGAGTACTCCAGATGTTTTCTCAAACTGTTACATAATTATTGAAGGATCAGGATAAATTAAAAATCTAATTTAAAGCTGACAATAGAACTATTTTATTATTGAATGTTTTTTTTGTACTTTTAGGTAAGCGGCAAGCAGACAAACCAACTATTCTACTTTTTTGGAGTTTCCTACAAACATTGGATAACAGCATTCTCCATGGCTTGTCCAAGTATCATTTTGGTTTTCTGTGCACCATGAGTGGAACAAAAAATAAGTTTTTGTAGACCAACAGATAATCGCCTAATTACCTATACTCATAGGTATATCCCAAATTAAAAAGAAAGTTATTAATTTTAACCTATTTATTTATGTTCCTTTTTTTGTATTTTTACTTTAACTACCATGCAATCTTATATGGATCATACCTGTCAATAAAGAAATTTATTAATGATGAAAAAGTAGAATGGCTGAATTGACTGGATTCTCTACCTCTCTCATTTAAAGTGATAACTCATACAGTACTTATATCTCTCAATCTTTCTAAATGAAGTGGCAAGTTGTGAAACCTGCCAATTTGTGCTACCTACTTGTGCTGTGATTTGATACAAAAATTCTATTAATAACTATGTTGTTAGATTATAAGATGATTATTTAGTTCAGATATTTAGGCTGATGTTTTTAATATATAATGCACTTCTTGATGATAAAGTGGTAATGTAATATTCGAAGCATTAGACTCATGTTTTATTAATAGGTATCTTTTAAGGCTTTATTTAATATGCCTTTTATTTAGTTAAGCAATTCAGACTGATTGATTTTGTCAATGTATAAGTAATCATACGGCTAGCAGCAGAAGTAGTAGAGCAGGCAAGGTGTTCAAAATAGTCTGAGCACAATCTTATTGTTTTCAATAGAAGGGTGCATCAAGATCATATTGGACACCCCGCACGCTTAACTACATCTGCTGCAGACTGTACAGTTAGTGTCAACAATACCTACACAACTCTCGCTTTATTTCTTTTGTAAAAAGATGAGAGTTGTATAGATATTTTTGATGCTTAATGTACATTCACTAAGATTAAGGCTATTGGCGGTCTTATTAAAATGTTAATTATGTTAGGAGCAAAGGACTGGTGTTCCATTAACATAACTGTAACTTTTAACACTTGACTTTCTATAAAATAGAAGTCACAGAGTTGCTTAAGCACATTGCAACTATTGACTACTATCAAAGCGTTTAGAAACTAATCTAATTCAGTTGCTTACACTAAGCTAAACAGACTTGAGGTATTGAATTGTTTAAAATGAGCCTATGTAGGTAGACTATACCTAAGTTACAAGAAATAATATATAAAGCCTACACAAAGTCCCCTTGTTTCATTTAGTTTCTACCGCTACCTAATGCCTCCTGCTTGTTCCATATTGCCCTATCATTGTAAGTGTACCTTACTGATACATTTGAGAACTAATTTACATCCACTTTTTAACTGAAGAGCGACATGTACCTAATATACATACAAAAATTCTCAGCCCGCATACCTTACCAATGCACAGGCATAGTGTCTGTGAAAAACATACTCATGTTATACTTTGTATAAGGTTAATGTGGCTAATTCTGTCATTGGGACTATTCAATCTAATGCTCGCCTCCGTTAAATATAAGCACAATATGCAGCTGACGACTCAGTTTATGAACTCCGGAGAGCCTGCTGCTTATTGACTCTGTCTATAGCGATGCATACTGTGTTTATTCATATTCAATGCAGGCGAGCATTAGATAGAATAGGCCCTACGATGGAATTAGCTACATTAACCTTACCCTACTCATGTAGACAAAAACTGAACTATGATTAACTTTGGTTGACCAACCAACAAACCACCCAACTATGGTCCAAAATCTTCTAATTATGGTCCAAAAATTACTCTAGTATCTATGTTTTGATGTGACTATTATTTAAAAGAATCAGTTCTATGGCAAAACAATAGTAAATTGTAAAATAAGCTCACGCAAAATATAAAATAACTTATTGGTATTGATGTTTAATTATGTTGGACCATAGTTGTAGTACTAGACTATAGTTGGGTGGTTTTACAGTAAGTAATTTACTTGGACGTACAAGGAATTAAAAACAATGTATAAGAGATATTCATAACATGCTTTATTGTGCACTATAATAACAAAACATGAACAAAAACTTCAGCAAGTGACAAAATAGACCAAACACCTACTCGCTAGGTGGCTTTATCTTCCAAATAATAATATCGCACTATAGATGCTCGTAGAGCTTCTCTTGCCAACAAATCAGGTAAGTTCAGGCCAAAATCCAAAACATCATCTTCATTGTCATGACCAAGGTCGACATTGTTTTGAATGCAGATGTTGTAGACCACCCCACAACTGTTTACTATTTGACGCTTTCTCCGGTGCATAGTGCAGTACTCTATGCTTTAATAAACAGCGGAATCGGCCTTTTAATATGCCATTAGGTACACCTTTCTATCGCAGCACGCGCTTTTTCAAAGGCCTCGTTCTATTCTATTGCTGCTTTGCCATATTCGCTATCCGTTATCGTCATCTTAATGTAATCTTCCAGGCTTGCCATTTCTTATTCTTTTCACAAATATGCGAAATTCACGAAAATACAGCGAGTCTCGCTGCTAATTCAGTTAAATCTCCAACATTACTGTTTTCCAATTCCAACTTTCCATTCCAACACACTTTGACAGATTACATAAGTCAACTGTCAAAAATACTCACCGATGATTTCAAACACGAATGGGTTGGGGCATATTAGCACGCCTACCACGAACATCGAAAATTGGCATTGACGGGAAAACCTCTTTGTCACTCCAATATGCAAGTGTGACAGAGACGGAAATACAAATCCGCAATCGTTCGATTTTCGTGGTATAGGCTCAGAAGTCACCGATGAGTTTCAAAAATACGAATTTTCGGTAAACACTCATTTTTGTGAGAATTAGTCACTCGGTGAGATTCAAAAATCGCACCCCAAGCAGGTTTTTGTTTAATTTTTGTCACCTATCGTCCTGATTCGGTCACCAATTACGAAGAATGGGAACTACCTATACCTCTCAAAATTAAGTAATGTTTTTGAACGGCATAGTTACTCTTATAATAGTTATTACTTATTATATAAGCGTTACAAGGTATCCCATCATAAACATTACATGTAAAAAGACACAAGTCTCGCTCTGCAGTTTTTATGCTGTAAAAAAGTTTTGAGATGGGGGGGGGATGTCCATCACTAGACTTCTCGTCCAGAACTCGACTTCCGCCGCCTTGCCTATTTTAAAATCGCAATGGTATCATCGCTTATAATTTTGCAACTATAACGAAATATGTATAATATGCGATTATACACAACGAAGCGCAATACTGGTGCGGATCGGAGGTGCTAGGAGACTATTCATGTTTTTGAGCGATCAAAGCAAAATAATCACCTAACTGTGTATATATACAGTTTTGGTTTATCACCTCGCCTACCACGAACCGCGAACGAAAGTATACCTCCCTTTCGCACTTATGATTTCTCACTCAAGTGCGACAGAGAGGTGAAACTTCGTTCTTGGTTCGTGGTAGGCCTTCTGCACGTGAATTGATCGACGTTTTTCAATACAGATGCCAAAAAAATTAAAATGTATTTTAATAAGAACGAATTTTAAAGTTTTTTTTATTATTTCCGTGGCACGATTGTAACATCTTCCAAATGTTTATCTTATCTTCTTTACTTTCTCATTTCCAATCTATAATAAACAAAATAATAAATCGCATGTGACAAATCGTATCGTCATGTCTTATAGGCCCTTCGAATATATTTACCTGATTGAAAAACGCCTCTGCTTTGACTGACGTTTTGTAGGCTCTTCCGTTTCATACACACAGATTTATAAGAACTGTTTTCAATGTTAATATTTTAATGAATGATCATTAGTATGATGAAGAAGTAATTATTGAAATATGAAATATCAATATCTTTAATATTATTGCGTTAATAGTAGGTATTTAGTTTGATTACGGCTCAGTAAAGTTAACGAACAATAATACTCTTCGGTGAACAGTCATGAATTGGAACACAACTAAATTTAAAAAGATTGTAAAAGTAAAAAGCACTAGTTCGCAAAAACAAACTTTGCGCACGCAAAACAGCCAAGAAAAGGGCACTTTTTGAGCAACTGTATTGAAAAAGCTTTTTAAGGCAACTTGTACATGTTTTTATTGATGTACTGAATCATTAATTCAATTATTTTCGTAAATAGGTACCTTCATATGTTTTTACTATACAACATTGCATTTTTTACCATGAAAACATAGTAAACGACAATTAAATTAATTTAAATTCCCTAACTACCTAGACCTACCTCAAACTTAAGTTACATTTACTGTACTTATATATTTTAAAAGTACTTCAATGTTTTTTAAATTAATTTTTATTATACACATATTTATTTTGAATAAGTACCAGCTATAGATGCGTACTAAGTAAAGTACTTAAAATTCACCAATGGAGTAATTTGAGTTTGTTTATGTACAAGACAGCTATTACTAGAAGCATTTTTGATTACTACGGATATTTTATTATTGACTTTAAGGCCTGTAGTGTACCTAGTTTGAGTGTGAAGCTCCGCACTTTTTTCGACATTGCGAATAATGTACAAGGTATCGTGTACCTACTTTGTGAGTCACCGTGCATTGTTCAAGATTGGCGCTCATGTACTTGCTACTTTTCGACGAGAGGTAAGATTCCTCAAATTAAATGCACGCGCGCTTTTGAAGTTCACTGTTATTTTATCAACGAACATTATCGTTCAATTACAGTAATTAGTTACTTTTGCAAAGACCTGTTAGTGTTATCAAATTAAAAGAAAACATTTTGGGAATTGAATTTGAACATGTACTTATTTGCAAATTTGAATTTTATCGCTTCATATCTACTAGGTATATACAATATACCTCTATATAAAGTACACACAAACAAGCTTGCTATTAAAAAACATTAAATTGTGTTTCTCGGTTCATCTCTTTTCTTCATGATTCAATTCTGTTGACAAGTTAAGCCGGCACACAAACGACAGGTTCACACACACACACACATGTCTAGCACAAGTAGAACAGCTTTAAATGAGTTAGAAGTACCTCCACTACTCAGTAGATAGCGCTAAAAGCGCAACCCTCATCCTGCACAGTAACGACATCTATTATTATTTTTATTACAACAATAATAATAAACGACATCTAGGAATAATAATGGAACCAAAAGGTACCGGCGACGATAATAATTATTAAGCAAGATTATTAGACACTATGGAGAGAGCACTCTGTCCTGGTTATAATATACTCTGTGGTATAGTGTAGTGTTACCGTGGCTTGGGCGCGCGGCGGGGCGGCAGGTCGCCGACGTGCCGGTAGAAGGTGCGCGGCGGCAGGCGGTGGCGGTGGCGCGGTAAGTATAGTGTAGTGTTACCGTGGCTTGGGCGCGCGGCGGGGCGGCAGGTCGCCGACGTGCCGGTAGAAGGTGCGCGGCGGCAGGCGGTGGCGGTGGCGCGGTAAGTATAGTGTAGTGTTACCGTGGCTTGGGCGCGCGGCGGGGCGGCAGGTCGCCGACGTGCCGGTAGAAGGTGCGCGGCGGCAGGCGGTGGCGGAGGCGCGGTAAGTATAGTGTAGTGTTACCGTGGCTTGGGCGCGCGGCGGGGCGGCAGGTCGCCGACGTGCCGGTAGAAGGTGCGCGGCGGCAGGCGGTGGCGGTGGCGCGGTAAGTATAGTGTAGTGTTACCGTGGCTTGGGCGCGCGGCGGGGCGGCAGGTCGCCGACGTGCCGGTAGAAGGTGCGCGGCGGCAGGCGGTGGCGGTGGCGCGGTAAGTATAGTGTAGTGTTACCGTGGCTTGGGCGCGCGGCGGGGCGGCAGGTCGCCGACGTGCCGGTAGAAGGTGCGCGGCGGCAGGCGGTGGCGGTGGCGCGGTAAGTATAGTGTAGTGTTACCGTGGCTTGGGCGCGCGGCGGGGCGGCAGGTCGCCGACGTGCCGGTAGAAGGTGCGCGGCGGCAGGCGGTGGCGGTGGCGCGGTAAGTATAGTGTAGTGTTACCGTGGCTTGGGCGCGCGGCGGGGCGGCAGGTCGCCGACGTGCCGGTAGAAGGTGCGCGGCGGCAGGCGGTGGCGGTGGCGCGGTAAGTATAGTGTAGTGTTACCGTGGCTTGGGCGCGCGGCGGGGCGGCAGGTCGCCGACGTGCCGGTAGAAGGTGCGCGGCGGCAGGCGGTGGCGGTGGCGCGGTAAGTATAGTGTAGTGTTACCGTGGCTTGGGCGCGCGGCGGGGCGGCAGGTCGCCGACGTGCCGGTAGAAGGTGCGCGGCGGCAGGCGGTGGCGGTGGCGCGGTAAGTATAGTGTAGTGTTACCGTGGCTTGGGCGCGCGGCGGGGCGGCAGGTCGCCGACGTGCCGGTAGAAGGTGCGCGGCGGCAGGCGGTGGCGGTGGCGCGGTAAGTATAGTGTAGTGTTACCGTGGCTTGGGCGCGCGGCGGGGCGGCAGGTCGCCGACGTGCCGGTAGAAGGTGCGCGGCGGCAGGCGGTGGCGCGGTAAGTATAGTGTAGTGTTACCGTGGCTTGGGCGCGCGGCGGGGCGGCAGGTCGCCGACGTGCCGGTAGAAGGTGCGCGGCGGCAGGCGGTGGCGGTGGCGCGGTAAGTATAGTGTAGTGTTACCGTGGCTTGGGCGCGCGGCGGGGCGGCAGGTCGCCGACGTGCCGGTAGAAGGTGCGCGGCGGCAGGCGGTGGCGGAGGCGCGGTAAGTATAGTGTAGTGTTACCGTGGCTTGGGCGCGCGGCGGGGCGGCAGGTCGCCGACGTGCCGGTAGAAGGTGCGCGGCGGCAGGCGGTGGCGGTGGCGCGGTAAGTATAGTGTAGTGTTACCGTGGCTTGGGCGCGCGGCGGGGCGGCAGGTCGCCGACGTGCCGGTAGAAGGTGCGCGGCGGCAGGCGGTGGCGGTGGCGCGGTAAGTATAGTGTAGTGTTACCGTGGCTTGGGCGCGCGGCGGGGCGGCAGGTCGCCGACGTGCCGGTAGAAGGTGCGCGGCGGCAGGCGGTGGCGGTGGCGCGGTAAGTATAGTGTAGTGTTACCGTGGCTTGGGCGCGCGGCGGGGCGGCAGGTCGCCGACGTGCCGGTAGAAGGTGCGCGGCGGCAGGCGGTGGCGGTGGCGCGGTAAGTATAGTGTAGTGTTACCGTGGCTTGGGCGCGCGGCGGGGCGGCAGGTCGCCGACGTGCCGGTAGAAGGTGCGCGGCGGCAGGCGGTGGCGGTGGCGCGGTAAGTATAGTGTAGTGTTACCGTGGCTTGGGCGCGCGGCGGGGCGGCAGGTCGCCGACGTGCCGGTAGAAGGTGCGCGGCGGCAGGCGGTGGCGCGGTAAGTATAGTGTAGTGTTACCGTGGCTTGGGCGCGCGGCGGGGCGGCAGGTCGCCGACGTGCCGGTAGAAGGTGCGCGGCGGCAGGCGGTGGCGGTGGCGCGGTAAGTATAGTGTAGTGTTACCGTGGCTTGGGCGCGCGGCGGGGCGGCAGGTCGCCGACGTGCCGGTAGAAGGTGCGCGGCGGCAGGCGGTGGCGGAGGCGCCGCAGCGCGCCCTGCAGCGCCGCCGACCGGAACGAGCCGTGGTGCAGCGCCTGCGCAACAACGCTCAACTAAACATCGACACACGATAAATCGTGCTGTCTGTAGACCGCTTTAGTCTCAGTAAAGTCGCTAACGGGAAATTGCACGCTGCGAGTTAAGAGTTTTTTAACGGCCTCCTAGCCTAGTCGGTAGTGACCCTGCATACGAAGCAGGAGGTCCCGAGTTCGAATCCTGGTCAGGGCATTTATTTGTGTATTTATCACGAATATTTGGTTCCTGAGTTATAAATGTTTTCTATGTATTTAAGTATTTATATGTATCTATCTATTATATATATCGTCGTCTAGTACCCACAACGGCCACAACACAAGCCTTATTGAGCTTACCGTGGGACTAGGTCGATTTGTGTAAAATTGTCCCACAATATTTATTTATTTATTTTATATAAAAAAATAAAAAATTATAAGAGTACTGAAATTTGTACCAAAGAGTTTAAAATACAGTATCTTTTGCAAACAACAATATTTAAGGAGGTGATTATATAGCTGACACAGAACCCAATTCAATAAAAAAAGTGTACCTAATTTTTCCATAAATCATGGACACCTAGCGCGCGGCGCTGCATCAGAGTAAACAAAAGGCTTGCAAAAGCCAAAAAATTTAACAATCAACACCCCGCCGGATCCTCACTCCTCAGATATCGATTTTTATCCCTAATCGCAATTAATCTTACAAAATCCAAGATGACGTCGGTTTTTACTATATTTTACATTTGACTCTAGATTCATGTTTAGGACCCCGCCAAATCCTCAGATATCGATTTATATCCCAATCGGAGTTAGTCTTTAAAAATCCAAGATGGCGTCAGTTTTTTTAATTTTTTACAAATTTGACTCTAGATTCATATTTAGGATCCCGCCGGATCCTCAGGTATTGATTTTTATCCAAATCAGAGTAAATCTTATAAAATCCAAGATGTCGTCAGTTTTCTACAATATTTTAAATTTTTTTTAATTAACAATAAACTCGTCGCAGTCACCAATATTGATTTCCTGAGAAATTACAACTAACAAATCACGTTCTAAAATGCCGTTCCTCCCGATGTTATTAATTCACTTCACCTATCAAAATACTACGTGGGATGAAGTGAAACGTTTAGCGTACACAAACCGGGACAACGAAATAAACAATGTTCACGAATTACGAGACTGAATAATCGCGGCATTCGAATTTTTAATTCGTCACGTTTTTATTAGGCCGATTTTGACAACTTTTTTGATTGACGGAGGGAATTTGCATTCAAAAAATCAAAACGAGTGCTCTAAAGGGAAGGCTCATTCAGAATTGCGAGCTCTTTCAACCCTAGTACGAGAAAAAAAGTGTCCCAAGATTTGTTTTCCATTTCGCCACCATCATTTCATAGATTTAATATGGCGGTAACGCAATGGAAAGTTTGAAAAAATGTATGGAAAATTAAGGACACTTTTTTTTTTCAACTAGGGTTGAAAGAGTTGGTGATTCTGAGTAGAATAGAGATAAAAATTTCCAATTTAGCAAAAAATGATTTTTCTACAACAAAAAATAAAAATAGGTACCCTATAAAGCATACCTTTTCAACGAGCCAGCAATGAAGCGACATGGGGTCTCGTTGTTCGTCGTCGTCCACGTCTCGCAGCGGCGCCGTGCTCTCCGGGATACATGTGGATGCTGCAAAAAAATTATCATAATTTTAACTGAAAGACGTCCTAGGGTAACTATATCCAACGGTACCCTAAAAGCTAGTACTGAGAGCTGTGTCCTACTACCATGAGATAGTTGAAGGGATGGAGAGTGACATAGGCTACTTTTTGTCTCTGTAACGCGAGCGAAGCCGCTAGTAGCCTACAGCTAGTAGCCTACAGCTAGTAGCCTACAGCTAGTAGCCTGACTTACCCGTCTCCAACACGCTGACGATCTGCTTGGGCAGCGGCGAGTCTGGCGGCATGGGGCTGAGCAGCACGTGGCGCAGGCGCTCCAGCGCGCGCGCGGCGGCGCCCGGGGCTCCGCTGGCGAGCTCGGCCGCCACCCCATCCAGGACCGCGGGCCGCTCGTGCAGCTTGTTGATGGACAGCAGCAGCTTGTGCCGCGCGCCTTTTGTTACGCCTAAAGTTAAATTATGCCATTTAAAAACCGGCCCCATGAGTTCCATACCATTATCTATAAAAACGGTAAATAAAACACGTTTGTTTTATGGAAGCCCCTTTATATTTATTATATTCTGTTTTTAGGGTTCCGCACCTCAAAAGGAAAAAAACGGACAACGGAAACGGACCTTATAGAATCACTTTGTTGTCCGTCTGTCCGTCAAGATATAGTGTACGGCGTTCAGGGGTTATAATGATAACACAAGAGTCGAGTGAATACTGAATATATTGGTAGAAAGCGCTGGTCTTATATACTAAAGTTTTAACAAGCTTAATCGAGTGGAAGTTATGGCAATGGTCATAAAACCATTGTATAGTAAATTACAATAAGTCAAGGTTTATGGCATCGTTAACTTAATGTTCTGTAAAGTAGTAAAATACATATATGGGAGATCAGCTGCATCAAGTATCAGCTGATCAGCTGTGTATGGACTGTGACTACACTACAAAGACCCTTTATCTCGGGAGCGCGTGAAGGTACCGAGTTGAAATTTTAACTATATACTAAGGTCTACGGTCCCTTGAAACCGTATTCCGCGTTTTCCGAAATTCATCCCCTAAGGGATAAAAAAAGGGGTTGAAAGCCTGTCAAGACCCTCCCCTCCGTCACCACCCTTTATCTCGGGAGTGCTTAGAGGTATCAAGTTGAAATTTAATCAATATACTTAAGGGATACGGTCCCTTGAAACCGTATTCCGCGTTTTCCGAAATTCATCCCCTAAGGGATAAGAAAGGGGGTTGAAAATTTGTATGAGGTGTGAATCATTATTCAGGTTGTAGACTTAAAACTTCGTTTATAGACTCTTTGATACTACACAAGAAAAGTATATTTAGCGTTTTTCTAAATTCATCCCCTAAGGGATCAAAAAGGAATTGAAAGTTAGTATGAGATGTGAATATTCAAGACCCTTTATCTCGGGAGTGCGTGAAGGTATCGAGTTGAAATTTAGACTATATACTAAGGTCTACGGTCCCTTGAAACCGTATTCCGCGTTTTCCGAAATTCAGTCCCTAAGGGATAAAAAAGGGGGTTGAAAGTTTGTATAAGATGTGAATCATTATTCAGGTTGCAGACTTAAAACTTCGTTTATAGGCTCTTTGATACTACACAAGAAAAGTATATTTAGCGTTTTTCGAAATTCATCCTCTAAGGGAAAAAAAAGGGGTTGAAAGTTTATATGAGGTGTGAATAATTTTTCAGGTTGCAGACTTGGAAACTTCGTTTATAGACTTTCTGATAATATATAAGAAAACCGTATTCCGCGTTTTCTGAAATTCATTCCCTAAGGGATAAAAAAGGGGGTAAGGGGGGATTTTTAATCATTTTTATGATGTACGGAACCCTCGGTGGGCGAGTCTGACTCGCACTTGGCCGGTTTTTTTTAGTAGTTTGTATTATAGCGGCCACAGAAATACATCACATATTAAAATTTTGGGTTACTGATGTATCGCCGAATATTTTTTGCCAGATTTTCATTTCAACCCCCCGAAAATTTCGACTAACTATAATAATTCATGACATACACTCTGGTGACTAACAGACGGACCTAGCCCTAAAAATGACAAATACAAATGTCGGTCACGCATAAAGGCCCTCCATTGGCTTGTATGATTGGTAACCTATCGTAAAAGCAGAATGGCGTAAATGCCTTTTTTTACGTCAAGGCACTTAACGTCCGTTTTTTTGTTATAAATAGTTTTTTGGCATTAAACTTAATAACTTATTCAAGATATTTTTTTTTTCTATCTGGCTTTTACTCCTCGCTCATTAAAGCTAGGTGGATTTGCCAAAGTAGAAGTTTTAAGAAAGAAATCTTTTGACCCCTATTTTTTTTCGCAATTTACATGCAAACGAAATAGCGACAAAAAATACACCTGTGATTATAATATTATTTACATGCTTTATGAGTAAAACCGGACGCAACAGAACTACAAGGGTTCCGTTTTGAAATTCTGTCTACGGAACCCTAAACAGTAGTAGTATTTATATTAAATTGCAACGGTTAACACTCACATATTTTTATCACATCTAGCGTAACATATTTCGACTGCATCGCGGGCAGTCATCGTCGGACATCCCAATTTAATATCAGTATGACTCACAAAATTTAAATTATATAGTAGTACTCACCTAATTTTTCCAAATACTCCTCGTCTATAGCCATCATCTGCTCATAACTGATGTTGGTAAACAACCACACGTACTTGTGCAGCCTCAAGCTCTTCAGCCACTGAGCCACCGTTGACATCCCCGGGAACTCAGTGAACTTATTCGACCTTAAGTCGTCCAGTCTTGTTTCGCTCCCCGTCGTCCCATACATGATGATAGGCCTCATTCCTAAACTATGTTCACTCGATAAGGAGAAACTTCTAGGTTTTTGTACGAAAGGCTCATCCGCTAAGTTCTCAGCGGACGAAGACATGTGGATAAAATTAGTTGTAGGCGGGGTCAGGCTGCTGGATCTTTGGGATTTTGGTTGAGCTATGCAAGCGTCGAAGTTTAGTTTGTCTCCCTCTAAGCTTATGTCGACATCTCTTCCGTTCTTGGAGAAGGATTCTTGTAGGAGGTCCGGTGAGAAGGTCAGTTCTATGGGGTCGTGTCTGAAGTCGACGTTCTTGCCGATGGTACGGCGGAAGGTGGAGGCGCCCCAGATGTTGTGCTCTGGGAGGCTGGGCTGCTGCCAGAGCGAGTCCGTCCGGCCGGACATGTGGTTCTCTAGGTAGCGGAGCCATTGTGTCAGTGTTCTGAAATTAAAAGGTTACTAATATATCGTCTAAAATAGAGCTCCAAGAGGATTCGCTGTGTTGACAGCTGAGGACCCACGGATAGGGCTGCCATCCGTCCGGGTTTCCCCGGATTTGTCCTAGTTTGGAGCCCGTCCGGGGAGCGTCCGGCCCGGATTTTTTAAACTGTCTGGGGTAAACCCGGACATTTTTGGGTTCAAGTCAAGCCCTACCAAAAGCTAAATTTTTTAATTAAAAATTGATTTCTTTAGTGTCCGGGGAGCGACCGCGATTTTAATGTAATGTCCGGGTTTTTTTACTTTTTTGCCCGGTTTCGGCAATGTACAAGATGGCAGCCCTACCCACGGAGCAAAGCCCTTGGCCCGTTTGGATGTCAACACAGCGAATCCTCCTTTTTTTTAAAGGGTCGGCAACGCGCATGTAACACACATGTGTGTGGTGTTGCAGGCGTCCATAGGCTACGGTGACCGCTTACCATCAGGCGGGCCGTATGCTTGTTTGTCACCGTCGTAGTATAAAAATAAATAAATAAATGAAAAATTATCACTCCCCAAACAACTTTTCCAATAAATTACTTTTGTATTCAGCAGAGACGTCTGAGAAGAAAAATAAAACCGCTTGACGCAGAGAAATTATCCATGTTTTTAAATTTAATTGTGACTTTTCCAATATTTTGATTTTTCCAGTAGATCAGCGTAGTGTGAGCGATTGGCATCTTGGCTAAGCACGCTTTTGCCATCAGTAATAATCAGTAATTTATTTGCTAAAACACGGTAAAGTATACAGGTCTTCTAGTATGTATAAGAGCTACATGTTTTGTCACTAGGACATGCAAATATTTATGAGTGAGAAGCGCAATTAATCATTAATATTTACAAGAGGGAATGTCATTAAGATATTCATTAACGGAATAGTTACGCCTTACACACTAAGAAGTTAAATAGTGCTGTTTTGAATTCTTTAACATTTTCTAAGTTTAAAATATTAGCAGGTACTTTGTTAGAAATTCGAGGTGCCATACCAATTACACTTTTTGACATAAAAGCTGTGTTTGAAGACTTATAGTTAATTTTCACATCATGACGTAAGCTGTTGAATGTTTTAAATTGGTTCATGTTACATTTGACATACATTGCTAATTCATAGACATAAAGACAAAGTAAAGTAAATATCTTATCATCTGTAACCTGTAACGTTTCGCAGACGTATCTATGGCATATTATCATATTCCAACTCAACCTAATGAAATTTTGGTGAAATGAAAGCTGGCAAATAATAATTTGGTAAATGTTGACATGCCAAATGAATTATCGGCGAAAATTTGGTTAAATTGACATGTCATTTAATACAATACAATACTCTTTATTTTAACTATAAAACTCTCGTGAGACTCGAACATATTAAATAATATTTAAAACGGGTCACTCACGTAATTTAGTCGATTTTCGCTCGACATGTCAATCGACTAAATTACGTGAGTGACCCGTTTTAAATATTATTTAATAATACAATACTCTTAATCGCACACCTCACACGGATGAAATACAGTTACAAGAGAAAATAATAATACGGAACAGTAAGGGGTAACAACAGGCGGGCTTATCGCTAAAGAGCGATCTCTTCCAGACAATACACTTTTTTTTTGTTTCTTATGTTGTTTTCTGTGATGTCACAAATAAATGTTTTTTATTCATTTAATTTTTCAGTAATATTTCTCAGAAAGGAAAAGGGAAAAAATTCATGGCTTCGGGCGGGAGTCGAACCTCCGAGTGGTCTCGGTAGCTCAGTTGGAAGAACGATGAGCTGGTATCTTAAAGTCGCGGGTTCGAGTACCGCCCGAGGTCATTCATTTTTCCATTTACCCTTTCTTTCTGAGAATATTGGTATCGTTCGCTTACGTTTCTGCATAAAAATAATAGTTGTAGCAGTAAAAGTTACAAAAAAGAACATATTAATATATATATATACATATATATATATATATATTAATATATATATATAAATATATATATATATATATATATATATATGTCATGTCTATTGTTTGGCCTCAATCTTAAATCGACTGGTTGTATTTTCTTTTTCTTTTTTTGTTAGTTAAGCTTTTCTTGTATTTAACTATCTTTTCTTGTATCTAACTTAAACTTGAGGTGTGCAATAAAGAGTATTCTATCTATCTATCTATCTATTAATAGTTGTAGCAATAAAGGTTACAAAAAAGAACATATTAATAGTTGTAGCAATAAAGGTTACAAAAAAGAACATATTAATAGTTGTAGCAATAAAGGTTACAAAAAAGAACATATTAATAGTTGTAGCAATAAAGGTTACAAAAAAGAACATATTAATAGTTGTAGCAATAAAGGTTACAAAAAAGAACATATTAATAGTTGTAGCAATAAAGGTTACAAAAAAGAACATATTAATAGTTGTAGCAATAAAGGTTACAAAAAAGAACATATTAATAGTTGTAGCAGTAAAAGTTACAAAAAAGAACATATACATTTTTGGAAACGTGTACTCAATGTAAGTACGAAATATCAACTTATAATATTTACCAGTTGGTGAAGAAAAAACATGCAGGGTTCCTCCGCATAAGCATCCGTGATGAAGTTCAAAGGCGTTGACAAAATCCCCAGACCGCTTTACTGGTCCAAAGAGGTTCGGGGATTTTGTCAACGCCTGTGAAGTATAGTCCAATCCTTCTTGTACGTGAGTTTCGGAGGCCGGTGAGTCGCATATAATAGAATACAGTGGAGGCCTAACATCCACGAATGTCATCTGATAATGCTATAAGTATAAACACGAGTTGCACGGATAGAGCGACGGTGATAGCTGAATGTTGATAACTGTTTAAAATGATCAGAAACTCATTAAAATTAAACACTTTACAACGGATTAATCGCGTTTATTAACACCATGATCCCACGTTTCCTCACAGGGTTTAAACATTTTTTATTTTAATTATAGAATGCCCTTCAGGCTATGTATTACTAGCTTTATAAGCCCCTCTGGGCATTGTAGACCAACCTTTGTTTTTATTTTTAAATTATTTTTATATTTTTGTATGTAGGTAGTTTGCACAAGTAACTTTTTTGATTGACGGGGAGAATTCGCATTCTCTCAGTCATCATCTTAACCCTGTGAAAACGAGTGCTGTAAAGGGCTCGAAACGTAGGATCATGGTGTTAATAAACGCGATTCGTCCGTTCTAAAGTGTTTAATTTCAATGAATAACAATCGCGGTAACAGAAGACAATATTATGATCAGAAACTGTTATAAAATGGTGACAAACTGTTTTCTTATCCAGAAAGTATCAAGCTATCCATTTAGCATCTCGGCCCAGCTGGCGGTATTTAAATCCCCGGGCCCCGTTAACCGAACTTAGCGATGTGGATACCCTGGCGCCGTCCGATGTCTCCACAACATCCCTGAGAGCAGGCGGGGCAGATGCAGTGGCAGGGTCAGTGAAACGCAAATATATCGCACGAAACAGCATATATTAGTGGCTTTCGCTGTCGAGACATTGGGACCATGGTGCTCAGGCGCCCGTAAATTGGTGGGTGTTTTGTTAAAAACATATTTAAGGTCACTGGGGACCGTAAAGCTGGCTCGTTCGCAACGGATAGGTATAGCCATTCAAAGGAACGCAAGCATCATGGAAACCCTTCCGCAAGTTCAGATCTCGGTTAAGTAGTTACATTCATATATTAATATACTTATATCGGGTTACTCAAGTCTCTCTCTAGTGTGCGCACAGCAATCGCCGCAAGCGCTTCTCACTCATGATTATGGGACGCGGACCGTTCCGAAACATGTCGAGCTATTTTCGACTTTATAGACGTGAGTAACCCGATATACGTATATTAATATGTCTAATACTCACGGGAGCTTTCTATTTAAAATTACATTCATATATTTCTGTGTTTTTTCTACTTACTGTATGCTTAAATTTTTAACAAATGTAACATACAAAACATAAGATAAATAATTTATACTTGGAGATTTCATTAAAAACTTGAATGTTTTAAAAGTTAGGTTATTATACTTATTATGATCAATATGGCAGTTTTTTTACATTGTAAGCGATTTTAGAATAGATGTATTGTACCTCTGATCCATTGCGGTGAGCGCGGGATGAACTAATAAATATCGTAACAGCTGTAAACATAGTTCAGCAGGGCGCAGCGCGTCCACACATCGCTGCACCAGCCGCGGCGCCGCCGACACGTAGAGGTCCTTGACGGCCGCGTTGTCTGTCCGCATGAGTGGGAGCAGTGTTAGCAGTCGACGGAGACACTCGCCTGCAACGCAATTTAGTAATTTAGTCGCGGTTTAGTAATGTTAAGTTGTTAAGTTGATATTAGGTATCTTCTGTTTCCGCGATTGTTATTCATTGACATTTTACAGCACTCGTTTTCACATAAATAGGATGATGACTGAGAAAATGCGTATTCTCCCCATCACATTAAAAAAAGTTACTTGTACAAACTACCTACATACAAAAATATAAAAATTAAAAATAAAGGTTGGTCTACAATGCCCAGAGGGGCTTATAAAGCTAGTAATACATTGCCTAAAGGGCATTCTACAATTAAAATTTAAAAAATATAAAATCAACATATTCCCTATAGTCATTAACTGGCTCCAAGAAAACTACCCCATTTTGCCACTTTTATCCGTGTTCAATTTTTTCAAACAAAGTCTACACAAAGGTCCTACAGTCCTGTGTTATGCTTGATCCTTGAAGAGATTTAATACAGGATCCCAAGCTGGTACCAACTTTTTGTAAAGGTACATACAATAAACATTTTTTTTAAATTATTAAAATAAACTTTTTTATAATTATTAAATGGACAAAGGAAAGGCTATAAACCAAAAATGGATTCTAAAAGTAGTTGTCGACTTGTAAAATTCAATTTTAGATAGACACTGGAGCAGTTCAAACTAAATAAAAGCTTATAGAAAAGTAACAACTATTTATTTCATGAATACCCACACGAGTTGGATTCCAATTCCAATTAGATTCCTTTAATGACAAAACCTATACACAAATACATCTAGTAACCAGAGTAGTTACCCACAAGACTCTTCCCACAAACAGAAATTTATTCTGATTAAAGAGGTTGGGCTGTTTACTGCAATGAATGACTCACACAGGGAATTTATTATCACACTAACATGCAGTGTACACACTCAAGACTGCAATTAACTTAGACAGACTAATTTGAAATTCTGTGTCCTTTTCTATGAAGCAGAGAAATGCTAAGGCGCCAGATGGCCTTGAACTCTTAAATTTATTTATTTATCATATGGCAAATATTTACATGTCACTGCAATCCATTACAAAATTACATACTGGTACTCAATAAAAATCAAAAAAATTGGCAGCACTTGTAAATTAAGATACTTGTATGTATTGTTATTGCAGGGCAAGCGGAGTCAAGGAACGATGCCCGCCAGATGGTCAAACACTATTGACACATAATAATGATCCCTATGGAAGGCAGAAGACTGACCATCCTGGAGTGCACTTGAACATAAAGCGACTCATCATGGACACAATCCTTTTGTGAGGTTAATCGCAACCTCACGGTGTGCAAACCGGTTTTTAACTGTATAGAAAAAGGTTTATATCCAAATATCAACCACAATTTCATATGAATAAAAGCCTGTTTGGACACCCTAGTTGCAACATAGTAGAACATATATTCTTAGATTCTATTGCCCGCAGTGTGAGAATGCTTATTACTGATACTTCTAATACAATGACCAGAAAGTATTACGATGCACAGATTGAGGTACCATGGGGCTATGCTACACTTTCTATTAAACTTTGATGTGGCAATTGGCTCTTATTCTAGATACAGCCAGCAAACATGTTAAAAAAGAATTGGTACCCTAAAAAAGGCTAAATGGGTAATTTAATGTTTAATACACATAATAAACATGTTTAGACAATCAGTCATTTGTCTATCATTATGTCAATTGTTCAATTAGTATGACTGATTTTGGACTGTGCATGAAAATATTACTTATGAAAATGGCAGTCAATATTTTATAGACCTTTAAGGGGTTGAAGATAAAATCTGATAAATGGAGACAATTCTTCATTGAAACAGCATTTCATGTACATCACCAGTCACATACCCGTTTTAATATCAAAAACCTAACTTACGGAGTTTGACTGCCCGTTTGCATTAGAATATAACTATTCTTTAAAAGTATATCTACTTAACATATTGGGATAAGTATGGAATCTTAGAATCAAAACTCTGATTTCAATATTGAGGGTAGCCTCACATAGCAATATCAAATCTATCTAACACAAGACTAGGTGTTAGGAGAGAGCATTTTTAATACCTAATTTCCCTGATATAAAAGAGCAGAGAAAGCAAGCACTAGATTCAATAACAACACCCACTGAAAATTGAGTAGGCTGCTAATGCTGTTATTCAAATTTCGCCGTTGCTTTTCTCGACTTACCCTCATCATCGTCGTCTTCAAGTAGGCCGGCGAGCACTGTCTCGTCGTTGGCGTCCCTCTCGAGCATCTCGTCAGTACCATGGTCTCTCAGGGCAGCGTCGACGGCCCTTTGGAGAAGCCTCAGCCCCGGCACGGGGACTCGCCGCGCCAGGGCGCAAGCCACCACCGTCCGCTCGCACGCTCCCCACTGCTCGAAAACCCCCGCAACGCCGCCCAGTTGCTCGTAAAAAGTGGCGTTCATGTTAACAGCATAGCACGTTAAACAGATTTGTTTGTGTTCTACACGTCAAAGGTTCCTGACAGCTGATCGAGCCCGTCGCGACGAGCAGTGGTCGAGACTCGAGCGGGACGCTGAAGTTGCTAGAATGTCGGGCGGTTTGATACGTTGCACTCGCGTTATTTTTCTGTATAAATAACAGGTAGATTGAAAACAATTGTTTTTTGAGACGGACGGTCGTCTAACTATTAAATTCCAAAATGGCTGACTAATTGTTGCCATGATAGAAAATTAGTGGCATAATTCGGGAAAAACGGTGAGGAAGTCTCAAAATTATTATTGATTTAGTATACTTGAACTACATTTATTTGATTGCATTGAACTCAATGTTAATTTATTAATTACTTTTTAAATCAACAGTATTTTTAACACGCGTTAAATGAAAGAACAAAATCTGTAGTTCGACTATCCAGCGACAGATGTCACTTTACTCAAAGTTCCAGTTAGACCGCTAGAACCGCCATTTGACACAAGATGACGCGGTAATCGTTCTAAGATTTAGACTAGAATGGAAGTGGAGGGCTTTAGAATAAAAGTAGTTCAATGAAGGTTGTGATGATCATAAGTATGTACGAGTATTATCATTTTTAATTATGAGGGATTGTATAAATAGACAGTAATAGTAGGAAGTTACTCTGGCTATAAATTTCTATTGGGGAAGTCCCAAATAAGTAAATCAGCTTTCCAAAAGAAACATAACTGTGTGTTGCCTACTTTTCAAGTGTATTCATTCAAACAAAATTCAAACAATCACTGCCTCGACACTTGCGAAAAGAATTGCGTCTGTTCCTTTATTTTTCTTTTGTTTTTTTTTTCATCCAAATCTTCATGCAAATAAAGTCCGATTTAGCATGTTAAGAACATCAAAGCTCTCAACGCGGGATAATCCGCAAATTGTACAATATCTGCTTTCTTGTACAACCCGAGACCACCGTGTCTCGATGCCTGTCACAGACGCACAAAAACTTTTAGAAAAGCGGTAGGTAGCTAATCTAAAAAGACTCTTTTGCATCAGTGGAGATAGACAGACAGAATGAATAGTGTCTGAGGTAACAGTAATATTTGAGGAGAAAGTATCATTAAGTATCTATATGCGACCAGCATAGACAAATGAATGGGCGCCAAACAAATTAAAAGACAAATTACGTTGTGGAGAATGTCATCATCGTATTGTTTAACAAATAGAATCGGTACTTATGAGAAGGCAAAAGCGTTTCTATAGTAGAATAGTTCTTTAATCACGAAACGAAATTTTATTTGGGTGTATTGACATTGCATTATATATTATCTTGCAAAGTGGAGTAAAATAGGTGAACTTTTTTTGGTCTATCCCCAGGTAAAAAACTAAAACCAAACCCACCTGTTTATTAGTTTGACCTATGAATATCTTATTCCAGACGTTGACAGTACCGAATTCATATTTTTAAGCAGGTGTTATGAAATACCATTTAGTTATTTAAATACGTATTGCAAAAAAGGCCCTGTAGGTGGAACCTATTTTTAAATTATCGAAATTGTTTCGATAGAAAGTAATTGCAAAGATTAGTTTTTGCGCTAGACAATGCCTGAAAGATTAGTGCAAAATAACAGATGCTTAAACAAAGATCTACAAGAATTCAAAGACGCCCGGCCCTCATGATTTGCCAAATTCATTATAATCTGCCATAAAGTGATAAAATACCTTAAGCCCACGAAGAAATCCTAACAGTATTCTTAATCCGCGGCAGAGTGCTGTAACCAGAGACAAAGGCCTTAGACAATATGGGAGCAGAGGGCCTACCACGAACATCGAAAATTGGCATTGACGGTAAAAACCTCTTTGTCACTCCAATCAGCAAGTGTGAGAGAGGGAGATACAAATATTAGATCGTTCGATTTTCGTGGCACTAGGCCAGATTTAGGGACGAGATTTTAAAATCTTAATGAATTATTGTTCTTACCTGCAAATGAAAGTTGCCGAAAGCTGATGAACGAATGTGTAGTTATTAAATGCATGTTTATTTGGAGTTTAACGGCCTCTTAGCAGAGTTTGTAGTGATTCTACCTACGAAGCAATCCCGGTTAGGGCATTTATTTGTGTGTATATATTATATATCACGAATATTTGTTCCTGAGTTATGGATGTTTTCTATTTATTTAAGTATTTATATGTATCTGTCTATTATATATATCGTCGCCTAGTACCCACAACACAAGCCTTATGAGCTCACCGTGGGACTAGGTCGATTTGTGTAAGATTGTCCCATAATATTTATTTATTTTATACTTATTTATCCAAAGGTTACCTGGGTGAGTTCGTATTTCGATTTGCCTGTTTACTTTTATTTGGGCGTGCAATTTCATGTAATATAAGCTGAAATTGATGTCATAAACTAAAGATAAAGGCCAACTACATCGCATGCCATCTTCAAGCAACGCAGGGAGGGGAGTCGTCATACTTACCGTTTCCCCGCTGTCACAATACAACGAGGAAATGCCGCCAGCATCCTAGGTACAATGCCTCAAGGATCTATTTTAGATTTAAAGTAGGTAGAGGTAGGTAGCTAGGTTAGTTATAATTACTGTATATATTTTAAAAATAAATGTTTTTTTACCATTTTATCCAATTATTTACTATTATTGGTAAATACTTACATGTTAAAACTTGGAAATCTTTAAATTGCCATACTAGGTATACTATACCAACTTTCCCGTTTCCAGTATTCTCCCCGGAGGCGACGTCAAACACGTAGCTCACGAACGCGGCCACGTGCTGGAAACACGACCTAGATTCAGTTAAAACCGGATATCACTTTTCCGAGAAAAGTGCCCGAATATTCCCAAAAGAGTTAGCGATGAAGCTGGAAACTCTTTTCCATACAAAACGCTGACGATTGCGAAATTGTTTCGATATTTCCCCCGATATTACTACAGCAAATCTTGGGATTGGAAAGAAATAAATTATTCATTTGCAAGAATATGTACCTATGTGTTCGGGTATTGGATTAGTTACAATATTAAGCCAGCGTGCAAATGTTAGTACTTAAGTAGTATCCTAAACATTATAAGTAAATATTTCAATTATTACTTAAAAAATAATAGTTTCAATTGTAACGTATACCTATACCTACATTTGAAACTATTAATTTTTGGGGTATTAATTAAAATATTTACAAATCTAAGTACCTAACTCCTTAAATGAGTAGAAACAATGTTCCTGAAGCTATTTTGTTCATTTTTTGTCTTTTAAACTCTAAATCTTATGGTGCCTCTACATGCGCGGGCTCTCGGCCGAATGTTTCGGCCGCGGGCGAATGCACCCTAGTAGGTATCTACACGCTCATTCGAGACAGACTATATAGAGAAAATTTAAGTCAGACCAGAGACAATTTAAGATTTTTCAGGTAGTTTGGGTGAGTTAAACGGTGTTTTTAATAGTTTTGGTTATTGAAACTATTTCTACTAGAAAAGGTGTCTTTAAATAATGTCACTTCGGGTGAAGCTATTTAAAAAGTGTCTGAAATAGTTTCAATAACCAAAGCTATTAAAAACACCTTTTAACTCACCCAAACTACCTGCCAAAGCTTAAATTGTCTCTGGTCTGGCTTAAATTTTCTCTATATAGTCTGTCTCGAATGAGCGTGTACTAGGTTGCATTCGCCCGCGGCCGAAGCATTCGGCCGAGAGCCGGAGCATGTAGAGGCACTATTAGATTATTTACTCTGCGGGTGCCACAACTAGACCATCTGGTACTTTGTAATAAGTACATGCCAAACTCTCTTTCTACCTTTTTTCGCATCATTTCTCTTTTCTCCCGTAATAACCTCTTTGTTCTCCAGACGACATCTGCGTAACTTCGGAACTTCACAACTTTATGCAATTTACAAGACAATATATTTTCACGCCACATTTACCATTTTACAATTGATCCAATAAACGACAAAGTTGTGTATAGTTAGAAAGTTTATGACCAGCCAATGATATTGTAACTTAAAGTCTAAAAGGACTTATATCCTTTAGGATATCAAACACCTTTAGTCATTTAAAGATTGAAGAAGTAAGTATGCAAATATTCTATGCGAATTTTTTGTAAGCTCGACAAAGGGTTGTTTGTCTTGTTCGTACAATGAGTGTTTTACTTTTTGGAAAGTAACGGGTAAACATGATAGAGTTTCGCAAATAAATATAGATACAATAGCTATTCCCGGCGTTTGTGATGTCTCGTCTGGCTCGGTTTTGATTTATGTGGAAATGGGAGTATATTTTCCTCGTCACACAATATATATATTACGTAACAATACATAAGTCGAGTATGATTTACCTGCCAAGTTATTTGATTGACGGGGAGAATGCGCAATATTCACATTCTCTCAGTGATCATCTTAACCCTGTGAAAACGAGTGCTGTATAGGGCTCGAAACGTAACGTTATGGTGTTAATAAACGCGGTTAATCCGTTCAAAAGTTTTTAATTCCAATGAATAACAATCGCGGTAACAGAAGAGATAATATTGTCTTCTGTTACCGACAATTTTTTATTAATTAATTATGTGTTTCTGTTTGAAAGGGAAAATAAAATAATTTAATAGTTAAGTAGGTATTATTATATCCATTATCAATTTATCAATATTAATAATCTTTTAATTCATTGAAAGATAAATTCATGTCATTTGCCTACCCCTACTAAAAATCATGACAAAAAATAAGTACTTAAGTTAAATTCTGACAGAATCTTAAGAATATTTTAAGGACAAACCTACCTACCTAATCTACCTATTACCTTACTGTTTAGTATGCTATAGTATGGTACTTATGTGTGTAACCTATATAGGTACGTTAAATACATACTTAATTGTAAATCTTCAGTTGTGAACGTATTTGCCAAACCGAGCCCCTTCTTGAAGTTTCCCAAGCCGGGGAAACACTAGGAAGATTTATAGATCTTGTGTTATTGCAACAACGTTATATAGGTATGTTAGGCCCACTAGCACCACGCAGGGTTAGCCGCTAACCCGGAGTTAAGCTGTTGAATTCCATACAAAAAGACTCACCCACCGGGGTTCCGCGCACAAAGGATGCTCCCCCCATTTATGACCTTAGGTACTAAAAATACTGGTGGCACGTAACCCTCAGTGTGCGGCAATTATACGGTTTTCGGATTTTCTTCTGTACTTGTGCTACAAGTTCTTGCTTTATGCCAAATTTCGTGATTCTAGGTCAACGGGAAATACATTTTGATTCCCGTTGCAAATGTATGGGAAATGCGATGTATACGGCCGTATCTTTTGATTGCGTTGACAATGAGGCTTGTTTTGAGAACCGCAGACCTCGATACGTATGTGGTATTAATTTCAACTTGCTACCTAGCCAAAGGACGGACGGACGGACAACAAAGTCATCCATAAGGGTACCGTTTTTTCCTTTTGAAGTACGGAACTCTACAAACGCTTAACTCCGGGTTCTGTAGCTAACCCCGGATGGTTAAAGTGATCCTAAATAGATTAACAATAGTAGCTATATATGGAAAACGGTACCATGAACCACAATAGTCGAAACAAATGCAACTTGCACCCGATTAACGGTTGCATTGTTCACTTTGCGGAAATCAAATTCATCTGCCATTTTATTTTATCTATTCTCGCAAAAACCACCCTTATTTCTTACTTAATAACGGTCAAAAAGGCGTAATTGTTAAGGTCACGCGCCTCTATTTGTTAACCGGTTGAATGCCGATGGGAAGTCTTTGTGGCGCAGACGGGCGATCGATCAGGAGGGCTATTTGATCACAATTCGTCGATCGTTGCGGTACAAGCTGTTTGCTTGGGTTGGTTTTATGTAACGGGTTTTTTATATAGGTACCGAAGTGAACCCCTATAGAAATTAGTTCTGTTAGTAAATAACTGGGTTATTTTACTAAAATGGGGCTTAATCGTGTACAATTTTGAAAACGAACCTCCGACTTCCTCCTCCTCCGGGATCACGTCGCCCTTGAAACGTCGGAGGTTTTAGTACATTTTATAATGCGTGAAAATCGTTAAAGTTTAATAAGATAACTGGCTTGTTTTGTATAACTACTTAAACCAACAAATGGAATAGGTACACACTTAGGTATAAAAGTTGATGTAAGCTTTTGGTTAAAATGCATTGGTATCTAAATCGGCATTAACAGTAATTACCTTCATACTAAATAAATAAACATCACCTTTGTCTGCCTAGGTTAGACGCTACGCTTCAATTTTATAATGGTTACGATTATGAGCTTATTAATCTGTGGTGCTCAAGTAAGATTGTCCCATGTCTTGGCGAAAACTGTGGTGTTACATATTAACATAATACATATTAACTTGAGTAATTTAGGGCTCTTAAATAGGTATAACTATTATTATTTTCCAACGCTATGGACATATACCTCATCAAGTCCGTCACACACTGCAGCAGGATTTTCATTCCTTCAAACATAGAGCTACATGGCGTCGCATTACCACAGAAGCGGTGGGTAAAGACCCAACCCAGACGTAACTACAACCACTCTGCCAAAAGTGCACGACTAGGAAGAGATTATTATTGTAAGTTGTACAAGGGAGAGGCTTCTACAGAACAAGCAGGTTTTAGAAGTACTTATTTGTCGTTCTTAGTAGGAGCTATGTTTGTAGGTAGGTACTCCGTCATTTATAGCCGGATAGCTATTAAATTAAAATATGCATTTTTTCAGCAAGAACACCATCAGATACTTTTTAAAATATGAAAGGACGGGTCCAACCGAGCTTGAACTGAGTAGTTCTACCGGCGGACACAAACTATTACGTACAGGATATGACATCTGTTCAATTTCCGAATATCACTTACGTACAATAATTCTTACTGACCAAGCCATTCAGGAAAGTCATCCGAGCGCACTAAGCCACAACTGTCGCTGATGGTTCAATACATGGTAGGTTAAGTTCGCGAACGCTTCCGCTCGCCATCTTCAGTAATGACGTCACGGTGGTCTCAGATTGTCCTTTATAAAAGACATAATACTTAAATGACGTTTGAAGTGAGACGAATCGTTTTGTAACCGTGTATAGTAATCCTTTAGTTATTCTTTGAGGATTTGCATCCCTTTAATTTGTATGAGACAATAGAGTTGTAGAATTCATTAAAGCTATTTCGGTTTTAGCGAGTTTTCATTCAAAAAGCCTCTGGCTAAAATGTAACGATGCGGGCGTTTTGATATTAATAATAACTGATTTGTTTTGAGTAATATTGTGTTTTTTTTTAAACAAAGCAGGCCTTCGTTTCTGGAAGTGATTAAGTAAAGGATTACAGGAATAATAAAAGTAAGATAATGATCTTGTTGACAACGCCGCCGCGCGCCGTTGCGTGGTTTAGTCTCTCTTATCACTTAGCGGTAGATTTCGGACGGGTACGGGATTACTTTATTTGAGGGCTTACTGAAGACTAGATATTATTGTATAAAAATCAACACGTGGTCGTTTCAAAAATGATCGCTAAGCTGTAGGCCAACGCTTTAGAGAAAGTAATTTTTCAATTTTACAGCGTGCTGCTTGAGTATAGTAAATCTCATTGTAGGCTCATCTGCAACTGTATCTTCCGATATGTAGGCCGTAAAAATACCTATGCTACTCGCTCTTATGGCTGTAAAACTAAGATTGTGTCAGATATTTACTTAAAATACTACCTTTTTGCGTAGTAGATGTAATGTAGCATTTTAACTTTTCGATGCAAATAAGCATTGAATCGCCTTAGGCGAATAGAAATGTTTACGTTACCTCGATCAGTTTTGTCAAACTATTATGTATACGAGTCACATATTGACATCTTGATTGATGATCATCAGCATATTGACACACAATACGCGCAATACGTCTTACTCGGGATAGTCGGGATTCGAACCCATGATACGGTGGGCTGATCATTTATAAGACCAACAAAAGTACTGACAAAATGATAGCTGGCCACACGCTGTCCGGAAATGGTCATGAGGTCACTAATGATGATGTTACAAACAACTTTTTCATAAAGGAAATGGTATGGCTCCGTTTACGTTTAATTTAAAAATATATTTTTATTGGCGCAATCCATAATTAAATGTAAAAAAAATGTTTTGGCAAACAATCGACGTGTCATACGCCATTCAATAGGTCTTTAAAAATATTTTATGGTTTCTTAAACATGATCGTATTCATAATGATAATACAAAATAATAACGAATATATTTTGACCGTTATTGGTGAAGCTGGTTTTGTCTTTTCATAAAAAAAAAAATATTTTCTAACAAAAGGTACCTATGTGCCTTGAAGTCACGCACTTTTGATTCTTCGGTTTTCGCATCATGTGGAGGTATAGAAGCCTACATTCTGCGTGGTCCGACTTGAACTTGGCCGGTTTTCTTATTGAGTATAATTTGATATATGAAGAAAATAAAGTTAAAAAATAACACATGTTTAACATAAAAAGGTTGACAGTATTTCAAGCTCCTAGTTTACTCAGCTCCTAGCTCACAGTCCCTTCGCTAATCGAATTTTATTCTTAGGCCCACTTGCACCACCTTGGGTTAGCCGCAAACCCGGAGTTAAACCGTCACTGTCCATACAAAAAATGCTTAACTCCGGGCTATGTGGCAAACCCCAGGTTGTGCAAGTGGCCTATTATAACGCCATAAAATTGCTCTAAATTAGATATAATCAAATAACATTAAATAAAAAAAGTGTATTTGAAATATTAGAATACTGAACTGAATGTATGTATAAAAATAAGGCAAGTAGGTATTACTTAGGTATCATAATATTCGTAATTTTAAAGTATCAAACATGAAAAACAAAAGTAACCTAAACTCTATTCAAATAAATTGCAAAAAAAATCCCAAAAGAGCTTCTAACATTCAAACAACCATGGGAACAGTAAAAGAAATTCGAAAATCATCCTCCACATAATGCGGCAAAATATGGCACAAATATCATGAATACATTTTTTGCCGGCTTGGGCAAGTGGTGTTGTTGCACTGGACGGGTTCACAAATGACAGGCGCGTGACACAAGAAGGACAATTCCGCGTTCCGTGTCCTTTTAAAAGGACATTTATAACCTGCGGCATAGAGAGGGTTGTCGTATGAAGGGGGAGGCAGCTGTATGAAACAGTTCCGTAATTTGATCAGTTTTGCACGATGCGCCCGTTATTATGTGGGGATTCAATAGTGTGGGATTTTCAGCTTTTTGGAATCCTGAAGGGTACCTACGGGTACCTACCTACGCATGCGGTTATGAGAAATGTAAGAACAAAAAAGTGTACTTATAGGTAGATATTTCAATGGGCTTTAAATATATTTTAAGTGTATTTTCCGAAAAGTTTTTGAATAATTACAAATAATCTTAAAAATTGTATAAAAATTGTAAATAATCTTAAATTATATTTATAATAGGTACCTAAATTTTTACTGAATCAAATTTAGATATTTTCTAAGGCTAGCAAACTTTCAACTTCCTGAGTCCAGCTTCCAGCTCACAGATAGAGAACCCTTGAGGTTTTGAATAATATTTTGCTGTTTTAATAAGTGTCTACTTATTGAAATTAAACACTTTAGAACGGATTAATCGCGTGTTATTAACACCATGACCCTACCCTTCGTGCCCTTTACAGCACTCGTATTCACAGTTGCAAACAACTTTGCACAAGTAACTTTTTTGATTGACGGAGAAATCTCATTCTCTCAATCATCATCTTAACCCTGTGAAAACGAGTGCTGTAAAGGGCTCGAAACATAGGGTCATGGTGTTAAAACGCGATTAATCCTTTCTAAAGTATTTAATTTCAATGAATAACAATCGCGGTAGCAGAAGACAATATTAAGTGACTGCTTATATTTAAAAACTTGACTAGGTAGGTGATAACAAGTATAAAATAATTAATAAAACGTTCGGATAACAAGAAATTAATTTTGTTTGTTTGTTTTGTTTAATTTTTTTCCCGCATATAAAACCCACGGCGCACCCTTAGGCTGGTATCAATAATTTCTGACGACTACCTACCTAGTACCTATACCTAATATAAATCTGACACACCTACCGATACAAAGCTAGCATCTTTAGATATTGATTATGTGACATAACATTTTAAATATTTGCCTAAATGTTTCACTAAAATATTTAATATTAACGTATCGGTAAAACCATGCAATTTGCAAAATCAGATTTGCAACGCTCCACCTTGAAGAAAGTTCTTCGAAAAGGATTATAAGTTGCAACCGTCATTGTCCATCGTGAAGGACAATGCGCCAAGTAACGGGCTTTCCAAAACCCCGTACTTGTTGACAAAGGCTCGAAATATTCCCTACAGACCCCAATAGGTAGTCGATATTCTAAAAAAGGATTAAGTTATGATTTATTGGGCCTAGTTGAAAATTGAAAGTGCTGTTTTACTGCACTAATTTAGACGGAGATTGGAAGGGATTATGATCTGAATGAATGTTGTTGCAGCTGTAAAACAGAGTTAAAATACCAGATTGCCATGAGGTTTTTTTGGCTTGGATATTCAATTTATAATTATGTGAGATAACTCTGATAGTAACTGATATTAATGTTGAAAATAACGGTTAGAACTCTTTTATTCTTATCACATTTGGTGTGATAAAAATGCGGGAGTTTAATTTCAACCGTTTTTCGAAATGAATACCATGGATACTTATTTATTAATATTTAAAACGTATGTAAAATTGACTTAGTGATATTTCAAGATATTTTTGATATTTATCCCAAATAAAATAGTAAAACAATTTTGAAATGTTAGTTGTAATTGAAGCTCTATATTTTGTAAACAAATAAAAGTAAAAATAAAAAGATTTCTACCGGCTACTAATAATTAGATCTAAAAGAAAAAGGAAGTTAATCTATTTAATTTCATGACCTCATTTTCATGGAAGTCTTTCAGCCATTAAGTTACCTAGAGCTTCAATTGTTTTGGGTACTCTATCAGTGTGTGTAATAAAAGTAAAGTAATTCAGTCAATTGTTTTATTATCAGACTAGATACAACTCTCCAATCTTAAATCTAAGTCATTCTTAGGCAACTGTCAGTCCTGGATTATCACAACATAGGAACTTCGATTACTTACAGCTATACAATAGGTACTAAATTGCACAAAACCTAGCTATATCTACAGTTATTTACAAAATTGCACGAATTTTAATGTTTTCACTTCCAAAGTTAACCGCGGAAGGTATTGCATCTCACGCAAAGTCCTGAAGCAAGCATGGCCTTTAGTTTCGCAGCCTCTTTTTCAAGATAAGTGACTTTAAGGGCAAGTCTCACTTCTCTCAGCTTCCTGCGGTCTCTGCTCTGCTTAGCGGCGAAGTTGTTCCTCTCCCTCTGCTGCCTGTAGGAGTCATCTACTGTCTCCCTCGTGGAGCGAACCGAGCGACGCATGCGAGGATTGTTTCCAAGCAAAGTTCCGCCATTCTTCTCGGCCATCGCTCTTAACGCGTCACGCTCAAAGACTTGGTAGTTCGGGTCGTCGGCGAGGAACTCCATGTCAACGTGGTTGGAGAGACTGGTCAGGCTCTGGTGGCTGTGATCGGTTTCTGGTGAATCTGGGGGCGAGAGCGTCGCCATGCGCTGCTGGAGATGGTGTGGTAGCATAGCTTCTTCGAGTCCTGAGCTACTGCTTGGAGAAATTTGCGGGTATCCATGGTAAACTGACGCTGGAGACAGTTGCTGCACGGGGTATCCATGGTAGATGGCTGGGTAGAACGGCACCGGGCTGGTAGTGACCGGCATGTAGGGCACATGAACTGGACTCGGCGCTGCCGGCTCCACCTTCACAGCAGCTTTGCTCAAGTCCAGGGCTTCGTCGGCGTACGGGGTCCACAGTGCCGCCATTTCACAAAATATCCAAAACAGTTGACGATCGTAAAGAAAGTTGGTCGTAAGAACACGTGTGTCTCGATTGGCAGTCGGTGTACAAGTGACGATTGCGGTGCCCACGCGTCCCATAAGAGCAAGGGTGCGCGGGAGGGGAGGGCGGGGTTGTACCGCTGCCCACGGTAAACAGAGGGATTAACGCAAGGGGTAAACAAAAGAGGATTAACGGGGTTGTAAAAATATTGATCGAAATTGATAAAATTTGCAAATCTTTTTAAAAGCCACGTTTTAGTTTCACGTCAAATGTAAGTTATAAACTGAGACAAAATTAAGCTTACTTAGGTACTTGGGCATATTTATAATTTCAAAAACTACTTTAATAAGTTTTGCATGGTGTGAGTTTTAACTATTTAGGCCGGTATTATTTGATTTAGAATAATCATTAGTAAACGACGGATAGTTTAGTTTAGTTTACTTATTCAATAACAATTTTACATCGTGTGTGTACAACTTACCTTAAGGTAAAAATATCAACACATGCAAAGCACAAGTTAACAAGACAAATTAATAAATACAGTTAAGGAGTCGCATTGTCGTAAAGGTTTCTTTCTAATAAATATAATTTTAACTTATCTCTAAAGGATGCAAGCATCTTATAACTTTTTCTATACTCCAGCACTTTTATCTGTCAATTAGATGACTGAAAGTGAAAGCGATATTTTAATTTCTATATTGGGCATAGGTAGCTTTTCTATGTAGGTTTTAGTTTTAATATAATATTAATAGGTATATGTAGTAGTAGTTTTATTAATAGGTAATTGTAGTACTCATTTGTAAACTACATACCTTAATCAAATCCTAATACCTACCTACTTATATCTCAAAGTAGGAAAAAAATCATTTTAGTTATCATGCATTTAATTACTATCTTAGTATTACCACGTATGTTCCCTCCACATGTGTCATATATTACACACATCTCATTTATTTCATCTTGATCCTGATAGGTATGACGGCGGCGCGCTGTGATTGGTTGACACGTTGCCTCAGTCGCCGCCCCTGCGCACGATTGTGCAATCCTGCGCATCGCTTTTGTAGGTGCCTACCTATTTTCGTAAGTATTCAATGTGTTAGTTTATTCAAATTATTCATATGCATTGAAACTATTTAAAATCTTATGTTGCGTTTAAAACGTGTGGGAAATTAGTTCCCTGTACCTGTTAAAGAGTTATTTTACTATAAGTAGGTACTATCACGTTCAAAATTGCATGAAACGTTTATCAATAAATTAATTCATATATTGCCCATGCACTTTTGAACGCATGCGTACCTAAATACACCTAGAATAGGTACAATAGGTATTTAACAAAACAATACTGCTTAAGGTACCTATATTTAACCCATGGCATTCTGTAGATTGTAACCTACAATCTTTAACATGGACTTAACATTACAAAATTGTACACAAGTTGCGAATTACCTATAAGCTCGTGCATCGTAAGGTACGACGTTTTACAGTACCTAATATTATGACCCTTAAAATTATCAACGCAGGTACATAAGCTACTTAAGTATCGCTCTAGGGCGGTAAAGCAATAAGTACTTACTGTAACATTACGATACGAAATACGAAAAAGAGGAAATTCGCAACGAGTGGCGATAAATTAAAACACGACAGTGTATTAAACCGACACGAGTTGCGAATTACCTCTTCGCACGTACATAAATTGTACCTAACGACGGTTTACCAGTAGGTACATAACCAGTGGGCCTTTGAATTTTCGACGCAGGCACGTAAAGTTGTCATTATCGCCCGATGGCGGTAAAGTATGTGTGCTGTAATAGTAGGTACATTACCTAACTAGTGCGGTAAAACAAAGAAAGGCCGAGATCGCAGATGTTTGCGACCCGAGCTGCAAGCGAGGGACGTAAATATGCGATCAAGGGCTTTATTTATTACCTCAAGTGCTTAGGTACATCATTTTATGCCTACACTTGGACAGAAATCGGCTTTTTCCGTACGCGTAGCCGCTACGCCGTAGCGTGCGGAAAAAGGCACTTTATGGCCTGGCTTTATGGCCTGGCCTGGCATTTAGGGTGTGGCATAAAATATATGGCAATGTCCAAACTACTAGTTTTTAGGTACCTATATAAATATTAAGTTAAAGATATGAATCGGAGGAACATGTGCGATATTGTCAATATCGATGTGGAATAAGTATGTAGTTAGGTATTTATTGCTAAACGTGCGTGCAAAACTATGAACTTTGAACCGTTTATTGCCTTTTAAACAAACTATCACATTCACATGCTGTGTCATGTCTACGGAAATAAGTAGTTACCTGTTTGATGAACTGCCCTTACATTTTCAGCATTCAAGAGAGTTGGCTTTGAATGTGGTAGGTACAAAATTGGTTCTTTTCTTATAAAAATCTTGAAAGCTGAACACTAGTTATTAAAGTACCTGCCTACATAAGTTATTATAAAACGCAACCTCAAGGGTTTTATTGCCTATTAAATAATATAAAGTTTTATTGCCTACTTTGGTTGATGGCGAGTATAAAATAAACATTTGTGATGGTATTTTGTAAAAGGTACCACTTTGTCGGTAATTGATAAGGCGGTAATACCATAAAGATTCGTTTAAAAATGAGCCTTATCAACAAGCGACATAGACCTTTTACTTCAAATCAAGCGCATTTTTCTACCTACATAAATTATTCGATCTACGACATAGTGGTACCTACCTTTTCCTAAAATGAGTGCATTTTACTAAAGTAAAGTAATTCGATCTAGTTCTTTAGGTAGGTACAATGATTTTAATTAATTTCGTGTTTCTATTTTTCATTGCTAACCTACCTAGTATTGAAAATCCGTAGATAAAGAACCAAACTTATTCACTTTATAAATGATTTTAGCAAACTATTATTTTTCAAATAGGTACCTGTCCACACAATTTACTTTTGAAACAAAAAAAAAACAGCCCTCACTTTATGTGTATGGGTGGAAGGCTTTTTTTACATTTTGTTTAACAACTTTGTCAGCATGATTCATATGTAGGTATATATATGCATACCAAATGACAGCTTTCTATTACTAACCGTCACTGAGCTAAGTCGCAGACGGACGGACAGACAGGACATAAGGGTTCCTAGTTGACTACGGAACCCTAAAAGAATTATGACCGCAGTCCTCCATCCTCTCTCGGGAAGCTGTCTTCTAAAATAAACCATATTAATGTGGTAAGTGACAAAAAGGAAATACTTAGATTTGATTTGTATCAGCATTGCGATACAACGAGGAAATGCCGCCAGCATCCTAGGTAAATACAATGCCTCAAGGACCTATTTTAGATTTAAGGTAGGTAGAGAGAATATATTTTTAAAATAAATGTTATGAATTCCCCTTAGATTTTATGTCAACAGGAAAAACAGCCAAAGTTGCAAAATTGCTAATATCAACTATTGTATTGTATTTATCAATTTTGCACGGCTCAATCTCATTAGCTAAATAATTTGTTTGTGTTGTGTATGGCGATCGTCTTGTTGAAAGATTATTCTAACGGATTCTATATTTATACTATCGCACAAAATAGGTAGGTACGAGTCATCGTTTTCATTTTAGGTAGTAGTGTTAGTCAAGTAGGTATTAAGTACTAGAATTTTATCTATCTAACAATAAAACCTGGCGCATATTAAAGACAACCGTAATGAGCGTTTTAAATCGTCTTCGCACGTGTTTCGATATATGACATCATCTCTTTCAATTTATAAATCATATCGATTTTGTAACATCCCAAAAAATCATCTTAAGAACAGGTGTCTGCAACTCTGGCATTTAATCTGATCCTTCCACAATATTATGATTCCATCCATTAACAAAACCTCTCATATCTCTCTATCGCTATCGCAAAAACCCGGCACGCGATTCCATGTAACGTAAACACGTAAACGCCTGTCAAATGTCAAAGGATTCAAGGATTGTTATCTTTGGGCGCGTGGACGGACATGTGGGCTTCAGATGCAGCTGCTAGCTTCATGAGGCTGGAGATAGTCGAGAATTGTGCTTAAGAGTCCACATAGGCGAGCAAGCAAACCAGATAGAGAGCGGGATAGACCTAATTGCAAGAGCACGCGAAACATGAAAAGGCGATAGTAGGCCGGCGCATCAAAATACACTGCATAATCAGATAATTGCTGTTTACACGTAAACTACAATTTCTTTAGATAAAAGCTTTTACCAGATTTAAGAACTAGTTATTACTTAACTATTTAACTAAGAATCATGTTTATAAATTCAAGGGTTTCGACGATCTAACCAAAAACATGTAAAAAAGGACCTATGTTTGAAAAATAAAAGTATCGAGGCTTTTGTTAAAAATCATGTTTTCACGTTTACCAGTTTGAAGGAAATATGTTGAAGTTTTATGTGTATGAATATCAGATAACTAGTTGTTATCAATATTGAGATCTAGAAGTCTGAATGATAACAATTTGGCCACTGTGGCCTCTTAAATACACGATATATGGTGGAATAAATTATTTTAAGCTAACATGGTAATTTACATTATAAAAACGAGGTATTTATAGCATGTAGACAGTCTAAGCTATCTAAATCTAGGAAACTTCGCAATGTCGGGCATCGTGTCATTTATAATGAAATTTGGCATTTTTTTACAGTCAACTGAAACTTTTTTAAATCCCCCTATCAACCTAAAGTCTAACCGCCTTATTCTTAAAACTTAACAGGCCCATATCAGTTAAAATATGTTTTTCCATTTTTAAAATTGCAAATTGACAGATAAGGACAAACGACCAATTAGTCGACGGAGGTTTGATGAGCGTTTATGAATAACGGCATAAAGCATCAACAATTCCGTCAGTATTGATTAGATGAGCGCAAAATGGCGGCTGCTCTTGCACCATGTGCACAATTGTACATAAATAGGCACATGGAGGGATGCGACCCCAACGGTTGCGTCCCTTTGCGTAGCGTTCTCTGCGTTTGTGTAACGTGACTATCTCGAAGCAAGCGCTTTGGCTTTGATTGTTGATAGTTGGTTAAATTATTAGCTAGCTAGTCTATTATGGTAGGGTTTTTATCGATTATCATCCAGGCTGTCACGTTCTTACAAGTATATTTGTGCGAAAGTGACGCATGGTTTAATAGTCGATATAACGGTAACCATATATGCTACCTTTCAGGACCCACATTGTTTTTATACGGCGGCCGCTTTTAGCAAGTTTTAGTGGCGCTGCCTAAAAATATGTTCGTAAGAAAGTCTGCTAATTTGAGCAATTTGGCTATTGATTATCATCTAGCTTAGAGAGCTTTCTACTAGCTTCGTTTAAGTAAAATCGCGTTTTAACGTCCTGCCAGTGGTAATTAAGTATAATCACGTATAATTATTGTATTTAAGTAAACTAAACAATACATTATGCATTTATTAAGAATAAGTATAGGTACTTACTTATCTATAAAATTACCTACCTATGGCACACATTCAAATCCTTCTCTTCTTGTCCTTGCCCTAAGTCCCAGTTCATCTGGGGTCGGGCCTCCTCGTACAGCGGCGCCAGCACCTTCTGTCCCGGGTTGTCATTGGCGAAATGTCTTGGGCATTTAAGTCCCTCTCAACAGTTGACCTCCACGTGGCAGGTGGCCTGCCTGTTCCGTTGGGCACACATTTAAATCTAACCTACCATATTTATCTACTCGAAAAAGTCTAGTACCTAGCACTGGAATAACTAAATACTACTACTCAGAAGCCCGTTTATGAAAAGCTTATACTTAACTTGTAAAAAAAAGGAAGTCCCTGTCGAATGAAAGAAGTGAAACAGAGACTGCCGCTTGAGTTATATACAAGTTACACGTTTTTGATATAAGTACAGGGCTCTGATATCCATAGTTTTGATATGCCTAATAGCGTGAAAAGCGTGAATAAACCGCCGGTTAAGTTAAAATATTAACTACCGGATTAGACAATTTCGTTTTTCCCAATATTTGAACAAAATATCGCTTATTGGCGGTTATCTTTCCCTTTAACAAGATTAAAGATCTGCCGCAAAAAAATGTGGTAAAATGAACACTGACACGCTGAAATGATTGGATAAATAAATTTAACCGCAATGTGTTGCAAAGTTCCTACACATTCTTTTTTTATTTAGAAATGTAGGTATGTTTACTTATTTTTCGTATAGATGCCAGGTAAGTTTATTTGGCAGGTAGTATTCGGCATTTGAAAATTTCGGGCTATTTGACCAAATTCAGTTCACTAAAGAAACATTATAAATATGTAGTTTGCTTTTTTCTCATAAAATATACCTACTTATTTACCGTTCGGCATTTATATTTGGCGTATAATCATTCATCATCACATCTAGGCACAAACGAAACTTACAACTCTTAAAAAATGTGTAACAGAAACGATTTCGTGTTCAAAATATTTAGGTACCTATAACAAAATATTCAGCGGGTTGATATTACCAGAAAACAAAATCAAACAAATGAATGCGATGAATCTATAGTTCAGTGTTACTTCTCACTCTTCTGAGAGTTGGTCCGACCCCACAGTTGCGCCAAATAATTGAGTTGCCTTTATGTAATCTACCCCATCCCCGTTGGCCGTGTGCAAATATGCAGGGGAAATACCCCGTAGAGGGAAACTTATTTATTTCTAATATTAATCATTCCCTAGTTTTCTTAGAAGTTAACAGCAATCAGCAAACTGCTAATATGTCGCTCTTTCAAGAGTAATCTCTAAAGAAAACATGTTTGTATTTTATGAGCCTTATGACAAACATCTGTGAACGTTTTATATACTTACTCGTATTACTCGTAAAGACACTGTAGTATCTATATTTACTATACTTGCACCCGTGCGAAACCGGGCCGGATCACTAAGTTATCATCATATAAGGAATAAGAACCTTTCTCTTGAATCACTTGCATCAATATCCGTTATGGAGTTTTAAAGATCTAAGCATAAATAGGGACAGACAGCGGGAAGCGACTTTTTGTTTTATACTATGTAGTCATAATAGAGTCAGTATATGCTAAGTTTCCAAGATTTTGATAGCACTGAAGGCCTAGTATAAAAATTGTACGACATTAACTCCTCGACCGCGTTAGCGTATCGGGAGTTCAAATTATGTTTGCCGTTTATTTAAATCATCCGGCAACTTTCATATTTTGACCCCTCGATACGCTAACGCGGTCGAGGAGTTAATGTCGTACAACTTTTATACTAGGCCTTCAGAATGTGAAAGTGTTAAGTAAACGTCATAATTTCAATGAAGTTTGACATTTAAAATACCACTTTTAAGTTTGATAGTTCACTTACTCGGCAGAGATAATGTGGTTTGACTCTAACCCAGGAAAGATACGGTTTTGACAGACATTAAATTATAATAGCCTGATGTTCTCAAATTTCGTTCGAATGGGATAATTAAAGATAATTTATGCAAAAATCCTACATACTTTCCTTCCGGAAGTAAAAAAAAGCTCAACTATCTTGCATTTTTTACTTGTTTATGGACATGACGACATATTCGTGTTCTATCAGTTAAAACCAAAACTGAAGAAAACTTATTCACGCGAAACCATTACATCTACAAAATATACGGCACGGGTGATAATGTGTTATTTCGCTAGAAATAAATGGTAATAGGGAGAAATAGGTCCTGACCGATTTTAAAAGACTAAAAACATATACCAAAACATAAAAATTTTACATGAAAAACGTTTGTAACATGTGTGTAGGTACATAAGTATTTATGACGATTAACATGCAAGGATATTTTGTTGGATTTTGTTGCCTACACAATACTAGACTCACGATACAACTTCATGTCTTCATTTCGTGACATAAATGCATACATTTAGGATCATGTTTGAGATTTCCATACAAGCTGTCAGTTCAATTACTGGATTATAACCAAAAACAGCATAACTGATTGCATACGCCATACCATTGACATAAAAAAAGTGTTAATAGGTACTGACATAACCACAACAGTTGCAAAAAAACAAAAACCGATCTACCGGCACGTGACCTTCCTTACCTTCGCCGAAACAGTGAACTGACCACATGTCATCTCTATTGCCAAGGTATACGGTTTACGGATAGTTAAGACTGTTGCAGTTTGGTCGTACTTACCTGCGCATGCGCTCCCGAAAACCCATAAAACAATCTACAACCGCTACCTATTGTTTATTGCGCCATAAAATACCTTATCTGCCTCCGTACAATCTGGCTAGCTTATCTAACTACCTGCCGAAGGGTTTTTTAAGGTGTCGGCAGTTGCAAATCGTTGATTTAATCCAGTGCAATAAAACTGATTTCTGAATACTTAGTGTGGTGTTTTTCAATCACTCGTGATGTCATGTGTCATGTACCTACCTATGTAACCAGATTTTAGGTAACTATTATTCAAAATGTTATACAGAGTAATCTTAGCAATTGGACAAAACCTGAAAAAGGACAAGAAAATGAGTTAATTTATTGTTAATTTCCAGGAACTAATTCCTAGCAAGCTGGATATCGTTTTAATACCTTCATTAGATCCTAAAGACGTAAACCGATCTAATTTTGATCTAATTTTTATTGATCTAATCTTGTGGCCTATATACCTACATTTTTAGTAGGTAATGCTTTTAGGTATTTTTTGATATGGAATATTAAATAAAAAAACTGGCCAAGTGTGAGCCGGACTCGCGCGCCGATGGTTCCGTACAAACTTTATGTTGCATGCAACTCTACCGAGAAGTAGAATTTTGACGTCAGCCACATGTATAGACAGATACAAAGTAGTCACTGTACTGTGTGTATAAAAGAATTAAATACAGTACTTTTTTACAATCAGTCGTCTTCTTCTTTTATATGTGTTAATTGGAACATTAAGGTACAGAAACAAACAACTTATACTTAAGATAAAACGATTTCTTCATACAACTAAACTATATTAATAGTTGAAATATAAGTCCAAATATGATAATATCTTAATCTGACTTTAAAACGTATGTCAATTTTAAACTGAAAAACTATTTAAGTACTTCATTATTTCAGAAAGAAGGTAGGTTCTGAATTCTAATTCTGACAGAGTTGTGCCCTAAAAAATCAGGAGACTTAAATCTACATCATACTAAAATTTCGTGAGATTTGGCTGAAACCACTTTTCGCCCATGTCCGCTGCAGGGAAAACCAAACCCCAACCCCACCAGTCCAAAACCACTAATCTTGGCATTCCTAATTTTTATCCTGCTCCGAGCGTTGACTCTCGGTTTTAAAGTTTGTTAAAATTATTTTGCAACTGTCTGTTCAAATTCCATAAACCAGAAATAACCGCTACCTATTATTATTGTTTGTTGCGCAGCCATAAAATACCTTATCAGCCTCCGTACAATCTGGCTACCTTATCTAACTACCTGCCGAAGGGTTTTTTAAGGTGTCGGCATTTGCAAATCGTTGATTTAATCCAGTGCAATAAAACTGATTACTGAATACTAAGTGTGGTGTTTTTCAATGTCTCAAGGTGTCTATTAATAATATAATTAGGTATGTTTGGAATTTTGTGCATTGAAGGAAATAATATGTGTGCATTTAAATCGAGAAAAGTGAAAACATGGATGAATTAAATTGTCGTTTTATTTGGATAACAAAAAGACGCATTTACCTTAGTATTAATATTTTTTTTTTACAATTTAAATATTGTTATAAAATCATGTATTTAAATTAATTTGTACCTAATACTTAGGTGTTAGATCCAATATGTCGTAAAAACGCAATATTAATACCAAAGCTATGGATGTACCTAATATTTGAGACACTTGAAAAGTAAACGCCTACGAAAATTAAATAAAAATGTAGCAAAAAGCAAAATTTATAATTTAAACGAAAACGAACTAAAAAATAAATTCAAATGATCATTAGATCATAAACGTTTTATAAATAATATATACCTACTTATACATTTGCTGCCGGTGAGGAAAATAAAAATAAATAAATATTGTACCTATTAGGACATTCTTACACAAATTGACTAAGTCCCGCAGTAAGCTCAAGAAGGCTTGTGTTATGGGTTCTCAGACAATGATATTACCTACATAAGTACAAATACATAAATTCATAAAAAAAATATCCATGACTCAGGGACAAATATCTGTGTTCATCACACAAATAGAATGGCATTAACATTTAATAGGTATAGGTTTTTGGTATTGGTAAAAAACTTAAGTAAGTCACTTGTTGTATGTAGTAGTGAGCTATTCGAATAGACATTTGTTTTATTTGTGTTCAAATTTTAAACATGTATTTGTATTGTCTATTCGAATAGCTCACTACTATATACAACAGGTGACTTACTTAAGTTTTTCACCTATACTATACCTAACTGTCTTTTTCTGACTCCATATAAATATGAATAAGCGATTACAAATCGTCTGCCTAAATCACCGCGTTACCGCTTTTTTTACCGGAACAGATTTTCCGCACTTGACCATAGTCCATAAGCACATTTTCTACGCATCTTATCCATACATCATTCACTTTGATGTCCATTATAAGATACCGTAATAGCGACAATGTACATAATAATGCACAGAGCCACAAAGGGTTGAGACCACCGTGACGTCACTGACAATCAAAATGGCGGCCGGAAGAACGATCCATGAATTGAACTGTCATTTGTGACATCGCTTATAAACGCTTGGATGACTTTTGTGAGTGGACAGTGAATATGATGGCATAATTTGTGTCAATTAAGCGTCCATCTGCCAAGATGACAATGTTTAATTGAAGTGTCTTTACAGACATTTGATATCTTGAGCTATTTATCATCGGCATTATCAAAGATAGACGCAAACCACGTTATTTCTGCCGAGCAAATAAAGTGTCAAACTTTAAATAGTTTTTTTTTAATACTACGACGGTGACAAACAAGCATAGGTACGGCCTGCCTGATGGTAAGCGGTCACCGTAGCCTATGAACGCCTGCAACTCCAGGGTTGTTACATGCGCATTTTAACTTTAAAGTTAATTATTTAAATATATTAATTTTAAAGTTATTTTTAACGTCAAACATCTATGAACTATAACTTATAAAACTTACGTATAAACTTCTATTTATTTTGTTTAATTTTTAACTTAATATTTTTTTTGGCTTTTGTTAAGCTTTTATTAGTTTTATTTTAATTGAATTGAATATTAAGCACAACGAATAAATAAACCATATTACAGATTGATAAAAGAAAACAGATCTGGGACCTTACCATGACGTCTTAACGCGATTCAGTTGACGACCTAAACTGAGTCGCTTCCATACAACTGAACGCGGCTAATTTTAGGTTCAATTTAGGCTCAGGGTACCGATTAAAGGAATGTTCTTGCTCAGTCGCAATCGAATGCAACTACGTCAATAAGCCCAAAGACCTCATGGTAAGGCAGACACTTGAGCAGTTGTTGCCTATAAAGGTCGTGTTCATAATTTATACATTATAGTAGGTACTATAACAAGCTGGAATTGAGAAGACATTTAGACATTTCCTCAGCACACAAATATTTTTCTAAATTTTAATCTATAAGGACTTTGAACTAGAAATCGCAAGTTAGATAAAGGGAATTTTACGTTGAAAATACACTAATGACTACACCGTTTCCAATATTGTATGAAGTAAATCTATTTGGTTGTTTACAAACATAATTCCTAATCCGATAAAAGGCACAATAACAGATCTTTAAGCTAATGGCGGACTGTAATTTGCTTATAATATGAACTCAAAACAAAATAATTAACGTTCGATACTACCTATTAGTAATTGTTAGGTATACTTATGAAAAAATAGTTCATAAAAACAGTCTTAATTTCTAGATACCTCTATTTCTAGTTTAAGGGAACTTCAGAAGCTGGAGATAAATTGACTTTCAAAATCTTTATAAACTTTCGTAGGCATAGGTACCCGACTAGCTTAAAATTAGGCAAGTTAATTCGGACTGTGTTCTGTGGACGCTAAGCCACTGCACTAAATATTAGGTACCTACATATTTTATTTGATACACATTAAATTAATGTTGTACTAAGCAGAGACAGACGTCTGTGAAAATTACAATTTTATAATTCAAAGAAAAATAGAGAAATTCCCCGCGACTCCCTAAGGCGTAAACAAATGAAAGAAATATTGAAGATTTTCGCCCGCTTCGAGTAAGCGTCGATAGCTCAATTGGCAGAGCAATATGACCGGTGTTAAGAGGTCGCAAGTTCGAATCTTGCTAGACGCGGAAATTATTTCCATTTTACTTTCAATAATGGAATTAACACACATTACAAATAGTAACCTTGTTACTTGGGATACAGGCAGCCACACAACTATGAATATAGCCAAAGTACCAAAAATATATATACACGGCCTTAATGCTCAGGGAATAAAGTCCTGTATACATTGGCACTTTGGCTGTGACACAGCTGTGTGGCTGACTGTACCTACCTTGGGATATAAAGCATCGGATACCTAATTAACTCAATGGTAGAGCTAAATAAAACGGTGTTATAACTTATTAGTAGTCGTACTTCATACGCAAGAAATGGTTTCATTAGAAGAGCATGTAGGCTTTATAACGAACGATTTCTAAATATAGATATATTCCACGAAAAATTATACGGTTTCAAGCGACTCTCATTGGAATGTATTAAAACTTAGGTTTATATTTTTATATCTGCATATGTTCGGTTTCACCATTACTTTGTAACGATACATCATGAAGTAGTTAACTTGTGTACTTGTATTTGTTATTTGGTTAACATAATTATTAATTAAGGAAACTGTAAGTCTGCAATTTATTAACTTTTACTGTGTTAATTATAAACATAAGAGACTGTTTGTTTCTTTCCTAATAAAAAAAAATAAAAAAATTAGTAAGTAGGTGGACGATTGGGAACTTTTAGTAGAACAGTGTTCTAATATTGTTAATGTTAACGGGTAACAATCGCAGTGTTTGGAATTCGCTAGCTAAGGTTCCATTTTAACCAAAACATCTCTAATCCATCACCCGCATCTCACGTAGGTAATCCGCTCTAAAAACCAAAGCCCAATAACAAAACTAAATATTAATCCTCAGAAAGTTTATGGCGCCTGCGTGGTCATTACGGGCCATGTTTGTCGTATTTGCATCAACTCGGTCCCGTTAGCCAGGTAGCCATTGTCAACCCTTCTCTACCAAGCCCCGCCCTCCTCGCGACAGACGCCGACCGGCGACCAACCCTTCATTCGTAGCTGTCACTTCGCGATAGCCACATCTAGCTTGTCACTCTTCATTTGTTTCAAATAACCGTCAATTTTTATTGATTGTCGCTTGTTTAAAGTCAGTGGCGATGTCGATGTCTCTATGGACGCCGTACGCAGACGAGGGAGCTTTGGACCTCACCAAAGCGGTACCGGTGAAGGCGGAGCGGGCGTCTCCCGTCCCTGGTTACCGCTACCCGAGCCCTGTACCGCAATACCCGTACCAGTACGCTGTACCCCAGCTATCTCCAGGAAGTTCTTGTTCATATGAAGAGGCGTATATGAATCGAGGAACGCTGTCACCGCCGGATTCACCAACGGAAAGGCTCAAAGACTCGCTGTCAGATGATCCTGAGTTCCAAGCGTTTGAGCGTGACGCCCTGCGAGCTATGGCGGAGAAGAACGGAGGCTCCCTATTGGGCAATAACCCAAGAATGCGTCGTGCTGTACGTTCCACCAATGAGAACGCAGCTGACGACTCATACAAGTCTCAGCGTCAGAGGAACAACTTCGCGGCTAAGCAGAGCAGAGATAGGAGGAAGCTGAGGGAGATCCATCTAGCCCTGAAGGCTACATACTTGGGCAACGAGGTGGCAAGGCTGAAGGCGCAGCTTGCTGGAAGGTGTTGCGGGAGATGCCAACATCCCTGCGCATGTTAAAATCCTACTTCGGAAAGTGTATTGTATACCGAGAATTACCTACCATTATTACTAAGTTTGTTTACAATTATTTTATACGGGAAGCGATATATTTGATTGTAACGCGTTGTATTTGTATAATATGTGGCGGCGAAAGGCTTAAAGTATGTTGGTGTTTTAATAACATTTACATAAAAATGTTGGTGGAAAAAGTGTTAATATAATTATTTGTAAATATTTATTCTGATATTGTAATGAGATAAAATGCAATCGTAGTTAGATTAATTACATTTTCTTTTTACCTAAGCTGTAACTTGTAATATAGTTTTTACTAAGTTAGGTATTTACTTAGCAATAAATGTATAGTAAGTACTTGATTGGATTTTGATTTATTTTCATACCAGAATTATAAATTGAAAGAGATGTCATATACTACAGAAAATGTGACCAAGGCCCCCAGTGCCACGAACTACTACCACCTACCACGATCTCCTGCTGTCGCGGCAGACGCCCTAACCACTACGCCACCCGACCACGGCGGCTAAAGTCTGGAATTTCCTAAGTATGCAATTCTTTCCTTTGAAACGCTTAAAACATGAATCAAAACATTTACAATTGTTCATACCATAACTCAAAACCAGCATTCGGAGTAGAAAAGAAAAGATATAATTCAAAGTAGATAAAACATACCGAAATGTCTCTGAGTAGGTACCTATCTACCTAGGTACATGTAATAGAGTCGGTACCTACTTAGGCACAATATTACCTGAGCAGTGAACTCCTGTGTGTAAGGCTTTACTTAGTGCTTTAGGCAATCAGTTATTTACAAAAATAACTTTTAACACCTTTTACCTTGTATTAAAGCGGTTTTTCTGATAAAAAAATCTAAATTTTATTCTTATTCATGTTTTTTAAGCAGTGTTTTAAGAAAAACTAGATATTTTAATACTGCAAAGTTAAAATTCATTATATTTCGAAGATCCTAGACGAAGCCGATTTTTAATTTAACGATTCATAATGATAGAGAAAATAATTGAAAAAAAAGGTTGGTCTTAAATTCATCACTAAACGGTTCTATGTCTTTATTTCCTTGGATTAGGCGTTTGCAATTAAAATCACAATCCTACTAAACTCATATCTAAAACAGATAAGGCAGTTTCACCACCAGTTTTGTTTATTTTTATAGTTTTCGTGTTTTACTAAAACCAGGTTGGCCGGTGATAGTGCGATCTCGTTTACTCCGATAAAAATAGACAGTGTGCCATGATTTAGCTGTCGCCAGCCTCTTAAGATTAGGTATAGTTTTGAACACGCACACATATTTGTACCTATACTGTCAGGCCTGCAGGGTACAAATAGGTACACTGCACATAATGCATAACCAGTATAATGCTTGCTGCAGGGGTAGGTACCTAAATATGCATGAGTCGGTGTAAGGTAAGCCCGCGTGTGAGAATCAACCCTCACTGCACCATACCCTCTTGTTTGTACATGGCACATGCATACCTAACTCTATCGAAAAAATAACTCACTTATTTACTCATAGACATATAGTTTGGTACCTATACCTATATGTATAAAACATTTTAAGTTTTTCATACCAATATAAAGTTAATAATATATTTAGCATATTTCCTGAAATATTTTTAAAGAATAGGTATATGTAGTGTGTGTTATGCTCGAGCCGCGAAGGTGACAACACCACTCTGTCTGTCCGACGATGAGTGCCCGATGCAGGCAAAACATGTCACGCCACTCACGCCTGTTGTACCTAATAAAAATATGCACGTGGGTTTTAACCGCTTCAATTTAATGTGAGTATGACTCACGAAAGTTTTAAATAAGTACTAGAGATAATGCGGAGATTGAGTGGAAATAACAACTAATACAATACAACACTATATCATAGAGGTCAGGTATAGGGTTTCTGATTTCTCGACTCATTTGTATTCTCGAGTTTCGAGAAATCTCGAGCATTTCTCGAGTCTTCTCGAGTCTCGAGGCATTTTTTGAGGGATAGTAATTTTAATATTTTGGCCGATAACCACCGTTAGTAAATAGGTACTCATTGTAATGAAACATTATAACCTTTAAGACTAACCTCTCAAAATAAAAAACCACCCATAACGTCATCTTTTAGTATTTTTTCTTGTATAGAATTTTTTAGGACTTCAAAATGGCGATGAGTCTTAAGTTGAGGATTTTTCCAGTCTTTACTGTTAAAGAGTTAAAACTGACTGAATTGGGTATATAAACTACACCACAACACTCTCTAAACTAAAAGCACTCGTTGTCACTGGGTAGATACGACCTCCCATACGATGGGCTAACGAAATGGAGCATTTCATGTAGGTTAGGTACCTACCTATACTGAGGTGTAGTCTCCCACCGTCTGTAGTCTCCTACCGTCTAATTAATAAGCCATTGAATTAAGTTTGATGATCCTTTCATTCTCGCCAGAAAAAGCGATACTTTTTCATGTGCTACACGCGGCTATTCAAGTCAAGAAGGTTCCTAATTTCAAAAGTGAGGAAATCTTTCCTGAAGGCTTAGTATAAACATTTTACGACATTAACTTCTCGACCGCGTTAGCGTATCGAGGGGTCAACATATGAAAGTTGCCGAATGATTTAAATAAACGGCAAACATAATTTGAACTCTCGATACGCTAACGCGGTCGAGAAGTTAATGTCGTACAATTTTTATACTAGGCCTTCTGTAACACTAGCTTGAGATTTGCGATCCTGTAAATTATTACGTTTCTACAACAAGGATCAAGTTAGATACAGGACTAGCAGATCGTTATGTCAATTGTCTCTGAATAAATAGAATATTAAAAAGAACAAAACAGGCAAAACGGAATGAGTTTCAGTGTAGCTTCTTTCAACATCAACAGACTCTTCAGTTAGATACATGCTTTTGTAAGAAGATGTTTTTCAGTGGATCTTTTTCTGAAAACATTTGATGAATAATAAAAAATATAATCATCTTATTATTTGCAGTTTTAGATTTCATCTCCCAGAAATTATCATCGTCATAGTTGACATTTCGGGGTGGTGCAACCATAATGGGATTCATAAGTTAGTATCATTTTTGTTAGAAAAAATAATAAAATAGACAGCTGGATAAGTTTAACATAAAACCAACTTACCCTACTGCGCCTATTGACATGACTATTACTCATAAAAACAAAACAATAAATATTCTGCGTTTATTATTGTTATCCAAGTTGATTTTCTTTTAGTCTACTTACTCGTTAGTTGTACGGGGTTAAAAATCCCGCCGCTCATCGGCATCTTCATTTTTTTCTCGTCTCGAATTGAGCATAATTCTCGAGTTGAGTTGAATTCTCGAGTCGAGTTCGAGAAATCTCGAGCAGAAACCCTAGTCAGGTAGCTATGGTTATGAATAGCGCACGAGACTTGAGGGCGGACTTGTGCAATCGGCGTCGGTCGACCAATCAGAGGCGCGCCTTTGTGTGACCTTTCAAGAAAAAGTTAGCTAAATGAAATAACGTTTGTATTTATTCGGAGCACACTATACCATAGGTCAGGTAGCTAAAGCTGAATAGAACCCTCGTTGCACAAGGCCAAGGGGCGGGCTTGCGCAAGCGACGATCGACCAATCACCGGCGCGCCTTTGTATGTGACCTCTCTAGAAAAAGTTAGCTAAATATGATACAGTTTTTATGTGGTATTGTATCTAACATAAAGGTCAGGTAGCTAAGGCTGTGAATAGTACCCTCGTTGCACAAGACCAAGGGGCGGGCTTGCGCAAGCGGCGGCGGTCGCTCGACCAATCAGCAGCGCGCCTTTATATGTGACCTTCCAGAAAAAGTTGGGAGGTTTTCGGTAAATAAGTTGTTGTGTAAGATTGTGTTGTGTAAGTATCATTGGGGTTTGTATTTGATGAAATATTTCTTTTGAATGCACGGAGAGGTATATAAATACAGACAAGGATCTAATAAAACAGTTGAATTTCGTAAATCGATTTGAGATTGATAACAATCGCTATATACAGCGTGGGTATTTGATACGGGCGAATATTTTAATGACGATTACCTACTATTGGACCTAGGGAACCTATTTACATTAATTTCTTTAGGAAATTAAGATGTTTTCTTTTTCATACATAAAAATTCAGCACGCAATGTATTGCATTCACATAAATTAACGTAGCCATCTAAACGACAAACTGAGTATCATGTCAGTGTCATTTATCATGTCAAACAAAGTTGGACGACATACATTGCAGCCCTGTCGCACCTTAGAAAAATCATTACACCTAATTAATAACACAATTTAACGAAATTATTATCCCATACGATTCATATGAACAGGTACTGTAGCTGGATTAATTATTCGCCCGTATCAAATACCCACGCTGTATACCTAGTTTCCATTTTTTTCTCAATCCTTTCGACTCTAAAAATATCGCGCGGACTTACTTAAATAAAAACAACTTAGAGTCGCCTTAAATATATTTATTGAACTACGATCCTAGAATACACTATACAGAAAACTCCCGTGAGTATCAAACATATTAAAATTCTCATAGCGGGTTACTCACGTCAATAAAGTCGAAAATAGCTCGACATGTTTCGGAACAGTCCGTGTCCCTTATTCATGAGTCATGCGTGTAGCCGCGGCGACTGCTCTACGCACACTGCGAATGCACAATGTGAATAAGGGACACGGACTGTTCCGAAACATGTCGAGCTATTTTCGACTTTATTGACGTGAGTAACCCGCTATGAGAATTTTAATACACTATACAGGTTTATTTAAGTTACGGTTTGGGTTTGACGACGTGAGGCAGGTCATGGACGCCGCGGACACACTTTAGCTTCACACCGGGGCAGTCCTTTAATCTGTGGGCAATAAGAATAGTTATGAATTGAAAGAAATGTCATATACTACAGAAAAAGTGACCAAGGCCCCCGGTGAGCAGGGCTGGGGAAAAACATGACTCATAACAATTATTAGGTACATTTAATAAATGATTTAATTCGTGCTTTACAATTTACAATTGAATAAGAATAGTATTAAACAGTGGGCATGATAAATAGACACCTTAGAGAATAGATTGAGACAACGCACAGCCAAAACTGGTGAAAGGAGATCGTCGATCGTCTCGAGAGAATCAGAAAATTATGCCCCATGTCAGTCGCGTAAAAACCAACATCTCCTAGCGTGCAGGTAATAACTGGCATAAGGTCTACATAGAGGTATGAGATGTCGTTTATTTTTATCTACTTATTTATTATCTTTAAATGGAGTTTCATTTTTAAAAGTGGGACATATCCCACAAAACGGTTTTCACAGTTTGACTGTGGGGTCAGAGTCTTTAATTCATTAAGAGCAGTTACTTATCTACTAACTTAAACTATTTATAAAATGATCAAACATTTTAGATTTTGGCTCTGCGTCTCTTGTCTGATATCTGCCGGCAAGCTGTTTAAAATATAGGGTAGGCGTTTCAGTAGGTACCTGTCACCGTAGTAGTTAAGTTACCCTCGGTACAACGTACTTGCCCGCAGCTACCGACCTGGTGACATATGTATGACTTTACATGAGAAAGGGATTTCTCTGAAGGATCGCATCCGCAATGAGGTGATTCGGCAGAGAACGAAAGTCACCGACATAGCTCTCCGGATCAGCATACTGAAGTGGTAGTGGGCTGGCCATGTTGTTCGTAGAACCGATAACCGCTGGGGAAAACGGGTTCTCGAGTGGAGACCGCGGCTCGGCAAACGCAGTGTGGGACATCCTGCGACAAGGTGGAGTGACGATCTTTCTAGGGCAGGTCGCGGCTGGATGCGGGAGGCCCAAGATCGAGCTCAGTGGCGTGTTAGAGGAGAGACCTACCTCCAGCAGTGGACTAGCTTAGGTTGATGATGATGATGATGATGACATAAGAAAGGTCTTGTTCTTGACTTCTGTGGTGGTGGAAGGTTGAGTTTATGTTTATGGCTTACTGGTTGGATCTTACAAATTTTAAATAGTTGCTCACCTGCCTACTCTGACGAGCACGATGTTGTGTTCCTGAAGATTGTGTCCGATGCCGGGTACGTAAGCTACCATCTCCTTCCCATTCGACAGGCGCACCAGCACGCACTTGCGGTTGGCTGAGTTTGGCTTCTTCGGCTTCTTTATGAGGGTCTTTAGGACTACGCCCTAGAATAGTAATAAAAAAAAACGTTTATTTGCCAAAAATTACACTAGTTTAGTTTTACCTATGACCACCACACTAGGCTAGGTCTGACTCGTGGGGTCAATTTCCAATATACCAATTTATAAATTATCAGTTTCCTACGCTGAAGTTTAAGATTTATTAACTATAAGTAAACAGAAATTTTACAAACAAAAGAAAAAGATAAAACAAAAATATGTGCAATTTTTTGAGTGAATTACACACAATTCAGTTTTATTCTAAAGTTATGGACAAAAATCACTTGACATTAAAAATGTAAACTCATTTAAGGCATTTAAGCAATGGTTTCGTACTATTATATTTAAAAACGGCGAAATAATCACGTTTGTAGTACGACATTCCACCGATTGCGAACCTCCTCCTTTTTTGGAAGTCGGTTAAAAATGAGCATTAACCACGTTAGCGGACGTGTGCGCTATATTCTGACTTACGTGTTACATGGACCAGGAACCGATTTTTGAGATTCGAATGCTTGAATACAAAAAATAATCGCACGTGAAAAGTCACGATTATATTAGCATGATACCATAGTTCGTATTTTTGAAAGTGGAATTATCACTTGAGAGACTATAGTGGAGTTTCTTTCTACTTCGTTTTTATTCACATTCGAATGAAATATTCGAGCGTTCGAATCTCAAAAATCGGCCCCCGCACGCCTACCCTACCACGAACATCGAAAATTGGCATTAACGGATAAACCTCTTTGTCACTCCAATATACAAGTGTGACAGAGATGATATACAAATCCGCAATCGTTAGATTTTCGTGGTACTAGCCCAGGATCAAGTGCTACACAAACCTTAGCGAAGGGATTTCCATTCAGTGGGTTTCTTGATTTCCTGAGCTTGATATGCGGGCCCGCGCGGTGCATCTGTGCCAGCGAGGCCATGGTTCGTGCCAGCAGCGACTGGCCCGGGGTGGGTGAAGCCGCTGGTGCAAGCCGCGACAGGATAGGCACTGGCAGGGCCGGAGAGATAGGTGCTGAAAAAAAAACAGTACAGCAGTTGTGAAATACAGTACAGCATGCCTACCACGAACTTCGAAAATCGGCATTGACGGGAAAACCTCTTTGTCACTCCAATATGCAAGTGTGGCAGAGATGAAGATACAAATCCGCAATCGTTCGATTTTCGTGGTAGCAGCCCAGTACAGCGCGAACCGGGAATATTGAGCCACTTGCTGATCGTAATTTAGTCGTGTAACTGTAAACTGACCAATAACTAACTAACTAACTAGCCGACAGTTATTCGGTTTGCAACGCGCCCAATTTCACCACGGCGACAGGTGCGACGGTTGTTAAAATCATTATGATAGCACAGGCGTCTATGGGCTACCTACGGGCACCGCTTACTATTGTGCGGGCCGTATGCTTGTTTGCCGTCAACATGTTATTAATAAATAATAACATCACCATTAAAACGAATAAGGTACTTTTGTGAAGAGCTCTTGACATATGTCGCAAGAAACACGAGTCACGACATATGTCAAGAAATTCCGATACGGAGATTTTGATGTCAAAAACTACCGACAATTCTTTAAAACAAATAGATCTCGTGACAATTGTAAAAAAATCTACATATTATGGGATGGCAATTTTACACGAAACAATAAAATTACTGAATGTTTAGCAAACGTCTACTTACTTACAACACAATGGGAAATTCAAATTCAATTTATTTATTTTGCAAGAACATATAGGTGTTATTAAAAAAATAAAGTATGTGTAACGTACTACTAGTACAGTATGAGGCAGACGGCAGCGGGATATTTAGTTAAAACAACCTGTCTGCTTAACGTGTCTTTATTGAATCCACCATCAAGTCGCTTACATACTAAAACTATATCTAAGTATACCTAAACCAATACGTCGCACTGGCTACATATCACTACATATGGGTACATGTCATTACTCATTAGTAATTATAGGTATAATTGTGTAATACTTTGTATGATTACCACAATTAGTCCAATTTTCTTTTGCCAATTTTCCTTCGATTTCGGCATTATCTCATTAGCTTTGTCTCACAAACCAGTTTTTAAGTCTCTATTCCAAAAGAAAAAAAATCCAAAGGCAAAATTTTCCATGTTAGCCGCGAAAATCGTATCAAAATTGGCCGCGTTTTTGATTCTCGAGAATAACATTGAACACAACAGTGTGCGTAACAATGTGTAGCTAACTTATTAGAGCGATGGGCGTGTATAGCAGAGTAGCAAGTTCGAGTCCCGCCCCAGGCCGTAAATTTATTCACTTTTCCTTTACTTCTAGGATTTAAAATGAAAATCAAAGATTAATATCGAACATCAGATTTCAAAGTTTCAGTTAACCTTCATAACACTAAGATTCATCAAACCACGATAGTTTCCGGTCGTCCATCACGCCGTCGACTCGGCTCCGCTTCGATCTTGATAAATTGAGCAAATGGCGAAACTTCGGACGCAAAGATTGAGTTAAGTTTTGCAATTTTACAGCGCAGAACAGATTATGTCAGATTTTTAGACGGCTGATGTTAGTACGAGAGCTAAGCTAAACCGACATACCGACCATGGAGATCTGATGATGTGATGCTGATGATTAATTAAAACTGTTTGATAATTAATTAAACTATTGATATTGCGTGGCTGTAAGTAATTATTTTGATTATGTATAACTATTTTGGAGGCCGGATGGCGGGTAGAGGGAATTTGTCTGTCATTCACTGGTACAATTTTAGAGGTAGCAGAAAACTGAAATTATTTGACAAATTATTTATAATACATTTTATGGTCCCCACAGCATGCAGAAGGAAGTGTATTACATATTTACAGAAGTAAGCAGGTCTGTATGTTTGATAGTTCAGAAGTTATTTGTAAAAATGTGTCATTCCCTCCTTATAGGCCGTTTACTTACATTGAAATTAACACAATAAATACAAGAGCTACTAGCGAGAATTATATCACTACCGTTATCCACCGATAAGCTGGCAGGTGCCCACACCACATTTCCACGGATAATCCCCAAATAAAGGGACAGTGTGACGCTTTAGATCCCCAAAAGAACCATATTGAACTCTAAAACTATACACATAAGGCCGTAATATTGAAGAGTAACAGAACGGCTAAAGGAACAGTTACGATAGGCGTTGCCGGTGTTGCCTTGAGGTTGTGTCAATTGTAATGATTCGATGCGCAAACGCCTGCCAATGTAGGCAATGTGGTTTGATTGACAACGTTGCGTTGTGTGGTCTGGGAGCGCGAGGTTCGGGAACTTCGGGAAACTTGGCAGATGCGAGACCGTTAGTTTATAGCCTTTTGATCATGTAAAGCGGTTTTTATATACGCCTCGAAGGCGTGACCGGAGCAATTTACACAATTGTCTAAAAGGCGTTTTGTACTATTGCGAATTTCAGTCACCTATCCTTAATGGGCGTAAGAGTTTATTTTTATGTGACAAGGGGATTTAAAAATAAAGGTAGCATTCCTGATATTCATATAACTAATGAAATACCACTGAAAGATTGAAAGTGTAACTTATTCTATTCACAAAATTTGACATAATTTTCTCCATTCTTAAGATTCAGGACAACTATTTTAGATTAGGACAAAGCTAGGCAGAAAAGGGTTTTTGCTTAGATCTCGAAATATTCACAAGAAATCTCATAAATGAAAAATAAACAATCAAGCCAAAATCTTCTCCGAAATCCGCAGCACATGTTGCACTACCAGAAGTTAAGCCTGTTTGCCCAGCGCTGGGACAACAAAACAGACTCCTCGGGGACTCTCTGTCGAAGTTTATCACGTACTAACTTTACTGACCATATATAGGCCTTACGCTCATTGCAATAAGGGCGACCAATAGTCAATAGTGTCGATGGTTCGTTGTCCAGAAATGTGAGTTTTGTACGTATTGTTGGGAAGTTTTTCTTTTAGTTTGTTGTGGGATAATCGGCAGGACACTTGCATCTGCTCACGCAAGCAAATATTAATAATATTTTGTGGTATATGTGATGAGAGACTAGCGTAAGTATGCAGCGATATAAGCATAATGGAAAAAAAGATAATTACCAGCAACATGAGATAATGCTTCGTCAAAAACGTAGATAAGATTTTAGTCTGTCAAAATCTAAGTCACCAAAATGTACCTATCATTTTTAAAGAAATCCAAACAATGTTGTCTGCTCATTGCTTCAGAATAATATCACCACGTAATACAAGAATGTGAACTCCATTTATTCATGCACGATAGGGAATTAAGGCAAATGTTTCATTATAAAAAGAAATAGGAACTTCAGTTACTTGGTAACTCTATAGGATAAGAAATTTGTAATTAATAAAAAAAAATCGTTCGTGGGGATGATTTTTTTAAGTTAACGTCGAAAAAACTAATCAGTATGCTTTTACTAAACCTAACTTGAAACATCGCGAACAACGCAATGGAAAACTCGCTGCCACTTACACCAAGCACCACTCGCAACCGTCCAGAAAGTACCTGCTCTTTTTGCGGATTATAATCCGCTAATAGTGGGCATTGTCCACCGTCCCGTCTCTGACAGCGTGACTCCGGCAAAAACCACAATGGGCAAGAGTTGAGCCACCAGGCGTTCCAGGAACAGTCAATCATATTCCACACACACCCGTTCAATTATCAACCTTAAATAAACACTTTAAGGTCGCTTTTGCAAGTGTGGGATTAGATTATGACATGCGCTCGCGACAGTTAAGTCGCCGCCCGCTGCCGCTTGTAAATTAAATCGTAATGCGATGGAATAAAGACAGTTTTGCCTCGATTTCGAAGCGGATTTCGACTATTGATTGTATAACTTTATCAGTAAACTGATTTGCTGATGATTCTAACGCGTTTTTCGCAATTGTCGTCCACAATGGTCAGGATAACAGTGGATGTAATCCTAGGGAATATTACGTAGTGTTTGCTTCATTCAGTGATGTTTTCTCGGAAGCTAAGGATTATATTTGGCGATATTGTAATTGGCTCGCGTGGAGGCGTGAAGTGTTACGTTGACCAGGAATGTTAAATGGAAAAAAATAATACATCTTTTCAGTTAACTTGCAATAATGCTGGACGCGTGGATATTTGATATAAGTATGTTGAAAGGAACTGTAAGGGTTTTGAATTCATATTCTTTATAATGACTCGTAGAGCTCCTAACGATAACGCTACAGTTTCTACAAATTCGGCTTAGTAGTTCGGAAGAAATAATTCTCATTTGAATTTATCACCTTGCCCTAACATCGTTTAATTTTATGATCGTTTTAGTCAAAGTTACTACTTAATCGCTAGCCGATAAAGCACTAAAGCTATAAAGATTAATATATAAATAAACCTTATCAACAATCGAGTAAAACGTGCACATTTTTAGATTGGTCATCCCCCGCCGTGACTATGATGTGCTGGCGCTGGCGTAGTTAAAAATATGATCCTCGTGTGCAGTTAATAAAAACAAAATAAACTTTATTCACAACTATAACTAACTATATAAGTAGGTATACCTACATTAAGTTACAAGCTAAATCTAAAATAGGCCACTGAGCTATTAATTAGGGATTGAATGACCTTTTAGGTTTTTTGTATTCAGACAAAATACTAGCTTTTCAAGACCTCGAATCTAAAACCATGCACGTAATATCCTTAGTATTATTGAAATTAAACACTTTGGAACGGATTAATCGCGCTTATTACCACCATGACCCTACGTTTCGGGCCCTTAACAGCACTCGTTTTCACAGGGTTAAGATGATAATAAATGAATAAATAAATATTATAGGACAATCTTACACAAATCGACCTAGTCCCACAGTAAGCTCAATAAGGCTTGTGTTGTGGGTACTAGACGACGACATATATAATAGATAGATACATATAAATACTTAAATACATAGAAAACATCCATAACTCAGAAACTAATATTTGTGATAAACACACAAATAAATGCCCTGACCAGGATTCGAACCCGGGACCTCCTGCTTCGTAGGCAGGGTCACTACCGACTAGGCTAGGAGGCCGTTGATGACTGAGAGAATGAGAATTCATTAAATTTAATTTCAATGAATAACACTCGCGGTAACAGAAGACAATGTTATGTTCCTTAGTATTAGTTACTTCCTGTTTTTAAAGAAAAATACCACACATATAATACAGAAACTTTTCCACATCGTTGGCAACAGCCTCCTTAGTCCAATGAAGCGGCCAGTCCGGAAGCTTAAGAAACTTTCTTCCCACGGGAAGATATCGGGGAGGTCCGGGCAGACCGCAGCACAAATAGTACAATGTGTCATTTAATGTCAAATGTATGGGCTGGCTTTGTTCGGTGTAACGGTTGTGTGGAAGGATTGTTTGCTTCAGTACTTCTGTTTGTTGCATATGTGAGCATAATATAACATGCATATACAATTTTAAAGGCTATAACTAAGCGAAAAAGCGCTGGTGGCTTAGCGGTAAGGCGTGCGGCTTTCAATCCGAAGACCGCATCCTGATCCTGCATCAAAAATAAGTGTTCCGAAACTTATGTTCGAAATATTATTTGATAGGTACGAGTACTTATTTACCAATCGCTCAAAATCCGTTGCGTAGTGTTAAAGATTTAAGCATACATAGGGATATAGGGACAGAGAAAGCGACTTTGTTTTATACTATGTAGTGATAAGCTCTTAATATTAAGAACAAGTTAAAAGTCCTACCTACTTGTTGTGTAATATGCTTTAGAATTTGGCACCTACCAAAATATTGCGTTTTTTTTAACCGAAGACCGAAATCACTATATAATTATTTATTTATTGTAAGAAACTAAACATAATCAAACACAAATTTAAATCTATAAGTAAGTATAACTAAACTAAAATAAAACTTTAAATTGAATTGAAAAAAACTAACCTTTTCCAATGCTTATAATATAAAGCTCGATGTTATAGTTGAGTGAGGGATGCATAAAATTATTTTAACAATTTTATTTTCAACTTGCCATCATTTTTCAATTCACCTAGGAGTTAATAACGAAAATAATGTTACTTTGCTATTCCGCTAAACGTGTTACTTTTTAGTACCTACACTAATTGACAGTGCCAACCCGTTTTACCTACTTGTAGTTTTTTTGCATGCAATTATTAGGCTAAGTTACCTAAGAGCTAAAGTCAGACACGTCAAACTTAGCTTTCGGCAGGCCCGGATTAATCTGGCTTACTTATTTGTTTTCGGAAACCTGTAGAAACCACTGGTTGTCATTTCATTTTCAGGACTCATTGTACTTCAGTACTCGTAAGACCTGTGACAATGTGCGTTTCGACATAATGCGACACTTAGGAAGGAATCTACTTACGTAACGTCTCGCAAGTTACCGCATTGTAGAAGCAACTTCGGTGGGTAGGTATATAGGTAGGTACTCGTAAGACCTAAGGAATCTACGTAACGTTTGTCAAGTTACATAGCGTCCCAGCTCAACCGGCATATGGTCAACCCCATACAATAACCCACAATTAACCAGAAATATGAAATCCATACAAAACATCCACAAGTCATCCCGCACAAAGACGAGGTGTGAATGTCCACTTGGACAATGTGGTCACCGTATTGTGCTTCACTGACATATTAAACTGACCACTGATGGACCTTATGCGGTTGGAATAAGGACTAGAAATGGTCTAATGGTCATTGTACTGCAATCCTTTCCAAATGTGACGGCCACAAAAGATGTTAGATAACATAACTATGAGATGTCAAAAAGAGATCTTCTAAATGTAATAATGTTGGTATTCTTAGAAACGTCACCAGTTATACTCGTATTGAGTTTTTTCAAATAAGTAGGTACCTGTTTTATTAAAACGCAAAGGATTAAATCAATGTTTTCAAAGAGTTGATACTGCGTAGATTCCACCATTCTTCTCTTTTCGTTTTTCCGGCTAATTCCAAGGCTCAGGAATCCTGGGCACCTACGCCTGGCCTTGGCGTCGCTAGTTTTACGAAAGCAACTCCTATCTGGCCTTCCAACCCAGAGGGTAAACTAGACCTTAAACATAGTCGCACAAACTCGCACGCTCTTACGGCCATCAATGCTTTAATTTATTCAATATATATCTCATATTTTCACATAACGGAGAACGCATAACTTTACCCGACTTTGGCAAAGTAAGGAAGGGTTCTAGCAGTCTAAAATAAAAATAAATAAATGGATAGAATCATACACAGATCGATCTAGTCCCAAAGTTGGTCCTATTTTTAAACATAGAGAACATTTGAAGACTGCATGTACTGATGTGCCGATGGAAACTTTCCAATATTGCGAAATATTTCGCATAGGAAAGTTTCAGAAACTTCTCACATTTTTGTATGGGGATTGAAACTTTCCGCAACGTAAAATGGAAATTTCTGTGTAATTATCAAGAAATTTCCTAGAATTTTTCCAACTTTTTGGAAACTTTCCGCAACTTGCACATCTGTAACTGCATGATACATTTAAATGAGTATGCAATTTTAAAACTCGTTAACAATCTGAACGCATTCCGTCTGTGTAAACCCTGCGTTGGTTCATTTGAATTCTATTTATCTTACCCGCTGACTTGAATAGAAATAAGACAATGCAATAGATACTTCGCGGCTTTTAGGCAACATAACGGTCGGAGCAGACGGATAATCTTTTAAACGTTAGTAACCTATGCAATGAAGGAAAAAACGTAGATACAGACCACTTTGACGGAGGTCTCGCGGCGACCGCCTTTTGTTTTCCGAACCGTTATTCCCGAAACTGCATTAATGAAACCTCCCAAATATTGACAATGCGGATTAAGGATGCTCTTGTTTCAAAACCCGACTGGGAACAGTTGAATCTCTACCTTATTATGTAGACTTTAAGGTTTGAATCTGGAGATTTTGTGGAGACATGGGATTTAATCTTGTCCACGCGGAAGGGTTCTAATGACAGGCGTGTGACAGCCCTTATTGACCATAACGACAGACAATTCAAAATCAACCTTAATTTAAGGCCAGAAAGTTGATTTCTGCTTGTCTTTGTACAGTGGAGGATGGCAATGCAAAGTGGATCTTAATAGTTTGGGGAAAAGGAATATTTTTGATTAATAAAGTGGGACAGCTGCTTAATAAGTGCAGATGCGGTTCATGTGTTGGGCAGTTAGAGCAATTGCAGTGTGTTGCATTTTGGTGACATTTTTTCATCTATATAATCCAGTACAAATGTTTTCATATTTATTGACAATAACTTAAACCTGAGATATATACTGAGCAGCGGGAGGGTGACTTCAAATCATGTCCATATTATGTTGTTAATATTTTATACAGTTGTGGCCGGATAACTATGAACAAGTTTAAATTCCTCATTAAAATGCCTATAAATAGGACTTTGCAAATATGATAATAATTTAAATATGTAGTAATTGACCAATTATTTTATAATAAAAATACAATTTACTCTATTTACTTTATTTATTGCAAAGTTCCGTAAAATACCTAATAAAAAAAATCATGGTCAAACAAACACTTCAACTTAATTAGGAACAAATCTAAGAATAATATAATGTTACTTAAATGTTTTCAGTAATTTTGTTAAAACTTTTTAAATTATAACTTAAATCATGAATATTCAAAAATAATGAAAAAGAAGGTGAAACACAAACATGTCGAGCTATTTTCAACTTTATTGATGTAACCCGACATAAGTATTTAAATATAATTAAATGCTTTTTAGTTTTCATCAACTTTGTTGTACAATATAGTTAAAGTCAACTTTGCCAAGTTCACTCTCTCAAACTATTGAAGCTGATTAATATATTACACATTATTAATACTTGAAGTGAAAATACCAGAAGTTAATACAATCTTATCACATTATAAAACACAAGTTGTTTATAAAAACTACATAGGTATAAAACTTATGTTCTATTTGGCGAAGGGGATTTACTATCAGTAGTTAATAAGGTGTTACTGCTTTCGATTCTATATTAATATTCAAGTTTGTTTTTACAGTGGCGATTCAATAGAACTATCCCGGGTTACTTTGCCATCACTGTCTATAAATAATAATACCTTATTAACCAAAAACATAACTTCACGTATACTTTCCCTCACAGTGCCCATATTATTGTAATATACGTGCAATAAACGTTTTTAGTTTTTATGAAATTCATTCTCCTAATAAAAAACAACTTTAGTTGTTTCTTCCCAATAATATCTTTTCAACTATTGATAATACATTCCACTGTGTCAAATCTAAGAAGTATATTTGATAAATACCTGTAATTGCTGAATACTGCGTCCTAATTCCAGCGGAGACCAGGGATAACCCTCTTCGTATAAGATTCATCTAAAACAATAAAAATTCAAACTGAAATATCTATAACAGACGCTGGGTACTATACCGTAATCGTAAAATATATTATGTACTTACTTTGTAATGCAGAAAATAATATTATATATCTAATTTGTACAAAATTATGATTATTATTGAAATTATAACCTCAATACGGTACTGTCATTTGAGTTTGACAGACAGTGACAGGTATTCTTAGAGTTGCCAGGATTAGAAAAATAATCTCCACCTTTTTCAAATGATACTGCTATCTGACAATAGATGACGCTAAAATAAAATTTAAGTTTTTAGTTATTCTATCTTCTACTAGATGGCGAGACAATCTCTACATAATGTTTTGATTTTGAAAGACAAAAAGCATTCCAACAATAAAAACGTTTTTTTAGAAATAAAATCGAGTTTGTCTCTTTTAGCCCAGATGTCAAACGCAAAGGCTTTACATACAGTCGGGATTAAATAAAACTTGCTCCCTAATCTCACTCAAGTTTGATTAGATCGCTTTTCGAATAAGTTACATTTTAACATTTATATTGAAATTTTTACATAATCCAGAAAAAGGTTCTACACTTGAAAAACGTCTAACACATTCTATCTGATAAGGATCTACCGCCTTTCTGATAATAAGTTAATTTAAAGGCATTTGTAGTTGCCCTAGTTGGTAGTGACCCTGCCTGCTAAGCCGATGGTCCTGGGTTCGAATCCCGGTATGGGCATTTATTTGTGTGATGAATACAGATATTTGTTCCTGAGTCATGGATGATTTCTATGTATTTATGTATGTATTTGTATATTATATATATCGTTGTCTGAGTACCCGTAACACAAGCCTTCTTGAGCTTACTGCGGGACTTAGTCAATTTGTGTAAGAATGTCCTGTAATATTTATTTATTTGTAACTGCAGAAGTTCGCAAGAATATTAATAAACTTGATATTTAATGTAGGTGCCTATGTTCTTTTTCACGTTTTTAGCAGCAGTTTTGTGAGCCTACCACGAACAACGAAAATTGGCAGTGACGGAAAATCCTTTTTGTTAGGTACTCAAGTTTTTATGCAAAGTGTGACCGAGATGGCTGACAGTTGTCTGCTGTCACAGTTTTTTTTGTGTTACATATTCCGTGCGGTGCCACGGTGCCGTAGTTGATCCCATTACCCCCACCACGCGCTTCTCGAGTAAAAATGCGAGGTAAAATAAGTATGACTATACAGTCAATATCTAGGTTAAAATGCAGTTGATACTTAGACAACATTACACAGCTAACAACAAACTTATTTCACCTCGCATTTTTACTTTAGTTTACCTGTATTAAAAAACTGATGGAATTCCAAGGTTGAAACTGGCCGAAAGTTCTATTTTAAGTTTTCCGGTCTGTCGATGTCGTTGACAGGTGCTTCCTGAACCCGAATTCTAAGTGAACATTTTAACTTTACCTCGGTCAGAGACTGGCTAGCAATAAAGACTCTAGTCGCAAAATAAAATAGTGTTCCTCGAATTAGATAGTTCTAGGAAGCATAACATTGGTGCGTTTAGATCTTATTTCCAAACAAAGCAACTTTTTTTTTTGTGGGAGGAAAATCCATTATGGATACTTCTGCACATCACAGTGCAGAAGCGATGTTGGACTCTGACCTACATATTTGTATTTTGTATTGCGCTTTAATTTCCACTTGTATAATTACACCGCAGTTTTATTAGATTTTCATGTGGTGAGCAATATACCTTCAAAACTAGAGATTTCCTCCGCGTTCAGTGACGTTATCTAGAACATAAATAAAACAATATTGTCTTCTGTTACCGCGATTGTTGTTCATTGAAATTAAACACTTTAGAACGGATTACCGCACCCTACGTTTCGAGCCCTTTAGAGCACTCGCTTTCACAGGGTTGAGATGTTGACATCTTCTCTATTATCTAGAACAATTATAACTAACCTTATCTTGTTTGCAGATTAACCGGCTTATACGTATGTCGTATAGACTTAACAGACCAAAGATCAAAGTTCTCCCTTTAAAACAAACATATAAATATGAAAAATTGACAGGGTAGGACAAATAACAAATACATTTTTTTAACGGAGGTTTGAAGAGCGGAGGTTTTATGAATAACGGCATAATAAATGTCTCCCAACAAGCAACACCTTCGGTTTCGTTCAAACATATTTTGAAATAGTTTCCCATTAATGTATGTCATTAATGTCTTCAAGAAATCCATTGCACTGGATTGCCTGCCTACTGCAATGGATTTCTTGAAGATATACTTTTGTAATCAGTACAAAACTAAAATACATGTATTTGGGAGCCACATATATTAAACGAACTTGAAGTGAGTACCTAAACGACAAATATTAAGCGTTTTTTGAATATTTATTCAGCATTTTGGTCATAAAATACCTAATTAATTCTTACATTAATTCCTCTTCCCGAGAATTAATATAAAAAGGCGGCACTAACTCACTTAGCCAAAGATTTACCGTTTAATTTGCGAGGAAACATAATTCACAATTTCACTGTCTTAATAATTCCAGCCGTTTGGAAATTATGAAAATGTAATCAGGAACGACAAGGTATCATCTCGGACCGGGATTTTGGGATATTGATGGGAATTTTGTTAATGTAAATATTATTTATGGACCTCTTAGAGCATTCAAAATATTCAAATACAGGAGGCGCCTTAGCGTCATCTTTCAAAATAATAAAGTCGAAATTTCTGTTATTAAATTGCAACGGTTAACACTCACGTATTTTTATCACAAGGCGTGACATGTTTCGACTGCTTTGGGCAGTCATCGTCGGACAGACAGAGTGGTGTTGTCTTCGCGGCTCGGGCATCAGTGATGCAGCCTATTGTGATAAAAATACGTGGGTGTTAATTAACCGTTGCAATTTAATATCTAGTATGACTCACGAACGTTTAAATTATAAAATTACTGTTGTAGGTAGATATCCGTTGTGCAGTCCTTAGGTCACATACGTTCGGGTTTATCCGTCGGATCTGCCTAGCAATGTATGGGAAATTTGTTTGGCGGCGGACACTCACTATGGACATTCGACGGATTACCCGAAAGGCCAGCCAGCCAGGCCAGCATTTGTCATATTTTTAATTGAGTTTTCTGTTTTATGTTTTTTTTTACTGTAACTTCGAATAACTAACTCTGACATCAACATCTTTTATAACTTTTTATACGAAGCGGGTCCGAGGTTCGAATCCTGGTCAGGGCATTTATTTGTGTGTTTACACGTATATTTTTTCCTGGGTTATGGATGTTTTCTATGTATTTAAGTTTTTATATGCATCTATCTATTATGTATATCGTCGTCTAGTACCCACATCACAAGCCTTATTGAGCTTACTGTGGGACGAGGTCGATTTTTGTAAAATTGTCCCGTAATATTTATTTATTATATTTATTTATTTATTATTTTATTTATTTATTTATTTACAAATTACACTAATCACCCGTTATTCAAACAGTTGCATTCGCCTCTCAGACTCCGTAATACGAAACCATATAGGTTAATTTTAATTTTAGATTGTCAATTGTCAGATGATCAAGCTATTGTTCTGAATATCTGTGACGTTGATTTAAGTTAGTAAACAGTAAAAACACAACCGCTTGGTTAAAGTCAAGTACCTATAGAGATTCAATTCAGGCAAGTTGGTGTATACCTACTCAACAAGACAGAATGAGCAGTGAGTAACATTTTAAAAAGACGAAAAAATTAAGATCTCACCCTTTTCTTCCAATGAAATTGGTTTTCTGCCCTCCAAACGGCAAGCAACCAATTGCACCGCTACGCTAAACAAGTTCGCCGCTTGCCAACTGCTTCGAGCAGAAAAATAGTGTACAGACCTTGGCCAGTAAATAAGAAAGCCTCAGATCACATGTTTGTCGACCTCAGCTTTGCTTCGGCCGACAATTACACGAGATCTGAGACATTTCTTACTTTACAGGGCTCTGTACGTAATATACTATTAACTACGCGTGTAGCTAGTCTCATTTCCCACAATCGTGTTATAAATAAGGCACACTCATCTGGAATAGTATCTTCCGTTATAAACGCCACAATGTTTGTTACACGCTCTTATGGAATAAAGTTGTATCACATATTGTTGACGGTACTGAAACGTGGTCGCTTACAATGGGCCTCATTCATAAGAAGACTGAAAGCTCTCCGAATCGCTAAACTTAAGTGGCAGTGGGCGGGGCACATTGCACGTAGAACCGATGGCCGTTGGGGTGGAAAGGTTCTCGAGTGGCGACCGCGTACCGGAAGGCGCAGCGTGGGTAGCCCCCCACAAGGTGGACTGATGACCTGGTGAAGGTCGCAGGAGTCTGCTGGAAGCGGGTGGCGCAGGACCGGTCATTGTAGAAATCTTTTGGGGAGGCCTATGTCCAGCAGTGGTCGTCTTTCGGCTGAAATGATGATGATGATGACATATTGTTGCGACTTTCACTCGTGACTGGATAATTCGCCATCTCTCAAAACTCAATTCTAACCTTACTATCAAATAAGCAAGTGATCTGTGGTTTGTTGTTAGGGAAAAGTTACCATTGATAGAAATTTATATTGTTGGTAGTTTAGGGACGTGCCCTAAGGTTCAAATGACGATAATTTTGACTTTCCCTCTATAAACAATTCGTGAAAGCCATTGAGTCCATAAAACAAATAATTTATTTCCGTGGACAATAGTTATCAGTTTATGGTGTTGGTTGCAAATTCAAACATCCATAGAAGCATATCCTGACTTTAATCCTCCTCTATTATAGATTTGATGACTATTTCAAAACTTGTGTACGGTTTGGTTTAGCAGTTTTTAGTATGGAGTTTGACAAGTAGGCGCCAACCACGCAACCGGCCCTAATTTCGGCCCTAATTTCGGCCCTAATAGGCACTAATTTCGGATATAAATTAGCACGCCCCTACCGCTAGGCTGCCAAAATATCCCAAAATAGACATCACCTTAAGGGCCTACGCTAGCTGGCGCGGGTGCACGGAGCGGGTGCACGCGTCGGGTGGATTTAGTATGGCGCACCCGCTCCGCGAGTCCGCTTCCCTTAGCGCTGATCATACGATTTCTTATTAGACGGGCGTCCGCTCCGGGTAATCCGCGTCAGCTAGCGTAGGCCCTAAGGGATGACTCGCACTAGAACGGTACGGGACGGGGCGATACGGGACGATCTATTACTTTCTATAGAATACGTCACGTGAGATCCAAGGGCTCCGAGCTCACGTTCTTCTATAGAAATCTGACAGATCTTCCCGCCCCGTCCCGTCCCGTTCTGACCTAGTGTGAGTCATCCTTTAATGCCTCTATTAGTACTGTATTTATAGAACGTATACAACACTCCATCATTCTAACGGACGGCCATTTGTCTCGAGATAAGATCTGTTAAATGGCGAGGACCAATTTGTCAACATACTTTCGAGTAAAAAGTGGATTTCGGATATTGCCAAGATGATTTTAGCTGGCGGTTGGCATTGCTTTGAGAGTGAATTATGAATCTTATTGACATGATTAGGAAGTAAAGAGTGAATGAGTGGAATTATTAAAACCTTATTGATTTATAATTTTATAAGTTTACTTTCCTTCCGCGACTTTAAATGGGGATTATGAGTCAATACGCGGCTAGTGGAATGTGGTGGGATCATTTCAAACGTCACTTGGCAATGACAATTGGACACACCCACGCATGGGTGGCGCCGCCTAGCGGTAGCCCCTTATACACTGGTTTTATATCTTTTATTGTACTTTCACGATATTTGAAGACTATGATATGATATATGATATAAATGTTCAATATAATTTTCGACAATTTAGCGTTGTCTGTCAGCCTGTACGTAACACTATTATAAATTTAGTACTTTATAATTTAGTAGATTTAGTCAGGATTTAGTACTTAGTTGTACTTACCTTTGTTTATGTGAAATTTCTATATTGCAATTTATATAATTTTTTCAGCAAAGTTTGTCTTAAATAATTCGTTAACCTTTTCGCGTCGTTATTAGGCAAGAGATACGTAGCTTAGCGAAATTAAAATAACTTTATCTAAGCTTTTTCAGCTTGAAGCTCTAAAATGTAAATCGGGATTAATTCAACATTCGTTTGTATTAAAGCATTGTAATTCAGCGAACGTAAAGGCTAGTGCACACTGCCGGCACCTTGCTATTAGAGATGAAAGTGCGAAATTTTAAACAATATAATATCACTGGCATGAAATGAACAAGTTTACTATAAAAGCATGCCTGAAACTAGAAAAGTTTTAATCTGTGTCAGAAAAACGCGCACGCGCGTGTATGAATCTGGTTGTTTAAAAAAAATATAGACCGAGTGAATATTCGGCGGATACATAAGCGATATCTACTATACGTAGCATCATTCGCTATTATGCCTATGCGGAATGATGATGAATGCTATTAAAAACAGACGACTACACATTGAACGCAAATTAATTTTAAATGACATTAAACGTTAATTTAAATTAATACTAACGATTCAAGAAACAAGTAATACTTAATTGAAAACATTTTAATATTTAGTTTTTTTCGGGTCATTAAATTACTAAATAATTTTTTAATGTCGGTACGCTGAAAATGTACCTAATTGTTATTGATATTAACAAAATTAAATTAAATTTTCAAAACACCCAGATATTTTATTGAATTAATTTACTGTTTAAAATTAATTTAGTATTTTTTTAATTAGTAGGGGGCTACTTAAAGACATGGCACATCAAATAGTAAATAATTTAATTCGTGTTTACAATTGTGTACATAAAGTATGTATGTACATTAGGTATATTTATGCACTATCGTAATCTAAATGAGTGTAAAGTGTAGTTAAAAATCTTTTAAAATATAAAAAAAAAATGCAAAAAAAAAACTATAATTTTTTTTTTTATGATTTATACAATTTCTTTTTAATTTAAAAAGAAACATCAATAAAAACATAATTTTGTAATAAAAAATGAATACAAGTATAATTTAATATATTACTTACTTTCTAAACAATTGCTATTATGAATAAGTATGTAATAACTACACTTGAATTATAACTTGCTGGCCATAGACTCATCTGTCAATCAATCTTTGAGAATTCGTCTGGCAGATGCCCAGCGGACATGTCCACAATGAAGATTCCCAGCAATTAAATGAGAATTGATATCATTTAATCTAAATTATATTCGTATAATCGTAGTTCGTATAAAAAAAAACGTATAATAGTAGTTTATGTGATTGTATATAATGCCTAATTATTTACAATGAGGATTACTGCGAGTCGATTTTCCGCTAGGGGCGCTAGTGGAACGTGGGTCCTTCGGGAACATTTCAAACGTCACTTTGACAATTCTCTCATATTGACACAGGACCCCCGCATGAGTGGCGCTGCCTGGTGAGCGACAATACGGTAGCTCCCGTTACATACACTGCTTTTTTATATACACATATATCATGAGCTCTCCGTGATGCGTTAAAATCGCATATTTGACCGCCATTACTACTTTCAGGAATGGAAACTTTTCTGACATTTAAGTTTTGACCATTATATTTTAAAAATTCAGAGACAAACTAGAGTTGGCCCCAATTTTGACATCGTTCGATATCAAACAACGTGCGACTTGTGTGCGACATTGTCTGCAATCGACACTTCGTTTAGAACTAAACGTCATATCTCGACTGATATTACAATAGAGGTCAAAACACTTTTCGAATTCGATAATATTATTCAGGTAAGGATAATAAAATTTTCACAGATAAGTAATTTGTTGTAACAAAAAAGGTTATTATTATGAGGGTCTTTATATGCAGTTTTAGAACGCATTATTGAGGGAGAAAATAATTTATTACATTGTAATATTTTTTATCACAATAACGTTAAAACGCTTAAAATACGAAGCAGCTCCAACATAACTGGGTCTAGTTAAACTCCAAAACAATAGCCTATAAGTCGCCTCGCTTCCACTGCGAGCTCTGCCCGCATTCTAAACCATGAGAAAGCTCACAAAGAGATCGTACGAAACCGAAGGCTTACCTAAAAACTACTATGGACTTTTAATAAATCCCTGTTATTTTCAACCTTAACTAGTATAGTTAAAGTTCATTTTCCGTAAGCGTAGAATCCGTGTCCAGCGCCATGACCGCCGAAGTATAGCCCGTTTCCAAAACCTCCGTAGAACGTCCTGAAATGATTCATGTCATCTCTATCTTCTGCTTGCTTCTCGACCCTCAAATGCCCAAACTTTTGTGCTCTGTGCAATGGTATTACAGACAAATCGTGCAGCAATTGCTGCTGGATTTGGTTGTGACTCTGCTGTAGATGTTGTCTCGATGGTGACATGATCGTATGTTGGATTGGCACCAATATTGGCACCAACTGAGTTGGATGCGTGATGTTAGTTGATGAATGTGACACAGTTTGCGAGTATACAGGAATATTTCCATTACTAGTGACTATATGCTGAACTCCCGTATGTACAGAACTGTGATGGACATTGGAAGTAGCGGGCAGAACGTGTAGCTGAGACGGGAGTAGCAGGTGATGAGTGACAGGGAGAGGATACGCTAGGTTTATTCCCTTCTTCTTCCGGAGATCGCGTTTGATGTCATGGTGGGTGATGAGATTGAAGTCTTTCTGAGGTAGGTTGAACGCGGGTTGAAGCGCGCAGACTAGGATGAGGTATGGCAACATCTGAAAATAGAAAACAAGGTCCTATATAACTACATGTATTAGCACCACTCGAGAAAGGATTTTATTTTCATTGATTAGCCAAGATTGACCGGATTGTCCCACTCAAGAACAAATGCTCTTCTCTTTCTTCCAGTTAAGGATGACTTATACTAGAGCGGGACGGGACGATCTGTCAGTTTCTATAGAAAACGTCACATGAAGAAATAAAAGGGCTCCGAGTTATCACGTTATTTTTTGTATAGACATTAACAGATTATAACGTCCCGTTCTAGTGTGAGTCATTCTGTAAAACACAATCCTTGTCAACTTGCGGAAAAAGTCCAGGGTGCGTAGCCAAGATGCCAATCGCTCACACTCAGAAACGTATCGAAGTCATCTCTCTCTATCGCTCCACCTTATTAGTGCGACAATGACAGTTGCTTTTCGTTCGCGACTAAGCGTTAGATTGGCATCTTGGCTACGCACCCAGCTAAACTAACTGGGACTAAACCATACTTGTAGAGATAAGGCCGACCGTGAAATTGCTATAAGTGTGGTGATTATAAATTTAGTAAAACGGGGCTTAAACTAAAAACTGACTTTTTAACCTCCGAAGTTTCAAGGGCGACATTGTCCCCGTGGACCCGGAGAAAGACTGGCTGAGGTTGAGATCAACATCTTCTAGCGCGAGTTTTACGAACTACCCGCACTTGGTCTTGATTATCAACTTGAACATTTGGCGCACTAAGGATGTGACTTAGGGATGACACATTACGCCCGTTTTAGCAAATTTATAATGCGTTAAAATCGTGAAAGTTTAAACATAAATAAGTGTCTACTTCTTCTTCTCAGCATATTTTGCTCCACTGCTAGATGTATGCCTCTTGCAATTGTTTCCATTTTTTGCGGTCTGCGGCGTCTCTGCTGTGTGCTAATGTTTGCTGATGTTTAAATAGCTGTATTTTTACCCGAGCGATGAAAGCGAGAAAGAAACATGTGTAGCTAAAGTAAAGTCAGTGTAAAATAAGGATACTAAGTATATTAATTGGCAGCCCCTTGGTCAAATATCTTGCTAGGCATTAAAACCTAAGTATACTAAGGAAAATTTTAACACTCGGACTTGAGACGTTTCCCTAATTCCCCAGCCTATTATTTCAGTTGAAACTTCGGTACAAAACAAGCCAATTAAGAGTTCTCGGATATAAAAGCACACACTCCTCGTAAATAATGACTTCCGGAGTAATTAGCTCCGCCGAATGAGTCGCAAATCACGTTAAGTATCATCAATCTTAATACATTTATGGCGAGAGCTTTGATTATTCTGAGACGGCTTACGGGAGTTGGATCGAGTCTTTTCCCTGTTTCTACTAATAGGGGAATGATGAGGGTTCAATTTAATGTTGCTTATTGACTTATAAAAGAGTTTTGATCTTTCTCCTTCAACAACATGACAAGTCGTGTTTCAGCATTAAAATGCACAGCATACGTTTAAAATCATGGTTATAAATATACAAAGTTTTTCTATACTCCAATGAAATAAGGCAAAAAAGTTTTTTTTTGGTTTATTACTGTGAGTGTATCTACACATAGGCTCTCGTCCTATATTTTGTTTCGGTTGCAGTCGGGGGCCTTGATATAGGTATATATATTTTCCGTATTGAAAGATCCTCCATATCATGTTTCATGTTGGACATTCACCGAGAAACTGGAGGCGTAGCCAAGATGCCAATCGCTCACGCTTAATAACGTATCGTAGCTACCTCTCTCTATCACTCTTCCTTATTAGTGTGACAATGACAGTTGCGTTTCGTTAGCGACTGAGCGTGAGCGATTGGCATCTTGGCTACGCACCCTGTTGTGCTATGTTTCATATCTCATGCTCTGATAGTTGGTCATTATTAAGGGTGACTCACACTTGGACGGGACGGGACGGGATAGGCGGGACGGGACGATCTGTCAATTTCTATAGAAAGAATCACGTGATAGCTCGGAGCCCTCGGATGTCACGTGACGCTTTCTATAGAAACTTTAAACCAATTATTATTATTATTATTTATTAAAATATATTTGGAAAGTAAAACGCTCAAGGGTGGACCCTATCATTTTCCACCCGCTCCATAGGTTAAGGGATGACTCACACTAGAACGGGACGGGACGAGTCGGGATGATTTTCTATAGAAGGAATCACGTGATAGAATCTCGGATGTCTGACGTTTTCTATAGAAACTGACAGATCGTCCCGTCCCGTGGCGACATAATATTATCGGGTGCTCATTATAACAAACATACATTGGTAAATACCCCGTTTTAAGTTGTTAAAATGCGGCTATATCCATTACGTAACATACTTCAAGATAATTAAACACAATCCATTGAATTACTATAATTACAACTACGTTAATACATGAATTTACATGAATATTGTTACTACAATATATAAATCTCGTAACAAGCAAATTAATCGTCAAATTATGCTGTTACTAAGCAATGTTACGGTAATTATAGATAAGTTGATTACATGTGTCTTGGCAATTATAATTACTTGGCTATTATAATCATACAGGTGACAACGTTCATTTGATTGGCGCAAATCCGCGACAACCATTATTCTCGGCCTGATCCGGGCCCGAGGGCCGGGGTGTTGTTTGCAACGCTTAAAGCGTTCAGGATAACGAACGTAACGCTCATTATATTTTAATTTAGGAATTAAATGAAAGCATTTTAGCAAATATTATACAAATGGACCTAATAATATGTGGGTAGGAAACACTAGACATAGAAAAGACTTAGAACTCTGAAACAAACGGATTATGGATGCTCTACGCTGCGGGGATTTGCATTTTGCCTCTCGCTCGCACCAGTTAAATTGCGCTTCGGTGCGAGTGAGAGGCAAAACGCAAACCCCCGATGTGTGCCGCCTGCTTTAAATTATGACACTGGTGCTTACCATGAGCGTTTCTAAAGTATGTCCGTCTTGCTCCTACCACTCCTCTGGCAGGAGCGAGACGGACATACTTTAGAAACGTTCAGTCTCTAATGCCTCCGGCCCTGTTGACTATTAAGTCTAAAAGAATCTGCCAATGCAAAAGAACGAGAATCTAATTGACCTGCCGCTTCTTTTATGAGTTAACTTGTATTCATGCACTAAAATCCTAGGAATAGATTCCATTTTGTTCCAAGGAAATGAGCTGTCAAACTTGAAAAGGTTATTTGAAACGTCAACCTTCTATGAAATTAATTAACACTCACAATCTGGGCTATCAAAATAGATGAAAACTTAGCGTAGTCGAACTCTATTCATCAGCTAGAGTACGGAACAGTGGCAGGGCGTTCATATAAATTGATTCCTGACGGCTTCCCTTGTGTGAACCAATCTAGCATAATCTTTAACGACTCAAAAAAAGTTAGGCCAAGTCTATGTTAGGTCAGATCTAGCTTGGGGGGCTACAACGGGAAACCTCCTCGAGTGCCAGGGCTCTTCCCATTCTCCTTGATCCGGTTGATCCGGGAAAAAGGGAAGGGTTCCTGGACGGTGCTTCCTGGGGGCAACGGTAAGCGATCTCTTGGAAGATTCCGAGGATTTCTTACTGGTGCTGCAAATATCCTGTCAGGGGGGGTTGGGGGGTTCCGTACAGGGAGTACTCTCATTGAGGGAGAGAACTTCTGAGTGTTGGCGTGAGGGGGCCTCCGGGTCTGCCGACAGGAATGCCGCTGTCCTGTATAAAACTGCGGTCCCGTACCCTGTCTAGGCAGAGGGCCTATGATGACGGACCGGGGGTTGCCACTGCTGGCCGGCGCCGGCGTGGTGGCTGCGAGGATGACCACCTCTATAAAAAATCGCAAAGGCAACCTGAGGGGGTGGAACCCGGGGTTTTTCCATCTCGCTCCCGGAGTGGAGGTTGTCATGAGGGACCAGCGTGTGGTGTCGCCCTGCACGCTACCTTCGGGCGGGGGAGCTTCGGCTCCAGGGGCTTCGGCCTCAAGGAGGGGACAGCTTCGGCTGTCGCAGCAGGCGGTGTTCGCGGTTGTGAGCCTAGGGCAATCCCGTGTCACCGTCACCAACGCTGCAAGATGGGCATACCGTGGATGGTTTAGTGGGTAGTGCGGGTCCGGACCTGCGAGTCCCACATACCCGTCCTAGTTCCCCGGCTAGGCGGGATGCCTAAATGCATTCCTCCACGTAAAAAAAAAAAAAAAAAAAAAAGGTCAGATCTAGCTTGCCTAAAATAGTTGTTTATGCAACCGTGATATAATAAGGTAATAACTCTCGGGTCTATTATTACAAAACTCAACTTCGTCTCGTTTTGTAACGGCGACCCTCAAATTTTCCTCGCATTCTAAATGAAAAGTAGAGTGTTTAACTCGGGTAAAAGGCACCCATTACCGACTCGCACTTTTAGCTACACTACCTCGTTGGAAATGCGTGCCTTTCAGTCCATGGTTAACAATCTACTATTGCAGCTCCGTCCCTGGTGCAAAGACAACTTTTTGCGAAACAAATGCTCGCCAAACGACCAGAACCCAGCGCGGCTGACATGTCATTACGCCGCCCGCTGACAGATGGGCTCAGTCTGAAATATGACGCAGGTATGTCACGGCCCTTATTCCGACAATAGTGCCCAGTTTGATTTCTCGCCGTTTGTTTTGACAGCTTCCACTCGTTTTTCTTCTAAGCTGATCAATTTTTCACATACGAAGCGCGCTGACAGGATTTTTTGCTGTTCTTATCCACGGGTATGTTGTAGACGATTGGCTAGTAACTTGTCGCTGTAATAATACAATTTCGTTATATTTCAACCCCTTCTTCTTCTTTTAAATAATGGCTTCAGTCCGAGAGTTGGAGAATTTTGCCAGTGTCACGTATTATTATTATTTATTTAATATATTATATAAATAGAATAGTATATTGCCACTTGGGCGACGTTGTTCGGTAATTGACCTCGCTAAATCTTAAGTTTATAGCTATAAGACTTAAAATATAGCTTCTGAGGGGGCCGAGATCCCGGGATTGCCGCTTGGTGACGAAAGGTGACTGCACTCGTTTCAGGATTAATTTCTTCATTAGCTGTATACGCCTTCGTTAGTTTACTGTACAATTAGCAATCAACATTACAGATTAAACAACATTTCGCAAACAAAATACAAAAAAATATTCCAGAGACGCTATCGCCATCTTGAGAAAAAAACGACAATCCACATTTCAACCCTTTTATTTCTAAAAAGTGAGACGTCGAGACGTTCAGACTTCATGAGGGCCCCAGGGGCCATAACCATGACGTCTTAATGCAATTCAGTTTAGGACCAAAACTGAGTCGCTGCCATACAACTGAGCACAGTTAAGAACCAAAACTGAATCGCGTTAAGACGTCATGGTAAGGCCCGAAGGCACAAAAATGAATCTGAGCAGTTTCGTGTGCTTTAGGAAATACAGTCGTGAGTTTGTATAAACAAACGTGGAAGTAAACATTATTTTATGATTAAGCTTCCTTTATCAAGCTTATTTCTTGGTCAAGGTCCTCACCTAACCTCCCAAAAGTACCTGAGACGAAGGAATTGGGTTTTGGATGAGGTTAGGTCAGGACCTTGACCAGTGACGTACAAGAAGAGAAGCCTATGCACAGCATACGATAAGCGGCTGAAATAATGATGTGATGCATAAAAGTTACTTGGAAATACCGTACCGTGCGGTTCCTCCCGCGGACGCTCCGGCTGTGGAATGAGCTCCCTGCCGCTGTTTTCCCAAAGGACTACAGTGTGGTGTTCTTCAAAAAGGAGTGTTAAAGTTTTTAAAGGGTCGGCAACGCGCATTTAACACCCCTGGAGTTGCAGGCGTCCATAGGCTACGGTAACCGCTTACCATTAGGCGGGCCGTATGCGGCGCTTGTTTGTCACCGTCATAGTATTTAAAAAAAAACATTTAACCTTTTCAACGCCATGTCAACCAAAGACAAAAACAAACACTCAGACGCCACGTCATCGAAATGTCAAAACTGAAGTACAACTACGTATATGCTTAAGGCTGGATTTGACCAAACTTTTAACCAAGAGTAACGCGTACTCTTGGATACTACTCAATGTCAAAATCCCATAGTAATTTGACGTTTGAGGCTGGATTTTACCAAACTTTTTAACCAAGAGTAACGCTTACTCTTGGATACTAATGTCAAAATCCCATAGTAATTTGACGTTACTATCTGAGAGTAAGCGTTATTCTCGGAATAAAATGTGGTAAAACGCAGCCTTAGTGACGTTACTATCTTAGAGTAATAGGTAAGCGTTATTCTCGAAATAAAAATTTGGTAAAATGCAGCCTTAGTAGAGGTTTATTTTACTCTGTTGTCTTGATCTGTGACCGAGATATCCGTCATTGCCGTTGAACCTTGGCCTACTTCAATAAATGCTTTTGAGTTTGGGTTTGAAATGTCAGACAAGCGTACTTCCATTGTCTATGCTCTAACTTCACAGCTGACCCTCTGAACAGTCTGCACACCAACCTTTTCAATGCCAAGAACACCGAAAGGTGCCATGCTTCCGTGCCTACCACGCCAACGACACTTAAAAGTGTCATGGCGGGCGCTGTCAAAGCAACTGTCCTACTGACAGATAAGGGTTTATATTCGTGATTTACTAGTCGAGATATTGGAGTGTAGGCCACATTTTAACGCGAGAGGACAAGCGTTGAAAAGGATTATAAGTCCAATATAAACAAGCTTCGCAAATATCTTGTTTACATTAAAGATGTTCGTCACCTTGACCGTGAACTTGATTGATCATTTCGCAAGACCATAAATCTCTATTGCCCTTGATTATGTATGCGAATATTAAATGGTGTTAGTATCCATTATATAAAGGCCGACCGGTGATTAGTTTTGGAGTATAATCGAAATGGTTGTGCAGATATCGAATTTAGGATCGTTGTAATAGTCAATATCTCAAGGTAATTGACTTTTATGTAACTCGAAATCTGTGTCAAAATAATATTATAAATGATAAGCACATAAGTATCCATACTATACTAGTAATAATATTGTATTTATTAATATTATAAATAGGAAAGTGTGTGTGTCTGTTTGTTTGTCCGTCTTTCACGGCAAAGCGGAGCGACGAATTGACGTGATTTTTTAAGTGGAGATAGTTGAAGGTATGGAGAGTGACATAGGCTACTTTTTGTCCCTTTCTAACGCGAGCGAAGCTGCGGGCAGAAGCTAGTAAATTATAAAATAGTTTACCGTAAAATGGGATGAGTAGGGATTGCGACTTGCGAGGGTAGTTGGGTCATGAATGGGGTAAAGGGGTGAATTCGTATTTTTTGACCAGGGGTCAGGGGATAAGTTTCGAAAAACTCATTGGAATACGAGCTGACAGGATTTGAACCTTACATCTGGACCACCAATGTTCCTTGGGCTGGAATTTCGTACTATTTTGTGTGTATCATCAAATCTATAAAACGAAATGACAGATTACCATTGAACACTTTTAAAGTTTATAAATTAACATGCCACATATAAATATCAACTTTTATAGAGGTCTGAACTTCGAATTCATCCCAGCTCACCCCATTTTATGTTGCCTAAACGTATTGAAAAGAATATCAATGCTAAAAACACTCACACGCTCAAATACGAAATATAAAACGCTTTTCCTTCCTCAGCACTGGAACTGAAATTATTCGGCCCCACTAAGACCCGTAATCAGGCGCTTGCAGCACAAAGAACTAATCCTATTCATTATTCGTGGATGCATCCTGCCCCACCCTCCCCTCGACTCTACTGAGCTCCTACAACCGCATCCAAACTTGAACAATCTTAACTTGATATCAAATTAACATAGCGCGTGTTACTGGCAATTCTTGATATTTGAAGCGCTCGAAAGTCGAAATCAACGAGATAAAGGTCGAAAGTAATCTCTTGAAGACCGTTATTTCCACATGAAATAATGTTAATATTATTTCAACCCCAGCGCACGCAAGTTTGGTTGATGTAACTGGTGACCGAAGAGCTGGTGGCTTCCACACACAACGTATCAGCATTGCGATACAACGAGGAAATGCCGCCAGCAACAATGCCTCAAGGACCTATTTTAGATTTCGGTTGGGGTAGGTAGCTAGGTAAGTTACACTTACTGTATATATTTTGAAAATAATAGTACATTACATACCAAGGCCGTTTAAGTGGGAAATGCCTCGGATTACATGTAATTGTGATCCGAGGCTTTCCCATTTACCGGCCGAGGTTTGTATACTATTTTTCAGCCCGACGGAGCCGGCAGGCGGCAATTTAGTTTTGCGTAAAGTGGCGCTTACCGGCCGGAGGACTGAAAATGTCTTTATTTACCCCTGATGGGTTGACAGTTAGAGCGACTTCTTCGAGGACGATAGTAGAGACTTGGCGGCGTGACCTTGTAACAGGATTAGGCGAAACGAATACCTAACATTCTTCTTTCATTTTGAAGCTTTTCCCAAATGTTTTAAAACTTTCAAAAGAATGACTCACACTAGCAAGGGACGGGGCGGGACGGGAAAATATGTCTATTTCTATAGAAAGAATCACGTGACCGCTCGGAGCCCTCGGATGTCACGTGACATTTTCTATAGAAATTGACATATTTTCCCGTCCCGCCCCGTCCCGTCCCGTTCTATTGTCATCCTTAATCCGGTAATATTCTTGCCATCTTTTATTATAATTTCAACTCAATTTCAGTAAAAAGTTCGTAAAAGTATTAAAATAAGCTCTTGAACACCTCGGTCTCATCGGCAGATAACCCATTTTCCTTCAGCACAGGAATTAAAATTATTCGGCCCCCTAAGATCCGTAATCATGCGCTTGCAGCACAAATGCCTAATCCTATAAATTATTCGTGGATACATCCTGCCCCACCATCCCCTCCCTTCAAGTTTAAGCTTCTATAAATACATGTACCTAACTTGGAAAGTCTTATCTTGACTTGTGTGCTTACCGTGAGTTGTACGAGTATTCGATTTCGATGGCGGCATTCGGGGGTATGTCCGTCTCACTCCTGCCAGAGTAATAGTAGGAGCGAGATGGACATACTTTCGCGCGCGGCAATCGCTATAGAATACAGTTGCGTGCAACCCATGGTAAGCACTTTGCTCTACAATAAGCTCGTTTTCGTACGAATCATATAATAATATCGTTTGTATCATCAATGCGAAATTGTTCGCTAACGTCATTCAAACCCATATTTTTTTTAAATTGTGTTCTGCTTTGTGTGTTTTTTTTTAATAAGTCAACTAGCAGGATAAATTGACGTAAAGTGTGAATTAAGTGTCGAAACAAGTACAGATTTTAAAACTTCGAATACTACACTAAGACTAGGTCTCATTTCCTATTGAGGTATACCGTGTGTGGCATAACAGGAGAGGAGCATTTGATCGCGGGTAGTACTCCCCTCCCCCGAATGAACAACGTTTGCTCAGCGACTTTTAAAAGTAACCTGTGTGTGATCTGACATGAAGATATATGTGTTAAGTATATAATTCTTAGTTAAATTTATTATATTATTTTGGTGGGTATTTGTCGGTATAGTTCAAAGACGTGTAATGTTATTTTTGTCTCTGTCACACATATTTTGAAAAAACATGTCATACTCCTGGAGTTGCAGGTGTCCATAGGCTACGCTGACCGCTTTCCATCGGGCGGGCCGTACGCTTTTATGCCAACGGTATAAAATAAAAGAATAAACTTTACTATTGTCTTCTGTTACCGCGATTGTTGTTAATTGAAATTAAACACTTTAGAACGGATTAATTGCGTTTATGAACACCATGATCCTACGTTTCGAGCTTTTTACAGCACTCGTTTTCACAGGGTTAAGATGATGACTAAGAGAATACGAATTCTCCTCGTCAATCAAAAAAGTTACTTGTCCAAAGTGGTTTGCAACTGTGAAAACGAGTGCTGTAAAGGGCTCATGGTGTTGATAAACATGGTGTTTCATTTGCTGAATGCTGAATAAACTTGTACAAACTTGTTAGTGACTATAAGTACCTACCATGGTTATTTTTTAGTACATGTTCATAAGAGCTGCGCAAGCAGGAATGTGTTTGTTGACCTAGGCAATATGGAAATGATTAGTTTTGTATGAAATTCGTCCTAGTTTCAATAATGATATTAATTATATCACTTTATCAAATCGTGGTCAGATTCAAATGTTCTCGTAGTCTATTAGTAGAATCCCGCGCGGCAACATATTGCAGATATTTCTCGCCTCTAATTAATGGTATGTTTAAATCAAATACCAGTTCGTAGCCAAATTCTGGTAACTTAAATCTTTACAGAATAAGATGTTTTAACACCCAGGAAGATTATATGAATTATGAATATACATATTTTTTTCTCAATATACTAAAATTGATACCATTAATTTTCAAAATAAGACAGTACCTAAGTGTAACTTACCTAGCTGAGGCATTGTACCTAGGATGCTGACGGCATTTCCTCGTTGTATCCTAATGCTGATACGTTGTGCGAGGAAGCCACCAGCTCTTCGGTCACCAGTTACATCAACCAGACGTTTCGCGATTTCTACGAAAAACTTGCGTGCGCATAGACCAAGAGTTTCGACCCCGAATGGTACAAAAAGGTACTCTCTGCCCAGACTCTTATATTTATGTATGTCTCTTTAGTTCAGTCGAGTCGCCATCATAATCTGGCTTGGCGACTGTAGGTACTACAGTACTATATTAAAATTATCGATGTGGTGACAAACGAGCACTCGCGCGATGGTGAGCGGTTTCCGTAGCCTGTGATCCAATTCAAATGTTCTACAGTGAACCCCGCGCAAAGCAACAAATTGCCGCCGTATATATATCTCAACTATAATTAATGGTGGGCTTAAATCAAATAATAGCAGGCTGTAGGCAAAACCCGCTAACTTATATCGAATTTCTGACTGAATTCCTTAGGAGCTCGGAGTTGAGAAGTGTGGCTTTTGATAATATGATGATCCTTATAGGATGAAGCGATGTAATTTATGCTGACATTCTTGGTAACCACATCGCTGTTTGAACCTATATTTTGATCGTTGGCAATATACACGAACCGCCTAAATATAATCGGTTACCATAATCCTTGGAAGAGTAATAAGAAAATATGGGAGCGTAATAACCGCTCAAAAAGTGAAGCCAAAAGATTGGTGCTGGCTGTTAGTAAACTAACCACCTTATTTATAAAAAAAATAACAGTCCTATACTACCAGATATTGGTTTTTATATTTCTCTCGAACCACTCACTGACAGACATACACCCTCCCATCAAATCCGTTGGTATTTTTTTAAATATAATAATAAATTAGTGTCCACCGAAGTTTCGGTTTCGGTTAAGTACTTACCAAAGTTTCGGTTATGGTTTTGGTTTCGGCCGGTTTCGGCCTAAAAACAATGTTTCGGCCAAAGGTTCGATTTCGGCCAAAAACCAGCTGAATATTTCAGCCGCGCCGAAACTTACAATATCGTACTTTCGGGTCGCGTTCGACTGACGTCAGTTGAGCTCTGCACGGCTGGCAATATGACATCATATGATAATGCTAAATGAATCCAAGAAAAGTGAAATAGGACCATGGAGATTCGTTATTCATATATTTAAAAAAAGGCTCGCTGACATTTTATTCAGCGTTTAAATCACATTTATCAAAGTTTAGGTTTCGGTTTCGGCCGAAACAAGAATCGATACCGAACCTTCGGTTTCGGTTTCGGCAAAAAAACATGATTCAGTCGGACACTAAACTAAATAAATCAATCAATTATTAAAGAATGATAAAGAAACAGACTAGACTAATCCCTTTTTCCACATTTTTTTTATAGGACATTCTTACACAAATTGACTAAGTCCCCGAGGTACGAGTAAGCTCAAGAAGGCTTGTGTTACGGGTACTCAGACAATGCTATACATATATAACATACAAATACATGTTAGGTTTTATTTATTTTTGTTATTATATTTAAGGCGTTGCTAAAAAAAGTTAATATCTTCTTATTTATTTTATATAATTTGCTTTTAAGACAGTTATGTTTAGTTGTAATCTATGGTTTGCACGAAATCATTCATTGTAATGTGATTGGTTGAAAATGTGACGGGTCACATAAAGTCGTTCAACGATTGGCTGATGTCATCGGTATCGCGATGACATCCGCCAATCGGAGGGCTGGATTTTCCCGCCAGAACTTGGGGCTTTTTGACCGGGCAGAGAGGATGACGCGGGAATTGGGTTTTGGGATCGAGGAGCGATGCCTGGGTTTTGGCGGAAGGGCTATCTATTTAATAATTGATACGTATTTAAAATAAGCTCTTAACACAACTCTTTTGTACCAAATGTTTTAAATAATGAAACACAATAAGTTATTTGTAATTGGAGTTTTTCCTTTAAGATCAACTGCCCCGTACCTACGGTGATTCCAGTGGAAGGTATTATATTTCAGAAGTGGGATAAGAACCATTAAAATGTAAGTATACGCCCAAATAGCACGTATTTGGTTTAAATAATCATTTTATTTGCTTGAAACTTGATGTTAAACTATCTACTAGACGTGAAAATCTCAATTTTACATTTATAAACTAAACGAATCGTACTTTACAACATACATAGAAAACATCCATGACTCAGGAACCAATATCTGTGTTCATCACACAAATAAATGCCCTTACCGGGATTCGAACCCAGGACCATCGGCTTAGCAGGCAGGGTCACTACCAACTACGCCAACCGGTCGTCAAAAATTTTCAGTTTCCGAACCTACTAGGTTTCTGCGGCGGCGGGACCCACAGCACAGAGCTGGCAAATCGCTGTTTAAGGAGCTGCCCTTTGGTGGCTACTGGTTGATCCGTATGAATTATGGACGCGTGTCTAATTTGTAACACTTGTGACACTTTGCATGTTGAATTATACAGTGTGTGACAGACGTGGAGACCGTTTAAGGACGTAATCACTAATCACTAATCCTGCCTAGTATAAATTATTACTTGTTCTATTTGACTTTTACTTCTGAGTTAGCGTTTCGAGAGTTCAAATTATGTTTGCCGTTTATATTAATCATCGGGCTACTTTCATGTTTTGACCTCTCGATACGCGAACGCGGTGAAGACTTAATGTCAAATATGACAAGTAAAAATTTATACTAAGCCTTCAGTATCATGTTTTTGTTTAGTAAATTTGTAATAATATTCGACGTAGTCTTTTTTATGTATGGAGCGTTGATCTATTTGGAGATTTTTGAAAGGAGGGTGCGTTGGGGTAAGATGAAATCTGTAGTGTGGAAAGTACCTACCTATTTTTAATTTACAGGTAGTTATTACTTGTTTATTTAGGTAAGTATTTAAATTTTATTCTTTCTGTAGTATTTTGTTAATTAAAAAAAAAAATTACACCTACTTACCTATACCTACTTAAATGTCGTTAGCAGGCGCCGTAATTTTAATGCGGGTTTCGTCATAATGACGTATATAAAGACACAGGATGTTTTAATACGAAATGAGTTGATAACAGATAAAGTCTTAATCAACGTTCGATTTTAACGTTGAACTTAATAGTTTTGACACTATTCAATGACAGCATTATTCTTTCAAAGCTTGACGTCATTTGTCTGTCATCGGCATGAAAATGACGGGCCCTAGTCGTAAGTAAATTACCCGAAACAAAAACAATACAATACAATTTATTCCGCTGTCTTAATATAGGTTGTTTCATAATAAAGCTCATAATCATATTCTCTTATTCAACATTATGCGACTACATTAATTATAATTATGGACATGGGCATGGGGCGTTCTTAATTATAATTACACTCCTACATATTTCATTTGGAGGAAACATAAGCAAACTCAATTTCATTAATTTTATTATACAGGGTAGTGTAACAGATATGGTGGCGATCCGTTTAAGAGTGTAATCATTATAGAGTCTTAATTAGAAAAAACTAAATAAAAAATTACGTGAAAAATGTTTTTTAATTTAGGTATGTTTCTATTTTTTTATATTTTGTTTTTATTTTTGTATGTTAGTAGTTTGCAAAACTTTCTGTTGACACTGACAGGGTGATTTCTCATTTTCCCAGTCATCATTGACCTGTGACACCAATGTAAAGGACTCGAAACGTGGGGCAATGTAGTCAAAATACACGAATAATCCGTTCTAATGTGTTTTATTTCAATAGTACTTTTTTAAGTAGGTACTAATAAAGTACTTTTTTTTAATTAGCCTATTAAATTGTCTCACTGCCGGCGAAAGGCTTCGCCATATCATATTTATTGTTTTTCACAGAGAACGGTGAGGTTTACTTCTTATTGACCACGTTTATTTGGCTTGGCACCGACTTCAAAAATCTGTTGGTAGCGCTATGTGGTATCACCTCCATTTGTTTGCATTATAGCTAATAACAATGAATTGATGTCGATTTTTTTTTGTCAAAATGTTTTTATTTTGATATAAATGTCAGTATGACTCACGACTTCAATTGTATGTTTGGAATCATTTATAACCGACAGCGTCATAATTATTTTTCCCAGCGTCCATTTTATTGTTTTTCCTTTATCACGAATTTCAGTCGTTGTGTTAAGGTTGTTTATTCATTATCATCAAGGATTACGTCTGAGCCAGACACTGCTGTACTTATTCCAGGCCAGACTTCACAAAAGCTGACCTTAGGTCTTTACCTAGGTTACCTAGGGCTTGTCTGGGCCTGATTGGATCGCATCTCACCCTCTTTACAGATAATCGGTTTCGGTTTAAAGAATTTATTCTCATAAGAACAAAATATACATGTTCACTTAAATGAGAACTTACAAGCTAGTTATAAGTAAACAAGCAACATGCAGTAATTATATTAAAATATGCTATATAAATGCAAATTTTGACTAGGTCTATGTAGACAATTAACATGCAGCAGCTGTATAATAGCTTGTGAATACACAAAAGCACTAGAATATTGCCCGTTTAATTGTTGTATAGAAAAGACTTATTAAAAGAAATACAAAAAAGTAAAAAAAATTTGGTCAGAATGACATTAGCGAACTTGCATTGATGATGATACAAAACCATAAATGTTTCGTACGGAAGCTTACTGACTGACGTAAGCATTAAGTGTCAAAGTCATACAGAACTACCAACACTGTTAAAAGTATACAGGCTGTTGGCACTTACGGAAAGTCACGTTCCAAACATATGAAAAAATGTCGCAACTGCTGCATTTTTATGGCATCATTTTTTTTGGCCGATTGGGTATCCAGTTCTTTTAGCCCTTGGAAGTCACGTGACGTTATAGAAACTGACAGACCGTCCCGATCACGTCCCGACTCGTTCTAGTGAGAGTCATCCTTTACTCACATATTTTAGTCACTATGCGCATCGCAATTCATTCTAAATAAATGTCCTTTGTTATGACACAACTGGGATTCGAACCCACGAACCTCGGTTTTAAACTAAAGCCTGTTTGAGAGCTGATTTGCATTGGCTAATTAATCGTATGTGGTTCAAGTGGAGATAGTTGGTGCAAGGCCAGTGGCCACTTAGTACTGGCAGAGACTAGTCTAGAATACAGACAGTCTACAGTGAAACGAGCACTAAATTTCGCCTAAGTCGCATTACTTTTTTACGTAGGTAATGCAAAACTTCGGTCATCCTGTCAAGTTCGGCCTTCTTTTAGTATTGAAATCAAAACACTTTAGAACGGATTAATTGCGTTTATTAACATCATGATCCTACGTACTACGTTTTCACAAGGTTAAGATTTATAATACTACGACGGTGACAAACAAGCATACAAGCCGCCTGATGGTCCCGCCTGGTGGCCTGGTGGTCACCGTAGCCTATGGACGCCTGCAACTCCAGGGGTGTTATATGCGCGTTGCCGACCCTAAAAAAGGAGGATTCGCTATGTTGACAGCTAAAGGGGCAAGCTTTGCTCCGTGGGTCCCCAGCTGTCAACACAGTGAATGCTCCTTTTTTTTAGGGTCGGCAGCGCGCAATTAATAATAGAAGACCAACTTCAAAAAAGGGTCAAGTTGCCTATTGCTTAAAACAATACGAGTACTTAAACTTGAACAGTTTTATGTGCTCTGTCAGCCCCTTTTGGGGATATAGGCTTGAGTTTGCTTGAGTGAGAGGCGAGTGGACTCGCAAACTACTACAATGATGGTCTTTATTTTTAACTAGTCTCTGCTACCGGGCATTATTGCGTCTAGTTCACATTGTACTTGTCTTGTTGGAATGTGGAGTGTGCATTATGCAATAATATTTGGAGTTGATAAATAAAAAGCATAAATGTGACTTGCATAAATTACATACTTATTCACTAAACATTTTGGTTCAAAAAGGATGACTCACACTAGAACGGGACGGGACGGGAAAAATCTATCAATTTCCATAGAAAGCGTCACGTGACATCCGAGGGCTCCGAGCTATCACGTGATTGTTTCTATAGAAATTGACAAATTTTCTGAATTCTAGAAACACTTTAAAACGGATTAATCACGTATATTGTCCACATTTTCCTAACGTTTGAGCCCTTTACAGAACCGTTTTCACAGGGTATCAGTCACCATCCAACCCAGTGCTAACGAGTGCTGTTAAGTCTCGAAACGCTAGGGAAGTGAGGACAGTATACGCGATTAATCCGTTTTAAAGTGTTAAATTTTTATTAAAATCCAATAAAATTAAGTCGCAAAGATAAAGTCTGTCTTAATGCGTTGAAACCGCATATTTCGACCGCCATTACGGCTTTCACGAACGAAAACTTTTCTGACATTTTTTTTTCTTGAGAGAAACGAGTCGATTGAGGCCGAATCTAATTTCCTTGTTTCAGAGATATTCGAAATTTGAATGTAATACTATTATCGAAGTAATTGATATTAATGTAGCTATTATAAAATTTTCACAGATAAGAAATTTATTTTTACAAAAAAGTTTATTATTATGAGGGTTCTATATGCCGTTTTTACGAATTAAAGAGGGCTAATAATATGCAGGTCTATAAAAGTAAATTATTTTGGTATAAAATTTGTTGTCTAAAGAAAATATAGTTAATTAACACTTTGGTTATAGAGAAGGCTTATATATTGACACATTTTTATGAATTGGTTGTAGAAAAACTTATTTGGGTTACAGTTTACACCTATAATTTTTTTTTCACACACATTATTTATATTCAATGTTGACTTGTATATTTTAAGATCTATTTTGTAGTAAAAATGCAACTCATAACTCACATTGACTAAACTGCGTCGACTGCAGCAGGCCCACTCGCAGTAGGTACACCACACAAGTCACTGTCACCGACTGTCATGGCGCCAACTGCCAGGCTGCGCTGGCGCAGGCCCAGTATTCCTATTGCGAGGACGCCAATCTCAAGCTGAGCAGATTTGCTTTGGCCTCTCGATCTTTCCTAGAGCCAATTCCGACCACGATTCCGATGTGCAGTCGCGCACAGCGCATTGTCACTTTTTAAAAAGATTTGCTTAGCAAAGCAGATGAGGCCTGACCTCACCCCTAATTTAGTTGACTAAGCTTATCCACAGCGCGGATTAACGGCCTCCTAGCCCTTGGTAGTGATCTTGCTTACGAAGCAGGAGGTCCCGGGTTCGAATCCTGGTCAGGGCATTTATTTGTATGTTTTTCACGAATTGTTGTTCCTGAGTTATGAATATTTTCTATATAGATATTTACATGTAGGTATGTATTTATCTATTATATTTATCTATTTTAACTATAAAACTCTCGTGAGACTCGAACATATACGAAATACGAAACATGTCGAGCGAAAATCGACTAAATTACGTGAGTGACCCGTTTTAAATATTATTTAATATATTTATCTATTTTTTTTTCTAGCATGATTCCTCTGCAGGTTCGACTAGCCAGCGTTTGGAATGACATACGCGCTGTGTTTGATCGTATATACGTGGGAACCGACTGGGGGCCGCTAAAACAGCGAGTTTTCAGGTCAAAGTTAATCGCTATAAGCGTAAGCGTTACGAAATATAAAAATACACGTCTTGGAAAACTTAAATGTAGCAAATACGGTCCGATGTTTCATTGTGAGAATATGAAGCAGATGGAGAATTTAGTTAAAATAGCCGTCTATGGAACTTCTTAATAATGTTAACAAAAGGCGTCACATGTTTTGTTTCTATTTCTCCTTGTATTTTCACACTGCCTCATCAAACACCACTGAAACCATTCACTACTGAAACGGTCGTATTATCGTAACATACAAAACATAAGATAAATAAGTTAATCTTGGAGATTTTATTAAAAACTTAGGTTAGGTTATTACGGTCGATATGGCGGTTTGTCTACATTGTTAGGAAGTTCCATTGACAGTCATTTTAGTCAGAGATCGGTCGTTCGTTCATCTATTTCCCTCTCTATTGCTCTCGCATATTCAAGCGATAAAGAGGCAAATAGACGAACGAAAAAATGTGGTTCGTGGTTTACCCTCTATTCAGTATGTGCAACAGGGTTAAGATCTATTGCTGTCAAGTATTCTGTGAGGCCCAAGCCAAGGCCACCATGACCGCAAAGCCATGAGGCCAACGAAACAGAAGAACGAAGACAGGAGGAGAAACCGAGAAGGCCCAAAAACAGACAGTGCTGTCGTAACAGCACGCGACAGACCCTGCCATAGAGGGCCAGGCCCTGAAACGGTACCACCAGCCCTAGGGCCCGTGAATGAAGATACCTAAGTGCTAAGTATTCTGTGACTACTTCAAATACAACATCTTGAACCTCGACAACCGCGGAGGTTATCAGGAACTGCTCTGAGCAACGGCAGAACAATCTGCAATTCGCGGAGAACAAGCTGTTCATGATGTATGAGGCGGAGTGCGTCGCTGTTCATCTTCATGACACCACCGAGCACCCGGGTCAGCGTCTAGCGACAGGATATTGACGCAGTTTGCCTTAATTGCGGCCATGAACCTAAACTGAATCACGTTACGACGTCATGGTGAGGCCCCAACTGTTGAGACTGTACCCGCTGCTTCCGTGGCCTCGCGGGGAAAGGACCGCGACCTCCAATCCTGCCAACAAATTGCAGCTAATCTGCGATTTATTGTCTACACCTATACCGACAGCAGCATTCTAACTATGAACATATGATCATGATTTGATGACTTTTAGAAAGAAAGGTAAAGTGGAAGCTGTCATGAACGCGCGACTCTGGGATACCCATTACTCTGCCAACTGAGCTACCGAGACTACACCCGTGGCCCTGAATTTCTCTATCTGAGGGTTATCAGATGCTTAGGGAGTCTTGTTTAGAATTCTTTGCAGACGTTTCTGCTTAGGAATAATGATTTTGATGGAATATTGTCACAGTTTTGACCGGCCTGTTGGTGTAGTTGGTAGTGACCCTGCCTACTAAGCCGATGGTCCTGGGTTTAAATCCCGGTAAGGGCATTTATGGTGATGAACACAGATACTTGTTCCTGAGTCATGGATGTTTTCTATGTATATATGTATTTGTATATTATATATATTATATCGTTGTCTGAGTACCCGTAACACAAGCCTTCTTGAGCTTACTGCGGGACTTAGTCAATTTGTGTAAGAATGTCCTATAATATCTATAATATAATGTTTACATGCATTAGGTACCTATACATAAATATTTACCTACTATTCCGTTCTTACATGCTTTCATTCGATTATTGTAAAAGCGAAAGAGATGAAGACTGCTCATTTTTATAAAGTTTGTGTATTTTTTCACTTTTCCTTTCTTTGTGCTTGTTGATAACGTTCATTTCTAAATTATTTTTAAGGATGTCTCACGCTGCACCGGGCCGGGACGGGCCGGTCTGTGACCTATGTGTTAATTTCTATGAAAAATCTCAGAGCTTTTGGGCACGATTACGTGTCTGCAGAAATTGGTCACGTCACGTCACGGCCCGGTCCTGTATAGGGGCATCCTTTATGGCATTAGCGCCTCATCAGTTCATCAGCAAGCGACAAACTGGTACTTTATACTAAAAATAATCATATTTCTAAGCATTGTACTCCTATACTTATTAATAGGAGATCCCAAGCCTTTCTTAATTTGTTACACCATATCTTATGATATGACCAATAAACATTTTTTCAATTTTCATTTTAATTTTTCATTGTGGTTTGATTCAAAGACGTTTCTGTTAAAAACAAAATCACCCATTTTAATCGTTTTTATAAGGCTGGAATGCAGGGCAGTTAAGGGCAGCCTGCCTCTTGGGGTTAATCGTTTTACTGTAGCTAAATGTAATCAAGCAATCTATCCAATCATCCATTTTTATCAAGTTGTCTTCTAGCTGACCTTGCCCTTGCCTTCTTGCTATCAGCCCTTGACGATGCCCTTGCTTACAATTTAAAACAATTTGATTTGTTCGAGTTGTAATATCGGATCAATTTGCCAGGTCTAAAGTCCGAATGCCACTCTAACTCATTATTTATTCGAAACACACCTGTTCGCCTCGATTCGCGTCTACTTTACACTATTATTCACATTTTAATGACTACAATATTGATTAGATACCTACTTTCTATTGGTGATAGATTTATTTGAGAATCATTATGTTCATAAATTATAAGAAAGCATCCTTGATGTCAAAGGAAGCCGAAGACTTGGGATTTAAATAATAAAAATGTGATATACCTACTATGGTCATATATAATTCTGCTGTTCTAAATAGACTGAGTACATTCACCTTCGGTCTAGTACAAAAGATACATGATCAATTTAAATACAAATTATATTTAGATAGATGGATAAAAAAAATGAGTAACAAACATAACAAACAAATAAAAAATATACATTGAAAAAAATAAGGATTTTAAATTGTGTTTTCCTACTTCTTTCTGAATTCCTAGCGTAATATTATTAGTTTTGATTCCAACGCAGCAATTACGGAACGCAGGCTTCGTTACTTATGTACAAACAAATATAAGCAACAGACATCGTCATTCCTTACAAACAATAAAGCAATCCCGCAACAGGCCTCCTTCTTTTCCCTTATGCTAGTAAACCTAGAAGGCTTGAGATGGTTATCCATGAATGTCATCTTTTTTTAATTTAGGATAAAAGAAAATACAGATATGTGGGTACTTAAAAGTAATGAGCTGCCAAACTGCGGAGCAGTTTGTTGGCAATCTGATCCCACTATTCCACTTCCCACTATCCCATCCCACTAATATAAGCGAAGTAATTTTCGAGGGTTTTTTACCGTTAATGCGAACGAAAGTAGCGGGTAACAGCTAGTAAGTAATGCTATAAGTTACGAGTGTGATTGCTGTCAAATATCGATAACTTTCAAATTATCGGATTGTCAGGAAATGCTGACAAGCTGTTGTCTTATCCCAGTATCACGCTATCCATTTGGTATCTTAGCGCTGAACAAAATCATGGCGCAAAGTGCCCATCACACTTGCAGCGATTCCACGCAGTATAGCCAACGAAATCCTTTGCACCAGATACGACCTGTGTGCTTACAATGAGTTCTATTTCTATGTTACCGTACACGTTAGCGCCTGCGCAAATTCTATAGTGTTTGCACCTTGCTCGTTCTTAACTGGTAGGTGGGAAATCACTATCGAATCGCGCAGTCGGTATCGAGTACGATTACGTAATTCCAAATCCTTTGCACCATATATGACCCGGAGCGTGGATAGCTATCTCCAAGCAGGCGACCAAAGTCCATTAGGTATTATGAATTCTTTTGCTCCTACATTTGATCTCGTCACTTATAAATAACCAAGGTGTACATAGATCCTTACAGTACAAAATCGTTAACAGTCGCCGGCAGATATATCGGAACGTCTAAGGTGCTCAAAATTATCCAAACACGACTCTAACACCTTCACATTAGGACAGAGTTCAGATATTTGTGAAGAGCTTGGCCGCTCGATATGATGGCGACTGTGCCTATTGAATTCTAATATAAAATTCAGTATGTGTCATCCCTACACTCGGAAGAAGGAAGCAGCAAGGATACCATTAAGGTCATTTTTAACGTTTTCCTCAGTAATACATCAGGGAAATAAATAATCTTTTATATCTTGGTATCTATCGAATATCAATGGATGGGTAACTTGTCCGAGTATAACAGTATTCTCATTTACAAACCGTGACTGTTAATAACCCGCAAGATTTGAACCATGTATTCTAGACGTTAAAGAAGCAAAAAATGTTATAAAACTTTTGTCATCACTACATAGTATAAAACAAAGTCGCTTTCTCTGTCCCTATATCCCTATGTATGCTTAAATCTTTAAAACTACGCAACGGATTTTGATGAGGTTTTTTTAAATAGATAGTGTGATTAAAGAGGAAGGTTTATATGTGTGGGAACACACGTGGATTGTTAATCCCACTACGTTGCAGATTCGGATCGGCGCGCGGGACGCGCGGGGGGTTAGCATCCACTTACGTTCTCACAGGCCCCGCCAATGTACGACACTTACGTACCAACCGTGACTTCATGTACACGCAGTAAAGAATATTAATAATCAATTGATTTTCATTGGGTCACCACTATCCTAGACCTTGAGTGTGCGCACTAAGTACAAAAGTCGCACAGTGGTGACCCCGACGTGATTTTGTGAGTGACTTTGTGAGTGATTTAAAACATCATTAATAAGATTAAGACTCAAGGTCAGCGATGCCGGACCCGCAAGATATTCAGGGGGGACCCGCGGGACAGCCGGCCGGAGCTGCCGCCGCCGGAGCTGCTGCCGCCGGAGACACCGCCGCCGGGGCTGCCGCCGCAAACCCACAAGACATCAAGCCAGACATTATGGCAATCTCACTGTCGTCCCGCCTCCCAGAATTTTGGATCGATCAGCCGCGCGTGTGGTTCATACGCGTCGAGGCCATCCTTGCGCCGCAGAGGCTAGGGGACGATGCAAGATTCGATCTCGTGGTCGCGAAGCTGCCTAAGGAGGTAATTGTGCAGCTTACAGATTTCCTGTCTCGCCCGCCGACCGTTAACAAGTTCGCCGCGTTAAAGGCCAAACTATTGTCCATGTTCGAGGACACAAGGATCCGCCAGATTGAGAAATTGATTGGCGAATTAGAGCTCGGCGACTCGAAACCAAGCCAACTACTGAATAGAATGAGGGACTTGGCACGTGAAAACTTTCCCGATGAAACCCTGCGGATTCTGTGGCAAGGCCGCCTACCTATCAACGTGCGAGGCGTCCTAGCTGTGGCGGAAACAAGTGACCTCGACAAATTGGCTATTATTGCGGATAATGTCACCGAAGCCACACGACATAGCTACGTGTCTGAGGTCAAGCAACCATCGCCATCGTCATATAGTAAGCCGCTGTGTGACAACAACGCGTCAACCTCTTCGCAGTCAGAAATCGCGTTTCTGACAAAACAGATCGCCAAGCTTACCGCTCAGATGTCGAATTTGGAGCGGTCAAGGTCGAAGCAGCGAAGCCAGAGGCAACGAGGACGCAGCTATGGAAGGTCAACGTCGCGCGCTAGGAGCTCTTCACATAGACAGCCACGACGCGCCAAGGACAACCCGGAATGGCTTTGCCGATACCATTTCAAGTTCGGCGAGAAGGCCCAGCATTGCTTCCAGCCGTGTGCGTGGAAATCGACGCATTCGGAAAACTAAAAGCGATGGTGCAGTCGTCGACGGAAGTCTGCACTACATCGGTAAGCCGTCGATTATGTGTTACGGATAGGGAAAGTGGACTTAAATTTTTAGTAGACACAGGCGCCGATGTTTCGATTTTACCGCCAAGACACCGTTTTTATAGTGGCGAGTGCTCGAGATATAAACTATACGCCGCGAACGGTACGGAAATAAAGACGTTTGGAACCAAAACGTTGGTGTTGGACCTTTATTTACGTAGGCCGTACCGTTGGGAATTCGTTGTTGCCGATGTTAAGCAACCTATTTTAGGAGCTGATTTTTTAGCCCATCATAAGCTACTTGTTGACTTAAGTGCACGTAGGCTGATAGATTTGACGACGTTCCTCAAGGTTACGGCGACAATCGTAAGTACCACTCAGCCCTCTATTTTTGCATATAGTGAGGAGCATCCCTTCCGTAATCTGTTGTCCGAGTACCCAGAAATTACCAAACCAGCTTCTTTTAAAGAGACGGCACCACATAACGTGCTACATTATATTGAGACTACAGGGCCACCCGTTTTCGCGCGTGCAAGGCCCCTTCCCCCAGATAGGTACAAGAAAGTTAAAAAGGAATTTGAATTAATGCAGGAGTTAGGTATTTGTCGTCCTTCGAAAAGTGCTTGGGCCAGTCCGCTACACGTCGTAGCGAAAAAGAATGGCGATATTCGACCTTGTGGAGACTACCGGATGCTTAACGCTATAACTAAGCCCGATAGGTATCCCATTCCGAGACTGCATGATTTTACTTTCATTCTGGCGGGGAAGCAGATATTTACCAAATTGGATATTAACCGCGCGTACCACTGTATTAGCGTTGCGCCAGAGGACATAGAAAAAACTAGCATAATCACACCTTTTGGGTTATTCGAGTTCCCGAGAATGAGTTTTGGGCTTCGGAATGCAGCTCAGACATTCCAACGCTTTATGAATAACTCCGTACTTCAAGGTTTGGATTTTCTTTTTAACTATCTCGATGATGTCATCATAGCTAGCGATAATAGTGAGCAGCATGAACGACATCTAGCTCTAGTGTTCGAGAGGTTCACAAAGTACGGGATAACGATCAACCTTGACAAATGCTGTTTTGGACGCTCTTCGGTTGAGTTTTTGGGGCATCATGTCTCGACGGCAGGTATCAAGCCGCTCGAGAATAAGGTAAGTGCCATAGTTGATTTTCCGAAGCCAGAAACCGTGGAAGGCCTGCGAAGATTCCTCGGTATGCTCAATTTCTACAGAGGTCACATACGAGACGCAGCCGTCAAGCAAGCCGAGCTAGATAAGTATCTAGTTAATACTAAAAAGAAGGATATGACCAAGATATTGTGGACAACGAAGGCAGAAGAGGCATTTGCGCAGTGTAAAGCAAGTCTTCAACAGGCAGCTACACTCGCGCACCCGAAGCCTGATGCCGTATTAGCCCTGATGTGTGACGCTTCAGATATTGCCGTGGGCAGTGTCCTTCAACAAAGGGTAAATAACTCATGGGAACCGTTGGGATTTTTTCTCAAAAAAGTTGTCCTCGGCTCAAGCTAAGTACAGTACATACGATCGCGAACTCCTTGCTCTTTACCTATCAATTAGACATTTCCGAAAGTCGTTTGAAGGTCGCCAATTGACCTTGTATACCGACCATAAGCCCTTATGTTCAGTGTTCAAGAAGGTAAGTGACGATAGCAAGGAAAGTCCCAGGCGCGCGAGGCAACTTGTTTTTATAAGCGAGTTTACTACAGACATACGTCACATAAGTGGCAAGGACAATGTGGTCGCAGACACGCTGTCTAGAGTCGAAACAATTAACATTCCGTCTGTATTAGACTTCTCAGAGTTAGCCAACGCACAAGTTACAGATGATTATGTTTTACGCATGGCGCAATCGAATCCTAATGATGCAAGCAAAGTCCAGCTCAAACTAATAACATTGCCGACTTGCGATAAACCGATACTTTGCGAAACATCTACACGCCAAGCTCGACCTTATTTACCTTTAGAGTTTCGTCGGAAAGTATTTGACAGTTTACATGCATTAAGTCATCCTGGTATCCGCACTAGTAGAAAAATGGTTAGTAAACACTACTTTTGGCCAGATTTAAATAAGGACGTAGGAAATTGGGCTCGGTCGTGTATCCAATGTCAAAGGGCGAAAGTCAGCCGGCATACGATGTCAGAACTAGGTACGTTCCCCGATTCAGCCGCTTTTGAACATATACACGTAGATATTGTCGGAGCATTACCCACAACTTCAAATGGGTATAGGTATCTCTTAACCATCATAGATAGGTTTACGCGTTGGCCCGAGGCATTCCCTATAACCGAAATAACCGCGGAGGTAGTAGCCAAAACCATTTACGAAGGCTGGATTGTTCGCTACGGTTGTCCGCTAAGGCTAACTAGCGACCAAGGCCGCCAATTTGAAAGCAGGTTATTTTCAGAGCTAATGAAGTTGTTAGGGGTTGATAAGATAAGGACCACCCCTTATCACGCAGAATCGAATGGACGTATTGAGCGATTTCACAGGTCTCTAAAGGCTGCACTCATGGCAAAACTCGCAGAGGGAAGCTCTTGGGTAGATCTCCTTCCCAGTGTAATGCTCGGGTTACGCACCGCAGGTAGATCCGACAGTGGCATAAGCGCAGCGGAAATGACATTCGGTCGCACGCTTCGCCTGCCAGGAGCGTTTTATGAAACAACGCCAGATAGAGACCCTGTCGACCCTTATAGCGAGGTAGAGAAAATTAGGGATCACATTTCTAGTCTCAAACCAGCTTTGAAGCGTGATAGACGAGATAGGACTATTTTTGTGCATCATGACTTGCGCACGTGCACGCATGTTTTCCTTAGAGACGACACGGTGCGCAAGCCATTAAAACCGCCTTACGATGGACCTTACAAGGTCATCGAAAGGGGTGAAAAAGTATTTTTAATTCAACTTCCCAGTAGACAAGCTCGTGTTTCGATTGATAGGTTAAAACCCGCATTTATACTTAATTTAGATACCGATCAACACGGTTTAGATAATCAAGGTAGCTCTCAAAGTAAGCGGACGTCCCAGGCTATGGGGGATCGGGAATCGCCTTCGGTGGTACCATCGCCCATACCTGAACCGGTGACTCGGACAACGCGTAGCGGGAGGACCGTTAACAGGCCGGTCCGATTTTTAATTGACGACTAAATCGCTATCAACGTACGTGCACATTAGATGTAAGGATCGATCCGTAGCAGTAACGTAAATTAAGAATTATTTTATAGTGTGTATGTTTTACTTAATGTTGTGTTAAATTATAGGTACGAATTTATAAATACGCCACTAAGTTGCATTGCTGTTGTAACATCGTACGGTTTGGCCAACCGAGATGTAACGTCAGTAATGTTTATGAGGTCAGCTGTACTGAAAATGAATCACTAAATCATATGATAGTTATGTATTTACTTATAGCGTTATATCTTAGGTTGCAACCTAGTTAAGTAATGTTTTGAAGTAGAAATTCTGGTAAATAAGTTGTGTGTAAGTTTTTTGTAATATTTAAGAAACGATTTCGACGAAACGTAACCAATTTCAATCGATCTCCGGGCAAGTCGAAATTAAACAGAATTACGTCGGCATAGGGCTCATCGCAGTTGGCATGGTCCTATTTATCATGTTATTGTACGCGCTACGCGCTTAATGTAAACACCACGTCGGAAATTGGTTGCTCAAAGACGTCGACTCGGTGTCGTTTTCTTTTCTCAGGCAACTCGAGCCGGGAACGTGATACCAGAGCCAGTTGTTTATTAATTTGAAGTGTGTGAACTGTGTACTTATGTTTAATGATAGTTAAGTCTAAGTGTTTGTTATGTATTTTTTTTACCAGTGTAATTTTTCTATACCTTTTTATTTTTCAAAAAGGGGGGGATTACTGTGGGAACACACGTGGATTGTTAATCCCACTACGTTGCAGATTCGGATCGGCGCGCGGGACGCGCGGGGGGTTAGCATCCACTTACGTTCTCACAGGCCCCGCCAATGTACGACACTTACGTACCAACCGTGACTTCATGTACACGCAGTAAAGAATATTAATAATCAATTGATTTTCATTGGGTCACCACTATCCTAGACCTTGAGTGTGCGCACTAAGTACAAAAGTCGCACATATGTATACTTAATAATAACCCGTGCGAAGCCGGGGCGGGTCGCTAGTTAAATATACGACAAAAAAAACCTATTTTTTATTTATTGCGAATATGTACTTTTACACATGGCCTGTATGTAGTAAGTCATAATAAAAAAAAGTGTATTAATTCTCGAAATATATACAGTAAGTGTAAATTTAAATTTAAAGTGTATTAAAGTTTTTTTAAATACGTTTTTCGAGGTAGAGGTTTTTTTGCGAAGATTTTTCTATTTTTTTCTTCTATCAGTCAATAAGTATGTCAAAACTAAAACTCATAGTGGTAACAATGCAGTCTTAAATGCGTTTTTGTACGAATGACGAAGAACAGTTTTAGAGAAAGGTGTCATTATCTCTGAAACTAAGCCAAATCGAGATAATTTCATTTGACATTATAATCCTTAAATGCAGTCAGGAGTACACCGTTAATATCTTTCGGATTATTAACGGTTACGGTGTATAAAATGTGACGGTCAAAAGGATCATGTCGAACACGGCCCAGAGGCACTGTTGAGGGCCTACACAATCGATATCGAAATCGTGTTAGTTTTGTTTTTCAAAACGTCTGGTTTCGAGTCGCGAGACGAGTTTTGGTGGTCTTCCGGCCCTCAACACGGAGGCACCCTCCTTTCGTATAACTCCTTCATATTTCACTTTAAGAGTCCACATATGCGAGCAAGAAAACCAGAAATAGAGCGGGATAGACCTAATTGCAAGAGCACGCGAAACATGAAAAGGCGATAGTAGGCGGGCGCGTCAAAATACACGGCATAATCAGATAATTGCTGTTTACACGTTAACTACAATTTCTGTAGATAAAAGCTTTTACCAGATTTAAGAACTAGTTATTACTTAACTATTTAACTAAGAATCATGTTTATAAATTCAAGGGTTTCGACGTTCTAACCAAAAACATGTAAAAAGGACCTATGTTTGAAAAATAAAAGTATCGAGGCTTTTGTTAAAATTCATGTTTTCACGTTTACCAGTTTGAAGGAAATATGTTGAAGTTTTATGTGTATGAATATCAGATACCTAGTTGTTATCAATATTGAGATCTAGACGTTTGAATGATAACAATTTGGCCACTGTGGCCTCTTAATAACGGCCTCCTAGCCTAGTTGGTAGTTACCCTGCCTACGAATCACGAAGTCCCGGGTTCGAATGCTGGTCAGGGCATTTATTGCGATATCTAAGTGTCGTCCCTTTCAAGTCAGACTCTTACGTGTCTAGTTTGTGATAAGTATAACTTGAACTATAAGAGTATGGACTTGAATTTGTAAATATGAACACCATGTTTAATTTGCTTTTTTTATTCCCGTTATATGCCACGGCATATGTGTTCACCGTGACGTCAATACCTCATGTTGTCCCTGAAAAACAAAACAAAATAATGTGTTTATTTATTCATAGAGGTATAAACGTTTTTTTTTTAATTTTGTTTAAGGATATTTTCGAAAGAAAAATCCATTTTTTTTTGACATAATTCGAAGAAGATCTTAGTGTTATACGGTATTTGTATTTTTTTCATTTAGTGGATCACATAAAATTATTTCCGTCTGTGAAAGCGAGTGCTGTAAAGGCCTCGAAAAGTGGTCACGGTCATCATCTTAACCCTGTGGTTAAGATAATGACTCCATCATTCAAAGTGTTTAATCTAAATGTACAGTCAGCTGCAGAGTTAAGTGAGCCCCCTGCATAGAAAGTTATTTTGCTTTCACTTTCAACTGACAAAACAAAAGTAAATAAACTGATAGTATGTGCTGTCGACTTTCTGATGTAAAAAAAACTTAAGTCCATTAATGCGTTGCCGAAGACTGAAACGTGTGGAAAGTGATTGGTCAGAGGTTGAGGTCACGTCCCTCAGCATTGAAGAACACGTTAACTTTGGGAAAAAGGAAATACTAACCAGAGTCTCCTGTAGCTAGGTGATTGTTCTGCCAAAGGCTGGTACAATGGTCGAGCATCGGTTGGCCTGTGAACAGAAAAAACATGCATTTTCACGCAACAACGAAATAGTAGATTTTGTATCAAGGGCATAAGGTAAACCATTTTAGATGAGACTATTTATTGGTCCGACCGAGTGCAACGAGGAACGAGGACCAATATAGTAGTCGAGGGTAAAATGGGTAGGTACTTATGCTTGAGGTAGACTTCGGTAGTAATTTTATGAAAAGCAATTTTATGTCGCCTAGCCACGACTTAAAGAGAAGCTTTTCGAGCACCAGAAAAAAAATGTGTTTATTTCTTGATAGCAGTATCAAAGATTTGTTTTTATTTTATTTACGACATTTTCGCGAGAAGTCTCCCAAAATTTTTTGCTATCATAATTTAAAGAAGAAGATTTTAGTGTTATACCTACCGGTTTGTATTTTTTTCAATTAGTGGATCACATTGAATTATTTCCGTAAAATTGATAAAATTAATATAATTATCGTGATTAGTGTTGTATTTTTAGATTTTCATACAAAACTTTAAACCTCTCTCTCTCTCTCTCTCTCTAAATCTCAAAAATATACTCTAAATTCTAACAAAAATGGACATATCAATTTACTTAAATATATTGGGTTACTCACGTCAATACAGTCAAAAATAGCTCGACATGTTTTTTTTTATTTTTATTTATTTATTTAGGATCACCAACAGATAATACATCATTATTACAATTGAAACTTACATATAATAAGAGGTAGATGCTTATCTAATTAAAGGTAACCACAGCTAACATGTTACGGAACGGTCCGCGTCCCATAATCATGATTGAGATGCCCGTGAGTAACCTGATATAAGTATATTAATATGTCTATTACTCACGGGAGTTTGAGAGAATACACAATTGGTTATATTTATCAATAATAATATGAAAAAGTTTCCTAAATATCCTAAATACCTGGAATAAGTTTAGTATGAAAATGTGCTTGTGTGGACACAGGAAGTGGTCAACTCCTACCACCTTAAGGTTGTGTTATGACAGTAGGTACTAACCAGCCTTCACGCAGGACGGGGATGGTAGGGGCGGAATCGGGGACACCCCGGCCGTCTCTAAACATCATTTTCAGACTTCCCCTGTAACAATGTTTTCACTATAAACTGAAATTATTAATTAACATTTATTTTTGAAATATATACAATAAGTGTACCTTACCTAACTACCAACCTCTACCTACCTTAAATCTAAAATAGGTCCTTGAGGCATTGTACCTAGCCTACCTAGGATGCTGGCGGCATTTCCTCGTTGTATCGCAATGCTGATAAGTTGTGCGAGGAAGCCACCAGCTCTTCGGTCACCGTCACCACTAACATCAACCAGACGTTTTGCGATTTCTACGAAAAACTTTGGACCCCACGGACCAAGAGTTTCGACCCCGAATAGTACAAAGTAAACTGAAATGAATGTCATATACTAAAGAAAAAGTGACTAAGGCCCCCAGTGTCCGGGGCAGAGATCAAAACTGCGTCTCCGGCATTCGCTGGCCATATAAATCCGCGCATATCCGGCGGATCTGCCTATCAATGTATGGTTCATTTGTCCGCCGGATGCACGGCGGACAAGAACGAGCAAGATGCAAATATCGCTAGCGAGTACGGTTACGTAGAACTCGTTCTTAACTGGTTGTAGCGAGATGCAAATACTATCGAATCGGTATCGACTCGTAGTCCGTAGAAATCATTCGAGGGACGGCTTAGGCGTCGAAATTTCTCAAAAATATGAAATTTTTCAAGGATGACTCACACTAGAGCGGGACGGGACGGGGCGGGACGGGAAAATCTGTCAATTTCCATAGAAAGCTTCAATGACGTCCGAGGGGTGCGGACAGAGATGCGGAGAAAACTCAGACGTACGTTGTTTCCGCACGCGAGTCCGTTGCTCCGCGTCTCGCAACGAGACGCGGCGGCAGTGTGACAACCGCCTTTCAGTTGTGTTTTGATTGCTGGCAATTTAAATGGTTGTAAGGTGTGTTGTTTGATACATTTTACATACGAAAATTGTAAACTTTAATAAATGTACTAGGTATGTAATTTGGTAGTCGCGGTATGGTCACGTTTATGAATAACACAATAGTAGTTCACCACGGTTCGAGCCTTTTACAGCACTCGTTCCTGTGGAAACGAGTGCTGTAAAGGCCTCGAAAAGTGATCAGGGTCATTATCCTGTGGTTAAGATAATGACTCCATTATTCAAAGTGTTTAATCTAAATGTACAGTCAGCTGCAGAGTTAAGTGAGCCCCCTGCATAGAAAGTTACTATGCTTTTCACTTTCAACTGATAAAACAAAAGTAAATAAACTGATCGAATGTGTTGTCGACTTTTTGATGTAAAAAAACAACAAAAGCCCATTGATGCGTTGCCGAAGACTGAAAGACTGAACCGGTGGAAAGTGATTGTTCACAGGTTGAGGTCACTTCCCTCAGCAGTGGCAAGGAAATACTAACCAGCCTCTCCTGTAGCTAGGTGATGGATGTGCCAAATACTGGTACAATGTAGGAACATCGTTTGGCCTGTGAACAGAAAAACCTTAATTTTCACTCAACAACGAAAAGGGCATAAAGTAACCCATTTTTTCACTTCGATTGGGTGAATATTATCTCGAAGGAAAATATTATCTCGGACCACGGTCAATGTAGGGTTCCGTGAAAACGATGCAAAACCGATGAAGCAAAAGGGCGTAACTTCATTACAAAACCATTTGTTCAAAATTAGTTTTTTGGTGAAACACAAACAACAGCTACATCAATAACGTTCAAAATAATTGTTGTTATAAGTATGTACTACGAGTATGCTCTATTTTCATGAATTTTTGGACCCCTGTCTAAATTGGGTTACTTTATGCCCTTGATATACAATCTACTCTCGACCACCATCTATTTCACACTATAAAATATACACATATGATTATATACTTGCCTGCGATCATGATCATCTATACCAGACTGTAAATAAGAAAAAAAATATAATACAGAATGTAACGAATATATTCAAGATTAATTTAAGTACGTAATAAGTTCTGACGGGTGCGGGTCCGCATTCAGGAGACCAATTCGAACGTGTTTAAGAGACATTTCGATGCAAACTTCCGTCGAAATTACATGACATGACATGATAATGACGTAGGGAATATAAAGTGGATATGGCAAATGTTAGTTTAGCTCCTCGACAACTGCCAAAATTGGCATCTGAGGGTAGAAAGCTCTGTCGCACTTACATATTCGAGTGAAAGAGATGTAGCCCGAAAATGGTGAATTTTCGTTGTCCGCCGCTCTCTGAATTGTGAGCAGAATAGCGCTATGCACATACATGCCAAATCCACTGCCTTCCTACCGCGTACATCGAAAATTGGCGTTTGACGAAAAACTTCTTTAATATTGCTAGAATCTGCAAGTTTGACAGAGAGGAAGACACAATGTTTGTCCGATTTTCGTAGTTATAGACCAGCGCCTACCACGAACATCGAAAATTGACATTGACGGAAAAACCTCTTTGTCACTCCAATATGCAAGTGTGACAGAGAGGGAGATACAAAATTTCGATCGTTCGATTTTCGTGGTTAGGCCAGCTTGGAGCTACTCACTTGAACGTTCGCGAAAACCACCAGCAGCATCGTGAAGAAGAGAATCGCTCGAGTCATTGTGATCTAGAAAACGGAGTAGACTTCACGACCAATCGGCACCATTAGTTGCTGTAGAAGGGTGGCATAATTTGGCATAATTTGGCATAATTTGGCATAATTTGTTTTGTCTAAAACGCTTTTGTCATAACAGCGTTGGCATAATCGATTTTCGCCGAATCTTAATGTACTTAGTAGAAACATAATTTGGACAATATGTCGAATATATTTTGGCCGAAAATATATTCGCATACTAAACAGTGGGTTAGGTTAGGTTCGGACTGTGTCCGAATATTCGGCCAAATCAAATTATGCTAAATTCGACTATGCCATATTATGACTATTTATACTGGTTATGCCAAATAGAATTATGTATACAAAAATTTTGTATACGAATACGAATTATGTATACGAAGACAAGGGGAACCGCTGTAGAATGACAATCGCTATTCGAAAGTATTTGCATCTTTATCGTTCTTAACTAGTGGGAGCGAGTTGCAAACACTTTCGAATTACGATTGCGCCGTCGCTATCGACTCGTGGTAATATAAAAGTCATGGTAAGCACACAAAACTACTCAGTTTAAGTAAACTGAATCGGGTTAAGACATCACGGTCGTCATTTCCTCTTTTTTGCCGCATCGTAATGTACTATTACAGTACACATATATGGTAAACATTACCGCACGGGTGCGATAATGAGCACTTTATGTGCCTGCGTCAAAAATTCAAAGAGCCATATGTACTGTAAAACGTCGTACGATGTACGATACATGTGCGAATGGGTAATTAGCAACTCGCCACTCTTTGCAAATTTTCTTCTATTCCCACTTGTATCTTAATGTACTATTTGAAGCAGAAACAATACAGATTTTCATTTTTGATCCTTGCTTTCTAAGAACTTACATTACAAGTAAAATAACGTACCGAAGCCTGTAAAGTAAGAAATGTACAAACATGTGATGGGCTTATGACTTCTTAACAAGATTCAGTTAAGAACATAAACTGAGTCGTCATAGTAAGGCTCCTGAGGCGAAAGTAAATAAGAAATGATTTACTGGCCGAGGCCTGTATACTATTCTTCTGCTCGACGGAGACGGCAATCGAATTTTTTAGCGTAGCGGCCTGCAATTAGCTGCTCGCCGGCTGGAGTGCAGAAAAAGCCTATAAAATAAGGTACCTGAACCAACTTGATACGAATCATACGAACCCGTCGGAGATGTGGCCACGATATTCTCATAGAACTGCCCCCTTTTGAAGTGGGGCTCACCTGCGTATATAACAGCTATATGCCTGTCAGCGAACGGACGAAACCGTGGCTAATCAATTGTAGGGTATAATTATGATTAGGTATAACAATAAAAAATAAACATAATTTAGCATACAATGCTACAAATTGGATATGTTAGAATTCGACTCGCTTTTTAATGTTTATAGCCTGAGCTGTACGATAATATTATTGAATTATTTTAGGAAGTATTTAGGTATAAGTAAAGGATGACTCACACTAGCACGGGACGGGACGGGCGGGACGGTAAAATCAATCAATTCCTATAGAAAGAATCACGTGATAGCTCGGAGCCCTCGGATGTCACGTAACGCTTTCTATGGAAATTGACAGATTTTCCCGTCCCGCCCCGTCCCGTCCCTTCCTAGTGTGACTCATCTTTAACTCCGGGGTTACTGTCTAACCCTTGATGCAAGTGGCCCTTATAAATCGACTTCTAAAAATAAAGAATTTTAACATTTTAACTTTTAATTAGATTTAAATTAGGGTAATGGACATGTATTTACATGTCCCTTACCTAAATATACTGTCAACGATACACTTGTACATGGAAAACCCTGTTACATACTTATGAGCTGAAATTAGATTACAAATGATACAATTTTTCAAATCCTTCTCAAACCCTTTACGGGAGCAGAGCTGATATTCCAGCCGGGCTCCGGTTCCGGGCCGATTGAATTCCGGCTGTCCGGGTATTTACTATGCAGGGGCGAGCCGGAACCACAGCACAGTATTGCCAGTACGGGGGTGTAGGATCTAGATTAACGGCAAGGACACTGTTTATTCGAGCATACCGCATCAACGTAATGCTGTGTCAGGTGCAGGGCATGTGGATTGGAGGGCATTGTCGATGCCCGAGTTCGTACTGGGTCCCTGAGCCCAGAGTCCGCTTTGGCAGCTTATCCCGAGATCTAACGTAGGCGCTAGTTTTACGGAAGTGACTGCCATCCACGGAGTAAATAGAGTTGGCATTACGGATCAATTCTTAGAAAACCAGTGTTTTTTCGACTCATGGGTGAAAATAATCTAGTCCAGGGGACTTTTTTAATTTTAGGGGCTTTTTACATTACACGACATGGCGAAACACGGTATTTTTATATTTTTTTAATATTTCATTTCATTTATTTTCTTAAACAATTTACATTGTGTTAGAAATAATACATACACGAGCATAATCAGTAAAAATAATAACACTAAAAACATTCAATCAGAATTAATACTAATATACCTACAATAATATAACTAAATTAAAATAATATAATTATTATAATAATACAACAAAATTACAATAATATACCTACATATTAAACTAGCGATCTATCAAATATGTCTTCAATACTATAAGAGCACTTGGTCAACAAGAGCGTCTTCAACATACGCTTGAACAAAACCGACTTTCGACTTGCAAACAAATCACTTTCGGATGCCCATGACAGAAGCGAGTTCAGCAGTCTTAGAGCCTGCATGCACAGCCGGCGAATGTTTCTGCGCGACAGTGCGCGTAATTTGTACAGCCAAAAGGTTGTGAGTTCGCGGTCTGAGGAGATTTTTGGCCACAAATGGGATCCAATGGGGACCAAGCTTTACAACGCGTGCTATCAACTCAGGACAGTCCGTCTCCCACATAAAATACCTTATGCTGTCACTAGGAGGTTAGAATTAATGACGTGATGATGTGATTCAATCTGTACTTACTGTCCTGATTTTTCTGTGGCGTATCAATGATTGATGCTCGCTGAATCGGCGACTTTTTGCGTCTGCATTTAACGGCGGACCCGACATTGCAACCTTCACTATCCCGATATATATAGAGAGGATCGCTGTTTTGTAATGGTATATGGTCCATTAAACAGCCAATCGGTTTGCAAATTTGACCACAACGAATTAATCGCGTTTATTAACACTATGACCCCATATTTCGCCTTTACAGCACTCGTTATCACAGGGTTAAATTAAGTTAGGGTTGAATTAATCATCAGTTAACCCTGTAAGAACGAGTGCTGTAAAGGTCTCAAAACGTAGGGTTATGGTGTTTATAAACGTCATTAATCCGTTTTAAAGTGTTTAATTTCAATTAATTCTAATCAATATCTGACACGCTCGAGTATTTCCACGTTTGTTTTTTAATGGGAACAGTCTGTAGTCGCTTCCCCCACCACTAAAAAAGAAAACATCATCACCTTTTCTTTTAAAAGTTTAAGAGTTTAAGAAGAAGTGACTTTAGAAACTTCTCGTCTCTCGTCGGTGCATTGCTAGTCTCAAATCCCGACCAAAAAAATGTTTACATGAATGTTTCCATTTTTCGATTCTGCTTAAAAATAATAGTTAGGTAGGTTCTGTCTTTATTTTTTGTTTGTTTAGGATTGATTAATTATGTCGCAGTTTGGGATTAGAAGATTGATTGTCTAATCAAAGGTCTAATGTCTTAGCCTCTTGAGATCGTCCTTAAATATAAATACATCGAAGACGTAAATAGTTATTTGTACAACAAGAGAGCAAAGTTCGTATTTGTTCTGAGTGCCAATTTTGAGTCCTGAGCAAGCGAAAGATTCTAATTTAGAATCTTGAGCGTAGTGAAGGACTCAAAGGCACGAGATGCAAATAACTTTGGTCTCGAGTTGAACATACAACTTTTCACCTCAGCAGGAAGAAAAATAAATTAAAACCAAAATGAACGGACAGGAAGGCTTTATTAATTTTAGAATCCTCCTCCTCCTCGCGTCGGTTTCCTCAATGTTGAGGGTCGTGACCTCCTCTAGGAAAAAGTTTGCTGCGTATAATCCGACGCCATTTGTTCCTGTCTGCAGCCATGTGTAGAGCCTCGTGTACTGTGGCGTCGAGAGTGGAGCGGATCTGGTCAGTCCAACGTGTCGGGCTCCGACCTCTGGGTCTCTTTCCTTCTACTTTGCCAGTGACCATCAGCTTTTCCAGGTTATCACTGCTTTTCCTAGCCACGTGGCCAAAGTACTCAAGTATTCTACGTAAGCAGATGGTCGAAAGCCTAGTCTGGACTTTGAGCTCACGCAGGATCGACACGTTGGTGCGGTGTGCTGTCCAGGGAATTCCCAGCATCTTACGCCAGCACCACATCTCAAATGCATCAATGCGGTCACGGTCGGCTTTCTTCAAGGTCCACGTTTCCGCACCATAGGAGAATATGGAGAATACCAAAGTGCGCACAAGATTGCTCTTGGTTCTCAGGGAAATATTCTTGTCCTTCCATATCTTCCCAAGCTGTGCCATGGCCCCTTTCGCCATCCCGATTCTTCTCCGCACCTCGGAATCGCAGGAGCCATTGTTGCTGATGCTTGAGCCCAGGTATATAAAGTTTTCGACTATCTCAAAGTCAAGTGCCCCAGTGAGCTCAAGCTTGCCTGTGCGATTCACGACCATGATCTTTGTTTTGGATCTGTTCATAGACAGTCCAAGTTCTTCGCTGATGCGCTCCATCCTATTCAGTAGAGTGACCATCTCAGCTTCATCTGATGCTAGTAAGGTGGTATCATCTGCATACCGTAGGTTGAAGATCTTGCGGCCACCGATGGTGATGCCTCCCTCCCAGTTGTCAGACGTACGCCTCATAATGTACTCTCCGTATATGTTGAAAAGGATAGGCGAAAGGATACAGCCTTGTCGAACCCCTTTCCCAAAACTGAACGGATTTGATGTTGTCCCGTCAATCCTCACTATACCTTGGCTGTTGTGGTATAGTGACTGCAGGAGTGCAGTTAGATGGTGAGGTACACCCAGCTCAGTCAACACCCTCCATAGGCAGTCCCAGGTGACACAATCGAAGGCTTTGCTATAGTCGACAAAACACATTATGACTGGTGTGTCGAACTCGTAGCATTTCTCCACAATCTGTCTGATGTTGAGTATCTGTTCACGGGTGCCTTTTCCTTTCACGAAACCAGCCTGTTCTTGCGGAATCTGCCAGTCAAGATAGTAACGGACACGGTTGTTTATGATGTGCAACAGGACCTTGCTTGCGTGAGAAATTAGAGCGAGTGTGCGATAGTTATCACATTTTTTGGTCGAACCCTTTTTGTGTAGTGGAAGGATTACCGACTGAGTCCAAGCCAGGGGCCACTCGCCTTTCCTCCATACTTGGTTGCAGACGTTGTGCAGTGTGTCAACTCCTTTTTCACCCAGAGCCTTTAGCACTTCTGCTGTTATTTGATCCGGGCCCGGCGCTTTCTTCGTTTTTAACGATTCAATAGCTGCCGTTATCTCCGACCTTAAGATGTTGGGTTCCAGGTCCAGCTTGGACCAATCAACGAAGGCAACGGGAGGATCCGCTGTGCTGGGCTTCTTGTATAACTGCTCGCAATAACAGCGCCATCTCTCTGCAATCGCGCCCAACTCGTGTAGTGGTTTCCCGTCGCAGTCTTCGATGACCCAGGATTTTGGCTTGAATTGTCTACTAAGCAGGCGGACTTTCTTGAAAAGATCTGAGGTCTGATATTTCATTGCGTGGGATTCCACTTCCTGACATATGTTAGAAATAAAGTTATTCTTGTCCCGGCGGCATTCTTTTTTTATGGCTCTGCACAGGTTTGAGTATTCCTTCCTTACGTCGGAGTTCTGTAGACCTTCCACTTTGAGTGCTTTCCTGCTTTCGATCAGTTCCCACGTGTGGCTCGTTATCCAAGAAGCCCTCTTACAGCTATTCTTTTGCTTTGAGACAATGTCACTAAGAGATTCGTTGATTCTGACTTCCAGGTTTTTCCATAGAGTATCGGCATCTACCGCTGGTGGTGTTGAGTGCTCTGCGAGTTTGCCTTCCATCATGTTTTGGAAATGTTGGCGTTCGAGGGGGTTCAAAGCTCTAGGTATTGGTCGCGAGTGCTTTTTTATCGCTTTCAGTCGTAGGGACAGATAAGCGACTAGCAGCACATGGTCAGAGCCACAGTCGGCACCGGGAAACGTCTTGACATTCTTTATGGAAGATTTCCAGCGGGTATCAATTATCATGTAGTCAATTTGGTTCCTATAACGATCGCCCGGAGATCTCCAAGTGTAGAGGCGTCTATGGTGGTGCTGAAAAAAGGTATTCATAATACTAAGCTTCCTACCAACGCAAAACTCTATGAGTTTTTGACCGCGCTCATTTCTGATGCCTAGACCATATTTGCCGATAGTGTCTTTGATGCTAACTTCTGGCTCTATGTTGCCAACCTTTGCATTCCAGTCCCCGAGCACGATTGTGATTTGTCGGCTAGGTATGTCATCAAGTGTCTTCTCGAGGTTCCCATAAAATTCATTGATATCATCATCCGTGGCTTGTGCTGTAGGAGCGTAGATTTGCACAATGTTAAGAAGACATGGTTTGGTGTTCAACTTCATACTGATGATTCTGTCAGACACAGGATTGTAGCCGAGGACAAACTTGTTCATGCTCGATGGCAAAAGTATACCAACTCCGTTCCTGCTTGAATTGTCTCTCCCCGAAAAGTACAAAGTACTTCCGGTAGTGGTGGTAAAATGGCCTTGCCCGCGAAGATGAGTTTCACTAATGCCCAAAATGGAGATGTTGTGATTATCTCTTTCGTTATCAACGATGCTTAGTTTGCCTGGTTGAAGTATTCCGTTCACGTTCCAGGTGCCAATACGATGATGTGCCTGTATTGAGATTTTGTTTCCTACGTCTTTTGCTCCACCAGTAGCATTTCTTCCTTTAGAGACCTGGCGGACTATCTCTTCGGAAGCTTCGGTAGCAGATTTCACACCATCCGGCCCGGGTACCGGATGGCGCCGGGCGTCAGCCGGGGCGTCCGACATACCAAATCCTGTATTTCCTTGCATTGAGAGGTGGTTTTCTTGGGATGTAATCATGGTGGGTTCCCACGTCCTTCCATGTCAGTCTTTTGGAGGGGGATTTAAGCCCCTCAGGGCCACTGGAGACCTGGATCGCTGGGTGGATCCGGAGGTGGGTTAATTTTAGAATACTACTTTATTAATTTAAGAATACAAAATATTACCTCTTACTAAATTTAAGAATATGAGGTTAGATTTCAAATGAATCTTTATGGCATTTGCGTCCTTATTAACAACCAACAAAGTATTACCTTTACCCGCGATTTGGCCGGGAGGAAACTTAATTCGGCGTTTTTGACCGCTTCTTTCAATTCTTCGGGTGTTGCCGTAGCTTCATCACTATCACTACTAGTATCACTCATGTTTTCAGTTCAGATAACTTTTATCTTTAAGGCAATTCAAAAAAATAAGGTATTGAGGAAATTTTCAAATTGAGGATGACAGCCGAAACACTTTATTATTTTTAATCGCGTTCGGATACTAGATATCGTTCACAACAACGTAAATGGTAAATTGTAGAAATTATTTTACTACAGATTTACACGTGAGGAAACGTGAATCAACAAATGGTTAATATTATACTTATAAATATAAAATAAAAATCATAAAATTTTAAAGTGAGAGATATTTAAAAATGAAAACGTACGAGTTTTTGAACGTGGTTCTGGCTCTGTTTAAACATGATATTACACGGGGCGATTTATCGCAAGCCGTCACTGCCATCGTCCTTCGTGCACTTCCTTCATCTCACATTGCCTATTCCTGTATTGCATAGTAGGGTACGACGGGACGGGCCCGACAAAACGCACCGTCTAGACAAGTCCGTACAGACAGGTCAATCAAATTGGCTTTGATGTGATTGTATGAACGATATAATCTAATGAGGACTACCGTATTTTTGCTCACCAGGCGGCGCCACTCCTGCGTGGGTCCATGGGCGCGAAACCAATATTAGAATTGATTATTTTTCATTAATGTCCATGTTAAAAGAGGTACATTCAATTCTAACTATTTTATATAACCTCTAAATTTACGTTAAATTAGGGCTGTGTTATTTTACACTTTCAATTTAAAGCTTATTTTATAGTCAAAGTAATATTTTTTTAGTATTTAATATATTTCTATGTAAAAGTGCATATTTTCGAAATAAGCACGACTTAAATTAAAAACTAATGAGAAATGTACTGAAAATGACATATAACCTCTTTACATAGGAGTCATAGGACCCACGTTCCACTAGCGCCCCTAGCGGCAAATTCACTCGCGGTAGTCCTCATTGTTAGAAAATTGGCCTCATCTGGCTGAATGGGCCAGGATGCCATTTAATAAAAAAGTTGCATGTCTTGACTGAACATTGTCAATCTGACGTTTATTTTCCTCACGCTCGCAGCAAAATCGCATTTTGCTCACTGGTTTCGCATATCAAAGTAAGCCTTTTCGAGCTGCTGAGGTGAAAATAATATTCCTCTATTTCGCAATTTATTATTTCAATGTAAGCATACAATTTTAGAACAAATCAAATTTTGTACACTAAATATTATAACGTGTTTTTGAGTAAATAGTCCCGGTAAGGGTTTCATACGAGTATATTATTATGAGGATTTATTACGTCGTGACTTTTAGTTGCATAATCTACTCCAAAGGCTGCTCCAAAGTAACTATACCAATTTGTTAATTTCTTCATAACCACTGCACCGATTGTTATGTTACTTTTTGCACTGGTTCTAAATACCGTAACGCATATGTACGTTTTAGGCTAAGGATATTTTATATATGTATAGATTATAAACTTAAGTATACAGATGGATGCCACACACTATACTACTTGAACGCAATAGGCTAAATTACCCTTTTTGAAGTATATTATTAATTAATGACCAATTAAGAGAAAAAAAGTATCAGTATTTTATTACGCCATGGAGCAAAAAAAAGTTTTACTTTTACATAATCCGGCGAAAACGAAGCCAGCCATGGTAGTCCATAGATTATCTGTGGTATGACGTACCTAATTATGTAGGAAAACGACATTTGTCAAAGTCAAATTATTATTGACATATAAATTGTTCCCGTTAGTCGTTGTCTGTCAATGTTCACTCGTATAAGGTAGGTATAACATGAAGTTAGCTTCGACGAGTATAATATTAATGATGGCACAACATGGCCCACAGCGTTTTCAGAGTACAAAATTAAAGAAAAAAGTCCCTACAAAGTTTTTTTATTTGAAAATACGTTTTTTCGCCTAGGTAGCCGTCGTACACTTTTAATACCCGAAATCGACCAATATTGGGTTCTTAAGTCAAATACTATAGAAAATAATCCTTTATTGTGCCGAATTTGATATGAGAGTAGCCTATTTTACATGTATTTTTTGACAGAGGTCAATTAGAATTGAAAGCCGTGTCGAGTTGTCTATGGTAACCCAAAGGTTTTCGTTATTTCGTTTCAAACTCATCCGCCTCAACTTTATTCAGCAAAAGATATATCAATAGGACGGGTACCTTACCCTTCTCCACAATACGGTTGCTTTATTTTCCTTATCCAAAGGAATATGATTAATATCCAGCCCATATAAACACAGTTAACTAGGAATAACAACGATATCTGGAGTAATTTTAAACAGGGTTCCAATTTGCTAAGATATACACTGCTTTGTTAGATGTCACCTGGGATTTTGAGGTACGAGTCTTCTGCCTAGAGTTTCCCGGCTTAGGCCACGCGCCACGGCTCAGGCTGCAGGACTTTTTTTTAATTTAACAATGATTTGGAGGTTTCCAGAGGTCGAAAACTTGGTCACGTGAACCTCCGAGGGCTCCAACCTATCACGTGATTAATTCTGCAGAAATTGTCAGATCGTCCCGGATCGGATCGGATTGGTGTGAGTTTTTTTTTTCTAATTGGCTAAACTTAGAGAGGCAAGACGAACAAAGGAACAGGATGGTGGGCCCTAGGCTGCTCCAAATCTTTGGAAATGAACTAGCTCTGGCCATGAGTCATGAGTTCCCCTTAACCACCATCTTGATAAGTAAAATGCATCATCACCAAAACAGCGTATTCAGAAAGTGACGTACGAGTACGCGTTTTTTTAGGCAGTAAATTATGTTATGTGCCACTCTGTAATATAATCTTCTATACATATAAAAGGAAAAGTCCTGACTGACTGACTCACTGATCAACGCACAGCCGAAACTACTAAACGTATGATCCTGAAATTTTTACATTACGTTAGGTGTTTAACGAAGGTAACGAATAAGAAAGGGTTTTGAAAAAATCATCTTCTAAGGGGGTTAAATCGGGGTTGAAAGTTTGTATGGAAGAAAGTTTTTTTTTTTAGATAGAGACTCAAAAGTTGGTGTAGAGGTTTGTTATTGAAATACTTCTTCTTTTTCTTTGCTCCATCCCACTTTAAGTGGGGTCGGCTCTCCTAATTCTGCGGCGCCAAGACGTCCTGTCTTGTGTTGTCGGGTCGGGTAGATTTTCCGTTTTAAGTAGCTTCGTCATACTGGTCCACCACGTCGTCGGAGGGCGCCCTGCCCCTCTTTTCTTTTCCGGAAGGCATAAAGCTTTTTTGACCACGTATTCATCGTCTCTACGCATCACGTGGCCATACCACCTCAATCGAGTTTCATTAAGCTTTTCAGGAATGGGGCCTACTTTCATGCTACCTCGAATATATGTGTTCCTGATTCTGTCAAGCTTCGTTACCCCACAAGACCATCTCAACATTTTCATTTCGGCGGTATGTAATCTTTTAGTATGCGCCTCTTTGACCGCCCAACATTCTGAGCCATACAGCATAGCAGGTCTTACTGCTAGTTTATAAACTTTGCCTTTAGTACGGACGGGCATACGTGGATCACATAAAACTCCCGTTAGCGATCGCCATTTTTGCCAGGCTACACTTATTCTGTGTGATACGTCCGGCTCTACTTCCGCGGTATGGGCAATAACGGATCCCAGATACTTAAATTGCGTTACTTTTGGCACAGGTGCTTTATCAGGATAGCAGATGGTCATATTTGTGGCATCGTTTTTACTGAATATGCATTCGAGGTGTTCAGTTTTAGTTCTGCTAACCCTGAGCCCCGCGTTTTCCAGAGTTGTGATCCATAGGCTTAGTTCATTTTGTAGTTCTTCGGGTGTTTTAGCAATAAGCACGATATCATCTGCATATAGAAGGTTCCAAGGCAATGGTTTTTGGATATGTCTGGTGATAAAATCCATAACTATGTTAAACAGCAGAGGGCTAAGTGCAGACCCTTGATGTACCCCCACATCCACCCGGAATTCTTGGCTGACACCGGCTGCCGATTTGACTTTTGTGCGTACATTGGTATACATATCCTGCACTAACTCTACATAGCACTCAGGCAGATTTTGTGCTCTTAATGCCTGCCATACTAAATTTCGAGGCACACGATCAAAGGCCTTCTCTAAGTCGATAAAAGTGAGATGCAGATCCTCTTTATTAAGACGATGCTTTTCTGCAAGAATCCGAACAGCCTGTATTGCATCTTTCGTCGACCTTGACGGTGTAAATCCAAATTGATTGTGGGTTATTGATGAGAGAAGCTGAAATCTGTGGTTGAGTATTCGTTCCCATATTTTTAAGGTGTGAGATGTTAACTTGATTCCCCTGTAATTGCCGCATTGTGTTACATCCCCTTTATTCTTGTAGAAGGGGATTATATAACTAAGACGCCATGATTCTGGAATTGATTTGGTCATTAAGATAATGTTAAAAAGTTTAGTAAGCCATTCCAAGCCTATCGAGCCTAACTTTTTCCATATATCTGCAGGAATCTCATCAGGACCAACTGCCTTGCGATCTTTCATCTTAGTTACTGCAGCTTTAGCTTCCTCCAAGCTGATGGCTTGCATTGGGCCCTCTATTGGTGCAAGGGGTTGCATTTCGTTGCTTGGAAACTCTTCATTCATCAGTTCCTTGTAATACTCAAACTATCGGTTGTTTATTTCCTCATTTGTTGTTAGTAGCCTGTGGTCTCTACTTCTGATATATTTGTTCTTTTTAATATCCTGGGTTGCCCTATTTCTGCTTTTAGCTATTCTAAAAATTTCAGATTCTGACTTTGCTTCTTCAATCCTGCTGTAAAATCCTTCTCGTAAATTTGCTCTTGCTTGTGCTACCTTCCTTTTCGCTAGGGATTTGGCTTGTTTGTACTTGATGTGGTCTTCTTCTCTATTGGTTGCTTGCCAGGTCTTAAATAGGGACTTTTTAGTCCTAAGGGTATTTTTAACGTTTTCGTTCCACCAAGTTGGATCTTTGCCTCTAACTGCTCCTTTAGCTACTCCTAATAAGTCACTAGCTCTAGCTCTGCATTTCCTTTCGAATTGTGACCACATCTTTTCAGCACACATGTAGTCGTTTTGCAAATCATCTGTCAGATATTGTCGCATGGTTTGTAGAAGAGAGTCACCCTTTGGTCCGCGAAGTTCTTTCCACTTTATACGAGGCGTACGGTCAATGATCTTCTTTATAGGCTTTGGTAGTTCAAAGACACCGACCAGTATTCTATGTTGGGCAGCCAGCGATTCTCCCGGAATCACTTTACAATCTTTGAAATGGCTTTTTAATTTATTATCAGCCAATATAAAATCGATTTGTGACGTTTTACCTCCGCTTTTATAAGTAATCAGGTGTTCTAACTTCTTTTTGAAATTTGTATTGATAACACTTAGGCCATGACGTGAACCAAATTCTAAAATAGTTTTTCCTTCCTTATTTTCATTACCATATCCGAATCCTCCATGTACATTTGCGTACGTATAGTTAGACGTTCCTATGTGCCCATTTAGATCGCCCATAATGATTTTTGCTTCTCCTGTCGGAATGCTCAACATGAGTTCATCTATTTCCTCCCAGAAATCTTCCTTCACTACGTCGTTGCATCCCGTTTGGGGTGCATAGGCACAGATGATATTAATGATGGGCTGATTGTCTAAAGCTAGTTTTATGGCTAGTAGTCGGTCGGATTTCCTTTCTATGCTTACAATTCTCTCCTTGAAGTGGTCGTCAAGTACGATGCCTACGCCGTTTTGTTTGTTACTTGTTCCGTAGTAGACCAGTTGGTATCCTAGGCCTAGGTCTCTGGACTTAGCTCCCTTCCAGCGTGTTTCTTGTAAACAGCATATGTTTATGTTTCTCCTATGAAGGGTTTCTGCAAGTTCTTGGCCACGCCCTGTGAGAGATCCCAGATTCCACGTTGCTATTCTAATTCTACGGGTAGATTGCGAACGATAATTCATGTCATTTCTTTCGTCGCTTTGGGGGAACGCCCTAATATTGTTCGCATCCACTATTTCGCCGTCGCTTACGGGGGACGCCCTAGCATTTATACCCTTATCTATTGCCTTGTATTTCATAATTAGGAGAAGGTTTATGGCTAGTATGTTTTACGGCCGGTTGCCACCTGACGCCTGTTGTGTATCTGTGTAAAATAGAAATGTACGCTATCTGTAACAGATATTCAATGACAACTTAAGTTAACCTAATAAACATATCTCAAGTACAAATAAGTGAGTATTATTAATAAAACATGGCACAGTCGGTTTAAAAGAATAAATAAAGTAATGTCGTTTGAAAAACAGAAACTCTTGTAAATAGAAGATGGACCATTCTATAAAGCTACCGCCGAACTTCGATTTACGAGCAGCAAACGCAGCGTCGGAATGGCGGGTTTGGAAATTATGCTTCGAGGATTATTTGGTGGGTTCAGGTCAAGATAATGCCTCAGATAGGATAAAATTATCCCTGTTAAGAAACATGCTGGGTCTGGATGCGGCTCGAATCGTCACAACGTCATTGCAAATATCAGAAAGCGATTCAATAAAATATGACGCGGTGATGGACGCCATTAGCAAATATGTCAGCCCTCGTGTTAATGAAGTATTTGAACGGTTCAAGTTCAACGAGAGGAAACAAAAAGATGGAGAGAGTTTCGATAATTTTTTCACTGACTGCAAACAACTTATTATGACTTGCAACTATAATCAAATAAAAGATAGCAAAGAGTCACTGGAGGACCAATTATTGCGGGACAAGATTGTACAAGGAGTTTATGACAAAAGTATTCAAGAGTCCTTATTAAAATTAGATAATTTAACATTAGAAAAGGCGGCTAACTATTGTCGCACATCAGAAATGAGCAAAAAACAAGTGCAAGAAATGAATCCGACCATAGAAATAGACATGGTAAAAAAACCTAAACCCCGCCAGTCAGTTCAACCGCAGAAGAAAATATTTAAATGTAGAAGATGTCAAACACTGCACGGTCTAAGGGAATGCCCTGCCTATGGGAAAAAATGCACCAAATGTGGAAAACTTAATCACTTAGCAGTCAGCTGTAGAGTAAAAAATATTAATGAAGCACAGCAAGATTCTGACGACTCAGACATTATTTTGCGGTGGAGTTTCTAGAAAGGTGAAAAAGAAAATTCAGGCTCAGCAAGACTTGGATAACTCTGGTGATGCACTATTTTGTGGTAGAATATCTAGTGAGACAAGGAGAAAGTGGTCAGATTATATCAAAATAGAAGGCAAGGATATACTTTGCAAAATTGATACTGGAGCAGATGTCAGTATAATGCCCAGGAAAGTGTTTGAGAAATATTATTCTCACTTGAAGTTGAAACCAACAAAAATGTTAGAAGCGTTTAATGGTGCACCAGTAGAAGCAGATGGACAAGTTGTTCTCCACTGCCAGTATGGGAACCGAGAGTGTCTAGAAAACTTTAGGGTGTTAGAAGGCAAATCAATGCTGTTAGGATTACCAGGTTGTGAGGCCCTAAACATGGTCAAGCGAGTATATGCTGTTAAGTCTGAAGACGATGTACAAAAAGAGAACTTTGTAAAAAAAAATATAGATATTTTCCAAGGACATGGTAAGTTTCCAAAAAAATGTACAATACCTACTGTTAGGCATGAACAAATTTGTCATCCTGCACCTCGAATTCCTTATACCTTATATGAACCATTGGAAAAAGAGTTGAATAGATTAGTAGACAGAGGTGCTATAGCAAAAGTAGATGAGATAGATAACCAAGCTTGTATTAATAGGGTTGTTATAGTAGAAAAGCAAAACAAGAAAATTAGATTGTGCTTAGACCCCTCAGACCTTAATAAAAGTATTGTTAGGAAACCTAAAACCCTATTGACAGTGGAAGAGATAGCTTCCAAATTGCAAGGGAAAACAATGTTCTCTGTATTTGATTTGTCAGAAGCATTTCATTGTATACCTTTAACAGAAGAATCATCATGGAAGTGTTGCTTTTCTACACCTTTTGGAGTGTTTAGGTATTTAGTTCTTCCATATGGCTTATCAAACTCACCTGATCTGTTCCAGGACCAAATTGAAGGCTATTTTGGAGATATTCCTAATGTAATCACTTGGTTCGATGACATATTAATAATGGGTGAGACTGAAGAGATCCATGATCAAACTGTGAGTAAAGTTGTAGCAAAGGCACGAGAAATTAAAGCTGTATTTAATAAAGATAAATTGCAATACAAACAGTCAGAGGTAAAGTATGTAGGCCAAATATTTAATGGACAAGGCATGAGTGTGGATAAAGCAAGAGTCGAGTCACTTATTAAATTAAATGAACCACAAAGTAGAGATCAATTACAACAAATTATTGGCTCTTTTAACTATGTTAGACGGTATGTTCCAGAAATGGCTGAATTAATGGCACCATTGTGTAAATTACTTCGGAAAGACAATGAATTTCAGTGGTTGCCCTTGCATTCCAAAGTCTTTAAAGAACTTAAAGATAAAATTTCTCATGCTCCTGCCTTATGCCCATTTAATGCTCAAAAGCAAGTAATATTACAGTGTGATGCTTCTCGGAATGGCGTAGGAGGCTGTTTGTTTCAAAAAGGGGAAAATAATGTCTTAAATCTGGTTGCATGTGTATCAAGGACTATGAATGAGTGTGAGCTAAACTACAGCCAGACAGAGAAAGAATTACTCGCAATATATTTCTCGACACAAAAGTTCCACAAATATATCTATGGTTCACATGTTCTAGTTCAAACTGATCACAAACCTCTGCTTGCAATAATGTCTAAACCTATCAGTAAAGTAGGATCACCTCGGTTAAGAAGACTTTGCCTGAAGCTTCTGAATTATAGTTTGGAATTAAAATATGTGCCAGGTAAAGACTTGCATTTTGCAGATATGTTGTCAAGAAACAGTTTAAAAATAACAGATAGGGACCCTCAAATGTTAGAAATGGTACACTCTATTTCAGTCCACTTACCTATGAGTGATGAAAGAAAAGCTCAATTTAAACTTGAAACAAGTTGTGACCCAACACTTAAAGAGTTATGCAAATATTATTATGATGGTTGGCCCACAGAGAAAAAAGTGACACAAAAATGCCATCCGTACTTTAAACTAAGAGATAGAATTTATGTGGAATCAGACCTGATCTTTCTTGACAATAAAATAATTGTACCTGAGAGTTTAAAACAGTATGTTCTAAAATGTATACATGAAGGACACTGTGGTATCAGTAAATCTATTCAGAAAGCTAGGCAGCTTTTTTATTGGCCAAATCTATCAATGGATATCAAAGATTTTATTTCAAAATGCCGTACCTGTGAAAAGTTTAGTGCATCTAATTCACATGAGCCATTACTGCCTCATAAAATTCCAAAAAACAGATACTTCAAAGTTGGCACAGATATTTTTGAGTTAGCAGGCAAGTCATACCTAGTTATTGTGGATTATTTTTCTCATTGGCTAGAAGTCAGGCCTCTGTGGAACAAAACCGCTAAATGTGTAATAGATGCCATGCAAGAAGTGTTCACAAGATTTGGATATCCAGTAGAAATTATGGCAGATAACAATCCCTTTAGGTCTCAAGAATGTATTAATTACTACAAGTCAAAAGATATTACAATAATAACCAGTAGTCCGCATTATCCCAGAAGCAATGGTATGGCAGAAAAAGCGGTGAACATTGCAAAAAACTTATTAAAGAAAGCCTTTGAGGATGGAGCGGACTATCGGGACTTTATTATGAGTTATAACAATACTCCATTGTCTGGACTTCAGTACTCTCCCTCACAAATATTAAACAGTAGATGTGTCAGAACAAATGTGCCTACAAATGGACAATCATTAGAACCAAGAGTAATTAAGGATATATATAAGTTACTAAAATTAAGGCAATCAGTCACTAAAAGTGTTCATGACAGACATGTAACTAAAAAAGAAACTGTATTTACAAAAGGAGACCAAATTGTGTACAAAACCAAAAATGATGACTACTGGAAAAAAGGGACTATATTGGGCAAGTGCAAAGAACCAAGATCATATTGGATAACTAGGAATGGTTCATCTAGGCCCCTTAGACGTAGTACTCATCATCTTAAAAAGTCTTTAACAAATGTTACAGTCCAATGTAGAAACTCTGGTGATGGTCCACCCTTTAATTATGAAAGTTCTTTAAATGTGGAAAATAATGATGATAATAGAGACTGTCAAATAGATGAAAATGAGAAAATACAAAGAGATTGTAATACAATTAGTAATGAGGAGGAAATAAATATTCCAAACAATTATAATAATAATGTTGTAAGAAATAGTGTACCTACTCCTAAGTACTATCAGACTAGAAGCGGTCGTGAGGTTAAACCTAGGCAGGTTCTAGACTTGTAGGGGAGATGTTGTGTATCTGTGTAAAATAGAAATGTACGCTATCTGTAACAGATATTCAATGACAACTTAAGTTAACCTAATAAACATATCTCAAGTACAAATAAGTGAGTATTATTAATAAAACAACGCCAAGGTTGTAGCCCACATTGGTGGGCTCGGAAGCCGCCGTTGGTCTTACGATTGTAAGATTCGTCCGCCGCCTTTCCTACTGAGCTCTCCAACCTGAGATCTCAGCACTGCAGTAACCTCTATTCCGAACGTCAGAGAAGCTCACTACAGGGGTTTGATTACGAAGTTTACCATCTCCGGCCTGTTGGTCCGCGGAAGCTATTTGAATATTTCGCTCCTACCCTCCAGGTGTCACTTGTACGACAGCCTGGCGAGCGTTCCCCGATCCGCCACCTGGGGACGCGTTCTCTAGGGGTGAGGCTCCCCCGAGAATATTGTTATTGAAATACAAAAAAAGTAATTTTAGCGTTTTGGAAAAATCAACCCCAAAAGGGGTGAAAAGTGTGTTAAAAGTTTGTATGGCGAAAGCGTTTCCCTTTTAGTTATAGACTACAAACTTTGTGAAAAGAATCCTCATTAGAGTTTACAAAAAGTAATTTCAGCGATTTCGAAAATTCGACCCTTATAAGGGTGAAAAGGGTGTTGAAAGTTTGTATGGCGGAAGGTTTTCTGTTTAGCTAGAGACTTTATTTTATGTGTAATGGTTCCTCATCAAAATACAAAAAAGGTGTTTTTATCTATATAATATATAAAAAAGAAACTGACTGACTGAATGACTAACTGACTAACTGACTGACTGACATATCAACGCACAGCCCAAACCGCTGGTCCTAGAGATACCAAATTTGAAACGTAGGTTCCTTATAAAGTCTAGAGGTGCACTAAGAAAGGATTTTTTAAAATTCAACCGCCTAAGGGGGTGATTTGGAAGTCCAAAGTTTTTATGGGAAACAAGATTAGTTGGGCCTATTCCATTTGAAACTTTACAGGAGTATTTATAAAGATAAATGAGGTAGCACGTGTTTCAGGTTTTTTGAGAATTCAACCCATATAAGAAAGAAAAGGGGTGAAAAAGTAAAAAAAAACAACATGGGTATCGTTTTCTGGTTTATCGGGTCGCTGATTACAAAAACAACGACGATTTTAAAATCTAACGTGGCGATTGTGAAATACCATCTTCCCTGTTGGGGCGCGAGGGGGTCGAACTCTAAAAATATAAATATGGGTGTCGTTTTGTTGTTTATTTCTGGTTCTATAGATTCCAAACTTAACACTTAGGTTCCTTATAAGGCGTAGGGGTGCACAAACAAAGGAGTTTTCAAAATTCACCTCCAAAGGGGGAGAAATGATGGTACAAACTATGTATGGGGAAACATGATTAGTTAAACTATTTTATTCAAAACTACACAAGAGTATTTCTAAAGATAAATGAGGAAAGACGTGTATTTGATTTTTTGAGAATTAAACCCCTAAGAGGGCAAAAAGGGGTAACAAAGTCAAAAAACATCATGATTATCGTTTTTATGGTTTATCGGGTCGCTGAAATCAAAAACAACAACCATTTTGAAATCCAATGAGGTGGACGTATGATACACCATTTTCCCTGTTGGGGTGCGATGGGGTTGAAATCTCAAAATATCAATATGAGTGTCGTTTTGTTGTTTATTTCTGTTTCTAGAATTTCAAATTTGGCACGTAGGTTTCTTATTAAGGTGTAGGGGTGCATTAAGAAAGGATTTTTCAGAATTCACCTTCTAATTGAGATAAGAAAGAAGATCCGAGAGGTTCTTTACAATGAATCTGGAGCCAAAACTGCGAGAAAAGGCCGCCATCTGAAATTTCGTCAGTTATGATCTGATCGTGATGGAAATCAATATCTGAGAATCCGAAAGGTTCTTTCTAAGGAATCAGAAGTCAACATTGATCGTAATATGTACTCGGTTGGTACATATCAAAGGGTTCAAGAGGTTCTTTATAACGAATCAAAGCCGCCAACTTGATTTTGAAATTACGTTACGGTTGAACATTTATTTTGTACGCGGGCGAAGCTGCGGGAAATAGCCAGGATTTTTTAGAATTCTCCTCCTAAAGGGGTGAAGTGGGATTTGATTGTATATCGGGAAACAAGATTTATTAGACTATTTTATTCACAGGAGTATTCCTAACGAGAAATGAGTAAATAGGAGTACGAAATGGGGTGAAAAAGTCAACATGGGAAATATATACAGTAAGTGTAACTTACATAACGACCTACCTCTGCCTACCTTAAATCTAAAATAGGTCCTTGATCAGAATTGCGAAAAGGGGCTCCATCTTGAATTTATTGAGTTTTAATCCGACCTTGATAATAACGAATCTGTAGTAAAAACTGTGAGATCCGGCCGCTATCTTGAATTATTTCGATTTGATTTTGATCCGATCGTGTTAAAATCGATTTCCGAGGATCCGTGAGGTTCTCTTTATGAATAATCTGAAGTTAAAACTGAGAAAAACGGCCATCGTCTAGAATTTCTTCAGTTATGATCTGATCGTGATGAAAATCGATATCCGAGGATCCGAAAGGTTCTTTCTAACGAACCACCAACGCCACCATCAACGGCCACCATCTTGAATTTATAGAGTTAAGTTCGTGATAAAGCTCGGTAGGCACATATAAAGGGTTCGAGAGGTTATTTATAACAAATCAGAGGTCAAAATTGAGAAACAGCCGCCAACTTGAATTTTTCAGTTTGATCACTTTTGCGACAATCATCCATTCCATTTAAATCCGTTCAGCCAACCGCAAGATAATAGCGGACAAACATACATATGTAGGTACATACAAATATACGGGCCCAACTAAGAACCTCCTTATTTGTAGACGGTTGAAAATTACGTTTAGTACGCGGGCGAAGCCGCGGGTAAAAGCTAGTAATACAATATACGACTGTTTTATATGTTTACCTACTTAAAAGATTGCTATAATTACTATGCTGAGAATACCTTGGATTGCGCGACGCACCAATGCATCGATCCTGACTCAGCTGCGATTAAAAACTCGCGTGTCTACCAATAGGCCAGCAACGCATTTTGTCATATTTCGGCCACACAATGCGCGAGGGGACCAACATTTTCAAAAACTCATTGTGTTGGGAACACCGAAGGCAAAATATCCCCGTGCTCATTTACCAACAAGATGGACAGACCAAGTTAAAGACTCGTCTTCATCCAAGTTCTACTCGGTCGTAAGAAACGCACAGGATAGAAAACGATGGCGCCAGATCATTCGCTCCAGATGCAACAATGATGCTGACCACGATCCTCATGCTTAAAGGACCGACCAGAGAGAGAGACTTAAAAGATTATAGGCCTAAGATTATTATAAACAATGGGTGACTGGGAACCTTAATATGAATAGGGCGGAATCCCCGATAGTGATTAAACCGGCCACATTGTCATGGTAATCAGACCCCTAAGACAAAAGGAGTGCGGACGGTTATTGTGTGAGGTGTATAACGGCCCTGACCTTAGAGACAATGTGTTCTTGTAAGTTAATTTATCATGTAGGCCTTTAATAATAACGATAGGGTTTGTGTCCTTGGTAAATAATGGCGATATCATATTTTAGAGAAGTCATTAACTGAAATGGATGTCTTGACAATGTGTGTTACCAGCGATGACTTACGACTCTGAGACGTGGTGCTTCACAAAAGGTCATTTTCAGAGGCGCGGAGGCATTTGTCGCGCAGCGAGATGTGGAAAGGGCTATGCTTGATATTTCTCTACGAGATCGAGTCAGAAATGAGGAGATCCGTAGAAGAACCAAAGTCGCTGATATAGCCCCTAGGATCAGCAAGTTGAAGTGGCAATGGGCCGGCCACATAGCGCGAAGATCGGATGGCAGATGGGGCAAAAAAGTCCTTGAATGGAGACCACGTACTAGCAAGCGCAGTGTGGGACGGCCACCTACGAGATAGACCGACGACCTGGTGAGGATCGCTGGGTCTCGTTGGATGCTGGTGGCTGTAGATCGGTCGCGCTGGAGTTCGATTGGAGCCTATGTTCAGCAGTGGACGCTTACAGGCTGAAATGATGATGATGAGATGTCTTGAATTCTAAAGAAAGGCTGACACCTATGGGCGTGTATACACCAGTGTGTGTGCACCCTTAAGCCCTAGGCCATCCAGAATCCGGAGTGACCCGCAGCATTATTGTTCGATAGTTAATAGTGCATCATTGTCATCATTTTTCCTCACTGCTGAGTATCTGAGATGACTATTTTGTCTAGGTCTCGCCTTTGTTTGTCAATAGCAAAGCGCATGGCCTCTTACAGCTTTAATAAAGCTGCCTAAGTATCGGAACTTCATTATCGCCGGGTTTGGAAGTCAGGAAGTGTGCGAGGTTGCAGTCGGCGTCGTCACTTAATTTATGTTGTGTTAAGGTAATTTACTAGCTCTTTACTTTTAATTTTTTTACTTTACTTTTACTTTTGAAAATCTCTGTTTGATTTTGCCCTAACTCGTCGTCTCGTGGCTATGTTTACAGTTTAGAAAATGTCTATATTACGAGGCACTAGGTATAATAATGTTGTATTAATTATCTGAGCTTACATAATTAAATGATTATGTGTTGTAATATTCATTAAGCTTGTTATTTTTACTAATCTGTACGCTCAAGTTAAAGACAATTATAACGCCTTATACATTTTATTTCACCTGGAGTTTTCGTGACATTGCTATAAAAAAGCGTCAGGCGCTCCAGGTCAAGATTAGCATAACATACCAAAGAAACTAGATAAAAGAACATAAACCACACAAGTTATAACACGGGCACTAGCTTTTCGGATTTCCCGTGGGAGTCTCACTTTTTATCGGAATAAAATATAGCTCACATGACTACTCCGAGAATTACATTGGTATTCGTTCATTATTTATAGGTATGAGTATCGTAATTTACCGATAACGATATACGCTAAAGCGGAGAAGTTAGCCCATATATTAGGAAGCGTATAAAGGAAGGGAGATATGATGACATTTTGGTGTGGTGAAGTGAAACTGATTCGGGGAATTATTTGCTACATTTAATAAGCGATACGTGTAGCTATCCTCATTAAAAATTGACTGTGTGTTACATGCAACTTTAACAATTATTTGGCCGTATTTATGTAAAAGTCAAATTTTGTCAATCGAATTTGAGGGGAGTCGCCTAAATACGCGACTATTTTTATGTCCAACAAAAATAGCTAAAAACTATCCGATAAACAAATCTTCCGATTAAAAATCCACAGTGAAATTGGGCCACTTGTTCTGGAGCTACATAAAAAAAAAAAAAAGGAACCTACAAAAAACCTAAAAATTCTCCCAATATTTTTTTTCTACATTTAAAAAAAACCACTTGCATCGTACTCAGGCTCAGGACCTTATCAGCTGTTGAAGTATTGTTTGCGACTTTTGTTTCCCCCTGTATACGTAAGGTCAATATGGATAATTCCACCATAGGGACTATTGCGTCTTATGCTCGCCTGCGTTGAATATAAGCGTACTACGCAGCTGCTGACTCAGTCGATAAGCAGCACGCTATTCAGACTCTATGTCTATGGCAATAAGATTACATATGAACTAAATGAAAAAAATAACATATTTAGCACGGTGGTCCGTAGGATTTACCTGAAAGAAATATGGCACGTGCGTAAGAAATGTATTTTTAATCATTTTTCTTAAGGAATATTGATAATGGCAAAACAGTTAAGTGTAGTTGCATTTTTGGCATATTCGGCGCCAGCGTTTCATAGACAGATAATGCTATTGTTGAATACAATTGCTTTGTTGTACGCTAATACGTAAGGGCTCAGCTGAAAAGAGACTAACTATAGTCACAGCGTAGTAAGGATGTATTCTATACAATGGGTTAACTCTGCCGATTTCTGGGTCATCGATGGGGGCGCGCGGGGGAAGGAGGCGGGGAGGAAATGCCGCCGAATTTCTATGAAAATTTGGCGGTCTATTTTAAGGGGTGTAATATGGAAATTAGTTTGCCAATCAGACTGTAATATCTTTCGCATAATATTTGACAACCCTGAGCCTCAGCACGACCACCGAGCCGAGCCGCTGGCCGTGTATGAAGTTACCTCACTGTATTGAATACATCCTTACGCCATGCTATAGTCTTACGTAAACATATGGTCAGTTAAACGTTTGCTGTTAGCGCTCCGCCTATTGAAGCCTGTTTACGAGGCCCGGAGCCCCTTAACAGAGCCTTTACAGCTGAATTACAGCTGTAAGGGGAGTTGCTTAATTTCACTCACCTCCACTAAATTAACTGGCCGTTGCGGACCCTGCTCTATTATTTATAGGATTTTTTTTAGTCTCAGTTAAGAAAAAAGATGTTACAAATTGGATGGCAAAGGCAAAAAAGTGAATTTAAAAATAGACTTATTAGGAAGAGTGTTTTATTTTCTTTGAAAAAACTAATCTACATCAATTAGTGCGGCGGTCGTGTATTCGTTTTTATCAGGAATTTTGTAAATGGTTCCTCTGAAATTAAGCACGGTTAAGATACTATTTGAGATCATTAATCCTGTGGAAACGAGTGCTGTAAAGGGCTCGAAACGTAGGGTCATGGTTTTAATTAACGCGATTACTCCGTTCTAAAGTGTTTAATATCAATGATTAACAATCGCGGTAAGAGAAGACAATAGGTATTATGATATTGGCAAAATTACAAAGACAAAACAAAGAAGACAATTTCATTACAATATTTCTTTAACGGCCTCCTAGCCTGGTTGGTAGTGACTCTTACTACGAAGCAGGAGGTCCCAGGTGCGAATCCTGGTCAGGGCATTTATTTGTGTGTTTATCACGAATATTTTTTCCTGAGTTATGGATGTTTTCTATGTATTTAACTATTTATACGTATATAGTTATCTATTATATATATCGTCGTCTAGTACCCACATCACAAGCCTTATTGAGCTTACCGTGGGACCAGGTCGATTTGTGTAAGATTGACCAATAATATAAAAATATATATATATTACCAGGCCAGCGCTGATCTTCTGGATTACTGTACTCTGTGCCGTACCCTTGGGTAGGCCTAAGTCCAGCTGTGGACTGCAACAGGCCGATTGAAGATGATTGAGATGATGATGATTAACTTTCTCAAGAAAATTGGTTTAAGACGTCAACCGCTGAACAAACTTTTGCCTCACTTTCCAATAAGTCTTAAAAATAAAAGGTCCTAAATAACAAATGAAGCGAAGTGCAGGTTTATAAATACTTAATTCAGTCCCGGAAGGGTTTTGGAGGGAGGGGCTCAATCTTCATTATCCTGAAACAAGTGCTCATTAATACGTGACAGCCTACAATAAGTTAGAGAAGCATCATTTGTAAAACACGCAAGAGCTGAATCAGCAATGCTGGAGGCGTATTCGGTTATTGAAACTGTGTCAAGGAAACATACAAGCTTCCTATGCAACACATCATCATCAGCCGTTTCCTCAATGCTGAGGATCGTCATATCATTTTCTTGAAGATCAGATTCCTCCATAAATCTCTATCTCTCGCCAAATGCATTGTCTCGTGCAGATTTAATTGCATGGGTGCAGTTATTTGGGAGCACCATCTAGTAGGGGGAGGGTTTCTTCCCTTCAACTTTTCCCGTCATTATGACTCTCTCTAGGCTTTCTGGGGAACGTCGAGAGAGGTGCCCGAAGATCGTAAGAAGGCGGTCCTGGTGTATCTTTGAGAACCGGCGTTTAGTGCGTAGTTCGTCAAGTATGGACTGGTTAGTACGCGTTGCCGTCCATGGAATCCGTAAAAGGGCTGTTTTATTTTTTGTTGTAGAAGAATAATTTTCTGCTCAAATGGAAATTTTTGTTTTCTACTTAGAATTGCGAGCTCTTTCAATCCTAGTAGGGAAAAAAAGTGGCCCATAATACTTTTTCCAATTCGCCACCATTTTTTCATAGATTTTGTATGGCGGTAGTGCAATAGAAAGTTGGATAAAAATGTTTTTTTTAAAAACGCCCAATAAGTCCGCGCCAACATCATATCGCAAACTCGATAATACGATTCCTCATGTCAACGTTGGTCGAATTATAGGTATATATACCCACTATCAATCTCTATAATGTGTTCAAAAGTTGCATATGAGGACCCACATAATGATAAACTTATCTGTGAAAGTGTAATATAGGTATGTAGCTATATAATATCATCGACTTCGATAATATTACTTTAAGATTCGAACGTCTCTGAAACAAAAGCAAATTTGATTTGACCTCTGCCAACTCTAGTTCGTCTCTGATTTAAAAAAGTATCAAACATTTAACGTCAGAAAAGTTTTCATTAAAACGTGCAATTTCAATAAATATGCGGCTTGTACATATCACGGAAAGCTCACGATATGTGTGTATATAAACTAGTGTTTGTGACTGTAAATTATTATAAATAAACCCAAATTCCAGTTTTATTGCCTTTTGTTTTATACCAGTCATTTAAACTACTATTATGCAACAGTGATATAAAAAAGGGTCTTAAAATTTTAGGGTCGCCGTTACAAAAAAAGAGAATTTAGTCCGCCAGTTTACAGTTATATTATCTACAATGATCAGACACTCATTTTTTTAATTTTAAGATAAACACTGTGCGGTTTTAGAGGAATTTCCTCCCGCGGACGCTCCGGCTGTGGAATGAGCTCCATGCCGAGGTTTTCCCGAAAAATTACAGTATGGGGTTCTTCAAACAAGGAATGTACAAGATTGTAATGGGTCGGCAACGCGCATGTGACCCCCTGGAGTTGCAGGCGTCCATAGGCTACGGTGACCGCTTTCCATCAGCCAGGACGTATGCTTGTTTTCCACCGCCGTGGTATAAAAAAGAGCATCAAAGTTCTGGGGTTTGGGCTTGTGACAGTTGTGACGTCACTACTAGGAGAATTGTACCTACCTACCTAGTTGTGACGTCACGAAATTTGAATGCACTGTATTTTCGTCATTTTGTCGTGTAACCTATTTGTATCATATGTGGTCATTCTGAATTAATATATCATTCTTAAATCAAAATTCAATGTCTGGTACCTAGATGACGGGACCCTAGGAGGCAACGTAAATACTGTGCTCTCTGACTTGTCTCTCATTAAGAGTAGTTTCAAAAATATTGGTTTAGAACTGAATTTTGCAAAATGCGAACTCTTCATTCAAAATTCATCTTGTATTTTTGCCGATTTAAAACACAAATTTGACGATCTGGCTCCTAATATCAAGTTAGTAGACAAACGTTCTCTTTGCCTCTTAGGCTCCCCTATATTTGAAGAATCTTTTCCCGACTATATTTCTAACTCGATATCAAAATTCAAAAGTCACACGAATCGTTTACTCGAAATTAGCCCTCATTATGCTCTTGTGATTCTTAAATTCTGTCTTTTTGTCCCTAAATTTACATATGTGCTCCGATGCTGTCCTTTTTGGAAATATCTAAATTTACTATCACCCATAGATGATTTGATCAAAATTAGTTTAGAGATGATTCTAAACATTCAGCTCAATGAGCCTTCCTGGTCTCAGGCGTCCCTCCCTATTCGGTTCGGGGGTTTAGGAATTCGCAAAATTTCCAGTGTGGCATCCCCAGCCTTTTTAGCATCCACTCATAGCACAGCCGGTCTCATAGGAAATATTTTAAGGGCTTTGCCCACAAACTATGAGATCGCAAGCTTTGAGGATGCTAAAAATGCTTTTAAAATTGCCTGCCCGGGCAAAGACTTTCCAGACAACCCAAAATCACAAAGGAGTTGGGATAATGTTTACTGCGATTTAACTTACAATACTCTTTTAAATAACTCTTCAGGTCCAGATCGCGCGAGGCTTTTGGCGGTCGGATCCCGGGAAGCTGGTTACTGGCTTCATGCCCATCCTTCGCCCAATACTGGTACTTTCTTGGATCCGGCCTCCCTTAGACTGGCGACTGGTTTGCGACTGGGGGTTTCGGTGTGTGCGCCACACTCATGTCCTTGTGGCACAGACGTGGACCGACTGGGACACCATGGATTGTGTTGTAAAAAAAGTGCAGGCCGTTTTTCGAGACATGCATCTCTTAATGATATAATCCGTCGGTCTCTTGCCACCATCAACGTGCCTGCTCTCCTTGAGCCGACTGGCATTTTCAGGGATGATGGCAAGAGACCTGATGGGGTGTCTTTGGTTCCTTGGAGTTTGGGACGGATGCTAGTGTGGGATGCTACCTGTGTAGACACGCTGGCGCCGTCCCATCTCCAACGAACTAATGTAAAAGCGGGCGGAGCGGCTGAATGCGCCGAAATTTTAAAACGTAATAAATATAAGAGCCTGGGCAGAGAGTACCTTTTTGTACCATTCGGGGTCGAAACTCTTGGTCCATGGGGTCCCAGCGCACGCAAATTTTTCGTAGAAATCGCGAAACGTCTGGTTGATGTTACTGGTGACCGAAGAGCTGGTGGCTTCCTCGCACAACGTATCAGCATTGCGATACAACGAGGAAATGCCGCCAGCATCCTAGGTACAATGCCTCAAGGACCTACTTTAGATTTAAGGTAGGTAGAGGTAGGTAGTTAGGTAATTTACACTTACTGTATATATTTCGAGAATAAATGATTTTAATGATCAAATTTTTATCCCTTCTGAATACGCCTAGATCCTCATAGTAGATTGCTCCGTTATAAAATCTCACCTCATCATAAAATAAATGTAAAAGAATTGTAAGTTCCATTCTAACTGTATTACACAAACTAAAAACAACCCTATTATAACCACCCAAAGCTCTTTTTCAATTGCCATGCTCTGCAGTCTTTTAGCTACTTACCAACGCGTTATAGTAAATGTAATCTTATACCGGTAGAATAAGTTTCAATTTAACTTTGATACGTCTAAATACACCTTTATTACTGGTACAAGGAACATTTACAACAATACTCAAACAGCAATGCAAGGTAATGATGCATTTACAGAGTACTCTGACTTCTTTACTGTAAGTTTTAAAACGTGTTTTTAAAGCATACTCTATCTTAGAAGTTGGCATTTATTTTGCATAAAAATGTACAGACATTTCATCTCAACTTGTCCTGTTTTCATAGTCTGCAACATACAAGTTTTTAAACAAAATGCATTTCGGAACTTAACGTGTTTGTGCAAATTGGCCCCACACCCAACAGAGCTGAGAGTTATCTCATTTGATAGGTATTTTTATTTACTTATTTTCTTTATACGGACACCAAGTTGAATTCCATTGCAGAACTGAGATATTTAGAGTTTTGTCAGTCAACAATTGGTACATAAATGCACCCGAGTGGTATGCGTAACGCATTCCTCCCCTAACAAAACAAAAGGCTGTATGGATCCGCCATCATCGCCGAGCGGTTGTGAATATTTTTATTTACATAATACTCGCGTTTTAATACGAATACCTTAGATCTGCAATAGAATTCAACTTGGTGCCCATATAACGAAATGAAATACCTCTTTATATACATACTCGTAAGTCTCATCTCTGTTGGTTTTGGGGCCAGCCTCCATACAAATTTGCCCATGGTCCTTTGAAACCCTGTTTTGTTATGATAATATGTGACTTCTTTGCTGTACCGTTTACGATTTTATAAACAAAATGCAATTTAAAACTTGTCCGAAGTTTTAAATTGTTCTCGTTTTTGAGGGCACGGCTCCGTTGTTTCGCAAAATGTGTGAAGTTTAATTCAAAGCAGGGTCAAGTGGGAATAGTGTTGCGCTGTTGGAAAATATTCTGGGTATTTTCTTTCGGAAATATTCCACAAAAAAATACCCAGTAGGTAACGTTCCCCAAAGAGGGAATTAAGTATATATTTTGATTAGCAATTAATACGCTGAATATCTTGTTTTTGCGATAAGACACCGATACTCGTACAATATTGCGACGAATACTAGAATATTCATATTCATATTCATTTAATCCATTGTTATCATGTTCATTAGGTCAACAACAACAACTTAAATACAACTTTATGTTGACACAAATCAAATCATTTAATTTAATATTTAATCGGCGTAAGCTGAAGACCCGAGTTCGATCCTCAGATTGGCCTTCGTCGGTGATGATCTTTTTCTTTAGTAGGTATATGACATCTATTTCAATGAATACAAGAATGTTAGTTTTTCTAATTATTAGTGTGGAAAGCCGAAAATAATATCGCGACATATTAGCTAATGTAATGATTTTCTATATCAGTCACCTGAGAGCAGTATGCTTACCATGAATTGTTCGTAACCGTGGTCGATTGCGACTGCGCGATTCGAAAGTATGTCTGTCTCGTACGTTACGTACAACTCATGGTACCGATAAAGAGCAATGCCTCAGCGCTAGAACGTAGTCACTAGGATCGGTAACTTCCCAAAAATATTGAAAGATTTTCTGGCAGCTTCAGATTATTTTTTAAGTTACTTAGTTATTTAGGATTATAGCATAATATGTATCCAATAATACTTAAGCGTGGACGATTACCCGATAATACTTGAGCGTGGATACGCTTTCTAGATTTATCCAAGACAGTAAAGTACCTGCGGTTAATGTACAACAGTTGGGGGGCGTTCATATTATATGTAGTTCGATTGCCGTCAGCTTCCCTTGCGAACCAACATAGCACAGAACTCAAAGAAAAAGCAGAATCAGCTCCGGCTTACCCAAAATCATGTTGACGCTCCGCTTTTGTTGAACAAATAAAATTTCCCTTGTCGGATGAATTTCCAGTGTCGCCACCTCCCTCATTGGTATAAAGCGACATTCAGAGAATATGAGCTACAAAAACGTTTTCAAATCAAATCAATCAATCAAATCAAATTATTTATTTTTCAAGTAGGCATGTTACAGTGCACTTTTGAACGTCGAATTAAAAATAAATAAAGCAACACACCGGCTCTAACATGCATTAATTTGAAAAAAAAAATACAGTTCAGTTCAATTTTAAATAGAATCTTTAACAAATTATAAATGATTACTTAGAGCAATTTATTGATGCTGTACACACAGATATCAGAATTAAAAATAATAATTTCACAATAGGATCGTCATCTTAAAAGTAAAAGTTGTATAAAAAAAAAACTTGTCTAGAAGTTTCTAGAATGAAATCTAAATGTCATAAAAAATATATAATTAGTTAAGACTAAAATTAAAATTACAGTTAATAACTAACTTTTTTAAACAAAAATAATAATAATCCTTAATCCCATGGTGCTGTATCATTTATGTAGTCTTGTGTACTGTAATAAGCTTTAGATATTAGTTTACGCTTTACAAAAGTCTTAAATTTATTAATAGAGAGTGCAATTATTTCTACTGGGAGTTTATTATAATACCTTACACAATTGCCCATGAATGAGTTTTTTATTTTATGGAGCCGAGTGGTGGGTACTGCGAGCTTATCCTTATTTCTAGTATTAATACTATGTATATCACAATTTTTCCTAAAACATGCATTGTTTTTATGTACATACATAATGTTTTCATAAATATATTGACAGTGCAGTGTCATAATATTAATCTCTTTAAACTTATCTCTAAGCGAGTCTCTACGGTTCATCTTATAAATCGATCGAATAGCCCACTTCTGCAGAACAAAAATTGTATTAATCTCTGAAGCACTGCCCCACAGTAGAATACCATAGGACATAATACTATGAAAGTAACTAAAATAAACTAATCGAGCTGTCTCCACGTCTGTTAACTGACGGATCTTGCTCACGGCAAAAACTGCAGAGCTCAGTCTATTCGAGAGATTAGCAATATGGGGACCCCATTGGAGTTTAGAATCTAATGTTATACCAAGAAAAGTCGTACTGTCAACTAGTTCCAATTCCTCATCTTTCACAAAGACACTCGCCAGCTCGTGCTTAACGTGATTCGTGACAAACTTAATACCTTTAGTCTTTTTCTCATTCAATAATAAATTATTAACATTAAACCAATTTACTACTTTAGAAATAGCATTGTTTACATTATTACAAGCTTGTTGCTGTCGGTTGACTTTGAAGATAAGTGACGTATCGTCTGCAAACAATACTATATCATGGTGGGTCTTTACGAGGTATGGCAAGTCGTTTATGTAGATAAGGAAGAGAAAAGGGCCCAATATTGATCCTTGCGGTACACCCACAGAGACCAGTGACCCGGGTGATCGCTGCCCATTAATGTCGACCCTTTGTATTCTTCCTTGCAAGTACGACTTAAGTAAATTCAGTGCCGAATCTCTGACTCCATAATAGTGGAGCTTCCTGATCAGTGTTTCATGACAGACGCAGTCAAACGCCTTGGACAAATCACAGAAAATACCTAAAGCATCTCGTGACTTCTCCCAGGCATCAAAAATATGTTTGACTAGCTCAACACTGGCTTCAGTTGTCGAGCGACCCCGGGTGAATCCAAACTGCTTATGGTGCATTAAATTGTTAGAATTGAAATGTCTTACTAATTGTGACAAAACTAATTTCTCAAAAATTTTGCTGAAAGTTGGTAGCACAGATATTGGTCTAAAGTTGGTGGGGTCAGCAGTGCTACCTGATTTGAATAAAGGAGTTATTTTACTATACTTCATAAGATCAGGAAACTCACCGCAGTCGACACTGTTGTTAAATATAACTACCAATTCAGGCGCTATAATTTCTATAAGGGATTTAACAGCATGGACAGAGACTCCCCAAAGGTCACAAGTTTTTTTGACATTTATTGATTTAAACGCCTTTACTACATCTGAGGTACTAACATGTTCAAAATGAAGGCCTCTATTACATTCTGGAGCGTTATCTTTTAACAATGTGATGGCAGACGAAGGTGACGAATTTAAATGCATTGTTGTAGATACTGGTATCTCAGTGAAAAATTTTTCAAATTCTGTTGCTACTTCTAAATTGGATTCAATTATTCTATCATCAATTTTTAGTTTAATATTATTAGTTGCGTGCTTCGATCTACCAGTCTCCACATTAATGACTTTCCAGGTAGCTTTAATAACATCCGGGCTATTTTTTATTTTCTGGCTTAAATAATCGCGTTTAGCTATATGACAATCTATTTTAAATCGTTTAGAATACTGCTTGACATGTTCTTTAAATTCATCACTCGTATTAAACCGACGTTCCTCATACAGAGCATACAGTGCTTCTCTACGTTTATGTAAGTCCACAGTAGCCCACTCACTAAAAACTGGTGCATCACCAACCACGACCGTTTTTGCAGTAAATATCGCATTATAATGTCTCATAAACGTGTGAAAGAACGAATTGTACATGTTATTTGGACTCATGTCAGAAGGCAGAAATGGAAGCGCCTGAACTAGACTGATTTTCATTCTTTCCACACGATCCATGGTTACCGGTACAAAAGTTATTTGTTTTCTCAGAGTATTTTTCTTTAATGTCTCAAATACAATTAATTGGCCCAGGTGATCTGACTCTAATTTACTGATTACACTTTTGTTACTAGGAAAAATATCCGTGAAAATGTTATCTATACATGTGGCACTAGAAGCCGTCACTCTAGTTGGCTCCATAAATATGTGACTAAGATTACTAGATTTGAAAAGATTCAACAATCTGCAACTTATTGTTGAATCTTCCAAAATATTTACATTGAAGTCACCGCATACAAGTAATTTTTTACTAGAAGTAGCAACTATTTTTAATAGCACAGATTTCATTACACTTTCAAAGAGTTCAAAATCACTTGAAGGCGGTCTGTATACACAGACAACAATAAATTGCTCTAATTCTACTGCACTTAGTTCTATGGTCCGTTCAACAGACAAGGATACAATGTCCTTACGTTCCTTAAATTTTAATTGACTATTTAAAATAATTAATGACCCACCATGTATGGAACTTAGTCTGGTGAACGAACTACCCACCTGGTGATTATTAAACTGTGGCATCAATTCATTATTTGTTAACCAATGTTCAGTTACACACAAAATATCAATATTTAAATCGTTTAAAAAAAGTTGTATCTGCAAGTCTTTTCCTCTAATACACTGAATGTTTTGATGAACTAGGTGGATGTAATGTTTATTATCATAGCATTTTTCATTAGATTTATTAAAAGTTAAGTTGCCAGAGACAGGGCACTCCATTGTCTTAACACCTAGTTTAAATTATTGGTTTTAATTGGAACCAACTCCATGTTATAATTGGCCTGCTCAATAGGAGCAGATTTACGTGCCAAATTTTTGGCAGAAATGTCTAATAAATAGGATAGCGATAGGGCTATTTGTCTCTTATAATACATAGAAAGGTAAAACTTACCTTCAGTCACAAATAAACTAGGTAAATAATACTCACTAACATATTTGTTGATGTCAATTATGCTAAACTTATTACTATATGTACAAATATTATACAGAGATTTATTTAAATTATATCTGATGTCATTTTCTGCATCTGATGATTGGTCACAATAGGGCAATGTAAACATAATAATTTCTTTCACAGTAATAGAATTTAATTTTTCAAATAATTTAATCAGATTACTTTTGTTTAAATTACCCCTGTTTCCCATAAGAATAAGCAGTGTTGTATGTGAATTAATATTTTTGTCATTTAGAATTCGATCTATGATAATGTCAGGGCTACTGTAAGGCAGACAATTGCTGATTGCGCTAAGTCCCTTTAAGTACTGGTTTAGAAGTGAGTCCATATTCCTTCCAAACTCATCACAGTACATAATAACATCAGTTTTATGTGGGGTTTGTGTAGTGAGGAAGGAGCTACTATTATTTAGTTCTTGTGGAGATAAACTGGCACACAGATCCGGATTTGGTCCTCCACCCAACAATTGACCGCTTACTTGTGTACTTGAGTGGCCACCGGTAAGTGACTCAAACCGTTCTGAATTATATTTAATTTGAGAAATTAGGTCATCCATGGCTAGTGAGTATTCACTTATAACTTTCTTTGAACTTTCATTCATTTTCTCTAAAGATATTATGGAATCCTCCAAACCCTGGATTTTCAATTTTAAAATCTGTGTGTCAGTTTCATATTGTAGCTCACCATTTTGTAATTGAGCAGAATACATATCCAACTTATCTACTAAGTTTACATTAATTTTGCTGAATTTCAAATTCTTGAAAAATAATTTATTATGTCTTGACAACTTTTGTGTTTTTTGTATGATTTTATTCAACTTAATATATTTTTTTAGTTTTTTACTACTGCATGTTACTAGCCTAGATGTGTTAGAAGAATTGGTCAAGAGTAAATCAGAAGCCGCAGGGGTTTCAATAGCAGCAGTAACCAACTGGGAGTCGGGCCCGACTAGTTCTTCGAATAAGCTCTGAGTGTGTGCTACTGCAGCATTGTTTTGGGCCTCCTGTAGCTCGTGGATTTGCTCGTGGGCATCATGCAGCGCTCTCTCTAGTGAGTGGATGTCCTTCAAGGCCTGCTCATATGCAGCACTACACTCAGTGAACCTGTCAACCGTCTCCTGAAGCCGGGCTCGCTCAGAATTAACATCATTATAACTACTTTCTAATGTGCATAGTTCCTTTTTTAACTTATCATTCTTATCAAGTACTAATAATAACTCCTTCTCACTGTCGTCTCTCTCGCCAAGCAATTGTGTACACATCTCCTTGGATGTTTTTAACTCAATCAAGGTAAGTTGTAATTTATCATTCCCATGCTGGCGAGCCAGAGCTGCTGCGGTAGCCTTGCGAGTTAGCATTGTTACTACTATTATTTCAAATAAACTCGAAACAAAACAAGGATCCGTTCACCAAAGCCAAGCGAGAGTGGGTACTTACTTGCGTGAAATAGAGACGTTTCACTATGTCTAAACTGTGTTCTAACTATTTGCAATGATTTATACTTCCTCTACAACCTAATTGGAATTATTTACGGTGTAAAAATAGCAGATATGATAAGGAAATTAACACAGGATTTCGAATTTATAACCTCTAACGGTTACAATTTCGAAGCATTACAAGACACTTGTAAACGTCACTCAAGCACTGCACTTATTAAACATATATTAAAATTAACATTAAAACTATTGAAATATCACGTAATGGGCTTAATATTACACAAAATATCATTAAATATCTTAAAATAAATAGGGACCTAACGAAATCAGCTGCTTATTCTTTGACAGCCAGTGTTGCCAATCTTTTGCATTTAGTACGGCAAAAGGGCTTTGTAGTGCAAATAAAAGTTAATCGTTCTAAATGTGGCTTTTATTCTGGCCTTGAGTATTACACTTTGTATCTATGCTCAACAGGAATACTAATTAATTCAGATATTATAAGATAGTTGGTTAAGACTCTCCGTATCAGATCATTCAATTATTTTTATTACTATTAAATGAAAAGCATTTTATTAAGTCGCATTTTCTTTTATTGTTTTAGTCCTCTACATAATTATGGAAGTCTTTATTTTACCTGTTCCAATATACTATACAAGGTAAACTATACAGAACTGTCAGGGCTTATATTGTCTAACTTTATAAAACTTCGTTTACAGGCCTTGAAAGTTAGTTTTATGTTCTAAAGCAAGTTTTCTTGCTATAGGTAAGCAAGACAGAGTAGACGGACCAGTTCAACTTTACATCATTATTTCATTGGTCTAAGGCTGCAAAGTTCAGCCAACTATTACGTCACGTGTTGACCTCAAAGACGCTGAGTACAAAAAGGAGGTAAATTTAATTATTTTTATTTTAGAGAATCATGAAAGTGAAAAGTTAAAAACCTTCATTGTTATGACTTACCCGTAATGCCATCAGGGGCCTTACCATAACGTCTTAACGCAATTCAGTTGACGACCTAAACTGAGTTGCTGCCATAAAACTGAGCATAGTTAAGAACCTACACTGAATTGCGTTAAGACGTCATGGTAAGACCTCAGGACCTCTGTCTGAAATGTTAAAGTATTTGGTATTATAGGTTACCCTGTTACATTCCTCTGCCGGAATGGGTAATATTACTGACCTTTGCTACTCATTAGCCTCGCTTACATCACACGGGGTACCTAATATCTTGTTTCCTGGCTTTAAATATGAACTATTATATTATACTACCGGCTACCGTATTATACTACCGGTACCGTGGGGTGACCGACGTTAGAATTGTCCCCGCCATATCGTCCCGTGGTTGCAGAAGGAGCCTGCTAAAGGAATATACCGGAAGATGGGCAGCAGCATCTTCCGGATAGCAAAAAAACAAAAACAAAATGAGAACATGAAAACCAGGCTTCTAGTGCCCGGCAGTTCTGCTCTTTCTGGCTTCGGTAGCGGCCAGAGAAACAGGGCAAGGGGTGAGACACTGGATGCAGGTCGCTTCCATCCGGTACATATGGAGGTACAAAGGGGAGGCCTATGTTCAGCAGTGGACGTCTTATGGCTGATATAATGATGATGATTATACTACATTGTCTGAGCTGCTGCTCCTAGCGCTCTGTAAGCTTAAGCAACATCACTGAGTGCTCCGGTCGAGTCTTATCGCACTCCGCACGCGGCAAATTGTTTTCATTTCTATTTACCTCGTCCTAAACTGGTGTTCCTACTGCCTACAGAAGATGGGTGGCTCAAAGTCAACAGCTCGGTAGGAGTACGCTACAGATTCTGTAGCGTACTCCTACCAATTTTTAGAGACCGTAGCGTAAATGCTAGTGTAAATAGGCGCTTAGCAAACTAAGAACCACAGGAAACGATGATGATGATACTAGTCTATCAGCTTCAGAATTGCATACCTTATTTATGAATGATTCATTATGCGGAGGCACTTTCTTGGTCTAAACGTTTAAGCTAAG